>OU779867.1:24992500-29992500 GCA_916999025.1 Orgyia antiqua
TCTGGGACTATAAATATATCTTAGATAGAGATAAAGCAGCAATCAACAGTTTTGTTTCAAGTACGTCTGTTGTCGCACGTCTTAAAGTTTTATAACTTTTGTACAAATAAATTTTATTAAACATTTTATTGCCATCTAATTTATATATTATTTAGAAACTCTACGATAACGTCATCTAATATCAAAGGTGGGACTATCGCATTGGTAACGCCATCTAGTGTACTACGGTTGAACTAATGTGAACAAACGCTACAATAATGGTTTTTCATTTGTCCACTAGACGGCAGCACGTGTCGGCGCCGTGGCCCTCTACAAATACGTCGACGGGTAGCACACGTGCACAACACGAACTATTTGAACTCCTTGAACGAGTACAATGTTCCCGGTTAGACGACCAGAGGGCAGTACTACCACCATATTTTTCTCATCATTCTCAGGTAAGTTACATTCTGCTTGTATATTTTTAAAAATTAATTACAGAATTATGGTTTAAAAATGAATAGCGCTATACACATAGAGGAAGTTGTGTGCATGGTCCATGAATATTTATTTATTTATAATCATAAGGTATAATAACCACTGGTAGGTACGTAGTCGTACCTACTTACTGTTTGTTTAATAAGTTGATTACGGTGAACCAATACTTTATTCCGTACTTTTTGTCTAAGTAGTTTTACAAACTGAATTTTTGAAGCTTTCTAAGCATAGGCTGTACTTTTAATATCTTTTGAGATTTATCAAGTTAACAACTCAATAAGAACTTGCTAAAAAGGGTCGTAAACGTAAATGGTAACAAATCTGTGGCTGAAAGTATAAAACAATAGCATAAATAATGAACACGCCAAGTTCATTGCTATCTCGCACAGGCCATTAGAATTTCAAGGGTCACTGCATAACAAGTTCGTTAGTTGTTAAAAAAATAATCGACGGAAACATCAGAAGAACTATGAAGCGATAAAGACGACCGGATGCAATGGAGGGGTGACAAGCAGACCATGTCGAAGGAAAACCACTAGGACACGGTACTGAGTTCACTAATAAATTTAAAATACGAATTTTAGAATTACTTTCTTCTGTTAAAACATTTACAAGCGGATAATAAATAAATATTCTTGGACATTTCACACAACGTCCTCTGGTCCCAAGCTTATATGCTTGTGTTATGGGTACCACAATAGGGATATACTACATAAACTACTTGTCTAAAAAAACGTCTGTAAAATAGAAAATAAAAGCATTAAGAAATCTACGATATTGTTTTTCTGTTTTATTTATGGTCTAATCATTACAATAGTAATATTTTGTATACGTAATTTGAATATGTAGATCTTAAATAATTTTGTTTTAGTCGTTTCTTTTTTAGGGTTCCATACTAAGAAATAAATCGAATCGTTCTATATGGGATTGGACTATTTCCAGAATTAGACCAAGAAATGGACAGACTAGTTTAAAATAATTATCATGCTCAAAATGGGATATTGCGAGCCATAAAAACCCATCATTTTGAGTTTATTACTCCTTTCTTTTAATTATTTTCTTTCCGCCAAGAATATTTTAAAGATATCGGTAAATATTTCTCATAAATATGCAGTAGATGTTAATTTAGGGAAAGAAATATAGCGAGGGATGTTGTTTTTTAATATTTAGTTAATTTAATTGTTGGCAGTGCTGACACAGATCAGTTACCAAATTATGGTATATTTTCTTTATATTATTGCTGGGAGAAATAAAATTGAACAATAAAAAATTGTATTTAAATTTGAATCGTCAAGAACTCTAATTTCTTATTTCGAATACAATACCCATTATTGCAAATTACATTTCACTGTTTTAGGTACATTTTTCTAGATTGAAATGAGTAGGTAGGTACCCATATTTTAAATAAATACAGGTAGTACCTACATTAATTTATGAATTTTTGCAATTGACTTGCTATGCTTTTACTAAATAAACTAAATTATAGTGGAAAAAATGATAACCATGAGCGGGACTTGAACCCACGACCTCGGAATACCGGTATATACAGGTAGTACCTACTAATAAATTTTAAAATGGCAATATTTTAATCATATTAAATTGTTGATACTTTCACGTTAGGTTTTTTAATTTTAATTGATTTATGAGTAAAGAAGTAAAGTTATTTGCATTCGGATAATTTACGTAGTTTTTAGGGTTCCGTACCCAAAGGGTAAAAACGGGACCCTATTACTGAGACTTCGCTCTCCGTCCGTCCGTCCGTCCGTCCGTCTGTCACCAGGCTGTATCTCAAGAACGGTGATAGCTAGACAGTTGAAATTTTCACAGATGATGTATTTCTATTGCCGCTATAACAACAAATACTAAAAATAAAATAAAATAAATATTTAAGGGGGGTCCCATATGATTTTTTTACCGTTTCTTGCTCGATACTAATAACGTTGCCTTATGTTGCATAGATAATGGTACGGAACCCATCGTGCGCGAGTTCGACTCGCACTTGACCAATTTTTATTATTTAAACAATTTATTATTTCATAAAATGACGCTATGATTATTACAGCGGTTAATTATTATATAATTACATGATATTAAAATTTATTATCGTGAGTTCCTTTTAATAAAATTAAAAATTACAAGTTTAATTTTGTGAAGCAAAATGGTGAGCAATTTCATTAAAATTCTCTTTTCTTCTAATTTAATAAATGTTTGGTAAAAATATTCATAAATGCATTTCATATTTTATTTTAAGCCTGGTGTTTGAGCCAAAACGTTTAAAGAAATCGAAAAATTCTTAGAATATCTGAATCGCACAATTCAATCTGTAACTATTAGATATTAATTGGACTGTATTGGATTTTACATTAATATTTTAAACTGAATTTATCTTATTGCTTTAGTCAACTATTATAGAACATTTACGTGGACTCTATATTTTTGTGTGGAGACAAAACATAAACAAATCGTAACTTATTCAATATTCTTAGAAATCTATACAAAGGGAATGAGTTAATTTTGTCATATTAATGCACGCTTCCGTCAAGGTAACATCATCATGAAAAAGATCAGAGACTTATTTAAATGTGTTTCTAAGAAATATCGGAGACATATAAAATCTAAAAATGTTTCATTTAAGTAATGACAAAAGTACATTAACCCTTTCTTGATATCTGTATTTAATATAAAACAAAGTCGTTATTGTTGTATGTATGTCCCTATGTGAGATTATATCTTTAAAACTGCTTAACGAATTTTAATGCGAATTTTTATTTTTAACACGCTTTTATAAGTTTGGTATGTAACTATCAATGTATTAATCTGTGTAACGGAATCTTTGAAAGCGATTTTCAGCCACTTGCAGTAGATGGTTTGATCTGAAATTTTGCACACCTAACAAGGACCGATGACAATGCAATAATTTAAAAGAATAATCCCAATTCCTTGATCAGAATTACTAGAATAGCATGTTGAAGTATCACTATGATCACACTTGTATTTTTAATTATACACGTACATAGACATACAAGACAGTGCGTCTACGGCTAAATCAATGACACGGCTTGAGGTCAAAAAAATATTTATGTGTGTGAAGTACAACGTGAAGTTGCCCGGTTGCCTGGGGCAACATTATTGACGTCCGTCAAAACACAATTGTCATTAAATTGATAAATTGTGTTTTTATGTGAAAATGAATTATTTGAGTTAAAATTACTTGTGAAATCCTATGTTGTGACATTTTTTAATTATTGTGATACACTAGAACACCCAAAGACTGCGCATTTCGTCATTTTTGTTCTTTTGTTCGTGGCGGCGTTCACACTACAAACTGACAATGGTGTCAAATAATTATAGTGTGTAGGGGTGTATAGGAGTATAGGGGATAGGAAACTAAAAAATTTATACTGAAAACAATTTGTCTGTCAAACGAAGCTATGATTATCTCATTCTAACACGCTACTATTTTGCATATGTTCTAAGAGCAGTTTAATAGTGTCATTAGTATACTGTATTTTTATCAAATGTCATTAGGCCCCGCCTTGAAGCCTGTCAGTCATTTTGGGAATTTTTTTTTAAGTAGGTCTCTTGTCAGTGCAGCTTTGTTTGGTTTGTTTTTAATGTTATTTTAGTGCTTAATATAGCCCAGCCAGGCTGACTTTACTTGTCCTCAATTTTAAACGCCAACCCACCTTCTGGTAATATGTAGTTTAATTGTATATGAGTAGACTCACCTATATTATTGTGTTTCTAGGTATGCCTTTCATATACAATCAGATAATTTCACATAAAAACGCTTTGTTTATAGAATCAGGTAAAATTATAATAATTGTTTACTTGTGTTTACTACGATTTTGACAACATGTGACAACAGACACTTATGTCTCTGACAATATAAACTGTCAACGTTTTGTAAGTAGGTAGCATAGAATTGAGTATTGATGACAAAGACAATGCAATCATTTAAAAAATATTCAGATATTTAAGCGTGTTTGTTAGTTTTTAAACTAAGTAGATTATTAATAGATAAAGTGGTTCTGCGGGATGGCTTTTTGTATAATGTGATAGTAGGTTATCGGATAGATATTTAAAATATTGTACTACAGTACCGAAAAAAACTATAAATTGCCCTTAAAAGAATAAAGAACGCATTTCTTCTTAGTAATCTACTATATAAAAATAAGTCGGGTTTTCCTTCCTGACGCTATAACTCCAGAACGCACGGACCGATTTCCACGGTTTTGCATTCGTTGGAAAGGTTTCGGGCTACGTGAGGTTTATAGTTATTTTTTTTTTTTAACTTTTTTTTTCGTATTGCAAAACAACGTTTGCCGCGCCAGCTAGTAAATTTTAAAAATTTGGCATCGACGTGTTGACGAATAAAAGGAAAACTCATTCCTTTTTAAAATTGTCTAAGAAACTACAGAATATAATATTGAATAGATATTACTTTAAAGAAAAAATTACAAAAGAAATGTCTGCACCAATCCAGTTGGCAACCGCACTAGGCCGTTACCCTTTTTGGCAGACCCTTGTCCATTTAAGACCCATCCAGACGATCGAACATGTATAGCATATAGTAATAGCAATAAAAATGAGAGATAGTCCAACGTAGCATATAGTTTGTTGGCCTTATACATAAATATAACCAGTTCGAACGAAAGATTCTGATTCAGTAGACTTACGCGGCAATTAAGAAAGATATTATTAACAATTTTACTGAAGAAATTAACCTAAATTATTTGAATTGTTAGCAAAAACTCGCAATTTACTGCTAAAAATATTTTTTTCTTGTTAGTGTAATACTGGCGATTTTATTCGTAGCATTAGGATAGCGATTAGTATTATTATAGCGTAACGGAATAACGATAATTGTGTTTAATTAAATATATATTTTGCCATAATATTTTATTTAATCAGATAAAAATATCGAAATATTACGCGTTTTCGCTGCGGACATTTGTTTTTCTTTGTTCCTTGTTTCTTTAAGATTTTCGTACTATTGTCTTTAAAATCACACTAAAATGTTTAACTACGTGTAATGTCCAATTTTGTTTCAATTTACATAATTTTATAGTTTATTTGAAATGCCATTTTGAATTAATTACTCCGAATTAGACAGTTAAGTTATAATAATTACATAATGATATTTAATAAACAAAACAATTTGGGAGACACCAAATAGGTTATAAATATTTGTTAATGTATCTGTTTTATTTGTAATGACCGTGTTTATTTGTTTTTGATAAGGACAATTTGTGTCGTGATAATACAGTTATTGTCTAGGTTTCGTTCTATAGAAGATAGTTATCATCATCAAACACGTTTAGATTATTTTCGTACAATAAAGAATTTTTTTCTCAGCTACCGTTAAAGATGTCAAGTTTAAACTCATTATGTCGACTTGTGTAATCCCTAATTGAAAAGAACACAAACAAGCAAACAAACATAAAATCTTATAATAAACTCTACAAATAACAAATAAAACTACTACTGAAATAAGGACTTAGCCGATTTTTATTAACTACTAGCTGACCTGGCAAACGTTGTTTTGTCATACAAATGTCAGTGGGGAGGCGGGGTTTGAAAAATAGATGTTGTCCGATTCTCAGACCTACTGAATAAGCATGTAAAATTTCATAAAAATCGGTCAAGCCGTTTCGGAGGAGTACGTGTGATACGTGAATTTTATATAAAAGATACTAAAAATGTAACGTTTACAACGCAATAAAATTAAATGTGATATCATCTTTCCTTGACCAACCGAGTTTAATTAAGAAGGTAAAAGTAAAGATTCAATAACCTTCCTACAAAAGGTTTGTTTTGGGAAAATGTCAAATTAAAAATTTAGCTTCGCTGCTAACCATTTCATCAACATGCTTTAAGTAACTTCTTTTGGAAATTATTAAGCTATTGCATAGCTTCTATCGCGGGCCTTGAGCGTGGAGACTAAATGCACCAAATTCGATATTTAAATTCCGTAATAAAGATAGCGTAACTAAAAAATACTACACACGGCGCAACTAGCATGCGCTGTAACGCCGTTTCGCTGTTCGCGCTGCTGACTCATGTCAGTTTTGGCGTTAGTTTTTATTTTATTAACATTTGATTGACAATCGCTATTTTATCATAATTACCATAAACAATGGACAGATGGACTTATTTTAGTTTATGGTATTTAGATTCTTGCATAAATAAAATAAATAAATAATTATAATTGCATAAGTTGATAAAAAATACTATGCAATAGCTTTACCGCGGCAGTCCCCGAGTGCCACACGTCTTTTTTTTCTTAAACAAATTTTATTGTACTACTTTAGGATTAAGTATTATCAGAACGTTGAAAGTTATAAGAATTTGGATGTCAGAAAAAAACAACAGATTCTTTATAGATAGCTTTTAGTTAAAAAAATACCTATTACCAAGTTATTTATGGACTATCGGTTACATAATACATAGTCCTATTTAGGGTAATAATGTAGACGAAAATAGAAATAACATAGTTAAGTTTTACTTTTCTGTAAATCGATATTCTATCTATTCTCTTATTACCTGAAAAATTTCGAAAATATCGATATGTTATATGCTAGTACATATTGCTATTCATCTATAGACCTAAAAATGTCTGCGAAGGCATATAATTTGACTTACGCATTTAATCCGAAATTTTATGAATAGAATAAAACATAAATAAAAAAGAATGAGTTTCTTGTCTATTCTTCATAGAATTCTCTTTGGAACACCTAGCTTCAGATTTTATAAAAGAGTTTGTTAATCATGTCTATATGAATTAAAACATCAAATATATGTATATATTTGACTTTGACTTAACCGGCTATTCTACAACCAATTTATGGCAGAACAACGTTTGGGTCAGCTTGTAATAAAATAAAGATTATTAAGTACATCTACAGCTCAAATCTAAATGATTAATGTAAACAAAAATTAGTCCTGTGTAAATTATTCTATGACGCATAATCGTTATTAGTTTTAAATGAGAACATTATATCAGGTATATCTAACCCAAATTACTTTGACATTTATTTAGCCCATATAACGAATGTGCCGTAAAGTTGTTTCGGCGGTATTGCTTGTTGTAATATATTAGCTTTCAGTTAATTATATGACTCATTGTTCTTATGGTAACCTTGCGTTAGTTTTGGGTTTGATACTATGTCCTGTAACAGCTTTAGCACCTAAGCTCAAACTTAGAAGCAATATAAAGCCTACAGCAGCACTCATGGAGACTGTAACTTTAAATTAGTGCTTAGTTAGTGCTTAATCTTATGTAATAAGAATATAAATATTATTGCTCCAATTAAAATAAATATTTAATAAGAATATACATATTATTGCTAGGCAAAGACGCCTAGGCATATACCATAACTTCTCCCAAAAGAAAGAGGTCGTACCCAACAATGCAATGTCAATGGGCTGTGAAGAAGAATATTAGTGGTTTATGTCGCTGTATGAGTGTATGTGAATAGGCTTAGCAAACGTAGGTGATGCAATTACTTTTATTTGTATACAATAAGAACTTGGATTATGTATTGGGTGAGTACAAATTTTACATTTCAAAACGGAGAGATATGCATGAATATATTATAGTACCTAATCTTAAATTTACAAATATGTATTAGTGAGACACAAAGTAGGTATAATAAAATTGCACAATCGTAAATTTAGTTTTGTAACAACATTCTGTCACAAAAATTATAGCAACATGTGCAATACAATCAAAAATTTTCAGTTAAAATATATGACACGATATTATTAAAACTTGCACAAATCATTGTAGAAACAACGTGAGAAAACATGTGTAATTTATGTTAACATCTTGTGAAATAGTCCAATTGTTGTGGCCTTCTATAATAATAGAATAAGTTATGATTAAAGCTCGGATCTCGTTTCAAGAGACATGTGCCCTTCTATATAATAACAGTACTTTGAGTTAATTATGAATATAAGACGTTTGAATTACGGATTGTATGCCAATTCTAAGATTTTCCCATGCTTGGAAGAAAAATCAATGCTCGAAGCTTAAGGGCCTACATCAATATTATCGTCGACATGTACATATTAACACAGCTAGTAGGTATAGAAAATGAAGAATTACGGATATTTTTTTGTTTACTCAAAATCTACTAAATATATTTTAATTCTGATTTACGTGTTTCTTATATAATAGTTACTTGTTTTTAAAGTTATTTCATTAGTTAATACGCGATAATAGACCGACAAATGAAAAAAATAAAAAATTAGAGAGGTTGTTTCACTAAGATTTTCTATCGAAAATCGTTTTTCAATCGCGTTTCTGAGTTTATGCGATCCTAGATCATATATTGAAAAAACATAGACTTAAAAATTTGAGCTCTAGCCATTCAATCTAAAGAAACAATGAAAACTTCGTACGTAGAAAAATGCACGAAGCTATTTTGGTATCCTCTTAAGCGGGCTTCTACCGGATATATGGGGTGGTAATACTATTATGATTGTGTGTTCCTTCGTTACATATAGACATCTTGAAGTATTCGAGTATAACAAATGATATAATATGCGTTTAATTGTCGAATATTCTGAGCTGATATTGTCTGAAAATCTCAACAAAATTGACCCAACTTGAACCAACATTTCACAATTCCAATTCGCAATTCCACAAATACATACTAAACTTGTACTTTGTCACCAACAAACCCGTAATTTGATGACCTTTAATTTCATTTACACAGATTACAAATTCTGTCCTTATTAAATTTATAAATGTAGAACATTATCTTTTATTAAGGGTCCAGCTTTGTTACAAGGCTGCCTCTCTCTCATACTGTGGTCTGACAGAGGCCTTGGACATTGCAATGAATGGGTCGCTTTGTAAACTCAACAGATATCTAATGGGAAAATCGTGAATTTAACTGTTGCAATGTTTACTTTCGGTTTTTATTTTGTAAAACAATATCACTTTAATAATATGTTTTAAAATTTTGAATTGCTTTAATAAAGGTCCATTGGGTAGTAAAGTTTGAAGGCTTGTATGTCGAAGTAACATTTTTATGACTATTGCCAACCGCGGCTGAATTTTATATTTTTATTATTGAATATTATAAGGCTTAACTTTATATAAATTGACTTTATAAATTTTCGTATCTGTTCTTCCAAATCATTATACTACTAACATTATAGAAGACTTCTATAATGTAGAAGTTAAAGTTTATGAGAATGTATGGAAGGATGGATGGTTGTGTCTTTAGCACAAAAACATTAACTAGTCTATCATATAACCTCTATATAGTCTGATATTTTTTATACAATAACAATTGTTCTCTCTTCCTATATTATCTGTACTCGATATAAGGATGAGAAAGAACGTCATAAATCGACACTAAATGAAAAATGATGTCGTTTTATCGAGAAAATACAGAAAGATAAAATTCTACTGTACGTATAAGAGTTAACAGAGTGTCTTCTATTGAAATATTTATAAGATGAAAATCTAAATTGGAATTGGAAAAGCTTTTTGTTACTAAAATTTCTTTGTACAATTTGATGACTATTGTAAAGATTAAACAAAACAATGAAAAACTGTGATTATTGTTATAAGATTATTAATTATGTTGCTGGGCTGGAGAGAATAATCTTCAGTATAAATATGTTTGTTCTGCTTACCTGAGATATATTTTTGTACTAGCTATTGCCCGCGACTCCGTATGCGTGGAATTTAGAAAACTTTTGAAAACCGTTTTTGCAACATTTTTCGCTATTGATTTGCTCCTATTGGTCGCAGCGTGATTTTATATATCCTATAGCCTTCCTCGATTAACGTATTATTCAACACTGAAAGAAGTTTTCAAATCAGACCAGTGGTTCCTGAGATTTACGTGTTCAAACAAACAAACAAACAAACTTTTCAGCTTTATAGTATTCGTAGGTATAAATAATTAAATGAATATTTATTTATTTATATATATTATACTACTAATACCAGAGGACGTCCTCTGGTCCCGAGCTAAGCTTATTATGCTTGTGTTATTGGTACCAGAATACGGATAGAATACATAAACTACTTTTCTTTTGTAAATACATATTTATAATACATAGAAACACCCAGACGCAGGACAAACATTTGTATGACATTTATAAACATCACACAAATGATTTTCCGAGGCGGGAATCGAACCCGCGACCTCGTGATCGGCAGTCCGCAATATAAACCACTACACCACGAAGCCCGTCAAATATATTAGTACAGATTAGTTTGTACTACTTTTGGAATCCCAAAAACTTCTTTATTTTAATTAATATTAATTAGATCATGTTACATTAAAATCTAGGCTTAGTAAATGTAATAAAAAGTGTAACTTTCGTTATGAAATTTATCTAGAACAAAGTAAAGCTTATTTTATTAATAAACTACTACAGTAATTACCTGCTGAAAGTTTTGAATTGCATTTTCACTTTATGTGTTTTAACAGAATGTAATTGCAATATAAAATTTATTACTTGTTTTCAAATGCATTTATGGACGTTACAAATATTCTGACAATTCTTTCTTTTCTTGGTGGCTGTTAAATGAGCTTTCCTATCTGTTTATCACTTGTGATGATGATTTTCGGGCGTTGCCGCTTACCATCAGATGGCATGGAATCACATGGCAACATGTTTTATGTAAAAACAATTATACTATTTTCGAGTCAGTGTTTATTTCAAGTTAATATGTAGGTATGTATTGCAAAGCGCTAGGTGTGCTGACAAATATTTTTTTATGGCAAATGCGACGCATGCACTTGCATAAGTGATGCGTTGCTTACGTAATCGAGTTGTGTAGTGAAGTGTTAAAACTCAATTTAATCGATAAAATATTTACATACTAAAATTTACTTGCTACAACACGCGATTCAACACGCAATTGTGGTTGCTCACATGTAGGTAAAATTTCCTCCAAAATTCGTTCAATAATTTCTGCTTCAGGAACTGGGAATTAAATTTTCGTAGACATACAAAAAGAGGGTTCATTAATTTTTTATTTGTTTTTAATTCCGTAGTAAATGAGAATTTTAAAACATCCTCACATTCTTTCGTATAAGTTATAAAATTCTACTTATTTTAAATAGCATTTTACAGCGCGCGCACGTGTAACTTACAATGCGGGTTTCAAAGTGACAGTGTAAGTTTACCGTTTTTAGATAGTTATGAGTGTTCGTGCATCTGTGTAATTACCGGAACGACCTATTTATAATTTTAATGCTTATAGAACAAAGAAGAATGAAGGTAACATTTTAATAGAGCAAATTTAAAAATTAAACCATATTATATTTATTTATCGATAGCTAAATGACGACACTATGTAGAGTTTGCAATCTCGATTATGCAAAATACATCCCCTTACAATCTTCACATTGTGTATATTCATATCTGTTCATCATAATAACATAGGTTTATATTGTTTCAATACATATGGATAGTTCATGTAATTAAAGACCTAACTATTTTATTCTAGAATTAATAATTGCATTTGCAATCATTTTTTCTCTCACATAAATTCATGATACTTCTGCAAATTGCGCTTATATTTCTGTGTCTAAACATATTGTTTTTTTTCATGTACAGAACAGTTTATACCTCCATTTGATGTACCTATTCTAGTGTCTTGCCAGCCGCATAGTTTATCTAAAAAGTGCATTATTGATAAAAGTAAAGTTTTTTAGCAAAACGCAATAGATTTTTACCAAAGGTAGGAAAATCTATGTCAAATGTTTGTATGCCTTACATATTATTTCTTTTCAAGGCGGAAAAGACATATTGTTTACCCCATGAGCCCTAATCTGTGGACATGAATACAATGAATCAACTGATGATAGGTTGCTAATATTGCAATAAATTTGTTATTTACATACATATTTATTAGGCTACAATTGTTATTATAGTATATTGCTAAACTAATTAATGTGTTTGCCTGGTAATTATTTGTTTTCCTTTACAATTATGGTCTAGGACTTGCAATAGACATCAAAACAAGTCCATTTATGTCTTTATTTATTTTTTATCGAAATGCCATAAGTTGTGGTGTTCATCGGGAAGGTGTCGTAGAAAGAAACCAATGAAGGGTTAAATAAATTTAATGTTTGCTTCAAAAGACGACTTTCGGAGAAACATGTTCAGTTATGTTCACCCAGTTCTACTCAAATAAAATAGAAATTGTTTAATATTTTTATTTTTGACATGCATTTATATTTATTAAGCCCATCCTCCCTCAACATACAAGAAAACTTAACAAATTATACAAAAAGGCCGTGTTTTTGAACCACTCTATCTATTAAAGAAAACCGAAAAGATATAATAGCACACGTAGGGACATACATACAAAAATAATAACTTTGTTTTATAATAACTAAAGATGTATATATAGTATGTAATGTAATTTTTATATTCATTTGAGCGTAACAATTTAACTATTAGTGATAAGTTTTCATATTTTTATTGTAATCAATTATTTCGAATAATCGAATTGGAATAATTGTTCTTTGGAAGGGCTTTGTTTTATTTTGCTCACGTCGGTCGTTTGGAGCTTCCACGATCTTAGTGATTTACGAAAAAAACTAATGTTTGACGACAATTTAGTATTTTTATGTTGCTGGAAATAATTGAATGGATGTGTTAACATTTTTTTTCAACCCATACAATCCTGCTATTGGACACGGGCTTTTTTCAAATAAGACGGCATTTACATACATACATTTACGATACCATCAAATAGATAGGGTGAGTTAGCTTATGGGTTTATCATAATTTAGAACTTACATTCTTTTCTGATATCGATTAAAAACCCCTTGGAAAGGAAATAAGAAGGTATTACTTTAACCCCATCGCTACTCGTAGGTATCGGCGCGTTCTGTTAAAATATCTGTATTTAAATCGGTCATGACGCCCCGTGGTTAACCAAATGTTTAAAAGTGAACGACATTATGAAACGGGAAAATGCAATTTCGTTTTAAAATCACATTTGAGGTTAAACTTATTAACTGCAGGCATATTTATTGAAACAGTTAAATTAAATACTGTTTAATTTAAATATCATCATTCTCCTACCTGTTTTTTGGAGACGGCGATGTATTTTTCTTCCTTACTTTTCCACCAAAAGTCTTATCATATAAATGAGTTAACTCTTGTTTCTTCTAGATCCTCTTTCACATAGTCCATCCATGTTTTCTTTAGTCTTCTTCTAGACTTTATTTCTTCCACATTCATTCTTAGAACAATCCCAATAATATCTTATCTTATATTATATAAAATTCACGTGTCCCAGTGTTAGTTACCGTACTCCTCCGAAACGGCTTGACCGATTTTTACCAAATTTTAAATGCATATTCAGTAGGTCTGAGAATCGGCCAACATCTATTTTTCAAACCTTTTTTTTTTAGTATGGAAAAAAAACTTTTCCGGGACAGCTAGTAATAGTTAGTATTAATATATATAATAGTATCTATATCTATATAATAGTATCAATAGTAGCTTTATAATAGTTGAGTGTTATAATTTAGTTGTCCAAACATCATTAATGCAAACGTGTTTATTTAGTCATGAGTTCACTTAATTTCAAGGATGCAATGACTCACAAATGAATATTTATCATTGTGTACGTAAATAAATAAAAATTGTTAGGTATAAATCCGACAACAAATATTATGTCAAAATACATTTTGTAAAATGTGCTGCCAAGATCGGTGGGGTGCCGAGGTAACGCACAACGTTATTCTATTGTGTCGCTATGCACGCTCACGCGCAATATCAGCACACATTAACCACTCTCACTGAACGCACCCTATTGAAATACATTTTGATACCATATCTGTACATTATGAGAATGAGCATTGCTCTCGTATCTTCTCCACCTGACAATGTCCGCTTCCGTTGAAATGATGCTGTATGACTGTAGGTATAAAAATTGGTCAAGTGCGAGTCGGACTCGCGCACGAAGGGTTCCGTACCATTATCTATGCAACATAAGGCAACGTTATTAGTATCGAGCAAGAAACGGTAAAAAAATCATGTTTGTTGTATGGGAGCCCCCCTTAAATATTTCTTTCATTTTATTTTTAGTATTTGTTGTTATAGCGGCAATAGAAATACATCATCTGTGAAAATTTCAACTGTCTAGCTATCACCGTTCTTGAGATACAGCCTGGTGACAGACGGACGGACGGACGGACGGACAGTGAAGTCTCAGTAATAGGGTCCCGTTTTTACCCTTTGGGTACGGAACCCTAAAACTTGTTAGGTATAAATCCGACAACAAATATTTTGTCAAAATACATTTTGTAAAATGTGTTGCCAAGATCCGTGGGGTGCCGAGGTAACGCACAACGTTATTCTATTGTGTCGCTATGCACGCTCACGCGCAATATCAGCACACATTAACCACTCTCACTGAACGCACCCTATTGAAATACATTTTGATACCATATCTGTACATTATGAGAATGAGCATTGCTCTCGTATCTACTCCACCTGACAATGTCCGCGTCCGTTGAAATGATGCTGTATGACTGTAGGTATAAAAAGTATCCTACTCTCTACACATCCACGGCTGTTTCGAGATATGTATTGCTTTAAACTGAATAATGATATGGGGTGGTGACATTCTATTCCTATATCATTATTATGTTCTACAGCAGCATTATGTTGTGTACATTTCACATACTTATGAACATGTTCATGTTTCACAGGCCCATCAAAGGAAGTGATCTTATTTTTTTGCCCGACTTTTTAAGTAACCAGATGAATTTTTGACTATCAATCGATACCACATCCTTCCTCTATTAATACGGTATCCACAAGTCCTTGGGCTTCGGAAGTACCAAAGTAAATGCACCTGTTGGTCCTTTGTTCCCTTCACTGCAGAGCTCGAGGGTAACATTATGTGGAGGGTTATTCCCGGATGTTCCCACGACCCACGCAAATGCATGCACCCAAATTTCAACGCATTTGCAACACACGCATTATGTTATTAAAATGTTTCTAAAATAGATAGTTGCCATTTTTATGGCAACAACTGGATTGACAGTCTTTTATTAACTTAGCTCGTACCTATTCATCTATCTATATAAGTATCCATGTAACCACAGATAATATAATAAAGATGTAACAGATTTTTGAAAAACGATTTTCACCTACTTGCAATATCATCATCATCATAACCTTTTTCCCATGGGGGTAAGCAAAGGTCATATTGCCCCGTCTACTGCGATCTAAACACACTTCCTTAGTAGTTCCTTAATAGGTGAATGTACATATAAGTAAATTTTAGGGATTAAAAACAATATTTGATATATATAGGACCAAGGACAGTGCAAAAATTTAAAAGATATCTGGGAATTTCAAAGGAATTTCAAAAAATGTAACTTTTTGAAATGACTTCTAACAAGGAGAAGGTTCTTAATTCGACTGTATTTTTTTTTTTCAATTTTCCACTGGGTACCTATCCTATTTCAATGCACGTGTGATTGTCTATGCAAGTACCAATTTGCATATTCTTTTAGGAGATCCCAGGATAGTATAATATTGACAATTATTCCCGGACGTTCCCACGCATATGCATGTGCACTCAAATTTTAAAGACTTTGCAGCGCACACGCGTAGGTTATTAAAATTTTCTAGAATGTTTTGTTGCTATTTTTATTAGTTTTTGATAGCGAATTTAATAGCAATTACTTGGATTCAATTATTTGTTATGTAATATTGTATAATTCACCCGAAGATTAAACAAAACTGTTACGTAAACTGCATGTTCGCTGGTAGATATTTGCTTTGAAGAAAGGAAAGAAAAAATAAATATATAAGAAAATTATCAATGAAATCGGTCCAGTCGTTTACCGAATTTTAATTAACCCTCAATCGCCTAATGTAAATGGTAAAAAATAATATTTGTAATTGACGAAGATTTGTCGGCATTTAACTATAAACTACCAAAATTCAACTTATTGATTGTACTTACTAAATGTTAGGGGAATATTATATAAAAAAAATTTTGTTACTTTCTATAAGTATGACCATTTTATAATTTAATATTGTATTGTACTGTACCATTTTTATACAAGCTGAATGTCGCATGTCACAATAGAAAATCGCATTAGAAAACGTTTGAAAAGTTTTTGTTGTGTTCTCAGGCTGAACATTCACCTGTCTTTTTTCCACTGCATCCAAGTTTGAAGGTTGATTCATGTGCTTGTCCTTATCTATACCGTGACAATTACGTAGCGAAGAAAGAGACGAAAATTATTTAACCCGTCTTGTAGATAGAAGCATGTGGCGTTTACTCGCCGCTCCGTTCCATTCGGGTTCCGAACGTAAGTTAGCGAGGACGTAATGTTTTCTGTGTTACTTTTATAGTCGTGTTGCGATCGTGTTTTGACATCTTCATTTTAGAACTTCATTGCAAGTGTTTGTTTTCTAAGATTTTTTCAATTGTGTTATCAAGTGTTGACTGTGACTTGTGTGGGATAAAATATATGATCTTGGCAGATATGTGAAAGACTCGGACTAAAGAAGTATTTATTTCTACATGGACAGCAATCACGAAAGACATCTAACCTACTTCCAGGGCATGAAGAAGACGCACAGCAAGTGAAAGTTTAAAAGCTACCGTTTTCGTGCGTGACTGCTGTTTGCATTTATAAAACCAAAAAATTTATATAAGTACGACACTTAAGAGTTTTCCTTTTATAAATAAAGCAATAATTGAAAAACTTTCAGGCGCCTATGGGAAATATCGCAGCTGGGTGACCTAAAAAGCTGTAATAAAAATAAAGTGATTTAGGAGAAGATTTATACAATCTTTGAAGTTCGATTAGGATGATTAATAGTGATTGTGCCGTAAGGATGCTTTACGGCAAACCAGAATAGAGATAGTGGCTGCGATATTTTTGTTTGGCTTTATGAGGGAGAGAAGGTCTTTACCGATCAGTAGCGAAGTGGCGTTAAAAAGTGAAAAGGATGGAACTGGGAAATTGGTTGTGAACTCTGTTATATGTGGTGTTGTGGATGAACTGTCTAACGGAAGAACTGGGAGGCGGGGTTCTTGGGTGCGTCAAGCAGTCATGGGTGTCCTTAGATGGAAAGACCTGACAGGAGTCAGGACGGCTACGCCGACTGAACAAAAAGAGGTTTGTCAAAAAAAGTATATCTTTACTTATCATAAAACAAAGTCGTTAATTTTGTATGTATGTCCCTATGTGACCTTAAATCTATAAAACTACGCAACGGATTTGGATGCAGTTTTTTTAAACAATAGAGTACTTCAACAGGATGTCTTTTTTGTAAAGGTTTGGTGTAAATTTGGGGCTGAATTACTATAAACGCGGGTGAAACCACGGGCATTAGCTAGTATAATATAATTAGAAAAAAAAACCTCTAATATTTGCGCGTTTCTTATGTTATTTGGTAGTTTTAAGTAATATTTGAATTAGGAAAATTATTCTTTTTATTAGATTAGAAGTTTTATTTGAATTAGGAAAATTATTATTTTTAGGGTTCCGTACCCAAAGGGTAAAAACGGGACCCTATTACTGAGACTTCGCTGTCCGTCCGTCCGTCCGTCCGTCCATCCGTCTGTCACCAGGCTGTATCTCAAGAACGGTGATAGCTAGAGAGTTGAAATTTTCACAGATGATGTATTTCTATTGCCGCTATAACAACAAATACTAAAAATAAAATAAAATAAATATTTAAGGGGGGCTCCCATACAACAAACATGATTTTTTTACCGTTTCTTGCTCTCATACAACAAACGTGATTAATTAAGTATTGTGTGTGTTGTTTGCTCATTTATTAATAACGTGCCTTATGTTGCATAGATAACAATACGGAACCCTTCGTGCGCGAGTCCGACTCGCACTTGACCAATTTTTAGTTTTTTATTACAGAACATTATCTTAACTGTTATTATCATAACTACTAAATTTCTTACATCTGTAGAAGGTATTATTATGGATAACAATTCCATTAGAATATTAGGCGCTGAGTAATTGATTTCTCAAACTGATGTTAAGTTCCATGAATTGTTTTCCTCAAATTTTATTATTATTTATCGATTAATATATTCATGGAAATTTTACACAAAGTCCTGTGGTCTCAAGTTAAGCTTATTTGCTTGTGTTACGTACCGGAATACGAATATTATAGATACTAACTACTGATTTTAAAAAAGAAATAGATGTAAACTCTTTTATTTACGTAATAAATTTAAAGTATTACTCATGTCCTCTTTATAGTAATAATCTAAGTGTCTTAAGGAAACGTGTGGGTTCTACACATTTGTTTATTGTTTTCACCCCAATATATGGCAAATATGCGAAGGTGATTTCCTTTCCTTTTAGGCATATTATGTCATTTGAACTATTCGTGCAAAAGTCTTTAGTTAGGTAGGCAGAAAGAACAGACGATTAGTTATAAATATTGTAACTATTGCTCATTTTTCTTTAAATCGCCTAGCGACTGCGATTTTAGGCGAACTTAAATTAGGATCAGGTCATTTATTAATATTTTAACGGAACCCTAATTATTGTAAATTCAAAATAACCCAAGTTACTTCTTTTGTATTACTGAAAGTCCAGGCAAAATAGCTCTAGACACTCCAGTGATTAGTTAACTCAGAGAAAAAGACAGAAATTAAAAATATTCGCCATTTTTGGTGTCAGTACCTTGTTAATATTGTGTGTAAAGTGTCCTCTACGATCAGTTATTACAGGGTTTTCCGTAATTTTATTTAAACAAATAAGTTGCACAAGTGTTAGAGAATATTATGAGTTTTAAATAAAACCACTTTTTACGGATTTTTAGAACGAATGAGTCGCGCAAGTGACTGTAGTTTTATTTATTTTGTAGCTAAAAGTGTTGCCTGTAATGTATATAACTTAATATTTTCTAACACTTGCGCGACTCATCTGTTTAAATAAAACTACTTTTTACGGATTTAGTTTATTTACGCGTATATTTGTTTTTAAAAAATTTAAAATCAAATATACGCGTCTAAATCCGTAAAAAGTAGTTTTATGTATATAACTGTTATAATCTTGTCTCTAAATATTGTATACAATACAAATTTTTATCTATAATTGTACATAATGCATTACATTATAATCTATTACGTCATTGATGATGCTATGAAACACGTAAATGCTAGTTAGATTATTAAGATAACGTACAATAATAATCATAAAAGAAATCAGAAACTACATAGTCAACTATATTTAATAAATATAAATAAATAAATATTCATGGACATTTCACACAACGTCCTCTGGTCCCAAGCTAAGCTTATATGCTTGTGTTATGGGTACCAGAATACGGATAGAATACATATACTACTTTTTTTTTGTAAATACATACTTATAATACATAGGAACACCCAGACGCAGTACAAACATTTGTATGACAATTAGAAAAATCACACAAATGATTGTCCCGAGCGGGAATCGAACCCACGACCTCTTGATCGGCAGTCCGTTACCAGAACCACTACACCACGAGGCCCGTCACTATCTTAAATATCAATAAAACATTATCGTCAATAAAACATTATCTTAACTTTATTGTATACTAGCCGTTGCCCGTGGCTTAATATACCTGGAATTACGAATCACTACACAGAGAGTAGAGATAACACTCTGGAAGATAGCTTTCTATAAAAATTTCAGGATCGAACCTTTACTATCGGAGATTACCTCCCTACATATAGCATACTTTACTTCTAGTAAAGACAGATAAATTATATCTTTTTATAAATCATTATTGATAAAAACAAGCAATGATAGCAGTGATTGACTGTAAACCTATCAATAGGCTATTAAAGTTTTATTGTGGAAATGATAGTCGAATTAACTTCATAGCTTATTTTACGATTAGAAAATCTTGTAACTATATGAGTATCGAATATACATATATCGTATACTTACCTTAAGCAATATCTTCGTCTCAGTCCACTAATCTTCTATTATCGGGCAAAGTCCACTTCGGTATTTGGTCTATTTATGTCACAATGACCAGGTGAGTTGACATACTCGTAGGATTTAATTTTGAGTTTCTTCTTTTATCACCAAGCAATTGTCCCTTAGCTGGCTATTACTATGGCTATGGCCTCTTGGCAGGCAGTGGGTGTGCATTTGTACTCTAAATCCGTTACCATTCGGACAGCCATGAGCTAGATATCCCAAAATCAAAAATGTCCCAAAATCTAATTGTATTTTCTCCCACCTTCACACCCATATTTCTCCCACAACTGCTTGTTATTTGAAAATTAATAACAAGCCTATTTATTGTAGGTATGTATTATTACTGTCATTGTCAACACGACCTCCATTTTCGGCTATGTTATGACTTTTCATTATTATTTAAATGAATAATGCTTTCTTGTTAGGATGCCCGTAAACAAAGGAAGACGGTGCATATGAGTACCGACTTTTTCCTCAATAAACATTGTCCTTTGACATAAATTTTCCAACTAATTATATATGACGCTAAAACATTTTTTTATACCTAGCATTGAACTGACAGTCTCTACAAGTTCATGATTCAGACATTATGTAAGTTTGTGACTAATAAGTGAGGATTTGTCTAGCCAAATACTGAACGAGTACAAATTAACACTGTTGTTATATGACACTTTTGATGTCATCATGTTTTGGACGTATAACGGATCCAATTTGCGCAAATGGGTAATTGGTTTCAGTGCACAGCTATTTTGAATTTCGAACGGTAATTCTTTTTCATAACTAACTAGCTGGCCCGGCAAACGTTGTTTTGCCATACCAAAAAAATAGTAAAAAAAAATAAATAAAAAAAAAGAACTATACCTCACAGAGCCCGAGACCTTTCCAACGAATGCAAAACCGTGGAAATCGGTCCGTGCGTTCTGGAGTTATAGCGTCAGAAAGGAAAACCCGACTTATTTTTATATAGTAGATATTTTTTGTGTCCATGTTGTTGTTTGAATTCCCATAATGCAAGTACATAGTTATAATTATGTTTCACTACAAGAATAAATGAAAAATAGCGATAGCGCGATATTTGTTATGATTGTTTTAATAGTAATGTAACTAATTTACATACTTACACAATTAAATTATAGGCAGTTTCTATTATTTATGTCTTAATATCCGTTCTTAGTTGACGAAAAATCCACATTGGGAATTCAGTAACTAGGTGTGAATAGAGTAAATAAAATAACGATAAATATTCAATCAGCTGTCTAGCTTTAGAAATCTCTATGAGTCAGTCAATGACTAGTTTTCTAGTATTTCACTGACATATTGGCTATGCTATGTCATACATACATACAACCAGTGGCGTGCACAGGAATATGACACTGGGTATGCGGCGCAGTACTCGGTCACAAAAACTTTTTCTTTTATAGATTTTTAGCATAGCCACGCGACGGATCTCTAAGTCGGAAACCATGCCAACAGAACAAATTTAAATCTGAATATCCCGAATCAGTGTACTAGAATTACTAAACAATAACTACGTACGTACATACATACGTACATGTACGTATGTACATACGTTTCATAACTTTTAACATGAAATTTTCGAGTTACATTACCTTTTTGCTGGCTTAGTTGTCGTAACTCGGGTACACACCTACCTTTAGACACAATTAGAATCTTTTCACTGAATGACAATTGTGAGAACTTGTTATTTTTAATTTTTAACAAACACACATTTGCAAGACACTCCTCACAATCAAATAACATTTTAAAATCAACAAACTAAAATCCATACAATTATTAAATTATAGAAACTCAATATTAAACAGTTCAATGAATCACATGAAAAAATATAATGGCCTCCGTCGAACCAAAATATTTCTGCTATTTAAATAGATAAAACCTTACTAAACAAAAATGCTTAGTGTGCATACGTGATTTATTAAACTTCCGACAGTTATTTTTTATTTATAAGCACCAATTTGCAAGCACATATTGGTGCTATCTATTAATTATTAGGCGTTTTTAAGTTATAATATTTTGTTTAATTAATAGTAAATAAATGAATAAAGTCATCTAAAACTTACGAACGTTTTATTAAAATATCTGTGAATGGCAAGTAAAGCACTTCTTTTCTGCCTACAGGGAGCGCACGCCCCTGCATACAACGCTATGTAATATATAATAAATGGACATAACTGGGCACAATGTAACCCTGTAATAGGAGTATTTATTATTAAAAGCACATGAGCCTCTACTCATCTACCTATTCTCCCCGATTGCCAGGTGTTATTTTCCCTGATGTTGGCTCAGACGGGGTTGCCTAATGAAAAATTACAGCCTTCTCGGTGACTTAATAAGCAAATGGACGACAAGATTTATTAAGCGGAACACCCATGTCAAACTTAACAGTTCACTTTAGTACCCATTTGGAGAATAGTCTTGTATTTACACTAATTATCTGTTATTCGTAGACGCGTGGGAGAAACATGTCTTAGTAAAGGTCGACATAGTAAAATAGATTATGATTATTTTCTTCGTTATTTAAGTAACTTTTACAAAGATTTGTTCTTTTACTGATCTTTTGAAGAAAACTCTCGATAACTATTAGTTACCTTTTTTGAAAATAAAAAGTAAATGTTTGTCTTTACTAAAATATTAAGACATGTGTTCAATATTTTTTTCATTGTGGGAGCTTCGGAACAATGCAATGTGGAAATGTTATCATCATCATCCTGCCCTTATCCCATTATTTGGGGTCGGTTCAATATGTCTTTTTCTTCCATAGTATTTTATCACCCGTCATATTATCTCTGTTAACTCCTCTTTCTATCATGTCCTTGTTCACACATTCCATCCATCTTTTCTTAGGTCTTGCTCTCGACTATTTTCCTTCCACATTCATACGTAGAACTCTCACGATGCGGAAATATTATGACTTGTATTAATATATCCCTAAAATATGATAATCTTAACAATGCAATGTAAATATTATGATTTATAGATAATAATATAATACCTCCAATTATAATAATCTTATCACCCTTTATTTTGTAACGGTGTGTGTGCACATATTTATCAACACATTTAAATATTTTGTAATATTAAAAGCCCAAAATACGTGTTCATGTAAGTGTGAACTAAATTAGTGGGAAATTCAAATATTATTCAAAATATCACACAGCCCTAGATAATTTATTAATCGTGACATTCTTATCTTTGTGTCTGTACATGATTCATAAGCGTATGAAACCTTATCGGTAGAATGATAGTTCACGTCCTTTTGTTTAATTAATTAATGAATATTGCTGGAATTATAAATTTATGATAGTCAGAACGTAGATTTATCTTAAACCTAAAAATAACTCACGCAAACTATATCACAGGAAATCTGAAAGTGATTACTAGAGACAGAAAAACTGCAAAATGAGTGGCTGTTGGTATGGTCAGAGCAGAAAATTAATGTTGTTAGGAGCTGGCTGTTAATATATGAGTTAGAGAGTAAAAAAAACGCAATAGAAAAAGGAATTGACCCATAGGTTTTGATCTTTAAATGAGTGTGGAGTTAAAAGGTAGACGAAATTTTTCGGCCACAGGTTCAACCAATCATATAACCAGCGTCTCCTTATGAATCGGTTTGTAAAAGAACAAATAGAACAGAACATATTCATATGAATTATAGCTAGCAATAAATGAAATATCGGCACGTTTTTTCGCAGTATTTTCTTTAGCAAGTAAGAAGTATCATTTTCAATGGAGCGCGTATTTTACTTTCAAACGAATGTCCGGTTTTGTTCTATAACCTTGAGTATTCAAGATAGGTTCTGAGTATCCATGCTACTGAATCATTCAACGTGTTTTGTTTGTATATATCATTTAACAGTTGCACGCCGTGAACATAATGATTGAGTTGCTTAATGACCTATCTATAAACATGTGTATTTATCGGATCAATATTTTCTAAGTTCTCGGGGGGGAAATAAAATGATCAAGGTGAATTTTGTGACGACATAACGAAATATTTCATTAGTTAACCTGTCACTTATTTATTCGTTTGTATGTATAGCAGACTTTTCTCGTTTTGTTTGTAAGTAGTTGTTGTAATTGTACGCTTTATTGAAATTTCTGAAAAAGCAATATAAATTACAGATTCAATTTAAAAAAAATATTAGAGGTCAATGAACCAATTTTCTGATTAATAATACCAAGTAAAAAGCTTTGTTTATTAGACTCCAAGGACTCATAAGATTAAATACAAACTTATAGCATTAATTTGAAACTTCCGACAAGTCTTAGGGGGTCACTGCCCGGCTATTATTGATATAAAAGACTCTACATTTTTCGGAGGCGTTATATTTCAGTACCTACGAGTTAAATTCTTTATTAATTAGTAGAAAATATTAACACAAGCTTTTCAGCATTTAGATATTAGTATTTCCAGTTGTGGGCTCAGTAAAACATATTAAATACTATTAAAGACCGTCCGTCTTATCATTAATTATTCTCCTGGCTTTATCCCGTTATTCGGGGTTGGCGCAACATAATTACTTGTTCATGTTGCATTGGGATTTAGCCGATTTTTACTCTTGGTCGCCTGCCTGAGGAAGGCAACCCTCTGGGTATGAGCGCAGGTGTCATGCGACGTAATTCCCTCGGTTATTTCTTACGAACTTCGTGGGCAAGACATGGGGAGGTGACACTTGTATTATTTTTGTCCGTCACTCAGTTTCAGCTGACAATGATTAAATGACCTAAGTAATGACATATTTAAGTAGGCTCTTGATTTATTATAGTATATTAGAGAATCCTCACAGAATCTGTTATAACTTATAGGTAACCCATTTTTGTGGTTTTGCTGTTGCATAATTAATACAGAAATATCTCGAAACAATCCGACCTACTTCAATAGCTCGTTCGTATGCGAGACGTGATACATTAATTCTGGGACTACAAAATTATTCTGACAGATAAAAGTGCTGTGACGTCACGAAAACGAAAGAGGTCGTAGCAAAAATCGAGCTCTACTTTAACGCACATCGTCGAATATATCTCACTCCAATTACTCTCGTAGAATTTTACTCTTGCATACGTTATTACTAGGGTCATCACGTACGCACTTATTCGTAAGTAAAAAAAAAACTAATTAATTTATTAAAGGAGTACTTCTCTCTACGTGTAATTAACATGTATTGCTCATTTGAGAAAGTGGTTTTAGCTTCAGATATAGTTAAGGGTCGAGAATTAACTTAGAAGTACATAAGTCTAAGGGCCTCTTTCACCATTCTCAAGTAAAGCGCCAAGTAGACTAATCGCTAGTTAAAGTCACCAGTAACTACACGTGCGACGTTCACGACGTTCGAGTAGCAGTAATCTTAAGATTAAAAAATTGAAATTGACAGAAGATACTCGTAACTATTACTTGACAATTAACGCTAATCGATAAGTAACTAATCAACGCTTTAATTGAAGATGGTGAACGAGGCCCTAAGTGTTCCTTAGCAATAAAGTTAGGTAGGTATGCCAGACCTTACATTAATTTAGGTTAGTATCAGCCTCTTTTGTAATAGCAAATAGCTGTTGCCCGCGATTTCGTACGCGTGAAATTATTGAAACCAAATCTTAACAAATAGAAGTTTACTGTACTGCTCAATAGGTGGCGTTGAATCACAATATGGTTCCGTTACACGCGCTAGATTATAAGCTCCTCAAAATTTTTATCATGTATTCAGCTCAGTTTTACAATTATAAATTAGTATAGATAGTCAGTATTAGAGTTACATGTGAGAGACATGTAGTCCGTATATTATGATAAACCATACCATAACTTACTAAAAGGCATTATTCAGCTGTATACTTTATATATTATGCTTCAGAGACATATAATTAAGTCATCAGCCGTATCCATAAAATGCTATCTATAAATAAAAATCTCAAAAGCTTTAGACCAAAGACTTCATCAGATAAGACAAGGAAAACCATGGTAACTTTGTGTCTTCAAACAATGTCCCTACTTTGTTTTCTTGTAAACAATCCTAACTTAATATGTGATATTTACACACGGTCACGCTTGCACGTCTTTGCGTTGATATCCAAGAAATTTTATAGCTGATTGGGATGACGGGACACCTTTGTTACCAACATTGACGTGTTTCCCAATCTTAGGAGGCGTGGCAACCCTACTTCAGGGTTGTATAAACACGTCTTGTTATTTCCCGTATTAACCTTAACTTGAATAGCTTTTTGAAACATTGTTAGGTAATGCTATAATTGAAATACCTATAGTTTATGTAATAGTCGGCTACGATTAAAAATTCATTTATGATCGAAATAAAATCTTGTGTATATGTACCTTAAGTATGTCATATCATAAAACTTTAAAATGTGTTTGACAACCTTAATATTAATGTATTAATAAGTAAGTTTACCTTCATGCAAGTCTAAAAAGTTACGTGTAGAGATGATTTTTCTGTGTTTTTTTGTTGTTGCAAAGTTTGAAACCTTTTAAATAAAAACTAAAAATAAAAGAAAAAATGCAGAAAAAAATTCTAATTCTTACGTGATAATCAAAAAATACTACTACCGTGTGGTGACGGATTAAGAATACAAGTGTCACTATCCCATCTTCTCCCAAAAGGGTGCTGTAAAAGTCAGATAAGGGATATTGCACACATATAACTTCTTATGCGAGAGACGGAAAACTTGAAAATAAATCCTGTGCCAAAACGCCTGGTAAGCCCGGTACAGTAGACCATAATCCTTTCAAAGTGGAGAAGGCCTGTGCCCAACAGTGGGACGTAAATGGCTTGGAGAAGAGAAGAATCAAAAAATCTATTTAGCAAAATAATTTTCTATAAAATTGGTAGCTCTTGTTTTAACAGCAGCCCTATTTAGTAGCTCATATCATAAAATAGCTTATACGTGACAATACGCAAGCAAAAGAATTAGATAGTATTAGCACAAAAGCTTTTTCACACGAATATTGACACAAAACGAAAACAGCTTTGCATCATATAAAATATCTTTTACTCTGACTTTTATTATGTTCCAGGAAAACCATAATACTAAGAAATTATTATTGCTTTTCTTCTTCTAAGTATTATGGCAAGACTTTTTAGCACCTTTTTCGTCTATAATAATATAATAAAGCTGGAGAGTTTGTTTGTTTGTTTAAACGCGCTAATCTCAGGAACCACTGGTCTGATTTTTAAAATTCTTTCAGGGTTGAATAGTACGTATATCGAGGAAGACTATAGGCTATATAACATCACGCTGTGACTAATAGGAGAGAAGCATTAGTGAAAAATGTTGCAAAAACGAGAAAACTCTTATTAGTTCAAAAACTAACAAACACGCTTGAAAATCCTGAATATTTCTTTTTATTACTGCATTGTCATTGGTCCTTGTGTCCTTATTAGGTGTGCAAAATTTCAAATCAATCCGTCTACTGCAAGTGGGTGAATATAACATTCAAAGATTCCGTTACATAGATTAATACATTGATAGATACTGTAAAGGTCGTCATCATTGAATATAACCTATTCAATGATTCAGGCCACATGTGGTTTATTTTTAAGTAAAGTAATACAATTTTTAAAAAAGGAACAGAAACAGAAAAAATGATTGGGGATTCGAGAGGACATAAAAAGATGATGTAGAAATAGATATTGTGAAACAAATATGAATTTAAAAAGAATACAATTATTTATAAAGCCTTAAATGTTTTTATTTTATAAATGTAACAAGTCCTAGAAGGGAAATAAATGAATTGTTCTGCAAGAAGAAGGTTTATGTGAAGCAGAGGCTTCACAATACCTACCGAATATATAAGCGTGTTAAAAACAAGAAAAAAATTATATATTCGACGCGTACGAAGTCGTGGGCAACAGCTAGTATTATATAAACGAGGGTTGTAACTTCAGTTTTATTTTATGTTGAACATTTAAATTTATTTAGGATTCGCGATTGATTTTATGTAGATATGTTCTCAGAACTTTCTTTTAGGAAAGTACGTGATTATGTAGATACTAACATTTATCTTATGAAGTAAAGGTATTCGAATTTTCTGTATTTATTTTGAGTAACTTTTGCTCGCCACTTTGTGTGCGTGATGAAATCATCTTTTTGTTGCTAAAGCAACTAAAAGATGATTTTATCGTAGCTTATAGATAGATAGACAGATAGATAGATTTGCACATCAATCTATATTACATTTTTGTAGAAGCATAATATGAAATTAACAAAATTTACATGTAAAAATATGTAAATACTTATGTCCATTCTCAAGCTCTAGATTATCCGTATGCCAAATTTAACTAAAATCGGTACTCCCTTTTATGTTTAAACAGACTAGGTATTGTATCGAATTACTAATATCTAATATTTTATTTAGACATTAAATTTATTAGTCAGTTATATGACTGCTTAGGACTTCCTTTGACTAGACAGGAAATGATCTTATTCTTATACTGCGTATAAAGTAACAAGAAAAATATAATAGCGAAACATTGCGCTAATCACAGATTTGTCAGATAAGAGTGTTTATGGCTACAGCACCCACTCGGATTAAAGTTTGAAGTCACATAAATATCCATGTGTGCGTGAAATATGTATCGATGTGTATCTCTGATACAGGCTATACGTTTTGATGAAGCATTATTAGTCTATGCAGTATGATTTAGCCAAGTTAAATTTTCGTGTCTTCTAGATTGAACGCAGGGTACGCGTATGGTAACTACGCTATATGTTAAATCTGTGGAGCTAATAATATTGCAGTCACACTCTCCTTACCTTAAATACTTTCAGACATAATAATGTAAAAGACATGTAGATTGTATTAATACAACAATGGTGGGATAATAACCTGCTATATTACGTAATACCTTTGTAATTTACAATGAAGATTCTACCTTTCGCTTATGGTAATGAAACCATTAATGTACCGTGTATACACACCAGTGCACACCTTATCTTTCAAATTTGGAGGGTTCGTATGTACAGTATCACGCATTTCAAAAACCCAATCTCCGAAACTCCCTTACACATATTTTATAACTTTAACCGAAACGAAATTATCTTTACCATATAAACATTTATATTTAAAATAGCTGTTGTCGGCGACTTCATACGCGTAAAATTTAGAAATGAAACCTTAACAAACAGAAGTTTATTATACCACTCGATAGATGACGTTGTACATTTTTTTAAATCGCGCTATAGTTTCGTTACATTAACACTTAAGCGCGTCAAAATTTTTATACTGTCGTCAGCTCGATTTCACATGTATAAATTAGTTACAATTACGATTGGTGTGAATGATATTCATAATAATTTTTACTTCAAACTATATAACAAAGTTAAATACATAAAAGAGTGGCTGTGAAGTAACTTCGTTCCTCCTATCTAAGTCGAAAAGGCTGACCATTTTTTTCGACTTAGATAAGAGAAAACTTATATATTACTAGCCGTTGCCCGCGATTTCGTACACGTGGCATTTAAAATAATTTCCCCGTTTTTGCAACACATTTGCACTCATGCTTCGCTCCTATTGGTCTCCTATGTTATATAGCCAATAATAGCCTTCCTCGATGAATGTTTTACCCAACACTGAAAGATTGCTTAAAATCGGACCAGTGGTTCCTAAGATTAGCGCATTCAAACAAAAAAACAAACTAACTCTTCAGCTGTATAATATTAGTTTAAATATAAATTTTTATTTTTATTCCAATAACGATGTATTAATATAAACAACTAAATAAATAACTAACAAATATATATTCATGGACAATTCACACAACGTCCTCTAAACCCAAGCTAAGCTTTATATGTTTGTGTTATGGGTACCAGAATACGGATAGAATACATATTATATTACTTTTCTTTTGTAATTACTTACTTACTAGCTTATACTTAGTATACTTACTAGCTGACCCGGCAAACGTTGTCATGCCATACAAAAAAAAAGGTTTGAAAAATAGATGTTGGCCGATTCTCAGACCTACTGAATATGCATGTGAAATTTCATAAAAATCGGCCAAGCCGATTCGGAGGAGTACGGTAACTAACACTGTGACACGTGAATTTTATATATTAGATTCACGTGTCAGTGTTAGTTACCGTACTCCTCCGAAACGGCTTGACCGATTTTTATGAAATTTTACATGCATATTCAGTAGGTCTGAGAATCGGCCAACATCTATTTATCAAACTTTTTTTATTTTTTGTATGGCAAAACATTGTTTGCCAGGTCAGCTAGTTTTATATATAAGAAGATAATACATAGAAACACCTAGGCGCAGTACAAACATTTGTATGACAAATAGAAATATCACACAAATTATTGTCCCGTTACATGAACCACTCAACCACGTGACTAATATATAATTTAATAATTATAATAATTTATTTATTTCTCGCAGTCACAAAGTACACATGCAGAAACTACAAAGAATTACTTTTATTAACTTAATTGTAATATTCGAAAATCATAATTTGGACTAAATAAACAAAGTATTCTTATTTCACTTAGTATTTATTAAAAAGTATGTTATGTGGTACCGTATTAAATTAATTGTTACTAAGCAGTGGCTAATTGTAGTTGCCGGGCAGTTACGTCTTGTAATTTGACACGGTCTTTTTAATTTCTACACAAACCGAGCAAGCAGTTTGTCGTGTCATTTTGTTAAAGGGATGGTAGCATGTATTTTATGTATATTTATGTTATTTCTAGCTTACTTATATGCTTGTACCTTTTCAGATTTAGATTCAGTTTGTATAGACTTATGGTCTTATTCATAATGACTTATCGGAGGTTTAAAAATTCGCGAAAATTGTCAAAAATTGTTATTCATAATAGTCTTTTCACACTAAAACGTTTATTATAGCTCCGATAAAATCTACGTTTAAACGTCCGAAGAGTTATTATAAATAAGACCATTAAAGGAAGAGTTGCTAGCGTAAATCGTGCAACGATTACACCAATTCTGTTACGTCAAAAACTATTTTTACTAAATTGAAATCGATGTATTTTGATTTAATGGTCATTTAATAAATAATAATAAATAAATATTCATGGACATTTCACACACCGTCCTCTGGTCCCAAGCTAAGCTTATATGCTTGTGTTATGGGTACCAGAATACGGATAGAATACATATACTACTTTTTTTGTAAATACATATTTATAATACATAGAAACACCCAGGCTCAGTACAAACATTTCTATGACAATAAGAAAAATCATACAAATAATTGTCCCGAGCGGGAATCGAACCCGCGACCTCTGGATCTCATCTGATCTTGATTTCATACATATTTATTAATTATCACGCTTTTATAAGTTCGCCACGTATTTATCTAAGTATTAATCTATCTAGTGGAATCTTTGGAAGTAACTCACCCACTTGCAGTAGTCGGATTGATCTAAAATTTTGCACAGATACCTAGGAGGACCCATGACAATGCCATAAATTTAAAAAAATAGTCAGAATTTTGAAGTGTGTTTGATTAGTTTGTGAACTAAGCATATATTATTATATCAATTAAAATCATTATTACACATTACACATGCTTATTAATAAGATACTTCAGTTAATAAAGCCAAAAAGTGTTTTTAGTATGTTTATGTTTCAGTTACGAGTAAGTTGTTGCTAATACAGTTTTTTTCGCAGTAAATTCTATCAAACCTAGTGTTATAATCATATTGTTATAAACACAGTACTTCATATCTTATGTAAGACTATTGCATGATTACAATAATTATACATTACTTCCGTTATTATATCACTATGTAAAGGCAATATAAAGTGTTATTTGTGTGGCTTTAGGTCATCAAATATATTTTTTTTACGTTAACTCGAGCCAAATGCCTTTGAATTTGCCTTTATACTGCAATGGCAACTGCAGTTTGTAATAAGGTCAAGCTTCTTTTATTACATCTGGTAGTATGGTTGTATGTATAAAACTGTAACGTTATGATTCCAGATTTATATAATTCTAGCTGTTGCCCGCGATTTCGCGATTTATGCGTGAAATGTAGAAAATTTTTCCCGTTTTTGCAACATTTTTCACTATTGCTTCGCTCCTATTGGTCACAGCGTGATGTTATATAGCCTATAGCCTTCCTCGATAAATGTACTATCCAGCACTGAAGGAATTTTTCAATTCGGACCAGTGGTTCCTGAGATTAGCGCGTTTAAACAAACAAACAAACTCTTCAGCTTTTATTATAGTATAGACTAGCTGTTGCCCGCGATTTAGTATGCGTGGAATTTAGAAAATTTTCCCCGATTTGCAAAATTTTTCACTAATGCTTCGCACCTTTCGGTTGCAGCGTGATGTTATATGTGCCTTCCTCGCTAAATGGATTATCCAACACTGAAAGAATTTTTCCAATCGGACCAGAGGTTCCTGAGATTAGCGCGTTTAAACAAACAAACAAACTAACTCTTCAGCTTTATAATATTAAGTATAGATAAGTAGGTATACTTTTAGAAAAGAGGTATTCTTGAAAATGCATTAGTAATTTTTCTTAAATTTGCTTAGATCTTAGAAACGTGCTTTTATCAGCAAGCAGACCTTTTTAGACCTCAGATATTGTATAGTATTCATACACTGTGACTGCATCCTTAGTTGGCACATTGACAACTATTTCACAGTGTTTATTCTGTCTTGTCATTCCGGTCAATGGCTTTTCCGTTACCTCATCAACTTTACGACTGAAAACCAATTAGTTAATGAAACTATTCTGTTAAAAATATTTAATCCAAAGCGTTTCCTGGACATTATACTAACTTTTTCTGACAATTTATATTCTTCCATTTTTTTCTGTCAGAAACAACTTTCTTTTATGAAGTTTTTATAACATAGGTTACGTTACACAAAATATGAAATAGAAATTATATAAACGTTTGCAATATTTAATTACGTACTGTTTGAATCATAATAATGGTTTTATATTAGCTTCTTGCCATATAAACTTATATAATTAATTCAAACCTTTAACTTTGAATAACATTATCTTACCTTAACATAAAAATGTCTTTTAACTTTTCAATAGACGTTTCAATAAGTTTCTCAAATAAGGCTTCAAACTCTTGTAAGAAACGTACTTATTGATATATGTTTAATAAATAAACATAAAAGTGATCGATTAAAATCGATAACTAATTGTATTAATAATTAAGTTCACTATGGCAACTATTATTGCCTAATTTTAAGTGTGTCAACACTGACACTCTTTCCGTTTCCATTCAACATGTAACACAGCCAATTGTCAATGGCATTTTTTACAATGCAAAGTGTTGTATTTTATTTAAAATATAATCACATTTAAATTCACACAGCATGTTATTTCTATTTACCTAACATGCTGTTGTGGTCCTTCGATAAGTACTCAATAGTACGTGGTTGAATCAGTTATATTTAAATTCAGTGCTCGCGTGTGATCCGTTCTTAGCTTGCTATGCAAGCCACGGTCGACGTTAAGGCGTTTAGAAATTTGCCCTGGTGCTCTTCGTCCTATAATACGAGGTGCCCGGGCCTTGTGTCTCGGCGGTGCAGTTTACTACAAATTTCGGTCTATATACCGGGTTGCGCGGCGCTCGTTGTAAAAGAGCGTCCTGCTGCCATTTTGTTGAGGGGAGTCGCGATTTCGCGGCAAACGGCTGTTCATCGTGTGGGTTTGGTGCAATTCGTCCTATGTACGAGTTTCCCAGCCTCTTTTCGACGAGATCAGATCATTAATCTAGTGGATTTGGTCGATTCTTCGAGCATCAATTTCGTCCATACGAAAAATATTTTAGAATCGCCATATTGAAATAAATAGTTCGTTGTGTTGGCAGCAATGACAACGCTGATTTCATCGTGTTAAGTTGGCAGCAATGACAGCGCTGTTTTCGTCGTGTTAAGTTGGCAGCACTGCGTATTGTCACTGTCAATGTCAACTGTCATCGTTTCGTCAGTCACATCGTAACGTAAACAATAACATAACCAAAGTGCGGGTTTTGGTTGTTTTTAGTGCGGTTTATTTGTGCAAGCAATTAAGTTTAGTGCGTAAGTGCGTCCCTCTATAGGCGACTCACGCTGGAATACGTGCGGTTTTTGTTTTTATCGGCTACAGAAAGCAAAATCATGGGTGAGGAACTAAAACGTTGGCGAACTAAGCGCGGCCAATTAAAAAGTACAGTGACACGTATCGAAACCTTTGTAAATGGTTCTGAGTTTTCCTCAGCCGGCGGTGAGGTGCTTCAGGCTAGACTGGACAAATTAGTGAGTACTTTTAAAGAATATGAGGACGTTAACCTAGAAATTTCAATGCTTGACAGCACAGATTCAGAGAATGTTACTGAAATTGAAAACAAGTATTTTGTAGTGTTAGCTAAACTGAAAGAATCCATAAAGGGTAAGAGTAATTTACATTGTTCTAACAGTTCAGTTTCAAAGCTCCCAAATATTGAGATTTCCTCATTTGATGGAAAAGATTTCACTAACTACCAACCTTTCATGGATTTGTTCAATGCTGTCATTGAGAGAAATAGTTCTTTGTCTAATGTACAAAAATTGTGTTATTTGAGAAAGTATTTGACAGGAGATGCTCTGGCTGTAATAATTAACTTGCCTATTGTTAATGAGTCCTATGCAGAGGCATTGTTGTTACTAAAAAACCGGTTTGATAATAAGGCAAGGCTTATATGTAATCATATTAATCAGTTGCTAGAGTTACCTCAAATGCAAAAAGGTACTGCATCTTCTATAAGGTCTTTTGTGTCATGTATTCGCCAACAACTATATGCTTTAAAAAATTTAGAACAACCCACAGACAAATGGGACATGTTGTTAATTTCTATTTTTTCAAGGAAACTAGACTGTTATACAAACAGAGCTTATCATTTGGATAGAAACTCTCCTGATGATTTACCCACAATGTCTGAATTTCTGTCATTTTTAGAAAAGCGAGCAATAGCTTTGGAGGACAGTCCTCCCCCTAAAAGTAATTTCCATGATGGTAATAATAATGTTAAACAAAAGGCTAATAGTTTTAATCATAAAGTTTCCAATGTTGTTTCAAAACAAAACCAAAAACAAATCACTTGCTTATTCTGTAAAAATAATCATCTCTTATTTGCCTGTCCAAAATTTAAAATGTCTCCAATTATAGACAGATTGAAGTTTGTGACAGATAATAACTTATGTACAACTTGCCTAAGGCACCACTTGGATGTCTGCAAATATACATTTAAATGTAGAATGTGCAAAGAGTCCCATAATACTCTCTTGCATCAAGATAAACAACCTGAAACACCAGTCAATACTGTGTTGCATTCTAACAATAATAATATCAATGTTTTGTTACCTACTATACGTATAAAACTGATTGATAAAAATGGTTGTAAAATTTTTGTTAAGGCCCTACTCGATAGTGGGAGCCAAGCATCTATAATAAAGCGATCTCTTGTTAATCAATTAAAATTAAAGACTGTACCTTTTCATGTAAATATTATTGGACTTGGTAATAATAATAATAAAGCCAATGAATGTGCCAACATAATGTTACCTTCCTCAATTTACAATGTTAAGTTTGAAGTGAAGTGCCATGTTGTAGATTCTATCACAACTGTTTTGCCTCAGAATCCTATTGATATTAGCAATATTAGGATTCCTGAAAATGTTTTTCTGGCTGATACAGAGTTTAATGTCCCATCAGAGATTGCCATTCTACTAGGTTCTGATTTCTATTTTAAAGTGCTTCTTGATGGACATTTAAAGTTAAATAATGGATTAGTTCTCCAGAACACATTGTATGGCTATGTTGTAGCTGGTGCAGCTTTTCGTAAAGCTAAAGCTCCAGATTCAAATGTTAACTTGACTTCTAATTTTATTACCAAGGAAAATAATTTGGAAGAAATTATGGCAAAATTTTGGTTGTCTGAAAAAATGCCTGAGCCTGAGAAGAAAAAGACTCAGTCTTTGGAATTTCAAAGAGCAGAGGACTGTTTCAATAATTCAGTAAAATATATTGATAATCAATTTTCAGTTGATATTCCTTTACACTGCCCTTTGAATGAATTAAATATTGGAGATTCGTTTTCAATTGCTTTACAAAGATTTTTGGTATTAGAGAAAAAATTTCAGTCTGATCCAGAATATTTTTCAAAATATAAAAAGTTTTTAGATGAGTATGTCACGCTAGGGCATGCTAAGGTCGTTGATGTCAATGCCTACGACATTTGTAATGGTCCGGTATATTTTCTTTCACATCATGCTGTCTCGAATGAAAGCAGCAAAACCACTAAGTTACGCATAGTATTTTCTGGCAATATGAAATCTAAAAAAGGTGTATCAATTAATGATGTAATGCTAAACGGTCCCATTGTGCAACGTGAATTATTTGACATACTTATCTACTTTCGTACTTATCGTTACACACTCATGTGTGATATTGAAAAAATGTTTCGAATGTGTCTCATCAATGAAGACTACAGACCTTTACAGAATATATTGTGGCGAGATGACCCATGTCAGCCAATCAACTGCTTGCAATTGCAAACAGTTACATATGGCCTTAAAGCTTCTACTTTTTTGAGTACTAGATGTTTGTTAGAACTAGCTCATTTGTACCAAGATAAGTACCCTTTAGCTGCAGAGGCTATTAGACAACACACATATGTCGATGATGTCATATGTGGCGCGGATTCGAAAAACCAGTTACATCTCCTGAAAGAGGAGTTACTGAACCTAATGAAGTTGGGGAATTTTAATTTACACAAATGGTGTTCAAACTCTATAGATGTTCTGCATAATATTCCTGAAAATAAAAAATATTTTGAACAGATTGACTTAAATAAAGACAATATAATTAAAACACTTGGTTTGAAGTACAATGTACTCACAGATTCCTTGTTGTTTCAATGTCCCATGATGGATGACACTCAAAAAACTAAAAGAACAATATTAAGTTTTATTGGTAAAATATTTGACCCTCTTGGTCTCTTAGGTCCCATTGTAGTAGTGGCTAAACTGTTCATGCAGTCTCTATGGGCACTTAATATTAACTGGGGTGCTGTTCTGCCCCAAGACTATATTAATACATGGGATAAATTTTTAAATGATTTAATTTCAATGGGCACTCTCTCTATTCCAAGGTGTGTTTTATCACATCCAGTAGATGCCATGGAACTTGTAGGCTACTGTGATGCCTCCATGAAAGCTCTTGGTTGTTGTCTCTTCTTAAGAATTTTTAATTCTAATGGGACAGTCTCTGTTGACTTGTTATGCTCCAAGTCACGAGTTGCTCCATTAAACAAATCGGTAACAATACCAAAGTTAGAGTTAAGCAGTGCATTATTGCTTGCTCAGCTAGCAAATAAAGTTCAGGATATTTTAAAACCAAGATTACCAAAACTTTCTATTCACTTGTATAGTGATTCTCAAATTACACTTGCTTGGATCAAGTCAGCAAATTTAAAATCAAATTCATATATTATAAATAGGGTCAATCAAATTAAAACACTGACAGAAGACAAAATGTGGTCTTATGTTAGCTCAAGTAAGAATCCTGCTGATTTACTTTCTAGAGGCTGTGATCCACACAAATTAAGATCAAATGAACTATGGTGGCATGGTCCCAAGGAACTGTCTCATATGGACTTTCAGCACTCTATATGTGATGTAAAATTGCCCATTCCCTCATCCTTTGAGGACGAATTAGTGACCAATGTGACCTTACCCCAATTAGATTTTCTTAATAAATTTTCTGATGTTGGAAAGCTGCAGAGAGTAGTAGCATATATTTTACGATTTCGTAATAATTGTTTAAAGAAAGATAAAGAAAGTGGGTCATTGACACCACAAGAGCTCCATAATGCCTTGTTGGTAATAATTCGTGTCTCACAAAATAAATATTTTTCTAAAGAGATGGAGTGGCTAAATAGGTCCTTGCCGGTAAAGTCAGGTTTGTCAAAACTACACCCCTTCCTGGATAAGACTGGTATATTAAGGGTAGGTGGTCGGTTACAAAATGCCAATGATATTCCCTTTGATAAAAAGCATCCAGTCATATTACCCAAGTCTTGTCACTTGACAACTATTCTAATTCACAAAGAACATTTAAGATTATTACATGCTGGTGCCAAATTGGTACTTAGCTCTTTATCACAACGCTTTTGGCTTGTTAATGGCATAAGAGAAGTAAAGAAAGTAGTAAATAGGTGTGTTAAATGTTTTAGAATGAAAGCAGCAGCCGTAAACCAATTAATGGGCTCTCTGCCACCTGAAAGACTTTCTGTTGCCAGACCGTTCCAAGTGGTAGGTGTTGACTTCTGCGGACCATTCAGTGTGAAAGTTACACGCTTAAGAAGGCCTATAGTGACTAAAGGCTATGTAGCTATATTTGTTTGTTTTTCAATTAAGGCCATCCACATGGAACTTGTAAGCGACTTAACCACTGAAGCATTTTTGGCTTGCCTTAAGCGATTTATTGCTAGACGAGGAATGCCAAGTAAAATATTTTGTGATAATGCCAAAACCTTTAAAGGTGCAGCTAACGAATTAAAAGCTTTACATGATCTGTTTACTTCAAAAAAGCACATTGATGCAATTGATAATTATTGTATACCTAAATATATTCAGTTTAGATTTATACCAAGCTATTCACCAGAGTTTGGAGGCTTATGGGAAGCCGGGGTTAAAAGTTTTAAATTTCACCTGAAGAGAATTGTTGGCAACATTGCCTTAACCTTTGAAGCTTTGTATACAGTGGTTACAGAAATTGAAGCTGTGTTAAATTCACGACCCCTTCTTCCTATAAGTTCGGATGTTTCCAGTTATGAATATTTAACGGCTGGCCACTTCCTCATAGGAAATGCATTGTCAAGTTACCCTGAAACTGACCTTTCTGATAAAAATATCAATAGATTAAAATTTTGGAATATCTTAACCAAAATTAAACAGGACTTTTGGAATGTCTGGTCACGTGATTATCTCACACAGTTACAAAGTAGACCAAAGTGGCTACAAAGTCATCCTAACTTAAAAGAAGGGGACCTTGTCATTGTACGCAATGACAATACACCTCCATTAACATGGCCCATGGCTAGAGTTGTAAGGGTTATCCCTGGACCAGATGGTAGGGTCAGGGTGGCTGAAATAAAGATGCCAAATAATAAAACATATTTAAGGTCATTTAGAAAGTTAAGTTTATTACCACTTAATAATACTGTTTCTGATGAACAGTTGAGTAGTCCCTAGTGGTTAGCCGATCCCAAGACTTTGTCGTAGGGCTAGAGACTACTTAACTAAGCATTTTTCTGTTTTTGAATGTATTTATACTTGAAGATGGTTTTCTTGTATTAAGTATGTATGTTATAATAAGTTTGTTATTATGTTAATATATATATGGTTTTGGCCCGGCCCAACTTATGTTTAATAAATAAACATAAAAGTGATCGATTAAAATCGATAACTAATTGTATTAATAATTAAGTTCACTATGGCAACTATTATTGCCTAATTTTAAGTGTGTCAACACTGACACTCTTTCCGTTTCCATTCAACATGTAACACAGCCAATTGTCAATGGCATTTTTTACAATGCAAAGTGTTGTATTTTATTTAAAATATAATCACATTTAAAATTACACAGCATGTTATTTCTATTTACCTAACAATATACTTGTAGAGCAAATAGTGTAAGTGTTTCCGTGGGTGACCTCCGCATTTCCTTCTCAAGGTGCTGTAAAAGCCAGCTAAGAGATATTACATAAATAAAATCCTCTGTGAAATACGGAAAACTCTTAAATAAACCCTATATAAACACGCCAGGTCAGCGCGGGATAGTTGACAATATTACCTCCCAAAGTGGAAAAGGCTTGTGCCCAAAGTTGGGACCTTAATGGGCTAAAGAGAGTATCAGATAGTGAATATAAGAAATTTACTCAGTTTTATAAAATACTTTTGGCTAAAGACATTTTCCCATTCCACCTGATGGTTACGGATGATATTGGACAACTCATCCTTGCTAATCTAAGAAGGTGAATGTACGCGTGTCAATGGAATAGAAACTTCTCGATAACATCGACAGTATTTTGATGAATGTCCGGGACTTGACGACGCACTTTTACGAGTTATAAATCAAACGTGGGTTTCCAAACAGTGTTTATATGTAAGACTAACCTTATCTGTCTTATCTAAGACAGGAAATTGTGTGACAAATGTAATACACACAGGTTTAATCCGTAACTAATACCTTCTTTTTTATAAGGATCGCAAATATATTGAGGTACAACTTTTCAACTATTTATACTGGAAAACTTTATTAATAGCTAGCTGTTGCCTGCGTTAGTTATTAGTATATTCTAGTATATATTAGTATATTCTAGTAATTTGCTCCGTCTTTGCACAGGTTACTATAATGACATGACACAAAAAACGTTTGTTCATCGGGGATAGTGTAGCTACTCGACTATGAAAAAATGGTTTTAAATCGTTCCAGTACTTTCGAAGCTTTTTCGTATGAAACAAACATTAATTTAACTATTAGATCTTTCCTCTTTATAGTAATAGTCTAGAAAGCTCTACTTGTAGTATTGAATTAAAAAGTGGTTCTGAATCTTATTTTGTATCTCTCTCTCCAGCCTATTTACGTCCCACTGTTGGGCACGTGCCTCCTCCGCTTTGGGAGGGATTATGGTCTACTGTGCCGCGCTGACCAGGTGTATTGGCACAGGGTTTATTTTCGAGTTTTCCGACTCTCACAGAGGGTGTTATTTGTGTGCAATATCCCTTAGCTGACTTTTACAGCACCATTGGGCGGAGATGGGGTGGTGATACTTGTGTTCTTAATCCGTCACCACACGGAGAGTATTATTTTATTATTATTTTGTATATTGTTAAGTAAACTTAAAACTTCTAATGACAGATCGTTAGATACCTACTTACTTAATAGCCAATGTTCAAACATACATAATCAGACGAAAATAAAATCGGTTTTATGATTAAGATTTCTGTAAATATTGTTATTGATTATATTTGTCACGAAATGTTTTGTTTAAGTAATAATCATTAATCTTATCGTTTTAATGTTATAGTCGTTATATCTTGGAACAAAACTGTTTGAACTAACAAACGATAAGAATCCGTTAAATTTATGGAATACCGCATTCTATACATATCAACCAAATGGACCATAACGAATGTAACACTACAAACAGTATTTCTATTAACTGTAGGTAGGGCTGCCATTACTCAAATTACTGACTTCACACAGTAAATAATAAAAATCCCACTCATTTTGGAGAAAATGGGTATTTTCTCCGGATATTTCTTAATAAGTATTTCGACAAAAAGAAAACATTGTTACTTATATTTCTTTTAAATTTTAATTTCTCTTTCAACAAAGTTTCTTGGTTTCTCCTCCAGACACCTTTTACAAACCATACTCTCGGATGATCTTTTCACGTCCTTTAAACTAGTACAAATCCTCCTGGACGGATGGCAACCCTAGCTTTAGGCATTATTAACCGTCACGACATTCGTGATTTGCCCCATGTAGACCGAATCGGTATTGTATTAAGTTCATTTAACTGTATTTCTTTGCTACAAATGTATAAATATCCTAGCACTTGTTGGCGACTTCGTTCACGTGGTTTTTAAAAACCAAACATTAACAATTTACACTTAAAAACATTCCTGTTAACTAATCTATGAATTAAAAGCAAACGGCACCAAAATCCTTGCGTAGTTTTAAAGATTTAAGCTTACACAGGGAAATACAGAGGAAAACAATGTTTTCAGAATCAATGTAGAAGTATGTGTTAGTTTTTTAAAGCTAAGGAGATACTTATTTAATGAAAGTGTTTAGGCGGTTTAAGTCGCTGGTACAAGGTTATTAGGATATAAATTGAATAAAAAACTGCAATAAAAGATAAACAATAAAGTTGTCGTATCGTACAACAATTGAAAATCCGATATCAAAGAAAGAGTGACCGAGAACAAATCGCTTCACACATCGTAAATATCGTAATAGTCTTTTCGGTCAGTTCTTACACTTATCTAGCACTCCTCGACAATATCTGAAACTTTAAACAAAAAGGAACAATACCTTCTTGGGAATTTCCTCTTTTAACTGTCACTAAAACGTTTTTCTTTAATGTTGCACAACTTTTGATGTTCTTGATTGTTCGGAAGTTTGGACTTTAGTGTTCCCGAGTGTCATGAACAAAATGAGATGAAGAAATTATTTTGTAAGTTAATTAATTAAATAATTAGTTGACAGAATAACTGACGGTTGATTTGAACTGTATAATAGCATAACTTTATCTTAGAACAGTAATGTTTTTATTATCGACTTTATCTAAGTTTTGTATCACAGTGAGTAAATTAATGTAACTTTTTACTCTCGAAGGTTTGGGAAGATTTTCAATTTAGTCTCTGATCTGCCTATTTTTAACATTACGAATGAAATCGCAGTTCTACAATGTGATTTCTTTACACATTAAGTACCGTAGATATGTGGACTAGTGCGTTTTGGCTTATAAATTAATAGTTTTATGTTTTTTTTATGTATCATTCTCTATCAAAATAGGTACATACTGTTCAGTATTTTAAATAAAAATTACGTGTCACGATGTTTGTCCGCGATGGACTCCTAGACTACTGAACTGATTTTAAATTTGATTTGCACACCGTGTGCAATTCGACCCAACTTGAAAGATTGGATAGCCTACATTTCAATTTATAGTCGCAATATTATTTTATTGCAAATTATTTGTCTACCCCTAAAATTTGTATGGCAAAACAACGTTTGCCGGGTCAGCTATGTTATATAAATCTCGTTAGTGTTAGGTTAGTATTAAGAGCCTTAGTATTTTAATAGTTACCAACTAAAAATGTAGTTTAAGTTTAATAGCTTGCACTACATTTCCACATCTAGGAGAGATGTATTCTAGATGCGCTTATACTAGATACGATAACAAATCTTAATTAGTTACATATGTTGCTATAATCTACAACAAAGCATAATTATCGTAAGGTGACTCCTAAAAGTCAATGTACGATAAAACTGATTTTGTACCTACACCTACACCTACACCTATCAATACCAATACATTAAATTAAATAGGTCATTGTAGCACAATATTACTTTATTTATCGGGTCTATTCTAATGAAATTACTTTTATAACTGGTTTCTTATAGTTCGTGCCACTAGACTATTTCCTCCCCAGGGTGCTGTACGAGCCAGTTAAAGAAATAAGCAGGTAGCATTCCATATAAGAGACGGATACTAAAATTAAACTTTAAGCTAAAACGCTTGGTTTATAACGTTGGAGGTTTATAAGGAGACAAATTGGCGTGTTATTAACATCGACAAAAACGTCTATGAACAATGACATATTTATAAGTAAACACGTAACAACACAGTGTCACGTAGTAACGAAACCAAAATCTCCCTAAATGAAGGAAGACCTGGCCTAAATATGGGGCGTGGTTTATGCAATAACATCGGAAAGACTTAAACTTTTTGAAAAAAGAATATAATGGTACTGGTACTTCATATTCGCTTTGAATGTGAAACTGTATTAGCTACATCTTTATTCATAGCCAATTAGAGATATATGCTGAAGTAAGATTAGATGTTTGAAATAAAAACGTGGGAGTTAGTTTTCTAGAGATATTAATTATGTTTTCTGAATCTTTAAAAGCTATTGTTTAAAACAATGTATCTTGATATCGTGATTCGCGTGCATTATTTTAGCACATTCTCAAATAGTTTTCTTCTGTTTACGAGGTACGTCTTCATTGTTTCTTTTCATATTTAAATAATAAATTAATTTAAGTAAATGCCGCAATATTTTGACTTTGGCGCTGCTTTTCTTTACAAAACGATAAGTCTGATAAGAGTACAATATTTTTCTAATTTTAAGGAGACAGTCAAGTGTAATATGCATTTAGCGAATTGAAAGTAGTAATTCTCAGTGTCGTGACGGATTAAGAATACAAGTGTCACCACCCCATCTCCTCCCAAGGGTAAAAGTCAGCTAAGGGATATTGCACACAGATAACATCCTCTGTGAGAGACGGAATACTCGAAAATAAACCCAGTGCTAATACGCCTAGTCAGCGCGGCACAGTAGACCATAATCCCTCCCAAAGTGGAGGAGGCCCGTGCCCAATAGGGACGTAAATGGGCTGGAGAGAGAGACAGAGAGAATGGAAAGTTCCTTTTACTAATATTGTAATACCCAGATTAAATATTTCTGTACAACTATTTTAAGCATCATTTGCGTGTTTCAAAGGACATCGCCCTTCAAACTTTTACTTATACATATAACTCAAGATTTTATATGAACATTGAACTCACATTGCATCTGTGGCATGTCTACTTACAGCCAGTTTTAGACCATGGTATGTAGCGATTCACTTATTGCTAATTTAAGAAAATCTGTAGATATGTATTTTCTCATTAAAGCTTTGTTATAATAACTAAATACATAATAAATACTAGTTAAGAAACGTCTCTTAAATGATACTAAGACGCTAGACTTTCAAAGCGTAGTAACTTACTTCTAAACTTAGATGCCGTCGCTTTCCAATACTGCTTCGTCAGCTAATGCTAATAAAAGTGCGCAGGGGTGTTCAGTCATGTGAAACACATACCTGCGAGTTACCACGCCATACTTGTGAGGAAAATACGGACACGGAATTCAATGCTATTTCTTAGAACAATGACACCTCCAGCCAACAAACTATTATATCAATAAGCTGCATACGGTAAATGTTGGTTGATATTTTATATTCTACATTATTTTTAGCTACATAGCAATTTTAGCAATTGTTTTGCTGTTTATTTTTAACACTGTTTATCTAGCTTTAACTCTTCGTAAATATTGTTAGAAAGTTATTAGAAATGCCCTTTAAATCATCATTAAGTAATCAAAACACGGTGTCTACTACTGCAACTATCCTAAATTTATCTTATATATAAAATTCGCGTGTCACAGTGTTAGTTACCGTACTCCTCCGAAACGGCTTGACAGATTTTTATGAAATTTTACATGCATATTTAGTAGGTCTGAGAATCGGCCAACATCTATTTTTCAAACCTTTTTTTTTAGTATGGCAAAACAACGTTTGCCGGGTCAGCTAGTAGACAATAAAAACAGTGGAGAGGTAGGATCAATCTGTCAGCTCCATACAGCAGTTATTATGCATTTAGCTAAAATAAATATAATAAATATTGTAAGCGATGTTGATGATATGCAAAAGAAAGACTATAAAAAAAAAATACAAATAATTAATAAAAAACTGAAAACACTAAGGTGTTATCAAAGTGTGTGCTATTTAGACGTTATCTTTCTCTAGCGTTGCGTATTATCCTATTCTTACTAAATGTCGCTAGCATTAGAATGCTGGTAAACATATGATACTAAAGCATACACGCAGATAGTCATGAAACTCCGTACAATAGAGTACAGAGTCCCAGTTTCGCAACCGTTCCACATAATGTCCCACAATATTATTATAGTGTACGATGTTTGTTTTATGTTGAAAGTGGGACGCGTAGAGATTGTGGTACTTACGCATAACTGTTAGTTTTATGGTGGGAAACAACCGTCGATGGGGGTTTTTAAAGGCTTGTTTATTGACTTATATTTTAAGTGTGTAAAATTTTAATCCTGGTAGCTTTCGATGTTTTAGTGTTAAAGTATTTGTATACTGAATGCATTATTTAACACAAATTCTAGAGTAGAGGATCTCTAAATAAAACTACTTTTTACGGATTTAGACGCGTATATTTTACGGATTTAGACGCGTATATTTGTTTTAAATTTTGACCCGACGTTCATACGCGTCTAAATCCGTAAAAAGTAGTTTTATTTAAACAGATGAGTCGCGCAAGTGTTAGAAAATAGAGGATCTCTAATTTTATTAACTCTTATTTAAAAATTTTACTGTTTCATACTCTGATTCGTAGATGTAGGTACCTTAGTTATTTATTCTTATAGGTATTGGTAATTTAAAGTATGTCTTGAAGTGTATGCAAACCTTGTTGTCGATATCTATTGCAATAGATTTTGATAAATTTCAAATAGTAAATTTTGTGGTTGTTTTAATCCCCCAAATCCAGAGTAATTAAAAAATACCAAAACTAAAATCCTTCCTCAGGCTGATAAACCAATTGTAAACAAAGTCCGAGCTTCTCAAGGTGTTCTTCGAAGCTCATCACAGCTGTACTTATTATTGTTATACTTTTGATTGATTAGGTTTTGTAGTACATTTTGATTGATTACATAAGTGTTGGGGTAACTTTTAGCTATTTCTAGTTTATTGGAAAAACATCTATTAGTTTGTTATGGTCTGATTTAACGATTATACTTGAGATATCCTTCCTACAATGAGTAATTGGGATTGTTCATAATTTTTGACCTGCTGTTTTTATATTTTTATTTGAAAATATAGACTATTTTAAGCAACTAATTTCAATACTATTGAAATATTCACTATATTATTATAGATTTTTTAAAAAACACTCACTGCCGCACTCAGAGACATTTAATGGTTACTTAAGGAAAGTTAAGGAGCTCTTTAGTATTGATTTAAAAAAGTAAAAGTTAAGTTAAACCTTTTTTAAATCAATACTAAAGAGCTCCTTAAGTAACCATTATATGTTAATGGTTACTTAGGGAGCTCTTTAGTATTGATTTAAAAAAGGTTTAACTTAACTTTTACTTTTTTAAATCAATACTAAAGAGCTCCTTAACTTTCCTTAAGTAACCATTAAATGTCTCTGAGTGCGGCAGTTAATGATATTATTTTAAATGTTGTGAAGTCATGGTTGTACGGAATCTGTGTATTGCCTTATCCTGATAGTCTTAAGACAGATTGCAATACATCTTTTCAAAGTTGCCAAGTTGATATAATAGACCAATTTCAACTCCAACACAGAGTAGTATATCCCTCAGAACGCCTTAATATTTTAAGTCCTTCATTTCAAGGGCAAATAGAGATCATTTGCTTTTTTGGAAACATAATCTTTAATACAGCAAATTTTCCGAAAAAACTAAGGGATCATTCATCAGAAACTCTATTCCCCGAAATGGTTTTCGAATTAAGAGTTTAAAAAAAATATGAACAATGCCAATTTATGAAATCTGACTTCAAATATTGCTGATCTTCGATGTATAAAATGAAAACTGTCAGTTTTGTGCATTAGTATACCAAATATTTTATTTAAGATTTTAAGCACTAGTTAAATTTCTTACAGACTTTTCTCTTTCTTTTTTTTTCTCCGGCCCATTAACGTCCCACTGTCGGGCTCGGGGTCCTCCACTTAGGGACTATGTTGATGTATGACTATCTACTGTATGTATGATTATCTGATAACAATATCCTTGAACTGGCTCTTACAGCACCCTCGAGAGGAAAAGGTGTGGTGACATTTGTATTCTTAATCCGTCACCGTCCGTTGACTTTTTTGAATACTATATGTACTTTTTTGAATAATATAATATATGTCCGTGTACATATAGTATTCAAAAAAGTCAACACAAATTATGATCTACTTTGCCTATACTTAAGAAGTCTAACATAGTGATAAATATGGAATGTTTAACAAAATAAACTGTAAATCCCGCCAGGAAATAACTGCATTTCTTGGAATTTAGTTATTGTAATATAATATGTAGGTATTGTGTTAGTTAATAATATTTATTGCACGCAGATCGCACATCATTGTTCTAAAACAACCAGGTAATTAGGTGGCCATATTTGTTATTAGGCATCACTAATATATTTAGTAACTTTTGCGGTTTACCTGTTTAGACTACTATTGTTTATGCCTTGATAATAGGTTTTGCTTATTGGATACAGTAATATAATAATTACGCTTATGTTCCGAAGAGGATAGCAGAATTAAATTAGTGTTTCTACTAATTGCATGATGGAAATCACAAATACGATTATGATAGCGAAATTTATCTACGTTTTGTGCCATAGTAAGTCCATCGCCACAGATCGAGTATATTTTAACAATAATCACTTCAAAAGCATGTGGTAATGAAAAACGAAGACATGTTTTTTTATTATTATTTTGTGCCTATTTATTCGTGCTTGTCATGTGTGGTATACTATGACGTCTTGTATTTGGTTTTGACTATTAAAATGTTTGGTGTTATTTTCTTTAAATTGTTTTTTTAGCATTAGAATAATGTATTTAGTGTTCTGGCTTTAATTTAATTAACAATAACTGTTGCCCGCAACTTGGTACCAGTGGAATTTAAAAAAAAGTATACAAAAGAGCATTCCTTGAATTGCTCTTTCTATTAAAACAAACCATACATACAAAAATAACAACTTTGTTTTATGATAAATAAAGATGCTTACTACAGTTGGTATTAAGAATAATTATATTAGTAGCAGCAAACCGTTAGATTTTTTGGAAACTAAAAACACCTATAAATATACTTTAAGCACAACAGAGCAAGTCTATTATTAGATAACTAAAAGTAATGTAGATTATTGCACTTTTATTAATTTGTTATTCTTCTATTTTCAGGTAAGCCTGCATAATCTTAAGATATCTTCAATGGTGTGCAAAGTGAGAGGTATGTGTTGTACAATGTCAATAAATTAAAGCGGTTAGCTTTTGTCAGTATTCCGAGGTAGTTGAGAGCCTCTCAACTCGCTAGGTTATTGTTGTTCAACATTAGCCCTGACCGATTTTATGTGTTCTCTCGTTAGAAATAGCCGGTTTTACAAACAACCGTATATCCCTAACTAGAAAATACTGGCTGTTTATACCTGACCCCTAATTTGACAATAGCTGTGACAGTCTGATACTTCGAAATGATTGTTCGCTGACCCTACAATGTTGACGAATTGTTTCGCAATAAATTCTTAGGCAGAAAGTGTGAATCGATTTCAATGTTAAGGTCTCTCATGCTACAGAATTTCGTTAAACTTAATAAATCCCTGTTATAACTTGGAGGTAAAAGGTGGCGGTCTATAAATATCTGATCTATTTATATAGTTAGGCTGAAAACGGCGTTGGAAATTGCCGCTAAAAATAAAACTGTGAGAAGGAAAATTAATTCTTGAAGAGTTATTTTCAATAACTCTTGCATCGTTGCTCTAAGCTATTATTAAGAGGTACGAATATATGTAGAAGTTTTTCTAGGTTATACAATTAGAAATATTGGTCAGCTCCTCATTATTTCCATTTTTTTTTTAATCAAGTATACATATTTTTTTTTTTTCAACAAAAATACCTACTATTACTACTGTATGTTTTCTTTTGACTGGATGGAGCAGCTAAATTGCTTTTCTGGCTTAGAAAACTAAATATTCGATCAAAATAACTCTTAGATCTGTATAAAATAAGATTAAAATAACATGTTCTTTTACTAGCGTGTGTGACCACCTAGTCTAAAAAAATGGAACACAACACTTAACACAAGACGTCTAATAAAAAGTGTGTTTTGTAAATATTTCTCTAACACGCTACTTACTTATTAGATTTCTAATTTCACCAGAGACGTTAGTTTGTTGACTGTATACAGACGCACTAGTTTAGTATGACAGTATTTACTATTTCCACTAGTACAGAGAAACTAGGCCGCCTGGAAAATGGCTTCAAATAAAAGTGGTTTACACATAAAACCATTAATATAATAGCACCTACCTTGATATATACAAATATCACATAGCTGAAGAGTTGTTTGTTTGAACGCGCTAATCTCAGGAACAACGGGTCCGATTTGAAAAATTCCTTCAAGTTTAAATAATACATTTAATCTAAATACACTCTGATAGCCAGGCGACTATCAGAGTGTATTCGTCGTTTTCCGTTCCGTGTGGTGACGGATTAAGAATACGAGTGTCACGACCCCATCTCCTCCCAAGGGTGCTGTAAAAGTCAGCTAAGGGCATTGATTGATTGATTAATTGCGTACAGATAACAACCTCTGTGAGAGACGGAAAACTCGAAAATAAACCCTGTGCCAACATGCCTGGTCAGCGCGGCACAGTAGACCATAATCCCTCCAAAGCGGAGGAGGCCCGTGCCCAACAGTGGGACGTAAATGGGCTGGAGAGAGAGAGAGCCAGGCGGTTCTCTTGGCCTTATCTTGTGATGCTATTAGCTCGAAATTGGTCATGAACTGCAGGCAACTATTAAATACTCTGGGTTTAAAAAACAGAGTAATATTACGTTGGGACATGCTGGGATCGAAGGCAATGAAAAAGCCGACGAATTAGCATGGGCGAGAGTTCTTTATGGTAACAGGTTTGGACCGAGAACTGTAGATGACCGAAAGTGGCGATCACAATAGATCAATGTGGTCGCAGTGATACTAGGCGTAATGAGGCCTAAACAGCCATTACTCAAAAAAAAATTGTACATTTATCGAGGAAGGCTATATTTAACAGGACGCTGCGACTAATAGGAGCAAAGCATCAGTAAAAATGTTGCAAAAACAGGGCAAAATTTGTAACCTTACGCGTACGAAGTCGCGGTAGTATTTAATAAGGTTAAATGATTATATTACAATCAATTTCCGATAGTCTTTGAAAAATCACGTTCTCAAAATGTTCCATTAGAATTGCTTAGTCCAACAGATAAAACCTCGTGGAATGTTCAGATAAACACCACGTTTCTTTTTATCACAAAAATCTTCAAAAAAGGATTAATATCAGTGAGTTTCAAGAATTGATTTTCTTAGTGGATTTCACTTCAAAAATAAATAACCAATAATTGAATCCGAAACCAGAAATTAAAAGAATATATTGTTTCTGGTGCCATTTGTGCTCGTGATCATGTTACCTAGCAATTATACACACATAAGCAAATAAGTGTGTTTTGCAAATATTTCTCTACCACACTGTTTATTAGATTTCTAAAGATTACAGCTTAACCGTTAAGCTATTATCTACTTTGAACATAATATTTTTAATGCTTCTAGTGTGAAGAATGTAAATTCCGGTTAGAAAATCATGCGATACAATCTGTACCTAAAGAACACGCAATTTCTATAGTACATATTACAACAATCTAGAATTTTCTAGCACTTTCATGGCTACTACTATTTGTTAAATTATACCCATAAAGTCAGTAATAGGACATAGACCTACATTTCCCTAATGTATCTTAACTGTTCGGTACATTTTGGGTCACACGAACTTAATTTCATGTCATTTTATTTTACCAAAATCCATGGCACTCATGTTATATATTTCATTTCTCGAACATCGTGAAAATTGATAAAAATTTGAAATATGGCTACTAATCGAATGTGAATTTGTTTACAACAATTTCACGCAGCTACAACAAAATGAGCTTAAGTAACTTAAATAATTTGTATACCCCGATCTCTACCACACCTTGGCTCTATGGATAGTAAAAAAGACTGTTAACATAATAAAATAATTCAGAAAAAATGGAACATCACACACATTTAAGACATAGTCCTTTTAAGATCACACATACAAATTCGTACCAAAATTCACAAAACGACAAAAACAACAAAACATAACAAAAAGACATAAACGACAAAAACACACCCGTCATACTTGTAAAACGTACATATATTAGATTCACGTTCGTGCAATTATTTCCGTCGACTTGTTTAGGTGAAGGTCTTATGACGTCATCTGTCATTGTAGGCTCTATGTCTTATTTTCGTTCCATCTACTATGTATATAAAAATAAGTCGGGTTTTCCTTCCTGACGCTATAACTCCAGAACGCACGGACCGATTTCCGCGGTTTTGCATTCGTTGGAAAGGTCTCGGGCTCCGTGAGGTTTATAGTAAATTTTTTTTTAATTTTTTTTTTTTTACTTTTTTTTTAGTAGGTATGGCAAAACAACGTTTGCCGGGCCAGCTAGTGTCTTATAGAAGTTATAGTGTGTTAATGCCAACAGACAATCACTTAACAAATCTTTGTACATGTTGTAACACTATGAACACATTGAACACATTACGGTCAGTGAAAAATAGTTTTCCATTTTTTAACGGAACTCATATTTAATTTTGGAATATCAAAGTCTGATGGCCTCCTTGTAAAATTATCTTTCTACCGGTGAAAGTAACTCAAATATCGGTTCAGTCGTTCCAGGACTTACCTCACAGGCTCAAACAAACGAAAACTCTTTTTAATTTTTTTTGGTGTAATTAAACATTACAAACAGACACTTCTATATTGAAATCTCTACAAATATAAAACTTTATTGATTACTACAATAAAAATGTGTACGTAAAAATATATTAGTCATACAGAAAATCTCTACTGTTATTGTTTTGAAATCCCTTCATTGATTTATTGTAGCCATAAATTTATGTGAAACGTAACACGCAAAACATAACAAAGCTTTAAATACTTATAATTTCTTCAGAATGAATTAATAATAATCGAATTATTATAGCTTTCAGATATGGCGGGTAAACGTTGTCTTTCTAATTGACATTTTAATGTTGTATTATTTAAGGCCTTTATAAATGGAAAATATGAACTAAAGCCACGCAAGCGTACGGTATTGAGTGTTTTGTTTAATTATAATATTTTGTATCTTCTTGATTAAGTAAATGAAAAATATCATTAACTATTACATCTCTATATAAAATTTTTGTCGCAATACTCGTCGTCGTTTTGACCGATTCTAATACATTTTGTGTCTATATTCAGTAAGTAGACGAATGCACGTTGCGGAGATGCGAATGTTGAGATGGATGTGTGGCGTCACGCCAATGGATAAAATAAGTAATAAATATATTAGAGGAAGTCTGAAAGTGATGCCTGTGACTGAAAAATTGAAGAACGAGCGGATGTCCTGGTATGGGCATGTTACGAGACGAGAGGAAAGTAATGTCGTTAGGAGAGTTCTGAGTATAAATGTGGAAGGAAAAAAGTCTAGAGGAAGACCTAAGAAAAGATGGATGGACTGTTTGAAAGAGGACATGAAAGAAAGAGGAGTTGACACAGACATGACGGCTAATAGAAGACTGTGGAAGAAAAAGACATGTTGCGCCGACCCCAAATAATGGGATAAGGGCAGGAGGATGATGATTCAGTAAGTCTGTGAGCAGGCAACAAACTATTTTTATAAACCTAGGTGAAACCGATAGAAAAGATATTCCTATCTGTAAGTTCCTATTTAATTGTAATCACATCTTATTTACAGTCACATCATACATAATATTTATGGTCACGTACAATTTTCAAACTCATTTTCTAAACGTTCTCCTATTTACTATAGAGAAAGTAAAACTTTACGGCTATTAGAAAGTTAATTTACGAATCAAAGCAAATAAATTGTTCGCGCTTAAACTGTAACGCTGCAATATTTCACGGATAATAATAAAACCATTGTAATGATATATTGAATCATAAATGTAAGAGATTTACGCAATCGATAATGATTACGTTATTTTGTTTAACATCTGTTTGAAAGTGTGATTAAACTGACGGAAATAATATTAAATACTAGGAAATTTTTTGTAGAATTTAGAAAATTTTCCTCGTTTTGCAACATTTTTCAATGATACTTCGTGCCTATTGGTCGCAGTGTGATGTTATATAGCCTATAGCCTTCCTCGAAAAATGTACCGTCCAACACTGAAATTCTTTTTCAGCGGACCAGCGTTGCCTAAGTTTAGCACGTTCAAACAAACAAACTCATCGATATTAATTTTTGTGGTCATTTGCTCAAAAGCGTATCGGAGTTCAGACGTGATGAAAGATAAAACTATTAAGACTTGGTTACTTAAGAGGATACCAAAATAGCTTCGTGCATTTTTCTACGTACGAATTTTCATTGTTTCTTTAGATTGAATGGCTAGAGCTCTAATTTTTAAGTATATGTTTTTTCAATATATGATCTAGGATCGCATAAACTCAGAAACGCGATTGAAAAAAGTTTTCTCGATAGAAAATCTTAGCGAAACAACCTCTCTAATTTTTTATTTTTTTCATTTGTCGGTCTATTATCGCGTATTAACTAATAAAATAACTTTAAAAACATAAGTAACTATTATATATAGAAACACGTAAATCAGAATTAAAATATATTTATTAGATTTTGAGTAAATAGGAAAAGTATCCCTAATTCTTCATTTTCTGTGCCTACTGGCTGTGTTAATATGTACGTGTCGGCGATGATATTGAATAATATTGATGTAGGCCCTTAAAGTTATAAATTGATAAAAATTAGTACTTAAAGACATTTTCATTAACTTCTTATTAATTATCCATACAGTAATTTCACTTACAGTAGTTTAAACAATATAATATGTCTGTCTAATTTATTATGGTAAAGAATATAAGTACAATAAATACCAGTAATATTAATTAACAAAATAATCTTCTAAGCACGAACTTGATTGAACGGCTTTCCAAAAATTTAATCCCAGCTCAAGTTGTCGTCCGGATGTTAAGTTGTTATTTAAAAGTAATAAATCTAAGTACACCGGCTATTTTTGTGAAGTCAGTTTAGCGGAAATCTTGCTACGAAAATGTCTTTCTTTTAGCCCTTTGCTCAATTGAAGTTCGTTCATGCGTTGTATTTTGCGTAATGGAATTTGAAAGGGAAAGACAATTTATGTCTTTTTATAGAATTAAAAACTTAAAACAATTTGTATTGTGTTTAAAAGAAAAGATTTTTCAAATTATGGAATATGGCTTGTAATTGTCGTAATTTTGATGTAAGTTTAAACAATGTTACTGTCCCAAAAAATAAATAATGGAAAAGTATGCCTTTACCTAATGCTTAGGCCTATTCTGAAAATAGTTTTGGCACTCTGTATTATTATTTTTCTCTATATGTTAAATACTTTTTCATTTATATTTACGATGTTGTAGAGTGAACCAAAATAACCGCATTTTCTATCTTTCTATCTGTTTATTGTAGTAAAAAATATTAAAACTACTTTTTACGGATTTAGACGCGTATATTTGTTTTAAATTTTGGACTGACGTTTTGGAGACTTTGCAGTCACCATGGTCACGGGTGAGACTGCAAAGGACATGGTGACTGCAAAGTCTCCGAAACGTCGTGCCAAAATTTAAAACAAATATACGCGTCTAAATCCGTAAAAAGTAGTTTTATTTAAACAAATAAGTCGCGCAAGTGTTAGAAAATATAAAAAAATATTAAATTATTAATAAACATTATCATTGAACTTGTGATACATATTGCCGAACAAAAAACAACTTATCGTATTGGATAACTAATTTAGCAAGAATCTAAAAAGCTTAACGGACGTTGCATTATGAGCCAAAAGTAAAGAAAGAAAGAGGTAGCACTGTTTTTTATCATACGAAATTTATTCATTGTTCCACATATGTATCCACATATGTTACCACATATGTAACCACATATGTATCCACTTAAAAATGTTCAGATGCCAAGTAGTACATACAGTCTTCAATATTAGGAGACACTTCGTGTAACTCTTGACCAATCTTCATAAATCTAGGAATATACTCGTAGACAAAATTCGGACCTTCATTAATATGTATGAGATGTGAAAAAAGATGCGCTGATATACGGACCAGCACGATCCGGTGGCAATAACATGACTGACCCTTGTCACTTAATGGATTGTGTCGAAATAGATGGCGCTTTAGTCATTTGAAGTCCACATTTTGACTAGGACCTTACATAAATTTTCTAGTCCTCTGGAGATGTGGTTACGAGGCACATTTTCTATTAATATTTATGAGTAAGGTAAAAAAAACTAAAGGACAAGGGTCCAGTGTTTTATTGACCGGCTCAAAGAGGCTTCTTTACTTTGTCAGCAACGCCTAAAATATGACTTGTTTTTGTATAAATTACTATTCTGCGGATTCACTCGGTGATATTTAACTTTCGCGGTATACAATTAAGTTATAAACATTACAACACGGTAGTCTAACATCCTCTCCGTGTGGTGACGGATTAAGAATACAAGTGTCACCACCCCATTTCCTCCCAACGGTGCTGTTAGCTAAGGGATATTGCACGCAGATAACATCCTTTGTGAGAGACGGAACTCGAAAATAAATCATGAATGATGATCAGGGCGGCACAGTAGATCATAATCCCTCCAAAGTGGAGGAGGCCCGTACCCAGCAGTGGGACGTAAATGGGCTGGCGAGAGAGAGAGAGAGAGTCTAACATCCTTTATGTGTATCACTTCTTTGTAAGAAACAAAAATATACTATCATCCCTTCCATAATGCTTATGGTACGAGGCCCTCATTCGAAGATATTACCATAGAACTTCGCGTAAGGTATAAAAATATGCACTTTATTTACATGAATAAGTCGTAATATTGTTCGAAAAGAACGACCGACACTAAGCTCACATTTCATTTATTACTGGAAACAAAGTTTAGGTTATTTAAATAAAAAAAACAAACGGTTTTTAATTTTGAAATTGAAATCGCAACAAAATTAATCACAACTGCTAACTGTTGCTATTTTGACACTTGGCGTTGAACCAAATATTTATCAATGTAATATTTTTTTTACGCTGACCTTTCATACTCTGTGGCATCAATCTGTCAATAACCATTAAAATACTTCCTATAAATGCAGAAGTGTTTACTGCTTGCTATGCCAGTTAGTTTTATATTTATATCGTACTTATAAATTTTATTTCATTGATATAAATCTCAGATTTAATGGCGATGATATGTTTCAATAAACATATCATCGCCATTAAATCTGAGTAATTCTTAAGCCAATGCTTAAGAATTACTAACTTACGCTATATCTGTATGGTATTAGGAGTATATATATGAATTTATCTTTTCGTATTCTCCGGTATTAAAAGCAGGTTGTTAAGTCAATAATTGAATACGCAAAAGTTAGCAAAAAATACACAAGGTTAGATATATTTTAGCTTTTGGATATCATCGGAATTAAGATGAATGCCAATAATTAATTTAGTTATAACAAAAAATATTCAAGTGTTCAATGAAATAATAATAGGTAGGTACTATACGCAAAGTTCTATAAAACATCCGTGACGAAAAACACCTTATCTATATCATAACATCACGCCTTTTTCCCATGGGGGTAGGCAGAGACTAGAGCGCCATCTGCTACGATCCAAACATACTTCCTTGCCTTCATCCACACTCATACATCTGGTCATACATGCCCGACGGTTGTAAGGTAACCTTATCTATACTAATATTATAAAGGCGAAGAGTTTGTTTGTTTGAACCCGTTAATCTCAGGAACCTCTGGCCCGATTTAAAAAATTCTTCGGTGTTGGACATTAGTACATTTATCGAGGAAGGCTATATAACGAGCGAGCGATAGGGTGGAGCGAAACATCAGTAGAAAATTTACTAAATTCCCGCGTACATAAATGCGAGCAACAGCTAGTGTACATATTTGTATACAAAATACTGATACAAAAATAAATCACTCGATAGTTTTGTCTTTTGCAAGAAATTCGAAGACGCAATCTTCTAATTTCTTGTAAAAGTCTATAAGAAGTTTTGTCTCCAACAACAAATCTAATATGTATAGTTATTAAAATATTTTACACAAAGTTTTAGAGACGTTACTTACAAAGAATGTCTAAATTAATAAACTTAGCCCGCTTGTTCAAACCTCTTATCCACTCAGGGTCTCATGAAGGATAAGACGTGCAAAAAGTAACTAAAGTGGCTAAGTGTGAAATAGATATACGCGTTCTGTGAGTTCTACTCTTTATAACTAAGCCATAACATCTCAATGGCAACAATTAGTAGATACTAGGTACATATGTGCGTGTGGTGACGGATTAAGAATACGTGTCACCACCCCATCTCCTCCCAAGGGTGCTGTAAAAGTCAACTGATGTATATTGCACACAGATAACATCCTCTGTGAGAGATGGAAAACTCGAAAATAAACCCTGTGCCAACACGCCTGGGCAGCACGGCAAAGTAGACTATAATCCCTCCAAAGTGGAGGAGGCCCGTACCCAACAGTGGGACGTAAATGGGCTAGAGAGGAGAGAGAGAGAGAGAGAGGAGATAAATAATAAACTAAGGGAAGCGACTTTGACCGATAACTCTTTCAAACCCCCTATTAACAAAATATTACAGAAAACTGTTCATAGAATATCATCTACTTCAATCGTAAAAATCGTTGTGGATTATTTGTGACAACAATAAAATAAATAAATAAATATTCATGGACATTTCACACAACGTCCTCTGGTCCCAAGCTAAGCTTATTATGCTTGTGTTATGGGTACCAGAATACGTATATAATACATATACTACTTTTCTTTTGTAAATACATACTTATAATACATAAAAAACACCCAGACGTAGTACAAACATTTGTATGACATTTATGAATATCACACAAATGATTGTCCCAAGCGGGAATCGAACGCGCGACCTTGTGAACGGCAGTCCAGTACATGAACCACTACGCCACGAAGCCCGTCAGAACAATATTTCGATTGTTGACATAAGTCCATACAGTTTGTTATGAAAAAAGGTGAAAAAACTATGACTTACTATTAACGACACTAGAAGTTGCAAGTGTTAAAATTCTTATATTTAATAAGGTCAAGGAACTTGTGTAATACTTCGTTATGATGATAATTCGATCAATTAAAGCTCTTATTGGCTCAGTTTATGCATCTTGTTATAAATTTTGGGAAAACCAAAAATGCAAGCATGTTATTAATATATAATATACTAGCTGACCCGGCAAACGTTGTTTTGCCATACCAAAAAAAAAGTTTGAAAAATAGATGTTGGCCGATTCTCAGACCTAGAGGATATGTACACAAAATTTCAGGAAAATCGGTCGAACCGTTTCGGAGGAGTACGGTAACTAACACTGTGACACGGGAATTTTATATATTAGACTAGCTGACCCGGCAAACGTTGTTTTGACATACTAAAAAAAAAGTTTGAAAAATAGATGTTGGCCGATTCTCAGACCTACTGAATATGTATGTAAAATTTGGGAAGAATCGGTCAAGCCGTTTCGGAGGAGTACGGTAACTAACACTGTGACACGTGAATTTTATATATTAGATATATATATATATAATCATTCGCCTCAAGCCTATACGGCTTAGTGAGATTGCTGGAATTAATTTACGTTACGTCATTTTTTCTTTTGTAGCTCAGAGAAATGTTAGCAATCTTTCGACGATATTCTTAGTATACTGTTTCTTTCTATAGAATGTAATATGATTTTCACTATTCCCAAGCGTAACTTACTGTATTAGTACCTTATACAATATGTACTAAGTTATGGTACAGTCAATCAAGCACCGTAAAACCCACGGGACTACAATTTCGGAGTTAATATTGAAATACCATCTAATCATACCCATGTTTTATTAATTAACTTATTCTATTTTGCTTACGTGTGGAATAAAAATATGAAGAGTTCTTTTTGTGTAGTAGATCTTTTTGTCTACATAGATAACTCGGTAAAAAATTATGAATTTTCAATTAGAGCCAAGCTCAAAAGGTATAAAGAATTTGCGCGTTGTCGACTTCGCCGTCAAAACTAATAATTGTATGTTGTAAGTTATAAGAAAACTTAGACGGTCTAAATTTTATATGTAACTAGCTGACCCGGCAAACGTTGTTTTGCCATACTAAAAACAAAAAAAGGTTTGAAAAATAGATGTTGGCCGATTCTCAGACCTACTGAATACGCATGTAAAATTTCATAAAAATCGCTCAAGCCGTTTCGGAGGAGTACGGTAACTAACACTGTGACACGTGAATTTTATATATTAGACTATAGCAGCAACAAAATGCTTCTCTACAAATGTATGATATTATTAATCTGTAAATTTTACAGACAATTATCTCTTTACAAAATGCATTAATTTCACTTAGAATACAATTAAAATTTAAAATTTGACTCAATAATTATACAAAAAAGAAATATGATTTACTAAGAATTTTACGGTATGCATTTCCTAAAATTTATTTATGTTTCGCACCGATATTACGTATTGGTATTACTTTTGTATAATTTAATTTCTCTTTTTCTGCGAGTTTCATTAAAGTACAAGTTCTTTCTATGAGTTTTTGTAGCACCATAGTTCGATATTTCCCGTTAGCGTATCGTTATTATTATTAACGCATGACTACATTCGTCTCTTACATTTACTTCTTCCTTCATAACAAAACCGTTTGCTCTAACTTTTTGTTCGCATTCCAACGAAGAGGCCATTTTGTACAGCGTTAACCCATTGTTTTTTCTCATCGTGAAACATTAGTCTTTTGTTTCAAATACTTGCCGCTCGACTTTCCTTCATTCATTAACTTGTGAAAATCCGTGTGTCGCTATTCTTTTCAAGTTCAGAATAAGACCTAGTTGTTACCAAACTACGGTTGACTTTCTAACAAGACTGTTTTTAATACTATTGCAGGGAGGTTTGAATTGGAATGAATTGGAGTTTTTACGATGTTTGCGAATGTACTCTTAAGACTGTATTTACACAATGCCTGATGTTTTAAAGATTTCACTAAAATAAAATAAATATTTTCTTACAAAACACAAACATATTTAGGCAATTATATTCAAAGCTAACTACTTAATTGGATAATTAAAGATTAGAACAAAAATTATATAAAATTTCTTAAATCACGAAACATTTAAAGTTAATGAATGACTATAATGATTTTTGAAATTACACAACTTGTATACAAATTACATTATAATTAAATACAAATTACACAATATAATATGTATGTATTGTGTATGTATGTATATGTCAAAATATGTATATAAGTATATATTTATGTAAATGTTATGTATGTATATGTATTTGTATATAACTGCTACGAGCAATATACTATATACTATATTCACTTATTTTTAGTACACCAAAAGTCGCCTATTCTGCCTCGGTCAAATCCATCTTATGGTTGTCTGGGAGAGATCGCAGCTCGCGATAAGACCGCCCTTTGTACCTATGATATGTCTGTTATGTAAGCTTTATAAATAATTAAGGTGTGCAATAAAGAATATTTTACTTTACTTTTACAACTTAAAAACAAATAGATGAATTGGCAGTTGTGTGTGTGTGTGCGAATAAAAGATTAGGACGTAAAGAATATGTTATGTAAAATGTCTAGATAATTACAAACATGTCGTAAAAAGTTGTTTTTGTTAAATGCTATAGTCCTTATCGACTACATTGAAAGAAATATTGTGGGAGTATAGTGTATAAGCGTCTTTTCATTTCTCGGTTTCGTACAGGAGGGCAGTTACTCAATGTACACATGTACCTTATATGGAAATGCTAGTACGTGAATTATTTTTAACTAGCTGATGTTGCCCTTCGTAGAAGTGGAATTTAGAAATTTTCGCTTGTTTATGCATCATTTTTCAATGATGCTTTGCTCCTATTGGTCGCAACGTGATGTTATATAGCCTTCCTCGATAAATGTGCTATCCAACACTAAAATAATTTTTCAAATCGGACCAGTAGTACCCGAGATTAACGCGTTCAAACAAATAAACAAACTCTTCAGCTTTATAACAGTAAGTATAAATCCCAAAATGGTTGTGTGCTTTCTGTTGCATATTTTTAAAACATCCTTATAAGTAGTTTAGTTTTTAAAAGTTTTGACACCGAGAAAATCAGGGTCCTGTAAAAATCTGCCTTATTAATGATAAACACTTATGGTCTTATTCATAATGACTTATCGGAGGTTTAAACGGAGATTTTATCGGAGAGATAATAAACGTTTTATCGTCAAAAGACTATTATGAATAACAAGTTTTGACAATTTTCGCGAACCTATTTTAGCGAACTTTACACCTCCGATAAGTCATTATGAATAAGGCCATTAATGTCAGGCAAAGTGTATATGTAAGACTTTGGTTGTTGTGTCATTGTGTTTATATATGAATAGTTTGACTAGTATCTACTTGTGAATTTTAATTAGAATGTTTTAGCTCTATTTATCGGACGTATTGCTATTGTTTACAATATTGTTATTATTTTTTAATATCTTATCATGTTATCAGATTATGCAGACACTGTTGCATGATTTTGCCAATCATTAATTTGTCTACAACCTTTTCGAGTGGCTGTATGTAAATATTCCTGTTATCAAAACTATTTTTCCTGGTATATACGTATAGCTTCCTTATCGGTCGGTGTGTCAAGTCTCTGTTCACGGTTTTCATGCCACCATTTTCCGTTGTCAATTCAACATGAACGTACGCATATTTACGATGGCTATATACCAATAATTGTTTTTATTTATTTTAATTAGTTGTGAGTATTGTTATTTTATGTGTTGGATTCAGTGTAATATTAAAATTGTGTCAAAATGTCGAATAATAAACGGAGACCATCTATAAAGGATTGGTTTGAGAAAATGAGATCGAAAAGCACTAGTTCACAGGAGTCTTCCAGTCCATCGTCACCCACAGAAAGGGTAATTTTCTACTTTTACTACAATTATATTGATTTTGTTCTAACATAAATGCGTAAAAATGATGCCCTTGAAAATCTGCCAATGTTATCGGTGTCTGATTACAAACACGATTTGAAATACGGCATATCACGTTACGAAATACGATGCATTGCTATGGCATTGAATAGATAATTCCAGGTATACTCGTATTTTGTGTTTTAAATTAATATTTTTAAAGATCCTAAACGATTTCGTGAAATAAGTTCAAAATTTACGTATTTAATCGATGTATTATATGTATCTGCAAATCTGTTTAAAGCACCATAGCTATCATATAGAGACGATTTCATTAATCACCACTTTAACGAGAGTAAGGTAACACTCAATTTAAATTTAGAATTTTCTAACATTGAGTTCTAGCGAATAGAAAATTGGTTATCTGACTGATTAACGTAACATCTATAAGATATTTTCACAATGACAAGATAAGAGGTTTATAATTTTAATACAATGACTTACACGAGTGTGTCAAAAAATACAGACGTGCAGTATTGCATGTGGCTAAATATTTATAAAGGTCTGCCGTAGTCAAGTCCGTATTTAGGTTGAAGTTATCACCGGATATGTTTCAACGTATTTGTATGCAAACTTACAAAACTGTACCGTTTCGTTTCTTATCGCATTCTCAAAACCATTTTCAATTTGAATAAATTGCATTTTCGTATACCAAGGTGTAATAAGATATCGTATTCTCAATTCAAGTGACAAAGTACCTAGTTTTCGCAAGCTACAAACGTCATTTTTACTAGCTAAACCTTTTTTCTACTTTGAAAATGTGTCATTACTTATACAGATATCCTACAGATATCCACTATCATTATGAAATGTAAGACACATTAAGTAATGTTTTTAACCTTGTATTCGAGGTCTCTAGTTTGATATAAGGACTTAGCAAAGTTGTGTCATTTAAAATTCTTTTTGTGAGGAATCAGAAATATTTACAAATTTCACCATTGTTCACATTCGCAGCAACTTCTAAATGAGTTTAATAAAACAAATGCATTTCTTTCCAATATTAGCGATATTTTTATGTCAAAGATATATTATAATGGTGATTATAATTATGTATTATGATGTCATGTCTTTAACAAGTATCTTTGAAATTAAATTGAATGAGACTCAAGTAAATATCCAATTAAATTATTAATAGAATTTACCTTTTACGTCAATGTAGATAATTTTAGCTAATTATAAGGATGTCTGTGGTACCACAGACATCCTATTTTAATAATAAATAGACAATACGGTACCACAGACATCCTTATAATTAGCTTATCTACATTGGCTAATACAAAACAATGTTTAATAAATATATTTATTCATTGCCTGTTTTTATAGTTGCGTACCAAAAGGTACCCTATTATTAAGACCTCGCTACGTTCATGCGTCCGTCTGTCGCCAAGATGTATCTCAGGAACGTTAATAGTTAAAGAGCTGAAACTTTCAAAGTTGGTGTATTATATCAGTGGATGCTAGAATAACAAGTACTCATCATCTTTATTCTTCTGCCCTTATTCCGTTATTTGAGGACGGTATGACTAATATATAAAAATTGTGCGAGAGGAACTCATACTTGACGTTTATTTGTGACGATTTAAGAAAACTTTACTCTCGTAATTTTACCCATCATCATCATCATAACATCACGCCTTTTCCCCATGGGGTAGGCAGAGACTATAGAGCGCCATCTGCTACGATCCAAACATACTTCCTTGGCTTCATCCACACTCATACATCTAGTCATACATGCCCGATCCATTCATCCGCCTCTCTCCGTCCACTGTTGGACATCCATAGAACTTTATCCATAACAGTTTAAAAAGAGTAAAACATAAAAATATCTAGTAATAATATTAATCATAGACATCCTGTGGGTGCGATCGATAAATAGTGACTGAAACGTAGAGTTCATCGCCATACGATACCGCTGATGTGTTACAAGGTTAGGTAAACCTTCGCAATTTCAGTACCACGATAAAATGTACGTATTCTAATCCTTTTCGCGTATGTATGTGTATGCCTATTGGTATTGTCAACATAACGTTACAGATACGATGACATCACTTTATTGACCTAGTAATGGAAGTTGTTCATGAATATTCCCTTTATAACCTTATTGGCACGTAAACATTGAATGTTAGGTATCATGGAAAGTTTGTATAGAAAATATGGTGTTTGTAATCTCTTATAGTCTTATTCATAATGACTTATCGGAGGTTTAAACGGAGATTTTATCGGAGAGATAAACGTTTCATCGTTAAAAGACTATTATGAATAACAAGTTTTGACAATTTTCGCGAACCCATTTTAGCGACCTTTTAAACCTCCGATAAGTCATTATGAATAAGACCATTAGTATTTTCGACGGTTAGTCCATTTATGTTATTGAAAAAGAAGTAAAATATAAGTATACTAGCTGTTGCACGCGACTCCGTACGCGTGGAATGATGGAAACTTTTCCCGTTTTTGCAACATTTTTCACTAATGTTTCGCTCCTATTGGTCGCAGCGTGATGTTATATAGCCTATATCCTTCCTAGATAAATGGACTATCCAACACAAAAATAATTTTTCAATTCGAACCAGTACTTCCTGAGATGTGTGTAGGAGCTAATCTCCGAATGTAGAGCTCCGATCCTAAAACATTATTAATAATAATTACTGTCTTCGCCATCGACATCGACTATAGGGTAGGTATTACGTCTATATGTAGTGATTCCAAAATTCTTGTGTTACGACGTCGTGGACGGGAACTAGTCAACAATAAGTTGAATTTTATGATGTCACATTGGGAACAATGTCTTTAAGTAGACTAAGTAGGTATCATACCTATTTATTGCGACCTTGAGCTATGAAATTGCAATAAACAACCAATTGATTATAAACAAGTATTAAATCTAATGAAAATACCAACACAGTATCATACGGGTAATATATTTGACACACTTAAACTGTATTGATTAGAAATAATTAACATAATGTTTATCATTTATTTTACTTTGTAATAGCGACCTTGACTTTAAACATGAATTAATTTATAAGCTTTTTAAAGCCTCTAGAGTCTAACTAGACACGACGTCAAATAGTAAAAGTTGCAAAACATAATGATAATGAGTCACTGTTGTCTGACAACATTGATAATGCCTAGAATAACGATATATTTTTAATAGAAAACAAGGTCCTATGTGAGCTGCGAAAATACTTAATGGATTTCGATGCGGTTTTTTTTTAACAGATAGATTGGTTCAAAAGGATGGCTTTTTGTATAAATTATTTATAATATAAACTAAATTATAGTGGAAAAAATGATAACCATGAGCGGGACTTGAACCCACGACCTCGGAATACCGTTCCGTTGCTCTCCCATCTGAGCTATCATGGTTCCCGCATATGTTTACCAAATCTTCCACTACAACCTTCTCAATGTGAGTTAAACATCGTGCGATGTTTTTGTGTACAACGCCATCTATTGAGCGGTTTGCACCAACTCGATCAATCGATCACTTAGTGTTCTTTACAGAACACAATTGGACCGAAATAATGACTGTACATGTATTTCTACATTAATTTATGAATTTTTGCAATTGACTTGCTATGCTTTTACTAAATAAACTAAATTATAGTGGAAAAAATGATAACCATGAGCGGGACTTGAACCCACGACCTCGGAATACCGTTCCGTTGCTCTCCCATCTGAGCTATCATGGTTCCCGCATATGTTTACCAAATCTTCCACTACAACCTTCTCAATGTAAGTTAAACATCGTGCGATGTTTTTGTGTACAACGCCATCTATTGAGCGGTTTGCACCAACTCGATCAATCGATCACTTAGTGTTCTTTACAGAACACAATTGGACCGAAATAATAACTGTACATGTATTTCTACATTAATTTATGAATTTTTGCAATTGACTTGCTATGCTTTTACTAAATAAACTAAATTATGTATAGTGGAAAAAATGATAACCGTGATTTTTTCCACTATAATTTAGTTTATTTAGTAAAAGCATATCAAGTCAATTGCAAAAATTCATAAATTAATATTTATAATAATAATATGTTAAGGTTTGGTTTCTGAATTCCATACCAACGAAGTTACAGGTAACAGCTAGTACTTACGTATATTACAAACTCCTTGGACAAATGTAGTTTTATTGAAACTGAATGTTTTGTGATTATGTAACAAATACGATTCCTCGTATTTCTTCCCTCCATCCTATTACTTGGGGTTAGCACAACAAGTCCTTCTCTTCCATATCTCTTATATCCTCTTATATGCAATCTTGATACAATCTTGTTGTACTGAGGTTTCAAAAATCCCTCTCTGGGATATATTCATCCCAGGTGCGAATATTTCCTATACCTGTTTATAAGGTACACTTCAATGAATCCTATAACAGTTATTGTATTGTTAGTTTGAATTTACAGACAAATCACCATATTAAAAACTGTATAAATATGTAAATGTTATAACAGCATTTACATATGTACAAATATCTGCATACAAAAAATCTTTTTAACGCTAATATTACTCAACCTGGCAGCATTAACGGTTAAAATAATTACATCTACATTGCGTGTTGATTTTATCCAGTGTTGTCGTCTTTTTACTTATTATAAAACAAAGCTGTTATTTTTATGTACATGTCCCCTATGCGAGCTTATATCTTCAAAACTACGCCACGGATTTCGATCCGTTTTTTAATAGATAGAGTGGTCCAAGAGGATGGCATTTTTTGTATAATTTGTTGAGGTTTAGTGCTTATATTCTACGCGTACGAAGTTTCTGCTAGCAGCTAGTGTGCCAATAAAGTACCCTTTACAATTGTATTATTTGACATATGGTATCTCTAACGTAAAAACCACATGGTTCACGAGTATTGTGGTTAATATCCGCTACGCACGCGCAGGTGTAGTCTAACACCTGCTATTTGCTATATTTACCCTTAACTTTTAGGGTTTCGTAAAAAAGGTGCCTTTATTGGTTTGACTGTCTCCCTGTCAATCAAATATTTACTAACATTTCTAAGTATTGAATTCATTCAATTTATACAAATTTTATATTCCGTTTAAGAGCAATTTAACGATACCTATTCGTTTAGAAGATACTCTCTCTCTCTCGAGCCTATTAACGTCCCACTGCTGGGCAAGGGCCACCTTCACTTTGGGACGTATACTTTCCCATGCTGACCAGTCGTGTTAGCTTTATAGGGTTTAGTTTCGATTTTTCCGACTATCACAGTTTACTGTTACCTGGTTGTAATATCCCTTAGCTTGGCTCCCTGGGGAAGAAATGGGTTAGTGACACTTGAATTCTTTACCCCTCATACTAGGTAGGTATACAATTACTACACATAAGTACTAAATACGGGCTATAGGGGCTTTACGGGCTTCGTGGTTCATGCAACGGACTGCCGTTCACGAGGTCACGGGTTCGATTCCCGCTCGGGACAATCATTTTTGTGATATTTATAATTGTCATACAAATGTTTGTACTGCGTCTGGGTGTTTCTATGTTAATACATACTTTTCTTTTGTAAATACATACTTATAAGTATGTATTTACAAAAGAAAAGTAGTTTATGTATTCTACCTGTATTCTGGTACCCATAACGCAAGCATATAAGCTTAGCTTGGGACAAGAGGACGTTGTGTGAAATGTTCATGAATATTTATTTATTTAAATACCAGATACGCACAAAAAACATAACCCATCCTTGACAGTTAGGCAAAAAGAGTTACGTGTTGGCCATTGTTGTTGACATCGACCTAAAATATCTTCATGAACAATAATGTGTATACTCAAGGTATCGTAACGTTTTAGTAATTGCCTACGATTATTATAATAAGGCTTTATGTTTAGCTACTCGTTTCATATTTCAATAACAGCAATTAAAAATACATAAGAAATAATGCCAAAGACGTCAAAACCCATTATAACAATTTTATCGCCTTTACCAAAATTAATACACAGCGATTTCTTTTATGTACGGAAATATCTAATGTAAAAATCAGTGTCCATGAAAAATAAAATTATTACCTTAAAAATTAGAATATTTAAAAAATAAATAACTGGACGTTGTGTCTGGCTCCGTACGTATTTAGAAATTTTAATATTCCTTTTTTTTTGCTTTCCTTAGTCTATATTCTTTCTTAGGCTCTAAACTTAATACAGGGCCTACATCAATATTATCGTATATCATCGCCGACACGTACATATTAACACAGCCAGTAGGCACAGAAAATGAAGAATTAGGGATACTTTTCCTATTTACTCAAAATCTACTAAATATATTTTAATTCTGATCCACGTATTTCTATACATAATAGTTATTACCTATGTTTTTAAAGTTATTTCATTAGTTAATACGCGATAATAGACCGACAAATGAAAAAAATAAAAAATTTGAGCGGTTGTTTCGCCAAGATTTTCTATCGAGAAAACTTTTTTCAATCGCGTTTCTGAGTTCATGCGATCCTAGATCATATATTGAAAAAACATATACTTAAAAATTAGAGCTCTAGCCATTCAATCTAAAGAAACAATGAAAACTTCGTACATAGAAAAATGCACGAAGCTATTTTGGTATCCTCTTAAGTCGGTTTAGAACTTTTCACTTGTAACCGTGACAAACAGACAATTACGAGTAACTTTCACAATTTTATTGAGAAGGATTGCCACTCTATTCATAATCATCGTCATAACATTACGGCTTTTCCCCATGGTGGTAAGCAGATACTATAGAGCGCCATCTGCTATAATGTAAACAATTCGCCTTGTAGTTTAGAAGTAAAAAGATTTCACTTTAAAACTCCCTGGAATACAAAAGCTTCATATACGCTGGAGTAAATCTGAACACTGCAGCAAAAAATAAAAATGTTTTCTGACATGCTTATCGTGTTTTCAGTGCACTCTTAAACATCTAAAAGAATTCTATCTGAGAGGAATATTCCACTAAAATGAATGTATGTTGTCATGTTACAGTATTTTGTGGGCAAATTTTATTCTTGGAAAACGATTTTCTATCAAATAAAAGCCTTGAGGCATTATTTATCTATAGTTGTTCATCTATGATGATAAAATGGCTTGTTTTCGACTAAATATTGAAATTGGGTAGGTAATTAAGTTTTTATAAGTTGGCAAAAAATTGTGTTGTCAATAGCAAAATTCTGGAATTAGCTTGGATGATTTCCGTAAGTTTGTTAAGGTTTTGAACAAATTGCCCGAATCGATTTTGAAATCGAAACTAAAATCAGAATTGGAACTACGATTATGTTAGGATATATAAACATTATGCATATGAAGGCTTAACCGTTGTGTTTTGTAAAGGCATGCATCAAGGCTTTGTTAGCTGGATTTACATTATTGTATTGCGAGCGAAAACGTAATAATTATAACACAAAATGTTTTATTGCACATTATGTCAGCGATTTATAGTGTCAATGAACTAATCAGAAACTCAGGTGCCAATCAGTGTAGATGTTATAATAGCTTTTTAGTAAACACGCGCCTTTAACATTTATGTGTTTCGTTTTTAAAAATACGTCTTGTATTACGTGCAATACTCTTTCGTAATAAACTTATTACATGTAGTTTACAAAGATAGCTTCTGTTTTAAATAATTAATTTGGTTGTGCACAAAATATTTAATATACCTACTTAATTATACACTTACGGTCTTATTCATAATGACTTATCGGAGGTTTAAACGGAGATTTTGTCAGGGAGATAATAAACGTTTTAGCGTAAAAAGACTATTACGAATAACAAATTTTGACAATTTTCGCGAACCTATTTTAGCGAACTTTTAAACCTCCGATAAGTCATTATGAATAAGACCGATAATCTTTGCATAGTTTACGTGTTAGATTTTTATTAAAAGGAATTATATTTGCAACATAATTGAAAAAAAAAAACATGTAAAACTCATTTTATAATTTTGAATCTTTTATGTAAATTTGTTTATAGTTTAATTTTTTAAGTAAAATCTGTAAAATATCAGTTTAAAATCTTTTGTTAAATCGTTTGAAATATAATTGCCTTTTTGATTGTTACCTTTGCCTAACATTCTTTGACATTAATTCCTATTTAAAATTCTGAGAGATACTTTGCTGATAAAGATATTTTATCATATTTCATTTATTATTTACATTATTAGCTTCTTATAATGCTAAATAATACACTAAACTTGTATATTACAGATTATGTACATTTATAAAAGTGAGTCATTATTGAGTCATAAAGTTTCCCTTTCATCTAGCAGACTTGATCGTTCAATTTTGGCGTAAAATCTGCGGTTGACGGCCATAGAAACTTTATTCCTTTTTGAATCATTAGCTCCTTTTTGAACCATTATGCGCAGAATTTACTTTCATCAGTACTATAAATGTATAGACTGACAAGTTCGCAATGGCTCATCAAAACGATTTCTTTTAGTAAGAAAGTTATTGTTTTATCTACGTGAAACTTTACTTTTGTCTCTATCATAGCTCATCTATTGGCTGTGAAACTTATTGTTCTATGGAAGCATATTACCATAATATATGTTTTTACTATATTACATTGTGTCGATTAAATTAAAAAAATAAAAGTACTCGTAACTTATTAGATATTTAGCTTTCTGGTTACGAATCATGCGTAATTCTAGTACTATAATATGCTACACTTTACGTTTCTTTCGAAACCCTTATTATTTAATTAGCAAAAACTTTACATATACAAAACAAACTAAATATGAAACTGCGAGTGTGTGACTATTTAAACTTGATGAACAGACCAATTGCTAGCCTTATCACATAGAAGTTATAAGGTGATCATAGATTATTATGTTATTTCTCATAGAAAAATATTAAATACGATATTAGTCATTGAAATGTAATAGTATGTAGATTATATAACTAGGCCTTAGTGCTTCTCTCTCTCTCCAGCCCGTTTACGTCCCACTACTGGGCACGGGCCTCCTTCACTTTGGGAGGGATTGTGGTCAACTGTGCCACGCTGACCAGACGTGTAAGCTTTGGTGTTTATTTTAATGAAATTCGTTTAATATCTGAATATATGTATTTGAAAACACAAAAACAAGACTTTGTTTATCTTAATAAAGCGATTTAATCTTATCTATTAAATATTTGAACACATACTTAATACATTTATTTAATGAACAGTACAAATCTATAGATACAGTAAAGAGCACACGTTTTATCAGGAGACTTGAAGCGCAAGCTTAGCCTGCCCCAGTCAACTGTGACTCATAGGTGTCTGATTGTATCATTGCCAAGAGGTAAACAAGCAGCCGAACCAGTAATAAACCTGAACCGTAACCTTATAACAATAGTACTACAGTTGCGATTTGTATTGTAATTAGTTAGCGTAGCTATGATATGTTGGTTGACCACGTAATCGTCTTGTAGTCTGAATAAATCGAGGTGGTGTAATACCCTGAGACAGTAGCGTTGTTTGCAAATAGAATATGCAATGAGACTGCAATATGTTTTAAACAGTTTTCTAGGCACGTTCAAATAGGTTTCCTATTTGAGAGAGATTTAGATTGACGTATTGTCTACCGAGTTGAATTTTGCCAATACGTTTTTGGATTGCACTTGAGGGCTGGTGGTTTTATTTAAGGTTTTTTTTACTGGATTTGTATGACAAAGTACACTCTAAATCTCTGATAATATTTTGTTCAATAATACGCTTGTAATAATAAGAATTTGACAATCTGTCGCAATATCCGTATTCTGGTACCCATTGTAATGTTATACTTATTGTATTTTCTACTTTTCCTTGAAATTTTGTATATAGATTCTGTAGTATAATTTAAGTATGTCTTATGTATCTTATTACCTTTCTTTGTGTTTCTTTTATACTATTTTGGTCTTAAAAATGTGTAAAATTTTAATGTTTATATTATTGTGAGTGACAAATGTCATATCATAAATCTTTTACTTTTTTTATTAACTTATTTATTCTTAAAAACGATAGAGGTTGTATGACATTTGTTAACATATTTTTTTTGTCCTTCTCTAAAAATTTTAATTGTAGAATTCTGGTATGGAATTAAAGATTTAAATTTAAAAACTGAAATTTTAAACCTTGATGGATCTAGAGAAGAAAAAGATTTCGGCTGGAGGAAGAGCTCTAGCTCTAGAGCTCTTTGAGAGAGAGCGGTTGACTGTTCGGATTCTAAGGTTTCCTGTGGATACTGAAAGGCATTCGGCTAGAGGAATTGAGAGAGCACGGTTGACTGTTCAGATTCTAAGGTTTCCTGTGGATAGTGGATTGTGAATCATTCTAGTAAGGTCAGTGACTTAACTTTAAACTCTGCAATACTTGAACTCTCCAGGCCTAACTACACTTAAGGTCTTGGACTTACTTTCGGAGTGGATTGAATCTCTATAATATAGCTGACTGCCACCACCTTGCTCTTGGGGAGCCTTTGCCGCTACTGCTAACATTGACTAATACCGCCTGCTGCCGTTGCCACTATTGATGAGGTTGACGAACTGAGACGAAGACCTAACGAATATTATTGCTCAACCGTCATACCAGATTTACCCCAAATAGATTAATTTTACTTTTCCTTTTTTTTTATTTAAAGTGTGTTTTCTTTTTTTTAATATAATCTCTAAATATTACCTTAATACTTGTATTTTTTTTGTTACTTGTTGGGTCCTAATAGGTACCTTATTTTTTTTTAACAATTGTGACTTGCCTCCTTCTCTTGAAGGAGGAGTGCAACGTTACACCATAACACAAGCATATAAGCTTAGCTTGGGACCAGAGGACGTTGTGTGAAATGTCCATGAATATTTATTTAATCACACCACATAATTCCACTTTTAGCGTAATGTTATAAATAATATATCTTACGTGTTATTCTATTGTATAAACTATACTGATGCAAAGATTTATTAAAACTCTAATAATAAATTAAAATTTATAATGTAATAAACAAAAATATGTAAGAATGTACAGGTGTACCTTTACATTCTTACAAATTTGCCTTTATATTGTTAGGAGGATTCACGTTATGTATTTTCTATTCTCGCATTGCTATTATTGCGATCAAGTAAGGACTGGTTCTGCAAGATTCGTCATTTTCCTTTAGTGTAGTTATAAATTCTTAAATAATGATTTCTATTATAATTTTGCTGTCATATAAATATCTGTTAAATACATCTGATATATAAAATGCATTGTCATTGTTTTGAATCTCAGATTGTTTGTAAATTTAATAGCTATTACGTATATTTCATTGTTGGTAGTTAAAGTTGAATAACCTGGGACTTAGTAGCTGTTGTTCTACATCGATATGATCGCTTTATTGTCTGTTTTGAATCACTCATTTTGATCTTCTTAGTTTAACTATTTGAAAATGTATTAATTATTAGTATGTAGGAAATAAAAATCCACCGTTCGGTATTGTTTTAATATAAATTATGAAAGTAGAGTATGTTTAGACAACCACTTTGAAAACTTTGTTTGTATATGAACGTATTTTGCGGGTAAGACTACCTTGCTATTTTGCCTTCTATGCTATGCGATACTGACCATGCGCTTTATTTCCAAAATTTTTGATTCTGCAATATCTAAATTAAGGGTTACAATAACTAGGTAGATATTAAATGTCGAGCGGTAAGGTAAGAAAATATTCGGGAGCTTATATAAACAGATAAAACAGCAGCAGTAGTTTTCAATCATGCGGTTATCGCACAGTACACGTGAATTTCGACATTGATTCGACAAATTTATTCTTTTACAAATATTTTCTGTGTGATGGCTCGTGCTTCTAAACGAGTGGATATGTGCCAAAATACTACAAGATTAACATTGCACGTGAAAGTAGCATGAAACTAGTGGCATAGACATGTTTTTAACATCATAATATACAATTAAAGTTGTCAATATGTATATTTAAATAAGATTTTGCATTGCAAAAAGTTAAAATAATTTTCATTCGCTAGCAAACAAAATAAAAAGGGACAAAAGTCTTTATATCCTTCTGCGTTACGTATAATCATGGTAGAGTAGCTCCTTTTTATTAAGGTGTAAATTTTTGAGTTATGTTATGTATGTTGAGCTTGAGTCCATTGTTTATATTCGAATCAATATGCGGAAGATTATTACAGCTTTTAATCAACTTGAACATGAACTCTTTAGAATGCCAATCATTTTATCAATACTAAGATTACACTCAGACAGACGAATCCGCATAAAACAGATAACCTACACACATCAATCTCTATATCTGTTGTTTATAGTTTATTCATCAATCTTCGTCGGGTTTTGCGCCAGGTTCAGACTTGATTACACGTTCGAGTATATTATATTTTAAATTTACCTTGAAACATGAACTTCATACAAAAAACACTGTTAACTCTTGAATTTTCCAGAACACCTGTTCAATGTCGGGTTTGCTTTAAGAAAAATTAAACACTTCTCTTTTAAAGAATGTAGTCGCAAGTTTAAAAATTCATAATATTTCTTAAACATAGGAAATAGTATTTAAACAGCTTTGTAAAAATTGTCACCTGAGTACATAGTACTTATTATGGCGTATAGGAGTATTCGTTTTTGCTATGTTTACATGGAATATTAATCGCACACATAATAACACTTATACTGTATCAATACATGGTGGTTCGGCCCGTTTGATACTGTAAAGTCATGAGTGACTCTTGAAGGCGCTCGTACATAAAAGATATAGCGTAGTAAGATTTCTTTTACACCATTTAGCTCTATTCGAGTATTACAATACCACGCTCAGGAGAGAAATAGAGTTAATACTCTATAGAGAGATTAGGTGGGGTTCTTGCCTTGCGAAAGTCTTGAGTCTACCGCTCTTTGAAGTCACCAACTTGGCAAAGATAAGTTAGTATTAATACCACGACCAACTTACTTACTATGACATACCATACTATATCTCAAACTCATAATTTCAAGGTTATACTAACCTGTTTAACCTAATCCCTTTTATAATATCCCTAACACGCGATATACCTAAATTAATTTATGCGGTCACGTTAGGTGTCTATGTTATAAAATAGGTTAGGTGACTATGTTATAAAATTTATTAATAGTAACTAAATATAAATATTAACACTATATTGTGTTAATTTATAGGTAATCTATTTAATTAACCTGCCTATTAATTAGTTGCATTTGAAATAATTGTTTATTTCTGTCAGTAATTCGTCACACACGGATATATTTGCTTTAAAATATATGATTAATTAATCAATTTAGTCTAAATCAAATATTATTTATTTGATATGTATTACGATGTATTTCATCTTACAGCGTTTATATTGATTTGTGCGAGTAAAGCTTGTGGTGATGTTGCTACGGTGTTGCCATAGTAACAGTTTTATTTGTTAACGGTACATAAATGTATGTTATTTAGTGTATGTAGTATTAACTACTCGCGGCCGGTTACGGCCTCGCACAGGGGTAGTCATTTATGGCAATTTTATTAAAAAATATATGCTTCATAAAGATAATGTAAAACTGGTGGTGAGATAAGGTGAAAGTTATTTTTTGTCCAGTTATTTTTGAGTTTATTCGTTACATATTTACGAAAATACAACTTTTCCTGTTTATAATATCAGTATAGCATTAAATAATCCAATGTTGTAATATCTTTATATATATAAATCTTCTGTACGTGTGTTTGTAATTGAACTCCTCCTAAACGGCTGGACCGATTTTGATGAAATTTGTTGTGTGTGTATTCAAGGGGGTTTGAGGATGGTTTAGATTCACAATTGGCTGGACCGATTTTGATGAATTTTTTTGTTGTTGATTTTTGCACGGAATTGTATGGCAAAACAACGTTTGCCGGGGCAGCTAGTATATCTGTAAAGATAAACTTCTTTTACAGGCTTAGGAAAAAAAAGTTAACAGCGAGGGCCACTGACCAGCATAACCGACGCCATGAGGCAGAGACTAGGCACCATATTTTTAAGCCGTTTTGAGCCTTTTTTGAGTACACACTTTTTGTTGTTTTATAGTATACCTCACTTATTGTAAATTTTGTCAAATACCACTACGCCATGTACTATATGCTACGCCATTGACATAAGCACTTAGATTGCACCTGCTCATCAAATGTAACAGTTTGGGAACCCGGAACTGCGATACTGTGTTCAGATAAACAAACATAGACGACCAGTCCTGAATTTTTAGTTGCTGTTTAACTATTTAAAACCACGATTCAAATCAACAGTCGCTTTCAAATATATTGATCTACGCATAAATTCGTTCTGTTTGGTTTTATTTGATGTCTCTCCAACCCATTAACGTCGTACTGTTGGGCACGGGTTATCTCCACTTTGGGATGGATTATGGTCTACGGCGCCTCGCTGACCAGGCATGTTGGTACAGGGTTCGAGTTTTCAGTTTCTCACAGAGGATGTTATCTGTGTACAACATTCCTTAGCTGCATGGAGGACACTTGTGAATTCGTCATCGCAATCCGTTACCACACGGACATAATATATAGGTACATACATGACGGACATATAAATATGTAAGATCTACTTCAGTTAAAAGCCAGACAATGGTACCTATTCTATGTGCAGAACTAAACTTGACTTAACTTAAAAATGAAAACAGCTATTGCTGTATCTTAAATATTTGGCTATTTTGTTGTAGACATTTATATTAATTAAAATCATTAGTCTATAATAAACCGTTTTTATAATATAAAAGTTTTGTTAACATTGCTGAATTGTGTTATTGAGGCTATCAATTTTCATTTTTTAGTTAAGTTAAGTTTAGTTGTGTTCGTAGAATTGGTACCAATGTTTCAAAATCACTTCAAAAGTTTTAGTATAAGCGAAACACAAACTTACAGATCTTTTAAATTTTTTTGCCTTAAAAGTTACTATCATTCTTTCTAAACTTCCGTGCAACGAACATCCTGCATATTTTTAGAAACTGCATTCATGCCAGCGATTAGAAGCGCCGTGACTTTAAATAGTTAGCGAGTTGTGACCCAGTAACGTTGGTAGTATGTTTTAACAATTTGAAGACTTTCCCGTATTGAATGACTACGCTTTATCACTGTTCGAATATGACTTTGGTAATGTTAATGATATTTTGATTATTTTATGTTGATATTATATTTCTATTTATATATGATATGTCTATTTCTCTTTCAATATTAGTAACTACTTATTCTGTAGTAAAATATGTTATGATGTTACGTCTAATTAATGATGTAGGTAATATAATTTATAGAATATAAACATACATGTATTTCTATATCATATAAACAATGTTCTGTAAAACTTTTTAGTTTCCCGGGGTTTCACTCTGACGTACAATACGGCTGGTCATTATTATTTACCGTTGCCAACATTTACGCAATATTTTGCCCTTGATACTATAAATACTGTTAGGGAAAACTATAGATAACAGGAAAGTTTAAACTATAATCATTATCATTTTAAAATAATACAGAATTTGCAGTGCCGGGTTTAGCTGCCGTGGGGCCTGCGGCAAATCTTAGGAACTGGCCCCCTTAGTTGATTTATAGGCCCCTGCTTCTTGATTCGAATAAATTTCTGAGCGCAGTGCTCGTAATATTTGTTACTCCATTTACGTGATGAATTCGCCTAAGACTAATCAGAGTGAACAATTTATAGGTAGAAACAATTTTTCCTTGACTGTTTTATGAGTGATAGATTTATGTTTAAGAAATTGTTTTCGCTAAGGTGACATCGGTCAACGAACGTTGGCTCACGACATGCAATCAGAGATCATTCAAGCGATCAATAATTACTTATATAATTAGTACTTTTAGAGTAGTACAGTACATGCACAACATAAAAAATAATTGTAATCAAGTCTTTTAAGAATAATACGAAGAGTTTTTATATTTGCTATGTTAAAAAAACATAATAAATCCTGGATAGTTTTTAAAGTTTCAATACGAACGGTTCGATTCGTTTATAAAGATAGTTACAAACTTGAAGCTGCAAAGAGCTTCGTTCCTGATTTATGTCGAAATACGACCCTGTGTTTAACACATAAGATTATTGCAAAATTATGTTTGAATAAAGTTTCAAGCCTTTCATATTCAAATGCCTTAGATTTAAAACTAAATTGAAAAGAGCATTATATTAATTTTATATAGAAGGGCAATTACATTATTGTTAATGGATCCATCCAAGCTTAAGAGGATACCAAAATAGCTTCGTGCATTTTTCTACGTACGAAGTTTTCATTGTTTCTTTAGATTGAATGGCTAGAGCTCTAATTTTTAAGTATATGTTTTTTCAATATATGATCTAGGATCGCATAAACTCAGAAACGCGATTGAAAAAAGTTTTCTCGATAGAAAATCTTAGCGAAACAACCTCTCTCATTTTTTATTTTTTTCATTTGTCGGTCTATTATCGCGTATTAACTAATGAAATAACTTTGAAAGCATAAGTAACTATTATATATAGAAACACGTAAATCAGAATTAAAATATATTTAGTAGATTTTGAGTAAACAAAAAAATATCCCTAATTCTTCATTTTCTATACCTACTAGCTGTGTTAATATGTACATGTCGACGATAATATTGATGTAGGCCCTTAACTTTATCTCATATAGAGTCACTTATTTCTTTGTCATACGGATTGTTAAATTTTGCTCATTCAAATGTTTTCAATACTGAGTGGCAATTTCCATAGCTGTAATTCAGGTGTATTCAAATATATAATAGGATTAAAACGTTGTAAATCAAGTTTCGGATGATTGAACATGAATGACGTGTCCGTTCAGTTTCCAATCCCAGATCTATTTAAAGTTACATATCACATGGTCATTCAGAGGCACTCGAATAGAATAATTTATAATCCCTTTTTCATCAGCTTGTTACTTGATTAATGAAGTGTATGACGTCACATTTATTGTTAGTCATAATAATATGTTAGCGGATGATCTAAGAGTCCACGTGTTCCGTGTAGATGTTTTGATAGATGTGTTAAGTATTGGTGACTGATAGCTGAAATGGGACTGATATTTTGTCTGCTTCTGTATGAATTAAATATATTATAATCCAGTTAAAATGTTCAAAAATGGCTTGCTAAACCATATTGGGACATTTTTGTTCCTTCCAAACTTTTCAAATATTTCCATCCATCAGTGTTTTACCACTGATAGACAAAACCCTCTCCCATAGAACGCCACAACGCGCTGTCCTGGGCAATCTCTAATATCTGCATCCAGCAGCTCCCTGCAAATTTGACGATATTGGTGCCGATTCTACGTGCACAACTAAACTTAACCTAACTAAAAACTTTCAATTAATAGCGACAATAACACAATTCGGCAATGTTAACAAAACTTTTTTATTAGAAAATCTGTATATTAAAGATTAAGGATTTTAATTAATAAAAATGTGCACAAAGACATAGCCAATTAATCAAAATACGCCATAGTTGTTTTAATTTTTTAGTTAAGTTTAGATGTGCACGTAGAATTGGTACCAATGTCACTTTATCATTTTCAGTATCTTTCTAATGCCTGTGTAGGAGGCATAAGACATAATGCGCAAATTCAAGCGTTATTTTTTTACTTTGCATACTAGTTTATCCTTTTACTTACGTAGCTAGTCTATCTGACAAAAATCTTATAAAATAAAGCGAAAGGCGATATAATACTTTCATCAAGATATGGATCAATAAAACATCGTTTTTGCCGTTAAAAATTGCTTCAGAATGTTTGGTGTGAAAGTGTTAAAGTGGCCTTCCATGAATGTAACACTTGAAGTATGTAACAAGATAATAAAAACGTTACAAGCATATTACGCGCTTATTAGTACGCGTTCGACTGTGCTATAGTAAAGTTATGCATTATAATTTACTAGCGAAAACTGGATCATAAATATGGTGTAATACATTTGAAAGTCTAAAAAGGTATAATATGAATCTGACGGGCTTCGTGGCGTAGTGGTTCATGTAATGGACTGCCGTTCACAAGGTCGCGGGTTCAATTCCTGCTTGGGGACAATCATTTGTGTGATATCCATAAATGTCATACAAATGTTTGTACTACGTCTGGGTGTTTCTATGTATTATTAGTATGTATTTACAAAAGAAAAGTAGTTTATGTATTATATCCGTATTCTGGTACCCATAACACAAGCATAATAAGCTTAGCTTGGGATCAGAGGACGTTGTGTGAAATGTTTGTGAATATATTCGATAAAATTGTATTTGTATTGTTGTGATTTTGGTTTGATGTGAGGGATGTAATGTGTGTTAGACTGTTCATAACTGCTGTAAGTCATATTGTAGTTCTTAAACGTGAGACCCTGTAATTGGTAAAATGTATATTGATCAAGTTGTATATTCTTTATATGTTCGCTGTTGGGTCTCCCATAAATAAATAAATAAATATTTATTATTTATTATTATAAAAGGTATTTTATTTCGGAGATAAACTTACGAGCTTAGATTACTTTCGGTACAAAACTAAGTAACATTTCGGAATGTTTTTACTATATACTGTATCCTGGGATCTCATTTTTAGTCTACAGAGGTTTTTAAATTTGCATGACTAATAATAAATAGAGGTCTCGTTAAAAATAATTTGGTCTTCATGGTCAGTAATAAATAACCATATATTATTTGACGAAAGGCAATAATAGGAAGATTTTTTTATGTATTTTATTTAGTAATAGACCTTTTAAAGAAACTAATTGGTAATTTTAGTATATAGTTTTGTTTATAACTACAAAAAATGTATTTGTAAATGTATAATTGTATATCCTCTGACAATGAAGAAGAAGAAGTTAAATTAAGAGGATATCAAAATAGCTTCGTGCATTTTTCTACGTACGAAGTTTTCATTTTTTCTTTATATTGAATGGCTAGAGCTCTAATTTTTAAGTATATGTTTTTTCAATATATAATCTAGGATCGCATAAACTCAGAAACGCGATTGAAAAAAGTTTTCTCGCTAGAAAATCTTAGCGAAACAACCTCTCTTATTTTTATTTTTTTTCATTTGTCGGTCTATTATCGCGTATTAACTAATGAAATAACTTTCAAAACATAAGTAACTGTTATATATAGAAACACGTAAACCGGAATTCAAATATATTTAATAGATTTTGAGTAAACAAAAAAATATCCCTAATTCTTCATTTTCTATACCTACTAGCTGTGTTAATAGGTACATGTTGACGATAATATTGATGTAGGCCCTTAATAGCATATTGTAAGAAGCAACTAAATGTACAAAACATCGCAAAAAAAATGTGGTAAAATGTTTTATTTCTAGTGTAGTTTTTCACCGGTAAGTATACAGTTGCCCTAGGATTGCACCGACTTTAATGAATGCTCTCGTGTGCTTGTACCGCAATGCCTGCCTTTGCCTATTCCCGACCGTTTCACGCCCTCTTAATGTTGGCGCGTGTTCTAGTAATTGCTGAATGAACGAATGTTTTGTGAACAAACATTTATTTAATACTAGTTTTGGCCCCCGTTTTATCTGTGTAGTCTGGAAAGTCCCCCCTTATGGCCTACGCATATAAAAATATATTTTTACAGAGCTATTCGATATGCAGACAAAATTTCTAATAGTCGGTACAGCTGTTTCGGAGGTGTTTAACAAACGCCGCGATATGAGTCTTACATTTTGAAGGTTCATTTTATAATATTACTATTAATATAGCTCCATTCCGAAAAATAATATGTTTGACCATTTTTTTTTAAGTCAGAACCTATGCAAACGTACATCTTATATATAAAATTCACGTGTCACAGTGTTAGTTACCGTACTCCTCCGAAACGGCTAGACCGATTTTTATCAAATTTTACAATCGGCCAACATCTATTTTTCAAACCGTTTTTTTTTAGTATGGCAAAACAACGTTTGCCGGGTCAGCTAGTAACGATATAAAACCAAGAACAAGCCACACAAACGTAATTTAAAATTGATCTACTAAAAGATAATAAAACTCTCTTACATATAAAATATGCATAACATTACCTCATATTAAGTCTTTACGACTTTCCGTATTACATGTAGCTACGAAATAAGACAGATTTATTGAGCCGCCGTGTAAACTTTGTAACAAGGGAAATTCAATTAAAAATTTCCTAATATCGTCTCAGAAAGTTTGGAATATATTATCCCTCTTTATATTGCATGTTCATGGGTTTAGGATCCCTATATCAACAACATGTCGGTCGGTTCCCAAGATTCCGAGATAAGAGGATTTTCAGAAATCCAAGGTATTTGATTCTCAACTAGTAAACTTCTTATCTAATGACAGATCGGATATAAGTCGGCTTATTGTAAAACCCGCAAAGAGTTTTCCTATTTTATTTCGTTAGGTGCATTGGCGTAGGTGCCGAGATTTGAGATGCCGTGTCGCATATTGTAAGTGTCTGTTCCGGCAAGAATATAGGTTTTACGTTTAAACTTATAATGGAGAAAGCAATCTTTGTTTGATTACTTTTTCCACTAACTATAAATTAACGTAAACACTAAAAGTAACTTATTGAAATTTACGAACACATACAATTACGATTGTTCATGACTATAATATAGTAGAATCACTACCACATTTTTTTGAAGTTGTTTAAAAATGATTATATGTCAAAATAACGACATTTTGTAAAGACACTAACTAGTTAGCGACACTAGCGAGTTAACCATAGGCTTATCATTTAGTAATCTATGAATCGTACGTACAGATTCACCTCAGATTTTAACTCGGTTTTCGCGTAATCAGCCTCGGTTACACCTTTAGTTTCAGTGTTCTATTATGCTTATAAATTCATTCATTACGATCTTTTCAAGAAGATTTTCATTTGCAGCCGTGTTTGCATATCTTAGCAAAGTTAAATGAGTCTTGTAAATGCATACATAAAAAAACAAATTTATGTTCTCCTGTTATGATTCTAGTAAAAACGTTATTATAAAAATAAATTTCTCAAGTAACTATATCCCCCCCTCTCTTTCTATCCCATTTTAACGTCATCCCACTGTTGGGGCATAGGCTTTCTACACTTTGGGAGGGATGCCGCGCCGGCCAGGCTTGTTGGCATAGGGTTCATTTTAGAGTTTTTATCTCTCGCAGAGGATGTTATCTGTTTACAATAGCTAACCCTTAGCTGGCTTTTGCAGCACCCTTTGGAGGAAATAGTGTGGTGACATTTGCATTCTTAATCCGTCGACATGTCGTATGTCTATAGGTTTATGATCATTAAGTATATAAATAATGTATCCAAATCAAATTAAAACAAACTTTAAACTATATCTTAACTTTGCATACAGCATTGCAACAGGAAGCCATAATTTGTCAAGTTCTATTCAGTATCGCCATTGTGTCCGGATTTGGTGCTTACCGACCGTTTGCAGTCAGATACTTCGATTGTTTTTATACGCGTTAAAAAGGACACCGAGCGCCATTCGGTCTCGAGTATTGAGTTGTAACATAAACCTGTTTGAATCGCTTTCGTTATCTATTTGTTGTATTGTTTACAAATTTAACTTTCACTTTAGGAGGATGCGTACCGAAGCATTATGCTGACCCACTGGCAGGTATTCTGGCCGTATCTTGCGTTTTCTCGTATAAGATACAAACATGTGATTTGCCATTTTTCTCGTTTTTATAATTATGCTTGGAAATGTTTTTTTTATAATAATATTTATTTGTCTAATAAAAAAATGTTTACAACCTTCTTTACGTACATCTCATACGTAGGTACATTGATCATACAAGGTACCTACGCTTAACATATCCCTTCTTTGACAATTGTAAAATGGTGGAAAAGTGAATCGAAATACATAGTATTCTTGACTAATACTACTAATATAGTATGCTTCTATTCGTACAAATATACATTTAAAATAAATGCGACTATTTTAAACGTGTTCAACCCTAAAGTTATTATCAAAATAAAATAACTAGTCATAAATTCTGTTATTTATAGAATTTTAATGCTCAATTAGTTTTGGTAATTGAGTTTGAAATCTGTTTGGTCTAATATTTTTTGTTCCATTACAATCTAAAGGCTCCGATGTTATCACGGTAATTGGTTGGCCCAATTCCAATATATTGAGAAAGATAAGCCTCTGATTTGCCGTAGGAGACAATTCTAATGCCAATGATAGATTTTATCTTCCAAGTCTTTTGCAAAAGCCCTTAGGGAATATTTTATGTCTTACACGGAAACCATAAGTAAATGTCAAAGTTTCTTGTATTTTCTTTCATTAAATACATAAAAATACTTATATAGAGAAGCTCTTTTTTTTTCAATTTACCTAGTAAGGCATAATTTGTGTTCGGTGGCTGTGATTAGCGTAGCCGAATGCTGTTTACGGGCCTGCAGGTTCAATTCACGCATAAGACAATTTATTTGTGTCGTTAATTTCTGTTCCACAATTATTTGTCGTATTAATATTTGTAACATAAATATTGCGTCTAGATATTTATGTTTATCACACATTTCATCGAAATATTTTCACTTCGAATAAGGCCGAATTCAAAAGTCTTTTTACACAAACTTTATATAATTTAAAAAGTTTATGCAAGAAATATTTTAACTTCTCGTAAAGTTATCAATACACAATACACTTCGCATTGATTTAGCATGCACTTATCTTTCTTCGGAGATATTTATTGCCTACATATAAGGTCAGGTTATTGTTATAAATATGTAACAACTATATGCATGACACAATCATTCAAACATGCATTAAGTACGCAACTTTCTAGATATGTATGTAATAATGATAGAAGATAAAGTTCTCCCATAGTACCTATACTAAATGTTCATTTTATTAAAAATTGAACTCTATTTAGAATTTTATTTCTCTATTGAACGATTTAAGGGCCTACATCAATATTATCGTCGACATGTACATATTAACACAGCTAGTAGGTATAGAAAATGAAGAATTAGGGATATTTTTTTTGTTTACTCAAAATCTACTAAATATATTTTAATTCTGATTTACGTGTTTCTATATATAATAGTTACTTATGTTTTTAAAGTTATTTCATTAGTTAATACGCGATAATAGACCGACAAATGAAAAGAATAAAAAATGAGAGAGGTTGTTTCGCTAAGATTTTCTATCGAGAAAACTTTTTTCAATGGCGTTTCTGAGTTTCGTTTCTGAGTAATCGGATCGATCTAATTTTTAAGTATATGTTTTTTCAATATATAAATATTGAAAAAACATATACTTAAAAATTAGAGCTCTAGCCATTCAATCTAAAGAAACAATGAAAACTTCGTACGTAGAAAAATGCACGAAGCTATTTTGGTTTCCTCTTAAGTCAAAAATATGTTACGAAATTCGAGTTACGGGAATTGCCTTTATAAAACTTACTTTTGCACCTGTGAATTCAATTTTCTATAACATTCTGAATCTATTTTACTGACCGCCTAACAAGTTTTGAACGAGTTCCAAATATATTTTGCGTTTTATTTCTATTTAGGACTTACGTAGGTACTATTGCACTAGAATCGGACTATATTTATAGGTGATAGCGGATTATTTTATTTAGAAAAGTCCAAATTGATGTAATTTAAAGCGATAACCTGAATAATAAATCAAATCCGAAATGTTAAATGTGTTCTTTTCGATACCTACAATTAAAATACATTCTCAATACAAAACAAGCTATATTTCTATGCTTGTGTTATGTATATTCTATTCTTCTTTAATGTAACTAACTCATTTAAGGAGATTAAATACAATTATTGTGAAATCATGGACATTACATCCTTCGTACGATTTACCCAAGTTATTGTAACGTTGCGGTTTTCAGATTGCAATTGCCTGTCTAAGTCGTGTTTCAGTATTATCTGGATAATACCAGCTTATCGCCGGCCAGCGTCTATAGACCAGCTCTGAGATTAAAATGTTATTGTTGAGTTTCGTCCCTTATTATATTCCTCCCTCTACCGGTTAAAATTTACACGCGCACAAAAAGACATTCAAGATTTATATCTTGAATGTCTTTTTGTGCTGGCTACATTATTTAAATGTTTGGGCTCTGTATATTAAAACCTCGACAGACGGTTTGATAACCAGCAATGTTATCGTCTTGGTTGGTAATGATTATTTGGGTTTCAGCTTTTCGTCGTCATTTCATATATCTATTAACTGTATAGTCTGTATACTATCTTAACTTTAATCTTCTTAAGTTTTAAGTCATTGTTTAATTAAAACATATAAATAAAATATAAATACTTAAATTATTTGTTAGATTAGGTACATTGTAATTTTAAAAGTCGGGTCTGCTGAATTTGTGTTTGGTGACAACAACACAAATTGCAAGTTGGGAGGTTGATTTTTCCAGTTTTATTGTTTCTGTCTATATTAGAACATATTAAATCATCATACATTCGATTGTTATAGACTCTATATGTTTACAAGGAAGGAAAACAACGCCAAGAAACCCCGCTACTATAAGCCAGCTGGGTTTCTTCAAGAAATTTTCTTCCACAAAGGCTAGCTCATATTTCTTGTAAAACGGTGGTCTAATCTCATTAAACTTAGTCCCGCAAATGTAAAATTTAATTAACTGCTACTATCTAAGATTAAAATCTGCTCTTGTTACCGAATCCTTCCTGTAGGTATTACTCGGCAATAGCGTAACTGATTTGGGTGGAAGATATAACGTACAAATATAAACATTATTCATAAAATTACATGCAAATTTATAGCTTCTATTTAATTGTATGTTTCTAAGCATGATGACAGTAAGATGATGACGATGTTCCTTCCGACCGGTTTCAGCCATGGCGACCACTTGGACCCCTAGCTGGCGATTTGACGTTTATGCATGGCTTACGTAACCTACCTTTGCAGTGAAGGTACGCGCACATTGAGGGCACGTTAGAGGGCCGCAGCTCGGAGGGCCTTTAATTATTCGCGTTTTGAGTCCAGGCCAGCTTTACGCTGATCTTCAAAATCGCGTACTTGGCTGTTGACGATCCTGCGCCATTCTAATCGTTGTGCTGCCAAATGATAGTAAGATATAAAACGATTTTATATACGCTAAAATCTTTTCAGTATGTTTTTGCAAAATTAATATTTATGGTATAAAGATTTAACCAAAATATATTATGTGGGCAATTTTTTTTTCAAGTGATTGTATATTAAGTTATCTTTAATATTATTTTTATCATCATCATACTGTCTCGCCTTTCTCACGTAAGAATAGGCAAAGACTGTACAGCACCATCTACTACGATCTAAACACCATGTACTTAATTTATTTTGAACAACTTTTTAAATACTATGATGTATTTATTTATAATGTGGTTTGTTTCAGGTATTTTTGCACAGCTCGTTTCCCGTAAATGTAAGTAAGGTGTATGTACTAAAAGTATATTATCGTCACAGATTTTCTTGTAATCGTTATCTGGTAATCTTTTTGTTAAACAATAGAGCTAAATACAAAGCGATTAAGTTCGAGCAGTTTCTATTTAAAGCTAAGAATCTTTAAGCCGGTATTGTAATTTGTGCTTTTTAAAACCTACAACGATAGAAATAAGCCTTTTGTTAACATAATATTTTCTAACACTTGCGCGACTCATCTGTTTAAATAAAACTACTTTTTACGGATTTAGACGCGTATATTTTGTTACAAAATATACGCGTCTAAATCCGTAAAAAGTAGTTTTATTTAAGCCTTTTGTTTCATCTGTGAACAAGCCAAGAACCATAGAATACAATATTTTGTAATGGTTCATACTATATTGTTGTCTATGTGTGAGAAGCATCTTATGCATTAGCCTATTTAAAGGCTCGTTCGCTATAAAAATACGCTGGTTAGTCGATCATGAATTGATTGATTATAACCAAATAGGGGTAAGCTTCAGGGTGGAAATGAATTTCTTTAATCCAAAGGCCTGTCAATTGAAAAAAAAAGTACTATAACCAACTATAAACCACATCGTTTTATATAAAAGCGTTCGTTCTGTTTGTCACTGTTATATTTGCTACGTGCTTGGTAAAAAAATTGGTCGGCGCTCTTTCATTCTGCGCTTCGTTGTGCGGTGCTGCACTGCATTTTTCATTCGTTACCTGAAACTCGTGCCTACCATGCATGTGATTTCATTTAGATTTTTTTTTTCATCAATATAAAATTGAAAACAAATAGTCTAGAATAAATATTTATTTATTAAGTCAATAACGTTATTTTTATTTAGACTTATTGGATTTGATACCCAGGAAAAGAATTATTATTTTGTCTTAATATGTCATAAGAAAAATACTAAAACTGTTCAGTAACTTATAAGGTTTATCAAAAGATTCTCTATCTTTTAATGGCAATACTCAAACCGAGTTCACCAAAACAAAAAAAAACCAAAAGGGACCTGAAAAATCAGTAGTCTAAACAAAACTACTTTTTACGGATTTAGACGCGTATATTTGTTTTAATTTTAGCCCGACGTTTCGGAGACTTTGCAGTCACCATGGTCACGGGTGAGACTGAGCTGTAATGTGTCTTCTACGATCAGTTATTACAGGGTTTACCCACATTCGATTTTAATTTTACATTGACCATAAAGATAGACTTTTACCATAAACTATATCATATTACATTGTGCTTAGACTACATAAAATCAATAACATTATTTTAGTTTCTAAAAAACATTAACAAATTGTAACAATATAAAGAAAATTTTAAATTATATAAGGTAAAACATACATAATTTTATCATAGATTAAAGTTTTAATTATTTTAGAGGTAGTATACAATATAGCAAGCAAAACTAAGTATATATACTTAAATACAATATTATTTATATAATAACAAGAAATTTTAAAAAGTCGCGCAAGTGTTAGAAAGTATTATGTAAATCAGTAGTCGCCTAATTGTAGTTTCATTATGAAGTGTGGTGTAGTGTAGTTCGCCTCTGCCTAGTGCGATTTACAGCGTAATGTAATTAAATTAGTCTCGCTATAATCGCCAGAATAAATTTTCCACAGTACTATTTTTATATGATTTCCGCAACATGTAAACAACAATATCCCAAATATACCGGCGTCATGAAGATACCTATTGGAATAAAAGTTTCCATTCACCGGTAGACATAGATGTTTTTAAAACGTTTTTATTTATATTTCTTTCGTACCAGCTATCAACCTATAAGCACAGATTACTTAATAGTTACTACGTACTATAAGTCTATAACCTAGCTGTATGGCTATCTATTTATACATTGATTCAATATCTATGTAACGGAATCTTTGAATATTGATTTTCATCCACTTGGACAAGCCAGATTGATCTGAAATTTGGCTCACGTTTTAAAAACCGATGTCATTGCGAAAACGTCAAAAATATTTAGGAAATTCTAGCCTTTTAAAAGCAAGCAAATTATTATTAGATAGATCAGTTTTATTCTAATTTCTGAAAGATACATTAAAAGCTTAACATTTTAAACTACGGAATCGAACTCACGACCTCTTTACTCTGCTTTTGTAATATAAACATCAATATTTCTACAGAACTGTTGCAACCGCGTAATATCTTTCATGTTTTTTTAGATGTTTTAATATTTCAGCCAGTATTGCTCACTCGCCGGAATATAGGGTGTCGCGTGAAATGAAATGGGAAATAGCAATTTCGGAGATATTTTATAGGACTAAACTTGTGCTGGAATATTTTATATGGTTATGGGGATTTTCTTACATATTTTATTGTAGTCTTAAGTATATCTATATATTTTTTCATTCTTATAATTGTTAATACCAAAATCACATTATTTTGTACCTATGTGAAGTTTATAATTGTTTGTGACACCAGATAATATGCAAGTCATGAAATATTATTTAACATAAAAAATGGTAAATAATGGTAATAAAGTAAGGGCTTGTTGATAAGCGAATAAACTAAAATAAATATCTGCGGCTGTTTAATCGTACCTCACAATAAATAAACAATTTAAAGTGACTACATTAAAAATATCGTTCAAATTTTAACTGTTCAAATATTTTTATTTCGATTTCAAATATTTAGACAAACATACAGACACAGTACATAGAATTCATTTTTTGATTCAGGCAGAGATTTGAGTCCAAAAACAATTAGTAGCCAGTATTACATTTGACTGTAACACGAGGTCAGGCTATTTAGCATTACATTTTTTCAAAAATATTTGGCCTTAGTAAAAATTTGCATTTAATTATAAACCATACATACGTACACACAGAAGCACTTTGTCGTCACAAAGTTATTCGCAGTAATTTATCATTAATTCAGTAATATAACTTTATAATGAAAATGTTATCAAACTCTATAGAAAATAGTTAGCTGTGAATTTCAAAGAGATAATTTATTAGCAAATAAATATCAAGGTCCCACATTGTTTCGAATGCCAAGTTCTATTAAGCTATTGTATTATTTTCTGGCACGGTTATATCTATAAAATGACCCAAATATCGTTCAAATAGACTCAGAATTTCCCTTATAACCTACAAAGGCTTTCTTTAATGTCACAGGTCAGTAGAAAAGTAACTGGGCCGTTAAAGTTGTTCTAAAAATGTAAAGACTTCATTTAAATAGTGTAAGTGTATTTTGCGGTTTGCCATTGTAGTAATTTCAAAAATTATTGATAGTGTCGCCATTTTAAACCATCTCAAATTTTGTGGTCACTTATTCGAGTGTAGGTTTTATTGTTCTTTTTTTTTTTTAAATACTATTGCATAATTTTGTAATGTATAAAGCATATCTTCTAGGTGTTTGATTATTAATATCATTGGTATCTAAACTTTATTTACAAATGTCCCGGGGAGTCTTTAATGTATTTAATTGCAAAGATTACATCAATTCTGTCTTAAATTATGTTAAGCCAAGAATAAAGCTGTTTATGTATAGCAAAACTTCGTGTTGGCGCCTATCGTGCTCGTTTCTAGTTTAAAATTGCAATTTGTAAGCTCAAAGTTCGTTGGAGCTCAAAACTTGAGTGCTCGATAACGTCGTCAATTAGTACGTCGTGGCTCGACGTTGAGCACTTGCTTGAATCTACTCGTGCCCAAGTTTACTGCGTGCTTCGATGCTAGGGCTGCAACAGTTTGTTTTTTATTGCTCAGCAACAAAATTAATGTAAACTTCGTTTTGTTTTCTACCTAATGTATTTTATATTCTGATGTTCACTTTTACCTATTAGTAACTAAATTACAGAAAAGAAGAGAAATAAATGACCTAAATCCTGTACAGTAGAATTAGCCTGTGTTTATTCTTTTTGAACTAGAATTACTAACGGTTGTTTAAACTCTCTCTAAACATTGATTTATTAAATTTGGTTTAGCCGCTTTCAAGGCGTAACGGTAAAGGAAGTCAAGAAAATTTTCTTGAAATGTCTTTAATGATTTTATTCTTATTGTTTACATATTAATTAAGTCACACTTTTAATGTCACAGTATATGGTAGGTATATGCTGTTGAAAATAATTAATTTAAATATTATTTTTGGCAACCCTAATGATGTACTTTACTACGAGACTATATAATCTACGTGATTTAACATTCTCGGGGTATTAAATCTTAGTAATCGTGTATGTAGTTGTAATGAGACGGTGGGTTCCGGATGGTTAATTATCGTACATACAAAGTTAGTTAATTGCTGCTTGTATATTAATTTTATATTAATGATTATTTGAACATGCTGTGTATTATCAAGGGGTATACATATATGGTATCGACTTCTAGGTTTATGGTAGCAAGTTAGTTACTTTACAAAAGAGGTAACTCATTACTTGAGGTCAACTTAACATAACATGTCTATATGTTCTGCAGTCTCCGGTCTGACGTCATATCAGCTGTGTTTACTCCTCTGGCTGTCATAGCCTCTTCCAAACAATACACAGTACTTACTAATAAATTGGTCAAGTGCGAGTCGGACTCGCGCACGAAGGGTTCCGTACCATTATCTATGCAACATAAGGCAACGTTATTAGTATCGAGCAAGAAACGGTAAAAAAATCATGTTTGTTGTATGGGAGCCCCCCTTAAATATTTATTTTATTTTATTTTTAGTATTTGTTCATTAATATATTAATATATTAATATTTTGCGATTGACTCGCTATGCTTTTACTAAATAAACTAAATTATAATGGAAAAAATGATAACCATAAGCGGGACTTGAAAGTTCCGACTTTAAGACTTCAAGTCCCGCTTATGGTTATCATTTTTTCCATTATAATTTAGTTTATTTAGTATTTGTTGTTATAGCGGCAATAGAAATACATCATCTGTGAAAATTTCAACTCTCTAGCTATCACCGTTCTTGAGATACAGCCTGGTGACAGACGGACGGACGGACGGACAGCGAAGTCTCAGTAATAGGGTCCCGTTTTTACCCTTTAGGTACGGAACCCTAAAAACCAATATACCTATGTGCGTATTTAGGTTCTGGCTAACTTCTGAAAAAAAAAACGTGTGATCACAAAGTATATGGCATGACGATTACTACTAATAAACTTTTAGTCCATTATATACAGTTTTTAAGTCATCAAGCCGACAATGTTTGGTTGTACCACACCTAGAAAGATCAACGACCTCGGTAATAACTTCCGTTTACCTGCAAACGTTAGTCGTTAGGCTGGCGGCTAGACTTTAGGCCGCAATGACAAAGAGCTTTTATGAAAGTAATCTGAATGAAAGTGCGGAATTGCAAAACATGGGCCGTTATCTGAAAAGATGATGTCTTTTGTTGGTATACATCATTTACGCGAATTGTCGTGACTTTAATACAAATTTATTTATAATATAACGCTATGTTAAATTTTTCTCTTCATTATAATTTGACTAGCAATGCCCCGCAGTATCCTTTGCTACTTGTGGTAGAACAGTGAATATTTAGGGTTACTTGCCTATGTTCAATCTGTATAGTTAATTTTTATGTATTATAGTGTGTGTCTCTCTCTCTCTCTCTCTCCAGCCCATTTACGTCCCACTGTTGGGCACGGGCCTCCCCCACTTTGGGAGGGACTATAGTCTACTGTGCCGCGCTGACCAGGCGTGTTGGCACAGGGTTTAGTTTCGAGATTTCCATCTCTCACAGAGGATGTTATCTGTGTGCAATATCCCTTGGCTATTTTTACAGCACACTTGGGAGGAGAACGGGTGGTGACACTTGTATTCTTAATCCATTACCACACGGATATTATAGTGTGTATGTTAAATATTATTATGGATGTTACCTATACGCTTAACAATACATTTATAACTAAATGTAATGTTAAGCGTATAGGTATGTATGGAGTTAAATAGATTATCTATAGCAATTTGGATGTGAATTTTAAAATGAATACGTAAAACTTTTAAAACAATTGTAATTATTACTAGGTATATCATTTACAAAGAGTTTTATCTGATTTACTTTTTACGACAGCTTTCTTTTCACTCACAATAACAATGTTAAATTTGTGCTGTGAACTGGAGCATTAGAAAATTTAACACTACAATGGTTTACAGTTCGAAACAAATTTGTTTTATTCAGTAGATCAAAACAGTGCATCCGCATAATGAATCGGGCGTTAGATTCAATCCATTGTCGTTTAAAGACTAAGTTCAATCTCCCGACCTAGATCCGACCGCAATACGATTCCAATACTTGCGCATAGCCTGGAGTGATGCACTTTGTTTAAACTTTACAATACAATATGTACATGCTACATAAGCTATTTTCTTCTGTTATTAAAGAACATACTGACTTTTATTAAAATTCATTTAAGGTTGCTTTTTAAAAACTCACGTCATTTATGACCACCACATTGGGAGGAGATAGTAATTACCTAATTTATATTAGTTTATACATATTTATCATTGTAAAAAAATTCTAGTCTATATGTATATCCATTTTCATTGATACAGACTATTAAATGGTTGGGGAACTCCACAGATTCGGTTTTCTTTCTTCATCAAAATGTTAACACTACTACAAAATATATAACTTATTTCTGTCAGTTTTTGTTAGGGTTCCGTACCCAAAGGGTAAAAACGGGACCCTATTACTGAGACTTCGCTGTCCGTCCGTCCGTCCGTCCGTCCGTCCGTCTGTCACCAGGCTGTATCTCAAGAACGGTGATAGCTAGAGAGTTGAAATTTTCACAGATGATGTATTTCTATTGCCGCTATAACAACAAATACTAAAAATAAAATAAAATAAATATTAAAGGGGGCTCCCATACAACAAACATGATTTTTTTACCGTTTCTTGCTCTCATACAACAAACGTGATTAATTAAGTATTGTGTGTGTTGTTTGCTCATTTATTAATAACGTGCCTTACGTTGCATAGATAATGGTACGGAACCCTTCGTGCGCGAGTCCGACTCGCACTTGACCAATTTTTATAATTAAATAGATGTGTGTCATATTTGTGTGCTCAATACATAATCTGGTAATTACAGATTGACCTTTTCTTTGTTTGTTAAAAAAGATTCCCGAATATTAAGTAACTTTGATGTAGGTATTTTTTCTTTTCCAATAGTGATCCCAAGCATTTGTATTTTTTTTTATATAGGTAGTTATAGTATATAGTTATCGTTCTAAACTCTGTCTTTACATGCGTTTCCTAACATTACCGTAGCTTATTCGCGACTACAGTCGTTTTTAGATTTGACGAATGGAATTGATTTGGATACCAAGCATGAATTAAAGTTATTTCTCACGAACCTCAAGTAATGCTTGTTAATAGTCGGTATTCTACGGTAGTTTATTTCAAATATTAGTAGTGTCACACAAAGTTATAATGATTTTTAAAAGTATTTGCGTGTTATAAAATCGTTTCAAAAAGAAATATCGACAATGAAATGTTATTCAAAGCTGGTAGGTCGTAAACATATTTTCATTTTCGTTTGTCGAAAAATGTTAGAATTTTGTTTGAAAATTTATGGTCGTTGGTTTAGCTTTTATTAAACATAGCCTTCGCAAATAAATAAGTATCAGTTCGATGACAAGGCTTTCGTGCTATTTTAATCTTTTTTGGACTCATAAAACTTTAGTAGGTACCTACGTACCAAGTATAAATATATTTCTGTTTTTTCTAATTATATTTTCGTATTTCAAAACTAATCCTCTAACGCTTCTTTATTTTTTGTATTTTTGTAGTATCAATTATTTTATTTTGTTTGCACTGCGTCTGGGTGTTCTCTATGTATTTTAATTATGTATTTTACAAAAGAAAAGCATTATATGTAATCTATCCGTATTTTGGTACCCATAACACAAGCATAAAATCTTAGATTTGAACCAGAGGACGTTGTGTGAAATGTCCATAAATATTTATTTATTTATTAAGCTCTTATGACATATAGTTAAATATCAGATATCTAATAAGGCGTTCAAACCTCGGAGTAGAAGTATCTTACGCTATGTATCCTAGATAAACACATAAGTGGTAAAAAAATACGTTGTAAACGATGCCTAACAAAATATTTCACAAGTATTTCAATTCAACTCGTTACTTTGATTCATTTACTGAATTTTATCGTCATTTTAATAACAAGCTTGTTAGCTATTGGTTTTAGATTGGATTTGGTCAATACATAACAGATTGATAGCATCACCGCTAGTTCGTTTATTCACATTGCGGAACTTTATTATCTGATTGAATTCTATTTTGACAGCTGAACGTATATTTTTTTCTGCTGGCAATATACAAATATGATGAAGGAAAATAGTGATATCAAAATGATATTCCGTAACTGTTATTTGTTATTGATATTGACGGGAAGTTATGGTCTAGTTTTGCAAAAAAAATATCTTCTATTTGCATTTATTTGAAGAGGGTACGTTGTGAGATTTGGTATTATTTTCGGTGATAAATTCAAGCCTGACATTTCTTTGATGTACCTTAGAAAATAAATTGCTCACATCTTTTGGGTTTTTCGATTTTAATGTTGTTGTGTCTGGGATTTTGATTTCAATGATTAATACCAATACTAATAACTTATACTACCAAATACTGACCCATTGTAATTGTATGAGGAATAATACTTATTAATTGAGTTATTTTGCTTGGTTTTTGTGGCTTGAGGAAAGTACTCGTAGTACCTAGTTAATACATAAAAGTAATTCGCCCCCTATTATTCAGTGCAGACAAGTAAACTTCTCTTTTCTACACAACGTCCTTTGGTCCCAAGATAAGCTTATTAATGCTTGTATTATGGATACCAGAATACGAATAGACTACATAGTTACTATTATTTTATTAAATACATACTTATAATACATAGAAAATGCCCAGACGTTGTATTTACAGATTTCCCGAGCAGGAATCAAACCCGCATTCTCGTGAACGCCAGTCAGAAACCACTAGACCACAAGGCACGTCAATATGTAATCTTTAGTAAACAAACCATATATAGTTAAGGTACACACTTCGATGCCCGATTTGTTCATTACCTAAATCAGTAAAACAACATAAAATAGCCACAAAATTAGCTTTGAATCTAGGCCAATGCTTTAGGATTTTGGGTAAACGTTTACAGCGAGGCTATAACAAATATAGGCTTTTAAATTTCAATACTAACTTTATGAAGGCATAGAAGTATCAAATCATAGTTGCTTATAAAAACATATACCTACTTATTATGTATCATGTTATGTGTTTGAACTCAAATTTAACAAATAGTGTATAAATAAATAGCTATATTACTCCCTCGTTTAGAATCACATAAGTATCGATGTGTGCGTGAAATATGTATAGATCTAATGAGTGTCTCTGATGTAGGCTATAGGTCATCTGAGACATTACTAGTCTATTAAGTACGATTACGAGGTCCATACATCCATCAGCCTCTCTCCGTCCACTGTTGGACAAAGGCCTCCCCCATAGAACGCCACAACGCGCGGTCCTGTGCCACCTGCATCCAATGTCTCCCCGCGACCTTAACGCTGCGTTGTCCGGAACGTGGTCCCCACTCTAGGAGTTTTCTTCCCCATCGATCATCAGTCCTACGAGAAATGTGGCCTGCCCATTGCCACTTCAGCGTGCTAACCTTTCGGGCTATGTCGGACACGCCAGTTCTCCTACGGATCTCCGTATTTCGGATTTTATCCCGTAGGAAAATACCGAGCATAGCCCTCTCCATAGCACGCTGTGCAACCTTGAGCTTATTTATGAGGCCAACATTTAAGGACCACGTCTCTGTTCCGTATGTCATCGCTGGTAACACACGATTACGACGAGGTACTACGCCAAAATTAAACTGCTCTATTATTATTTCACACTTAATTTTCGAATATTCACCCCGTTTTTGCAACATTTTTTACTGATACTTCGCTGATATCGGTCGCAACGTTATTTTATATAGTCTTTGTCGATAAATGTGCTATCCAACACTAAAATAATATTTCAAATCGGGCTAGTAGTTCCTGAAATTAGCGCGTTCAAATAAACAAACAAACTCTTCAGCTTTATAATATCTAATATATAAAATTCACGTGTCACAGTGTTAGTTACCGTACTCCTCCGAAACGGCTTGACCGATTCTTCTCAAATTTTACATACATATTCAGTAGGTCTGAGAATCGGCCAACATCTATTTTTCAAACCATTTTTTTTTAGTATGGCAAAACAACGTTTGCCGGGTCAGCTAGTTGGTATATATAGATTATCTTAAGAAGAAATACTATCAATTTAAATAGGTAAAGGTAAAGGTGAAAACTATTATCAGTTAAAGCTATTATCAGTTAAATATACTGCAGTGCCTTGAGATATTAAGCTGTGAAATATTACGTTGTTGTTTAAAGGTGGGATAGCCTTTAGAATATATTAAATTCCTTAGTTACTCGTAACTTATACGAAGTGCTTAGCGAAACGTGACGAATAAGCAGCCTTGTTACTTTTACGCTTCAGGCTTACACTGTCATGCCGTTAACCTCAATACCCCAATGACGATTTGATAATGATTACATGTAAGGTTCCACCAGCTCATGGTTGGTTTAATACTGTATCAAATCATATAAATTAGGTTTATAAATTTAGAAATTTTTTAAAAGTTAAAGTATACACGGAGTGCAGCTCTTTTATGATTTTGGTAAGTGATAATCTCACTGTCAGTGTGATGATGAAGTGAGAAAGAATACAAGTGTTACTACTTCTTTTTCTTTCCAAGGAGCTGTAAAATCCAGCTAATGAATTGTGCAAAGATCCTCTGTAAGAGATATAAAACTCGAAATTAAGCCCTGTGTTAACACACCACACTTATACCATAATCCTTCCCAAATTGGAGGAGGCTTGTGCCCAACAGTGGAACTTTAACGGGTTGGAGAGCGAAAGAGATAATCTCTCGCAGACCAAGAAAGCCTTGGACCATATTTTCGTTATACACTTTTTAGTACAAAAATAAACAATTTGTTTTTTTATAACCCTGTGATTATTTTTCTAATTAAATGTTGTTATGGCTTTCTAATTCGTACGGTATATTAAGAAAGATAGTTACTGAATAAACAAGAGACTAGATTAGACCCAGCAAATACATAAGTTTAAATACCAACTTAACAACAGAAAAAGAAAACTGCATATTTTGCGTAGTCGGTATTGCCAACCTTGTACAAATGTTATTATAAATATTGCCATAAAATGCCTCTCTCTCTTCAGCCTATTATAGGTAGTCCCATTGTTGGGCACGGGTCTCCTCTACTTCGGGAGGATTTATGGTCTGCTACGCCGCGCTGACCCGGCGTGTTAGCATAGGGTTTATTAGTTTCGAGTTTTCCATCTTTCACAAAGGATGTTATCTATATATTATCGATAAGCTGGCTCTTACAGCTCTGGAAGAAATAGAGTGGTGACACTTATATTCATAGTCAGTCACAACACGGGCGATTAAGAATACAAGTGCCATAAATTTTAACACCATTTAACTCTACTTATTATATTATGGAAAGAAGAACAGAATGAATGGTTTTCACTTAGACGAGCTAGCTTATATTGATAAAAATATATCAATACCGATATAACCTACAGCTTTAGTTTATTATTTGGCTGTACCATTGTATTACATCATTGAAATATGCATTAGGATGGCAACACACACATTTACTCGACGAGAGCGCTTATTATTTCGTAATTATTAGCGTTGATGTGGTTTTTCTTGCGTATAGACTCCCTGTACAGTTTTGCAGAATCATTTCTTGCCTACTTTCACCTTAATGTTCCGTTCTATTTTATCCCCCTAAGTAGTCATCCGTGTTCACCATTAAGACATTTTTACTCGCACATTAAAACCTAATTTAATAAAATACAACGGATTTTTTGAATAAAAATTGACATTAAGATGTTTTAGTGCTCAAACACGTTAATTCGCGGGCGCGGTGGCGTGCGCGGTCGCGAAATATCAAACTTATAGCCACAGATTACTTAATAGTTACTACGTAATTATAGCGTCATATATAACGTGACCATTTTTTCTTTGACTCAAAACGGGACATCGGTTTGTAGGTACTTAAACTAAAATTAAATAAAAAAATAACACTTTTTTAGTTATTTATTCACAAAAAGCTAGTAGTGTCATAAAATATTAGGTTTAATTATATTTATATTTATCAGAAGAACAAAATTTGCTTTAATTTATACTTTGGGCATGTTTCTTTAATATTAACCTTCATTATCAACATCGCCTTTAAAACTGATACATGTAACTTAGTTTTCTCAGACGTCCACGATATGTTCATTACGGAAAATACTCTTTCTACTGGAGTTCGGTTTCTGAAAATGGGACAATTTTGCGTCCCAGAGGTAGTTTCCGGGACACCGGGACTAGTTGTTTAAAACGGGACGTATGGTCACATTAGTCATATACAAGTGTTCACATACAAAACGCACGTGCGGTCTAAGTAGCGGGCTAGCTAGCGGCTGCCGCGCGCGAATCGCTCGCGGCAATATCAAACGCATGAGATGTTTGTGTGTGTTCACGTCGGTTCTCTAATGATTAACCACCGTAATAACGTTTCACCAAATGATCAATTGGCAAACAATACACTTGACAAAAGTATCATCTTACAAAAACTTACTTAGCAAATGATCCATTAGCAAACACTACACTTGACAAATGTGTTAAGTATTCAAATGTCATTTGACCTTTTTTCATTTCACCAAATTATGTTTCGTAAATTATGTTGTTTTAAATGTATCGTTATCATCATGCTTCATTATTAATGGGAGAAATGCTCTAAAGTCGTTTTGGGTTACAGTTCTAACCTAACCTAACCCAATCTAATAAAAGAGATATATATTTCCAAAGACGAACGGGTAAATAAGTAAATATTTTTCAAATAATGTAAAATATCATTTCTTTTTCATTCTATCTATCTATTTTTAATAAAATATATCAATTAATACTCAAAGTATTTTCTTTTAGGAAAATCCAGAGCAGTGGCTTTGCAAAAAAATGTGCAAGATGTGGTCATTTTAAGAAAAAAAAACAATTTTTAGACCAATAGTAGATTTATCAGATAACTCAGTTGCCAAATGTTAGTTTTGTAAAGTAATAATTTATAAAATGTCAATTTAAGTGTTGATCATTTGGCAAAATGAAACATTTGTAAAATGATCAGTAGTAAAATGATCAATTTTTTTTCATTGTGATCAATTCATTGTTTTGCCAAACGTTGTTTGTCAAGTATGGTTTTGCCAAATGATTTTTGGTCAAACAATCGGACACCGTTCACGTCGAACTAGCGGCGGAGCGCGCGATTTACTCGCGACGTCAGGTAAATTCAACCAGCGGCCGAACATTTGTTTGCCCGTTTTAGCTATCTAAAAGTGACAAGTTCAAAAGAAACCATTCATCCATCCATTCCAATCTTGAAGGATGTTCTCTCAAATTACTATATTAAGTATGAAATTCACCATACCGTTCTCTTCTTTATTAATTTCATGCACACCAATTCAAATTTTTATCATCTGCCACTTTAAATATGAATTTTCGGTTAAAAATATAAGATCGTCGTTCATGTTTACAATCTCTGACAACATGTCAAATCGCGTCTAGCCTACGCCTAGCGGTCAACGTGAACACGAAATCGCCACGTCTTCGCGCCCGCACCCGCCACCGCGCCCGCGCCTTTCAGCGTGAACAAGTACTTACACTGTTTATACTAATAATTATACTTCTTTACAAACAAAACAATCAATGTATTTATGTCACATAACGGTTTCCACTACGAACAATATCAGTGAGACTATTTGTTTAAGCCACAGACTAAAGAATATTCAAATATTTACATTTCCCTACTTGAAATGTTTTGCATTTGCAGTACACATATCATTAAGGGCCTACATCAATATTATCGTATATCATCGCCGACACGTACATATTAACACAGCCAGTAGGCACAGAAAATGAAGAATTAGGGATACTTTTCCTATTTACTCAAAATCTACTAAATATATTTTAATTCTGATTTACGTGTTTCTATATATAATAGTTACTTATGTTTTTAAAGTTATTTCATTAGTTAATACGCGATAATAGACCGACAAATGAAAAAAATAAAAAATTTGAGAGGTTGTTTCGCCAAGATTTTCTATCGAGAAAACTTTTTTCAATCGCGTTTCTGAGTTGATGCGATCCTAGATCATATATTGAAAAAACATATACTTAAAAATTAGAGCTCTAGCCATTCAATCTAAAGAAACAATGAAAACTTCGTACATAGAAAAATGCACGAAGCTATTTTGGTATCGTCTTAAGACTATGTTTCGTATTCAGAGGTGGATTAACATTAAATTATAATCGCCGTTTTCTAAAAAAAATTGGACATAACTCTTAAATTGTCTATACTTTTATACTAATACTAGCTGTTGCCCGCGACTCCGTCCGCGTGAAATTTGGATATTTTTTTTGGTAATAAAAGGTAGCCTATGCCCTTTCTCAGGGTCTAAAGATTGTCTGTGCCAAATTTCATCAAAATCGGTTGAGAGGTTTAAGCGGGAAAGCGTAACAGACAGATAGACAGAGTTACTTTCGCATTTATAATATTAGTAGGGATAAGTAGGGATTATAAAGCTGAAAAGTTTGTTTGTTTGAACGCGCTAATCTTATGAACTGATTGAAAACTGATCTGATCTGGTCTGATTTGAAAAATTCTTTCAGTGGATAGCACATTCATCGAGGAAGGCTATAGCCTATATATCATCATGCTGCGACTAATACAAGCGAAGCATAAGTAAAAATGATGAAAATCAGTGAAAATTTTCGAAATTCCACTCATACAAATTCGCGGGCAGTAGCTAGCCTTCGATATGTTTTGAAAGGAATAATATTCGTATCTTATTGGATTCAATTAGGCACTAAATAGTAAGTTTGAGATTCGCTGCGACTGTACAAATTGCTTATCTGTACAGCGTTGTAAAAACCCGTAAAGTTTTCGAGTTCCGTTCGTTATTGTATTTGATGTGTATTTTATGGTTCTCATTACCGTAGGTCTAGAGCTTCGTAAGCTCATAATGGCATTCACGAGAAGCGCGGTGCATGCAAAATTAGCACTGCAGCATTTTTGTACTGCACAATGATGCAATCCCAGTACTCAGAAGCCGCTTTGTGAGAGAAATACTCACATACATGATTGTGAACTTTTTGAATAAAGCCATATTCGTTGTAGAGTTGCACACATCCCTGGAAGTGATTCATTACAGGGTTGATGTATGTTTTAATGATACCTACCTTATATGCAAACTCGAATCCTTATTCTATAACATAATTTCAGTTTCGAGTTTTATTATGGTAAATGCATCTAATGTTATATTAAAAATAAGGTAAATAGATTTTTCTTACATAGTTTTCCACCACCAAAATTTCCATTGCCTCTTGCTGTTAGGTGCAATGGGATCAAACTCAAAGAGGTTTTATTTAAAAAAATGGATTCTGTGAGACAATGATAGAATTAAGAATCGCAGCACACGTTTAGGACTTGTTATGGATTCCAAGGTTGTTTAGTCATATGTATACAGAATACTATTTTGAAATTTCGTGACAGGTACGTTGAGATATAGGCTGTGTTATGACGTTACTCGTAATTATCATTTTAGAATCGTGTTAGTAAATAAGGGCCGCGCACAGCTAGTTGACAACATTAATAATGATAACGCTATGTAGGTGTCAATATAATAATTTAAGCAATCACAATAGCTCTAATTTATTATTCATGTGTTGCTAACAAACTAATCTATACATCCATCTTGCACAATTTAAAAGGGACAAGCATTCATTTCATAGCAATCACTTGCGTCACTTCCTATACTTGTAATGTCACACTATTTGAACATTTGAATTTGGAACACTAGGTTACTTTACTTTTTTATTTAATTTACACCTGGCTGTTAAAAAGAAAAAGTTGATAGACAAAAAGTTTGTAATACTGTGACAGTAATAATCCTGTTTCGCTAGATTTTCAGTGCTGTCAGTATTGTAGCAGCAATAGAAATAACAATAACAATATAATAGCGTATTCTACTACTACTTTAGCTGTCTGTGTGGTATCGGATTAAGAATACAAGTATCACCACCCTTTTCCTTCCCAGGGTGTTGTAAAAGCCAGCTAAGGAATTTTGTACACAGATCCCCTGTGAGAGCGGGAAAACTTGAAAATAAACCCTGTGCTAACACGTCTGGTCAGCGCAGCACAGTAGACCATAATCCCTCCCAAAGTGGAGGAGGCCCGTGCCCGACAGCGGGACGTCAAATGGCTGGTGAGAGAGAAAAGGGTGTTCTAAATAGTAGGTAATATAGTAGGTAATAGTAGGTAATATTGTGAGACTAAAATAGTGTACGTTTTCTTAAAATAAACTTTTTATTTTTCTAAAAATAATAGCTAAAACAAAAGATCACCTGCCATAACAAACGAGGCCTGAGTCGTGAAATAATTTTAAAAATATGGACCGAGCTGATTAAAGATTGCAACGCTCATTTAACGCTCCGATAAACACAATTATTCGCTGGGGTCTAGATAGAGTTCTTTTCGCTCTTATTATTTTTCTTATTGCGCTCTTCGGCTCGGAAGTTGTAAATTTTATTATATAAAGTTTATTAATTCAAAGCGTTCTCATGGCAATAAACTCGCATTCTATTTTGTGGGTTGTTTTTTAATGAATTGTTGTATAAATTTAATTTAATTACTTGCTTTTAGTTTACACGGTAATTCAAATGCCGAGATGGCTTATTCGGCTTAACTCATCTTAATTGATATATTAAGCTAATAGTGTATCTCATGATGTTGTAAAGATAATATGAAAAAAGCTTGGTACTTGCTTTGTGGCGTATAGAATATGGGCATAAGTTCGTGGGTTCGATTCCCGCTGCATTTATTGACGACTTATGTTTACTAATACCTACCTAATTCATGTCACCATAAGAACAGCTAGTTTTGTTATAGGTATTGTTCATCTTGCGGTGGTGGTTAAGACTATTTAGTCTTTCCATCCGCGGCACCTTGTTGATGACTGCCCTATGCTCCTTCGTCGACGGCAGTCCAAACTATTTCAACCATAAATAAACACAGCAAAATTAAATTCATTAATAAAAACTGCAGACTCGAATTGAAAGAAAAGATTTTACATTTGCTCTTTATATGAAACATGTTCATATTATCTAATATATAAAATTCCCGTGTCACAGTGTTAGTTACCGTACTCCTCCGAAACGGCTCGACCGATTTTTCCGAAATTTTGTGTACATATCCTCTAGGTCTGAGAATCGGCCAACATCTATTTTTCAAACCTTTTTTTTTTTAGTATGGCGAAACAACGTTTGCCGGGTCAACTAGTTATCTATAAATATACATCTTACTACATTTACCTGGAATATGTACCTCCTTAAATAACTTTATCGCATAAAATTGCGAAGGCGAAAACCAATAACCATAAAGTTTCACTATCGGAACGTGTATCAATAAGAACTCATGTAAAGTTATGAATGAACCATTCGGTAAAACATTCTGACAATAGCACTTTTCATGAGAATGAAAAAGTTTTGTAAATAATATGTTTTGTACAATATCATGTTTTTGGCTTTATATCTATGTACGTCATTTTACATTTCTGGTTATATTTGCAAACAAATTATTCTTACATTTTGTGGCTCTAGGTGTATTGTATTGCATTAATTGGGAGCTATTACTAAGATGAATTCAAGGCAAATTGCAGTTTTTTTTAGCAAATTAATGTTTTCCTAACATTAAGATATTTTCCTAATTTACTATTTTTACTACCACAAAAGCACATATTACCTCGAAATGCGTATCTAATCAATTCAGTACTAACATAAACCAACAAATCAATAGTTTATACATTTCATTTTTTGTCATCACTGTTCAATTCATATAAAGATCACGTCTTTCATTACATAATTCATTAGTTTAGAAACATACAAAAACTTTTTTCATTTTGTTACCTACTCGCCTAAATAATACAATCTAAGTGTTGTTTCTGTAGTCTTTGTTTGAGAGTTCTAACATATCGTATACTTTGAACAATCAGATCTGTCAGTCGTAAGGTGTAAAGTTAAAATAATACCTCCCTTTGATTGTAGGAAGTGTACCTTTATCTCGGAAACGATTGTTACAGCAATATCGTTAGTATCTGACTCGGAACAATGGTTACACGTAGAAATCCCCCTCGCTATTTAATGAACAAGAGATGGTCCGATGATATTGTCAGATAACGTCTAGTGTAGAAACTGTTTGGATGTTAACAATGTTTTGCTGTACGTTGTAGATTATGCTGCTTATGTCTTAGCCTTCAAACTTTGAAACTTGGTTAGTTATGTCTTCATCCAAAACATCAACAAAATATCATTTATTTGAGGCAAAAGTAGCTTTTTAGTTTTCAGTAGCTAACCCACGCTTAAAGTTTTGACTATATTAAATATAAAAAATAATGAATGAACTATAAAAATAATAAAGACTCACCTTCGGAACTCGTATTTTGTTCCCTCTGACATCATAGTTCTATTGTGACGTGAGATTAACTCTGGATTTCAACAATGCCCGAGAATGCAACTAGGCTTATCTGTTATCAGTGTTTGAAATGAGATAATACTGTTATGTTATAGTGCTCACACGTGTGTAGTGAAACCGTGACATGATTTTACCATTAACAGATCATAATATTATAATATCTCTATTGTTTTATTGACGACATTAGCATTTTAATTGCATTAAAATGAAGGATTTTTCACTTCTAGAATTTTAAACAATTTTTGGTAGTTTAAAGTGAGAAGTTGTTCTCTCACTCGAGCCCAATTACCTCTTACTGCTGGGTACGAGTCTCCTCCACATTAAGAGGGATTTTGGTATATTGTGCCATATACCTTTTGAATAACGTAGTATACCATCATTAATATTTTCTTTTGGAAATAGTCTTGAGAATTTTAGTAAATAGATACGCAAGAATCAAGTAATTCGATATCTAAAGCATCACGGACATCAGGATTTTTCTTTTAGTATCTCTGACAATATGGTGTTCATTCCGTACCAATTTATTTTCAATCACAACAAAATCACCGATGTATGACGTATAAATATTTTGTATTTTGGTATTTTCGATAGCTTATAAATTGTTTGCTTACAAAAGTCTTCTGTTGTTTGTTAAGTTGTTAGATAAAATGTGAGTGGGATACGAAACATTCAACTTGTAAGCCGATATTAATATTAATAAAGGCTACTGAAGATTAATATCGCTACTAAAGCTTTCCAATTCCATATGTTTTGGCGATCTTATCTTAAGAAATGAAGATTTACTGTTTTCTCTTGACGCCGATTATTGGTAGAGTCGTGTACGTGTACTCGCTTATCTGGTTTCATGTCTGTGTATTCAGAATCTATCTCTTACTCTATCACTTGCCTTACTTATCGGTTTTAGTTAGTTCCTGTATTTCCACTACATTTTTTTGTATATTCAAATGTTTATAATATTCATACTTTAACAGCAAGTGATTTTTAAGAAGAAAACTTTCCGTCAAAGAAAAGTAGTATATTATTATGTGTTCTATTTCGACAGTATACTACTATTCATTGATCCTTTTTAAGGATTTAGACGCGTGTATTTGTATTTAATTTTATCCCGACCTTGGAGACTCTACTGTCACCATAGTTTATTTAATCGAATGAGTCGCGCAAGTGTTATAGAATATTATAGTGACAAATTATGGCAAAATTAAGAACATACTCGTAAATCGATATATTTTAGGCAAATTATGTTCCACTATGTAATCTAACCTCAATTATATACAGATCCTAACTAATTTATAAATGTGTAAACGAGTTGATGACACTACGAAAATTTTGACGAGCTTGAGTGTTAATGTGTCGAACGATAGTAGAGCGCGATTAAAAAAACGGTACAACGCCATCTATCGACTGTTATAGTAAACTTCTGTTTTTAAGGTTTAATTTCTAAATTTCACGCGTACGACGTCGCGGGCAATAGCTAGTAAACTATATTCTGCTATTTAAGCTTTCCTTTAGCTATTTAGTTTGAACTGGTTACCGTATCCATTACCTAATTCGTACAGTAACAGTGCTGGAAGGAATTAAGGTCTATCAATCCGTCAACATACTGTTCAAATGATCACTCCACTCAAATAACGTAATTAAATCAACCAACCTTGTCGCAATAGAATGGTAAATGTTTTGTGCACAATGTTTTCATACTCAGAAGTTTTCCAATAACTAAATGGAACTTACATTTACCAAATGACATGAACCAGAATGAGTTTGTTTTTGTTTTATATTCATTTACTTTGACAGTAAATTTCTTTTTAATTTTCTTGGAATTTTATCTAAATAATAAGTTGGAAATATTTCGTATGAGAATATCTTTGAATATAATATTTTGAAATGTACTGACTGGTATATGCTGTACTACAAAAGAAAATTACCTTGCTTTGTGCAAATTGAAATTCTGTATACCTAGCACTAGTTTAGTTTCTTTAGTTTCCCTCCTTTCGTGTTTTTAATAAAGATTACTCCAAAGGTGAGACTATAGACTGTCTATCTAGTAAAATAATAAGTACCATTTACATAAGATGTATGGTGTATTATCTTCGATGAAAGGCTATAATAACATCAATTAACTCAGAACTATATAATCGGAATAGCAAAAGATACATTTACTCTTTACTATGTGTTTTACGATGCTATTTTTATTGCTATTAAACAACAGAATCCTGATTTGATAGTTTCAGTGCCATAAAAATAAATTTGTTGGCCGATAAAAAAAGAAAATAAATTAAACTTAAAATGTTTTAGTGAAGAGATAAATATTGGATCTTAAGAAAAATTACAGATAAATATCGCGTTTTTTATATCATTCAGAAATGTGGATAACAGAGCAAGTCGAAAATAGATGGTCGAACTGCTTCTAAATTTAAAATTAAACCGAAATGCAGCTTTGATACTACGATGCAGTCCGGTCAGTGGACCGAAATACCGAATTAGTTTCGAGCAGTTCTATTTAGAATGCCTTATGTTTGTTGGATAAACAAAACGTTTTCGGCTAGATTCTTTTTTGAGATCTTTATTAAAAACTAATTTTATAGACGTGATGGTAATTGAGTAAAAAAATAATAACTTTCAAAATACTTCAAATGATTCAGGATTGAATCGAGCAGCTTTGCCTTTTACTTAATTTTTTTCTTAGTTGGCCTTTAATTGCTACATACACTTTTGCTCTTTAGAAGTTAATATACAAATAACCCGCAGTTAGTTGGCCACATAATTAGCATGGTAGATAAAGTAAACACCTGCACTTTTAACTAATATGGTCACCAGCGCACTTGGAGGACATCTAAACAAATTGACAAGAAACTCGATATTATGTAGCTAAACCGCCACAACTCATGAATTGTTCCTAGCGGAATAGGACATTAGTAATTAATTACGAGAGGCCAGTGTTTAAATGTGGTACAGTGTGAAAACATTTGTTAATTTTGCGAGACTTCTCAAGTAAGTAATGAGTCACATACCGCCCTAAAATTTCCGTGAAAATTGGACTTTAATTAGATAAAGTGCTCGTCATTTACTAAAATGTTAGAATAACTATGAGATGTGTTATGTATGTCTCATGTGTATTAATTTACAAACAAAATATGGATATCATATTTTTATTGTCATTAATGAATATTGCAATTACAATTTGTAACTGACAACAAAGTGGTAATTGTGTCGGGTTGATAGGTTTACTTGTTTTTAAACACGCTAATCTCAGGAACTACTGGTTCGAGTTACAAAATTATTTTTGTGTTGGATATTCCATTCATCGAGGAAGGCTTTAAGCTATATTACATCACACTGCGATCAATAGGAGCGAAGAATCAGTGAAAAATGTTGCAAAAACGGGAAATTTCCTGAATTCCACCCGTACGAAGTCGCGGGCAGAAGCTATTTTATATAAATAAACATCTATTTCAGTTCTCAGATCATTAATTTTTGTCTACGGTAAAATCTTCCGTAACCAAAATTTGTCTGTTGATTTTAAATGAGCCACACTGAAGAATTATTCGAGTCATTTGTTCGGTATTGGATGGTGTAGGATTGTGATCGTAACATTCCTTCATGTTTGGGTAGTTTTATTGGAACATTTGTGTGGTGATTACAGAGCTATATTTGATCTTATTATTTACATATTGAAGAAACTATCACACTCATGCCCTTTCTCATTGATTGAGGTAGGCGTAATTATCCGTCTGACTCCTTACAGGAGAAATAAACTAGATTTTTTTATATAATCATTTAATCATAGCAAGCTTCTTTTTGCTAATTAAGGTTACCTAGTTCGATTCAAATTAAGGACAAATTGGAAAACTTATGTAGCAAGTTTAGTATTAAGTTTTCACTTAAAATTACACCCGCTGCAATGGGTGGCGGAGTTCCTATCTTTTCAACATCAATATAATATTATGAAAACTAATATTCTATGTCTCAATCTCTATTACAAATAATGGAATTGGATTCATGAATTTATGGTTAAGTGAAAAGGATTACATACAAAGGCACATGAAACCGTACAAATGCTGATATCTGATATACAAAATCCGCACAATTACACAGACATGTCTGCGGCAATGTAGGTAATTATTCCGTTTTTTTTACCTGATTTCGTTAGTTTTCTTTCCGTTCTACATTGACTTACTATATCGTAATTTATGCTAAATAGTATAACTTGCCTTTTATACGTCTTAATTTATTATTGAATACTTTACGGTGTAATATAAAAACCTGAGGGAAAAGAATGAAATACTATGCCTTTTTAGGCATAGTATTTCCGAGCCATTCTTTATTTTTGATTATTATCATTGATTATTTTGGATATGGTGAAACAACATTTTTATATTGTTTCACCATATCCAAAAAAATCATTATGAACATGTATGAAGTCGTAAACAAAAGATGATTTCAGAGAAGTTTTATGTCTCTTCTTTATTACGCAATCGGATTGGTAATATTAGTACGATTAGAAAACAGGACTACCCCTAAGAACACTGTCTAAAGTTCACTTACTATTCTGTGTAAGTTGTTAATTTTTAATTCGTTTATGGAAAGTATTGACGGAAAGGGGTCCATATATTTAATTTCACTCTATAAATTATTTATAGATAACAGATTTATTTATGTGGTGTTGGAAAACTTGAAGTATTTAGTTTCAGCGGTTGCGTGTTACAAAATCAAACATGGCGCCAGTGACGTCAGATTAATTTGATCAAAGTTGAAATGGCTCTAGTATTTTCCACGTTATTTGTTACGAGTTTTCTGTCAACGGCTCGACTAATGCTTCCGGTGACTCGCTCTCAGCTCTCGATTTTAAACTTTTGATGATATTTACGGCCGCTGCAACACAATTTGTGTCCCCGTCAATATCACGGAATCAATTTGAACTCGTCTTAGACGAGTGCCTTAACAGTTCAGTATTGGCAACTTTTAGATGCTACCAACAACTAAACTTTGATTTAAGCATTACAGCACGAACTATTCTGTTCTAGTTATTTCAATACACAGGTTTTAGTTTACAAAAACATCGTCATCAATATCTGTTGAACATCTGCTTGCCCATACTTTCTGTTCCATTTCGCATGGTCTTTGGTATTATTGATTGTTGCTTCTTCTATACTTCTGTAGGTACTCTATTATTAAAGTGGTAGGTATTCTGCCAAGTTTTAATTGACGAAAACCGCTTTAATCTAACAAGTCAATGCAATAGATCCTGCGGTTCATTGAATTGTATTTTCCATTGAGATATTCCATGACTAAGTAACACGATCTGTTCACCACGAAGCAAATTGTGTGGATCGGTACAGTTAACATAGAAAACAACAATGATGGGCTCCCACGGTTGGTTCAACGGTCTATGCCTCCGTCACGCTTACTTGCGTACTATCAAGAATTATAGGCCTTACTAAATCTAAATAGCGATTCGAAATCACACCTTAAAATCATGTACAGTTTCACAATGTTTAACAAACTGATCAATTAAATGCCTTTGAACTGCATACGGGTGGTATACGCTTCATTTGATTACCAAACTTTGTTAATTTTTTGTTGTTAGTCGATTAAAACCTGAATGGAACCGAAATAGATTTAATTTAGTCTTGTTATTTCCTTTATTGTTTAATTTTTTACTTGTTTGTTTTAGGAACGTATTACATAGAAAGCTATGGACATAACAAGTATGAGGTCTCGTTTATCCTGGGGTTGGAAAAATATTTTTTACAAGTTCTGTATGAACTGGATATGTCATTAAAAGAAATTCAGTTACATATGAAAAAGTAACTAACAGTGACATATAAAGTGTACTTAAAATAAACTAATCTGAATCTCATATATTCGGATTAAGTTAGAATTTATTTTCATCACAATTTATAGTCGTAGTCGGCACTGGACAATTTAGTTCTAAGGTCACCGTCTGGAATTCAGTGCTAATACAATTAATTAACCTTAGCGTAAAACATGTGACAACAATTTGTATGTAATCTTGTTAGAAATCTTATCGTTATCTTTCACAGGGGTCTAGGCCGATTGCGGCGACGGGTGCTGCCTCTCTGCCAGAACGACAACCGTATTGCGGAGGTCCTCATGGACCACCATCTTCACCCGCTACCGCTGATATTAAGAAAAAAGTTACAGCCGCATGCATCGCCAGCAAAAAGTTGCTGGAAGAAACCCTTTCTAAACCGGGTAAGTTCATCTTTTTCAAATATTTTATGGCAATGTATAGGAAGAAAAAATGAAATAGGACAGGAAATACAGGATAGGATACACGATATAGGATTGGATAGTGATGAATACAAACATCTTTCTGTCAAAACCTCTATGCTTGCCCGGATTATCATGTGGCCCGGACTCCCAGTAATGTAATAAGGTCATTTTTATTAAATACACGAATAACCACCTAACCAACCAAAATGTGGAGCACCAGACGATCTAGGACTAGGGTTACCATATCTCAGGATTTGTCCTGAGATTACAGGAATTTTCGACTTTTCTCAGGATTGCGGCCGGATTTTGCAAATCTCGTGAAATCTCAGGATTTTCAATAAAACACAGGTTACATTTTAAAGATCTCTTTAATTAAAAGTTAAACCAACTAAAATAATCTTCTTTTGGTAACAATTAAACAGTTAAAATCAATACTTATTCATCTAAGTAAATCAAACTAAAAATAATCTTCTTTTGGTAGATAACAATTGCAGTTAAAATCAATACTTATTTATCCAAGTAAAACAAACTAAAAAAAAATCTTGTTTTGGCAACAATTGAACAGTTAAAATCAATACTTATTTATCCAATTAAAACAAACTAAAAATAATCTTCTTTTGGTAGATAATAATTGCAGTTAAAATCAATACTTATTTATCCAAGTAAAACAAACTAAAAAAAAATCTTTTTCCCCCCACCCCGCTGCGCGCTGCTTTGAGTGCGATGTGCAAGTTGCAACGCGTGAGCTAGATCCGCAGTGTATAAAACGATAATAATACGTTTTTGAGAGAAAATTCTCAAACTGTATAAAATCTCAGGACTTTTCCATAGTAATCAGGCCTTTTCTCCGGTCTTTTGATTTTTACATCTGGTAACCCTATCTAGGACTATATTTAAATTTGGTTTCGCTTTATTAGCTAAAATTGGAACGATATGTTGACACATGTAGCCTATCATTACTTCCTGCTTCTTAAAAAGTTATTTGGAGAACGGTTGCTAAATATGGCTTCACTGGGCTTTTGGTCATTCGCCAACCATAGTAAAGATTTAAAAAAATTTACAGAGAGACGAGACGATAATTGCGAAACATTTGAAAACATCATTAAAATTTTACGACTTTTTAATGCGACCCGAAGTATCTCTAATTATTGTATAATGAGTTGTAATCGACGGCTATTTTAGATAATAAGTTATACCAGATTTATACAAATTTTATCCCAAAATGTTTTTTGTCAGTAACGATTCCGACACAAGTATATTAATTATCATCATGTTAGATGCATCGTTGACAAATGTGGCACGGAGATGTCTTCTTGCACTTCTTGCTGCCTCATTATTTCAAATAGACTAACTACTAATCAAATTTAAGTAATATAAATTGGTATTAAAAGTCTCCAAAAATAGCTAGACTACCGTGTGTATATGCCATCATAAATGTTGAAGAAATGATAGATTTCAGAAAAAAGAAGAGTATTTTTTTTTAAATACATGTGACTTTGGACTTTCTTCTAGACGAAAATTTAATTTAATTTACTATATTTACCTTCTGATTAAAATTTTGTACTTATATTAAATGACCCGATATGACCAAACAACTTAATTAATAATTGATTGATTATTATTATTGATTAACGAAAGTGATTGCCATTTAGTGAATGAAATTTGTGGACGATGGCACTAGACATTTGACCTTTTAACCTTTATCGAAACATAATATTGAATTTATAATTCCCTTAACTAGAACTTTAATTAATGGATAATAACTTTTATCATGCAAACGTTTTTTGGTACCTGAATGTCTCATTTATTCCTAAGGAATAATGTCTGGTTAACGGACATGCGAGTTAGTATATGTCTCATTAATTTAGTGCAGTCGAAAACACCATCGATAATTACCTTATGTGTGGTTTTCGCATTGAATCGTTTTCAAAATGCTCCGCTTCTAAAATGCGTAATTCTGTATATAAAGTAATACTGGTAAGAACTATGACTGCCATTGTACGGAACCCTAAAAACAATTAGACAATGTTTAAACACCTAAGTCTCAATGATATTATTTTAATTGTAATATACTAGCCGTTGCGCGCATCTTCGTACGCGTGGAATTTAGACACCTATCCTTAAAAAACTATATACAAAAAGCCAACCTCTTGAACCCCTCTATCTATTAAAAAACTGCATCAAAATCGGTCGCATAGTTTTGAAGATATAAGCTCACATAGGGAGATATATACAAAAATAACCACTTTGTTTTATAATAAGTAAAACGACTTGTGAAAGATATGATATGAAAACTATGATACTATCATATAAGTTTGACAATAGTATCACAAAGTCACAGTGCAAAAGTAGCTTTAAATGTTAATGGATTCATGTAATTCAATTCACTTCGGCATACGTTGATATGCGAGTGTATCCTTACTGCAAGATTTAATCATGCTACGCAAAACAATGGCAATACAGATTGCATTGCATTTTATATGATATAATAATATTATTATAATTAACTGTGTTACATTATTAGAATGAAAACTACGTATTCTATTACGTATTGTATATTTTATTATTGTGTTACTAATAAAAAAGTAACTTTTATTATTTATAGGAATTTAAATTGCCGGTTTCGTGGCCTATGGTTTTGACAGGATTGATGTCGTAACATATTTAAATAACTTTGAAATCTACTAATCTTAATCTAAACTACCAATCTTAAAAAGGAGGTATTACTCAAGAAATTGTATACAATTGTAATCTAAGATATCTTCATCCTACATGTCTGCAGTTACTTTAAAAATTAAAATTCATATCATACAAGAAATGCGTGAACAAGAAATTACTACGCGGGTTACTTTATTCCGTTTTATAGGATTACATACTAAAAGTTCAAACTCTACTGACGGACATTACTGGGATCTATCTGCCCTTATCCCGTTATTTAGGGTCGAAAATATGACGAATATGTTATGATAATAACGGTATAGAAACCTTCGTGTGTGAGTCCCACTCCTAATTTTGAATTCTGGACTTTTTAATTTTTATACCGTAGCCATAGTTAACTTGTAAGTTAAATTACATTCATTATGTCTAGACTTGTATTAAAACGGACGTTCCGTGTAAATTAAATAAAATTTTATACACCCAAAAAATATTTCATTATCTAATGGGTGTTCTTCATGTAAATGCTCGCATAGGTTTGCTTATTGCTTTTATAATTTTTAAGCCATCCAGACTTGTTTTAATTTTAGTAAAAAGATCGAAATAGCTTTATAACAAAAAGCGCTTAGTATTTATCCACAACACTAAATATGAAGCGCTTTTTGCTTTAAAAGCTTAAAATAATGAAGCAAAGTTTTAAATAGTTTTAAGTTGTTATTCAGTACATTAATCAAGTGTACAGGACATACCAAGGGTGGGAAAGAAAGTTATGTCGGTGGTAGTTTAAGATAGGTGCTAGAAACTTGCGACATGTCAGAAACTACAAAAGACATTCTCACAGACAGACAAAAATACAATGGTTGTCTGCCTTAAGTTTCGAAACATCGTAGTAGTGTTCCTCGTACACAGGACTGAGTGTTCATTTTTATCTTTACTTCTTATAAAACAAAGTCGTAATTTTTGTATGTATGTCCCTATGTGAGCTTATATCTTCAAAATTACGCAACGGATCTTGATGCAGTTTTTTTTTAATAGATAGTATGGTTCAACAGGATGGCTTTTTTGCATCATTTGTTGGGGTTTGCTGTATATTGAATGAGATATCATTACATTTGCCGAGAAACTCGGACGCGCGCGAGCTATAAATGAAAACGCTGCCTTATCTATGTGAAGTACAACAAACTAATGTATGGAGGAATTGTTTGTTACCTATAGTTCTTCAAAAAAGTCCGCGATGTATGTCTATCTTTTAAGGGAAACCCGCTGTACCCATAATAATGTCTAAAAAATTATAAAATTCAATAGGGTGTTTTCATTCTATTATTTCAAGCTATTTATGTGTATATGGTAATATTTTTCATCAAATTAAATAGCTTGGTTAGCTTACGCAATTAATATAGATTAAAACTGCTCTTTACAGCATGAAATTTAAATGAATATCTTAGGAGATATGACGAAAAAAGAATTACGCGCGGCAAAATAAAATACTTGAAACCGTTGGCTGTGCAACGCGAACGTTTCCTCGGTCTTCTATCCGTACTCCAATGTTTATGTTTATTGTGCTTTCACGTAAAGACTACTGGATGGATTTTCATGAAACTTTGAGACCACCCTGCCACAGCGCCTGCTCCAACTGATCGCCTCCTTCCTGGAGCACAGGTGCTTCGCGGTCCGTACAGAAGGGTCCACCTCATCGTGGAGACCCATCAAGGCGGGGGTACCGCAGGGAAGCTGCCTCTCGCCCGTGCTATACGCCCTGTACACAAACGACATCCCATGCATCGGTCAGGCTCATCTGGCCCTCTATGCTGACGACGCCGCATACTACGCAGCATCATACAAACCGGCCTACGCCGCTAAAAGACTCCAACCATCACTGGACGCTCTCCCCGAGTGGTTGGCCAGATGGAGGCTGACCGTTAACGTCAGAAAATCACAGGCTATAGTCACGGGCAGGAAACTCCAGCCCCCTCCGCTCCGGCTCTGCGGCCGCGCCTTGGAGTGGCAACAACACGCGACATATCTGGGAATAATAATCGACCGCAATCTGTCTATGAGGCACCACATAGATCAGGCTATCGGTCGGGTCAGGAACACAAGACGACTCCTACGCCCGGTACTCCAGTCCTCCCTGCCTTTGAAGATCAAACTCGGGATCTACAAAACTTATGTAAGATCCCGACTCACGTACGCAGCCCCTGCATGGTACCACCACACAGCTGCCACTCAAAAAAGAAAACTACAAGCACAAGAAAACCTAGCCCTCAGAACCATCGTAGGGGCTCCACGGTACGTGAGAAACGCCACGATCCGAAGGGACCTGAGGATGGAGAGCCTGGAGGAGTTTGTCTGTCGTCTGACCCAGGCCATGTTCCAGAGAGCCGACGCCTCAAGACACGCGCATATACGCGGCATCGCGCCGCTCCATGCGCGCCCACCAGATCGTCGTGCAAGGCCACTCCCCAGAGAAACCATCGCCGACCTCGCAGTTGGCGACACCACTACATGAACAGGGGCTCAACCCCCCTTAAACCCAAAGACCTGGTCACGGTCGTGACCAGCGCAGTTTCCACTGCAGAGGGAAAGAATCCCTGAAGCAGCCTCCCCGCACCCCCTTCGGGGGTGCGAGAAGAAGAAGGATGTGTGATGTCCAATGGACAATGGAATAGAAAATGAACTTATTAATATCCTTTTTACCGCGGGTAACACCGCAGGGCACAGCTAGTTAATTCGTATAATTAAATTCAAATTTTATTTACGGTTATTTAAAATCGCTGTAACGTTATGAAAAGATTGAAAACTTGACGATTATCTTTGGTGATGTAAAGTTATGCTGTAACTTGTAAATCAATTGATTCCGTAGTGAATGATTGATCACTACGGAACTAGTGATCATAATCACTTCTGCTTTTTTGGTTTGATAAAATTTCAAAACGTAATAATTATTGAAGAAACAGAATGTCAATAATGCAATAACAATGCAAATAAAATTGAATTTTTTGAATAAAAGTTATTTAGTGCTTTTAAAATTAAAATCATGTTGTCGATGTGAAAATATGCTAAAATTTATTGCAATGACTTTCTTCATTGTTCAAAAGCATTTGGAGAAAGTGAAGAAAATGTTGAGAACAGACTGTGTGAAGTTACGTTAGATTATATTGTTTGATATTACGAGGTAGGTACTATTTATTGTTGGACTCTCAATGCGTGTTTTAGACTAGATTGTATTTGACAATTTGTGTAAATTAAGGAAATTCTACTCAGAACATAACATTGCTATGTATTCTAACGTGTAACAACAACACCTTTACTGATATTATATCGTGGTATCCTCTTATTGGCTATGTTCAAAATTATAATAGCCCAAGTAACTTATTTCAGAATTATAATGCTAATAAAATTTTGAAACTTAATTTGCAATAAAAAATTAAGTCGCAGACACAGTTACGAACAATATATGTACCTACTAAACTTTTTTAAATCAAAATCATTTTGAAATAGGTTTCACTGTTTACAAGCTGCGACATTAAATTCAAACAAACAGACGTGAAATTTATAACACCTCTACCGTTTGTAAATCCTTTGTAAGAGTTAGTAGGTAGGTTTTCCACTCCCAGTTAGCTGATTAATATATTTTTTATACTAAATGAGAGGAACGTTGCAAGCTTATCTTGGGAAATCAGGGTAATGAGGTTTTCACAGCTAACTGAAAAATACGACTTCTTTGAATGCTTTGTGATTAGCACTATCATATAACTTTAATTAATTAAAACTTTGTTTGTTACCTACATGTTAGCAGAAAAGGAGAACCTTTTAAATGATTGAAATGTGTATTCGTATATCTTTCGACTACTCGTTACGAGAGTAAAAAAATCTATTACCTCATCTAAACTTCATAATGCAAGCAAGAAATTGTTTATAGATAATGGGATTTCTTCTACGGTAAAGATAGGCGTTCATATAAAAAAAATATTGTGTAGTTTGCAAAGTTAGAATCTAAAGGCTATGTATACAGCCTAGCGTAATAGGAACGTCGTATGAAAGGAGACAATGCAGCCTCCCAGGACTTATTGAAACTCATGTAAAAAAATCCCTGGACAAAGCTTGTCTGGACTGGCAGATAGAGCTTATTGAAAATAATGTTTTACATTTGTATGTCTCGTTGATTGGAACTGTGTCGTTTTTATAGTCGTATGATTTAGTACTGAAAAGCTTATTCTAAGATCTGATAGAAAATGAATGTTTAAATCTGATCTGTTAAACAGGTGAATACTTCTTTTCTACTTCTTATGAGATAGTAGTATATATACTAGGCGTTGCCCGCAACTTCGTAGGTGTGGAATTTAGAAAGCCAAATAAATGGTACAAAAAGCCATCCTCTTGAACCATTCTGAAAACTGCATCGAAATCCGTTGCGTAGTTTTAAACATAATATAAGCTCACATACATACAAAAATAACGACTTTGTTTAATAATAAGTAAAGATATAGATAATAGCGAAGTTTTGCTAGGATTTAGATAGATAGGTAGATAGATAGATAGGTAGATAGATAGATAGATAACTCTTTATTTGCACAAACACCAATTTTACACAGAATTTGAAAAGAAAATACAGTCTTAAAAGCCATTGTACAAAGGGCGGCCTTATCACTAATGTGATTCCTTTCAGGCAACCGTATAATGTATAGAATCTAGAATAGACAACGCGGTGGTTGTTGGTGTCATATATATTAAATATTAAATTGAATATATGAATAAATACATACCTAAATCTAATCAATATACATACTTATACATAAGTACACTAATAAGTAAAAACTACTATATAATATACATACACACTATAAAAATACTAAAATTTATTTAAACACTACTATAATGATAGATAATATTTTGATAGTTTTAACTTAAAATTAGAAAGAGATTGTGCTTGTCTAATTTGTAAAGGTAGTTTGTTCCATAGTGATATAGCTTGCACAGTGAAGGAGTTACAATAAAAATTTGTACTATGCTTCGGAACATTCAATCTCAGATTTTCAGATGTTCTCAGATTATTTGCGTGTGTGACATGTAGATATCACAAAACTGAATGAAATTTCTTAAATAAATAATTTGTGATTTATTTATTTATTTATTTATTTTTAGGATCACCAACAAATGATACACATACAAAATCACAGTAACAATTATAAATTAGAAACTTGCCATGTGTTCATTCAATTACAGGCAACCACAGCTAACACAATTTTAAAAATAAGAATAATAATTTTTTTTTCTAATTTCTAAAAGGAATAAAGATATATAATACATGCATTAAGAGTAATTACAAAAATAGTCACCAGAAACAATAAAAAACTTCACCCCAACAATAAAATCACAGAAAGAATAAACCAAAAGAAAAAAAATTAGGTACCAAGACATTAAAGAATAAGAAATTATTCAGAATCCTGGCTCAAGATATTCAGTGAATCTTTTCTTCACTGCTGCCAATCTATCATTAAAAATATCCAAGTTCAATATGTGTGTGAGATCATTATAAGACTTAAGCATTCTTGTTAAAGGCGTGTTAAGACCGATGTTAGTGATAATATATAATTAGTACAAATGATTACGAATCTAACGAATTTATTGTACTTTAAATTAAATCTACAACTTTAGTCGTATTCACTATTATTCTTAATTTAATTCACTTTTAATTCAATTTTGTTTATCAATAAGGTTGTAATTACAACCTTATTGATAAACAAAATTGATCATCAATAAGGTTGTAATTACTGTTAATCTTAAGGTTTTAATTGCCTGTCTCTAATTTATATCTGTTTTTAGCTTCTTTCTAAGAAGCGTCATATTGTAAGCAATTTCTTAGTATTTAGATAAAGTCTCTCTTTAATGTAATAGATAGGTATTTTATTTTTCAAACGCAAATGTAATTTGAAAATCATAAAAGCTTACACATGTTAACGAGTCTTTTTTAGACTTATGGAAAAATGTAAAATAATTATACTAGTTTCCAATAAGGAATGATTATATACATCGGTACTTGATCTTTAATTATGTCACTGTCGATCGGCATTTATGAAATCTAATACCTACTCTTGTATAGAGTAAGCACATTAGTTAATATTCATAAGTGGAGCACGTGCATGTTCATACAAATCAAGAATTAACTATGCTGATTGCTCTTCACATTCAGTCACAAAGATAACCTTGACAGCACCATTCGGATCTCGAAGGCCCCTTAATTATTTCATAGCAACGCAGATTGTAATCTGAAAAAATAATTGGCTGTCGTGACTTCCTTAAAGTAAGAAGAAATATTTTTATAAAACGAATAACCACTGTAGGCGTGACTCTCACAAAACGTTTATACTAGATATAGTTTTACAAGTTATTTACGAAAGTTTTTGTCCTTTTTTAATATCTTTCTCGACATCTATAGAAATTAATTGTTTTTTTTTCGAACGTAGTAAACATTGACCTTCTGGCCTTGAATAACTCTTATAACTTTACTGTGGAACAAAAAAACAGAAATGTTTTCTTTTGTCACAGGTATTCCACCAACGGTAGTCTTACCACCAACTGGTTACTGGGCGGATGGATTGGATGAAACTCTGCCTGATGGTGAGGACACAGAAACGCAAGTGCAGCCGGGTACTCCTCGTCCTGGCCGGCCACATTATATTGACACCGATGACACCGCAAAATATTACAGGCGATTCTTCCTTGGCAAGGTAATTTTGTGATGTAATATTGTTTTAATTTTTGATTTAAGAGTTCATTTCTAATAGAATCCTACGTGGACTGGTCTTTGGAACATTGATATTTGGAATTTGCTGTCAAAGTCGAGCAAAGAAAAGTGACTCTTTATATTATTCTCTCTTGTACATGAGATATAGCAGCTCTACATTATAAAATTCAATCAAATTACTTTTCAGTTATATACGTGTTTATCACTCACGAAATCGATATCATGTGCGTTAATGGGGCCTAGTCTTTAGTCAGTAACTTTGTATTAAACGTGATTCTTTGTACGAATTTGTTTCCTTGCAAGCGCAAAGTCACGTTGGAAAGGTTAGAACCATTAAGAAACCGTAAAAACGAAAAATATACACAAATCAAATCACGATTTAATTGCTTTCGTGACCAGAGCAAACTTTCTTCGAATCGACAGAATTCGAATAGGCGAAAATAAAATGGCATTACAAAACGTATATGCGGACCATCTGACATTTGCGCGCCACGCTGTCTGCGACCAATAAAATAAAACCGCCTTGCCTTGCCAACTGCTCGTTGCCAGCTGGCCGAGAAACTGTATTCATACCTTTATGTAATATTATATACACACTAGTTAATATGTATATGCGTTCTGATTATGTAGGTAATGCTTGGATTGGCAGTGGAGAAAAACCAAGCCAGCGAAACTACAATATTGGAAGATTTATTATGTCTTAAACAAAAGTTTTCACATTATATATCTACTTCTATTAATTTTTGTAGAGGAAAGATTTCATTGTTAAAATCGAAAAGCTATAAAAGTATTGAATCAATTAAAAAATTCTTTCACGGCAGGGAAGTTATACTATCTCCAATAAACAATATCAATAAACATAGGTCATGTTTTTCTTTATTTGTCAATAAAGTTACCCGTGCGAAGCCGGGGCGGATTACTAGACTTCTACAAATATTGTTTATTGTTTCCCAAATTAGACATCCAGCGCCATATAAATTGACGTATGCAATTACCACAAATACGTGTTTTGGTGAAGACACATTGCTTAGTTCCGATTGAAGGGAATCCGCATCCAAATTGTCTGCACTTCCTGTTAGGGATTGTTTGGTTACAGAACAGGAATTAATTCAAATAGTTTTAATATATATATACATATTGGGCATAAAATAAATTCCAAGTCGTGGCTATGTCTATTGAGAAGCTGTTTGTGCTAGTGCTTTGAAGTTACAGCTTAGAAAAATTATATGGGTTTATAAATTATATAGGTAAATTATGGCATAGTGGTAGTGTCCCGAGTGGTCACGGATTAAGAATACAAGTGTTACCATCCCATTTCTTCCCAGGGTGCTGTAAGAGCCAGCTAAGGGACAATATAAGCAGTTAACGTCTACTGTGTGAGACTGAAAACTTGAAACTAAACCCCGTGCTATCACGCCTGGTCAGCGCGGCACCGTAGACCATAATCCCTCTCAAAGGGGAGGAGGCCCGCGGAACGATAAAGAGCCGAAGAGAGAGAGAAAGTATGGCCATCTGAGTATTGACTGAGAAAGCAAAGAATCATAGCTACATCTTCCTTCTGAATAACTATATTATGCATGTATAAAAATTTTTGGAGAATACCCCTCGTAACACAAGTGCTCTTTAAAAAATAGTAATTTAAAAAGTACTTCCACTTGATCACGTTTCCCTTGACATCATATTATAAATGAACTTTTGCCGTGTCATATCAATGCCAATGTCCTTTTAAGCACTAGCCTCGTAGGACAGGAACTGCATTTAAAATTAATATAAATTATCATTTCCCTTATTGTAATTGATGTTTAAAATTTACTCCGATACAGACGTATTTGCAATTTTATAATTTAGCACAATACAGATTTTGTCAGAGTGGTAATAGATCAGCCGGCGTATTATAAGCTTTTTAAAATCATTCAAGTTCTAGGCAGGCCGTAAACTGCATGGCTAAATTAGGTATTATGTCAGAAATAAAACATTTAGTTAAATTTTTAGTTAGTACCTTAACTTTTAGTTGTACCTTCTCTATAAACATATTGATGTATGACTGGTTTAGCGAACTGACTGACCAATAATTTTGTTCATAATACGAATTTGCCAAACAGTTCAATTCACGGCGTAAACTGCCTGTAAATAAAAGCTCATAATACGGCCGCTGGTCTTATTAAATTGCTCCCTAATCGGTCACACTCATATATTACTTAACCAAATATCCTTACCTAATAAATTTAACGTTTGTCCTTAGTTTCCACTCAGGAGAAATTATGAATTGGAACACAACTTTGACATCTTTAAATTAAAATTATGGATGTTTCAATAAGTGTATCGATTATTTCATTAACTAAAAGCGACCTGTCGTCAATAAGAAATAAATATAGTGTAAAATTAGGTCACGCATGTCACTCCAGTCTTTTGTACGGTGATGGGTGATGTATATTAAAGGACATATATTCTCACAACTCAAAGCACCCGCTCCATAATGAATAAGTTGACTGCCTAAACAATACGCCTACTACATCGGTACAGTTACAAACACGTGTGAACTTTCCCATACCCACGCCCATATACGTTTCTTTTTGTACTATTTTTGATGCGTTTCGAATCCTCATGATATACATCTTTGAACGTGCTATTCATAATATTAGTAAATAGACACATCAAAGGGTATTTAGTTTCTGGACTATAGTTGTTTTTCTAGATTTGCTGCGAATCTAGATGCCATCGTTATCTTTGCTAAGCGTATGGGATCTCTAACAGTACTATAATATGCACTTATGCAGTATAGCGGAAGTAAGCTCATGCAGATTTCATAAAACTTTAAATAAAGTTCCGTGTATAATGTTTTCAAGTAAACTGAAAATTTCTGTTATAATTTTTTGAGTCATCAATTAAAATAATGTTCTACTAACATCCTAGGGTAAATTTGATGTTCTGATCACAGTGTGTTGCTTCCTACTATAGAAGCAAAAAATGGCGTATGTTGAAAATTTATTGAATTTTTTGGCGACAATTATTTGGAATTTAAATAATTCGGGAATATGCCACTAATATCATATTAGAAAAATTAGGTAATAAACATACCAATTATAAAATACAATTGAGAACTTTTACGTAGGTTACATAAATAAATGAAAATAAAATTGCTTTTATACCTTGCATATGTTACATATTATTGTTATGCAATTGATACGCAAGTAAACCACGCATTTGACGCATTTTCAACACCCCTCCAACTTTCAACTATGCAACATTCTACGCATAACACATAAATATTTACAATTAACACAGAAATTGTAAGTATTTATTTTGTTTGACCTCATGTGGAACGTGTGGTACAGCTAAGTTTAGGGATGAGACTTCCGCACATGATTTTACCGAGTAAAAGTATATAACCGGTGGTAGGGGAAAAATTTGACGTCTTTTAATGCCTAGGATAATCTTTGATTAATTTACGACAGTACATGTTTCGAGCGGGCTAGTCGCAGATGTGTCTTCATAATTTGAATTTGGAATTAAGGAATTTGTCTAATATTTTTGTGATGCACAACACTATTTAAAGACTACTAACCTATTTTAAAAGTGGTGAACTATTTGTGCTTCTTTGCTATGACGAGTGCAAATCCAGGGAAAACGCAATACACTCTTGTTGAAATACATAATCAACGTAACATATATGTTCCGTAAACCAGAAACCCTGTGACCACCAATTAAAATAAATGCAGTGCAATCCAACTATTAAGGGCCCAACTACACTCTCATTACGTAAAAAAAACCTGGGGATATAGGCAATGGGAAAAAGCGTCTGAGTTCACCAACGCGGAACGGTTTGGCTTCACGCCCAGTGAGCCAAGTTCTCAGCTACATGTAGATTGCGCCGATTACGGCATTGTGGAGCAATTTCAAGTCTCTACCCGCGTATAAACTCGACTTTATCACGCAAACAAATCTTGAAAAACACCTCCGTTCGGATATTTTGAAAATTTCCATTTCATTTATAAACTTACGTAATTTAAATTTAATTATGTACTGACAGAGATGTACCAGAGTGCCATGTTTTATGACTAATTTATTTTCTTTAAATTATTACTCTGCATCGTTAGGGAACATCCTGATCTATTATAACAACCCGATGAAGGATACTTATAATAATAATATAATAATAATAAACTTTTATTTCGGACAACAAAGATCCATATAACAATAATTATTAAATTTCAATTTCAATTACAATTATAATAAGATAGTGTTGAAATACTTTAATTTCAAACAAAGAATTAATTATCAAATCGGTAATCATTTACTTAATAAAATTTCCACAACAGTAAATTAGCATTAATTGGGAATATTGCATTTATACCTTACTATTTAATAATTTATTCATATTAGAACAAATTTATATTATTATAACCCCATGCATAGAATCGGATATATTATAACTATGAAAGGGCTGACAGAGGTTTATTAAATAGGTTATTCTAAAATAATGTAAGCGGTTGTGTCGCGGCTAAAGTCATGTATCAAAAATCCTATGTAGGCAAGTATTATTTACATAAAATATTGCAAATGTTACACGTCAACCCTGCAAAGCCTATGGGCAATTGTGAAGCGGCAAGGGTTAGGCTATATGAATGTGATTCTCCGATCGCTACGCCGATACCGGTGCAGGTGATACGTTGACGTGCAAATACGTCCTGCCAAAGGCCATTATGCTGTCCCATAAAACCTGCGCGAGAATATCACCAGTAACATAAAATTTTATGCTTTATTTTATAGCAAAAAGCACCTATTTTAACAAAAACAATTATTAAGTTCTTTTAAAAGAAATGCTAATGATTTTGCCAATCCATTCATCTAAATCAGTGACGATGACAGATGCTTTTGAAAAAAGAAAAATGGAAGCAATAAGAAAACGTCTTCTATCATAAAGCAAAATTGATTTTGGGTACGATTCGTTTCGAATAAAGAATGGAAGCGCGGAATGATTATTTTGAAGCGACCTAGGGATAGTTTGCGTAAGGAAACACAGGTGTGTTATTTGAATGATATTTAAATACTATATAATAATAATACTATATAAATATAATATACTACTATACTATATAATAATAATTTGACGGGCTTCGTGGTCTAGTGGTTCATATAACGGACTGCCGTTCACGAGGTCTCGGGTTCGATTCCCGGTCAGGACAAATATTTGTGTGATGTTTTTAATTGTCATACAAATGTTTGTACTGCGTCTGGGTGTTTCTATGTATTATAAGTATGTATTTACAAAAGAAAAGTAGTATATGTATTATATCCGTATTCTGGTACCCATAACACAAGCATTATAAAGCTTAGCTTGGGACCAGAGGACGTTGTGTGAAATGTCCATGAATATTTATAAAATAAAAAAATAAAAAAAAAAACAAGAAATTATAATTAAGAATCAAGTTTTTAAAAATTCCTGAAGAATTACGTAATAGATTATGAGCATACTGATGGTAATAAAAACAAATGTCTTAATTACACTTCTTCTAGTGCTATGACGTTATTTATAATTAGTATTTGCGGAGCCGTCATGTCTCGATGTTTTGTGTAAAGTATGACTATTTACAGCTATTACTCATTCTGTGTAATTATTTGCTATGTAGTTTTACTTACTGTAATATTATTATCAAATGATCAAACATTTTATTTTTAAATTGCGAAAAATATCGTCTGATATCATCTCAGATGACGTGATCCATCAGCGCGTTCGAAAAGGGGAGGCATTAACCCCTCGTCCCTTCAATTACCATCTTTAGCTTTCAATTTGCCTCTTTGTGGATCTTAAAAAGGACATGCAATAAATTTGAGATATTTCCAAAAGAAAATTTTCGCAGGATTCTAATGAGTGTCATCATTTTACTGAAGTAATATTTTCCTACGTTTTACGACGTGTATACAAACAGATAAAATGTTTACTTAGTCATTAACATAGGTTTAGGTAAATATGAGAATATACTTACTTATGTTCTGTTATAACAATTGGATTCGAAAACACTTACCTACACATTTTAATTTTTGTAACATGCCAGTTATTATTTACCTCTAGATCTTTACACCTAGTGGAGGAGGCCCGTGCCCAATAGTGGGACTTTAATGGGCTAGAGAGAGAGAGAGATAGGTCTTTATACAAGTGAGAATTGATGACGCCCATTTACGCATTATTTGATCGACTTTTATGACCTGAAATGAAATGAAAAATTAATGAAATTAACTCACACTCAGGACCAAAGTCTCTTCTGTTTAACTACTAGTAGTGGACTAGTAGTCAAACAGAAGAGACTAAGATTAATAAAAATGTATTGCCAAATAAAATTTCACTAAGAAGAAGTAGGTACTGTTTTTAAGACATAGTTTAAAAACTTGATTTATTTTCTTGATACAGTTTACAATAAGTCTTAATTACGTATATATTGTGTATTTTTTGTGGCATTGTTCTAATAACAATAGTGTTTGTCCTTCATACAGGACAGTTTACATGCTTGCGAATAAAAAATAGGGTCTATTAGCTTATCAAGGTTACTACAACATGTATTTAATTAATAACACCCATGATAAACTTAGCTTTTGTTTGGAACTTGAGGTAGTTAAATACATCGTTTTTCATTGTCTTAAAGTCCATTAGTTCTCTAGTTTGTAACTAAAATAATAGATATATTACAATTGAGTAAAACATTATTCAGTATGTAAGTTCACTTTAAAATGAGTCTTTTAACGGAAAGATATTATATGGATTCTATTTTCAACATGATTTTATTCGCTCGGTACTTATGTATTTATGTACTCGTTTGTATGGAAATCTTTGAATGTGATTTTGATGACAGTAGTTGGATTGATATGAAATTTTGCACTCATCACATACTAAGAACCGATGACAATGAGAAAATTTTGGATGTATATGTCCATTTTTCATTAGATTACTCAGATAACAAAATATCCATTTTTAAAAAAATAGATTGTTAGCGTAACTTATGCTACAAAGGTCTGCTAAAATTATGAACAATAGTAGGCGTAAAATCAGTCCACTGACATAAGTGGACCAATGACATCATTGTTAAAACTGATTCAGTTCAGTCAGTAATTACGCACTGTTACAAGGAGTCAAATGTCATTAGATCAACTTTATCTTCATCTTTAGAATCTACTCAATTAGACTTTAGTCCTTGTATAATAATCTGTCCTTCATAGTCTAAAAGGCGTATGGGAGCCGTCCGTTAGAGAATTATTAAAGGTGTCCAGATAAAACACTTTTATTATTAGGAAAATAAATATTTAAAAAAATTATAACCATACTTTTCTATCCGTGTGGTGACGGATTAAGAATACAAGTGTCACCACCCCTTTTCTATCCCATGGTGCTATAAAAGCCAGCTAAGGAACACACAAATAAAACATCCTTTGTGAGAGATGGAAAACTCGAAAATAAACCCTATGCAAACACGCCTGGTCAGCGCTGCACGGTAGACTATAATCCCTCCCTAAGTGAAGGATGTCCGTGCCCTATAGTGGACTGGAGAGAGAGAGAGATAGAACCATATTTTTCGTAGATGTCCGTGAAAAAAACCAAATTTTGCTCAAATGTCTGGGATTTTGACGGTACGGCATTAGGAATGTAGGCGATGTCAATCCTAGTCCAATCATGTATTAAAACAAATTTTATGTTCCCAATAATGTTGTTCTGATCATATATTGACGAATATATGACATAAAAAATCCATTAACGTTAGTATCATTACCCTTAAATATAACCTTGGTTATAAATATTCAGGTTTCCATGATATTCGCTGAAGTTTTATGGGCGAGGCCTGGCTGATGGATGTTTTACTATTGTTTTGACGGTCAATATTGGTTTTGTTATTGCCTAATTAGTTCCAATTTTCCTGTTACATTGTTCTATTATTTGTATTGTTGTTTATATGTTTACCTTAACATATTTTCCGTTAAATAGGCTTTGTTTATTACTATATTATGCTGGCTACACACGTTACGATATATCGTAGCGACACATTCTGCAAATTAATCTGCGTAGTTTTATCGATCGTGTGTAGATGTTGCAGATATCTCTCAATGGTAGAACTAGAAAATCTGCACAGATAAATTAAAAAAATATCGCTGCGATGTATCGTTAATTGTGTAGCCAGTATTATTTTAATGTTTAAAAGAACCACAATAATAAATTCGTATTCATATTCGCAGTTTGCATTAATTCTCTTTTCAAAGTAATCCTTTTGTATATTCTCGTATACCACAATGATGTTTGTTAATACTTTAGCACAGGATTATAGGATTATGGTACCCAGTTAATCAACACCCGGTTCGTTGTTTAGGTAATATCCCTGAAATTGATAGCAGAATATTTCATCTATACTAACGCAAAAGAGCTTTCTTTATTTATGTTTGTTTAAATGTACCTATAATATGTGTGTTATAATAAATATTCATAGACATTTCACACAACGTCCTCTTTGTCCCAAGCTAAGCTTATATGCTTGTGTTATCGGTACCAGAATACGGATACAATACATAAACTACTTTTCAAATATAAAAAGTTTGTAAATATAAAAAGATTGTAGTTATTACCTTATGTCGTACTCGTACATGATTCGTTATGCTGACGGAAATGGACAGACAGACAGACAGACGTACAGACGAACACTGAAGTTATATCATAAGGGTTTACATATTATTCTGTAACAATTAAGCGACTCATTTGGTTTTCTTTTTGTACGAAAACCTAACAATATTTCTAATATCCTTTTTTTTGTGTTTACAGGAGCATATAAACTTGGTTGGTAAAGATGAAAATCTCGGTCCAGTTGTGATGTCTCTCAAGAATGAACGCATGGCAGGCCAGGATCAAACTAGAATATTACTGAGGCTTCGTACGGAGACGATGCACGGCCTTATACCCACCACTAGTAAGTATTCTACTTTTAAATTATCATAAAAATTTTCACAGAAGTTCATATGAATATGCTGTTTACTGATGGAAAATGTCAGTTAGCTTCTTTGCTTGCAATGAACTAAAGATAATCATTTTGAATGAATAAAAATTTGTGAGACAGTGGTTTTCGTAATATAACTAGGTATAAAAAAATCCTTAAAGATGTTGTTCCTTTTGATTTCTTCACAATATTTTGTTTTAAAACACTGACTTGTATTGCCTAATAAACGCTTTCGTGTTTAACTTTGCAATTTAATGCTGATTATAACTTTTTTCTTTTGTTTTACAGGATCAGGAATAATGCCTTCGCCTCTCAAAATGGCAAAAATGTTAAATGAGCAAGTTAACATTGACAATTTGACAGCTGTCATGTGTCTAAACGCGTCGTCTTTAATAGCAGCGTATGACGAGCACGTTCTAGTTAACTGTTTTAAGTTTGGTGTATTGTACCAAGCCTTTGGACAAACAACGGAAGAACAATTATTTGGGAACAATGAAATGACGCCAGCTTTCGAAGAGTTTCTAGATATGCTCGGACAGAAGATCAAGTTGAAAGATCATAAAGGTATTAATCAAAAACAATTATAGTTAGTAGTTATAGGGTTCTGTCACAGATATATCGTATGGTTTTCTATGGCTAAATCACTTAGTTGGCTTGAAGCTGTGACCTGTCTATGTTGAAATATATATATATATATAATATATGGGTGAAACTAATGTTGTAATAACAATGCCTCTTCCCAATAGAATACTTGTTATTTTGCTTGTAAGAGTACCTAACAGTAACTACAAATTTTGCGAAAACAACACGTCACATTTTACTATAGAATACCATATTTTATTAGACCCTGTAGGACGATTTAGTATAGGTTCTATACCAAAAGGTAAACAGGGGCTCCATTACTAGCTCGAAGTCTGTCTGTAGATGTTATTGTGGGAATCAACGTGTAAGGTAGTTTTGACCATCACTTAATGGAGTTATGACCACAACCAGCCGTGTATATCCTTATTATTTTGTTAAAATTCTTTTATTTTTATTCAGGTTACCGGGGCGGCTTGGACATTTTAAACGGTCACACGGGTTCTGAAGCGGTATACGAACAGTATCACAGCCGTGAAATAATGTTTCACGTAGCACCCTTGTTACCGCACACCGCCGGCGATGCGCAACAATTACAAAGAAAACGACACGTCGGCAATGATATCGTCGCAATTGTCTTTCAGGTAAATGAAATTTTAACACGCTTTTATAAGCTTCGTTCACTTCTATGGCAATTCAGTGATCATCTACACTAGTAATCGCTGTGAAGACGAGAAAAGATGTTCACGTCTCATATTTTCATCAATAAACATTTATTAAGGATTTATCTCTCCGTGTGGCGACGGAATAAGAATACAAGTGTCACCACCCCATCTCTTCCCAAGGGTGCTGTAAAAGCCAGCTAAGGGATATTGTACACAGATAACATCCGCTGTGAGAGACGGAAAACTCGAAAATAAACTCTATGCCAACACGCCTGGTCAGCGTGGCACAGTAGACCATAATCCCTCCCAAAGTGGAGGAGGCCCGTGCTCAACAGTGGGACGTAAATGGGCTGGAGAGAGAGAGGGAGAGAAGGATTTATGAGAATGCAATAACCAAAATATAAATAGTTATTACATTTCTGTTAAAAACAGAAACCTAATGACCCGTCCGAAACGGAACTGAACTAAAATCTTAGTAGCCCTAACTAAAATCTTTGTAATCTTAGATTTTATTAAAGCGTTTTTTTATTAGTTTTAAAACTAAGTAAGTATTTTATTATGTAACCAAAATTTATTATTGTGGTGTACAAATAAAGAGTTTTCTATCTACCTAATATTATAACTCAGTATACCGCTATAACTCCGTCGGAATAGAATTTTTTATTCATATCCGTAAATCATTTAAGCGAACGAAAGTTACTGCTGATTTAACTTAATTAATGACGCAAAAGAGGTTTTAACCTCGGATAACTAATAAATTATATTACTGAAATGTAAGCGTAAACTTTTGCTCCAATTATTACACTTAATAAAAAATGCTAAGCTTTTGTAATAAGCTTTTATCTTTTAGACACAAACATTGTATTTTTAGTTACCCGAGGAGCGTTGAGGTCAGGCAGACGGCCGGTCGTAAAGATCAGCTAAAACCCACTGCAACATGATCAAAAGTCATTTTGCGTTAACCGGAATAGCTGGATAAGACCAGGAGAATGATAATTGTACTTTTATACATGAGTCTGAAATTATAGTTATATTCACATAAAAAAAATATAGTTTAGTCTAATTTAGTAGTGTGTGTGTTTATAACAGTGTAAACTCTAAACCTTCATTGTCTATTCCGATGTGGTACTAATTACAGATGTTTAATTGATATATTTATTAAATTTTCAGGAGAAATCCACTCCTTTCACACCTGACATGATTGCATCTCATTTCCTCCACGCGTTTATCGTGGTAACACATTTGGAAACCGTCGGTGGAGAGACCAGGTAAATAAATGATTGACCTTTTTGACATCAATTTGATATCATTGTTCTTAAAATGCTATTTTTTAGCTTTTCGAACGTGACTAGTCGACTTCAGACTGGTAGACATACGAATAATTGTAGTAGGATTTATAGGTTCAATACATAACCTTGCAGCTAATCAATGCGTGCCTTGTCTATTGCAACATCGAAGAGACACATTCATGCAGTAATATTGAGTTGAGAAGAACGAAAACATTGATTTCACAATAATTAACAGTGAGCTAAAAAGTATTACAATATATTTTTTATTCTTTCCGCGGCAACAAAACGTCTCCCGTTTTAATTCCAAACTTCAAACCTTATTACTTTTCTACTTGTCAAGTGACTTGTTTTACATAAAGCTTGTGTTTCCCAACAACGCACTGTAGCATTATTTGCATGAACAAGTTGAGAAAATGTCTTTGAAAGTAAAATGGAAATTTACCTAGTAATTTGTATGCAAACGAATCTAAAGTTTGTAATTATAAAACATTTTATACGGGCTCTAGGTGGAACTCTTGAATTGTTTAGTGTTTTTCAGATTTGTTAAATTTTAAGTCGCATTTTAAAGTGTTCAACATGAATTTGCTAATTAATTATTACATTTCAAAACCCATCTATAATTCTGGATAATTTAAATTATTTATCTGCAGTCATAGTTTCATTAGAAAATGTAAAAAATTAGAAGCATTATAAATATCAATAAGAACAAATAATAACAAAAGATTAGATTGTTCTGTCTTTAGTAGCAAAACATTAAAATAAACCATAAGACGCAAGTCTCTCGGCTTAGAATCGAATAGTAATTTTTTTTTGAATCCCCCATCGAGCAAAATATAAATTTGCTCCTAAATTGTCCTACTCGAGTAGTGTGATTAGTCTAAGAAAGAATGGTAGCCGAGAGCCCTTCCGTCGTTACTACGCCCAAATATTTTATTATACATAGATAGTGCACTCATATGCAGAACAGTCTGAGGCGTTTAGTTAAGTGAATATGTTTTCTTTTAGGTACAAGGTGGCCGTCACTGCACGTGATGACGTACCATTTTTCGGGCCTACTCTCCCACAACCGTCAGTATTCCGTAAGGGGACTGAATTTAAAGAATTCCTTCTCACAAAACTAATTAATGCTGAAAACGCTTGTTATAAAGCGCACAAATTTGCGGAACTTGAACTGAGAACAAGAGCATCGCTATTGGGGAATTTGGTCAATGATTTGAGGAACAAAACCAGTGAGTTTCTTGGCGCTGGAGTGAGAATGGAACCAGCAGCAGTGTCCCCTCAACCTGATGGAACCCCTAAACAAGATGGCCCAGGAATGCGGTTCATTGATACTGTTAAGAAGGCACTTAAAGTCAAGTAAGTTTGTTTACTACAATTTTGTTATGCATTAATGGGTACAGAAGTACTTATTATAGAGTCTTTAACAAAAGTACATCTTTCAAGAATCCTAAAGAATGTTGTTCTTGCAAGAATGTTTTTTATGTACAAATTACATTTAGGCAATTTAATTTGAAAAAGCTTATCAATTTTTATTATCTCCTTTCAGATCACCAAGTGTAGACACGAATCTACCGGGTGACAGCAACAAGAATTCTTTACCTAAGAATAAGTTTGTTCCCAACGAAACACATACTCCTAATGTAAGTATTATATTTGATTGATTATTTTAAATATACCTAAGTTGAAAATTTTAAAAAAAATTATCGTGTCTGCAATGGTTTTCCTATCTCACAAACCCCCAGACACATCTCTATGAGATCATCTCTATGATCATCAACATCTCTATGAGACAGACACGAACAAGCCAGTAGTAATTGCTTTGTGTGGAAATAGAACCAACGACATCGAACAAAAGTCCGTTTTACTGCAGCACCATGAAACTCCTACAATGTTCCAAAATAAAAGAACTACTTAATTGAAATTAAATGAATACAATTGTATTGCAGAAAATGCCCTAGGAATTAAGTTTTCCTATGCTTATACTGTAATGGTCTTATTTATAATGATTTATCGGAGGTTTAAACAATAACTTTATCGGAGAGGTAATAAACATTTTATCGTAAAAAGACTATTATGAATAACAAGTTTTGGCAATTTTAGCGAACCGATTTTAGCGAACTTTTAAACCTCCGATAAGTCATTATGAATAAGACCATAGTCATTAATGTCCCCCTCTTCACTGGCACGAGTCTCTCTACACTTCGCGAGACTATTTGGTTTACATTTGCTACGCTGACCAGGCACAGGGTTGAGTTTAGAGTATTTCACCCCTCACTGAAGAAGTTTTTTGCTTATATTTTCTTTTATGCGGGCTGTAAATAAATAAATGTTAATAAATAATTACAGAGTACTCGTTCTAAAACGTCATCATCAGCATCAGCAGTGTCTGTAAGGTCTGCGGGTGGTTCAGGAGCTTCACACGCGTCGGATGAGTCAAGTCCAGATGTGACGTCACGAGCAGCCGCACCAAGACCACCGCTCACTGATCATAGTGACGACTCTAGCCTTAACTCGGTCGATCTTGACCCTATAGGTCAGTATTTTTTTTCTATTTTCGGCCAGTGTTTTTATGTTATTGGCATATTTTTTAAAAAGTACAAACAACGTTGATATTTTTAAAAAAGAACATTAAAGGAAACAGAATGGATTGGGTATTCACAGTGTTTTCAAATTAAAAAAAAAATGTTCGTGTTCTATGTTCAAAATCTAACTTTATTAGATAACTATGGTTTGAAAATAGAGCACTCAAAATCGATTCAAATTGATTTTCGAAGAAAAACTACCCTACACAAGAAACTCGATTGTGTTATAACAAATCTCAATAGTTTATTTAGAATTTATTAAGCTCATTTTTACAATCGCCATAGAAGTCAGTAGTTTTACACTGCTATATTTATTTAAATATTTGTCAAAATTTTGATAGTAAAATTATAAAAATTTTTTTTTGAATTCAAGATATCATATAAAAGAATTTGTAGAAATAATTTTTAACACGTAGAAGAACTGTTAATTAATTAGTTATAAATAAAAGGATATTTTCTTTTAATGGGATGACATAAAGAATAGTAATTACTAATTATCGTAATTACTTTAGTACCTAATAAGTTATAAGTTGTATTTTGTTCATTAGACGACAAGGATTGGCTGAGTTGTGGTAAAAGTGTCACAGGTTAGTCCCTGTCTAATTATGTAGTACAAACTATAGCAGCAAAACGAAAGTGTAACCTAGAGGTGCAAGACTGTTTCTGATTTGTTTAGGAGCCTACCTATTTTAAAAATACTATTCAGTACCTACTGTTCCTAGCTACGCACGACCGTAACCTTTAAAGTGCCGCTCGGGTCCTTGCGACGTGAGTCGCGCGACCCTCTCTAATTCTGCGGTGGAAATACGCGATGCACGACCTCAGCCGTTGCCGCGTTATAATATTATGAATAGTAGGCGTTGTTAAACGCAAAAGTAGTCGCGGTATCGGCATCGCTCTTTGCGCAACGGGTTTAACTTTGCGAGGGCAGGTCTACCAACCTAAATTTATTATCTTCTTTAGGCTACGTGTAAATTGAAAGAGCGTGAGCCGTATTGCCTTTAACCGCATGGCGCGTTGCTGCTTTGAATGAATTATTACTACACAAGTCGCGCGACCCTTTTTGAGTTTTGGCCACGCCCACAAGTCGCGCGACGTGGCCCTTAGAGAGCAATTTCACCCACATAACTATTAATAATTTTCTCTTCTAGGCGAAATTAATAAATAGTCTTCCTTTTTTCTAACGCGAAATTTACTAGAATAAGAGTTGTTTTATATGATGTATTTACTTACACCTTGGGTTACATTTGGTTCAGAACACTTGCCATTACGTTATACTCAGCTATAATATACGTATAAATTCTGTTTAGCATGGTGTCTTTATGATTTCATTAATTAATTTATCGTTTACGAATTGGTCACCAAGGTACAGTATTAAACAATTTTCTGTGTATATTTTTACTTAAAATATCTAAATGTTAATTAGTTACGTATTATTATTGATTTTGCTCTAAAATACAACACTGCTTTTTGAGTAATTTGTTGTATTTTTGCACTAAATATTTTATTTAAATCTACTCAATTTAGCCACAGTGTTAATTGTACAAAACTTAAATGCACCTTCTACAGAGGTTATCCAAAAGGACTCTTCATTAAAGCAGTTAAAAGATTTCTGCAGGGTCAGCGACGAGCCTATTGTTTAGGTGGGCCGTATCTGGTATTGCATCGGTATAAAAAAAATGACACCCATCATTTAACGATTTATTGAATAAACGTTTGTTCTACATTATTCAGGTGGAGTATACGTAGATAGCGATACTGGATTGGAGTCCATGTCTTCAGCGGAAGCGGGAGCAGGAGGCGGAGCTAGTGCAGGTCAATGCCCTCGCAGTGATGACCAACTACGTCAAGAAGTTTGCCGCCTAAAGAACGACAAATTAGACCTACTCAATCAGAACATAGTTAGTATACGACAAAATATTGTTAGTATTAAATTCTTGTACATACAGAAAGCTATATAGCCTGCTTCATGTTTTGGACTCATAAACATATTATATAATAGGGATGTTGACTCATGTTACAAATTCATGTAAAATTATGTTTTATAGATTGAAGACAGTATTTTGACACCTAAATTATCGTTTTGAGAAAATATCTTGTTAAAATTAAATAAACATGAATTTAAATTGCATTATTTTGTACACATTATCACGTGACTGCAAACACCAATCGGGCGCAGTGACGTAGATAGCCTAGATAGCCAAGGATCACAAGGATGTCGGAATTGAAATTTCGAATATATCGAGGAAAAGTATCGATATGTGGATATATCGGTCAAATTTTCAACTAAATTGTAACCAACTTAAGCAAAAGCTGGAAGCTCTCGAAACGCCGTAACCTTTTGTTTTTTATGTAGGTATGTTCCCCGATTTCTTGAACACAGACCAATTTGGGAAATTCATTAATTTTCTGTCTATTTTATAATAATTTATCAATGGAAATTGGATTATATTTTACACAACGCTCTTTGGTCCCAAATTAAGCTATACTTCCTTGCTTTTGTTATGGGTAGGTACCAGAATACGGATATATTATGTTCGAAAGTATATGTATACTTTTTTGAAGACAGTGCAAATATTTTTATAACAATTAGTATTGAATACTGATTATAAAAGAAGTTAGATCTATTATTTTATAAAAGAATAAAATCTAAATTAATCGATAAAAACATCAATCTTTTTTCTAAGTGAACACCATCAGGCTTCTGACGTAATCGCCGTCACTTGACAGCTTGGAGCGTTTTAGCGGGAATTTTTAAAATAATTTTTATTTTCGCTTTTTTATACTGAAAAGGTGTATTTTTTTTAAATTATAATGTCATGGTGTTCAAGTAAGAGCTATCTACAAAATAAAAGCAATTCCAAAAAATACTCAACATCCCTATTAGGCCTGTATATTTTTATCGCTTCGCAATAGCTTGCCTATAGCGGCCCGTTATCAACACTATCACTTTATGCGTTGTGATTGGTACATATTGTTGGATGTGACGGATTAAAATACAAGTGTCACCAGCCTATTTCTTTCCTCTCCAAAGTGCAGTACGAGCCAGCTAAGGGATAATTTATGCACAAGACATATTTTGTGAAAGACGGAAAATTCGATACTAATCATATGACAAAACGTCTGGTCAGCGCGATATAGTAGACAAGATACTCTCTCACATAGAGAAAGCCCGTGCCTAACAGTGGAACTTTAATGGGCTGGAAAGAAAGAGAGAGCCTTGGAGAGAGTAAGCTATTGGGCCTCTTGATTCCTTGACCAGCTCTTTCCTTGACGTTATGAGTGCCACTAAAGGCGCGGGGCCCGTAGCCTTTGCTATTCCTGGTTAAACCGCCTATTTAAGCACAGGCGAACATAATTTCTATATTTTCAAAATTATTACAGCTAAAGCCAAAGCAGTAAAAACCTAAAAATTATAACAATATCATAATGAGTACTTTATTTTTACAGATCTGGCAAAATGAAATCAAATACTTACGTGAAAAAGAAATGAAATTGCAAGCAGAACTGGCAAATGCTTCAAGGGATATCAGAAGACTTTTAGAACAACAGGTTGCCGGTGCGATGATCCCTAACCCATCCACACATGATTCCAATGCCTAAAACTTAATACCAATCCATTATAAGGCAAAATTAATATGGAAAGAGATCTGATTAAGTGATTTGACCGAAAAAGGGTATCTGGGATGAAAAAGAAAACATCTAATCAGTGTTGCTACTAATAATAATTCATGTATGTTGTTCTTAACGTACTTGTAGCGATTCTTAACGTGCAATATTATGTTCTTATAGATGTTGTTCTTAATTAAAATGTGGTAAATAACATTATTTAAATACATATTTAATATAGAGTAAATTATTCATTTTAAATTTGATATTTTACCAGATTTTAAATATAGAATACTTGTATTTACAATATTGATATTTTTCAAAGTAGCAATACTTTATTTTTTAAATGAATATTTATTCCCAGTTTTCTTATAGAAGTAAATAAAACACTTCTTAGGTCGTGGCTTGACTGACTATTGATGAGATATGCTAAATCTTTGATATATAATTATATACTATTCTATATAGTTAACTAGAGAGAATATGATTCGAATCTTTTTATATGTTGTTATACCAAAACTGTTAATGTCTAATGTTAGGATAATCGCTTTTTGTAAATGTTGTGATAATCTTAGCTTATTCGACGACATTGTATTACTTTGTGAATCTATGTTTAAACTGATTTATAAGTGATTTTAATGGAAATAAAAAGACTCATTTTGAATTATTACCGAAACGAAAACGATAAAAAAGCACACTTGCCTTTTGAACAAGTGTTGCTTTGACAAAATTATACAAAAAATGAGTTTAAATTTCCATTTTATAGCAATTTTTAAAGTTTTATTGCTAAACAAATCAATAATATCACTTGAAAAGAAAATCAGAAACTATCCACTATGATTCACAAATATATATATTATTATTTACTTAATAAGAATATCAATTGTGTTCTCAAAGATTATTTTATGTACAAAGTATGTTTGTATTGTTAATTTTTGACAGTGTAAAAAAAAAATACACTGATTTCGACTTTTTTATTTTCTTTATAATCGCGACTTGATTATCAAAACAGAAGTGTGATTTAATTTACTTTATAAGTTTATTAATCAAAGAGATTGTAATATATTAGTTTACGATAACTTTTTAATTATTTAAAATTATTTCACAAACAAGAATTTGATAAAAACCTTCTTTTCTATTTTTTTGGCTGCAATCATAATAAAAAGATATACTACACGCTTTTTTGTAAAAAGAATTAATATTTCTTAAAGTATTTTTTTTATTATTTTGTATTTTTGCTTTCCTACAGAACAGTGCAATTTTAAATAATATTTTAAGTTTCTTATCGCTTAAAATAACGTCAATAGCCTTATGCAATCTTGTTTCCAAACTTCACTTAAGTAGTTCGAAAAATCATTTCTTATCTACAAAAAATAGGGCTATTAAAACTACAAATTTAAGTCACCAGTTATTGTAAATATATTTCAAACTGGTCATAGGCTATTTAATAAACAGTATTTCTCATAATTTATGCTTCGATTTAAGTTTCGTTTCGTGTTTTGAGGTTGAATAATATTTTGTTGTTTATAATTAATATTTTATACCAAAGTTAACATTCCCCACTAAATAGTATAGATTTTTTATATAATTATTACATTAAAGAGAAGAGCAGTATTTGTAATGTTTCAACTGAACACCAAGATTTTCTAAGTTTACAATTATTTGATTAAATGTAAACATTAAGAATATGTTTGACTGTTGATTATAATTTAAGTTGATTGACAAACAACTGTTGATTCGTCTTCACTTAGACTTAAACCAAATATTGAGCGCGGAGCGTTAGAGGAAAATAGTTTATAATTATAAAAAGATACCTATTAAAATATATGAATAGTTATTACTAAATAAAAGTGTTATTTTATTGAATCAACTAGACTTGAACAATCCTTAAAATAGTTCAATATTTGGCTTCTTATTCTTCTCTGTCGTCCGTGTGGTGACAGATTAAGACTACAAATGTCACCAACCCTTTTCCTTCCCACAGTGCTGTAGCAGCCAGCTAAGGGATATTACACAGATAACATCCTATAAGAGAGACGAAAAAAAAGCCTATGCCATCACGCTTGGTCAGCGTGGCATAGTCATCAAAACCATAATCCCTTCCAAACTGGAGGAGGCTCGTGTCCAACACGTAAACGGGCTGAAAAGAAAAATTTGTATAGAGCGCCATCTGTTGCGGTCACACACTTTGTTTCATACACCCATATAATTTGGTCGTACGGACCTATACCTAGATGTGTGTTAAACTAAAATTTGAGTAGTGCAGCAGTATGTAATGTACAACCAGCATCATAATTTGATCATAATTCATCATCCACTACAACATAAGCAATGTGGTAAGTTAAAGTAAGTTTACTACATCAGTAGATTTTGTTACAATGGACATGTTTATACCGCCATCTATTAATAAGCTAATGAAATACTTGGTTATCTGTTTCAATATTCAAGAAGACTTTTCTGACTATAGAGTACACCATTCGGTAAGTATTTAAAATGTTACTAATACAGGACACTACCTGAACTAAATTTTTTACCAGTTTTAATCAGACAGTAGAGTTCGTGGGAAATATAATTTATTTTAGGTACGATACGTGTTTTGTCCCGACGTTTCGGTCGAGTTGTATCGACCGTGGTCACGGGTGAACTGGTGAGCGACAGCGGCGACGGCGCCAACGCCCACTGGTTGTGTCCTCTTTTTTGAGCGTTTCAGTCGCTCCTGATATCCGTTGTGCTTTAGAACCTGGCTGACAGAGCACCAGCCTTTTTACCTTATATCAAAGTAGTGACAGACAAGGTGGGCACAGGCTTGAAGAAACTGTCCGTCAAGACTGTTTACGTTCCTCACTGTAAGGTCGCTAGGTGTTTAAAGACAGCAAAGGATGTTGTTCCTCTCCAGACGGCGGGTGTATATAGGGCGGACTGCAGCTGCGGGAGTTCTTACATCGGACAGACAAAGCGTACCATCGCGGAACGGATGACAGAACATATCGCAGTTGTCAAGAATAGACAAACAAATAGGTCTGCAATCGCTGAGCACTTGCTGGAGGAGAGTCCAAAACACTGGATAGAACTACACGACCCGAAGATCCTCTCCACTGACCGTCATTATTACTCCAGGATAGTACGGGAAGCGGTTGAAATTAAAAAACATAAGACCTTCAACCGTGAGGACGGATATCGGTTATCAACATCTTGGAACCCTGTTATCAGCAGGTGCACACGTTCCCATAAGAACGCGGCCAGTGGTAGGACAGATGTGGTTAGTGTTGTGTGTCAAAGTACCGACAAAATGAACAAAAATACGTCGGGACAAAACCGGTATCGTACCTAAAATATTTTCTCTAATACAGGGCCGTAATCAATGTAATCATAATGTCTCTTGCGGCAATATTTCTAAAGTTTTAAAAGCTTAGAAGTTATTTTCAACATTGAAAACTACACTATTTACGACCATGATTGAGCAGGTAGAAAACTTTATCATCATAAATAAAAAAATCTATTAGAGCCAATAATATAACGGCGAAGTATTTGGTAGGTAACAATTTGTGAGAGGAAAAGCCAAATTCTTATTTGCTCGACACAGAAAACAAATACCTACAGAATTTTGTGATGTTTATATAAAATTATACTTAATTGGATTTTCTTGTTTTGGCTTGTAAGTTATGTTAATATTTGGGAACATTTTCTAACATTACAAGAGCCATTTTGATGTTCACCTAAATATTACCTAAATACAATAAACAGAATAGGTATAAACAGAAAGCTCAGGTATTCATAACTTATCCGGGAAAAGATCACGAAGATAATTACAAAAATAAAATCAAATAAAGTCCTATCCTAAAAATTTTAAAGAGTAGAAACTTTTAGTTTTAGAGAGTAAAAATAAAAATCTAATTCAAACTAAAACCATTAATAAAAACCATAAATCATCTTTGCTAAAACTAACGCTTTGTTGTAATATTCAGCCCGACGTTTAGAAGGCTTTTTAGTTACCATGGTTACGGGTTGGAGACGTCGGAAATCCGTAAAAGTTATTTTATTTGAATAAATGAGGAAGAATGTTTGGATCTTAGTATAGTAGTAAGAAAAGATGATGAAAATGAGTTGCTCAAGTGTTAGAGAATACTATTTCTTACTTTACTTACTTTATTATAAAAGTTTAAAAGATTATTTTATATACCTATTTTAATTTTCTCCGCAACAATATTGAAGTTGGTCTCTACCATAAGTAGATAATATATGTACCGAGGTATGTACACTTTAATTGTATACAATTAGTTGTATATAATTAGTTTTTGTGTGCCTACCTATATAGCAAAAAGGTATTACAATAAACAACGCAATCGAACGGAAAACCTTTTGTACACGGTAAAAATTGGAAATCGGGAAGAGGTTAACCTAGTGCCTTAAGAGGATACCAAAATAGCTTCGTGCATTTTTCTACGTACGAAGTTTTCATTGTTTCTTTAGATTGAATGGCTAGAGCTCTAATTTTTAAGTATATGTTTTTTCAATATATGATCTAGGATCGCATGAACTCAGAAACGCGATTGAAAAAAGTTTTCTCGATAGAAAATCTTGGCGAAACAACCTCTCTCATTTTTTATTTTTTTCATTCGTCGGTCTATTATCGCGTATTAACTAATGAAATAACTTTAAAAACATAAGTAACTATTATATATAGAAACACGTAAATCAGAATTAAAATATATTTAGTAGATTTTGAGTAAACAAAAAAAATATCCCTAATTCTTCGTTTTCTATACCTACTAGCTGTATTAATATGTACATGTCGACGATAATATTGATGTAGGCCCTTCACCGCCTTTCATTAGATTCTTGAATATAAGCACAAATACAAATACAAGTGAGGTATATACTTGATCCGCACAGAATTGCTAAAATTCAAGTATCGGTTACTGATTTATAAGTAGGTTTACAAAGTTTGGAACGCTTACCTTATTTAGTGGTCACCTGAAGACGGTTTGTCAAATATTGAGGATAATATACGATTTTATACTATAGCTAATTAGAATCATTAAGACAAAATGCCTACAGAAAATGCTACAAAATGTGCTTTGAATAACATAGACAAGGAGGCATGTACCATTCTAGAGTTTAAACAGAAAAGATCGGTTACGTCTAGGTACACCTACATTTTTCGCACCACAATATACTAGAAGTAGTGTCTACAGTTACTTCACTCAGTCGGTTTGGAGCCACTTACATACATATGTGTGCGTGAAAATATATTTGTGTGCCTATGATACAGGCTACACGTCATATGAAACTTCATTATTCTATGAATTACGGTTTAGCCAGGTTAAAGTTACATGTCCTCAATTTTAAACGTCAACCCAGCATCTGGTATCTTCGTGTTTCGCATGTATATTCGCTTTTAATCCGTTCCTTTGGGAACACACAGATCCTCAGTAAATATACATTAAAATGTGTTCCAGTTATAAGGATAATACAAATAATTGTAGGTGTATATATACATTGCCTATTTGTACAAAAATGGTTTTGCTCTTTGAAGAAAGGTAGAAATTATTTGCTCAAATTTTGTCCTATCTATTTTTAAACATTATTTGAAATTTACAGTCAGAAGCTTAGAAAATTATTTCCTTTATTATGTAATAAACAAATTATAAGTTTCCTGCTTTAAAACTTTATGAGAAACTAGCTGTAGCCTGCGACTTCGTACGCGTGGTAGATTTTTCTTTTTTTAATGCTTCGTCCCTTCCTACTTAATATACTATCCAACGCTGAAAGAATTTTTCAAATCAGACCAGTGATTTCTGAGATTAGCGCGTTCAAAGAAACTCTTCAACTTTATATTACTATATATTATATATATAGATTCGCAGATATCACATTTAATTAGAGGAGTAACTTAAATAATATTAAAGCCAGCAATAAAGTAAAACATTATATGACTTTAGCAATTCTAAATTCCTAAATTGACATATTGGGTAGGTACGTGCAATCGTGGATATAAAAAGCGCACATCTTTATTAACAGAATACACAGACAAAACTGTTTGCTATCATCATGAAAATCAGTTCAGCCATTAAAGAGTAGAATTTTGTTTTTGTATTTTCAAATAAATAGTCAGATGGATAAAGGTTAACCAACAGAACCCATTTCCACTATTTTTTAAATTTTTGTCTGTTTGTAACACGTAAAATGTAAAATACCATACCATAAATGTTATAATAAATGTTATACGTAAAAATTGTATACAACCTAAGGTATTACTTAGTTTTTGTTTCATCGCAATCGGTCCACGCAATCAAAAGATATTTAGGTACATGATACAAAATTACTCAATTTGGTTACTTGCAACGCCATCTAGCGGCTAGAAAAAGAATCAAAAATTGATTGGGTCGATACAAAAAAAATCGATCCATGCGGACGGTGTCGTAGGCACAGCTAGTTTATACATGTAACATTATGACTAGAGATGTACTTCACTAGAAATTTCCGAGTGAGCAGCGAACTTGTAGATTTTCACAATTTCATCAATATGCAAGTTTATAGCTCATTGCACGTCATTTCCTGTAGTGAGAAATACATAAAGTTTATTGCTTCAGCATTTCCGATGAGACTTAGACTTGCAATTTCAAAGCTATATAAGCTTTGAAATTGCAAGTCTAACATTTTACAATTTCACGGATAGCTTCAATATTTATATCTTTTAGTTAGGTAGTAAATAAGAAAGTTAAATAAAACTTTCGTCTTTGCACTAAAATAATACTAAATGAAATCGATTGACGTAAAAGTCATAAAAATCGGCCCAAGAATTTGACTCGTCTAGTGCTTGAAAGGAACATACACACATAGGCTGTTAAACACTTTACCACTCTTTTGCAGTCGGGTAAAAAAAGATGAAACAGGCGAAATCAAATTTGATTGGCTTGCGGTTTCAGTTTTATTATTTATAGAGTTTCGACGATCACCTTCCAGCTCTGTCATCCAATCGCCTAAATGTCGTAAATATTCAATATTGCATTGTCATTATGTATGTAAAAGTTAAGTTTTCTTGAGCGCGTCAAAGCTCGCAAGATTTTATCCCAGACAAACCTCGGGTTACAAGAGAAACGGACCAAAAGTTTGTAAAAAATAAACAGGAATACAATACAGAAAAACCCCTTGCTACGCGGTAAGGTGTTTTTACATTTTAATTAATAATATTCTTGTTTAATTAATGAAGTTACTATGCCTCTTTCAAAAGCATCTTGTCTGAAAGACGCGTGTAATCGAATAAGAAAGCTGAAGCTTCTCCACTGCGATACGTATTAATTAAAATAATATACTTGAAGGAACAAAGTTTAAATTAATTACTGGTTGAAAGTGGTACAAGAAAGTGTAGACAGAAAATACTAAATGTTTTTCTAACAGGGTCTAAAATTCTAAATTAAAAGCTGTGATAATAATTTGTATAGTAGGACTTCGGAAACGAGAGTCTTGAAATTTAATTTCCGAATATTTTTTTAAATTTATAAGCATAGAATTTAACGTACAAGACTTGAACGGATCCGCTGATTAAAGAATGAATAATAAAACGAGTTGAATTCCCTCGGGAGGACATAACCATGTGAAGATTATTCTGCGTCTGAATGTAGAAGGAGTAAAGGATAGAGGAAGTCTGAAGAGAATGGATGGATGATGTAAAAAGAAAATAAAAAAAAAGAGGACTAAATACAGATATTGCGTCATACACATGAGAATGGAAGGAAAATAAGATATACTGACTCTACTAAGCACGATATGGAGTTAGGAGTAACTTTTAGGGATAAAGGAGTATATGGACACGATTGGACCGTTTGCTATGCCTTTATAAAATTACAAATAGCACACAATTTCTTTGTTACTAAAATTTTTGGTGTAAACTACAGAAATATGTCTTTATTACTAGCAACGATAGAACCTCACTGACATTAACATCAATCACATTCATTATTCATAATAAATAGTGCTATGAGGACCCATTTTCTCTCAGAAAGTAAAAGGTATTGTTCCTCATTAAACGAAGATAAAATATAACGATGCTTAAAGCAAGGACAAAGTTGTTGTAAATATGAAATATCCCAGTAAAATATAAACCTGTAAAAAATGGGCATATTTTTTATTTTTACCCTTTTTGTCATTCTACTTTGGACATCCGTGTTGGTGTTACATTAATATTTACGTTACGGAAAAAATTTACGCCTCTGCCTTACAAGTCTTCATGATAATATTTACATACGTAGATATAACAAAAGTGATATCCGTTTTTGTTATTGCTGAATTACAAAGACGAACCGAACGCCCTGTGTACTCGAAAACTACCGACTAATTTCTACTAGAACCAGGCCATCATGGCGAACAGGACAGTTGGTAACAACTTATGCATTTCTAATGGATACCGTCATTATGTATGTTAACTACTTGTGTAAGCTGTCGCAGATACGAAGACTAATGGTCTTATTCATAATGACTTATCGGAGGTTTAAAAGTTCGCTAAAATCGGTTCGCGAAAATTGTCAAAACTTGTTATTCAAAATAGTCTTTTTACGCTAAAACGATTATCTCTCCGATAAAATCTCCGTTTAAACCTCGGATAAGTCATTATGATAAAGACCATAAATATCTGCTCCTAAGCCCACGTGATTACAAATATGTAGGTGGTATCTACAGCAATAACACCTCCTGATCGGCAATTTGGTCTACAAGAGTCTCTCATAATACCTTGAGAGCAGTTTAGACGGACAATGACCGTGTGTTGTAAAGTCCGTCAGTTTATTAGTCCCAATACTCCGGCAGACTGTTGCCTACCTCGTCGAGCGTTCTACCTTTCAAGGCGTGTCAGTGTTTGACTTTTGGTCAAACAGCCCGACCGACCCCCAGTGTCGTATCTACAATTCTATTTAAGCACCTTTTATTATTCTATTAAACGATTGACATTTTTTTTGCAGAAAATTAATTATTATTTTATAATTATAATTAGAAAATTATTTTCTGAGTACAATCGAGTAATATATCAGAAACGTGAAATAAACCTAAAATAGAGAGATTGCTACTGTTAACTTCGTTATCAAGGTACATCCATTACATTGTTACTTAAAATCCTTTTTACGATCCATCAAATGGTTAAGTATGTTTCGTAGGTAAAGGTTTTAAGTGCACATAATAAAAATAACTTAATTTAGGGTTATACTTATTCCTTAGACACACAATTTGTGTTTGAATTTAGTCTAAATCTAAAAGGTCAGTTTCACCCACGCTTTCACTCACTGCAATGAGACTCAACAGCCGTGAATACAAAGCCTTGAAAGGTAAACTATAGAAGAACCCATACGGAATGTTATCAGAGTTAAATTAAAAAAATCCCAAACGTTTTTATTGAAGGAAATTCAAAAGGCTTTCCAGAAATAGCAGGCTTTATAAAAGCTTTTTGAATGTCCTTTTTATATCATTGATTTTATTTTTTTAGAATCTTTTTATTTTGCAGTGAATGTGTGTATGTCGTCCGTGTGGTGACGGATCAAGAATACAAGTGTCACCACCCCATCTCCTCCCAAAGGTGCTGTAAAAGTCAGCTAAGGGATATTGCACACAGATAACATCTTCTGTGAGAGACGGAAAACTCGAAAATAAACCCTGTGCCAACACGCCTGTTCAGCGCGGCACAGTAGACCATAATCCCTCCAAAGTGGAGGAGGCCCGTGCCCAACAGTGGGACTTAAATGGGCTGGAGAGGAGGAGAGGTGTGTATGTCGTAGCATATTACAACTATAGAGATTTTTAAGCTTGCGTTGCGCGGCATAATTATATTGATGGACATTTCACAAAACGTCCTCTGATCCCAAGCTAAACTTATATGCTTGTGTTATAGGTACCAGAATACGGATAGCTTACATTACTACTCTTATTTTGTAAATACATATTTATAATACATAGAAAACTTCCAGACACAATACAAACATTTAGATGATATTTATAAATATCACAGAAATAATTGTCTCATGCGGGAATCGAACTCGCGACCTCGTGAACGGCTGTCTGTTACATGAACCACTCGACCACGAGGCCCGTCAATTGGCATTGCCATATTTCAAATAAACGTCAGTCTCGGTTTTCTTATGTCAGAGAGGGCATCATTATTAATGTTCTGAATATATTGAGAGAGATAAAAAGCTGTCTATATTCATCACTCTGTGTCATTTTAAATGTAGCTGTTCGTTTTAGTGGGAAGATCAAGTGACGGTGAAAATACGATAAAATTTGCGAGTTTTTCTCGTTTATTTCGAGTGAACCGCTCTTCACTTCGAACTTTAATGATTTTTTAAGATAATTCTTTTTATGAATAAAAAAATTAATGTTAAAAAGAATATAACTCGCAATTATTAGATAGTAGTTTTGTAAAAAAAGTAAATTTTAGTTTAATTAGGTACTACGGGTCTCGTGGTCTAGTGGTTCATATAACAGACTGCCGTTTACGAGGTCGTAGGTTCACCGGAATTGTCCTGTGAGGAAATAACAAACGACATTTATAAATAATTGTAAATCAATAATGTCCATGAATATTCTTTTATTTATATTTATTAATTCATAAGTTATAGAATTCTCATAAACATTTTGTTGCTAGGTAGGCTTGGTAACCATGAAAGACCTACAAGTATAATAGTATGGCAAAACAATAATGCTTACAACATCTATCACAGCATTAATTAACATAGTTGTTCATAATTGCAGTAGAACCTTTCCAAAAAAAGAGAACTCTTTTAAATTTTTTATTTGTGTTTTAGACGATTAAATCAACGTATTCCCAACAGAGTAGACAAAGCGTAGAAACTTAGAAAAAGAGGAAAACATTACTTTTTCAAATAAATCCGGTCAAGGATACAAACTGTGCTGAAAAAGGCAGTGAATTTTATGTTATTCTACTAGTACTATTACTTACTAGTACTAGTAGTACTAGCTGTTACCCGCGTTTAAAATTTTCCCTTTTTTGCTACATTTTTCACTGATGCTTCGCTCTTATCATTCGCAGCGTGATGTAGCCTATAGCCTTTTAAAGAGCAAAAATCTATTCAAATCGGACCTGTGTTTCCTGAGATTAGCGCGTTCAAACAAACAAACAAACAAGGTTTATAAAATTTAGTTACTAAACAAAATTTTAAATATTTTATATAACATGCATAATAAAGGGGTTTTATTATTCCTCGTTGCGTTTTGAATGCAGGATGCAGGAATGCAGGTCAAACTACATCTTATTATTCATAGTGTATTTAATTTTTATTTACTTTTGTTTTGAAATACATATATTTAAAAATTGTGTAAAAAATAAAATGATACTACTTTTTACGGATTTAGACGCGTATATTTGTTTTAAATTTTGGCCCGACGTTTCGGAGACTTTGCAGTCACCATGGTCACGGGTGAGACAAGTGAGAAAAGTAGTTTTATTTGAACAGATGAGTCGCGCAAGTGTTAGAAAATATTAAATAAAATTATAAATAAGAACCGGTCAAGTACCAGTTGGATCTGCATACTAAGGATTCCATATCGTTATTATTATAACATATTCGTCACAACATTAATTAACGGGAATTTAAATAACGAAATAAGCGCAGAAGGATGATAATAAGTATTTGTTGTTGTATCAATAGACAACAAACTATGAAATTTTCAGCTCTCTTGCTATGACCGTCACAGAGATACAGCCTCTGGAGACAGACCGACGGACGGATAGCGAAATCTCAGTGATAGAGTCCCGTTTTAACATTTGGTACGAAATCCTAAGAATTATAGCAATAAATACTTATCTTAAAAGAATTATCTAGATGTGTTTTCGTGTAATTCGATATAAGCAATGTTTGGATTACAATGAAACATTGACATTTATTTGACGGGATACACGTGTTCAGAACAAAATAAAGCAGGATTATGTTTCTGAGCAAAATGTCACTGGAACCGACAGGGTCATTACGTGACTACATGTCCGACGTCGTTAACTTCACATTCATATACGTATGTCGATGTGCGTTGAATTGCGTCACAACGGTCGAAACCAACACATGATGTCGATCATGTTACGTATTCACACGTCAACTGGGGGGATAATTTATCGACAATTAACTTGCGCATAAATTAACACAGCTGTGAATGAATCATTTGCACTGCATTATTATTCCGATTTGAAATATTAAAGGGTAGTAGTATGCACTAACCTAGCCGCATAGGGGAATCAAAAATGAGCTTAGTATTAAAATCTATATAGGTACTACAGATTTGAATACTAAGCTCATTTATAAATTTACGACCATCGTTACTAATAAAATTATAAAACAAGGTCTAAGGTAGGTAATTTTTGTATTTATGTCCCTATGTAAGCTTAAAAATTATTAAAACTTATCTCACTCCTTTTATTATCTTTAAAACTACGCAATGGATTTTGACGGGGTTATTTTTATAGATAGAGACATTTTTGTATAATAAATTTTTTTTTTGTATATTTTAGGGTATGGTTTTTAGATTCCATGCATACGAAATTGCGGGCAACAGCTAATTTATACTAGAGTATTGAGTTGCATGTTTTAAAAAATTTCTATATAAAGATACATTTATAAATTTGCACATAATAAATTGTTGGAACTAAACTATATTTTATCAGAAGATAAAAACTAAATCTTTCAATGACGAAACCTTAGGAAACTTGCGTAGTAAATATTTGATGTAGTTTCAATCTGTTTCACCAAAATAAACTTTTTTGGGACCGAAATTATTAATGAAAATGCCTTGAACCACTTTGATCTTGAAAATTAACGATATTTGATTTATCGTAAACTTCGTATTCCTAAAGTTGTTATATCATAAAACAGCTGTCCTATATGTTATAACTTAAGCAATAATTAATGTATTGATGTCAGATTTGTTAGTGATAATATTAATATCTTCCATTCGTGCTTCTGCAAGACACAGCTTATTTACTCATGTGCTGCAGTGTTCAGAGAGTCATCATCCTCCTGCCCTTCCCATTATTTGGGGTCGGCGCAATTTTTCTTCCATAGTCTTCTATTAGCCGTCATGTCTGTGTGAACTCCTCTTTCTTTCATGTCCTCTTTCACACAGTCCATCCATCTTTTCTTAGGTCTTCCTCTAGACTTTTTTCCTTTCTCATTTATAGTTAGAACTCTCCTAACGACATTACTTTCCTCTCGTCTCAGTTTGTTATATAAACCCAAAAGTATGGATTCAGTTAGCATGGTGTGGTAGACCAAATATCCTGTATAAAAGAGTCCCATGTTCTATTGAGCAATAGGACTTTATTATTTATGTAAAGGAATATAATTATGAAAACGAAGGTTCTACAATAGTAGAACATTCTATTTCATCATTATAATTTTATTATTTATTGTCAAAAATAGTCAAAATCATCTCACGTTATCCATAGACGCCCTCTAAATGGTCTTGCTCATAATGACTTATTGGAGGTTTAATAGTTCGCTAAAATTGGTTCGCTAAAATTGGCAAAAATTTATATTCATAAATAATCTTTTTACGATAAAGTTATTGTTTAAACCTCCGATAAGTCATTATGAATAAGACCATTTAATAAAATAGACACAAAAACTCTGTAACAATACATATAACAGATGATTACTCAAACTTCTTCAAATCACACAATATACTAAATTAGATTAAAAACGTACCTACGTTTGTAAGAAAGTTTAGTGAGATACTTATTTAATTAGTAATGTGATCTGTGAATGTGAGTTTTTCAAAGTGATTTCTTAGATTTGCTCCAATCCGTTGATACATTTTATCACACTAAAGCTTTTATGTGACTCTATATAGCTTCTATGTACTCAAACTATTACACACACCTTTGTTCTTCACTGCATGCTGCATGATCTTATTTAATCTACAATGTATATGTATTAATAGTACTGCTTACACAATACGTATTCAATATGTGCCTAGTTCACGTCCAATCATAGGGGGTCAGGGACTGTATCCTAAACACAGGCTAAATTCTTAGCCTAGTTAGGTAATGCAGGACCGCACTCGCATCTCTGTACTTATGAAAAAAATTTTGTAATATTCACAAACAGTTTTTGTAAACAGCTGTACTGTACTACTAAAAATCTTGTATTTTGAGAAATAAAGAATTATTATATTATTTTATGTGCCTTTTTGTGATTCTATATAGTTTTCCTATATTACTAATTATACTGCTGATACCCGGGACTTCAAGCGCGTGGAATTTTGAAATTTTTTCCTGTTTTTGCGATATTTTTCACTTATGCTTCGCTCCTATGAGTACGTAACTATATAGTCTATGGCCTTCCTCGATAAATGTACTATCCAACACTGAAAGTATTTTTCAAATTGGTCTAGAGGTTTCCGAGAATAACGCATTTAAACAAACTCTTCAGCTTTATAATATTTAGTATAGATATATAAAGAATTTATCAATCATCCTTCGAAATATTCACGTAACATTGTTGTTGCAAAACAAAACAAATTACTTGACAATTACAATTAATTAATTTGACCAGTTATCCATTTTTAGTATGCGTTTGTGTGTATAAGTATGTTATATATTTCTTTTATACAGTTTCTATTGCGTTTATTAGGAAACGTCTGCACATAAATATGTATAAGCACGGCCATTACTAACAAGGGTTTCGTTAAAATTTTTGATAATCGTCTAATTTATAGAACCAAAATGTCTTATATTTTAGTAGCGGTGATTCATTCTTCTAAACTAAAAAGTAAGAGAGGTATCACGTGCTATTTTACATAAAACTTTGGTCCACAGAGAAAAATCCTGACACGATAAGATCATAAATTCTAGGTGAAAAGTCACGAAGGTCTTATTTATGGACGCCTAGACGAACTTTTGTGTACAGTTGTCGTTTGTAAATTTACGTATTTTATTAACTTGAGACGGTACTGAGTGAATGCTATAACTTTGTTTAAAGTTTTCATGGTTATGCTTTCATTTGAAGTCCTAGGTTATATTAAAGGTTTTTCGTTTTAAGTACATCCATAACACTCTCAATAGACACCTTAGATCATCAGAGGATTCGAAATTGAAAATGCCAGCGCATTCCACGAATTTCTATGGTAAATCGTTCACTGTCACAGCTATTCGATTGTGGAATGCATTGCCTGAAGAAGTTAAACGATCTCAGACACCAGCTACATTTAAATCAAGGGTCAAAAATCACTACCTAGAAATGCAGTCATGATTCCGGAACATAATGTTATTATTGTGTATGTATTTGTATATGTATGTGTATTTATATTTTGGATATGTGTTTATATTATATTATTTAGCGTTATATGTAGTTTATAATATCTTTTAGTACATCAACAACTACCACTCTTTCCTGCAGGCATGTATGTCTCCATCCAAAGGTTGCCTGGTAGAAATCGCTATTAGCGATAAGGCCGCCCATTGTACTGTGTTAATTTAAGAAATGCCTAGTTAATTAAGTTTATGGTGTACAATAAAGTGTAAATAAATAAATAAGTAAGGTAAATGTTAGATACTCTTATTACACAACGTCCTCTGGTCCCAAGCTAAGCTTATTATGCTTGTGTTATGGGTACCAGAATACGGATATAATACATAAACTACTTTTCTTTTGTAAATACATACTTATAATACATAGTAAACACCCAGACGCAGTACAAACATTTGTATGACAATTAAAAACTTCACACAAATGATTGTCCTGACCGGGAATCGAACCCGAGACCTCATGATCAGCAGTCCGTTATATAAACCACTCCACCACGAGGCCCGTCAACAATCATATTACAATGTTGTTATTATGATCAGTCACTGACGCCATTATGGCATCATTATGACAAAAAAGTAATAGTAGACTACCAAATTTGATAAAATTCCGCCAATATGGCACCATTACGGTGTCATAATGACACCTAACTTGATTTATTGTCACAGATGATGCCACTATGGCGCCATAATGGTGTCATTGAGCTGTCATGGTGATACAATTCATTTACCGGACTTGGGGGCCTAGGTATGTATTATTATTGTCACGCGATATATATAATCGGTCACTTGCACTAGAGTTACTACAAAAACTAATAATAGAAGCCGTTGTAATTGTTTTACAAGTGACATTGAAGAAGAATACTCTACACTACTCTACAGCATTGGTAGGGCCATGTGGCACATTCAGCCTACTTCACTGGCCACTAACAAAATTTTATTACATGTCGATGCCCTTTTAGCTGAAAACAGTGAAAAAAAAAATCGCAAAAAGCTAATTATCATGAAATGATATTTCCACGGGAGTAAATTGCCTAAGTTTTTATTACTTACAAAAACTTTTCTTTCCAAATTATTTCATTATTCCTAAAGCTAGCTCATAATAAATTTGTTTGAAGAAACTTTGAGTGTTTGCGTTTAAAAATTAATAGTTGAGTGAAATTTCAATCAACTAATATAAAACAAGCCTCAATTGTTTTACACAAAATGAAAAATAATCTACTAAATTGATTATTTTTATTTATTTTTTACTACGCCGCAGCACCCCGCAGCTTTATCCGTTTAAAAAATTGAAAAGGACAAATCAGAAAGATAAATAAAGGGCGGGGATGTAGTCAGAGAGTTCTAACTCGTCACTAACGCCATCTAGGCTTGCAATTTGAATTATTTACTTATAGTATCTCCATCGGAATACCGCACATACCTCGGACTATAAGTAGTCTGTGTATTAATCTAAAATATAAGCTACCATAATAGTAAAATTTATAGCAGCAAGAACTTTTTGCACTTCAATTTAAATAATTGGTCAAGTGCGAGTCGGACTCGCGCACGAAGGGTTCCGTACCATTATCTATGCAACATAAGGCAACGTTATTAGTATCGAGCAAGAAACGGTAAAAAAATCATGTTTGTTGTATGGGAGCCCCCCTTAAATATTTATTTTATTTTATTTTTAGTATTTGTTATTCTTCAGCTTTATAATATTAGTATATAGATAACACGATCATTAAATACCTGCAAAGTTTTAGAAGGTGAGCTAGATGAATCAACATTAAACTCTTGCGGTTGCACTCGACGTAATGCACTCAATAATATATCAGCACGAAGTGATTCCTTTGGAGGTAAAAATCTTTCGTCATCTGTAAAATTTATATATGTATACATACTAGCTGTCCCGGGACAACGTTGTTTTGCCATACAAAAAAAAAGGTTTGAAAAATAGATGTTGGCCGATTGTCAAACCTACTGAATGTGCATGTAAAATTTCATAAAAATCGGTCAAGCCGTTTCGGAGGAGTGCGGTAACTGACACCACATGAAAATTTTATATATTAGATATTATCATACCGTCACGCCTTTTTCTCATAGGGCATATAGCATATAGGCAATAGAAATACATCATCTGTGAAAATTTCAACTGTCTAGCTATCACCGTTCTTGAGATACTGGGTACGGAACCCTAAAAATCATGTTTGTTGTATGGGAGCCCCCCTTAAATATTTATTTTATTTTATTTTTAGTATTTGTAGTTATAGCGGCAATAGAAATACATCATCTGTGAAAATTTCAACTCTCTAGCTATCACCGTTCCTGAGATACAGCCTGGTGACAGACGGACGGACGGACGGACGGACGGACGGACGGACGGACGGACAGCGAAGTCTCAGTAATAGGGTCCCGTTTTTACCCTTTGGGTACGGAACCCTAAAAATGAATGTATTTCAGATATAACTTTTTCTTTTTCGAGCTTTCATATGAAATTTACCTGAGCATAGGTTGTTATAATGTTATTTTATAAGAATACTTGATTACAAAAAGATCTCTTAGCCATAATACGTCAAAGAAATTACGAACAGAAGTCAGATGAGTAAACAAATTTATGTCGAGTCCCTCGGGTCACATCAAATGTTTATTCGATGCAATCCGATTTATACAATGATGGATCCCCAAGACAGTAGTATTTGTGAGGGAACACAAACCGGAATTATGAATCCGGTATAATAATAGGGATAAATCTATGTAGTCATAAATAATTAACGACACCCTTGTTATTGCCCTATCTCCAGGTGATGCACAAATCAATTACGGTATGCCGAGTTCAATCAAACAATATTTTCTATAAGAAACGAAAAGCTCCAAATCTGTAAGGTTTTCAATTTCCAAGTTATAAAGTTCTGATCAAAATCTTACTGAAAATGCTAAAGCAGCAAGCTATAAATATCTTTCTCACGTCAGAAAATGGCGTGCACTTAGCTACAATCTTGCAGATTGATGGGGAGTGAATATTCTAGTAGAGTATACTGAAAGACGTCAAAAAAAGTTTATCCTTACAGGAAAAATAACTATACTTACGCTATTTCATTTTATTTACCTTCTTTATAAATATTGGAAACGTATCTGTGTAAAAAGAATGGACAAATGGCAAAGAAACTTACTGTAAGTCGGTGTTTTTGAAACATTTTTCACCGATGCTTCTCTCCTATTAGATGTAGCATAATTTTATATACATATCTTTCCTCAATAAATGGAATATCCAACACTGAAAGAATTTTTCAAATCGCACCAGTAGTTCCTGAGAATAGCGCGTTCAAACGAAGAAACAAACTCTTTAGCTTTATAATATAGTATAGTATAGTGCTAAATCTATAATATAGAATATAGTATAGATTTAGCACTAATATTTTAAGCTGAAAACTTTAGTTCTTTTACTGACGAACTTTTTACAGATTATTCTAGCTAATGTACTGATCAATTGCAGCGATTTAACTGTGCAAATCATACCATTTCTATCAATCGTGTGTATGTTACATCGTTGTGTTTGTTCAAAGGTAGAGCTAGGAAGTCTGCAGATATAAATCGAAGGAGAATCGATATGTCGCAACGAGATTAGCAGGCATTAAATTGACATCATGGCCTCCACCGAATTAAATTTTACAAAACATTTCTAGTATTATTAAAACTTACCAAAATTCAAAACCTAGTTTTTAAATTTATTATATTTTATCTTCGGAATAGTTCCTCTCGAAAAACAAACAAAAACCCGTCATATATTTTGGTTACTTTAGACAGTTGGTTAGTTTAGGAACAAGTTCCTAGTTGATTTTGTATGTGAAGGATAGGAATAATATTATGATACTTACTTAAAAACAATCCAAAAAGTAGAAAGTATATCTCGAAGATCTTGGTTTGAAACCGTAAAGTTTTAAGTTATTTTTGATTGCGACTAATATACATATATCTACCGTCTAGCATTTCTTAAGGGCCTACATCAATATTATCGTCGACGTGTACATATTAACACAGCTAGTAGGTATAGAAAATGAAGAATTAGGGCTATTTTTTTGTTTACTCAAAATCTACTAAATATATTTTAATTCTGATTTACGTGTTTCTATATATAATACTTAGTTACTTATGTTTTTAAAGTTATTTCATTAGTTAATACGCGATAATAGACCGACAAATGAAAAAATAAAAAATTAGAGAGGTTGTTTCGCTAAGATTTTCTAACGAGAAAACTTTTTTCAATCGCGTTTCCGAGTTTATGCGATCCTAGATTATATATTGAAAAAACATATACATAAAAATTAGAGCTCTAGCCATTCAATCTAAAGAAATAATGAAAACTTCGTACGTAGAAAAATGCACGAAGAATTTTGGTATCCTCTTAAGACAACCCTTCCATTCTACCGCCACTAAAATAATTTTGAACAATTTACACAATACCTTTATAAATTGTAGCTTATGTGTTATTCTGATGTATAAGCTTCATTATTGTAGAGTGTATTAAAATCCATTCAGTACCTATATTTTGCGTGAAAGAGTAACAAGCATCCAAGCATCCACACTCACAAACTTTCACATTTATAATATTAGTAGAATTTCACGAAAAAGTCTAATGTAAGTAGGCTTTTAAAATTTAATGAACGCACGCTATTCGCTATATACTTACTGTTGTTTTACACAATATTTTTGTATTTACCAATACCATTACAATGTCATTACTAAAAAAAATTCGCCACAATTTAGCTTATTTGGGAAATCAGAAGTAGAAGACCTCAGTTCGGATCCTGGTAATTACTATTTAATTATATACCTACTCTCTTTCTGCAGCCCATTTACGTCCCACTGTTAGGCACGGGCTTCCTCCACTTTGGAGGGATAATGGTCTACTTTGCCGCGCTGACCAGGCGTGTTGGCACAGGGTTTATTTTCGAATTTTCCGTCTTTCACAGAGGATGTTGTCTGTGTGCAATTTCCCTTAGCTGACTTTTACAGCACATTTGGGAGGAGATGGGGTGGTGACACTTGTATTCTTAATCCGTCACCACACGGAGGGTCCAAGTCCAGTATGTACCTACTAGGCAATGAATAAATTTTACAATGAAAACAAATTGTTTTAACTTTACATATAAGGTACGTAATTAAGCATGTATACACCTACGAATATAGTTTGCACGTTGATTTTTGTTTGAATGGGAGGAGCTCTAATTGGATAACATAATTATGAAGGCTTTGCAAAATTTCTAAACGTTAACGTTAATTAAATTTTATTTGTTAGACCGCACCGCAACTGAGGGTTCTAACGTTTTGCCTTTTCTTGTTTTATTGTCAAGTATTAAATTTTTTACATTTACATTCTATTTATAGTAAAGTTTTAGAATGAAAGAAAGAAAGAAAGATTTATTGTTGCCAAACACAGACATTAATACACGAAAATATATACAGGGTTACAGGAAAAGTCGTGCTAGATCCGTTAAGGGCGTGGAGTACCCATCATTTCTGACTTATTTCACTATGAAACACCCTACCCTAAACTTAACCCTTTTCGAGATATTCAACTTTTAATTTTTTTATTGAAAATTGCCGATTTTTAGGCTAAAAATACAAATTTTGTATATTTTGTGTGTCTTATTATTATTATTATTGCATTTTTATATGTGTAATAAGATGCTTCAGAACGTCAATAATTAAAATAGTGCATAAGTTAATTGAATAGGCCGCAGTAGACAAGTGAAAGTTAAGAAATTAAAAAAATATTAAAAGTTAAAAAATATTAACAAATGATACTTTTGTACGTACCATGTCTAAGGCGGGCTTAATGCGTAAGACATTTTCTGCCAGTCAAAACACAAAATTTAATCTTGGTAAAAAAGGTCAGAAACGAAAATATCTGATTCTAGTTTTTCTACAAACTCCAATCAGAAAGCTCTAGAGCCTATAAAGCCTAATCTTAAAGATTAGAACACAATTAGGCTTAGACGCTATTACTGATTCCGTTCAAGTAATCAATCTATGCTACAACACATTCTAATATAACAAATATAAATGTGCTGATTAATTTCATTTATAATTAAAAAAATTGGTCAAGAGCGAGTCGGACTCGCGCACGAAGGGTTCCGTAGCATTATCTATGCAACATAAGGCAACGTTATTAGTATCGAGCAAGAAACGGTAAAAAAATCATGTTTGTTGTATGGGAGCCCCCCTTAAATATTTATTTTATTTTATTTTTAGTATTTATTGTTATAGCGGCAATAGAAATACATCATCTGTGAAAATTTCAACTGTCTAGCTATCACCGTTCTTGAGATACAGCCTGGTGACAGACGGACGGACGGACGGACGGACGGACGGACAGCGAAGTCTCAGTAATAGGGTCCCGTTTTTACCCTTTGGGTACGGAACCCTAAAAAGAGGTAATTATATTATTATTTACTTCATAATTAAAATACTTAGGGGGTAGATTTTCAAGTAACCAGGTAGTACAAATTAGGTCAGAGATAAAAAAAACTTGCTTTAACTTTTTTATTAAAATCGTCGTAGTACATACTGAGATCTATTTTCATTTACTTTTATTTAAAATTTACCTTTAATTAAAAAAAAATAATTGGTCAAGTGCGAGTCGGACTCGCGCACGAAGGGTTCCGTACCATTATCTATGCAACATAAGGCAACGTTATTAGTATCGAGCAAGAAACGGTAAAAAAATCATGTTTGTTGTATGGGAGCCCCCCTTAAATATTTATTTTATTTTATTTTTAGTATTTGTTGTTATAGCGGCAATAGAAATACATCATCTGTGAAAATTTCAACTCTCTAGCTATCACCGTTCTTGAGATACAGCCTGGTGACAGACGGACGGACGGACGGACGGACGGACAGCGAAGTCTCAGTAATAGGGTCCCGTTTTTACCCTTTGGGTACGGAACCCTAATTAAAAATGGTTGCCTTAGGTTTTAAACGGAATCGGCCTGTTTTTTTTTACTGTCGCGGTCAGGCCGTGATATAAGTTGTCAGGCTAAGCATGTTTTTTGTGTGACGAAACTAAATTGTTGATGAGTACCTATCAGTATGTACGTCTAATAAGTCTAATTAAGTTTATAAATAATTCAATAGAATTCCGAAATAGCATAATAATTCATGTATATTTATAAAAAATGCTATGAAATGTAGCAAATTGCTGGCTTTCTGCATTTTTAGCTTGGGTAAACAGTATCATAATCATAATAAAGTTATTAGATATTCATAGAATCTCATACAACTATATACAGTATAGTATATGTCGGAGTAACATAATATGAATGGAATTGCTATGGTTTATAATCAGTCTACAAATTGTAGACACTGTTTTTTAGATGTTCATACATCAATCTGACATTCTCTTTCATACATAAAAGGTTCCACAGCAGGTCTCCAACCAAATCCCATATAACCAGCGCCTCTACCACCAAGATATTGATGTTCACACAAAATATCACCTCTCATTCGTCACTTTACACTTTCTCACAAATACACACTTTATAATTATACACTCGCGATTATGACCGGTATAAACTCTTTATCACTACTGTGAGTGAGCAACTAGTCGGGCAGCGATTCGCCCTGTTTAACGTCTCAAACGATACTGACTGTTAGCTCTGTGGCTAGGTGGGGTAGTAGACAAGGTAGGGGTTAGAACACGTGTTAGGACGTGTCTACAATTCTTTACGTTAACAAATCATACAATCACATTTGTTTATTTTAATGGTCGCTCCGTCATATACTATAATCAGTTTTATAATATTCAGAACATTTCATGTAGTTTTTCGCTATTTTTTATTCAGAAAAATTATGCTTCATACGTCAGTCCTGGAAACAAGGCAAGAACTTAAATATTATCTTATTACAGTAAGTAATATGTTTGGTTATTTTCAGCGGAAACGACGGAAGCAGAACGATAAGGCAAGTAAGCCTCTTTTTCCCTGTACTTTTCAGGAAAAAAATATTGGCTTGCTTGCAATATTACATTTCGACAGAAAAAAGATTGCAAAATAATTTCAGATCAGTATCTACATTTTGGTATATAGAGAGATAGATAGATACTGATAAAGGAGCTACAAACATTAATATTATTTCCGGTGCAATTAAACGTATCGAGTGCTGCGATTACTGGAAGAAGCTAATCGAAAATCTAGACCATCGTGGTCACGATCTTTAGTCTTGAGGAACCAACGAAGAAGAAGCTACATACTTCCATTGAAACTGTGTTAGCTCGTTATGTCCATTTTATATGAACGTGTCAAGACATTAGTTCTAATATTTTATGTGAGAATTAGAGCACACAAATATTCGCCCTGAATATCAATTAAACCAATTTGGATTAAAAGGACTGTTACAACTGGATTATAGATGAATCAACGGTTAAACTGTGATTACAATATCTTTAGAGCATAACCACGTATTATGTCGCTGCTGATTGATTAGATCAATGTCTATTTGAAAATTAAATAAGTTAAGTTTAAGTTTCAAACACACAGTAGAGAGTATGTTTATGGACACGAATGAACTGTGGGGACTTTTATTATTAAAAGTTCCTTCCTCCAGGTTATCTAATTTAGTGTCCAGATATTACTTATTATCTTGGTTATTTTGTGACGCCAGGAACAATTCTTACAATCAAATAGTTATTAACCGTTAATAAGTCTCGCTTAGATAGTTAGTCGGAACTAGTATGAATATGTACAAAAGGTTACGGAACAATATTACGCGGTATACCACACCCCATTCTACTCTTTACCGGCGATGTGATAAATATTCATATCACACGCTACTGTTTATTGTTACAATAGAATAGTGCAAAACCTAAAGGTTACTTAATTCGTACAAAAATATTTTCACAGAATTGTTCGTAATCTCAAAATTAATAATAATCTCTTAGTATTAAATGTGTTTGTGTGGTGACGGACCAAAAATACAAGTGTCAGCACCCTACTTTCCTTTTCAGGATGCTTTAAAGGCCAGCTAAGAAATATTGTCCTCTGTGAGAGACAGAAAACCCGAAAATAAGCTCTGTGACAAAACGTTTGGTCACCGCAGCACAGTAGACCATAATTCCTACCAAAGTGCAGTGCACGTGCTCAACAGAGAGAGAGCGAGAAAGAGAAATATCGCGTTTATTTCAGTATACTTTTATACCGAGGTTTCAGTAGCATAACAATGCATGCTAAATAAAGTATAGTATCAGAAAATGAAAATTTCAAATCATTGATCTGTTCTACTGTAAAGTATAGATTATACTTTTTCTTATTAATTATAGATCAATACTGACCTTCGTTATATTCCACATAAAATATCCTTTAAAAACAGGTAATAGGAAGGATATCGTAAAAACGAAAATATCTGTTATAATAACTTTAATATAATCCCAAGAGTGTGTGAGTGGAAAGGACACATCCTACGTTGATGTAAAATAAACTCCAGAGTGTATGTGAGCCTTTATACAGTGAAATATTTACTACGTACCTACCTAAAGTGTCATATTATTGAAATATGTTTTCTTCTTCCCAGTCCATCAACGACCTACATGTAGATACGAGCCCCCTGCATTTTGGAAACGTTATTAGTTAAAATAGGCGTTTGCATTAAACAGGCAAACGCCTATTTAATGCTGCGATATAAATATATCGTATACCAATACTGGTATACGATATATTTATATATCAGTAATTAAAAAGATAATGCTGTAATTTATCAACTTTTAATATCAAATACTCACTTTAATTAAATAAACACATTATTTAATTAAAGTGAGTATTTGATATTAAAATCCGTATCCTTTATCTAAATCTAACTAGATATGTTTTTTTGCATACACGCAAAACTACACTGGGCCTAAAAAGTGATGAACTGTTATATAATTTTAGCTCTATTATATTCGGCTCACTTTTTTTCTCTCCGGCCCATTAGTTGGACACGAGCTTCCTTCTTTTTGGGAGAAATTATGGTCTAATGTGCCGCGCTGACCAGGCGTGTTGACATTTCATATTTTAGCGCTTTCCCTCGTCTTTCATTGAGGATATCATGTGTATACAATATATTAATTACCTGGCTTTTACAGCACATTGAAAAGAGGTTCTGAAACTTGTTTTTCAGTTGTGTTTGTTTTTGTTGACAGTTACATAATATAAATTCTTACAAATATGTGAGGAATCTTTATAAATTTTAAAGCAGCTGGGAAAAGGATGACTAATTTATCCGTGTGGTCACGGACTAAGAATATAAAGTTCACCACCCCATCTCCTCCCAAGGGTGCGGTAAAAGTCAGCTAAGGGATATTGCACACAGATCAGAGGATCTTTTTTCAGATCAGAGGAGATTTCCGTCTCTCACAGCCTGGTCAGCGTGGCACAGTAGACTATAATTCCTCCCAAAGTGGAGGAGGCCCGAGCCCAACAGTGGGACGTAAATGGGCTGGAGAGAGAGAGTTGGATGACTTCATTTCGTAACGTTTCGCGGATGATATCGTAATCGATCTTATTTACAAATTTATACGTTTTGAATCTAAACATTTTAACCATTTATATTACCATCAAGGTTAATTATTGTTATGTAATTGTTATTGTGTTGAGTAAATTTCAAAACGATAACAATAAACAACATTTACGTAAGGACGCCCACGGGATTCAAGATAGATTATCAGGTCCAAACATATAAGTGTATTTATTTTCCGTAACATTTATATAGGGATTATAAACACAAAGCTTTGTCCCTTATTAATCGACCAAGGACCTATAAAGGGACTGCCCAAACCAGATTATACATGATCAAATACAAATCCGGCTATCTTCAAGCGATTACACTTTGATTATCTGAATTAAAATACTACGCTATTATTTAGTTTTACTTCGAATTGTTTATTCATAATGATAAGTTCCTTGACGGATTAAGAATACAAGTGTCGACACCCCATTGGGTGCTGTAACAGCTAAGGGTAAGGAATAAGCAGTTTACATCCACTGTTGGAGACGGACTCGAAACTAAGCCCTATGCCAACACGCCTAGTCTGTGCGGAATAGTAGACCATAAATTCTCTCAGAGTGGAGGAGGCTCGTGCCAGTGGAACGTTAATTGGTTGGAGAGAGAAGATAGATTTAGGTTCCAAAACTTGCTTGATTAGTTAAAATACTTTTATGATTAATATAAGTAATACCCATGGGAGTTTAGTTTGCCGAAAGTAGAATATAATGTCAGCAATTCCCATGACACCAATAATTGTAATAAATAATAAATGGTATCATAACTTTTCTAACAGGGTTTGTAGTGTAGTTTTTAATACAAGTTACACTATATGTGTATTATTTATGTATCTACAAAATAAGAAATAATGCTGATAATGAATTTTCTTGGATATGTATTTGAGGATGTTGTGTGAAGTGTCCATAAATATTTAGTTATTTGAGCTTCGTGGTTCTCTAAATTGACACATTCATTTTTATTACAACAAAATACAAAATTTATTAATAATTTGCTTTAGTAATTTAATGCTTTTACTAAATAATAATAAATAAATGTTCATGGACATTTCACACAACGTCCTCTGGTCCCAAGCTAAGCTTATATGCTTGTGTTATGGGTACCAGAATACGGATAGAATACATATACTACTTTTCTTTTGTAAATACATACTTATAATACATAGAAACACCCAGACGCAGTACAAACATTTGTATGACAATTAGAAAAATTACACAAATGATTTTCCCGAGCGAGAATCGAACCCGCGACCTCTTGATTGGCAGTCCGTTACATGCGCATCTTCCTAATTATCACGTTTTTTATTAGCTCGGTACGTATCTGCCATTGTAATAATGTATGTAACGGAATATTTAAAAGTAATTTTGAACCACTTGTTGAAGTCAAATCGCTCTAAAATGTAGCCCACCAATAAAGTAATAAAAAAAAATTCAGGATATTCAAGCGTATTTTTTTAATTGCTGAACAAAGCAAATTAAATATAATTTGCTCGTATTATTATATATATATATTCATCGTCATAATATAACTTGCTTAATAAAGCAAGTTATATTATGACGATGAATATATAAGAATATAGTTACATACATTATTACAATGGCAGATACGTACCGAGCTAATAAAAAACGTGATAATTAGGAAGATGCGCATTCATGTATGAATGCCTGGGCATCGTAAATATTTACTTGGAACATTTAGTTACCGCGTGGTTTTGAACTAAATTACTTATGTGATAAACGTTATGTTTGAATTTTCTTATACTTCCTCCTTCGTAAACATAAACGTTAATGCTATATAAATTTTAATAATTTATAGGACACGATGCTTAACAATTTTTTCGCGATGTTGCTATTTTTCTCGCCATATTACATTTAACGTGCTTATGTACTTTCACATGTACTTTATTTGAATAACAAAGAACTTCGTATAATATTTTGTTATCAACTGAAAAATGCCTTTCATGTTGCACCACACGAAAGGTGTCCATTATAAATGTAGAGCAGACTTACCTACAGGGGCGTAGCGTGCCTTGGTGGGGCCCAGTCTAAAAATTTATTTGGGGGCCCTTATGAAGGGTAAAAATTTCTCACATAAAAAAAAATCTGTGCATAACATTTCTGAAATAATAAAAAAGTTGGAAAGTGTTTATTAATTTTTCCTTACGCACGTCGGGGGCCCCCTTGGCTCGGGGGCCCCGTATAATTGATACGGCTGATACAGCGGTAGCTAAGCCCCTGCTTACCTACAAACCATGATAATGTAAAACTATAAAGTTTGTTTAACTCTAAAGTAAAAGAAGTAAGTTTTTAATTAAGATATGAACTAACTTAAATTTAAGTTAGTGTGTATTTCAATCTGCTCTACATTTATAACGGACACCAAGTGTCACCATCCCACTAACTTAAAGTTAGCTAACTTTAATTTAAATTCATTGAACATTCGAATGCTTTTTTTTTCATGGACATTTCACACAACGTCCTCTGGTCCCAAGTTAAGTTTATAAATGCTTGTGTTATGGGTACAAGAATACGGAGAGAAATTAGATACTCCTTTTCTTTTGTAAATACATGCTTATAATAAAATATATAGAAACACCCAGACGCAGTACAAACATTTGTATGACAATTAAAAATATCACACAAATGAATGTCCCGACCGGAAATCGACCTCGTGATCGACAGTCCATTACATGAACCACTCAAACACCACCTGTCAAAACAAATTACGTTATTAATTTTTGCAATTGACCTGCTATGTTTTTACAAATTATAGTAGAAAAAATTATAAATGAATAGAACAGCAACGGAACGGTATTCCGAGGTCGTAGGTTCAAGTTCCGCTCATGGTGATCATTATTTTCACTATAATTTGATACATTTTAAATATTAAATTATTACCGATTGGATTTAGTTTCTTACCAAGTTGCTATAAGGGATAATAGTTTAGATATTTTCTTTGTTTGTCTGTCTGCCTGTGCGTTTAAATGTTCACGTTCTATTTCATGGGTCTACACTAATATTGTTCTGAGAGACATACTTAAATAAAAGACGTTATGTTAACACAGAAAACTTAGTTTCATTCTATGAGAAAGCTGTTTGTCCACGCGCATAAAGCTATCAATTTTATTGTATATAAGCTATTGAATAATAAATTTGTAATAGTGTACTAGTAACTACAGAAATAATTTTAATTTGTATAGTTTCATTGATTTTGGAGCAAATACGGGAACGAAAATTACAGGCGTCTCTATTTAATTAATAAAGTACAAACAAAAAGCACAGAAATGGGCTATAGGATAAAATTACCAATTTAACGGTTATTAATAGAAAATGAGAGTAAAAAGAAAATTCAAGATGCAATAAACACTAATTAAGATCCTTTGTTCGGAGCCAGCTTTCGTTTACCGTCGTATTTTTAGCTAAACATCTAAAAACACTTAGCGTTGTTACAACCTACATTATTTTTAATTACATTATTTTTATCCATAATCTCGTATTTTTGTTTGACATTGACATTGACGTTTTACATTTTGTTTGAGTTTTTCACTAAATTATTTCGTATTGTTATTTGTATCTGGCTTCTTTAATCTTAAGGTTTAACCACAGGGTTTAACAGGGTTAACACATAAATTACTCGTTACATTTAATTTTATTCTCGTAGAAAATATTCATTTGAACTAATCTACTCTTCTGGTTTTATTTTTTTATAATTGTATAATCTTACTACAAGTGAATGTTCTATGTTAGTTAACGAATAATAATATTTTTTTCTTTTTGGGCGTATAGCACTAGAGGGTTGTAACTGAAAATCAGCGTTGGATGTCATGTGTTGCCATCTTACTTTATCATGAATTGTCTGCCCTTTGGCACTTGTTATCTATAATATGTATATAGTTTAAGAACCATGATGTAAATTATTTGGGGACTGGTTTCAAAAAATTTTACTGATTTTACTGTGTGTGATTTTACTGGTGTCAAAAAAGTTATTTCTTTCTTTCTTTCTTTACTCCTACTTAGATTATATCTATCTGCGAATGTCGAAAGAAAATTGAATACGTATTGCCTTGGAGTTTGAAATATTTATTACCTCACATGCATTCAACATATCATAGATAAAATATAATTATTATCTTTCGATAGTATGTTGATCTTCTATAAGTAAAATATAATTTATGGTATTGATTAGTAGCATGTTTTTTCCTATTTTAGTGTAAATATCTCTACATGACTTCTCATTTCTATACATCAATATTTTTGTGACTTAAAATACTAATAGTTCTACGATAAACACTACTATTAGAAATTATACTGTATATTATCTGCCTACCCCCATAAGTAAATAGCGTGATGTTATAGATGTTATGATGATTATGATTTAAAAGTAAAATAAACTAAAAGCAGCGGCTCTCTAATGTGGTTATCGATTTGGTCCTAAATTTGATATTCGATATATAAATTAGCTATCTGTTCAATTTGCTTTGAAGGGACATGAATAAATTTATCAAGGATAGGTTAATGAACTATGTGGTATCTAAAGTTTGCATGCATGAGTACACTAAATCCCTTATCGAATAACCCTTGTTTACATATGTTTGAGCTTCTAGGATTTAGAACACATTATATTTTAATAGGTACACTAATTTTAGTTATAATTTTACCAATACTGTGATAATTTATTTAGGATGATAGAGAGAAAATATATTTCTTTTAAACCTCAATATACATTAAGCAACGTAATAGTATTAAACTTAAAAAAAAAACAAAATATTTTACAAAACAATAACCAGCCTTATATCTAATATGGCGTATCAGATAGATCACTTACCTGTGTTCGGGAACGTATAGTATCGTCCGTAACGCTGGCTTTCAGCGATGCACTATTGGGTTTACCCAAGACAATGCAAGAAATTCACATAACCGACTTCGTCACGGCAGATTTCACTGACATTACCAAGTCACAGAAGAAAAATTCTAATTTCTTCTTCATTGTAAGAATTCTTTCTTTAGAATATGTTTTTACTAAAACTCTACGTCTTGTCTATTTTAGTTCAGGCTAAAACAGTACAATATAATTTATTCATTCCATTTCTATTTGAATACCGATCGATCCGCAAACAGAAATCGCTTACCTTGTAGACGTTACATATATAATTCAGCAACATACTACGAAACATCTGTCAATATATGGCGAAAAGCATTTCTGTGTAGTTCGATGTATTGTGAATCAAATATTAAAATTAAATTGAAATCATATATTAGCCGTAAAGAGTTTAAGATATCTGATGGTATAAGTAAATCAAGCTCAATTTGTGTCGAAAAATGCACGTGATTTGTATTTGTAGTTTATGTTTTTAATTTTTGTACTTCCGCGAAAATATTTTCAAGGATCATATTTTCTCCGCTTGATAAATTTAAAGGTACGGTTATATTTCTGCTATAATTCGATTGAAACATTGGAATAAAACCACAGGTACCACACCTTAAAAATTGTATCATCAAGATCTGTTTTTTGTAGAATTTATAGAAGTTGTTTACATAGTTTTAAGGTTTGGAAGAAATTAATACAAGCTATGAGACTTCTATTTGTACAACGTTTAATACAATATTTTATTCTGTATTGTATAAAAGGTGCATATAAATAAACCAGTGGTGTAGAAAAAAATAAAAAAATAAATTATAATATTATATAATTTACACATCACAACGTGCGGTACTTGAAACTTTACTAAAACAGTCCTCTCGCTATCCTACCTCGCTAGTATATAAAGAAACAAAATTTTTAAGTGTCAGAAGACTATTTATCCTGAAAATTATGCTCCTCGCTTACAAAGAAGCCCTCTCTAATCCTAATTATTGCACCCTGTCAAAGAAACGTGTTTTTAAGTTCCCTACATCTCAAATTAATACGACTTTTGCTAAAAGATTTACACCATTCCTCAAAACTTTAGTATACAACAAAATTAATATCAAACTATTAGAAACTCTCCGTTCGGCAACTTAAGCGCAAGCTAACTGATATTTTATCTCAGTGGTCTTATGAAGACACTGAACTTTTCAAGCGATTTTAATAATTCCTTTTTATTAAATAAAAAAGAATTATTAAAATCGCTTGGCTCAGTTTAAAGTTATGAGGTAACAAACATATAAAATACACAGACGAATTGAGAAATCCTCCTTTTTTGTAAATGAGGTTAAAAACAACAAACAATAAGTAAATACACCATTTATTCTTCGTCATAGTTTATGTGTCATATGTTATTATACTTAAATATTAATGAACGTCATAATATTGCACAACGTATCACATTTTCTGCTCTATTTTTTGTTCTCACACGCTTTTCGGATGTATTACGCATCACACGTCAGAGGCTGTACAAGAAATGACATTTATCTCATTACTGTAACAGATTTGGTAGAAAAAGAAATGAGAGTGATGGTGAAAATATAACTTTAGAGCATATTAAGGAAATGCCCTTTACTTTATGGACGTACAAACACGTTACAAATGTTGTCTCTACTTGCTTATTTTTGTATCTACTTGCTTATTATTTGTATCTAGGTATTCTGAAGTTACGACTGACATCATTGCACTAGTCTGAATCATTTTGTTAATCAGTCCAAATCGTAAGTATTTTTTTGAACGAACTGATTTGCATTAATTGCCACACCAGGCTGACCAGCCACCAATACACGCGGAATTACCCGCTTTTATAGTTATTGAACCTCCTCTCCCCCAAAATACACCGAACCTTAACAAATTATACAAAAATGACATCCTATTTATCCTATTCTATCTACTAAAAAAACCGCTTTAAAATCCGTTTCGTAGTTATGAAGACATAAGCTCACGTAGTGACATACATACAAAAATAACGACTTTGTTTTATAATATGTAAAAGATAAAGATACAGAAGATACGTTTCACAAAAAACAAACAAAAATATTTAAATTACTTCACTGTAAACTTTATGAGTATAAACCTTGGCCCATTTGCTACTCTCAGTACTTGCATTTATAGTATTAGTTAAAACTCTTGGCATAAGGTGCAATAAAATTTTGATAAGACAGTGAATATCGTGTTACTTCTTGAGCTTGAGCTTGGTCTAGATGGCACGTTGCGTCAACGTTACGTCGACATAGCGCTGTCATTGGTTACACTACATTAATACGAAAAACTTTATTCTGAAAGTCATAAATACGTATATAAAAATAAAATATATATAATAAAATAAAATAAATATAAAAAAAATTCATAATACCGATTTTCATAATTCCGAATATAACAATTCCGATGTATCATAACCCCAATTTTCATAATTCCGAAACTTCAAAATTCCTAACATTCATAATTACTATTCTTAAAATACCGAAACTCAATAGACCGAATAACAAAAATTCCGACTTCTTGATAATTCGAAACATCAACAAAATATTTTGTTTCGAATAAAAATATTTTGTTTATAAAAATTCGGAAAAGTAACAAATCGGATTTATGACTTTCGGTAAAATATATTTCGTGATTTTTAATAATAGACATTACAATTTTTCTGTATTAGGAAATTCGGACTTTTGAAAATCAGAATTTCAAAATTCGGAATAAAGTTTGCTGGAATTTTTGGGTGTTTCCGATGTCATTGCGTCATTTTTCTTATTAAATATCATATTGGTAAGTTGTTTACACGATGCGCTACGTCGACGCAACGCACATTAACGGAACTACAGCCCCCTAAACGAAGTGGGCGGGGTGTCGCAGCAACTCTCGTGTGGACGACGAGCTATGCGTTATATCTACGTTGGCACAACGCAACGCTGACGCAAAACACCGTGTGGATTGGACCTTGTTCTGTTTACGAGTTACGTCACAAATTGAGTTACTTATTGGTGCAGGAGTAGGTAACGTTAGAAATTGAGTTATGTAACTCAGGCAGTCACATGAATAACGGGTTTTGAGAATTACTAGCTGACAAGGCTTTTCTTCTATAAATAGATATGTATTTGAATTGATATGTTATAGATAGGAGATATGAAAGATATAGAGAAAGAGTATGATAGAGTTGTTATATTTGACGTCTTATAGAAGAGTATTAAAGAAAAATATTTCGTGATCTTCAAAGAAAATTATAGGATTGCTGATGAGGATGATACGGCTTATACTTGTCATTTTAAGAACGACAATACTTAATCTGTGTCGTCACAAAAATGTATAGTGGAAGAAAAACAATAGTCAAATATGACTATTGTTTTTCTTCCACTGTACATTTTTGTAATAACGTAATAACGAGAGAAATTGCCGACTTCAGATGCCTAATGTCTCGAGAGCTTCATAATAATATTATGAGATGAGAATTTACTTTTATTACCGACAAATTATGTGTGAGATAATATGGTAGGCGTAAAATTAAGACAATTTATGAACAAAATTATTTCATGATAAAACCTACTTAAACTGCAGCTTTCCACGTTTTATTATGCTTTAGTAACAGAATACTCCTTGCTGCACACCGTAATGTCATACAGAAATTTAAGGATTACAAGAACATAGTACAATAGATTGTCTTACCGCAATTTGCGAACTCTTACCTACTTGACAGGTTTTTTATTTGATACCTGCTACGAACTTAGAGCATTTAATCTTCAAAGTCAAATATTTTTATTTCAAGTGTGCAGATTAACATGCTTTTTTAAAACGGCTGTTCCAATGTGACTCCTATAGAGAAGAACACTCCATGATTCCTGACTACAGAAGGAAATCGGTGGTAACTTGTCTATTCAAAACTGGTGTACTAAAGAAGCCTGTGTCCACAGTGGACGGAGGTCTGATGAATATGGATCTGAATATGGAGGTCTGATGGATACTAAAGAAAAATAAAATTATTATTCATGTTTGACACACAAAAAATATTATTTTAGTAGTTTACATAACAAAGCTACTATTTTTGAACAGCCAAAAATAATATCACGCCATCGTCCCGACTTTATTTATTTATTTATACTTTATTGTACACCAATTACATGAAATTTACATTAAAAAAGATATATAATAAGAACCCGTACAATGGGCGGCCTTATCGCTTAAAGCGATTTCTTCCAGGCAACCTTTGGATGAATTTAATATGGCAGGACAAGTTGGCTTGACTTTGTAAAACGTCTTAGTAACAATAGATTTATTAATGTCGGACGGATAAATCAATTATGTAAATGGATTCTTCAAAAGTCCTGTGCTAACTAAAAATAAAATTTTGTGTTCATTTTACATAAATTTTTTTTAAATTATTTGAACTTGGCATTGGAAAGATAAACAGTACTTATATAAAAATATATACATTTTCTTTTATATGCGCGATAATATAACTACTTTAAAGGTATCAATATTTATGACTGGTTTTAATAGAGGTGTGGACTTATAGGCGAGGAACCGATGACTATACGGGCATTGTTTGGCACAAGGGTTTAGTTTCGAGTTTTCCGTCTCTCAAAGTCTATCTTATATTTACCGATACTACTATTGGTATTATTTCTGTAGACACCACTCTCTGTAGAATAAATATGACTTCACACAATCCTGCATCGTACTTACAAAATTTGCAGAGGAGTTAAGAGGGTACTTTACTCCTAATTTAGGTATTTTCCTTAGGTATTGCTATCCCTATTCCCGAGCACCGTGCTGAAAGGGACAAATATATCTGAAACAGATTTTACCTACAAATTCTTTGAAAAAAAGACGTTTCGTACTTCCCTTTTTTCTTCCCGAAAGTTCAACCGATTTTAATTGTTTTTACGCTATATTATAGATGATATCTATGCTTGTATCACTTTTTTTTGGTAAAACGTTACCAAATATGTGTGATAGACGCTGCAACTTTACCTAAAGAAAACCGAAAAAATCGGGATTTTCGGATGGTCATATTTCTTTTAGTTATTATGTTTTGAAAAAAAGAAAGTGACAGAAGCGTAGATGTACTCTTCGTCTACAATAAAGCGTAGAAACAATTGAAATCGGTTTAACTTTCGCGAAGAAAAAAGGGAAGTACGATACCCATATTTTTGTATGGAGCATAATTTGGTATAGTGCCCTCTTAAGACAGCAAAAATCTCTGAATATATAATCGCGGCCAGTCTTGACCAAGCCCGGTTGTATCACCCACACCCACAATTATTTTGTATGCGACAAAGATACTTGTACTTCTTGAAACATTTATAAAGTAGTAAACTACACCATTTTATTGTTATAGTTTATGTGTCCTCGAAAACAGCATCGTAATAATTTAACGAGGAGAATAAATTTATTCATTGTATTATGTATTTTCCTCTCTATTCTCGGACATATTTATTGTATTGTTTACTTTTACACTGCTTTGTATTTGAAAGGTAGATTGGTGCTGTTGTAAAGGTATAACTCTGTTACAGCAACTTATACGAGAAGTAATTCAAACAGAACAGAAACGATGAATGAAAGAAATTTACATAACTCTTATTTTTAACATTTCATTGATTGCAGGAACATGCAAGATAAGTTGCAAAATAGAATATTAGAATCACAAGTTATGATGAACATTATCTAGATTAAACGAAATTTTTATTCCAGTTGCATAAACCGTGGTAGTAAAATTGCGCTGAATATGAACAACTTGTAAAATATTAACAGAGTGATTAACTAAGTGTATAAAGCTTCGTTGATAAAAATTCTACGCAGTGAAATAATAATATGAAGTTAGTAATGCGAAAAAGAATGTAAGTTAGTACAATGAGACATTTCATGATTTTAACAAAGATGGTGATAGCCCTGATTGCTTTTTTACGTGGGTAAAAAGGTTTAAGTAAGCCAAAAATTACCACATAGCGATGATAAAAGGCTTAAATCGTTAGGTACATAAATGAGTAAAAAAAACTAAAATCACTACAAAAGTTCTGGATTTCTAATTAAAATTATTTCATTGTCAATTCGATCTTAAAAAGTGTGGAAGATTTTAACCGAATGCAAGTGAGTGAAAATCACTTGAAAAAATTCCGTGACATAGAATACATGCATCGATTAATGGAAAGATTCGAACAAAGCCAATTCAACCAGTCAATTACGAGTTTGGTGTATTTATTTATTTATTTAATGTATTTTATTTCTAACTCCAAATAATGCGATAAGGTCAAAAGTTGTACATAAACTGTGAAATTTCCAGCTCTACAGCTATCGCCGTTACAGAGAAATAGCCTGGTGAGTGGTAACTGACGGATGGACGGGTGGCTAAGCTTAAAGAAGTTTTGAGCAGAACCCTAAAAATTTCGTTTGTTTAAAATCATTACGTTGTTATCGGTCCTTCATAAGTGTGAAAAAATTTAGCTCAATGAAACATTTGAAAATAAGTGAAAATCACTTGAAAAAATTCCGTTACATAGATACATACATCGATTAATGGTAATGTACGAACGAATTGTATAAAAAAAATCTATTAAGACGAATATTGTATCAATGTATTTATAGGTAAACGTAAACTTTGTAGTACTATTTTTTGCTTTAATTTAATTTGGTTACGGTTAGAGTTACATTGTTATGTGACAATTTAAATTAACCCAGATTAATCCCTGGTCACCGTTTGTAATCTATGTAATTGCTCTTTGGTTCATTGACCAGTGCCCGGCAATGACAGCATAGAGTAATTTAATAGATACGGTCATTAAACTTTAGAATTTAATTACTTAATAAACTACTTTTAAAACAATGTGTGATGACGCAATAACTACACCAATATTACCAATAACTACACAAATATTACCACCTACTTACGGTCAGGGGTGCTGAAAAAGATAGCTAACAAGAAAATATTATGTGAGGCAAAGACCTTCATATTTAAACTTATGTAGTTACATCTATTATAATTGAGTTCTGAATTACTTTTAGTATTGACTAAATGCAAGAGAGTTCTGTTAAGTTTCTGAAGCTGGTTCTACTCTGTGATTATTCTTAACCGGTGGTACGGAATAAAGGTGATTTTTCCGTTTACTTAAGTACGCACTGCACAAATAAACCATATAAGCTCCAGATGTAAAGGAGGTCCATATTTAACAGTAGGACATTAATGGATTAGGAGGAAGAATAATGACATCGCTGTCTTTCTATTTGCGAAAATCAAATAAAACTGAATATATGGCTACTACTACCGGTAATTGCCAAAATTTTTACATCATTTGATTTGTTACAAATATATTTCTTATTTCAAAAACTAATCCTTACTTTTCAATGGCCGTAATCAATGTGATTACAACTAAAGCACGTTTTTATCAGGTGAAAAACTTTCCCAACGTTTAGCTAATTTTACTCTACGCACGCTCCAAAACGCCTGTTACAGGGATTACATACCACGTTATAAATTGCCTACTGCCACCCTCTTTACACCTTGTAAGCCAAACTTGAGAAAATGTGGTTAATTAAAACAAATTCAGTTAATTTACGCCCACAATCTACCTGTGATATTTACAGTATATAAATGAAATCAAGTCTCTTATATGCTAGACTGTTGCCCGCGATTTCGTACGCATTGTACAAATTTTTTTTACTTATGTTTTGCTTCAATTAGTCGCAGCGTGTTCTTATATAGACTATAGCCTCAATCAATTTAATAGTGCTGCAAAAGTGCATGATTTTGACTTGATCCACACCAGTGTGTCCGTGGCGTGGCGGAGAATGACTTCTAATTTTTTTGACTAATCTTAATTCTTTAGTTCTCAATATGTGCAAGTTAAATTAATCGTTTGTCGATAAAATTATTGTATTTGTATTGTTGTAATTTTGGTTTGTTGTGAGGGATTCAATGTGTGTTAGAAAGACTTTTCATAACTGCTGTATAAAATGTTGCTGCTGCTGGTAAAATGTTTATTGATCAAGTTGTTAATTCTTTATATGTTTGCTGTTGGGTCTCCCATAAATAAATAAATAAAAAGCTTTCCTCGATAAACCTACTATCTAAATCTGAAAGAGTTTTTTTTTAAAATCGGATCTGTGGGCCCTGAGATTAGCGCGTTCAAACAAACAAAACTCTTCAGCCTTAAAATATTAGTATCTACGCGTTATATATAATCATTTATATATAATTTATTGTTTTAAATTTTATTATTGAACTATGAGATAATATTATTGGAAAAAAAATTAAAATTCACAATCTTCAATCTTTACAACGTAGTTATAAGAAAATAGTAAAGAGATTCTTACAAAACATTTTTTAACATTTTACAAAGCTTTTTAGAATAGAAAATTGTTGCTTTATATCCGGTATTTGTCTTAGAGCTTTGTTTCAACAGAAGTTGATATTATAAGGCGACAAATGCTAAAAAAGTACCAGAGCAATTCTCATACTCATTGTTTACGGACACTTCTATCTCTAAATGTGCGCGAGTTGGTTTTTTGCAGGGCGTTTGTAGTTACTAATGAACTTAAGTTGTTTGTGTGCGTTAACTTATATTTTTGTCAAAGAAAACAGCGTATGTAATAGTTTCTTTTGGTTTGATACTCTAAGGTACTAGTCTATTTCAAACATGTAAGTGTATGTGTAAGTATAGTAACATGTGTTTGAGAAAATAATTATATAGTTGAGCATCTAACAAACATGTCATGCTTTTACAGCCCTGTGGCGTATCGGTTAGCGAAACTTGCACGAGTGCGATCCTTATAAAGGACAATCATTTATTGTAGGTTGACATTTATTTCCTTACATATTTTTACTACTCACGTTTGGTCTCCATTTTATGAAATTATAGACACCTATATAAGTATCTATTGTTATCTATAATTTCATAAAAAAAAGAGAGAGAGAGAGATTAGATTATTAGATATTTCGTAAATTAAATGATACACTTTAAAGATTTATTCATTAAAGGTTACAGATTTTTTTTATGGACACCTATATTTTCGTGATTTTGAAAACAAATTTTGATGAATTTGTTTCTTTTAAATTTCTTGTATTTTTTTGTATATTCGCGAATGTTATATTTTAACACCCGTGTCAGTTATACATATTTTCGAATGGTATTTACAAAATACTGGACCACTTTTTTCTGTTTTATTTTTTTATAACTAGCAGAAACAGAACGTGTGATTATGAATAACGTGCATCATACTAGCGAATAGAAACAGTTACTTTATGTAATTTTAACTCTTTAACTTCAATTATTTTAATTTAGATACTCCAGATCAAAAAGTCTAATAAGATTTATTTAAATGATGGTACAGCTTAACTCAGTGGACAGAAATGCCTCTGGCCCGGGGTAATCTTTAACCTAAATATCAACGTCTACCCTTCCATAAATTAGTTTACCACAACGTTAAAAGCCATCTGATTTAAAGGATTATGCCATTAGTCTATTTAATTGCTTTCTTTCAAGATAAACATATCAACGTAATGTAACCCACAAAAAACTTAGTGAAACGTAGTTTTTTCAATCGTTGTGTATGCTTTGGTTACGTAAGAAGCAACCTTTAATAAGTTTTAGATGAAATGTATTACAAAAATGGTCAAGCTTAGAATAAAGACCTTGTGATATCAAACTTTCTGCAGACATTTTTTTTTCGGTACAACGCCATCTATTAAGCAATTTAGTAAACTTATACTAAACTACTAAGCCCTATGGTAACAAGCCTGGTCAGCACGGCACAGTTCACCACAAACACTCTCGAAGTGAAGAAGTGTCCAATAGTAGAACGTCAATGGACTTGAGGGAGAATAGAATAAGAATAGTAACCTATTTTACCTATTCGTATGAAACTTTGGAATAACAAGCATTATAGTAGATTTTCTGATTTTTACGGAATAATAGATAAAAAAGGCAGTGATGGAGTAGCTAAAATATTTTATTAACAACCAAATAAGAAAGGTAGGCGTATTTATGGTTTTCGCAATGAATATTTATGTGCTTTCCGTTTAACTTTATCGTTTTCTCGTTACTTACAGCTGCAATTAAAATTTATGACGTCGCTATATTTAGAGAATACAGATTATCAAAGCTTTAGTACAATAAAAATTTCATTCATAATCTTAAGTTGTTTTTTTTGGAGAGATTTTGTATTTTTTTTTACTTACATCATTATTGCCCTGCCCCTAATAGATTACTTGGTCACTGTAACATATCCTTTTTTTCTATCGTCCTCTGTCAGGTGTTTTATGTGTATTTTTCCCTTATATTTTTTTATACACAAGTTAGGAATATATTTTAAACTCTACATCGTCGTAGCAACTTCGTAGCAATTGCGTAGCAATACATGATGTTGTTGGTACAATAATGTTTTCATACACAATCCTCAGTAAATCATAAAATTGAATTTCCATTATGGAAAAACTTATTATAATCACCTATTTAAAATGTTTTTGCTATTGATTTAAATGAAATAATCGTGTTATAAGTAATTTATGTTTTTTTTTATTTGAAATTTAACTATAATATATGTATATACAATATTGCTTATTTTATTAGAACTTTTAACATATATCTGAGTATACCTATTCACGTAAATGTGTATTAATCTATTTGCATAAAATAATTCATGCTGTGCGCTACATTAATATTCTGATAGTTAATCAATTAGAAATCGTAACAAAGTCTAGTGTACACATTAGTATTTGTTTAAAGTTTCGAGTGGTTTGCTAAATAAATGACGTTTTGGTGTAATAGCCTAGTCATTATAGGAATTTCACCTAGGAATTCCGAGCTATCCAGTTAAAAAAGCTGTAAATATTTGTATATTAACACCCTTAAGGATGTCTCAAAACTTACATAGGTAGGGTGCACGCAACTGTTAAATTTGAAGGTCTAAAGTCGCACAAATCGGGTCTTTGCGCTTTTTTTTCCTAAAAATCTCATTTCCTATGGGTTTTTTACTGTTTGTATGAGCATCAATATTGTAAACCACAAAACAGCTTTTTTAGCTGGATAGCTCGGAATTCCGAGATTTTTACCTCATTTAACCTTAAATGACTGGGCCATAATAGTTACTGATGCTGACTAAGAGGCACTGATGTTCAATTTCCGAGTCAATCAAGACGTGATAAGTACACATATTTTTACTCTATTAGGGATATATATACAAAAAAGCTGTTGTTCGCAACTTCGTACGCGTGGATGTTAGAAACCAGACAAATTGATCAAAAAAGCCATCCTCGTGAACCCACTCTATCTATTAAAATAAACTGTATCAAAATCCATTACGTAGTTTTGAAGATATAAACTTACATTGAGACATACATACAAAAATGACAACCATGTTTCAAAAAAATAAAGAATGATGTAGGGGTAAAATAAAACGTAAACGTATTAAATAAAATCAATAAATGAATAAAAGTTTGTTTAAATATTGTTAAAAGTTAGTAAATTAAAGACATTATCTTTTTACAAAAAATAAAATACCAACTAAAATATCTTGATAGCTAGAGCAATTTAAATAAAATTGGGTTGTAAATAGCTTAGTTCAAACTAAATAAAATATCAGTGGAAATAAAATCAAATCAAATCTCGATGCTCAAAGTGTAGTGCTTTGTGCATATGGGTTTAATCTAATGTTATATAAAAGTTGCTTTATAAAGGGATATGAAAACCTACCTACATTTTTATTAGATTTCGGCAAAGGCAGTGAAATGTCAGGAAATTTACCTGACCTTTGCATTGTAGGCAAATTCAAAGGTAAAACCTAATATGATAACGGATGTAGTTCTACACAGTAATGTGTTGGAAATATATGTATAGTTTTTATGTCACATACAATGCATGGTGATAATCCAATTTTAGGCTGTTGTTGACTGAATACATTAATAAATTATGTATAATAAAACTAAATTATGGTGGAAAAAGTGATTGCCGCAAGCGGGACTTGAACCCATGACCTCGGAATACCGTTCCGAAGCTCTCTCGATTGAGTTTATATCGTATTTCTACGTAGAAGCAATCTTGATAGATGGCGTTGTACGTAGAAATACGATATAAACTCAATCGAGTAACGATTGTGGTGGTAAATTTGAATGCTACAAGCACGACCGCAATAAGCTCAGTTGGAAAGAGCTTCGGAACGGTATTCCGAGGTCGTGGGTTCAAGTCCCGCTTGCGGCAATCACTTTTTCCACTATAATTTAGTTTTATTAAGTAAAGCATAGCATGTCAATTGCAAAATCAATAAATTACTTTAGTAAATTTTGCATATTAAAAAGATTACGGATTGAAATTGTGACTGGAATAATTGTGCACTGCTTCATAGTGCAGTGGTTAGTGATGCTGCCTGCTATTCGTGGATTCGATTGCCACACAAGTTAGTTATGTGTGATGGTTGTATTTGTAACACAAATATTTTTACTCTCTCTGGGCATTTCTTATCCGTTCTAAGCAATTTAAATAAACTTTGGGTCTAGAGGACGTTGTGTGAAATGTTCGTGATTTTTTTTTTAAATAATATATAACGAATTTACCTACTTAGGTACTCTGAGCCTTACATAAAGACAACACCGCAAGGGTGACCAACCAAGCATAAAGCAAAGTATAACATATTACAGCACTTAAATAGAAAAAGCGCCCCCATAGGCTTACCCGGGCTTTCTTATCGAGGAAACGTTTATAGGTAAGTATAAATTATTCATCTTCAAACAATCAAATAACGTCTATTTATAATTAATTAAATCAAAATTAGAAATATACAAAACAGAAATCATAGAAATTTCTGTTGAAAGCGGTTATAAAATTAAACATTTACCTTTTGAAAACACGTTATATAATTTGCGTAAGCAAATTAAATCTTAACCTATTTTCGATGTAGAGTTATTACGGAATCAGCGTTACGCATTCACGTGGGTTCTTCTAAGTATAATCTTTTAGAAACATAAATACCTAAAGGTTATGACAACATTCAAACTATTGTAATGCAGTACTTTGTTTGGGTTTCTTAAAGTATTTCTTATAGTACATTTGCAAAGTATTATTTACTAGCTGTTGCCAGCGACCCCAACCGCGTGAAATTTAGAAAAAATTTCCCCGTTTTTGCAACATTTTTCACTATTGCTTCGCTTCTACTGGTCGTAGCGTAATGTTATAGAGCCTAAAGCCTTCCTCGATAAATATTTAACACAGAAGAATTTTTCAAATCTGCCCAGTGGTTCCTGAGATTAGCGCGTTTAAACAAACAAACAAACTCTTCCGCTTTATAATATTAGTATAGATTTTTAGTTGTGAAATTTTTTACACTTATCAAAGACCAATGAAAATGCAATAATGAATAAAAGTTATGTTCAAAGTTTGAACCTTTATGGTTATAAATGTAAGAATATACAACCAGCCATGAGATAAGAGTTGAACTCGCACACCTAGAGTTCCGTACCATCGTTATCAACATAATATAATTATATTCCCGACCCTCGATAACAGAACAAAAGCAAAAGTGATGATGGTTACGAGTATTTCTTGTTATAGCATCAACTAAAAAGTTTCTAGTTCTCTATCTATCACTGTTTCAGAGATACATCCTGGTGACGGACAGACAGACAGTCTCAGTAATAAGGCCCCGTTTTACATTTTGAAATAGAACTTTAGAAATGGTTAACCCAGAATAAATTGGTTGATCTCAAGCAATAAATACCCAATCATAAAACTATTTATTCAATTAATATTTATAAATATAAATTTAATGCACTGTTAGATTTGAATTAAATTTTGGAATAAATAAAATAAACGAAGTTTTAATTGCTAGCCATTAATTATAATTGTGTTCACGCGCTCTGATACATTTTAGTTTATTTTGTAATTTTTATTCATTGTCATTTTCTTTTGTTATGTTAATAATAGTTAAAATGTCTAAAGACATAGTTAAAATGTCTAATGTCATAGTTAAGGTTAAAATGTATTTTAACAAAAGATATTATGGCAACTTAACTGGCAATAACTTAACTATAAATTCATATCTACTACTAAATAACAGCTGTATGCTTCAAACTAAAAACAGGGTTAACACAAACATTCAGATATACCTTTAATAATATAAACTCGTAGGAAACAAATATAATGAAAAGGGTAAAAGTTGAACGCGGAGGAGGCCCAAGAAGATTGAGTATATTAACACCTACAAAACTTATTGAGGTCAACTTGTGGATTCTATATACGCAACAGGAGGTAGGAAGTACTAAACATCTTAGAATAAAGAAATGTACTACAAATGTTCACATTTAGTCTAACTAATGGCTCGTACGCGCTCTCTTAGACAAGATTGCGTTCTTAGACTGCCTTCTAATAAAATATTTGTGATCGATAACTACACCAATTTACTACCAGCTATTAGAAATTTGTTATCTTTTCCGTGTGGTGTCGGATTAAGAATACAAATATGACATTTCCTTTCCAGGGTGCTGTAAAAGCCAGCTAAGGAATATTGTACACAGATATCATCCTCTATGAGAGAAGGGAAACTCGAAACTAAACCCTGTGCCTACACGCTTGGTCAGCACGGTATAGTTGATCATAATCCTTCCCAAAGTGGAGGAAGCCTGTTCACATGTAGGTAAATAATATGTTTAGGCTCTACATTTACGCAATCTAATCAGGTCTCAACAGATTTAAATATCCTGATCTATAAAAAAGGTAGGTTGTCGTATCAAGAGGGTTTGAAAAGAAATGAGTCTAGAATAATCTAATCTAATGTTTAGATTTTAAATACTTCGTAGTTAAAATGTTTCAGTTTAGTGTCTTTTCCAAATAATGGAATGAATGAAACAAAGCTTTCGTTTAAATAACACAATGCACAAAAGTTTTACCATTCACTGTTCCAAATTTAATCTCTATTTCATAACCTTTTATTCATAAAGCTCGTCATTGTGAAACTTTTATTCAACACTACGATGAACATTAATTGTTTCAATATTTCAAAATGCAAATAGTTAAAAATTACTACACAATTCTGTTTTTTTTTTCTTTCTCTATCCCATTGACGTCCCACTGTGCGCTTGAGCTTTTTCCACTTAGAGAGACGTTATCTGTGTACATTACCTGGGAAGGAAATGGGGTGGCGACACTTGTATTTTCAATCCGTCACCACACGCATATTTACCAGTTTACGCTTTACTAAGTAGTAACAGTTGGCTAGTTATCGAAAATTGAAGTTTTGGCAGCAACCGTACTTGTATCTAACACATATCATATAGGTTTATATTTAATTCTCTATTACTGAGACTTTGTTATCTGTGTATCAGTTCGTTTGTCACTTGTAGATATATATTATAGATATTTGCAACGGTGACAGCTAGAGAACTGAAAGTATCACAGTTCGTATGTATCAGTTAATAATACAACAACAAATACTCATCATCATCATTATTATGCCGTTTTTCCGTTATTTGGTGTTATTTGGGGTCGGCATGACGAATATGTTATGATAATATTATAATGGTACAGAACCTTTTGTGTGTGAGCCAAACTTGTACTTGACCTGTTTTTTACTTATTACTGGAGTAACCAGTTTATTTTCCCACTTTTATGATGACCCACGATCATCAGACTATACTAGGTAAGTATTATCATTATAATTTTCATTAAACATTAAGCTTAGCTAAAAATAATTAAGCCAGGTCGTAAAAGCTGATCATTCTTAACAAGTCATTATGTTCCGAAATAGGATATTTAACCTACTATAGGCTACGTTTACGACAGGCTGTTCAAATCTTTTACGATATTATGCAGAGTCATTGTATTTTATGGTTTTTAGGGTTCCGTACCCAAAGGGTAAAAACGGGACCCTATTACTGAGACTTCGCTGTCCGTCCGTCCGTCTGTCACCAGGCTGTATCTCAAGAACGGTGTTAGCTAGACTGTTGAAATTTTCACAGATGATGTATTTCTATTGCCGCTATAACAACAAATACTAAAAATAAAATAAAATAAATATTTAAGGGGGCTCCCATACAACAAACATGATTTTTTTACCGTTTCTTGCTCGATACTAATAACTTTGCCTTATGTTGCATAGATAATGGTACGGAACCCTTCGTGCGCGAGTCCGACTCGCACTTGACCAATTTTTATATCCTTTGATTGAAAGTAAATGTTTAGGTATTTTAACCACGGTCGACGGACCGTGACCGTGATAAAAAGATGTTTTTGTTCGTCTATCAGCAAACTATACTCGTATTCTGCTTTGCTGTAATAATTGACAACAAAAGTTTATTAGAAATTATTTCTAAGCGCCTAAATTTATCTATGTCATAAAAAATACAGAGAAAATAAGTCAAAGGATTCACCTCTCGGTTCTTGGTGTAGATTATTTGTTGTATAATGGTTGTATAGTCAAGCTATACTGTCGTTAGGCACACGCTTACTGAACATTACATAAATCTATACATCGAATAAAACATCTTAATTTAGTAAAGATTTTACCAGATTTTAGCATATAATTGCTGAAAAACAATCGACGGGACAAAGTTGCGGCTATTATCACAATGATTATACTTACAAAGACTACATTATCCAATACATTTCATGGCTGAGAAAATAATTCATAGAATTAACCCCTCCAATCTTGGTCTAATCGTACTACACGGATGTAATACCTTAGGAATTGAATAATGAAATTAAAACTAATAGGCAAAAAAATAATAGGCACTCGAGTGTTGAAATGTAAGCGCTTGCTACGTACAATTATTAACATAAGGATCGTTTTTTTATGACTGTATAATAGACCGAGTTTAATTATCCTTGTTTTTCTTATTGTTCGGAAAGAATTCCTTCAAAAACTTAATTAAACAGAACTAAATTTCTACGGTACAAGATTGCCTAATTTTTTATTACTAACAAAATTTTTGCATGTTAAAGTTAATTAATCTTTCACAAAACTGAATTTTGGTTAATTAGTTTTTGGAGGTTAGAGCTTGGCGTTTTGAAGAAAAATATAGCTACGTTTTACAAATAAAGCCATTAATGAAGTCACCAATTTTAATGACTTTAACTGTAATAATGCAAAAAATTATCAATCAGATCAAATGCAATATTTGTGACTAAATTTACTTTTGTAATAAATACAGAAATCTGGTAGGTCTCACAAATGAGCACGTAATTGCACGAATTTGTAGTTATTGGGACTGATTTCACTCCGTCTTTATCTTCACAACGCACATTGTTCTTTGAACTAAGTTAGGATAGATATCAAAAGCTTTACAAAACAGTAATCTGTATCAATTACTGAGTATTTTGTTTGACGAAATAAACTTTTTCGAAACAAATATAGAATAATATCTCCGATGATAAATGACACGAGAACAAACAATATCAATACGTGACAACACGTCCAAAGTTTCAACGCAGTTTCAAGCTCGTATCTGTTATGAAATTGTATTGCAAATATAATAAATCATATAGATATTTATACATACTGATATCAAGTATTTAGAATTTATACTTAGACAATTATATTAAGTGCTTCTGTTGGACATGGACCTATTCTCTTCAGGTTATTTTGGAGTACTATGCTACGCTGACCAGGGCCCCAAATCCGGTAAATGAATTGTGTCACTGTGGTAGCTCAATGGAACATTATAACCTCAAAAAAATGGACCATTATAACCTGATAAAATTTGCCACTAAGCAATCAGTTATTGCATTTGTTGATTGCATAGTGGCGAATTTTAATTCATTTTTTGTTTCAAACTTCAAGGAACATTGAATAAAACAAACATTGAATAAAAATTTGAATAAAACATTGAATAAAAATTTCACTTCTTTTCATTTCATTGAATAACGAACTTGACCACCAGGCGTGTTGGCATAAGGTGTAGTTTAGAGTTTTCCTTCCCTCACATTTAGCTGGCTCTTACAGCCCCTAGGACGGAAATATTCTAGTATTCTGCATCCCTCACTACACAGCATAGTTATTGTAACTAAATTGCCCCATTAGAAAGGATATTTTTCTATAATTTGATCAGGACTTAGAATGTGTTAAAAATATTTTATCGAGTGCTTATTCTGCACATAACCAGCTATTATCCGGTACTTGAGACGAACCCCTAACATTGAGAGGGTTCATAACGAAATATTATTCAATGTATACTCAGAAAATAAGGTAAATATAATTGGTTACATATAGAAATTCAAACTGTGTTCGTGTATTGTATTTCTTCTAAGTGAGTTTCATAGACCTAACCTTTTATATGGTCTTAAGAGAGCAGGATTTCTTTAGCTGTCTGTGTGGTGACGGATTAAGTATACAAGTGTCACCACCTGTTTTCATTCTGAGGGTGCTGTAAGAGTCAACTAAGGGATATTGTTATCAGATATCATCCTCGGAGGAAGACATAACACTTGAAAATAAACCCTGTGCTAACACGCCTGGTCAGGGTGGCACAGTAATTCATAATCCTTCCTAAAATGGAAGAGATTTGTTTTCAAAAGTGTGACGTCAATGGGCTGATGAGAAAGAGATAGAAAGAGAGATTCTGAGGGCAAGTTTCACGATAAATGTATTTCATGGCAAAATATCAACAGAAATGGGATAAGAGATTTAACTTAGACAAAAGAAGTATACTAACAATGTTATTGTGATATGCATAAATGTGTTTAATTAAGATTATGTATACTAAAATAAAATAAAGGTCAGTCAAGTACAAGGCAAACTCTTACACTAAGGGTCTAGTAGGTGTAGACTAAACAAGATTAACATTATATTTAAAATAAAGGTCAAATTATATATGACAAAACTTAATTTTATAGTTATACTAGCTGACCCGGCAAACGTTGTTTTGCCATACAAAAAAAAAAGGTTTGAAAAATAGATGTTGGCCGATTCTCAGACCTAATGAATATGCATGTAAAATTTCATAAAAATCGGTCAAGCCGTTTCGGAGGAGTACGGTAACTAACACTGTGACACGTGAATTTTATATATAAGATATAAGTATATCCCGCCTACATTTCAGTTGCATAGGTATTGGTAACTCAAACCTACGCATTTTGGGAAATTTAACAGTATATTACGTGTGATTTATGAGATGCAGTCCACTAACAAACAAATAAATGGATTAATAATAATCGGCAAAGAGATAGGTAGGGAATCATTCTGAAATCTGACAGTATAGGAAATACTGAATGAACGAATGTGTGAATGAATATATGTATGATTTAAAGAATGAATTAATTAATGGATGAATGGTTTATTTGCAGAACATTCGTTAGCCAAATATTATATGAAGAGGTCAGATTATAATAATCGTAGTGCGATATTCAACCGCAAAAAACAAATTCGATTATTTATTTCATAACTATGAAGTGCTTTTTTCCTTAAAATGAATGGATAAGAAAGCTTAAAAACCCCCACCAAAAACTCAACCCTGAGATTATTATGAAAAGGTTTCTTCAGTTACAGAATTCTAAAAAATAATCCTCGTTTTATCTGTTTCGTTAAAAGATGTAATATGTAAAAAGTACCGAAAAGGTTAATTATTTTTTTAACATATCTCGGATTTGTTCACTCACATTTTCTGCTATTAGCAAAAATGAAAAAAACATTATCTTAACGTAATATTTTCACAACGTTATTTTGAGTAGCTTTTTGTGTTTGTTATTATTATGAAGTTATGAGTTGACATTCATTTATGTACTAGAGTCAGTGTAGTTGCCCTTAGGGACACAGACATTTTTATGAGTGTTGTATTTACTACTCGTATATAAAAATTATTTTGTTGTTTCATAAACTCGAGGTATCAAAAAATGCTTATGTGTGTAAGAAGTTTTACTTCTTTGTTTTATTCTTCGGGTTATCTATTATTTTTCTTGTTCCTTAGGTCCTTCTAAGAACTCTAGGTTTATCAGACTCTGGTAAGACCTGGTATGACCTTGTAAGTGTGTAAACGTCACATTTTTATGAAATGTTCTAAAAAAGACGTACATTCAAGTTTCTACAGGAACTGTTATCGAGAAACACATAAATCAAACAATAACTGCTTTGTAATAATTGTTAATTGTAAGCTTCGATTTCGGAACTTGAAAACGAAATAATATGTCGTTTATTTCGTTCAGAAATCGAGATAATTTACCTTAATAACTGAAGAGCTCGCGAAACGAAATCTACTTACATCAATCAAAACATTCATTATTCATAATACAGTCGTAAAGGGAACATTTTCTACAGAATGTAAAAGGTACTCATATTACCTGCATGAAGATAAAATGTTATGACGTTTTGAACATAAGGGCCGATATCGTTGTCTAAATCAGTCTAAATATATGTGTGAGATTAAGTTTTAAGTACCCGGATGACCGACACGAACTTAGCTTACTACTCTATTTATAGCACCCTGAGGAGGACATGGGGATATTTTCTAACACTTGCGCGACTCATCTGTTTAAATAAAACTACTTTTTACGGATTTAGACGCGTATATTTGTTTTAAATTTTGGCCCGACGTTTCGGAGACTTTGCAGTCACCATGGTCACGGGTGAGACTCACCCGTGACCATGGTGACTGCAAAGTAGTTTTATTTAGGACATGGGGAGGTAACACATTTATTCATAATTCAAAAGCACATGTGCAAACGAAAATGTAACTTAATAATTATTATTCTCTCATAATCGTAAAATGAATTACATGTATAAGGAAATAGATTTTTTATCTTTACTAGGAGAAACTGCTTAACTTATTTTTATAGACGTATGATATCGTCTGGATAAACACATAATTACGTAATAGTAAAAAAAAAATTACATTAATTAATTTTTTTCGCCGAGGTAAACAGAAGAATCATCTAATACTCTTTTTAAGAAAATGGGGTGATGATACTTGTGTCCTAAATCCGACATCATACGAATATACCCGAAATATCATACTAAAACAAACAGTCTAAATAGGTTATGACAACTTGTATATCGTGTATTTTACTAAAAGCACTTAAACACGAACGTGACATTACATAAAATGGAAATTTAATTTATCATGTATTTTTGCTATTATACCTGTCAGCGAATTTACGTATCTTTTGATTGAAAAGATATTTTATATTATTAAACTTTAAGTGTAAGTTTATTGTTTTTTTTTTACGTACATTTCACACAACGTCCTCTAGTCCCAAGCTAAGCTTATATGCTTGTGTTATGGGTACCAGAATACGGATAGAATACATAAACTACTTTTCTTTTGTAAATACATACTTATAATACATAGAAACACCCAGACGCAGAACAAACATTTGTATAACATTTATAAACATCACATGAATGATTGTCCCGAGCGGGAATCGAACCCGCGACCTCGTGTACGGCGGTCCGTTACATGAACCACTAGAGTTTTAAATTCAATACTTAGTACGTAAAAGTACTTTTAGTTTCTTTGAATTCATTAGCAGTCCATTCCGTTTTTGTTATAATTTTTGCATATAAATACATTTTACCACGTCTACTAAATAATTCTAAAACCGTCAGTATTTTAACGTTAATCAAATAATAGAAACTTATTTTGAATGTTTTAATTAAATTTGCAATTTCAAATAATCTGCATTTACAACCACTGGCTTTAACGCCTGGGGCGAACCCCAAAGTTAAAGGCAATTATCGAATCACTAATGGACTATTCGTTTACTTTAGTAGCAAATTAATTTATAAAGGTGAGATTGTAGTAGATTGTACCATACATTAATTTGAAGTGAAATACTGACGATGATTTTAAAGCACACAATTGTTGTTGTTCGTTTTAAACTACTTTATTTCATAACTAGCTGTTGCCCGCGACTTCGTACGCGTCGAATTTAGAATTTTTTTCCCGTTTTTGCAACATTTTTCACTATTGCCTCGCTCCTATTGGTCACAGCGTGATGTTATATAGCCTATAGCCATCCCCTATAAATGGGCTAACCACCAGTAGTTCCTGAGATTAGCGAGTCTAAACAAACAAACAAACAAACTCTTCCACTTTATAATATTATAGTATAGATTTATGAAACAAACTAGCTGTTGCCCGCAACTTTGTACGCGTGGAATTTAAAACGCCACAACCAAACAATACAAAAAGGTCATCCTCTTGAACCACCCTATCTATTAAAAAAAAACGCATCCAAATCAAATTGCGTACTTTTAAGATATAAGCTCACATAGGGACATATATACAAAAATAACGACTATGTTTTATAATAAGTAAGGATTATACACACAGATAAGTACATAAATTATGCTATACCTATATTAAATGTACAATAAAAACTTTGCCAGGACAAAGCCTCCAAAAGTCCTTTACACGACTTACCAACAGAATTATTAAATTTAATAAAAATAAGTTGTTAAGTAATATATAAAAAAAATAACGACATTATTTTTCATGAATAAACCTTTCAATAAATTAAGCTTTATTTTTATATTGTAGCCAGAATAATTAAATCATAAAAAGTGTTAATTTTTTATGGAGGCAAATACGCTGTATATAAAATACAATCAAATCACAGTGGCGTAAACAAATTGTTTAATGTACGTACAAAAATAATAAAATAATAACAACTATGTAAGTACTTTCACACTTATTCGTAATAAATAATCTAGCCACCTGCTACGGCGTAGCATGAAATTACGTCATTTATTTATTTATTTAATTAAATGCAAGCTTACAGTATAACCAAAACACTAGCATTACAATTCAGAATATCACATGTAGAACATAATTCGACAATTGTATTATTTATTGTATTAAGCATGTGAGATGTGCAGGACATATCACCAGTCTTCTGCACATCCCATATCGGTATTCATGTTGCAATTTCCTTTGTGTTATAGCAATCAATGAAAAGCAACGTATGGTAGTGTTGTTTTTTTCAGGTGATATATATTATATTCAAACAAAATTTAAATTTGGATAATATAAAATTTTATGACGTCGCCTAAACCACATGAGAAACTATTACATGAGCCTGGCAATAATGCGCTAAGCCAGTGAGTCGCCACACAAAAAAAGCAGCGTAAAAGTACTTGATACGGAAATTACCCTAAAGCAATAAAACAAATATGAAAAGGGACTATATCAATTTAGCTCTCATTGAACTAACAAAAAGGGGGTGATAATGTAGACTTTGCAAATCTAATGACACCGCAATCAACCCGTTTAAAGAACTAAAAAAAAAAACAAAAAATAACTATTGAATCATCTAAATTTCAAACAAAAAGCCATTGAATAAATCACGTATTATAACTCTATAATGTACCATGTACATAATTTACAATTTATCTTAGATAAAGCTAGTAGAAAACTTCTGTAAAGAAAATATATTGCCGAAGTTTAATCCCACCCGAATATCCAATGGAAAACTTAGTATAAAGTACTTATTATGTGTAATACAGATATATGTTTGTGTAAAAAGAATTGAGTTTACTATTGGGTTGTTCCGAAAGTCATTTCGTTTTTTCTTGTGAAAATGAAAGACAGTTTTCGTATTATAAACAAATACTTAAATTATTTTTGTTGAATTTGATAAATTTAACCTCAATCCGATCTCACGTGTTGTTATTCGCCAGTTTACATCAACTAATGCCTTTATCGCGTCTTTATCAGCTTCAACCGGCCTTCCCGAACGTGGTATCTTCGACATCAAAATTGCCTGATCGAAATTTAGCGAACCAGTTCTGGCACTGGCGTACTGTCAACACACCTTCTCCATACACACCAGTCAATTTCTTTCTGGATTAAACAGCATTTTTACCCTTTTGTAGTAAAACAGTAAGATATATCGAAAATGCTGCTTATCGCTCTCCATATTTAAAAGGGCACCAACCAAAAACTACAGCGTAGAATTAATTGGAATTTTTCAGCATATAAAAATTATACGGCTTAAATGTGAAGTTGGGTGCAAAAGAATTTTTCAATTCGAACCAGTAGCTCCTGAGATATATGATCTGCGTTCAAATAAACAAACAAACTCTTCGGATTTACAATATTAACATAGATATAAAACTCTAAAAATGGTAATTTAATTGAAATTATTTTTTTAGTTTAAAAACTAAATACGTTACCCAAAAACACGCTTGAAAATCCTGGATATTTTTTTATTATTACGATGGCCATCAGTCCGTAATAAGAGTGCAATGTATATTGCAAGTGGGCGAAAATCACTTTTCAAGATTCCGTAACATATACATACATACACTGATTACACAGATTACTAGATATGGACGAAGCTAACAAAATGTGTATTAATTTATTAAGTGCACTAGCAAAAAAAGCCATGCTCATGAATGATTTAGTAATGAAACTAATGATAGATATATATTTATAACGTTAAAACCGTAAAAAATAGGTCTTTTACGACGGGCCTCGTGGTCTAGTGGTTTAGGTAACGGACTGCCATTCACGAGGTCTCGGGTTCGATTCCCGGTCAGGACAATCATTTGTGTGATGCTTTTAATATTGTCATACAAATGTTTGTTTTGCGTCTGGGTGTTTACTATGTATTATAAGTATGTATTTACAAAAGAAAAAGTAGTTTATGTATTCTATCCGTATTCTGGTACCCATAACACAAGCATATAAAGCTTAGCTTGGGATCAGAGGATGTTGTGTGAAATGTCCATGAATATTTATATTTATTTATATTTTATTTTCGGAATTCGGCAATCATTTCATACTACATAGTAATAGTTTTTTTTTTTTCGAAGATTCTTTTTTAGGAATAAGTAAATGTTTTAGTACCTATATAAAAAAAAGAATCTACATATAACATATTTTATGCATCGAAAAATTCCTCCGCATCGATGTCCATTGGGCAACGTGCCCAGAAGGCTGGCCGCATTACCACGCTGGATAGCAATTGCTATCCTTTGTAATAGTATATACCTGCTAACATTTGCGAGTAAAAAGCTTCTTACCATACCAAGTAAATTGTAAAACGAACTTATGGAGGAAGAAAATACACGTTACAAGGGAATGCAAGTAATGTGATAATGAAAAGGTAAAACAAAATTACGCTACCCTCGTAGTCGTAACCAGTTTAATCAAAAATTAAAATGTATATTAAAGGTTACCTTGAAACAAAGACATCCAATTTACTCTGTGTCTTTTGCACGTTGCATTAAATTTTATACTTGATAACACAATTTTGTGTTTTAATATATTTAGAAATGATTTTGGGTATTATTATTCATGGACATTTCACACAACTTCCTCTGGTCCCAAGCTAAGCTTATATGCTTGTGTTATGGGTATCAGAATACGGATAGAATACATATACTCCTTTTTTTTGTAAATACATACTTATAATACATAGAAACATCCAGACGCAGTACAAACATTCGTATGACAATTAGAAAAATCACAGAAATGATTGTCCCGAGCGTGAATCGAACCCAATCAATCAATCAATCAAAATCAATTATAAAACATATTAAGTAATTACAGAAAGACTGAATGTCAAGTGTAGCTTACACTTGACATTTAGTCTTTCTGTAATTCCCAATAAATCTTCATTAATATTATAAAGCTGAAAAGTTCGTTTGTTTGAACGTGGTAATCTCAGAAACTACTTGATGATAAGATTTGAAAAATTCTTTTTATGTTGAATAGTCCATTTATTCAGGAAGGCTATATAATATCATTAAGTGGACTTAATGTTCTTGAGGTAATAAAGATCTTTAAACACAATATCACGCTGCGACCAATAGGAGCGAGGCATCAGGGAAAAATGTTACAATGTTCTAAATTCCACACGTACGAAGTCGCGAGTAACAACTTGTATTTAGATGAGTTTGAAAAAGAAAGTAATTTTATATGTAGTTTAGAGAAAATATTCGGATATAAGCTTTAAATACCCACAAACGTAAATGTCTTTTCCACTCATTACATTGGGAGCTATTTTTCACTAAAAATAAAGACAAATTAAAGTGTAAATAATTTACCCTGGCTTCGCACGGGTAGATACTTTAATGACTTGTAACATAAAAATATTATTTTAATCGAATAGGCTACATTTGAATAGAAAATACTATTAAAGCAGATAACCAAAGTACCGTACAGTGTAAGACCTATTAAAAAATTTTTTTTCACCGTCAGGAAGATACACTCACTATCCCCAAAATTTATCAAGGATACTGGGACAGATTTTTTTAATAGGTCCAGCACTTTCGTAGCCTACTCAATTCAAACAAATAATCAAATCTCTCCTCCTATCTCTAATCCTATTAATAACATTAGTATAAAAACAAGTTACAAATCTATAGTTAGTAATATTTAGCAGTTTTAATCACCATTGTTATTGTGACAGTCGTCCTTAGCTTTTAGCGTGAATGTCATACAATTTAGCATTTACAGTATTTCAGACTTTATTTCAAGAAGCCAAATGTAACAGATATAACAGAGATCACAATCAGTAACATGAAACTCTCAATAGCTGTCACATGTAACTTAATATATCAAATTAGTTTTGAAGTAGGTAATTATAGCTCGTATGACGTCACTATTCTGTACGCTCTGTAACAAGAATATCTAATTCCACATTGCTGGGTAGGTACATAAAATATTAAATCAAGTTGTATTGTATAATAAAGAGAGAAAGTGTCATGAAACGACCATTCCATCAGTATAGTCTCTATACAAATAATAACACTAATATTTAACAACGACACAAAGAAACTGCGACGACGATGAGGCAATGAAAACGTAATAAAATATTTTTCTTAGATTAAAGTAATTTTAGGTAATTAACGTGAAAATGTTAATCAGGTTATAATTTTTTTAAATGCTTGTTTTTTATAACATAACCACTTGATATCGGTGTGAGAAATCACTGCTTGCTACTTCAGTCTTTAAAAAAGAGTTTTAGGAATTGACGATGTAACGCATTACGTAACGAAATTGATTGTACACCTAAAAAGTGTGGAGTATAAAAGTGAGCATGAAATTGAAACGTTGGGTAGCCAAAAGTTTGAAAAAGAAGCTAATTCTAATGTTCTGAGCGCAAATAGCTACGATAAAAACCATATTCTTAAACATAGCATACTAAATGAAAAAAATCTATTACAATATATAAACATTCAAGGCAACATTCCAGCACTATTAGTAATCTAAATTGCCTCCTTCGGTAGTAGTTTGCTAAGAACAAAGAGAATAATGTGGTAAGTACTTAAACAATATAGCCTAGGTAAGTGGTATAACAAACTTAGATTAAGTAATTATTCTTGGCAGTCTTTCAAAAGTTTTAACTAACAGAACAGGCGTAAAGTTCATATTTACAGTTGTCATTTCATCAACGTTCATAAATTTTATTATTTTGATGTACGTGAGACACCTACGTCTTTTGTGCAACTTTTAAAGGTATATTAGTACTAAAGGTTATTAGGTACTAGCCGTGGCCCACAACTTCACACGCGTGGATTTTAAAAACCAAAACCCTACAAATTATACAAAAAAGCGGTTCTCTTGAACCACTCCACCTATTAAAAAATGTCGTATCTAAATCCGTTGCATAATTTCAAAGATATAAGCTCACATAGAGGCATACATACCATACATAAATGACTTAATAAAAATATAATAATGTTATAGGTTTCATTATTCATTAGTATTTTTAAAATACTATTTTATGCTTTGCTTTCAACTTATACAGGACTGCAAATTGACGCCATAGCTAGAAAAATATTTAGAAGCTAAGCGAGATTTGTATAACATTTAGCAACAGTCAGGGAGATTTTACAATAATTTGCTTAATTCAAATACTAAGAAACACACTAGAAAATTCTGAACACCATTTACATTACTGCATTGTCATCGGTCCTTAACACATGTGCAAAATTTCAGATCAATCCGAGTACCGCAAGTGGGGAAAATCACTTTCAAAAGATTCCGTTGCATAGATTAATACATTGAGAGATACGTACTGAGCTAATAAAAGCGTGTTAAAAAGTTTGTTAATTAAAAAAGAAGCGATTCCAAACTAATTATGAAAGGCGAGCCTCGTGGTTGAGTGGTTTATGTAAGGGACTGCCGATCAAGAGGTTGCGGGTTCGATTCCCGCTCGGGACAATCATTTGTGTGATTTTTCTAATTGTCATACAAATGTTTGTCCTGCGTCTGGGTGTTTCTATGTATTATAAGTATGTGTTTACAAAAGAAAATTAATATATGTATTCTATCCGTATTATTGTACCCATAACACAAGCATATAAGCTTAGCTTGGGACCAGTGGACGTTGTGTGAAATGTCCATGAATATTTATTTATTTAATTAAAGACACAAATATGTAAGAAAATATTAATATTGGGTATAATATTTGATTCCGAAAATGTATGTCTTACACAAGTAAGCGAAAAATAATATCTTTGTGTAATAACCGTGAAGATACAAAATAGAGCGGTAAACATAATGTGGCATGATGAACAATATTATGAGTCTCGTTAAATTATTACGATGTTGTAGCCGAGCGCCCATCCACCACAATAAAAGGACGTCTTTTACTACATTATTAGTGTTTCAAGACTAGAATATCACGAGATTTTATGGTCCTAAATATAGCTCCACTACAGTACTGTAGTGATCACTATGTATTCCTTTGTTCTTTGAAAGTTTTACATATGACGAAACTGAAGGCTTAATAAAAATACCAGAGTAGTTTTAAAATCGCATTTATTTTGATATTATTGATTCATATTTACATAGACATATGCACATACATACACACCACACACACACACACACATTTACACACTTACAAATTTACCTTGCATGCCTTGAACACACATGTGAAAATAGTGAAATACGTTTACTTACCGTATTATGTTACAATACGAAACCAGAGGACGAGCGCAGGCACTGAGTGCTGAAATACAGGCTTCTAGCCTAATTTAGTACCAGATCCTAATATGTAATCAATTTTAACATATTATTATTATGTATTATATTTCTAACATCTTTTGTTAATATAACTGTATTTTGTGATAGAATTGTATGTTTTATTTATTTCAATGTTTTGTTCAATGTTATTACTTGAAAAGTTATAACCTGAATTCTATTTGAAAGCTTTCTGAAGCTTTTAGCTATGACAAAGCGAAGCTTAAAAGAAATAAAAGTTAAAGAAAGATATTCTTTTAAAATGCATGAATAGTTTTATGTGACTGGCTAGCTATCTATTGCGTAGCTATACCTACTCGTAGCTAATATTATAAATAGTTATAATCTTATAATTTAGTAAAATTAAAAATATTTTAAATTGGCCTGATGAAAATCTTTTTTAAAATGGATACGGAAATTTTCTTTTTCCTCATCTTTCTAATTTATTTTTATAAAGTCTCAACACGTTCAGAATTTTATAAAATTAATTCCAGTTCAATCTATTACTTCTACAACTAGAAATAAAAAGAAGAGACATAATATCATGGCACTTTTGCTCTACTATAATATCTGGATTCAAGTATTAATGACGTATCTATTAGAGTTTAAGTTGAGGATAAAACATTTACTGCACTGGAAATTGTTCAGTAGAAAACTGGTAAGTTTACTTTGAACTTATTTAACAGATAAAAATCAAATTAAAACTATTAACTCATCTGATGAGATGAGAAAGTGTTATTGACATTCTTGCTACCTGAACGTTGTCTAATAGGATTTTCAATACATTTACTGAACAACAATTTAAAAACTTTTCTTTTCATAAATATATCTGCAATAGTACTAAAGTTTTAATAAAACAATACGTCAAGCAACGCTTTAAGGGAACAGAAATTTATTTATATGTTTACTAGCTGACCCGGCAAACGTTGTTTTGCCATACTAAAAAAAAAAGTTTGAAAAATAGATGTTGGCCGATTCTCAGACCTACTGAATATGTATGCAAAATTTGAGAAGAATCGGTCAAGCCGTTTCGGAGGAGTACGGTAACTAACACTGTGACACGTGAATTTTATATATTAGATGTAGTTAAAAGTGCAGCGTAGTTTGCAAGCAATTAGAACGAATTTTGAATATTCAACCCTCGAGATGTGATACTTTGTAGGAAAGTCTGTCATGATTCTAGGACTTGTTTAGTTCTTTATTATCTACTAGCTGCTGCCCGCGACTCCGTCCGCGTGGAATTTAGAAATTTTTCCCAGTTTTTGCAACATTTTGCACTACTGCTTCGCTTCTACTGGTCGCAGCGTGATGTTTTATAGCCTAAAGACTTCCTCGATAAATGGCCTATATAACGCTGAAAGAATTTTTTAATTCGGCGCAATGGTTCCTGAGATTAGCGCGTTTAAACAAACAAATAAACTTTTCAGCTTTATAATATTAATAAAGATGTAATTTTTAGTAACTATTTCTGTAATTTGTGCTACATGATGTTCCAATTAACGAGTTATATAATAACTTTATAACAAACCTTTAATTTTCCCCAGTAAAAAAGTAATTTCTTTTCAATAAAAAGACTAAAAGTAAGCGAGCTTGCTAAAATAACCAGATAAGACTTTTGCGGAGTTTTCATTCTTTTAGGTAACAAATCTAGCTTAAGTTCATATAATTTTCATTATATTTATGCGCAGTTAATCTATATAGACCCAAGTCATAAATTTTAATTGTTCTTATAATTACGGCGCGTGAAAACGGTATCTTTAATCGGTGAAAACACATAAATATTCATTCCGAAAACCATAAATACGCCCACGATTCTTATTCAGTTGTTAATCGGCTGTTCTGTCTGCTTAGAATGGTTTCTGGACAATATTCGCAAATCGGTTTTTATTCAGTAACTATTTAAAAGACGGGACTCATGGTCTAGACTCTAGTGATTCATGCAACGGACTGCCGTTTACGAGGTCTCGGGTTCGATTCCTGCATGGTACAATCATTTGTGTGACGTTTATAAATGTCATACAAATGTTTGTACTGCATTTGGGTGTTTTCTATGTATTATAAGTATGTATTTACAAAACAAAATAGTATATAAATGTAGTAGGTATCTATATCTGTATGATTATGAGACGATACCGTATTATGATACAAACATAGAAATATAGCTTACTTTGGGGCCAGAGGACGCTGTGTGAAATATTCATAAATATTTATTTATTATTTATAAAAAAAAACTTTTAGTATCAATGCCTTTCTTTCTTCGGTGTGAAAACCGCAACATTAAGCTAAGCAACGTCCCTTTTTTCTCCTATGGATGGGACACATTGGCACACACTATTCTGTCAATTTATGTATACCTACTCATCTTCTTATTTTTATCTTTTTGTTTGGTGATTTTTCGTTTACTTTTATTTGTGCCTATAAGTTTACAAGTTATGTGTACTTTGTTGTGTCCACAAGGGTGAGAAATAAAATCTTTCTTTCTTTCTTTCTTCTTCAGACTGATGACTATTTACAAGAAAAATATAAATCACGATTTATAAATCCGAAAATACCAAGAGTCTAATCATCTATTTGAAGACAATTTACACAGACTTCAAAATATACGGTGTCTTCAGATCTTCCGGCTAGAATGTTATAATTGTAATACGGTAATATTTCTAATGGTCTTATTCATAATGACTTATCCGAGGTTTAAAAGTTCGCTAAAATCGATTCGCGAAAATTGTCAAAAATCGTTATTCATAATAGTCTTTTTACGTTAAAACGTTTATCATCTCTCCGATAAAATCTCCGTTTAATCGTCCGACAAGTCATTATAAATAAGACCCTTGTCTTCTAACTGTAAAATTAATGTTAGTGTACGTTATATTCTCCCCAGAAATACTTTAGATTGTCTGACATTTAATAGACATTTTAACAATAGCATTTGAAGACGCTGTGCTACATTATGTTAAATTAGCTTTTGACTTATTATGTACTGCGTATAAAGTTTGAAACTTGAGAGTTGTTGTTGGTTGTATGTACAACAAACAAAACATCTTTGAACGCTTTGTTACAACAAGCCACTTGTACGGGTACTTTATTATCTCCCTGACAGTGATTGGCAGTTCATGGTGTTTGGTAAACGTGGCAAAAATTATGACAGTCATTTGTTAAGGATATAGTGAAATGATCGAAGCACAGTATAACAGTAAGTTTTCATGCAGGGGCAGCCGTATCAGCCGTATCAATTATACAGGGCCCCCGGACAATGGGGGCCCTCGACGTGCGTAAGCAAAAATTAATAAATACTTCCCAAATTTTTTATTATTTCAGAAATACCAAATATAAAAAAAAATCTTTTTTGATGAATAAATATTTCTATCAATTTTATGCACACATTTTCTTTTCTTTTGTAAAAGTCTTTACCCTTCTTAAGGGCCTCCAAATAAATTTTTATACGGGGCCCCACCAAGGCACGCTACGCCCCTGTTTTCATGACTATTTTACTAGATTGTATATTTGAAAGTTTTATAAATGTGAAAGTAACTTTGTCTGTCTGTCTTCCTGTCTCTCTTTCACGCCTAAAGTACTTAGCCAACTTAATAGAAATTTAATTGTCTATAACCTGGGAAAGGACATAGGTTATTTTCAATTTTTTGCCATTCAAAGTTGCAGGAAACATCTAGTTTAATTTAAAATGGTATGCGTAATCTAGTTTAAAATATAACGGTGCTTTTGATATTTTCAAAATAGGCATAAGTTAATTTCCATATAGCATTTTTATGTGTAAACATAAATTAGAAAATCTAATCTAATCCTATCAATGTAATAATGGTAGTTTTATTGCATTTACAAAAAATGTTTTGTCTTTATTTACGTTCTTCTCCTCCTCTTCCTCTCAGCCCATCTTTATTTTACTGTTGGGCACGATCCTCCTCTATTTTGTAAGGGATTATGGTCTATCATGCCTCCCAGACCAGGCGTGTTGGCACAAGATTTATTATCGAGTTTTTCATCTCTCACGGAGTATGTCATCTGTGCAATATCCCTTAGCTGGCTCTTACCCTTGCACCCTTGGGAGGAAAAGGGGTGGCGACACTTGTATTCTTAATCCGTCACCACACGGACAATTTTTATAACTCTAAATAAAATATTTAAACAAGTATCTACTTATGTGTTAAATATATTAATATATAAATAACAAAATATAAAGAAAACAAAACAAACGATGACATTGTTTTTGTGTATGTGATAAATTGAGATATATTTCAATTTTCCTTTCATGTTGTTTTCTTTTGAAATGACAGCCATTTATTGTACACCTTCTGATCTCACACAAGGACACGATATTGTCTTTGAAACTACTGGTTTTTTCTTTTTATTTCTTATATTCTATAGGTATTTTTGATAACTCTTTTCTGTTATAATAATCATTAACACACATATGTGTTAATAATTTTATTATAACAGAATTTTTTTGATGTGAAATGATTTTTTCAAAAATACCCATAGAATATAGGTATTGTAAAGGTCGTGATCATTGAATATAACCTATTCAATGATACAGGCCACATATGGTTTATTTTAAAAAAGTAATAGAAATTTTAAAAAAGGAATAGAAAAAGAAAAGAGGATTGGGAATTTGAGAGGACATTAAAGAGGATGTAGAAATAGATATAGTGAAAAAGATATGAATTTAAAAAGAATACAATTATTTATAAAGCTTTAAATGTTTTTATTTTATAAATGTAACAAGTCCTAGAAGGGAAATAAATGAATTGGTCTGCAAGAAGAAGGTTATGTGAAGCAGAGGCTTGACAGTATATACAAAACTATATTACGATCAAAACTTAAATAAAATCTTACACATAGATATTGAAATAAAAATAAAATAAAAAGTAGTTAGTGACTAATAGTTAGTTAGTTGACTAGTAGTTTTATGAATGTTTCGACATCAACAATCCAACATACATATTTAAGTCTGAGAGGTGACAGATTTATATTACAAGTGTTATTACCCCATTTCTTCCATGGGAGGTAAAGAGCCAGCTAAGTAATAACATAAGCAGAAAACTTCTTTCTTTCTTCTTCTTCTTTAAGGGAATACTTGAAATAAAAACTGTATGCCAACACATCTAATTATCATGGAATGTGTAAACCAAGCACCCTTCTGAAATGAAGGAGGACCGTCCAAAGAGTAGAATATTAAAGGACTAACATGAATACATACATCTATCCAGCAATTCATCAGTCTCTATCCGTCCACTGCTGGACATAGTCTTCTCCATAGAGCGTCACAACACGCGGTCTTGTGCCGCTTGGCATCCAATAACACTCCACCACATGATACATACATACTCTTATCAAATCATACAGATGTTTCATCAGTGTATATGTTCGTTCTAAGGTATAAGAATGAAATCCATATTTGCAAACAAGGGACTAAGTTAAATTCAGAACTGAATAAACATGATACGGTAATATGATCAACATATTTGTTGAAAATGTCTCCTTGTTGAATTCTGTTTGATTAACGCTACCCAAAAAGCTTTATGACGTAGAAATAAAAACCTGTTAAGAGCGAGGTAAACTCGCATACTTAGGGTTCCGTACCTACTAGGCCGAGAAACATAATTAACTGTAGTCAAATAAACAGCAGTCTCTAGGACAATGGACAGTAACCTGTAGGTTTGATTCCTTATCGTAAGTTGAAAATGCTCAAAAACGATCGCAATTCGGTTAAATCTTCTAAATGCGTAAATCCAAAGGGTTGATTGTATTTTTTTCAGTAAGGTCCCTTACTGAAAAAAATACAATCAATACTGAAAAAAATAAAAGCATTGATCGACATATCGTATGATTATCAAGTTGATACCTTCAGCTGTTGCTGAGAAAGACGGACATCGAAGTGAGACTACAAGGGTCTTTTTTTGTACGAAACCCTAAAAATTAATACGGCGCAAATGTATTTTCAGTATGTACCTATAAACCGCAATTATAACGCCTATTGGAAAATTCTGAAATTATTATATTATTACTAGCTGTCCCGGCAAACGTTGTTTTGCCATACAAAAAAAAAATTGTTTGAAAAATAGATGTTGGCCGATTCTCAGACCTACTGAATATGTATGCAAAATTTCTTAAAAATCGGTCAAGCCGTTTCGGAGGAGTACGGTAACTAACACTGTGACACGTGAATTTTATATATTAGATACAAGTTTTATAGGTAACTGTGGTGAAATAAAATTTAATTTGATAAAAGTTTATGGTAATGTGGAATAAATTACTCGTTTTATAAAGATCGTTGCATAATTTGTCCAAAGTTGTAGCTTTGAAGAAACAACAAAATTATAATTCATACCATGGCTTATTACACGTAATAAATCAATGTCGCTTGTGTTGGAGGAATATTTACACCACTTTTAATTAAAATATTGTACCAAAAATTTATTATGCTTTTCTTTTGATTCTGTATTTTATAGAATCAAAAATATAGTTGACGGGCCTCGTGGTGTAGTGGTTCTGGTAACGGACTGCCGATCAAGAGGTCGCGGGTTCGATTCCCGCTCGGGACAATCATTTGTATGATTTTTCTAATTGTCATACAAATGTTTGTACTGCGTCTGGGTGTTTCTATGTATTATAAGTATGTATTTACAAAAGAAAAGTAGTATATGATTCTATCCGTATTCTGGTACCCATAACACAAGCATATAAGCTTAGCTTGGGACCAGAGGACGTTGTGTGAAATGTCCATGAATATTTATTTATTTATTTATTTATTTATAGTATATAATCTAATATATAAAATTCTCCTGTCACGGTGTTTATAATTATTTTCCTCCGAAATGGCTCGACCGATTTTCGTGAAATTTTGTGTACATATCCGTTAGGTCTGCGCATCGGACAACATTATTTTTCATCCCCATAAATGTTAAGGGTGGTCCACCCCCTGACATTTGTATGGCAAAACAATGTTTGCCGGGTCAGCAAGTCTAATATATAAAATTCTCCTGTCACGGTGTTTGTAATTATACTCCACCGAAATGGCTCGACCGATTTTTGTGAAGTTTTGTGTACATATCCGTTAGGTCTGAGATTCGGACAATATCTATTTTTCATCCCCCTAAATGTTAAGGATTGTCCACCCCTAACAATTATATGGCAAAAAACGTTTGCCGGGTCAGCTGGAATATATGTATAAGAAATATTCGTATTGTTGTCCTTTTATCCCTTCACGTTTTTAAGTAAAGGATTTGGGCTCAATTATTGATAATAAGTTAACATAGGGTCCGCAAGACATTAATACTCAATAGAAACAATCTATATAAACCTCTTCGAAGAATTGCAGGACAAACATTATTATTAAACGATTCCTGTTTCTCTCAATAACCTAGTAAGAAATCGACATACCAAAGTTCTGTGCAATATACATACATATACAGACAGCCAATGTTAATAGGAATACCTATTGTATTAGATTTTCATTATGACCACGGATTCCTCATAATATTTTTCTTTGCCATTCTATATGAAAGTTAGCGGCATTATAAATTATTTCAATTATTTATTAAACAAAAATATGTTAACAATAGGAATGAAACAGTGACCAAAAACTTAAAGATATAAAAAATTAGCCACCAAAAATTCGTCCTTATCGCAGTCATTTAATTAGTCCTTCAATATGTTACTATGCATGAGCACATCTGAAAGAAAGGATGTAGAATCAAATTAAGATTTCATTATACATATAAAGTAGTAATACATACTGCCATTCTGAAAAAAACTGCGTATTCAAAATTCCATTAAATTTTAATTGGTATTAACACAAAAAGTACTACTTTAGCTACCATTTTGAAATACAAGAACATAGTTCTCACCACTATAGATAATGGCCGACAAAGCGATTTATTTCTGATTTTTAAATTGGTTTCAATTCGATAGTCTAGTTTTATTGATTGGTCATCATGGAAAAATTTAATGAATAGGTACGTGACGAAATAGCGTTGAAGATTGCAGTATGTGGATATTATATTCTGCACGTGACTTTTGTTAGTTCGTAAACCTGGTACCTACGTGTGAAAGTCACTAACTTAATTTTCTAATAAAAGTTTTGAATTTAAATTGGCTTTATGTAATGCGAAGTGGGAACAACCTTTCTTATTTGGAGAGTATAGAGAAATATAGTTATAGAGATGCGCGCACCGTCACTGGCTTTATACTCTATAACTATCTACGATCGAACGAACTATCTACTATCTACGATTTCTACAAAATTTATGTTACTTACTTACTACATTCACGAAATTTACTAAGCATAAAAAAGTTACTATAATATTTTACTCTAGAGACTTTACAAAAAGCAGCTTCTTTAGAAAAACACGTACAAATAAATGATTCAAAATTCTACGCAATCATGACCGTGCTTTATTATTTTCACCCACGTTGGAGTTGAAACTAATTTAACAAAGAGATAAAGGTATTCACCAGATGTTACGATATTAGAGGTTAGAGATCCCATATCATGTGTCAAATATATTTTAGACCAAGGTCAATAATTGATCACATTACTTTTCTACGAAGTTAATCTCTGGCTTTTTAAAATGAAAATGTTTAGAAATATCGTTTGACGTGGAATGATAATGATCCATTAATATTCGTTTGTCTTAACTTTTGAAAATTTTTTTTTTAGTCTCAATTCTGTAGTATTTTTATTCTTAAGTCAACTCAAGTCCCATACATGGTGATAATTTTATCCACTATAACTTTATTAAGTAAAAATATATCAAGTCAATATACTGGTACTGTTTATTTTTTTCGGAAGAGTGTCAATTTTAGAAATTTTAATTACTAATTTAAATTGTTTTTTTTTTATTTTGTGTCTGTTTTTAAACTACACAATAATATAGAAAGTTATATCTTTTAAACCAAAAAAAAGTAATCATACTTAAATGAAATTGATCGGAAAAACTTTTTATGAATATTGCGAGCTACAATATTATGAGATATATTTCATTATGAACATTGCGTAATAACAAAAAGTACGTGACTTGCTTAGTGAAGGGTTTTCAGGGTTTGCATCCACGCGGAACTTGATACAATACAGTTTTAAATAATAATCCGCTCAAACCAACTATTAAAACTTTGATCAAAAGCAGTGCGAAATCAGTTCAGCTGTTCTCGAGATTTATTAAATTTTATTCTACCAATTCTACATGCACGACTTAAGGGCCTACATTAATATTATTCAATATCATCGCCGATACGTACATATTAACACAGCCAGTAGGCACAGAAAATGAAGAATTAGGGATACTTTTCCTATTTACCTACTCAAAATCTACTAAATATATTTTAATTCTGATTTACGTGTTTCTATATATAATAGTTACTTATGTTTTTAAAGTTATTTCATTAGTTAATACGCGATAATAGACCGACAAATGAAAAAAATAAAAAATGAGAGAGGTTGTTTCACTAAGATTTTCTATCGAGAAAACTTTTTTCAATCGCGTTTCTGAGTTTATGCGATCCTAGATCATATATTGAAAAAACATATACTTAAAAATTAGAGCTCTAGCCATTCAATCTAAAGAAACAATGAAAACTTCGTACGTAGAAAAATGCACGAAGCTATTTTGGTATCCTCTTAACTAAAAAATGAAAATTGATATGTTAAAATATCTATTTTTTGCTATTTCGTTGTATAAGTTTGTATTAATCAATATTATTAGCACATAGAATTGGTAGCAATAAATGTAGCAAGTAAATTGACCGTGTGGTGACTTACTAAAAATACAAGTGTCACCACCCCATCTTTTCCCCAGGCCAGCTAAGGGCTAAGCCAGCTAAGGGTTTATTTTACACATATGACATCCTCTGTGAGAAAAAGAAAACTCGAAAATAAACGCTGTGCTAACACGCCTGGTCAGCACGGCACAGTAGACCATAACCCCTCGCAAAGTGGAGGAGGTCCGTGCCCAACAGTGGGACGTTAGTGGGCTGGAGAGGGATACAGTAAATATTGTAGCAGTTTAAGTCACTCTCAAACACTGAGCTAATATTTTGTCTAGAAGTTTCTAAATATATTACTATAAACATTTCTCTTCAACATCGAAGTATAAATCCTATTCAAACTCAACCTTGTTTTTGATACTTTTATCATAAAATGTAGACCCTCTGGCAAAACATGTGACGAGAGATATCCTTCTTAAGAAATTGAATTTGTTGTTCAAAACAAAGTGGAGGATAATAAAACATGATTTTTTTAAGTTATTGTTTTGTTTCCGACACGTCATACTTGATAAAAGATCAATATAATCATAATTAGCGATAATAATTCCTAAAGTGAATTAGAAGTGATGTAGACCAGTATAGTTCTGTAGACATAATTAAACACATGCTTGATCCTTCACGAGATTCGTAGGATTGTTTAATTGTCTGCTTCACAGTTACGGTACGGTAATTCCATTTTTCATTTTTACACGCTTTATATTAGCTTCACTTGTATGTTTGTTTGTATGTTTGTTTGTATGTTTGTTTGTATGTTTGTAACCGACTCCTTTGGACGCTATTTTGACCCACTTTAAACGGTCAGATTCTATTCAAATTTTGCACACCCGTCAAAGACCGATGACAATGCAATAATTCGAATAAATAAAGCGTGTTTTTTAGTTTTTTAAACTATTATTTATTTTAGACATGAGCAAGCAAATTTTTGCAGAAATCATATTACTTCTTGAAGCTTTTCTTTCTCCGTCCGTTATTCGTTGCGACCAGCTGGCAATGTCCTCAATCATAACTATCCTCATGAAACCAAGATTGGGCAGCAATATATAAAATAGAATCTATAATCTTCTGTACCAATGTCCTTATTTCCTTTCGAGTGGTTATTTAGCCTTTCGTTCATAACTCTTAACACGTACCCAAACCATTACTGCTGATGATAGTACGGGGAACGTGAAGGACCATTCTTTGACAATATGGTTATCAAAACCCAGTCTCATTACAATTCGAATGTCATATTCTAACATTTGTTTTGCAATAAAACAGTAATATGTATACGCGTTATTTCATAGAACTTTCTAGATGATATTGATGTAAAGTTACTAACAATTACACGTTTTTTTATATTAGTAATACATCTTCAGACTACACTTAATTTTAAAACATTAAGGGCTTACTTTTTATAGGTAATATTATATTTTTTTTGACTGTGTATTATTTTTATTTGCCATCCAACGTGGCATCCAAGGTAATGCCGCCAGCCTCCTGGGCACACTTCCGGTCGACAGCCTATTGGTAGTATAGACAGTGGTATTTTGATGCCTAGTATATATAATTTTAATATATTTTATATTGTACAATTTTATTTATATTTCATTACACGCTTTATATTAGCTTCACTTGTATGTTTGTTTGTATGTTTGTTTGTATGTTTGTATGTTTGTAACCGACTCATTTGGACGCTAGTTTGACCCACTTTAAACGGTCAGATTCTATTCAAATTTTGCACACCTGTCAAAGACCGATGACAATGCAATAATTCGATTAAAATATCCGATTATCCTGGTTAGATTCGCCAGGATTCATTAATCTCTTTCCGGATCCTTTGCATGAGAGTAAGAGAGAGGGCTAGTACGCGAACTACGCATGCGCGCATTTCCAGAGAAACTCTTTTTTCTATTTTTTAGTTGGGTTTTCTATATAAAGCGTGTTTTTTAGTTTTTTTAAACTATTATTATTGTATATAGATGTCTTTCTTGCAAATAAAAATAATATTTTTATAATATTAAATATTTACCAAATAATACCTTTGTTAATTAAATATTTACCAAATAATATTAAATATTTAATACCTTTGTTTTAATATTTTCTTATTTTAAAAAACAACACGAAAATTATAAACATTTCTTTAATTAGTCATCGGTTAACATGTGTACAACATTTCAGATTAATTCGACTACTGCAAGTGGGTGAAAATCACTTTCAAAGATATCGTTACATAGATCAATACATTGATAGATACGTTCGAAGCTAATACAAGCATGTTATTAAAAAAAAACTACTCGTACCCAAGTATGAAATCTGCAAATAACGTTGTGGCATTGTGGCAAAAGTATTTAACAAACCCCGTATTATATACCTACTTCAATACTAACAGAAAGAGAAATAATGTGTAGAAGAGAATAATAGTAATTTACGACGAAAAATAATAGTAATTTAATGTTACAAAAAAAGATATAACGTTGATAAAAGTTTATTTTCATTTAAATACATCTACATCCATTAAAGGTTTAAATAAATCAAGTCTTAATGAACAAAGTACTTACTTTATTAGAGCGAATTGACTACTTTCTCTTGAGAAAAGCGCAATATTATTGTCTTTTGTATATACTGTGTTTTTGTAAAGAAAGCGGTTCTTATTACTCTCTTATTATCGTCTTAATCGTCGTTTTAATTTCTTTTTGTTATTTATAAGTATTTACAAAAAAGAGTTACCTTTTAAGTTTATACTATTTCTTTTTTTTACATGTTTTAAGCCCAAAAATATCCAACTATTGGGCACGATCCTCCTCCAAAAATGATCTTGCGTATACATATACGGATAACTCGAAATTAATCTCTATACCGATTATAGAGATTAATTTCGAGTTAACCGTCTTAGTAGGCTGTTACACCTTCCTCGGGGTAGAAATAGGGTGATGTTACTTGTCTTTTTGATCCATAAGACCATACTGGCTATTATTTAGGATCTTGCACTTGGTCTGTGTGTAAATCGGTTTGTCTCAGGCCTTTATATGCTCTAACAAAAAGATGTATTTGTTATTTAACAGAAAGTATGTGTTAGATATAAAGTATCGCTCATCATACTTACATTATGATATATGATAATATTAACTTAAAATGATGTTGTATATCGTGGTTATATCCTATATCCAACAACAGGAGGAGGTCCTTGACTATGTTATTATGATATATTATTATTATGTCATAGTTTATTATTATTATGTCATAGTATGAATATTTGGCTCAAGGGTGTCGCCAGCCAGTAGCAGACCAAGGCTAAGGCTAAGGAGAGACTATTAGGTTGATTACTTTTTTAACCACTTACAAAATATTTCTTACCTTGACTAACCCCATGATTTAACTATATGATAAAACTAACCCCTATTTACCTTCTCGCTTCAGACCGTTAATGTTCCACTGACGAGGACAGCTCATTTTCACATCGGCAGCATATTCTTACGTCTTGAACGGGTGGTTTTAATTTCAAGTATTTCTTCTCTTATTGTGAAAACTTCATCCTTATAGCTATCGCCGTTCCCGAGATAAAGACTGGTGACTGACAGACAGACGGAGGAATGGATGGACTAATGGACAGCGAAGTCTCAGTCTTAAGGTCCGTTTTAAAGGTCCGTTTCCAAACAAAATTAAATTTAATACAAACAGAATCACAGTACATTATTGAGTCTGAAATAACTTGTAACACCCAGTTATTGTTACTAAGGTACTTACAAAGGTCGTTCCTGAAGTATAAGGCAATTATAAGGGCCCGAATGGACAATCAATTTACTTGAGTTATACATCAATTACTACAGATGAGATTAGCGTGTGGTACCGTACTGTATTAAATTAATTGTTCCACATTGACTATTCGATATCTTTACGGTCCTTTTGTTCATGTTCTAGTCATATCGTAGTAGTAACTTTGACCAATGTGGCATTTATAATGTTCGTGAAATGGATTTCAACACATCATAATTTTCATAATATTCTATCATCGTTACATCCATCCATCCAACAACCTATCTCCATTCACTGCTAGACATAGGTCTTCCACATAGAACGTCACAACGTGCGGTGCATCCTGCGGCCCCCGGCATATTTGACGATATCGTCTTTCCACCTTGTTGGTGGCCGCTCGACGCTGCGTCATTCGGTGCGTGATCGCCACTCGAGGACCTTCCGTCCCCAACGAGCATCAGATCATCAAGTGATGTAATCGTCGAGTGTTGTAAGCTAACTGTTATACAAATCGGTCCTTCTACGGATCTCCGGATTCCGGATCTTATAACGTAGAGACACAAACAAAACAGCCTATCGGGCTACCAGTTGGTGTAGAGTTTATTTTCGAGTTTTCCGTCTCTCACAGACGATGTTATCTGTGTAATATTTCTTAGCTGGCTTTTACTGCATTCTGGGAAGAAAATGGGTGGTAACACATTTTTTTTCTTAAACCTTCACCACACGGACTGTGTACAGTATGTAGCTACAGTGTAAGCTAGTAATAGAATAGGGTGGTGACACATATATTGTCATGTATTATTAATCCGTCACCACACGGACAGCGTACAGTGTGTAAAGTGTTAGCCACTAATAGTATAAATAAATAAATAAATAAATATTCATGAACATTTCACACTACGTCCTCTGGTCCCAAGCTAAGCTTATATGCTTGTGTTATGGGTACCAGAATACGGATATAATACATAAACTACTTTTTTTTGTAAATACGTACTTATAATACATAGTAAACACCCAGACGCAGTACAAACATTTGTATGACAATTAAAAACATTACACAAATGATTGTCCTGACCGGGAATCGAACTATGTATATTGAGTCAACATTATTTTACTAAATGTCCTGCAAGAAAAACAGAAAACTTTTTCACTTTCAGACCGGTATCAGTTACATGAAACAGTCATTAGTTGCCGGTTGCGAGTAATTTAATCAAACAAATTTGTTAGAGGCCATTTCCCGTGGCACTGACTAATGCGCATAACTATTCATGTAAAGTTTGAGTTTTATGTAAGATAGTTATGAATAAAAACAGGTTATAAAATGACTATAGTCTTGGAGTTAATTATCGAATATTTCGAACGTTTTTTTTTGTTTTATGTTATAGGTCTAGGAATAGGCTATTTTTTATTTTTCTGAAAGTGGCTCTTCATTTTTTATTTTTCATCGTTTTGCATAAAAATAATTAATAACTTTAACTTAAGCTAAGCTCATAATATGGTTGTGTTATGGGTACCAGAATACGGATATATACTACATAGATATTTAGTGTTTGATATAAAAAGCGGCAATACAAAGTGATACAAAACTAGAGATGCCATAGAGCCTACTTATTTAGTTTTTGAGTTTAATTACTTAAACATTAACAAATTATTTATCATTGCAATGAAATAAAAGTTTCTGAAAAATAAATAAAACAACAATATTTTCGCTAATTTAGCCGTTCATCATTTTATTTCTTTCATTTTGCACATTTTTGATATTATTATCTACTACAATACGTGTATATTGGCAATATTATAATGATAAACATTTATAAATATGTATATTGATATAATTAAGGTGTTATTAATATTTTATGAAACATAGAGATGAATGATAACACTTAGAATGATACTTACCTATGAGCAAATACGTTGTTATATATTTATTTTACATGGTTGACGTTTAAAGTTGAGGACAAGTTTTTTATACCACTAAGGTGGCAAACATGCTTACGGCCTGCCTTATGGTAAGCAGTTACCGTAGCCTATGGACGCTTGTAACACCAGAGGTGTCACTTGCGCGTCGCCGACCCTGCAGAAATCTTTATCTGTAACTTGAGCCTGGCTAAATCGTACTTTCATACGACGTATAGCTTGTTTCATAGACACACATAGAAACATATTTCACGCACAAACATATATGTAAGTGCCTTAAAACCAGCTGAGTGATGTAGCCATAGACAGTACATCTAGAATATCTATGAGTGAATGTAGATAATTAAAGATTTTAAGCTCAGAAAATGTAGAAAATGTAGTCAGAAATGTTATCTTTTATATCGGTTAATTTACAAAGATATTTTTTTATTTATTATCGTTATAAATAATGACTATGTAGATGTGTAATGGTAATAAAAATTTTTGGAATACAGTGTAAATTCGATTTACAAAAATATCATTAAGATCACTTTAGACATTAGAAATATTATTGGTTGATTCAAATAGAAGTATTTGTAATATCTTTCTTATTCGAAATATATAATACATAGGTATAATTTGCTTACATTATTAGAATAAAAATGAGATTACAAAGAATCAGTTTATAGGACTTTTTTGTTTGTTTGCCCTATAGAAGTTATATTACTATATTTATATCAGAGTAAAGTAATTCACAGCTTTATTTATATTCCGTATAGATATCGTAAGTTATAGATCACTTCCAATAGATTAGCATTACGAGATTTTTGTTAACTACCAAACAAACGTACCAACGTTGGAGGAAGCCGCGAGTTGTGGGGTACGAAATAATGCACTTTCTGAATGCCGAATTCTTATACTCTCAATTTTCATAGATATGCTCCTTAGCGCATCTATTCAGTGTATGTTAATTGCATTGCGTGAGGAATCTATTAGGAGTGATCTATATCGTGAGTTCATTGTGTGTTGGCCGAGTCGTCGGGTTTAATTAGTAAGCGGATGCCATTGTTTGACTTGCTCCATGGGCGCGGCAAGAGCAGAGTTCCAATGCTGTAGGGCGCGTCCCCTGGCGAACATATATGATCCTAACACGAACTTACCAAGCAATCGATCTGAAATAAGAACATTAGGTACATAAAATCAACGAGTAGCTTTTCATGTTTCATAACAGCTTCTTAGTCATTCCTATTTCAAATAAAAATACTTGATTTTGGGTCATTATTTCGATATATGTGGGCTGGAAAGAAAATTAGGCACCAAGATTGCTTTGAAAAGAAAATGATTGATTCTGCTACGTTCAAAAGCGTTTTATCTATCCAATACTTGTATCAAACGTGGATGTCACCAGTGAGACTGTTTCACCCGTGACCATGGTGACTGCAAAGTCTCCGAAACGTCGGGCAAAAATTTAAAACAAATACACGCGTCTAAATCCGTAAAAAGTGGTTTTATTTAAACTAATGAGTTGCGCAAGTGTTGGAAAATATTATGTGAATGTAACCAATTTCTTCTCGTAAAATTTCTATAAATTGTATAACACAGCTTTATCTAGCGAATTTGGCCGCAGCTGTCGCTATTTATAACGCAGATGGGACTGTAGTTTAACATACCTTTGGCGTATACAGGATGTGGTTGTAACGCCTGTATAGTGACACTTGTTGTGTGTAGTTCATCAGCTCTCAGTCTAAAGTGGAAGCATTCAGAGACAAAGGCGGATCCATCATCACGAACATCGACAGCAGCAGTACGACGCGCTCGAACACCTCGACAAGCACGTTCTTGTGTTACTCGAACTACCATTTCTCTTTTGCTTGATGATTGATCCAGCTACAAAAGAAGTGTTCTTTAAGTGTTCTTTCCGAGAGTTACGATGTAGACACGTTCAAAAAAAGGGTAAATAAGCTTCTTACATGGTTGGTACGATTTACGCTCAAAGATTCTATTGTCGCTCACCATCACGTGGCAAGGGATCAAGTGCCAATAGTACTTATAAAAAAAAAAGGTGTTTTACACACATATACAGAAACCTGTACGCATCTATACATTAACACTAACACACACACAGTTAAATTAAATATTTTTAATAATAAAAAATAATAAAAATATTTTTTTATTATCTAAAAAAAGAACAGTTCCAAAAAATCTTTGTCTCTAATAAAGAGTTCTATTTGTCTCGAAAAATATCTGTGTTCTTTTGTAGCAATAGGTAAAATGCAAAAATATACTTCAGTGAAAATGTTTATACGAAAAAGTTTTGGCTATTTTGTACTCTACCTTAAGACCTCTAGCTTCTACAACTGTTACAGTAAGCCTGTGAAGGTTTTCATTATATAATAATGAAACAAGTATCTCGCCAAGATCTGATGTTGGTTCATGAATATCCTGTAACAATAAAAAAATTAACATTACGTTGGACACTAAAGGATTAAAAAAAAATGTGGGGTATTTATTCTCTAAATAGATTATTTTGTGTTAAATCCTTTTTGGTGTCAAAGCAAGTAATATTTTAATTAATACCAAAATACTTTTGAAGCTCTATTACTGATTCAGTTTCAGTATCTATTATGCCTTTACAAAATAACACGTTAGAATAGTAGATGTTCTAGCAATTGATATAACTGCTATCATCAGTATAGTAACGATGTTAAGGCAGCATTCCGTCATGATTAAGTATTAAGAAAAATGTCCCCTACTAAAGGAAAGGCTAATGGCTAATGGCCTTTGAGTACCAGTCCTTTACAACAAAACGGAATCATCAGGCCCAAATGACAGTATCAATAACCCAAGCGAATCAAAAGTGAAATCCATTAGAAATAATGAATTTTTCTACCTTTTCTATGTCGAGTTTATATAGTTGTGGTTCCTCATCAGGGGCAACTCCTTCTAGTTCCGTCAATGGTAAGATAATGTGCCCAAGTAGTTGTTTGCCCTTGCCAACCCTACCTGTATCTTGAACTGATAGTTTTAGGGTTAGACTTTCCAACTTGCCAGGTGGAATCTATTGTAAAATAGAAATATGTCGGTTAATTTTCATAAAAGGTATTGCACACTGTATGCAGCAGCAGGCTGCTGGCTTGTACATCAGTATTGCAAACCTATGTACCTTATATAGTGTAACTACATGCGTATTCTATGGAATTCGAGAATCATGGTAGGTAATGGATAATGTGTCCTGTCTCTGTAAAATATATCCGGTAATCACTGTGATAAAATATATTCCATATTCTTCCAAATATATTGGCAAATAAAAAAAAGTTGAACCGAATTCATGAGGCCACCTCGGTAGTCTACTCTTTTATTATTTAGATACATAATGTGAAAGCAAGATGTGTGTATATCTTTGAAATTTGAGGCTTTTCCTCGATTTCTTAGGAGATAACCATCAGATCCTGACCAATGGGACCACACGGGAAGCACCAGTTATCAAATAATAAAAAAAGGATAATTGAAATCACTGGGTTTAAGAAGAGAAGCACGCTGTCACTGTAATGTTCTAATCACACATGAGAAAACAATCACTTTATTTAAATTAGAACATTTTTTTTAGTTCTCTAATGAATGACCAAAAAATTTTTGACAAATTATCATTTGACAAACAACGTTTCACCAAATGATCATTTGGCAAACAATACACTTGACAAAAGTATCATTTTACAAAAACTTAGTTAGCAAATGATCCATTAGCAAACACTACACTTGACAAATGTGTCAAGTATTCAAATATCAATTGACCTTTTTGTCATTTCACCAAATGATATGTTTCGTAAATTAAGTTATTTTAAATGTGTCATTATCATCATGAATCATTATTAAAGGCTGAAATGCCCTAAAGTCTCATCTGGCTCGTTCTGGTTCTCGTTTGGGGTTAAAGTTCTAACCTAACCTAACCCAATCTAATAAAAGAGATATAATAATATACTCGTATCTCCAAAGACGAACGGGTAAATAAGTAATTATTTTGCAAATAATGTAAAATATCTTTTTTTTTTCATTCAATCTATCTATATTTAATAAAATATATCGATTAATACTTATAATGTTTTCTTTTAGGAAAATCCAGAGCAGTAGCTTTGCAAAAAAATGTGCAAAATGTGGTCATTCTAACAAGAATACCAAATTTTTAGATCAATAGTAGATTTACCTGATAACTCAGTTGCCAAATGTTAGTTTTGTAAAGTAATCATTTATAAAATGTCAATTTATGTGTTGATCATTTGGCAAAATGAAGCATTTGTAAAATGATCAGTAGTAAAATGATCAATAGGCGAATTCATTGTTTTGCCAAACGTTTTCTGTCAAGTGTAGTTTTGCCAAATGACTTTTGGTCAAACAATCGGACACCTTTTTTTTTAAATACTCACTTGATAAACAAACGTTTCGTCAAAGAATGGATTGCAAGTTTTCTTCTTTTGTTTCGTCTGTAGTACCCTCCTTTCATCAGGCATTAATTGGATCCTAAATAATATATTTTATATTAACTATAACGTTTCTTGTAAATGTAGTGTAGGGGCTGGTGTTCGTGAAGAGGTTTTAGTAGGTATTGAATCCACGAGGTATTTGAGCAAGCTTGATTTATTTAAGGGCCTACATCAATATTATCGTCGACATGTACATATTAATACAGCTAGTAGGTATAGAAAATGAAGAATTAGGGATATTTTTTTTGTTTACTCAAAATCTACTAAATATATTTTAATTCTGATTGACGTGTTTCTCTATATAATAGTTACTTATGTTTTTAAAGTTATTTCATTAGTTAGTACGCGATAAAACCGACAAATGAAAAAAATGAAAAATTAGAGAGGTTGTTTCGCTAAGATTTTCTATCGAGAAAACTTTTTCAATCGCGTTTCTGAGTTTATGCGATCCTAGATCATATATTGAAAAAACATATACTTAAAAATTAGAGCTCTAGCCATTCAATCTAAAGAAACAATGAAAACTTCGTACGTAGAAAAATGCACGAAGCTATTTTGGTATCCTCTTAACACACTAATACAGTCAACAATAAAGACAAGAACAGAATATGACTTGGTGTAATCGGTCGTAAATTGACGCGAAAAAATTAACCAAATCTATAATTCAAAAATTATATTATTTTTGAATTTGAATTTGAATAATGTGTCTATCCATTGCTTGCAGAGTTCAGATCAATCGCTCATCCAGTTTTTGTTAAATCTTGTTAATAATATTACTAACAAGATAAAAAAAATCTCTAAAACATTTCTATGTGATGTTCGAGGTAAGTTAAATATAAATAAATATAACAAGTTGAATTTACATCTAAAACAATCCGATTTAGGGTATAGCTAAAAATGAATGCTACTTTGATATTCAATAACCTGGCGAAAGAAATATGTTCACAAAAAATATTATTTCCATAACTTCGATATAATATTGTAGACTGGTTATTGTATATGAGAATCTAAATAGATAATGTATTTTTTATTTCACAAAATAGGCACAGCCTTTGATGGTATGTTCCAAATGTAAGTGCGTTTTACATTCTAATAATGGTCCGGGAGCCAGGTACATTTTTGGTCAATGATTTCTTCTCGAGTGAAACTTTGTAAAATGCATAATACGTCCCTTATGCATTTTACAAAGTATGGGAGGCTGCCACTGCCCAACCCACCTACGGAGTCGCAGCTGACGGTCGCGAGTGTTCACAGTATTAGTCCCTCGTGCATTTCTCGAATTATTGATTGGGAGGGACTTGGTCATGAAAATCTGTCACTGGCTCCCGGACCATGATATGGTACATTTTTTAATATATTAAAATTTATTTTAAAGAAGGTAATGCGCTCGGTTTCATCCGCACTTATAGTTTTCTCTCTGTCTCTCTCTCTAGCCCATTTACGTCCCACAGTTGAGCACGGGCCTCCTCCACTTTGAGAGGGATTATGGTCTACTGTGCCGCGCTGACCAAGCGTGTTGGCACAGGCTTTATTTTCAAGTTCTCCGTCTCCCACAGAGGATGTTATCTGTGTGCAATATCCCTTAGCTGACTTGTACAGCACCCTTGGGTGCATATGGGGTGGTGACACTTGTACCGAGAATATATTTAACAAAATGGCAATCAATTTTTAAACCAATATTTTCGCGGTATTGGCCAAATTAATGAACAGCAATATTGATTGTTTGTTTATGAAATCATTTATCAATCAAATATATGACTCATCAATCAACATGTTGCGTTCATTGTACTCTGTAGACAAAATAACTCCATCACTGTCAGCATACAAATTAATAATTGATACAGATGTAAGCCGCAATTTAAAAAAAAATGTTTGAATAAATTGTTGTATCTTTCAATTTTGTCTTACATAACTTAGGTATTTATTTTTAGGGTGCCGTGTCAGTCCGTCTGTTACCAGGCTGTATTTCTGAAACGGTGATAACTAGAAAGTCAAAAATTAGATATTTAAACAAAGAGAAAGTGCTTAGTCTAAACAATCCAAAAGTGGTACTATGTCTCCTCAACTCAAAAGAGTGGGCGAAAAAAATTACCTGTTTAGCGTTTTTCTATAGTATTTAACGTTGTATCGTAGCAAAAATATTCTTTCTATACTGAAAATGACTACTACTTTAGTAATGAGTCAACTCGTGGCCAAGATCGATGCAACTCGGTCAAAACGTCGGGAGCGAAGGTATTAACCCTTTTTAACAATAATTAACGTAATTATAGTCCCGGTAATATTAACAAATTATGAGTTTAAATGTAAAAATGTAAAAATGTATTATTAATCCGCCATTACACGGAGAGCCGTGTGGTGACGGATTAAGAATACAAGTGTCACCACCCCATCTCCTCCCAAAGGTTCTGTAAAAGTCAGCTAAGGGATATTGCACACAGATAACATCCTCTGTGAGAGACGAAAACTCGAAAATAAACCTGTGCCAACACGCCTGGTCAGCGCGGCACAGTAGACCATAATTCCTCCCAAAGTGGAGGAGGCCCGTGCCCAACAGTGGGACGTAAATGGGCTGTAGAGAGAGACTTTAAATCGCGTAAGTTTAAAATTAATACTTTTGTAATGCTAATGGGATTTCATCATAGCATTTTTAGTCTAGTTTAGTCAAAAATAACAATTTGAAGTGTTTTTGTTAGTACAGACTTTGCAACTATTTATAATAAAAGTTTTAACAGGACAGGGCTTTAGGTAGCGTCATAAGGGCGTAAACATTAATTACATTAGTTCACAAACACTTACCTGATGTACGGATCACATGCGTTGGCCAACGCGGGGGTGCGGGATGGTAAATGTTTCACTTTTATTATATGCACTTGTAGCCTTTCAGTCCCTGCCTCATATTTCAATGTGAACCATACTCGACCCTAGGGAAATTAAAATATAACTTCAATTAAGGTATTATGTTTTAACAACGACTCTATAAGTTTAATTTGTTTTTTTGTCCTACGCCTACGCATAAAATAAGTTTAGCAGTTTCAGTTTGTAAGCAGGTTGGTGTATTTTAAGAAATATTTGTTCTAAATTGTGGGCATTGACGACAATGATTAGGTACACCTTTTTATAGATACTTTGAAACCCTTTTCACCCATTAATATTCATTCTTAGTGCATAGCAAATCAATTGATGATGGATTTTCTTATCTGTTCTTCTCCATAGGATTGCCTTATGAAACAAACGCATAGCTTCTGACATATTAAAAGATCATGTATATCTTGCCTACCAGAAATAAAAATCTTTGACTCTCGCATTTAGCTAGTACGCGAAATTTTTTTGGAAGTCTTAGCAGTACGTCAGTCAATTTGTCAGGCAATAAGTCGGATTTATAGAATTATATGACGTTTAAAAAAAAATGAAAATGCAAGTCAAATTTGTGTTTTTTGTTACGCACAAATACGGTCTGCCTGCTTCAGTTAATAATACAAAAACACCTCGATGGACTCTATGCTTCTCTAATTGAATTAAAGTTTAACAAGGACGAGAATTGTGTGAATAAAGGTTGTTAAATAAAGTAACAAAAAGAGCACTTACTTAAAGCGGTAAAATGAGAAAAGTTTCCCAACGGTCTGAGCCGTATGTACGGGTGACGTAATACGTATACAATTCACGATATTCGTACATGCCATCAAATACGAGCATCGTAAAAATGTGTGCCTAAAACGCGAAATTACAATGAGTGCGCCCACTCGTTTACTTAAAGACTTTCATTAAATTACGTTTTTTTATATCTACTGTTTAAAAACAATGAAGAGAATTTTTGTAAGCAAAATTTGAATATAGCCTTAGTTTCCTTTTTCAACAACATTTTCCTGCCCGTATCCCATTATTTGGGGTTGCCGCAATACATCTTTTTCCTCCTTAGTCTTCTGCCAGACGTCATATCTGTATGAACTTTTCTTTCTTTCATATCCACATTCATACAGCTCATGCATCTTTTCTAAGGTCATCCACTAGATATTTTTCCTTCCACATTTATTTGTAAAATCTCTTAGCGATATTAATTTCCTCTCGTCTCAATAGATACACCACAGCAGGACAGCCGCTCATTCTTCAATTTTTCAGTCTTTCTTGTTATTTATTTTTATTAATACAATGCTGTTGCCAAAGAAACCAAATCTTCACAAATTATACAAAAGAGCCATTCTCTTGAACTACTCTAATAATAGAAAAACCCGCATGAAAGTCCGTTGCGTAGTTTGAAAGATATACAGCCGTATTCACAAACGTTACTGTGAGGTCTCATAGTAGGCATGGACGCACAGGGGTAGCAAAATAAAGAATACTTAGGTGGTGAAGCGCACTATGCGTTTGTTAAACTGAACGCATAGCTAAAGCCCGGTTTCCACCGCGAGCGGAACGGACCCATTAATGACTTCGTTAAACTCGCAAACGCAAACTGCATACTTGTATTCCACCAGCAAATAGTCGGACGGAAAGAGCCGAGCGTGTAGAAAGAGTAGAAATGAGCTCGCTCAGTTCTAGGGAGCGGAGCGGAGTACTTACGGACTCCGCTCAACTCGCAATTACAATTTACATAGTAGCGTTTCCACACAGCGAGCGAGCGAGTAAAAAGAAATTGAAAAGAGTCCGCTGCGCAAGGCCTGCACCGACTAGTTCAGAACGGACTCGCTCGCATAAACACTCACTCAATAACATTGCAACAACACGACCACACGCAACCAGCTCAAAACTTCAACTGAACTCGTTCTCTGTGGAAATTATCTATTCGTTTTTCATTTCTCATTTTCCGTTCAGCTCAGTCCGTTCATTTCTCTATCTCAGTTTCATTTTGCAGTAGAAATCAAATGACCAACTCTTCGTTGGTGGAAACTCAAACCTATTTAATTAAAAAGGAGTCCGTTCCGCCTAACCATTTTCCGCACATTACCCTTTCGCAGTGGAAACCGGGCTTAAGTTTTGTCTATGAATACAAAGGCTGGATGAACGGAACGCACCGAGAAGTGTTACCCTTTACACAGTGTATCAACACTTAAGTACTTACTTAAGTAAATATTGTTTGTGAATACGGGTGTAAGACTCACATAAGGACATACAAAATTAATTACTGTGTTTTATACTTAGTAAATTTTTTATTAGGAGTATACTAAAATATTAACCATTCTGAAACGATTCCATTGTGTTGCGTAAATCAAGTCAAATCGCTCTCAGTGATTGGATTCGATTTTAATGGACTTTATTACGTTAAGGCTTACGTTAACAAGATTTATGGCAACCAGCCCTGCTATAAATTTAGTTTGTCTGTCCATAAAAAACCTCTTCTAACAACAAAACCTCAAGGTTATAAATAATTGTATTTAGTTACTCCTCGTCCTCTCTAGCTCGTTGCCCCGTCCCACTGCTGGGCACGTGTCTCATCCACTTTGGGAGGGATTATGGTCTACTGTGCTGTACTGTGTTGGCCAGGGTTTTGTTTCGAGTTTTCCGACTCTCACAGTAAACATGAACTGCTTATATTGTTCCTTAGCTGGCTATATCAGCACCCTAGGAATGAAATGGGGTGGTGACACTTGTACCTATTCTTATTCCGCCACCATACGTATGATTTAGGATTAACTAGATACAATTTTTGACGGGCTTCGTGGTCTAGTGGTTCATGTACTGCCGTTCCTCGTTAACCGCAGTCCGTTCGCGGGTTTCACTCGGACAATCATTTGTGTGATGTTTATAAATGTCATACAAATGTTTGTCCTGCGTCTGGGTGTTTACTATGTATTATAAGTATGTATTTACAAAAGAAAAGTAGTTTATGTATTGTATCCGTATTCTGGTAACTATAACACAAGCATAATAAGCTTAGTTTGGGACCAGAGTACGTTGTATGAAATGTCCATGAATATTTATTTATTTATTTAATTATTTATATTCCTCCATTTTTATTGGCTTCTATGCTATACCTACATTCTAAACGTGTAATACAAAACAAAGATGTTACAATCAAAAATATTTAAGCACAGCTTAGCACTCTTTTGCTTCCAGATTTCGATTTCAGTGACTTTGAAAAATCGTTTGATACGGAGGTTCAAAAATGAGTTGTTAATAAGAAATCATCATCATCCTCCTGCCCTTATCCCATTATTTGGGGTCGGCGCAACATGCCTTTTTCTTCCACAGTCTTCTATTAGCCGTCATGTCTGTGTCAATTCCTCTTTCTTTCATGTCCTCTTTCATACAGTCCATCCATCTTTTCTTAGGTCTTCCTCTAGACATTTTTCCTTCCACATTTATACTCAGAACTTTCCTAACGACATTACTTTTCTCTCGTCTCATAACATGCCCATACCAGGACATCCGCTCGTTCTTCAATTTTTCAGTCACTGGCATCACTTTCAGACTTCCTCTAATATATTCATTCCTTATTTTATCCATTCGCGTGACGCCACACATCCATCTCAAAATTCGCATCTCCGCAACGTGCATTCGTCTTTCATCCATCGCTTTTGTGCGATTGTTAATAAGAAATCATCAGAAGAATAACAAAAACAAGGTAAAATAAACTTACCACATGACCTTCTGGCCACATATAATCTTCATCGATACAATCTGTTTTATATAGCGCTGGATCCAACACTCCCAAGTCAGTTGTGTTAGCTAAAACACGCAATTATTTTTAGTATTACAGTCCAAAAGCATAGAAAAGATTTTAACAGTAAATACATTGAGGTGATAAGTAATATTGCATGTAATAATGGCTCCTCTTATCATCTTATCGTCTTAGCGACTTCGTGCGCGTGTAATTTAGAAAAACTTCCTCGTTTTTAGGGTTTCGTACAAACCCATAAAGGATCACTCCGGTGTCTGTCTGTCCGTCTGTCAAACTTTTTTTACTCAGCAATGGCTGAAGCTATCAACTTGAAACTCATACGATATGTAGATCTATACGGTCCCTTGCTGCAAAAAATACAGTCAACCTTTCACCTCTACGCATTTAAAAGATATTACCGAAATAAGATCATTTTAAAAAAAAATTCGACTTATGCTAGGGAATCAAAATTCACAGGTTACTTCCCGTTGCCCTAGAGCCTTGAAATTTGGCATAGACCAAGTCTATGTAGTTCTGATATAGGGAAAAATCCAAAAACTTATAATTTGTCATCACATCACAAGTAAAAAAGTGTTTATACTAATACCAACTTATGAAGTAGCTGAAATGTAGGCGATTCCCTATATTTCAACTTCAAAATTAAGTTGGTGAGTTGTTTTGAGTTTAATTAAATGATTATTTGAATGCAGTTACTTATTTTTATATGTTTAGTATTATATTACTATATGTTTTTATGTCTAGTAGGTACGAAACCCTAAGTGTGCGAGTTTACCTCGCTCTTGACAGGTTTTTAGTCGTAGCGTGATGTTATATAGCCTATAGCCTTTCTCGATAAATGTACTAAGCGCTTTAATACAAAGAAGCAAGCAAACTCTTCAGCTTTATAATATTAGTATAGATGGGTGAATGCCGATGTTAGAGCATCTCTTAATCTATAACAAGTGCGCAAACAACGAATTTAGCTAAAATTAAAGATCATATTTCTGACTATGAACAATTTTGTAAAAAAAGGCAACCATGTATTTTAAAATTTAAGATTCACGCACCATTAGAAATGTGAAATAATATGACACCAATTAGTTACATTTTCAAGAAAATTAAAATCCAAAACTGTACATTGCATTCTCACTACTATGGGTTAAAAGTAACACGACGAATAGTTACATTAGAATTTAAATTAAAAAAAATTTAAATAAAACTACTTTTTGCGGATTTAGACGCGTATATTGGTTTTAAATTGAGGCTCACCCGTGACCATGGTGACTGCAAAGTCTCCGAAACGTCGGGCCAAAATTTAAAACAAATATACGCGTCTAAATCCGTAAAAAGTAGTTTTATTTAAACAGATGAGTCGCGCAAGTGTTAGAAAATATTATGTTAAAAAAACTTTATTAGAATTAACATGAATTTAACTTCTATAATTAAGAACGCAGATATTTATAATATGTCTCGAGAACGCAAACATAACTTCGATTTCTGAAGTAAATATCGCAATCAATTCGCCAAATAAACATGTATTTTGAGTAGGCAACGAGAAAATTTTCATTTAAGATTAATCCCTATTTATATTTACATTCTTGTAATGGATATCATGATTATGTACTTATATTGAAGATTTAAGTACATGTTATTACAGCATGAAAAACTGATAATTTCTGCCTTAGAGTATTAAATCAACTGGAGCTGTTACACACGCTATTTGCTTTACAAAAATAAGTAGTATAAAAACTATTACTATATACTACTAATAGTACTTCTATAAAGTAAACAACCATACGGATCACCTGCGGCTCAAGTCTGCTATCACAATGTCGTCATAATGATCAGTCACTGACGCCATTATGGCTCCATAATAACATCATTTATGACAAAAAATGAATAGTAGACTACCAAACTTGATAAAATTCGCCATCGTGCAATCAGTGACTGATCATTGTGACATCATTGTAATAGCAGAGTTGGGCTCCTGATGGTAAGCGTTTACCGTAGCTTATGGGCGTTTGCAACACCAGAGGTATCAGTCGCGGATTGCCGACTTTAGTGCATACGAACGCTATAAAGTAATTTTGTTGCTACGCACGTCCTGCCCATAATCGTCTTGCATACACACACATGACAGTGTTCGTACACAATATGTATGAGCATTGATCGTGTACCTTTTTCAGCGGTGGTCACCTTATAATGTCAACTCTTATTAGATAAATGCTCTAAGTTTTCTACAATTGGAATCAAATTACGAAAACCTGTGTCTCCCAAGAGTTTTGTTACGAGTTTTTGGAAGAGCACTTTTCTTATGTAGGCAGTGATTTGATTATGCTATATATATGTATATCTTCCTATATATATTATGTTTGGCTATTACACAAAGTCTTGATATTTATTTAATGAAATAGGTATTGTATAGTTATAACTTATTTCTGTTCGAGATTATTAGGCATTTAAATTTATATACCTCTTGGGAATGCCAGCCACTTATTCCATAGCAACAAATTTGTTTTCTCATCGTAAAGTTCTCAAACTAAAAAAAGTTACTCTATTTAATGTTAAAAGCATCATAATACTTTACTGAATAGAGCAACGCTTTATGTGTCCATTACATTTAAACTATGAAAACTCTATTCTTGTTAATAGAATTTAGAGCGGAATTCATCGGAATTCGGTTTCTTAGTTTCTGTTTTTACACTATATTTGCTTATTTTCTTTTTTTGTTAATATTAGATTAACGTCCACTATTGGAGACGAACTAGCTTCACCTTCAGAGGGGTTTTTAATTTACTTATACCATATTGATAAGTTAACTATGAATAAAATACAATTTCACGAGAAAGAAGACAAACGGTTGTGGTTGTAGCTAGAAATAAATCCCAATTTGCATTCTTAAATTGGCTTGAACCTTTATATTTGTGTAACCCAGTAACCCAATTAAATACCGACATATTTACAAACCACAAGCTCAACCAAAGTTGAGTTTTGGAACTGAATAATATTATTAGTGAATGATTTGCTATAATTATTCTGCGCAGTTTAAAATTTAGTTTTCAACTAACCAGTTTAATAATAATAATAAAAATGATTAATTATCCTAGATTTATATTTATAATTAGCTGGCCCGGCAAATGTTGTTTTGCCATACCAAAAAATAAGTAAAAAAAAAAAAAATATTACTATAAACCTCACGCAGCCCGAGACCTTTCCAACGAATGCAAAACCGTGGAAATTGGTTCGTGTGTTCTGGAGTTATAGCGTCAGGAAGGAAAATCCGACTTATTTTTATATAGTAGATTTCTATAATGTATGCGCCAATTGGAACATTCCCGTTCATCCACCCTACGGACGAGAGTTGCCGTTTGGAGTATCAGAGGCTCAATAATTTAACAATTAGTTACACCTTAAAATATTAAAATTTATGCAATAAATTTTGTTATCTAATACCTGTAATTGAATTACGGTAAAATGATATTAATTTGCAAATTTTCCTGATATGAGTAAATGTAAAGAAATTTATTCCAATTTGATACTACGTCTATGTTTAACATCTCTCATTATCTCTCTCCCTTCAGTCCCATTTTTGTGCTTGGGCCTTGTCTACTTCAGGAGGGTTTTTGGTCTACTACGCTGCGCTGATTGCTACTACACTGCGCTACTGTGCTGCGTTTACCAGGCGTGTCAGCATGGAATTTTAAAGTTTATAGTCTCTCACGGAGAATTTTATCTTCTTTTATTCATTTTTGAAGTGAAAACTTCTTCAGGCGCGTTGGGCGTTTTTGGAGGGGAAAACTTATAGGTTCGCGTCACCGACAGTTTGCGTCACATGCTAATGCTAATTAATAAGTTAATAGTTTTTACTTCTGTCGGCAGTCCCCCATGACCGCCTGTGTTTTTTTTTGTTTATTTATTATACACTTTATTGTACCACATAAGAATAAAATTATAATTATAGTACAATGGGCGGCCTTATCGCTAAAAGCAATTTTTGCCAGGCAACCTTTGGACCTAGATCTTGAGATTTTTTTATCGTCCCTTAGCTGGATTTTACAGCACCCTGGGTACTAAATAGGGTGATGACACTTGTATTCTTACTCCGTCACTACGCTGAAAAATATGTAATGCTATCTTTAGGAAGCTAATCCATTTATTTCATGGTTTTAATATAAGTAATATAATAATTTTATGTGCGGCCTAATTTAATTTAAGTTTGAATAGGTGTACTTACTAAATGAATTCGATCGGAACTGCGTGGGCATTGGTGGGCATAATACGTCACTGCCTAAGCTGCTTACACTGACTACGTCACGAAGCTCCCCCAGTGATGATGAGCGAATTGTTGGAAGTGAAAAATTTACTTCTTTTGTCCTGTTACAAAAGAAATTACCTTTTAAAATAATTGATCAATTTTATACAACTAACTTTATTTTTATGGTTTCGTACCAAAAAGTAAAACTACTACTACTGATTAAATAAATAAATATAAATAAACATTCATGGACATTTCACACAACCTCCTCTAGCCCCGATATTAGCTTCGATTACGATTCAATTATAATACTTATTTACTGTTCTAAACTTTCTTTTTATTTTGCGACCATATTCGTCCACAAAAAAAGATAAATGGTCTACCATTAAACACTGACCAGGTGTTTTAGGATTCCGTACCATAAAGTAAAATAGGACCCTATTACTGAGACTTGGCTGCCTGTCAGTCTTTCACCAGGCTTTAGGAACGATGATAGCTAGAGAGTTGAAATTTTCACACGTTATATGTGGTGCCGCTGTTAAAACAAATGCTAAACACCATCCATCCATCCATCAGCCTCTCTCCGTCCACTGTTGGACATAGGCCTCCCCCATAGAACGCCACAACGCGCGGTCCTGGTGCCGCCTGCATCCAATATCTCCCCGCGACCTTGACGATATCGTCGCTCCACCTTGTCGAGGGCCGCCCAACGCTGCGTCGTTCGGTACGTGGTCGCCACTCTAGGACTTTTCTTCCCTATCGATCATCAGTCCTACGAGCAATGTGGCTTGCCCTTGCCACTTCAGCTTGCTAACCTTAAAACCGGACTATGTCGGACACGCCAGTTCTCTTACGGATCTCCGTATTTCGGATTTTATACCGAGCGTAGCCCTCTCCATAGCACGCTGTGCAACCTTGAACTTATTTACGAGGTCGACATATAAGGACCACGTCTCTATTCCGTATGTCATCGCTGGTAACACACACTGGTCATGCTAGACACTACAATACAATAAATACTCAAGAGAGCCTGGTCTGTCATACAACCCTCATCAAGCATGCTGGTAAGGGGTTTTTTCTCACATATAACTATTTGAACTCTCTTTTTGGGTATAATTGCATATTTTATTTAAGATATTAAAGTCAACTCTATATTGTCACTACCACACAACTAAAATCAATTTATTGAGACAATAATCTACGCATAGAAATTAATCTAAACATTTATTGAAAACAATGGATAAGATAAGGCAATAACAACTTGATCTTTAAGTTCATGACGTTAACATTATAATATACTATGTTAATATTACTATTTTCATATCACGCCTGACGTCACTATCGATTAATTAAAATGAATGATTATCGAATGATTAGGTAATCGATTTCAAGAAGCTTAAAAATATTTTTGTAGATGATCACAAGCCTTAGAATTTTAAAGTTATTGTTTGAAAAAGTAGAAAGCGTGATGTGCACATTTATAAAAATATCTTGAAGTCTTAATGATTTCTTCACTTTTCAGAATGTCGATTTTTACTACTAGTAAATATCGACATATTACTTGCACAGTCATTTAGTATTTTTACCTAGAAAGTTTTCTGGGGGTTTTAAAAATTGGCACCTTTATTGATTTTAGTGTGTTTTTACTCTCGTTTATTCCAAAAGACCACGTCAAAATCTATGAAATTGCCATAGTAACCAAGTATTTTTCAACGAAATGAATAGCCTCTTGATCGGCAGCCCGTTACATGAACCACCCAACCATGAGGCTCGTCAAATGACTATATTAAAGGTACTTTCAAATACCTCCACGTAATATTTCAAATCCATGACAAATCCTGTTTTATTACGGAATGGATAACCATTCCGTAATAAAACAGTACCATTCACATAAGTTAATGGTATGCTTATATTAGCATAAATACAAATTGAAAAATTGCGTGCAAAGATATGTTATCATCTTGGTGAATGCATGAAATTCGCTCTGTATAAATTAACTAACTAACAATACTCGCGGGCAGTTTTTTCAAAATTTTAACTTTAAAAGTTGAAACCTTGAATAAACTGTCAATTCTGTCGGAAAGGTTAAATTTAAATTCATAATCTGACTTTTAATAATCATAACTAGATATTTCGGAATATATGCGACTTTTACACAATCCATCTATCCATATGGATGGAATTTTTGATTTGAAATATCTAGTTACTAGCTGTGCCTCGCGGTGTTACCCGCGGTAAAAAGGATAACAAATCTCTTCTTTTTTGCTATCCCACGGGAACCTTAAACGCTTTCGGGATAAAAAAGTAGCATATAACTTAATCTGGTACATAAGCAACATTATTGTAAAGTTTCATTAAAATACATGCAGTAGTTTTTTCGCGAAAGAGTAACAAACATCCACACCTCCGCACAAACATTCCCATGATTCAGTTCATTCACAGTCAATCGTTAGTCACAGTCTTTATCCGGTCACCGCCGAATACAAATTTCATTATTTAAAAACTACACTATGTTGTAGAACGCCTTAGCTATTAACGACCTTAAATATAATAATCATATATCTTCGTTCAACTTGTATTCAAATCTCCTTACTTAATGCTAATCAATTAGCCTAATGTTTAGTCTCACATCATATCCTAAATATTGCAAACAAAATTATCTATATAACAGTTATTAAGTATATACTTATTAAATAACAAAAGGCAGGGACGTAGTTATGACGTTAAGTATCATGATACGAATTTTATGGCATAAAATCACAAGGCACTGGTAACAATCGAAAAATGCCAATAGGTAATTTTATTTTATTTACAGAATCAAAATAGTTCGATCACTTACATGTAGCATGGTGCTGAGATATCATGAGGTGGATATACCAATATAGGAGGTGATGGTACTGGAGATGGACTGTTCTTTCGTCTTCGCGCAACGAATACTCCAGCCATAATGAACAGTAGTAATAAAGCAGCACAAGCTCCTCCCGACGCTACAAGTATTGCTTCTGAAAAATGCTTGTAGATTATGAATGGAAAAGGACCATTTATAACTATATCTACCTATAAAAACTTATCCATATATTTATAGAAGAAGCAGATCACTGTACTGACTGATATATTACACTGAATACAATGAGACTACATTTTCTTCGCAATATTAATTTTAACCCAGAACTCGGTCTTTGTATAATATGTAAGTCATTCGGTAATTGACTGAGAATAATCAACGTGTATCTAAAACTGGAAGTCTGCTTATTCCTTTAACACTAAGTATATATGACCAATTAGATAATTTTTTGAATTAAACGCATACATAAGATAGAAAAAAGGAAATGGAAAAGTTGAAAAGGAACCGACTGTCCTGGCATGGAAACGTAAGGAGAAGGGATGAAGGGCATTTAAGCAAAAAGGTGATGAATATGAATGTTGATGGCCGGAAATGGAGAGAAAGACCAAAGAAAAGATGGATGCACTGTGTGAGAGACGATATGGAAGAAAAAGGTGTTGATGAGAATATGACTAGATAAGAGAGGCTTATAGGAGAGACTAGAAGCAAAAAGTGTGCTGCGCCGAACCCAAGTAGCTTGGGATAAGGGCAGGAAGAAGAAGAAGGTAGAGAAAAAATTTGCAAAATCCGACTTGATTCTGCAATCGAAGTTACGGCTAAAAAGTTCCCTATGAAACTATGCATCAAGTTTAGCAATAATTTTATATTCCAAGTGTTTTTGTTGAAAATTATAGCTACACTGGGCATTAAGTTAGATTTTATAGTCGACAATTGTAATCAACGTTTTCTTATAATTTTTAAGGTCAGGTTTTATAATTCTGTTGAAATATTTTCACATTATTATATTTCTCTGCTTCTTATATTTTTAACGTCAGCAAACTTAATTAATTTGCTTCTATATGGATGAGATTTAGAAAAAGAACAATAATGTAATTAAACAGATGAACGAAGAGCTTCTGCATTCAATTGTTTTAAATGTTCTGATAAAGAGAATTATATATATATAGCAAATTCTCTATTCATTCTCTGACTATTCATAAAATTTTCTCTTACATGTTCTTCTAAATAGTTTAATGAATAGGTGTAATACTTGATTAATATATACCTGTAATGTCTTTTTTCTAAACAATAAACGTTCTTTTTATTTATTATTTATTTTGTTAGTAAATGCAAAACCATTTCACAATAGAATATGTTAGCAAAGTTTAACCTATTATAAAATGCGTCAGGTATTTCTTAAATCTGACATGTTCCAAATTAGAAAATGTCTTACGATAACAAAATGTCTGCATAAGGCTTACAGCTTTCCATATTGTATCCATTCTGTGTGATATGTTAACCTAAATTATCTACAGAAAAAATACATTTACGTTATTTTCCTTAACATTTGCGCGCCTTACTTATTTATTCAAATAAAAGCACTCAGTCACCTTAGTGACTGAAAAATCTACGAAAATAAACGAGCTGACGATTAAATCAAATTTAGGCGCTTAAATCCGAAAGAAGTAGATTTATTTGAATATCTAGGTTGTCTTTAAGTAAACCTAATATGATAAACAGTAGAAAATAACTAAATTAATTCATTTTTACATCGGTTCAAGGCAGTGGCGGATTTGCAGTTTCAGCCGCCCTAGGCCCCAAGCCATCAGCCGCCCCTTTTTCAGCATCCACCATATAAACTACATAATGAAATTCTGGCCGCCCTAGGCCCGGGCCTACTGGGCCTTAGGGTAAATCCGCCACTGTTTCAAGGGAATTTTAGAACCCCATAGCTCGTAATGAGTGCTCGATTAAATTAATGTATTGAAGCAAAAAGATAAATAGACAACATAAATAGACTATCGATAAATCTATTAAATTAGTATGTTGAGTATATAGAAACGAAAAAGCAATAACAATATACGTAACCAATTTGCATAGCAAAACATACCTACAAATAGGCGGCATGTTTTTATAAGCTGTCGCTTGTTCAGTTGTTATCTTTAGATACTTGATAAAAGTACTTGTATTTGACACAGTCCTCACTTGTCGATGTTTACCTCATTGATTAGGTTTACTGAGCTGGTACGAGAAGTAGTCAGAAAAATAAGAGGAGTTTTTGTTTATCCTAAATAATTGTACTTCAGGTTAAGGCTGCCATTTGTCTGAAAATTGCCTGATTTGTGTAAATTTTAAGGGCATCAGACAGTGTTTTAAAAAAATGTACGAAAAAAAGAAAACCAGACACAAGTTGTCAAAAATATTTTTTTTAGAGGTATTCCGTATTTTTGTCCTATTTGAATAAAAATATGCCGTATTGTCAATTTAATCATGATTACCTATGATTCTATGCTTAAGTTAGTAAGCAGGTATGCTAAGTTAATATTTTTTTGTGGAACTTATCATAATTAGGATCTTAAAAAGCTAGTCTAAATAAGAATAACAAACCTCTCCAATTTACAGCATTAGCAAGGGAGAATTCTGATACTGAGGCTGTGGTTGGTGACTGTTCAAAGTGAGGGTTAGGTGGAGAAATCTCTAGTGGACTGATCGCTTCTAGTTGCTGTGACGTCACTGGATCCTCGTACTCATGTTCTCTAACGTAATATTCTTCGTTTTCTTTTTCTTTTGGCTCTTCTTCTTCTTCTGGTTGGTAATCAGCGTCGTAATCTGTAGAGACATCAAGTCTTAATCTCTCTCTCTCTCTCTCTCTCCAGCCCATTTACGTCCCACTGTTGGGCACGGGCGTCCTCTACTTTGAAGGGATTATGGTCTACTGTGCCGCGCAGACCAGGCGTGTTGGCACAGGGTTTATTTTCGAGTGTTGCGTCTCTCACAGAGGATGTTATCTGTGTGCGATATCCCTTAGCTGACTTTTACAGCGCCCTTGGGAGGGGTTGGGGTGGTGACACTTGTATTCTTAATCCGTCACCACACGGAGACAAAAAGAAAAAGTCTTAATAATAGATATCAATAGTTTTAATTAATCAGTAAATGTGCTTCGTGTCTCCAAGTGAAGAGATAAAGATAGGACAGTGATGATATGTATCAAGAATACAAAGAGCTATCACCCCATTTCCTCTTCAAGGTGCTGTAAGAGCTACCTAAAGGGTCTATAAACTACAAATTATATAAAATTTAATAATAGCGGTCTTAATTACATTCACTTCGACAACTAAAGGTGAGTCTTCGCGCCAAATAGGTCATGAATCTATACTAATACTAGCTGACCCGGCAAACGTTGTTTTGCCATACTAAAAAAAAAAGAAAAAAAAGGTTTGAAAAATAGATGTTGGCCGATTCTCAGACCTACTGAATACACATGTAAAATTTCATAAAAATCGTTCAAGCCGTTTCGGAGGAGTACGGTAACTAACACTGTGACACGGGAATTTTATATATTAGATATTATAAAGCTGAAGAAATGTCACATTTGTTTTTTAAATTCCACATGTACGAAGTCATTGAGAACAGCTAGTTAATATATATTTCAACTAGGCTTTTAGATATTTATAGTCTAAATGATAAATTAAATACAATGCTGAAAATATTCTTCAAAAAATTTATATTGCTAAATCCCTTTACATTCACAAAGGTATTCATTTCATTTTCTTTGAACATTACCACCCTTTTGACAAAATTTTGAATTCATACCGAATTGTTAGTATTTAATTAAATTTCGGTAGATTTAGCATTACATAATATACTAGTTCGGAGTGTATACGCGTCGTGTCTCTCTCTCCAGCCCATTAAAGCCCCTATTGGGTGCGAGCCTCCTCCACTTTGGGACGGATTTTAGTCTACTATGCTGCAATGCCCCAGGGCATGCTATGCCAAATCGCCAGCGATTTGGCATAGCGTTTACAAGTGTGTAGATCATTTGGTTACGATATCCCTTAGCTGGCTTGTACTGCACCGGGGAAGGATGAAGGATGGTCACATTTGTATTCTTAATCCCTCATCACACGCACAGAGCGTTGATGATAGCCGCGTCATGTGCCCAACACAAATAAAATAAATAAATAAGCGGTATGTCTTACCTGGAGTATTGTAGGTCTCCCTTAAAATTTCAGCTGGATCTACTGGCGGTGCATACCAGGGCCTTCGCGAATATACTTTCTTCCTATTAACTGTTCGTTCGCTATCATCAACGTCCCGATAACTTGATGGTGACAGATTTAACATCTCTAAACATCTGATAATACCTGCAATAGAAATGTTATTGTTAATTATTTACATCATTTAATGTGGTTCTATCACAGACTTCAGTAGTTTTGTTTTTAATTTGTTGATTCCTCTCCCTCCGGCCTATTACCGTCACATCATTATTAGCACGGGCCGCCGCCACTTCGGGAGGGTTTATGGTCTACCACGCTGACCAGGCGTGTTGGCATAGGGTTGAGTTTCAAGTTTTCTATCTAGTAAAAGTTAACTGCTTATAATATCCGTTAGCTGGCTCTTACAGCACAATAGGAAGGAAAGAAGGGCGGTGACATTTATATTTTTAATCCCTCAACACATGGACAATGGACATCATACTCTTAATAAAACAAAATAAAAGTAATATTATATTTCGGCACCACATGTTCATTTTTAAAAGGATTTTGCCGGGTACCCTCGCTAGATAACCTGTGCTGTCTTGCAACACGATCAGCTACTAGTGTCCTTTACCGTTATAGAAAACATTATATTTCCTAATACACATTTTGAATCACAAAGAAACAGTGATATAAAAATTCTCTCCAATATTCGACAAAAGTGCACTTGCAGGAAATTGGTTGAGCAATTTTGACATGTTCAAACGTAACGAGATTTGGAGAACTACATTCAATTTAAGATGACTTTGTTACGACCAAAGTTCAGGTAGCAACTGTAGTTAGATATGATATAACCGTACTAACCGCAGTTTCTGATAGTTTACACTGTTAGTATATATTGTTGTTACAATTTATTAGTATAACAAACAACTTATTTATGTACAATGACCTGAAGTCTAATTAAAGTTGATAGGTATATAGTTTGAGAATTACGTCAAATTAAGAGCTAACTACAGAGCCAGCCAATTAAAATTTAGGTATTTGTGTTAGGTATTGCTATCCCTATTCCCAAGCGCCGCGCTGAAAGGGACAACTACAGTCCAAACAACACACAAAAACACTCGTAACCCAATATCAAATAAATGATGTGTTGTGTAAAACAATCATAACATTGTAATATTTAACCTTAATTTGAATTAATTTATTACCTAAGGGGTTAACTAACCTAACCATTTTATAACCTAACCGACCTAGAGTAAACCGTCATGAACACAATAAAATCCGTAAAAAGTATTTTTGTTTAAATATATATTATATTATTTTGTATTGAGGCTTTCTACAGTAACGTGGGATCATAGAAATATTATAGAAATAAATAATTCCATTTCCACAAAAATGAAAAGTATATGAATAAATAACTTTTTCGTCAAATCTAGCAAAATCTAGTCTAAGCATATATGCTGATTCAAATCATTTCTTTCTCCATATTTAATACAAGCAATATTTTATACGATATATGTTTTAGATGCGTGATAAAAATCCGTTTAGGCAGGTATAAGCTTTGCATATTTTATCACTCTTGAACCCAAAGTACGAGTATTTTCGCATTTCATATACGTTATATTTAACGTTGAATAAATCCTAATAATACTTGAACAGAATATTTTATTTCATAATAGCGATCGATTCATATTCGCTTTGTTAATAATTAAGTATGCAAGAAAATTATTGTTTTAAACAAAAATTCAATTTTAAAGGTTTTCGTACAACAAATACAGCTTCATTGTGGAGGAGACCCGTGCTCAATATAATTAAGAATTTTACCATTCTTTTTCACAATCGCCTAATATCTATTATTTTTTATAAAACAATAGACACGGCAAAAGACTTTGTTTATTTCATCATCATAAAATCACGGCTTTTTCCCATGGGGGTAGGCATCTGCTACGATTCAAACATACTTCCTTGGGTTCATCTACACTCATACATCTGGTCATACATGCCCGACGGTTGTAAGCGCTACGCACTTGCCCCTTTTGGAGTATGCCGGCGATGACATCAGAGTATATTATTCTCGGGCACAAAAGGCGTAAGTAAGTAAGGCGTAAGTTTTTTGTAGGCGTATTTTTCTCGTTTTTGTTATTTTATCACAGTATATATATATTTTTTTTTATTTTTTGTTGTTTCGCGAAAATCTACAAAAGTACTAAACAACTCGCCATGCAGTTTTTACAAATAGATAGAATTAGATATGTCGCTTGAACAATTTAGAAAATCGACAAATCTATGTATAATAATGTTAAATGTAATATGAGTGTATAGATATTTCAATTAATCTAAAAAATGCACATATAAAACATATTTTTACTCATAATATAAAAAGAAACTAATGAGCAATTCGAAATAGGAAAGTTTGAAAAGTTACAAATTCACGAAGTCTTTCATAATCTATGATTTCCAAATATATCACAGAAAGGACGGTAGATAAGATATTACCAATTTGTAACAATTGGGACTGTCCCTTGACTTTTCTTTAAAACTTACTTTTGTGTATACTTTTCACAAAAAGCTTCAAGTAAAAAAATTATAGCAAAGAAGAAAACATATTTTCAAAGAATAACTAAACCACTTTTGTCAATTCTCTCGAGAATATGTAGATGTTAAAACAAATTCGGTCTCAATATGTAAACTATGAATACTATTATTGTAGTCATTTATTTAAAAGTATATTAATACACTGTGTGTTAAGTTTTCGACAGCAAAAGAACAAATATAAATTACTAGCTGTTGCACGCAACTTTGTTCACGTAGAATTCAGAAAAATGATACCTACATATAAACCACTAACGCAGTACCCGCAACGAATATTTTCCCTGTTATGAGAATAATAGTCTTATATTTATGCAACATTTCTCACTGTTGCTTCACTCCTTTTGGTCGCTGCGTGATAATATATAGCCTACAGCCTTCCTCAATATACATGGACTATCGGACACTGAAAGAATTTTTCAAATCAGACCAGTGCAGTGGTTCCTGAGATTAGCTCGTTCAAACTAACAAACTCTTCCATTTTATAATATCAGAATTGATCAGTATAGATTACAAGTTACAAATTATAACAACATTATTTATATTAGTGATGGATAAAAATTGGTCAAGTGCGAGTCGGACTCGCGCACGAACGGTTCCGTACCATTATCTATGCAACATAAGGCACGATACTAATAAATGAGCAAACAATACACACAATACTTAATTAATAACGTTTGTTGTATGAGAGCAAAAAACGGTAAAAAAATCATGTTTGTTGTATGGGAGCCCCCCTTAAACATTTATTTTATTTTATTTTTAGTATTTGTTGTTATAGCGGCAATAGAAATAAATCATCTGTGAAAATTTCAACTCTCTAGCTATCACCGTTCTTGAGATACAGCCTGGTGACAGACGGACGGACGGACGGCAAGCGAAGTCTCAGTAATAGGGGCCCGTTTTTACCCTTTGGGTACGGAACCCTAAAAAGCGACTACCAATGACTTCGGTAGGAAACCATAAAATGATCCCGGTATTATACATATAGGAAATTGCATATTGATGAAAGACCTCGCAAATTTGATCCAGCGTTATATTGTAATTTACGTGAGGACACCATTTACTTACTATTCACCATGAACAGAAAATACAAATGTAATGAAATTGAAGCATTTCTATAGTTTCTAAAGCTTAGAGGATTTAGACTAGTGCTATAGTTTGTATAGTTGGATTTTAGACCTTTGTAACATTTTACACTCTTTAAATTGTAGCGCCGTATTGTCCGTGTGGTGACGGATTAAGAATTCAAGTGTCACCAGCCAATTTCCTCCCCAGCCAGCTAAGGGATATTGGACACAGATAACAACATCTGTGAGGGACCGTAAACCCGAAAATAAATTCTGTGCTAACACGCCTGGACAACGCGGCACAGTAGACCATAATGCCTCCCAAAGTGGAGGAGGCCCGTGCCCAACAGTGGGACTTTAATAGCCCATTATCATCCCACAGCTGGGCACGGGCCTCCACGTGCCACAGGCCGAGGAGGAGGAGGAATGTTAATTAGAGATTTTTAACTATTGAATGCATAAAAACTACATCGCTAGAAACACAAACCACCTTATTACAAAACGCGGCTCAACGTTAAACCCAGGTTTAACAAAATTTATTTACGAGGAATTGGATAGTTAGACCCGCTCTGACACTAGTTTGGCGTCGGTTTAACACTAAGGTCGTTGTTAGATCTAGGATTTGAGAAAAATCTGCTTGAAATGCGCAATTGAAGTGTTTAAAAACCAGGCTTAAACTGTGGCTTAAACTTAGTCCACGTTTTGTAATAAGGCGGATTAGGTCTAATAAGGGTTTTAAGAAATAAACAAACTGTAGAAAGGTTAAAACAAGTTATTTTTGTCTAAGACGGATTACTTTTAGGCGACATAAATATTCATAAACACAGTTGTTTTAAAAAATTGGTCAAGTGCGAGTCGGACTCGCGCACGAAGGGTTCCGTACCATTATCTATGCAACATAAGGCAACGTTATTAGTATCGAGCAAGAAACGGTAAAAAAATCATGTTTGTTGTATGGGAGCCCCCCTTAAATATTTATTTTATTTTATTTTTAGTATTTGTTGTTATAGAGGCAATAGAAATACATCATCTGTGAAAATTTCAACTGTCTAGCTATCACCGTTCTTGAGATACTGGGTACGGAACCCTAAAAATCATGTTTGTTGTATGGGAGCCCCCCTTAAATATTTATTTTATTTTATTTTTAGTATTTGTTGTTATAGCGGCAATAGAAATACATCATCTGTGAAAATTTCAACTCTCTAGCTATCACCGTTCTTGAGATACAGCCTGGTGACAGACGGACGGACGGACGGACGGACAGCGAAGTCTCAGTAATAGGGTCCCGTTTTTACCCTTTGGGTACGGAACCCTAAAAATCAAAGGTTATTTTGATTCTTGTAAATTTTATGTACATTTCAACTAGATATTTTAACTAGGTATCTTGTGAAAGAACAATATATTATTATGTTTCATTAAAGTATTGAGTCCTTCAAATAAGTTTTGTTAACTTTGTCAATTTAAATTTTATACTGATTTAAATAAACTTTTGAATAAGATAATTTTACATAACTTCGAAGAAAATTTATTGTGACATATTTGAGTGTTCAGGCACTTCTGGTTATGTTATTATTTTCTGGCAACTAGCTGATGGCTGCGTTTCACATGCCTTTACAGTTACTGTCTTCTACTTGGCTTTCAGCGAAATAATAAATACCTAATAGCCTATGATATATTTATTTTGATGTATATAAAAGCTAAAAATCAGTAAAGTTTCAGTGTCAGTACTTTTTGGGTGAAAGAACAATAAACTTGACAACATGTTGCGCTAACCCCAAATAACGGGATAAGGGCAGGAGAAAATGATGACTTTCGCGTTTATGTTACCAGTAAGTAGAACTTTTAAAGAAGTAAGATAATTTCTTAACATCATCATGCAAAATGCTCATTTGTCTTGCATTTATATGAGTCAAGAATTTACGATTTCTTTTTTAAGACATTTAACAAACAGGATGCTTTTATTAGTAATGATATTGCAAGAATTCCCTTTGGATCTGAATTTTCCAATAAATTTCATTCAAAGCATTACGGGCTGATATAATGTTGAAGCGTAATAGCAACATAATACGTGACTTGCTTCTTCCTAATCTAAGATTGTAAATTTCTATATAAGCTATCTTCACGTTTGTGGTATAGAATATTAGACAAACTTAATGAAATTTCTTTACGAAAAGCGAGAAATAAAATATTCGGCAATAATATGGACGAGTAGAATGTTTTCTTTTACGTAAAATTTTAGGCTAAGGGTTTTTTTAAGCATCGTTTTATGTTATTTGGTAGTATAAACCAATCCGAGTATAGCTAATAGAGTGTATGGCATTTAGCATTAGCTATTCCACCTTTGCTGGTCTGTAAGGTGCGTTCACGTATTTTAGGAGAAAGATGCTACATATAAAGGTAAGGTTAGGTTAGGTTAGGCTTATATAAGGTAAGATAAAGGTTACTAAAAATACTTAAAAAAATCATTGGTAAAACAAACTAAATAATATCATGATGCACGTAGTATTTTGTTAATTTTTAGGGTTCCGTACCCAAAGGGTAAAAACGGGACCCTATTACTGAGACTTCGCTGTCCGTCCGTCCGTCCGTCTGTCACCAGGCTGTATCTCAAGAACGGTGATAGCTAGAGAGTTGAGATTTTCACAGATGATGTATTGCTATTGCCGCTATAACAACAAATACTAAAAATAAAATAAAATAAATATTTAAGGGGGGCTCCCATACAACAAACATGATTTTTAGGGTTCCGTACCCAGTATCTCAAGAACGGTGATAGCTAGAGAGTTGAAATTTTCACAGATGATGTATTTCTATTGCCGCTATAACAACAAATACTAAAAATAAAATAAAATAAATATTTAAGGGGGCTACCATACAACAAACATGATTTTTTTACCGTTTCTTGCTCGATACTAATAACGTTGCCTTATGTTGCATAGATAATGGTACGGAACCCTTCGTGCGCGAGTCCGACTCGCACTTGACCAATTTTATTCGAGTTTTTAACACAAACGGAAATAACTTTTTCAGGAGAATAAGGTCAATCTAACAGCCGTATCGATACGACAATATTGCGCAAAATAAACAATCGAAGTGCAGTATTATGATTAAATTTCGTGAAAATTTTATTCTGTTAATTTGTATAAATTTAGGAATATGTCACCGCCATTTCCAAAAACTAGATAAATATTTTTCTAAAAGTGTAATAAACCAATTAAACTCACTTTTCTTATAATAATTTTAATATTTATTATTCAAAACTTTATTCAAAGCATGAAATTTCTTCGATTTATTTATTTATATATTTATCGAAGCATTTTTATCGGCATCATTATAACTTATTTCAGTATTTGAATATTATATATTAGCAAACACCATAACATTTCAAGTTAATGCAGTGTTTTATTACAATGTTGAAACAAAGCTTGAGAAATTGTGTTTTATTACAGTCTTTTACTAAATATCTATAAAAATCGTAGTTATTTTTATGATTGTTTCTCTTTTTTATTAAATTCAACTAACATAAATTTTATTTTATTTGAATTAATTTTATTTGCAGTAAAAGAAAACATGAATTTAGGGTTGAATATTATTAATTATTCATCATGGAACAGTGTTTAAGATTGTAGCAAATGCAATCTAACACAGAAAACGTACTGGTTGTTATGTAGGAACCACAGAATAGCTTTTTTAATCAAATCAAAAATCTTTAATTATGAATAAGGTGTAATAAATTTGTTTTATATACTACTAAAACTAGCTACCCATAAGCATATAAATAAATAAATAAATATTAATAAATATTAATAAATATTCATGGACATCTCACACAACGTCCTCTGGTCCCAAGCTAAGGTTATATGCTTGTGTTATGGGTACCAGAATACGGATACTACATAAACTACTTTTCTTTTGTAAATACATACTTATAATACATAGAAACACATATCAGTTGATAATACTAAAGTTAACTATTGAGTTTTGAGTAATCTTGTGTAAAACTGGCATTCTTTTGGCAAAATAAATTTGCCGTACATTATTTCCATTTTTAAAGCACTCGTAAGATTTTTCCGAAAAAATGTATACGCAGAAAACAAAATTAGAATGTTTTTTTTTATATTATAACGTATTCTATAAAAGAGTATGGTTTAATGGCGGTACGGTATTATAACATTGCTTTATTTAGGTATTTAGCGGGGCTGGAGAAACTGACGCTGTTATCACTCAGTTATCGACAAATTGCTATTTTATTAATATTATAAATAATATCCATTTAATATTTTAAAAGTCATTTTTATTAATTATGACATACACAAACGTCTTCTGTAACATTATTTTAAATTATCATCTAATGGTCTTTATGGAATAATTTCCGTAGACAATAATAGTCCCCACAGGTATATCAAAATATCGCAATAGCAAAATTATAAATAATCAGTAATTTTAAATATGACAAGAACATTAAGTCTGCGATCAATGTCATAATAACCTAAAGAATCTATAGATTACTTGGCGAAAAAAAAGCATAAATTAACTAAATACTTTAAAATTAAATTTGTTACTATTTCATCAAAAGATTTTAAATTGTGACTTGAATATTTGATGAAGGGAAGGTTGACCATGGTGAAACTTTAAAACTGTAAGAGAAACACAAATTATACATAAATGATGTAGACGTGTGGATCTTACTAAGCTACGCTAGTATTACGCGTATGCTACAGCCATGTATCTAGCTATGACTAGGCAAATTCAAAGCAAATTCCTATATTGTGACCAGTTAAAAGCATGTAAAAAAAAATAGGGGGTTCTGTTCGTAATTTTAGTCTATTGAAGTAGTTAATATTGACTTATCATGGATAACATGTAGTTGTTAATCTCTAGTAGAAAAGATTTATTTAGTGCTCATTATGTTCAACTCGTATATTGTGTAAAAACAATACATAACTATTTACTGGTCACTTTACTTAGCCTAAACAACCACACCACTGTACAGTCGTTCACCTCTAAACGAAAACACGTAATTATTTACTGGCCATTACACTCATCTTTAATAAGAGATACTTAATTATTTACTGGTCATATTTACCTATACAGCTTATACAACCGCATTACTGTATATACAGGTGTTCATATCCTACAGAAAACCGACTATACCGAACCGTATAGTACATATTATGTACTATACGGTTCAAATGAGAATAGGATTGACTCCGCGCTATATTGTGACGTCATAGTTGTCAATTTGAACAATTTAGGTAGGTTCAGCAAAACAAGACATTTTTATAATATAAATTATCTATCACTGTATCGTTAGCGTATACTAATTTTTGAGCAAGACAAATACAATTAAAAACAATGAAAAATAACAACATATTTCTTTTTTTAACGGGAAACAACCACATAACTAAAAGAATTTAAAATAAAACGCCTTACAATTCATATACTCCACAAGGCACACCAACAACAACAAAATACGGTTGACAATTCAACTTAATATCATAGTTTCCAGCAACGAAATTATTGAAAGAAAATAGAATTTATTTTTTAATAATATTATAACTATTATTACTAAATAATTTAAGACGTTTTTTCGCTTCAAATTACTGAGAATAGGTAAAAAAAAAGAAAAAACATTGATACGCAAATAAGGTTTTGTTGCTGACTGTACTTTTCAAATCACTTTTGACAACTAAAGGTCATTGCCAATCCTATTCTCATTTGAAACATGTAGTAAAGCAGTGTATTATAAAAACTTTAATGGTCTTATTAATAATGACTTATCGGAGATTTAAAAGTTTGCTAAAATAGGTTCGCGAAAATTGCCAAACTTGTTACTCATAATAGTCTTTTTACGCTAAAACGTTTATTATCTCTCCGATAATATCTCCGTTTAAACCTCCGATAAGTCATTATGAATAAGGCCGTTAATGTTTACAAGTAGGTACAATACACATAACAGAATGCGCAATAAAAAGACACTCTCATTTAAAAAGAAAGTTCTAATCTATTACTCATTCAAACTTATTCGATTACAAGCCCATTTTCATCAAATTATTCGTGTAAATAACGTGTATAATGGCGTAATTACAATGTAATTTAACTTCTCCAGTATATATGAACATTACGTTGTGATTAAAATCACCATAATAACAAATTGGAACGTAAATTAAGCCCTATTGTAAAGGAGATCAACTAGGTAAAGGCTCTCCATCAATCTGTCAAACACAAGAAAGCCTTTGCGTTTCTTGGATGATAATTAAAAGTGTTATTCTGTTTACTATCTTGATATAAATATACGCTTTGTAAAAAACATAATTTCTTAATCCATTTTATTTGAAAATATTTAAAAAATGTTCCAAATTCAAAAAAGGATTTTTGTTGTATTTTTAGCGTAGAACTTTCGATTGGATGGGCCAAATTAAGAGTTCTTAACTAGCATACATGCGAAAACAATACAAGTTTAAAAATTTGCATTACTAAGCATAAAATGGGTCTTATTTTTGTTAAAACTATTGTAGAAAGCTCAGGCGTTTTAACGCATTAAGCAATTTCTTATTACGATATGCATTGAGAACTAGCTAAGGAGAAGATGCCTAACGTACTTTGCCAGAAACAAAAATGCCTATAATAAACTCTAACTTACTTGACCAATGTTCTACATTGGACCAAATATGCTATATAGTTTCAGACCCCGAGCAAAGTTTTTTTTTAATACTTTTAGAAAATAATCCGCTTACAAATTTATTAGTCGCTGCGGTCTACATTAGTTATTCTTATAAAAATGTCGTCAGCTACCTACTTGATTGATTAAAAGTAAAACGAACCACAAGGCCTTAGAATACAACTTTTATTTTATTAGTTGAATTCTGGAATTAATTTTCATATAAATTTAGTGTTTTCTTCTATTTCTACGAGTATATACAGCATATGTCCGTATGGTGACGGATTAAGAATACAAGTGTCACCACCTCTTGTCCTTTTAAGGGTGCTGTGGAAGCCAGCTAAGTGATATTGTACATAGATAATATCCTATGTGAGATATAAAAACCTTGATAATAAAGCCTGTGCCACGCGACACACTATAATATAACCTCTCCCATAGTGAAATCGGCCTGTGCCCAACATCAACAGTAAGTCGTTAATATACAACGTTAATACGCTGAAGAGCTCTCTCTTCAGCGTATATACATATTACGATACAGCATTTGACAACTACTAATCAAACTTTGTAATAGTTCAGGTTTATTAGAGATACGCAACACTAAACTTACTGGATAAGTGTATTTTGTATTTTATGACCAATAAATCAACGTTTATGGTCGCGTATAATCGCGAGGTCTCAATTTAATGGGAAAGTCAATATTGTATTGGATTTTCTCACTCCGTTGATTTACAGAGTTTGAAGCTTATGTTATACAATCCCTACTAAAATTATAAATGCGAAAGTAACTCTGTCTGTCTGTTATGCTTTCCAGCTTAAACATCTCAACCGATTTTTATGAAATTTGGCACAGACAATCTTTAGACCCTGAGAAAGGACATAGGCTACCTTTTATTGCGAAAAAAAGATTTTCCAAATTCCACGCGGACGGAGTCGCGGGCAACAGCTAGTTATTTAAATATATCAGGCAGTAGTATGTTAATATTATCGTGAGCATGATGTATCATCTACGTAGTGAAGGATTAAGAAAAATATTGATACCATCCTGTTGTTATTCATTGGGTGCTTTAAAAGGCAGCTCTAATAACAATATTATATGCAAACAGCATCTTCTGTGAAAGATGGCAAACTCGAAACTTATCCCTATGACGACACGTTAATCTTTTCATCTTCTTCTTCTCTCCAGCCCATTTACGTCCAACTGTTGGGCACGGGCCTCCTCCACTTTAAAGATTATGGTCTACTGTGCCGCACTGACGAGGCGTGTTGGCGCAGGGTTTATTTTCGAGTTTTCCGTCTCTCACAGAGGATGTTATCTTTGTGCATCTAGCTGACATTTACAACACCCTTAGGAGGAATGGGGGTGGTGACACTTGTATTTTTAATCCGTCACCACACGGAAAAATCTTTTCATACCAAAGTATATTCCACAAATTATATTATCTCGCATTATAAACAAGCAATCTTTATCTTTACTTATGATAAAACAAAGTCGTTACTTTTGTATGTATGTACCTATGTGAGCTTATATCTTGAAAACTACGCAACGTAATTTGATGCGGTTTTTTTTTTATAAATAGAATGGTTTAAGAGGATGGCTTTTCTAATAATTTATGTGTATTCTCTCGATTCCACGCGTGTGAAGTTGCACGCAATAGATAGTTGTGTATACATATATCTAATACATACGCAGTTTCAGTTTTAATTCAACCCACGCACGCATACATCATACGATGAAATAATATGCCTTTAAATTTATATGTCTGACATTACATATTGTTCCCAGTTGAACTGTTGATTACGTACATTGTCTGGTGGCGTATTAGCGAAGGCAACAATTTTTAGGCAAAAAAAATATGATTGCGTCAGCTTACCATTATATTTTAAGGTTAATAATAAAACATACTCTGATATCATCGCCGATGTCCTCCAAAAGGGACAAGATGTATGAATGTAAGTAATGTCAAGGAAGTATGTTGGGATAAGTAAGTGGATGGTGCTCTATATTCTCTGCCAACCCCCATGGGATAAGGGCGTGATTTTATAATGATGATGAATGATGCTTAATTTATTGTTATTATAGACAGACAAATTATGTGTTATTATAGACAGATTTCTGTTTAAGCCATTATTATCATAACTCTCCGTCCCTTATCCCGTTATCGGGTTTGGCGTAACATGTCTGCATGTTGCAATGGATTTTGACTGATTTTTACGTCGGGACGCCTTCTTGAATGCCCCATGTCACAGAAAATTCTTTAATAAAAGCTTAAATAATGCGTAGTCTGTACCATTTTCTCATAATATTACAATAAATATCGCAGTACAATTAGGAGTACACTTGATTCTATATGACTAGTGATTCTAGCAGTCTGTTCTTCGATTATTTTCTATTCTTTTAGTGCTCAAAATGGTAATTAGAAGATAATTCAAAACTATTCAATATATAACTTTTATTTTTATTAATCCTAAAATATAATCTCCGCCATACATTAAGCAAAAAACACGGCATTTGATTGTTTTGTTGAGAAATAAAATATTTTATTTCATTGTTATTTCATGTAACTTGATATTATTCCAAATATCTTTGGAGCGTTTTCTTTTAGTATTTTCCTTTATTGTACGTTTAGTAAAAGATAAAAATGAGATACGATATTATAATTTTTTTTCATAATACCGCTTATTCCGCTTACTTGAATAAAGTTCAAAGTCAAAGTCAAAGTATTTTTTATTGTGGACAAATAGGTACATAAGATGTTGAGATCCGTAGAAATTAAAACAGGTTTCACTATGTCCTGCCATTTAGGCGTACAACATTGGTAGTTAATATAAACATTTAATATTAGGCATGCAGTTTTCATTTTGTTACAAAAAAAAATATGTCAAGTAATAATAATATTAGAAAAACAATGTCGAAATTAGCACATCTGAAGCCATTAGCAAACAAAAAAATCTATGAATTACCTCTTGTAGATAATTTAAAAAAGTTTGCTACTTTCAGAGTCATCATCAATTTATTTAAATTATTCAATTTTTATTATCATTTTCAATGTAGCTTTCTTTTTTTAGTAGGAGTCACATTCTGCTCTTCCTCACTGTCACTGCTTATTTCCATAATTGAATTTAATTAAATTGAGCAGGAAGTTGAAAAATATCGAAATTAAACAACTCCTTCGAAGTCTTAGTTTGAAATATTTTTTTTAGGTTAAGATTCACTTTTACGGCAAGACGTTTCATTTTACACAGTCACATGACTCATGTGACATGAGTCACAGTTCTATAGAATGGACACTTTGTTTTTAAAATGAATGGCGCGACGTGTTGAGTGGCGAGGCGAGTGTGTGTTAGTATGAAATCGTGGTATGAAACGAAACATTTATTAACTTTTTTTCGCGAAAGTAAAGGAAATTAGAAATTATGCCCATTCAGTCTATTTTGCAAATTTGAACAATTTTGATAGAAAATACGTAGATTCTGGGACTAAAGATCGTAGGTTTGCAGGAAAGGCCGAAAGGCTTAAAATACGTAGATCTACGTAAAAAGACGTAGAGTTGGCAACCCTGAGTGTACACTACAAATTACAAAATAAAATCCTTTTTTTGTGTAGTTCTATTAATACGTAAGTGCCATAAAACTTGCATAACACATAAAATACAGTACAATTACCTACTAATTACACAATGAACATTTTAATAGCGAGAATTTAAATCAATTAACGCCATCTTACATACGATATACATTTTTGACTTTACTTGAAGTGACGTCACATTACAGACGAAAAATGTAATTCTTTGAACATGAAATTCCATACAATGTAAATGTATTTTCTATCTCAATAATAAATATTAATTCATTAACAATTTAATAGCACTTTAGTTCCAAAATCCTATGAATAAAAAAAATTTTGTAAATAAAAGTGGAAAATGGGCATACGACGTCTAGACCATCTTATTAATAACATTCTTGTTTAAATGTGATAATTAAAACCTAAAACAAATTTAAATTGGTTTTATTTTGTAATACTCCTCTATCTTTTATTTCTATAAAACAGCTAATTTAATCCAATATCGTTTGAATAAGTATCGGAAATGCAAGCGCTATGTTGTGATTGTTACGTGTTAGATGGCGCTTTTACAAACTTCATGTTATGATTCTGGAAAAGTATGACCTTTGGAAAAATAATGTTTTCGCGTAATGTGATAACAAATTTAAAGTTTTCGGATTTTTCCAGTATGACCAGTATCTAGTCTAACTCTAAGCCAAATTTCAAATCTCTAGAGTAACGGTAGTAGGCTCTGAATTTTGATTCCTGAATTGCGGTGAAAACTAGTCAAATGGCGCTATTGTGCTCCTCATTTTTTTTAAATATTTTCTTCTTGCTTAGAGAAGTCAGGTTGATTATATTTTTTGCAGTAAGGGACCGCGTAGATCAATATTTGGTATGAGTTTCAAGTTGATACCTTCACCCGTTGCTGGGTAAAAAAAGTTTGACAGACAGACAGACAGACACCGGAGTGATCCTATAAGAGTTTGTACGAAACCCTAAAAATTTAGTGGAAAAAAGTGTTGCACTAACCGCAAATAAATTGGGATATAGGCAGTAAGGAGTATATAAATATGCATAATTATAACAACTTTAACTCAAGTAATTTATTAACTTTATCTCACCCAAATATTTCTCGTTTAAATATAGCGAATAATAATTAAACTCAGTGTAATCAAGCCAATTTGATAATGTTCAGATTAAATTATATAACACAATACAAAACTAAACGCCCAAAGGTCTATCCCAGGAAGCAATCTAAAGTTTGATTGCGAAAATATTCAATTAAACATTGCTTTGTTTACTTTGTCTTATAGACAAGCTAAAACAATTTCTTTAGCCGGAAAATCGTTAAATGTTTGTCAAAGTCAAGTTCAAATAAGCATAATTGTTAAAGAATTGAATGCTCTTACATAAGAGAGGTCCACGTTTTAATTTCGTCTACCAATGCAAACCGGTAGCATGCGGAGATTTTGTTTTGATCTTGAATTTTTATTTTTAGAAGCGAAACCTTAGTTTCAAAGGTCTCGCGATACTGTGGTTAGTGCAATGGATTGCCGAGCAAAAGGACGAAGGGTTCGTTTCCCGCACAAAGCAATTATTTGTGTCATATTCATATTTATCACACAGATAGCTTGTTCAACATCTAGGTTTTTTCCATTTATTTTATGTGTGCATTTACAAATAAAGTGGTATATGTAGTACATCTGTATTCTGGTATTCATTCATTCATTTCACTGGTATCCATTACATAAGCAATTATGCTTTGTAATACCAAAAGTCTATGAGTGAATTTTAAAATTTTTAGCTAACTTAAAATTTTCACTAGCTGCTGCCCGCGACTCCGTACGCGTGGAATTTAGAAAATATTTCCCGTTTTTGCAACATTTTTCAATAATGCTTTGCTCCTATTGGTTGCAACGTGATTTTATTTAACCTATAGCCTAACTCGATAAATATACTATTCAACACTGTAAGAATTTTTCAAATAGGACCGACAGTTCCTGAGATTAGCGCGTTTAAACAAACAAATAACAAACTCTTCAGATTTATAATATTAGTATAGAAAGAGTATTATTTTCAAACCAATCAGTGGATATTATAATCACAGTTATCATCTAACTCTACACGTGCCATAGCTTTTACGTCAAAGGTTACTCTTTATTATACGCACCATAACCTTTATTTAGCACACGATTATTTCAAAACAACATCAAATATGACACTTTTCTAACAACAAACACGTACTTATTAGGTTCGTTTATTATAAAGGTTTATTATTCGTCGTAATTCCAACTCCTCTTGATGTAGGTACAAACAGGCGGTAGTCTTCTTACAAAGTGCAAAGTCTTATTAATCTTGTCAGTAACGTTGTTTCAAAGAAATAAATAGGTAAAACTTTTAATAAAATTTATAACTTCCTTTAAATACACAAGCAAGTTATAGACTCTTAGGAATTTCAAAATATCGTACATTTTTGCATTTTTGCTATATTAATAATACATATTTTTATACAGATAGAAATAATAGCATTAGATTATGGCATTAAGTCCGTATATGTACACCTGAGACGATTGCGTCATATGTGAGTAATAACCCTTAAATTTTATTGACATTAATAATCTGAAATCTCACAGCCATGACATTAATATAATTAAAAAAAAATAGGATTTTCAAGCGTGTTTTTAGGGTTCCGTACCCAAAGGGTAAAAACGGGACCCTATTACTGAGACTTCGCTGTCCGTCCGTCCGTTTGTCCGTCCGTCCGTCCGTCCGTCCGTCCGTCCGTCCGTCCGTCCGTCCGTCTGTCACCGGGCTGTATCTCAAGTACGGTGATAGCTAGACAGTTGAAATTTTCACAGATGATGTATTTCTATTGCCGCTATAACAACAAATACTAAAAATAAAATAAAATAAATATTTAAGGGGGGTTCCCATATAACAAACATGATTTTTTTACCGTTTCTTGCTCGATACTAATAACGTTGTCTTATGTTGCATAGATAATGGTACGGAACCCTTCGTGTGCCAGTCCGACTCGCACTTGGCCAATTATTTTTTTAGTTTTTGAACTAAGCAAATTATTAGACAAATATTTTGATCAGGAAAACATGTTTTTCGTGCGGGTTTTCACGGAATTTGAGACAGTCTTTTGCCACTTTATTATTCCTTGTTGGGATAGTAATAATATTGGTCACTTCACATAATCTGTTTAATAAGAAAGATTTCTCTATTCCTTAGTTTTCTATTTAGAGCTAGAAATATTCGAGTATTGCGTCATACAATAATTGGAGATTCGATCTTAGCACGATACTTCACACACACACTTCGTGAAAGATGAGAGTTTATCAAATCATAGTACGTCATTATTATTCATGTCCCTAAAGCAATACCCAAAGTGAATATGGATGACCTTTATATAAAAATTATTATGGAACCAACCAAATTCAACGCGGTTACTTTTTACGGCATTATTCGAACATACCTACATTCATTTTTAAACTGTTGTTAAAAAGTAGCTTAAAAATGAAATGAGTTTGCAGAGTTCGATTTAACATAACACCTGTCTGCTATTATGCTTTAAATCAAATTCTGCAAACTCATTTTATTTCTTTTACTTCAAATGTCATAATAATTCTATCTTATCACTCCATTACAGTTTTTAACAACACGGCCTGAGGAAAAGAGCTTTTGTGCCGGTTTACCATAACTGGGCTATCGTTTGTCACATGTGTTGTGTGTCTTAAAGCTAACCATTGGCTAGCAAGGAGTGGCCTCAATAGATGGGGCTCACCCTGGTGAGCGAAGTTCTCTCTCACAGAAAGAACTTCAAAAGATTTGGTATTAAATGTGATATATCGAAAATTTATGTGAACAAATACATTAAATTATCTTTTTTTCAAAATAAATGTGTGAAGGAAGGTACAATGTGCACATAAAACCTTAAAATCCTACATTTTTTTGGGATTACAGCAAGCTAGATAGATTTTTTATACCCACAAAATTTAGATTTTCTTAGCAATCACCAAATTTTGAATTCTCAATATAGCATAGTAACCTAACAATAACAATAATTATTCGTCTAAATATAGATATGAATATAAATACACATAAGTTAAAAACAACCTAATAAGCTTATACCATACCAAAACGCTTTTGAAGATAATATTAATATGCGTACCGAAAACTATTAAGTATAACATAATAGAGAACATAATATAATATATTTTAGTACTGTATTCACGTTTGTGGATAACTTCGTTAGTCCTTTGGCATCTTTTGATAAGCGCTTATATTTACTCACGATCTTAATTCACAAACAAAACACGTTCCTTGGAGCGTAAGCACCTTGTGGCCTAAAATTCTAAGTACTAGTACTTAGAGAGAAATACTTACTCTTCTAGAAGAGTAGGTATTTCTCATATAATATTACGAAAAACAAATAGTCACACCCAGTCAGCGCCGGTGCCCAGCAGTGGGACATTAGTGGGCTATAGAGAGAATATATAGATGTTAAACTTCAAGAATAGTGTCGAACATTTACCACTTTTTTTAACAACCTAAACTCCGAAATCGAAAAATTCTATTTTTTTGTATTGAAACCAACTTGATGTACCAGTTAAATTGAAAATACATTCAAGCAATACCTCAAACACGTGATATAAAATTGGGAATTCAGTCTACCGGACACGTTATGAATGATGAGGGTTTATAAAATAATATTATTTCGTTATTATTTACATATCAAAGTAATATATTTAAAAAGAATACGTAATTTCCTTTACATATATATTTGACGGGCTTCGTGGTGGAGTGGTTTATGTAATGGACTGCCGATCACGAGGTCGCGGGTTCGATTCCCGCTTGGGACAATCATTTGTGTGATATCCATAAATGTCATACAAATGTTTGTACTGCGTCTGGGTGTTTTCTATGTATTTACAAAAAAAAAGTAGTATATGTAGTCTATCCGTATTCTGGTACCCATAATATAAGCATAGAAATATAGCTTACTTTGGGACCAGAGGACGTTGTGTGAAATGTCCTGAATATTTATTTATTTATTTATTTATTTATTCAAATATTTGACATGAAAACGCATGATGCAATTTAAATTTCCTATCTTACAGCAAGATCCTGGAGAGGAAATAAGGTGGTGACACTTGTTTCCTTAATCGAAATCCCTACTAATATTATAAATTCGAAAGTAACTCTGTCTGTCTGTCTGTCTGTTACGCTTTTCTGCTTAAACCTCTCAACCGATTTTGATGAAATTTGGCACAGACAATCTTTAGACCCTGAGAAAGTCCTTTCTACCTTTTATAGCGAAAAAAAAATTTTTCCCAATTCCACGCGGACGGAGTCGCGGGCAACAGCTAGTGTGCAATAAAGTAAGATGGAATCTTGTTAAAACTATATTGGAGTTTATTTTGTAATACCATCTAAAACACCATTAAAAGTTTATCAGAGGAAGCAATCTTAAGTTGAATTAACACAGCAAGACTATTATTTTAATTGGTAGATATCTATAGTATATAAATGTTAGCAAGCTAAGGAATCTTTCTCTCTTTCTGCCTATACCCATGGAAAAAAGGCGTGACGTTATTTTGATGATAATAAATGTGATATCGTAATGGATGTTACGAGTATTACTTTTTTATTATTCCTGAATTAATCTTTGAACAGAAAAGTTGATGATATTTTCTTACCAAATATTTTATCATATCATTACATTAGAGTAGTTTTAACTAATATCATAAATGGTATTAATATTACTTATTACTTTGATATCAACTTATATATTGTGATACCGTATAAGAAATGCGCTTTCAGAATTCACTAGTAATGTTACAAAGAATATTTCAACAAAACTTTGCCCTGCCTAGATATATTTTGTTTATGGCTGGTTAGGCAAATGACTACACACCACTTGATGTTAAGTATAGTGCAATCCAAATGTAAATGGACGGCTAGTACATTTAAATATGTTTGTTAAATATGATAAAATGATACTAAAGGTTTATATAGCCTCAGTGATGATGGATCAAGAATGAAAGTATCACCATTTCCACCAACCATTTCTTTCCTATGGTGCTGTAAAAGAAGAGATGTTGTACACAGATAACATCTTCTGTCAGGACGGAAAATTTGAAAATGAACCCCATGCCAACACGTCTGGTCAGCGAGAGTCCGAGAGAAGGAATTAAAAGTATAAATATAAATATTCACGGACATTTCACACAACGTCCTCTGGTCCCAAGCTAAGCTTATATGCTTGTGTTATGGGTATCAGAATACGGATATACTACATATACTACTTTTTTTTTTTGTAAATACATACTTATAATACATAGAAACACCCAGACGCAGAACAAACATCTGTAAGACATTTATAAACATCACACAAATGATTGTCCGAGGTAGGAATTGAACCCGCAACATCATGATTGGGCAGTCCGTTATACGAACCACTAGACCACAAAGCCCGTCAAATTTGCTTGTAATAAATAAATAAATAAATACTGCCCCTTATCTGGCTCTTACAGCACCCTGGGATAGAAATAGGATCACTTGTATTCCTAATCCGTCACCAAACAGACAAATACTAACTAGAGTTATACGATGTTATACGATTATCGTCTAATTTCTATAGAATTATTTGATTTCTATAAAAAGTATGTGGTAGTCAGTACTTTATATTTAAAAAATGTTATTTAATTGCTTTTATACATTAAAATATAACTTACTTAAAGTCTTTTTATATAAAATACCTATTAAGATACAGGCGAGAAAGCTTTTAATACGTTTATACATCTTAACGCCTACCTAGTATAATAACCATTTAGTAGTAGGTCAAGGTTAGTAGTCTAGGCATTACCCTTAAATAGATAATTACTCATTTAAAAATAAAAATAATAGAATAAAGGCAAGAGGATGATGAGTTGTTGTTGTTTCGTCAACTGATATAGGTACAGAAAATAAAATATATGAAAGTGTCACCACCCCACTTTCGTAAGCTATATACATGCGTAACCAACAAAATGTCGATTTCTTTACAGGTATATTCAGAAATAAGTACCTAAAGCATTTTTATGTAATAGGTAACACATCAATTGTTATAGTTCAGATCTATTAAATCATAATTACATAGATACACATAGTAGTTGTATTTATAATTTAATTAATAGTTTACTATACGTCTGTCACCCACCCATACTTAATAATTAACACGCTTATTTAAGTTCAGTATGTATCTATCAATGTATTAATCTATGTAACGGAATCTTTAAAAGTGATTTTAACCCACTTGCAGTAGTTGGATTGATCTGAAGTATCACATATATCGGGGACCGATGACAATGCAATAATTTAAAAAATATTCAGGATTTTCAAGCGTGTTTTTAGGGTTCCGTACCCAAAGGGTAAAAATGGGACCCTATTACTGAGACTTCGCTGTCCGTCCGTCCGTCCGTCCGTCCGTCTGTCACCAGGCTGTATCTCAAGAACGGTGATAGCTAGGGAGTTGAAATTTTCACAGATGATGTATTTCTATTGCCGCTATAACAACAAATACTAAAAATAAAATAAAATAAATATTTAAGGGGGCTCCCATACAACAAACATGATTTTTTTACCGTTTCTTGCTCGATACTAATAACGTTGCCTTATGTTGCATAGATAATGGTACGGAACCCTTCGTGCGCGAGTCCGACTCGCACTTAACCAATTTTTTAGTTTTTGAACTAAGTAGATTACTTTTCTCACGATCTCCTCTCACGGGTCTACAGGCAGAGAGGAATATGTAGACCCCTACATTAATGCTTACTTCAACATATGTTACTATGTGTTAAATTTGTTAAATAAAAATAAATAAATAAAATACGCTAAAAACAGATAGTAAAAAAGAATAGGAATACTTAAGTCTCTCGTCCTTTGTTAAAGTCTTCCTAAAATAAAATCTGCTACTGGCAAACGTGTTTCCTTCCTCCCGTTTTAAATAAAGTTATTTTTTATGAGGTGTAATAATATAATTTATTTATCTATAGACACTTAATATTATAAAGCTGAAAAGTTTGTCTGTTTATTTAAACGCGCTAATATCAGAAACCGCTGGTCAGATTTAAAAAAATCTTTCAGTGTTGGATTGTATATTTATCGAGGAAGGCTGTAAGTTATATAACATCACGCTGCCACTTATAGGAGCAAAGCTTCAGTAAAAAATGTTGCATTTAATGTTCTATATTCTACGCGTACGAACTAGTTTTAATATACAAATAAATTTTAAATTAAGAGGTATTTTACCAATACACATTTTTAAAACCTTACAGCTCCGTCCTGTCCGAAATGATTAGTTAATAATTACGATGGTGTATAAAAAGTCTCCGAAATGATTGGCAAGATTTAAAACTAAATATACGGGTTTAAATCCGTAAAAGGTATTCTTACTACGTTATTTAAATTACCTAGTACTATAACATTACCTAAACATTGGTATACTACTATCATTAGAAGCCCTCGAGGACGTCTACGTTTGCAAGTCATAACGGTAATTAGCTCAGACAAGCGTCTGTTTACATTAGCAGTACACATACTCGTATATGAGGCAATTACCGTAAAATTACGGTAAAGGATAGTGCGTGACACCTTATTACGTATACGTTTTTATATGGTATATATTTTATAAGATACAGAATACACCCTGAACTTAATCACCTAATTTTACTTTTATTATATCCTAATAATAAAGAACATGTTGAAGATTTTATTACGTTAATATTTTTTGCAAAGGTGTACGCACTGTTTTGTTTTGTTTTGTTTTGTTTAATTTTTGGAATAAAATATGTGCATAATAATAATAGGATTAATAAGTAGTAATTAATTGTAGATAACAACTACCTCGATGTCATTTCTAGGCACTCCGATCCCTCCAAATGTTCCCTGTAAGAAATTGCAGTAGCGATAAGGCCGCCTTTTGCAATGTTATACTATCTATCTATATATGCTTATAAACATTAATTACAATTTAAGGGTTCTACCAAAATATATTTTACCAACGCGCGTAACTAGTCGTTATTTACAAAATTCAGACTGATTTTTTTGCAGTTTAAACTTATAACAAATCGCCATACAAGTTATCTAAAGGAAAAACACCAATATATAGTGTAAACATTTACATGCGTTCTTATTCAAACAATTAGTAAGCCTTGTTTAATATCAACCACAGGGGAACTACAGGTAACACAACTTACCTTTTCACAAAAAAACACTCGTTCACCTAGTTTTAAGGGAATATTTTGCTCCAAATTTTCTAAACACACATATACATGCTTTTACTACAATTTTGTTTATGCTTACATATAACACTCCGTGGTTATACTTGGGGCATAAGTGCGAGCGATATACCGCTTAGCCCTTGATACGTACGTAGGTCAAAAGTACCGCTAAGATACTGGGCCAAAATGGTTGGTTAAAGTTTCATAAAACGTTCAGTGCGCATGTGCTTTTCATTAACCAAAGTTAGGGCACGTACAGATTAAAAAACTTTGACTATGATACTATCAAATTACATTTCCTTGTACATTTGTAACTATTACACGTAAGTACAAACAAGTAATAAATATATAAAATTATTGATTTTTACAAATTGAAAAACATGAAAACGATTCTATTGAACAACTAGTTTTTATCAGTGACTTCATTTGCCTGAACTGTATTTTTCATAATATTGCTTTCTATTAGGAAAAATGTTTTAAGATATGACCATTACTTTTGGCGTTTACTAAATGGCTGAAAAAATTAAAAATGTATTCCTGGGCTTCAAAACAAAGCTTAAGATGAGACATTCAAAATAGGGGTGATTAGGATGTCATTAGAACTTTATAAAAAGCTTCAGATAAATTGCTTAGAATTAATACATTCATTGAAATAGTTAAATAAGAAGACTAAAGAAATATTCAGTAAAAATACTCTCAATATTACTGCTAAATATCATATTTCATCGTCTTAAACGTGAGATTATTTAACTCGCTTAATATTGTTACTCCAATTGTTTAATCTTTTTATTTTCGATGTAAAATCTCCCATAAAAACTAAATTAAAAAAAATCTTATCTTTACTTGTATGTTTGCAATTTCGATACTTCGAAGCTACATAAGTATCGATTATTAGCAACGGCCATTTGTTATTTGATCCCAACGTTTTCTTGGTAGTTAAGTAAGGCTTACTATTCAGTTACCCTGAATTAACTCTATTTATATCGCCCACATGTACCACTACTCAATTATTCGTATAACATTAAATTGGTAGCGCATAGATTTTGTTTCAGGAATTTTAGTCACTTTATTAATGGGTACAACAACATACGTAATTTTCACAGACCTGTAGGTATAACTTCGCAAATATCTAGAAAGTCCGCAACTACCAAAATAGGAAAACTCTTCAGCTTCTTTCTTCTGCTGCAAGATTAATAAATACGATATATTTTTAAATTATTGCAGCAAAGTCAAAGGATAAAATTTTATTTCAAGTTGGCATGTTTTACAAGCTCTTTTGAAACGTCTGAAGCTAATTGTCTATTCCACCCGAACTCGCGAACCCTATGGAGAAGAACAGACAAGAAACTCCATGGATTCGTTTTCTCTTATTTTTTTCTTTTGGATTTTTTTCTATGAATATGTGGTGTGGGAATGATGCTGACTAATACTATCTAGACTGTAATTAATAACTAACCTAAAGACAAGGTTGAGTAAACTAGGTTATTAAAGGCTCAGTAATTGTGAAAAAGTTCGTGAAAATCGGTATCAAAGATCCCCTTAATAAAGACCCAGATAACACTTTGACAGGAAGAATCTGGCACATACACACGGGTCACGAGGTTTCATTGTGAAACCTAAATCAACATGGGACAATATTTAAATTTACTTTTTATGGATTTAGTCATCGTATATACTCGTATGTCCGTGTGGTGACGGATTATGAATACAAGTGTCACCACCCCTTTTTCCACCTCAGGGTGTTGTAAAAGCCAGCTAAAGGATATACAAATGGCTATTGATACAAATACAAATGGCTATGAATACAAGTGTCACCACCCCTTTTTCCACCTCAGGGTGTTGTAAAAGCCAGTTGTATATCCTTTAGCTGGCTTTTACAACACCCTGAGGTGGAAAAAGGGGTGGTGACACTTGTATTCATAATCCGTTATCTGGGTCTTAAGCCTGCCCCATAGAACGCCACAACGCATAGTCTTGTGCCGCTTGCATCCAATGAGACGCCACCTAGACGATATCGTTGCTCCACCTTGTCGGAGGCCGCCAAACGCTACGTCGTCCGGTACGTGGTCGCCACTCTAGGACTTTTCTTCCCCAACAATCATCAGTCCTACAAGCGATGTGGTCTGCCCATTGCCACTTCAACGTCCCAACCCCCGTGCACGCTGAAAGTATATGTCATGGTATAACAGAACTATATTATTACGATTTGATATGACTAATAGACAAATTATCTCCCAAAAGTGTCCAATTAACGTATTTATAAAATGTTAAGCCTCTGTACAAACAAGTATAATCTGGGATGACAAAATATATGTAGGTATTTGCCTTTCATCCTTTGATACAGCCGAATAAGAAATCCTTCAAATCATTTAATTTCCACAACATGTATTTATAATTTGAAATTATGTTTATCTTACTAAATTAACATTCCTTGACTAAATATATTTGAGTGAATAGATATTTACTTATCGTAATTAATGATTCCTTATTCATGCACAAAGCCATATAGCTTCCTATTACAGATTCAATGACTTCAAAGTTACTTAAAATATATTTAGTAAAGTATATGTAGAGCTATGATGGAAATGATGGCTGCTAATTCTTCTTCAGTCGAGCGAAGTAAGCTTTAGTGCTATCCACAACGAAATCACAATGTATCACTAGTGTCTAAATTACTGATAAACTTGCACGCTTGTATTGTGCTTTGACGTAGTAATTTAACTTTACATGAAAAATATGTTAACGTATACTCGAGCCTCTACAAAACTTAGCTTTTGTATATTAGTACAATTTATAAATCATATTTTATAAGCACATTTCTTGAAGTTTTCGATCATTATTTTCACGTGGGAGAAGCTGTGCAAACTAAAAATATGTTTTATTACTAAACGTTTGATAGAGTGATGACTTAAGCCCTACGCAAAACTAACAAATTCTCTTTAACTGTCCAAATCGTACGTAAAATAAAAGTAATTTATTTATCAGACGTATAAAGCACTTACAACTAAATCTAGGCTCAATATTTTTAGGGTTCTATTCCATAGGGTAAAACGCTACGAAACGATAGCTGAGACTGATGATTACTGGAACTTTGATGTCCATCCATCTGTCTGACTGTCATCAGGCTGGATCTCTTGAACGGCGAGAGTCAAAACGTTGCAATTTTTATAGATGACGTAATTCTCTTGCGGCTATAATAACAATTACTACATACACATATACATACGTACTAATTATTACATGAAATCAATATTTAGTACTCATAAATTTTTTGCATATCTTTTTGATATGCTTATGCCGATATGATTCTTATGGCATGATATAAAGACGAATAATGGTAATAGACAGAACCTTCGTGCGCAAGTCTAATTTGTATTTAGAAAATTTTTAGGGTTCATCGATAAATCGTAGCGATTGCGTAACAAAGCAAAGCAAAAAGATAAATTCAACGTGATCTATTAAGGTAGTGATTAGCGTCTACGCAGTATCTACAAGAATGAATGTTATATTATAAGAAAGGCGACCTTTCCAGAGTTCTCTCATTTATCAGACCATCAAAAATTTTCTGAACGATCGTTTTCGTCTATGAAATTAGTATTTTATTTTTGTAAATATTTCGAAATTTTTTTTTTTTTATAATAGTGGGCGTAATGTAGCAGTTAGAAGTGTACTTAAAGATGATTACAATATTTTATTCTAGTCTATTCATCTATCCATCAATATTTCTACTGAAACTGATGGACATAGAAATCCACAAAATATAGTTCTGCGCCGTCTGCTACCAGCAGCTTCTTGTTCCTTTTTAGGGCTTAGTGCAGAAGACAAATAGGTTAAATCTACGCATTTTGAAGGTACGAGTATAACCGAATTATAGCCATTTTTGAGCATTTTCGACTTACGCTAGGGAATCAAAACCTATAGGTTACTATTCATTCCCCTTAGAGACTTCAAATTAGGCATAGACAAAGTCTACATGGTGCTGATATAAGGAAAAATCCAAAAACTTGTAGTTTGTTATCACATCACACGAAAAATTAGTTTATAAGTACTTATACCAACTTATGAAGTAGTTGAAATGTGGGCTATTCCCTACTATCCCGATATTTCAACTACAAATTTAAGTTGGTCAGTTGGTTTAACACGATGAGTGCGAAACGCGGCTTGAAAGACCTCGTCCGTGTTTTGTCTTGACAGCGGTAAGGAAAAACTTAAACTTCTCTGTCGTGCGAGAGGCGTAACTTCCGTCTGGTTCAGCTTAGGAAAGAGATAACTATATATCTGAGATGTGCTATTGATTCTGAGTATTTTGGTATACCTAGCTTAATACCAGATGTTTTAGGCCTCGTGTCGCACTGAATAAATAAAAGTTTAGTTGTAGTCCGTGGGGGTACGGGGTGTGTGGAACGAGATTCCGAACACCTCGTACCCCCACGGACCTCGTGCCGCACCCTACGCTAGCTTCACGTGGTTAGTGTTGTGCAAAACGTTGCACGCCGCGCCTGCGATGCTATAATAAGATTTCGAAACGTTGCCGAAGAATATTAATTGATAATATTAATGATAAAACTACTTTTTACGGATTTAGACGCATCACGGATGAGTCTCACCCGTGGCCATGGTGACTGCAAAGTCTCCGAAACGTCGGGCCAAAATTTAAAACAAATATACGCGTCTAAATCCGTAAAAAGTAGTTTTATTTAAACAGATGAGTCGCGCAAGTGTTAGAAAATATTAATATTAATGATGATAAAAAGGAATCTAATTCAAAGTTAACGATATTTGAAAAAAACAGGTAAATTTCCAATCAATATTTACAAATTATACTCAGTCTAAGTGAAATAATGGTGTAAAAATATAATAAATAAGTTCCAGCTATGTATATTTAAAATATGGTGTATCAATACAATATATTATATTATAAATTATACACTGTAATGTATTGTATGTTTATCCTGTTTTAATAAAAAGCATCCATTCCAGCATAATTAAATAAAATCGATTATTTTTCCCATCTCTATACAGAATAAAAAACTGCCCTTTTTCAGTGCGGTATGGGTACATACGACCCCACATTTTATTTTACGTATAGAATCTAAACTAAATAATCTCTGTGGGTACAGGCGGCGGCAGATTTAGGTTGATCAACTCTTTGTTAATAATAATCGCGACAAAAACCGTACAATTTGCCTTATTTGGCGCCAAAAAAAGGATTTTTGTCTCCAGTGGGCGGTAGGGTTTACTAAGCCTCATACTGCTCCAACCTCTGGTTTAGGACCAGGTTCCAAACGCCTGGTAACGCAGTAATGGAAAGTACCGCTAAATTAGTGCCGCTGGGAACGTGTTAAGCTAATTTAATTCTTTCGCTGCTGTTAATTATGTTTTTCAGTCAAGTAGGTACGGAACTCTAAGTGTGCGAGCTTATCTCGTTTTTGATAGGTTTTTTTTTCAATAGTTTTAATAGTGTATCTGATAGAATACACTTGAATTCTTTTTCATTTTCACATTTATTTCTTAGAAGGTTAGTCAAATTGTATTTGGTATTTACCCTGTGACTGTGACAGGAGTAAATTCCATTTAGGCGTTACACCTACGTTTTAGATCAAAAGCTTTTATGTCCCACATGAACTAACAAACCTATTCGGAGAACTTTACGAGAAAAATAATTTACTCAGATGGCCATTTTGTGCGCCACATAATCGCGATTTTTTGTGTAAAAATTATAAAATATTATTTTATTAAGGCATTTCTGAAACTCAGGTAAATGAGGTGTAGATTATAATTAGAGTATTACGATGATGATATTGACTCTCTCTCTCTCTCTCTCTCTCCAGCCCATTAACGTCCCACTGTTGGGCACGGGCCTCCTCCACTTTGGGAGGGATTATGGTCTACTGTGCAGCGCTGACTAAGCGTATTGGCACAGGGTTTATTTTCGAGTTTTCCGTCTCTCACAGAGGATGTTATCTGTGTGCAGTTTCTCTTTGCTGACTTTTACAGCACCCTCACCGTCGTAATTCGTCACCACACGGAGAATTAGGGTATTAGGTTATTATATATGATGATGATACTGACTCTACACTCACTCTTTTAGATTTGCAAAGGAAAACCATAATATTTACTGCGAAACGAAGTAGGAAGATAATAATAGACATGCAATAAAATAAACTTTAGAAAAGTTATGTTGGTGGGTGTAAAAGTTTGTAAGAAACCTCTAATTATTATGGGCAAAGTTCTATATATTGGTCTCTAGAGGTTTACTGAGTGGGCTATATTAAGAGCTAAATAGTAAAAGTTTGAGAAAACTTGATCATTAATAGAACTTTTAGAGACAATTCATTGTACACATAAAAAATATTAATGTCAACTGCAATGCGCAAAATATTTCATTAGTTTGATGAATACGTATAACTATCATTGTAATTTTGCTTAGAGCATTTATGTGACAGGAGTTACCATTATAACGTGACTCCCGCTATAAAGGTATGAGAGCAATGCTCATACTCATTATGTACGGAAACTGTCGTCTCTTAGTGGGTGTGAGCCGCTTTTGGCCGAAGGGTGCGTCCTGATATAGTGTTTGTGTGCGTTACCTCGGCACCCTGACTACAAATACAAATATACTGCATATAACTAGTTGTTGTCCGCGGCTCCGTACGCATGTAATTTAGAATATATACCTCGTTTTTACAAAATTGTTCACTAATGCCTCGCTCCTATTGGCCGCTGCGTGATGTTATGTAGCTTATAGCCTTCCTCGTAAAATGGACGATTAAATAGTCTGAGGCGAAAAATATTTAATTATTCAGATAAAACTCCTTAATAGAGACAGTAAGATAGGTGTTAATGGACACTTTCTGAAATAAATCGTAGTTAGCAATTTAAGTTAGAATTAAATTACTCATTGGTCTGATAGGCTAGATTATAATGTCTGTAAATAATCTGGTTAAGTGGGATTATAAAAAAAAAAAAAGATAAAATGTATTACTGTAATTGTTATTTTAACTACATTTATTCTTTGTTTTGAGTTTCATAATTAACTGTTATACTCCATTACTTACACACCTTATTACATTTTAGCATTATAACATGTTATTGTGTCATACAATTTTAATTATGAATTAAAATTGGTTTTTAATTTACAAGAAATTTTAATAAATTTGGAACATATTCATTATACTCAGCCAATTATTCTAAATTAATAATAGGGTGAAGTTTTAATCTTTGATTGGAAACTTTCAAAAACTAAACTAAAGAAATAAATGCAGCAGTAGTAACATCATAGTCTATTCAATGCTCAGTAAATTCACATCATATCATACGACTACTTTAAGTACTGCTGAACTTATGTTAGTGTAACGAGAGACTTGCTTTAAAGTAGCGAAACTCATAACTTATTGTTAACCGTTTGCGTTGTTGGACTTTTAAACAGACAATATAGCTGCAGTGGAAGTAAACTCAAAATAATAACTTCACTAAACGTGGTAAAGTAGGTCAATTGCTTTTATGAAAAGAAACTAGTTTTTAGTCGCTTGATAAAGCTCTAGTTATTTTATAAATACGTAAGCGTAGAATTTACAAAATAAAACAAATTATACAAAGTACCACTTGAACCACTCAATATATTTAACAAAACCACTTCGAAATCAGTAGCGTAGTTTAGAAGGTATAAGCTCACTTAAGGACATACAAAAATAATGACTTTGTTTTATAATAAGGAAAGAAAAGACTTATGATCTTATTCATAATGACTTATCGTAGGCTTAGAAGTTCGCTAAAATCGGTTCGTGAAAATTGTCAAAATTTGTTATTCATAATAGTCTTTTTACGCTAAAACGTTTATTATCTCTCCGATAAAATCTCCGTTTAAACCTCAGATAAGTCATTATGAATAAGGCCATTAGTTTGTTACTTATTTATGTTACCGTTAAAAGATTATTAGTAAGTGGTGTAGTCATCTAGTAAGTGGTACTCGTAATATTACAAAATAAATGTTTGAAACTTTCGTGATTCAATGCGGAAATACTACAAAGGGTATATACAATATACATATAACTAATACTGGCTGCTTGATATCTCGAGAGGGTTAGCATAAAATTATGCATCAAAAGAAATAACAACCAAAAAAATTATTTTATTTACCTATAGCCTCGAAAGCTTAGCTATAGCTCTTAAGGGCCTACATCAATATTATCGTCGACATGTACCTATTAACACAGCTAGTGGGTATAGAAAATGAAGAATTAGGGATATTTTTTTTGTTTACTCAAAATCTACTAAATATATTTTAATTCCGGTTTACGTGTTTCTATATATAATAGTTACTTATGTTTTAAAGTTATTTCATTAGTTAATACGCGATAATAGACCGACAAATGAAAAAAATAAAAAATGAGAGAGGTTGTTTCGCTAAAATTTTCCATCGAGAAAACTGTTTTCAATCGCGTTTCTAGATTATATATTGAAAAAACATATACTTAAAAATTAGAGCTCTAGCCATTCAATCAAAGGAAAAAATGAAAACTTCGTACGTAGAAAAATGCACGTAGCTATTTTGGTATCCTCTTAAGACGGCACGATACCAAATTATGCTCCATACAAAAATATGGGTATCGTAGTCCCCTTTTTTCTTCGCGAACGTTAAACAGATTTTAATAGTTTTTACGCAATATATATATTTTTTTCCATGATGTATCTGGATTTTGAGAACCAAATCCATCATATTGATTACAATCTAGCCTACAAAGACTAATAAGTAATTTTAAACTAACTTAAATAGCTGAATAGAATATGACTAAGAATGTGACCATTAATAAGAATGTGACCATTAATAAATAAATTAATGACCATTAACACTTTTCTTACTGTCTCTATTAAGGCGAAGACACTTTGTTCATGTGTTCTTTAAAACTAGCACTTATTGCACTATTTGCACTATCACTATTAAAAAGCTAGTTCAAACGGTTTTGTTCTTTGAAGTCTTCTCACTAGATCCGTATTATCAAGGAGTTGTATTTACGTGATGATGGAGTCGATTGTGATGAGCTTCAGCAAACTTTTTAATTATAATTGCAACCTTGTTAACCTTTAAGTCCCTATGGATGTCATCATTTCGCACATACCAGAGTGCGTTAATTATGCCTCTTAAAACTTTGTTCTGGAATCTTTGAATAATTAGTACATTGCTTGGTTTGCTACAGCCCCAAATGTGGATACCATAAGTCCACACTGGCATAAGGACTTGTTTGTATAGTAATAATTTATTCTGTACTGACAACAAAGAAGCCAGTATAGTAGTAGTCATGCCCAGATATTTGGCGGTATTCTCGTGTGGTATAATCTGTTTATTAAGGTACAACGGTACATAATTTACTCTTTTGTTGGTAAAGTCTATATGTATAGACTTTGCCTCGTTTAACTTAATTCGCCACTTTGTTGTCCATTTATAGAGCGTATTAATAGCTGCTTGCACTTTTTCTATGGCTTCCATTTGAGAGTCTCTTATAGCCATAATGGCTGTGTCGTCAGCAAACGTAGCTACTGTATTATTTTGTAATTCTGGCATATCACACGTGTAAAGCAGGTATAGGACAGGACCTAGAACACTCCCTTGTGGTACACCAGCTTTATTATAGATGAAGAGTATATCTATGCTTTTATAACTTTCTTTTTTTCAAAACATATTAACTAAAATAAATATAATTATCACTTTCTTTTATCACTTTCTTTTTTTCAAAACATATTAACTAAAATAACTAATCTGAAAATCCCGTTTTTTTCGGTTTTCTTTAGATAAAGTTGCAGCGTCTATCACACCTATTTGGTAAGGTTTTAACAAAAAAGAAAGTGATAGAAGCATAGATATATTCTTTACCTATAATATAGCGTCAATACAGTCTAAATCGGTTTAACTTTCACGAAGAAAAAAGGTATTACAAAACGTCTTTTTTTTCAAAGAAATTGCAGGTAAAATCTGCTTCAGCTATATTCGTCCCTTTCAGCACGGCGCTCGGGAATAGTGATAGCAATACCTGAGGCAAATACCTAAATTAGGAGTACAGTACCCTCTTAAGCTTGCTAGTATGCTGGTGTATTCCCCAATAGGACTGCTTCCGGTTGTTGTGCGCTCCGCCGCCTTCAGTAGTCAATCTAATAAAACCACTCTTTACGGATTTATACGCGTGTATTTGTTTTAATTGTTTGGATTGTAGCAGATGGCGCTCTATAGTCTCTGCCTACCACCATGGGAAAACGGCGTGAAGTTATGATGATGATGATATTTGTTAAATTTCTGAAACGTTGGGTTAAAATATTTAAAACAAATACACGCGTCTAAATCCGTTGAAAGTTACGTTAGTCGCGCAAGTGTTAGGGAATATTAGTCAATCTATTTGGTAGTTCAGTGTTATTTGAATAATACCTAATTCAGATTATTATGAAAATGTATGGGTATTAAACATTCATACATTTTCATGTCAGATTTTATAAAATTTTACTTTAACATTGTTTTAAAATGATATACACAATAAAAATAATATCGCTTTAAAAAAAATACTGTACAATATAGAATCCCTAAATTATCTCATTCCGACCTGTCGTGGACAGGCTATTTTGACAGCGTTGACATCCTTACAAATCTTATATATAAAATTCACGCGTCACAGTGTTAGTTACCGTACTCCTCCGAAACGGCTTGACCGATTTTTATAAAATTTTACATGCATATTCAGTAGGTCTGAGAATCGGCCAACATATATTTTTCAAACCTTTTTTTAGTATGGTAAAACAACGTTTGCCGGGTCAGCTAGTCTAATATATAAAACGGTAACTAACACTGTGACACGTGAATCTAATATATAAAATTCACGTGTCACAGTGTTAGTTACCGTACTCCTCCGAAACGGCTTGACCGATTCTTCTCAAATTTTGCATACATATTCAGTAGGTCTGAGAATCGGCCAACATCTATTTTTCAAACTTTTTTTTAAGTATGGCAAAACAACGTTTGCCGGGTCAGCTAGTAATTTTATATAATAAAACTGTGAATGATTGGATAGGCATCTTTGAGACTTATATAAATTCAGTGGATATTTTGAAATCCTACTTTTTATTAGGGTTCCGTACCAAAAGATAAAACAAGACCCTATTACTGAGACTTCGCTGTCCGTCCGTCTGTTACAAGACTATTTCTCTGGAACAGCAATAGCTACTAGTAAGAGAGCTGAAAATTTCTAAGTTTGTGTATATCAGTTGATGCTACAGCAACTTAACAAATACTCATCATCATCATCGTCCTGCCCAACCGGGGGTTATTCTTCCGGGTCCCGTTATTCGGGGGCAGTATAACGATAATAAGTTGTTTAAAAATTTCTTTTAATTCTTAAGGCTTCTATGAAAGGAAGTATAATATATTTATTTATTACACAAAATAAACGGTTACGAAAAATCCTGAACGATTTTCTGTCGATATCAAATTATTAGATACTGAAATTCTTGAAACTCTGTCAGGCCTACGACTAGAAAAAAAAGGGCAGAAAAAATTACAGTATGTTTTCTTACGTACTTTAATATGTAGATGGAAGGAAAATATTTGTACTAAGTAAAGAAAGTGCGTTTAACGAAAAAACGCTGTGTAAATAGTGCCCGCTACTACATTTTTTATATCTACCTCTCATTGCCTAAGGTTCTTTAGAATTTTGTAGTAAAAGAGTGAAAATTATTTGCCGAGGTGTCCTGATGAAGTCAAATAATAACTCAAATTCCAGTCTCTTAAGAGGGTACTGTACTCCTGATTTAGGTATTCGCCTTAGGTATTGCTATCCCTATTCCCAAGCGCCGTGCTGAAAGGGACAAAAATAGCTGAAGCAGATTTTACCTACAACTTCTATGAAAAAAGACGTTTTGTAGTCCCCTTTTTTCTTCGCGAAAGTTAAAGTGATTTTGACTGTTTTTGCCTTATATTATAGATGAAGAGTATATCCTCCTATCACTTTCTCTTTTAATAAAACCTCACCAAATATGTGTAATAGACGCTGCAACTTTATCTAAAGAAAACCGAAAAAAACGGGATTTTCGGATGGTCATATTTCTTTTAGTTATTAGGTATGTATTGAAAAAAGAAATAATAGAAGCATAGATATACTCTTCATCCATAATATAGCTTCAAAACAATTAAAATCGGTTTAACTTTCGCGAAGAAAAAAGGGGACTACGTTGCCCATATTTTTGTATGGAGCATAATTTGGTATCGTGCCCTCTTAAAATTACGTACTATATGTACTTTTATCTATCCGCTAATAACGGCATTGGTATCAATTCTACGTGCACAACGAAACTTAGCCCAACAAAAAAATAAAAAACGATATCGGTCAATGACACAATTTGCCAGTGATCGGGTCGCGTGAGAGGTTAACTGAACTTTCTTATAAAACTGTGTATGAAAGATTAGCGATTTTATATAATTTGAACATCTAAAATAAAATAGCTAATCAAAATACACCATAGCAGTATTCAGTTTTTAGTTACGTTAAGTTTAGTTTTTAATTAAGTTTACATATACACATAGAATTGGTACTATTGATAGTGTTAACATTGTTATTGGTTAAATAGGTAAAAAATACTTTGTTGTGAAAAGACGCAATCGCATGGTTAGCAATTTACAAAATACAAAATTGAATTATATTGTTGCATTTTATCTTTTTCGGAAAATGTTTATTAAATTAGCTTAAAATATATTTTCACACTACGTCCCGTGGACCTAAATTAAGCTTAATACGATAAAGAAGTTACAAAAAACTGAAATGAATTCTTAAATTATGCAATAAAGGTACGCAAATATTATTTGTATCTATCTATAATACATAATGTTTTTTGTCTAGGTGTTTATAAGTATGTATTTACAAAATAAAAGTAGTTTAAGTATTATATCCGTAATCTAGTACCGTAACACAAGCATAATAAGCTTAGCTTGGGACCAGAGGACGTTGTGCGAAATGTCCATGAATATTGACTTTATTTATTTTACAGATACGAATACTTACATAGAATACGTAGATACCAAACCTGATATACTTACGTCATTAAAGGCGTCCCTCATAACGCTGCCACTGACAACAAACGCTTGTAACTGTTGGTTCAAATCAGTGCAAGAAATGTACCCTTTTCACTTTACACTTCGTTTGTGCTGACGTATATTTTGTAAAGTAGAAAATTTACGTATTGTCAAGCCCAGTAACATTTATGACATATGCAATTTTGTATGTCTTGTGTGTAAAATAAATATAATTGTAACAGATATGTACTTGTTGTTGCCCAAGATCTCGTACGCGTGGAATTTAGCATTTTTTTTTTTCATGTTTTTGCAACATTTGGTCCCATCGTGATGTTATATAGCCTATAGGCATCCTCGATAAAGGTACACTAACTAACACTGAAATGATTTTTCGAATCGGTCCAATGGTTCCTCAGATTAGCGCGTTCAAACTCTTCAGTTCTATAATATTAGTGTAGAATTAACTTTTTAACTTCAAAAAATAAAGCACCTCTAAGCTCTTATTACAGGGGATTTATCTCCTTCAGACGATACCAAAATAGCTTCGTGCATTTTTCTACGTACGAAGTTTTCATTGTTTCTTTAGATTGAATGGCTAGAGGTCTAATTTTTAAGTTTTTCAATATATGATCTAGGATCGCATAAACTCAAAAACACGATTGAAAAAAGTTTTCTCGATAGAAAATCTTAGCGAAACAACCTCTCTAATTTTTTATTTTTTTTCATTTGTCGGTCTATTATCGCGTATTAACTAATGAAATAACTTTAAAAACATAAGTAACTATTATGTATAGAAACACGTAAATCAGAATTAAAATAAATTTAGTAGATTTTGAGTAAATAGGAAAAGTATCCCTAATTCTTCATTTTCTGTGCCTACTGGCTGTGTTAATATGTACGTGTCGGCGATGATATACGATAATATTGATGTAGGCCCTTCTATGTAAAGTAGAGAGTCTTCGCTGATTTGACATGTTGATTTATGTTTGCTGATGTTATCATCTTTTCTCTTAGCTGACGTTTAGAGCATTCACAGGAGGAAAAGAGTTTATACCATGCATATTCGTCACATGTTGGCGTTGAGCATAAATATGTGTAGATATTTATACTTCTATACTAATATAAAGCTGAAGAGTTTGTTTGTTTCAACGCGCTAATCTCAGGAACTACTGATTTCGAATTCGAATTTCGAACTGTTAAACTCTTTTTTTGTTGGATAGTCTATTTATCGAGGAAGGCTATAAGCTATATAACATCACACTGCGACCAATTGAACTAATCAGGGATTTTTTTTAATTCCACGCAAAGGACGTCGCGTGCAACAGCTAGTTGAGTATAAACAAGGAGCTTTGTAGTTATCTTAAACAAAGAAAGAACTGAAATCTAACATATCCTTTCTTAACAGTTAAGGACAAGATAAATATTCACAGCTTTTGTAATTATATTGATAGAAATAAAAGAAGACTAAAATCTAGTATAAAATTTTATAATACTCTGGTGAATAAAGACTTTATAATTATTGGACAGAATTAGATTCTAACACGTAGATAGGTACGTCCGTTATCAAAATTATGACCTTACTTAAAACTTATTTTATCTTCTAGTTAATTAATCTGACTAAATTTGGAATGTCTAGACGTAATTAATTCACAATCATTAAAATGCATTTTGAATATATAACAAGAATATTTACAAAGAAATTGGATAAGGTTAATCTACTGTAATGAATTAATTTCTTTGATGTTTTCTAACGTCTAAGCCTGTGGTCTAAACTAAAAAATTGGTCAAGTGCGAGTGGGACTCGCACATGAAGGGTTCCGTACCATTATCTATGCAACATAAGGCAACGTTATTAGTATCGAGCAAGAAACGGTAAAAAAAATCAGTTTTTTGTATGGGAGCCCCCCTTAAATATTTATTTTATTTTATTTTTAGTATTTGTTGTTATAGCGGCAATAGAAATACATCATCTGTGAAAATTTCAATTGTCTAGCTATCACCGTTCTTGAGATACAGCCTGGTGACAGACTGACGGACGGACGGACGGACGGACAGCGAAGTCTCAGTAATAGGGTTCCGTTTTTACCCTTTGGGTACGGAACCCTAAAAAATACAACGAGGCTGTATGAATTTTAGGTCTTAATTTGTCTTAGTCGTTGTAAAAATAGGAAAAAGACTTGAATGTATAATCTGGACTTAATATAATAAATAATAATAATAAATAAATATTCATGGACATTTCACACAACGGCCTCTGGTCCCAAGCTAAGCTTATATGCTTGTGTTATGGGTACCAGAATACGGATAGAATACATATACTACTTTTTTTGTAAATACATACTTATAATACATAGGAACACCCAGACGCAGTACAAACATTTATATGACAATTAGAAAAATCACACAAATGTTTGTCCCGAGCGGAAATCGAACCCGCGACCTCTTGATCGGCAGTCCGTTACATGAACCACTCAACCACGAAGCTCGTCATTTCATGTTTGTCCCTATGTGAGCTTATATCTTCAAAACTACATAACAGATTCTGATGCGGTTTTATTAAATAGATAAAGTGGTTCATTTGACAAGGTTTACATTCTAAACCCCACGCGTACGAAGTTGGGGGGAACAGCTAGTTTAGTATATTTTAGGACGACAAAGTTTCATAGTAACATTTTATACCTTTCAACCTACGTTATTCATTGTCTTAATACATTATTTATTACGTGATTTAACTGCCTTTTCATGGCGGCTACTACCGATAAAAGCCTTTTCAGGAGGACTAATATCGTTGCCATCGTAAAACGTGACTCGAGGAGAGTGTCGAGCAGATTACATCATTGCTAAAAAATGGTAGCGAAAATGTTGCCTAGCTTATGTTCTCAATGTGGCTCAATGTGTACATATTACAATTTATTATTAAGAAAATCGATAACAGTAAAAATTTCGTCAGTATACTTGCGTCATTATTTTATCACACCAATCAAAATTTTTTGCGAAAGTGACTCTATCTGTCGATTTTCCACGCCATAACGATTGAACCTATTCGTTCAATCGTTTTCACGAAACGGAAACGAATTGGTTCTAGTCTGGCAATTGACTAGTATAACAGTTTTTATTATAATAATAAAATTGGTATACTAGTCTCTAGACAGAGAAAGAGCAGACGTATTTTTAAATGTAGAAAAGTTACTCAAAATTCGACGCATACAAATTCGCGTACGATAGCTAGTAGGTAGGTATCTCTATAATAGTAGATAATAACTGAGTTATACTGCAAATATATGAAAGTAAAAATAAGTAATCAATTTCGTTGTTATTTTGAAATAGTTGTAAAGGTATTCAAGATATCTTCTTATTATCTACCAAATGGGCATAGGTGAATATATGCTTACAATGTTGTACTCGTACCATTGCATGTTTTGACTATACTTGTACATTTTTATAACTAAAATACAGTACTGCATCATAGCCTCAAATAAGAACAATCTCTTAGTATTGCCCCACAGTTTTGCTCACATGTTTAAACAGATGCAAATAAAGAAATAAAATTTTCTCACCGCTTAAACTTTACCTTCAGGTAAAGTTTAATACCTTAGTTCACTAATATTCACCCGAGTGTTAAGTGTTCTGATTGATTTTTAGAGTAAAAAAAATCTTATAGTTCTATATATTTAATCAACTGTAAGTGGATCTTTTATGTTAAATGTTTTTATATGCATTTTACCATTTAAAAAAAGACGTTTCGTAGTCAGCTACTTTCTTCGTGAAAATTAAACCGAATAAAATTTTTTACGCCATATTATAGATAAAGAGTATATCTTTGCTTCTATTACTATCTTTTTTTGGTAAAACCTTATTAAATTGTGATAGACGCCAAGCTTATATGCTTGTGTTATGGGTACCAGAATACGGATAGAATGCATAAACTATTTTTTTATGTAAATACATACTTATAATATATAGAAACACCCAGCCGTAGTACAAACATTTGTACAAATGATTGTCCCGAGCGGGAATCGAACCCGCAAACTCTTGAACGGCAGTCTGTTGTCTGAACCACTTGACCATGAGGAAGCATACTCGTATAAGCTTGGCTTGAGACCAGAGGACGTTGTGTGAAATGTCCACGTAAATGTCTATGTATTATATGTATGTATGTATTTCTTGTCATTTTTTACAATAGAGAGAGATTTGTAAGATTACAGAGTTAACATTACTTATCTCAAAGAGAATGCAATGATATTCGGTACATTAAACTTATATTTTTTAATCTGTTTACAATTATTTCATTTATTACAGATAAAACAATGTCTCGCTATACAAAGATAGGAGAGATGCCCTTATTAATATCAGTTTATATTAAACAATAATTGCAAGATTAGTTTAATGATGATTGGTATAAATAGAGGGTGCATTCTTTGTTCTGGTCAGTTGGACTCACAACTCCACGATGAGGGCTGTCGTACTGTTATTAGTTGGCCTGGCTGGCATAGCCATGGCTGGACAAATATTTGACCCTAACCCAGGTAAGTCAATTCTTTTTTGTTTTTATATTTGTGGATTACACTGAAAGTGTAAAATATCCACAATGGTGTTTACTATGTATTATAAGTATGTATTTATAAAACAAAAGTAGTCTTTCTCTGATCACAAATAAAACTATGTTTCTGTGTGTATGCTGTAGGTGCCGTAGGTATATGTTGCAATTACCCATAAATCCCAATAAAATTGAAGTAAAATAATCGTCGTGTATGTTTGACCGCCATTACCAGGTATTAGTGTAAATACAGACAAGCAGTGGTATTCAGTAAGAAAAAGTGAAGTTTTCACTTCACTTTTTCTTACTGAATACATATAAATAAAAGTGAAGTTTAGAAGTAAGAATATAAAAGTGAAGTTTTCACTTCACTTTTTCTTACTGAATACCACTGCAGTACCTTATAGTTTGCTTCTGTGGGTAAACGGCGTGACAATATGATGGCCCTGGACCAAGGATCGAAACACTTAGATGCAGTCCAAACATCTGTGTTTATAACACAAATTAATTATTTACCTGTAAGCTGTAACTAATCTTGGAATATGCTTAACATTTGTTTGATCAAATTGCTAAAACTTCTGTGTAATGGTTTTTTAGGACAAATGGACATCACAGAGAAACAAACAGTTATCCTTAAACTGTTGAATCAAGTGACGGAGCCTCTTATGTACAAAGACCTAGAAGATTTAGGTAAAAACTTCAGCATTGAAGATAACCTAGAACTATTCTCCGTAAGTTGTGAAGCAAGGCGTATTTTTTTTTGACAGTATTTTTACAGTATCAATTAATAAGTACCTTCGTTTCTCCTTTCAGAACAGCGATGTTGTTACGAAGTTCGTCAAAATGGTCAAAGTTGGAATGTTACCACAAGGAGAGGTATTTACTGTCCATACCGAACGCCAGCTCAAAGAAGTTGTATCCATGTTCCACGTGTTGTATTACGCTAAAGACTTCTCCACATTCCTTAAAACAGCCTGCTGGATGCGCCTCTATCTTAACGAAGGCATGTTTGTCTACGCTCTGACTGTGGCAGTTCGACACCGTGTTGATTGCAAAGGCATCATTTTACCACCTCCTTATGAGATTTATCCATATTACTTTGTACGTGCTGATGTCATCCAAAAAGCATACTTACTTAAGATGAAAAAGGGGCTCTTAGATCCAAAACTGTGTGAATTCTATGGAATCAAAAAAACTGACCAGAATGTATACATTATTGATGAGAATTATTATGATACACGTGTGTACCTGAACGACGAAGACCAACTCCGCTACTTTACTGAAGATATTGACCTAAATACTTATTATTATTACTTCCATGTTGACTATCCATTCTGGATGAAGGACAGCATTTTTGACAAGACACAGACCAGGCGTTTTGAACTTACTGCGTATATGTATCAACAAATATTGGCTAGATATTACTTAGAGCGTCTATCCAATGGATTAGGTGAGATTCCAGAATTGGCTTGGTACAAACCCGTCGATACTGGTTACTGGCCTTGGATGCAAACACAAAATGGAGTTCAGTTCCCTGTTAGGTTTAATAACTATCTTGTTGGTAATGATTACAACCTTGATCTTCTTCGTCTTTGTGATGAATACGAAAAGATCATTAAAGATAGTATTATCAAAGGATTTATTGAAGTGAGTATATACTAACAAAATCGGCCATAATTATTAACTAAACATAATTTAATCAAAATTTTGTAGACCTTACAGAAAATATCAAAATAATTAAAAAGCTGAATGGATTTTAATAGATATGCTTACCATTCCCCTAACTGGGTTAACCCTTTGAGGACCAAGGAAAATCTTTTTCCCATCTTTAAAATGCGTAACTGTTTATTCAATTGCTACTTAATTCATATTTTTTTGATTGAATATCATAACAGAAGATATGTAGCCAGCATATAATGCATTTCGGAGCGTTTACAAAGAAAATCACTATCATATTTCTTTCGTGCAAAAGTCAAAATATTCGCGGACTGAACTCCATATTTCATTAAGGTTTTTCATACTTACAATCATAAACTTGCAGTATTTTATCACTTGTTTTATTAAGTTTGGTATGTATAGTTTTATATTAAAATAATAACAACTGCAAATAATTAGCACAAATATCTCAAAATGCAACATTTTCGAAAGGTAAATATTGTTCCCAGTGGTCCACAACGGTCATATTTATATAGTGGTACAATAGTATGGTACTCTACTATATCTAATAGTTTTCTTGGTTTTTTAATGTGCTTGTCATATCCATTATTTACATAAATGGTTATAAGAGGATGCTAAGAGTTTCACGTACATTTTGAAGAAATAATGTAGTGTTTAGCTACAAAAAATATGTATTTTTTCACTTCGGATGCTACAGAAACTAACTGTCGCCTTGCGAAAAAATTTATATGTACCACACATATTTTCCGATAATAGAGAGGCCAGCAAGAACTGCTAAAATTAATCGCAATGTGGATGTTGTTATAGTAAAATAATTACATAAGTATTTTGGAACCTATAAAACCAAAACAAATCTTACAGCTTTTAGCTCTGACTCATGATATGTTAGATATCCGTAGCTATATCTAAAAGGGCATAGATAATTTACGTAAACTTACGCGTAGCACATTGCAAAGAAGGACCACTTCTAATTACCCTCGAGCGTCTCCAACGGCGATTCGCCAAAATATATACATTTAGGTGGTGGCCAAATGTCCACTATATATAATTTTATATAAGCTTCATATTGACAACTAGTGCACTTTGCCAGTTCTGAATACGCAAAAGACAGTAGTAATGAAAATATGCGTAACTTTTACTAAAAAGAGCGAGAGAGAGAGAAAATAAGTTTCAATATAAATATACTATGTCCAATGTAAGTCCGCGCTACATAACTAATCAAAATTGATTCGCCAAATATCATAAAAAAACTATTCTATATAATTTTTATATTATTCTATCGTTTTAAGATGTTTGTGTCGCTTAATAAAGTAAGGCTTGAAAGACTTCCTATGTAAACCTTACTGTTACTTCGGTTATCCTTGAGGACCACTGGGAAAAATATTTACCATGAGATTCCAAGAAAACTATAGGCTTTATTCTGTTTTTCTGTACATAATTGTTCATTTCACACCCAAATCAGCTAAAAAAGTTAGATACATACATATATTTATCGCTGGAAACCTTATAGTCCTGAAAGGGTTAATATATCTTCAATCAAAATAATTGAAAATATTTCTTTAGAAGCTAGTCATTTCTAGACACACAGATCAATGCGTGAAAATTGTACTCTTGCTTTCTATCAGATGTTAAACAATATTTTAAATAGTATCTTGTTCTTTTGCTAATTTTAGATTAACGGTTTGAGGCTGGAGATATCCAAACCTGAGGATATGGAGGTACTAAGCAAACTTATTTACGGTCCACTTACCAAAGTTGGTGCTGAGAAGGTCTACGTTGAGGCATACCGTTACTTCCTGATCATCACGAAAGCTGCTATTGGACTCAATACTTTTGATTCTGACAAGTAAGTTATATTTTCAAAATATTTAAGCTTAAGCTATGAAGCCTAAGCTTAAAATGAAGCTTAAGATGTTAAAAATGATATAAGAGAGAGTAAATAAGAGTTAAAAATGCTTTTCTGTCTAGAGCAACGAATTTTTCTCACAGTCTTTAATATATTTATGCTTCTATCACTTTCTTTTGATCTAAAATCCACAAAACCCAATTTTTAGTTCAGAAAATTTTGCGTAAAAATTTTAGTTCTAACCTAACAATAAAGCTAATGTTTTTATCCAAGGCGTCTCATTTATAAGAAAACTTTTATTGATATAATCTATCTTTTACATTGTTTACAGATATTTCGTCACCCCAAGCATTTTAGACAACTATCAAACTGCACTTCGTGACCCGATATTCTATATGCTGCAGAAACGTATTGTTGACCTTGTATATTTATACAAGTTAAGTCTCCCCTGTTACACCAAAGAAGATCTCAGTTTCCCAGGAGTCAAGATCGATAATGTTGTTGTAGATAAACTTGTTACCTACTTCGATCATTACCTTATGGATATGACTAATGCTGTTACTCTTAACGAAGAAGAATGGAAAAAGACCAAGTCTGATATGACTTTTATGGTACGCAAACGTCGTCTTAACAACGAACCATTCAAAGTAACACTTGAAGTTGTATCAGATAAGGCTGTAGATTGTGTAGTAAGAATTTTCCTAGGACCTAAGAAAGACCAGCTCGGTAGGCTCCTTGACATTAATGTGAACCGTGTAAACTTTGTTGAGCTCGATAGCTTCTTATACAAGCTAGCTAATGGTAAAAACACAATCGTTAGAAATTCAAATGAAATGCAAAATCTCGTCAAAGACCGAATGATGACTCGTGACTGGTGGAAGAAGGTTGAATCAATGTCTGGCAGTATGGGAATACCAAGCAATGATGTAAAGAACTATGTAACTGGCTTCCCTGTAAGATTGTTGCTTCCTAAAGGTAACGTCGGTGGTATGGAAATGATTCTTTATGTTTGCGTGACTCCGTGGAGGCCTGTTGATAATGTTGATATTATTTTTATGAACAGTGAAGGCCATGTTGCTGGAACCGACTATAGATTTTCTCTTCTTCTTGATAAAATGCCTCTTGGCTTCCCATTAGATCGCCATATTGATGTTGATAACTTTATAACTCCTAACATGAAGTTTGTTGATGTGATGATCTTTAACAAGAAAATGGCGTGTGATATGAAGACCAGATGGGATCGCTGGGTATTGAGAAGCTATGATATGGTTGGCATGTCGTCGGTGCCTGAGTTATAATTTCTTGACACTGATAATAACATAAATGTTTCAAGTAACGCTCTTCTAATGAATTTGTAAATTTGTACAAAGTCTCAACTTAGATAATAAACAGCCTTGACTAAATGAAAATAAAATATTAAAATGTCATGTTTTAATCAATTATTTTTTTCTTTGAAACCCATCACTGTTCGATATCACGCTTACCTACTTGTTGACACAGAAAACCTAAAATTAATTGAGAAATTAATTAACTATTATAATAATAAATAATAAAATGTTCATAGACATTTCACACAACGTCCTCTGGTCCCAAGCTAAGCATAATATACTTATCTTATGGGTACCAGAATACGGATATAATACATAAACTACTTTTCTTTTGTAAATACATATTTATAATACATAGAACACCCAGACGTAGTACAAACATTTGTATGACATTTATGGATATCACACAAATGATTGTCCCAAGCGGGAATCGAACCCGCGACCTTGTGAACGGCAGTACAGTACATGAACCACTACACCACGAAGCCCGTCTTGCTTTGCTTTCACGTTTTCAGTCTGGAAGATTATGGTATGTCAAGCTTTGACCGTAGAAATAAAAGCTGTAGCTACCTAGTCTATAGAGCTTTAGCCGATTCTTTAGCACCTATAAAATGAAATTGTGTGGTCATGTGTCTCAGAATGTTTTATTGAACTTATCACAACGAGTCTAAAAATTGTAGACCTGACTTAGTCATTGAAGTTCTTTAAGAGGCACCCAAAAATAAAAATATCTTACAAATATTTTTATTTAATTGATAATAAAATTCCATACCTTGTACTTGTATGGAACACGCATTCCCTACTGAATACACCACGATGCCGGAGACATAAATCCATAGAGTAATATCAAGTACTTTCATACTATAAGCGTATAGAAATAACGTAGGTACCGAAGATATGAATTGTAAGCATAAAAATATGAATTATCTGATATTTCATTAGACACGAGTTTAGACGCAGTGATAGATCATAATCTGTGCTCGTAATAGATTTACTGTAAGCTTTTAATAGGTACCTACTGTACGAGCTCAGTCATTTAGTGGCAATTTTATAGATTTTGATGTGCTCTTTCGTAGTATTACGTATACTGATGACCCAGACTAAATATTTCTATTGAGCTCAGCAACTGGGTCCAGATGTTTCTTAGAAGGGGAAGAAGGGGCTTGACACAGAAGGGACGCATTCCTTTATACCTGCGGAGACATGACAGACTATAGTTAGCTGGGTTTTCATTCTATGGAACAATATTTAACCTTCGTATTATTAAGGGCCTACGTCAATATTATCGTATATCATCGCCGACACGTACATATTAACACAGCCAGTAGGCACAGAAAATGAAGAATTAGGGATACTTTTCCTATTTACTCAAAATCTACTAAATATATTTTAATTCTGATCCACGTGTTTCTATACATAATAGTTACCTATGTTTTTAAAGTTATTTCATTAGTTAATACGACGACGAAAAAAATTTGAGAGGTTGTTTCGCCAAGATTTTCTATCGAGAAAACTTTTTTCAATCGCGTTTCTGAGTTCATGCGATCCTAGATCATATATTGAAAACACATATACTTAAAAATTAGAGCTCTAGCCATTCAATCTAAAGAAACAATGAAAACTTCGTACATAGAAAAATGCACGAAGCTATTTTGGTATCCTCTTAAAGTAAATAATACACGTTGGTGTGGATGTATAATGAACTCGTACGCAGAAACTATTGATTTTAGGGAAAAAAAGGTTATGACATAATTGTAGGAAATTTCCTCTACTTTTATTTTGTATTGATATGTTTTCCTGTAAAATGCGTCGGAAAGGAGTTATTATCAAAAAACTGATTTTGGGCGCCAATTTTTCAATATGGCGGCGCAAACGGACAACATACGAGGTGGCAAAGTTGAAATTTGGAAAGAGTAAAACAAAATTTATAAAATTACCAATTTTTGAAACTCCCGGAAAACTTTCCAGGCAACCCTTTATTTTTTCGACCAAATGACTGAATTATACTACCTAATTACAGAATAGAAATACATATTTATATCTATACTAGCTGACCCGGAAAACGTTATTTTGCCATACAGATGCCAAGGTGGATAACCCTTATTACTTAGAGGTTTGAAAAATAGATAGTAGCCGATTCTCAGAGTTACTGAATATGTATAAAAAAATTATAAGAATCGGTCAAGACGGAGGAGTATGGGAACGAGCATTGTGACACGAGAATTTTATATCTAACTAGCTGACCCGGCAAACGTTGTTTTGCCATACAAATATCAGTGGTGGGAGGCTTTTGAAAAATAGATGTTGGCCGATTCTCAGAGCTACTGAATACGCATATAAAATTTGAGAAGAATCGGTCAAGCCGTTTCGGAGGAGTACGGTAACTAACACTGTGACACGTGAATTTTATATATTAGAAGATATATAAAATTCAGGTGTCACAGTGTTAGTTACCGTACTCCTCCGAAACGGCTTGACCGATTCTTCTCAAATTTTGCATACATATTCAGTAGGTCTGAGAATCGGCCAACATCTATTTTTCAAACTTTTTTTTTTTAGTATGGCAAAACAACGTTTGCCGGGTTAGCTAGTCTTATATATAAAATTCACGTGTCACAGTGTTAGTTACCGTACTCCTCCGAAACGGGTTGACCGATTTTTATAAAATTTTACATGCATATTCAGTAGGTCTGAGATCGGCCAACATCTATTTTTCAAACCTTTTTTTTTTAGTATAGCAAAACAACGTTTGCCGGGTCAGCTAGTATTAGATAAAAATTTGAAATTAATACATTGCTTAGAAGAGTCAAAAAGAACAAAAGAAAATGTTGAAATAGGAAAGTAAACCAATAGGAAAGTAAGCATTTTTTTCTCGTAAATCACATACAAGTATTCAGTTAAACGCCTTCTGACATCTATTGGCAAACATATGAAACAGTTCAGTGAAAAGTTGATTACCATTACTAATTGTTCCTCAATATTTCGTTAGATGGCAGTAAATAGGTAATTCTTTAAAGTATTTACAGATACTTCATGACAGGACATCTCGGCCTAATGTAAGCACATTCGACTTTCCAAAGTAGATGAGGCCAGAGGTCAAATCAATTTTCTAACAAAATTATAACATTAGTACCTATCTCGGTCAGTTTTCTTTTAAAAGTTATCACTTCACATCAAGTTATCATTATTTGTAGAACTCTACCGAGTTGAAAGTGATTCAATTAATAAATAAATAAATATTAATATTCACGAACATTTTACACAACGCCCTCTGATCCCAAGCTAAGCTTATATGCTTGTGTTATAGATACCAGAATACGGATAGATTACATCATACTACTTTTCTTTTGTAAATACTTACTTATAATACATAGAAAACACCCAGACGCAGTACAAACATTTGAATGAATGACAATTTTTTATTTCATTTTATTTGAATAAAAAAAGTCACGCATTAATATAAAGTTTAGTTTAGTTTTTGGTGCTACGAAATTGCTAGCATTATCTATGACAGTACAAGGTTAGTAAGTAAAACCATAAACATCCAATATTATTGTGTCTACGCCATGTCTACGAAGATAACGTAAATATTTGTTTGGTCTTTTCTCTGACCCTTTTAATTTTTGGTTTGTTTTTGTTACTACATACAATGAACCTAGACAGTATGTTATGATTAGGAAATGATTCAATGATACCAATTCTACGTCCACAACTAAACTTACCTAAACTAGAAATGAATTTTGATAGTGACAATAACACAATTCTGCAATGTTAACGGAACTTTCTTGTTATGAATACCTACTATGTATTATAGAGTAAAAATTTTAATTATAAGTAAACTGAACTTTTTATTGTAAAAATTTTGTTATATAGACTTTTTTTTTCTTATACCATCTGCAATCGGCTATACATATAGCCATAATCAGATTTATTCTAGGAAATTCAAGATGGTGACAACATTACATTAAAAATAGACTAAAAATTATAATTATGATAGACGTGCATAACAAAATAGCCAAGTAATTAAAGTTTTATTATTTTCATTTTTTAGGTAAATTTAGTTGTGAACGTAGAATTGAGGCCATTATCTATCGCTCTATTTGGAATCACCTTTTTTGGGATTAAAGGTAGCCTGTGTCCTTTTCCAGCCTCTAGGCTGTCTACAAAATTTTATTTAAATCGGTCAGCGGGCGTGTAAAATGACAAACAAAAGGGAGAGCTTATACTTGCCTTTATACTGAAGTACATCTGCTAACGCTAAAATATCTTCTCAAATGGGGTCTGGATACAATTGTACACGACAAGATGCTGCATCATACCCTACCAAACGTCACCGTGGCAGTACATTCAGTAGTAGTATAGTTCAGTAGTCAGGAAAGGTTTACCATTATTTCGGGACATACGAAATGTAAATGGCCGAATCAAATACAACCCTGCTTGCACCTTCAAACCAAGCTAATAATCTGCATCTTTACTTAAGAGGATACCAAAATAGCTTCGTGCATTTTTCTACGTACGAAGTTTTCATTTTTTCTTTAGATTGAATGGCTAGAGCTCTAATTTTTAAGTATATGTTTTTTCAATATATAATCTTGAAAAAAGTTTTCTCGATAGAAAATCTTAGCGAAACAACCTCTCTCATTTTTTATTTTTGCATTTGTCGGTCTATTATCGCGTATTAACTAATGAAATAACTTTAAAAACATAAGTAACTATTATATATGTATAGAAACACGTAAGCCGGAATTAAAATATATTTAGTAGATTTTGAGTAAACAAAAAAAATATCCCTAATTCTTCATTTTCTATACCTACTAGCTGTGTTAATAGGTACATGTCGACGATAATATTGATGTACTTTCTAGTAGGTAATATTACTATTGCTAAAGTTCATCAAAATAAAGCTGATAGCTCCGCTAATGCATTTCGTCAATATTGTTGTTTTTGACTTATCGCAAATGTCCGTGAACCTGACCGACTACCATTATTAGGTTATTAAACTAACATCAGACATATATGAACTATGAACCTGATACATTTGGTTAGTCAAAACATTTGTTTAAATGATTTAAATATTTTCTGGATAAATAAATAAATATTCATGGACATTTCACACAATTTCCTTTGGTCCACAGCTAAGCTTATATGGGTGTGTTATGGGTAGCAGAATACGGATATACTACTACATAAACTAATTTTCTTTTGTAAATACATACCTACTTATAATACACTAGCTGTTGCCCGCGACTTCGTACCCGTAGAATTTAGAAAATGTTCCCCGTTTTTGTAACATTTTTCACTACTGCATCGCTCCTATTAGTCGCAGTGTGATGTTATATAGCCTATAGCCTTCCTCCATAAATGGACTATCCAACACTGAAAGAATTTTTCAAATTGGACCATAGCTTCCTGAGGTTAGCGCGTTTAAACAAACAAACTCTTCAGCTTTATAATTTTATAGCATATATTGTATTATAATAGTATAGATAGAAAACACACAGTAAAATCATATTTATTAAAAATAAATAAATATCACTCAAATAAGGGTGCTGTGCGCGTATCGAACCCACAACCTCGAGAACAGCAGTCCGTTATATGAACCACTAGACCACGATGCCCGTCCGTCCGCTTATTTATTTGGTTTGTATAATATTATCTAAATTTGTTTATAAAATAATGTAGGACATAAGAATGTTGACCTGATTATAACTTTATGTTACATTTAAGTGCATAACATAGTACATTCAACTATCTTTATCGATTAGGTACCAATAAAATGTAATTTTTTAAACAATTTCGTCTATAAATTGACCAGTCAAGAATATAGTTATGCAGTCTTTGTTTCAAGATGAAGCCATTAACAGTAATATTAGTAGGTTTCATATTTATTTTTAAAGTTTCAGGATACTTAATTAAAGTTCCTACGGTTCCCGATGACGTCATACTTCCAGATGTAGAAAGTAAGTAGTATTTTTGATGTTTTACTCCTAACTGTTTCGTCTACTGTTTATCTATAACTACGAGTACGAGTAGCTGTTGCCCGCGCTTCTGTACGCGTGGAATTTAAAAGGAAATCCCCTTTTTTGCAACATGTTTCACTAATGCTTCACTCCTATTGGTCGCAGCGTGATGTTTTATAGCCTCTATCCTTTCTCTATAAATGGACTATCCAACACAGAAAGAGTTTTTCAATTTGAACCAGTCCTTCCTGAGGTTAACGCGTTCAAACAAACAGTTTTCAGGTTTATAATAATGTAAAGATAACGCGTTAGGGAAAAGTTATTATAGTCATTTTTGGGGTTCTGTACCAAAAGGTTCAATTTTCATTTTTTAGTTAAGATTAGTTGTGTACATAGAATAGGTACCATTATAATGCTGCTAAATATAGTTAGACCATAATTCAAAGTTTTCGTTGTCCACCGGACCATAGTCCCATCTGTCTGTCACCTAGTTATATCTCATTAACGGTGGTAGCAAGATAGCCGCTATAGAAAAAGATGCTAAAAGCCGGAATAAAATAAATAATCAGTTTTTGTAAACACATAATATTGGTGCCGATTCTACATGCAAAACTAAACTTAACTAAAAATGAAAATTGATACTGTCAATAACACAATTTGGCAATGTTAACAGAAGCTTTTTATGAAAATATCTGTAAATTAAGACGATAATAATTAATAAAAATGTGCACAACGAAATAGTCAATTAAACAAAATACAGCAATAGTATGTTTTGATTTTTTAGTTAAGTTAAGTTTAGTTGTGTACGTAGAATTGGTACAATTATCTTTTCTTGGGATAGAACCCCATACTTAGTGTCGGATAGACTAGCGATACTTACGCCACAAGACAGCAATGTTTTACCGGCTTCGTAGCGCAGTCCGCAGGAGCTAGCTTATTAGTCCCTCTCTTTTGTATGATTTGCGCTATGAATTTCTCTCTCTCTCTCTCTCTCTCTCTCTCCAGCCCATTAGCCATTAACATCCCACTGTTGGGTACAAGCCTCCTCCACTTCAGGATTATTTGTGGTCTAAAATGCCGCGGTTACCAGGTGTGTTTACGTGTCATTTCGTTTCGAGTTTTTTGTCTTTCAGAGTAGATATCAACTCCTTAAAATAATCCCTTAGCTGGCTCTTACAGCACCTGAGGAAGAAAAGGGGTCGTGACACTTGTATTCTTAATCAATCACCACACGTTATTTTGAATCAAAGCGCATATCTATATTAAAATTATAAAGCTGAAGAGTTTGTTTGTTTGAACGCGCTTATATCAGAACCTACTGGTCCAATTTGAAATTTCTATCAGTGTTGGATAGTACATTTATTGAGGAAGGCTATAGGCTATAAAATATCACGCTACGATTGATACGAGCGAAGCATTAGTGAAAAATGTTGTTCATGCGTACGAAGTTGCGGGCATCAGCTTGTAAATAATAAACATAAAGATTATTTCGTTTCTCAGCAATTGTTCGTTTTGTAAAACAATAATAATATGTTACAGTTCAACCACAGCGCATCAGTATACAAAAATTAATAATTCCTTTATTTGAAAATGTTTGTGAACTCAGCTCTGATTCAACCGTACAAAGATTGGCCCGAGAATTTACAATAGATCCAAATGATTACTCTGTAAGTATTCTTTACACATGTTAATTAATTATCCTAATGTATTTTTTCCATCATGTAAGTATATAGGAATCGGTCATGTTTATGTGAATGATATACCGTGGTAGTCACCGTCTGATATTGTATGTAGGTACTGAATAAGTGCCTAAATTACACGGAACTCCAACGAAAAAAAGAATCGCGCTTATGGTGGTAATCAAGAGTGACGGCCACTGCATATAATAGCATTATATATTTTATGCTTATTTAATACTTTAAAAAATATATTTTTTACTGTATCATGGTTCATATTTTCCGCTTTATTTCCTTAGTTTAAAATCGTATTACTAACTTTGTTATTATGTTATATATTTACGGTCTTGTTCATAATTACTTATCGTAGTTTAAAACAGAGATTTTATCGGAGAGATAATAAACGTTGTAGCGTAAAAAGACTATTATGATTCATAATTGTCTTTTTACGCTACAACGTTTCGTCGTCGTCCTTTGTTAAAACTTGTTATTCATAATTTATGAATAACAAGTTTTGACAATTTTCGCGAACCTATTTTAGCGAACTTTTAAACCTCCGATAAGTCATTATGAATAAGACCCTTAATCATTGGATAAATAACTGAAACCCTCTGAAACTGAAACTCAAAAATAGCCATGATTAAATAAATAAATATTCATGGACATTTCACACGACGTCACGGGCCCAGGCTAAACCTAAATGCTAATATTATGGGGATCAGAATACGGATATATAATCATCATCATTATCATAATCAACAAATTTTTTAAATTATAATTCATAACTGTTTATTTTTTATTCTGATTTCAGTCTTCAACAATATTAACAAATTTTGAAGTATACAAATCTAATGGGCTGCTACCAAAAGGAACTATTGTCACGGAATATAATCCCAAGCATTTAAATGAAATAAAAATTATGTTCGAAATTCTTTATTCAGCGAGTAATTTTGACAGCTTTTATAAAACAGCAGCCTGGGCAAGGCAAAATTTGAACTGTGTATCTTATGTTAATGCTATTTATTTAGCTATGATTAATAGAAAAGACACACAAGACATTTTAATTCCAGCACCATACGAACTTTTACCCAATTATTTTATTGAAAAAGATGTAATCTTAACAGCTGTTTCTATTATGAAAGGAGATAAATTTATTCCTAATGAAAGCGTTAGATTTGTGGGCAATTCTTATGTTCTTGATGCCAATTACACAGCTATGTTTTATGACAACGAAGAAGATTCCAAATTAGCTTATTTCAGAGAAGATGTTGGTTTAAACTCTTATTATTTTTTGAGAAAACTAAGAATGGCGCCTTGGATGAATAATAATGTAAAACGTAGTTATGGTGAAAACATGTATCATATGATGAAACAATTCATGGCAAGATATGAATTAGAACGGTATGCTAATGGCTTGCCCGAACTAAATAGCTTAAATGAGGATTCACCGATGAATGTTCCATTAGAATTCTTTTCTTTCTGTCCCTCATACGACCCTAAGTTGATTTATTCTGATGGGAATGAATTCAGTCATCGAACAGTTACATTAAACCTGCCTAAAAATGAAGATACGTTACTGTTACAAACAATTGAAGATAATGTACCTCATTTTGTCAAGCAATTGGTAAGAATACTAGTATAACATATGTTTGTGCACTTCATTCGACTCACAAACTTAGAATAGTGATAACGAACCGTGTACATTCATACAAAAAAATATTTTAAATGTACTCTGTATTTCGAATTTATTATGGACAATTTACACAATATCATTTAGTCGCACACTATTGAAAAGCTTGTGACGTGGTACCAGATAGTAGATCTAATTATTATAAAATAAATAAATAAATATTCAGGACATTTCACACAACGTCCTCTGGTCCCAAAGTAAGCTATATTTCTATGCTTGTATTATGGGTACCAGATACGGATAGACCACATATACCACTTTTCTTTTGTAAATACATACTTATAATACATAGAAAACACCCAGACGCATTACAAACATTTGTATGACATTTATGGATATCACACAAATGATTTTGCCAAGCGGGAATTAAAATATCTGTACTTAATATAAAACAAAGTCGATATTTTTGTATGTATGTCCCTATGTGGGCTTTTATCTCATAAGCTAAGCAAAGGATTTTAAATACCGTAGAAATCTATCTTCATTATTCTGTAACTCGAATCCACGAATGGTCTAAAAATACCTACACATGAGTGCATTGTATTAAAGATCTGATACACAAACTTATGTCATGTGATATTTTTTCAGCAACAAAGTGGTTATAATAAAACACACATATTAAATCACTTAATGGAAATCTTTGTCACTCGTGACAGGAGTTATGAGACATTGGCGCGGCAATATCTTGGCAAAGACCTAACTAACAACGGGTAATTTAAGAGTTTATTAATTAACATTTGAAGATAATTTTATATCTAGTATCGCATAATTTATGATATGTTGTTTTACAGCTATGCTTCTGTGTTGGAGCATTACATGACTTCCTTGAGGGATCCGATGTTTTGGAAGATCAACAAAAGAATTATAGAAATTGTAGATAATGCTTTAAAAATATTACCACCTTATACAAGGCAAGAATTATATTTTCCAGGAGTAGAAGTCGTTAACGTAGATGTTAAAAAAATTACAACATCATTTGATTACTTTGAATTTGGAGTAACAGATGCTTTAAAAGTTGAAGACTATAACGCTACATTTAGATTAAAAATCGGCCAGCCTAGATTAAATCATAAAACATTTACAATTAAAGTTAATATTTCATCTATAGTGCCACAGAGAGGACTAATGAAGATCTATTTGGGACCCAATCTCATGCCACATGAACTTATAGAAAAGAAAAATTTGTTTACGTTGCTTGATGTTTCTGAAATCAACCTTAAAAAGGGAATTAATATAATAAGTAGATCTTCAGGTGACATGAAACAGTTTTCTGACGATTTTGTAACGTTAAATACTATTAGAAAAATGGTGGATGATGCAGAATATGGAATAGACTCACTGCCATTAAGTTCTATGCAATCACTAATTGGTTATCCCTCGAGATTAATTTTACCCAAAGGTACGTCTCAAGGTTTGCCTTTACAAATGTTTGTTTTCATTGCACCATATTTTAAAACAACCGGAAACAGCTTCGAAGTTAATACTGCTGTTCTGTCACCTGGCTTTCCATTCGATTTAATGATCGAAGATCAAGAATTATTTGGTTTACCGAACGCAATGGTTAAAACTGTTACGGTTACGCAAAAGTCCGATAGTAAAGTAGAAAACTATAACGAACCAGGTGTAACGAAATCTTGGTATGGTATAAATACTAACAAATCGCCTTCGGATTCCTATTCCAAACCAGATTATAGTCAGTATAAAAACAAATATACGTCAGGTAATAAATTTGGTGATGATAATAGTATCATTCAAAACGCAGCGCCACAAGTTGACGAATTAAGTGACTCACTTGCGAAGCTGAAAGCTTCTAACGTTAATTATTCTGCTACACGTAATATACCATTTGATTATAAAGCGAAAAAAGCGCAGTATGAAAATAAAGATCTTAATTATGAAAAAGAAAGAAAAAAGGCAATTAATAATGAGGATTTATCGTCTTTAACGTCTACTACTGATTTGGGTGTTACTAAAACTTTATTTGTCGATGAAAACAATGAAGAAATGAATAATGCTATGAATGAAAAAGATATTACAGATGACATAGAGGTACAAAATAATATACGAATGGGTAAGGTACCACTTTACGTAGAACCTATTAGTTTATCACAAACGACGGAGAAAAGTGTGGTTTCTGCCTATGATTTTTTGCTTCATGCTTTAAATTTAGACTACAATACAGAACGAGTTTATGAATAGCTTTCATTATATCTATAACATATTTGTTGAAAATTACATACCATTACAAATATTTGTTATCAACAGTTTAATGTTAAGTATTAAGATTTTTAAGTCTTCGTGTCATCTAACAGCAAATAGCCGTATTTTTTACCAATTAACTTTTATTTAAAATTGGTCTTTAAATATTGCGGTAGGTGGACGTTCGTTAATTTAAGTTGTTAAGTGATTAGTTAGTTTTTAATATGTTTTTGTTGTAAAGTTATCATAGACTATATTATTGTGAAATAATATATCTATTTTATTCTAAAAGAGGATCTTTTATTTAGCTCCAGTTCCCTTGAAGATATTAATTTCTAAATGCAAATAACTTTAAAGATATTCTAAATTAGCTCATTTATTGACAGTAAATAAGTAACTAACTAGTATCCAGTAATACAACAAAAACGTAACAAAAGGCGTAAATGCATATATTACTATTACGTTAGGTTTTCTATCATTATTCTTGGACACAAGCCAAGATTTCACAGCGACATTAAGCTTTCCCTATTTTCAACGTTGAAAATTTAAAAACCATCGGTCACAATTGTGACAACAACTATAAAACATACAAAAAATAATTTTACAGTTGTTTATAGTTTGTGTGACTTACTTTACAATGTGTCTACCAAATCGATATTACGTCTCATAGACTATTAAATATTACTTAACATGAGTTTCAATAAATTCGACTAGATTGTTGCAGTTTATTCTCAGGCACTGTAGCGGCTAAAAAAACGATTTAAAAAATACATGTTGCTCTTTGCAAAAATAAAACTTTATGATCTATAGTTATTCAACCAGTCTAAATAAAATTCCCACCGCATACACATTTCCGTTGAACATAACAGATATATAAAAGAATTGCTGTAATAAATTATGTTTACACGTTACCAAGCTTAATTATTTTTTTTTTTTTTTTTTAAATATTCATGGACATTTCACACAACGTCCTCTGGTCCCAAGCTAAGCTTATATGCTTGTGTTATGGGTACCAGAATACGGATATAATACATATACTATTTTTCTTTTGTAAATATATACTTATAATACATAGAAACACCCAGACGCAGTACAAACATTTGTAGGACCGTTAGAAAAATCACACAAATGATTGTCCCGAGCGGGAATCGAACCCGCGACCTCTTGATCGGCAGTCCGTTACCAGAACCACTACACCACGAGGCCGTCGAATTAATTTAATTAATTTAATTAATTTAATTTTTTATTTCAGAGATAGGTCACACATTTTGATATATGAAGACGCTGATGTTTTTATAACACTGAGCCAAAATTACGAAAATTAAAACAGCCAGTATTCATTATAATTCCGTTGTTAAAGAATTTTATTATTTAGTTCCTTAAATACATACGAATATCAAAAGTTAATTTGTATGTGTGGCCACAGAACTTATCAAAATTCTTTGTTAAACTAAATTGTATAATTTTATCTATTGGTTTACTACTTCAGATTTTAAAGGTAGGCAATGATATGATGCTCAATGACAATAATATCACTATAAGTATAATTATTAATTATTATTAATTTGTTTTAAATATGTATAGTTATTCTTATGAAAACGCTCAGACACTCAAACCGTCGAATATGCTAAACTATTAACTAAATAATAAATCTCAGAAGCATAAGTATTCTTAGAAATATTATTATATATTTAATATTCTTAATTGAGATTACCTATTATTATAGGTAATCTCAATTAATTGGTTTCAAAAGCAATTAACACGCTTCAAAATCCTTTTTATATTTATATTTATGTATATTACTGCATTGTCATCAGTCCCTAATAAATGTGCAAAATTTTAGATCAATCAGACTACTGCAGGTAAATTACTTTCAAAGAAATACGTAAGACACATTGTTAAATACGTAACGTAAGTTAATAGAAGCGTGTTGAAATACAATAAACTGAATACATTCATACAATATTTTGGCTATGTTTAAAATGAAATAGTTTTAACATAAAGAAGTCCATGTTCAAATACAAAAAAAAATACTTATATACATCTTTGAGTGAGCTGTACTAGATGTAATATCCGTTAGTCGCGTTGCTCAAAATTTAACGTCAGCTTTAGCATTTTTATACAGATAGTTGGATATAATTTGCTTAGTTCAAAAACTAAAAAAAACACCCTAGAAAATCCTGAATATTTTTCCAAATTATTACATTGTCATCGGTCCTGAATATGTATGCTAAATTTCAGATCAATCTGACTACTACTGCATGTCACTGAAAATCACTTTCAATGATTCCGTTACATAGATTAATACGTTGTTAGATACGTATCGAGGTTACAGAAGCGTAAAAAAATACAATAAACTGCCATTTGATTCCATTCAAAAAAATTAAAAGAGTGAAAAAGTACGGCTTTTATTTATTTTACGAGCCTGAGAACTGCACTTTAAGAGGATACCAAAATAGCTTCGTGCATTTTTCTACGTACGAAGTTTTCATCATTTCTTTAGATTGAATGGCTAGAGCTCTAATTTTTAAGTATATGTTTTTTCAATATATGATCTAGGATCGCATAAACTCGGAAACGCGATTAAAAAAAGTTTTCTCGATAGAAAATCTTAGCGAAACAACGTCTCTCATTTTTTATTTTTTTCATTTGTCGGTCTATTATCGCGTATTAACTAATGAAATAACTTTAAAAACATAAGTAACTATTATATATAGAAACACGTAAATCAGAATTAAAATATATTTAGTAGATTTTGAGTAAACAAAAAAAATATCCCAAATTCTTCATTTTCTATACCTATTAGCTGTGTTAATATGTACATGTCGACGATAATATTGATGTAGGCTCTTAAGAATAATACTACATTTGCAAACGGCATTTAATAATATTCTCTAACACTTGCACGGTTCATTTATTCCAATAAATCTAATTTTTACTCTTAATCACTCATAATTTGACGGGCTTCGTGGTCTAGTGGTTCATATAACGGACTGCCGATCATGAGGTCGCGGGTTCGATTCCCGCCTCGGACAATCATTTGTGTGATGTTTATAAATGTCATACAAATGTTTGTTCTGCGTCTGGGTGTTTCTATGTATTATAAGTATGTATTTACAAAAAAAAGTAGTATATATATAGTATATCCGTATTCTGATACCCATAACACAAGCATACAAGCTTAGCTTGGGACCAGAGGACGTTGTGTGAAATGTCCGTGAATATTTATTTATTTTTAATCAAAATGTATAATGGGCTCCATAGCTGTCTGACAGGATAAATGAAAATACTTACTGATCGACATAATATTATTAATCCAGATTATAAACCAACTTTTTGATGGAAAATAGTTATAATGGTAGTTCATGCATGGAACGTATTTTCAGTATAAAATAATGTCACTAGGCCTAGGTTTTTAGGGTTCCGTACCCAAAGGGTAAAAACGGGACCCTATTACTGAGACTTCGCTGTCCGTCCGTCCGTCCGTCCGTCTGTCACCAGGCTGTATCTCAAGAACGGTGATAGCTAGAGAGTTGAAATTTTCACAGATGATGTATTTCTATTGCCGCTATAACAAAAATAAAATAAAATAAATATTTAAGGGGGGCTCCCATACAACAAACATGATTTTTTTACCGTTTCTTGCTCGATACTAATAACGTTGCCTTATGTTGCATAGATAATGGTACGGAACCCTTCGTGCGCGAGTCCGACTCGCACTTGACCAATTTTTTTATTTGTTTGTGTCGCAGATGGTATGCATAATAAACATAAATATTTGTCGTAGTAAATATAGAACAAAAACTTATATAAAGACGAATAGATAAAATCATGTGTAAACTATTTAAAGATTAATTTAAATTTGGCATTTGAATATGAGTTTATGAACACTCCAAGGAAAATATGGGGATTGGTGCCAATATGAAGATATTTTTCCATTACATTGGTGATAAATGATTCAGGATCTGAAAACAACAGAAAAGATACAATACATCGCAATTTTCTCGTCTTTTTAAATTAAATAATACGTTTTAATAGATATACCTCATATTTACTTGCCTAATCTAAGTATATTAATGGTTTAAAGAGTTATGGTCTTATTCATAATGACTTATCGGAGGTATAAATTGAGATTTTATCGGAGTGATAATAAACGTTTTAGCGTAAAAAGACTATTATGAATAACAAGTTTTGACAATTTTTGCGAACCGATTTTAGCGAGCTTTGAAACCTCCTATAAGTCATAATGAATAAGACCAGTAATCTTTGTAATATGTATGTAGGAAGTAACGGATCGTTTCTGAAACATTTTTCATTGGGACTAGAAGGAAACAGGAATATGAAATTAAAAAATTTAAGAAGCTCTGTTCTTTCTGAGTGCTAATCACTGATTATAATAATAACATGGTCTTATTTATAATGACTTATCAGAGGTTTAAACAATTATTATTAAATAATAATATAACATTATTATTAAAATTAGGTTGGGAATTATTAGAAAAAAACTTCTAAAATAGATTTGAAATTTAATTCAAACTGCTATGCGCCTGGTCAAAGTAGAGCAGTACACTAATTATTCTCCCGTTGTGAAAGACGTCCTGCACGTGCTTTTCTGTTGTGTTTTGAATATAATAGCCAGAACAGTTTCAGTTACATCCTATCTATATTTAAGTACCTAATTGAATTATCAAAGCAATGCACGGAACTGCAATGTATGTACGTACTTGGCGCTGATCACCAATTATTCAGTTTATTATAGTTTACATATACATTACATTAGTCATAAATCAGTTACGCATCGGCAAATAAATTTAATAAGTCCAGATGCATAGTAGCATCATCTGTAAAATTATTTGCCCTCTTATTTACGACACCACATTTCCTGCAATTTAAATTTTACGTATTTATTTATCGTAAATAAGCAATTAACCTTGTCTACTCATTATAGTTTTATACCTCAATCATATACATTTTAGTGGAAATTAAAATATTAAAGCAATTAAAACGCCAAATGTTTCACTAAGTATTTGATCTTGATACATGATAACATGAAAGAGATGTTTAGTAAATATTTTTGCTTGATGTACACAAATAATAGTTTTATAAGATATTATAATATCTATACAATATTATAAAGCTGAAGAGTTTGTTTGTTTGAACAAGCTAATCTCAGGAACCACTGGTCCGATTTGGAAGATTTTTTCAGTTCTAGATAGTGAATTTATCGAGGAAGGCTATAGGCTCTATAGCATCACGCTGTGACTAATAGGAGCGAAACAGTAGTGAAAAATGTTGCAATAACGGGGAAAATTTTTCCTAATTTCACGCGTACGGAGTCGCGGGCAACAGCTAGTCTACACTAATATTATAAAGCGGAAGAGTTTGTTTGTTTGTTTGTTGGTTTAAACGCGCTAATATCAGGAAATACTGGTTTGATTTGAAAAATTCTTTTGTCCATTTGAAAGGGAAGGCCTTCCCTTTCAATTTCAGCGTGATGTTATATAACCTATAGGTTATATAACATCACGCTGTGACCAGTAGGAGCGTAGAAATAGTGAAAAATATTGCAAAAACGGGAAAAAAGATCTAAATTCGACGTGTACGGAGTCGCGGGCAACAGCTAGTATCTTATAAAGCTGAACAGTTTGTTTGTTTGAACGCACTAATCTCAGGATCCGCTGGTCCGATTAAAAAAATCTTTCAGTGTTGGACAGTACATTTACCGAGAAAGGCTATAGGCTATATAACATCACGCTGTGACCAATAGGAGCGAAGCATCAGTGATAAATGTTACAAACACTAGGAAAAATTTCTAAATTCCACGCGTACGAAGTCACGGGCAATAGCCAGTTTGATATAATATTTAACGTCTTGAGCATCTTTATGACATAATGGTAGAATATCACCATCTTCATAGGGTTGCCAGATGTAAATATATACTTCATCTTTCAGGCTATAAATTACCCACTAATGAGCTACGGATTTTCACCACAACTGAAAGATGTTTTATCTTTGCACGCTGAAAAGACGTGTTGCTGTTGATACTAGAATAAATTTAAAGCTTTCCATCTCTCACAATAAAATTAATCTTAACCAGTTTTGTTAGTATCGTGTGTATTTCTATAACATTTTGTTAGGCGGGATTTTTATACCTTTCCAAACGTAGTAAGGATCTGAAACTTACAATTATCGAGGATTGCTTACAAGATAGACCACATAATAACTAAAATTATGCTTTGTGCATCTCTTTTAGTTTTTCAGCTAAGTATATCTGCTAAGTCAGTCATTTAATGTTATTTATTTTCGATAAATAATATTGTAATCCTAAATAAGTTTTCTTGCTATCCCCATATGACTTGAGTAAAGTAAAAAAAAAGTTAAAAAAAGTTTAAAAAAGTAAAAAAAAAAGTAAAGTAAAGTAAAAAACGTTAATTAAATGAAACGGAATACTGCAGTATTTAAATATGCAGATGGCTTGCTCTTAGAAATGAATAAACAAATCGAATTAACAATATAATAAAAATATTTAAAAAACAGATTCATTAAAGTCATAATTTCTATAGGTATCTACCGTCGCAAACATCTAAACATTTCTCCGAAATCATTTTCTATTTGTCAACATTTTAGTACATTGCACAGTTAGTAAAGTGCCAATAAATATATCATGCTATAAAAATGTACTCACTAACTTTACTTATCCATTTTAGGAATTCATTGACCAAATGTATGAGTCGTGAGTATTAAAAATAAACGTGTAACCTGACCTTATTTCGTATTTTATTGTTGTTTTAAGACTGCAACACGTGGTGGACGTGTAAAGCGTCTCAGATTAGATGTTTCTCTCATTGTGGCATTCACATGAGAACACAAAAATTATAGCCGATCACCGACAGTCTATATCTGCGCGGGCGCCGCTGTATAACCCGTTTCACGCGCCAGTGATCGCCAATCGTTGGTTTCTACTGAAACATTTCTACACTGTACACCTCAATACAGTATTTATCACAAATCGTCTTTTATGTGTTCATGTCATCTAAGTACTCTAAACCATACTTAATCTTTTTAGGGTTCCGTACCCAAAGCGTAAAAACGGGACCCTATTACTGAGACTTCGCTGTCCGTCCGTCCGTCCGTCTGTCACCAGGCTGTATCTCAAGAACGGTGATAGCTAGACAGTTGAAATTTTCACAGATGATGTACATATTTCTATTGCCGCTATAACAACAAATACTAAAAATAAAATAAAATAAATATTTCAGGGGGGCTCCCATACAACAAACATGATTTTTTTACCGTTTCTTGCTCGATACTAATAACGTTGCCTTATGTTGCATAGATAATGGTACGGAACCCTTCGTGCGCGAGTCCGACTCGCACTTGGCCAATTTTTTTGTGCATGTAGGTATATATCTACTAGTAAATAGAACACACAGAATTAAATTTAATTTAAAGGTGGTTAAAAGTTGGAAGGATACCGGCAGTTGTAGTATTGGGTTTAATGAATTTTGCAGTAAATTTTTAATATTGCTTGTCTATGTTTTATTTAATAATCATCTACATATTTTTTTTTTAAATTACTATGCTGCAGTGGTATTCAGTAAGAAAAAGTGAAGGGAGTTTTCGTTTGAGTTAGAGTTAGTGAAAATTCACTTCACATTTTCTTACTGAATACCACTGCTGGTGTATTTTCCTTTTAAATCAAATTTAAGCGAAAAATAATGGTTATTACGAATAAATCTCAAAACCTAGGAGTAGACGATTACTGTTCGTGGTTTCTGCTCTAATCTTCTTCTAATATATAAAATTCCCGTGTCACAGTGTTAGTTACCGTACTCCTCCGAAACGGCTCGACCGATTTTCCTGAAATTTTGTGTACATATCCTCTAGGTCTGAGAATCGGCCAACATCTATTTTTGAAATCTTTTTTTTTGGTATGGCAAAACTACGTTTGCCGGGTCAGCTAGTAATATATAAAATAAATACTTTTTCTATCACGATCAGGTTAATTAATTAATTTATCTTATTAAATCTCATTAATGTATCTCACTTAATTTATCAATAAATGTTTAGAGCTACTGCTGACGACGTCGCTACACGTAATATTCTCGTTGAGATTGTTGTGAATCGGCGGCGGCATCAAAGGAATTTCCTGCTCTTAATCAAGGAACTTTAAACGCGTATGAGTTTCTGTTACGCTTTATACCAGACGTTTGAGAGATGTTTAATATCACATTTTGCAACAGATGCTTGCAACTACCTTGCATCATATACCAATATAAAACTCCATATATAAAACAGCTATGGAATCTATAATCTTTGCTCTATTTTATTAGATTACATTTTGTGCTAAAATTGGATTTGAAGTAATGAACTGTAAAATATAACTGATAGCATTGTAATTTCTAACGTTTGCGTGACTAAAAATATTTAGTTAAATATTGAAATAAAACTCTTGTAAAGGAATGTTACTAACCTAAAGTTAAAGTCTAAATTGGGCTTAAGACTGTCTAAGTACAAAAATTCTGTAAACAAATAATTACATTAATTAACTTTACATCAAACTCCAATCCGTTTTCATAAAAACTGAATGCAAACTGAATGAATAAAAACTGAAAATTAAATGGAGGGCATTTAAAAGAGATTTAATTTGATGATACCGTGTGTATTGTTTTGGAGAAGAAAATATTAAAATAAGGGTATGCAAATTAATCTACAGACAATTATTTAATAAGCTAATTATTTAGACAAAATTAATAATATAGTCTGATAACATACAATACAATACAATACAAAATTCTTTATTTGTACACCAAAGAAAAAACAAGATACATAATTTGATACAGCATATGGTACGTACAAGCGGCGGTCTTATCGCTAATAGCGATCTCTTCCAGACAACCTAAATGGAAACTATCGAAGAATTACAGATATGGGCAAATTAGGTTATAACATATATAACATAATTATATGTATAACTTTTCTAAAACCATTATATTATTATTATAATGAAACATATCCAAATAAGAGGCTGTTGCAGCACTTCCGGCATTTCTGAAAAATCTATAGACGTCAATGGTGTATGCTATATTTTTAAGGAGTTCTATAAGACCTAAAATAAAATAAGACTACGTCTTCTGTAGAATACAAGTTTTGATAAACATTCATAAGATTCTAACAATCTGACGTCGATGTAATTCATGCTGACGAAGTATTCAACAACGTCACTATTCTAAACGTGATCGGCGGTGAGGGAGATAGCAAGTTTTTCACTTATTTTTGTATTCCAGTCTAAGGAGGAAGGAATGCTATAAATAAGGGTGCCATATCGACGTCAAATCTAGTGTAACATCACTCGCACTCGGATTCAGTTCTTGTTACAACTGCCAACCCTACACAAACACCATGGTGAGGTTCTCTATAACTGGAAGTTTATGTGGATGTGAAAAATATTTGTGAAGTGATAAAAATAATTAAAAGATTTAACTGATTGGAAAATATGTGAAAAATGTCCTTTAGAATTGTATTTACCCGACGGTTATGAAAGGGTTATTTCGTTTTTAACACTGTGAGGTTCCCGTTTATTGATATTGGGTGTAATAAACATCGATGAAATCGATAACTGCCCTCACATGTCTAGGTTATCTGTTAATAGTGCTAACAATACATTTCGGATTAGCCCATTAATGTCCCGTAATTGGACACAGGGCTACTCCATTTTGGGAGAATATATTATGCCACGTTGACACGCCTGGTGTTGACTCTTACAGGAGATGATGTCGGCTTATAAATTTTTTTACCTGGATTATACAACACGCTTATGGTAAACTGAGATGGTGAATGGATGGAATTCCGTCATCTCATGGACATTACTTAAATAATACTTAGTCAATGTAATAATTCTTTTTTAGGACACCGATGACGACCAGAAGATGGCAATGCTTCGCAAAGCATTCCAGATGTTTGACACCACCAAGTCCGGATACATTGATGTCCTAAAGATCTCAACTATCCTTAATACAATGGGTCAACTTTTTGATGACTCAGAACTCCAAGCTCTCATCGATGAAAATGACCCGGAAAGTAAGTTTTAACTTAATATTTATGTCGAATTTCATCTTTAAGGTTAAAAACATTAGTACCTAATAATTAATTCATATTGTTTTGCGATTCCTACCATTCTTAGGCACGGGCCATAAAGACAGTTCAAGAATTGTTGTTTTACGTATGGTACAACGCTGGCTAAGCTGTTTGTTTGAGATTTCCGTTTCTTCGTCGACTAAAACTACTATAAAACTACTTAAAATTTGTTACTATCAGTTGGCTGATAGTAACAATAAGTAATAACTGATAGTAGCTACGATACCTTGAATATATTTTATAAACCATTTAACTAACAACAAGGCTAGATATTTTTTAATTTAAACTAGAGACTTCCTTCATTACAAAGCTTATGTTACAGGGAATATCCCACACAGGCGAAAATCTTAAGATTTGTTCCACTGGTAATAGATACAAACTAACTCACTAAAATGTAATTAGATATGAAAATATTTCATACTCTGAATTTAGCATACATTTCTTAACAATTTGATAAAACTAAAATTATAATAAAATCACAATTTTAGTTTGTTGATGAATTATGTTGATTTTATTATCAGTATAAGTTACTTTGAAAAAATTTCGTTCTAGAATAGGTTTATTACTCAAAAATAGCTGCAAATGTTTCATGTTACGAAGAAATGACAGTCATTGGCATGTGCTAACGAGATTTCACGCAAACCGAGGTTACGGCGACTTTTAGAATATAAGCCCGAATATTTTTACTCAACGCGTGAACTAATGAGTTTATTTTCGTATAGTTTTGCTTCGTGCGTTTCCTTGCCTCGAAAGATGCATGTCTCTGTTTTATTAGTTTATCTATCGTAAATAGTCTACGTGAAAGATATAAGTATTTCCTTAATACCTTCCAGACGTTGACTCGTAAATTGTTACATTGTGTTTTGAATTTTTGGGGTAATTTGTATGTTTTGTTTTTTTTAGACTCGGGCAAAATTAACTTCGATGGTTTTTGCAATATTGCTTCCCATTTCTTGGAGGAGGAAGATGCTGAAGCTATGCAACAGGAACTGAAAGAAGCTTTTAGGTAAAGAAACTGCATAAATAATAAGAATGTAAAGCCTGTTAGGAGCTGGAAAGTTTGCATGATAGTTTTGTTTCAACTACTTATAAATGAGCATTTTTGTGGGGAAAGACCGCGAATAAATGCCAATCTTCAATCTTTTAAAAATTGGCATTTTACACAGATAAGATAATCAATGTGTAAAAGTGGATAAATACAAATAGCTATTTAATAAACACGTGTACTGTTATTGTGTTATTAAATTCTGAATCGCTTACACTTTTGAGTTTGTGTTTATTACAAATCACATCAAATCGTTTCTAAATGTTTTTACAATGTGTAAAAGTTAGTTCAAAAATTAAAAAAAAATTCAAAATTTATTTATTATCTCAAAATTCTTACATTAAGGATATCCCTGGTATCTACGCTAGTAAAAACTGTGTTGTAGGAGCCAAAGTTGTTTATATAAAATTCGTTTTATTTTTTTTTCCAGGTTATACGACCGTGAAGGTAACGGTTACATCACCACATCCACTCTCAAAGAGATCCTTGCTGCCTTAGACGATAAGCTTAGTTCGAGTGATTTAGACGGTATCATCGCTGAAATTGACACTGACGGATCCGGAACCGTTGATTTCGATGGTAAATATTTACATTATCTTGTGCAGAACCCGTCTGCAAAATTGTTTGTTTTTACGCGTTCTAAATAGCTCAGATGTTCCAAATACAATCATAGTATTATTGGAATATTGGTCTGGAGGCCTGCCCACTTGTTGTCAGATAGCCAAGACTGGCCTGTAGAGTACACAATACGTTATAAATACTGTCATTTTATTAAGAGAAACTTTAAAGTCGTCATCAAATGTTGATTTCTTTGACAATATTATTTATAATAAAATGATACATGTATTTAATATGCAATAATGCATGTATGTATAAAATCCAAGATATACACAGTCCGTCTCTATGTTTATATGTGATTCCGTTTACATAAGAATAATATTTTAGTTTATCGTCTCATCTGTAAGATCGAGTCAAAAGAAAGGCATTCTCTTTTTAAAAAACTCTTACTTATTAATGAAACATCAGATTTTTCTCTATTTTATATATAAGATAATTTCTGATAAATAATATTATAAATTTTGTAAAAGCTATTCCACTACCTCCTCGTAGTAATTATTTTATATTACTGCTGAGCTAGAAACTATTCAATAATATTTTTTAAGTTAACAAACACGCTATAGTTCTGAAATTCATACAGTTATGCCTGGTTATCTAATGGTAGATATTCGCACTATTTAAAACAGTTCGCATGTTTAGCACAGTAGCTACCCATGAAGGTAAAACAAACCATTAGTCTTAATGAAAATAGATTCTTGAGTATAAACATAACACTATTGTCTAAACATTAGAATCGCATCGAAAATACGAGCATCACGTGACGTGTAGAATTTATGCCGTCTGGAAAATGCAATATTAGATCACTGATATTAACACTGTTTTTGGATTCAGATCAAAGAATTTAATCGAACGCATTTCGTAATAATATTTAAATGTTTTTAGAGTTTCGTACAAACCCTTATAGTTTCACTTCGGTGTCCGTCTGCCTGTCTGTCCGTCCGTCAAACTTTTTTTACTCAGCAACGGCTGAAGGTATTAACTTGAAACTCATACGATATGTAGATCTATGCGGTCCCTTGCTGCATAAAATACAATCAACCTTTTACATCTTCGCATTTAAAAGATATAACCGAATTACGACCATTTTTAAGAATTTTCGACTTGTGCTAGAGAATCAAAATTCACAGGTTACTTCCTGTTGCATTTAGACTTGAAATTCGGCATAGACCAAGCCTATTATAGTGCTGATATAGGAAAAAATCAAAAAACTTGTAATTTGTCATCACATTACATGAAAAGTATACTAATACCAACTTATAAAGTAGCTGAAATGTAGGAGATTCCATATATTTCAACTACAAAATTAAGTTGGTGAGTTGTTTTGAGTTTAATTGACTGATTATTTGAGTGCAGTTATTTATGTTTATATGTCTAGTGGGTACGAAACCTTAACTGTGCGAGTTTACCTCGCTCTTGACAGGTTTTTTTTACATTTAAAACATTATGAATTTGGAATTTTGTGATGTTTTCATTGAAAAATAATTGGTCAAGTGCGAGTCAGACTCGCGCACGAAGGGTTCCGTACCATTATCTATGCAACATAAGGCAACGTTATTAGTATCGAGCAAGAAACGGTAAAAAAATCATGTTTGTTGTATGGGAGCCCCCCTTAAATATTTATTTTATTTTATTTTTAGTATTTGTTGTTATAGCGGCAATAGAAATACATCATCTGTGAAAATTTCAACTGTCTAGCTATCACCGTTCTTGAGATACTGGGTACGGAACCCTAAAAATCATGTTTGTTGTATGGGAGCCCCCCTTAAATATTTATTTTATTTTATTTTTAGTATTTGTTGTTATAGCGGCAATAGAAATACATCATCTGTGAAAATTTCAACTGTCTAGCTATCACCGTTCTTGAGATGCTGGGTACGGAATCCAAAAAATCATGTTTGTTGTATGGGAGCCCCCCTTAAATATTTATTTTATTTTATTTTTAGTATTTGTTGTTATAGCGGCAATAGAAATACATCATCTGTGAAAATTTCAACTCTCTAGCTATCACCGTTCTTGAGATACAGCCTGGTGACAGACGGACGGACGGACGGACGGACGGACGGACGGACGGACGGACGGACGGACGGACGGACGGACGGACGGACAGCGAAGTCTCAGTAATAGGGTCCCGTTTTTACCCTTTGGGTACGGAACCCTAAAAAAGAGCATTTAAATTTCAACTTCTGTTAGTCCTAATTTGACTTTCTTTCTTATCCGGCGTGGATATAGAACCCTTAAACTCGTGAGTGGTAGTTTGTTACAGAAACTACCACACCGCGAGCCCCATTACATGTACTCAAAACAAATTTTATTGTACTTTTTTTAATTTATGGACATTTCACTCTCTGGACCCAAGATAATACAAAAAAAAATATTAAAAATAAATAAACTACATAGTATTTTTTCGATAGTATCTTTTGTTGTTATATTATTAGTTTTTTTAGGATCCAGGCTTTTACGACACACTTCCTTGGAATGAGTTAATATTAAGCACTAGCACAAGTTTTTAACATTTATTTATGCTTGTGTTATAGGTACCAGAATACGGATAGATTTCATAACTATACTACTTTTTTTTTGTAATAACATCATTATAATACATAGAAACACCCAGACGCAGTACAATCATTTGTATGACAATTACAAATATCACAAATTATTATCCCGAGCGGGAATCGAACACGCGACCTAGTGATCGGCAGTCCTTTACATGAACTACTCAACCACAAGGTCTGTCGTGTGTTATACCTTTTTGTTTAACAAATATTTTCTTTGTTACAGAATTCATGGAGATGATGACTGGAGATTAAGCTGATCGTCCATTATTTTTATATTATAATATAGTATTATTAAATTTAAATATTGTTATATTTTTTTAATATAAGACTTGACATTAGTACAAAAAGAATTGCAATGTAAATTTGTTTTTTTTTTTTATGAAATTATACACTATATTAATTTGGTAAATAGACATTTTAGCCTATTTTCATTCAGCACTCAACAATACTGTCAAATAATGGCCAGAATACTCTATGTTTGTGATCGTTTCAATGGATTATTTCCGGAATAATTCTGACGTAACGATAAGAAAACACATGAAAACTATATAAAATTATTTTGATGACGTTATTCATGGCCTACTTTGGTTATTTCATTTCAATATACAAAACAACAGATTTACTTTGTTTTTAATTGTCCTTGAACAATAATTTCTTTTGAAATTATTTAGTTTCCTCTCCAGGTCTACCAGATTGTGGGTTAACGTTCAATCTTAAAGACACGTAGCGCCTGGCTAAATCGTACTTCATAGTTTAATAATATATACTAATATTAAAAAGCTAAAAAGTTTGTTTGTTTGAACGCGCTAACTTCAGGTACCACTGGTCCTATTTTAAAAAATCTTTCAGTGTTAGGTAATGTCTTTATCAAGGATGGCTATAGGCAATCTAATATCACGCTGCGAGCAATAGGAGCTAAGCATAAATGAAAAAAATTCCGTGTTTTATATGACGTATACGTAGTCCCTGAATGTCGGCCTCATAACAAAACTCAGAGTCGCGCAGCGTGCTATGGAGAGGGCTGTGCTCGGTGTTTCCCTACGTGATAAGATCCGGAATGCGGAGATCCGTAGAAGGACGAAGAGTTAGCACGCTGAAGTGGCAATGGGCAGGCCACATCGCTCGACGATCTGATGACCGTTGGGGACGGAAGGTCCTCGAGTGGCGACCACGAACCGGACGACGCAGCGTGGGGCGGCCCCCAACAAGGTGGACCGACGATATCGTCAAATACGCCTGGGGCCGCTAGATGCAGTTAGCGCAGGACCTCACGTTGTGGCGTTCTATGGGGGAGGCCTATGTCCAGCAGTGGACTGAGAAAGGTTGATAGATACATAGATAGATAGATATGACGTATAGCCTGTATCAGAGACACACATACATACATATTTCGCGCACATATATTTTATAGATGTTTAAGTGGCTTCAAGCCATGTAATTGATGTAAATAAATAAATATTCACGGACATTTCACACAACGACCTCTGGTCCCAAGCTAAGCTTATTTGCTTGTGTTATGGGTACCAGAATACGGATATAATACATAAACTATTTTTTTATGTAAATACATACTTATAATACATAGAAACACCCAGACGCAGTACAAACATTTGTATGACATTTATAAATATCACACAAATGATTGTCCCAAGCGGGAATCGAACCCGCGACCGTGAATGGCATTCCGTTACATGAACCACTAGACCACGAAGCCCGTCGCATGATGTAGTCACACTATCTGGTTAATCTATGGCCTCCTACATTTCTGAAGTGTAATTGGTCTACTATGGCGTGCTGACGAGGCAATAGGTATGTTGGCATAGTATTTAGTTTTGAGTTTTACATCTCTTTCGCAAAAGATGATATCTATACTAATACTAGCTGCCCCGGCAAACGTTGTTTTGCCATAACATTCTGTGTAATATAAAATTTCATAAAAATCGGTCCAGCCAATTGTGAATCTAAACCATCCTCAAACCCCCTTGAATACACACAACAAATTTTATCAAAATCGGTCCAGCCGTTTAGGAGGCGTTCAATTACAAACACTCGTACAGAAGATTTATATATATAAAGATTATAAAGCTAAAGAGTTTGTTTGTTTCTGTGTTTGTTCAGACGCGCCAATCTCAGGAATTAGTGGTTCAATTTTAAAAAACATTTATTGAGGAAAGCTTTAGGCTATAATAACATCACGCTGCAATCAATAAGAGCGAACTAGCATAAACGGGGAAAATTTTCTAAGCTACAGACGTGCGAAGTTGCAGGCAACAGCTATTTTCATAAAATATCCCTTGAGATGCAATGGAGTGGTGACACTTATATTAATCTGTCACCACATGCAGGTACTTCTATACTACTAGAACAATATTCCGCAGTAAGTATTATGATTTATTACGATATCTTCCGCTCTGCAACTCAAATGTTATATAAGCTGGTGTATAAATAATTTAACGGGTATATTTCTGAGTAATATAGTAATTGTATTTGAGAGTGAAGAATTGCCTCTAGACCAAAATTAACCATGTTCCAAGTCTCGCAATTGAAAAATTGACCAATTGCATATTATTTCCTGTGAATATGGTACTGTGGCGTACACAATGCTAAACTAAAACAAAGCGCATATTTTTTTGTTATTTTTCTAATCAAAGAGGTTTGAAAGGTGATGGAATTTATTTTATGGCGTATTATTTAATCCAACTACCTAAATATACCTTACGAAGCCTTTTAGCTCTATCTTGATAAAGCTGAAAATCAAAATGCCTTTCAAGATATATGACATTTTGCATTCGAAGAAAAGACAAATTAATATCTTTACCATAAAATTTATATTGACTTATCTTAAAATTAAATTTTTTAATAACGTCCAATAATTTTGATATTCGCCTGCCAACCTAACCTGTTTTATAATTTCAAGAAGCGAATGAAGCGTAAGAAGTGTGTTTAGATCGTAACAGATGGCGCTATTTTCTACTTATCTTGGAAAACACGTGACGGTATGATGATGATGATCAAGAAAAAGGTTCCAAAAACACTACTATGTTGGCTATTCATAGGTACTGTGAAATACAATCAGGTAGAGCGATAACAGCAAAAAAAAATATAAGCTGCTAACTACCATTATCTAATCAAACAGCAATCTGTGAAGATGACTGTACGTTTAGTCCATTAAAGCGACCCTCAGGACCTCAATTGGATGAAGAGAAACACAGTTATGAGGTCTCGTGTGCATATAAGCCAAGTTTTATATTTACCAGTATTAGTTTACTGCAGTGTTAGCTATTGTGATGTATCGAGCTATTCTGTTAACATGGATCATTTGTTTAGATGTAGCATTAACAGATGAATTTCGTAGCATCGTAAATGAAGGAGGTATGTCAGATATTTACTAGGTAGAGAGACTTTCAACTCACTAGCTCGCGACTTCATATCATATATGTCGGCTTCATATATTTTGGTGATATAAGCTCACATAGAGACATACACACGAAAATAAAGACTTTGTTTTATATTATGTAAAGATATATTTAAAAAAAGATTTGATTACATATTTGCATGGAATCGGCTCTAAAACAACTTAACCTATATAAAAAAATACTGTGTTTACTTTGGCAATGTTTTATCTTTACTCTTATTAAAAATACAAAATTCTATTGTTAGGTAAATAGAAATAACATGCTGTGTAATTTTAAATGTGATTATATTTTAAATAAAATACAACACTTTGCATTGTAAAAAATGCCATTGACAATTGGCTGTGTTACATGTTGAATGGAAACGGAAAAAGGTGTCAGTGTTGACACACTTAAAATTAGGCAATAATAGTTGCCATAGTGAACTTAATTATTAATACAATTAGTTATCGATTTTAATCGATCACTTTTATGTTTATTTATTAAACATAAGTTGGGCCGGGCCAAAACCATATATATATATTAACATAATAACAAACTTATTATTACATACATACTTAATACAAGAAAACCATCTTCAAGTATAAATACATTCAAAAACAGAAAAATGCTTAGTTAAGTAGTCTCTAGCCCTACGACAAAGTCTTGGGATCGGCTAACCACTAGGGACTACTCAACTGTTCATCAGAAACAGTATTATTAAGTGGTAATAAACTTAACTTTCTAAATGACCTTAAATATGTTTTATTATTTGGCATCTTTATTTCAGCCACCCTGACCCTACCATCTGGTCCAGGGATAACCCTTACAACTCTAGCCATGGGCCATGTTAATGGAGGTGTATTGTCATTGCGTACAATGACAAGGTCCCCTTCTTTTAAGTTAGGATGACTTTGTAGCCACTTTGGTCTACTTTGTAACTGTGTGAGATAATCACGTGACCAGACATTCCAAAAGTCCTGTTTAATTTTGGTTAAGATATTCCAAAATTTTAATCTATTGATATTTTTATCAGAAAGGTCAGTTTCAGGGTAACTTGACAATGCATTTCCTATGAGGAAGTGGCCAGCCGTTAAATATTCATAACTGGAAACATCCGAACTTATAGGAAGAAGGGGTCGTGAATTTAACACAGCTTCAATTTCTGTAACCACTGTATACAAAGCTTCAAAGGTTAAGGCAATGTTGCCAACAATTCTCTTCAGGTGAAATTTAAAACTTTTAACCCCGGCTTCCCATAAGCCTCCAAACTCTGGTGAATAGCTTGGTATAAATCTAAACTGAATATATTTAGGTATACAATAATTATCAATTGCATCAATGTGCTTTTTTGAAGTAAACAGATCATGTAAAGCTTTTAATTCGTTAGCTGCACCTTTAAAGGTTTTGGCATTATCACAAAATATTTTACTTGGCATTCCTCGTCTAGCAATAAATCGCTTAAGGCAAGCCAAAAATGCTTCAGTGGTTAAGTCGCTTACCAGTTCCATGTGGATGGCCTTAATTGAAAAACAAACAAATATAGCTACATAGCCTTTAGTCACTATAGGCCTTCTTAAGCGTGTAACTTTCACACTGAATGGTCCGCAGAAGTCAACACCTACCACTTGGAACGGTCTGGCAACAGAAAGTCTTTCAGGTGGCAGAGAGCCCATTAATTGGTTTACGGCTGCTGCTTTCATTCTAAAACATTTAACACACCTATTTACTACTTTCTTTACTTCTCTTATGCCATTAACAAGCCAAAAGCGTTGTGATAAAGAGCTAAGTACCAATTTGGCACCAGCATGTAATAATCTTAAATGTTCTTTGTGAATTAGAATAGTTGTCAAGTGACAAGACTTGGGTAATATGACTGGATGCTTTTTATCAAAGGGAATATCATTGGCATTTTGTAACCGACCACCTACCCTTAATATACCAGTCTTATCCAGGAAGGGGTGTAGTTTTGACAAACCTGACTTTACCGGCAAGGACCTATTTAGCCACTCCATCTCTTTAGAAAAATATTTATTTTGTGAGACACGAATTATTACCAACAAGGCATTATGGAGCTCTTGTGGTGTCAATGACCCACTTTCTTTATCTTTCTTTAAACAATTATTACGAAATCGTAAAATATATGCTACTACTCTCTGCAGCTTTCCAACATCAGAAAATTTATTAAGAAAATCTAATTGGGGTAAGGTCACATTGGTCACTAATTTGTCCTCAAAAGATGAGGGAATGGGCAATTTTACATCACATATAGAGTGCTGAAAGTCCATATGAGACAGTTCCTTGGGACCATGCCACCATAGTTCATTTGATCTTAATTTGTGTGGATCACAGCCTCTAGAAAGTAAATCAGCAGGATTCTTACTTGAGCTAACATAAGACCACATTTTGTCTTCTGTCAGTGTTTTAATTTGATTGACCCTATTTATAATATATGAATTTGATTTTAAATTTGCTGACTTGATCCAAGCAAGTGTAATTTGAGAATCACTATACAAGTGAATAGAAAGTTTTGGTAATCTTGGTTTTAAAATATCCTGAACTTTATTTGCTAGCTGAGCAAGCAATAATGCACTGCTTAACTCTAACTTTGGTATTGTTACCGATTTGTTTAATGGAGCAACTCGTGACTTGGAGCATAACAAGTCAACAGAGACTGTCCCATTAGAATTAAAAATTCTTAAGAAGAGACAACAACCAAGAGCTTTCATGGAGGCATCACAGTAGCCTACAAGTTCCATGGCATCTACTGGATGTGATAAAACACACCTTGGAATAGAGAGAGTGCCCATTGAAATTAAATCATTTAAAAATTTATCCCATGTATTAATATAGTCTTGGGGCAGAACAGCATCCCAGTTAATATTAAGTGCCCATAGAGACTGCATGAACAGTTTAGCCACTACTACAATGGGACCTAAGAGACCAAGAGGGTCAAATATTTTACCAATAAAACTTAATATTGTTCTTTTAGTTTTTTGAGTGTCATCCATCATGGGACATTGAAACAACAAGGAATCAGTGAGTACATTGTACTTCAAACCAAGTGTTTTAATTATATTGTCTTTATTTAAGTCAATCTGTTCAAAATATTTTTTATTTTCAGGAATATTATGCAGAACATCTATAGAGTTTGAACACCATTTGTGTAAATTAAAATTCCCCAACTTCATTAGGTTCAGTAACTCCTCTTTCAGGAGATGTAACTGGTTTTTCGAATCCGCGCCACATATGACATCATTGACATATGTGTGTTGTCTAATAGCCTCTGCAGCTAAAGGGTACTTATCTTGGTACAAATGAGCTAGTTCTAACAAACATCTAGTACTCAAAAAAGTAGAAGCTTTAAGGCCATATGTAACTGTTTGCAATTGCAAGCAGTTGATTGGCTGACATGGGTCATCTCGCCACAATATATTCTGTAAAGGTCTGTAGTCTTCATTGATGAGACACATTCGAAACATTTTTTCAATATCACACATGAGTGTGTAACGATAAGTACGAAAGTAGATAAGTATGTCAAATAATTCACGTTGCACAATGGGACCGTTTAGCATTACATCATTAATTGATACACCTTTTTTAGATTTCATATTGCCAGAAAATACTATGCGTAACTTAGTGGTTTTGCTGCTTTCATTCGAGACAGCATGATGTGAAAGAAAATATACCGGACCATTACAAATGTCGTAGGCATTGACATCAACGACCTTAGCATGCCCTAGCGTGACATACTCATCTATAAACTTTTTATATTTTGAAAAATATTCTGGATCAGACTGAAATTTTTTCTCTAATACCAAAAATCTTTGTAAAGCAATTGAAAACGAATCTCCAATATTTAATTCATTCAAAGGGCAGTGTAAAGGAATATCAACTGAAAATTGATTATCAATATATTTTACTGAATTATTAAAACAGTCCTCTGCTCTTTGAAATTCCAAAGACTGAGTCTTTTTCTTCTCAGGCTCAGGCATTTTTTCAGACAACCAAAATTTTGCCATAATTTCTTCCAAATTATTTTCCTTGGTAATAAAATTAGAAGTCAAGTTAACATTTGAATCTGGAGCTTTAGCTTTACGAAAAGCTGCACCAGCTACAACATAGCCATACAATGTGTTCTGGAGAACTAATCCATTATTTAACTTTAAATGTCCATCAAGAAGCACTTTAAAATAGAAATCAGAACCTAGTAGAATGGCAATCTCTGATGGGACATTAAACTCTGTATCAGCCAGAAAAACATTTTCAGGAATCCTAATATTGCTAATATCAATAGGATTCTGAGGCAAAACAGTTGTGATAGAATCTACAACATGGCACTTCACTTCAAACTTAACATTGTAAATTGAGGAAGGTAACATTATGTTGGCACATTCATTGGCTTTATTATTATTATTACCAAGTCCAATAATATTTACATGAAAAGGTACAGTCTTTAATTTTAATTGATTAACAAGAGATCGCTTTATTATAGATGCTTGGCTCCCACTATCGAGTAGGGCCTTAACAAAAATTTTACAACCATTTTTATCAATCAGTTTTATACGTATAGTAGGTAACAAAACATTGATATTATTATTGTTAGAATGCAACACAGTATTGACTGGTGTTTCAGGTTGTTTATCTTGATGCAAGAGAGTATTATGGGACTCTTTGCACATTCTACATTTAAATGTATATTTGCAGACATCCAAGTGGTGCCTTAGGCAAGTTGTACATAAGTTATTATCTGTCACAAACTTCAATCTGTCTATAATTGGAGACATTTTAAATTTTGGACAGGCAAATAAGAGATGATTATTTTTACAGAATAAGCAAGTGATTTGTTTTTGGTTTTGTTTTGAAACAACATTGGAAACTTTATGATTAAAACTATTAGCCTTTTGTTTAACATTATTATTACCATCATGGAAATTACTTTTAGGGGGAGGACTGTCCTCCAAAGCTATTGCTCGCTTTTCTAAAAATGACAGAAATTCAGACATTGTGGGTAAATCATCAGGAGAGTTTCTATCCAAATGATAAGCTCTGTTTGTATAACAGTCTAGTTTCCTTGAAAAAATAGAAATTAACAACATGTCCCATTTGTCTGTGGGTTGTTCTAAATTTTTTAAAGCATATAGTTGTTGGCGAATACATGACACAAAAGACCTTATAGAAGATGCAGTACCTTTTTGCATTTGAGGTAACTCTAGCAACTGATTAATATGATTACATATAAGCCTTGCCTTATTATCAAACCGGTTTTTTAGTAACAACAATGCCTCTGCATAGGACTCATTAACAATAGGCAAGTTAATTATTACAGCCAGAGCATCTCCTGTCAAATACTTTCTCAAATAACACAATTTTTGTACATTAGACAAAGAACTATTTCTCTCAATGACAGCATTGAACAAATCCATGAAAGGTTGGTAGTTAGTGAAATCTTTTCCATCAAATGAGGAAATCTCAATATTTGGGAGCTTTGAAACTGAACTGTTTGAACAATGTAAATTACTCTTACCCTTTATGGATTCTTTCAGTTTAGCTAACACTACAAAATACTTGTTTTCAATTTCAGTAACATTCTCTGAATCTGTGCTGTCAAGCATTGAAATTTCTAGGTTAACGTCCTCATATTCTTTAAAAGTACTCACTAATTTGTCCAGTCTAGCCTGAAGCACCTCACCGCCGGCTGAGGAAAACTCAGAACCATTTACAAAGGTTTCGATACGTGTCACTGTACTTTTTAATTGGCCGCGCTTAGTTCGCCAACGTTTTAGTTCCTCACCCATGATTTTGCTTTCTGTAGCCGATAAAAACAAAAACCGCACGTATTCCAGCGTGAGTCGCCTATAGAGGGACGCACTTACGCACTAAACTTAATTGCTTGCACAAATAAACCGCACTAAAAACAACCAAAACCCGCACTTTGGTTATGTTATTGTTTACGTTACGATGTGACTGACGAAACGATGACAGTTGACATTGACAGTGACAATACGCAGTGCTGCCAACTTAACACGACGAAAACAGCGCTGTCATTGCTGCCAACTTAACACGATGAAATCAGCGTTGTCATTGCTGCCAACACAACGAACTATTTATTTCAATATGGCGATTCTAAAATATTTTTCGTATGGACGAAATTGATGCTCGAAGAATCGACCAAATCCACTAGATTAATGATCTGATCTCGTCGAAAAGAGGCTGGGAAACTCGTACATAGGACGAATTGCACCAAACCCACACGATGAACAGCCGTTTGCCGCGAAATCGCGACTCCCCTCAACAAAATGGCAGCAGGACGCTCTTGTACAACGAGCGCCGCGCAACCCGGTATATAGACCGAAATTTGTAGTAAACTGCACCGCCGAGACACAAGGCCCGGGCACCTCGTATTATAGGACGAAGAGCACCAGGGCAAATTTCTAAACGCCTTAACGTCGACCGTGGCTTGCATAGCAAGCTAAGAACGGATCACACGCGAGCACTGAATTTAAATATAACTGATTCAACCACGTACTATTGAGTACTTATCGAAGGACCACAACAGCATGTTAGGTAAATAGAAATAACATGCTGTGTGAATTTTAAATGTGATTATATTTTAAATAAAATACAACACTTTGCATTGTAAAAAATGCCATTGACAATTGGCTGTGTTACATGTTGAATGGAAACGGAAAAAGGTGTCAGTGTTGACACACTTAAAATTAGGCAATAATAGTTGCCATAGTGAACTTAATTATTAATACAATTAGTTATCGATTTTAATCGATCACTTTTATGTTTATTTATTAAACACTATCATTAACGGGCTTCGTGGTGGAGTGGTTTATGTAATGGACTGCCAATCACGAGGTCGCGGGTTCGATTCCCGGTTGGGACAATCATTTGTGTGATATCCAAAAATGTCATACAAATATTTGTACTGCGTCTGGGTGTTTTCTATGTATTATAAGTATGTATTTACAAAAGAAAAGTAGTATATGTAGTCTATCCGTATCTGGTTCCCATAATACAAGCATAGAAATATAGCTTACTTTGGGACCAGAAATGTTGTGAGAAATGTACTGAATATATATTTATTTATTAAAATTCTTACAGAACTGTCAGTTCAAGATGAAAATCAACTTAAAAGTATTGTACCTGGGATACCACATCCATCTCAAAAATCACAAAAATCTGATAAATTCGATATTTTTCTAGAGGTAATAATGAACATAAATTTTACGAACTCTTTTCTGTGTAAATAAACTAAATTATAATGGAAAAAATATTATTATTTATTTAGTAAAAGCATAGCGAGTCAATCGCAAAATATTAATATCTTCTCTGTGTAATTCAAAATTTTCTATCCTCTCCATTCTCTCCAGCTCATTAGCTTCCCACTGCTGGACATGGACCTCCTTCACTTTGGGAGGGATTGTGGTCTGCGATCACCAGACGTATTGGCACAAGGTTTAGTTTCAAGATTTCCGTCTCTCACAGTGGACGATAACTGCTTATATTGTCCCTTAGCAGGTTCTTACAGTAAAGAAATGGAACGGTGACACTTGTATTCTTAATCCGTTACCACGCGGACAAATTTTCTATCATATTAAATAAATTTTGAAATAACTCTTCTAAAATTTATGTATTTAAAAAAAAGTCAATACAAAGGATTTTATATCATTTCAGGATAATGAGTATTACAAAAACTTTGTAAACTACGTTAAAGAAGGAACAGTTATGAAAGGTCTTACATTTAATATTTATGATGATGACATGAGAGAAGCAGCAGTCCAACTATTTCAACTTGTAAGAGCACTAAACAACGCAGGTTACGATGCAAGGCAAATGTTTGACTTCGATGAAATAAATGAGGATTTAGTTAACTACGTATTTGATCTCAGTAAATTATACAGTGAGAAACATCCAGAAAAGACTGCATTTGTACCACCTTTCATCAGAAAACCCAATCTTTTTGTTAATGGAGAAACAATTTTTAAAGCTATGCAATTGAATATTCACTATAATTACAACACTACCAAAGCAGTAGAAGCAAAAGTTAATCAATATTATAAAATAGATGACACGGTTGTAATCAATTCTAATTATTCTGGCTGGAATGTACCTCAAAATGGAGGAGAAGAAGAGTTAAATTATTTTAGAGAAGACATATCCTTAAACAGTTACTACTATGGCAAACATTTGATGCATCCATTTTGGATGAACAGTCATGATCTAGATGAAATGCACCTAAGACATAATGAACATTATTATTATATTCATCAACAACTTGCAGCACGTTTACTACTTGAAAAGCAACATCTATTACAAGGCAATATTGTAACAAAGAAAGCGGGTTTTGGAGACTTTAATCCATATTTGATCCATGATAATGGACTGTCGTTCCCTGTGAGATCTAATGTCTTAGGAGACTGGAACGCAGATAGAGCTAAAATAAAAGCTATAGATATTGCTATCAGAGAATGTATGGCCAGAGGACTTATAATTATGGTAAGTTTCTGTGAGTATATTAAAAAAAAAATTAACAGTATATTTGCCCAAAATAACACAACATTTTTTATAGGATTAAATAAACTAGTACAACTTGTTATGGTTCAATTGTGATTTCAAAGATTTTTTGATTGCCTACTCATGTCTATGATTTATGGTCTTATTCATAATGACTTATCCGAGGTCTAAACAGAGATTTTATCGGAGAGATAATAAACGTTTTAGCGTAAAAAGACTATTACTAATAACAAGGTTTGACAATTTTAAACCTTTGATAAGTGATTATGAATAAGACCATTAATGTACAATCATTATTAACAGGACAATGCAACGACTATCAATATGACGGAAGACAACTATGTGGATTTATTAGCAAAACTTATACGAGCAAATTATGATGGCCTAAAGACATCTAAAATAATAAGATCTATATTCGGATACGGTGGAAATGGATTCCCTTATGATGTGTAAGTGATTTTTATTTACTGTATCTATTTTGAATAATCGTGAAAAAATTCTTTTAGCAAATAAATAATTTGCTTAAATATGATTGTTGCTAATGCACCTACCTGTTGTGCTTTCTTTCTTTGACTGGCAGAGAATGCCTTCGGCATTAAGTCCGCCATTGTACTTTGTTATTTGTGCATAAAGTTTATAGATAAATAAATAAATAAATATGATGTGCCTATCAAAAAAACGTTATATTTTTACTGACAAAACATAAAGCATTCTTATGAAGGTAGAATATTTATGAAATAAATAAACCTCATCAAGGATTTGCAAGACTTTGCTGATTCTGGCAATGTGTATCAAAATAATCATGACAGATGACATCGTTTTATTTTCAGATACAACCCAGCACCTTCAGTACTACATTATGCTGAAACAGCATTAAGGGACCCTGTCTATTGGTACATGATGCAATATGTACTAAACTATTTCACTGAATACAAGGAAACTATGGAGCCTTTTAATCTAGCTCAATATGAAACTGACAACTTCACAATTATAGATGCCAGTATTCCTAAAATAGTTACTTATTTTGACTACTATCAAATAAATATTAATGAAGCTATATCACCCGGTTCAAAACTGCCTTTAACGTTCACTGCTCGTCAAAAGAGACTGAAACATTCACAATTTACTTTATCTTTTACGGTACAATCGAAAATAGCAGAAAATGTAATAGTCAGATTGTATTTAGGACCACCATGTGAAAACTGTTGGGAAGATTATTCCAAATTTTATGAATTAGATACCTTTGATTTTTACTTTCAAGAAGGCGTAAATACAATAAAATGGACACCAGAGGCCTCAAAAAGGTTATCAAATGATGAATATTACAATTTAGAAGGATCATCTTTTCAAAAAAATACAACAAACAAATACAATATGTTTAAATTTCCTGAAAATTTATTAATTCCTAGAGGTTTAGAAAATGGAATGAATTTAACATTGTTTATAATAATCACTCCTTCTGACGTTGAGTTTGATGGTAATTTATCGCCACCTACTAATTTCTACGAGGAATTATATAATCAATTTGATTCCAAACCTTTAGGTTTTCCATTCCACAGACCATGCAACAGTGGTAAGGATTCGTCAAATAACTTTAAATTCTATAACATTTTGATACATCATAAACAAAATAATGTTGCAAGCAATGGATACTTTTCTACTCATTTGTACTAAAATAAATTATTTTATTTAAATAAAACTTACTTTTACTAAATTTTAGTCTCACCCGTGACCATGGTGACTGCAAAGTCTCCGAAACGACGGGCTAAAATGTAAGACAAATTACACACGTCTAAATCCGTAAATAGCTTTTAGTTAAACAAATGAGTCGCGCAAGTGTTAGAGAATATTATATTTTATTTACACATTATATTACCCTGTCCAATGAAAAACTTTCAAATAGTTACAACTACTGGTTTTTGCTAAAACTACTGTATGGATTTTAATGAACTTTTTAACATTGCGTTATATGCATAAAGCCACATTTAAACTAGTACCTTTCTAATAAACGATATTTTTTATGAATCTTATTAAATGTATACTTTAATAACGACTTGTGATAATGTTATCATGAAGAATCTCCAAAACGTGTTATTCTATTGAATTTAAAAAATAGGTGAATAGAATATAAAAATATCTTTCTACTTTACTACCTACGTCTCGCTTCGTCGGCTTAATGTAGGCAATGTAGTGTAAAAATTTTTTTTGTAGTTAAGGCGGTTTGTTGATAGGTGAATGTTTTTTGAAACTGTTATACAAAATAGCTATAACGAGGAAGAGTTATTTTCAGAGTGTAACAAAACTGATAGTTTTCCTGTGTGCTTGTAATTTTATGAATGAAAAATTTTTAATAAAACAAATTTCTTTACTTTTACGCATTTTATTGTTTTACGTATTTTTTCTAAAATGTCGTAAGTAATTGGGTACAACTAAAAATGTATGTGTGTACTACACTACAGAAGTAAAAAAAATGAATTTGGATGCCGTCTTTTTATTAGCGTATAGATGTTTTATCGTAATTGTTTCACATATTTTAACATCATCATATTATTATAGATATACACCACAGTATGAATCACAACGTTTCTTTTCGTATACTGGGTAATAATCACACAATTGTAATATGCTAATTAAGTGTAGATACGTCTATTAAACTTTATTTTGGGCAGTAAATGGGGGAGTATTTAGCTGGTATGAGAATACATCGCCTTTGTGGTAAATTTCAACGTCTTTGAAGAACATATTCGGCTGCTTGAAGTATGTTTCGCGCACAGGCCGGTCGAAGGGATATCCGAAGGGTTTGTTATCAGTGATAAAGTTAGCGATGTCATCATTCTTGTTAACTCCATTGAATGGATACACAAACACGAATAACTGGAATGGGAAACCGCCTGGAACACCCTTTGGAAGCATTAATCTTCTGGGTAGGTTGAAAGGTACATCAGCCATATCGCGAGATACTTTTCCTTCCTCTAGGTACTTCCAGATATCACTAATGGGCATGCTATCTTCCTTGAAATTTGTGAACTCACTCGATTTGCGCTCTATCGCATTTACACCAGGGTTCAGTTTGTGGATAAACCAGTCTAGTTCGTAGAATTTATTCCAATCCTTCTCAATGTCTACAGGTAAACCGTTATTATCATATTTGGGTCCTAAGAATATTTTGAACACTGCGTCAGAGGCAACATCAGACTTCACATCAATATTAACCTTAAATGCCTCATGGTTTAGGCGAGGCTGGCGGATTAAGATGTTCTTAGTATAGAATTGGAGATAATCCTCAGATAGAACTAAGTTGTTTGTAATATTGTAGTCGAAATGGCTAAAGTATGTTGTAAGTTTATCAACCTTTACGTCATTAACCTTAACGCCGACAAAATGCAAATCATCATAAGTGTAAGGATGTAAGTATTCCTTGAAGTGCACTAGGTAATCCACAATACGCTGATAAAGCTGATAAAAGGCAGGATCACGTAGTGAAGTTTGGTAGTAGTAGAGGGCATTCGGCATAAAGGAATACCTGACAAGAAAGATAATGAGATTAGATACCTTTGCATTGTTTAAAGCCGGTCTATTATAAAGCAAACATGATATATTATTATTTGGAAAGGAAACTATTTATAAGACTTAGATTGATGACTATGTACTTACTTATCAGCAGAATAAGGACTTGCACCGAGAACTTTACGGGCAGTGATTTCATAAGAATGCTGGTAATCCTCGACGTGTTCTTCAGAGTATAAATCAGCATTAGTTTGCCAATAGTTACCAGCGAAATTGATTGCCTTCGGGTCGTGGAAGTCGACATTCCTGTCAAACTGTAAGTAGAAAACAATTTTGAGACTTGTGCAATGACCAAATATTAAAAAAGAAATGTTAATCTATTTAAACTTACTGCCTTGAAATGGCCTTGTTGCAAAAATTGGAAGAATGTCTTCTCGTAAGAGTCCAAGAATCGAATAGCTTCAAAGTTCTGTTCACTGTGTACATCATAGTAGTTGCTTCTTTGAGCAAATGAAAGGAGGCCTGTATTTATTGGTGGGTAATATCCGGTCTTGAATGGTAGATACCAGGAGAACTCTGGGATATTACCGAGACCGTTTGTGAGTCGCTCAAGACCATAACGAGCCAAGACTTGTTGGTAGAAGAAGAAGTATATCTCCCCACGACGTTCTTTGAAAAGAGCACCAAACTTTTCGGAGCTCCACCAGAAAGGCAAATGGGAGTGGAAATAGTAATAATATGAATTCCAACCGATGTCTTCGGTGAAGTATGACAATTTTTGTTCAGCATTGGGATAGGTTAAAGAACTAGAGTAGTTAGTGTAGAAAACATAATAGTCATGTTCTTTGACAACACCATACTCGGTAGGTACCACATCGTTTTTGATCTGAGCTTTGTAGAATATCAAGCTTAATACGTCTTGGTTAAAGAAATATTCAGGGTACAGTTCGTATGGAGCTGGTACAACTATTCCTTGTGTATCAGGCCTCTGCAGTACAGCAATGTAATAAGCGTATAAGAACTGGCCTTTGTTAATGTTCAACTTAGCCCATGATGCAGTCTTGTAGAAAGTTTCGAAGTTCTTAGCAAAGTACAAAACGTGGTAAAGTGCTATGGTCTCATCCCTTATCTTTTCAACAAAAATTGAAAATTCGTGGTATTTGGGTAAGAAACCGGTTTTGTACTGGCTTAAGAAATCTTGAATAGTGGTTTTGTTCTGCAAATAAAAAGCAAAGAAATAAATTTTTATGTCAAATTTTATTAAAAATATTTTAAAAATATGTGACTATTTAACTACATAATAAAAATATTTAATGATATTTTATTTTATAACTAATCTTATTATTTTTACACATAACGAATAGGATTTATTTTGATTATTTATACGTATTATAAGTATGTAATTTATAAACAATAGGTGCGGAATACTCTATTTTAAGAGATTTTTGAAAGTATTTTGTTTCAGATGGTTACTTTACATTTTTAAACTATGTCACTTGACAGCTACAGACTATTCTTGACAGGTTTTTTAATAATTAAACATCTTTCAATATCTTAAAATGGTAATAAATTACTCACGTTGTAATGGTCGAGATTCTGTTCAATGTCATATTCATTACCAAGTTTATAATATTCAGTCTCATGGTTTGATTCATCGAGTGCTTCAAAGAGAGTCAACACTTTCTTCTGACGAGTTACGAAGTCACCGTCAACTGTGAACATTTAACAAATAAAAATTATTTTCTAACATCTGCGCGAGTCATCTATATTAATCTATACTAATACCAGCTGACCCGGCAAACGTCGTTTTGCCATTAATTGTTAGAGGTGGACAACCGTTAACTTTCATTTTGAGAAATAGATGTCTGATTCTCAGACCTAACGGATATGTACACAAAATTTCACGAAAATCGGTCGACCCATTTCGGAGGAGTATGGGAACGAACATTGTGACACGAGAATTTTTTTTATATATTAGATATTTTTGAATTTAAATAATTATTTATTATATTTTTCTGGATTAACATTAAATCCTTTTCTATTATAAAGCGGAAGAGTTTGTTTGTTTCTTTGTTTGTTTGTTTAAACGCGATAATCTCAGGAACCACTGAGCCGATCTGAAAAATTCTTTCAGTGTTAGATAGGACATTTATCGAGCAAGGCTTTAGGCCATATAACATCGCGCTATGAGCAGTAAGAGCGAAGCAGTAGTGAAAAATGTTGCAAAAACGGGATTTTTTTTCTAAATTCCACGCGGACGGAGTCACGGGCCACAGCTAGTTTATTTATATAGGTAAAACCACTTTTTATGGATTCAGACTCAAAAGCTTATATCCTATTAATAATATTAATGTACTGAGCATGAGCAAAGGCTCACAAATAAAGAATACTCTGACTCTGACTCAGACTAATATTAATGTGAAAGTTCGTGAGTATGAATGTTTACATGTTTGTTACTCTTTCACGCAAACTCTACTGAATGGATTATAATGAAACTTTACAATAATGTAGCTTATGTACCAGATTAACATAATGGCTACTTTTTATCTCAAAAGAATGCAAGGTTCCCGCGAGATAAACGAAAAATAAATTGTGGTTACTATCTCCTCCACAGTGTAGCTTATACATCAGAATAACACAGAGGCTACAATTTATATAGATGTTGTGTGAATTGTTCTAAATATGACAATAAGTGTCAAGTAAATAGGAATTTCACGGTTACGCAGTCGCAGGCTACAGCTAGTTCTGTTAGAAATCTGGCTCCAAACCTAACTGTAAACATCCCACAGTCGTCGAAAATTTGGGCAATAATGATTTTATTTAAAATACACGTTATTTCTCCAAACACTAGATTGAAACCCTGAAGCATGGCGGTATTAAATAACATCAATACAGAAACTTTTAGTCGTTTCTGAACACAGTAGACCTTTTAATTTAAATATTTTTTTAAATATTTATTAAGCTATTGCATAGCTTCTATCGCGGGCCTTGAGCGTGGAGACTAAATCCACAAAATTCGAAATTCTAATTCCGTAGGTAACGGAAATAGCGTAAAAAATTTACATTCAGCGCTACTGCGCATGCGTAATCCCCTCTTCGCCCCGCAATTTATTTCATACTGTTGATACCAAGGGTAAACGCCTTCCTCAAATTAAACAACGTATTAAAATAAGGATTTTGAATCGAAAACATATATCTTAAATGTTCAGATAACAGCATATTTTAGATTTTAATAATGTAAAATAATGTCAAAACTAAAATTGCATACCAACAGATTGACATTTGACATTTAATTTATTTATTTTTTTTTTTTTTTGTTGTTTTTGAACATTTAATTTAAAACAGATTGACATTTGATTGACAATCGCTATTTTATCATAATTACCATAAACAATGGACAGATGTAAGCATCCGTAAATAAGGATTATTAATCTTGTTTTAGTTTATGGTATGTAGATTCTTGCATAAATAAAATAAATAAATAATTATAAATACATAAGTTGATAAAAAATGCTATGCAATAGCTTTACCGCGGCAGTCCCCGAGTGCCACACATCTTTTTTATTAATTTATTACATGCAGATAGTTTATAGTAAGTACATACTTTTACAATCAGTCTACAAAAGTTATATAACAATTATACTAAGTAGGCTTTGGTACCCATCATGGTAAGATTTAACTTGTGTTATGGGTACCAGTACCTCAAACAAAAAAACTTACTAGATAAACAGATACAATAGTAAGGTTTATAAAATTATGGACAAATAGAAATTATGAATTACCAATCACAAATAGCTCAGCCAGCTAATGAAAGTAGTAAATTTTTGGATAACATATAGCGGTATGATTAAAAATTCTTAACACTTATAGTTATAACGAACCTTCGTACGGTTGAAATTTAGAAAATATTCCCCGTTTTGCAACATTTCTTACTGATGCTTCACTCCAATTGGTCACAGCGTGATGTTATGATATAGCCTTCCTCGATAAATGTACTATCCAACTCTAAAAGATTTATTCAAAACGGACCAGTGGTTTCAGGGATAAAGGCTTTCAAATATTTTTTTAATACAGAATTAATAAAATTGTTAACGCTTAACCGTTTAAAAGAAGTGTTATTACATTACTTCACAATGACAAAAGCTTTTTCATTTTAAATAAACACCAGCTCTTGCCCGCGACTTCGTACGCGTCGAATTTAGATAATTTTCCCCGTTTTTGCCACATTTTTCACTCATGCTGCGCTCCTATTAGTGGTCAGCGTAATGTTATATAACCTTTAGCCTTCCTCGATAAATGGACTATCCAACACAGAAAAAATTTTTTAATCGGACCATTTATTTCTGAGATTAGCGCGTTCAAAGAAAAAAACTATTCAGTTTTTTAATATTAGTATATATTAGAATTGTTACTCAACTATTGTTTATCAAATGTAGGAAATAAAAGGTCAATAAATAATATCTTACCAGATTTCAGTTCCCACTGAGTGGTGACGGCCACAAGAGCCGCTAAGATTAAGACAGTCTTCATGTTGCCTCAGCCGCTGTCAACTGTACCTCCCTAAGCCGCTAATGTACTTTATATACCAAATTAGTTATCTTTATCAGTAGCCATTATCTTTAAAAAATATTTACGTTAATTATCATGAGGTTTAGAGTCATGACCCCTAAGATGATATTTCAAATAATTAAGGTACGGTAGAAATGTTATCTTATTTGTTTAAAATATTCGATTAAGTGTTTTCTATACCGCTTATCGAATAGGTAATTATAATACTGGGTGTTTGGGTCTGTGGTGTGTGGGTGGTGTTTCTATGTATCATAAGTATGTATTTACAAAAGAAAAGTAGTATATGTATTCTATCCATATTCTGGTACCCATAAAACAAGCAATAATATGCTTAGCTTGGGACCAGAGGACGTTGTGTGAAATGTCCGGGAATATTATCATCATCCTCCTGCCCTTATCCCATTATTTGGGGTCGGCGCAACATGTCTTTTTCTTCCACAGTCTTCTATTAGCCGTCATGTCTGTGTCAACTATTCTTTCTTTCATGTCCTCTTTCACACAGTCCATCCATCTTTTCTTAGGTCTTCCTCTAGACTTTTTTCCTTTCACATTTATACTCAGAACTCTCCTAACGACATTACTTTCCTCTCGTCTTATAACATGCCCATACCAGGACATCCGCTCGTTCTTCAATTTTTCAGTCACAGGCATCACTTTCAGACTTCCTCTAATATATTCATTCCTTATTTTATCCATTCGCGTGACGCCACACATCCATCTCAACATTCCGGGAATCATCATGTCCGGGAATAATATAATATAATAATACGGAACCCTTTACGAAGCATATTTCTTATATATAAAAACAATACAGTATTCATTCCTTAGCTTTAGATATTATTAAGAAACTAGCGGTTGTGACTTCGAATTTAAAACAATTTCCCAGGTTTCAACATTTTTTACTGATGCTTCGCTCCTATTTGCCGTAGCGTGATGTTATATAGCCTATAGTCTTTCTCAATAAATGAGCTATCCGATACTGAAATAATTTTTCAAATCGGAGCAGTGGTTCCTGAGATTAGCGCGCGTTATTCATCCGTTCATACCCGAGTATTAAAGCTATTACAAAAGTAAAAGTGGTAACTTGTTTCGTGGTGATCTGAAGACCTGAGTGACCTGAGTTTGATGAGCATGATGGGTTCATATACAACGAGCGGTACTGATTTTTCAAAATCACTAACCCTTTTAGCCCTTTTTTTTCTTTTTTTCTTTTAGATCTCGATAAGGAATTATTATTGTTTACAATTTTGTCTTTGTTTTTTTTTTCTTAAACTTTTTCACAATGTATAATAATTTAAGTAGAGTTGTACTTGAAATTCATAAATAATTTATAAGTTTATTGTTTTCAGAAAATTAAGATTTACGTTAATTTCGTTATAAAACATTTAAAAATACTACATGATTTAGCTGGAGTTAACCATCCGTGAATTGAATATAATATTTAACAATTTAATAACTATTTTATTCTAATAAAGAGTATATTTGCTACAGTGGCAGTGCTTGTCCATGCCATACTTTAGTCTTTTTATTTTTATAGAGCATAACTATACAATAGGTCGATAAAACCATGAAAATAACTCAGAAATATTTATAATACGAGTATAATAACAAACTCAGTTTTGATTTTTAAACTTACAAACTGAATTCGAAAATAAAGTTTCTATAGCTGCGTTAAAACAATTAGGTCGGATAAAATCTTATGAAATCTCGCCACAGTTTACATGTTTTTTGATTTATTTTAATTGCGAGGTGTTTCTGAATTCTAGAATTAAAAAAAAATATATTTTATAGAAATAAAGCTAAATGCTCAAGAGTAAGCATTTTTTATAGAACTGTTTTCATAATGAAATAATTTAATTTGTATTTAAATTAAATGCCTCTTAGATAAAAGTGAATAGTAATAAACAATAAAAATGTTCTTAGAATTCCTTATATACTTCATGATATTGAGTTTGTTACAACAGCCCGTGGCTTGGTCAGTCAACAGAATGAAACATTAGCTAGTAGACAGATACATAGATTAATAGATATGAACGTGACTATAATTAGTTAAAATAAAGCTTTGAGTATAATAACGCGAGCTAAAAGGCTAATTGCTAGTAAAATTGAATCTCCTTCATTATGATAGCCTTATCAACTTCACCTGTAACCCACTCATTTCTGCAAACAGTGTGCAAACTTTATTTTCTGTATCATAAAAACATTCTAAATAAGTCGTTGTCAACCTGATTTTGTTAGTTCAATTGAATTTCTTTTGGCAAACAGACGTATAAAGATATTTTGTAGGAAAAGCCCGTTTTAAATATTTAATACCTAATGTTGGAGCCTTTTGGTACCTATACGTTTTAGAAAACAAACAATCAAATCTTTCCTCTTTATAACATTAGTACTGATTTAAATAAAATTAAAATAAAATATTCTTTATTGTACAACATAATAATTTAAAACAAGACTTACTTACTGATTTAGTTATTATAAGATATTTAAACTAAGTAAGTATTTGAATATCATCGTGATTAAGGGCCTACATCAATATTATCGTATATCATCGCAGACACGTACATATTAACACAGCCAGTAGGCACAGAAAATGAAGAATTAGGCATACTTTTCCTATTTACTCAAAATCTACTAAATATATTTTAATTCTGATTTACGTGTTTCTATATATAATAGTTACTTATGTTTTTAAAGTTATTTCATTAGTTAATACGCGACAATAGACCGACAAATGAAAAAAATAAAAAAATAGAGAGCTTGTTTCGCTAAGATTTTCTATCGAGAAAACTTTTTTCAATCGTGTTTCTGAGTTTATGCGATCCTAGATTATATATTGAAAAAACATATACTTAAAAATTAGAGCTCTAGCTATTCAATCTAAAGAAACAATGAAAACTTCGTACGTAGAAAAATGCACGAAGCTATTTTGGTATCGTCTTAAGCTTAAAACCGTTGTTATCGTGCGTATAATTCTTTGTTAGTGATACATAATTTCAATATACATAATATATACATAATAAATTCACAAACAGTTTTTAGGGTTCCGTACCCAAAGGGTAAAAACGGGACCCTATTACTGAGACTTCGCTGTCCGTCCGTCCGTCCGTCCGTCTGTCACCAGGCTGTATCTCAAGAACGGTGATAGCTAGAGAGTTGAAATTTTCACAGATGATGTATTTCTATTGCCGCTATAACAACAAATACTAAAAATAAAATAAAATAAATATTTAAGGGGGGCTCCCATACAACAAACATGATTTTTAGGGTTCCGCACCCAGTATCTCAAGAACGGTGATAGCTAGACAGTTGAAATTTTCACAGATGATGTATTTCTATTGCCGCTATAACAACAAATACTAAAAATAAAATAAAATAAATATTTAAGGGGGGCTCCCATACAACAAACATGATTTTTTTACCGTTTCTTGCTCGATACTAATAACGTTGCCTTATGTTGCATAGATAATGGTACGGAACCCTTCGTGCGCGAGTCCGACTCGCACTTGACCAATTATTGTAAACAGCTGTACTGTACTACTAAAAATCTTGTATTTTGAGAAATAAAGAATTATTATTATATTATTATTATTATAATTTATACGATTTTGATAATTTCGTTTATATCTATATATCTACTGATGCCCGCAACTTCGTACGTGTGGAGTTTACAAACCAAACCTGAACAAATTATACAAAAAAGCTACCGTCTTGACCCACTCATCTATTAAAAAAAAATACAGGCAGTCATAGGGACTGCCGATAGAAGTGAAAATTATTAACTTTAATTTATGAATTTTTGCAATTAACTTGCTATGCTTTTACTAAACAAACTAAATTATAGTGGAAAAAATGATAACCATGAGCGGGACTTGAACCCACGACCTCGGAATACCGTTCCGTTGCTCTCCCATCTGAGCTATCATGGTTCCCGCATATGTTGAGAATATATGAAATATGTATACATTGAGAAGGTTGTAGTGGAAGATTTGGTAAACATATGCGGGAACCATGATAGCTCAGATGGGAGAGCAACGGAACGGTATTCCGAGGTCGTGGGTTCAAGTCCCGCTCATGGTTATCATTTTTTCCACTATAATTTAGTTTGTTTAGTAAAATCATAGCAAGTTAATTGCAAAAATTCATAAATTAATGTAGAAATACATGTACAGTCATTATTTCGGTCCAATTGTGTTCTGTAAAGAACACTAAGTGATCGATTGATCGAGTTGGTGCAAACCGCTCAATAGATGGCGTTGTACACAAAACATCGCACGATGTTTAACTCACATTGAGAAGGTTGTAGTGGAAGATTTGGTAAACATATGCGGGAACCATGATAGCTCAGATGGGAGAGCAACGGAACGGTATTCCGAGGTCGTGGGTTCAAGTCCCGCTCATGGTTATCATTTTTTCCACTATAATTTAGTTTGTTTAATTATTAACTTATTAACTTTCGACCGACGGGCCGCGGTCTGTGCATCCCTGCTCAAGCGGCTAGCGGCCCGCTATCGGTGACGCGAACCTATAAGTTTTTCCTCTCCAAAAACGCCCAACACGCCTAAAGAAGTTTTCACTTCAAAAAACGCATCAAAATCTGTTACGTGGTTTTTGGTGATATGAGCTCACATAGGGACATACGAGTACATACAAAATCAACGACTTTGTTTTATAATAACTAAAGATGTAACATATTCCTTGAACTTGCTTTTGATGCACTTAAAAAAAATATTTTTAAAGCTCTATGGCATAAGTTATACGTCACATGGAACATTATTAGTCTATGAAGTACGATTTAAGATTTAACCTGGCTAAAGTTAAGTGTATTCAAAATTGAACGCCAATACACATAGATATCTGTGTTTAAAACTAGAAATCAGAACATAGCTTCGCACGGTTATATGTTACTGTTTTATACGTAAAATTTTATTATGGTACCTTTGGGTAAATTTTTCCTATTTAGCAAGAATATAGATCGTGTTCTATTTATAGCTACCGGACGCGACTATACAGGATGTTTTTCTAAATTGGTCCAGTAATTTCAGAGCCTTTCATATTTTCAGAGCATTTTAAACAAACAAACAATAAAATGTTTCTTCATTATAATATTAGGATAGACAGCACCAAATAAAGAATATTATGGGGTGTGTAAGCAATTGAAGAGTAAGGTATTACAACACAATTAAGTCAACCGTTAATTGCCTCTTACAGTTTCAAAACTATTATAGGTGCTGCCTCCTTTATCTATGGTATAAAAACCAGATACATGTGTGTTATTGATCTACCACGTAAATATGTCGACATGAATGTCTCAAGAGGGCCCGATACCAAATTATGCTACATACAAAAATATGGGAATTGTAGTCCCCTGTTTACTTCGTGGAAATTGCCTCCAGAGGAAGGAATTTATTTCACAGTATCTAGGTCTTATTTATCTATGCTCGTGGTGGAGTGGTTTATGTAATGGACTGCCGATCGCGAGGTCTCGGGTTCAATTCCCGGTCAGGACAATCATTTGTGTGATATCCATAAATGTCATATAGATGACATTTATGGATATCACACAAATATAAGTATAGACTTATAATAAATCTGTAGAGAGGTCAATTCTGTACATGAAATATATTTTCAAAATAACTATCAGGGGGTGATTAGTGATCGATACTGATGCCAAAAATGCAATCAGTAAAATTTTTGTCTGTCTGTCTGTCTGTCTGTCTGTCCGTCTGTATGTTCCTTATAGAAACAAAAACTACTAGACGGATTTTAACGAAACTTGGTACAATTATTCTTCATACTCCTGGGCAGTATATAGTATACTTTTATCACGCTACAATCAATAGGAGCATAGTAGTGAAGGGAAATGTTGGGAAAACAGGAAAAGGTGCTCCATTTTTTAAGCTTCCGTCGCGTGTGCAGCCTTAATGGTTAAAGTTACATAGAAATCATGTATGACGGAAATATTATACATAAAGTTGTCTAAAAATATCCCGAAACAGCACATATCTATATTTTATGGTTGACTCACAATAACACGTGTAACTCCTGATAGCTTAGCAGTTCGTTCATTCTGATTATATTTGTTTACTCTTACGTTTATAATACTCTCACTCAAGCAGTAGTTAAAAATGTTGCAAAAACGGGGAAAATTTCCTAAATTCTACGCGGACGGAGTCGAGGGCAACAGATAGTACAAAATATGTTTGTACTGCCTGTCTGGGTGTTTACTATGTATTATAAGTATGTATTTACAAAAGAAAAGTAGTTTATGTATTATATCCGTATTCTGGTACCCATAACACAAGCATATAAGCTCAGCTTGGGACCAGAGGACGTTGTGTGAAATGTCCGTGAATATTTATTTATTTATTATATTTTTGTAAGAAGTTTGTTTTATAAATTAGGGGAAAAAAACAGGCTGATAGTTTAAAATTCAGTTCTGCATTTTATTATATATATAGACATATAGTATATACTACAATAACACTATCATTACTTATTGTTACTTAAACCTTCTTTTGAGAGAAATAAGCAGGAGTATTGAGCTGGTAAGAGAACAACTCGCCTTTGTGATAAACCTGTACATCCTTGAAGAACATATTTGGTTGCACAAAGTAAGCTTCATTCACAGGACGGTCAAGAGGGAATCCGAAGGGTTTATTGTCAATGATGAAGTTTGAGAGTACTTCGTCAGTCTTGGTAACGCTATTGTAAGGATATGCGATCACGTACAGCTGGAATGGAAAACCACCGGGCAGACCCTTTGGCACCATCAGTCTTCTAGGTAAATTGAAAGGCTGAACAGACATATCCCGAGGTACTTTTCCTTCTTCCAGATATTTCCAGATCTCACTGGTAGGCATGCTGTCTTCCTTGAAGTTGATGAACTCGGTGGATTTACGTTCTACCTTATTCTCTCCAGGAGTTAGTTTCTGAACGAAAGTGTCCCATTCGTAGAACTTGTTCCAGTCAGTCTCAAGATTTATTGGGTAACCGTTGGAACCATATTTAGGTCCCAAGAAAATTTTGAAAACAGCATCAGTAGCAACGTCTGATTGCACGTCAATGGAAACTGTAAACGCTTCGTTATTTAGGCGCGGCTGTCTAATTAAGAATGTTTCGGGATCATAGTTAAAAGCTTTCTTAGCAAGAGGTAATTTGCTTGTGATATTGAAATCATAGTACTCGAAGTAAGTTGTAATCTTGTCAACGTTTACGTCATTAATCTTGACACCAACAAAGTTAAGATCTTCAGGAGTGTATTTTGGCAAGAACTCTTTGAAGTAAATAAGGTAATCCACTATGCGCTGGTATAGCTGGTAGAAAGCAGGGTCACGTAGTGAAGTCTGATAGTAGTAAAGGGCACTTGGTGTGAAGGAATATCTGTAAGTTGAAATAAAATACTCAGTTTTGTATTTTTACGTTACAACAAGGTTACGGTACACATATTTGCCATGAGGAAACCTCAAGGTGGTTTAGTTTCTAGTATTCTAGTGGCTTTAAGTTATGAAGTGTGTTTTGTAGGAGTTGTGATCTTAACACATCTTCTTCCTTTGCTAACTTATTTTCAGCCGAGTTTCATTCAGTAACTTTTCTATATAAATGCGTGCAATCAATTTCACTCTTTGTAATTGTTTATGGTGATCACATTTTACATGGATTTGTTATTTAAGCTTCTAATACGATAATACGACTATGGGATAGCTTGTTATTTACAGTGGCATTAAATAATTTGTGTAAGTCTTTTAATTTTTATTATGTACTCACTTGTCAGTAGAATATGGACTGGCACCAAGTACGTGACGAGCAGTGATTTCATAGGAGTGCTGATAATCTTCAACGTGTTCTTCAGAGTATAAGTCAGCGTTGGTCTGCCAGTAGTTACCAGCAAAGTTGATTGCTTTCGGGTTGTGGAAGTCAACGTTTTGGTCAAACTGAAAATAATAGTTACAAAATAAATAAGTATATGAGGTTATTAAGTATTATATTTCCGTTGCAAAATAAGGTAATATGGAATTTATAATAATTTAGCTTGGTTTTTAAGCATCTACAAGAAATGTATTAATACTTTACAATAATATAAAAACATTATATTTTTGATAATACTTACGGCTTTGAAGTGTCCTTGCTGCAGGAACTGGAAGAAGGTCTTCTCATAAGAGTCTAAGAAACGAACGGCTTCTAAGTTCTTCTCGCTGTGAACGTCATAGTCGTTGCTTCTTTGAGCGAATGGAACAAAATGAGTGGTCAAATGAGGGTAGTAGCCAGTCTTGAAGGGTAAATACCATGAGAACTCAGGGATATTGCCCAAACCATTAGAAAGACGTTCTAAGCTGTAACGAGCCAGCAGTTGTTGATAGAACCAGAAGTAAACTTCACCTCGACGTTCTTTTACAAATTCGAACTTGCTAGAGCTCCACCAGAAGGGTAAATGAGTGTGAAAGTAGTAGTAATATGAATTCCATCCAAGATCTTCTGTGAAATATGAGAGTTTTTGCTCTGCGTTGGGGTAAACTAAGCTGTTGGAGTAGTTAGCGTAAAAGACATATTTGCTGTCATCTTTTACTACGCCAAAGTCTTCTGACAACTTATACTTGCGTGAAAGGGTATAGAAGATTTTTACGGATACATCCTTGTTAAAGAAGTATTGAGGATATACTTCGTATGGGGCTGGTAGGACAATTCCGTGGGTGTCGGGCCGTTGCAATACAGTGATATAATAAGCATATAAGAACTGTCCTTCGTTGAAAGACATTTTAGCCCAGGCAGCGGTTTTGTAGAAAGTCTCGAAGTCCTTGGCGAAGTACATAATGTGGAAAAGAGCAATTGCTTCATCTCTCATTCTTTCAAAGAATATAGAGAACTCATTGTACTTGGGCATGAAACCAGTTCTGTATAGAGCCAAAAAGTTTTCTACTGCAGTTTCGTTCTGAAATATAAAAGTCTCTATAAAAATGTGTGTTGTTTATGCTCTGATATTTATGAGGATTTTCATTCACTTCTTTATACATGTTTATCTTAACATGGACCATTTATTTCCGTAGTGGTAATCTTAATTACTAACATACCTATATTTTTTTTTTAAACAATTTGCGATATATTTTTATAATTCGAAGAATAGAATTTAGTATTTTTAATTGATATTTCAGAAATCATAATGTAAACAGGACAAAATGTAAGTATATCCACTGTTTTTTTTATTTTAACGCTATTATTTTATTTTATATTTTTATTATTTAGTAGTTATTGCCCACAACGTCGTACGCGTGGAATTTGAAAACCAAACCCTAACAAATTATACAAAAAACATCCTCTTGAACCACTATTTCTATTAAAAAACCCACATCATAAACCGTTCCATAATTTTAAAGATATACGCTTACCTAAGGAGATTCATACAAAAATATCGACTTTGTTTTAATATATTAAAAGAATATTATTTAAGTGACACATTTTTTATGAGTTTGCAGTAAAATACTTACAACATAATTGATAAGGTTTGCTTCAATGTCGTACTTATCCCCAGCTTTGTACCATTCTGCCTCTTTGTCGAACTGATCGACTTCAAAGAGAGTTAATACTTTCTTCTGACGTACAATGAAGTCATTATCAACTGGAAAAACATAAAAAGTTATTCTAAAAACTTTGAATTGTATACGGAATTCGATTTGTGAAATATATATAAACTAGCCGATCCATGATGTCCATGACTTCGTTCGAATGGCCTAATTTTGCGTTAAAAAGTATAGCCGCTGCTCTAGACTATCTGTATTCCATATTTCGATAAAAACCAGTTCAGTAGTTTTAACATAAAAGAAGGTTACAAAAGCAAATAAATATAACGTTAGAAAGATCTATAAAATGTTCGTATTAGTTACGAAATGCCTCCGGAAGTTTCAAAACACATCGACCGATTTGTATGCGAATTTGTGTGCATATCAAACAGACACAAGAATCGATCAACACCTTTTATTTTATACCCCTAGATTATCGGGAGGGAGACTTCCAGTGTAGGTATATACTAAAAATAAAACTACAAAGTAAAACTAGTATTTTAAATATTATGAACACAATTTTGGAGTCTTTTGGATACCGAAATTGTGTTCATAATTTGAACGAACGTGAACGTGAACATAAAGATTGCAAAAATATTTTTTGTCTAACCCGGAACTAGACCCCAGACCTTAGGCATATCTTGCCACTACACCTTAAAGAGATAAAAAATAAAACATCCCACAAATATCATATACGTGAAAGTTTATAACAATACATGTGTTTATGGATGTTAGTTGCTCTTTTACGCAGAAACTACTAAACAGATTTTAATGAAACTTTGCAGCTATATATAGCTTATAAATCAAAATAACACATGAGGTATGTAACATCACACTTAAAGGCTTGGAGCCGGCAGTAGCTATAAACTCTTATGTTATGTAGTAAATAATAATATCTTACCAGATTTCAGTTCCCACTGAGTGGTGACGGCCACAAGGGCCGCTAGGATCAAGACAGTCTTCATGTTGCCCAAGCCGCTTTTAACTGTACCTCACCAAGTTGCTAATGCAGCTTATATACTAATCTAGAAAGACTTATCAGTGTAATACTATCACTTAAAAAATATTTATCTTATACAAAAAGTCATGACCTCTTTGATATTATAAAATTATAGAGTTATATCATTATATTTAACTAACTTGTAAACGTGGTTTCACTCGCTTTTATAGTCACTGCTCTGCTCCTTGGCTTTTAGTGTGATGATTTAAATAACACTAGCTGTTGCCTGCAACTTCGTACGCCTGGAATTTAGAATCAAACCTTCACAAATTATACGAAAATGCCATTTTTTAACCACTCTGCTTTTATATATGTATTTTAAGTATGTATTTACAAAAGAAAAGTAATTTATGTATTCTATTCGTATTCTGGTACCCATAACACAAGCACGTAATCTTAGCTTGGGACCAGAGAACGTTGTGTGTAATGTCCATGAATATTTATTTATACTCTACCATTTAAAAAAAAACCGCCTTAAATGCCGTTACGTAGTTTTGAAGATTTAAGCTCACAGACAGATATACAATATATACATACAAAAATAACGGCTTTGTTTTATAATAAGTAAAGACGAGAAAGGTCCTACTTTTTAGTAATATTCTAGTTCAGTCTAGTTCCAGACTAGTAGGATGTGATACAAGCTAATATACATAGTTTTACCTGGCCCGTAATATCGTCATACAATACCTACATTTGGTCTTATTATAAAAAAAATCCATCTAACCTCGACTTCATCTTTTTGAGCAGCGATACTCTTCTTCAATTAAAAAGAACTTTGTTACGAAATTTACTACAATGCCGCCTACACACGTTACGATAAACCATAACGAAAAAACTGCGCAGTTTTATCGAACGATTTTTATGGACGACCGCGGTCGTCAGTTCTCCTCACAAGCTCGTGCAAGTAGCATGTCGTCAACAGTTACAGACGATAAATTATATTATTAAACTAGCTGATGCCCCCTACTCCGTACGCGTGGAATTTTAGATCCCCATAATTATGTTTTGTCACCGTTTAAACCTACCCTAGACTTTCACGATTATTTCAAGACCAAAATCACCAAAATCGGCTCAGACGTTCTCGAGTTTTAGCGAGACTAACGAACAGCAATTAATTTTTATATATAAGAGATAAACAAATGTCACAAGAAGTTTTTATCCGCCTCGATAGATGGCGTTGTGCCGTCTCGCTACATCACGCTATTGTTTCGTTTAACGCATTTACGTATAACCTTGACAAAATATTTGTTTAGTATCACCTGTATCACATATTATGTACATTATGTACATAAACTACATATAAATAAAAATTTTATGTACATTTCACACATTGTCCTCAGGTCCCAAGTTAAGCTTATATGCTTGTGATATGGGTAGATAGATACTAGATAGTTATTAGAATAGTTTACGGAACCGTTATTGGCGGTTACACCAGGCTGAGTGGCGCCATGTGATACGTTGTTGTAAAAATGTAAACATTTGTGAAATATGACCAACTCTAAACAGCTGGTACTGACATCTGTTGTTTTTCTAGTGTAGTATTTCATACGGTATCAAGTTATATTCTTCAAGCGTTCAAATAGTAATGCATTTTTGCGGGAGATGGCATTATTTACAACGTTTTTTTACAACTTTTCGTGTGGCACCGAGGGTTGCCGGGGCGCCATCTAGTTCAATTATAAAACATCAATCACAACAACATCCTTGAAACTGCGCGGCTGTCTAAAACCAAAACCTAGCAAGTCACGTTTTTTTAATTCTTTTTCCTAAACCAATTATTTCCCAATTTTCTTACTGCGTCTAATTCAAAAACAACTGTATTTCTTTTTCTATCTTACATAGAATCACAGATACAAGCATGTATAAACCTAGCAACCAGCACTTCATACTTGTTGATTACAAAATGAAAAAGAATCTGTTAAAAAATTGTAACTTGCTAGGTTTGGGTTTTGGACAGCCGTGCGGCGGCGAACACACCGCCAACAGCGTCACGTCATTGCTGCGTGTTTCGCACGGAAGCAAGAAACAAACGGGCGGGAACGGTGTCGCGCACGACAACTACATCAGCAGCCAAACCCGTAGTAGTGACCTTTGTCGCTACGGTAGACAGTGCGCCCTAAAAGGAAGAGAAGAAGAAAATGCCGCCGCAGCGAAAATCGAGTCCGCACCCTCCCGCCAGAAGGCGCCCAAACAAGCCGCACCGCCAGTAACGGCGCCCACTGAGCAGTCCGCACCGCCCGCCGTGTGCATCGTGTGCGCGCTCGCCGCGAAACAGGCGCCCGCCGCTCCAACCGTGGCGCCTGCCGCTCCTAAGCCCCCTATTCATAGAATGGACGCTGAGACCGCCAAACTCGTCATCGAGTCATCCGCAGAAATAAACTAAGTTCGACCGGCACCCCCAGGTCCCTTGCAGGCCCTTGAGACGACCCAATTTCTCAGGACATAACCATCAGATCCTGACCTGGTGCCAATGGGACCACACGGGAATCAGCAGATTTGTAAAAAAAGAATCATTATAATCGCTTTGCCCAGTTAAAAGTTATGAGGTAACAAACATAAATAAAAAAGAAAACATACGAAAGATTTGAAAACCTCCTCTTTTTTTGAAGTTGGTTAAAAATACCCAGACGCAGTACCTACTATTTATTATTATAGTATTTGTGTAACAAATAAAAACAAAAATGAATTGGCTGTCCCGCACAGGAATCGAACCCCTTGACCTTTTGAACGGCCGCAGTAGTAGAATACATGAACCACTAGACCACGAGGACCGTCGATCAAGCGGTCAGAAAATCGAAACGATTTTAAGAAATAAAAATTATATCTTCCTTCGACGAACGATAATTCGCAGCAAATGTTCTACAAACGAACGAAAAATCGAAGATCAAGAGATCGCACAGTTTTATCGTACGATAATTTAGTGCGCGCTAAACAACGCACATTTGACGAACGATTCGATTTGCAGCGATTTGTCATACATTTTTAAAAAAAAGAATACCCAAATTGAACTGCACAGTTTTATCGGCCGACTTTTCGTTCGATAAATCGTAAGGTGTGTAGGCCCCTACACACCTTACTTAACTACTTAAGTGTTCAATTTCTAAAAAATGCTTTCTTGGTGCATGTCAATTGTGTTAAAGATCTTTTTTCTTTTTTTTCTTTTAGATTCCTAGCTCTTTGCCTGTGTGTTGTTAGGTTGTTCAATCAGACAGCCATGAAATAATAGATCGGCAGCTTAGTTTCTACTTGTAAACGCAACAAACAAACTCTCTTTTATCTGTTATACTAGCTGTCCCGGCAAACGTTGTTTTGCCATACAAAAAAAAAGGTTTGAAAAATAGATGTTAGCCGATTCTCAGACCTACTGAATATGCATGTAAACTTTCATAAAAATCGGTCAAGCCGTTACGGAGGAGTACGGTAATTAACACTGTGACACGTGAATTTTATATATAAGAAGATTATGCGGCGTTAAATATTTTGTTTATAATATATATTTAGGTAAGTGGTTACAAATGCATTGTCAAAGTCAAAGTAAAAGATTTTTATTTTATGTAGGCAAGATATACCTGCTCTTTTAAAAAGTCAGAAGCTAGGCGTCTGTTCCATAAGGGAATCCTATGGAGAAGAACAGACAAGAAACTCCATGGTTTTTTTTTCTTTTTTCATTGTTTACTTTCTTTTCAATTAAATTCATGTTTACAACGAAAAAGGGGTGATGCAGGGTAGTTGCCTGAATACTTCTATTTTAACTATATTCTATGAGCCTAGTAGTAGAGTCTGTAGTGGTAACAGATTTTGGTTCACAATGTCGTGGGGTTCGGCACTAGCAAAACACCACTATTTTCGTGATGAAAAATAATGTTATGTACTGTGTCTGGATATTTTTAATTTCATGTTTTTATGCATTTACCAAAAAAAAAGTTATTTTTATATTGTATCCTTTAAAACTGGTGTACTTATTATATCATCTGTTATAATAATCACAGAAATATGGCTCAACTTGGGAACAGAGATTGTTGTGTTTAATGTCTTTGAATACTTGTTTGTTTAAAAATCCGTAATTGGATAAAAAACTCGTAGCTATGTAAGAAAATGCATTACGCTAAGTGAATGTATGTATGTGTTTGTTATTTTTATCAGGTGTATTGAGTATGTGGCAAAACTTTCGATATAGTAAGAAATTAAAATAATAAATACAAAGTTTTAATTAATTAATAGTTTATTTAAACTCATATATAAAATAATATAATAATAAATATCTATTCTGTGGCTATCTAATATTTACATATTAGTTATTAGACTTTCTTTTGCATGAAATAGGCAGGAGTGTTCATTTGGTAAGCGAATACTTTGCCTTTGTGATAAATTTGCACATCTTTGAGGAACATGTTGGGCTGCATGAAGTAACCATCTTTCACAGGGCGATCGAAAGGATATGCGAATGGTTTGTTATCTACAATGAAGTTTGCAAACATATCGTCAGTCTTAGTAACACCATTGTAAGGATATACAATCACGTACAACTGGAATGGAAAACCACCAGGCACGCCCTTTGGCAACATAAGTCTTCTAGGTAAATTGAAAGGCTGGACAGACATATCCACAGGTACTTTTCCTTGTTCCAAATACTTCCATATTTCGCTAGTGGGCATGCTGTCTTCCTTGTAATTCATAAATTCTGAGGATTTACGTTGTATCTTGTTTACACCAGGAGTTAGTTTCTGAATGAACCAGTCCAATTCATAGAATTTCATCCAGTCTTCCTCAAGATCAATTGGGAGTCCATTTTGACCATATTTAGGTCCTAGGAACATCTTGACGACGGCATCTGAGGCAACATCTGATTTGAGATCTATGGTAACTGTGAATGGCTTATGATTCAGGCGAGGCTGTCGCACTAAGAATGTTTCAGGATAGTACTTGAACTCTTCTGGGGTAAGAACCATTTTGTTTGTGACATTGACATCATAATATTCAAAGAATGTATCAATTTCACTGACTTGCACGTCGTTAACTTTAACGCCAACAAAGTGAAGATCTTCCTGTGTGTATGGCGGTAAGTATTCTTTGAAGTAAATCATGTAATCCACAATGCGCTGGTACAGCTGGTAGAAAGCTGGGTCACGCAGAGAAGTCTGGTAGTAGTAAAGAGCACTTGGCAGGAAACTGTACCTAGATAAAATATCGAACATTAAATTTGGTTTCAAAATTCCAAATTGGCTTTGTTTTGAAAAAAGATTTATTTTAATCCGAACTGCGAATGGAATTTGTGTTTATTACGTATATATATGCCCATATCAATTTAGCATTTCTATGTCGGCTTAAGTACTCAACAGCGCAAAATTAAATTCATATACCTGGAGTGTTATTGGCGCCTACTTTAAAATCACAAAATATTAAAACGGCGAAGTCGGGCAATAAAAATCTGACAAGTAGTCTGAATCTTTTGTTGAAAAAATCAGATCTATCTATCTATACATAGTAATAACGTCATCCATTTCATTACAGTTATAATAGTTTTCTTTTTAAAGCAATTTTCATTATTAAGTGTTTTTGTTATGAAAAAAGTCTAAGGCTGCATTAAACTACAGCTACTTACTTCTCGAAAGATTCCGGACTGGCGCTTAGTACATGACGAGCCGTAATTTCATAGGAGTGCTGATAATCTTCAACGTGTTCTTCAGAGTACAAATCAGCGTTGGTCTGCCAGTAGTTACCGGCAAAGTTGATTGCCTTCGGGTTGTGGAAGTCAACGTTCTTGTCAAACTGAAAATATTAGTTAATTATTGTTAATATTTACATTACAAATTGTAATTACAGATTTTATTAGGACATATTAAGTTACTAATACTTACAGCTGTGAAGTGACCCTGCTGCAAGAATTGGAAGAAAGTCTTTTCATAAGAATCCAAGAAACGAACAGCTTCCAAGTTTTTCTCGCTGTGAAGATCATAGTAGTTGCTTCTTTGGGCAAATGGAAGGTATCCAGTAGTCAACTGAGGATAATAGCCAGTTTTGATTGGTAAGTACCAAGAGAACTCGGGGATTTCACCCAAACCATTGGTAAGGCGTTCCAGGTTGTAACGAGCCAACAGTTGTTGATAGAAGTAGAAGTAAACCTCACCACGGCGTTCTTTAATCTGTTCATATTTGCTAGAACTCCACCAGAAAGGCAAGTGAGTATGGAAGTAGTAGTAATATGCGTTCCAACCAATATCTTCAGTGAAGTAAGAAAGTTTTTGCTCCATGTTCGGGTACGATAAAGCACTAGAGTAGTTGGCATAGAATACATAATAATCTTGTTCTTTTACTACACCCAACTCTGGTGACATGTTCATTTCATTTTGGTTGATATCACTTTCAAAGTAAACCTTCTTCAATACATCCTTATTAAAGAAGTATTGCGGGAAGATTTCGTATGGAGCTGGCAGAACCATTCCGTGGGTATCAGGTCTTTGCAGTACTGTAATATAGTACGCATATAAGAACTGTTCTTCGTTAAAAGACAATTTAGCCCAGGCAGCGGTTTTGTAGAAAGTGTCGAAGTCTTTAGCATAGTACATAATGTGGAAAAGAGCAATTGCTTCATCCCTCATCCTTTCAAAGAAAATTGAAAATTCACCGAACTTGGGCATGAAACCAGTTCTGTACACGTTTAAGAAATCTTCTACTGCCGTTTTGTTCTGTGGACAAAAAAATCTTTCTAATAACGATCCTTTAGAACTCATTTGCACTTTTCTAGGTGCTTGTGGGAGTTTAGTCAAAAACAAATAAACTTTGCCTTATGTATAAATTATAATATTCAGTGAATTAAAACATTTAAGATAATATGAAATTTTTAAATTATTTATATATTTATGTCTTATAATGCGAATAGTTATTTAAGATGAAAAGAAGTCATAATGTGTCGGTTTAGTCTGTTTCAGTTACGATAGACATTATAGCCCCTTTGTTTTTAATTAAGTGGTCCATGCTTTTATTTACTTTGCCAATATCGTATTGATTTTGGAAAAGTATATAAAATTATTAGCATAGTTATTTCACGAAATATCTTACTATTAATTAAACTACTATAAATTATTTTTTAAACGACACTAGCGGTCTTTTAGTCTAAGTATATTTTTGTCAGCACTCTAGTGCTGAATTGAACAACAAAATTCGTAATGCGTTTTAATTTGTATAAACTTATTGTACAACTTACGGTATAATGGTCGATGTTAGCTTCAACATTGTACTGGTGACCAGCTTTGTAACACTCTGTCTCTTGGTTTTTTTCGCCTATTGCTTCCAACAGTGTCAACACTTTCTTTTGGCGAATAACGAAGTCATTATCCACTGTGAGAATAAACCAATTTCATAACTTCAAAAAAATAATGTAAGAATTTTTAAATTGACAAATCAAAACCTACAGGTAACTTTCCATTACCCAGGAGACTTAAAATTTGTCATGAACCAAGCCTACATAGTGCTGATATAGGGAAAAACCCAAACTTTTGATTTGTTGTACATACATAGTACGAGAAACTGGTTTGTGCCAATACCCATTGAAATAGTTAAAATGTAGACGGCTTACTATATGTATTTCTTTTGCATTTAAGCTTAATTGTCTGCTTATTTTAAAGCAGTTACCTATACTTTTCGGTCTAGGAGGTACAGAACGGTAAGCGGCTATCTCGCACTTGGTAGAGTTTTCTTATATAATCTCTAATCATATACAACTAATATTATAAACGTAAAAATAAGATTGTAAAAATTTATAGATGAGTGAATCAATGTAAGGATGTATGTTGCTGTTTCACGCAAAAACTACTGAACAAATTTTAATGAATCTTTGCAGCTATATAGCTTATAGAACAGAGTAACATGTAGGCTATTTATCGTCACGCTAAAGGCTAAGGAGCGGGCAGTAACAATAAATACGAGTAAATCCGCAGATAATAGGTAGTTAAATATTAAAATTCTTACCAGATTTTAGTTCCCACTGGGTGGTGACGGCCACGAGGGCCGCTAAGATCAAGACAGTCTTCATGTTGCCTCAGCCGCTTTCAACTGTACTTTACCAACATGCCAATGCAGCTTATATACTCAATTTCTTTGTGATACGACACTTATCACTTGCACTATCAGAAAAGTGCATAAATATTTCACTTGTTTTTAAAAGATAAACCAAAATGGATAACCTTTATTGTAATCTATTTTAATCATTCAAAGAGAAACTTCGTGTCTTTTGATGTGATCTTATTACTTTAAAGATCTCTGTAAACTCAGTAAGTAAAAATTAAATAGAAACACTATATTTTATATTTATTAGATTATTTCTATTTACTGCAGTATATTTTTATTACACATATGTTTGTGTTTTAGGTGTAGCGTTTGATACAGCGTCTAAATAGAATAATTTATCCGAAAATGGAAAGCTTTTATGAATAAATATAAACGAATACGATTGTAAAATACAAATATTATTAGAGTTGCATAAACTGCAAATGCATAAAATGTCGCCTTAAAATTTTATTCTAAGATAGTAATAGTAATCTATGATTGCTATGCTCGTAAATGTGTTTAAGAACACGACACCCTTCTGAAAAGATTTTTTATACGGAATATTATAAACTACGTTATTAGAGATGTTATACTATGATAAAAAGAAATCTAAGAATAAAAACCCTTTTTAGGGTTCCGTACCCAAAGGGTAAAAACGGGACCCTATTACTGAGACTTCGCTGTCCGTCCGTCCGTCCGTCCGTCCGTCTGTCACCAGGCTGTATCTCAAGAACGGTGATAGCTAGAGAGTTGAAATTTTCACAGATGATGTATTTCTATTGCCGCTATAACAACAAATACTAAAAATAAAATAAAATAAATATTTAAGGGGGGCTCCCATACAACAAACATGATTTTTAGGGTTCCGTACGCAGTATCTCAAGAACGGTGATAGCTAGGCAGTTGAAATTTTCACAGATGATGTATTTCTATTGCCGCTATAACAACAAATACTAAAAATAAAATAAAATAAATATTTAAGGGGGGCTCCCATACAACAAACATGATTTTTTTTACCGTTTCTTGCTCGATACTAATAACGTTGCCTTATGTTATGCTAATGGTACGGAACCCTTCGTGCGCGAGTCCGACTCGCACTTGACCAATTATTTTGTTATTGATTGGTCCTAAATTTCATCATCTACATATTGTATGTCCGTATGTGAGCTTATATCTTAAAAACTACGCAATCGATTATGCTACTGTTTTAGTAGATAGAATTCAAGAGAAAGTTTTTTTTTTAATTTTTAAGAGTTTGGCGTTCAAAGTTACGGGCAATAGCTAGTATTCATATACAATAATATTCTCCGAAAATAGTTTTGAAAATTTTCTTTTTCCATTGTAGCCTTAGCCATGACAACGGTAGCTGCTAAAAAGTAGGTGAATCGTCGAAAATGGTGACCACGTACAGACTTCAAGTCTTAATGCTGTTCAACAATGCTGAGGACCGTGGGAAGTGCTGGACACCAGCAGCGCAGAGTAGCGCGTTTTAGTGTTACAGATAGAGATGACCTGTATCCGAAAGTTGACGGAGAAAAGCTGATGGATCCTGATTATTTCTTCAACGTATGATGATCCTCATTATTTCTTCAACGTAGTGCTAATTTATACGTTTGTCTAAGGTACGAATTGTGTGGTGCGCAAACATGTAACTTTAACTAACGTAACTGTTGCCTGAGACTTCGTATTCGTGGAATTTGCAATAAACTTTTTTCGTTTTAAAAAGTAGCTTATGACCTTTTTCTGGCTCTACACTACCCATTTATGTACCAAATTTCATTTAAATCAGCTGAGTAGTTTTGACTTGAAAGAGCGACAGATAGTCGAATTACATTTATCTTCTCTCTCTCTCTCTCTCTCTCTCTCTCAAGCTAATTCACGTACCACTATTTTGGCACGGGCTTCTTCCACTTTGAGAGGGATTATGGTCTACTGTGCCGCGCTGACCAGGCGTGTTGGCACAGGATTTATTTTTGAGTTTTCCGTCTCTCACAGAGGATGTTATCTGTGTGCAATATCCTTAGCTGACTTTAATAGCAACCTTGGGAGGACATGGGATGGTGACACTTGTATTCTTAATCCGTCACCACACGGAGAACCTACTAGTTATGTTTGAATATCCATCCGATGTATTGTAAAATGCTAACCAACAGCTATTACCTACATAATATTATTTTTGCTCCAGGGATCTGAACCAATATAATATCACGAGTCTTATCCTTTAGCCACCACGCAACTATTCCACAAATGAAATGTACTAAATAATGCGTTCTATCTATACTGTAAACTACAAGACAATAAGGATCTGAAACATAAGTGTTTTAATTTAATTTTGTCCGCTAACAAAATGACAAATAGCCGGATCAACTAAAACTAGATCTACTTAAAATAAAATAATTGGCTTAGTTCAAAAACTATTTTTATTAGCTTGCTACGTATCTATCAATGTAATAATCTATGTAACGGAATCTTTAAAAAATATTTTCATCCCCTTACGTTAGTCGGGTTATACTGAAATTTTGCACATATATTAAGGACCGATGACTATGCGATAAATAAAAAAAAAAATATTTTTCAAGGATTTCAAGCGTTTTTTTTTAGTTCTTAAAATAAGCAGATTATTTTTATTTTTTTATCTGTTTTTATTGTAACGGTCTTTAGGCAAATAAAGTCTTCAACAAGAAGCTAGTCTATTTGTGCTATGAGATGAATATAAAAATTTTAAGCCTTTTGTTATCAAGTTCCTCCAAAACCACGTTATCAATTGTTTTCATTTGTTTTTTTACGTGTATGTGTTTGACCTGAAAATAAGATGTACTTCGCTGTATTATTGGGACAGTAAGGTGCAAGTAATACCACAGTACACAGCTAGGTAAGCAGTTGGTACTACTCTCTCTTTTTACCTCACTCCAGCCGTTTAAAGCCACATTGTTCGACACCGGTCTCTCCTTCATCAGGGCGTTTTGTCTACAAGTACACGCTGACTAGATGTTTTGGCTTGTTTTGGTTCCACGTTCCGTCTGTCGTATGTTATTTGCATAAATTGTCCTTCATCTGTCTCTTACAGTACCTTGGGGAAGAAATGGGATGATGACAATTGAATTCTTAATCTAGCAACACAAGAAAAGGTACCGCACTAGGTATTTGATCAAGTATTATGTAATTGTTTACATTTGGAAAGTTTAAAGTAAGTCATACGATTAAAGGGGTCAAGCATACATGAACCAAATGAGATAAACTGTAAATTAAGATACTGATTATTCGTTGCTAACTCCAATATTATTTTTATTTTAATAAGCATGTTATTTTGTTATGTAGACAACACAAAACATTCTGACAGCATCCCTTTGCTACGTGCCTAGTTTGAAGTTAATAGTTTTATGGTTGTATCTAAATTTTAACACAATTCTTTTATATTTTACATTTTAAAAAAAGGCCTATTGTACAATCTTATATTTTTGTACTAAGTTATTTATAAGCTTCTGTATGGCGTACAATAAAGAAAATAATAACCATTCCGGCTGACAGTTGCCAACCTCGTTAGCGTTGTTTCCGAAATATAATTAATAATAATTGAATAAATAATCTTATTACACCGTAAAGATCCAAAAATATCAGGCCTTGTTAGATCCCTTTTAGCAGTGTAAAAAAATATTGTTTTTGTGAATTATTTGTGTATAGAATTACCTAAAACTTGCGCGATTCACTCCCGTTTTTGCAATATTTTTCACTAATGCATCGCTCCTATTAGTTGCAGCGTGGTGTTATATAGTCGAAAGCCTTCCCAGATAAATGTTCTATCTAACACTCAAAGAATTTTTCTAATCGGACTAGTGGTTCCTGAGATTAGCGCGTTTAAACAAACTCTTCAGCTTTTGAATATTAGTATAGAAGTATAGATGGTTGAATTGAACATTTTATTATTCTTGCAGATTGCTAACCATGGAGTATTCAAAAAACAGTTAAGAAAATTCGTCGACTTCGTGTGTACGTAATTCCACAGTGTTTTAAAAATAAAAGTTTGATGTATGTAAGCATGGCTGGTATGATACTTACTTTAAGATAATGTATGACTGTTGTGGTTATTAGAAATATCAAAGAAACTATGGATGGATTGTGTAAAAGAGGATGAAGAAAAAATATCATCATTATGTTGTTGCTATGACATTAAGAAACTAAAAATAATGTGAAGTGGTAAACGTTCGTGGGTTCAAGCCTCGCTCATTGTATTCATTTTTGCACTATAATTTAGTTTATGAAGTGGTAAAATTTGTGTTGTGTGTGTAGAGCATAATCTCTGAATGTGGAAGTCTGATCCTAAAACTGTTTTCGCTAATAATATAAAGGCTATATTATGAAAAATTGTGTATAGCCGAACAAAGTCGCACAAAAAACTAATGATCTACGTATTACACGAGATATTTACTATTATACATAAGCATTCTGTCATTAGATGTAATGGAAGATGTGTATCTTAAATAGTTGGTGTACCTTATCATCAAAGATTGATGAGCCTCGTGGTTGAGTGGTTTAAGTAATGGACTGCCAATCAAGAGGTCGCGGGTTCGATTCCCGCTCGGGACAATCATTTGTGTGATTTTTCTAATTTTCATACAAATGATTGTACTACGTCTGGGTGTTTCTATATATTATAAGTATGTATTTACAAAAGAAAAGTAGTATATGTAATAATATGTATTCTATCCGTATTCTGGTACCCATAACACAAGCATAATAAGCCTAGCTTGGGACCAGAGGACGTTGTGTGAAATGTCCATAAACAAAAATATAAAAAAATAAAAGATTCTATAGCCGTATACGATCAGGTCGAATCCAGTACCGGGATCAAGCACCAATATTTTTTATTTAAGAAAATATTTCAAGTAAGTTTCTAATAAAAACATCAATCTTTCTATGCAGTTGATGCCTTTTAAAGATCAGGAGAGTTTACTTCAATGCATAATAAAACATGATTGAAAAATTCTATGTATTTTTTTATTACACTAAATTACACTTATAATTCTTTCTTTATGTATTTATTTACAACTTCTAATCAATCTTCTTTCGAGGAAATTAGCCCCACTAAACGTAAAGGTTTGTAGTATCAATTAATCAATATTTTATTTTTGTAAATATAGGATATAAGATGTTACAATTTGTGTTGCATTCGCCCGCTACATTTGACCACTTAAGTGGTGTACAAAAAAAGAGAAAAACAGAATAAATTAAATAGTTCGATATAACATTTAAGATACAAAATATAAATAGCATGCATGAAGTTGAATTCAAAATTTAAAAAAGGAAAGAAGGAGAATTGAGAGATTGAAATATACACTGATTAAGTTTTTTTTACACGCTTTATATTAGCTTCACTTGTATGTTTGTTTGTATGTTTGTTTGTATGTTTGTTTGTATGTTTGTTTGTATGTTTGTTTGTATGTTTGTAACCGACTCCTTTGGACGCTATTTTGACCCACTTTAAACGGTCAGATTCTATTCAAATTTTGCACACCTGTCAAAGACCGATGACAATGCAATAATTCGATTAAATAAAGCGTGTTTTTTAGTATTTTTAAACTATTATTTATTTAAATACTGCATTACCCATTATAATGTAATTGTGACAGTAATCATTAATCTTATTGGTTATTATACATTATTATAACTATTATTTTAACAGTCAAATCAAATCAAATCAAATCAAATACATTTATTTGTGTTCATAGGTCTACATGATGGTATAAGTTACAATTTAAGTTCTGACTATGTCCTGCCACAACATGGCGTACAAATAATAAAATACTTACATAAAATACTAATCCTAATAATGTTCTAAAATCAAATTCAATCAACACACTTCAATCAAACATTATTAATACATTCAGTCTTAGATACATAAATCAGCTGTATTTGTTGCTCCTTCACGCAAAAACTATTGAATGGATGTTAATGAAATCAAAATATGATCACACTGACACCAAAAAGTGGGTACTAATTATAGCCTGGTTATTTTACACAAATAAATAAAATCCAAGTATCTGTTGTAATTGTCCTGCATGGGAATAAAACTTGCAACCTCTTGAATGCAAGCCGATTACACTAACATTTGCTAACGAAAATATTATGCCAAATATAATGTACATTATCAAATTGCAGAAACATTAAAGTTGTGTATCAGCTATTCAACCAGAAAAGGACAAAGGAGAAACAGGACGTTATTGTTCCCAGTACTTCGTTTTCAAGAATTTTGGAAACTAATAAAAGTTTTGTGATGATCTTAGTAATGCAACTAGGTAACCCCTTAGTAGGTATAGCTAGTCCCTTATTTAATTTTTACAGTACCCTGAGGAAGAAATGCTTTGATAACATTTGTATTCTTAATCTGTCACCAGAGAGATTTACTCTAGATATATTTAAAGATTTAAATCTCATTAAAGAGAGACATCGATGCCCATGGATATCGATGCGGAGGACTTTTTTGATGATTAAATATAATTAAAATTTTTTTTTTTCATTTTAAATTTTTTGTAACCCTACTTTATGTATTGTAAATAATATTGTAAATACTACTAATAATCAATATATAACTATCAAATACAAATATCTACAATCTCATTTCATAGGTCCGAGAACTGTTCTGACGTTTAGCTAGACCTAAAAGGGCTCTGGGTTTCATTAAAATTATTTTCTTGAATTAATATTTCAAGTCCTTGTTAAAATGTAAAAGGAAGAGATTAAGGTTAGAGATTTTCAGAAAAATGTAGGAAATATTTTTTATGATATTTTTAACAACAGTAGCAGTAGCCTCGCTGGTAACACGCTGTCTTTCTTGAAAAAGAAATAGGGCTAGATTTCCTTTAAAACTAGTTTTCTACTGGTGTAAGTTTCATTACTATCCTGCCCTTATCCCGCTATTTAGAGTCGGAAATATAATAAATATGTTATGATATTATTACCTTAATATATTTGTCGTTTTAACAGTAGGGAACCCTTCGTGTGCAAGTCCAGCTCGTACTGGATGTGGTTAGAGAACCTTTAGTATAGAAATCTCGCTTGCTCTTAATTTTTCCTATTGTAATAGCTACTTGAGCAAAAACAAATTTAGAAAAATTTAGAGATACCTAGACCTACCTACCTACCTACCTACCTACCTTTACAAGAGAGATACCTGTTAGTGCTAAGCGAATAAAAAAAAATGTTTTTAAGGTTTAAAAGAAACCATTTAAGTTATTTTATATTAACATGTTTATTGCACTTGTTTATTTGTATATCACATGACTACAGGAAAGCTATGTACATAAAATTAAATTAGTTCTTAGAAATGTATTGTGGAGTGTTGAGTTGGTAAGGGTAAACTGGTCCCTTGTGGAAGACCTCTACATCCTTGAAGTACATGTTAGGCTGCTTGAAGAATGCTTCGGTGATAGGACGGTCCAAGGGGAAGCCGAAGGGTTTGTTGTCCATGACGTAGTTGGTGAATACTTCGTCGTTCTTGGTAACACCATTGTAAGGGTACACGAACACGAATAGTTGGAATGGATATCCTCCGGGGGTACCCTTAGGAAGCATGAGTCTTCTAGGCATGTTGTATGGTGTAACAGACATGTCGAATGGTACTTTGCCTTCCTCCAAATACTTCCAGATCTCGCTGGTAGGCATGCTATCTTCCTTATAGAACATGAATTCGCTAGATTTCCTTTCAATCTTGTTCTCTCCTGGTGTAAGTTTCTGGACAAACCAATCGAGTTCGTAGAATTTCTTCCAGCCCTGTTCCATTTGTACTGGGAAACCATTTTCGTCGTATTTGGGACCAATGAACATCTTGACAACAGCATCACAAGCAACATCAGACTTGACATTGATTTTGACACCGAATTTCTCGTTCGTCAGACGTGGCTTGCGGATTACGTAGCTGTACTTGTAATTATCCAATTCCCTTTCAGTAAACAGCATGTCGTTGGTCACATTGAAGTCATGATATTCGAAGAAAGTTTCCATTTTGTCAGTAGTCACCTCGTTAATCTTAACTCCAACAAAATGAAGTTCATCGTATTTGTAAGGAGCAAGGTATTCCTTGAATTGGATCAGATAGTCGACGATCCTCTGGTAAAGTTGATAGAAAGCTGGGTCACGTAGAGATGTCTGGTAGAAGTCAAGAGCACTAGGCATGAAATCGTACCTAAAAATAAGAAACAAATATTATATTCATTACTAAGTTAAAAATAAGCGTTTTAAATTTTAAAAAGGAAGAACTTTTATATTGAATGAGATTCTGGCATATTATTACATTTTTTTAAATTATAATGAGATCAACAGATTTGAATTCTTTCTAACAAACGGTTAATTCATGACGATGGAGCAAGAGAAACTTACTTTGAAACTGGTTTAGGACTGCCACCAAGTACGTGACGAGCGGTAATTTCATAGGAGTGTTGGTAATCTTCAATATGTTCTTCAGAGTACAAATCAGCGTTAGTCTGCCAATAGTTGCCAACGAAGTTCATAGCCTTAGGGCTATGGAAGTCAATTTCCTTGTCAAACTGCAAGAAAAATTTGAAATAGAAAAGAATACTAAGGCGGTAGTAGTTTTATGATACACATCATGACTAGATACTTACAGCCTTGAAGTGGCCTTGTTGCAGATATTGGAAGAAAGTCTTCTCGTAAGCGTCTAAGAAGCGGACAGGCTCAAGATTCTTTTCACTGTGAACGTCGTAGTAGTTACTCCTTTGAGCAAAAGGAATGAAACTGGTTTCCAGTTGTGGATAATAACCAGTCTTGAATGGCAAGTACCAAGAGAACTGAGGAATTGGCCCTAAACCATTGCTGAGACGTTCCAGACCGTAACGAGCCAACAATTGCTGGTAGAAATAGAAGTAAATCTCTCCACGGCGTTCTTTGAACATACCATATTTGTCCGAGCTCCACCAGAAAGGCAAGTGGGTGTGGAAGTAGTAGTAGTAGGCATTCAAACCGATATCTTCAGTGAAGTATGAAAGCTTCTGTTCATCGTTGGGGTAGGTTAAAGAGCTTGAGTAATTGGAGTAGAACACAAATTTGTCATTTTCTTTAACCACACCATAGTCAACAGATCCCTCAGTACTACTTTGAAGGTGGTTCAGGAAGAATTTATGGAAAACATCCATATTAAAGAAATAATGAGGATATAACTCATAAGGAGCGGGGACAACAATTCCTTGACAATCGGGTCGCTGAAGGACAGCAATATAGTATGCATATAAGAACTGCTTCTCGTTAAGGTAAACCTTAGCCCAGGCGGCGGTTTTGTAGAAGGTTTCGAAGTCTTTGGCATAGTAGAATACGTGGAACAGGGCGATGGCTTCATCCCTCATCTTCTCATAGAAGACTGAGAATTCATGATATTTGGGTAAGAAGCCTGTTTTGTAGAGTGTCAAGAACTCTTCAACAGCCTTTTTGTTCTGTAAAATAATATTTTTTTCGTTAGTAAGTACAAGTGTTTTAACATTGAGAATGGCAAAAAATGTGATGTTCGAATAAAACAAATAATTTTTTGCTGAGAAACTTTCTCTAAATAACTTTTATTTTCTAGTTACTTACGGTATAATTGTCGATGTTAGTTTCGATGCTGTATTCCATACCAACTTTGTGGCATTCTGCTGTATGATCGTGTTCTTCTACATGTTGGAAGAGAGATAGAACTTTCTTTTGACGGATAACGAAGTCAGCAGCAACTGTATGGCAAACAAGAGAATGTGGTTAGCAAACAATAAATTGATGATATCATTCAATATGTAAGTTATTTAATACGTCTAATACTTGCTTCATTTCAATATTTTTCTTAATTCTATATTATGTATAGTGTCTGTTTTCTGTCACACAAGATAGATTAGCAGGCTTAAATCCTGCTATTGTGTAAAATTTATGTATTTGTTAATTTATATAATATAAAAATCATCTAATATAATAGACAAATAATTCTGGGCAGAACATGACTGTTTAAAAAATAATAGAAAACTAGTCAATCCAAATAACAACCGTGAAAGCTTGTCTGGATGTTCCGAAGTTTATAGGTGTATTGCTTACAAATCAGTAAAACACTTTGGTAGACTATATATCATCACGCTAAAAGCCAAGAGATGTGGCAGTAACTATAAATTATGGTGAAGTTAGCTAGTACTTAAAAAAATATTTATTTTATGAAATGTAAAAATTTAATCATTCTTACCAGGCTTCAATTTCCATTCTTGTTTGGGGACTACAACGCCAACGGCTAAGGCCACAAGGCCTGCGAGGATCAAGACAGTCTTCATCGTTACACACCCGCTGTCAACTGTACCTCAGCAACCTCAAATGCGCTACTTAAACAATTTCAAGAGCTTATCTTAATGAACGCATTATCTTATAATAAAAATATTATGCTTTCTTTATCTGAATCACTCATGACCTTTTAATAAACAAGATCCGTTTGCTACCTAATTATTTTATTGTTTTTATAAATTGCATTTACCAATCTAATGTAAGTAAGAATAAATATTCACGGATATTTTACACAACGTCCTCTGGTCCCAAGCTAAGCTTATATGCTTGTGTTATGGGTACCAGAATACGGATATAATACATAAACTACTTTTCTTTTGTAAATACATACTTATAATACATAGTAAACACCCAGACGCAGTACAAACATTTGTATGACATTTATGGATATCACACAAATGATTGTCCTGACCGGAAATCGAACCCGAGACCTCGCGATCGGCAGTCCATTACATAAACCACTCCACCACGAAGCCCGTCATTTTTATTTCTTTTTATTTATTTTAATGTAAGTAAGATCAGGATGTAATAATAGTTCAATTATAGATATGAGACAAATTTCTTTTCACATAAATACTTCACTATAAAGTCTTATGAACACCTAAACATTATGCAATTTAGTTATAAAATTGTAATTTCGTTTGTAGTTTCAACACAATTTAAAATATTGATTGGATAGAAAAAAAATTTAAAAATACGTATTTGCAATAGCATTACACTAATTCTAGAAAAATGTTTAATATAGGGAGTTTAACGCAATCGTAATATTATTATCTAGATAAGGTCAACTATAAACCACTGAACAAGTTTTTCATTTGTTAGTCCGTGTGGTGACGGATTAAGAATACAAGTGTCACCACCCCTTTTTCTTCCCAGGGTGCTAAAAAACCGGCTAAGGAATATTGTACACACAAATAATATCCTCTCTTAGAGACGGAAAACTCGAAAAATGAACCCTGTGCCAACACGTCTGGTCAGCGCGGCACAGTAGACCATAATCCTTCCCAAAGTTGGGCCGCGCTCAACAGTAGAACGCTAATTAGCTGGAGAGAGAGAGAGAGAGAAGCTTTTCAAGCAGCGGCAGTGTGAATTGAGAATTTGACGGGCTTCGTGGTCTAGTGGTTCATGTAACGGACTGCCATTCACGAGGTCGTGGGTTCGATTTCCGCACGGGATAATCATTTGTGTGATGTTTATAAATGTCATACTAATGTTTGTTCTGCGTCTGGGTGTTTCTATGTATTATAAATATGTATTTACAAATGCAAAGTAGTATAATGTATTCTATCCGTATTCTGGTACCAATAACACAAGCGTATAAGCTTAGCTTGGGACCAGAGGACGTTTTGTGAAATGTCCATGAATATTTATTTATTAATGTAATTATACGAAAAAATCGTTAGGTATAATATAAACTTTGTAATTTGTACTGTAAATTGATTCAGCATGACAATTAAACTATGAAAAATGTCTAGTGTGAAAAGATATCATTGTGAAGACAGTGCGACTCTCGCTCCAACCCACTTACGTCCCACTGTTGAGCACGGGCCTTCCCCTACTTTTGGAGGGATTATGGTCCACTGTGCCGCGCTGACCAGGCGTATTGGTTTATTTTCTAGTTTGCCTTCTCTCACAAAGGATATTATCTATGTGCAATATCCCTTAGCTGATTTTTACAGCACCCTTGGGAAGAGATGGGGGGGTGACATTTGTATTCTTAATCTGTCACCACACCGAGAGTGCGACTATCTAGCATAAACTTAATAAATATGTTAGTACTAGTACTTTTCTCGTAACTAAGCTGTAAATTGTACCTAATAAGATGTGTGGAAGAAAGAAAACTTTAACGGCAATACCAACATGCCTAGTCAAATAAATCTGTTATACCTAAGCGGACAGCCAATGCTAAGAGCTTCGTACTTTCTAGTAAAAACTATAGCTAATTTAGTGCCCTAATGTAAATGTCGAAAGTATATAACATTAGCTAATGTCCGCGATTTAACCGAACGGCGTTTTTAAAGACGCATCTGTAGAAAAAGCAGGAAAGTGTCTATATATTTTCCTGCTCCTCGGCTTCTAGCATGTTCCAAGTGTTATTTTAGTCAAAAAAACTATAAGGCTGTAAAATTTCTTTAAAATCCATTCAGTGCTTATTTCGTAAAAAAACAACGAATAATCCCTTACACGATTTTGCATACATACCTACTTACAAACTTTCACGCTTAAATAATATATGTGTTTGGAGAATTTGACATGCATCAATAAGTTAGTAATCCCAAAAAATTTTTTCATTATTCTCAAGTCCTTTCGGTATGAATATAAAGTATATCTACTGAAACTGTTTCAATCTACACTATATCTTATATATAAAATTCACGTGTCACAGTGTTAGTTGCCATACTCCTCCGAAACGGCTTGACAGATTCTTATGAAATTTTATATGCATATTCAGTAGGTCTGAGAATCGGACAACATCTATTTTTCAAACAACTGACATTTGTATGGCAAAACATCGTTTGGCGGGTCAGCTAGTAATACTATAAAGCTGAATAGTTTGTTTGTTTGTTTGAACGCGCTAATCTCAAGAACCACTGGTCAAATTTGCAAAATTCTTTCAGTGTTGGAGCACACTTGTCGGGGAAGGCTATAAGCGATATAACGTCACACTCCGACTAATTGGAGCGAAGCATCAGTAACAAATGTTGCAAATAATTGGTCAAGTGCGAGTCGGACTCGCGCACGAAGGGTTCCGTACCATTATATATGCAACATAAGGCAACGTTATTAGTATCGAGCAAAAAACGGTAAAAAAATCATGTTTGTTGTATGGGAGCCCCCCTTAAATATTTATTTTATTTTATTTTTAGTATTTGTTGTTATAGCGGCAATAGAAATACATCATCTGTGAAAATTTCAACTGTCTAGCTATCACCGTTCTTGAGATACTGGGTACGGAACCCTAAAAATCATGTTTGTTGTATGGGAGCCCCCCTTAAATATTTATTTTATTTTATTTTTAGTATTTGTTGTTATAGCGGCAATAGAAATACATCATCTGTGAAAATTTCAACTCTCTAGCTATCACCGTTCCTGAGATACAGCCTGGTGACAGACGGACGGACGGACGGACGGACAGCGAAGTCTCAGTAATAGGGTCCCGTTTTTACCCTTTGGGTACGGAACCCTAAAAACGGGAAAAAAATTCTATATTCCACGCATACGTAGTCGCGTGAAATAGTTCACGAGATAAAACGCACCGTAAACGTAAACATATTGAAAACGAATCCTTGGCTTTTAGCGTAATGATATAGAGATGATTTAAATATGGTACTATTGTTATGATAAGCTATACACATACATAATTTCATTAATTTTAATTTCAAATGCCCACAAACATATAGACCTTACTTTTACTTCTTATTACGCTAAGCTAGTAAGATCTAGAATATCCTCGTGTTGCACAGTCTCTATGTCATTCTCCTCCGTAACATCATGTATTCTTTTAAGTAAATTCTGTTGGTCTGATATGATGTAAACTGTTATGATGTAAACTCTTGTTTACTTTCTTAGGTCTAAAGTGGAGACCACACCAGTAAATAGATAGATAGATAACTAACTCTTTATTTGTACAACATTTTACATAAACATTGCATTATGATTAAATAATTACGAACTAGTACAAATGGCAGCTTTTTCGCTAATCCATTTCTTACAGGCAACTTCGGATGGATAGGAATGTGTGTAACCTCGGTAAGTACGTAAGTGAAACTACGGTGCACAGCTCTAATTACGTGTTTGTGTAAATAAATCTTCGTATATGCCAACACGCCTGTTTTCCATAGGTGTAGGCACAGACTTGAGCGCTATCTACTACAATCTGTAAATATTTCCTTGGCCTCATATGAGACTAGGTGGTAAAAAAATTAAAAACAATTCTTTGTCCTAAAATAAGGCTCTTGCCTCCCTACATTTCTGGATGTTTTTATTCCTTTGCATAAAAATGAGAAAGGGTTTTACGTTAACCACATTTTTCTTATTTACTAATTGATGAGAACTGCGTTACTACTTATTATAAACTTATATGAGTTTTAACTTCCTACCTTTAAGCCACATCTTTAAACATAACTCAGGAAAGTCTGTTTGAAATACTTTAAGTGAGTAAGAATAAGGCTGAGATAGAAATAAAATCAGATCACTATTAAAATTTCATTTATTTATTGGGCTACACTACAAAACTAAAATATGACTAAAAGTGATATAAATAGGGTTATTTCAAAGCTATATATTCCGGTACGTTAAGTTGGTAAGGGTACATTGGTCCTTTGTGGTAGACTTTCACATCCTCGAAGAATACGTTAGTTTGCTTAAGGAACGCTTCGCTCACTGGACGGTCCAGAGGATATCCGAAGGATTTGTTATCCATGATGTAGTTCTTGAATACATCGTCAGTTTGAGTAACACCATTATAAGGATATACGAATACAAGCATCTGGACTGGAAATCCTCCGAAAGAACCCTTAGGAAGCATGAGTCTCCTAGGCAAATTTTCAGGTACTACAGACATATCATAAGGTACTTTTCCTTGCTCAAGCCACTTCATTATTTCAGCAGTAGGCATGCTATCTTCTTTGAAAAACATGAACTCACTAGATTTGCGTACTATCTTGTTTTCTCCAGGAGTAAGTTTGTGGATAGACCAATCTAGTTCATAGAATTTCATCCAATTTTCCATAATGTCTACGGGGTATCCATTCATCTCATACTTGGGACCAATAAATACTTTGACAACGGCATCACAGGCTACATCAGATTTCAGGGTGATCTTCACACCAAAAAGCTCGTGATTCAAACGTGGCTGACGAATTACGTAGCTATGTTTAAAACTTTCAAGTTCCCTATTATCAAACATCATTTCGTTTGTAATGTTGTAGTCATAGTTATCGAAGTAAGTTGTCATTTTGTCGACTGATACATCATTAATTTTAACTCCAACAAAGTGAAGTTCCTCGTGTGAGTAAGGCTTCAGGTACTCTTTGAATGCAATTAGATTGTCGATGATTCTCTGGTACAATTGGTAGAAAGCAGGATCACGAAGAGACGTTTGGTAGAAGTCCAGAGCACTAGGCATGAATTCGTACCTGGAATTATAGTTAGTTATTTTACACGCCAGTATACCAGACAATTATAAAGATCACACAAATGATTGTCCCGAGCGGGAAGCGAACCCGCAACCTCATGATCGGCAGTCCGTTACATGAACCACTGCCTTAATCATTACTACGCAGATGTTCCTTTTTTATCGTAATAGTATCTAACAATACAATAATAATAATAATAATAAATATTCATGGACATTTCACACAACGTCCTCTGGTCCCAAGCTAAGCTTATATGCTTGTGTTATGGATACCAAAATACGGATATAATACATAAACTACTTTTCTTTTGTAAATACATACTTATAATACATAGTAAACACCCAGACGCAGTACAAACATTTGTATGACAATTAAAAACATCACACAACTGATTGTCCTGACCGGGAATCGAACCCGAGACCTCATGATCGGTAGTCCGTTATATGAACCACTACACCACGAGGCCCGTCGCGGCAATGACGGCACAATGACTTACAATATTCTGTATCTATTATAAGAGCAAAGTTTTATCAAGACTTATTTAGTAACTAGTTGTTACAATTAAATTACTTCTTTATGAGAGATACTAACTTGTTAACTGGTTTGGGACCACCTCCAAGCACATGACGAGCAGTAACTTCATAGGATTTCTGATAGTTTTCAATGTGCTCTTCAGAATACAAGTCTGCGTTAGTCTGCCAATAGTTGCCTACGAAATTGATAGCCTTGGGTTTGTGGAAATCGATTTCCTTATCGAACTGTAAGTAATATATTTTGATTAAATATAAAGACTTTAAATAAAGACAAAATTCTGTGTTAAGTTCTATCAAGTTACACTTACAGCCTTGAAGTGGCCTTGTTGCAGGTATTGGAAGAATGTCTTCTCATACGCGTCTAAGAATCGTACGGGCTCCAGGTTCTCGATGTGAACGTTATAGCCATTGCTTCTCTGTGCGAAAGGAATGAATGTGGAGTCTAGCTGAGGATAGTAGCCAGTTTTGAAGGGCAAGAACCAAGAAAAGTCAGGTATTGGACCTAAACCGTTACTCATTCTTTCCATACCATAGCGAGCTAGCAATTGTTGGTAGAAGTAGAAATAAATCTCACCACGACGTTCTTTGAATACCCCAAATTTGTCTGAGTTCCACCAGAAAGGTAAGTGAGTGTGAAAGTAATAATAGTAAGCATTCAAACCGATATCCTCGGTGAAATATGACAGTTTCTGTTCAGCGTTGGGGTAAGATAGAGAGCTTGAGTAATTGGAGTAGTATATAATATTGTCATTTTCTTTAACTACACCATAGTCAACTGATTCCTCAGTACTGCCATGAAGATGGCTTAAATAGAATTTATTTAAAACATCCATATTGAAGAAATAGTATGGGGCTATTTCATAGGGGGCTGGTAGAACAATTCCGTGGCAGTCAGATCTTTGAACTACAGCGATATAATATGCGTACAAGAATTGTTTCTCATTTAGGTAAACTTTAGCCCAAGCGGCGGTTTTGTAGAAGGTTTCGAAGTCTTTGGCATAGTAAAATACGTGGAACAGGGCGATGGCTTCGTCCCTCATCTTCTCGTAGAAGACTGAGAATTCATGGTACTTGGGTAAGAAACCATTTCTGTATAGTGATATAAAGTCTTCAACTGCCTTTTTGTTCTGGAAAGAAAAAATAATGCTTTGTCAGTTGCAGAAAAACTCTTATGTTCAAGTAAGCAAAAATAATACTTACGGTATAATTGTCAATATTAGCTTCAATGCTGTATTGCATTCCAACTTTGTGGCATTCCGCCGTATTGTCATTTTCTTCTACGTGTTTGAAGAGAGATAACACTTTCTTTTGACGCATAACGAAGTCAGCAGAAACTAATTAACAAAGAAAGTTATTTAATAAAGTTTATTTATTTTTCTATGAAAATAAAATCATGTATGAAAACTACATCATATAAAATCTTAGTATTAGGGACCAGTTTTACTATGTGGAACCCTAAAAACCTATTTTATTTATGAACATAAGATAATAAAAGAAATAGCGTTAAAATCTGTTATAACCAACTATCAATATACTTAAATACTCCCTAATAATACCTACGTACGAATCTAAGAAAGTATCATAGATTAAGAATACAACACTTACCAACACATTTTCCTTCCTAGGGCGCTGTAAAAACCAGCTAAGGGATATTGTACACAAATAACCTCCTCTGTGAAAGACAGAAAACTTAATAAAAACCCTTGTGCCAAGCCTGGTCAGCGCAGCACAGTAGACCGAAATCCCTCCCAAATTTGAATAAGCCCGTGCCCAACTGTAGGACGTTAATGGGCTAGAGAGAGAGAAAGAGAGAGAAAATTCTGAGAAGTAGTAACTATTACAAGTAAGATCTTACCAGGTTTCATTTTCCATTGATGTTGTGGAATCGCCACTCCCATGGCTAAGGCCACAAGGCCCGCAAGCACCAAGACAGTCTTCATATTGCCGCAGCCGTTGTCAACTGTACCTCATCAAGGTATTTCAACAGTATTTATACAAATCGAAATTGCATTATCTCATTAATAAAAGGCTATGCTCTCTTTTATCATTGTCCCTTGTGACCCTTTGAATGAGATCAAATATATTTGTGATAAACAATAAAAGTCAAAGAAATTGTATATGTAGTTATTTCACGGGTTAGGTGGTCTTTTATAACTAAACTATCTTTTATCTGTAACTTCGTACGCGTGCTATTTAGAAATTAAACTTTTAAAATTATACAAAAAAGTCATCCTCTTGAACCAGTAGTCCATCTATTTTGTTAAAAGACATGCATCAAAATCCGTTGCGTAGTTTTGAAGATATAAGCTCACATAGCGACATACATACAAAAATAACGAGGCTGGTTTAGACTAAGTAAGGATTCGATTCTCAATAAATTACTTTTTTTTATATATTACTTTACTTGTTATGTTTACGTATGTGCCATGTCTAACAGTTTATTTGTGTTTTATATGCAAATATTCACGAAAATAGTAATATGTTTATCTCTTTGTCTTCGCTTTGTCTACCACTTCGTACATTTAAGCCTCGTATTTATGATAGGTAGGTAACTGGTCTCTTGCAAACTTACAAACTCTACTATTATATAATTTTAATATAACGCATTAGGTTTCAAGTGAGAAATTTCTATATTGACTCTAGAAACAGTCAGGGTAATACAATAGTTTAGTTAATATAACCTAGAATATGTAGTCTTGTCGTTAGGTTCATAAATAATTACGTAAATTATTTAAAATATACGGATAGTCATTAGTAATGTCTGCATAAGTCACACCGCCTGCAAGCTTTCATAAAACTTTCCTCCAAAGACGGGGTGAATCTTTAGTTTAATAAAAAAAATAATGACAGATTAAAAGCGTGGAATTATGAAATTTTATTGTTATCTAAGGTTTATAAAGTATTACATTGTTGAGACTAATTGCATCAGTCTTGATCATATTTTGTAACACGTTTATTTTCTTAAATGACACTTCTGCCTCGCCTCCATAGGTGGCAGGATGCATATTGACGAGGTGATCAATAGTCGTTAAGGCCGATTGGGAAAGAAACTACAGTGTTAATTAAATAAATATTACCCTACTCCCAAGGATGGGTATTACCACGGACAGGTATTGCTTATAAGTCGTTTTTATCGTGATACGTAGTGAGAGTTTACTAACAGTGTGATTTGCTTTTAGTGTGAAATCTGTAGTTTTAATAAACGCTAAACCTTCATTAGTGTCTCAAAAACTTGAAATTGGTTCCAATCCTACGTGCACAACTAAACTTATGTTAACTAAAAATGAAAACAACTATAGCGTATTTTGATTAATTGGCCATTTCGTTTGCACATTTTTATTAATTAAAATCGTTAGTCTATAACACATATACAGATTTTACAATTAAAAAGTACTTTTAACATTGCCGAATTGACATTGATATTGCTATTTTTATACATTATTTATTTTATCACAATGTTCTTGTCTACTGCTCCTAAGCCAAACAAGCAATATTTATTAAATTAATGTGACGGTTTGATAAGTCTCGTACGTCAAACATATGTCAAATTATACAAATACTAGCTGACCCGACAAACGTTGTTTTGCCATACTAAAAAAAAAAAAACCGAAATATAGATGTTGGCCGATTCTCAGACCTACTGAATATGTATGCAAAATTTGAGAAGAATCGGTCAAGCCGTTTCGGAGGAGTACGGTAACTAACACTGTGACACGGGAATTTTATATATTAGAATATATTTTTCATTACTATACAGTAATAGAAAAAAAAGTTATATCGGTAATACCGAGCAAAGCTTAAACAAACAAAGAAAAAAAATCTAGTTAATATTCTCAGTTAATTCACCGTACCTATACACCAAAATCTGATCTGTCCGTCAGTGTCACCACCCCATCTCCTCCCAAGGGTGCTGTAAAAGTCAGCTAAGGGATATTGCACACAGATAACATCCTCTGTGCGAGGCGGAAAACTCGAAAATAAACTCTGTGCCAATACGCCTGGTCAGCGCGGCACAGTAGACCATAATCCCTCCCAAAGTGGAGGAGGCCCGTGCCCAACAGTGGGACGTAAATGGATTGGAGTGAGTGAGATACACCAAAATCTACATCTGTTAGCGCTTTTGAGATTATTTACAAGTTAAACATCTCTAATTGTTTAGTCTACAAACGATAAAAGCACGTCATACTGAATATAAAGAACATTCGAGAAGTGGCGCTACGAATTTTATGTAGTTTTCCAAATTCTTCATTCAGTTCTATATATAAAAGAATCAATAAATTAAGAACTCGTATACTATAAACTGTAGACCAAGCAGAGTCAATCATACAACTTGCTATGGAGATATCTAGGCTTGGTCACTCACTTTAAGATTCGAAATAAAAGTCAAGAATCAGTGTATTTGTACAGAGTGGATGAATAATAATAAATATGGACTACTTTTCGTTTAACATCAGGTGGAGTGTGGTCATTTGCCTAGCCAAGCTATAAAAAACAAAGAATCGGGAAGGTTTCACTAGTGAAGGAAAACGTAGCACCCACATACGTGTACCAAATGACGAAACGTTGGATAATCTCCAAATAGGTAAAGTCATGAATGACTTAATTAAGCCCTTTATTCGGGAATCTTGGCCTCCAATAAGCTTCTTCCACAGTGGTAGTACATTTAGGCGTGCATTCTGTGCATAGGCTTCAGTTATCAGTGTTATTACAATAAATAACCTTATAGAAAACAAGTTTCAGTTTTGGTCTCGTTGCTCACTCTGTGTAATAATTGTAGTCATGAAATCGCTGCTCATTCGAGATTATTATTGATGGTACCTATATTGTTTGTGCCTAAAGTAATTGAATAAGAATAACAATTAAATTGCTCATAAGTCTAATAAAACTATAATCTATTAATCTATCAATTATTGTTACATAACCTGATACCAAATATTTATTTTCAGATGCAGCGAAAAGTATCAAAATCACAAATCCATTAATTATATCTGTTTAATAAACATATAACAAATATTTCTTTACTATGACCTATCTTAAGGTAGAAAGGTTATGACTTTGTCTTTCGTTACTTGTTAGGCATGTGAGATAATATATTATAATAATATGATACTATCTTTTTAAAAAAATAATGAGGAGTGATAGCACTTGGAATTGATAAAATGGATAGCAAAGTCAGAGGTCTAGAGTCGTCGCTAAGTCACGTTCTATTTAATAATTTTACTGTGATATTTACAATGAAATTACGTGTTTAAAGTCTCAATATGTGCTGGTCTATAATTTAGCAAATACTTATTATAAGTATAAGCCTGTGAGTGGTCCGTGTGGTGAACACTAATGGTCTTATTCATAATGACTTATCGGAGGTTTAAAAGTTCGCTAAAATCAGTTCGCGAAAATTGTCAAAACTGTTATTCATAATAGTTTTTTTACGCTAAAACGTTTATTATCTCTCCGATAAAATCTCCTTTTAAACCTCCGATAAATCATTATGAATAAGGCCATAAAAACACAAATATCACCACCCCCTTTCTTTCCCAGGATGCTGCAAAACCTAGCTAACGAATATTGAACACAGATTACATCTCTTGTGAAAGAGGGAATATCGATAATAAACCCTGTGCCAACACGCCCGGTCAGCGTGGCACAGTAGACCATAATCTCTTCCAATGTGAAGGGTTCCCTTGCCCAACAATGGGACGTTAATTGGCTGGAGAGAGAGAGAGAGAGAGGTATAAGCGCTTTTATTATTTAATTTCAGCATATCAAGAACAAGCAATGTAGCAGAAAAAATAGATGAAATATATCATAATTGGCAAACACAATACAACTTTCTTGTTGTCGTAAAAAATATGTATCACGGTAAGCTGCACCCCCATGAGCTTTGAGTATCATAAATAAATAAATGTTTATGAATATTTCACACCGTTGTGTGAAATATTCATAAACATTTAATAAGCTTAGATAGGGAGCAGTGGACGTTTCCACTGCTCCCTATCTAAGCTTATTTACTTGCGTTATGGGTACCAGAATACGAATACTGCTACTACTACGAATGCTACATAAATTTTCCTTTGCAAATAGGAAGTTACAATACATAAAAAACTGGTCAAGTGCGAGTCGGACTCGCGCACGAAGGGTTCCGTACCATTATCTATGTAACATAAGGCAACGTTATTAGTATCGAGCAAGAAACGGTAAAAAAATCATGTTTGTTGTATGGGAGCCCCCCTTAAATCTTTATTTTATTTTATTTTTAGTATTTGTTGTTATAGCGGCAATAGAAATACATCATCTGTGAAAATTTCAACTGTCTAGCTATCACCGTTCTTGAGATACAGCCTGGTGACAGACGGACGGACGGACGGACGGACGGACAGCGAAGTCTCAGTAATAGGGTACCGTTTTTACCCTTTGGGTACGGAACCCTAAAAACAAACAGACGAGTACAATAAATCTATACTTATAATAAATCTGTAGAGAGGTCAATTCTGTACATGAAATATATTTTCAAAATAACTATCAGGGGGTGATTAGTGATCGATACTGATGCCAAAAATGCAATCAGTAAAATTTTTGTCTGTCTGTCTGTCTGTCCGTCTGTATGTTCTTTATAGAAACAAAAACTACTCGACGGATTTTAACGAAACTTGGTACAATTATTCTTCATACTCCTGGGCAGGTTATAGTATACTTTTCATCACGCTACAATCAATAGGAGCAGAGTAGTGAAGGGAAATGTTGGGAAAACGGGAAAAGGTGCTCCATTTTTTAAGCTTCCGTCGCGTGTGTAGCCTTAATGGTTAAAGTTACATAGAAATCATGTATGACGGAAATATTCTACATAAAATTGTCTAAAAAATATCCCGAAACAGCACTATATTTTATGGTTGACTCACAATAACACGTGTAACTCCTGATAGCTTAGCAGTTCGTTCATTCTGATTATATTTGTTTACTCTTACGTTTATAATAGTCTCACTCAAGCAGTAGTTAAAAATGTTGCAAAAACGGGGAAAATTTTCTAAATTCTACGCGGACGGAGTCAAGGGCAACAGCTAGTATTTAATAAATATGACACAAATAAATGTACTGTGCGAAGATTAAAACAAAGACTTCATGAACGTCAGTCCGTTACGTGAACAACGAGGCCCGTCGAATTATTAAACAATAGAAGTTGATATTGGCTATTATCAGGGCACCTCTGGAAAAGTGTTTGTTGTAAAGTTATAAGTTATACTAGCTGTTGCCCGCGACTCCGTCCGCGTGGAATTTGGAAAATATTTTTTTTTGCAATAAAAGGTAGCCTATGTCCTTTCTCAGCGTCTAAAGATTGTCTGTGCCAAATTTCATCAAAATCGGTTGAGAGGTTTAAGCGGGAAAGCGTAACAGACAGACAGACAGAGTTACTTTCGCATTTATAATATTAGTAGGGATTAGAATATGTATGCCGATTTTTCAAGGGTGCATGCGTAGCGACGGAATAGAATCACGTTAGTGTGTTACTTCGCTTCGACGCTCTATCGTCTCAGCCTATGGGCAAAAGTAGTAATGTTAGGATGATATTGAAAAAACAGTATGTATAGCTGTCTTTGCTAATTTAGTACTCGAAGTTGATAATAATAATATAGAAAATATCACGCTAAACCAGAAACAATACAGCACATAACAGGAGCATGCATCACACTAACACCGAACGATTACACTCACAGACATAATCAACTTTCACACATAATACACCAAAAACTAGCTGCTAAATATAATCTCATTCACACGTCTCATGCATGTCATACACCGTATTACAAATACTCACCGTCGCCAGTACTAGAAAATTCCACACATAAAATGTACTATGACGAATCTTTACACTTATTGTTGTCTGTATATTGTTTGTATTAGGTACCGCAATATCAATTATGTATGTATGTTTATTGATTTTATCTACTAAATTTATATCTGGTCTGTTGTTATATACGGTGTGATCGGTAGGAATGTATGGTGCGCCATACATACCGATCACACCGTATATAACAACCTACCTAATACAAACAATATACAGACAACCATAAGTGAAAAGATTAGGAAATATACAGAACTACAAGAAGAAATAAAAAGAATTTGGAAAATGGAGCGAGTCACAATTGTTCCTATAGTAGTTTCTACAATAGGTGTAATCGCTAAACAACTATTTATTAGCCTAGACATACTCAATCTCTCAAAATAGACATATCTCACTCTACATAAAGCGTCGATTTTAAACACATGCCGTATAGTTGGCAAATTTCTTCAATTAGATCAGGATAATAGCATTGCACCTTCTATTCAAACTTAAGACAACACTTGGCTTTGAGCCCGTGTTCTCTTAATAATATCGGGAAAACCGAGAACCTGAAGTTTAAAAACAAAATAATAATAATAATAATAAATATTTTATTTTTCAAATAATATTACAGTTGTTGCTTACTACTACTCTCGTGAGGTATAGTATATGTTGATCTACGAGTCTACTTCAATCTTGGCTGGAGTTTTTTCAACATTTTCCTTTCTTTTCTTATCTAACCTAGATATTTGACAACAATAGTTGATGTTTAAATGTTTTTCAGATATCGAATCCACTACATTATGAAAAAATATTGCATAATATTTTATGTGTCTTGATGTCATAATACAGACTTAACCCGATTTAAATGAGGTTAAGTCATAATTAAATACACAGAATGTAGATAACTGTAGTCGATTTGATAACGCAACATTGTATGAAAGCAAGTTCATGGCCAGATAATAATATATTTAGGTTCGATATTTTTTAAGTATACATCAAAAAATATTTATATTTTTTACTCAATATTATATTGTTTTACGATGGATAAGCAATAGGCATTGTTCATATTTTTTTAAAACTCTTAATTCGAAAACCATTTCGGGAAATGGAGTTCCTGATCATGATCCATTAGTTTTTTTCGGAAAATTTGCTATAATAACGATTATTTTTCCAAAAAAGCAAATGCTCTCTATTTGCCCTTGAAATGAAGGCATTAAAATATTAAGGCGTTCATAAGGATATGATCAATGGACTCAATGGTCAGTCAAAATTGGTCTATTAAATCAACTCGGCAACTTTGAAAAGAATTATTGCAATCTGTCTTAAGTCTATCAGGAAAAGGCAATACACAGATTGCGTAAAACGATGACGTCACAACATTTAAAAGAAGATCTTTAAGTATTTTTTAAAAATTCTTCATAGTGAATATTTTTAAAATATTGAAATCAGTTGCATAATATAGTCTATATTTTGTAAAAAAATAAAAAAACAGAAGGTCAAAAATTAATAACAATTCCAAATGTTTTATGCTATAAGTATATTTTAATATATAGCATAAAAAATTGCCTATCCATCTTCATTCTCGAATATCTATTATCACAATTTTATTAAAATCGATACAGTAGTTTTTATGCAAAAGCACGATAGACACACAGAGATACACATTACACATAGAGTTAGAATATCGGTAAGGGCACGAATCTTTACTTAGAATGAAACATATCGTTATTTTTGTATCTACGTCCTTGTGAAACCTTATATCTTAAAAACTGCGCAACGGATCTTAAGACGATACCAAAATAGCTTCGTGCATTTTTCTACGTACGAAGTTTTCATTGTTTCTTTAGATTGAATAGCTAGAGCTCTAATTTTTAAGTATATGTTTTTTCAATATATAATCTAGGATCGCATAAACTCAGAAACACGATTGAAAAAAGTTTTCTCGATAGAAAATCTTAGCGAAACAAGCTCTCTATTTTTTTATTTTTTTCATTTGTCGGTCTATTGTCGCGTATTAACTAATGAAATAACTTTAAAAACATAAGTAACTATTATATATAGAAACACGTAAATCAGAATTAAAATATATTTAGTAGATTTTGAGTAAATAGGAAAAGTATGCCTAATTCTTCATTTTCTGTGCCTACTGGCTGTGTTAATATGTACGTGTCTGCGATGATATACGATAATATTGATGTAGGCCCTTAATGCGTCCTTTTAATACATAGAGTCCTTCAAGAGAAAGATGCCGATTGCCGTTTGTTTGCTACATTTTTCAATGATATTTCGCTCCTATTGGTCACAGCGTGATATTGTAATTATAGCCTTAAAGCCTTTCTTGACAAATGTGCTATCCAACACTGAAAAATTTTTTAACATCGGAACAGCGATTTCTGTGATTAGCGCATTCAAACAAACAAACTCTTTAGCTTTATCTTAAAAGAATAGATATACAATAACAATTTAGTTACTTGTTGATAAAACAAGCAACATAACTATCAGACGAAACGTCTAAGCAAGAAATACCTACCTACATTTAATGTGTAATTCTTATGTGATTGTTTTCAAAACAAAGTTGATATGGACATAGCCAACTGACAAGCTGTTATCTTTTTATAGGCGAATTAGAAATAAACAACCCACCACAACATATTTTCGCATGTGTAATGTGTTTATGTGTGTGTATTATATAAATAATCATTAAGAGGATACCAAAATAGCTTCGTGCATTTTTCTACGTACGAAGTTTTCATTGTTTCTTTAGATTGAATGGCTAGAGCTCTAATTTTTAAGTAAGTATATGTTTTTTTCAATATATAATCTAGGATCGCATAAACTCAGAAACGCGATCGTGAAACTCAGAAAAGTTTTCTCGATAGAAAATCTTAGCGAAACAACCTCTCTCATTTTTTTTTTCATTTGTCTATTATAGCGTATTAACTAATGAAATAACTTTAAAAACATAAGTAACTATTATATATAGAAACACGTAAATCAGAATTAAAATATATTTAGTAGATTTTTTAGTAAACAAAAAAAATATCCCTAATTCTTCATTTTCTATACCTACTAGCTGTGTTAATATGTACATGTCGACGATAATATTGATGTAGGCCCATAATCAGTCAATGACAAACAACTTGGAATGAAACTAAACTTTATACCATGACTTTTGGTTAAACTCGTACTGAAATACCGATTAAATTCCGATTTTGATATCAAAAGTCTGAAAATAAGGCATGCTATTAGAAAAACCAGAATCAGGTATCGTACTTACACATAGGTACATTGTAAGAACTCTTTATTAATATCTGTTAAAGAAAATATCTAGCAAATATGAACCTAACTACATAGTTATAAAATCTAATAAATTAACGTTTGAACCTTACTCAAACCCTCAACCGTACTATTACAAACTATAGTGCTTTCAATGAAAGCACTGTAGTTTACATACATAAATACATATATACGGTATACATAAATACGGCAACATATAACATTTCTTTTTATCGCCATCTGTCTTTCAAATTTATAAAACAACTACATCACGGCCGTACTAAGAGGGTTCCCATTTTGAGTAACAGAATTTACGTTATTTCTAAATAGGTGGCGCTGTTAATCTTATTTAATCTATTCAGAGATGGCGCTATATGCTCCAACTAAAGGTTAACTTTTATGCAACTTTTAAGAAGATGCGGGGTTGTATTATTTCGAAAAATCATAAATTTAAAATCATTTTAAGAAGAATATTACTGATTAAATTACTTGCAAGTTGGTTGATTTTGGTTTAGAAGGGTATTAAAAATTTAGTTTTTCTAATTTAACTCTTGTGTCTTGTATGTTAGTATTATACTATATTCTATATATCTATCTATATTCGTTATGTTAGTAGTATACTACTAACATAAAAAATCCGAAAGTATGTGTGGACGGATGTAGAGATATTTGTTACTGTTTTCCGCAAGCACTACTTATTGGATTTTTATAAAACTCTACAACATAACCAACTGAAACAAATGATCAGAATCAGTAATGTATCAGTACAGCAGAATATACTAATACAAACTGTTGCTGAATTTATAAAACTTTCTCCGTTTTTGCAATATTTTTCACTAACGCTTCGCTCCTAACGCTCACTCAGCGTGATGTTATATAGCCTATAGCCTTCCTCGACAAATGTACTATTCAACAATGTAAGTAGGTATTTTTCAATCCTAACAAATAGTGCCTGAGATTAGAGCGTTTAAACAAACAAACTCTTCAGCTTTATCGCAGCAATATCAAGTATAGGTACATAGATACTACCAGTACCCATACAATAAAAGGCCCCTTATAATAAAACCGATCACACAATGTTTTCCATTACTTCCGCTATTAGTGTTCACTCACTGTATAGCTATGAAAAATGATAGGAAATTTATTATCTTAACTCAAGTTATATCAGGTACCAGCTTATAACTTCAACTTACTTCTTCTCTTTATGATAGCACTAGTTGTTACTCCGTGTGGTGACGGATTAAGAATACAAGTGTCACCACCCCATCTCCTCCCAAGGGTGCTGTAAAAGTCAGCTAAGGGATATTGCACACAGATCCTCATCCTCATCCTGTGTGAGAGACGGAAAACTCGAAAACAAACCCTGTACCAATACGCCTGGTCAGCGCGGCACAGTAGACCATAATCCCTCCCAAAGTGGAGAAGGCCCGTGCCCAACAGTGGGACGTAAATAAGCTGGAGAGAGAGAGAGAGAGTTGTTACCGACGACTTCGTACGCTTGCAATTTAGAAATATTTCTGCTTTTTTGCAACCTTTTTACTGATGCACCGCACCTATTAGTTGTTTAATTCGAAACAGTAGTTTTTGAGATTAGCGTGTTCCAACAAACAAACTTTTCAACTTTATAATATTGGGATAGATCTTCTGTGAGAAATAGAAAACTCAAAGTTAAACACTATGGTATCAGCGCCATTGCGCATTGTAGACCACTTATCCTGCCGAAGAGGAGGAGGCTCGTCAGCTCGTACCCATAAGTAGGACGTGAGACAAGAAAGATAATGATAATGATAATTTTGAATGAAAAGATTTTTTTATTTTGTAGATGAAATAAAATATGTGTATAAAATTAAATATATCATTACCAAACATAATCCTGATTTTAACTATTTTAATGATTACCTTGCATCATGGAAGCCAGAAAAGTCTACATACATATAACCAAAAAATAAAACAAAATACAAAAATAATAAAAAATTATATTTCTTAATATTTTATAGCGATACATAACATGTTATGTATGACATGAACATGAGATCTGTATAGCTGACTAATAAATAAATTAAATATAGAACAAGATCTACATAAATAACACTACATATTTAGCAGCATTATTATGGTACCTATTCTATGTACACAACTAAACTTAACTAAAAAATGAAAATTGATAGTATCATTAACACAATTCGGCAATGTTAACTGAACTTCTCACTCACTCTCCGTGTGGTGACGAATAAGAATACAAGTGTCACCACCTCATCTCCTCCCATGGGTGCTGTAAAAGTCAGTTAAGGGATATTGCACACAGATAACATCTTCTGTGAGAGACGGAAAACTCTAAAAGAAACCCTGTGCCCACACGCCTGGTCAAATGGGCTGGAGAAGAAGAGAAAAACTGAGCTTTCTTATTATAAAAACTGTGTATTATAGACTAACGATTTTAATTAAATTAAATGTGCATCGCGAAGTAACCAAATAATCAAAATATGTCATAGTTGCTTTAATTTGTTAGTTATGTTTAGTTTAGTTTTGGACGTAGAAATGGTACCAATGTCTTATAGCACCTTGTCCACGTATAGAAAATCGAGCTAGACAGCTTGGAAACTAATCTAATCTATACTCAAATTTCTTCTTAAACGTAAAGATCATTAGAGCGAGAGTAGTGGAGCTTATATAAGTAAACTGTAGTGATACTCTAGCTAGGATAGTCTCACCAATGTTTACACGTCGTATATTGTCTTATAAGAGTCGCTCTTTGGTTATTGAATATATCGTAGACAAGGCCTATTGAAGAAACAAATTTACATTGACAGAACATAAACAAAGTTTATATAGATACGAATAGTATCGTAAAATAAATACCATGTAATAATCAACAGTGAAAGCGAGATTCTCTACATTTTATTCAGCATGAGGAACTACAACTTCAGGTGTATGCTTGTGGTGAATCATAACATCTTGTAACCACACGTTCTTCAGGCCAGCAATTTGCCAAGTGTAAACCGGCCTGTTGAATGGGAAGCCGAGCAGATCATTGGTAAGGTAGCGAGCTCCAGTGCCAAGTCCAAGAGACGTTGTTGGATCAAATCCAGTGCCGTATGGAGTAGTAGGTTTGAAGTATTCGGAGATATAAGCAATTAGGACGAAAGGCATGCCACCCGCACGACCTGCAAGGAATAAGAATAATATTATCACAGAAAAATATGTTTTTAAAGTAATTCTCTCTCCAGCATAGTAACGTCCCACTGCAGGCCTCAGACCTCCTCCACTTTGGAAAAGTAAAAACATACTAAGATTGCGCATAGATATTTTTAGTTTAATATAATCTATCGATACTAATAGTATAAAGTTGAAGAGTTTATTTGTTAGATCGCGCCAAATCTCAAGAACTACTGGTGCTATTTAAAAAAGTATTTTTGTTTTGGATAGTCTATTTATTGAGAAAGGCTTTAGGCTGTATAACATCACGCTTCGACTATTACGAGCGAAGCATCAGTTAAAACTGTTACAAAAATGGGGTAAATTATCCAAATTTGAGGGCTTCTGTTGTGTGGGCTGCGTTAGTGATTTTAATGTAGCATTTATTTTCTAAATTCTATGCGTATGAGTTCGCGGGATATGTCTAGAGTTTGTATAAAGAGTGATTTATATATTATCTTTTAATAATCATTTGCACTATACCTTTCGGCAGTATCAGATGGTGAGGCGCTTTAAGTGAGTCCTGAATATCGTTAATAACAAACTGTTCGTCGTCCTTTAATGCTTTCAGCACTTTCTCTTTTATTTTGAAGGTACTAGTCATATCTTTGGCCACATTATCATTATCGTCAGAATTACGTGTGATAACGGATTCTCCAGCAGGCACTGTAAAGATTAATGTTTTATTAAATATTACATATGCTCCATAACACAAGCATTATAAGCTTAGCATGGGATTAGAGGACGTTGTGAGAAATGTCCATTTATTTGTTAAGAGGATACCAAAATAGCTTCGTGCATTTTTCTACGTACGAAGTTTTCATTGTTTCTTTAGATTGAATGGCTAGAGCTCTAATTTTTAAGTATATGTTTTGTTCAATATATGATCTAGGATCGCATAAACTCAGAAACGCGATTGAAAAAAGTTTTCTCGATAGAAAATCTTAGCGAAACAACCTCTCTCATTTTTTATTATTTTCATTTGTCGGTCTATTATCGCGTATTAACTAATGAAATAACTTTAAAAACATAAGTAACTATTATATATAGAAACACGTACATTAGAATTAAAATATATTTAGTAGATTTTGAGTAAACAAAAAAAATATCCCTAATTCTTCATTTTCTATACCTACTAGCTATGTTAATAGGTACATGTCGACGTTAATATTGATGTAGGCCCTTAAGTAAAATAGTTATAATCCAAACTACGTATGATTATAAACCTAGTTATACTTACAGTCATAAATAAATTCGTCAAACATATAAGCGTTTTGACTGTTAACGTGTAATGGAATTTCATTATTATGGCTGTCATATTTTGGAGCTAAGAATAATCTTACTACCACTTTCTTAGCAACTTCACTCTTTATATTAACGCGGATCTGGAACTTCTTGTGGTTTAATCTTGGGTGCTGAACTAGAACACTGATATTATGTAACATTACTTCACCTGAAATAGGTATGACGTGAAATGAAATATTTAATATCTTATTAACCATCCTGTCTTGTCACTAGAATTGCAATAACTTACTATGTTCTTGAGTAGTGTGGAGATGATTGGTAACATTCATATAAGTGTTTTCAAAATAGGTTACCAATTTATCTACGTCAACCTTTTCTATAGATACTTGAGGCAATGCAAGTTCTTCTTGTTTGTAAAGAGGCAGTTGTTCTTGCCATAGCTCAAATAAACCTAAGACACGTTTCCAAATCATGTAATAAGCAGGATCACGAAGTACTGTTTGATAATGTTCCAAGACTGAGGGTAAAACCAATGGGATGTAACTGAAAGAATATATAAATTTACAAGGACTAGGTATATTAAAACAGTCCGTGTGGTGACGGATTAAGAATACAAGTGTCACCACCCCATTTCTTTCCCAGGATGCTATAAGAGCCAGCTAAGGGACAATATAAGCAGTTAACGTCTACGGTGAGAGGAGGAATACTGGAAACGAAATCCTATGCCAACACGCCTGGTCAGCTCAGCACAGTAGACCACAATCCCTCCCAAAGTGGAGGAGGCCCGTGCCCAGCAGTGGGACGTTAATGGGCTGGAGACATATTGGAGAGTTACTACAAAAATATGCTGATTATACATACTGGTTGTAGTACTGGTGTTCATGTGTAAGAGAATTGCCTAAAACCTTCTTCCAAATGCTGATAAAGTCTTTATAGTAATGCACATTCGGTGAATCAATACTGGCCTCAATAAGACGACCTACAACGTCCATAGCTTCAGGTACTTGGAGATCAATATGGCTACCATCATGCTGAAACATTGTTTCAAAAAAATCATATTTTCTGTAAATATTGAGTTTTAAGGAATATGTAAAAATACACTTACGTTAATAGCATACCCTTTATCAATAGAATCACGTATTCTGTGTTCGTATTCATCGATTTCCTTCATTTCATTTACAAATTCAGGTTGATTCAGATGGAAATGATTTGGTCTTACTGGGAAAGGAATACCGTTATGGTACAGAAGCCCAGATGTATAGCCGTCCTCAACTACGTCGTTTCCAAGTTCAGGAATTTCACCGAGTCCGTTAGATAGTCTTTCCATGTAATAGCGAGCTAATAATTGTTTGTGAACAAACCAGAATAATTCACCACGACGATCTTTGTATAATTTCACAAGATCACCACCGAGCCAGTTAGGTTGTGAAACATGGAGGTTGTAGTACGCATTATTAAGTTGATAATCATGAGTAAAATATGCCAACATTGTCGCTGCCTTGCTGCTGGATGTAGTATATGGCCAGATTGTGGAATTCCATTGAATGACGACATTTTCATCCCATTTGTAGGTAGATGAATAGTGCTCAATATTATGGTAACCATGTGTGTTTATCCTTTGTGCTGTAGTCATAATTTCACCATTGTTGAAAAATGATGGAAATACTTCATAGAGGTGAGGAACAAAAATGCCTTGAGTATCTTTTCGGTTTAAAATCACAACATGGAGAACATATGCGAAAAGATGTTCGTTTACATGCTCTCTGAGGTAGACGACAGTTCTGTAAAACGTGTCATAATCTTTAGCGGAAAATAGCACGTTAAACAAAGTAGCGGCCTCGTATGCATGTTCTTTCTGGTGTATATTAAACGGCAAAGCTTTTGGCAAAGTCCATTGATGTTGCAGCATCTGTATGTAGACATCTAAATCATGTTCATTCTGAAAAAAGTAATAATTTCCTAAATTTTAATACTAAAATAACACTTGCATTACATCGTCATCAGTCCTCAATATGTGAGCGAAATTACAGAACGATCCAACCATTGCAAGTGGGTGAAAATCACTTTCAAACACTCCGTTACATGGATAATTACATACACACATAGATAGATGGATAGACAGATACGATCAAAACTAATAAAAGCGTATTAAAAAACTTACGCTAAAGTGTTGCTTATTATTTTCCAAATTCCAATTATTAATAATAGTTTTACAGGATTCCAAATGATTTGGCTCATGCATATGTAAATACAAATTCATCAAATCCAATTGGCGTTGTAATAACACTTTATCAGCTGAAATAACAAATTACGAAATAAGTAAAATACATTTTCTACTGCCTTTACGGTACCTGTAGCTTATTTTAACTTGTGTATAACTTGTATAATGACTCAATAAGCAGAATACTCCTTTGAAAATCGCAAATGGAGTAAAAAGCATGTATGTAGGTACGATGTTACGACGACATTAAGGTTCTCTTGCAAAATTACGATAAAAATGCTACGGACTATGTGCTATTTATGAACAGCTATAGCAGTATGGAAAGATTATTGATTATTGTTTGACGGGCTTCGTAGTCTAGTGGTTCATATAACGGACTGCCGATCGCGAGGCCGCCTCTGACATTCATTTGTGTGATGTTTATAAATGTTATACAAATGTTTGTTCTGCGTCTGGGTGTTTACTATGTATAATAAGTATGTATTTACAAAAGAAAAGTAGTCGTATTCTATCCGTATTCTGGTAACCATAACACAAGCATAATAAGCTTAGCTTGGGACCAGAGGACGTTGCGTGAAATGTCCATAAATATTTATTTATTTTTAGTTTATTTATTTTATTATTTGTCCGAAAATATATCATTACATATCACTAGCATAACATAGTTTTATTTGTAAAAAGAAACGTTTTTTACTTTCAATAATGGAAAACTATAGAACTTACAGATGAAGCCAAGGAATGAATGATGAAGCCAAAGAAGTATGTTTGAATCGTAGCAGATGGCGCTCTATAGTCTCTGCCTACCCCCATGGGAAAAAGGCGTGCTGTTATGTTATGTTTTGTTATAGAACTTACCAACTTTCGGAGTAGTATTCCTAATGGGGTCACATAAAGCCCCGACCACAAAAAGGGCCAGAACACACACCACTAAACGAGCCATGATTGTGACCAGATTTGCATCAATAATAACTCATATTTATATGCTATGATTGTTTTCTATTTATTTTATAGGGCACTTGTTTATCTCAGGTCAATTCTTTTAATTGGCATCACTATCAAGGTGCATGTTATAGTAAAATTGCAATAATAATAGATATTAGTTCACGAATAGTACTATTTTAGGTTTTGTGTGTGCTATTGACATCAGGCCGATTATTATTTGTCCCAGCCCATTGACATCCCTCTGTTGGGCTCGGGTCTTTGCGATTTCTAGAAGATATTTGGTATACTATGCCGCGCTGTCAAGGAGTATTGGCATAGGGTTAAATTTCAAGCTTTTAATCTCTCACAAAAGTTGTTATCTGCTTCTAATATCCCTTAGCTGGCACTTACAGCACCCTGTGGGAGGAATTCACCACACCGATAATGTAATATATTATTCACTACTACTATATTCACATCACCGACTTCTTGTGTTCCGCACATAACGACCTGGATTCGGAGTCGATGAAAGGTGAATCGTGATTATAGCCACTAGTTTTGAGGGTTGTTGAAAGAAAAGCTGGTAATATTTAGTGCTTTACTTTGGAGCCTACCTTTGGTCACTTCAGATTATTAACCTTGCGGGCTATGGCAGATAGGTGCCTACATAATTTGGTCCTTATGGCCAACACGATTTTGCGATTTGTAGTTTTGTTATTGAGACAAAAAATGTAGGACAATTTTTCAGTCATCAACATATTAAGAAAATCGTACAAAGCAAAATCGCATTTAATTTTGATAAGTGAAAGTACTTAAAATTTCACAGTAAAATATTACGCATATAACTTTTTACTAAAAATATCTATATGTCATATTCCCACTACGCTGAATTAAACCTTTTTATATAATAATTAATTATTCCATTGAAAATCCATTATATTATTACAAATCGCATATGACATGAGAAAACTTTGTTTTAACATTTAATATTACGTAGAATATTATGTACTGACTAGGTGAGGCCCGCGGTTTCAGCTGCGTTCAAAGCACAGTTTAAAGTTACCGTCAAGCTCCTCGAATTCTGGTTTCATTAAAAACCAAACAGGTTGTCTGGGAGAAATCGCCACGAGCGATAAGACCGCCACTTGTACAATTTGTATATCTATGTAATGTATTATTATTGATTACCTATACCATTTAAAAAGTACAATAAAGAGTTTAAATAAATAAATAAAATAAATTCTTACGAACGCCCGCGTCTATAATATTAAAATAGGTTGTTCATTTAATTTAAACAATTTACGAGTTCTGACTGAGAACCAATGACAAAACATTCGTTTTAAATATCATAGAGCGGCTGAAATATATGACTAAAGGCTTCGTATCAACGAGAGATAAATTAACTGTTTGACTCGTGGTCTTGGATTTGATTTGCTAGTCATGACAAGACACACCACTAAAATTATATCTCTTGATCACAGATATTTCATACTTTGTTTTAGTGTTGTCTATAATTAATATATACTACAAAAATAATCAAGGTAATACTATCCTGATTTGATCCAGAATATATTGTCTAAAATATCTGTTTTCATTTGTTTATTAGGTATTGTATTAATATTTGCAACTTGCTAAATAAGATTTCTTATACTTTCCGTCCTATTGTGATCTGGAAGAAATTGCTTCAAGCAATAAGGTCACATTCTATTTCTTTTACAAGTAAATAAATAAACAAATCTCATAAGGTAAACATCGTATATATCAATTTTCTATTAATTAAGTACGAAACCCTATGGATGCTAGTCAGTCTCGTAATTTAAAATATATTTTAATAGGTATTCTTAACTCTAAAAATTTTGAAGCTTTTTTATTGTACCAGAAAATTCTAGAACACATCAAAATTTTTGCTGACAACATATATCGTATGTTTTCTTTACTGTCTCGATAAGATTCCAGAATCATCATTATTTCGTAACGAAAGTAATATCTATATTGTTTATAAAAACAGCCGTTTATAATAATAACATTAAATCGGCAGACACTGGTGATAAATTATTGTCTTATCTTATGACTAGCTAATGCCCGCTGTTTCACCAGCGTTAATAGGTAGTTATTGAGCCTCCCCATCCTAAATATACACCTAACCTTAACGCATTATACAAAAAAGCCATCCTCTTTAACCACTCTAACTTCTGAAAAAACCGCACCAAAATCCGTTGCGTAGTTTTGAAGATATAAGGACATACATCGAAACAACGACTCTGGGTAAAAAAGACAATAATTTTTATGATTTACAGACTAGACTTAGCTCGTGACTTTGCTCTCCGGATTACACGAATCAGTGGTTTGAGCAATTGTGTGTTACTTTCCTCTTTGACCTGTTAATGTTCCACTATGGACGACAGGCCTTGAGGGTATTTAGAACTATTTAGCCTACTGTACTACGTTAACTACTCTTCGGCATAGGGTTTAGTTTCGAGTTATTATTACTTAGTACGTTAGTTCTATCAATTTGAAAGAAAGTTGTCTAGATACAGATTTTTATAACTAGTTTCAATTAGATATATACCAAAAGGTATAATATTGTATAGCTAACACCAGGTTTAACGTATTTATAATTTTATTTACTAAATAGGCGAATCCAGAGGATTTCCTCTAAAATGTAAAAAATAACACAAATATTGAGTGACATTCGGCTTGAGTTCCTTTTTTTATTTAAGTGAAATAAATTGAAAATCAATACAATATCCTGATTGCGCCTTTTTTATAGTTCTAAATAATGCATACAAATAAGCTACATAGCTACACCACAACAATTTAAACCAAGTAGGTATACCTAAATATAGATAATCGCAAATATCCAATCTCAGACAAACAAACTTTATAACGTTAAAATGATCAATTAAATTGGTTCTGGTTTGGACCAATAACAACATAATTAATAAATATGGGTATTATTAATTAATTGTTCCAACGAAACGAATCGTATATTAAATTAAATATTTTATTGAAGACAATAGCTATATTAAAGTTAGGCAGGAAATAAAACTTATAAGAAAAACTATATATGTTACTATGTTTTTGCGATTTACATGTTTTTTGTATTAATATTGCAAATAAATTCCTATTAATTGTAATATTATGTAAGATGACGCACGCGGAAAACTAATCTTTTGAGTATATGGAAACAATAATCATTACAATAGTATTTTTTTTAAATTAATACAAAGGTTTTTGTGTCTTTGTTGTTGCACTCACGACTAAATTGAGAACTATTATAAAGTTTATTTGGATGGTACCAAATGGCGCTCTATTGTCTCTGGTTACCCCTTTCGGGAAAAAAACCCATGTAAAAACTTGCTAAGTGATATTGTATACAGATTACATCCTCTGTAAGAGACGGAAAACTCGAGAATAAACCTTACATCAATACGTATCGTACATACGTATTGGTCCGTAATCCTTATCAAAGTGGAGCAGGCCCATGCCCAACAGTGGGACTTTAATGAGCTGAAGAGAGAGAAATTTTACGGTCATTTGCATTTCGTGGTAGCTTTAATCGGAATGCCCTTCACTATGTTGCAACAAAAAAAACTTATTTTGGTTAAAGTTACTCATTAGTAAAACGGTATAATATTTAATATAAGTAATTTATTAATGGAGACTCTTATTAAAATTATTAGGGAAAGGTAGAGGGTTCTGTGACAAGACCCAATATATCACTCAGACGGTACTGGCGTACTCTGAACACGTCCGAAGTTTTGACGTGTGAGTAATTTATTGGTTTAAAAAAATAAATTACCGGATTGCCCACACATTTGTTGTGCTCAAGGTGGTTGATTCGGGTGCAGCCGCAAAAAATGATCAACGCCCGAGGCAAGATATTAACTCCCAGTAAACCGCTACTTGCATGCCTAAAACAACTAATATAGTTGATCTACTTCAAAATCATTCCTGTTTTCAGATAATAGGCTTGTTTGATTGGATATATTTATCGTAAAAAATCTTGTATTGTTATAACTATTTTATTACAAACATTATGTCATCTAATGTCTCTATCATCTATACATATATTATTATAAATCTGTAGAGAGGTCAATTCTGTACATGAAATATATTTTCAAAATAACTATCAGGGGGTGATTAGTGATCGATACTGATGCCAAAAATGTAATCAGTAAAATTTTTGTCTGTCTGTCTGTCTGTCCGTCTGTATGTTCCTTATAGAAACAAAAACTACTCGACAGATTTTAAGGAAACTTGGTACAATTATTCTTCATACTCCTGGGCAGGTTATAGCATACTTTTCATCACGCTACAATCAATAGGAGCAGAGTAGTGAAGGGAAATGTTGGGAAAACGGGAAAAGGTGCTCCATTTTTAGGGTTCCGTACCCAAAGGGTAAAAACGGGACCCTATTACTGAGACTTCGCTGTCCGTCCGTCCGTCCGTCCGTCCGTCCGTCTGTCACCAGGCTGTACCTCAAGAACGGTGATAGCTAGAGAGTTGAAATTTTCACAGATGATGTATTTCTATTGCCGCTATAACAACAAATACTAAAATTAAATAAAATAAATATTTAAGGGGGGCTCCCATACAACAAACATGATTTTTTTACCGTTTCTTGCTCGATACTAATAACGTTGCCTTATGTTGCATAGATAATGCTACGGAACCCTTCGTGCGCGAGTCCGACTCGCACTTGACCAATTTTTTTTAAGCTTCCGTCGCGTGTGCAGCCTTAATGGTTAAAGTTACATAGAAACCATGTATGACGAAAATATTCTACATAAAATTGTCTAAAAAATATCCCTAACAGCATATATCTATATTTTATGGCCGACTCACAATAACACGTGTAACTCCTGATAGCTTAGCAGTTCGTTCATTCTGATTATATTTGTTTACTCTTACGTTTATAATACTCTCACTCAAGCAGTAGTTAAAAATGTTGCAAAAACGGGGAAAACTTCCTAAATTCTACGCGGACGGAGTCGAGGGCTACAGCTAGTATTTAATATTTACGTGAACAACCTTTCCTGCAATTTATGTATTTTTATATAATGAATTATTAGCACTACTAAAATGTTCCGTATATAATATCAACTTACAAGATTATATAATATAGTCCTTTAATCCTAAAATTTAGACCAAAATTTAATACAAAGTTATACATTTTAATTTGTGTTTGATACGTTGAAGAGTTGCTAAAACAAAGAATCTTAGACAGAGGGACAATCAAGCATATTATCGTCGAACTGTTATATAGAAAAATATACTGAAATTGCAAAAATAGATCCATGCAAAAGACCTGCACCATTAACTTTTTAGTAATCATTATAATCGTTGTGTGTGTAAATACGACTTTCCCCGAAATTTCATTATCATTATCATAATAACATCAGGTGACTTTTAAGTCTCTTGTTTACACTTGACCTCAGTGTCACCTGATAATAACATATGAGTACTTTAACTCTCTTATCAAAGATTTTTATACGAATACTGTAATAGTATAAAAAATTTTAAATTTAGGTTTTATAAGACTTTCGGGCAGAAAGAAAACGTATAAAATTATTATTCCAAGACGGTTCTTGGAATGTAGAGTAATGAATTGCCGTTCACATGGCTGCAAATTCGAATGCCTTATAGAAATAATATGTATTATATTTGTACGTCGGCTTATCTTAAACAGATATACGCAAAACGGTGTCAGTGCAAAATTAAATAGAATAAATAATAATGTGTTTTCGAGAAAGAACCCCGTGCTCAAGAGTAGGACGATAAGGGGCTGGAGAGAGAGAGAGAAGGAATCTAAAAGGAAAACTAGAAACAAAATCTTATGCCAACACACTTAACCAGCGTGGCATACAAGCACATTGCACAGCATCATTGTAAATTATTTTAACAGTAGGTGTATAATATATGTATCGATCCTAATTGAAAATGCAATAATAAGAAATAAATAAATATTCATGGACATTTCACACAACGTCCTCTGGTCCCAAGCTAAGCTTATATGCTTGTGTTATGGGTACCAGAATACGGATAGAATACATATACTACTTTTCTTTTGTAAATACATACTTATAATACATAGAACACCCAGACGCAGTACAAACATTTGTATGACAATTAGAAAAATCACACAAATGATTGTCCCGAGCGGGAATCGAACCCGAGACCTCGTGATTGGCAGACCGTTACATGAACCACTAGACCACGAAGCCCGTAAAAAATATACATTATTCATTTAAATAACAACAATTTCTTTTCAGAGATAACTTCATCTCATTTATTATTCATATATTTGTTTTCGATGCCATTTTGCTCTAACATTTTATGGATGGGTACGAATTAATTTTATTCAATGCATGAGTACGCATTCGTTGAAGTATACCTACACGTCATAGCCCTTGTAAATTACAAGAACCTTATCTAAAATAAAATTCATTTAAATTAATTGAAAAAGAGCCCTCTTTTATTTACTTGCAACAATAAAATTACAATAATATTGCATACATATGGTCTTGCTAGACAATGCCCGTATAGTTCGTCGGTTTCTCTCCTATTAGGCTCCACCACTCCAGCCGACTGTTGCCAACCTCATCGGAGTGCGTCCTGCCGCCTTTCGAGGCGAGGCGTTGTATCCAGTTTGCATACATTAAAGAAAGCATTAGTAAGTAGTATGTTTGTCTCTATGACCAGTTGTGGTACCAGCGATGACATGCGGAACAGAAACGTGGTCTTTTAATATCAGCTTTGTAACTAGCTCAAGGTTGCACAGCGTGCTATAGAGATGGCCGTGCTTGGTATTTACCTACGCGATAAAATCCGAAATACGGAGTTCTGTAGCAGAATGGGTAAATCTGATATAGCCCGACGTAGACGTTCAAGTTTATTTTATAATAATTAAGTAAAGATTAGAAAAGATGGATGGTTGTGTTTGAAGGACTATTGTTTTACTATAGTACTACTATAGTCTATAGTTACTATAGTTAGACTATAGTCATATACATAGGACAAAACTATGTATGTCCTAATATTATAAAGCTGAAGAGTTTGTTTGGTAATTTGAACGCACTAACCTCAGAAACCACTGGTCTGATTTGAAAAATTAATTCATTTTTTGATATCACATTTATCGAGGAAGGCTATATAATCACGCTGCGACCAATAGGAGCGAAGCAGCAGTGAAAAATTTTGTAAAAACGGGGATAAATTTCTAGATTACACGCGTACGACGTCGCGGGCAATAGCTTGTATAATATATTATGCTACCGCTACAATATGTAGAGAAAAATATATGTTTTTGTAAAACATACTTATTATCTTTATTATAATGGATTTCAACTCGAGCATTAATTAAGCGGATTACGTTGTTATTAAACCTTTATCCAATGTCGAAGGTTTATTAATAAAAGTAAGCTTTTATAATCCTATGAACAACAAAATAATCTTGGTTTTATATTTGTTATTTTTTATTTTAGAGAAAGACGTCTTTGTATTGAGTGCTTAATAACAAAATAAATAAAAAAATAGTTTAAAAAAAACTAAAAAACACGCTTTATTTAATCGAATTATTGTATTGTCATCGGTCTTTGGCAGGAGTGCAAAATTTGAATAGAATCTGACCGTTTAAAGTGGGTCAAAATAGCGTCCAAAGGAGTCGGTTACAAACATACAAACAAACATACAAACAAACATACAAGTGAAGCTAATATAAAGCGTGTAAATAACGTGTACTTTGTGCTTTATTTATTTATATACATTCTGAAGATATCTTCAGAATGTATATAAATATGTTTGTGTTGTACATAAATGAACCGTAAAAAATAATATTATTTTCTACGGTTCATTTATGTACAACACAAATAAACTAAGTGTTAGTGTGATTTTCTTGTACGTATTTCACCGTACATATTTGATGCTTAAATGTAAAACCAAGAAACTATGTTTGGATCATTGAGGATGGCGCTCTAGAGTCCCTGCTTATCCACATGGGAAAAAGGCGTGATTTTAAGATGATGATAAAGGCATTCATTGAAATACCTACAAAACTCCTATGGTTATGGTTGTCTGGGAAAGATCGCAGCTCGCGATAAGACCGCCCTTTGTACCTATGACATGTCTGTTATGTAAGCTTTGTAAATCATTATGGTGTGCAATAAAGAATATTTTACTTTTACCTTTACTTACTCCTATGAAACGGCTCAACCGATTTTTATGAATTTTTATGTGCATTTTTTCTTACTATCTTGACTTATTGGTTTTGCTAAATGATGCATAGTTGCATGTTTTTTGATATCAACATAATAATTTATATACATCATACGCTTTATTACATGGACATTTCATACAACATCCCAAGCTAAGCTTATATTCTTGTGCTATGGGTAGGTACCAAAATACGGATATACTACATAAAATACTTCTTTTGTAACTACATATAATGCATAGAAACACCCATACGCTACTGCGTACAAACATTTGTATGACAATTATAAATATCACACAAATGATTGCCCGGAGCGGGAATTGAACCTCAACCTCGTGAACGTCAGTCGGTTACATAAACCACTCGACCACGAGACCTGTCATCAGTCTGTGTGATATCAGTCTAAACTATATTTATATATATACTAGCTGACCCGGCAAACATTGTTTTGCCATACAAATGTCAGTGTTTGAAAAATAGATAGTAGCCGATTCTTAGACCTACTGAATACGCATATAAAATTTGGTAAAAATCGGTAAAGCCGTTTCGGAGGAGTACAGTAACTAACATTGTGACATGGAAATTTTATATATTACATTATAATCTTATAAATAATCATAATTTAAATGTTACGTGGATAAAACTAAGGGTCACAGATCATATTTTATTATGATAGAGTGGCCATTTAATAAATAAATACAAAAATGGTAAACATCAACCTGTTTGTTACAGTATTTTTCCAAACCATTGGAATTCTTTTTTAAATAAACTTATTTTTAATGATAATCTCATTACAGGTTAATTTTGTATGTTAACGTTTCATTCAACATGTTTTGACTATTGCGAATTATGTTACACTGACCAGGCGAATTAGCATAGGGTTTTGTCTCGAGGCTTCCTCCTGCCTTAGATTCTGCTTACTTGCCTGGTACATCTCTGGAATAGGGATGTTGAGACTCATGTTACAAATTGATGTAATGTTATGTTTTATAAATTTTAATATACTAGCTGTCATGACTTTTTCCAAGCAATACTAGGTGGCTGGTCGAGATTGTAGCAAAAAACATTCTCGATAGATGGCGTTGTACGTAAAAATACGATATAAACTCAATCGAGTGACGATTATGGTGGTTAATTTGATTACTGAAAGCACGACCACAATAAGCTCAGTTGGCAGAGCTACGGAACGGTATTCCGAGGTCGTGTCAATTTCCACCGTATTTAATTTATTAAGTAAAAGGATAGCATGTCAATTGCAAAATTAATAAATTACTTTAGCTCTTAACAAATTATACAAAAAACCATCCACTCGAAACACTGTCTACAAAAACCCCATCAAGAGCCGTTCTGTGGTTTCGAAGCTATGAGCTTACATGGGGACATAGATACAAAAATGTCGACTTTATTATACAGGGTGTCCCAAAAGTCAACGTCCAACCGAAAACCTAAGCTAGGCCTAGTTGTGGGGGCTCTCAAAAAAAAAGAAAAAAAAATCTATCTCATGTAGTTTCGAAATGACAGCCATTTTTCTTAAATTGACACCCTGTGACGAGTTTACGACTACTGGGGCTGCAAATGAGCTCTTTTGTAATTTTATTTTTGTGTGGAGTAGTCTTAAGTGATACTCCTACAAATTCCAATTCATCATTTGCACACAACTTCATTGGAATTTCAGAAAATATCCGTTTTATACCGAACCATGACGTGAAAATGACTACATCACTAAACTTTGACAGTCTGTACTGAAAAAAAAATCTACTATGCAATTTCGGCAAGTGCCCTTAAAAGTTGGCGCATTTAATGGGCTTTCCAAAATGGTATAATACTTACTAAATTATTTCTTAGACGACGAGAAAAAAAAAATTTAAGAAAGTCGATATTTAGCTTATTATTAGTTAGTCATAAAACTTTCTCAAAATTATTCTAATATCATCTAGGCGTTCTGTAAGGTGTAATTAAAGAAAGAGACGAAGAAAAGTTAGAGCGGGATAGTGACGCTACTAAAAGAAAGAGACGAAGAAATGTTAGAGCGGGACGGAGAGTGACGCTACTTGGTGTCAGTGAATTTTTGGGATTGTTTAAATAAAAGTCAATTATTAAAAATCGAATGTTTATTTAAATCATATCAAATGTTCAAATTGCTTGCCATCAGCGCGTATGCACGCCCTACACCTTCTTAAAAACGATCGTGTAATCTGGCGGGCGAAACGTCTGGAATTGATGTGATCAGCGGCATCTTGAATTCTCTGACGCAGTTCCTCTAAATTTTCAATTGGTTTTTGGTAAACAATTTCTTTGACCGTTCCCCAATAAAAAAAATCAATAGGATTTAAATCCGGGGAACGGGGGGGCCACGTGATCTGACCGGATCGACCAATCCACCTATTTGGATATTCTTGATTAAGGAATTCTCTCACTGGGCGCGCATAGTGTGCCGGACAGCCATCTTGCTGGAACCACATGTCTCGATAAATGCTAAGTGGCACGTCTTCTAACAAATTGGGTAACTGATGTTGTAAAAAGTCCAAATAAGCTGCCCCATCGAGGTTTTCTGGCAGTTCAAAAGGCCCAATAATGGATCCATTTAAGATCCCAGTCCACATGTTTATTTTAAAGCGGTACTGTGACCTATCTTCGCGCATCAAATGTGGATTTTCGACGTGCCACTCGTGCAAATTATGCAAATTCATGTATCCGTCTTTTTTGAAGGTCGATTCATCAGTCCAAAGAATTTTACGCAAGAATTCTGGATCTGCTCTGTGCCTTTCGAGCATTGATTGACAAAATAAAATCCTGCTAGGATAATCACGGGGTAGCAAAGTTTGTACCCGTTGCATGTGGTACGGATGCAATTCGTTTCTCTTCAGTATCCGATGTGCTGTACTTTTAGGTACCCCCAGACTTTGCTCGATTCCACGTACTGAGATACTCCGGTTCTCTGCAATTGCATTTAGGACATCTTCTTCATAAGGCACGACGGTTCTTCCCACTCTAGTAGCTCGAGTAGGAAGTTGATTTTCTGATAATAAACGGTGCACATTTACAAAAACTCGATGATCTGGGTGACGCTCGGCATTCGGATATCTCTCACGGTAGAGTCGAGCTGCAGCTCTAGCATTGCACCTACATTCCCCATAAATAAGGTGCATGTTTGCATATTCCTCTGCAGAGTACAAGAAAGGCATTTTCTTACAAAAACAGTCCAGGAGAAAGCCAAGTTCGTCAGAAACGGTTCGAAAACAAATCCAAGTCACACGCAATCAAGTCCAGTAAACAGAGCCAAGGTTGTAAGCACGAAATAAATACAAACGAATACAAAAAGATGCGCAGTAAACGAAGGCACGAAACGTACTGAATTATTGTACGTATACCACGCTGTTGTATTAGCGTGCTATCTGTTTCACCCACACTAGCCAAAATGTCAATTTCGTCTCGCTCACACATTGTAGAAAGATTCACTGACACCAAGTAGCGTCACTCTCCGTCCCGCTCTAACATTTCTTCGTCTCTTTCTTTTAGTAGCGTCACTATCCCGCTCTAACTTTTCTTCGTCTCTTTCTTTAATTACACCTTACAGAACGCCTAGATGATATTAGAATAATTTTGAGAAAGTTTTATGACTAAGTAATAATAAGCTAAATATCGACTTTCTTAATTTTTTTTTTTTCTCGTCGTCTAAGAAATAATTTAGTAAGTATTATACCATTTTGGAAAGCCCATTAAATGCGCCAACTTTTAAGGGCACTTGCCGAAATTGCATAGTAGATTTTTTTTTCAGTACAGACTGTCAAAGTTTAGTGATGTAGTCATTTTCACGTCATGGTTCGGTATAAAACGGATATTTTCTGAAATTCCAATGAAGTTGTGTGCAAATGATGAATTGGAATTTGTAGGAGCATCACTTAAGACTACTCCACACAAAAATAAAATTACAAAAGAGCTCAGTTGCAGCCCCAGTAGTCGTAAACTCGTCACAGGGTGTCAATTTAAGAAAAATGGCTGTCATTTCGAAACTACATGAGATAGATTTTTTTTTCTTTTTTTTTGAGAGCCCCCACAACTAGGCCTAGCTTAGGTTTTCGGTTGGACGTTGACTTTTGGGACACCCTGTATAATATAAGCATAAAAGACAGTTTTTAACTTCCTAAAACATGGTTTTCTCAATGTTAAAATTAAAAATGAACCAAAGTTTTATTATTTTTAGAAAGATATTTTGTCACAAAATAAAAGCAATAACAAAAAAATAGTCTTCGTCCCTTTTAATGGGGTGGTGACACTTGCATTCTTAATCCGTTGCTGATAAAATTTTATGTATATTACCACAGTACCACTGTTTTAATAATAATTCTCATTTGTTTTGTATCCCATAGTGAACTGTTACAATAATATATGTCAGTGTGGTGACGGATTAAGAATACAAGTGTAACCACCCAATCTCCTTCCCAGGGTGTTAAAAAGTCAGCTAAGGGATATCGTACACAGTTAATCTGTAAGAGACGAAAAACTCGAAAATAAACCCTATGCCAACACGCCTGGTCAACGTGGCATAATATACCATAATCCCCCTTAAAGTGGAGGAGGTATGTGCCCAATAGTGGGATGTTTATTGCTGGAGAGAGAGTGAGTAAACTGTTTGTGCCACGTGGCTATTGTTTCTGTAGGTGTTTACAATACCATTGTTCCAAAAACCGTTATACTCACAATAACAATAATGTTATTTGTTCGACAACAGAGCAAGTGGCCTATTGTAATGAAAGTAATGCTACAATTATTATTATTCACAAAATATTATCGCGCATCGTGATGTGTTATATAGCCTAAAATATTTTTTTTCAAATTGGAACAGCGCGTCGATACAAACAAATACTTCAGCTATTAAGTTATAATTAGAGTTATAATAGATAGTATAGATTAAAATAGACATAATTTATATTAGCATAGACTGATATAAATTAGATATTATAAAGTATAGATTAGATTAGAAACTTGATAGTTTGTAAGCATGCATGTATGTTATGTTATTGTATGTTGCATTTGCTCGTTCTAATAAAAAATGTGTATTGTTATTATGGTCATCATACTCATCGCATTAATAAATGTCTGAATCAAGAATCGATCCGAAGATCTGCATTAATGTCCAAATCATTGCGTATGTTGCGAACCCTGTCATAATCTGTACTTAGGGCTGCCATTTTTAGTGATTTCCTTCGTTCCCTAGAACCCTAGACAGAGGGTACGCCTCTATCTGGTAAATCTTTGCTCTGGGTTTTTTTTTCAGAGATCATATTTATATACTTAACTGTATTTTGCGTATGTCCGGGATTTTTACCATGAATATCCGGTGTAGGCAATTTAACCGATGACAGCCCTATCTACAATAATAACCTGTAATACCTCAGGAAACATCAAACAGTTCTTTTATTAAGGACTTGTTCTGAGAAATACTTTCACTGACAATTTCATTACGTCCCTTCTTTCATACCATTGTCAACAATAAGCTCATTTAATCTTTTATAAAAAAAATAGAGATTATATGACGAAAAAATGTTGTATTCCCAAATATTTTGTCAATTTTGTGTGGTCTTAAAGTAACTTGCATTGTACTTACTTTCTTCTTCAATAGATTTGACTTGATGTTTGTAAAGTGTAAATTGGAATGTCAACATGACACTTAAGGGTAAGATTATCCTTTTATCGTCACAATAAAGATGTTTGTTTTCTTGAGTATCGATTACGCTTCACTGAACTGAAAAGATTTACCTTTATCCACTTTAGTGTATTCCGTCAGAATGCATTTGATGTACAAAATTGTATTAAGATGAATGTTAGAATATGAAATATTTGTTTTAATTTTTCAGCGGAATAATCTTTACTTGATATAAAACAAGGTCATTATTTTTGTATGTATGTCCTATGTGAGCTTATATTAATATCTTCAACACTTCGCAACGGATTTTGATGAGGTTTATTTTAATAGATTATAGATGGAGTGTCTCAAGAGTTTGGCATTTTTGTATAATTTGGTAAGGTTTGGATTCTAAAACCCACGCGTACGAAGTTGCGGGTGACTTTATTTTGTTTTTATACTACAAGGGTGACAAACAAGCTTACGACTCGCCTGATGGTAAGCCTTTACCGTAGCCTATGGACGTTTGCAACACCAGAGGTATCACTCGTGCGTTGCTGGCCCTGTAGGAACCGTTTAACGCCTATTTTGAAGAGCCCCATGCTATAGTCCTGGGCCCCAAGGCCCCCAAGTCTACTAAATGAATTTATTGTGTCACAATGGTAGTAAATTAACAATAGACTACCAAACTTGATAAAATTCGCCACTAAGCAATCAGTTATTTAGTGTTATTGCAAACAAATGCAATAACTGATTGCTTAGTGGCGAATTTCATCTAGTTTGGTACTCGTAGTTTTAATAGTAGTGGTAGTTTTGGTAGTAGTATTGTTAATTTTTTGTGGTTATAATGTACCATTGAGCTACCATTGTGACACAATTCATTTAGTAGACTTGGGGTCCTGTGGGAAAACCACGGCAGGCAGCTCATTCCACAACCTGATTGCTATTAAAAAGCTGAAGAGTTTGTTTGTTTGAAAGTGCTAATCTCAGGAACCATCATCATAGGCGCGAACAATCATAGGAGCGAAGCATTAGTGAAAAATGATGAAAACGGGGAAAATTTTCTAAATTCCATGCGTACGAAGTCGCGGGCAGTAACTAGTTACTTATAAGTTTAATAGTTCTACGACTTAAATAGTCTTGGAAAGAAATACAGATGTATTAAGCAAGACCCTTATTGATTATCCTAATCTTAATCTTAACTAATTTATAAAGGCGAAATCCCGATGATGACGCAATAAAAATTTTGACGAGCTTAAGTGTTAATGTGTGGAACAAAACTATAGCGCGATTTAAAAGACTGTCAACGCCATCTATCCAGTGTTATAGTAAACTTCTGTTTGTTAAGGTTTTGATTTCTAAATTTCACGCGTACGAATTTATATACAAAATGGCATAAAAAGCATACCTATTACTTTTACTTTACAAGCTAGAGAGGCCAATTCTGTTGCGACAAAACCTAACCTAACGTAAGTAGTATGAAAACAAATATCATGAATTTTGATTAATGAGCTGTTTCGTTGTACACATTCAAATTTATTTGAATGGTTGTTCTATAATACACAGTTTTTATAACAAGAAACTTTAAAGAAACTTTAGTTAACAATGCGGATTTGTGTTATTGTCTTTATCAATTTTCATTTTTTACTTAAGTTTAGTTGTGCGTGTAGATTTGGTACCCACTGTTTTTACATTGAAACATAAACACCTACACATTCTTAATATAGTGTTATTCCTTAAACGTTTAATCTTGAGAATTCTATTAAAACATAAATTGTTCCAAAACCCAATCGTGTCGGCCACACATTAAGATATCCCATTAAATTAACGGGAACCATTCAGAACGATGGAACGTATCAAAGTTCGCTTTTCGTGCTATATGACCATAACAATCGAACCTCGTTTATTACTCGAATTAAATATTATAAAGAAAGAATCGCATATCCCACAATTATCTATCAATAACAGTATTTTTTATCATCTGTTGCGGTCACCTTTGTCCTATCTCTTGTTAACAAGAATAAGCCATATTGTATAGTGTGAAGTGATAACATATATGTAGGTATAGAAGTAACTATCCGTTTACATATCGGCTTAACTACAGCAAAATAATGCTCAGTACTATAATTAACTGACCTGCGTGAACCTCGTTGAGTGAGTTACACCATACTGTAACTGATTATAGTTAGGAGATACCTTTTCTTTCCGTCTTTTAACCCACATAATAATAGTTAAGAATTACTTGCTGATTCTCTAAATATATTAGTATTGTGATTTTTTTTTACAAACGTTAATTAAATCAGAAACAGGAATTTATATTAGAATAGCAAAAATATTTTACTAGTTATGTTTTATTTTGTCTTTTTGGCTGAAAAAATATCGTTAAAACACGATTTATTTTACTAGCAGATGACAAAATATTTACTAAATCTTTTTAATTAATAATTATGCTATAATTTATAGATTAAAGAATTCAAGATACTATTACAATTACTTAGAAGTCAGACAACAGTTGGTGACGCCAAAAAATCTAAGTAATTAGCAACTCGCTAATTGATTAAGTTTAACTATAGTTAATGTTTCGGTGTAATCAAACATAGTCAGCGAGACCGCATCGGCCGCGCATCACACCTGTGCTGTCGGCATCAAACGTACCGCCCCCACCACCCGTACCCCTTCCACTCTGTATCACACAAGCCGCCTCGCATATTATACTCCCATGAGAACTAAAAAAGCGTCTGATATTAATGTATAGCCAAACTAGATGTGACTAGAGCGTTGTTGATTAGGATATTGAGCGTACTTTACTGTAAAAGAAATTGTATAGGTAGTAAAGTAGTGTTTGTACTTGCGATGATGGATTAAGAATACTAGTGTCACAACCCTTTTTTCCTCCTAGCATACCGTAAAAGTTAGGTATGATAACATCTTCTGTAAAAGACGGAAAACTCGGAACTAAGCCCTATGTAAATAACCCTGGTTAGCGCGGCAGAGTAGCCCATAGTCATCCTAAACAGTGGGACGTCAATAGACTGGAGAGAGAGAGAGAGACAGAGAGTGAGAGGGAGAGGTAGTAAACTTGGTATCATAATTTTAGCACTGAAAAAATACAATCGTAGCTTATTATGTTCAAAGTTCATAATTGCGATATTTTCACTTCCATAGAAATATTATAGGATAACAAAGTCATTATTTTTGTATGTATGTCCCTATGTGAGCCTTAACTTCAAAACTACGCAACGGATGTTGATGCGTTTTTTTTTTAATAGATATGGTGGTTCAAGAGTGTGGCTTTTTGGTATAATTTGTTTAGGTTTGTTTTCTTAATTCCACGCATACGAAGTTGGGGGCTAATAAAAAATTACTAATAAATGTTGTCGCATCTAGTTAATCTCTATATCGTTATGAATGTCCAACCAATATTATGGCCTTTTCTGATTTTATTGATTTGAAATACCTAATCCGCTGATTGATTTCTTTATTGCCCACCGAGACTTCGTCGGTATATTATGTTGATCCTATTGCCGGTTGTTTAGGTATTAATTGAGTTAATTGCTAGATAATTGATAGTGTTCACGCGTGTCCGGGCCTTGTTTTGGCACCTAATTAAGTCCTGTGGGAATACAATAGTTTTGTTATATAACTTTCGTGAGAAAATCTGATATTTAATAACTGGTGTGTAATAGGCATTGCATTTTAATTTTTATTTCTATTATTACCGATTATATTACCGAACAATTTTATAAAACTTGTCTTACGTATAATTATGCCAGTTCATATTGTATTAGTAGCTGTAAAAATACAAAAGAAATCCTTCTAATATTATAAAGCTAAGGAGTTTGTTTGTTTGAACGCGCTAATCTCAGGAATTGCTGGTTCGAATTGAAAAATCCTTTCTGTTTTGGACAGTATATAATTGAGGAAGGCTATAGGCTATATAACATCACGCTGTGACTAAGAACTAGGATATGGCAGCAATTTTTATTATTTGTTTTAAGGTTCCATAATGGTGAAATAGAACCCATATGTATCGGTTCAATTGTTTTATTAAGGAAAAGTTACGTACAGAAGAAATTATATGGACAAAGTTTATGTTACAGATAATGTTGAAGTCGGATTTTATAAAAAAGATTTATTAATATAATAAATAATAAAATATAATAAATATTCAGGACATTTCACACAACGTCCTCTGGTCCCAAAGTAAGCTATATTTCTATGCTTGTATTATGGGTACCAGATACGGATAGAGTACATATACTACTTTTCTTTTGTAAATACATACTTATAATACATAGTAAACACCCAGACGCAGTACAAACATTTGTATGACATTTATGGATGTCACACAAATGATTGTCCCAAGCGGGAATCGAACCCGCGACCTCGTAATCGGCAGTCCATTACATAAACCACTCCACCACGAAGCCCGTCTATAATATATAATATTTAATAATATTTAATAGAATATAGTATTTAATTGTTTAATAATACAAAAACAAAGTGTTATAAAATTGACTTGGCGTGATATAGTAGACCTCTAAATTAACGTATTGACGGAAGAGACTTGCGTCAAGCTTTGGGACTTATATCGTGTGTTAGTTAAAAGATTAAATTTTATAATGGTTATATCTGAAAAATTATTTCATACTAGCTGTTGCCCGTCTCCGTCTCTGACTCCGTCCGCGTGGTATTTAGAAAATTTTCCCTGTTTTGCAACATTGTTCACTACTGCTCCGCTTCTACTGGTTGTAGCGTGATGTTATATAGCCTAAAGCCTTCCTAAATAAATTAACATTGAAAGAATCCCTATCTAACATTGAAAGAATTTTTCAAATCGGCTCAGTGGTTCCTGAGATTAGCGCGTTTAAATAAACAAACAAACAAACAAACTCTTCAGCTTTATAATATTAAGTATAGATAGATAAACGTACAGTCTGTTATTAGGGTTCTGGATTATCATTCACCTGCCCCCATCCCATTATTTGGTGGCATTGTTCATATTTTTTTTAAACTCTTAATTAGAAAACCATTTCGGGGAATAGAGTTTCTGATCATGATCCATTAGTTTTTTTAGGAAAATTTGCGATATTAACGATTATTTTTCCAAAAAAGCAAATGCTCTCTATTTACTCGTACCATTGAAATGAAGAACTTAATATATTGCGGCGTTGTTAGGGATATACTACTCTGTGGTGGAGTTGAAATTGGTCTATTATATCAACTTGGCAAATTTGAAAAGATGTATTGCAGTCTGTCTTAAGTCTATCAGGAAAAGTCAATACACAGATTGCGTACAACGATGACGTCACAATATTTAAAATAATATCTTTAAGTATTTTTTAAGTATTTTTAACTTTAAGTATTTAAAATTCTAGTGAATATTTCTATAATATTGAAATTAGTAATAGTCTATATTTTCTTAAAAAAATATAAAAACAGGAGGTCAAAAATTATTGTCCTTTACTTGTATAGTCTTCTGTCAGAGTCAGAGAAGATCCCATTTTGGATATATCGTATCGACCCTATAACTAAAACTTCGCTGTCCGTGTGTCATAAATCTGTATATCATGACTATATCTAGTGTATAGTCATGATATACTGTTGCCCACGACTCCGTACTCATGGAAATTAGAAAGTTTTCTCCGATTTTACAACATTTTTCACTGATGCTTCGCTCCTATTAGTCGCAGCGTGATGTTATATAGCCTATAGCCTTCCTCGATAATATACCTACTGCTCAATACGGAACGAGTTTTTCAAATCGTACCAGTGGTTCTTGAGAGTAGCGCGTTAAAACAAACTCTTCAGCTTTTTAATATTAGTACAGATAATGATAGCTGGAGAGTTGAAATTTTCAGAGATGATGTTTTGCTGTTTCCGCTTTCAGGGCCATCTTTTACCTACTGGCACATCTATCGGCCCTATCGGCCCTGGGCACATTAGAATATGTACCCCCACTATCGCGAAGCCCTGGGCATGTGCCCAGTGTAAAACACGGGTCTCGACTCACACTTTCTAAAACTTTGTTAATGTCTGACGATCATTTCCACATTGTAGTTGAAAATAAAATGAAAACGTAATTAGTAATTAAAATAGATTTACTTTTATAACTTTTTATGGTTTCTATTGGCTGAAAGTTACCGTTTTTGTATTAGCATCGCAGATCATCCCCAATAGATCCACACGTAAGGCGATCTGAGATTCATGTATGACAACTGGATGTGTAAGAATTCAATTTGACGTGACTTTAATTTTGCTGACACGAGCTTCATCCACTCAGGGAGGGTTTGTGGTTATCAACGCTCCCCTGACCGGGCGAGGGTATTATCATAGGGCTTTAATTACGTGTTTTCCGTCTCTCACAGTAGATGTTAACTGCTTATATAGAGCGCCCTGGGTAAGAAATGAGGTGGTGACACCTGTATTTGTAATTTTTCGCCTCACAGGCAATCAATTCAAGCCGATTACTCCATACCTCGCAATCTACGCTTTCTTCAACGTTGGTTTGTTTAGTCGTTTAGGTTTAAAAGTCTCGTAACGTTCTATCTATTAAATGTGATCTGTGGATAGAGTGAATATAAAAATAATGAAATAAAGTTTTTATGTTTTTGTCCTTCGGTATTTTGCTTTTAGAGATTTTTATTGTTATACTATTTACTTTAGTTGATTTCTTTAAGCATTGCTTACGAATATGACTTACTGTATAGGTAATCTCCGTGTGGTGACGGATTAAGATTACAAGTGTCACCACCCCATCTCCTCCCAAGAGTTCTGTAAAAGTCAGTTAAGGGATATTCCACCCACACATAACTTCTTCTGTGAGAGACGGAAAACTCAAAAATAAACCCTGCGCCAACACGCCTGGTCAGTGCGGCACAGTAGACCATAATCCCTCCCAAAGTGGAGGAGGTCCGTGCCCAGCGGTGGGACGTAAATGGGCTGGAGAAGTATAGGTAAATTGATTTTTTTTTTTTTTATAGCTAGAGTAGACAAATGACTACACTCCACCTGATGATAAGTGGGGTGCAATCCAAATGTTAGGACGGCTAGTACAGTGTCAATGCACTAGCCACCCTCACCTTGCTGGCTCATAATATGCTTTTTCACGCCTCGCTTGAAAGACCCCATGTCGTAGGAATCAGGAAACACATGAGCAGGGAGTGAATTCCAAACCTTGACGGCGTGACAAAGAAATGAGTTGCCAAATTTCTTGGTGCGAGATGGTATAGTGTCTATGGTGTAAGGGTGACATCTCAAACCTGCGCGTGTAGTACGATTTAGGAAAGGATAGGGAGGGATAAGGGAAAAAAGCTCCTCAGAACATTCACCATGATAGATCCTGTAGAATGCGCTAAGTGCCGCAACATCTCTGCGCAGTTGAAGAGACTCGATGGATTTCGAGACCTCAGCGTCGTCGATGATGCGGATGGCGCGACGTTGTAACCTGTCCAGAGCATCGAGCAAGTACTGTGCGGAGCCATCCCAGAGGTGCGAGCAATATTCAACGCATGGCCGGACCTGACATTTGTACAGTAGGCACAGTTGTTGTGGCGTGAAGAACCGCCGCACCCTGTTTAGGACACCGAGTCTGCGTGATGCTGATTTGATCACAGTTTCTATATGGCTCTTGGGATTAAGGTCACAACGCACCTCTATTCCTAACATGGTGATGCTGTTCTGTGTCGTTAGTGGGATGTTATTGAGGGAGGGTAGGGGAGAGAATGGTGACTTCTTGGTGGAAAATACGCACACCTGTGTCTTCTTGGCGTTGAACTCAACCAGGTTAGAGGTGCCCCACTGAGAGATGAGATCCAATACCTGGTTGAGCTCAGCTACAAGATGCTCTCGTTTTTCCACAGTTTCGGCCGGTCCAGCGGTAGCGTGCCCCAGGTATCCTGCGTGAACCGTACTGTCATCTGCATAGCAATGAATGCCTCCGAGTGGAAGCATGTCATTGATATGCAGAAGAAAGAGTGTTGGAGACAACACAGATCCCTGGGGCACCCCAGCGTTTACTGTGTGATACTATGATGATGTAAGACAGGATTTTATATGCCTGTTTCTGTCCTCGAGCCAGCCAACTCTTTGAAACAGAAAACGGCAAAAAATTAAGTAACTAACATCAAAAAGATCCTAAATGCTTGTGCTAAGAATACCAGAATACGGAAAAATTCAAACTATTTTTTTTATTTAAATAGGCATGTTAACAACAACATATCAAGACGCTGCGACCAATAGGCGCGAACCTTATGTGAAAAATGGTGCAAAAACGGGACTTTTTTCTAAATTAAATTCCACGCGTACGGAGTCGCGGGCAACAGCTAGGTGATATAAAGTGAATATCTAAGTTATAGGGTTTATGGTGGTACCTAAATAACATTACTGATTGATAATTTAAAGGTCCTGTAAAAATTGTAGTAACATTTTCAAAGGGCTCCACTCGTAGGCTTTCACATTACAAATTTTAAACTTAGTACAGTTATACAGATTGCTAATCTGGCTTTTTTCATTGGTTTACTATGGTGGTTTACTATACAGAACTCAAAACAACACAAATAAGACCGACTAAATTAGTACCAATAATTCTACCATGTTGACATCGAAAAGTAACTATATTTAAGCTTAAAATAACAGTATTTTTAAAACCAATGTATGTATAAAAATAACATAGTTGTACAAAAAGTTGTAGTTTCTTTATCGCCAACTTTTATAGGTCCGTGCGTGTGAAACACACACTTCGCCGTCCATACAATCGGTTTAACCAGAACAATGTAAATCGCAAGTTTAGTCAGCAGCCCTTCGGCAGACCATAAAACGTTTCCGAACTTGAACAAAGACATCAATCGGTTCACATTTCATCTCAAATTACACATGTTTACTTGTAATACGGACACGTTTGTCGAAGTTCGCGCAACAAACGCACATTCAACGCAACAAATATCAAGATTTAGTGTTCTCCGAACTTAGCTTTAGGCAATCAATAAAATGTAACTTAACGTTTTATTATAAAATATATTTATGAGGTTCCGTTGTTCTGTCCAGGAATGACTTAATAACTTAGAGATATTTTATTTCTTAAAATAAAACATTAAAATGGAAATAACTTTCCTTTTGTATGAAAGCACGATATCGAACGGCGAAAACGTAATTTTTTCCTCACGACTTCCCCATGGATATTAACACCTGATCCCTAATATCGGAACTGCAAATTGAGTACTGTCCGTCCGTGGACAACCAATTATTCAAGCATTTCGCTCAGGTCGAACAGGTTGGTAGTTTACCGTTTTCCTACGGATAACCACTACAAATTTCTTAAAAAAAGAAGTGTTTCTAATGAGCTGCTTACCTAGGTAGTTTTAAATCAAACTTTTACTTTATTATTTTTAACACGCAATTGTTAACTTTGCGTCGCCATTCCATTTACATTTTTACATTGTAAAGTTTCTAAAATTTTTGTTTATTTTATTTAAACTTCTATTCAAATATTGAGTTGATTTCCCTTTTGATAGCTATTAATATACTTACCATTGTAATCGATGTTTAATCTTTAATATACTGTTATTGAATTAGTCGAATAATAGATATATTTAGACTATTTGTAAAGAAGTCAAATCGTTTACCTTACCTACTTTCCCCTTTCAATTATTTCACATTTTTTTTGCATCCGTTTTTATTTTTCAATTCAATATTGATTTGTCAACTCTAAATTTCAATTTGCGATCTGATTGTTCGGCTATGCAATTTCTGATTTTTAAATTTTCCTTACCTTCTACATTTTATTGTAACTATAGAAATCTAATTTGGTTTTTGCAATATTCAATACAAATAAATGGAACTAACACTAAATTGACAGATTAACTTTCAAAGTGTTGTGTTTAAACTATAGTATTTCATTGTGTAACTTGATTATCTAGCTGATTACATCTTGTTACAATTTTGAAATGTATAAATAAACAAAATTTTCGGTTAGTGGGTCAATCATTCTTTGACTTCTGGATTATATAAATCTAATTTGAAATCACGTTGATATCATGCGACCTTAAGCACTTACTAAACTACTCAAAACAAAATAGGGCCCACCACGTTTTATTGTATTAATTTTAAAATACTTACAATTATTCAGTTTTTCTAATTAGATATGATTGAAGTAGGGATTCACAGATTATATGAGCTTAAAAAATTACACAATTTGTTAATTTTTTTTTAATTTAAGCACAAAGAACACTTTTTGGCGATATTTTGGTAAAATAATGGGATTCATTAAATTTAAATTTTATCACTGCACTGGGACCATATGTTCAAAAGTCTTAAATTTAGTAGCGTGTGGGTCCTCCTCTGCTCCGTATGCACTCTCTGAGTCTATTTGGAACACTTTCGATAAGATGCACTATGTTTTGTTCCGGTATTTGCTCCCAACACAATTTGAGTGCGTTTATTAGCTCTTGTTGACTATTCACGCTGCTGTAGTTTTCTTTGAGGCTTCTTTTCAATTTATCCCATAAATGTTCGATGGGGTTGAGGTCAGGGCTCATGGCTGGCCAAGGCAAAACTGAAATATTGGCCTCAGAAAGTGCATTCTGTGTGGTACGCGCTGTGTGAGCGCGAGCGTTGTCTTGCATTAAAACAAAGTTAGCGCCAACTCTTTGTGAAAATGGAACAATATGAGGTCGGACTACTCGCTCGACGTAACTAGCGGCAGTTACGGTATCTCCATCCAGAATTACCAGCTCTGTTTTACCTAGCAAGCTTATTCCGCCCCAAACCATGACACTTGGACCCCCAAAACGGTCAGTTTCATGGATGCATGGTTCTGAAAAACGTTCTCCTTCCCTTCTCCACACACGTACTCGTCTGTCGTCACTGTAAAACTTGACTTTACTTTCGTCTGTAAAGAGTACGGATCTCCAGTTATCCATTGTCCAATCCAAATGTTCACGTGCGAACCTTAAGCGCGCTGCACGATGAGCTCTCGTCAGTTTTAGCCGAACAACACGCATCCTGGAACGTTGGCCATCTTCGTGGAGTCGATTGCGAATAGTTTGATCGCTCACTCGTCTTCCAGTAGACTGCCGTAATTGATTCTGTAAGGCTCGGGCGGTGATTGTACGCTCCCGACGCGCAGTTAATCTGATATATCTGTCTTCCTGGGCCGTTGTGGCTCTCGCTCTCCCAGATCCAGATCTCCTAGCAATACTTCCGGTCTCTTGATAGCGTTCCCACAGATTTCGGATAGCTCGTCGGGACACGCCGATGGTTATTGCAACAGATCTCTGAGAGTGCCCTTCCTGAAGCAGTGCAACTGCTCTAGCTGCAGTTTCCATGTTCATATGACGACGAGGACCAGGCATATTGATTAGAACTAACGCCGTAATCAAAGGAAATGGTTTACCAAATAAGCTTCAATAGCAACGTTTACAATACGACTGAGAACTCGAGCGACAAAAATATGCATTTAATCACTTTTTTTAGCCCTACACTTTATTTGACTATCCACTTGAGAATATTGTTAAAGTTATCGTTAGAAACGCTGGTGCAGACTCATAAACATGTCAACTATACGTTTATGTACTTAAGTCATCTTAAGATAACCGTACAAAATATTTGTAAACAAATTTGTAGACGATCGTGGGGTGGGCCCTATTTTGTTTTGAGTAGTTTATAATTTGATTTTCCTTTATCATGATTTTAAAACAGTAATTAGCAGAGTAGATACATTAATATTTGTACTGTATTGTCGTGTTTTCTGTAGGTATTATACATATATACATGTAAAAAAATCTCAGATTATGGTATTTGTTAGACAAGCGAATAAGATTAGATTAGTACCAGTACATTTTGTAAAAAAATGTTTTAATACTTTTATTGTGACGACTTGAACATGAAGACAACTTACTACTGATATTATAGGTAATTATTTTATATATGGTAGAAAAACTCCCGAAGTTTTGTAGCACTAACTCCAAAAACAAGAGCCAAAAAATGCCGACACGTAGAATGTGTAAAGTAGAGTTACCTATGTTTCGTCAACAGACCTAAACCCACTCTTTATTTAATAAGACCAATTACACTTATCACACAAAAAAAAACAACAACTGTATAAACACCTTAGGCTGCCAAAGTACAAACATAACAACGTGTTATTCATAATAGGCTGGTCTGACATACATTAATCATTACGAATTAACAGAAGTGTAACACAATCGGTAATTAATAGTTTATTGGGCTTAACATAAATAGTGTGTTGTCTATCTTATCAAGACAACAACTCAAAATAAAATACCCTTGGCCAGACCTCCAGGTGTGACTGCATAAATATAATACACAGGCGACCCGCTGGCAAGCTCATGCCCGCTGTCATATTAACTGTTACATTAAATTACAGCCACGAATCATATCGATATTTCTTATATATCGACTCGGCCACACACACACAAAAATATATTTAAAAATTTTAATTCATAAAGTTTAAAACTAAAGCAGAAGGTTAGAACACATAGGATGTTTTGAAAGTAAAAGGTTAAAGCCGGCAATGTACCAGAGCTCGCACATTGATTTCGGCTCTTTCGAAAAGCTATCTTTTTTGTTCATTTGTTTGTTTTAATAATATTTTATCTGATGTGATGGAACGGACGCATTTGTCAGCTCCATGAAATATATCTACGCCCTGTGAAGACTGGCCAGGCTAATTAATTAGGAAGATTGTTACCTACATATATATGGAAATGAAGGTGCGTACCGTTGATGAGTTTGAGAAATATTAATTGGGTATTTATGTATATTTTTCCTTTAGTTAATTAATACAATACTCTTTTCAACTAAGATTATAGAAAGCACTAAAAAAATAATAAACAGTTTCCTTGATGCAGAACAAATAAATATTGTGCCTCGCTTGGCACCGGCTACCACTATAGTTCAATGTATTGATAACAATTTTATAACCCGTAGCCTTTCCATATCATAGAGCATTTTAGTAAATTAAATCTAGACTGGTATTGCCTTCTACTTCTATATTATATTTTTTCGTAAAATTTACATGTTTTGTCTTAAAATTTATTTATTTTACTTACCTTATATTTTATTTAAGGATTGAAAAAAAAACCAAACAATTTACTGAATAATTTTCTATATTACACCACACGTAGTCTACCTATTATTAAGGGCCTGCATCAATATTATCGTATATCATCGCCGACACGTACATATTAACACAGCCAGTAGGCACAGAAAATGAAGAATTAGGGATACTTTTCCTATTTACTCAAAATCTACTAAATATATTTTAATTCTGATCCACGTGTTTCTATACATAATAGTTACCTATGTTTTTAAAGTTATTTCATTAGTTAATACGCGATAATAGACCGACAAATGAAAAAATTAAAAAATTTGAGATGTTGTTTCGCCAAGATTTTCTATCGAGAAAACTTTTTTCAATCGCGTTTCTGAGTTCATGCGATCCTAGATCATATATTGAAAAAACATATACTTAAAAATTAGAGCTCTAGCCATTCAATCTAAAGAAACAATGAAAACTTCGTACATAGAAAAATGCACGAAGCTATTTTGGTATCCTCTTAAGCAAAGCACAGACAGATTAATGATTATTCTTATCCTTACTAATTTATAAATGCGAAATCCGACTGATGACACTATAATATTTTTGACGAACTTAAGTGTTAATGTGTGTAACAAAAGCATAGCGCGATTTAAAAAACGGTACAACGCCATCTATCGAGTGTTATAGTAAACTTCTGTTTGTTAAGGTTTGATTTCTAAATTTTACGCGTATGAAGTCGCGGACAACAGCTAGTATTATATAATTATATAACCAGCCATTCCTTCTAACCACTCAAACTATTAAAAAAACTGCATCAAAATCTGTTGCGTAGTTTTGATAATATAAGCTCACATAGGGACATACATACAAAAATAATGACTTTTTTTATAATCAGTAAGGATTTCACATAACATATTTGTTATGTGAAATGTAATGTTATATTCCAACAACTTTTCTATAAACCCCGGCAAAGGAGATTAGATATAAAGTTAAACAAATTAAATTTATTGCTTAATCAATATTTAAGTCTGATTGTTAGTTTTTCAGTTCATTTATGTATTACGTCTCTACAACTAAACAAATATATTTTGAACACTATATCTATCGAAGCCCACACATATCTATTAAACTACAACCAACAATAATGGTTATATTTGACTTCACAGAGGTCCCGTAAACGCAGCGTGACCAATACGTTTCAGCTCGCTTCGTTATATGTCGTTTGCCTAACAACTTGTAATGGGCGACTGTCATTAACTATATTAACCCTTGTTCGTAATTCTAATGGCGAATATTGCAAGTCATGCGTTTTGTCATAGACCCTTATGATACAACATCCCGATTACATAGACGTCGGCACTTTTGATATCTTTCTTGTTAGTGTTAGTACCTAAGTACTTTAACATACATACGAGTCATACGATATTTAACTATGATGGATGCGAAGAACTCGCTAGAAATATGAAAATATATACGTAAATAAGTCTATATGGAAGATTCTAAAACTAAATGTACAATTCATTGAAACAGTCACACAATTTATGTATAAACTACAATAAGTAAGGTTATCTGGCCGTCTATAGTAAATCTATATTACTGGTTCGAATTGAATTTTTTTTTGGTGGTGGATAGTCCGTCTATCGAGAAAGGCTATAGGCTACATTACATCACGCTCCGACTAATAGGAGCGAAACATCCGTGGAAATTGTTACAAAAACGCAGAATCTTTTCTAAATTTCACGTGTACGGAGTCGCGGGCCACGGCTAGTAAATTTATAATTTTCCTGGTGTACAATAAACAAATAGATGAATTACAAAATCGGTTTTACACACATAATTGTGGGATAAATTAATAAAAGTATTTATTTTCTGGGATTTGTCATTGAAAACGAGACGAAGGACCTTGTAGGTACCTTGACCTATTTTCAAAAGGTTACGTGTAGAGTAAACAAATATACGGACTTGCAGGATTATTGTATGTGATCAGAAATATAATTTTTTCTTTATTGATTGAAAATATTGTACCCGCCTTACCTGGGTAAGGCGGGTACAATATTTTCAATCAATTAGTAAGTAACCTGGGTTAACTTAATAGAAACAACTACAGTTAATGTTAATTGGGCATATTGTAGCTTGCCGACGCAACAGTGGAAGACTATTTTGAATAGGTCCTGTGGCTTTAGACCCTACTCAGGTAAATCAAACACTAAAACATGAATTGATGAAGCAAAACGAAAAAAATCGATCGGTTATCAGAAATCGAGTATCACTTGTGGAATGAATACCCCTTCCTTTTGAGCACAGTATAATAAGAGAGGTATCTCTAATTGATGACATAGTAGATTTTTGTCAACCTACTAATGACTGAACTGTTCAGTCACAATTTAGTAATGTCTCATTGTTTGACGGGCCTCGTGGTCTAGTGATTTAGGTAACGGACTGCCGTAAACGAGGTCGCAGGTTCGCTCGGGACCAATCATTAAGTGTGTTATTTATAATTGTCATACAAATTTTTGCCCTGCGTCTTAGTGTTTAATATTATGTATTTATTTACAAAAGAAAACAAGTTTATGTATTATTTCCGTATTCTGGTACTCTTAACATAAGCCATAATAAGTATAACTTGGGACCAGAGAACGTTGTGTGAAATGTTTTTGAATATTTATTATTATATATTATTGGGGAATCGGTTGACATCAATCTGCCATGTCATAAATTGGACATATCTCTCCTATTATACCATGTTTCTCTTCAGTTCATCTGTTACACAACTTTTTTCTTGCTCTAACAATATCTATATTAGGACAAATACGTCATTTGTATTGTTTCATGACTAACACATGCTTACCCTACAAGAAAATTGTAAAATTATTAAAGCAGCTTATAACTTTTAATTGTTTTTCCATTTATCCTTATTTCTTATCGATATAAGATGGTAACTTTAATGACACTGTCGGGGTGTAGAGTGACTATTAATTTACTCTCTTGACGATACGACTTTACTCTGAAATCAGAGATATTAGTAAAGAAAAATATATTCTCTTGTGACCGATATTTTATTTTAAATATGATATATCTAACTAATACGAACCCGAGTGTATATCGCTACCCCTTGAATATTCCCAGATGTATCACTTAAGTGTTACTAGCTAATACCCGCGATTTCACCCACATTTTTGGTTATTGACCTGAAGTCTCCCAATATACCCTAAACCTTAACAGATTATACAGAGAAGCCATCCTCTTAAACCACTTTATCTATTATAAGAACCGCATCGAAATCGAATCGTGGTTCTTGAGATTACCGCGTTCAAACAAACAAACTTTTCAGCTTTATAATATTAGTATAGACATCTGTGTAATATGCTATTACTCTTGTTGAAAGTATAATATACCGTTAACAGACCGATACCAGGACGTCACGTAATCGCTAAAAGTCTTCCATGGGGTAAATAACATGTTATTACCATCAATTACATTATTATATTCACTTTAACTTTGTCACGAGGGCTCTATGACACGATCTGATCCTTAAGTGAATATTTAGCTGTACTTTATGATTAGCCTGTTGCCCGCGACTTCGATAGCGTAGACTATTAATTTTAAAATGCAGTCTTCTATGTCTCTTGGGTAATGTAGCTTAATTCTTACATACATATAATTTAAGATTCATTTCTAAATATAACAAATAAAAAGAATACGAAAATACTAAAAAATGTAAATTACCTCTAAATAATAATACATTTTATAAATGTTTTAGCCCCCTGCGAAAGAAAGAGGTGTTATTAGTTTTATCTACTACTTTCGGGTTAATAATTTTACAGAAATCTCTATAGCTATAGGTAAGATGATTTGATTATAGAAGTGTAAGAACTTTTACCTAATATTTTAGTTAAAACCTTCACGTACTTGGTTCTTCACTCGTATCACTCTTGTCCTAAATTATGAAATCAAATTGTATGCACTCAAAATACTAAGAAAACATTTAGTCGCAATATCAATGCATACCACATCTTTATTTGTGTTCATTGAGCAAAAATTGTCCTAATATAAATAAATTAATAAATATTTACGGACATTTCACACAATGTCATCTGGTCCCAAGCTAAGCTTATATTCCGTGTTATGGGTACCAGAATACGGATATACTACTTTTCTTTTATAAATACATACTTATAATACATCGAAACACCCAAACGCAGATTAGACATTATGGCATTTATAAACATCAAACAAATGATTGTCCTGTGCGGGAATCGAATCCGTGACCTCGTAAACGGTAGTCCGTTACATGAACCACTAGACCAGTAAGACTAATCTAATGTAAATCATTGAAATATTATGTAGGTGGTACTAAATACTACCTAGATCGTGTCAATAATGCTATCAATACTCTAGCTTCCTACAAGGAACTTGCAAAAAACAAGTTTTTAATGGTTATTGAATTGCTTGTCGTTAAGTTTTTTTCGCCATCTTATAAGAATTTTATTTGTAACTAGATTTTGCCCGCAACTATGGTCGGATGAAATTTTGGACGACTGAAGGAAGGAAAGATTGATTCTCGAAGGAATTAAATATTATTCCGGAATAAATTGTAGCCTATATATACTTTATATTAGATACCAATATATCATTAAAAAGGTGTTCAATTCTATGCAGTAGTTTTGGCGTGATGCGCGTACAAACATACAGACTCACATACAGATTGTTTAAATAAAACTACTTTTTACGGATTTAGATATAATGTAAAATTAAAATCGAATGTGAGTAAGCCCTGTAATAACTGATCGTAGAGGACACTTTACAACTCAGTCTCACCCGTGACCATGGTGACTGCAAAGTCTACGAAAAGTCGGGTCAAAATTTAAAACAAATACTCGCGTCTAAATCCGTGGAAAGTAGTTTTATTTAGCCTTTTTAGATTTTTATTCTACGTATAGATATAGAATATAGATATTATTTCATGCATTGCTTTGCATTCTGCATGTTCTGTTCTCCTTCTCTCCGTAAACTTTCATGTAAGTTCTCCATCCACGCAATTTTCGTAAATAAGGGTACGAAAATTTTGCTTTACATATAGGCACATATTATATTCCAAATAGGATATTATCTTATATATAAAATTCACGTGTTAGTTACCGTACTCCTCCGAAACGGCTTGATCGATTTTTATGAAATTTCACATGCGTATTCAGTAGGTCTGAGAATCGGCCAACATCTATTTATCAAACTTTTTTTTTTTAGTAGGTATGGCAAAACAACGTTTGCCGGGTCAGCTAGTATTATATATACTTACCTACAGTAATTGCGCACGAATTTATTTGAAGACTGTGATTCTGTGATGCTAATAAGGCAAGTTAACAGGCCGTTTCTGTTCACTTTAATTCTTTTATTATAATTTTTTCGATTTTACTAGAATATTAGTTTCCAAGACACGTGTGTAAATCCATATGAGAATAACTCTTTCTTGGCAGTCGGATAGTAATACAAACAAAACTCAGAAATAAGGACGTATAATTTATCACATTTCCCTTTACAATCTTGCACTTGAACATACCTAAAGGCATTTTAAATAAATTCCCGTCTCAACATTCTTCCATCATAAACAAGCGCAAAGAAAAAGCGATAAGTTTTATAGATGTATTGTTACTTTTTCTTACCAAAGAACAGAGGCCAATAACACAAACAGTCTGCTTACAAATTTGTTTCACCTATTCCTGGATATTTGGGCACTTTTCAAAAAGCATATCAACGTCAGAACACCATTACAGAACATAAACTCACCAATATAGTAAATGCAAATGTCAAAAATGAACTTCATTTTTGGATACGATTAGTAATACTCCAAGAAATTGCGATGTTGAGATTTTCGAATTACAAAAATGTTATTTCTGTGAAATGGGGTTTTGTGCAATAATAATATCTTTTTTTACGTGGGGAATGCATTTACGCACTTCACCTTTCCGGTTGCGGGGGTAATCTTCGGACTTCGTGTGGGACTCTTGGCCCATTGCTGCCGGACTACCCACTAAACCCCACGGTGTTCCTCCTCGCCCTTAGCCGGGCCATGGTAGTCACTCAGGTATTATTATGACCCAACCAGGGGTGGCTCCCTATGTATGAGGGCTCACTGCGACGGGTGGACCATTAGGCCCCCCCGTCGAATTGACGCCTCTTTCCGGAAACTTGGAAAGCGGCAGGCCCCCGGGACCTATCGCTTTCCAAGTTTCCTCCTCGTCGGGTGGGGCCGCCGGCTATGTGCTATAATAATATCTGCATTCTTTCAAAAAAATATACAGCAGTACATAGAACCTCTCCTTTTTTGAAGTCGGTTAAAAGCGATCGACTAAAAAAAATAGAGAATTCTTAAAGAAAAGATTATACGCAATGGTCTATAGGCAATAGTTACATACTATATTTAAAGTACCGTAAGCTCAACATCACACAAATTATTGATAGTATTATAGTTCTAGTGAATGCTTTTTATTAATTTGATTTAATGTATACCTCACGGAACCCTAAGTCTTTAATGCTAATTCTCATCTATTTTGAGAAACAAAAGCTTCTATCTCACCGCTGACGCGATGAAAAAAGGGAGCAATGACTTTGCAATTTGCAACAACGCCTGAAGGCAATCTACCTTATTTAATTTACTAAACGGTGACAATCACGATTTAATTTATTGCTCACTGTTTTGTGAAATTCGCAGAACTTTTGGCTGTTTGCAAAATAAAGATAAGCTAATTCTTAATTTATTCATTCAAGCGAACATTTTCACTGCACTTTTGACCCCAAAGTGATGTAACTAACTAGCAAGCAAAAAGGTAGAAGTGAACTGACGCTATGTCAACAGTCTTTATGACATAATTCAAGCTAAATGGATTAAATGTTAAATTACTATCTTCTTCTTCTAATAAGTTGATCATCATGCTTTCTGCTTAAGTCTTTAAAGTCCTTAGTTTTCACAATTGATATTAGATGTTTTATGTAACTGTTATCGTTCTTATTGTCTCTCATATATTCCCAAAGTAAGCACTAATAAAAAACGCTAAGGTTTGGTACATATCTTTAGTTATGAATGAATTAGATTCATATGAGTCAATAAGATATTTTCTTCGCATATTAATTATAAACTAGCTGTTGCCCGCAACATCGTGCGCGTGGAATTTAGAAAATTTTCCCGGAAACCAAACCTTAATAAATTATACAAAAGAATCATCCTCTTAAACCATTCTACCTTTATAAAAATCCGCAACAAAATCCGTTTCGTAGTTTTGAAGGTATAAGCTCAAATAGGGACATACATACAAAAACAACGACTTTGTTTTTTAATAAGTAAAGAAGGTTACTTCGTTTTTCCCTCTGAAGTAGGGCTTAAACAAATATCAATTGTTTCGCTATGACATATCCTTTCAATATCGATATTTTGCTGATGTATAACATTTCACAAACACAGTAATTTATTTTATAAGTACCTACCTATCTCTCTACACTGTGTTATCGGTTTTCTACTGTTTGATTGAATTCTAAACTTTAGTAATAAAATCTAGTTTGATAATACGAAAGCTTTATTGGTTGGGAATTTCAAGTGTTTTGTTTTATTGGATTTGATGTGTTGTGGTTATACTACCACGTTATAACTTTTATTCTCGCAAGTATTTTAGGTACAGGTTAATTGTGTATTTTTTTAAATAATTCGTTTTTTAATGATTCAGAGCCTAGACGTAAAATACATTATTCACATTCACAATGTTGTAACGAGTGGGATGATTTACCTATAATATTATCCTATACTTTTATAGCTTTAAAATAAGGCATGTCGATTAACTCTAGAGCTATAGTAGGTAGGAGATCCTAGGATCTCCTACCTACTATTAGAACATATAAGATATAAACTAGGCTATTCTACAAGTGTTCATGAGATATCCATCAAGATTTAACATACCTACATATTTTCGTATGCAGATTGCTGAATTTAGTGGACATGGAGACTTTTGACCTTGTAAAAATAAAGAAACCAGTTTGACAATATAATGAATAAATGGTTTCAAATATGTATTTACAGCTTCACTCAGACAAATACCTACTGCTATTGTTATTCAATTCACCTACATCATTTGACTTTTGAGAGTGCAATGAACCTACTGAAATGAAAAGCAAATTGTCAGTGCAACCATTATTCCGAAAAAATCAACTATCTATATCAATAAAGAGTGAATAGATATCACTCGTCATTGTTGCTAAAGTATTTGATTCCAAAATTTCGTTTATTGCAAATAAGCGTTAAGTAAATGTTGCAAAATGTTATGGGTCGCTTGTGAATGAGCAAGTTTCATCTTTGCATACAGAACTATTTGGCAAATGATATGCACTAGTTACTCGGAATACGAAATCCAAAGCTAGTAGGTAATAATTTTTTATTACTTATTTTTTAATCTTCGTCGATCGTGAATCGCAGAACCGATTGCTCCGTCAGCCGAAGCAGTAATTTGCGAAGAGAAAAAACAGTCATTTGTCAGAAACACACAAAAATAAACAACGTACCTTTCCCACGGTTTCGAAAAACGATAGATCCACCGAAAAATATTATTAACAATCATTTTTAGCCAATAAGAAATCCCATGTTTAATTTAGGGGTCCACGCATGTGTTACTAAAACGAAGTTTACCTTCATATTGAAAATCTTTCGAGGATTTGCAAAATTATTCATCTACAATTTCATTGATTTTTTCTTAGTATTAGAAGTATTGCGATTAAGTGCTGCTAAGTACGAGACTTGGGGTTTTTAAAGGTCTATATTAATCTTAAACATTTATTTCTCCACTACTATGTAATACTAAAATTTTAACTAATTTGGATCAAGCTCAAATTTAAAACAAACTCACGTGTCTAAATCCGTAAAAAAGTAGTTTTGTTTGAACGAATGACTCATGCAAGTGTTTGATAATTTTGGCTATCATACAGACCGACAAGAGTGATTCTTTAATTTATTCTGGACGGAACTACTGCGAACTGAATATCTATTATTTATTATACAGAACTTTTTAGATCTATTACGATTGTAGTTTAGTCAGACATTACGACATTATTGTTTGTTATTGATTGTTAACTGAAAGGCTTGATTTTTAGGGTTCCGTACCCAAAGGGTAAAAACGGGACCCTATTACTGAGACTTCGCTGTCCGTCCGTCCGTCCGTCCGTCCGTCCGTCCGTCTGTCACCAGGCTGTATCTCAAGAACGGTGATAGCTAGACAGTTGAAATTTTCACAGATGATGTATTTCTATTGCCGCTATAACAACAAATACTAAAAATAAAATAAAATAAATATTTAAGGGGGGCTCCCATACAACAAACATGATTTTTTTACCGTTTCTTGCTCGATACTAATAACGTTGCCTTATTTTGCATAGATAATGGTACGGAATCCTTTGTGCGCGAGTCCGACTCGCACTTGACCAATTTTTACTTACGTCATCGGTGTTAAATTCACATGATATTACCATGTGTTTCCTCATGCAATCCGTGATCTACTAAAAGTACAAAAAATATGACTCTGTGAGACTTTTCATCAGTAACGTCATCCGTCTTCTGTCTTCATCCCATTATTTGTGGTTGGATCTACATGTCTGTATTAAGGTCTGAGTGGATTTTAGAAAGATATAAGAACAACCTAAAAGATAACATGTAGGTTATCTTTTCCGAGAGAACAATAGCAGAAAATTTGAAAAAACAATGTACTTATAATTATTTTTTTCTAGCGCCATTAAATCATATCACATTACAGAATGTAATTTCACAGTCCTCAATAAATAATGCGTAATTATTAAAAAAATTATAATCAATCATTTATAAACATCTGCTGAAAAATATATTTAAAATATATAAAAAACACCCATCGCCTTCATAAATAGAAGTTTTCATTCAACTTTATAACAATAGGCCGTCCTTTATTGACACACTGACGTTTGATTACTGTTTAGGTACCGATAGCAGAACAATATTGTTTTAACGTAATTATATTTCGAAATGTGAAACAAGACAATTTTGTAACCGTGTTTAGAATTTAACTTATCTATAAAATGAGAATTGTAAAGTATTTTGTTCTATTTTTTTACGAAAACAATATCTTTTAGTATTGAAAAAAAAAACGTTACCAAGTGACCATGTACATTTTCTTTTTATATTGGGAAGATTAGGAATGTAAAAGAGGCGACAAATAATGTATCTTAGTGTCATATTAAGTATTAACAAAAACAATAGCTTATACCTTGGAGCTTTTCAAACTGTAGATATGTGCATATTCGATAAGGTTAAAACAAACAGTCAAGTTTAAATGCTTGTTTTTAAATTGCATTTTTTTTTAAACACGTTCATGCTCTGCAATAACTTTGGATGCAAAAACATTATAATAATTGCTGATAATTTATTATGTAGACAGTACTTCATACACGCACACGTTTATGAATTACACACACATACGTAATATAACTAGTTAATTTCCTTTGTGACAAAGGCGCATCGCGGCGGGGATGGATGCGTGAAAATCGCGATACGACACGGTGATCCACGCACCGGGCGGCTGCTGTCCGAATATCACACGTAGGATGTATCTAAGAGTTAATAAAAGGACTACATAAGCTTTTTCATGTTCATATTAAATTATTCCCGAAGTTAAAGATGCCGAGGTGCTACTAATAAAAACTGCAACATATTTCGTCTGTGTTAAGATAACATCTACTTGTCTTGTTTAGATAACATGAAAATTGACGTCAATTTCTTATAGCGGTCGCACGAAATCGAATGCAGTCTTGCTAATTATGTACTTATCCTTTGGCAACTAAAGAATTATTGAATGTCACAGTTTTAATGTTGATGATGTTTTCAAAGCATCGTCAGCTATTTGATTCGGAATATAAGATCTATTTTCCGATATATTTTTTTTGTTTCCGTTATGCCCGATCTTTGACATCTTTCTGTAAGACTATTACCTAATAAGCATATACATCCTAGGCAACTTTAAGCCAGCTCTTATCGGACCTACTCTTTCTACGATAACTTCGCAAAAATCACATAGACATTCGTTTTTGTTAATGACTGAGGTTTTATAAGTATATCAAAAGTCTATCTGCACCGTCGCCGCTTAACCCGTAGTTAAGCGGCGACGGTGCTGATAGACTTTGAGGCTAAATTTATTACAGATTTTACTGAATAAACTCTTTCATATTACTTTATTAGATTTAATAATTTTTATATACATATAACATATTATTATGACGTAACATCACACATCAAAATCACGTCAACAATATGAGTCCTTCACTTCATTAGAAAATTACGTCTACAATGGCCTCAATTCCACCACATTACCAACATAATCAAAATAGAATCAACTAGGTATGGTGTATTTTAGTTTTCTCGGTTGTAGAATTGGTTGGTACTAATATCTACTTACAGTACAAATCTACAACTACAAGAGTTAAAAGAAATAGTTGTTTAAATAAAACTACTTTTTACGGATTTGTACGCGTGTATTTGTTTCAAATATCGGCCCGACTTTTCGGAGACTTTGCAGTCACCATAGTCACGGGTGAGTCCAAAATTTAAAACAAATACACGTGTCTAAATCCGTAAAAAGTAGTTTTATTTAAACAACGAATCTTCCAAAATTTATGGCAAAATATTTACTAATTAATAATATTATACATGGGCTAATAAATAGGAAGTTTTGTTCTTAATCTTAATATTAACAAAAGCTTAAGTAGCCGCTAAGTCTGCGAGGGCGTAGTGCATCGACAAAGACGTGCGGGTGAAGCTCTTGTGCGGCGTTCCCGGAATACAAGCGCGATTAATAGCGACACAAACTATTTCCGCTTAACCGAGACAAATTATAATTACTCCTTCGGGTTTGCTCTTACGCGCCCTCTTTGATGTATTTATTCCAAATCTCGGTTACGGGCAACTTAAAACAAATAGAACGGTTCACGACCGATTATACGTTTGCGTTAAAATGATTTGCAACGGTGATAGCTATTGTAAATTTCACCCATGTTTCTTACCCTGTGTGGTCCCTGGCTCATTTTTGTTAATTACTTGTTTGCTTTTTGTTATTACTTTGCTTGTCAATAGTTTGACGTTTGATTAGTCAAACGGAACGGCTACTTTCTTTCCCACGATCATGCTGTACTTATGTACAACAATTTATAAACCACTTTAATTTATTATTTATTTGCATAAACCTTTATTTATCTAACTAGCTGTGGCCCGTGACTTCGTACGCGTGGAATTTAGAAAAACTCGTATTTGGGACATTTTTCGCGTGCGATCGCAGAGTGATGTTGTATATTCTATAACTTTCCTCGATAAATGTACTATCCAACACCGAAAGAATTTTTCAAATTGGACCAGCGCAGCGGTTTCTGACATTAGCGCGTTCAAACAAACAAACTCTTCATCTTTATAATATTAAAATTATATTTATAAATTTTCTTTACGAATAAAAAGAAAATCAAACATTTCTGTATGTTCACGTTAAAGCTTTTTAAACTTTCGATAAAATAATTGTTGCAGGAAATATATTTTTGTTAAAGCATGAATAATTTGGGTGTTAGTATCAGAAAACTTATAAATCTCACATGATTTCCCTTCACAGATCGCTGCGTATTTTGGGTGCAGACAAGCGGCAGGGTGTAGTCGAGCGCAGATGCGACATCCGTCGGCCTCACGTGAAAATCGATTTTCCACGGTACGCCAGCTGGCGCAAGCGACAACTAAAACCCACGTTACAACCTTGCCCTTAATCGGAACACCATAGTACTTTATTTCATACGATATAAGGGCGTCTATTGTATAATATAATATTTCCTAATTCTTGATATAATTATGTATTGGTGTAAATACTATGAAAGTCAAAAGTTCCTTTGTTGATATTTTTAATGTTTCGCACAGTGTTCGTCATCTAAACGGACCCACCGCGTTTGATCCGATTGCAGTTGTTATTTATGATTATTAGAATAGCGTGCCGATGGCGAATAATTAATTTTTACGTTCAATTCTTTATTGTTATGTCACGACGTTGATGATCCTGATATATTGGTTATAACCATCTTTATTAAACGAGCAGGTTTGCTATTTAGTTTGTGTTCTATTTGTATTAGTAGTTAATGTATTATATCTGTATTCTGGTACCCATAACACAAGTATATAAGCTTAGGTTGGAACTAGAGAGATTGTGTGAAATATCCATGAATAACATGAATATTTATTATTATTTCTTATTGTATTACACTTATTTTTAAAATGAAAATTATTTAATCACGTAGACAAAATTTGTCATAATATTATACTCATATAATAATTCAAATTTTTTTCCGGTTCAGGACTTAAAATCCGTTGAGAACCAACATTAGAAACTTAGTAGAGCTCTTCTGCTTTAGTCTGCACATGTGAACGTTTAACACCAAGTTCTGTAATCCTAAACTAAATATTTTGACTAAACATAATATAAATTGCTCTGTGATAAATTCATGCGAAAACACCGTTGAAATCTCTACATACATAATATTACGGTAAGTGCGACCTCAAATATTTGGTAGAATCTGTTTATGTTGATGTAATATATCTATGTATATCTATTAAGTACATACGTTGGAAACCTTTATTACGTCTGTCTTGAAGTAAATAAATTGACTTACTTAATATTTTAATCATGGAGGATTTACGCAATCATGTTGATCTGAGCATTTGATGAACAAAAACTATGCATAAAGTTCAACTTTGAATTAATTTCCAACCTCGAAGAAGTACTTGCATATGAGTTATTTCAAAATTTCTCATAGTAGTAATATGTAACATAATGACATACAAGAACATATAGCAAATGCATCTACTTATTTCTGAAAATAACTTGCGTAAGTGTGAGAGATTAGAGTTGAAGTTCAGAGATTGTAGAGTTCATTCTTTTGTTACATCTACTGAACTCTTTGTTTAGCCCATAAAAAAAACACTTGATTCTTTATATATACAAACATATCTACGTTAAAGTACGTACGTGATACGTAGAGTACGTAGAGTTTAAGTTTCTTATTACTACTGAACTGATTCTAATCACAATAATATACAGACTTTATTTTTCATATCATTTCATTTCGTGTTCTATGCTTCTAAGCTAAATTTAGTGAACAGCCGAATATATGTATAAATGTAGATAAATTTATTAAAATACGATATTTGAATATATTTCCAGTAATTACACAAAAGAAAAATAGCTAACATCAGTAGCCACTCAAGTGATTGACGAGCTTCAATATATTGAGTACACTGAAATGAAGAAAGACTGATGAGGTACCACTTCGCCAATCTCAGAAACGTCAAGCATTGATTGGTGATTCCCATGTGTAATACTAGTAGTCTCATGTATACAAAAGCATAAGGCCTTTTAAATGTCAATTCTTCGTTATAATGAAGCAAAACGAGTAGTGAGATCCATCATTGTCCAGACAAGGCCGCACCCGCAACAAAACAATACACAAAAGTGTTCGACAAAATCATAAAAAAAAAATCTTTTTCTACCGCCATCCAAATAGTCTGATTATTCCAATTCGATTAAAGGCGAAACTATCGATTGAGCACACTTAAAATTAGTGTAATATAATTAGGCATATGACATGAATTGAACGGGTATCACAATGGAACAAACGAAGCATAGAATTGTGATATGACGGCGTGTCAGATGCGTGTCGGCTGTGCTCTATGGTAGAGATGTGACCACTCAATCGTGTACCGGAGCCACTAAATACCTGAATCTAATCAGCATTTCTACACTCATTTTTAACACTTAATTTCACACGTATCTTAGTATTATGCAGTCGATTTTACGGGTGCTCCATATGTAGTTCAATTTTTAAGTAGCCACAACTGAAAGTATACCTAACGGATTAACTTATGCATAATATCTGTTTCCTTACATTGTGGTATATTACATATGGTATAATTAATATTTTACCATTTTTTAGTTTAATATTCTCTAACACTTGGGCGACTCATATCTATAAATAAAACTACTTTTTACGGACTTAGACGCGTGTATTTGTTTTAAATATTGGCCCGACGTTTCGGAGACTGCAGTCACAATGGTCACAGGTGAGACTGAGCTGTAGTGTCCTCTACGAATTTTTGTTTTTTAAATGAACACATGCAGTATTTCTACTCATTATGATATTTTCCCTATATTTATTTGGTACTTCGTACCAACGTACTACATGCAGCCCCATAAAGGACTTTTAGATTATCATCATCATCATCATCATCATAACATCACGCCTTTTTCCCATGGGGGTAGGCAGAGACTATAGAGCGCCATCTGCTACGATCCAAACATACATCCTTGGCTTCATCCACACTCATACATCTGGTCTTACATGCCCGACGGTTGTAAGTGCTACGCACTTGCCCCTTTTGGAGTATGCCGGCGATGACATCGGAGTATATTTTTCTCGGGCGTCCTCTCCCATTATTATTATTAGATTATATTTGATCAATTAAGTGACTCATAACTTACTTACTACTAAAACTATAAAAATTATGAGACATTGGTACCAATTCTATGTTCACAAATAACTTACTAAAAAATCAAAACAACTATGGTATATTATGATGATTTGGCTATTTTGTTGTACAATTAAAGGCTATAATGCAAAGATTTTCTAATAAAAAAATTCTATTAACGTTTCCGAGTCGTGTTATTAACAATATCAATTTTCATATTTTAGTTAAGTTTAGTTGTGCAAGTAGAATCGGTACCAATGTCTCATTATTTTTGTAGTCTAGTCAGCACACAGCTAAAAGCTTCTGCGACTAAATAAACAGATTTTAATTAACTAAGCTTCTAATACATCTCAAATGAAGTGTAATTTTAAATTAAAATCCTTATACCCACATAGCTGTTGTTCCACGGCCCAGAAATTAGAATGCGGGAGTATGACGCAATATTTGCGTGGATATTCATCCCATATGGTAATTTCACTCGACTTCAGTGAACATTAGTTGAGAAACATAGCAGGTGTGCTTGTTCATATTCACAGTTAACTATGCTTATATTCGAGCTTAATTTTATTATATTTGAGCTTTCCACGAATAATGTAATTCAATAACAAAAGTTTTGAAAATGAATAGTGAAAATATTCTCATTATGAATATATCATCACAATGCAATGTTTTGACGATTGGGCATTAGACTTTTTCTAGTACGTTCTATAAACATGTACTTAGTCACTAGACCCATTTCGACGGACTTCGTGGTGGAGTGGTTTATGTAATGGACTGCCGATCACGAGGTCGCGGGTTCGATTCCCGGTTGGGACCATCATTTGTGTGATATCCATAAATGTCATACAAGTGTTTGTACTGCGTCTGGGTGTTTTCTATGTATTATAAGTATGTATTTACAAAAGAAAAGTAGTATATGTAGTCTATCCGTATCTGGTTCCCATAATACAAGCATAGAAATATAGCTTACTTTGGGACCAGAGGACGTTTTGTGAAACGTCCTGAATATTTATTTATTTATTTATTTTATTTATTTATTTCTTTATGAGCGGTTTTCATTATTTGTGAGAGTCGAAAAAATTATTACGTAGTACGCAAATCTAGGACTAGCCTAGATTTCCGTACTACGTAATTAGCGGTAAATGTTTTTGACAGCAACTTTTTTTTTAATGTACAATTCAATCTCGCATCTCTCGGGTAGCTTGGATTGAGGCCACGAACCTTAATAGGAAAACATTAGTGACTGCCCTTAGACTGCGCTCAGGTTATATTGCATCGAAAAATTTTTCTTTTCTTATGGGTAAAACCTCTTCTTCCAATTGTGAAGTTTGTGGCGTAATTCAGGACGTAGACCACATCTTGTGTGAGTGTTCCAGGAACGTAGTCTATCGCAATACACATTTCAGTGCTTGGACAGATATGGATATTGGTCGTAGTAATGCTATTCTTACTGATAAAACCAAATTGTTATGTAATTTAGCGGACTTATTATGCTAAGATCGATTTTGTTTCTTTTTGTATTTTAATATAACTATACATTATTCATTTTGTTAAGATACTCTAATTTGTACTGATAGGGCGATATAGTCGCAAAGCGACCAAGCCCTTTAAATAAAAAAATAAAATAAAAGAACTTTTTTAAATCGGTTTAGTAGTTTTAAAGCCTACTCAATTCAAACAATCAATCAAATATTTTCTGTTTTTATTTTATATAATGTTTATTAATATATAATGCTCTTTTTTAAGTTTTTGAACGTTAAGTATTTATTGCAGATCCTTCTTACCAGAAGGATCTGCAATAAATACTAGTCTAGAAGTATCGGTCTGTACGACATAGCCCGAAGAGGTGACACGCTGAAGTGGTAATTGGCACGCCACATCGCTCACCGACCTGACGACTGTTGGGGATGGAAGGTCCTTGAGTGGCGACTACGTATCGGACGACGCAGCGTGGGGCAGCCCCCAACAAGGTGGACTGACGATATCGTCAAATGCTCCGGGAGCCGCTGGTTGCAGTTAGCGCGTTTAATGTCCACCAGTAGACGGAGAAGGGCTGATGGATGGATGGATTTATTGCAGAACCTTTTATTTATTTATTTATTTAAAAACTTTTGCACAAAAAAATGTACATAGGCGTGCTTAATGCTAAAAGCATTAAATATTATATATAATTAATTATTATTATTTATTATTAATTATTATATAATTAATATAATTAATATTATTATATTAATTATTAATATTAATATTAAATATTAAATATAATTAATTAATATTATATTATTAGCTAAAACCTTTTATCATCTTTCTATATTTTGATTTGTAATAGCATATGACTTAATCGCATTCTATCTATATATAATTCTATAAAGTAAATATCTAAAGTCTACAGATTATCATGCCATTGTTACAGTGTCCTGAATATTCAGATTGCGAAATATTTTTTCAATAGTTTCTAAAGCCAAGGTTGGACAGATTAGAAAGTACAGTCGAAATAAAGTTTTTGTTTCGTAAAACGAGGGTTTTACAAAATGTAATAAAAATTAAGCATAATATTTTCTAACACTTACGCGACTCACTATTTTAAATAAAACTACTTTTTTACGGATTTAGACGCGTATATTTGTTTCTCTCACCCGTGACCATGGTGACTGCAAAGTCTCCGAAACGTCAGGCCAAAATTTAAAACAAATATACGCGTCTAGATAGGGATCTAGACTAGGGAAAAAGTAGTTTTATTTAAAAAAATAAGCATTTGTCTGTCTGTATCAGTAGTTTGTGATTACTCATTTTAAATTAGAAATATCGGAGAAAAGCATCGTAGACATCATGTATTCACAGCCAGAGCAGTCATCTATCTAAAGACCTTGTAATACTGGACAAACTAACTACGTTAACTAAAAAATTCTATTAACTACGATGAGATTGATCCGTGGCTTACGACACGTATAACTGGTTTGGAAGATACCTTTTATTAATTTTCAACGGGTCACCATTCAGTCTCACCAACTACAGTAAATAAACGAATAACTCACCATTGACACCATTTGAGGACCCACTTCACAATCTTGGAACCTAAGTTAAAACTAAAAATCTCTAAGTAAACTATTTTAATCAATTCTCCTACGACTGATACATGATACATAATTTTCCAAATTATTCGGATATGGCAGACGTCTACAGACGCCTAATAATAAAAGGTTAGCCTATAGGCTCCAGTCATCTCTTACCATCAAGCGAATCATAACCATTTTTGCCACCCAAGTGGCTTAAGTACAATAGTTTTATTCCATGTATAATCTAATGGTCTCATTCATAATGAACGCGAACCAATTTTCGCGAACTTTTAAACCTCCGATAAGTCATTATGAATGACCATTAGTCTTTGACATAGTGAATTCTACTTTTTTAGAAAACAGTAATTTTAACTTACATGTGACAATACACAATATTTTAAACCACTTTTGTAGCATCTTTGCTACTAAAGTGGTTTAAAATATATCTAATATATAAAATTCACGTGTCACAGTGTTAGTTACCGTACTCCTCCGAAACGGCTTGACCGATTCTTCTCAAATTTTACATACATATTCAGTACGTCTGAGAATCGGCCAACATCTATTTTTCAAACTTTTTTTTTTTAGTATGGCAAAACAACGTTTGCCGGGTCAGCTAGTAAAATATATAAGGAGTTTATTTAATTTATTTATTGATACTGTCGTGTATTTCGCTCTCTTTAGCGACTATATACAAAATTTATATGTAACTCTAGAATAGAAACTGGCTAGAATTAGCAATAATAATAATAATAAATATTCATGGACATTTCATACAACGTCCTCTGGTCCCAAGCTAAGCTTATATGCTTGTGTTATGGGTTCCAGAATAGGGAAAGAATACATATAATACTACTTTTTTTTTGTAAATACATACTTATAATACATAGAAACACCCAGACGCAGTACAAACATTTGTATGACAATTAGAAAAATCACACAAATGATTGTCCCGAGCGGGAATCGAACCCGAGACCTCTTGATCGGCAGTCCGTTACCAGAACCACTACACCACGAAGCCTGCCCAATAGTTTAGTTATATTAGAATGATCTATGTCCAGCGACCCAAATAATTTAATTAACAGATATTTCATGTACTGAGGGCTGCCATCATCTATCTATGGAATAAAAATTCAGGAGATATTGCTACAAAAATTGACATCCTTTGGTTTTAGGGTTCCACACCAAAAGGTAAGACACAAAACAGGACCTAGTTAATGAGACTTTGCTATCCGTCCGTCTATCCCCAGGCTGTATCTCTGGATCTCTGTTAGTTAGAGACCTGAAAATTGACAGTTTATTTATATCACTTGATGCTCTAACCACAAATATATATTATCATCATCATTCACCTAGGCTTATCCCATTGTTTGAGGTCCCGTTAATTGGTGTTATTTGCTACCACAAACAACACCATATGAAGAATCTATTACGATAATAACACCGCGGAACCTTTTGTTTGCCCGTTCAACTCATACTTCAACGGTCTTTTATTTGGCTCCACAATCAACAAAAGTGACCATTAGCCCCCACGTCAAGCTAGGATAAATTCCAGAGAAACTCGGATGTATGGTAGCCCTACATGCTACACTGGACGCTTTGATTAAGTTTAACAACTTATTAATATTATTCGCAAACCATAATTAATTTTAGAAGTAACATTAAAAGTGATATAACAATTTTGTAGTTAACAAAATTATCTTATTACTTAATAAATTCAATTAAAACTTCCAAGTTAATGCGCATATTAAATGTTACTTTTATTATAATGAGATGAAAACGTTTTATAAACTTCAGGAGCTTTTAACAATATTTTATTAAATTCATTTGTATATTTTTATCGATCTATCTATTAATCGGTGTATCTTTGTAATAAAATCTGTATATAATTATGTACTAATTCCCCTTTCAAAGTCCTTATTATTCAGATATCTTGTACATGTTTCAAGGATTGATGATAATACAAAAATTATTAAAAAAATCAGGAAACCGGATCCATTCGTAACTAAGCACGTTATTCAGTTCTTGATCATAGTTTAAAGAAATACCTCGGTCTTGTATCTACATCAAAATTAAGCACAGTTGTTTATAAACTTCAAAGAGAAAGAATCCCTTTGTCAAAAATCTCCAAAATTATTATTTTTAGCTTAATCTCCAGCCAGTATATAACTTTCTTAATTAAAATTTTCTTATCAATGACAACTAAAATAAACGAAGCCGTTATACGAATACGTTATACAAAGGCAATAAATTCATTCATTCTTCTAATAGCATATAAATTTGATAGATATTACATTTATATTGTTATATTTTAATTCTAAAACAATAAAGAAATTCTCCATACGCATCAAAGATGTCCAAAACTTTTCACGGCCAAGGCGTCATTTGTATCCGTTATAATTAAAGTAGGCAATATAACAAACTTGTTCGAGCTTTCAATAATTTCATGCATCGTTCACAAATATAAAATACAAGCATGGAGATGTTGAATAATTTATATTTATGTATGCGTTCATCGTTAATGTCAATTTTAATATTACTGTTGCTAAACCATACCTAATAGCGCAGTGTTATTGTGGGAATTTATCACTATTTTATTCTATTGTTTTATTGACAATATTCACTTAACACTATATCGTTAGCAACACCGAATCAATGATTCATTCATAAATGTAAACGAATTCTTTCACATAGAGAACACCGTAACAAAATGTTGACAGTAAAAACTTTCACCAACATTTTCACATGTTTTAAATCAATTAATTCCAAAACAACATTTTTATCAACAAACTAGAGCCGTGACGAAATCAATGGGACATATAACACTCTCACGGATAATATACAGATATTAATGTCACTGCATTTTACTTAAAAGCACAAAATTTTTAACGGAAATACAATTTTATGTATACATTTTTCTAGTGTTAAAATACAGTAAGTTATTCTAAAAGGGGATTAATCAAAGCAAAAAAAGAATTACAATTCTGTCTACTTATACAATAACTATTAAACTTTGAACGAGATATACTACACCTTAATAAACCACCAATTAATAGTATATAAGTGGTATATAGTCATTTACTTTAATTTGCAAACGATTATTGGTTTAGAGCTAAAACTTGTTCCTATGTATATTGCCCTACATTGATGATTCGGAGTTCGAAATTAGTAACATGGAGGTTGGTTGGAAACAGAATTTTAAACATGGTTTACTGAGACCAAATTAAGATATTACTTTGTAGTTTTTACTAATACAGTATTGTACTGTAGAACATTATTTAGTACCAAAGCTTTTATACGACATTTATTCTCGCAATCTGCATTAATTTTCTTGTCGACAAATATATTTTTCTTCAATTTCGGTTTTCCTTACTCCTATAATATGAGGTCTTTCCAGCGAGGCGTGAAGAAGCATCTTGTGTGAAAGCAAGATGAGGGCGGCTAGTACTCCGACAACGTACTAGCCGTCCTCACGTCTGGATTACACTTTCACTTAACATCAGGTGGAGTGTAGTCATTTGTCAACCCAAGATACAATAAAAATACAGTTTCAATAGGCTCTATAGGCTAACTGTAAATTTTAAGAATGTACATGTAGCATATTATAACACAAGCATATATAAGCTTAGCTTGGGACTAGAGGACGTTGTGTGAGATGTCCATGAATATTTATTTATTTATTTATTATTCTAGTTTTCTAATGTTATCTAAGTTTATACTAATATTTAATATACCTATAATCTCATAAAGTATAAATCTGTCGACGTATGTTAGTGACACATAAATATCATGTGAAATACACATGCAAAAATAAAATTTAAAATATTATTTAATACTATATATAAACATTATAGAGACACTATACTAGGCCGTTTTGCGACAGAGTGATAAATTACTCTTATAAATTAAAATTTCTCAATACATATTAGGGTGAAATTCTCCGCGTGAAAGCCATTCTGATCTTCAAACAATAACAACCCCTACTCAACGAGGCATAACTGAACGACGTTACCATTACAAAACCCTGTCGAATAAATTCTGAGCCACCCTACAACAACCCCAACTAAATATAAATCGCAAAAAGTAAATAAACGACTACTATTACTACTGCCCTGATTATTTTGTACACCCCTAAAATGACGCCATTTTTATTTCATTATTATTTTTCCAATGACGCTGCTATAATAATAACAATGTTAATACTAACGGTGGATTCGATGCAGTGACTAGAAATGTTGCAATTGTTTTCGTAACTGCAACTGATTAGGTTAATCCAGCTAGCCGTCTAGACCCAAAAAGTATTATTTAATTGACTCGAACTTGGCCTGGTACGCTACCGCATGTCTAGTTTCAGTCCTCAAATTCTATATGACTACGTTCGTGTAGCTGTAGTCGATTTCCAGTTAGACCAAAAATTTATATGTGTATTTTACACATGTATTGAACCCAACTGATACTAAGCATGATCAATTACCGAAGTTTAACGCTTACTTTCAGACAAGATAACCCGTGTAAGAACCTCTTCTGAGAAGAAATTTAAGACAGACCAATTAACACTATAATTAAGACCTCAAGAAGTAATTGAATCTCTTATGCTTATCTACAACCATAAAGGGCAAAGTTTACAGCAAGAGAAATCCAACTAAAACTACCAATTATATTACCACAGCATATAAATAGTTTGACAAGGGTAAATTCCCTAGTCCAACAATATCTTGTGTAAATTTCCCGAGACGACGAACTTAGTTTTGGCATTGACACTGGCAACTGGGGAATTGGGTGGCGGGGAAACTATTGTTTGCAGATTTTTAGGAATCCTCACTTAAGATACCATGTTAATGGCGCAATAAACAGCCTTTAGCGGTTTCGATAAAAATGTAATTGTCTTTTATTGTATTTGTTTAACAACTGTTTAATTTATTCTAGTGTTTTATGTAATACTGATATTAAAATATTGAATTACTAAGTATTAAAGTTGTATCCGCGTTTTTAATTTCTATCCCGCTAGCTAACTCCTATAATGATAATAACCTTAGTATGATAATAAAGGTTATAAAGGTAATAAAGGTAAATAAAGGTTTCCTGGAAGAAATCGCTTTAAGCGATAAGGCCGCCCATTGTACGGGTTCTTATTATATTTCTTTTTAATGTAAATTTAATGTAATTGGTGTACAATAAAGTATAAATAAATAAATAAATAAATTATAATGTTGACGATGATGGTAAACTTATTTGTCGGAATAACACGTAATTTATTCCGATGAATGAGCTATATACATTAGCATCATCACACCGTCACGCCTTTTTCTCATGGGTGTAGGCAGTGAATTTAGATCGCCATCTGCTACGATGCAAACCTTTTTCAGTCCTATACCCTACCTATATTTAATCATATTTTCGTTTAATAAACATACATAATAAGAAACTTACGCATTTCTAGTAGCTATTCAGCTTACTTATAGATTAAAAAAAATAACTTTGATGAATTTCTTATACTTTACCTGTTACTTTTTCTTTGATCTTAATTCTTTAAATGTGTACAATTTCACCCAACTTTTACGTTTAGTCTCTTTATCTCAAAATGCAGTAGCGTTATCTCTTAAACAAAGTTGTCCCAAAATAAAATAAACCCTCAATTTTGGCTAATTAAATTTAAGTGTAGTTTAAGTGATGATAATCCAGGATAAAAAGATCGCAGTAGACTTCTTAAGCCTGCATTCTCGTCGTCTGGGTTCTATGATAACATTTCTAAAAGTTTTGTCTTTATCACCTTTTACTTTTTGTAATCTGGATATTTTATAAGGGTTTATATAGGTATATGCGATGAGATATATAAGATTTCAGTTGTTAAATAATGACTCTAGAACGAATAATATAATACTTAGTTCAAAAACTAAAATACACGCTTGAAAATTCTGAATATTTTTTAAATTGTTGCATTGATATACGTCCTAGGTATTAATACATTGATAGATATGTATCTATCAATGTATTAATCTATGTAACGGAATCTTTGAAAGCGATTTTCATCCACTTACAGTTGTCGGATTGATCTGAAATTTTGCACATATATCAAGGACCTATATCAATGGAACAATTTAAAAAATATTCAGGATTTTCAAGCATGTTTGGTATGTACCAAACTTAAAAATATTATGTATTACTTACGTGAACGTGATACAAGCTTAATGTAATGCACAAAGTTAAAAGTCTAAAATCATTGCCTATATCTATCCGAGTACAAATCGTGATCATTTATTTAAAAATATATTCTAAAACAATAACAAATCGTGATTTTAGCATCAGGAAATGCTTATTCTATTTCCCACACTAAAACAAAAATGTAGCTAAACCACTTTTTATAACGTTTCGATGTAAAGTTTAGGTTACAAAGTAGATTTTTGCAGAATGCAAAATAATTTTGTGAAAAACAACGGTTGCCGGGTTCGATAGTCTATACTGATATTATAAAGCGGAAGAGTTTGTTTGTTTGTTTAAACGCGCTAATCTCAGGAACCACTAGGCCGATTTGAAAAATTCTTTTAGTGTTAGATAGGGCATTTATCGAGGAAGGCTTTAGGCTATATAACATCACGCTACGACCAGTAGAAGCGAAGCAATAGTGAAAAATGTTGCTAAAACGGGGATCTTTTCTAAATTCCACGCGGTCAAAGTCGCGGGCAACAGCTAGTTATTTTATAAAATTTTAGATAAATTAGCTATCGAGACGCTCATAAAAGTTAACAGGATATCGTATCGTTGATAAAATAAAGAAATGTTTAGAGTAAAATACTTATATTCTTTCTGTTAAGTATAAAGACATTTATTATTGTTTATTTTCTTTTAAGCATACCAATATATAGTACCATATATATATAGTACCATATATAGTACCATAGTTGGTATGTGAGACTACAGAAAAGAAATTGGATTTTCAGTAATGTGAAGAACTCCGAAGTGACATTGCAAAATGTCTGGGTAACATTCCCGTTCCTAGTTTAACGAAATTCCTTACCGTTTGTTTCAAACAAAATGTCTTGTAAGATAAATACATAATATTAAGAGGCTTAAAATATTGTTACTGTCTAGAATATATGTTCAAATTATTACCCGACTGTCAAAAAAGGATTACGTTGTCGTGCGTATGCTGGTATGTACTTAAGAATATTTGAAAATTATTTGTTACTTCATATTGTAGCAACGGTTAAATAGATTTTTAGAATTAGACACCTATATATAGTTAGGTTGTTTTAACCATCCAAACATTTTTAAAGAATTTTATAAAAATAATAATCAAAATAGCAATATAGAGCTTAAAATAAATTAATTAAATTATGGTGGAAAAGGTGATTACCACAAGCGGGACTTGAACCCACGACCTCGGAGTACCGTTCTTCAACTGACCGCTCTGCCAACTGAGCTTATTGCGGTCGTGCTTTTAGTAATTAAATTTTGCCACCATAATCGTCACTCGATTGAATTTATATCGTATTTTTACGAGTTAATATTGTATGTTTACATTTTCCACCTTAATTTAATTTATTAAGTAAAAGCATAGCATGTCAATTGCAAAATTAATAAATTACTTTAAAATAAATAGTTATGTGACGAAAATTAAAAGGTATCACGAAAACTAATTAGTACATTATTTTATGCTGGCAGGTTCTTAAACTTTTCTAATAAGTCTGTTGTTTATTTAGTGCGGTACTGTTTTCCACTTTATTTGATTTTAAAGTCTTGTTGTTCTTTAATCCACACATCCAGGTTTTCCAATTATTTAACACTATTGTGAAAGTCTAACAAACCACTTTACCAACATCATAAAATGTAACATACAGATTAAGTACTAAAACATTATGAACACATGTTACATTAAGTTGTGGTTATCTAGATTGTATTGTTGCGGTTTCCGCCTACAAATAGAATCACAATGCCACATTCAATAGCGGTCAAATAGAGCTTTTAAATGAATAAATGCAATATTGTTTAAAATGTTCTTATTATATTATTTCCTTACACTTTTTACTGAAACGCGTACGCGCAAAAATATAACTATAATAAATATATATATTTATCTACGCCTACTAAAGTATTACATATGACATGGTTGAGGCACAGATATTTTCTAAAAATAACACCAAACTTAAATATTATTTATAACGGGCTTTTGCCCGCGACTTCGTACGCTTGAAATTTAGAAAATATTCTCAGTTTTTGCAACATTTTTTTTATGATGCTTCGCTCCTATTAGTCATAGCGTGATGTTATGTAACTACCCCCACGTTCCATGAAAAATGTACTATCCAACACTGAAAGAATTTTTCAAATCAACAATTTCATCAACATTTTCAAACAAACAAACTAATATTTTTTATAATCTTTATTTATATAAATCTTCTGTACGTGTGTTTGTAATTGAACTCCTCCTAAACGGCTGGATCGATTTTGATGAAATTTGATGTGTGTATTCAAGGGGGTTTGAGGATGGTTTAGATTCACAATTGGCTGGACCGATTTTGATAAAAAAAAATTTACACAGAATTGTATGGCAAAACAACGTTTGCCGGGACAGCTAGTATTAGTATAGATATCTAGCATATTTAATATTCTTTTGTTTAATTATATAAGCACCACCATCGTAGACACAAATAAGCAATAGACAAAAGTATGCTGCCTTAAGTAATGTTACTTTTTCATTACAACTTTTTAGCTACTGCTAGTCACATGCTATTCAAAAGACATCCCACATCATATATTATTCGCGAGCCTCGAATACCTGTCCTGAAAAACAGACTACAATGGTATGACACTTCACACCTATTAGAGGACACCCTGACTCCATTCACATTTCTGACGCCATACACAATAGTACCAACATAAATGTCATGTCAATATGTAGCGGCTTTTTTTTTTCAAAAATCGAACAGTCTTTATTATATGCCAGTGTTTGATGTATTTGCCACGAATTAGTCGGCCAGTTCTTTTTACAAATATTATAATAGCTTTGACGCTATCTCAACGTATTCATAAAGTGACAAAGTAGTAACGCCCACAAGTCTAAAACTTGTGTGTGGCAGCCCTGGGTGGCAGGGAAGTTACAAATTTCTTTAGCTAAACTTGTAAACCCCTGCCAAAGGCATTGTTAGTATTGTAATTAATTTATAATGTCTCATAATTTTCATTTTACCGACGTAATTAATAAAGGAATTTTGCTTTACAATTTTCTTAAATCTCGTTTACCAAAATATGTACATAGTTTTATTTAAAGCGTCCTTATTTACAGAGTAGTGTGTTTTTTAATATAATTAAGAAAATGAGTATTCCTTTAGTATAAGTATATGAATTTAAATGTTGTTAGTGTGGGTGATGTTAATATATTTCAGCATGACCCACAGGTTAACTTTGTATGCTAAATGATCTAAACTACAAATTAATAATTGTAGATAATATATCAGACACAAAATGCCCTTTACGCACTGAAAGCTATGCTTGTAAGACATTAACCATGAAGAAGATGAATATCTATTTTATTTTATTATTATAATAATATTATTATTTTTTTTTATTCCCTTACCTTAATCTACTTGTACACTGCAGCCCTACTTTATTTTAGTCCCTAACTTTTCTTTCCATCCCATGGTTGCCTGGAAGAGATCACTTCATGAGATAAGGCCGCCATTTGTACCTAGTTTTAAGGTTAATTTCTGCTATCTGTTTCTTGTAAATGTGTACAATAAAGAGTTAATCTATCTATCTAATAGGTTTAGAGCTTATGCATGTACTATACCATGCATACGTACCATACAAGCATAGTAGATAAATTTTTAAGCAATTTTTATCCCAACTTTATAAAGTTTTTGAGTTATTAAAACTCTCTAAACTTTATTTCAAAACAAACATGAACATAATACATATGATAATTTAATATTTAAAAAAAAAAGTTCAATCGACTTCATATGCCTTCGAACTTTGAGAGTTTTCCTCGATTTCTCAGGAGATAACCATCAGATCCTGACCTGGTGCCAATGAGATCAAATGGAAACCACCAGCTTTCAAATTAAAAAAATCATTGAAATCGCTTCACCCAATTCTAAGTTATGAGGTAACAAACATAAAAAAATACATACAGACGAATTGAGAAACTTATTTATTTATTTATTCTTTATTGTACACCGTACATATTATCTTAAAATTAACTTATACTAAAAAAAAATCAAGTACAATGGGCGGCCTTATCGCTTAAAGCGATTTCTTCCAGGCAACCTGAGCATGGATATTATTAAGGAGTAAGTGGTAGCTGTAAGTGCACCTTTATACCTAATATACACTCCTCCTCCTTTTTTTGAAGTCGGTTAAAAACAGACGTCATCTCTCAGTATGTAAGTTCTAGCAATGTTTATGTACCTTCATAAGTTATTTAATTCAGTTGTAAGAAGTCATCAATAACGTCATAGATCTGTCATCAGGTAAGAGGACCACTAATAATAGTTACCACCCACCGCCAGAATCATAGTTTGGTTTCTAACAATGTACATGATTTGAATATACTTTAAAATAAAGACAAAATGAAACTTTTGAAAACCGAACTCACTCTTTCGTTTATAGGTTTTTGATTCAATACAAAAAGTAACGTAGAGGGGGGGCTCTCTGCTACTGAACAGTAGTGTATCTCCTTTGTTCTAAGCTCAACATGTGGTCCATAATTGTGTGGTTGGATAAAACATTTAGCGTGACCACAAATTGAGACAAAATTTTTGTAAATTCATGGAAAACAAGTCTTGTCAAAACTTTGGCGACATGGTTTTTCATTGTATTAAATAAAGCCTGCTTTTATAGAGTTCTGTACCAAAAAGTAAAAAGGGAACCTATTTCTGAGAGTTCGCTTTCCGTCCGTACGTCTGTCAACAGTTTATAGCTCTGGAACAGTGATAGCTAGATGGCTGAAAATATTACAGTATGTATGTCAGTTGATGATGCTATAACAACAAATACGTGTCGTCATCATTTTTCGGCCCTTACCCCCGTTATTAATAGTAGGGAATATGACAAATATATTATCTATAATAATAACGTCACGAAACTCTACGTGGGCGAGTCAAACTCGTACTTGACCGGATTTTTTGAGTTTAATATTTTTACGTCTTTTTTTTTCCGCAATCAAATTTTTCAATATTTCATTAATAATAATAAATATAATAATTCATTTAATTCCGATGAATAGTCTCTGCCGACCACCATGGGAAAAAAACGTGATGTTAAGATGATGATGATGATGATGATGACCTCATCGTGCTTTAAAGTAGCCGATGTCCTTTCTTCGGCTCTTGAATATGTATGTCAAATTGTATTTAAAATCGCTGCAGTAGTTTACCTGTGAAATGGGGTTGGACTGACATATAATATAGAATCGAACCCAAGACTTTGTGTACCTACATAATTTCATTCCGATAACCGGTACACAACGCAGCCCAAGTTTTAGAAGATAACTCTACAATAAGACAATTTCGCGAGTAAACAATGATTATCACAAATTCAAATCACCAAAAAATGAAACAAAGTGACGTTGTCTTTCACATTCCATCACTATTCCAAGAACGTAGACGGTTGTAAATCTATTTAATTGCCTGTATTCGTAAAATAAACGTTTTTACTCAATATTTTAGGGTGCTACCTCCTACGGGTACAGGAGCTGAGTAGTAAAACAATAAAACTTGGATTGTACTGTTACTCTCTTTATGTGTTCTTACAAGCATCGACTCAGGCCCTAAATGCATTTCCATTGTTTCTGAATGACAAATGAAGACATTGAACAACATAATTTTTACTATTACACAGGAAATATGTTAGTTTAATGCTCATAGCACAACATAAAGAATATATTTGTAAAATGTAATTACGTATCTATACTAAGGTTATAAAGCTGAAGAGTTAGTTTGTTTGAACGCGCTAATTTCAAAAACGACTGGTGTGCATTGAAAAATTCTGTTTGTGTTAGATAGTTCATTTATCAAGGAAGGCTATAGGCTATATAACATCACGCTGCGAACATTAAGAGCGAAGCATCAGTGAAAAATGTTACAAAAATGGGGAAATATTCAATTTTCCACGCATATGAAATCACGGGCAACAGCTAGTGAATAATAATCCTTACTAATATTATAAATCTATAATCTAACTCTGTTTATCTGTGGTACTTTCATGCCAAAACTATTGAACCTATTTAAATGAAATTTGGAACACGGGTAGCAATTAGCCTGTAAAGGGATTTAAGTTATTCTTTAATTCTTAAAAACGAGATTCCAAAATTTGCTTATACAAAATCGCAGGCAACAGCTAGTATTTAATAGCGCAAATAAACTTGTAATGAATTTTTTCAGAACCATAATAAAGTTATAGTGAAATCTTACATTTCAATTTTCTCGCAGAAATCTTTCACTGATTGCGCTGAAATTACAATTTTTAAACTGTGTTAGTTATTCTTTTTAAGTTGTTTGCCATTTTGTTCCACTTTATATTTTCAACGTAAATCAATTTTTAAATTAATTTTCTACTACAAAATGAAACTTGACATTCAGTTTCAGGCTTATCACCGAACAATTAGACGCATTTATTAAAGTCTAATGACGAAACAATCAAAATGCATAATCACAATTTTATATTATTTTACCGTTTCTTAGTTGGTAATAATGTGTAGCGTTGATATTTGGTACTAAAGGATAATAAGTAACTCTAAAATACTAACGAATTGAATTTCTACAACGTATCATTATAAATCATTTAATATATAACGTTTAATACATATTATTAACTTTGCTAATAGCTACATAAGATCAATCATTGTCAACAAAACATTGAAAATCACCTTCTAAAGAAGCCATTAAACATAACACCTCAATAAAATGTTTGTAAACACGCAAAGCCCTCCAGCTGAGAGGAGGTGCTCGCTGTTACAAAGACAATGCCCAAGACTAATGGCTACCGATGACTCACATACAATCTATAAATAAATCTTTACTATACTGTCGTGCTTACAGGAATCACGAGCAATTGTTGCTCCTTCTATGCTAAACCAGACTAATAATTTGTTCAAAACAAGGCACGCCATATTGACGATAAAAAGGTCACAGTATGAGGTCCAACTTTACGTTGAAAGTTAGAAGGCTTTTGTTGATTAGAAAACAAAACAGCGTGTCGACACCCTCGTATCTATTATTTAGTACTGTTTCTACAATACAATAGGTATAGTTGAATGCTACCCTTTGTGATTCTTATTTTAAAACGATAATGAAGGCCGTTATTTATAAATTATATCTTATTAGCTTCGCCGTTATACACATTCTAGAAATTAAAAGTTCTTTATTTGTACTGGTATTGTTGTAACAATTTATAATGCTCTGTTAGCATACAAAGTATTTATCATACAAAATAGCAATGTTTAGGTTCATATTAATTACCATGGCTACGTGAGTGATAACATAGAAAAGTCGACGCATCCGTATGGGGGATTAATAATAGAAGTGTCACTGATTTTCTTACACAGGCTGCTGTAAAGAAAGAAAGAAAGTTTATTTGTAACTTGTCTTAAAGTTATTACATTTACAATCATTAACATTAAGTAAAGATATTATAAACAGAAAACATTTTATTGAGAAACTGGAAGCTCTAAACTAAAACCTTTGCCAACACGGCTGGTGAGTGTGAAATAGACCAAATACCCATCTGAAGTGGAAGAGGTCCATGCCTTATACTGAGACACTGAGGGCTGAAAAGAAGTCGACCCAGGTATTTTCTTTCGACAGTTTTCGACAGTTTATTTCCAATATCAAGTGTGTTCTCCATTCTAAACATACTGTATTTGGTAACTCACTACTTGAATTATAGCACCTGAATTCAGAAAATTTTAAAACATCTTAATCAGTAAGTAAAGATATTTGCTAAGATGTCCAGTAATTTCAAGATGTCACAAACATCAAAAATTAAGTAAAACAAAATCGAGCAAAAAACTTTGACACGATTTGCGCAGCTCAATCTTAAACCGCTTGTTTGTGGAATTTAAAAGCCACTTCGTTGTGATATCTAAATGTGATAAAATATTTTATTTTAGTCAATATTTCACAAAAACTAAGAATCTGTGTTGACTTTTTTGGTCGAATGATCAGTCAGTGGACATGCACGACTTTCGCATTTGATCGGAGCTCTGTGGACACTCGGAATGCCGCCGAATCATTTCTCGTGAGAACTGATACTAACCAACGGCAAGTGTCCTCAACTAATATTTTTAGGTGATTGTAAATTTTTGCTAAGCAAATGCTTTCGATACGCCGCTAAGTAGCTTTCTTCAAAAGTAAATTTTAAATCTATTTGTAAATGTTATTATATTAGATGGTTACCCATGACAAGTTTGTAAATTTTTCGTAGCTGAAAGTACTATAAACTGAATTTTTTTTGTTTAGTAGTATAATTTTAATCCCATATTTATTTCATTTTCTTTTGAAGGTGTTAACGCTTATTTAAATTTACGATCGCTCTGTATCATATGTATTTACCAATATCTCAAGCCTTTTCAAACTAACTGTCCTGGCATTCTGCAAACCAGCATGTGATGTTTTTCTACATAAACCTTTTTTCCTGGCAATAAGGAATACAACAATATTTATTTATTTATTTATTTATTTAAAACTTTTTGCACATACAAAATAGTGTACAATGGCGGACTTAATGCCAATGGCATTCTCTACCAGCCAACCATCAGTGGTGCAGAGAAAATAAGAGGTAGGTGCTACTTTAATACAGAAAAGGTGAAGATAAATTTCAATTTACACTAATGACACTAATGGGATAATAACATTAATACTTAAACTATAATAAATAAATATAATATATACATACATTTATACGGATAATATAAACATACTTAGTAATAATACATAAACTACATACATTATAATACATATATTATACTTAAATAACCAATAGAACAGAGAGGAATTACTCAATGACTAGATTCCGCCAGTAATGTAATGTAATGATTGCGAACTTTAGTTTTAAATGTCTCCCGGGACCTTGCCATCCTGATCTCAAGAGGAAGGGCATTCCAGAGAAGAATTGCTTGAATATTGAAGGAAGAATGTACTAAGCTAGAGGTGTGAGGTGGACATGTTAGAAGACGATTGTGAGAACAGCGTAAATCTCGATCGTGGGTGGAAAAGAGAAATTGAAAAAGTGATTTTAAATACAAGGGAGAGTTCGGACAATTTAAAATGGAAAAAAGGGTAGTCAGAGCTCGGAGGTTACGCCGCTGCCTAACTGGAAGCCATCTCAAGCGGGAACGGAATGTCGACACGTGATCAAACTTACGGAGATTAAAGACGAATCGAATGCAATTGTTGAGAAGGCGGTCGAGTTTATTGAGCAGATCTGCATTCAGGTCGAAGTAGCACACATCGGCATAATCGATGATGGGGAAGATTAAGGTATGCATCAGCGTTGTTTTGGTGGCAATCGGTAAAAAGTTCTTCAGTCGGTAGAGAGCTCGAAGAGTTCCTGTGACTTTCTGTGACACATTGGTGATTTGCCTTCGCCAATCAAGCATATTGTCCATATACAAGCCTAGGTTTTTCACTTCTGTGCTATATGGAATGACACAACTATCATAGATGATGGAGGGCAATATCGGATTCAGTAATTTTATTTACACGCTTAGGGGTAAAATACCAATCGGTAATAAGCACAGGCAATCCGCAATGATCCTATCGCAATAATGGACAAAAAATTAATTACCCAATTATTCAAGGTTAAGGAGACAGTTTTTAGCAAACAACCTGTCGCAGCGTGCAGTGGACGGATCTCAATCAGCTATAGACAGTGTGTCCAATGTTCGTCGGCTCGGATAGTGACACGTGCGTGCATTATGCGCTGTGGAAATCGATCTGGTACCGATAAGATATTTCCGAAAAACTAAAGGTAACGTCCGATTATAAACGTGACGATCCCCACTTCCCCTCAATCCGAAACCCACGAAGCACCTGCGATCGTACCCGCTGTAACTGTCGCTGTTTTTGAATATTTAATTGCCGAACAGTTAGCCTGTAATTCAATTTTGTGATTCTCCGTTCTCACGCAGTGTGAGAACAATCATCTAGAGAGTTTTACATGTATTAGTAGTCGTTAGATACGATTACCACTGCCCGATACGCAAATATAACATTGATATGTATTTCTAACATACCGGAAACTGAATATGCCATTCATGTACAATATTATTATGAATCACGGTGCAAATTCAATTATTGACACCAAGTTAAAAGTTATAAGAGTTGAGTTTACTCATTGATCATTAAGGTCAGTAGCCGATTTTGTTCAGGTGGACCAAATTTAATGCTATTGCTTTTATAATAACTAGTATCTTTTATTTAACTATAAGGAATCTCTTTCTTCAGGAGTATAATGAATTTTGTTCAGTTTTGTTTGTTTAAAGATACGTACAGCCCTTTTTTAAAATATACTAGCTGTTGCCCGCGACTCCGTACGCGTGGAATTTAGGAAAGTTTCATGAAAATCCATCCAGTAATCTTTACGTGAAAGAACAACAAACATCCTTACATTCATACAATCCAACATTAACCAAACATCCAAATATTAGAGTATGGATAGAAGACCGAGGAAACGTTCGCGTTGCTCGGCCAACAGTTTAAGTATTTTATTTTGTCGCGCGTAATTCTTTTTTCGTCATATCTCCTAAGATATTCATTTAAATTGCATGCTGTAAAAAGCAATTATAATCTATATTAAACGTGTAAGCTAACTAAGGTATTTAATTTGATAAAAAAGATTACTATATACACATAAATAGCTTTTGAAAACACCCTATTGAATTTGATAATTATTGCGACATTATTATGGGTACAGCGGGTTTCCCTTAAAAGATAGACATATGCCCTTGTGGACTTTTTTGAAGAACTATAGGTAACAAACAATTTCTCCATACATTACTTTGTTGTACCTCACGTAGATAAGGCAGCGTTTACATTTATAGCTCGCACGCGTGCGAGTTTCTCCGCAAATTTACTCATATCTCATCCAATATACAGCAAACCCCAACAAATTATGTAAAATAAGCCATCCTCTTGAACCATTCTATCTATAAAAAAAAACCGCATCAAGATCTGTTGCGTATTTTTGAAGATAAAAGCTCACATACGGACATACATACAAAAATTACGACTTTGTTTTATAAGAAGTAATATAATATATAATAATAAAGAAGATAAAGATATATGGGGTTTAATACTTCATTTTATTACAAATTCCATCTGCAAAAACTGAGCCATACATATCTACAAACTAATGAACGGGTGTGACCATGGTGACTGCAAAGTCTCCGAAACATCGGGCCAAAATATAAAACAAATATACGCGTCTAAATCCGTAAAAAGTAGTTTTATTTAAACACATGAGTCGCGCAAGTGTTAGAAAATATTATCTAAAAATAAGAGAAATAGTTTCTAGAAAAAATTGCAAACATAGTTTATTGTCTTTACTAGACAGGATACCGCGGACTGGGTATGTTGTCACGAAAAATTTATATTTATCAATTTTTAAAAAAAAAGTGATATATAACTTTAATGTTTTGGTTCTCTCTCATCTTTCTGATACTCTGTTAGTTTAAGACTACCCCGTAAGAGATTTTTCTATAACAATTACTAAGTATTATTATTATTATTGCTTGGGACCAGAGGACGTGGTGTGAAATGTCCATGAATATTTATACTATTCATTTATTTATTTAAGTACGTGTTACGTCACTAATAGTCGATGTTAAGTGATGTCCTCAAAAATATGCGAATGTACAAATATTTAAAAGTTTTATTCATAAGGTTTCTTTGATTTAGTGTTAAAGTTCCGCAAAAACTACATCCGCCTCCACAAACAGTCCCCGCCCAGTTTTTCCAACAAACTTGATTCGTCATGTCCAATTAAAACAGAGCCACGACATTTCTCATCACTGTTCGTAAAATCTTAGACTTTGTAGTATTTGGATAAGAAAATAATATAAATCAATATTAAGAAAATTAAAATTAAGAAAATTAAGAAAATAATATAAATAAATCAATATTTATTTTATTTTGTCTTTTTTTCATTACTTTTCTTTCTTTGAAATTGATTTATTAGCTATGTAAAATAGGCAATGTAGTAATTAACCATTTATTTATCTATGTGCATAACTAACTACAAACTACCGTATATTTTGGAAAATATAATTATACATCAACTAACTAAATTATTTAAGTAATGAGAAAGAAAACAGGAATATCTATTAATGTCATTTAAAAGTATTACCAATTCTGTTGCGTCAAGAACTTAATTTAACTTAAATAGATTGAAAAGAACTATGCTATATTTCTATTAATTGGCTATTTCATTGTTGTTTTTTATTTAAGTATGTCAATTAAGATTGTTAGCCAGTAATACACAATTTTTATAATATAAGAAAATTCAGTTAGCATTGCAGAAACGTGTTATTGACATTATTAATTGTTATTTTAAGTCAAGTGTAGCCGTGTAGGTAGAATTGGTACAATTACCTCCTTTGAAATAGAAGCTGTAAATTTTCCTTCGGAACGTAAAAATTGTATCACAATGTTTACCTACATTCTAACTCTTCAACGTTCGAGATATATCTGTATGAAACAATATTTTCTCTATGCCGGAGGCTATGTAGGTTATTATTTATCATTCAAAGTAATAGATTACTGTTTACTAAGTTCTAGTAATATTACATTTTGTTGATGTTTATGTAATGATAAGAAAGTTTATTATTATTTTTATGTATTTTCATTAAGAGGATACCAAAATAGCTTCGTGCATTTTTCTATGTACGAAGTTTTCATTGTTTCTTTAGATTGAATGGCTAGAGCTCTAATTTTTAAGTTTATGTTTTTTCAATATATGATCTAGGATCGCATGAACTCAGAAACGCGATTGAAAAAAGTTTTCTCGATAGAAAATCTTGGCGAAACAACCTCTCAAATTTTTTATTTTTTTCATTTGTCGGTCTATTATCGCGTATTAACTAATGAAATAACTTTAAAAACATAGGTAACTATTATGTATAGAAACACGTGAATCAGAATTAAAATATATTTAGTAGATTTTGAGTAAATAGGAAAAGTATCCCTAATTCTTCATTTTCTGTGCCTACTGGCTGTGTTAATATGTACGTGTCGGCGATGATATACGATAATATTGATGTAGGCCCTTAATATAAAGATATTCTTTCCGGTCCATTAACGTCTCACTTTTGGACTCAGACGCTGTTTAGTGGGACTTTAGTCTACTCTGTAATTAGGTGTATTGACATAGGGTTGAATTTTGAGTTTTCGTTTGCTCGTAGAAGATATTATGGGCTTATTATTTCTATTAGCTGTTGTCTCTTAGTTGAGGTTTGGGGCTTTTATGGAGAAGGGGCGCAATAACCATAAACGCAGGTGAAACCGTGGGCACTATACTATGTATGCTATATTTACATATTACATTATTTACTGAAAACGTGAAGAAAACTCCACATTAATTTGAATGTTATCTTACACACATAAATACATACTAAAAACTTTTTATTGTACATATACCATGTAAAATACCTCAACCCACACACATAGCAATAAACGAACACATATAATAAGTTGAATTTAAATTAACTAACACAAACGGTAATCAATTGTTGATATTCATGAGCAAAAAATGTTATTTACGTATTTAATTTGATAAGTTAATGTGATTTCAATTGGGTACCTATTATTCCGATTTAAATTAGGTTATGGATTGAGCAAAAAGTTCTTGTGTTTTTTATCAAATAGAATTAAGTACAATTTGGACGAAAATGAAACTAAATGGGGACCTAGCAAGCATACCTTTAAAGAATCAAAGGTTCTTCATTCTCTTTTAGAATAAAATAATTATATACATACAATGAAGTCTATGCCTGATTTTTGTTGTGATATTCATTTAAAGTAAAAGTAAAAGTAAAATATTCTTTATTGCACACCATAATGATTTATAAAGCTTACATAACAGACATATCATAGGTACAAAGGGCGGTCTTATCGCGAGCTGCGATCTCTCCCAGACAACCATAAGATGGATTTGACCGAGGCAGAATAGGCGACTTTTGGTGTACTAAAAATAAGTGAATATACTATAGTAGCAGATATATACAAATACATATACATACATAACACTTACATAAATATATACTTATATACATATTTTGACATATACATACATACACAATACATACATATTATATAGATACATAGAATATTAATATGGAAGTATATCAATTTATCGGTAGGGACAAGTAGTGTTCCTTAACAAGTTTTTTGAATGTTGATATGGTCTGAGCGTTTCTTATCGTCAAAGGTAAGGCATTCCATAGCCGCGCCGCTTCTACTGTAAAAGATTTAGTAAAGAATCTAGTCGAATGCGTAACTACAGTCAATGTTAGGTTTTCCGATGATCTGAGGTCCCTCGTATGTGTGTCATGTAGAAACGTGAACCGTTTTTTGAGGTAGTCGGGAGTGTGTGGATTGAAAAGAATATTATAAAGAAGGCTAAGTATATGAGTATTCCGTCGAAGTCGGATGGGCAACCACTTGAGCATAGTTCGAAACTCGGATACATGATCATATTTACGAAGTCCAAATATGAATCTAATACAGAAGTTCTGGAGTCGCTCAAGCTTGTCAAGTTGGTCCTCGTTAAGATCAAGATAGCTGGTGTCGGCGTAGTCAAGAATCGGAAGAAGAATAGATTGTGCTAGCGCAGTTTTAGTGGCAGTGGGAAGGAAGTTACGTAGTCTGAGCATTTAGTTTCATCTTAGGATGAAACAATAACAAACAAACAAATTTACACATTAATATCAGTAGGATAGGTCTCTCTCTCTCTCTCTCTAGGCTACTAACGTCCCAATGTTGGACCGGCCTCCTCCACTTTGGGAGGGATTATGGTCAACTGTACCGCTCTAACCAGGCTTGATGGCACGGAGTTATTTCTGAATTTTCTATCTCTCACAGAAGATTTTATCTGTGTACCATATTCTTTAGCTGGATTTTACAGCACCTGGGGAAGGAAAAGGGGTTATGATAATTCCTTAAACCGTCACCACACCATTTCATTTCATAAGTCACAACAATACGATAAAAAAAAGTTATAACTATCAGTAGCTTATAGTTTCTTAGTAGGATAGGTATCTACCAATGTGTTATCCAACTACAACTATTCTGTGAAAAAAACCCGAATGTCGTAGTCTAGTCAACCATGGTTCCCACGCGTGTGCTATACCGAATACTTTTTGCTTTCAACAATCCGTTTTTGTGGAAAAAACCTGACTGTAATCACGTTTTCTATACAAAAGCTCTACTATGTACTTACCTACGCCTTCTTCAACGCTTGAACGGATCAACAGTTAAATACTTCAATATTTCGAACGTTTTATGATGTTAATAATAGCTATTACAATACTGCAACTTATTTCTAAACTAGTAATCGACATAAATGCGAAAAAGTAAATACAAAGAACATTGGGCGTTTTTTACCCGCTTTTTTTAAAGTCGCGAACATAAACCAAAATACTTTTAAATCATAGTGTTTCCAATCAGATTTAATATTCCGTAATTATTTTAATTAATATCACTGGGAAAATGGAAATAATTAGTAAAATATAAACTAATAAAAAAAAAATAATGAATAAATAAAATAACATAATAATACGAGACAGAATACAGTCCCGTCACATAAGGGCAAAACGCTATTAAACGTACACTTCTGGACACATCTATTGGCCCACCTTAGAGTTTAGGTTTCGATGGCCCCTACCGAAATATGATTGCTAGATTGAACAAAAACTGTTGTTTGTTGTTTTAAATTTGAATTCAGAATACCATACGACATGGAGCTACGCCTAACGAGTCGGATATGCGCCTTGTTAAAGGCAATTGATTTTTGAATAAAAAACATGTTTTATCAAATAAAGGTTTAATTTAATAACGCGTGTTGCCTCCATGGGCATCTACGAGTACCACAGCTCTCATACGATCAGGCATAGAGTTTATCAACCGCTCTATGAAATTTTGAGGGATCATCTCCCATTCCTCTTCTATGGCAGTTTTCAACTCCTGCATCGTCTGGGCAACTGGCTGACGAGCCCTAACACGTCTTTTTAGCTCGTCCCACATGTGCTCAATGGGGTTCATGTCTGGGCTTCTGGCTGGCCAGTCCATAACTGTGATGTTCACATCCCGAAGATATTCCCTGACGGTGCCGGCCGCATGGGCTCTTGCATTATCATGCATAAAAAGGAAATTTGGGCCCACATAGTCCGCGTATGGTATCACGTGGGGTTCTAAGCACTCACGAATGTACCTTTCAGCATTTAATGTTGGCAGCCGTGGTCCTGTAACAACCTCAAGTTGAGTTTTGCCGCTCGCGGATATACCGCCCCAGACAGTCCACGAGCCACCGCCATAAACAACCCTCTCTTCAAAGCAGCATTGTGCGAAACGTTCTCCCTTACGTCGGTAGACCTTCTTCCTTCCATCATTGCCATGTAACACAATTTTAGACTCATCAGAAAAGAGTACACGGCTCCAATCTTGCTGTGTCCAATTTAAATGACTGCGTGTGAAATGAAGGCGCGCTGTTCGGTGGGCTCGCGTTAGTTTGTGCCCATTAGCTGGCTTGTGTGGTACCATATCGCGTTCTTTTAACCTTCTCCGAACAGTTCGAGCGCTCACAGATACTCCGTGGAAGTCGCGAAGTTGGTTTTGTATCTCAATGGAGGTAAGGTGACGATTTCTCAAGCTGGTCGTCACGATGAATCGATCCTGCCTTTCAGTTGTGACCCGAGATCGTGGCCTTCCTTGGCGACGAACAAAGCCGCCAGTCTCTAGGTACCTCCGATAAACATTTCGGACCGCAGATCGACTTAAATTAAGTTGAGCACTCACGTTTCTTTGGCTGTGTCCGGCCTGAATAAGTGCCACAGCTTGGGCAGCGACTTCAGGTGAAGTATCCATAGATTATTGATAGAACCTCACCTTAATGTTAAGAATAAGTAATGTTTGTTGCAAAACCAAAGATATCAATCACTTTTTCAAGAATTAAATCCAAATTGTCTTTTGTTTCTTTAAATTCTGTGTTCGAAATTCAAAAAAAGACTATTGAATGAAATTGTGAATGTGCCAGGTTCAAAACTGCATAAAAACTTTTTGCTCGACCTAATATAAAATTTTTGCTAGGACCAAACGAAACTGAAAATACTCTTACTACACTTTTCTCCTTTCTTAAATCCCCTTCTCCTCCAGCTTACTTATCTCACTTTTTCCAGTATCTCTATTCTAACCAGGACAGACTTCCCCGTTCTTCTAACGACCGTCTACTTTCTTGTATACCCCATACGACTAACTTTATCAATTCTTCTTTTCCCGTCCAAGCTGACATATTGTGGAACTCTCTTCCACATGAAATTAGATCCGCCAAAAGCCGCCTCACTTTCAAAAAAAGAGTCAAACATATGTTGTTACAAAGGTTAGCTGAATTATCGTAACTATAGATTATGTAGTATTTACTTTATGTATGTTTGTATGTATGTATATGTACCTATTGTGTATCTAGTATGTATTTTGTATGTATAGCGTACTCTATATGTATGATATATATATATTTTAGTAAGATCATTGTGTATTGTATGTAGTCTATTGACAGTAATTATAAAATTTATATAATATCACAGAATATACACCTACTTTATTTGTTTCTGCACCACCCAAGGTTGACTGGTAGAGAATGCCTACGGCATTAAGTCCGCCTTTATACAATCTGTTTGTATATAAAGTTTTAAATAAATAAATAAAATACAAGGTGAGCCAATAGATGTGTCCAGAAGTGTATAATATTGATAAATTCGGCATCGCAAGGAAGACAGAGCCTCGAAGGATATTATTGTTCCTGTATACACGGCCACCGCACTGTTGGAAGTTGCGCGCACATCGCCAGTGTGGTATAATTTCTATCTTGGGCTGTACATCAAGAAGAATTTCACGCACCTGCGGCGTTTTTAGATGAAACTATATTAGATTTGGATGCAGCAGAATAAAGTAAAGAGAAAAACGTGTTTTTTCTTATTTTTTTAAATGTCTATTTTCTCCTTATTCCCACGACCCACAGATATGGATACCATTGTAAACTAGATTGAATTGCCTATCTATCAGACCTAATCTTATTTTTGTTCGCCGTAGGTAAGTATCCCATACAAAAGTGCCCAATGTTCTTTGCTTGAATGATAGCGTCGTGTTATGAGGATGACTTTTTTATAATTCGTTAAGATTTGGTTTCTAAAATATTTTTAAATATTTTTCTAACTTGTGAGCAAGCAATGAGTGGGTCTAATAATCGATAAACATTTTATTTTAGTAAGTACGAAAGTAAAATTGCGGGGTATAGGAAGTTTATGCATAAGAATGAGCTAATTATAGGAATATTTTCCTTGAAAATTGTTACTTGGAAACCTGTTTTTGACTTTTGACGTAATACTGTTGACGTTTTGATCGACGTTATTGCTACCTAATTCTCAGCCATATCACGGATCCCAATCACGATAGGATCTTAAGGGAAAACTGTATAGTTATGAATTTTCTTTAAAGTATGTTAAATTCTCTTTCATACAACTATCAAGAGTGTTTTTCATGGTAACCTTAATCTAACTTTTACCCTCTCTCTTACTTTCCAGCCCATTAACGTCTCACTATTGGGCACAAGCCTCCTCCACTTTTAGAGGTCTACTATTACTACTACCGTATGCCATGGCGCTTGGACAGAGCGGCACTCTAACCAAAAGCTTGTTGGATGAAACAGAAACTGTTATACTGTCCCCTAGTAGGCTCTTAAAGCATCCTGTGGGATTAAATGGGATGGTGACAATTAGTGTATCGTGTTTTCTTAATCCATTACCACATGGACAAAAAACCTAACCTATAAATAAATCATCCCATAATAATGTAACTTCAGTTATCTAAATTAATTAGTTATCTGTATCCATTAATGAACTTGCATCTGACTGCTTCAATACGTCAATACCCATGAAAGGCACCTCAATATTAGATAAGCCTCAGAGGTATTAAGCCGTATTCGCGTTATTACCATCGTATTGTAACCTATAAGCAGTTAACATGAATACTTATCGCAAAATAATAAATTAAAATTGCTGTATTCAATTTGTTTGCGATTTCATTGCTAGTTGAAGTTATAATTTAAACTTACTCTCATGTAGTAATGGATATTTATGCATCCAATAACAAAGAAAACTTGTAACCCAATCATCGTGGGCTTATCATCTGCCTTTCTCTGTCTACATCTAGACATAGGATTGTTTATCCTAGACAGGCGTAATTAATTAACAACAACTAAGACAAGAAGACGACTTTAAACTCACAGCAGGACTTTTTTGGAGAAGAGTAGCTCGCGACAGAAAACAATGGAAAAGTTTAGAGGAGGCCTATGCCAAGAGGCACTCAGAATAGCTCAATATATTATAATATTATATCCACTATGCATGTTTATTTTACTAAAGTTGTAATTCTCATTAAATGACTAAAATAAAAAAAAATAAAAAAACGAGAAGCCACTTTTCAACAGACATGGATATTAAATAAAACTTTTGAATTATTTACATGTTCATTCTTAAACCTAACTACTTATGGTCTTATTGATAATGACTTATCGGAGGTTTAAATTTCGCTAAAATAGGTTTGCGAAAATTGTCAAAACTTGTTATTCATGATAGTCTTTTTACGCTAAAACGTTTATTATCTCTCCGATAGAATCTCCATTTAAACCTCCGATATGTCATTATGAATAAGACCATTAGTAAATCAGCTAATAGTAATCAAAGATCTCAGCTGTATTCCCCAAAAACCATCGCTGACGTCATTCAAGGTCTACCAGGTATTCTGCCAGTGCCACCATAATCATGTGCAATAATTCTCCTTCCTTATTATAAGAATATCTACAGGAATAAAAGGAACCTTGACTCAAAGTATTATATATATTGTAAGATTGTTCGATGACGTCTACTTAATTAGTTTGTAGTATCTACATCATCCTATCTCCAGCTGTTTTTACTATTCATTAACATTATTCAGCGTCAGTCAAATCAGCTTCTTCATTTATATATAGGGTTCGATAAAATAATATCACTATAATTTAGGTACCATAAATACTTAGGTGGAATGCATTGTCATTTATCGGAATACATTCCAATTAGATGAGGTAAATTTTAGGATAGTATTGTCTAGAACGTACAGATAGAGTATAATATGAAAATGTTGGTTGAAGAACAGCTCTATTGAAACCTCACCTGTATTTGACGTATTCTGCCATATATTTGCAGCTTGCACGAGTTTGACTGTATTATATTGCAGTTGCATAATAAAACAAAGACATACTGATGTGATTAAATAATCACATGTAACCGTAAGTATTCACGGGGCTCGTGTAAGTGTTACTGACTTCTTGAAGAATTATTTAAATACTTACATTTTGAGAGCAATCAGAAATGACTCGTACACATTTCTGGAAAATATATTCCAACGAGGTACTACAACCGTACGGCGTTTTGTAGAAATAACAAATAAAAACCAAAATTATTGATATTAGCATTCATTTATTTTTGATAAACCATTACTATACAAAGTGCTTATACATAAAAATTTAATCTAAGTTAAAATACCTATAAATAAATACATTATTTATATAAAATCACAACATCTTTCAAGGCAATTTTGGAACCAACCGTTTTAGAATCACTAAAAAACTCACAATTACTTTGATTTCAATTATTTTTTACCCAGAAAAGTAATTTTCTGAATGGTATATAATTACTTTATATTATTGTGTATTTAAACAATTAATAATTAAATCTAAGATACAAAATGAAACAACTTACAAAATGTAACAACGACTTAAATTTAGACAAAAGGATGTTGCTAAAACATAATAATATGCACATACTATAGAGGAACCATAAACATTAAAGTTAAAAACATAATTGGTACCGATTCTACGCGCACAACTAAACAATATTAACAAAATAATTAACATTGATAGCGTCAATATCATAATTCGGAAAAGTTAACTAAAATTTCAAAAACTGTGCATTATAGACTAACGATTTTAATTAATTTAAAGGTTAAAAAAATTGATATATTGACACTACCAAATTTTATTCTTTACTTAAGTTTAGTTAAGTACGTAGAATTCGTGCCAGTACATATTTTATCCTTATCCTTACTAATTTATAAGTGCGAAATCCGGATGATGACACAGTAATAATTTTGACCTAAGTGTTAATGTGTGGAACGAAACGATAGCGCGATTTAATAAACGTACAACGCCATCTATTGAGCAGAAAAGTAAACTTATGTTTGTTAAGGATTGATTTCTAAATTTCACGCGTACGAAGACGCGGGCAACAGCTAGTAATCTATAATAAAGCTCTACAATATAATTGTTAAGAGTTAATTAGTCTCTCATACATATCATAGGATGTACATGCAGTTACGGATTAAGAATACAAAAGTCACCAAACCATTTCTTTGCCAGGGTGCTGTGAGAGCCAGTTATTAATTTAAAAAAGTCAACCGTGAGAGAGGAACCGATACAAACCCAATTCTAGCACGCTAGGTCCGCACGGCATTGTAGACCTAAAAGCTCTTATGACATGAAAAAATCTGTTTCCAACAGTGGGACGTGACGTCAATGACCTGTTAATAAGGCCCTCAGAATATAATAAATCGATATATATATTATATTTGTTAATATATACTAAAAACTGTATATACAATAAATCTTGCACAGAGAACCACTAGAATATGTGTTATCTATTTAATATGAAAATTTCTGTATTACAATATTCTTTCATATGAAGGCACTTTATGATATGTCTTGGAATTGTAGGTACAAGATATATAATAGACTATTTATAGATATTTTGTATATTAATAGGCACTTATTGCTTAGTTTTTTTTATATAAGTCTCTATTTTCTAATGTACTCTTCCCATATCCATACCTCCAAGTTGGCCTATATAAGGATAGCCAGATTTAGCTTCTGTAGGCGAGTGTGCGTGCGATGCATAATGAGATGGATTAGTACCGAAGAATGAACTGTAACAAAGAAAAATAAACTTAAAAAACAGCCAAGTACAAGTTTGGATTTCCGTGCAATATGTCACCATAATATTATTATCGTCATAATCATATGTATACTAATATTATAAAGCTGAATAGATTGTTTGTTAGAACGCGCTTATCTCAGGAACCACTGCCACTGGTCCGATTAATAAATAAATATTCATGGACATTTCACACATCGTCTGGTCCCAAGCTAAGCTTATATGCTTGTGTTATGGGTACCAGAATACGGATAGACTACATATACTACTTTTCTTTTGTAAATACATACTTATAATACATAGAAACACCCAGACGCAGTACAAACATTTGTATGACAATTAGAAAAATCACACAAGTGATTGTCCCGAGCGGGAACCGAACCCGCGACATCTTGATCGGCAGTCCGCTACATGAACCACTCGACCACGAGGCTCGTCAAATTATATTATATTAAAATTATATTAGATTAATAAAATTCCTTTAGTGTTGGATAGTCCATTTAATCGAGGACGGCTATAAGCTATATAACATCACGCTGCGTCTGATAAGATCGAAGCATCAGTGATAAATGTTACAAAAACGGGGGATATTTGCTAAATTTCACTCGTAACAAGTCGCAGGCAACGGCTAGTCATTAATATCGACAAAAATGTTTGTTGAATGTAAGTCTGCTTAAATATATATCGTATTTTAGTTTATAGAATTTTTTATTTTAGGATCTAAAATAAAAAATTCTATAAACTAAACAGAAATAAAAATAATAATATCATGGACATTTCACACAACGTCCTCTGGTCCCAAGCTAAGCTTATATGCTTGTGTTATAGGTACAAGAATACGGATATACTACATATACTACTTTTCTTTTGTAAATACATACGTATAATACATACAAACACCCAGACGCAGAACAAACATTTGTATGACATTTATAAACATCACACAAATGATTGTCCTGAGCGGGAACCGAACCCGTGACCTCGTGAACGGCAGTCCGTTATATGAACCACTAGACTACGAAGAAAAATAGAAATACGTTATCTGTGAAAATTTAAACCCTCTATAGCCAGAGGGTTTAACTGAAACGTACCGAACCGTTTCATGAACCGTAGTAGCCTACGGTTCATAAAATACAGCCTGCTAAGAGACGAACGGATGGTGTCTTATAAAATAGTTCTAGAGTTTACAATAAGTGGTAATGTGAGCTTTACCCTTTGGTACGTAGCCCTAAAAGTCTATAGACAATCACACATATTAGTACCAATTCTATACGCACAAATAAACATAACTAAAAATGAATTTTTAACTTACTTGATATAAAAACTGTTTATACTGACTAAAGAAAATTAAATAATTTAAATGTGAACAACAAAATAGCCAAATAATCAAAATACAGCAATAGTTGTTTTCATCATTGACGGGCTTCGTGGTGGAGTGGTTTATGTAATGGACTGCCGTTCACGAGGTCGCGGGTTCGATTCCCGCTTGGGACAATCATTTGTGAGATATCCATAAATGTCATACAAATGTTTTTACTGCGTCTGGGCGTTTTCTATGTATTATAAGTATGTATTTACAAAAGAAAAGTAGTTTATGTAATATATCCGTATTCTGGTACCCATAACACAAGCATATAAGCTAAGCTTGGGACCAGAGGACGTTGTGTGTAATGTCCATGAATATTTATTATTATTATTTTTTAGTTAGTTAGTTTAGTTGTGCACGTAGAATTGGCACCATTATATTACAAAATAGGTTTGTAGCTTTACTGATAATAAATTGGTATAACTGTTTAATCATACTAAGTGCCTCGTTCACCATCTTCAAGTAAAGCGTTGATTAGTTACTTATCGATTAGCGTTAATTGTCAAGTAATAGTTACGAGTATCTTCTGTCAATTTAAATTTTTTAATCTTAAGATTACTGCTACTCGAACGTCGTGAACGTCGCACGTGTGACTTTAACTAGCGATTAGTCTACTTGGCGCTTTACTTGAGAATGGTGAAAGAGGCCCTAAGAGTTAATGGCTAATACGGATTTGTTTAAATTTAAATCTCCAAGTTAAATGACAAAAATAATTAAATATCTATTTCAAATACAATAAAAAGTACCACCAAATATAGATTGAAGGCTATAAAAAACGAGGTCTTTACTTTTTACTAAAGTTTTGCAATATCCTGCCTTTTACTCAGAAATGTAATAAGCCTTTACTATTAGCTACAAGTTTCAATTGTTTTATGTAAAAAAATTACTGACTTCAAATAAAAAACAAATTTTTATTTATATTTTAATACTATCCTTACTAATTTATAAATGCGAAAATCAAAATTTAAAACTAAAAATCTTGACGAGCTTAAGTATGTAACCAAACCATAGTGCGATTTAAAAGAATTGTACAACGCCAGCTATCGAGTCATATGGTAAACTTCTGTTTGTTAAGGTTTAATTTTTAAATTTCACGCGTATGAAGTCGCGGGCAACAGCTAGTAATATTATAAAGCTGAAGAGTTTGTTTCTTGAGATTATACATATACCGAATTGAAAGGTATTTTTGAATATTTTTAAAAATTTTTTGGTAAATTCATTTTGTATTGCATAGTTATTGAGGAAGGCTAGAGGATATATAACGCTGCGTCCAATAGGAGTGAAAAATGTTGCAAGAACGGGGAAATTTTCTAAATCCCACGCGTATGAAGTCACGGAAAATAGCTATTCATTAAGAGGGTACTGTACTAAATAAACTAAATTATAATGGAAAAAATGATAACCATAAGCGGGACCCGCTTATGGTTATCATTTTTTCCACTAAAACTTAGTTTATTTAGTAAAAGCATAGCGAGTCAATCGCAAAATATTAATATATTAATGTAGGGTACTGTACTCCTAATTTAGGTATTTGCCTAAGGTATTGCTATCCCTATTCCCGAGCACCGTGCTGAGAGGGACAAATATAGCTGAAATAGATTTTACCTACAAACTCTTTGAAAAAAAGACGTTAATATCGGTTTAACTTGCTTTGCGAAAGTTAAACCGATATTAATTATTTTTACGCTATATTATAGATGAAGAGTATATCTATGCTTGTATCACTTTTTTTTTGGTAAAACCTTACCAAATATGTCTGATAGACGCTGCAACTTTACCTAAAGAAAACCGAAAAAATCGGGATTTTCGGATGGTCATATTTATTTTAGTTATTATGTATTGAAGATAAGAAAGTGACAGAAGCATAGATATACTCTTCATTTATAATATAGCGTAGAAACAATTAAAATCGGTTTAACTTTCGCGAAGAAAAAACGGAAGTACGATACCCATATTTTTGTATGGAGCATAATTTGGTACCGTGCCCTCTTAATAAACCAAATTATAGCGGAGAAAATGATCACTATGAGCGAATATCGATGTATATTCAATTGAGAAATATTGTAGTGGTAGATTCGGTTAACAAAATATGCAGGCACCCTGGTAGCCCAGTCGGCAGGGCATTCGGTATTCCGAGGTTATGGGTCGCATCAAGACTCATTCTTTATAATCATTTATTTTTCCATTATGTATTTGATTTACTAAGTAAAAAGGATAGCAAGTCAATTGTAAAAATTTATAAATTACTGTAAATAATTCGCCTTGAAAATTCTCTCATCATCTAACGACAGCATCCAGACGTAACCTAACGTACCTTAGAATAAAAAATAATACAAACAAGTCCTAACGTATTTAAAAAAATCGGAGATTACAAAAACCAGTGCAACAAACTGAGAACCTCCTCGATTTATGAAATCGGTTAAATTAATACAATGATGAAACACGAGCGTGAGATTTATTGGTTGCATATTGTACCAACTATTAATATTACCAAGACCTTACTGATTATACCAAAAATAATGCAACAACACTGCAAGCTCTAAGCTAAATAATTACCAAACAACATAATGTAATCGCTCAATGGTACCAATTCTATATGCACAACTAAACCTAAATAAAGAAATAAAATTAACAGTGTCAATAACACAATTTAGATATCTAAACTGAACTTACTTTATTATCAAAACTTACGCTACTTCGTACGCCTGGAATTTTAGAGTCCCATGTATTTTGTCACCGTTTATACCTTCTCTGGACTTTCACGAATATTTTAAGACCAATATCACCAAAATCAGCCCAGGCTTTCTCGAGTTTTAGCGAGACTAACGAACAGCAATAGATTGTCATATATAAGACTAGCTGTTGCCCGCGACTCCGTACGCGTGGAAATATAGATTCTCATATATTTTGTCACCATTTAAACCTTTCCTGGACTTTCATGAATATTTCAAGACTAAAATCACCAAAATCGGCCCAGCCATTCTCGAGTTTTAGCGAGACTAACGAACAGCAATAGATTTTTATATATAAGAAGATAAATGTGCACAACCAAATGGACAATAAAATTAATCAAATTACAACATAGCAGTTTTCATTTTTAGTTTAGTCTAGTTGTGCATGTAGAATTGGTAACAATATCCATATGCCTACAATTGGTTTTCGGAAGCAGTTCGTGACTGAGCTTGCTATAAAATTTTAATTCGTACTTAATACAGTGGCTAATACATTATTAAACTTCATTAGTATCAATATATCGCTCACAAACTATCAAGGCCGGTAATGCTCACTTCAATTTGTTTTTTATTAGCTTTGTGGTGTTACCTTTGTGCAATATACTGCTTTTCAGATCGCGGAATCAATCCCCACACTTTTACTAGGTGTTATCTTATTTTAAAGTATGTATTTAAATAAAACTACTTTTTACGGATTTAGACGTATATTTGATTTAAGTTTTGCCTCGACATTTCGGAGACTTTGCAGTCACCATGATCACGGGTGAGTCGGGCCACAACTTAAAACAAATATACGAGTCTAAATCCGTAAAAAGTAGTATTATTTAAACAAATGAGTCGCGCAAATGTTAGAAAATTTTAAAGTATGTATGTTCAAAAAGTGTATCTTTACTTAATATAAAAATCGATATTTTTTATTTATACCCCTATGTGATGATATCTTTAAAATTACACCACAGATTTTGATTATTCGATTATTTAATAAACATAGTGGTTCAAGAGGATGTCTTTTTTGTATAATTTGTCGAGGTTTAGTTTCTAATTCCAGACCTACGAAGTTGTGGACACCAGCTTGTACTGTATATCTATAATCTGGTATCATACCCAATGTTAAGAAGTACTTTAGATTGAGACTAGAGGACCTTGCTTATAAATATTGATTTATTTAAAAGAGAAACAAAGCTATCCCTACATACTTCTATAACACATAACGCCTGAATTACTTAGTCAATTTGTTCAAATATTAACTTCTTGAAATGTAGCATGAGGTATTAAGATTAAGCCCGATGTATTATTTAAAAAATACAACTGAATTTGAAGGGTTAGCAGTCCATATGTCGGTACAACCCTAATTAATATTTGTAATTAGAAAACAGGTACAGCTGACTAACTAATTAGTGTTCCTTTTACCTTATAAAAACTCTACATGAGTTACCGGAAATTTCATTTGTAAAGATGTTAGTTAATCGCCCAAATAAACAGCAAGAACAATAATAAAATTAAATTATCCATTACGGTTCTTCCGTCCAATATTCACAAAAATTGTCACAACACTCGATTAGACTTAAGTTTTGGCACAACGCAGCTTGCATCTAATAACAATTACTAGGTAGAGCTCCATCTTGTAATAATACAACAAATTTTTTTTTTTCATATTCTAATACTAGCTGTTGCCCAAAACTTCGTACGCATGGAATTTAGAAATCCAACTTTAATAAATTATATAAAAACAATCCTTTAAACCACTTTATCATTTATAAAAACCGCATCAAAATTGGTAGTGAAAATATCACAATTAGGCAATGTTATTGATTTTTTTAATATAAAACTATGTATTTTAACCTAACGATTTTAATTAATATAAATATGGTGACGGACCCTCCATGTGGTAACGGATTAAGAATACAAGTGTCACCACCCCATCTCCTCCCAAGGGTGCTGTAAAAGTCAGCTAAGGGATATCGCACACAGATAACATCCTCTGTGAGAGTCGGAAATCTCGAAAATAAACCCTGTGCCAAAACGCCTGGTCAGCGTGGCACAGTAGACCATATCCCTCCAATGTGGAGGAGGCCCGTGCCTAACAGTGGGACGTAAATGGGCTGGAGAGATATGTGCAACGAAATAGCGAATAATAGACATAATGAAACTAACGATTTTCATGTTTTAGTTAGGTTTAGTTATACACGTAGAATTGGTATAATTGTTTTATAATAAGTAAAGATAAACTATAGGTGTTCCTCATTTGCATTGATTACGTGTGAAAAACAATAAATTCGAGAATGTCATGGAAAGTATACAACGTGATTTTGAAGTAGTATACGTAGCTGTTAACCGCACACGAGATTGACTATAGTTTAGGAAGTTGAATGCAAATAGCTGCAGATAAGTTTTAATACCGGGTTCGCGTTAACATAATGCTTAGGTTCACTACACTAATGTCACGTTCGACCTCTCATTAATCGCCACTCCACAGTACAAAGCAAGCATGTTGTTTATTACTGTTTATCCGTTATCCGCATAGTATTGTGTTCTGAGATTTCTAATATCGTTGATCGTAGTTTCATTTTAGATCCTAAATAAACTTTCCTTACTGAAGATTACAATTACTTTTGCTTTTACTATGTACATATAAATGGATACATATTTAAATGTTAAAATAGAGATGGTCTTGTTTACAATATCTAAAATTAAATTTTTATTAAATTTCCTTTATTACTTTAATAGAGATTAGAGACTGCACTCTAAAAGATGTGCGATATTTCTCGTTTTATCTATTAATTAATTTACTGTTGAAGTAAATTTTACTACATTTTACTCTAAATGTAAAATCTTCCTTATTAAAATTGTTCTATACATGCATATAAAAATGTTGTACCTTATATCAAATGTTATATGAAACATATTGTAAGTAGTATTCTATATAAAACTAGCTGTCCCGGCAAACGTTGTTTTGCCATACTAAAAAAAAAAGGTTTGAAAAATAGATGTTGGCCGATTCTCAGACCTACTGAATATGAATGTAAAATTTCATAAAGATCGGTCAAGCCGTTTCGGAGGAGTACGGTAACTAATAATGTGACACGTGAATTTTATATATTAGAGAAGATAATACACTGTAATTTACAAGATTGTCACGGAAAATGATCAGTGTAACAAACTGAATAATCTTTGTAGTGACAATGATAATCACTATTTACGACCAATGACTGTCCAACTTAATTATAGCAATACTCACGTATTTTATTATTAATAGTTAGGGAGCGTTATGAGTCATAAACAATGTACAACTTAACTAAATAATAGAATTTTCTTATCTATGATAACATGTGCAGCAGATAAAGCTTTAAACGAAGCATGTATCATTAAACCATAGTGAAGAAACACACGTTAGCCACACTTTCAATATACAAAACAATATTTTTGGCAGACAGAAATAACAAATAGATACAAAATGAGGTGTTACGTCAATCAAGCGCGCGTAAAGGACTAGATAAGACAGACCGACACTTGGACATAGCTAACCCATATATTATTAGTTTGTCTGCTATTGTGCAAAGCGATATATTGTGTGTGGTCCAATGTAAGGTTTATAGATGTTCTTTGTCTCGATAACACAGATAAATGTCGTCGCCGTATAGAGTACAATACCACAATGTATTTGTCACATTGTCATTCGACAAATTCATTTAGGTAGTTACACATATCGACACGGCACAAGTGAAATGTTTACTACGACGTTCTTTAAAAAATATAGTCTGAAGACAAGGATTGCAATTCTTTTTCATCTATTCTTAGATGTGTTCTATCAATTTGCTGTAATATGCAGATAGAATAGAATTACGAAACCGGAAAAAGGCCTTTGCTTAGATTTCGTCATTCTAATCGGTCTTTTACCATTTGCATCCAATGCGTTTCTGTCGCTTTTATAATATTGTCACGGTATCTGTGTTCTTCTTTAATCACTGTTGTCCTCCTAAAGCATCTACTCCAGCACCACTTAAGCATTTTATTGGACTATATATGATACATAAGAACTCAAGATAACGTAATAAAAGATTAATTAAAATCGATCAAAAATTACTATAAAATTCGCAGCCCTATTGCGTTCACGATCGGATCAACGAATTACGATGCCTTCAATGTAATAACCACCCGCGCTGCGTATAATGGCCGACTTCTTACACTCTTAATTGATTAGCGGCCGCTTCGACTAATGATAAAGGAAGGTGAAAAGAAATAAAACACTCTGATTTGCTATCCAGGTCCACGCCTGCATGATAGCCACTGGACGGTATATCAAAACTGTACTAGCACTAATTCTGCTGCGTCAAAAACTAAACTAACATAAAAGCAGCAATAAATAAATAATAAGTTTAAATAAAACTACTTTTTACGGATTTAGACGCGTATATTTGTTTTTAATTTTGGCCCGACGTTTCGGAGACTTTGCAGTCACCGTGGTCACGGGTGAGACATTTTATTTAAACAGATGAGTCGCGCAAGTGTTAGAAAATATTAAATAATAAGTTGTATGTAATGTTCATGAAACATTACACAAAACGTCATCTGGTCCCAAGCTAAGCTTATATGCTTATGTTAAGTATAGGTACCAGAATACAGATAGACTACATAAACTACCTGCTTTTCCTTTGTAAATACATACTTATAATAAATAGATAACACCCAGAACATTTGTATGACAATTATAAACATCGCACAAATTATTGACACTATCAATATCCATGACTTAGTTTAATTTAGTATATTTTTGAAAATATAAATGGCTGCAATGTCATAAATATAAATATAAATATTCATGGACATTTCACACAACGTCCTCTGGTCCCAAGCTAAGCTTATTACACTTGTGTTATGGGTACCAGAATACGGATATAATACATAAACTACTTTTCTTTTGTAAATACATACTTATAATACATAGTAAACACCCAGACGCAGTACAAACATTTGTATGACAATTAAAAACATCACACAAATGATTGTCCTGACCGGGAATCGAACCCGAGACCCCATGATCGGCAGTCCGTTATATGAAACACTACACCACGAGGCCCGTCATCATAGATTGTGAATTTAATATACAGAACGTATTATTAAATATTACTAAACCCTAATGACTAAATCTAACAAATGATGTCATTGCAAATAAGTATCCTAAGCCTGCTATTAGTGTAACAGTCATATCTGATATTCGCATGATGGATATTTATTTTAATGGCCGACTACAAAGGTCACTTTATTGTAATTGCATATTCATCCGCATAACACAGGTTAGTAATTCATCATCAATAATTCATAGCGCTTCTTTATTTACTACTGGGATTATTGAGATGATGATTTGCTTCTGACGGTCGCAGCGTGATGTTTTATAGCCTATAGCCATCCTCGATAAATGGACTATCCCAACCCGAAAGATGTTTTCATATCAGACCCGGTTCCTGAGGTTAGCCCGTTCAAGCAAACAAAACTCTTCAGCTTTTATAATATTAGTAGATATGTCGAATGTCCGTATTTAGCGATATGAATACACCTTTATAACAATATGCCTTATTTGATGTTGAATTTTATATAAGTTTTGCGTCTTCCTTAGTTGGTAGTAAACGCCTATTATATTTTAATGACGACTTTCAACGACTTTTCCTAACAGGAATACCCTCACCTATTATAACTTTAGTTTATGTCATGAAAATAACGATAAGTAAAATAGATTTCTGTAAAAAATATGAAAACCAAATGATATTTACCTATAATTTTCAGGCCAAGCGCTAACTTCAGCGAGTTTATTCTGCGCGTGTCCGCTAAGTTGTCTTGATGTCCAGTGGTTATGAGCAGACATAGCGTGCTCTTGTTTGGAATAATCACCGTAGCCATAAGGATGAGGTACTGGTTCACTGGGATTCGCATAACTGGAATGTTGGTATGTAATCGCACTGCTTTGGTTCGCAGATGGGCTAGTTGAAGTTGGACTCGTGCTAGGAGGAGTAGCATCAGCAGTAGTTTGTAAAGATGATGGAAGTTCCGAAGAATGGGTTAAAGGTGTTAGATTGCCTGAAGAGAAGGAGCTTGATGTTGGTGGATGCAAGGACGAAGCAGATAAAGCTGATTGACAAACAGAAGGTGCCGTTAAAGCAGATTGGTGAAGAGATGGACCAAGGGCTGAATTTAGAACTGAACTGCTACCTAAGGCAGAGGAGTAGGATTGTTGCCAAGAAGCACATTGTGCGTTAAAAGTGGAAGGAGGTTCGTATTGCTGATGTACTGATGGGAAAGCTGATTGCAACGACATTGTGTTGAAAGCACTCAGCTGCTGTGAGTTCAATTGCTTACGTAGACGAGCTCTTCGGTTTGAAAACCATACCTGGTAACAAAACATTAAATTAAATATTACATCTCTCTCTCTCTCCAGCCCATTTACGTTCCACTGTTGGGCACGGGCCGCCTCCACTTTGAGAGGGATTATGGTCTACGGCACGGCACAGTAGACCATAACACAGGGTTTATTGTCGAGATTTCCGTCTCTCACAAAGGATGTTATCTGTGTGCAATATAATAATAATGCCCTTAGCTGACTTTTACAGCACCCTTGGGAGGAGATGGGGTGGTGACACTTGTATTCTTAATCCGTTACCACACGGAGAATATTACATCATGGTACATTTATTTCTACTTACTCTAATTACTAATATATCTTCCTAATAGATTAATGTCTCATTCTTAGTTTCATGATGAGCTCGATTATTTTTTGTACAAAAGCATATTTACACTACACCTAGATGTTTCGTCTTATGAATATATTATTTGAACATTTTTTAACATTATAAACTGTAATTGTAATTATTATATTAATATTAAAGTCTATAACGCGCTAATATAATATCTGTGATAAACCCATCAATACGTAATTACAGGTTTAACCGATTACACCTTATATAGAAATCTACAATTATGAGGGGCAACTAATAGAACAAAAACTGATAAAATAACAGTAGCTGAACATATGGCAGTTCTTAGTATCGTTATAATTAATTATAAAGGTAATCATGTTTTTGTAGATCCACGCTTTTGTAAGCGCCCCACCCTTGATCAACAATAGGGTTATTTGATTACCTTAATCTATCATTGAAATAAACAAATTATTTTAAATTACTTTTTCGTACTATTACGCCTCTATGTCCTTTAAATTGTATACAGAAATAGAAGCCACTTTAAGGTATTCAAAGCCGAAAATGTAAGACAAACTGAAATTGTCAGCTATCTTGTTATCTTGTTAAATATCTGCGCGAATTTAAGAGAGCAATTAATATATTCTAGAGATTGCTTTTTGTATTAAATGTACAGAAAAATAAATGTGATAAGGCAGATAAAGTATTTCCAATTGCCTTAAAATATATTGCTTATACCTGAACTCTTGCTTCAGTCAGTTTGGTTTTTTGCGCTAATTCTTCTCTAGTGTAGACATCTGGGTATTGAGTTCTAGTGAAAGCACGTTCTAAAGCTTCAAGTTGATCACCAGAGAAGGTAGTCCTAGATCTTCGTTGTTTCCTTTTCAATGTGATGCCAGGCTCCGACTCAGTGTCCGAGTCTTCACAAGATGAGGGACCTTTCAAAAAGAGATATACTTGTTGATGCTCAGCTATATAGAAAATTTTATTTAGATATACACTATCACTATTATAAACAGTTAATTAACCTATGCATACAGTTAAACTAAATAACCTGGATAAACAGCCATTTAATTTAACCTAAAAACTGACTATAAACAGGAGGATATTAGTAGCTAGTGAATTAAGATTGGTTACTTTTAACTCTATGATTAACGGTTACCGTAGATAGCCAGTGGAACTTATTTACTTTCTTCCGATGGACACAATAAATGTTAAGGTAATTGCAAATGTTTATTCATAAAGTATGGTTACCGACAACCCGTATGCAAATATTTCCGAGAAAAACTCGCAGCCAAAATGTTCCGTTACTGGCGTCACAGGATAAGCACGAACAGCAAATTTTCAATTCTCTAGCTAAAGTAGTAAAAGGGCCCGCTTTTCCAGTGTATATATGGCTTTGGCCGCGCACAACTTAATATGCATAATCTTATCGGTGCGCAGAATCTTGCCGGCAAAATCGAGCTCCGTCACTGAACCGGGATATTAGGAGAGCCATTTTATATTGGATAGCTATACGGCACAAGACGTGCAGTACGGACAGATTGTCGTAATGCAAGCCCTGAAGGCAAACGCGATGGGATAATAACACGTTTGGATACTAATTTCATTTTTATAACCTACAATTTTGAAGCCGACACAAGGGGCGCTGCCGTGGCGTGCGCTCGCGCCGCGCCCGATACACTTTTACGTGGATTATTAACTTTATACGCCATTTTGTGAAGTTTGCAAACGTTCCGACAGTCTTATTAAAAAAATAAATTTATAATAATAGTAAGGTTTGAACTAAATGAAGTGATTATGGTCTTGAATCAGTGTTAAGGACTACGATGACACGGTGAATTATTTACTCGTCATTATAATGAAGGTTCTGCACTACTTAAATAGTTATTATTGTTTTAAGATAGTAAATTCTTTTTAAAAACACAATGGATAACAGTGAAAGAAATAATAGACTCAGAATAAATCACAGCATAGTAAATAAAACTTTATCAAGAGAGCACAACATCAAACTCATATAAAGTTTAATGCAAACACACAACGCTCTGGATAGATACTTTTCAAGCGCATAAGTGCTCCTACAAAACTAAACTACTCTAACATAAGCAAACGTATCCTACAAATTTTGTATCTAGAACGACGCTTGTTTAATTTCAAACTTAATATAAGTTTAATAAATCCGAGGTAAGTATAACTTACCTAGAATACCATCAATGCTGTGATTTCTTCTAGGATCTGATTCATCCCTTTTGCCTCCTCTTATAAGTCTCGAAATTGAACTGACTGACGGCGCAGTATTTTTATCACATATGCCTTCTTTAATTAGTTTATCTCTAATTTCCCAGGAAAAAATACCTGGGTTTTGTCTCTTCAATTCTTCGATCCTGTTCTCTACTTCGGGAGTCGCTACTCTCGGCTTTGATCCTCCGATCACACCAGGACGAATGGAGCCAGTTTCCTGTTAACAAAATGACAGCAATTAAACTACCTCTATTGGAATGAAAAAAATGGTTAATTAAAGTTAATTTGGCGAGTTTAATTACTTTGCTATGGGAATATTGTTAGTTCTCACCTGGTATCTGTTGAGTATCTTGGAGACGCAGCCGTGCGAGACGCGCAGTTGCCGTGAGATGACGCAGGGCCGCACGCCGGCCGCCGCCATCTCTACTATCTTAAGCCTGATGTGGTTCGGCAGTGGACGACCGTTGATGAAAACTCCTCCCAACTGATTCATCCGACCTTGACCTAACAAACAAACAAAAATAGTTATAATACCATTACAAGGTGAAAGAGTGCTGAGAACAATGGCATCGGTTTTTCGTGCTGTCACGGGACCCAAGCTCTAAAGGAAATGGGAAAATAATTGCTTTTCCAACTGCTTATTTTTAACTGTTATAATTTCTTTTTTATTCTAATTAAATATTATACAAGTTGAAATAAATTTATGACAGGGACACACTAACAAAAAACAAGTAAAATATTCTGATTGTTTTAAACACGTCCTTAAAGATTTACTAAATTAAACATAAAGATTCATCCTTAAATAACACAAAAGCAATACTAAATTATTGAAAATACATTGTGATATTATTTCAGAAAAAAACCCATTGCAAGTATCTAATAAAGAACCAGAAGCTATATTAAATTCATTTAATGATAACAAAGGTATGAATACGGCGATGCACGTCCGCGTGTACTATACAATAATAGCTACATCTACCTACACATACTATCGGTAGGCCTCGATCACCTCGTAATTTTACGTTTCATTGCAAGTGTTCTCAAGCAAGAGTATCCAATTTCTTTACACGAGTGCGGTCAAGCAGAAACGATAACACTTAAACTATTTCTGGCCTTTGTTGGTTTCGACTCGTTATATTTTATGAGTATCAACTTATATTAGAAGAGCAAAACATATAATACCTAGATTAATACCTAATACACTCAAGTCAGAGTGCAGCGAAAATCTATTTCAGAATGATGAACTGTTCTTATTCAACAGTAGAAAAAGTCATTAAATTTTTAATTATCCTTTTATTGCTATGAGTATTTCAAGTTATTAAGTCGGATCGTTCTATTGTAATTGCGATTAAATTTCAGTATAATATAAATTATATTACTGAATGTAATAATGTGTTTAAGTATGAGTAAAATATCGCTATTATTATCACATTATTGGTGCAATACGTGGTTGGGACCACCTAACGTCAAAGGAAGCCGATGCCGCGATGGTTAGATTTTCGCAATTTTTTGCATCGAATATATTTTCAATGTGTATTATAATATGATGATATTTTGATTCATTATAACTTGGGCGGTATTATTTTCAACAACAATTTTGTATTTCATTTAGCCTTTAGTCCTTAATATTTCTGTAGCTTAAGCTTCAGGCACGTGAAAAACTGATATTTTTTGACTAGAAAGCTGGCTCAAATCAATTAAGAATGCCAAAGCCTCGGAGATATAAATACCTCATCTTTCAATAACGATATAGGTATACAATTCCCATTCCTATATGAGCAATTAAAATTTATATTGTGTTCGCAAATTTTTGCATAATTAACATAGAAAAGCCGCAACAAAAATTAGTTTTAAATAAAACTTCTTCATTGAACAACAGCCACAAAACCTAATAACATATAAAAACATAACAGTGGCATGTTCCACTTGCGAAGGCATTTATAGATTATCAATTTCAAATAATTTCTCAAAGGTTCCGCTACACGTATGGCTCTAGACCCCTGCTGAGAACCACCAATCAATTATACAACATGTCAACAAGTATGTCCTTTTATAAGACAAGGAACAGAGTGCGCATCTATCACATACATTGAAGTAAACTCTATCACTAAGAACTTAGAGTTAATATTTGTATCATGCAGTTCAAAACCACAAACTAATGTCTTAGTAAAAATGGATTTATGAAACTAAACTTTCCGATTCAAGAAATATACTTTAAAGTTGTTCAAGAGGATATAAAATTCAGTGGTGTCCAAATTGACGCCGTGGTTGGCAAGCGATCCCAATATTTTTTGTATTAGACGCAGACGTTGCGGTGCCTCGAAAGCCCATGTTTTTGAGTGTTAATTTTATGTTCCCGAAATATTTATGACTCATAACGTGTCCATAACAACCCCGCTATACAAATGTGGGTGGCTTTTTAGACATGTATCACTTCATTTTGGCGAGTTACTTTATAACTTCGATAAATATACCTATATCGCCATTTTGTTCACATGATTTTCTTTCCAATATCTTTACTTACATAAATATTCAGTAATAAAAAATTCTGTATGAAAAATTCAGTCTAAGTAACATACATACATATACACACATATTTAGATCCAAGAATTAGTTATCACCATAAACGTCTCCATGAATAGCAGAATAGTAGGTATTCAATCGATAGTCGAGGCTACCAAACGATAAATAAAGTATAATATAGACACAACGACTAGCGCGACTGTCAAAAAGAACCCATTCAATAGAACCTTCGTCACTTAAACTCTCCTAACTAACAGGATCAGTCAAACACGCAATTTATAGAAAATTTACAATAAATTTACAAAAAGTTCACAATGATTTAATAGAATTCGCAAACATTGTATCGTTATTAACGCAAAAGGAGGTGAAGTTAACAACAAATTCAAACATTCATTGGTAACTAATCGTCCGGAAGTACTTATAGATCATGCACATGATGATCGCAACAATGGAAACTACCAGGGTGGCACACAACACAAATGAGAAGGAATAGAAGCAATATTCTATCAACAAAAAATAACAGCCAATAGGTCGATATTGTGTATACAGTAGCTAAATGCATTAATACTTTACTCACGTCTTTTATTCATAGCTACAGTAAGTCTCCTCAGTTCAAAACGTAATAACATACTAAACTTAGACATAAATACCGTTGCACCGATGAAGTATAAAAATTTTCTCACAATCACAATTCTTGTAACGATTCGTTCAACCATTGCATTGATGTTAGATGAAATTGAAACAGAGTCAATAATTTAATGCTAAACGTAAGAGGCAAACCGTGACCAAATAAATGAAGATTCTGAATTCTGAATGGATTTCTGTGTCAATTTTAATTAGCAATCACATTTTCATCACCCTTCAGTACCTACCTTTGGGTTATCACTTCTATTGTAGGTTGGAAATTGAATTTCTCAAGCTTCCAAACACGAAACATAATTAAAATCGTTCAAATATAATTTCAAACATAATAAAAAAATACAAATGCATAAAGTTGCATTCAATATTTATCTCAATTCTTTACAATGAAGGTTCCTTAATTTTGCTTTGTAACTCTTAAATATCTAAATGCTATATTTATCTAAATACTACCCATACTATAGATAGTATTACATTAGTAACTTATGAAATTAAACTGGTAAAAACATAAAGGTGTTTGCGAATTTGCGGCAAATAAAATGTACCTATAGGCGCAATAATCGTTATCTTGACGTCATATTTGTTCTGGTATACAATCACACCGAACTTTAAAACAATCTTCTCTTCTTTATTGCTTAGATTAAATTTTTATGAAGATAATGTAAAAATTGTTACATTTATGTTTAGACGCCTTGCTCGACCGTTGATAATTTTTATTCCACATATATTGGTCTTTGAATAACCGAGAGAATCTGTACTTTTTCGCAGACTTTTTATTAAAACGGAACAATGATAGTTTATAATGTTCAAAGTCGATATCGTATTGTGTAAATAAATCGTAAACCTCGTTTTCACAATCATAATATGTTTCTGCTTGCAAATCAATTTCACGTAGCGACATTAATGTGCCTATAGTAAAATTTATATGGAGCTTTACGTCACACGCAATACCGCTTTTCTTCCACATGAGTTGTATGGCTAACGATAACTGTACTACCAGTGAATTCTGTGAAACCTGGTCATAGTTCAAGGAATCTAATTAAAGTTATAGCGAATTTGTGCATCAGAAATTATAAAATTATGATATCTATTATTAGACTATTAAGATCCAGGATTCTAACTTCATTTAACTGTTAATAATTGTATTCAGTCACTTGTATACGTCTATTGTTTTGCTATCATTCATATGTGACGGGTCTCGTGGCCGTTCACAAGGTCCCAGGTGTGATTCCCGCTCGTGACAATTATTTGTGTGATATTTATTCTCTCTCTCTCCAGCCCATTATCGTCCCACTGTTGAGCTTGGGACCAGAGGACGTTGTGTGAAATGCCCATGAATATTTATTATTTATTTATATGTATTATGTTTTTCAAAACTTAACTCTTTTTATATTCCTAGCGTGCTGACTACATATCTTTGTGAAATACGTCACCACTTTCGTGAAAAACGAATCTTAACTACTAATTTGGGACAGTATAAAAAATTAACAGAGTTGTTTACCATTTATACAACTAATATATTTTTCGAATACAATAAAGTTGATAGTATTAATTTTCATCCGATATGTTTTATTGTTTTGAATAATATCAATTTTCAAATCAGTAAAACCACGTTCAAATATATCTATACGTTTAGGCCTTAATGCAATTAATAAAATCAATCAATTTATTCTTGAACAATTATTAGTTTTTATAAATGAGTATAAATATTTTTATTAGATCATCCCGCGCTATAATGCTTTGCCTTTATAAAAGTATATCTAATAACAAATGAGTGTTAAATAGCTCTCAGTAAAAAAAAAATTAAATTAAATAACAATAAGTAGGTAGCGCAAAATAATTTAAATAGTGCTTATGTAGAGCTACAGTAGTTTATCAGCGCCTAGAGCATAGAAAATGTAATGCGATCAACAAGTACCAGTTTTTAACAATACATGCTCGACATTAACAGGTATGTAATCTATTTCAATGCCTCACAACTAGAATAACAATGTAACATCAATTTCCATCGGCACGAGATTTCTATTCTGCTTAAAAATGCATCTATACGCTAATAAAATAACCTATTACTATCAGAAATCAAGCAACAATGAGAGGTGAAATGCCATCTGAATAGGCATTAGAATTGGGCGGCGTTCACAAAGGCTGTGTCATTCCATTAAGCCTTCTTCAAGTCTTCAAACTATTCTGTGTGGCCCGTGGTCGCGTGGCCACGCCGCCTGCTTCAAAATGTAGCAATCGAATATCAAATCAATTCTATTATACAACCATACAAGACACATAGCAACTCAGATAGCGGCTTATTCTCCTTTATTTAATAGCTTTTAAGAAATCTAAATATTGTTTAGTTGTGAATCTTGATAGCGTGAAATTCGCCTAGTGCTACTATGTTATGCTTATTTAAATAAAGAAAGATTATAACAACAGTTCGTATTAAACTTCACAATAGATTGAAGGCTAAAGGTTAATATAACAATGTTAAGATAAGTATTTTGTAATCTATATTCCAGAAAGCGGAACTACATGAACAGAAAACAAAAATGTATTTCTAATAATTTGTTAAAATATGAGGGAGACCATAGAATGCGTTGCCAACTGTTCAAACTGAGGTAACGCCTTTCGGCATGTCAGAGCCGAATAATGTACGTACCTACGTGTAAGTAATGAATGGAACTGAATATTTTATTTCAATATAATAGGCTATGTTTGAGAGTGCCCTGTTTGACCTCATTTCGTATTCATAACGCGTTATGTACTAATTTGACGGATTCTTTTCTTTTCTTGCACGAAATGGACTCTTTGACGTAGTAACATGCCGCTTTGTGGACAAAAGATTTCGCCTATGAGACTAATAAATAGGTATATTCAAAATTGTTTGCCGCAATGAAAATAAAACCATAAATAACATCATATTGTTGACTAACTTCAGAATGCCAAACACGTTAATTTATGTTTATTTTAATTAATAGTTGTACAATAAAAGAAACATACTGTAACAATAATTATTAGGTATGTATTTAACTTAACAAATTTTAGGCAACGAACTACCAAACACAGTAGACTGGCAGTTGATTATAAAAATATAATTTTGATTGACGCAATTATTTTATTAATACACAAAAAATGTTGAAATTGAATTCAATTATCTAATTTCTGTCATTTTTCTTAAACAATATAATACACATAATTAAAATATATTTTAATTAGACGTAAAAACAGTAGTAATATCGTTAGGAGCGTTTTCAAATAAATGTAAAAGTATTTTACGGTAAAGGAAAACTGAAGAAAAATACATGTTACGTCAACCTCAATATATAATAATTAACAATAAAGCCAATGAATACCTTTTTGGTCGTATTTTAGATACATCAACTTAAGTGTTATTTTTTTTTATAGCTTGGGTAGGCTAAGGGCCCCACTCCACCTGATGTTAAGCGAAAGTGTAATCCAGACATGAGGACGGCTAGTACGTTGTCAGAGCACTAGCCGCCCCCACCTTGCCGGCCCACAAGATGCCTTTTCACGCCTTGCTTGAAAGACCCCATATTGTAGGAGTAAGGAAAAACGTGTTCAGCGATCGAGTTCCATTTCTTCGAGGTGTTGCAAAGAAAGGAGTTACCAAACTTTTTTGTGCGAGATGGCATGGTTTCCACAGTACAGTGGTGGCATATATTTTTTACAACTGAATGCTGAGTAATGAAATCTGTCCATTTATATAAAGTCAATAATAATCTCAATTGTTAAAAACATTTTAATTGTAAAGAAAAAGTCAAAAGTATTGTTAGAGAGAAAGGTATTATATTAGACCTTTGTCGCGAAAGACTCACGTAGCCCCGAGCTGTTTAGATTTTGATCGGATGGGCCTCACTTAATCTGATAATAATTTTCAAGAGTTTCAACACCTCTGCCGCGATATATCTATGACTGCGGTTTTGAAAATCAGATAGGATTAATCAGAAATTATTTTGAAGAAATGCTTATAGTTAGTGATTGGATATTGTAGAGCTCTAAGGTATCTAAAACTAACCACAGATTTTAATATTCAGAAAATATGTATATAGATTTTCCTATATAGGTTTTGAACACCAGATAGGATTAATCTGAAATCATTTTGAAGAAATGCTTGTAGTTAGTGATTCGATATTGTAGAGCTCTAAGGTATCTAAAACTAACCACAGATTTTAATATTCAGAAAACTATCTATATAGATTTTTCTAATAAATATTATCAACAAGTTTAATGCTAAATTCATCTTTAATTTACTTAGACAAAGATGAAGAGAACTTAATATGTAAACATGGTAAAGAAGAGTCTCCTTTTGATAGATTTAAGTATGTATTGACCAATATACCGGCCATAGAATAAAATATACATAGTCATATTTTCTACTTACTATAGAGGAACTGTGAAATGTATAAATCCACATCATTTAATGTTTAAGTACATTATTTATCGAGTAGACTAATTTTGATTAAAATAACATGAGGTTAAATCAAAGGTCCCGCTTTAAATTATCCGTTATATCAATTTGTTTATTAATAGATCGGCATAAGTAATGGCAAGTAAGCGCCCTGAAGGTTGATCGGGCGGTGAGGCATTTCGCCGGCCGCGGGCGGAGGCGGGGGACGCGTCATATTATGCGGCTAAAAGAGCTTGTCGGTGCCTTTGATCTGCGCGGGCGCGCCGCTAAGATGTGTGCGTGTGCGCAACGATGTACACCGCTTGTCGGCCCGTGATATGAATGTGACTAAACCTTGATTATGGTACTGAACTTCTCCCAAAGGTCACAAATCCAATGATATGATATAGGTATCATTTTTATAAGTGGTCTGTATACCTCTAATTAAGAAAGGAATTTATGAGGACCCGATTTAATAAAAACAAATGTTAAATCATTTCCACATATTGGTAGGGCTTAAATTAAAATGCTACATAATAAGGAATATGATAAATTTTGCTGAGAAAATTACAAAGTAACTGGTGGGCCCTGCGATCAGTATCGTTGATCGGATCCGTAGCGTGGCCTCGGGCAAATCTGATCGCACACCACTCATCGCTGATATTATATCAGCCAAGTAATATCGACATTAACTTCAACTTTACGCAAATGTGTTATTATGCATTTGTAAGGAAAAGTAATATTGTGTTTTGATTGTATATTTTATAGTTGCCTCATAAATTTATTAATTTTTGCAATTGACTTGCTATGCTTTTACTAAATAAACTAAATTTGGTAAACATAAACATATGCATGTTAACATATGCGGGAACCATGATAGCTCAGATGGGAGAGCAACGGACCGGTATTCCGAGGTCGTGGGTGCAAGTCCCGCTCATGGTTATCATTTTTTCCACTATAATTTAGTTTATTTAGTTGCCTCATAATTTAACAATTTAAAAACAATTGCCATGTAGTTCAGAGAACTCTAGTTTCAAATACGAATTGACATATAATTTGGTACTACATAATATACAGGATGCATGATCTTTCTATTACGTATAAATGTAGAAGCCAAAGTGACCGCACTTGCCCAATTGTAACTATTTTATTTGCTTTCATTAGTACCTATCAAACCGCAAACAAAACTGCCATTGATAATAAACAACAGGATAAATAAAACTTTTAATCACATTATAATCCGCCACAAAACAAAAAGCAATTAATTTCTACAAATTGTAAATGGCATATTCGTAAATAATAATCTTTCATCTTCTTAAAACATTGTACAAACGTTTTGTGATGTTCACAGACACATCAAATCGACTTAGAAGACACTAATCCCGATTTAAACTTCAGAAAGTCATATAATTTGAAGTTGAATTATAAAATGAGAACATTTTTAATAATTCAAAGAGGGTTTCGAGTCGCCGAGTCGTATTCACTCTACGTACGACAGATATGACTCATACAACAAAAAGATATCCAAGCAATTAGAAAACGCTTAAGAGTGTCATTGATTATATTATATTATGCTTTGAATTTACAATTAAGTAATGAACGTTAAGAATACAAGTGTCACCACCCCATCTCCTCCCAAGGGTGCTGTAATAGTCAGCTAAGGGATATTACACAGATAACATCCTCTGTGAGAGACGGAAAACTCGAAAATAAACCCTGTGCCAACACGCCTGGTCAGCGCGGCACAGTAGACCATAATCCCTCCCAAAGTGGTGGAAAGAAAATGAACGTTATACTTATTAATACTATCTGTATTTTGCTAAGTTTGTATACCAAACAGTCTAATAATTTGCTATATTTAATGGCTCTCATTGTTTTTAACAACAGAAAACATTTATTTGATAATGAAAAAAAAACTATAAAGATACAAAATCTCTCTTTCCAGCCCATTCAATTCCAACTGTTGGGCACGGGCCTCCTCTACTTTAGAACTGATTACGTTTTATTCTGCTGCTCTGACCAGGCGTCAGAGTTTATTTTCTAGTTTTCTGTCTCTCACAGAAGATATTGCCCGTGTACAATAACGATTAGCTGGCTTTAACAGCACCCTAGGGAGGACAAGTGGTGATGACAATTATATTCTTAATCATCACCACACGGTGATTTTAACAATGAACTAAAATTATATGTTTTCTTTAGTAAAAATTTCGGTATCAAATTATAACTACATATAAAAAAATATGACAGGTTATGCGTACCAATGTCGTCGGCATTCTTTAATGTTATTGCTCTCTCCTCTTAACCTTTTCAAATATATTTATCTCTTTCTTTTTAATTTACTTTAGACGAAGCAGGTCATAAGTCGAAGTGACATTTTTAACAATGCAGTCGAAATGTTTTCGTATGGTAATGATTTATGTGTAAAAACGTCAGTGCGAGCGCTTTTTGGAGCAGTATTCCTTCTTATTTATACCCAGTAAGCCTTTGAAATGATCTTAAGGTTCCGCCGCAGGGGAAACAATGGAATATTTAATATGAAACCTTACGCGTTCAGTTCTACAATTTTTAATGTATTTATTACAGCCTAGGTAGACTATACAAATTTTATAACGTTTAAATACATTTTACACAGCATCCTCGGGTTCCCAATTAAGCCATATCTCAATTGTTATTATGGGTACCAGAATATATCTACTACACATATAATCTTTTTTGCAAATCTGGTTGTTTCCTTTAAGTACAAAGATTTTTGTATGACAAATATAATTATCATTACACATTGATTATCCTGTACAGGGATCGAAACCGCGACCTTGTGAACGGCAGTCCGTTACATGAACCACGAGCCCCGTCTAACTTTAAACTAAAGTTTAGAAAATAAGTTATAAATACTTTGTACAAGGAACTGTTGTATTTAGAACAAAAAAAATGTGAGACAAAATACAAACAGTATTACGAGCGTTTGTCCATGAAACTGTAAAAAAAGTGTCACCGACAATAAACTGTCGTAAATAGAGAAACGAAAGTTACACAGTGATTTTATGATGGGTAATAATTTATTTGAAATGCATTTTGAGAAATATAATAAGTCTGTCAGTAGTCACTTAAACGTTTTTTGGGTACCGCACGAAAAGTTAAAAGGGGACCTTATTTATTACTGAGACTTCGCTCTCCGTCGGTCTGTTGACAGGCTGTATCTCTGAAACAGTAGTATCTAGAGCGATGAAATTTTCACAAATTATGTATATTAGTTGATGCTATCATAACATGTACTCATCATTATCATTCTCTTGCCTTTAACCCGCTATTTGGGGTCGAGAATATGACCCAAATGTTATGATAATAATGGAAAGGCACCCTTTATCTGGGAGTCCACTTAGTGTCCGGTATTTTATTTATTTACCAGCTGAAGCCCACGGTTTCACCCACGTTTACAGTTACTGACCTACTCCTTAACTTTTAGCGTGATAATTGCTTACAATACATGTTACTCTGATATATGAGGTTTGGTGATACCTACGTATTATTCGGGTAATTATTTAATCGACGAGCTTCGTGGTTGAGTGTTTCATGTAACGGACTGCCGATCACGAGGTCGCGGGTTTGATTCCCGCTCGGGACAATCATTTGTGTGATATTTATAATTGTCATACAAATGTTTGTACTGCGTCTGGGTGTTTCTATGTATTATAAGTATCTATTTACAAAAGAAAAGTAGTATATGTATTCTATCCGTATTCTCGTACCCATAACACAAGCATATAAGCTTAGCTTGGGTCCAGAGAACGATGTGTGAAATGTCCATGAATATTTATTTATTTATTCTGAGATTAAGCTAAAGCTTTTACGTACAAGAACAACAATTCATCCATCAATTCGTACAAACATTCACGTTTATTAATATTAGTAAGATATCTAGCTCTTCCGTCATAAGTAATATAAATCAATACAAATAAGCGTTGATTTATATAGGTAGGTACTAGATCTTGCCCGCAACTTCATACACGTAGAATTTAGACACCAAACCTTATCAAATTATACAAAAAACCATACTCTTGCACCATACTATCTATTAAAAAAATCGCATATAAATCCGTTGCGTAAATTTGAAGTTATAAGCTCACATAGGAATATACACAACACAAATAATTACTTTGTTTTAAAATAAGTAATGATGTGCAAGTAGGTTAAAATCATGCTTATAGGTTAATATCATGCTTATAGGTTAATATCATGCTTATTTATATTATAAAAACAATGTTAAACCTCCTTCCTATTAACAACTCATGAAAATTCCTGAACAGATTTCAATAGACATTACAGATACAGTTTTTGAATTTTCCCTTCTAAAATTTTATTTTTCTTGTGATCAATAAGTTCCAATTAAAATATTAGTAGAGAAAATTTCTACTCTATATATTTCTTCTACTCGCATGTTTTTTTGTTCTAAATGCGACGTTCGAAGTAGTGGATGTATTCTTACAGCTATTATTATAATTACCAAGAATACTCATGTAATCAACCCACTTCCTCCCATAGGTGCTGTTAAAGACAAGAGTTAATGTAGATATATTGGCTTTTGCGAGAGATGGAGAAGATCTCAAATGAAGCTCTAAACTAACGCCTGGAAGAGACAGAATGTCTCATCGTTAGGTACGGCCTAACGTGAGATATTTAGGGCTGCGAAGAAGAACATACAAATCTAATATCAAGCGGAGAACTAATTAAAAACGCGAAAGAAAACGCAAGCTTGTAAATAAAAATGTAAATCTTAGTTAAAACTATTACAATAAAATAAATTGATGACGTAACAAAAATTGAATTGTTAATCTAACCAATATTTTATTTATTACTCTTCAATTAAGATCAAGATCATTCGGACAATGACTCGGGTTATGACAATAGATCAGTCGTGACATAAAAGCTACAAGAAACAGAGACAAATCACTCTCTACAACTTATGGTCCTTGACCATTCCCGAAAATCAAACTAAACAAGGCTCAATTATTAATAAGAAAAAAATAAACATAATTATGTCCGTCTGTCGTTTACTAGGCCCGCAAACGTGAAATATTGTTATATTGGTAGCTGTAAAATCCACTTTGTAATTTCTTCGTAATTTTATAGTTTTATGGCTGTTTTCGGACCCTTAGCTTAAAAAGCGGCCGAAAGATTTTATAACATAATTTAGATGTATCTTCTGATTCATAATCAGCCGTTAAATATCAGCTAATTATTGATGTAATCAGATGTTTTATTCAATAGCTTACAATTAATAATTACAATTTGGATTTGTAACAATTCGTTGTTAAGTAGATTGATGTTGTAAACTGTTCGAACTTTTCTTATTAACATTGCATTAAAAGCTTGAAATTAGTATTGAAAAAGTATTCTATTAACTCCTAGATTATTCTTTACCAATAAAATAGAAAAATAGAACAATGTAATAAATACAAACATCTACTTCTGAAAGACACATAATGATTTGAAGAAAACATGACAACAAAACATAACAAGGAAAAAGTAAATGATAATATAAAAGCGTTTTAAAAATTATTCGACATCTAACAATGGAACATTCCGATAAACTATATTAATACCATTAGAAAAGAGCAAATTTAAATATAGAACATAAACATAAAGAGGAACAAAATCATAACGAATTTATGGAAATAACATCAAATATACACACATAACTAAATGTACGTGTATTGCAATTAAAAATAATCGAAAAGGAAGTAATTACTCAGCAACTGAAGGCTTACCTTGAAAGGAGTATCCGGTGAAGTATGGACTCATATTGAGCGTCGATACAGCCATTGAAACGAATGAAGAGCTAAGTTATGAAGATGAGCAGCTCAAAACAACAAAATTTGTCCGCACACATGCAAAAGTCCCAATAGATCACTATTTCAGTCTTTCACTATCACAGCCTAGACGCAGACATAATTACGTAAAGAAAACTGCGTGTGTCTAATCCGTGTTACTTTGAAGACAGCCCAGTGCCCACTGACGTGTGATGTAAAGATGTATTTCGACTCTCAAGTGTAATCTTTCACAATCAACAGACCAACAAAAAATGGTCAAACTGGCCGCCTCCACAGCCTTCGGTACGGGTTTACCTGATCGTTTGTCTCTTTCTGTTAGCCGATTATTCTCACCGACCAAGCTATTGCCGATTCCAAAATACTCAAATAAAACCGTTTAATTTGAAATATATAAGTGAAATTAATCTGGACCTTCTAATTAGGTACCTTGCTTTAGTATTCAAAATTATTTTATTAGTATAAATAACAATTTCCCATACGTTTTAGTCTGTGAAGTTCAATATGGTAAAACCAGTGTGCGAATGAGATAGCAAGAAGGTTTTGATCCGGTATCTTCAAAGCGAAGAACGTTTACATTTAACAATGTGTGAGTCGCGCCTGAGTCGCCGTTCCGTGACGAAAAACATGAGGCGTGTTGCCACAACGATCTATGCCTACTGCGATCGAGGATTGGTCTAAATTTATTAGGGGAGGAGTTTCAATGCACACCAAGAAAATTTTACAATATGTTTGTGTGAGTTAATTGCAATGTGGACCTGTGTTCTTGTATAGGACACATTTTATTTCATTGTACACGTAGGTATATGGTTTTTACAGCATTTTATATTATAGCATTCCGCCCTAGCAACAGTGTGCCCAACATTAAAATGTAGTTTCTTATTAATTAAACTTAGTACATAATATTTTTCAATATTTTTATGCTTATTACCCTAATCATTGCTTGTTATTTAAGAGTAACCATCGAGTTCACCTATATTAAATAAATAAATAATATTTTTTTAAAAATTTTATTTATCAAACCGTACAAGATAGTGTCGAGACGCACTTAGTGGTTAAGCTTGAGAAGCTTTTGTAGTACAATCTTAGGTATGATTCTACGCTCAAGATTTGTCTATCTACTGACTACGTTAAAGAGGTTTACGTACGCTTTGAAGAGGTTTCTGTATTTTCTTTTATTCTTCAAGACTTAAAACTAAAATTAATTTTTAGAAACAGTAACCAGGAGATGTTAGTTTTTTAGCCATTTTTAAATAATTTCGTTTAAGTTATACAACTTGTAGTCATTATATTTACTTAAAGCCTTTTTGTTAAATATGTTCATGACACAGCACAGTCTTAGATATTTTTTTATATCTAAATACACTACAAAAAAAAAATCAAACTATTCAACATTTGGTTAAATAATTTATACTCATACCAAATTTTAACGTAAAAATCTTTTTTTTAATTTTCACGTTTTCTAAATATTTTATTTAGTTATTTCATTAAGTATCTAAGCAATTGGTTAATATATTATTAAATAATATTATTTCTTTAGTCAGTTTTCAACAAGAAACTTAAAATCTGCAATCTTTACTAATTTAAAATAATCTTAACACTAATGCTGGGATCAGAAATATATTAAATATTCATAAATTCTAAATACTAAACCAAACATTCTAAAATCTCTAAAGTTCTGGCTAGACATCGTACCATCATAATAATGCAACACCTAAATGCTGGCTTTTAAAGATCTTGTGGTATCTTCAACAAAAAATATATATTACAAGGTTACCTACCTACGTCTGAAGGCACACAAACCACAAGGCAGTAGTGACCTGGTGATGAGGTATGTACCTACAAACGGCGGCTGTTAGCAATCTCTTCCAAAATGGAAACTGTCAAAAAAATACTGCTAAGGGCAAATCAGGTTTAACAGCTTAGAGAGTCTGTCATGACCTTATTTAATTTTATCGGTGGCCTATCGTCAATGACTGAAGTTGCAATCTAAGAGCATCAGGACTCTCACCCCTGTTTTGCCTTAACCTGCTAGTGGAGTTGTCATAGCTGAGTTTACTTTATATTTTATGGAAGTTGGTTACCATTTACTAATTATCCAATTAAAAGTATCTAAAAGAGACAGACATTACATACACCTAATACCTAAAATCATAAACCAACTTCAATTTTTTAATAATTTTAAAAAGTTTTGCTTTTAGCATGGTGCTCCATGACTAGGTATGCCTACAGCAACATTGAAAGCGGGGAATGTTCTCAGGTGATGTAGCAGTGGTCCTATGCCTTCATTTAAGACTAAACTGGATATCTTTTAATCAAAAGTAGCTCATGAATTTTAAATACGTATTTATTAAATTTATAACAATACTAGCTGACCCAGCTAACGTTGTTTTGCCACACAAATGTCAGTGGGCGGGAGAGTTTTGAAAAATAGATGTTGTCCAATTCTCAGACCTACTGAATATGCATGTAAAATTTCATAAAAAACTAACATTGTGACATGGAAATTTTATATATTATTAGATAATTCATCTATATAAATAAGAAATAACAATTTGTCTATAAGTAGGTCCCTAATTCAGAACTAATTAGCTATGCCAATATTAATCAATACTAAAGCCTAATTAAAAAACGAAGTAGATAATTATTTTATCAATTATATTCAAGTTTATTTCATGAACGTAACCTATCATTTGGTAGATAAATACCTACTATTGTTTAAAATGTTTAACGTAAACAAGGCCGTGTTTCGTAACTGCCTTCGTAAACGCTCCTCCACACCAACCAACTTTGCATAACAAAGCTTCACCATATGAACGCGTATTGATAATTCGTTAAGTTTTATTGGACGTTTAAATAAATGGCCCTCTTTATGTTTGATAAGAACTTTATTACTAACACTACTACGGATAGTAAATTTTATCTATTCTTATTTATATGCTTTAATTTATTTAGTTAACTGATTAATAATTACATAAGCACACACACACACACACAAACACGTATACTCACACACACTAACACGTATTCATTCAAATAATAGTAGACTTAAGTAATAAGTTTGAATTGTCAACTACTTGTACTGAGTTAATTTAGATTAGTCCCAGAGGTGAGAGCCTGGTGATCTGTAACACCGGTTTACCTACCACGGACACCAGTCTCTCACAAAGGTATCTGAAAAGTGTAATATTGTATATTGCCTCTGTATTTGTTTATATCTGCTGCCTTTGTGAAAGAAATCAATAATGAATTTATTATTAATATTATTATTAAGTTTTTTAATTGCTTATTATGGCCAACAAAGCCAACCCACCTGATGGTAAGTAGTATCTATTGCTCATAAAATTAGCAATACCAAACGCACAACCAAGTCAATAACTACCTTGGAAAAATTATTCTTCGTATTTTTCCTAGAAACAACAAACTAGACTAGAGTAATGTCAAAGGAAGGCTCCAATGAGATCGAAGAAAAGTAATATGATTAATATGATAGTAACTGTTATTTTAAAATTGAGTAAATTCTGGGACGTAAAACCAATAATAATTTCAACTAGGATCTCTATAAAATAGAAAACAAAACATTGTATGCAGCCGTTTAGGCATTGTAGCAGACTCACTTATTATATCAGGGTTTAATCAAGCTAACACCCCTAATTTAAACATGTCTTTTACAAGCACATTTAATAAACGAGGCTATGTAAACATACGGTCAGTGTAATGAGATCCAAAGCAGGTAAAAGGAAATATAAGCGTCAAAACAAATGTATACAGGCCCTTAATAAATGAGACAGGAAACAATGCAATATAGAAACGAACAGAAATCGTTGATTCATTAACACCAGCCTTGAGTCGAGTTACCAACATTTTAATTAAAAATCAACCAACGCTTCAATGCTCTTGCGGTTTACAAAACCCTTAATTTGTAGTGACCTATTTAAACACATTAATAGCTTTGAAGAACCTCAAGCAGATTAAATAGACATCGTTAAAGACGCTTTAACAACTGTCAGTTATGCAATCATCGCATAGGATATCTAGATTAATACTCAGACATCGCTAGTAAAGCTTCTTAAGACATTTTAGCTATGATGAGAAAACGGTCTGGGATTCTTAGTTCAAATCACATTATAATTATTCCAACCCAGATATATGTATAGTATATCTGAATATACAGTATACTTATTGGTATAATAAGCATATTTCTAAGCAGGTTATATTTACCATACAATTGCTTTTGATGACTTTTGGCGAAGTGTCCTTTGCCGCAGATATGGCTGTAATTTACGGGCTGTGATCAATACGTATAATTAGGTTAACAAGCGCTACTTCCTGAGAAATTAAAATATAACCGATCTGGTTGCTATGCTATTCATTTGGAAAGCTCTCTGTTATTTGCAAGAACCTGGATTATATGTACTGTAAATTATTTAAGAAATTTTGTAATTTCTTCCCTACAACAATATTACTATTTCCTAAGAAAAGAAAACCTCCAAACTAGTAATATCTATATCGCTTGATGTTTTGTGGCAGTTTGTCTTAACTGGCAGCTTAATTAGCATCGCTAAGAGTTAGGTATTAGATAGAATCAGAACAGGACTTCTTTGATCCCGGTAATATTAAAGTTTCAGTTCTATTCATTCTAATTTAAATTAAATTTGAAGCGTTAGTTCGCAACTCATTCCTTAATACTAAAGTTGTGACAATAGCTATGATATTTACCGCCCTGTAAACTTCTGAAAATTAATATCAAAAGTTACTTTATTATTCTTTAACTTGGTAATAATTTCAAGTAGCTTAAAGATATTTTGTAGAAACTTATAGCCATTTTAATTTCATGTTCAAATTTCTTCTTTGACTTTTAACTGTCTATTATATTCTGTGATTCAATTTAATTCAAATATTTATTTTTTGCAAACTTATTATGATTTATAAGAATTCATTTATTAGAATTTTATTATGGTTTGAAGTCTGTATTAGTATTTCTGTATACAAGCTAATCTGAATTTAATTAATATTTACTGAATATTCAATTATATTCCCATTTCCAATTTGCCCAATTCAAAACTTTAAAAGTTATTTGTCGCTAATTTAGAGAATGAAATAAACTTCAACAGGTTTCACGGTGCGAACATGTTACTAAACTAATAATTTAAGGATGCAAGTAAAGCAACCAACACTTGTCACTTCACGTGCTATTAAGAATCTTCATAAGGGCGTCGCGTCGCATGCGCATGTATACAAAAAAGGCGTGAAATGTGCGCTGAAATCGTTACGTGTACGCTTCAGGCCCAATTGCCCACCAAAGATACCGCTGAAATTATCCACTGATAGGCCGCCCACGATGCCAAAGTGTTAACCTAATTGTATCGCATACTGACTTCAGGTGTCTGTTCTTTCAAAACTTTTATTTTTATTTGCTAAACGTCAAGCTTGTGTTATTTTATTTTCACATTTTGTAGGAACTTGACTGTAAAATCATTCTATTTATAGAGTTACTGACTTCTTTCGGCGGTTTTCGAAAATGCTACAAAAACTAGCCTTGCACATTTTTACGTCCATCCTATGTAATTACTCATATTTTATGTACTTCAAACATTTTGTTGTGCTATTTTCGTCAGTTGCAATTTTCTAATAACGAACACTTAGGTACTGACAGAAAGCCCTAAAAAGACGTTAGTGGATATCCATCTTTGATCTAAGATGGGACACTAAGACACTGGAATGGACTAAAAAATAAAACTATATTTAGTGTTAGCGATAGATTTTCGTATTTCTAAAAAATATTTCTACGTTAACTTACAAAAGCAGATGTAGTCAATATAGTCAGGGTTAAGTCAATTAAAACAAAGGTTATTAGTCACATCTTACACTAAAAATCAGCTATAAAAATCAAAGATCATAAAACACTAATTACCTATAGTGGTGTAACAAATCACTCTCGGTATATCAAAGCGATGAAACTTCTAGAGATATTATTTAGTTCAGTATTGTTTAGGCTTCATCCACGCGTTTTATTTGCACTGACTCATAGTACGAAAAAAAACCTGCTTTCGTTTTTGCAGACTGTTAATGAGAGGCGTGTGGTTATCAACAGCAAAACTATAGACATATAAATCGTCACTACGATATATCAATATGTGGCAATTTGATCTTTGCTTATAGTTTTTTTTATTACAGTTTTGTAAATTAGAAATGAGTGTGAGCAGTTGAAAAGGAATAAAAATGCAGTGTTGACGAAGGATGCATGTATCTTTTGCAGTAAATAAATAAATAAATATTCATGGACATTTCACACAACGTCCTCTGGTCCCAAGCTAAGCTTATATGCTGGTGTTATGGGTACCAGAATACGGATAGCATACATATACTACTTTTTTTTGTAAATACATACTTATAATACATAGTAAACACCCAGACGCAGTACAAACATTTGTATGACAATTAAAAACATCACACAAATGATTGTCCTGACCGGGATTCGAACCCGAGACCTCATGATCGGCAGTCCGTTATATGAACCACTACACCAGGTGGCCCGTCATCAGTGACTTTAGAACCCTTAGTACCAAAAGTCACTGCAAATGATAGCTATCAAATACCTAAGACAAAATTTCAGTGAGAGACGAAAATCTCGAAGCTTATCTCTGTACCATGACATGTCTATACACATAATACTTACCTATTACCTGCTTATATACTAGGTCGTCGATGTATATAAGACTAAATACACAGCTATAAAGGCGGAGGCCCATGTGTAACAGCGGGAAGTTTGTGAGATGAGAAAAATCAAACTTCATCCCTTCTGTCACTAAAAGTAATCTGTATCAACCTTTTAATATACCTATTAACCAACCTCCTATTAATCTTCGTTCATTTCGTAAGATTTTGTTCAAAGATTTCCTTATAGCTATTTCTAAAACTCGTCCAATGAGATCTGAATCTAACTATGTATTTATTCTTCTTCTTCTTCTTATTTTATGGCCTTGTATTTTTTTTTTTTTCAAGACTGCCAATGTATGTGATGCTAGTATCATAAACAGGAGAGATTAATTATATAGTGAAAGTTAGAATTTGGCCGGTGTACAAACTATTCGTTGTTTCCTTTGACCAGGGTGATTTATCCAAAAAAAACAAAAAAGACAACACATTGTTAATGGGTTAGTAAGACAAACATAAAAATTAGTCATTGTTAGGGAATACACATATATTTACAGTTTTATATTATTTCTATCTACAAATTTACATAAGATTGAATTGAATTCGGAAGAGAAGATGAGGGATAAGAGGCATTTTAAGGAGGTGGGACGAGGAATTTCTGGGGGGAGGACATCAAATAAAGATTGGTGTAGTTTGGGGCACGAAAAAAATATGTGTATGTATTTATTATAATCGGCTTACCATTCCGATTATTGTGTCCCAAATAATGTCATTAGTAAATTAAATTATTTCCATATCCCCTCTAATGATATCAACTCTTACAAAAAATAGTACAAAATGAACGTGACGCATTTATGACATAATGAAATGTCGTATGTCGTAATATAGGCCACATGTCACAGCAGGTTCGAGTCTCTGTTCGTAATTATTTCCATTAGATATGCCCTCTGCTGTTCCGGGGATATTATTCATATGCTCCACGTATATTTTATATTAGTACTAATAGTTATTACGGTGTACCTTTGTAAATCATCAAGTAAAATTAACAAGATAAAATTATTAAAATGTGTTTTAAAAGTGATATTTTTTATTTTACAATCCCAGGGTTTAATAGACCAAATACTAAAACAAACAGGCAGTTTAAGAAATAAATGTGTATGAACTAAGATAAAGAAGAACCTATTGGAAGTTATAAAAAAATAATATTAGATTTGGTTCCTAACTATGAACATTAAAATGCAAGAACAAAATCTTAATAACAAACAACCACAAACTACGAAATACTTGAGTCTATGTTAATAATGTAGTTTAAAAGTTCAACATTTACAACATAAAATGTGGTGAGAGATTGGTTCCAACATGGCGCGGCATTATAAATACGCCGTGTGAAACGAGCCCGCCCCAAGTGAAAAACAAACACTCGTAAAAATATGTCCAAATGACATGTAAAATTTTTCTATGTCACCATAAGATATTGTAATGATCCGTTACGAAAAACAATAATAGTGTCTCATGCAACAGGGGCATTAGACCGCCCTTGAAGACATGTGCCGACGGATTAGAGTCTATTATAGGAAAGAAAATCCAATTCATTCAGGGTGAATTGAATAAGCTAATGGGCTGCACACAGACATAAAACCATAGAAGCGACATAAATGTTAATTTCAAGCTTACGTGCAAATGTATATTCTAACGCCTTGTAATTGAATAATTGGTTAATGTCAAGAAAAACGTACCAAAACCAATTTACGATTCTTTAAACTATTTACAATATAAAAAATATGTTATAATTATGTTGTAGTCACGTCGTTTTAGTTATGCCAAACTGGTTATATCCTTAGACAGATAGAGGTATAGCAACTAAAAGCTTCCTAAATGTAAAAGCCTCGACTGTTTCGTGTTTAGTGTGAGAATGAACTCTCTGCCGATGACGAGAGCACCATTTGAGGCCGTTCGCACCATTTCGAACAGTTCGTCAGAACACAGCCCATTATACAGGCGGTAGAACACACACAGGGAGGCAAAATCTCTCCTAAGACTTAAGGGCTCGATACCGCCTGTAATTACGGGATCGTCTACAATCCTCACAGCGCGTCGTTGGATTGAGTCAAAAGGCCAAAGCTGATATTGCGGTGCGCCCGCCCACAGATGGCAGCAGTATGGGTCCGTATGGGGCCGAACCTGCGCCTTGTACGAGGCAAGTCTTTGCTCAGGGCAAGTCGTCTTATGAATTAAAAAAAACAACAAAGATAAAATTTGTTATCGTATCCAGTGTTGCGGTTGACAAAAGATCTATGTAGTTGATGTTCCATATTTAACACATTGAAGTTGTTTCCACAAACACGAGCGTTGACTTCAAGCGGAGGCGTGCGCCGAGCGGTGTGATCACACATTTTTTTTAATATTTCTTATTTGTCGGCATCTTCACAACTTAGCTCATGGCTAATGATTAAAATTAACTTTCTCATATTTTAGTAATTTTCTTTAAACTAGACACATAGTTAGAAAGAGGTCACTTAAGAACAATTAAAGAACATCGATATTGATAAATTGTGTATTAACTTTCTTTAATTTATTATTTTATTAAATTTATTATGTTATTAAATCATGATGTACTTGAAATAAATTTTACTTAAGCATGGTTAAGTAATAACAATTAGATAGTACCAGCCATAACATCAGATCAATCATCAATTAAGGGCATTGAATAGTCTAACATTAAATAGACTTGGTCTTTTTTTAATTTGATACTTTTAAAATTTTTATGTACTTATTTAGTTCATTTAGAATCCACTAAACAAAACTCTAGATTTATAGTCTAGCTAGATCATTTGCGCGCTGGCTATTTAACCCCTTTTCAAATATTTTCAAATGAGTACATAGTAAAAGGCTATTCTTGCGAGCTGTAACACAGGTTACGTCCAGGCGATTTGCATGTGAGCCGGTGAAAGTGGTCCCCAGCTTTCAAGTGACTCTACTAAGAAGAACAATGGAAACTGGTTGTTTGTAAAACCCACTATAAGTACACACCTACAGACTAATGCGTTTCAAGTTAACTGCGCGATTGTACTTGTAAGTATAATTTATATAAAAACAGTTTAAAAGTATTAGTTTCAAAAGCTTAACACTACCTCATTAATCATTCGATATACAAAAAAATCTATCAGGCTCTTATTATTAAAGGTTTTTACAATTATTTATACCGGAATAGAAAAGGTTTCATTGACCAAATCGACAATCAGATTCTAATAAAAATAGTTTGTTTGTAAAAATAACTCGCTTACAAAAACAGAGTGAAGTAATCGCTTCTGGCTTTTGTTTGACGTAGCGAGTCATTCGGAGTAGTCGATATGAATACTTCACTAATCCCAAGACGCCACTCGATTTTGTTTTGACACACTTCAACTTGTCAATGCGAATGCCACTGAATGTTCATAGCGCCTGATACATCATTTTAGTCTAACAAAAATCCATATCGGGATATTCATTCAACTCTTTTTTTTTTCAACAAATTGTGAATGAGATTTTATTATAATCAAAACATGAAACAGCACTTTTAAGTGTCGAGGAATTTATGAATTTATACTTTAATATGTTGTGCTTAATAGATTCTTTTAAAATATATTTAATACTGTGTTTAAGTAAATGTAAACTCTATCTAGAGTCATCAAGTAAAATTTATCCTAATGATGGAGAATCGAGCTCATAATAGAAGTATATATAGACATAGCTAATACCTACGGTTTCACCAGAATTTTAGCTATTGAGCCCCTTCCTACGCCAAACCTAAACAAATAGTACAAAAAAGACATCCTCTTAAACTACTCAATCTTTAAAAACAAACTGCATCAAAATCCGTTACGTAGTTTTGAAGATTGAAGCTCACATAGGGACATACATATAAAACCAACGACTTTGTTTTATAATAAGTAGAGATTATCATAATTATGCGTATCTATGATGTTTTGTGTTAGCATAAGATAACATTTCGATCGTAAAAATTTGCGAAAATTACATGCACGAAGTATAATCAAATTTAAAAGGTGCCTAATTACACCTGAAGAGAATTTAAGCATAAGAATAAATATTTACAGCTGGCTTTTGGCAACGTAGTGATACCCCAAATAACGAAACGCGAAGCGAATTGAGCGCAGCGTCCATGGGACAGTCATATGCGTAGAGCGTTGATCGTACAATACCGAGATACAATAGTCGATAATTTGCATGACGACTTTTTATCGAAGCTCTAGCCGAGATTCTACTGGCAGCTGCATTTCAACGTAAGAAGCGACAAAGATAAAATTAAATTGTCTATTGCAAAAGTTTTAGATTTTCTGCGCATTTTCGTTAGGAAGTCAAAATATCTGCGAAAATTGTAGTTTGCCATACATTTTTTCACTTATTAGAACCCATAGGTATACATACTAAACTTTTGTGCCTAGCTTGGTAAATATAATTTTCTGTTCCGGTTTGAAATCATGAACCCTATACATCTAATCTGAGTGTGATTGATCTATATTTCTTATATGATAAGATTGGTAAAATATAATTGACTAACCGACACGAAGAAATTACTTTACATTCTTCTTCCTACGTCTATCTTTTAGTAATAGATAGGTGCATACATTAAAGACAACATACAATACACATACAAACATACATACAATTGTAAAATATTATAAACGCGGTGAAAGCTCTCTAAAAATGTTTTCTGATAAGGGTAAGTGAAATTGACTAACAGTCATATTTGCCCTAACACTGAACACATACAATGGTCATTAAAATACTGAAGGGTACGAAAAAACTAATACATAAATGTACACCCTTTTAAAACGCGCCCTTTGACAATACAACACCATATATGATCCTAGTGATTTACTATTATTACCAGTAAATAAAAAGTGGTAGGGGAAAAAAGGAGGTGGAGCGAAATAGTATTGTAATACTCGCTACGAGTAGGGTCCGAAAGATAATGCATCCGACGCCATCGACTTTGTAATTGATTCACTTATATCGCATGAAACATTCACATTTGCAACTATAATATAGTCAGATCTAGTCACACATATTGAGGAACTTTTATACAAATTAAGTGAACAAGCGCATAGTAACTTTTTAATATTTAAAGGTATTATTTGTGAAGTGTGAGTTTATGAAATCTTTGTAAAACTGACGTTACAAGTTGTATGGATATAAAGTGATATGGTTAAATTATTATTCAATTAGTGAGACAAATTAATAGTGAAGTGAAAGAACATTGTACCGTAATTAAAACTATCAAAATGGATTACTCTACAGGAACTACGTCTTCGATGAACAATATGAGACCAATTTTCGGCGCATACGCCTTTCAAGGTGAGTATCAGAATATTATTGTTCGTAGACACGAAAGGATCCAGAAAGATGAGAAAAAAGGCCCGATATGGTTAATTACGATGTTCCCAGGTACCAATAAAACAAGCAATAATACGTCGGAATCAAAGACCCGAAATCAATATCGACTATTGCCTAAACAATAAAAAATTGGGCACAGCACATTACATTTATTTTCCATGAACGGTTCCGTAAAGAATAGTTACAACATTCCTATCGAACACTCATGAGATTCTATTAATTGGTGTCTCTTCCGTTGTTACTATGCCGATTGTTGATTTTACAATTATGTTACTTCATACTAGTACCAAGATTTACATCACAATAGATACAAAAATGATTCTTGACCGATAGTCGTTAATCAATTAGGATATTAATCGTTTTATATATTTTCAAGGATAATCACAATATTATTAACTCGCTTAACCCTAATAAAACGTTGTAGATGACGCAGACAGTCATATTTCTATTACCTACCTATTAACGTGGATCTCTAAAAAACGAAGATATCTTTCAAAGTGCCGCTTATTAACCTCTCATCGACTCCGACCGTAAAATGTAAACTCGATAAAGCCACCAATTAAAACTAAATATGAGAATCTCAACAATCAAAGCTTGAGCCGCTACATCTGACACCGAAAAACTTTTCTCCAAAAAATAAATCGTGTTTTTTGTAATGAACGCAAGGTCGCAAACGCAGCATGATTTTCGCCTTTTGACGAACGCGATTACGGGCGGGCTCTACCGATCAAATGCGATCGTAAAATCGATCACGATCGTATTCTGAACCTTAAATAGAACATTTAGTTATAGGCGCACGTTGATGGTCTACTAACACACGGTTGTAAGTATAGTGTACGTGGTGATAATAACAATGCTTTATGAAAAGGTTTAGCCAACTAATTTGTTTTTTCTTGGCTACTGTCGATCTCAGTAGCGATGCAACCTTTTTTTGTTGTAGGAGATCAATCAGTCAAAATAACAGTGTGATACCGCCTTTGATGCGATCCGGCCGGTCTGTTTTAATCTCCACTGATACATGATTAGATCACCGATGATGCAGCAAAGCCGAGTAACTGATCTAAAATTGGACCATTCTTGCTTCACTTGTTACATAGATTACTTATGAAAACTGTTATCCATCGATAGTCATCGCTTATTACAACGTATGTTATCATAGGTTGTTTTTAATATGTTTATTTCCAGTGTAATACAACTAAATACACTTAAATAATATTACGATTAATAATGATACAACAGCAGAGCAAATATTTCCTATCAATATGTATTCGGAAATATCATAAATAGGGTTTTCTGTTTACACACTACATAATATCCAGGTAAAATAAACCTCGCTGTTTTTGGATTCCAAATGAATAAGAATAACTGGAATATAAATTGGCTCTACGTCCCCAGTAGATGTGATCTTGGAACATGTTCATAGTATGTATTTTAATCAATCAGAACTCTATATTGACTAATTATTGTCACAATATAAAAAGATAGCTAAATATCGTAAGGAAAAATATATAAAATATTCTTGCATGAATCTATCCCCGATTTTATTCTAGGGATATTTGCGAACCTATTTGGACATAAAATTTCATGAAAGATCGGTCCAGATCTTTCGAAAGAGATAGACATTAGATATTCATGCAAAAGATATTTGTTTGTCTATATTAGCTACTGGTTTGGTATAACATTGAGTTGATTTACATTCATTAAGTCAAACGTAATACAATAATAAAAGTAAGACAGCACAATAATTGTGATTCTAAATTAAACCGGGGGCTGATCTCATCATCGCGTCCATTGAGATACACAATAGTAATCATAGAGAAATGTAGTAAATTTTATGATTAATTATATAGGTACGTGATATGAACTTATGCGTTTGTTGTAGGTAAGAGAAATAAATATAAAGAAATTGGAGGATTATTCTATAAAAAAACGTAAGCAATTTTATACTTCTCTCCAGTCGACTGTTGAACACGGGCATCCTCTACTTTGGGAGAGATTATGGTCTCCTATAGCGCACTGACCTGGCATGTTAGCATAGGTTTTATTTTCCAGTTTTCCGTCTACTAATGAGGGCTGGGGATAACATAGGGTGGTGACAATTGTGTTCTTAATCTGTCACCACACGAAGATATGATATTTTTTAGTATTCGTTAATCCACTCAAAACACTTTTAAGAATTACAACATAACTGAAAAAACTTGAAGTATGCTATTTAGGCTAGCTTAACCTGACCAAAGAATAGATATTTTACTCTTTTATATTCGCGTTTACTTGTCAAACTAATTTATTTTCTGTGTATAATTGGCACCAACCCATAAGTTAAACATATTATCATTTTCCATTGAAGAATAGATGAAAATAAACTAAACTCGAAAATAGCAAGCATTTTATGGTCACCTTTAAGGTGTCTATGTGAAAGTCCTTATGGATAGATTAAAGATAAATGTGATGAATTCCTATCAGGATTGAGTTATTAAATATAATGGCTACTGCAATCTGTTTTTTTTACATTGCAATGTAGTATAGGGACTCTATGCGGCAATATAGATACAATCCGGGTTGTGTCTCAAGAACGGTGATAACTATTATAGATGTTATAACAACAAATACTAAAAACCAGAATACAATAAACATTGAAGAGGACTTATTATACAACACACGTCTTCCGTGTAACTTAACAGATGTGATACCTAATGATGACGGTATGACAAACGTACATACGTCTTCTGAAAATAACGATACGAAACCTTTCTTGTGCGAACTTCAAATTTAACTTGACCGGTTTTTTCTTCTTTCAATGTAATCACTTTCTATAAACTTAATGTTCTTGAAGACTGCATATAGTTAAATAGGTTTATTGCTTCTTTAAAAACAAGAGCAAATCACTGTTTACCTGACAAACTATATTTTAACGTTTTACACATTCAAGCCTGACTTTAATGATCATGCTCATACAAGCAACTCCTAATATCTACATACAAAAAACAATATTAAAGTCGAGACATCCAGTCGCCAATGGATTTTAAAAATAGTTTCCCTGACCTTATTACAATGTATTAAAGTTATTTTTCGTTTGTTTGGAATTATATAGAGTTCAGTGGCAGGTATGCACAGCGGGTACAAAGCCGAGTAGCCGCGTCTTATAATTGAGAGTGCCTCTGGTTTGATAGTTAATTAAAGAAGTGAATAACATGCGGCAATGCAAGTCAGCTGCAATCTTGGTCTTTGTACAGGAGTAACAAAGAGTTGTTAATACTATATCATCTATTTTCTGGCCACATTTCTTTCATCATCCGTTTTTCCCGAAGCCCTAATTAGTTGAACACAAAATAATGAATTATGACACTTATATTGCTAATCTCCCTCTCTATCTTTGTCTCTTTCTCTACCCAGACTATAAAAGTCTTTTGCACGGGCCTTTTTCACCTTGGGAGGGTATTTGGTCTACTAGGCCTCGCTGACTAGGCGTGTTGGCATAGGGTTTACTTCGGGGTTTTGTAGGCTTTAATCAAGTTTCTGTTTAGGTATCACAATAAGTAATGTATAGTTTATATACATATAACGATTTAAACAAAAATAGCCAAGTTATTTTTAAGCTTAATAAATAAAATAGAGTTTTTTTATTATTCTTTGATTATCTACATTAGTTTATTAATTTTTGCAATTGACTTGCTATGCTTTTACTAAATAAACTAAATTATAGTGGAAAAAATGATAACCATGAGCGGGACTTGAACCCACGACCTCCGAATACCGTTCCGTTGCTCTCCCATCTGAGCTATCATGGTTCCCGCACATGTTTACCAAATCTTCCACTACAATCTTCTCAATGTGAGGTAAACATCGTGCGATGTTTTGTGTACAACGCCATCTATTGTGCGGTTTGCACCAACTCGATCAATCGATCACTACTCGTGTTCTTTACAGAACACAATTGGACCGAAATAATGTACATGTATTTCTACATTAATTTATTAATTTTTGCAATTGACTTGCTATGCTTTTACTAAATAAACAAAATTTTAGTGGAAAAATTCTTTGATTATGTTAATTTTTTTATGTTATTAAAATTTTGAAGGAGGTATAAATCACTCTATAAAATACATTGATTCTTTGCACTAGTTTATCGGTGTAGTCCCAATGTCTCGGAGATAGATCTACGTCGAGTATGATGGTATTAGTATGATAGGAAATTAGCTCTATTAAATTTTACTTATAATATTAAATCTAAGTGCGTAATTGCCAGTTAATTTGACTAATACCTATTATAAACAAAAACGGTTGTCCTATATGTATATGTTTGGAACTTGTTCACGTCCTTACGGCTGTAAAATTTAGCATGTGTAAGCAAATAACCTATGTTCTATACTTTTTATAATAAAAAACTAAAGCGAAACAATACAAATAATTTATTACAAACATAATAAATTCAAAAAATACATAAAATTTCCTCGTGTTTTTATCATCACTATGATAATGTTGAAAACAAAAAGCAACTTTAGATACGCAAATAGGTAATATTTTGAGGTAATAAAAACGTTATCGGTAGAAGTTATCGCAGCGCAACGGAGTGCGTTTTGCATGCTTCTAATGAACGCCATATGAAACAGGTAATTTATCACATGTAGCCTTATCACAAAATGCACTGATAAATCTTATATATAAAATTTACGTGTCACAGTGTTAGTTACCGTACTCCTCCGAAACGGCTAGACCGATTCTTATGAAATTTTGTATGCACATTCAGTAGGTCTGAGAATCGGCTAACATCTATTTTTCAAACTTTTTTTTTAGTATTTCAAAACAACGTTTGCCGGGACAGCTAGTTTTATATAAAAAGAAACTTAGAAAATAGCTATTACAAAACTTCAAAGTAAATGGATGGGAAGGCAAAGGCAGACCTAAGAACAACTAAGAAGAGATGGACGGATTGTCAAAAGAGGATATGAAGATTATAGACAGAAGAGTATGCAGGAGTCTTGTGCAGCGACCCTAAGTGATTGAGAAAAAGGGCAAGGATTGATGATGATGATGAGCTATTATAGAACCTCAAAACACGTTTATGACAGACTAGATGAAGCATAAAGATGAACATGATTTCTAAAAAATCATTGAAAAAATCAATATATTTTGCTTGTGGTGACGGATTAAGTAGTTACATAATTGTCATCACGCCAGTGCTTAAGGGATACTAAACTGACAATATTTTCTTTTAGAAACTGAAAACCAAAACTTCTTTGGCAACACGCCTGGTCAAAGTTTGGTTGGCATGAGTGACCAAAACAAACCAGAGTGCACATCGTAGCACGTTATGGAGAAACCTATGTTCAGCAGTGAAAGAAAAACGGCTAATATATGGATAAAATGATAAACATGCTCTAAGAATAAGGTACAGGTCTAGGTCTAAAAAGTCTTTGAGCTAAGATAAAGAGATATTTGTTTTCCTCCTCTATCCCTTTAAACAATTGTTCAGTTTCACTTTAGGCAGGTTGTACGTGACTTGTTATTTGTAACGTTTCATAAACTCTCATTACAAATTCGAAAAAGTTGGTATTTCAAAAGGACCGTCTTTGTCGGCGCCTTGTATCTACAGCCTGACCATGAATAAATCAATGAAAACAAATAGTACCTATTCGGCTACTAGTGTTCCTAAGAGCTTTTTCAATGATGTATGATCTGCTATTGTCTCAACTCCCGTTTTGTTTTAAACTCTCAAGTATGTTAATTTATTCACAGTTAAATAATAGGTAGAGCATATTTTCCTGCGAAGATCCAATGTGTTGTACATATAGATAGGTAGGAGGCGTAATTTGGTAGACACCGAAACTAATTTATTTAACAAAGGACGGACCGACCGATAGAGCACTTTTTGTGCGTATACAAACATGTTATTACATCCAACTAATCCCATAGGTAGATATATATATACTTATGTCTATAAATTTACACAACGAACGAATGATTTACCTTATAAATATGTTGTCTTAGAACTCAACAGTAATCCCTCAGTTAAGATACAAGCATAGGTAACTTAAGAAATTGCAAATATTTTCTTTGATATTTCTTTGTTAAAATAAAGCATTTTGTTGCATGAAATTCTGTCAATGTTATAAAATATACTGTGATCATCAGTTGAATTTTATTTTTATAAAGAAACATTAATTTAGAATTTTGCTATAAAGTTCTCATACAATCGTATTACGAAGAGTAGTTAAAATTGCAATTGTAAAGTCTAGATCAGTTTTAATTTCAATATTCTTTCATAGAGATAGATGTACACCTCTTTCTTTGTATACCTCTTTTAATAGAGAAACACTAACATGAAGTCATTATGAACAACCACTGAACAACAAAGGGCGGCCTAGTCGCTAATGCAAGTTCGTACATGCAGTCATTGCTTAAAGTGGTGACGGATTAAGAAAACAAACGTTGCCACCCGTTTTGTTATTGTAAAAGCCAGCTAAGGGATATTTTAAATAGATAAACATCTTTGTCGAGTGATGGAAAATGCTATTTGAACACGCCTGTCTGTCTGCATGGCCTAGTAGACGGAATACCTTCCACAAATAGTGGGACATACTGCCTCTTTGTCCAGCCCATTAACGTCAATTGGGTTCTACTACGCCGGAATTAAACGTTTTGGCCTAGTACAAATACCATCATTATCAACATCCATTACCTAGTTTTTACAGCACCCTGGGGAGGTGAGGGAACAGTGACATTTATATTCTTAATCCGTCAGCACAAGGACTGAACGTACGTGTCTGATCTATAATTAGGTTGTTACAGTTAGTTATCTGCTATTTATTAATCTAATAAGAAGTTGTATCCTTTTTCTAATATTATCAATATATTATTGGGTCCAGGACTAACCTTTATTAAATATAAAACATGACCTTAATATTTCTAAGAAAGAACAATTATCTTTGACCGGAAATTAGAAATTCCTGCGACAGATGATATAAAAACTGTATCTTTTTTATGACAAATAGTGTCACGCCGGGAAACATTCTTGAGTCATTTATTACTTTATCGTTGACACTTATTTATAAAGATTCAGTTTTATACCATCAAAGTAACCCTGTGATGATTTTTGTTGAGTTTAAGATTTATGTGTGTTATGGTTTTATAGGTATGTAGTAGGTATGTACCTAAATGAATAATTGAAAATTTAAATAGATAGATTAACTCTTTATTATACACTTTATAACAAACAGAAATATAATTAAAGCTTAAACCTTGGGATAAATAGCGGCCTTATCATTAAACTAGCTGTTGGCCGCTACTTCGTACGCGTGGAAATTACAAAATTTTGCCCGTTTTTGCAACGATTTTCACTGATCCTTCGCTCTTATTGGTCGCAGCGTAATGTTGTACAGCCTAAAACCTTCCTCGATAAATGCTCTATCCAACACCGAAAGGATTTTTTTAAATCCTGAGATTAGGGCGTTCTAACAAACAAACTCTTTAGGTTTCATTATATAGGATTTACGGACATTTCACACACCGTCTTCTGGTTTCAAGCTAAGCTTATCGCTTCTATAGTGGATACTAGAACTACTAGAAGGCGAATATAATGATTATTATTTTTACCTGCAAATATACACTTACTTACAAAAAGGCAATAATTATATTCTATAAAATTATTTTATTCTTTTTCCTGGTCACATATTTATTTACAGAGCATTTTTGTATTTTCTGTGTTTCATAAACAGAACTTACCTAAAGATTTCAATAAAATAAATAAAATGGAAATATAAACGTGCTCTGAAAGCCCCACATAACTGGTATTGTCTAAAATTACTAAATATTTTGTTTATAACAACGTATACTATATATAACTTTTCCTCTAAATTATAATAAATAACTTAACAAACGCTAATTCATTAAGCTCTCCCACAAATATTTGAATTGACTCTCAAAGATGCCTAAAATATTAACTTGTTTATGAAACGATCCCTTTGTATTGTTACTGGTATTAAAATTTTGTTTGATGTTTTGCTATTAAAAATTAAATTTTATGTAAAAAATAATTTAAGCTATTATTTAACAGTTTTAGCATAGTAAAAGTAACTTAACGCTAACAGGGATAAGGGGCAAGAGAAGCATGAAAACGAGTGTTTGTTGTTGTAGCATCAACTAATATACACAAACTGTGAAATTTGAAATTTGTGAAGCTTTCTAGCTATCATCGTTCCAGGGATAACTGGACCCCAAATAATGAGATAAAGACAACAGAATAATGAGGATTTTCTTGCTGTACCATCACCCAATATACACAAACTGTGAAATGTTTAGGTCTGTAGATATCACCGTTACGGAGATTACAGCCGGGTGATCGACAGACGGACGCACAGAAAAATTAATGAATATTCATGAACATTTCACACAACGTCCTCTGATCCCAAGCTAAACTTATATGCTTGTGTTATGGGTACCAATACGGATAGATTTTCTTTTGTAAATACATACTTATAATACATAGAAACAGCAAAGTAAAAGTCTGAGTAAGTAATCAAAATCTCAGAACAGTCCCGTTATACCTTTTGGTATAGAACCCAATTAAAGTAAGAAAAATACGCAATTAAAATATAGTTTAATATGTTACATTATTATCAAAGTATTCAACATTGCGCTAAATATTAATACTAAAACGGCTATAAAATAAATACATAAAATACAATATTATGTTTTATTTATGTTTAATACCTTATACATTCTTATCAAGTATATAGTTTTATTGCCCACCTGGTGCTATTGTAATGACTTTACATAACTTTAAACTAGACTTAACTTAAGAATAGAAATAAAATATTCTATCAGTAAACACCGCGTCTGAAAATTTTCAGAAATTTCAGAAGTTTCAGAAAATTTTCTAGACCAAGACACTAGTTGGAGTAGTGTCTTGGTCTGTGTGATGACGAATTAAGAATACAAGTTTCACCGCCCTACTTCCTTCCCAGGATGCTTTAAAAGCCGACTATATCATGGCGCTCTTCAAAAAGGGTGTTAAATTTTTCCTACAGGGTCGGCAACGTGCGAGTGATACCTCTGGTGTTGCAAACGTACTTAGGCTACGGTAATCGCTGACCCTCAGGTTAGCCGTAAGTTTGTTTGTCACCCTTGTATTATTCAAAAAAAGAGCCAGCTAAGGGACAATATAAGCAATTAACGTCTACTGTGAGAGACGGAAACTTGAAACTAAACCCTGTGCCAACACGCCTGGTCATCGCGGCACAGTAGACTAGTCTCTCCCAAAGTGGAGGAGGCCCGCGCCCAGCGGTGGGTCATTAATGGGCTGGAGAGACGAGGAAAAGAATCTTGAAAAGAATAGTTTGTTTAAATATACCATTATAATAATGATAATATTGCCTGAAAGATAGTTGTTACTAGTACAGATAGAGTTTTACTCCAGCTCTGAGTAAAATAACTCTTCTAAAGGTTTTTATTTTATATCCTTTTAAGGGTTCCATAACATAAAACAGGACCCTATTATTGAGACTTGCAGTCTATTTGTCCGTCCGTATGTCATCAAACGGTATCTCTAGAATGTTGATAGCTAAAGATCTGTTTTATGTTATGTAAAAATGTATCTCTCAAATAAGGCAAAAATTATGTTTTTAATTTATTTATTTTACTGAAATGTTTTTCACAGAACTATTCTAAGCTTATATTCAATATTCAAGTCACCATGTTTTATAATATATCACAACATACATAAAGACGCTGAACGATCGCGACGTCACGTCATAAAAAATAATTTGCTTAATTGAAGACTTCATAGACGTTTTAAACTAAGAGAATAATTGGTTCCCAAGAGAGCTGCCTATTATTATCGAATAGTTACTCGAATGGCGGTAACTGTGAGAAACACATTTACTCCAGATGAAATTAACATTTTTGGGTAAAAAAGTGAGGAAATGAGTCAGTCTTGGACGAATGGGGGTCGGTAACGAGATCGCAACGCTTCGCTGACCATTGTGGAGCTTCCGGTGGACGAATTAGAAATAGATATTGAGGTCTACACCTGCTGTGGTATTTCAAACAGAAAATTACTTTTGCGATAGTTTTCAGCTCAAATTAACTTATCATATCTTTTAACAAAATATCTCATTAATGTTTCGCAAACTCTTAAGTATGACGCAGAACGACAAGGCTCGCAGTATCAGACTACTAATAAGATTTAATTATTTTTAGTGATTACTTTATAATATATTAACACTTTTTTCAAATTCTATTGAAAATAATATAATATATTATTTGATTGTTCGATATTATATCAAAAACGACAAAAACAAACTACATTACATACTAGCCAAAGCTAATGATGACTAATGATTCACAGAAGTAATCAATATAAGGAAGCTAATAAAACGAAACAGGACATTTACCCAGGAACGCACACTAAAAAACTTCAAAAACATCGTATCGGACACTTTTTATTTCGGTTTCCACATCCCAAAAAGAACGATAAAAAAAATTCGGCGCTAAAAAGAATAACACCGTGAGTCTATTACCTACTCGTATAGCATGTCATCGACGGTTCATTAAAATGCGATGACTTAACACAAACACTATAGTGGACTTCATTGATAGCCTCTGACGTAGGTTCGAAAGCACAAAAACGTACATCATATGCCAAGCGAACATAATACTTATATTAGAGAGATAAGAACGACAACTTTCCGTCAAAGCAAGAATCCACTAGTTCGTTTTGGAATGAAAGCTCGTTTACAATAGCATTTCATTCCGTGGAATCCATTGATAAGTATGATGCTACCAGTGTTACAAGACAGTCATCTCACGAGCCACCGGTTAATATTACTTCCGATACCTTTAGTTTTATTATTTAATTACAAAAACAAATTAAGCTCTAGATAGCTTTTAACTTCACTTGCAATAAACAATAAACATTTATACTTAACTCTTATCAAAATAAACTGTTAAAGAATTAATTTCTTTACAATAAACTAAAGTCTTTCTTAAGTAAAGTTTAGTTTAAATCCAAATGTAAATTCTTCTTTGGTAAAAGTTTGAGTTTTACATAAAATTAACCACGAATTTAACTAAGTGCGATAAGTAAGATAATACTTTAATAGCATCTTTTGGAGCCAGGGAAACAACTAAATCATAAAACTGGCTATGTAAAAATAATATGAAAATACATATTTTATACGACACATTATTTCAACATAGCTTAACAACAATGGTTTAAATAGAGCCACCGAAGTGGAAAGTTATAAACGTTATATACTTTTCAAACCCTATTAACAATTTTCTTGATTTTAAAAAGAAAGCTAAGTTAAACTGTTTACTTTCCAAACCCGTGAGAAACATTCTCCTTTGAACTTTCAGCAGGTACTTTGACGAGGTGAAAAAACCGTAAATCGAAATGATACAGTTATAAATTATTGTGCCGTGAAAATTACAAATTCAATGCAAAATTGGATGCTTTGATGGCACTCTGTGAGGCCGATTCTGTTTAGAATAAATTAATTATGGCAATTTAAGTCGATTTTCCATCGTTACCAGTCGCCGACACCGTTTAAATTACGATTACGTACCTTGGTTTCTCGTTGTTATTTACATTATAGCTAATGTATACTTTTCTTTTGTGGTAGCGCCTTCAATCTTACTAGAAGTCATGATCTTTTTGATAAAACAAAAGTCATAGCATGTATCTGTAATATGTAGTTTATTTTTAGAATTTTCTATGTTGGCTTAAAACCAAAACCAAGCCAAAACTACAGAACCTAGGAATCTAAAAAAGTGCGTATGCATGTTGTAGGCCAGCACAAAGAACGGATTTTTAGAAAATTGAACGTCAGGGAGATGATATGAATAGATTTCCATAGTACAACACAAACAACACACTTTTATAATGTGTATGAAAGTGTACTGTGTGATAGAACGAAAACACCTGGTTTACAGTTTTTAATCGAATTAGCCGAAGGAAATAAATAATTCTTAATTGTGTTTAAAAGTACAATCATAAAATCGTTTCAAATCTTCTCTATTTAATTTAACTTATATTTATCACATTTTTTACACACAAATACAATTATTATTAAAACAAACAGTGTTAGTTTTACGTAACATAGGCGAGCCATATCAAAGTGGGGCGTGTATTTCCTGTTACTGATATGATTGTGGGGTGGTTTTTATAGTTATAAAAACTAATAGTTATGCTATGCTACATACAGAGCAGTCTTATTCAATTTACTCATTAAATCGTCTATATAAAATCATTGTCTATCTGTGTGGTGACGGATTAATAATGTCACCATACTATTTCTACCCAAAGGTTGTTGTAAAAGAAAGGTAAAAGTAAGCTAGTAAGGTATTGAATATTTTAAGCAGTTAAAATCAATTATGTTAAACGCTTGGTCAGCAAGGCATGAAGAACCAAAAATCCTCTCGAAGTGGAGGAGGCCCGTGCCTAACATTGGGACATGGATGGGCTGGAAGTGGATGGAAATATTACACTATACTGGTAATTCTAACTCATTATGAGCCTTGTGACCAAATAAGTTTCAGTCAATGGTGATTGGTGAAAAATTATATCATAGTCATGGTATATTTTACTAATTGTTACCCATGACTTCATGGAATTTAGTATTGCTCCATAATAATTTCAAATAATAATAAAAATAAAAACATTTGTCCGTGTGGTGACGGATTAAGAATACAAGTGTCACCACCCCATTTCCTCCTCAGGGTGGTGTAAAGCTAAGAGATATTGAATACAAACAACATTCCCTGTGAGAGACGGAAAACTTGAAAGTAAACCCTATGCCAACACGCCTGGTTAGCGCCGCATAGAAGACCATATCACTCCCAGAGTGGAGGACGCTCGTGCCCAACAGGTGGACGTTAATGGGCTGGAGAGAGAGAGATATAATATTTTTATTCCAAAACAAATGAACACCGCCGCCATATCTTTTTTTGCAACCTTTTTATGACACAACATATGTACATACATGTGGTATAGAAACAGTGATTGTAGTGCAGTAGGTAAAACAAGTACAAAATCTAAAATTATTGCAGACAAAATTTTGCGATAATGTCAAGATTAAATTGACATAACAATTATTATATTGAATTTTATGAGCTACGTATCTGTTAATCATGTTGTCATCAAGATAACTGGAAATTAAATAACATATTTTGTCTGTGGTATGTCTACCAGAAACGTGATTCACTTATCGGTATTTTTTTTAATGCTGTTAGCCAATCTCACATCCTGCGCTAAACACGCGCTTTAGACGGGTTTCGTGGTTTAGTGTATGTATTTAAAATCAAAAGTAGTTTATGTAGTATATCCGAATTCTGGTAGTTACCTTATGACCACAGCATATAATACGCATATTTTCAAATATATAAATTGTAATTTTGCTTATTATGCTCTACCATTTTTCAGTCAAACTCTAATCCAGACGTAACGACGCTAACGACGTAAGAGGCAGCTAAAATATAATCTAAGCAAATAACTCTTTGAACTTGTTCCAATCAATCAAGTCTCTTTCAGGAGATTCGAGGCTGAGGATATTATATGGGCTTAAGAACTTTTAGACTTTTACCTTTACTTTTAATTAGAATATTCTAATTGCAAATTGGAATTGGAGAGAGGATTGAGCTAAAGGAAAATCTACGTAGAAACTTGTTACTTCTGCGATAGACGCAATCTGGAAATTAATAGGCGTGGTTTAATAGACTATTAAATGAAAGATGATTATGACGATATTATTATGATGGACTGTGTGAAAGAGGATATAAAAGAAAGAGGAGTTGACACAGACATGACGGCTGATAGAAGACTATAGAAGAAAAAGACATTTTGCGCCGACCCCAAATAATGGGATAAGGGCAGAAGGATGACGGTTTAATAGACTATTAAATAATATGAAGGATTCTTCTCCAGCGGCGTGCATTTCTAGGCTAAGTGGGTATGTACAATCCGTGTGGTTAGGGGTTTAAAATTAGAAGTGTCCCCAACCAATTTCTTTCCTGGAGTGCTGTAAAAGTTAGTTTAGGATTATTGCACACAAATTCTGTGTGAGAGATGGAAATCTCGAAAATAAACTCTGCGCCAATACGTCTGGTCAGGATTAGTAGACTATAGTCTCTTCAGAATTGGAGGAGAACCATGCCCAGCAGTGGTATTTGAAATATGCTGGAAAGAGATAAAGGTGTGCATTTATAGGCTTAATAAGTATGTATAGTAGGTATGACTATTATATTTTCAAACAAAAAAAAACATTCCAAGCCATGGAAAACCTCTTTTTTTGGAAGTCGGTTAAAAAATAGGCAAGTCTACACAAATATTACAAGGAGGAAGGTTGTGATTGTTTGTTTGTTTTAACTGAATAAGCTCAGTAACTGAAGGACCTATTTAAAAATCATTCATCGGAAAGCTACACTGTGCTCCGGAACATAAGTACTTTCGAGTACTTTTTGTAATAATTTGTCACAACCCGTGTGAGTCCGGGGCGAATTACTAGTATTACACATAATGTCTTACGTCAACTACACATCATATCAAAGTATTATAACACGTAAGCAAATATTATAGTTTACATATTAAATTGAAACCTGATTTTCTTTCTTTATTTTTACAAGTTGTTTTCAACAAGTGCCCAATCAGAGTCAATTCTACCGATAGTACAATACACATAAATATTGTATACTGAAATAAAAAGTCACTTAAATACCGAACATAGTTACATAGAAAAGGACAACTATATTTCTATCACTCCAGAATGAATGGGCAGATCTATCCCCACCAAACTGCGCAAGCGTCTGTTTTGGTACCGCACTCGGGTGACAAACATTCCATTATATTGTACAAATATTATTTTAATACATCATCGTAATAAATAATGAATATATGTAGGTATTGTGGTAGTTATATACGATATTGCCTTTATTTAATTCTTTGTAAAAGTCAAATCTGTAAAATTGTCTTATAAGAAACGTATTGAACTAGATGATGCTTAAGAAAGCCTCATACATCCAGGACTCCAGCCTTAATGATGCATTATTTTGTAAAATATTTTCTTTAGAAACCTTTCAAAATTATCATACTTGATGTGACCTGATAGGTCTGTTTTAATTTACTTTCTAACTCATAACATTTATCCCTTTATTTGCTAAAAAAGGAAATATTTATTAATTTTGCTTGAAAAAACATATATCAGAATTGACATCTCAGGCCCTAATGCATGGCTCCACTACAGTTTCACACTTGCGTAGTGGGAGTGTACCTCATGCACTCACCAACACATCGACAGCCAAGCCCTCAACACTGCCTCCTGAGGATACGCACACCTTCAAAACGAGTTATGTCTGTACGTACACAGGCACTCTCAGTTCTCTACACAACCTCCTCTACTGCACTCACGCGCACTAAAAAAAGATAACGCGATCTATCGATCTTTTTCGGAATCAGAAAAAAAAACGACATCGTCAAGATACCAGTCATAACTATAGTTGGATTGAACTGACGTCTACAATCGAACGCGTCGCTACAACCCACGATTTATTTCGATCGAAATATTTATGACATCGTAATTAATTAAACATGTCGTTTTAATTATGTAAATATAAATGGGTGATAATCAATTTAAATTATGTGTTTTCATGTCAGACTTAATTTAATATAAACAGATATTTATCATTTTTGTGGCGTTTTTATGAAGTGTTTAAGTTTGAACAGTATGTAAAGCTCGACACGATGTTTTTTTCTATAGGTAGTTTATAGTTGAGTGCCAGTACTATGTACGAACCTTATTACTAGTGATATTGACTTTGTGTTGCCTCTGATTTAATGGAATCGCACTGACTTCATACCATTATGGAACGACACCAAAATGGTATGGATGTGTGGGTAGGTAAGGGTACATAATATTTTCATATTATATTTAACTATATTAACTAATATTAATTTCAATATTCAACTTCCAAGTACTTAAAGCAATGAATAATTATACTCTACCAGTCTTATTATTATAAGATGGTTCAGTTATATTTTATCAAAGAGTATCATTTTCTTCTCAATATCATAACTAGATGTTACCATAAAGGACAACTTTAGACTATCATGTACTTTACAATTAATATAATATATTGCATCAAATAGCTGGTTTCTTTATTTCTGAAATAAATTGGTTTTTAAGACACTAATGTTAACACATGTGACATATCTATTTTATTCCAGAAATAAAACAATATTTTCTAACCAATTATTGATTAAATTAAAAAGAATGCAACCGTTATAATCATGGGCAGTGTACCTAAGCTATAAGATTGCTATAGGTAACTTCTATAATATTACAGCTTATAAAATTGTAAAGAATATCTTATATCTTCCAGTCAATAACAGAACTTATAGTTCACTTTGGTGTATTGAATAGTCAAATTACATTTTTGTCTAGATTAATAATTTAATTCTAATAGAAATATTTTAGAAACCAGTACATTTAAAAAAATTGGTATAGGAACTATTATTACATACCACAATTTTATACGTTTCTAGTCACTAATTTGAATACATTTTCAGTTTCTTAGCATTGCTTTAGCTGTTATTGGCTTTGAAATCTTGTTAATTAGCCTTCCTTAGGTCACTATCCGCCTTATTACAAAACGTGGACTAAGTTTAAGCCACAGTTTAAGCCTGGCTTTTTAAACACTTCAATTGCGCATTTCAAGCAGATTTTTCTCAAATCCTAGATCTAACAACGACCTTAGTCTTAAACCGACGCCAAACTAGTGTCAAAACGGGTCTAACTATCCAATTCCTCGTAAATAAATTTTGTTAAATCTGGGTTTAACGTTGAGCCGCGTTTTGTAATAAGGGGATATATGTTTACATTTTATGTAAATAAACTCTATCTGAATTTAAATAAACAAAGGAAGCAAATAATAGATTAACAAATTCTTAGACTGTATAACTTATAACTTCTTTATTTATCTTAATTTTTATTGCTAGGTCAAGGCCGCGTAAACCAATTAGGTGGATTATTTATCAACGGTCGTCCACTGCCGAACCACATCAGGCTGAAGATAGTAGAGATGGCAGCGGCCGGCGTGCGGCCCTGCGTCATCTCACGGCAACTGCGCGTCTCGCACGGCTGCGTCTCCAAGATACTCAACAGATACCAGGTGAGAACCAACAAAGAAATACTAACAAAAACTAACAACAGTATTTCATACACTTATATCAAATAAATGCTTTCCAGACATTAGAAATCAACAAAAACCTAAATTACAGTTACAATTTCAATGTCGACATGAAAATTACAACTGAATTCTATTTGTCACTTTACTTGAAATAAATATTTATTACTATACACTTGAACTAAATATTTATAGCTAGCTGTCGCCCGCAACTTCGTACGTATGGAATTTAGAAACAAACTACATCAAATTATACAAAAAAGCCATCCTATTAAACCACTCTATCCATTAAAAAACGCAGCGAAATCTGTTGCGTAGGTATTTTTGAAGATATAATCTCACATACATACAAAAATAACGATTTTGTTTTGTAATACAAAAATAACGACTACATATGTTTGATAATAAGTAAAGATGGCCACGAATTGTGTACTGATATATTATATCTTCGTTTGACATAAGATTATAAAAAATAGTTTACTTCTAAATCTGCTATTCAAACAATTTCATAGGTATTGATCGAGCCTCGAAATCAATTTCGAAAGAGAACGGCGACAAATACTGTGATAGGAGAATTTTATAATTACCTAAATAAGATATATAATTCCATCCCAAGGTTGTCTGAAAGAGATTGAAGACAGTGATAATACCGCCTTTTATTATAAAACTTAATAAACAAATTCTGGTGTACATTAAAGAAATATGCCAATACGGTAAACTCGAAACTTAAGCCTACGCCTTCACGCCTAGTCAGCACGTCATAGTAGACCATAAACCCTCCAAAAGACCCGTGCTCAACAGTAGGATGGGCAATGGGCTGTAGAGAGAAAGAAATTAAATCTTAATACAAATTAATCTATCTATCCATCAGCCTCTCTCCGTCCACTGTTGGACATAGGCCTTCAACGCACCTTCAACGCGCGGTCCTGTGCCGCCTGCATCCAATGTCTCCCCGCGACCTTGACGATATCGTCGCTCCACGTTGTCGGGATAATACGAATTAATAATGGCTTTCAATTGAAATCAAGTTTCGAATGTACTAAAAGCTTTTAATTATCATCTAACACATGCATAGCATTATTATTCTAACAAGTTATATTCTCACATTTTCATTAATATCACGAAATTTTGAAATAATCAAATAATTGGTGTTATTTTTATTAATAATATCATCAAATATTAATTTAATTAAGAATAATTTGTGTGAATCACGCTATACCTATTAGGACTGACGTCAAAGTAGTGCTATATTTTTCTATAACACACAAAAAAGTATAATAATTCTAAGTACCTAGCTAGTAAGCGTTACTCAAAAAGAACCTAACCAATAAGAAGAAAATAATTTTTGAGCTAAGAACAAACTCATACAAAATATAAATACCATCAGTAAACTAGCTGTTACCCGCGAGTTTGTACGCTTCGTATTTTGAAACTAAACCATAACACATTATACAAATAATTGGTCAAGTGCGGGTCGGACTCGCGCACGAAGGGTTCCGTACCATTATCTATGCAACATAAGGCAACGTTATTAGTATCGAGCAAGAAACGGTAAAAAAATCATGTTTGTTGTATGGGAGCCCCCCTTAAATATTTATTTTATTTTATTTTTAGTATTTGTTGTTATAGCGGCAATATAAATACATCATCTGTGAAAATTTCAACTGTCTAGCTATCACCGTTCTTGAGATACTGCGTACGGAACCCTAAAAATCATGTTTGTTGTATGGGAGCCCCCCTTAAATATTTATTTTATTTTATTTTTAGTATTTGTTGTTATAGCGGCAATAGAAATACATCATCTGTGAAAATTTCAACTCTCTAGCTATCACCGTTCTTGAGATACAGCCTGGTGACAGACGGACGGACGGACGGACGGACGGACGGACGGACGGACGGACGGACAGCGAAGTCTCAGTAATAGGGTCCCGTTTTTACCCTTTGGGTACGGAACCCTAAAAAGCAATCCTCTTGAACCATGCTATCTATTAAAAAACTGCATCAGAATTCGTTGCGTAGTTTTGAAGATGTAAGCTCACATAGGGACATAGATAGAAAATTAAGGGCTCTGTTTTATAATAAGTAGAAATTAGCAAAAGAGATTGTCCGTGTGGTGACGGACTAAGAATACAAATGTCACCACCCCATCTCCTGCCCAGGGTGCTGTAAAAGCCTTCTAAGGGATATTTTACACAGATGACATCCTCTGTTAGAGATAGAAAACTCGTAAATAAGGCTGCCAACACGCCTGGTCAGCGCGGCACAGTAGACTATAATGCCTCCGAAAATGGAGGAGGCCCGTGCCCAGCAGTGGGACATAAATGGGCTGGAGACAGACAGACGGGCAGCAAAAGAGACAGTACCTACCTATCTTTTTTGTGATGACTCTAGTCTTTAAACCAGATCCATCAGCAATATTACGACCTAGCTAATATATCTAGCCTGCTAAGGTTAATAAGTATTTATTTGCAAATGTGTCTATTCACATGTTTCATCAATCTTTCCTTATTATATTCGATACGTCACTAACAGGGCCCAGCGGAAGACTAGCGCTGGCTCTTCGCCAGCATTTTGCTCAGTTGGGTCCGCTTTGTAACGTACCTATTATGTTATGCATGTAATTATTGTTTCTTTGTGTAAAATGTAATTGTTCCATATAAAAATTATTTCCTTTCTTACTTACTTTCAAACTAAAATGAAATTATACATACATTAGAAAATACGACTATAAACGTATGTGAAAAAAAATAAAAAATATTAATGTCTCTGCAAATAAATAAACTATATAAAATGTATGTATGTAACCTACATCTATTTTTTTTTAGATTACGTTGATAGTTGCGGCGACCCCATTATGTATTTATATCATTTTTTTTTGCTTTAAATAGTAAATAATTCATTTCAAATAATGTATGTGTTTGTGAGTTTGTGTCGTTTTCAAAAGATATTACCTACTGTAATTTTTATTTTATTTTCTAACACTTGCGCGACTCATTTGTTTAAATAAAACGGAGACTGCAGTCACCATGGTCACGAGTGAGACTGAGCTGTAATGTGTCTTCTACGATCAGTTATTACAGGGTTTACCCACATTCTAAGTCTAATTTTACATTGATCATAAAGATAGACTTTTACCTTTTACCAAAATTTCAAACAAATATACGCGTCTAAATCCGTAAAATGTAGTTTTATTTAGATATAGCTGCCCCGGCAAACGTTGTTTTGCCATAAAATTCTGTATAAAATAAAATTTCATCAAAATCGGTCCAGCCAATTTGTAGCCTATGTGTTATTCTGATGTATAAGCTATATTGTGGTAAAGTTTCATTCAAATCCATTCAGTAGTTTTTACGTGAAAGAGTAACAAACATCCATACATACATCCATACTTACAAACTTTCGCCTTTATAATATTAGTAGGATTACCTTATTAACTCGGACCAATATCGTCAATTCTAAAACTGTGAGAGACTGCTGATTAGTAATATTAAAATTATTTCAGAGGTTTACAATTAAAATATAGGACACTAATATTCATTACCTTATTTGATATATGTTTTAAAGTTGTATCGATAAACTAGCTGTTGCCTGCAACTTCGTTTGCGTGAAATTTTTGATGACTTTGCAATTACACTCTTAAAGCAGGTTTTCCTGAAGGAATGAGATATTATGCTGGGATAAATTGAAGCCTATATTTTAAGTTACCAACATATCACAAAAACGGTATTTAATTCGATGCAGTAGTTTTGGCATGATGCACTTATAAACGTACAGACAGACAAATATTCTATAAACCATTGTTTTTGCTTCTATTGTGCCAATTAAGACCACTTTTTCAATTTTCTTTTTCAATGTCTTCGAAGTACAGACGTTGACTTTTTAGATTTTTATTATATGTATAGATTAGGTACTATCATGAATTCTCATATTAGCTAGTCAGCCGACAAACAATTGCCATTGATCTGTTGCCCAGCCGAGCCTGAAGGTTCGTTTTCACCACCATTCCTATAGTATACAGTGCTACAATAATAGCAATTGTTTCACTCAGGAAGCGTTTCGCTACGGTATAAGAATATAGGGAACACCTCAACTACCTACTTTTGTATACACATCTAATACCAACATCATGAATTAATAACAAATTCACCACTAACTTATAAATGATTTACTTAGTTATAGCTATTATGGGACAAAAGTGCGATTACACACATCGATATAATTTACCATTATGGTTTTTGTCTATATGACATAACTAGCTGTGCCCAGCGCTGTTACCCCCGGTAAAAGTATAAAAAATCAGTATGTTTTTGATTATCTTACGGGAACATTACATTCTTTCGGGATAAAGAGTAGCCTAAAGTGTATCTATTCTTATGTATAAGCTACATTATTGTAAAGTTTCATTAAAATTCATTCTGTAGTTTTTGCGTGAAAGAGTAACAAACATCCATACAAACTTTCACATTTATAATATTACTAGCTGTTGCCCGTGACTTCGTAAGCGTGAAACTTAGAAATTAAACGTTAACAAACAGAAGTTTACTATGACAGTCAATAGATGGCGTTGTACCGTCTTTTTAATTGCGCTATAGTTTCGTTCGACACATTAACACTTAAGCTCGTCAAAATTTCTCTAGTGTCATCAACTCGCTTTCGCATTTATAAATTAGTAAGGATTAGGATAGTGTAAGATGGATTTCTGACAACGTCGCACCCGCGGAATTTGGAATAACTACACATCTTTTATGCATCAAAAAGTAGCCTATGTTATTTCAAGGGCTCTAGACTATCTGTGTACCAACTGCCAATTAAATCAGTTCAGTAGTTTTAACACAAAAGCGATACACGAATAGACAGTCTTACTTTCGAATTTATAATATTTGTAAGGTTCGATAAAGGTACAATCTAGTAATAAGCACACGCCAGGAAAGAGTCTGATTTTATTATTTTCCTTGAGATAGCATCCACTACACTAAACTTATAATAAAACAATCTCTCTCGCCTAGGAGACGGGTTCAATAAGACCAGGCGTGATTGGGGGATCAAAACCTAGAGTAGCTACACCCGAAGTTGAAGCAAGAATTGAAGAACTAAAGAGACAGAATCCTGGAATATTTTCATGGGAAATAAGAGAAAAACTTATTAAGGTACACATTTTTAATATTATATTTGTTACATTGTTTGTTTAGGTACTTACTTGTTACGGGGTAACATACCAAAACTAGACTGCTCGCAATCTGGTAGGTGTGTGTGTTTACTTGTAAATAATGGACAAAAAACGACGTTTATAAAGCATTGTAGAAATGATCTAACTGTATATATCTACATCAATATCCAGCACGTTGCACAGTAGAAAAAAATTGTACCTAAGTGAAATAGAAGATAATAATTGATAAAAAATCGTGATTTTTCTTTTAAACGGCTTTTTTAGATGTGGTATCTATTGAGGATTGAAAGACATAGCGACCATTTTAAAAATTCAAGCTCACATTCAAAAATACTTTATTTTATAATAAGTAAAAATACGTCTTACTCCAAGTGGTAATAATTTCTATAAACTACTAAAACGTACATGCCTAATGGAAATACTTACATGTTATAAAATACGAGGTTTTATTCAACAATGTAACCATTGATCAACATTGTATTTTAACTCTTAAGTTATTACAAAAATTTTTGCATTTACAAACTTAAATATTCCTATACAAGCTCAGTGTACAAGCTTAGAAATTATTGATTCGACCTTATTTACTCACAGTCGGGTATTCTTTTAATAAATTCATCAATGTAAATGGTGCAGGGTTAACTCTATTTACTCGTAGCACGAATGATTAATCTTTAGCCCCTTCATAAGAATTAACTAAAATAAAATCTAGGCAGATAACGGTACGAATGATACTGAGAAATGAAAATCGATAGTGTCAATATATTGACGAGCCTCGTGGTTGAGTGGTTTATATAACGGACTGCCGATCAAGAGGTCGCGGGCTCGATTCCCGCTCGGGACAATCATTTGTGTGATTTTTCTAATTGTCATACAAATGTTTGTTCTGCGTCTGGGTGTTTCTATGTATTATAAGTATGTATTTACAAAAGAAAAGTAGTTTATGTATTCTATCTGTATTCTGGTACCCATAAGCATATAAGCTTAGCTTGGGACCAGAGGACGTTGTGTGAAATATCCGTGAAAAAAAAAAACAATAAAAAATTTAAAAAAATTATTACGTGATATTTCATTGTACACATTTATAATAATTAAAATCATTAGTCTATAATTCACACATTTTATAATAAGAAAGTTCTGTTAACATTGCCGCATTGTGTTATTGACACTATCAATTTTCATTTGACGGGCTTCGTGGTGGAGTGGTTTATGTAATGGACTGCCGATCACGAGGTCGCGGGTTCGATTCCCGCTTGGGACAATCATTTGTGTGATATCCATAAATGTCATACAAATGTTTGTACTACGTCTGGGTGTTTTCTATGTATTATAAGTATGTATTTACAAAAAAAAAGTAGTTTATGTAGTCTATCCGTATTTCTATCTATCTTGTATCTGGTACCCATAATACAAGTATAGAAATATAGCTTACTTTGGGACCAGAAGACGTTGTGTAAAATGTTCTGAATATTTATTTATTATTTATTTATTTTTTAGTTTAGTTAAGTTTAGTTGTGGTACCAATGTCTTATACCAGAGTCTTGAGCTAAGCCCAATACTAACACGCTTGACTATCGTGGTATCCATCCGTCCATCAGCCTCTCTCCGTCACCTTTTGGACATAGTCCTTCCCCATAGAACACCACAACGCTCGGTCCTGTGCCGCCTGTATCCAATGTCTCCCCGCGACCTTGATGATATCGTCGCTCTACCTTATCGGGGGCCGCCCAACGCTGCGTCGTCCGGTACGTGGTCGCCACTCTAGGACTTTTCTTCCCCAACGGTCATCATTCCTACGAGCAATGTGGCCTGCCCATTATCGTGGTATAAGTAGACTGAATATCCTCCAATTGTTGAGGAAGCTAATGTTCTTAATAGATAGTTCGTAACTGAAAAGAGAAGAATGAAATTTTTTTTTCTATCATACGCCATTATCTACAAATAGAATTAAGGTAACTAAGTTACAGGAACGATTGCTACCGTCAATAGGTAGCCTACCTACATACACTGATACCAGTGGGAAACAATACGCCCCCGTTAGATTTCTCAAATGAATAATACATGAGAAACGGGGACATAAATCAATCTTTACAATTGGTTTATTTATGGAGACGCCATTTCAGTTTATCACTTACTTAATTGGATGATAAAACAAGGTTTAAAGTAGTAGTGTTCACTCTAATAAATATTCTCTCTCAACATCCTCTGGTCCCAAGCTAAGCTTATACGCTTGTGTTTATGGGTACCAATTCCAAGGTAATAATTCTCTTTTATTAATAATTCTTAAACTTCACACTTAAGGATACATCTCTCTTAAGATAGTAGCAGTAGAAAAGGCCTGTGCCCAACAGTGAGGCATTGTTAGGCTGGAGTGAGTAAGAACTTCACGAATTGTATGTATTAGTTTTAATAATAACACCCGGTACTTTATTAATTTTCACTGGAATCAAAGCACCAAACTTATAAGTACATGCTTGGTTCTATCATGTTTGTTGCCTTCGTTTCAATCGCATTGTATAGATTGCCTTGACGATTAAACTGATAAGTAATCAGAAAAATTTATAATGCTAGATACAATAATTGGTTCTGCCAAAATAATGAATGCGAAATTTTTTGACTTACGTGTGAAAAGGAGGCATGATCAGCTTAACTTGTTGCGTGTATCTGTTTACGAACTCATAGCAGACCAGCTCTCTACAGCATTCCTTTATCATTTTTAAAGTATAGTTTATCAATTTAAACTCTACATCGAAGCATTAAAGCTTTTCCAACAATAATGTATTTTTATTGTTGTCTTTGCTGTTATTATAACTTTTAAAAAGACAATATTTTAAAAGTGTTTATTATATCTGATATTGAAACAGTAAAATGCATATATGAAAATTGCAGGAGGGAGTCTCGGATCCACCCAGTATCTCGTCGATCTCTCGGTTGCTCCGAGGCGGTGCACGGGACCCAGACGGCAAAAAGGATTACAGCATCGACGGAATACTTGGCGGTAAGCCGCTTATAACTCTTTAGAACTATTTTCTTCTTTATTCAACACTTAATACCCACACTGAGGGAATACTTTGTTAAAACCCACCTAAGCTCTTTCAACATTGTAAATAATATTGAAAATACTTTTTGTATATAGTTGCGACTGTACTAACAGTGTTACAAAGCGTGAATTCAAAGTTTATCGCAATATGTGAGCATAAAATTTGAATCTAGTAAACGCATTAATTTATCAACATAACTTTAGAGCTTCCGATACAAAAATCTCTGTATATCCAACAATAATTACACAACTTCCCATCGTCTACAAAAGGTTATTTTGCGACATTAACAGCCGCAACCTGTCAAAGCTTTCTCACGAGAGTTCCAAAAATCAATTTCCGCACACAAATCTTTCGTAGTCATTGTTGTTATTTGAAATATTGAAGTTTGTTCTCGACGCCTCAATAGGCGGTGTTCATTTTGCGAATGGGCGAAAAAATGTCCGACACTTTGTCGGGCCGCGGTCACCCAGCATGTTCTCAATAGTGCTGAAATACGAACAATCCACGTAACATGTTTTGGTTGTTGTGTTATTGTTGCTCTATTTTGTCACCAAGTTTAATTGTGGTTTCATTTATTTATACGTGTTGCCGGCGACGTTTCCTTACACCTACTCATGCCGCCCACCTCGATAACCTGTTATTTTATATAAAGTTTTACCACAACTTCTATTTCCGTAACGTTCCTATTGTTAACGTTCGATATTGTCTTGTCTATATTTAATACTAGCTGATGCCCGCGGATCCAGCCACATTTATATTTATTGAGCCCACCCTCCCTCAACATCAATAAATCATAACAAATTATACAAGAAAGCTATTCTCTTGAAACACTCTACCTATTATAGAAAACCGCATTAAAATCCGTTACGTGGTTTTGAAGATAATATAAGAACTAAAACAAAAATAACAACTTTTTTTATAACAAATAAAGCTTAAGTATATAAGTATTTATGCAATATTTTTATTCGTTTGAACGCTTATTAGAATTATCAGTGCATACATACTTCATACATTTTCAACCACATGTACCTATCAACAAGTACGTTGATAGGTACATGTGGTTGAAATATTTGTATTAAATCGATATTATAATTGTCAGCCCTAATAATCTCACTGTGACGAAGATCACAGCAATAAATTAACTTAAAGCTCTACAGGGTATGGCTAGTTGCTAATTTCTTTTACCAAAGAATAGTTAAATTATAAACGTGCAATGAAAACAAATATATACCTACATCTTATTTTTCTTTTCGTATGTATCATCATCATGCATGATTCTCCTGCCCTTATCTTATTTTTTGGGATCAGTGCAACCAAACGCTTTATTTCCAAAGAGTTTTGTTAAAGTCAGATGAAAGATAATCCAAACTGAAGTCAGATAAAATTCATAAGCTTGGAGTTAATGTTGAAATTTTCGTTTTGTAGCAATAATTTGTGAACGATATTTTATATTAAAATAAGTCACAAGTAATAAAGATTCAAACATCGCTCTCAAAATAACCTCGGAATATACAATTGAATAAAAACGAAAATATCTGACTGGAATTTTTATATTAAAGTGTTCCATATTATTATTGCTTTCAATTCAGAATCATTTGGAGTAACATGTAACCATTGATCCGATTTGAAAAATTCTTTAAGTGTTAGATAGTATGTTTATTGAGGAAGGAAAGCATCAGTGAAAAATTATGTAAAAACGGGTAAAAAATTTTAATTTCTACGTACGTCGCGGGCAACAGCTGTTTACCTCATATACCTACTAGTAGTACCTACTTGAAAGTAACTGTTTCTGTACATCCTAAAGGCGTATTGGTAGTGTAACAGATTTCCAGTCAAGTTCATAAGTTCTCTGAAAGGGGAGTTTACCCAGTGCAAATTAAGCATTAGGTTTAGTTTTGGAATACAGTACTATTTATTATATTTAACTTATGTACCTATATGTTCCTACCTGAAAGAAAATCTTAACTAAGAATGTTCTGTAGTAACCCATACACATCATATATGAGTTAAGAAATAACTTAAAAATACTCAGCACTATCTATTCCTATCATAATTTTAACGAGTTTTACCGTTACAGTTTTCATTTTGATTTACATAGAATGTATGTATATAAGTGTCTGCAATTAAGTACAACATTACGTACAAACGATGTTAAATAAAACAAATAAATTTCATAGTCACATCAGTACAAAACAAAAGAGTGCGGGTGGGCGATAAAATATCACATTTGTTTAATAACATCAGTCGTTAGAATCAACTAATGTCGCGGTTGCGCGGTTGCTACACAGGCGATTATCGTTGAACCACCACGAACGATGCGACGCGACCACAACTAACGCAATCACTCTATACACGAACTGTTAACTTAGGTTTACATGTCTACAAATGTACAAAACTAGCTGTTACCTGGGACTTCGTTGAAATTTACGGAAAAATTTCCCCTCTATTGCTACATTTTTCACTGATGCTTCGCTCCTATTAATGCCAGCATGATGTTATAATATAGCCCGTAGTCTTCCTCGATATATGTACTATCCAACACTTAACAAATTTTGCAAATCCAAGCGCTGGTTCCTGAGATTAGCGCGTTTAAACAAACAAACTCTTCAGCTTTTTAATATTAGTATATATACAAATATTAACCAATTTCACATCTTAATAGACTACACACATTTATATACACAATCGTGATGACTTTACATTGAAATTTAAATTACATACCTTAATTTGTTCGCCAAATTACATTTTAAAACGTCGCCAAAAGATTTATTTTATAATGTAAGTGGTGACAATGTTGAAAAATGATGACATTCACCAATTCTATAGACTATTCGGAGCATTAAATTGGACTTATCAACTAAGACTTTCACTGAATGGCCATGTAAACCTCGGACGACAGGCTAACACGCGCGGCCACACAATTATTTAGTGGGCACTTATTATCTCGCGTTGTATTCAAGACAATTTTGTCTCATTACATTAAGAGAGCCCTCCCACAAAGACAAGCCCTCCGGAAGTGTCCGAAGGTGACCGACAAAGAAGAGGCGGAAAGATTTTGAATAAGTGTTAACAAGCATACATCATAAGCTTTGACCTTTCTTTACGAGCTTATTTTTTATTTTATTTTAATAGAACTCAAGAGCAATAATTTTATTAAAAACTGATAATCATAATCGTGCCATTTTTTTTAAACTATGTAGTTGATTATTATCAGTAAGTTTTCCCCGAAATGTGTTTTAGTTACACGTTCTGAAAACAAATGACCAAGGCCAATTTATCGCGTTAACCTTCATACTTTCGAAGACGTCAGATATTATAGAATATCATTAAATTATTAACTGTTGTTAAGAAGACAAGACCACCGATAGTCGGGAAGCCGGCTAGACATGATATTGTATAAAAATAACTAACTAGATTAGATTAAAAATACCAGTGATACCAACGAATTTGCAAAATTGTCTCTATTTTGATTAATGGGTTTAATCATTATCATATTAAGTACCTACTACATACGGATAACGATTCAATTCACACGTGTTTTTTTAGGGTAATTGATTCGCAAATATTTTACACAACGTCCTCCGGCCCCAAGTGAAGCTTATTCCATGAGTTATGGGTTCCAGAATACGGATAGAATACATAAACTACTTTTCAAACACATGTACAATGACATGTAGTCAACATGTACATTTTTTTGAAAACATACACTTAGATCAAACAGAAAACAATTCAAATGTATGTGCTAAAAGTTCCAATAATTATCCCGTGCGAAGATCGAAACCGGGACCTCGTAAATAGCAGTCTGTTGCACTAACCACGGGGCCCCTCATTATCTTAAGTACCTAATTCTAATGGATTATGATATGATTATTATAAGTATGAGCTATTATATAAAAATACTAGCTGTTGCGCGCGACTCGCACGCGTGGAATTTAAAAAGTTTCCTCGATTTTCATCATTTTTCACTAATGCTTTGATCCTATTGATCGCAGCGTGATGTTATATAGCCTTTCTCAATAGATGGACTATGCAACACTAAAGAATTTTTTTTAATTTAACCAGTAGTTGCTGACATAAGCGCATTCAAACAAATAAACTCTTCAGCTCTAATTATTATTATAGATAGCTGTTGCCCGCGACTTCGTACCCGTAGAATTTAGAAAATGTTCCTCGTTTTTGTAAAATTTTTCACTACTGCTTCTCTCCTATTAGTCGCAGCGTGATGTTATATAGTCATTGTGTATTGTATGTAGTCTATTGACAGTAATTATAAAATTTATATAATATCACGGAATATACACCTACTTCATTTGTTTCTGCACCACCCAAGGTTGACCGGTAGAGAATGCCTACGGCATTAAGCCCGCCTTTATACAATCTGTTTGTATATAAAGTTTTAAATAAATAAATAAATAAAATATAGCCTTAAACTTTTCAGCTTTATAATCTTAATATATATATTTCTTGTGTGCGTGTGTATGTGACTGAACTCCTCCTAAACGACTGGACCGATTTTGATGAAAATTTTTTTACACAGAATTGTATGGCAAAACAACGTTTGCCGGCGCAGCTAGTATTAAGTATAGATTACAGACACGTGTATACTGTATAACAAGTTGGTTGCTATGCTTTTTTAACTTTTGATACGATAAAAGTTATTAAACTATTATGAGTCACTTGTTAAGTAATTGTACTGAAACCTATTAACCTGTCACAAAGCAAACGCTCAAGCAATCATTGCTTCGATCTGTAGCAATACAAAATAGATGAATCCTTTTATATTTTTTAAACCAATTAATTGTCAATAGAAGCAAATAATATAGTTGACCGCAACATTAAAGTGAAAGCATTTGTTTGAATTCGCTTATCCAGCTCTATGGACTAATCTGAAGCCAAAGGTTAATAACGTTATTTATTCTAAATTAAAAAGTAGAATAAATATTTACCAAAATTTAATGAACTTCATTGTGAAATTTCATTTTACGGAAAAACTAACGGTTATTAACAAGATAGCTTTTCATGACTTACTGCCGCACTCAGAGACATTTAATGGTTACTTGGGGAGCTCTTTACTATTGATTTAAAAAAGTAAAAGTTAAGTTAAAACTTTTTTAAATCAATACTAAAGAGCTCCTTAAGTAACCATTAAATGTCTCTGTGTGCGGCAGTTAGAGTTATATGTTCTTCCAAGCTATTCTGCTATAGATTATAGAAAGAATATATGGTAGTTATTTTATAAATATGTACTATAATTTACGCGCAATAACGTGGGACTCTACATATTGATATAGTAATATAACATTTAACTGTAGCTTGTGGTTGTGTGTTTATTAACGCGTAGAAACAAAAAATACTATTATTTTTTTGTCACAATGTTCGTTCCGTTCCTCCGAAACAGCTCGACCGATTTTTATAAAAATTTATATGCATATTCAGTAGGTCTGAGAATCGGCTAATATCTATATTTCATACCCCTAAGTAATAAGGGTTGTCCACCCCTGACATTGTATAGCAAAACAACGTTAGCCGGGTCAGCTAATAATAAATAAATATATTAGATACATCTATTTAGTGATACAAAGTCCACTAAACAAGAAACACTTGACTGTATCTATAAACAAACTTTCCGCTCGCATAGTCTACGTAATTTAAACATGTTTAAATAAATGTATTAGTTTACCAAGAAGCTAATAAATGTGTAGCAAGAAACCACCAACTCCCGCCCACCAAACGCAGACGTGCTAATCCGACCATCTGTTAGCATTGAAACAACCCGCTGAAACAAAGGCCGACCCGGCCATTTTAATGAGCCGAGATTATGAAGGTGTTAAACCTTTGCCGCTGCTCTTTCAACTCCCAAATTATTACTTTTGAACGAAGCCGGCGCGCGCGCCTCTTCACGGGGTCACATTTCGGCTATCGCCAAAGTTTCTCTTGCCCTCTCCCACGTACAAATCATCCATAAACCTCTCGCCTTCATTTAAACATAAAATCCCTCATAGCTGTGCTTTACTGCTCCTTCACAATGTTCTATTGGAATGGACTTTACGACCGGGGTTTAAAGTTTTAAATCACTTTTGGTTACATCGAGTTTTTGATTCGTATTTGGCCTCATACGTTATGATCAGGACTGAACAAAAAAGCTAAATAAATCTGTCCATGTCTCGTGAGCCAGCCGGAGAATTTGAGCAATGTAAATCATTTTATTACAATGCGTTGTTTTTTATTTGTCGCAGCCTTTGTGCTTAGAGAACTTGCCTCGTGTTTTTAATTATTCAAAACACGATGCATCATTTAGAGGAAAACAAATTAGTGGAATAAAAAAGCTCGCAGCAAGTTATAAATTAGTTCCTTGCGTAGATTTAGTTGTGAAATATTTGCAAATGAAATATTTCTTTTGCTTTTAACTCAGATACTGGTTATCTTTAACTCTATCGACGAATAGCTTATGAAACATTGTCTATTAGATATTAATCTTTATATAATACGAATTCCACGAGCCTCGTGGTCCACTACGTGGTTGGTGGTTCATGTAACGGACTGCCGATCAAGGGGTCGCGAGTTCGATTCCCGCTCGGTATAATCATTTGTGTGATTTAATTTCTAATTGTCGTACAAATGTTTGTACTGCGTCTGGGTGTTTACTATGTATTATAAGTATGTATTTACAAAAGAAAAGTATTCTGGTACCCATAACACAAGCATATAAAGCTTAGCTTGGGACCAGACGACGTTGTGTGAAATGTCCATGAATATTTATTTATAAGAACATGTAATATTAACGAAGCTTGTTAATCCATGTTTTGGACGTAAGAACTCTGCAGTATAAATCTTGGCTAATTACTACATCCTTGTAAGCTCTACCGTAAGCCTACACACAGTGTACATTACATAAAGTGTGCGCTTTTGATTTTATATGTCATAAATCCAGCTCGCGACACCAAAGAATTGAATGGTGCCAAAATGTCACCCGAACAGCAAAGAAACCGACAAAGGGACCGCCGCTTTGGGTGTTCCTTATTCTGCGCCACGCTGAGCCCCTATTTTTTCATTTCATTCAATTTTGACTTCTTTCAAAAGGCTATTAATATAAGCCGCATTTTTTAAATTCGGTTTTAAATCCAAAGCTATGTATTGTTGCGGCCATTTTTTAATCTGTTTCCGTAGGATACCGCTACCGATTTATAAATGAGATCGACCCGCGAGCCGAGCCGTTCTTGATTTAGGCGAATTAAAACATGATGTGGGTTTATACAAAAAACGCTTTGTTAATAAATAACGCGTGTTTCAAAAAAAGAGATGAAGACAAATTGCCGTAATATAACGTCATATAAATTATAAAATTGCCTTAAGAGTGACAGTTCATCTTCTTCTGGTTAATCTTTTTCTAGACATAAATGAAAAATATGAAAAGGATAATATATTACTAATCTCCTTAATTTGTAAAAGAATATTTCTTCAGTAAGATATTATCAAGTTACTAAGATATTATATTTAAGTTTGTCACCAATTTCTTTACAGGAAGAAATTGGCGTATTGACTAAATGACTGGTAGATTCACAAACAAATGCATAAACGACGAAGCTGAAAGTTCGCATGCTAGTATCCGCCTATATTTAAACTATAGACGACAAATAAGAAATTATGTTTGGAAAATTACCCCTTGTTTTAACATAGACACATTTTTACATAGACTTAAAAAAGTGTATAAAAATTTGTCATTTTGGAAAAATGAAAATCGATGCCAATATATAAGACACTCTTTCTTCTCAAAGATCCTCTTACTTTCTTTCTAATTATAAACTTTAAACTAATCGAGTTATTTACTTATCCAGGTCGAGGATCAGATTCCTCTGATATTGATTCGGAACCCGGGCTGACATTGAAAAGAAAGCAACGTCGCTCCCGTACCACGTTCACTGGAGAACAACTGGATGCCTTAGAAAGAGCCTTCCACCGTACCCAGTATCCAGATGTATATACAAGAGAAGAGCTTGCCTTGCAGACGGGGCTTACCGAAGCCAGAATACAGGTTAATATCATCCAGCCATTTATATAATTTTTCCTATTACATATATAGTATATCATATCACTGCATCATTTCCTTGCATGGTTACTGCAAAACTCAGATAAGAGAAAATTAAAGCGGATTACTCTTTCTGCTGTAAATACCTGGATTTTCCCGTAGCTTTTTCAGATATATCTCTCCCTTTTTCTATGGACAGATAAATGTAGACTGAAGACGATGACTTAAACAACTGCGTTACGCTAAATGCCAGACGGGCTCATTAATTTTGATCCCTAACCAATTTTTGAAGTTAAAACTTCTTTAGCGGCGTTGAGCACTTTTTCTGTAATGGGTATAAAATCTTAAACTCGCGTCAGGACACGTGACCTGATCGAAAAAGCGTAAGACGGATGGAGAGTAGACAGCTATCCCCTCTCTACGGCGCGGCGAAAATGTATGCCTGGGCCTACTGTTTCGTTTAAGCAGCGCAGGGCGCTTGCGCGAATGTTCGTGTATGTTACAGCGTGCCACGCGCATCCATGGATGGTGACAGCTGATGGCTCGACCGTCTGTGTAGTGATCACATTGTTGTGTATTCGTAAAATTCGTGAATCATGTTTGTGTACGATAGCGCAATAAATGAATATTGTATTCTACCACATAAATGATAGTACTTTTATACTGATAAAGCAATTGGTGCAAAATTATTCCCTAACCATTCCAAAATATCAAACATGCTCAACGTTAATAATCAAGTTTTCACTTCTGCCGGCACTCCCGGAGTGCAACCCGTCTTTTTCTTCATCGTTGGTTTTTAATTTAATATTTTGATGGCCCCTTGTAACTAACGCATATTTAACTTAATGGTCTTATTCATAATGAGTTATCGGAGGTTTAAACGGAGATTTTATCGGAGATAATAAACGTTTTATCGTAAAAAGACTATTATGAATAACAAGTTTTGACAATTTTCGCGAACCCATTTTAGCGAACTTTTAAACCTCCGATAAGTCATTATGAATAAGACCATCATCATTCAGCATATAAAATATTAAAATTTCTTTTCATTTTCTTTTTACCTTTTACATTTGTTTCTTATAATAATATGGTTACATTGATTTTAAAATAGTCGTAAGAATTAATGTTACAGACATATACTAAGCGCCTGTCAGGAATTTGTAAGCAAGATTGGATCTTACTAATTCAAATAAAGCACTACCAGGCTATTAATTTATGTATCTAAATTTATGTTAATGCTGAAAATTCCTAACTATTTTTAAATGAACTATTGCATTGTCATTGTTCCTTGACAAAAGCGCAAAATTACAGATAAAACTGACACTAAGAAAGGGGTAAAATCAGCTTTATAGATTTCATTACATAGCTTTGATACATAGCATTGATACATAGTTAAAAAAATAGATACGAAACGCAAAACACTAAATAAATATAAAAAATCCTGCGTCAAATTTTAGAATTGCCACATCAAAAACTGACAATTGGTACCAATTCTATATGCACAACTAAACTTAACTAAGAAATGAAAATTGATAGTGTCGATAACACGATTCGGCAATTTTAATTAAAATTTCTTATTACAAAACTGTGTATTATAGACTAACGATTCTAGTTAATATACCTAAATGAGCATATAGAAATAGCCAATTAATTGAAATACACCATAGTTGTTTTGATTGTTTAGTTAAGTTTAGTTGTGCATGTAGATTTAGTACAATTATTACGCACTTGAATCTAACTTCCATGTCTAGTGCCAAATTTGCTTGAAATTTTCAAGTGGTTTGCTAATAGCAACGGAAAAAGAAGTACGGATAAAGTATACCGCGACCACGACGAGTGGGATACTTTTATAAAATATTTTTTTATTACTATTATGTACCTACCCACTAATTGTGTATAACAAAGTGAAGATATTTCGTTTCACCATTAAACAATATATTTATTTTGTGGCACAATCTATAGAATATCACTTTTCAATGTTTAAAAGTAGAAAATTTATTTCTTTCATATCTTTTTCTGCATTTAATAACACATAGTAAAAACTTAGACAGTTTATTGATCTAACATAAGAGTTATCATATACATAGAAAAAGGTTTTTATAACCTTATACTAAAATAATTTTTATCAACTTCAGGTCTGGTTTTCAAATCGACGAGCCCGATTAAGAAAGCATACTGGATCCAACACAAGTCCTGGAATCTCTGCCTATTCAACTTTACCAATGCCACAAATACCATGTCCTTATCCACCGGGTGAGATACCTACATTATCGCAGCACCATCCACAACATCCAGACTCTTGGCATCACCAAAAATATGCTAATTACAATCAACTAATGGCAGCTCAGTCCCAACATTTGAACCAAGCATTCCAAAATGCAGCGTTTCCGAGCACTTCTGGGTCCAGTTTTGGTCATTTAGTTGCTGGTGCCAATGGTCCGCCACATAGTCAATTATTGGATACTGGGATACCTAGAAACGATTATGCTAGGTACCCTAATAGTGAAATTTATAATAAACCCATAAATTATCTATCCAAAGAAGTAGAGGGAGAGGACAAGTTAACTAATGAAGACGTGATTGAACCGCGAGAAGATACTTTCGAGAAGCCGCCTTTAGATGACTATGGAAAAGCGTTACCAAATAATGAATACTCTAAAGTTCCTGCTGATTATTCTAAAGTCGCAGCAGATCCTTCTGCTGCTGCAAGCTGGAGTCCATCACACAACTCATTAAATATGAGCTTGGCAGGTTTATCTAGTGAATACAAATACATGAATGATCCATACTCATTTCCTAATGTACCTGACCCGCTGTCGCAACACAATTATCCAAATCCACCAAATACTAACAAGTACTGGATTTGACACAGAAATTCGCTTACTGAATACTTATGTTCTAAGAAATATATAATGTTAAATTTATTTAAATTATATTGTAGTGAACTAATTTTAATAGCAATTTTTTGTGAAGAATTACCTCTAATCATTGCATTCCATATTTTAAAACCAAACATTTGCAAATTGTTGTTAAGAAAGTCATTAGTTAATAAAGGGTTAAATAAAATAATTGTTTATTTCTCTTAAATTTAATTTATGTGGTTGTATATTTATTTACATAATAGTTAATATTTATTTTTTACAATAATGAATAATAAAAATTTAAAATAATATAAAAATATAATAATAAAATAAAAATTCAAATGCAAATATCTAATAAATCTATATAGATTTCAATATGTGGTCGTCATTATCCAGATTATTGCTGTGTCACTTCAAGAAGTGATGCACCGGTTTCTACAGGCAAGGCGGTAGTAACGATTATGTCTACAGTTTCACTGCCAACCGACGTTGATTGAACTCCAAGATTAGGTTCAGATGTGGTTATAGCATTACTATTTTCCACCGGTGCATTAGTTATTGGCAAATCGGAAGGTACTGCGCTAATGTCACTTACTACTGATCCATTAGCACTACTTGTCGCGACATCAGTGGCGTTAACAACTGTTATATCAGCAGGAGGAATAGTTGGTGAATCTGTAACAGGAACTGAATCCGTTGACGATGCTAACGTCTCTGTGACTGTTACTTCATTCACATTCTCATTTAAAGATCCTGCAGCTGCGTCAACGCCTGTAGTTATTACGTTTACTGAAGTCATCGGCGCTTGCTCAGTTGCAGTATATAAATCTGCCAAATTAATAGGTGATTCTGAGGCTACTGCTTCAGTAACAACGGTTTCTGGTGCATTGGTATTAGGTGCACTGTCAACAGGATTTGTGGTGGTATCTGCTCCAATGACGGCAGTGTCATTTGAAACGGGAGAAATATCGGTAACTTCTGTGGTAGCAACAACGGATGATGTAGTAACACCGCCATTAATCTCACTGATATTAACTTCTGTTGCTGTTACTACCGCATCTTGCGTATTTATATTACTACTGTCAATGAATGTATTCTGATTAGTAACGTTTGCTACATCTAAAGCTGCTACATTTGTTTCAGTTGTCACAGCATCAGATCCAACTGCCTCACTAATTGCAGTAACCTCAACAGGTGTTTCGCTACCAGTAGTTGCTGGAGACTCAGTTGCGATCACTTCTGTATAAGCCACAGGTGCTGTAGTAGTAATAGGTTCTAAAACATTATTTATAGAGTTATCGACATTAACAGCATCTACGGAATTTCCATTTACTGCTTGAGCTGCGGTTGTGGTAGCATCAGTTACAACATTATCAGAAGATACTAATACTTGATTAGTGACTGGAGAGTCTGTCGCTAATAGATTGGCTGTGGTATCGGGTATTGGAGCTGCTTCAACTCCCGCTAAATCTGTATTGCCAGATGCAGCTGGCGTAGATGCTTCCGTAGCAATATTCGTAGGATTAGATGAACTAGTCAATGAGGAATCAAGAACTGTAGAGCCAAATGAATTATCTACGATTGTAGCAGAGCCAGGGAAATCATTTTCTGAGACTTGTAATATTGGCGTTGAAGTTGAATCACCAGCATTATTTACAGGCGTTGCTGCAGAAGACAAAGTTGCAGAATCAACTGTATTTTCAGCAACTATGTTAGTATCTGTAGGAACATCGGTATTCACTAAATTTCCTGATGTACTTGTAAGCTGAGTAGTAGTAGAGCTTTCTATAAATGAAGGATTAGAATCAGATGTACCTACAGCTACTATCTGGTCAACATTTGATGTATTTTCACCTACACTAGTCGCTATGGAAGCAGGCCCAGATGAAGACGCGCTATTGACTGAGGAGTCTATTGGAGCTACGCCATTTGCATTTTCTTGTGCTAGACTTGTAGTCGTATCAGAAACAGCAATACCTGATGAGGCAGTAGAATCAACGCCTGAAGGTTCAGCAGCCGGAATCAATCCCACAGATTCTTGTGTCACAGTGTTATCATTACTATTAACGACTATGGCATCATTGGGAACTACGTTATTACTCTGTGTGACTACTTGTGATCCTGTTATCGTATTTTCTGATCCAGGCGAATTTTCAACCAATGTTTCTCCCCCTGTTACATCAGCGGTTTCAGTATTCAGTGGATTGGATAGACCCTGTCCATTACTGTTAGTACTTGATGCCACATCGACCAATGTTTCTCCCCCTGTTACATCAGCGGTTTCAGTATTCAGTGGATTGGATAGACCCTGTCCATTACTGTTAGTACTTGATGCCACATCGACCAATGTTTCTCCCCCTGTTACATCAGCGGTTTCAGTATTCAGTGGATTGGATAGACCCTGTACATTACTGTTAGTACTTGATGACACATCGACCAATGTTTCTCCCCCTGTTGTATAAGCGGTTTCAGTGTTCAATGGATTGGATAGAGACTGTCCATTACTGTTAGTGCTTGATGCGGCCACTGCTGACTCAATTCCAGATGAGGGAGAATTTGAAACAGAACCTTCAGTAGCAAAATCTAGGGGAGCTGTTCCAATTGCATTGTCAATTATCACATCTGTATTACTTGAAGAATTGTTAGAGATAGTTCCTTCTGCATTATAATCTCCAATATTATTAACCGATGAGTCGGTAGTAATACCTGGGGCAGAAACATCTGTACTAGTAGTAGAAGGAACTAAAGTACCGGAAACAGATACATCTGAAGGACTTAACGAAATAGAATCAACTACTACATCTGCACCTGTTGAAATAGGATTGACGGGTACCACTACATTTGGATCAATTACAGAAGGCGCAGAATTAGGTGAGTCGTCCTTATTAGGAGGGTTTGTTGCAACTCCTGAGACAGGAACATCACCATTCGTGGTACTTGATGTCGACACACCTGAATCAACAGCCCCATCTGTGTTGGCAGAGAGAGGGTCAACTGACACTACGACATTTGAATCAGCTACAGAAGACGATGGTATTGAAGATGTTTCAACGTCATTGGAGACAGTTGATGGGTTGTTAAGGGATGCAGAGTCACTTGATGTAGAAATAACTGAAGATGAATCAGTACTGATAAGAGAAATTGCATTTGGTCCAGTATTGCTTGTAGCAGCGTTACTTTGAGAATTTGAAGCAGTATTAGACGTAGATCCTTCAGAAACAGACGAAGTTGCAGGCCCATTCGAAACAGAATTTGAACTGTCTATTCCGTTACTGGTTGACTCAGATCCAGTTGGCTGATTGACTGAGGAACCTTCTGTTGATACAGTACCAGCGTTGCTATTTGCATTACTAGACACGTCAGCTAATGTAGGAAGATCATTTGTATTACCGCTAGTTGCTGCACCGATACCTTGTTGAGATCCAACGTTGGAACTTGGATCTAAAACTGTATTAACATTGCTAGAGTCTATATTCGGTGAAGGATTGTTACCAGTGAGCCAATTGGGAAGAATATTTGACAAATATTGAGCTATCGTTGTAAGTACAGTTCTCTTTTGTTCGATAGCATACCTTGCTTGAGGCACCCACGGTAGGCTGACGTTCTGTAATAAAGCTGTATCATTATCTAACTCAGATATCTTAGTCTCAATTTCCGTTTGCAACTTTTGAATATAAGCAGCATTTACGTGGCTTGTTAGATAATTTTTAAAACCACCCTGTGAATTAGAAGAGGATTGTTCAACGGCTAACTTAGTTTGAACTAATTGCAACACAGCCTGGTGATATTCACTCTTGGTACTGTTAGGATTAAGACCAAGCTCTTCTTGTAGATACCTGTTCACTGCCGCTTTTTTCTCTAATTCTGTGCTAGTTTGAGTTAGACCATATTTTTCGTATATATAATTCTTCCAAATGTCTTCAAAGTCCAGATCTTCTTCAGACTCCGCCGAATTGATCGGTTCATTTTGCAGTTTAACTGTTTCTTTTTCTAACGATGAAAGCTTTTTATTTATGTTCTCCTGTTTCTTCCGTTCTTCCTTTGCTAGCTTTTCTTGTTGCTTTCGCTCTTCTTCTGCAAGCTTTTCTACCCTTTTGCGTTCTTCTTTCTCTAATTTTTCTTGCCGCTTTCGCTCTTCTTTTTCTAATTTCTCTTCCAATTTTCGTCTTTCTTCTTCAAATTTAGCTTCAATTTTTTCTCTCTTTCTTTGTTCCTTTTCTAGTTCTTCTTGTCTTTTTCGTTCTTCTTTTTCTGTCTTTTCTTGCAGTTTACGCTGCTCCTCTTGGCGTTTTCTTTCTATTTTTCCAAGTTGTTGTTGTCTTTTTAATTCTAAAGAATCATTATCACCATCGGCATCATCACCGTCATTGTCATCATCATCGATACTTTCATTACTTTGACTTTCCGATGCAACATTCAAATTATCTCGTGTTGATCTGCCATTTCGTGATAGGGCTCTGGAGCCGCTTTCATCAGGCAAGTATTTCGCGCCCGCCAAACAACATAGGGATACCTGAAATTATATAAAGGTAAATTATTTATAACAAGGGAATTGAATTATACATACAGAAATTTATTCTAGGTATAGAATGAGACTACAGAAGGAAACCTGCTACCTACTGGCCCATAAAACACGAGAATACATTTAATGAAAAACATCATCGTTAAACCTCGCCATTAAAGTTTTCTAATTGTACCTACCATGTAATACTTTCAAGTTTTATTCCCAAAGTCCGACGCAAGTCTTGATACGTCTTTTGTAAGAATTTTTTTCAACTAGGAATTTACACAAAATTTTCTAAAATAATAATCAGAGATACGCACATACGTGATCCTATAAAATAACTTGGTACAAGTAGTCCTAAAATAATTAACCAAAGAAAGGACCACACAATAATTTAAAAAACTAACAAATCAATCTTAAACATTTATCCAGAAATAATAAAGGAAAAGTCTAAAGTGTCTAAATGTGCGCTAAAGATATTGTTTAAAGTATGTAAATAGTGACATTAAAACAATGGCACAGCCTTTAGTATATAATATACATCATATTAGTCTATTAAGATATATATATAAGATATTTACTCTAAAAAGTAAATTCTAACCGAAATATGTTATTATTCGTACGTATACGTTTTTAGTCTGCGGCCATAACTGCCAATGCGGTTTAATAAACTGTGATGCGAAACTTTATAAAAATGTTATAAATGTACTCACGAGTAACAATATAATTATAATCCTCATTTTGATTTTCGTTAACAGTTCATTGAACGCGAAATTCGTAAAATTAACACATTAAATTGTTTGCAAACTTGTGTTTCGTATGAGCTCGTTCGTTTCAATTTGTTTGGGAAATCTGTGGTTGTGTTCTTTTATACTACATACAGCAATTAACATAGATAACGTTAGATAATAGCTCCTGCCAAGATAAGCGTATGGAGTAAGCCTTAGTCAAACAAAATGTTTTTGCGAAGTCTGACTCAGAACAAATACATGTTATAATATAATTATGGCGCCTTAAAGATATCTTGAAGACAGTCTTAACTAAATTATAGCATAAACAACCACCGGATGTTTGAAATAATAAAACGTCACATCCTGCACGGAAATAAGCTTCGGAAACGTCTATACTTTCATTTCAACTACTAAAGACTTGAACATAGCTTACTTAAGATCTGTGAAAATCAATAGCAGCCGTTTTAGAAAAAGTTACTAATAGTTTATAGCCTAAAAAGCTATTTCTAGCTGGATTTATTACAGTTTATTCTTTATTGTGGTGTCAGAACTGACTCTACAATGAAAGTTGCGCACCTACTAGGTATTTATTAAGTTGTTCCGCAACTAGATCAAGAAATCTACATAATCATCTAAAGTGGGCCCTTAACTGGGTCATTATTGACTACCTACTGATTCAAAAATGCACAATTTAAATATCATTCGTGCCTGTAATCAGAAGCCAAGCATGAAACCTCTCTAACTTGCAAGCCAGATCCACTCTAGAAATTTACCTAAATTGTTTGTTAACTTTTCCGGAGCTATAGTCACGTCAGTTATTATTTAATCAACCTCTAATTAGTAGTTAGTATTTAATCTCCTCCGTGTGGTGACGGATTAAAAATACAAATGTCACCACCCCATCTCCTCCCAAGGGTGCTGTAAAAGTCAGCTAAGGGATATTACACACAGATAACACCCTTTGTGAGAGCCGGAAAACTCGAAAAGAAACCCTGTGCCAACACGCCTGGTCAGCGCGGCACAGTAGACTATAATGCCATCCAAAGTGGAGAAGGCCCGTGCCCAACAGTGGGACGTGAATGGGCCGGAAAAGAAGAAGTATTTAATAACCAAACCAACCCGTAAATACGACCGATGCAACTCAGTCGAAACGTCGAGAGCAAAGGTATTGAACTTTTTAAATAATTAACGTGCTTATAGTCACGGTCAAATTAATAAATTATGAGTTCAAACCACATAATTTTATAATCAATAATTTAATAATCAATAATTCACCTATATGTTACTAATTGTTAAGTCAAAGCAATTGTTAAATGTTAATGTTTAATCTTGATTTAGGATAAGCCGCATAGAAAAGAGAAAATTTGAACAACGCATCCTTATTGGATCATTTGATCCGACTGTCTGGTTTTCTGTTAAACATAAATTAGCTATCAAGTCATACTTAATAGTATGTAGGTACTTTAGATGTTTAATTTATCCTTTTTTAAATCGATCCCAAGACCTTAATAACAGAATGTGGCACAGTTATCAACTACAATTAAAAATAACTTATAGTTTAAAAAAACTTCTAGTAGTTGGGAAAACCATTTATGATGTGTCAATAGACATTAGAGGTATTCGGGTTTTAACTAAGCCGCACTGCTTCATAATGACTTCCTAGTTTTAGTAAACAACGTTTAACAAAAAAATATATTTTACCATTATTGACACCCTTACTACTGTTAGGGGAGATATGATCGAGAATAGTAAGAAATTGTAAGATTGATTGATTGAACTCATTGTTTCCGATATAGCAAGAAGAGGTTTAAGATAAAGCAAAAAATATCACTTGGAGAACTGACAACCACTGTGGAAGAAATTTTATAAAATACTAGCTGTAGTCCGCGACTCCGTAGGCGTCGAACTTAGAAAAATTTCCCCGGTTTTGAAACATTGTTCACTAATGTTGAACGGGCCTCTATCAAGTAGAGCGACGCTTTCATTATTGTGACGAAGAAGCGTTGGATGCAAGCAGCACTGGATCGCGTTCTTCGTGGAAAACGTAGGTATGTGTGGATGGAAAAATTTGACATTAAATTTAACAGTGTTTTTATTATTTCTTAATATTAAAAATACTTTAATAACGTTTACAAAGCTTTCAAGAGTTTTACGCGTGTTCTAAATTAACTTACCTTTTAAAAGCCACGTGATTAAATATAAAGTGAGCTTGAAATAATATAACGGGATATGCGATACTTTGTGAAAAGAAAATAAATATTGTTTGAAAGTTCTTGAAGTCTATCGGGAAAGTTGAAAAGTATGCCAACATATTAATACAACATTGAAGCTTTAATGTCGAGACGAGAACAACATCACATTAATATTATTTTGTATTAAATTACTTTCTAATAAAGATCCTACTTATGTAATTTAATTTAGACAAGCAAACTATCCAATAAAGTGTTCCTATGGTAAGGGATTAGGAGAGACATATAACAACTTCATATAATGTGTTCGGTTTTAATTTTGAAGAGGGTTTTCAAGTTAGTATTAGTTTCTTTTTGAAGACAAGAGCGGACTAAACTTGTTTCTGTTAGTGTAAGTGGGGGTATAACTTTTAAAAATGTCTACGCCCATGATCTTCAGCTATAAAACATGGTACGTAAAGTTGTTAGTCAGTCATAGAGACATTCTTCTTATTTATTATAAACTTGAGCGTCTTCAAAATGTTTGTATAAGATTCATATTTGGTTTGCGCAAGTATGATCACGTGTCACAATTTCGCAAAAAGCTCAAATGGTTACCAATAAGATTTCGCCAGAATACTCATATTGTTTCTTTACTTTATAGCATACTCTTTAATCCCTCAACTCCCTCCTATCTTAAAAGACGCTTTGAGTATGTCTATGATACTCTCAACAGGTATCTGAGGTCATCGGAGACTCTAAAACTTAAAATGCCGCAACATACCACAAATTATTACGCTAAATCTTTTACGATTACTGCTATACGCTTATGGAATTCTCTACCGGAAGAAATTCGGCGATCAAAATCATTGTCTACCTTTAAAATTAAAGTGAAAAACCACTACCTAGACATGCAGTCATAACTGTCGCTTATTACTGTTAATATAATATTATTATATGTACTGTATGTATGTGTATATATTATGTATGTATGTGTGTATGTATATTTATATATATTTAAATACGTGTGTATCTTGTATGTATGTGTATTTGTAATTTTATAGATAGGTTATAAATTCATTAATAACTAATTAATTCAGTACACCCACAACTACCGCTCTATCCATATCATGTATCCATACAAAGGTTGCCTGGTAGAAATTGCTTTAAGCGATAAGGCCGCCCATTGTACTACATTATTTTAAGAACATCCTGTAATGTAAACCTAAATGGTGTACAATAAAGAATATAATAAATAAATAAAACATTTGTATGACAATTAGAAAATCACACAAATGATTGTCCCGAGCGGGAATCAAACCCGCGACCAGCGGCAGTCCGTTACCTGAACCACTCAACCACGAGGCTCGTTAAATATATAACATTACTAGCTGACCCGGCAAACGTTGTTTTGCCATACTAAAAAAAAAGGTTTGAAAAATAGATGTTGGCCGATTCTCAGACCTACTGAATATGTATGCAAAATTTGAGAAGAATTGGTCAAGCCGTTTCGGAGGAGTACGGTAACTAACACTGTGACACGTGAATTTTATATATAAGATTAAACTCTCTTTCACCCAAAGTAATAGAAAACAGCCTTCCATAAAACTTCATTGTCAGGGTCAGTCAGGACAATATTACGCAATGAGGATCACGTGTATTTGGTTATGACTTCCAAACTTATCTCAGAGATTACATTGTTTGCATGCTCTGCCTAATGTTACGACAAATGAGTGTCGGAAATTGAGTATTAAAATTTTTGTGCTAAGCGCTATATTGTTGTAATGACCACATAGAAGCAAATTGCATTATTACCTGACTGTCAAAAGAGGATTATGTTTTACGCATGTAAATAGTAATTTTTTGCGTAAATCTTTGATATTAGCCAGTTAATGTACGCTTTATACGCCAATTACAAAGAAAAAATAACAAACATTTTTTATGTTAGCTACAATAGGCGGTCTTATCGCAAGTTGTGATCTCTTACAGACAAGTTTAAGATAGAATAATTAATTAAAGAGAAGGTGCATTGCGCCCATTCTGGCGTAACGTAATGTATAAATAATATAAATTCTAGTTAATGATGCCCACATCTGCATTTAGCGTTCACGATACCAATAATTTGCGAGTTCTGACGTAGCTGAAGCTTGGGTACCACAATAAAGTATACTTTTCATGCTAAAAATAATAGCTTTGTTTCATAATTTTTGTCTAAGAACCTAAAATAACTCTATAAGTTATAAACACAATTCACGAAAAATTTCAATGTCAATCTATTGCAATTTGCTGCTAGACATAGGCCTTTCCCAATTTAAGCTACAATATCTATTGCTAAGTATAAACGACTGTGAGGTGAATTTTTTTATTGTATTGCTATATTTATAACTTTCATAGAGTTGTGAATTAAAGCATTAAGACGGCACGATACCAAATTATGCTCCATACAAAAGTATGGGTATCGTACTTCCGTTTTTTCTTTGCGAAAGTTAAACAGATTCTAATAATTTTTGCTTTATATTATAGATAAAGAGTATATCTATGCTTCTATCACTTTCTTTTTCAAAACATAATAACTAAAAGAAATATGACGATCCGAAAAATCCACTTTTTTCGGTTTTCTTTAGATAAAGTTGCAGCGTCTATCATCCAAATTTGGTAAAGTTTTACCACAAAAGAAAGTGTTAGAAGCATAGACGTACCGTCTTTTTTCAAAGAAGTTGTAGGTAAAATCCGCTTCATCTATATTTGTCCCTTTCAGCGCGGCGCTCGGAAATAGCGATAGCAATACCTAAGCCAAATACCTAAATGAAGAGTACAGTACCCTCTTAATCCAACAGGAGTTGATATTATAAGGCGATCCCCGATGTAGAAATGTACGAGAGCAATGATCATACCTGTTATGTACGTACACTGTCATCTTATACTGTGTGTAGGGTTAGGTGGTTAGGTTGTTTTGGTGGTCGGGGTGTATGTAGCGGCCAATGAAATTACATTATAGAGTTATGGTCTTATTCATAATGACTTATCGGAGGTTTAAACGGAGATTTTATCGGAGAGATAATAAACATTTTAGCGTAAAAAGACTATTATGAATAACAAGTTTTGACAATTTTTGCGAACCGATTTTAGCGAACTTTTAAACCTCCGATAAGTCATTATGAATAAGACCATTAGTCATTGAAAACATCGTGTATGCTGTTGGCTTAAGGGCCTACATCAATATTATCGTGGACATGTACCTGTTAACACAGCTAATAGGTATAGAAAATGAAGAATAAGCGATATTTTTTTTGTTTACTCAAAATCTACTAAATATATTTTAATTCCGGCTTACGTGTTTCTATATATAATAATTACTTATGTTTTAAAAGTTATTTCATTAGTTAATACGCGATAATAGACCGACAGGTGAAAAAAATAAAAAATGAGAGAGGTTGTTTCGCTAGGATTTTCTATCGATAAAACTTTTTTCAATCGCGTTTCTGAGTTTATGCGATCCTAGATTATATATTGAAAAAACATATACATACTTAAAAATTAGAGCTCTAGCCATTCAATCTAAAGAAAAAATTTAAACTTCGTATCGGTATCCTCTTAATACTCTAATAGAAGAACTCCTAAAAAGTTAAGTTCTGTTAAAAATATATCTCACTTCATGACGCTTGAAATTTTCTTGTGGAATTCATTCAGTTTACAATTCGAGTGAGTTACTGATTATAAGTTACCTTGATTTCAATCATTTGCGAGACATTGTTTACAAAAGAGCATACCTGCCATGTAATTAATGTAATAATATTTAATAATATTATGAATTAAAGTTTATATTTGCGAAAATAGACTTCTTTTAAGTATTACAGAAAAAAAATGTGTTTATAAGATTTACTACGCTCAGAGCAGCTTGCTTCTTCCTCAGAGCAGCACCATGAAGAAGATATAGAGTGTCAAGAGTGTCAATTGCCAGACTTAGCTAAAGATCACGAAACGAGAGGAGGAGTGGAGCCCATGCCCAACAATGGGACGTTACTGGATTAAGAGGATGATGAATATTTAAAGTAAATCATAATTCTCTGATTACCGCAGTTATATATAGTTACACAATTATATAGTTATTTGTATTAGTTTTTGAAAGTTATCTAAATAATTATCTGAAAACCTTCTAATTTCAGAGTAGCGCGTGGTTTCCAGAACGCTATCGTTATCAATCCTAAAATATTCTGATCTTTATTCAAACAGACGACACAAACAAATTTAACAGTATTTAATTGAAATATGATTTGGTTATTTTCCACACAGAACATAGACAAAATGGCAAATGGCTAATCTTGGCTATATCTTTCTTATCAAGTAAAATAGAGATATTCATAGGGCTACCATCCGTTTAAGTTTCACGGATTGGACCACGTTTGAAGGATGCCTGAAAACACTGTTGTTGTTAAATAATATTTTCCCGAAATCACCGGAATTTTTGTATTATATATTTAGTGTCGGCAATTTAGGTGATTGCAGTAATTCAATAAACGGATCATAATATATAACAAGCCAGAATAACCATAGATAATACAGTATTATAATTTATACGTTTGGGTGTAGGTACTTTAAAACTACCGTATGATGACAACTAACATTAGACAGAATGAGGCAGCTAGGAGGACAAATAAGTAGGTATATATCCCAATTCTATGCGAGACAGTAGCAACTTGATACGAACATTGTCACTGTGGATCTGTGAAAACTGGACGCTATAAAAGATACATACTTGGAAAGCAGCAAGATAGTACTTGCAATCGTTACAAAGAAATTACTATTTGTTTGGATAAAGTTTGCCTGCAAATATGACTGCAAGTTTTGCATAAATAGATAGCTTAGTTATATCTGATTAAAGCCAGCGACGTTGTTACCTACCTAAATATAGACTATTTCCCAAGATAGAATAATATTCTTTAGCAAAATAATCGTGTGTATTTGCAAACATATATGACATCTCTACGTAGATAAGCACAAATATTTACCGACAATTAATTACGCATAATGTAATGTTTGAAATTGTTTATAGCAATGTGCTTTCACTACTTTTATTGGTGTTTTATAGCGCTATAGGAGATTTAATTTATCTAGTCTGTTCTGGACAAGTTCACACCATGAAAGTATCATGCTGAAATCCATTTTATATTGTATCTAAAATCAAATATGACTGCGACCCGAAAATATTACTCCACAAATTGACTTATGCTTGCAACACACGTACGTTTCTATTGTCTCTACATCCCTCCGACAATCCGCAACGATTTGACATGTACGCGACTGATGAATCCATGCTATAATATGAAGTCAACATCCTTACTTATTATAAAACAAAGTCATTATTTTTGTACATATGTGCCTATGCTAGCTTATATTCACAAAGATATGCAATGGATTATGATGCGGTTTTTTTTAAATAGATAGCTTGGTTCAAGAGGATAGCTTATTTGTATAATTTCTTTAGGTTTCGTTACTAAATTTCACAGGTATGAAGTTGCGGTCTATACCATATAATATGAGCTACTTGCAAATAAAGGCGTTGCTTTTGAAGTCGTGACATATACTGAGCAATAGTCAGTTTTACATGTATGTTGTTCTTGTTCTTATAGAGCAGAAATTTAATTATAAATTTGCACGTGCAAAAATTTGTGTTTTATTAGATTATATTGTAAGAAACAATATGTAAATAGGACACTAGAGCTAAATAGTTGGCGTGTCGACACAAACATCTTAACAAGAAAGTGTGACATCAACAGAATACTCAAAACTCAATCATCGACTCATCAAGGTTATTGTAATAATGGATTCATCATACAAAAACGCAGTAAGATTATCAATAGGACAACCTAAATAACTCTACAATCCGTGTGGTGACGGATTAAGAATACAAGTGTCACCACCCCATCTCCTCCCCGGGGTGCTCTGTAAAAGTCAGCTAAGGGATATTGCACACAGATAACATACTCTGTGAGAAACGAAAAATCTAAAATAAACCCTGTGCCAACACGCCTGGTCAGCCCGGCACAGTAGACCATAATCCCTCCCAAAGTAGAGGATGCCCATGCCCAATAGTGGGACGTAAATGGGTTGGAGAGAGAAACAATTCTGACTACGTCAAAACGGTAATACAGCATAACGTGATATCGTAGCGATTAATCCTTCATTACCTGCACGGGTAAATCGAAGATACTTGGTGTTTTCACAATTTTTATTATAAGAGTGTGAAAACACCAAGTATCTTCGAATTCTTCGACTCTTCCTCTCTCAACTTGCCTAGATTCACCATTCAAACGGTCGAAAAAATCTGTGTAAATCCCTTTGTACAGATATACTGGTACGATATATCGTTACCGACGTAACGATATATCGATAGTCGAGCTTGTTATTCAAACAATGAAATTAATAATTTTGATTCAGATGTAAAATGTAAATACCATTTTAATTCGAAATTTCCTACATGGTGGCGAGGTCATCTTTCCTTAAATTATATATCTTCTCTACTTCGCTTTATCTACGACATCGTCTTCAGATATCTTGCTTCCCCTAATTATTTAAGCTATACAGCTGTAAAATTTCAATAAAATTCATTCAGTACATTTTGCGTGAAAGAGCTACAGATGTCTACGTCTGTCTAAACAGTTTCATAACCATTCACGTTTATAACATTTAGATGATGTACGTAATAGAAGCCATATTGAATGTGGCTCAGTAAATAAACCCTATCAAATGGTGCATATGCATTTGAATAGATTGACGTCATAAGATAGCGCAATCAAGTCACCTATTGTTAGATACTAAATACCAGTATCTTGTTAACCTATGAAATTAATGAATGAAATAGTTAGTGCTAGAAACATGAAAGATGCCGCTATGCCAGGGTTTCCAATTCTACGTGTCAATTAGGGCTGAGCGCTGCGGTGTCAAAACCAAATTTTAGTGTCAAACAAAAAACAATTTATTCATGTGTACACAACCACATAGCCAGTTATACGTTTCATAACTTTTAACATGAAATTTTCTAGTTACGTTACCCTTTTGTTGATTAAGTTGTAACTCGGGTATACATCTACCTATAGACACAATTTGAATTTTTTCACCGAACGACAATTGTGAGAACTTGTTATTTTTAATTTTTAACAAACACACACTATCAACACACATTTCACAATCAAATAACATTTTAAAATCAACAAACGAAAATCCATACAATTATTAAATTAAAGAAACACAACACTCAATATTAAACAGTTCAATGAATCACACGAAAAAATAAAATGGCCTCCGTCGAACCAAAATATTTCTGCTATTTAAATAAATAAAACCTTACTAAACAAAAATGCATACGTGATTTATTAGACTTCCGACTATTATATTTATTCGGATTATAATAGGTAACGAACGAACGCCGATTACTCGCGGAAAATTCCGATCGCCAACTCATGCCGCATGACATGCAGTACAAGGCGTCTTCAATATGCAAGCCTGTGTGCGTTTGCGAACTGTGCACGGACACCAAAACTTCTACACACATATGAACTCATGGCAGGCGGGCGGCGTGGAGCTTGCTAGCTACGCTAATATTATTCCTTCGCCAAACGCCTGGCAAAAAACAATTTGCAAGCACATATTGGTGCTATTTATGAATTATTAGGTAGGCGTTTTTAAGTTATAATATTTTGTTTAATTAATAGTAAATAAATGAATAAAGTCATCTAAAACATACGAACGTTTTATTAAAATATCTGTGAATGGCAAGTAAAGCAGTACTTATCTGCTTGTATAGAGCGCACGCCACTGGTCATTATTTATTTTGGTTACAGAACTCTTAATACAAACATAATAAAGCTAGTTTTTTTTTTCTTAAACACGTTAATCTCTAGAACATAATATATTTTAATTAGGCTTTTTACCTAGAAAGATCAGAGGGTATAAAAAACAATGATTGTTGAAATGTCCGTGTGGTTAGTGATATCATTACTTAATATAAAACAAAGTCGATAATTTTGTATGTATGGCCTTAAGTGAGGTTATATCTAGAAAACTACGCCACGGATTCTGATGCGGTTTTTTAATAGGTGGTATTTCTACATTAATTTATTAATATTTTGCGATTGACTCGCTATGCTTTTTACTAAATAAACTAAATTATAATGGAAAAAATGATAACCATAATCGTGCAAAAAAAAAAAAAAAAAACATCGCACGATGTTAAAACTCGCATTGAGATGATTGTAGTGGAAAATTTGGTAAACATTTGCGTGGACCATAATAGCTCAGTTGGGAGAGCGACGGAACGGCATTCCGAGGTCGCGGGTTCAAGTCCCGCTTATGGTTTAAATTTTTTCCATTATAATTTAGTTTATTTAATAGGTGGTATTGTTCAAGAAAACGGCTTTTTTATAATTTGTTAAGTTTATTTTTTAATTTCACGCGTACGAAGTTGCGGGCGTCACCTGGTATTAAATAAGCGTTGTTTTATGCTGTTTTAATACTCCCAATGCAAGCTTACTACTCATCTCACAGGACCACTAAAAGGGACAAAAAGTATACATTGTACTAATCAGGTTCTCGATTATCTGATTAAAAAATCTCATCGACACGAAATAAGACACTTAAAAGAAAATATGTAACAAAGTTTGTGTGTGTCTCTCACAAACTTTCTTATTTTGAATACATACATGTCATATTCGTTTACACTAAATCAATGGGAAAATCGGCATAATTCTCTCCCAATCTCCTAAATAAAACTTATCGCGTCATGACATATGATACTAATTAGAACGAGACATAGGTGTATAGTAAATATGTTTTCCACTGTTGAGATAAACATACAGTATTGTTGACTGTATACACAATATTATCACAGCTATAGCTGTACATTTTCCATTTGGGAAAACCTTTGTGTATCAGCCCCAGGTGGTATGATTTAATCCTCAAGGCAAACATTAATTGTATATAAACTGACGATACTTGAAAGAACAATAGATACGAACTACTAACGAAGCAGCTAAGACCGCAGCAGATTTACAATCATGTCAACGAAATACGTCTTTGTTATTTGCGCTCTGGTAAGTTAATTATTGTATTTTTTTCTGTTAACTACGTAATTCTAATAAACAATAAATAATTTATATTTAAATAAATACATTGCACATAATATCAATGAATTAGCCTATTCAGGTACACGGAGAATATTTATAAGCTTCCTACAATAATTTTTATTTTCAAACGTATGCTATTTTTTGAAATTATCTATTTTAGGTGGCAGTTGCCGCTGCAGTTCCGGCACAAGGAGGCCCTGGCGGTGGTTGGGGAGGCCCTGGAGCTTGGGGAGGTGCTGGCGCTGGTGGTTGGGGTGCTGGCGCATGGGGTGCCGGTGCTGGTGGATGGGGAGCTGGTGTCAACCCATTCATTCCTCCATGGGTAGCTTCAGCACCATGGTACCCGCAATGGGTCCCTTGCACTGGTATTGGAAGCACTTGTGTGGATTGCTCTACAAGACTAGTCTGCACTAAAATAGGAGGTCTTCAACGTGCTTGTACAGACCCCACCCTGCCGTACTGCAACCTTGGAGAATGCTCCGCCGCTCCTGCAGAAGGATGTGCACCTGAACCAGCTGTACCCGCCCAAACTACTGCTTAATTTGTACTCATTATTTTATAAAATATGATACTCTATCTCTGCCACTTAAAAATGTAAACTTCCTTTTTATTTAATAAACTCGTTTTTTATTACAAATAAATATTTTCATGATAACAAAACACTCAATTTATTTCATATATTAAAATTGTAAAAATAAAAAAATGTCTTTAATTTTGTATTTTTTCTACCCATTGTAAATTTAACTTAGATTAGAGTCACTGTACTGACCAGAAATATTCTAGTGTAATTCAGTTATCTAAATTCTTGACGCCTGTTTGCGTAGATTAGCAAATACGTCGTATGCTTGATCATTATTTCTTTTTAAGAAAGGTTCTACTAGCTCAATTATAATTGACTAATTTAAAAAAAAAGTTGAACAGACTTCATGTGCGTTTGAAATTTGAGGGTTTTCCTCGATTACTTAGGAGATTGCCATCAGATGCTGACCTGGTGTCTATGGGACCAAACGGGAACCACCAGCTTTCAAATAAAAAAAGAATAATTAAAATCGCTTCGCCCAGTTAAAAGTTATGAGGTTATAACAAACATAACAAAAAAACACAGACGAACTGAAACCTCCTCCTTTTTCGAAGTCGGTTAAAAAGACCTAAACCAAATATCTGACCTAAATTTACAGAGTTTCTACATCTTCCATTTAGGCAAACACTAATAGCATTTACCTACTGTCTAATTATTCTGCAAATATACAAGCTGAAAACTGTGACATCGCCTATATCTATTTAGGTATGTATGTGCAAGTTATTTTAATATGAATATTAAAAATATTTACCTTCAATTTGCCCGCAAATTTTCTCAAGCTTTCAGTATCATAATCAGTTCCTGTTAATGGAGGTATACATTCTTGTCTCCTCGTCTTAAATAAATTGCTACTTAATTAAATTTTGATCGTAGGTATATATTGAAACTGACTTATGAGCAATTTTAGAAAGTTTTTGGTTTTAATAATGTAAGAAAAAAGTGTTGCTAAAGAGCCAGGGGAAAAAAACCCACACTCCTATCATGCGTTAATTTTATTATAACTTTCGTCGCTATTGCCATGTTCTTTTGTGTAGGAGTTTAACATAGCAAGCACCATTTTAAGTAGTTACAGTTTATCACCTCATACGCTTAGCTTGGGACCACAGGACGTTGTGTGAATTGTCCATGAATATTTATTTATTTATTTATTATTATTATTATATTGTCACCGACCTATTTAATAATCAAAAATACAAAATATTTACTCGTATTATATGGTGCTACTATAATAAAGTCAAAATCACAGGGAGCCTTTAGTGAAGGGAGACACAGAAGCCCGCTATGTCATTCTTTGAGAAGAGCAGAGTCTAAAAGTGGACGAAGATAAATTTATGGATGGATGGACTAAATATTTGATTCAATAAACACTCATTATTTAGTTATTGGTAATAAAAAAATTGCAGATACTTTTTCTAAAAAAAAAATTAAAGAGAAAAGGCTGTAATTACTGGACAGATTTCGTTTATTCTTCTACTATGTGAATACACCATTCTTGAGCCTACTCAGAGATGGCGAGTATATTATATTTAACTAGGTATATTTTTTGAAAAAAATTGCTGAAAATGATTTTCATACGTGCGTACCCGGGGTCGGCCATTAGTCAGTGATTATGATATGAGCATCTTTTCTCCAAGGCTATAATCAATTGTACATAATTATCGTTTATGACGTTGCATAAAATTCAGAATAAACAAACTATATTAAAAGTTCAAGATTAGGTCGTGTCGCTCTCTAAGTGAATAAGATAAACATTCAGCTGATAAGATAAAGAAATATTTGTATTAAGATAACAAATTGCTTCCTACTTCAAAGACAGGACCTTAATCTAACTACTAGCGGTACTATAAACCGACAATAATAATGGCGTGTATACGACTTCCGGGAAATTTTGAAAACTTTCCGTTTAATTTTATTATTTTTTTAGTTGAATGGTTAAAAACACGCTGAGAAAACGTTGATTTAATTTTTGCTTAAATTATTGCGTTGTTTTTCATCCTTCTCTCTCTTTTTTTCTCTCTCCAGCCCGTTAAAGTTGGGACCTGTTGGGCACGGATCTCCTCCATTTTGGAAGGGATTATATCTAATATACCACGCTACCGGGCGTGTTGGTACAGTACAAGGTTTATTACACAATATCCCCTAACCGGCTTTTACAGCACCCAGGAAAGGAAAAGAGTGGTGACACTTGCATTCTTAATCCTTCACCAAATGGATACCGTCCTTATTAAGTTCCAATATTTCAGATCAATTCGACTAGGTATTCTAAATGGGTAAAAATCACTTTCAAAGATTCTGTTACATAGATTAATACATAAATATAAAGATGTAAACAAAGAAAGCAGTTAAAAGCGTATTAAAAATACACAGCTTTAATTTTTATATTTTTTTACTAATCAATTACTTAAATTAAATAATTTTATAGGAACACACCGCAGGATTAGCTTTACAACAATGAAGCTATTCAACAATGTGGTTTTTTCTAATAGTTGTAATGAAGGTACGCTGTAATACTTCCTGCCGTGGCTTAGACACAGGACTATCAGCATATGGCTCATTAAAAAGAGTGATAAAAGTTTCTTACAGAGTCGACAACACTTGAGTTATATCTCTGGGTTTGCGAACGTCCACAGGCTACGATAGCCCCTTACCATCAGGCGAGCCCAATACTTATCTGTCACCCTTGTAGTATAACAAAAAAGGTAGGTAGGTACAACTGTTCAGATTCGTGTTTTCTCATTAGAATAATGGAAGCACTCTGCGGTTTTAATAGAAAACACTGGTTGCTGTCAGTTTTCACTAACCTTAAATGGAACCAAAATGCAAACATTTGACGATAAGATGACTCTTCATTTGACGATTAAGGAGTTTGTTTCTTACATTTCAGAAAATTAACGTTAAGTAACTAAAATATGTGAGACATACGAAAAATGTTCAAAAAATAGTTTGCTTAGTTCAAAACCTTCTTAATATATATAATAAATAAATAAATAAATAAATATTCATGGACATTTCACACAACATCCTCTGGTCCCAAGCTAAGCTTATATGCTTGTGTTATGGGTACCAAAATACGGATATAATACATAAACTACTTTTCTTTTGTAAATACATACATATAATACATAATAAACACCCAGACGCAGTACAAACATTTGTATGACATTTATGGATATCACACAAATTATTGTCCTGACCGGGAATCGAACCCGAGACCTCGTGATCGGTAGTCCATTGCATAAACCACTCCACCACGAAGCCCGTCTACTGCAAGTGCAGCAATATGTGTACAAAATTTCAAATCCTTCCGACTACTGCAAGTGCGTAAAAATCGCTTTCCAAGATTCCGTTACACAGATTAGTATATATCATTGATAGAAACCTACCGACCTATTAAATGCGTATTGATAATAAAATACATCGAATATAGCAGATGTTTCTCTATAGGAAGATAAAATAAGTTGCGACTACTTAATTTACCAACATAATGTAATCTATTGCTTAAGTAAACACCTTGTCTATTGTTTGTTGTATGTTCAATATTATCTCTTTGATTATTTTACCATTTCCATGTGGGAAAACCTCTACCTATGGTGGTAAGATTTAATCCTAAAAACAAACAATAATTGTATAAAATGAGACACTGCGGCTGATAGAATAATAGTTAATAGCTGAAAACGAAGCAATTAGGAGTTAGAAACATAACTAATAATATCAAAACCATGACTTCACAAGGTGTTTTGATTTGTGTTCTGGTAAGTAGTGATATTTATCTTCTAGTTAAGACAGATTAAAAAAATATCACCAATCCATTCCTTTCATGGATTTTTGTAAGTGTAGGCTTAGGGAAAATTTAAGCAGAAACCTTTTTAGTTTCAAATGTCAGATGTATTAAGAAAAAGTTGACTTATTTAAAGGAAGTGTAAATATTGAGTAAAAAATATCATTTAGGTATAACAACATGGACCTACACAATTCTCACCAGATGTCTGTCGATTCTACTAGTATGTCACGAAATATAATTTTGTAATGACTGTCGTTTTGTTGATGCTTTTGTCTTAGCTTTGTATATTATTATGTAACCTTTCAAATTTTACGATATAGGTTTTTTCATATTAATTTTTTAATATCTATATCTAATATTTTTTATATTTAATATTTTTAATATCTATATGACGGGCCTCGTGGTGTAGTGGTTCCCATAACGGACTGCCGATCACGAGGTCTCGGGTTCGATTCCCGGTCAGGACAATCATTTGTGTGATGTTTATAAATGTCGTACAAATGTTTGTACTGCGTCTGGGTGTTTACTATGTATTATAAGTATGTATTTACAAAAGAAAAGTAGTTTATGTATTATATCCGTATTCTGGAACCCATAACACAAGCATATAAGCTTAGCTTGGGACCAGAGGACGTTGTGTGAAATGTCCATGAATATTTATTTTATTTATTTATTTTATCACATCATTAAAGTTATTTGAAATTATTTAACTACAAACAACAGTCGATAATGTTATCGCTAAGAGCAATTTCATCTATTTTTCTTTTTGTTTGTTTGTATTCATCTAATCTATATCTTATCGATGGTACTCAAGCAAATATTTTTAACACTATCTTTCTGGCTTTATATCTCAATCACCCAAGTTGAAAGTATCTTCAATATTATAACGTCTACATAAAATTATATCAATTTTCAGTTCTTCAAGTTCTTACAATTTACGTGTGAGAGGATATTAGTTAATTTATTAAAATTACCTTCATAATTAACTAACGAAAAATCCAAAACATGCCATGTTTCAGTTAACTACATAAAGAATTCCGTTTTAAAACTTCTATTTTAATAAACCAATGTATTGCAATCGCAAAAGCGATAAATAAGTCTCCTCTCGCGGGTCTACAGGTAGAGATTTCTATTAGAAATATGTGGATCCCTACACTACTTTTCTTATGTCTGTATTTACTACGGTTTCCTGGTGTAAAATCTTTTAAATAAATATATAAGTGTATCTCCCTCTCTTCCTCTCCAGCGATTTAACGTCCCACTGCAAGGCGCAGGCCTTCTCTATTCTTTGGTAGGGATTACGGTCTACTGCGCCACGATAACCAGGCGTGTAAGCGCAGGGTGTATTTTCGAGTTCAGGAGGATGTTATCTGTGTACATTATCCCACAAATGGCTTGGCTTTCTTAATTCCTTTTTTAATTTTTTTTGTAAGTGAAGACTAATAATTGTAAAATGTTACCTATCATTTAATGATAATGGTATTCGTTGTGGTTATTCACGTTACACAGTAGTCTGTAATAAAAATGCTTTAAATTTTTATTAGGTTACTTTAGTAGCTGCAATGCCAGCGCAAGGCGTGCCGGGGTCTGGATGGGGAGGCCCAAGTGCTGGAGGCTGGGGTGCTGGCAGTAACCCGTGGATGCCTTCATGGATATCTTCGGCTCCATGGTTATCATCACGAACATCCTGCACTGGTATTGGAAGCAGCTGTGTAGATTGCTCTACAAGATTGGTGTGCACTAAAGTCGGTGGAATTCAACGTGCTTGCACAGACCCAGCGCTTCCATACTGTAACTTAGGGGAATGTTCTGCAAAACCCGCTGCAGGATGTAAAGCATAAATTAATTGTTATTACTCATTATTTAAATATTAGATACTAAGCTTTATAGTTGCTTTATATTGCGTAGATTTATTATGTAGTTATTATGATTATAAAATGGACGTGGTCTTTAGAATTTATTAGTAACTTAATTTTAATAATATATTTTAGGATACACAGCTATTTCTGGAACACTTCGTGTGACGATAACTATTAAGTTAAGGATAATAAATAGATATCGATGACTAAATTCAGAAATCTTAACATATGTAAGATAATTATTAAATTGTTACAACTAAGCAATTCGTATTTGATTTATTTTATTTTTTAATAAATAGGATAAATATATATTTCCACTTACCTATATCATACCATAATCAGTAAAATCTTGACTACGACATAATACGAGGTAGGTACTTATATAGCTCTACAAAAGGTTAAAACAAAGGAAATTGTATAAAGAATGTAGTGATAGCATTATTACATTCCTAGGTTCCACATACCCATTTAACACTCTACATAGAGTCTACGCCACTGATTACTTAAAATATAAGCATTTAATAATATTTAAAAGTATAAATACCTATTTTATATTAAAGTTTATAATCCCTAAGCACTTTATATCAGGGATGGGTCACACATTGAACATAAAATATTCCTACTTTAGGTGTATGTAAGCGAATTTGTTGTACACATACGTTTCGTTTAATGGTAGGGATTTTGTATACTAATTTAGGTAAATTTATGTAGTATAATACAGTAAAAGAATGTAGCTAGCCTTATCTCTGTTGTGTAAATTAGTAGAGTACTTCTCGTCTTATAAGCAATAGAGTTTGTTATTTATATTGCTTTTTAAATACAGAAATACGCTTATATCACCTGCTTCTTAAGGAATAAGTGAGAGCGAATTAGTATTAAGAGGACACGACACCAAACTATGCTCCATACAAAAATATGGGCATCGTATCGTACCCCTTGTTTTCTAGCAGCGCTCAGGAATATCGTTTACAATACCTAAGGCAAATACCTAAATTAGGACTATAGTCCCATCCTAACACCTCATATTATAATAATATGTATTTTATCAATTTACATATAATTTCATACCATAATTTCATACTACAAACTCTTCGCTATTGCCTATCAAACTTAAGATAGTTTGCTTTTTTTTTTGTTAATGTCTCCTAAAATTTTAATAACAAAAGGTTCAATTCATAGTACCTACTTACATGTGACGTTAACTCAAAAAGTATACGTTATATTTCTTTTCATAAATACTTAATGTGCTTGTGATAATACAATTAGAAATCTAATTTGTCTTCTATGTTTTATATAGTTTTTATGACCAAATAAGAGAATTTTACTGACGCTATTAAATCTGTGCTAAAGTGCCTCAGCTGTCGTCCCTAGACTAGCACATAATTAGCGGTAAAAATAATTAAATAATGTTTAAGAAGCGTCAAAACTACTGCTATATTTTTTTTGGAGTTACAGTATCCGGTGTATATTAAGTAGCGCTTTTTACGTTATTACACTGCAGCCCCACTTAATTTTCATAAATTTTCTTATAGTCTTATAGTCAAATACAATACATGGCGCATCCTAAATGCGCCATGTATTGTATTTGACTATCGCATAGAATAGGCTGTTCTGTTTAGGTATTAGAAAATTATTAAAATTACCCAAGTCTGTTGATAAAATGAAAGACAAACAAGATAACAGTGTGGTTCCCTATTTGTCATCCCATTCAATTGAAAATATGCCTACAAAATTAAGATATAGAAATCGTGCACTTGTAATCAATAAATTTTCACAAAATTTCCCAACAGGAAATCCCAAGTTATTTCAAGATGTATTGTGAGTAATCAATGATTGTGATAAATTCGAGATAAACTGTCCATATATAAACGAAAATTTAGAGAGGAGATATCAATAAAACGCAAACAATGAAAATCACAATCCTTGTGGTATGTATGAACAACTTTCTTGTTTTATGTAATGTAATAAATAATAATTTAAATTAATTTTCGTATCTAATAAAAAAAAGTTCTAGTGAAAAACTTTCCTAGACGGCATAAGTTACATAATATGTATGTGTAGATATTATTATCTTAATATCTATATGCTAACACTTTTGATTCAATTTGCAAAATTATTGATACGTAATTAATAATAAATTGTCCTGCTAATTTGTTCCAAAACCTAATCTTACCTATAAAATTGTTTTTTTTCAGACTTTCCTGGCAATATCATTTGCTCAGGCAGTTGATGATGCCGACAGACGAAGGCCAATAAACAGCAGACCTATACAGGGCATTTTGTGGTTAGGACCTGTCCAACACATAAACGAAGGAGACAATGGAACAGGAAACGAGTTTGACAAAGTATACGCATCTCATGGCAAACCTCATATCTCGACACAACCTGGAACAGTAGCTACGCAAGATGCAAATTCTTTTCCTCAAAGTGGATCACATGCAACTTACGGAAAACCTCATTTCTCACCACCAACTGGCGTACTCTCTACACCAAGCGTAAATACTTTCCCACAAGCTGGATTATTTGGACCTCATGGTGGGCCTCTCTTCTTCACACCAATGGGAATAAAAACTGCACAGCATGCGGGTAATTCCCAACAAGATGGACTACAGGCACCTCACCATGGACATTATGTTTCAGCCGCGTATGCCACTCCTGGTGGATCACATTTTTCAAAACCATCGGGATCTATGGCTACACAAGGTGTAGGTAATTTCCCACATGGTGGACCCCATGGTGGACCATCTTTCTTTGCACCAATTAAACCGTTAGCTACACAAAGTGCAGGGCAAGGTGGATCACAAGCAACTCTTGACGGATCTCATATCTCAGCACCATCAGGACTATTAGTTTCACAGGGTGCGGGAGATGTCTCACATGGCCCTTATGGGGGTTCTCATTTACTACCGCCAACTGGATTTGTACCTATGGAGATTGCAGATGCATTCCTACAAGATGGATCAAAACCAAATTACGGTGGACCACATTTAACAGCACCGACACACGATACAGATATTCTTCCACAATCACATGATTCTGCCCACGTAGTTCCTACTACACAGCATCCATCTGAAGGAAGTCCTCGCTCCTTCGTTACTGTGCAAAACAGAATACTTTATCCACAAAAAGAGTTGAATTCTTTTGTTGACGGACACACTTCACAAGAGGAATCAAATTCTCAAGACCTCACACGTAATAAACATAATAAACCCCATTTCTCAGAAGACCAACCACAAGCTATTCATGTCAAAACAAATTCTGCACAGGTTAAACCAAATATTCCACTGGAAGAAACTTACTTTAATCATGAATCATTCCATACAATTCACGAGGAACCTCGCTTTTCACCGCCAACTGGAGCACTAACCAGTCAAGGTACAGGTACATTATTACATGATGGATCTCATGCAGCCCATGGCGAACATCATTTTCATAATCCGTCTGGAATTTTAGATACCCAGGGCGCAGTTCCTTATCCCCAAGAAGGATCGCATGGAATACATAACGAACATCATTTCTATACGCCAACAGGAACATTAGTTGCACAGGATGCGATTGTTTTCCCATATGGCGGATCACACTCAACTCATAGCGGACCTCATTACTGGATCCCAAAAGAAATATTATCTAGTCAGGATACAGGCTATTTTCCGCATGGTGGATCACACGGGTCTCATGGCAGGCCTAATTTTTTACCATCTACTGAAACAGTAACTGCATATGGTGAAGATACCTTTCTACAACGTCCACCATCATTTGAAAATGTAATTCCTTTCACACAACAGGCAAACAGTAAAATTTCTGTCACACGTTCTTTAGATAGAAAACCTAATTTCTCAGAAGGTCAACTACAAACTTTTCAAGCTGCAGGTTACCCACACGATGCATTTCATGAAACGAATGGTAGACCTCATTTCTTGGCACCGAATGGAATTTTAGCTCCACAAAGTGGCAGCTATTTTCCTCAAGATGGTTCTAATGCACCACACGGTGGACCACTTTTCTCTGTGCCGACAGAAACGTCAGCTACACAAGGTACAGGTACTTTCCCTCATGGAGGACATACAACTCAAGGACCTCATTTCTCTGGAGCCAGCGGCAATTTAGGCACACAAGGTGCAGGATCTTACCCATATGGCAACCCACATGCAACTTATGGATCTCATGCCTCAGGGACAGCTGGCACATTAGGTACACAAGGTTCAGGTTATTACCCACAGTTTGGACAATTTGTAACTCATGGCAGACCTGTTTTCTCAACAGCAACTGATGTAAATCCGCAAGGTGCAAATAATTTCCCACAAGGTGGGTCATATTCAGTACCAAACGAAATTCCTTATACACAATAGAAATCTGATTAAACTACTTGCCTACAAAATAAATCATATTTATAACTCCTTTTTCTAGACTTTTTCTTTTATTTAAATCACACAACCCATGCCCAAAATCCTCCTGATTCTCATAAAATTAATCCCAATGACAAAAACTTTGTGATGTAGTTATCTCGAGTTATTTGCAAACAAATCAAGATCCCTTTAAAGAACCTGTAACAAAATGTTAAATACTCACGCAATAATTGATTTTAAGTACTTCTGATTAAAATAAACTGTGTAGGCACAAAAGTTATTCAGGACATTTTTTTGATAATTAAGTAAAAGTCACATCCATATTGTCAGTAAAAAAGCAGTTCCACATGTAATGAAAATTCCTCGCCAGAAATATGTAGGGCTGTGCTAATATCTTTCAACCCGTGTCAGTCTCAGTCTGTTCACTGTATAAAATTGCAATTGAATATGTTAAAAATAATAATTTAAAACGCGTTTAAAATAACGCGGAATAAAAATTACTGCTTTGATTATACGTAAACTGTTATAAGCGAGTTTTAATTTACATAGGACAATAAGGTGAAAATTTGATTAAATACTTTCGTTTATTGCTAAAATTTTAATCACACAAACTGTTGCCCGTGACTTCTTACTCGTGAAATATAGAAAAATTTCCCCATTTTTGCAAAATTTTACACTGATGCTTCGTTCCTATTAGTCGCAGCATAATGTCATAGCCTATCTATAGCCTTCCTTGGTAAATGTACTATCCAACACAGAAAGAATTTTTTTAATCGGACCAGTGCAGTGGTTTCAGAAATCAGCGCGCATATATGAACTCTTCAGGTTTATAATAATAGCATAGATTAAAGTTTGTTCATTATGATTGTGTATAATTAAATACGGCAAGCTACCCTACTTTTAGTACTTTCTATTCTATGGTTACCTGGAAGAAACCGCCGTTTGTAATATGGTCGCCAACTGTCCTTGGGTGTTTTTTTAAGTTTCATTTTGTTATTCCTTTTTAGGGTTCCGTACCCAAAGGGTAAAAACGGGTCCCTATTACTGAGACTTCGCCGTCCGTCCGTCTGTCACCAGGCTGCATCTCAAGAACGGTGGTAGCTAGAGAGTTGAAATTTTCACAGATGATGTATTTCTATTGCCGCTATAACAACAAATACTAAAAATAAAATAAAATAAATATTTAAGGGGAGCTCCCATACAACAAACATGATTTTTTTACCGTTTCTTGCTCTCATACAACAAACGTGATTAATTAAGTATTGTGTGTGTTGTTTGCTCATTTATCAATAACGTGCCTTATGTTGCATAGATAATGGTACGGAACCCTTCGTGCGCGAATCCGACTCGTACTTGACCATTTTTTTTTACAATTAAGGTTTTGTCTTAATTCAAATTCGTATTGCGCTATGCCTAATGTATAGACATTATATAAGTAACAATGCTCGATTTCTGTTTGATATTATCCATCAATTTTTGCAAAAGAAATATATTGTAAATTAATGATGTGATAGGAACATTACCAACGTTTACCGATATAGAACGATGACTGACCAGTTTTATTTAACGTGAATCGACACCATGATTAATGTTCTTTGACAACAAGTAAGATGGCGAGTAATGAATATTTCACATCCCTAGGTTATATGACAGCAATTTTACAATAATATAAGCATTTTCTACTCATGGTTACACATTCACTTAACATCCGGTGGAGTGTAGTAATTTGCCAACAAAAGCTATAACAAGAACCATTTTAACATACTTCTCACTCCTTCTCTCTACAGCCCATTGACGTCCCACTGTTGGGCACAGGCCTCCCCCACTTTGGAAGAGATTATGGTCTACAGTTCCACGCTGACCGCGCGTGTTGTCACAGGGTTTATTTTCAAGATTTCCATCTCTCACAGAGGATGTTATTCGTCTACAGTATCCCATAGCTGGCTTTTACAGCACCCTGAAACATTTGTATTCTTAATTCGTCACCTCACGTACCATTGTATAGTTATTTAAACTTACTTAGAAATCATGTATGTATGTTACACTGAAAACAACTTGTCTTATAGAAGAGTAAACAGCAAATGTCTTGTTGGAATGTTATCGTTTTCCGTCACATTGATTGCCGCATACAAATGGAAAACGTTACCCACGCTTGTTTACCGTAACTTTTGACGGGCCTCGTGGTGTAGTGGTTCATGTAACGGACTGCCGATCAAGAGGTCGCGGGTTCGATTCCCGCTCGGGACAATCATTTGTGTTCTTTTTCTAATTGTCATACAAATGTTTGTACTGCGTCTGGGTGTTTCTATGTATTATAAGTATGTATTTACAAAAAAAAAAGTAGTATATGTATTCTATCCGTATTCTGGTACCCATAACACAAGCATAATAAGCTTAGCTTGGGACCAGAGGACGTTGTGTGAAATGTCCATGAATATTTATTTATTTATTTATTTATTTATAACTTAAAGAAAATATCACACATGTCACGATTTTATGCTACGACTATATTGTTAAGAAGTCTTTATTGTTAAGAAGTTACCGTTTGTCTCTTATTTAGTATTTACAACAACAAACTAGCACATGAACAAAATAAAAGCCACTTTCATTTGGCGCTAAAATAACTATTGAAAGTGGTCCTAGCTCTACCTTTAGTTTACGTTCAATAGAATGCTCCATAATTGTAACTAACGTAGGGTTGCTTACAATTAAATTGAATTTTGATTACAATAGCCACTAAAGACCTAACCCTACCAAACCGCTTGCCAATTTGATAAACAATAAAGCTAGTTAATTAGATATTATTGTTAAATTTATAAAATATCCCAGGAGTCTTTTAAATTGAAAGACTTGTTAGTCATAGGAAAATTAATGGATGCATAGGTCTATAATATATCCTAGGATAAATTATAGACCTGTGCATACCATTAATTTTGCTACACACAACACTACTTTTGCCGGTAATCCGTCAAAATTTGTAAGATGTTAGCCGCATTTTCCTACCAATCTTTCTGATTATCTTTAAACGTATTTATGTAATAATGTTCTGTAGTACAATCAAGTATTCAGTGGTGCCAAGTGAAGGTTATTAACCCACCAGGAAACAATGCCAATGGAATGAAATATAAAGTAGGTATTAGAACCTATAGTGCAAATTTTTGTTAGTTAGCTACTTCCCACACACTCTCGTACACATCATATTTAACCCATAACGTAATTAAGTTTTGAAAAAATATTTATTAGTTTTGGTACTGGCAACCCTTCAACAACGGCAACATGACTTGATAATTAGCATAGATATTGTGTGCAATTTGTATATAACTGTGTTATGGGGATTGTCTCTAGTCTTAAGTTATACTTTCACGTGGAGAAAATTTATTAAACATCTCAGTATGGAAAGCACCGCTACAATAATTTCCTGTTTCTTGGTAATTTATAATACTACTTTTGAGAATTTACTTTTTCGCTTATTAATTTTTTCTGATGTCTTTGCATGTTAAATTTGTTCTAACGTACAAACGTATTTTGATTTAACCCAACAGTCAAAATCGATGTTTATTACAGAGTTATTGTGTATCAACAAATTGGAATAAAATAATTTCTGAAAATAATGTTATTATGATAAAAAAAAATTTCTTTCTAGATTCGGCCCATAATAATGGCACAAATAACAATAGGATTAGACAAAACTGGAAATTGGTTCTCTGAAGTAAATGATAATGAAGTTAAAATGGCAGTAGAACTGTTATCTTCACCTAATTCAATCGAGGACTTGCATATTGAAACTTCGCAGTTTGGCTTTGCTACCATCGTTCCGGAATTCAATGACCATCAGGAGATGTCTGCTTTAGAAATGAGACACAGACGAACATTAATTACGTGTAACCACACGATCCAGGTAAGCTTTCATTATGGTAAAATATTTTCATTTTTATGAAGTGGTTTAATTCAGATTTCAGGAACAAATTTAATATACTAAATTCGACTTTTAGCACATTTATTTGGACATAATTATTTAATAACATAAGCCCTTTTTAGTCCTCAACCCAGCCATCCTCCCTAGAGAAGATGTAGCTGTAATTCAGTACATTCCTCTATTTATTTTACCAGCTATTTTAACATAATATTCAATGTTGATAGAGGCATTAGAAATACGCCACGTAATTTAAATATTGTATTAAATTCTGTTTTTAGGGTAGATTCAGTTGCAACGGGTGCAGACAAATTCTTCACTGCTATCCATTTAACTTGGGTACAATCAAGACATGTATTGGATTCTTTCCATATTGTAATGACGGATTATGTTCAAGAAACAAGGGATCTTTATGTAAAGACACGTCCAGTTCGACCACTACTGTATCACCGAGCTCTAACTCCACTGAATCTAGTATGACTACGAATTCAACTGGTACATCTTCTACAGTAGCCACATAACTCCAGAAACTACTACAACGTCTGTGTATTGTATAGATAACTAGGAAATTAACTATCATAATACTGTTTAAATAAAACTTTAGTTCAACATATAATCGATTTCATTGTTTTAGTAATGCTTCTGCTATCATCATTAGGTATGTCATCGTCAAGGCCATGGATAGGTTCAAAATAATAGTTTTTGCTGAGACTATCACCACTACTATCTATCATATTATGATAAAATTCTATTACTGATTTAATTTGTAATTTGATTAATTGATCAATATAAGACTGATTTTATCTACCAAAATGAATTTTATGTATTTTTGTATAAATTTTGTTTTTATCCTTAAAATATTAATACAATTGAATCCCTCAATTGCTAATAACAATCTCTAACAAACATACAAAGTGATGTTTTCATTAATCATTCAATATTCCCTTTTGCAAAGGATTAATACAGAGCTATGTATGTATATGTGTTACCCTAACCTCAAGGGATTTACCAGTTCATTATTGGAGGCCCTCATAAACACAGGAGGTTAACGGTTAACGGTTAGCCCATCAATGTTTCTATTATAAAAGTAATTTATGAAAATCCATTCTGAAACTATTTAAATTTTAAAACTTTAACATCAATCATCCGACTTCGTTTACAGTACAAATATTTATGTACCAATAATTGAGTATTTTAAAAAATAAAGTTCAACTAACTGCAGTTGTCTATGAAATTTGAGGGCTTTCCTCAATTTCTCAGGAGATAACTATCGGATCTTGATTTGATGCGAATGAGACCGTGCGAGAACCACCAGCTTTCAAATAAAAAAAAAGAGTCATTAAAATTGCTTCGCTCAGTTAAAAGTTATGAGGTAACAAAAACAAAAAAACATACAGACTAATTGAAAACTTTCTCCTTTTTTTGAAGTCCATTAAAACTTTGAATAGATCTCGAGCGAAACTGAAGTATTCGTTTGCGTGGCTGGCTTTTTTTGTAAAATGAGCATTATAACTTTAAATAAAACAACACTATTGACACGGATTTTTTTATTTACAATAACATCATATTAATGTCAGTGAATATCCATATTGATTTATATTTTTAAAATAGATTAAGTAATATAATTTATCATAAAAAGTGAAGAAATTCCTACTAGCTAAACACACACAATTCAAAAAATTACAATTTTAAAATTATTATCATGTGGTCGCATTGTCAAATTTATTGTCAAAATTGTAGATATTCCATGTATAGTAAAGTTTTATTAAATATTAATTAATTTAGACTAAGATATTGTTCCTTCCGTTTAAAGCTTAAATATTGTAAATAAATGTCTAAAGTAATTTTATTTGTCAAACACAGCTAGTACCCATATTCTAGTCAATTAAGAGATAATTAAGGTCCAATTTTTTCCCACAAACGATTTACACAGACTTTTGGAATATTTTTAACTTGTATTATATGTACAAGTAAAAAATGTTCCAAAAGTCTTTAGGAAATACAAGGACTATTGCATTACAAAACAACAATATAATTTAATATAATTGATTTTAATACTATCATCCAGCATTATTTGTAAAATAATAAATATATTGTCATTTACAAAATTGATTTCTGGAAATTATTGTTAAAAAAATCTTCATGCATGTGATTGGTTTATGACACTCCTTATATGAAAAGGATTTTTTGTTATAGTCTTGGTAAAATTGTAGATATAATTGATATAATTGGTTTAAAGATTTTAATTGAATTCTCTAAATATTTATTAATCCTAGACTTATATTGTCACAAAGGATACTTTAACATACCTCGTATTAAACACGATATTTGCGATTGACATCTTAACATCTATAATTAACAATAAGCACATTATCTGTAGATATAAGCTGGCCAAAGTCGTTTTTCTTAGAAATGAGATTCCATAAAATTACTTACATCAATATTAAATCTAGAGATCTTTATAATCACAACATCTAACAAATACGAAATAAGAATATTTTATTCATAGTTTGAAAATTATTGTCTAATAACTCTCATGAATCCGTGTATAGGCCTTGTAATGAAATAAAATCGACAAAAGTTAAAGTCGATAGTACACTCTATTCCATAAACTGCCTAAATCTGCCTATAAACATCTTGTTTTAAGGTCTACTTCGATAGAAAGGGCTTGTGAGTAGTCAAGTTAATCAAACAAAGATGTCGACGGAGGAAAGCCCAGCAAACACTCTTGCAAGCACTTCACAGTTCATTCCCACTAGGATAACCCGAACTATATATTGTAGCATGTCCTAGTGGACACTGGCATAGCTACTGATTCTTACGCCTACTCGGAAGACTGCTGTTACGGTATCCTTTCCTCAATAAGATATTATCAACTGCAGGTAGCAATAAGTATCTCTTACCAGATGTATGGTACGGCACTTTCAATGATCTAAAATAGTAAAATTTTGGGGTTTCTTTAATACCAGTTTGCCAACGATTTTTTGTGAATGTTTCTAGGTTTTTATTAAATAGTATAGGCGGTGAAGGCAGAGTATTAGAGTTTGGGAATTCATTATTTAACGGTCTGTGGAGGATCCTGCCGGTCGGGTGCGAGTTAACAGGTACTGGCGGCGGCGATATGTTGGTGTCGTCTGAATCGACTGCTGAGTCAACTTCGGCATTAGTGATATATTGCCTGTTAACAAATAATAACTGTTAGGTTATAATATTACTTCAATGTCCACGGGTGTACCCAGCAGGGTGATTTTGGGGGTTCAGATCCCAACCGAAATTCCAAAAATATGTAGTTCCTAAATCTTGTCTAGTAAAAACCTCGCAATATTTAATGTTTGTCTGAGTTGTAAATTGCCCGCGTTACTATTGAAGCGCAAAACTGACTGGCGTAAATAATGAATCTAATAATTTAAACTATAATAAAACAATATCAATATTTATACAAAAGAAAGCTATTTTAGGCATTCCATTATTTAATACGCATTCTATAATTTATAACAATATTTCATGAACTATTTTAATAACGAACGAATGTTCTCATAATTAAATCTGTACATAACTGCGTAGCATTCCATGAATGTCGACATTTAATAAACTGTACACAAATATAAAGGAAAATGAACTGGAAATAAAATCCGTAACTGTAACCAGCCTACGTGCCGCATTGGCTATTCAATATACGAGCGATATCAGTGAAACTTGGAATGGAGGTAGCTTTTATATTCTACATAACATAAATCATGTTAATATTGTTGCCGAGAAAATATTGCATTACCTAAGTAACAACGGAACGTCTATTAAGAGGATACCAAAATTGTTCGTGCATTTTTCTACGTACGAAGTTTTCATTGTTTCTTTAGATTGAATGGCTAGAGCTCTAATTTTTAAGTATATGTTTTTTCAATATATAATCTAGGATCGCATAAACTCAGAAACGCGATTGAAAAAAGTTTTCTAGATAGAAAATCTTAGCGAAACAACCTCTCTCATTTTTTATTTTTTTCATTTGTCGGTCAATTATCGCGTATTAACTAATGAAATAACTTTTTTTTTTTTTTTTTTTTTTTTTATCTAACTTACAAACTAGAATTAGGGGTTTTTGACCATATGGACATGTCAACCCCATTGTAAATATCATATGAAATATATATTATTATTTAATCTAACTAAATCTAAAATTGTTTTTCTAACAAAATAAAATGATAAACTAATCAACTAGTGTCATCATGATATTGTCCACAAGCAATAACTTTGAAAATTGTATAGCTATAGCAGAATTTGGACGGGACATTATATCTTGGATTAGGCCAACATCATATTTATTTAAATTGAACTTGCGGAACAACAACTCCCTTTCATTTTTATTCCGCAAACAATCCATCAGAAGGTGTTGAACGTCCTCAATCACATGACACAAATTACAATTTGGAGAGTCGGTCTTTCTCATAAGAAAAGCAAACTTTGCAGAAGGATAGTGTCCAGATCGTATTCTTAATGCTAACTTTACATACGTTCTATTTAAATTACGATCGTCAAACCAAAGGGAATGAGGAGGTTGATGTTGTATTGTTTTGTACCAAATACCTTTTGTTACGGATTTTGCCTCAAAATAGTCTTTCCAAATATTAAAACAGGTAACTTTGAATTTAGGAATTAAATCTTGGTAATCTGATAAAATTAATAACTCGTGACCTTCTATCGCAGCTAATTTTGAAATACGATCTGCCTCCTCATTACCGTGCAATCCGATATGTGCAGGAACCCACTGCAACCTCCACACAATGCCCTGTGTATTCATTTTGTGAATCAAACTGATTATGTCATAAGCTATCGATGCACCTCTGATACCAGAGATACACCGAGCTATGTGTTGCAAACCACTTTTACTGTCTGAAAAAACTACTACGTTGTTAAGATTATTACCAATAGCATACGACAATGCCCGGAAGATTGCAATGAGTTCCAGCGTCATAATTGACATTTCTGCATTAATTTTAAAGCTAAGTGTAAGTTTAACATTACTGTAGTACAATCCGACTCCCAGCCCTTGAGAACTCTTTGATCCATCAGTGTAGAATTGATTCCAACCATCATATTTGGTGTGTAATTCCATTATAACATTATTCAGTAGGACATTAGGATCAAAGAATTTTTTACCCATATTTACACAATTAAGATCAATTCTAATACTATTAATATTAACAGCCGACAGCCAGATATCTAAACTAAACATTTTGAGAACAGAAAATGTCGAAATCTCACATTGTTTGATATCATTGTAAGTTATAACTAATAGGGGCTTCTTTTTATTATCCCAATATCTAGTATTACTAAAACTATCTAGCTCATCTATATTGTTAACTGTTATATTATCAAGCCAGGAAATGCCTCGTAATACAAATTTATAAGCTAAATATTTTCTTCTTAAATCTAGTGGTACAATAATTAGTTCAGACTCCATCACATGAATTGGGGTACTTTTAATAAATCCTCCAACAATTCGCAAAGCCTGATTTTGTAATTTATCTAACTTGTCAATATGTGAGTTACCTGCACAGTCATACAAAAAGCTACCATAATCGATTCTGCTCCTAATTAAAGAAATATATAACTTCCGTAAATGTTTAGTGTGTATGCCCCAGGAGCTACCAGCTAATAGTTTTAAAGTATTAAGAAATTTAGAACATTTTATTATTGTTTCATTAATGTGTTTTCCCCATCGTAAGCTTTCATCCAACCACATGCCCAAATATTTAATACATTTCAATCTAGCCAAATTTTGCATATTTGTCGTCAAGCTCGGGGAATATCGTCTGTGACCTCTGCTAAATAGACAGTAACAGGATTTGCTAGCAGACAAAGTTAATCCAAGCTTACCTAACGATGTTGTTATTGCTTCGAGAGCATGTTGCATCACTATTTCAGATGTTTTAATATTTCTGTGACTAACAAATAAAACGAAATCATCTGCATACTGTGAGATTGATATATTCTGAATTTGATGACAAATACTGTTCGTTATTAAATTAAATAATAACGGAGATAATGGGTCTCCCTGTGCTAATCCTCTGTTTGTCCATCTAGTAAATGTAGGTTCATCACCTTCAGATTTAATGCTAAGATATCTTTCACTGAGAAAGCACCACAAATATCTACATAGCTTCCTTCCTATTTTGAGATCATCTAAAATTTTCATTGCGACATCTATTGAAATATTATTATATGCATTTTCGATATCGAGAAAACAGGCTAATGTGGGCTCATTTTTAGAGAAACCAATCTGAATATATGAAACAAGACGAGATAGAGAATCTAAACAGGATTGTGACTTCCTAAAACCGACTGCATGTTTAGAAAGAAGTTTATTTTTTTCAACAAACCACTCTAAACGCTTAAAAAGTAATAAATGAAATATTTTACAGATACATGAAATAAGGGATATGGGTCGTAATTTCACTTCATTGCCAGTATTAGCATTAGCTTTTGGTAAAGGGATTATTTTAATATTTCGCCATTGTAGAGGAATGACTCCAAACTGGAATATATTATTAAAAAATTGAAGCAAAAAGCACTTAGCCGAGTCAGGCAAATGGTAGATCATTGAATAGGTTATGCCATCTTCACCAGGGGCTGTATCTTTTTTCTTGAGACAATTTTTAAGTTCTTCCATAGAAAAATCTGCTTCCAAGGACAAATTCTTAGACATAAATGTAGGCATTTCATTGTTAACAAAATCTGGTGTAAGTGAATTTAACAGTTCGCTTTGTTTCTCTAAAGAACAATACGTACGTCTTTGTTTGATTCCTTTCATCCATTTCATACGACGCCATAGGTCAGAATGTGTAGTTACTTCATCAATTGAACTGCAGAAATTTTGCCAACTCAAGTATTTTGCTTTACGAATTAATATGTGAGATTCCTGGGTATATTTCTCTAAAAGAAATAAATTTTGAGGTGTCGGGTTACGACGAAAATTACGTAAAGCCAGTCTTCGTTGGGCTACTACCTTTGATAGTTCTGGTGTCCAATATTCTTTTGGCATAAATTTTCCAGTGGGTTTATTATAGTACTTAATGTATGGGATATGTTTATGACTAGATTGATGGATTAGATTAATGAATAAATTATACATTACTTGAATATTATTAGCACCGTCACAATAAATCATAGGACTTTTATCAATAAATTGCCGATATGCCGACCAGTTGGCCTTCTTAAAATTAAATTTCTCAAACATAGGAAATTCATTCGAAATGCTAGCTGATATTTTAACTATAAGGTGGTCACTACCCAAGTTTTCATTTAAAACTTGCCAGGATAAATTAATAGCTATATCTGAGGAGGCAAAAGAGATATCTGGTGATGTTTGTTGTAAATGTCTATTAACCAACTTCACGCGTGTGGCTGAACAATTATTGAGCGAAATAAACCCATTATCAAGTGCCGAATTCATAATTTGTATGCCTCTTGAATCTGTTTTTACGGACCAATTACTATGATGCCCATTAAAGTCCCCAACAATCAAGGTTTTTCTAGTTAATGACGAGAAAAGTATATCCCAATCGGATGCAATAGTACGCACTGATGATGGGCAGTAAACAGAAAATATGTATTCTAAATACTTACAATTACTGAGCTTGACACACAAAACCTCAATCCCTGAATTATTACTACAAAAATTGTGAACATGTGATTGGATAGATTTATGCACTATTATAGCCACCCCTCCATATGAGTCCAACCTATCCAATCGATAGATATTATAGCCATTTATATGTAACGGTTTATCTCTTTGAAGCCAGGTCTCGCTAACTACTGCAATATGAATGTTTTCTCGGTATAGCAAATCCACAAATGTTATTATTTTCGGACAAATGCTTTGGGCATTCCATTGAAGTATATTAATTTTAATGTCTTTAGAGGTGTTACCCATTTAAGTAGCTAAAAATTCGTTCCAAAACATCACCGTTAAAAATAATATTACTGAAAAATTTGGTCAGCTCTTGTGTGACAACCTTTAACACTGAGATACTTTTTTCTTCCCATGTCGCTTCTGACATTAAAATATTTTTAATTGTTATCCATATTTTCCTAAATTCAAATTTATATGACGATTGTTCATCCTTTTTTCTATTTTTATCTTCGTTCTGTAAAGTTTCTGCCTCTATTTCTTTAGGTTGTTCACTAACATCGCTATTTCTTTTTTGTTTCTTCTGCTTATTTTTTCTTTCTGGTAATTTTGGTTCAGAACTCGTGGGTATTTCACTATCCACCGAGTTTTCGTTAGCATAGTTACTTTCATCCTTGTCTCTTTGTAGAACTAAGCCCTGAACGGTCTTGTCACGGTAAGACATACCGTTACTTAGACTTTGACTGGATTGAAAATTAGATGACATGTTTTGTGTTGTATTTGAATTATTTTCTTTTTGCTTCATTTCATAGAATAATTTTAATGCATTGCGATAGGTCACTTGTTCTTTGCTCATTATCTCTCTAACTGATTTCTCTTTTATGTAAACCGAACATGTTTTATTTAGAACCAAATGATCACCTTTACAATTCAAGCATTTAAACTGTGTAATATCACAATTATCGTGTTGATCGTTGATTGAAATAACTTTCAAAACATAAGTAACTGTTATATATAGAAACACGTAAATCAGAATTAAAATATATTTAGTAGATTTTGAGTAAACAAAAAAATAGCCCTAATTCTTCATTTTCTATACCTACTAGCTGTGTTAATATGTACGTGTCGACGATAATATTGATGTAGGCCCTTAAAGGCAATAATTTATTTAATAAAATTTTGTAGCTATAAATACTTACCTAACTCCGAAATTCTCGTCAGAGGAATGCTTCCTGCAAAAATGATCATGTTTAAAAAAAGAATATGTTACTTAATTGACTAGTAGAGACAATGACACACGTGCAAAGATGTATGCACACGTGTGTATGCACACAGATAAACATCTAATTTCATCTAACATTTAACTTGAAATTTGATCCGAATTTCATTGCATTCATGCCACGGTCGCAATCATCTAATTAACACTAAACAAATACATGCGACACGACAGTTACCTATTCCTTATTGTAAACAGAATCCTCACAACCTACTCTAAAGCATCTTTCTAATACATTTAACATATTATATCCACATATCAATCAACTATCAAGTAAATTTACATGCGACAAAAAGACAACATTAGTTGTTCTATACACAACATCTCTTAGGACCTACATCATTTGGACAATTACTACTGTCCTAGATATTACGATCATGAGAGCCGAAAACATTTATCTATATCATTTGCTTTAAACATTCAGACACATAACCACCGTGTGGTTGTCTACATATACACACATAAACTGAGATGTTACGAGACCTGTATAACTCTTGGCTTGGCAAAAGTAACCTAGCTCTTCCCGATCTACTATAACGTCCACCTGAGAATCTAAAAGATGGCAATAGCCCTAAACGAGCAAGTGAACCGATGTGACGTTTTTCAAATTTATCACGGATTGTGTCATCTGTAAAAAATAAATTAAAATAACTATTACGAACAGTTGATTTTTTAAGCTCACAAAGTACTTCTTTCACACTTTATTCACACTAATGTGAGTATCATTTATCTATATTTATTTATGTATTTTAACTCACCTACAGATCGTTTTTCCCCTTCAATTTCATTGTCTTCAAATCCTTCATCTATTTCTTGATCAGGGTATGTAATAGCATATCTTTTGTTTCTTGGACTTTGCTCATAATAATGTGCTCGGTACAGTCCGTGATGTGGCATACCAGCTGTAACTCTCTTGATATAATTGTTATCATAGAAATCTTTAGCAGCATCGTCGTTATCTGTGTCATATACGCTATGTTTGTACAGTTGAGACAAAGCAGGGAATACATCTGGATTCAGCGATTGTTGGTAATCATAAATTTCGTTAATATCAATTGGGCGATCAAGTTCAGATAGTGGTGGAACAGAATTTTGATAGAATGGGTAGAAGTATTCATCTTCATTTGTTTCGTCTTTCTTGTGAATCAGAAGTCCATTACGTGCTAAGGCAGCAATGTTTCGTTTATCATTTGAGGGATTGTATTGACCCCTGCCACCACGGTATCCATCTCTAGCTAGTGCTTGAATATTCCTTTTCATTGCAGCATAACTACGTAGTCTTGCTATTGAAGCAACATTTCTTTTCTCTTGAGATTCATCTTCATTCCTATCCTGTTTTTCAGCTTCAACATAAGGCGATCTGTATGTAGGTAATAATCCATTTTTGGCAAGTGTAGAAATACCACGTTTATAATTTGATTTCGATGCGGTATTTTTCAGGTAACCATCTCTAGCTAAAGCCGCGATATTTCTCCTGGGAAATGAGGGCCATTGACTTACATCCGCCGGATAGCTTACTACCTATATTGCAAAACAAACCACAATATAAAATTATTCCTTAGACAAAATACATTAACTTGTGTTTAGACAACTAAGAAACTGTTGTTTCCAATTTCCGGAGAACTTGTTGTTGAAAACTAGTGATTGTTACTAAAGAAATTTATTATGTTTACTCTTTAAAAGCTTACCTCTTCAACGTAACATGAAAAAATCACCGCTAAAGCAATGACCAGAAGTAAATAGCCACGATGTCTCCCAATATTGGTCCTGGTCATCTACAGGACAATAAAACACAATAAAGTAAGGTCAAAATTCATCAAAATTATAAAATTCAGTATACTAATAACTTAATAGACATCTTACAGCTACGGTTACAGCAGTTAATATGTTCATTGTATTATAATTTCCATTTAGTTTTTTTTTTAAAAGATTTATTTAAAAAAAGATTAATATGACAAAAGATAACGATATCTGCTGAGTTTCTTACGCCGGTTCTTCTCAGCGGATTGAAAGTCCTGAACCGGTGGTAGGGAAAAAAATTTTTGGACAAATCATAGGAGCTTATTTTTTTTTTTGGCAAAAAGATAATATGCCTACGTGAAAAAATGATTTTTGATTTTGATTTTAATTTTGATCTTATTAATTAAGGCACCTCTAACACCATAATATTTACTACGGAATAATATCGTCTAGACTCTAGACCAATGAATCTAGAAGTTTTAAGAGAGACCTAAAAATAAACAAAAAGTTTATTGTCGAACTGTACTAAGGTAATAGACTGTCGCCCAAACGGATAAAAACTTGGCAGATTCAATAACGCTCTACATTATTGCTATAGTCCGAAGGATATTTTCTAGCAAACTTACACCATAAATTTTGTAACAAATCTCGCGTTTTGTTTTCGCTTCTGATTCGTAAATAATTGTTATTTGAAAATGTTGTTACATAGTATTGATTTAATTATATTGAAAACTAAAAAAACACACCTCAACATAAGCCTTTTGTTTAATCTGTGTCATTAGTGTATACCAAAAAATCTCTACCTTTTAAGGGGGTAAAAATTCCTTTAAACACTCTAATACATAATACAGACGAAGTTGATAACTAAATGCTCGTATAAAAAACCAATTAGTACTGTATTTGAAGATGAAACAAAATTGGAAACGTGATGTTAATGTCTTTGTGTATACAGAGCTGTCTACTAAAAGAAATGAGTGCAACATGAAACGACCTTCTGAAGTACAAGTGTATCTACGAGACCTCTTTGTGATATTACTGAATGAGTTGACAGCTACAAGTGAAGACATCTTCTGCTGTTTATTAAACATACAGCCATATTGTTTTTCAAATCAAATTTAGCGTTGCTTTGTAAAAATCATTGTTCCTTTAACTGCTATGAAATTATACATGTTCTACAACACAATATTTAAATGTTTGATTTTACATTACATACGACCTACTATAAGTAATAGGATTCCTACGGTTCTTTGATATATTGTATAGTCTTCACAAAAATACAAAACGGTCTAAAACAGCTAAGTTTCATTTATTGCACTATTATTTGCGTCAAATTTGCGTCTTATAAAGTAGGTAAGTATTCATTTAAAAATGGAATCTTTGTTCTGTTTTCTTTATACTTTTTTTTTTACTTTTTCTTCTCTTTTCAACCAGTATCTGTATATTTCATTGCTAAACAAAACACAAACTTCCTAGGTACGTAAGAGAGGGTTTTTGTTCTCGATTATCACGTTTACGAGGTAAGATTTTGACTTTTTCTCTGAGAATGATAATAATATCTACTTAGATTTTCTTTTTGGTACTTTTGCCGTGCCTATACCTATACTAATAGGGATAAGGAAAGTAATGACATGGTGGAACCTATCATTTCTTTTATTTGCTAATTACCTCTTTTTTACAACACAGAATCATAGCATAGAGTTCATAAGTCGTAACTTACATACAACCGCTGAGTCATAAATAGTCATAATTCAATATATCCACAGTAAACGACGAGCTTAATATTAACATATCGATATCGTTCCAACAATAACCCCTTTATCCTCGGTTCGATTCCCGCTTGGGACAGTCATTTGTGAGGTATTCATAAATGTCACACAAATATTTGTACTGCGTCTGGGTGTTTTCTATTTATCACAAGTATGTATTTACAAAAGAAAAGTTGTTTATGTAGTATATCCGTATTCTGGTACCCATAACACAACTGTATAAGCTTAGCTTGGGACCAGAGGACGTTGTGTGAAATGTCCATGAATATTTATTTTATTTATTTTATCTATTCCAACTAAAAGGCACTAACATCACTAACAAATATAATATTCTCTTTATGGATTAGGTACCGATTCATTCCATGCTACATGTTCTGTGTTCTGTTTGAGAGCTTACGGGATTTAAAATGCGTATAGAAAAATGTTAACATTATTATACAAATAATAAGAAAAATTTTATAAAAGTAGGGTTTCTGGAAAACTTTGCTTATACAGACTATATAACATAAATATAACAATAATATAAATAAAAATATAACAGACTATTAAAAAGATTTGTCTAAGTTTTCATCAAATTAGAAGAACTTTCAAGAATTATTGTTCCATTATAATAATCTTTTTTTTGGGATAAAAAACGTTATTTATACAATACTAAGATTGTGACTCCGTACGCGTAGCATCACTATTTTTACGTTAAGAAGTAGCCAATATCCTTTCTTTGGCTCTGAACTATTTGTGTACAAAATTTCATTAAAATCAGTTAAGTAGATACTTTTCAAGTTCATTAAATACATTCAAAAAACACTAATCTCCTTATTTTGTTATGTTAGAGTAGATAGTATATTAGATGGTGTTATTATAATTTCGCAAAATTCCGCTGGATGCAAGCGGCACAGGACCGCGTGCTGTTGGAGATCTACCTAAAAAATCAGACAGAGATAGCTGATAGATAGATGGTAAAAGTTTCTGTAGATCTCATGACAACAGATGAGCTATTTGCTTTGAGCTGAAATTTTATAGAAAAAGTTTTTCAAACGGTGTTTTTGCTCAACTTTACGTAATCAATATGAATATTATTTTCAAACTTATTAAAACAAATAACTTTTTAAAGTCATTTAAAAATACGAGACCGCAGTAAAACCATTATGGTTACCCGGCGGGAATAGGTGTGTATAAAATCCGCAGTATTAAACTAAGTATTTTTATTAAAGCTGTATAAAATTAGTTTTATGAGACGGTTTAAGGTTCCGTAGCGAAAGCGTACGACGGAATTCTATTACTGAGACTCTGCGGTCCGTTCATTAGTTCATCTATAATTCTATACTAATACTAGCTGACCCAGCAAACGCTGTTTTGCCATACTAAACAAAAAAAAAGGTTTGAAAAATAGATGTTGGCCGATTCTCAGACCTACTGAATATGCATGTAAAATTTCATAAAAATCTGTCAAGCAGTTTCGGAGGAGTACGGTAACTAACACTGTGATACGTGAATTTTATACTAAAAGATAAAACAAAGTCGTAATTTTTGTATGTATGTCCCTATGTGAGCTTATATCTTCAAAAATACGCAACGGATCTTGATGCGGTTTTTTTAATAGATAGAATGGTTCAAGAGGATGTTTTTTTACACAATTTGTTGGAGTATATTGGATGAGATATGATTAAACGTGCTGAGAATGAAAACGCTGCCTTATCTATGTGAGGTACAACAAAGTAATGTATGGAGGAATTGTTAATTACCTATAGTTTTCCAAAAAAGTCCGCGAGGGAATATATCTATCTTATAAGGAAAACCCGCTATACCCATAATACTGTCAAAAAAATTATCAAATTCAATACGGTGTTTTCAAAAGCTATTTATGTGTATATAGCAATATTTTTTACTAAATTAAGTACCTTATTTAGCTTAGGCATTCAATATAGATTATAACTGCTTTTCACAGTATGCAATTTAAATGAATATCTTAGGAGATATGACGAAAAAAGAATTACGCACGACAAAAAAACTTAAAACTGTTGGCTGAGCAACGCGAACGTTTCCTCGGTCTTTTATCTATACTCCAATGGCAATGTTTGGATATTGTATGAACGTAAGGATAATTGTTGTTCTTTCACGTAAAGACATTTTGCAAAAACCGGGAAAATTTCCTAAATTCCAAGCGTACGGAGTCGCGGGCAACAGCTAGTAGTATTATAAAGCTGAAGAGTTTGTTTGAACGCGCTAATCTCGGGAACTATTTGGAAAATTCTTTTAATGTTGAATAGTACATTTATCGAGGAAGGCTATAGGGTAAATAACATCACGCTGCAATTAATAGGAACATCAGTAAAAATGTTGCCAATGTTTGTATTTGTTATTATTATTTTATAAGAATACTCTTTCAAACAGTTTCAGAAAACTTTGTTTTATTAAACTTGTAAGTTAAACTTTTTAAAGACTATTAAATATTTATAAGGTATTTTATAGTTTTTTTCAACGCTTACCTTTACGACGATTTTCTTTCCCACTTTTAAAAAGCACTTTTATAAACTTTAGAACGATTTTTAAAAGCCACTTCTACTTTTGATGATTTATAAAAGAAGATCTCGGCGGGAATGGTGGTTGGATGGTAAACTTAGAGCTTTTATACAATTCCGAAGCTACAATGCGCATGCGTAATATCTGTAGGAAGGCGTTTTCTTAGAATAACGCACTACATAAATGCAGTTTCAGTTAATGTCAAAGTTAAGTACATTTGCTATGCTGATAATTCAGCATACATAATATCTCTAGTGGTTGTTAGTAAATTTTAAAAAAAAATATCTGTGGGACACGGAGATTTAAAATAAACCCTGTGCCAATACGCTTGGTCAGCGCAGTAGACCATAATGCCACACAGAGTGGAGGAGGCCAGTGCCCAATATTGGGACGTTAATATGCTATCCGTGTGGTGACGGGTTAAGAATACAAGTGTCACCACCCCATTTCCCTTCCCAGGGTGCTGTAAAAGCCAGCTAAGGAATATTGTACACAGATAACATCCTCTGTGAGAGACGGAAAACTCGAAAACAAACCCTGTGCCAACACGTCTGGTCAGCGCGGCACAGTAGACCATAACCCTCCAAAAGTGGAGGCAGCCCGTGCCCAACAGCGGGAGATAGTGAATCTAAAAAAACTTTGGTAGAAGTAGGTAGAGGTAAAGATCTTGAATAGCATAATTTGTTTTGTAAATGATAAAGAAGATTTTTTTTAATACCGATTCAAATCAATCTGGGTAATAATATTGCCAGGTTTTCGAAATCACGTGACCTGATTGCTATAACTTTTAAAATAGCAATTAATAATAAGTAGGTTTACATCTACATTGACGTCAATCTCTAAGTTTTAACCAAAAAAACTTCCTCTAGAGTTTTCCTTTGGTGAAATAACTAACACTATTTTGTTCATTTATATACATAAGGTATTGTTTCACTCCGTTATTTCATTGTCAACTGTTCCAAGGTTTCTTCTGAACTATTGCTCCAAATACAGTAATAACACAGTAAGCTTTATGTTGAGTTTTACATGTAAGTTATTTCAAGTTTCAAACACGTGGAAGCCGAATAAAGTTTTGTTGCAAAATCGATAAAACCAAAGCCATAAATTACTTTGGTATCGAAAACTCTAGTTAACTGGCTTGGCTATAACAAAATAAAGAAAATTATTTCTTCCTATTTCATCATGTTTTGGCTAATTTTCACGACCGTCCGCCTGCCTGACGTTATTATGTCCTTGGGTATATGTGCAAGTGTCATGCAACGTAATTCCTTTGCCCGATTTTTACGACGCGCGACGCCTGTCGATAAGACTTGGGGTGGCGACACTTGTATTGTTTTTGTCCATCACTCCGCGGTCACAAAAATAATACTACCCAAAAATTTGTAACAAACTTTATTTACATCATAAATAATACCTTTATTTTATACCTTCGATGTACCATTTAAATTATCTTCTTCGACAATTAAATCTGTAGAATTATAAGCAGTTCCGCTTTGATTATCTTCTGACGTAGTTTGAGGTATATTTGTTGATAAATTATTTATCATTACAGTATTGTTACTAGGTGTAGTTGTTACTCGTAAAGGCCCGTGTGTGCCTTCAGAAAATGTGTATTCTTCATGACATCCTTCAGACTTAAATCTCGAACAGTAGCCATTACGACAATATGGTAGAAATCCAGCGCATTGTACTAAAAGAGCGAAGTTTGCAGGGTAACAGTGAAGGGCTGCGGTACAACTAAGGCATTTATATCCAGGCTGAAAATATAATATTGTTTTGTAACTTCTCTCTCTCCAGCTCATTTACATCCCGTTGGGCAGGAGAGCCTTTTCCACTTTGAGAGGGATTATGGTCGAGATTTTCATCTCTCACAGTGGGTGTATTTCTAATGAATTTCTGTCTCTCACAGAGGTTGTTATCTGTGTACAATATCCCTTAGCTGGCTTTCACAGCACCTTGGGAAGGAAACTGTCCTATCAGTGTGGAGACGGATTAAGTTAAATATCTGACGTTATACAATGCTGGACATTGGATGCAAGCGGCACAGGGCCGCGCGATGTGGCGTTCTATGGGAGAGGCCTATGTTCGACAGTGGACGGATATGTCCAACAGTGGACGAAGAGAGGCTGATGGATGGATACAATGCTGGATGGAGATAGAACGTAGAGATAACCCTACGTTTAAATAATATTAAAGTATTTATAAAAAACCGGTCAAGTGCGAGTTGGGCTCACACACGAAGGGTCCGTACTGTTAATCATAATAATGGAATAAGGGCAGGTGAATAATGATGATTAATATTTTTTGTGATAGCATCATCTGATATCAGTTGATGTTATAACAACAAATTTATGTAAAAAACTGAAATTTGAGCTCTCTAGACGGACGAACGCCCTGCGAAATTTTAACAATCGAGTCCCGCTTTATCTTCTGTTATGGAACCCTAAATATATACCAACAAAATATTTCAATATTAAGGGCAAGGAAAATTCCGTCAATATCTTTGCAGAAATAAAAATCTGGTTCAAAGATTCTGAAACAGTTATTTGTATTTATGTTTTGGAAACATTGCACGTGCTTCAGAAATGCGTTATTTTTATCGGAAATGTTATCCAGTTATCAAGGACCCTTGTACGTGCGGGGACGGATTAAGAATATAAGTGTCACCACCCCATTTCCTCCCAAGGGCGCTGTAAAAGCCAGTTATGGGATACAATGGGATACATAGATACCATCGACTGTAAGACACGGAAAACTTGAAACTAAACGCAAACGCCTGGTTAGCATGACAGTTGCGTTAATGTGTTGGGGGGATCTAGGACCGATGGTGGTATTGAATAAGGGTATCATCTTTGCTTATTATAAAACAAAGTATTTCCCTATGTGAGCTTATATCTTCATAACTACGCAACGGATTTTGATGAGGTTTCTTTTATTAGATAGAATGGTTCAAGAGGATAGCTCTTTTGTATGATTTGGTTTCTAATTTCCACGCGTACGATGTTGCTAGCAATAGCTAGAGATTTTCTATATCAAAGTTAGAGATTTTCTAAATCAACATAAGCATTTTAGTTTTTGACTGATAAAAAGTTACATACCTCTGATCTGTAGGAGCAAGTCCAAGGATTGTAATGTCCTCTACCAATGGCGTTAGCGTATATATCTAGATGAGTGTGGTTTTCAGACGAGAAGGGTGAATATACTGAAAATAAAACATTAATATAAAGATCTCTACCTAAAAAATAAAATAAGGTAGAAAAAGTGATTACCGAACCACTACCTCGGAATATAGAACGGTATTGAGTTCGCTAGTTCTGATCACTTTTTCCGCTAGAATTAAATTTATTTTTGCTTATTTTAATTAGATCTCTACCGAACCAATCTATGCTTCCTTTTATACTCATTGTGAAAGCGATAAAATATCCTTAGATTCTCTTACCTTCAGATCGACTTTGAATAACAACAAAGTTCACCTGAAATTTTCAAAAACGTGAACAAAAAAATTATATTATATATAATTTGATTATTTTCGCAATTAAAAATGTTGACTGTTAATGTTACGGCTATTGGTTATTTTATAAGTTACTGACAAATAAAATTAAAAGAATAACTAACAGTGTTTTCTTCTGAACTGCGCTTAGTAAACAATAATACTTAGCTCAAATAAGTATATTTAAATTCATCAAACGTAGAGTAACTCTACATTCATAAAAATGAATTATGACTAATATAAAATTTGTATAGACTTAAGATTTTATTATACTCTTGAAAGTTACTTTTAGGGTTCCGTACCCAAAGGGTAAAAACGGGACCCTATTACTGAGACTTCGCTGTCCGTCCGTCCGTCCATTCGTCCGTCTGTCACCAGGCTGTATCTCAAGAACGGTGATAGCTAGACAGTTGAAATTTTCACAGATGATGTATTTCTATTGCCGCTATAACAACAAATACTAAAAATAAAATAAAATAAATATTTAAAAGGGGGCTCCCACACAACAAAAACATGATCTTTTTACCGTTTCTTGCTCGATACTAATAACTTTGCGTTATGTTGCATAGATAATGGTACGGAGCCCTACGTGCGCGAGTCTGACTCGCACTTGACCAATTTTTTTTAATATAATATTAGATAAAAGTTTAGTGGGAATCGATGACTTGTTCGCCGAAGTCATCACACAACGTGGTCCAGGAGTTTTGTTAAATTCTTCTTGTCAGTTACGTAAGCTGTTGTATAGCTACTTTTAAATTATTATAAGCAGATATTTTTATAATATTACCAGTAATGATAATAATATTACAAATTCCATTATATTCACATAGAATTTAGTGTTAACTGAAAGTAAAAAAAAAATATTGTGTGTAAATTAACCAATAATTCGTGTTTATATACTGCGGCAACCATTATGTTAATGTTATAAGTGAAGAATATTTTCTATAGTAGTGGAAAAAATACTTTCACGAGGTTTATGACATGTGTACAATATACATATCACTGCAATCGTAAATTATTGATAAAAAAATATTGATAGGCACTAGTTATAACATTTACTCAAAGCTATCTTTTTTATTTTCCCAACGTTTTTCCTGAATTGTACTAACTATTTATAAAGGGTTTGATCAGGTTAGGTTTCAATTGTGTGTGTATAGGTGACAATTTACAATCTGAAAATTCTAATATTTTTTACTGGTCCAAAATCTCCGAAATAGATTTAAATAAATCTTAAGTTCTTAACTTAGTATCATTTGAAACATGATAAAATGTCAGGGACACAATTTTCTCAGCGGTCGCACTGTCGATTTAATTAAGAAAGATCAGCAACTTATTAAGCAAAAAAATTACTGGCATCAAAATCAACAGATTAGTGACAGAAAGATAGCGATTTTCTTTTTAATTAACTTAACTTCTGTTGTCTACTTATTTGCTATCAAATCAACGGCCGTTTTCAATATTTTATCTATCGTCGATTCTTGCTATTAAAGTGAGACTAATCTGAACTTTTATCCTGACTTCTATATTCATAAAATATTCATAAAGCTTCTAATGACAGTATTCTCAACTGAAAATTTGACAGAAATATTTTAATGATACTCGAAGATTGCAATCTATCCGTAATCGTAGACAGGTTATAGAAAATGGACATAAATAGATCTTGACGAAATGTTAAGTAAAGTGTAAGTGTAAGTAAGTAATGAAAGTAAAGTGTAAGTTATGTAGCTGTCTACATAACTTACACTTTACTTACAAGGAGTGGTGGTGTACGCTCTACATCTTAATTTAATATCCAATGTAGCTCGTAAAGCAATAGATTCGTATAAACTCGACTTTAAAAATGTCACAAAAGTCCGTAAAGCAACGCACCAGTTCTATTGCGTCTCTAGTAATCCCAGGATACCTTAGTCATACGTCACAAATCAATACTAATAGGTCGCAGTGGGACTAATTTTATCATTTGCTGTCTGTATATGATTTACACATTTTACATACCCTTAGCTGTGTGTAGCTGAAGAAAATATACGTTTCCGGTGGAAAATATTGCGCCAAATTCTATTTTGTAAGAGTAACATTTCGCAGATTTTGATTTATTTATATTTAAACTGTAGTTGTTACTTGTGTTCGTGTCGTAACAGATGAAGAATACAAGTGTTACCACCCTATTTCTTCTCCTGGGTGCTGTAGCCACATATACTACGGGATACTATAAGCAGTAACAATAACTGTAAGAGACAGAAAACTCTAAACTGCGGCCGTATTATGAGCTTTTATTTACAGGCAGTTTACGCCGTGAATTGAACTATGTGGCAATTCGTACTATGAACAAAATTCTTAGTCAGTCAGTTCGCTAAACCAGTCATACATTAATATGTTTAAGAAGGTACAACTAAAAGTTAAAGTACTAACTAAAATATTCAACTAAAAGTTTTATTTCTGCCATAATACCTAATTTAGCCATGCAGTTTACGGCCTGCCTGGAACTTGAATGATTTTAAAAAGCACATAATACGACGGCTGAACCCTCTGCCAACACGCTTGCTCAGCGCCGTATAGTAGATATCAAAATCCCCCCGAAAGTGGAGGAGGCCTGCGCCCAACAGTGGAATGTTAATGATGATAGAGAGAGTTAGTTGTGTATGTATATACAAATATCTCTTCGCTGTTAGTTGAACGCAAGCCTCTCTATGGCACAAGTGTACCTACCTAAGATTTAGTTTCTGGGATTACAGAATAAACAGACGAACAGAAATATGCTGCAGCCTGCAAGAAGCACATGACACTTATTAGTATCATGCGATTCTTAGTTAAATTCTCAAGTTCGCAAACTCAATTTCGTTGTAGAAGAATTTTACTACCTAATTGTGTGACATCTTTAATTCAACATGTAGATAAGAACAAATCCACATTCCACATTTCACAAGTAGACGTACATCAACAATACCATTTATAGATTACAGGGATTTTAAAAACAAACTACAATTTACATTATTCATTATATTCTATTAACGGTTGTTTGTTTAGGCCTTCGCTTAAACCTATATATAACGGCCAGTTTCTATATTTTTATCTTTAGTATTATTTTCTTCGTTCGGGCCATTTAGCATTGCATTACTGTCTTGGATCTCTGATGGAGTAATATTCTCATTTGATGGTGTTTTGAACTTTGATGGTTCTTCAATGCATTTTGCCGCTTTAGTGGCAGAGCAATAACCATTGCTGCAGTACGGCAAACGACCAGCACATTGCACTAGGAGTGCAAAGTTGCCAGGATAGCAGTGAAGTGCTGAACTACAGCTAGTACACTTGTAGCCTGGCTGCAAATAATAAAAAGTATATTATTAGAAATAATAGCCGCATAATGAGGGCTTATTCATCCCATCAATTTTACTAGTAATTTGTTCCGGTTTCGCTATAGGGCCCGTGGTATAGCGGTAGGTAATTCTCAAGTTCGCAAGCTCGATTTCCGCTTATGAGAATTATACTATTTTGTGTCCTTTTTTGTATTCGTAACACATTTGTATTGCATCTAAGTGTTTTAAGAGGATACCAAAATAGCTTCGTGCATTTTTCTACGTACGAAGTTTTCATTGTTTCTTTAGATTGAATGGCTAGAGCTCTAATTTTTAAGTATATGTTTTTTCAATATATGATCTAGGATCGCATAAACTCAGAAACGCGATTGAAAAAAGTTTTCTCGATAGAAAATCTTAGCGAAACAACCTCTCTAATTTTTTATAAAACAAAGTCGTTATTTTTGTATGTATGTCCCTATCTGAGTTTATTAACTTCAAAAAAACGCAACGGATTTGTGCGGTTTTTTTAATACATAGGAATAACAATACATAGGTTTATGAGCTTTTTTGTATATTTTGTATGGTTTGGTTACTAAATTCCACGCGTACGATGTTGCGGGCAACAGCTAGTTATTTTATAAAATAATAGCTGACCCGGCAAACGTTGTTTTGCCATACAAATGTTAGGGGTAGACAAATAATTTGCAATAAAATTATATTGCGACTATAAATTTAAATGTAAACTATCCTATCTTTCAAGTTGGGTCGAATTGCACACGGTGTGCAAATCAAATTTAAAATCGGTTCAGTAGTTTAGGAGTCCATCGCGGACAAACATCGTGACAGGATATTTATATATATAAAGATTGATAATATAAAAAGCCGCCTTACCTCTTTAAAATAATTGCAGAACCAAGGATTATAATGCGCTTTGGCGATAGCACTAGCATACACATCAAGATGAACGTGGCTGTCTACTGCTCGTAGTGCATCTTCCGGTCCTGAAAAAAAGTAAAGTCCAAAATTTTACGAAAAATTTTAAACTCCATTTATTGATGTAAGGAAAAGCGCTTATTTTTTATTAATTATACCTACTCTTTTTGTAGAGAATTTTAATTTAGACACATTAGGTACATGGATGATGATTATGACAGTGGCAGATCCCATAGCTAGGGTAAAAACAACCAGTAGGTAAACTTAAAGCAAAGTCAATATACCTAAATATTTTGTGAATATGAACATTAATAAAATCGTTAGTTTTTAATTTATAACTTGTTTAAACTTACCTACGTCCGTTCTTCCTTGGATAAGAACAAGGTTTACCTGTAACAGACTAAGTTATAACAATAGGTATCTTCATATAAAAATATCCTATCACAATATTTTGCTTTTACATTGATTTCATAGTAATAATTATCGACATTTTGTTACGGCTAGGTATAGTACAAGAAGTTACTACCTATAATTACAGGGTTTTGTGTACATCTTGTATAGGAAACAAATTAAACAAATCTATTAAAAGCTTATAAGATAAGCTCATTAAGCTTACAAACGTTTAGCTATGGATAAAATCCTTTTCTGTTTAACTCTACCGATCAAAATGCAAATCCTATTTTAAATTGATTATTATGAGTAAAAGCAATTATGTATAAATATAAATTTATCTACCAATAATACTAATACAGATGAAAACTCCATTTTCAATTGCAATGCAAATTCCAACAGCTGTATATAACCTAGCTCGAACTAAATAGTTAATAGTATGTTACATACGTAAAATAGACACTGCTTATATACCAACTGCAGTGTATGTAAATGTATTTCATGCAAGACTATGCCTGATTAACAGTCACTGATATAAATGTCACTGCCACTCTGGAAATTAGCACGATAGTTAGGTTAATGTTTATTTAAAATTAACTGAAAACTTTTATACGTTCACACCAAGCACATGTGTTTTTTCTCTTAGCTCAAAAACGTTCATTGGAGGCCTGCTATCATAGCACGCTGATCAGTCATCTTAATAAAGTTTTTACGAATTTTTTTATACTAATTTCGTATTACTTATCCGCTTAGGCGCTAACTTCTAAAGCACGCCAGGACTGAAATAGCATGGCTATCTTGAGCTTTCACCACACAAGAGACTAAAGACATCGGTGACTACTATTTTTTATATTTCAGTTTATTGTGTCTGAAATAAAGATTATTATTATTATTATTATTTATTTATATATATTTATATCTCTCTTTTTTTTCAATAAAAAGAGGTAGTTTTCGCTTTTGTGCGGGCCTTAGCCAAGCAGGAAAGCTTAAGATATTGTTAGATCAGTGGCTAGAAATTTCCTAACAATTCTGCAAGTGTTGAGTATGGCTGCCTTTTGTAATGTTATGTATGTGAGTGGATGAATGTCTAGTAGTTTAAGACTTGTATGTAGTGTGTAAGGTATGACTCCAGTAGATGATAGTACAATAGGAATGGTTTTGACTGTGTTCACTTTCCATTGTGATTTGAGTTCTATGGCTAGGTCTGTGTACTTTGATAACTTTTCTGTATGTGTGGTTGAGAGGTTGTGTGTGTTTGGGACTGCTATGTCAATTAAATATACTATTTGGTTTTTCTTATCATGTAGTGTTATGTCTGGTCTATTAAAATGCACTGTTTTATCTGTGAGTATAGTTCGGTCCCAGTAAAGTTTGAATTCTGATGTGTCTAATACAGTCTTAGGGGTGTATTTATAGTAAGCTACTTGTTCTGATATAAGTCTGTATTTAAATGCTAAGTTTTGGTGAATGATTGCTGCTACTTGATCGTGCCTGTGTTTGTAATCGGTTTGTACTATTGCCCTACATGCTCCTGTTATATGTTGAATAGTTTCTGGTGAACCTTTGCATTTTCTACATGAGTCGTCTGTAAAATTTGCTAATTTCATTATGTGTTTTCTGTAGTTTTTAGTTTCTATCACCTGGTCTTGTATGGCGAGCATAAACCCTTCCGTCTCAGGAAACAATTCTCCGCGCTTCAGCCAAGCGTTCGACGCTGTCTTGTCGACGGTGGGTTGGCTAAGGTCGTGGAGATGTCTTCCGTGTAATGCTTTTCGGGCCCATTCAGCTAATTTAGTCTGTTTGTCTACTAGTGTTTGATTTCGTTGCTGCGTGTTGTCATGCAGATTTAAGGGAGTTAACTTCTTATCATTATATACTATTGCCTTGTGTAGAGAGGAATTAAGTGATTTGTTATGAAAATATGTGCGTAAGTTGGTTATTTGCTGATTGTGTAAGTTCTTAATATCTATAAATCCTCTACCGCCGTCGTTTCGGGCTAACGTCATTCTTTGTATACAAGATCTTGGGTGATGTTTCCTGTGTCGCGTCATGGTCGTATTTACAATTCTTTGAAGATTTTTTAGATCAGTTTTACTCCAACTAATGATTCCAAATGAATATGTAAGAATCGGGATTGCGTATGTATTTATGGCTTTGGATGTATTTTTGGAATAAAGATGACTTCGGAAAATTTCATTTAATCTATTTCTAAATTGTTGCGTTAAAGTAGTTTTTATGTCTTTATGTAGAATCTGTTTAGCTTGGTTATAACCCAAGTATTTGTATACCTCATCGTCGTCTAGGGATTTAATGATATCACCGCTTTGCGCTTGATATTGATGTTTATATTGTTGTCCTTTTCTAACAGAATTTATTTTACATTTGTCAATGCCGAAGTCCATACAAATATCTGCTGAGAAATTTTCAGATATTTGAGCAAGCTGTAATAAGTGATTTTCAGAAGAAGCATAAAGTTTAATGTCATCCATATATAACAAATGGTTTAGTTTATAGGTTGCTGTGTCAGGTGGGAGTTCTATATTATTTTCTTTATATGGTAAGTCGTAGCCTATATCAGAAGAATTTAATAAATTTGAGAGTGGGTTTAAGGCGAGGCAGAACCAAAGTGGGCTTAGAGCATCACCTTGGAATATACCTCTTTGTACTTTAATGGGATCTGTTTCTATTGTGTTGCTGTCATTACTTAGTTTAAGTCTAGTAGTCCATTTTGTCATAGTACTTTTTAGGAAGGAGATTATCTGAGGGTTTATATTATAAATTTCTAAAGTTTTAAGCAGCCATGTGTGAGGTACGGAATCGAAAGCTTTTTGGTAATCTATATACATAGTAAATAAATCAGATTTTGTTTGTTGAGTCTGTTTCATTACTATTGAATCTATCGTTAGTTGTTCTTTGCATCCCTGGCTGAACTTACGACATCCTTTCTGCTGCTCTGATAACATATTATTCTCGAGTATATGGTGGTATATTAGTTTACTTAAGCAGGATGTTATAATTTTGTAGATAGTTTGAAGGCAAGTTATCGGTCGGTATTTACCCGGGTCAGCAGTGTTATTCGGATCTTTGGGTAACATATACGTGATGCCCATGGTAATGTATTCAGGTAAAGTGTGTGGTTCGAGAATGAATTTATTAATAAAGTTGTAAATATATGGGTGTAAATGTGTAAATTTTTTATACCAGAAATTATGTATGTTATCCGATCCTGGCGATTTCCAGTTGTGCAGGTTTTTAATTACTTCATGGAACGTTTCTAACGGTATGCTCTGGAAATTCATGGTATTGGCGTTCAAGTATCTATGCTGTTCGGCTTGTATCCACTCAGCTTGCTCATTGTGAAAAACAGGGTTTTCCCAAATCGCAGCCCAGAAGTTACGTAACCTTTCATTGGATGGTAGATTACTATTGCAGTTTAGGTTTTGTGGGTTAGGTGGACGGATGAGAGGTGTATGTCTAGTGTCATTGTTAAGGTTGTTGTGTGAGTTAGTCAGTGAGTTAGTTTGTCTGTTGTGTAGAGTGTTTGTTTTTATACTGCGGTAAAATTGCTTTTCATTGGACGTGAATTGTGAATTTTGTGTTTTACGTAATGTACAGGCTTTATATCGACTTAATCTATTGCTTAAAAGAGATAACTTTTGCTTCAGTGTATCTAGAAATTCAGAAAGTTGGGTATTTGGGTTTTCATAAGTAGCGTGGTTTCTATAGCGTTTCTGAATAAGGTTAACGTATTCTATTATCTTATTGCTTCTATTTCCTCTAATGTACTGTGTTAGTCGCCCTATCTGTGCCCTTAACTCATATATTCTACGTTCCAATCTTATTTGCCATTTGGGTTTCTTTCTCTTATAGCTGCAGTTACTTTCATCTCTGGGTGGTATTTCAATCTTAGCTCCGTTGCTTCTAGCTGCTGCCCATGCTGCGCAGTACACGACAGTTTGCAGTGTAATAAACTCGGTATCAGCATTAATGTGTTTTGGTAAGACGTTGTTGTTAATGAAATGTACTATAATAGCTAGTCTCTTGGAAGGTTTTTGCTTAGGAATATAACTTCTCTGCGTTGGAATAGTATCACTAAAATAGGCGTAGGCCTCATCAAAATTTTTCTCTATCTTTGCACTAAGTTGAGGCGGAACTGCCGAAGAAATTTCTTGCGTGTTATTGTTTGTATTATATAGTTGGTTGTGTGTTTCAGATTGCATGATAGTGGTTGGGTCATTTGTGTGTATGTTAGTTGCTTCTAGTTCAGATGTTTCTATTATTGTATTTCCGTGTGCTTGGGTTTCGTGGATATCCTGTCTAATATTTAACTCTCTTGAAACTTCTTCTTTCAAAGCAAGTAGCCTTTCTTCACTTATATACTTATTGTTTATTATTAGTCGCCTTTGGTCAGCTACTCTCTGTTCAGTTATATGGTTTAAGTGTGGAAATGTAGTAATGAAAGATTGATGTAGTGGTCCTCTATACGCTGTAATATTGGTTTCAAGTTCGGTTATTCTAAAATAAGCTTTCACGATGGCTTCATTGTGCTCTTTTCTCCATTTCATTCGCTGGTTAGTTCCAATATTTAGATGGTTTTGAGAATTTTGAGTTAGTGTTTCATTTTGTGTGTTAGGGATAAAGTTATTTGTAGATTGGACATCTGTGTGATTGATTGGTGTACTAGTTTGTGTGCCAGATTGTATATTATTTATTTCATCTTGTACCTCGTTATGTATGCGTGTGATATTACTTGGCGTAAGAAGCTTTTTATTAATTATGGCCCTTCTTTGATCACCTACCCGTTGGCGAGTGATTGTGTTCATATCGGGAAATTTTTCTATGAATTTAATGTGTAGTGATGGTAAGTAGCCATTGACGTCAGTTTCCATTAAGGTAAGCTGAAGATACGTGCGTAGGATAAATTCGTTCATTTCTTTAGTCCATTTTTTACGCGTTTTTAAGCTGCTGGTGGTGGGTGCAAGGTTAACGACCATTTCGGCCTCTTGCACAACATCCTCCGACAGCGCAATACTACGAGTAGATGTTGATGATACATGAGATGATAGATATGAGTATGAGTTTGTTGATGGGATAGAAGGAAAGCTGCTGATTGAAGATGAATGATGATGATGATGACGTTCTGCAACAGCTTCAAGCTGGGCAGAAGCTACAATTTGCGATCCGTTGTCCCCCCCAGAATACGTGGGACAGCCCGAGCGAAGTCGCTCAGGACGGGATTCTCCATCGTTGCTAACTCCGGTACCCGCCTGGGGTAAATTATATCCGCTTCTTAACCGCATCGCATTTTGTTTTACTATAGCTCTGTTTGTCTTTAGTGAGTTACTGGCTAGAAAGCCGCTAAAGTCCGCCCCCCACGTGGTCACAGATGTTCGGACCGGACGTAGAGTTAGATTTGTGAGGGGCTTATTATTATTATTATTAAAAAAATTGGTCAAGTGCGAGTCAGACTCGCGCACGAAGGGTTCCGTACCATTATCTATGCAACATAAGGCAACGTTATTAGTATCGAGCAAGAAACGGTAAAAAATCATGTTTGTTGTATGGGAGCCCCCCTTAAATCTTTATTTTATTTTATTTTTAGTATTTGTTGTTATAGCGGCAATAGAAATACATCATCTGTGAAAATTTCAACTGTCTAGCTATCACCGTTCTTGAGATACTGGGTACGGAACCCTAAAAATCATGTTTGTTGTATGGGAGCCCCCCTTAAATATTTATTTTATTTTATTTTTAGTATTTGTTGTTATAGCGGCAATAGAAATACATCATCTGTGAAAATTTCAACTGTCTAGCTATCACCGTTCTTGAGATACTGGGTACGGAACCCTAAAAATCATGTTTGTTGTATGGGAGCCCCCCTTAAATATTTATTTTATTTTATTTTTAGTATTTGTTGTTATAGCGGCAATAGAAATACATCATCTGTGAAAATTTCAACTCTCTAGCTATCACCGTTCTTGAGATACAGCCTGGTGACAGACGGACGGACGGACGGACGGACGGACGGACGGACAGCGAAGTCTCAGTAATAGGGTTTCCGTTTTTACCCTTTGGGTACGGAACCCTAAAAACTAGCTCGTGTCCGCAACTTCGTACGCGTGGACAATAACAACCAAATCTTAACAAATCATAGAAAAAAGCCATCCTCTTGGATCAATCTATCTATTAAAAAAACAACATCATAATCCGTTGCGTAAATTTTAAGATATAAGCTCACATAGAGGTATAGATACAAAAATAACGACTATGTTTTTAATAAGTAAAGATGTTAGTAATTTAGTTTAATATAATTTCAAATTATGAATGGATGAAAGTACCCTGCAAAGACGAACAGATAACATAAAAAAAAAAGAAAACAAAATTTAAGTCAACAAACAATCCATATTGCGTGTGAACGAAGTATCACGACCGAAGAAAAAATAACACACGCGCCGCCAATTACGTTGTCACTTTCCTATCGTCACACTAGAGTAAACACCACGTTAAATAAAATAAATTTAGTATTATTTTGCGAGCTCTACTGAGCTTTAAAAGATTTACGGCCGTTTTCAATAGAATCTACGATTACAGATAGATCGTCGATAGAGTCATCCTCGTTTATCAGTAAGATATGTCTATCTCCTGTCAAATTTTCAATAGAGAATGCTGTCATCAGATCTTTACTTATTATAAAACAAAATCGTTAGTTTTGTATGTATGTCCCTATGTAAGCTTATCTTCAAAACTACGCCACGGATGTGGCTACGGATTATGATCCGGTTTTTTTAGTAGACAACATGGTTTAGGAGGATGGATTTTATGTATAATTTATTACGTACAGTTTGGTTTCTTAATTCCAGGCGTACGAAATTGCGGGGAACAGCTTTATTGATATATACAGATTAAGAACTACCGAGACCCTGATGATATTTTGAACTAGTCTTGAATGAAAAACTAAAAAGTTCTGTAATGGTTCTCGACAGTACCTTCAATCAGTATGTGTAAATCAATACTTACAATACATAATAAACACCCAGACGCAGTACAAACATTTGCATAACATTTATAAGCATCACATATATTATTGTCCCGTGCGGGAATCGAACCCGCGAATGGCAGTCCGTTACATAAACCACTAGGTCACTAGGCCCGTCGATATATTAATTTAATTAGTTAATTATAAGAATATTAGAGTCATGTTATTTTGTACCTATTAGTATGTATTAATAAAACACCTTTCAATGGCTTTAAAAAGTTTATTAAAAAAAATAAAGTAAAATTTTTCACAAAATAAAGTTCTTTCATTCAATCACAATAAAACTGGACAGATAATTACATCCTTTGACTTATTTCTAAAAATCTATAACACAATATGAAATTAACACTATTGCAGTATCTATAAAGAATGTAATAAAATTGAAACACGTCGATGTCTGTATAAATAGGATATGTATAAGAAACTTCAATAGTTTTTGTCAAAGCAATAGAAGCCAAGACAACCGTCTACATAATTTTTATGTGACTCTGTATAATTGTACGCTTATACTACAAAACTATTGCAGGGAATAAATGCTGCTCCAACCAATATATTGCTAACTTAAAATATAGGTGACATTTTTATCACAACTCATATCGCATCCTCTTCCTTCAGCTTCGTCCCACTGTTGAGCACGGACCTCCTCCTCCATTTTGGGACTATGGTCTACTAAGTCGTTTAACCAGACATGTTGGCATAGAGTTTATTTTCAAGTTTTCCGTCTCGCGCACAGGGTGTTATCTGTGTTATCTTTACCTGGCTTTTAACCTTGTCAAGGAAATGGTGTGGTGCACTTGTATTCTTAATTCGTCACCACACGAACAGTTTTTATCACATAAGAAGTCTAAATACCAAAAGAAACGTTTATTCTAAATGTCGAGGCCACAACGTCCTAACAATTTTTTTTTATCTATTATAAATTCTTTAATATACACTTTATTAAAAAAAAAAATTAATCTTACTGTTATATTTGATGTAAAGACTTTTCCTTATTTACTACGAAACTGGAGTAATGAAATTTAGATTAGCACAGTGAATACTGCTTTGAAGTAGGGACCATCACACCGGTTTTTTCCTTATTAACAATCTTATATACGAAAGTTATTGATATTATAATTTATTGTTGCCTGTGACTTCATACGCCTGGAATATATTATACAAACAAAACTTCCTCAAACCACTGTACCTTTTATCAAAATCGCCTCAAAGTTCGTCGAGTAATTTTTGTAGTAATTTAAATAAATAAATAATTTTAGAGATAATTCCCCAGACCTAAAGTCTGAGCTGAGATCCGAAATTAAATAATGGTGTATACCCAGGTCCCTAGGATATCTCCGTGCTCCACTGCGCTAGGTGCCCAGCTGGCAAAGGCCGTTTTGACTATCAGCAGTCCAAAAAACGACTTTATTATATAAGAAAGTTAAAGTTACTAATTACTGCCCGCAGTTTCACCTGTTTATAATTACTGCCCGCTCCTTGGATCTCAGCGTGATAATATTATATAGCCTTTGTAATTTAGATCCATAAACATAAATGCTGCAATTTCGTCACAATCCACATAGTAGTTTTAGTGCGAGAGTTACAAACATTCTTACATCCAAAAACATACAATCCAATCATTGTAGCCGAAAACTTTCTTCCCCAGACCCAGCTGTGGGCTTATAAGAAAATAACATAATCGAACTCGAAAATAAACCCTATGTCAACACGTGGCCTAAGTATGTAGATCAAACATCTTCCAAAGTGGGAGAGGTGCGTGCCCAACAGTGGGACGTGAATGGAAGAAAGGAATTACAATCACAAACTTGTTTCTAATTGTGATTTCAAACTATTCAATTTATTCTCCACATAATCTAAATCATGTATTCTTTCCAAAGTATTTACATTTGAGGGTAGTGTAACATTAACACTTTCTTCGAAAGCCGTATCCACTATATCAGAATTCACTGGTATATTCCAAATATGTTTCGATATTGTAGTATTTTGATTATTTATATCAATACTAAGGATATTATTCCCTTCTTTAGATATATTTCTAATATCTGTTGAATCTGTTTCATTTTGTGACTTTTTAGGGGTAGATAACAAACTAGTCATGTCATTCATTTGATCCAAGATATCTGAAAATACAATCAATTCAAAAACAAAATGCAAATGGTACGATTTTGTTATTGGTTTAGCCAGGCTTTGGGTTTAGATGGAGGTTCTAGTTTCTTTATTACGTTTCGATGGAAGAAGGTAGTTTGAGAAAAATAAAAATGTGACTTAAAGGTCTCTAAATTTCCTCTACATTTAGAGGGAATTTGTCCAAACGATTTTAATAAGAATCGCTCAAGCCGTTTGAGAGGAGAATGACCACTAAGACTTTTGCATTTAAAAGTAGCCTATAATCTTTTTTTTTTCCTTACCTTGCCTCTTGACTGACGGTCTTATATATAATGACTTATCTGAGGTTTAAACGGAGATTTTATCGGAGAGATAATAGACGTTTTGGCGTAAAAAGACTATTATGAATAACAAGTTTTGACAATTTTCGCGAAACTATTTTAGCGAACTTTTAAACCTCCGATAAGTCATTATGAATAAGACCATAAATATTTCCCTTCCATTTCAATAATCACAAGTTCAATAGTTCCGCGCGAAAGCGTTACTGAGAGGGTTATTTTCTCAATTACATAATAAAATAAATAAATATTCACGGACATGTCACAAAACGTCCTCTGGTCCCAAGCTAAGCTTTTATGCTTGTGTTATAGGTACCAATAATATTAATTGTAACATTATTAAAGATTATATCAAAAATACTTACCAGTAATTTGCAAGGTAACATTTGTATCAATAACACTATGTTTATCATATGTTACATCAAAATCATCTTTCTGATCTAACACGGGTAGTTTACACTGTCTATTCAGAACAGCTTTCCTTAAAGACGGCCGTTTTGTTATTGGCGAAAAATTATACAAAACACTCGAAGATTCTCGTGTAATTTGCACTTTATCAAAAGTTTCAGATTTCTTCTCATGAAATATTTCATCCAATTGCACAGAAAAACTTAGTTCTGTGTTTATTTTACTTTTGAAACGTTTAGTCAACTTTATTAATGGTATGGCTTTTGTTGACGAACGCAAATTACTTCTTGCGAAAATACTTCGGGACATATTTGTAATTTTTCTCGGGGAATTTACATAAGTTTCGAATTTCTTTCTTATTGTGTGTGTAACATTTTTACATTCAATTTCTTCATCGCCTTCTAATAATTCCTCGTTGTCTAAAGGCCGGATTAAATTATGTATTTTATTGATCAATGTGTATAATAGCTTTAATCTTTTTATAAGTTGATCTATGGTTGTTTGTTTGTTACTAGACATATGTATTTCGTATAAAAAATCGTCTTTTGTGCATAACAGATTGCTTACGACTTTGCATTCCTTTTGTACTGTATCAGAAAGAAATTCAATAATAATTACTTATATTTACACAAATAAAAGTTAACTATTTAGTAAATTTTTGATATCTCTCCAGTCCATTAACGCCCTATTGTTGGGCACGTGCCCCCTCCACTATGGGAAGAATTATGGTCTGCTGTGCCGCGGTGACGTGTGGGCGCAGGGTTTATTTTCGAGTTTTCCATCTCTCACAAAGGATGTTATCTGTGTACAAAGTCCCCAAACACCCTGGGAAGGAAAAGAGGTGATACGTGTATTCTTTATCAATCACCATGCGCAGTGGCGAATTTACCCTAAGGCCTGGTTGGCCCCAACGAAGTAATTTCATTATGTAGTCTATATGCTGGATGCTGAGAAAAGGGCGGCTGATAGCTTGGGGCCTAGGGCAGCCGAGACTGCAAATCAGCCGCTGACCATGCGGAGAAATAATAATAATAAATAAATATTCATGGACATTTCACACAACGTCTTCTGATCCCAAGCTAAGCTTAAATGTACATATTATATTATTCATATCTCCTCTCCAGCCCAGTTACGTCCCACTGTTGCGCACGAACCTCCTCCACTTTGGAGGGATTATGGTTCTATTGTGACGCGCTGACCAGGCATGTTAGCACAGGGTTTATCTTCGAATTTTTCGTCTCTCACAGAGGATGTTATCTGTGTGCAATATCCCTTAGCTGACCTTCTACCTTAGCTGGAACTTGTATTCTTAATCCGTCCCCACACGGAGATATATATTCATATCTACTTATGGGTAATTATTGAGATGTACTGACCACTTTGCCACTAGCCAATTGGCTAAATAAAGAGAGAGAATATGTACATAGAGAGTAAGGCGAAAGAAGGCATAATTAAAATAATGTAATCTTATTCTAATTCGATGTACAAATTCTTTGACTTGTAACTTATGTTATCAATTAATAAATGAAATGAAATGAAGTCACGGTCAAAAGAGTGTAGCCTAGTGTAACGACATAACATACCTTTGTCCAAATCAGACATAAGCGCAATCAGTTTGTCATGATGCATAAGAGCGTCCGGTTCACATCTATCATATACATTAAAAAACTGTTGCACCATACATCCTATGTTTATAACTTCACAAACATTAGCATTCATGTAAATATTCTCTTTTATCACTACAGACAACTTCTGATGCATCATTTCTTTTGATTTCTGAAATGCAAATATGTGTAGGTATAATAGACTAGCTGTTGCCCGCGACTTCGTATGCGTTAAATTTATGTACATTTGTACAATTCAGTACATTAAATTTGTCGAGGAAGGCTTTATGCTATATAACATCACGCTTCAAACAATACGCGCAAAGCATCAGTGAAAAATGTTGCATAATGGGGAAAATTCTAAATTCGCAGGCTTCAGCTAGTTTTACAAATAAAACCACTGTTTAACATGCTAATGATTTTACTTTTTACTCTTATAGTACACAATCATATTATTATCTACAAGCAGTTTCCTGCGATCGCGTTGCGTACGCGTCAAATTTGGAAACAATACACACCTTTTTCTTATAAATGGCACAATATTCTCTAAGAATTCCGTTTTCTGGTGCAATTTTGAAATATTATTTATTAAGAATTCACAACTTACCTCAGCAAACGCAGTTGGATCAACAATCAAGTAAATGCTGTCACGTATATCTTGGACCTCGTTAATCCATGATCTTTTCAATAACTGTGTGTGATGACTATCTAAAGATAGTACGAGAGATGGTACCAAATGAGGATCTAATGCTTCTAAGCTAGCGAGACCGCTGCGAAGGGATAAAATTCCTGAAACACACAACCTAGTGTATGACCAAATCTTGGGTTTTTTTTTATACTACTAAGTTGGCGAACAAGCGTATGGCCCACCTGATGGGAAGCGGTTACCGTAGCCTATAAACGTCTGCAACACCAGAGGTATCACTCGCGCGTCGCCGACCCTGTAGAAATCGTTTGACACCTTTTTTGAAGAACCCCATACTCCAATATATTTTTTGAAGAACCCCATAATCCCATAGTCCAATGGGAAAACCTCGGCAGGTAGTTCATTCCTTACTTTAATTGTACGTGGTAAAAAATTCCGATGGAATCGTACCGTACGCGATGGTATAGGTTCTAGAGTGTGAGAATGAACTCGCTGCCGGTGACGAGAGGTGCGATGGTAAAAACAGACCGTTGGCACTATTTCAAACAATTCGTCGGAACACAGCCCATTATACAGGCGGTAGTGGAAAGAGAAAACGTTACTCAGAAGCTCAAAATAAACTAATATTGAATGCTGGAAAAATATAAATATAGCAAATCCAAATATAATATAGACCAAGTCTGCTACGGCAATGCGGCCAAGTCCGTTATGGTCAAGTGCCAAAGTTCGCTTAGGCCAAGTGACAAGTCCGCTAAAGCAAAGTGGTCAAGTCTACCAAGGTAAAGTGGCCAAGACCACTAAAGCAATGTGTAGACTTGAACTTGGACTTTATTACTGCTGACTAGGCCTATTGCGAAAGCATTCAGTGGACTATGCAGGACATGTCCAGCAAAAATCGTTTCTGTATTTGGCCATCCTTGACTTACAATTAATGAGCCTCTCAAGGGATTAAGAGAGGCACTTTTTATTTGCTCTATTACTACATTTCATTATTAGTGAATTAAATTTACACACAAATGGTAACAGTGTAAAAAAACTTACTATTCTGATCAGAAGAACACGACACGGCAAAATTTCCTATGTGAAGCAATCTTTCATTGTATAAATCAAAATCTTTTATGTATAAGCAATTCTCCATCAAGTCGTCTCCATCTTTCATAAGACAAGAACATCTTCCATTTATATTATTTCTGAAATGTTCCATCAAAACCTCTATAGGAGTCTTGCTGTAGCTAAAACAATGAGCCACTAGCGAAAGTAATGCCGTATTTGTATTAGTTTCTAATGAATACAAAACATCTTTTAGTACATCAATTAAAACATTAACATTCGATGGCATTATAGGCAGTTTTAATGTTTCTATAGTAGCCTTTAATGGAAAATCAGGATCTCCCTGTACCAACTCACTTAAAATTGCTTTGGTTTCTCTTAAAACCTGAAAGAAACAATTTGATATAATTACAGATGATTATAGTTAAAATGATATTTATTGATTGTTTATTTTTTTTTCACTAAGCGACCGTGAGCGCTTCAATGTTAACGCAAAATTGGAACAAAGTCATCTAGCGGCGTCGAAAGGCACCGAACCAACTCCAAAAGTTTTGTAGAGTTTGGTAGTAGGGTTTGAACCCCAAAACCTCTCTAACTAACATAAGATAAAGAAAATAACACTCAGATAAAATAACAGAATTAGAAAGAGAAAATCATTCTTTTTTGTTTACATATCAAATCAAATCAAAATAATTTATTTCAGATTTAAAATACATATAACTTTAAATCCATAATAATATTTAAAATCATACAATTAAAAATTAAATAAGACATATGAAACATCAAAATTTTTCTACTACCACCGCAGACACGCCTTCCACTGAGAAGAACCACTACAATACATACCACTTTACATCGAGCCTTCACCACAAGCTGATCATCAGTGAGACAATATCTACATAGAGTCATAGCAGACAAAAGGAGTTCGTCAACGGAAACGTGAAGCTCAGTAACACAATTAACCATCTGTAAATAAAAAGATAATCTAAAATCAGGCCATCAAGGTTTGCGCATTCCGCAGACACTGCAGTTACTATATATAATAAATAAAAATAATCTGATAATCCTAAGGCCAGGACCGCACTACGCCAGACCGCCAATTTGCTAAAAATCGGATACCAGATAGAGGTGCCCACATTACACCATACCCCACATCTACATTTTCCCAGAATGCGAAAACGAATGACGCGATAGCAGCACGGACTGGACGAACAGGGAACGAAATAGACGGAATCCTGCTTACGTTACTCTAGCTTGGTGGCTTTACCAAGTGGCGGAACACGCACATCTCACGGACATAAATCATTACATCCGATTCGACAAAGCCTCCATATTAGCTTGCAAGAGAAAAGTTTTTGGTACCTCGTAAATAACGCGAGGCCATAAAAATTCGTCGATATCCGAACATGAACAGAGATTTTGGCTGGTTGCTATCTCCGTCCTGCTCTTAATGCGTCATCAAAATTGAAAGTGGTTGAGTTAGAGAGCAACACAGTAAGCAGTGTGTGTGATGGTACTCGCGCTAACCAGGATGTTGTGATTGCCGACAGCAAGATGAAATCACCCTGTGTCATCGACCACTCATCACCACCTGGTTTGGTGAACATCAGAACATCCACCACCTCAAGACCCTCCGCCCCCCGCACTGTCACAGCAGGCTGTACGAGCTGTCGGCCACAGTGCACGCCGGAAGGTCGCAGACACCGCTGCACACTCGTCCTGAAGATGAGCATTGGATATGCTCGAAACCTGGGTCGACATCATCAATCCCATAACAGTGAGTGTTAGCAAGTAACATAATATTTCTAGCACACACAATCGGTGAAAATGCCAAGCTGATCAAATTTGCTGGTCCAGGGTAGTGGGATCCTGGCCTATAATATATTTTTATAAAATAGGGATGTTGACTCATGTAACTAATTCATGTAAAATTACGTTTTATAGATTGAAGACAGTATTTAGATACCTAAAATATTGTTTTGAGAGTTTAATATCTTGATAAAATTAAATAAAAATTAATTTAAATTGCATTATTTTGTACACATTATTCCGTCTATTTTATAATAATTTATCAGTGGAAATTGGATTATATTTTACACAACGCCCTTGGTCCCCAATTAAGCTATACTTCCTTGCTTTTGTTATGGGCAGGTACCAGAATACGGTTATATTATGTTCGAAAGTATAATATGTATACTGTTTTTAAGACAGTGCAAATATTTTTAAAACAATTATTATTGAATACTGATAATAAAAGAAGTTAGATTTATTATTTTATAAAAGAATACAATCTAAATTAATCGATAAAAACATCGATCTTTATGCTAAGTGGACACCCCTACTATCAGGCCTCTGACGTCATCGCCGTCACTTGACAGCTTGGAGCATTTTGGCGGGAATTTTTAAAATAATTTTTAATTTCGCTTAAAATATGTATTTAAAAAAAAATATATTGTCATGGTGTTCAAGTAAGACCTATCAACAAAATAAAAGCAATTTCAAAAAATAGTCAACATCCCTATTTAAGGACACTTCTCATCTTAAAATCTCATTACTTACTTCACATTTCCACTGATCCTGTACTTCAGAGCCTTTGTAACCATTTTGGTATACAATATCAGAAAGTTTATCCAAAACTTGAAAGGTATGGTCAATCCAATTCACAAAATACATAGGAATTACTGTTAAAGAATCATTAGCAGTTTCATTTTTGTCTGGAGAATTTTCCAAATGAGACTTTATCCTTAGCAGTCTGTTAATACACCACGAAATACGTTCCACAGTATAGACGCGACTTTCCTGTAGACAAGAGATGTAAGTTTAGTTTCAGAATAAAGGGTCAGTTCATTGCGGCAGAAGCAGAATCAAAATTGCTGCATCAAAAGCAAAAATATTATAATACTATAAATGCAAGAGAGCTAGATTAAGATTAGTTCAGCACTGAAGCTATGTTTTAAGCTGCATATTGACAGTAGTTAGTCACTCCCTCTTTGGATGAATTTCGTTTAGTTGTATTATTGTGATTAATAGATGAATAAATACAAATTTATTGAAATACAGTGATTGATACAAATACAAAGTGATACTATTACAAAGTTAAATAGTGTGAAACCTTACTTGTAAGAATGTTCTTGAATGTATTTCCATCTTAAAAATATCAAGTAGATTAACGGCACATTTATTTATTTGACTGGAACAGAGAGTAAATACATTCCAAATTCTTGTCATATCTTCTTCTTTATTGCCAGTTACCATGAGTTTATTACGTATAACATGTATCAGAGGGTGAACGTTGTCTAGTAAAAACCGCTGAAAATTAAAAAATATAATTAAAATTACATTTCAAAATTATACTAATACAGGTAATGAATATGTTACCTTACTCATTCTATTTCTTACTAGCCATTTTAAAATTTATTATATTGCATTTTTGAAAATATTTAAAATACTATTTCAAATATTATTTAGAAAAACTATTTATTTAGAAATGTTTAATGAGATTTCTAATTTATGGTTTAGTAACTTTATACATACCTAACTTGATTTGTATTAAATTATTATACTTACCAAAAGGTGATTCGTCGCCTCTCGTGCATCTTTGGGTAATTTTGTAAGCTCTGGAAAGCTTTCTTGTAGAGATTCCATTGTACTTGAATAATACAGTTATCATTAAATCCTTGTCAAGTATTTATGTAGTTTGAGTAAGTTTTTGTGAACTTAGTCACCACTGAAGGAGTAAAGCAAGTAAAAAACTAATATAACACTAGGCCCTTTAGTACTTTTATTTCAATTTAAAACAGAAATCATCTAAATAATTTAAATAAAAAAAGTATGTAAACAAGTTTATAATTTTGAACTCAACTGATTCAAAAAATTTCATTCCCTTTCATTCGAATTCATTCAATTCAATGTCAATGGCATTACAGCACAGACTAATAGCAAAATAAGTGCATATAACAGGTATATTACATTTATCTAGAAAATGTCTTCCACATAATATTAGCCCCGTTTTGCAATGGCAGAGCATAATGCGACTCAGTGCCGCACAATGCTGACGCTTAATTGGAACGTGCATTAGTTTTAAAATGCGCCAGCAGAGTGCGCTAAGTTCAGTGTTGAAAAAAAAATTCTAAAATAAACATTGTATTCACATTTTAAGTGTGGAATATAAAAAAGTCATTGTTTATACCTTCATCCATACTTATATTTATTTATTTTTTAACACAGCTTGAATTAACTTTGAATATTTCCAGAAAACTCCGACGAAAAGAAAGCCTTAAATTTTTTTTTAACAATAAATAATATAACTTACGATAATAAATAAATAAAATTTCAATCAATGCCAATTTAAAGAAAAAATACTTGTTAATTTTCTGTCGCTGAAGTTGATATGGATTGCACGCATCACTTTTGAGAGTGCTCGATTGTGCGATGCGATGCTGTAATTGGAACACTCAACGTTGAGCATTGTGCCGCATAATGCGCTATTGTGCGCTGATTGGAAAACGGGGTAGGTGATGTACGCAAAAAAATATTCTACTACTTCTATGTATGTACGATCTTTGATTAACCTGTGTAGTGTGTAAAATAGAGACTTATCGCGTCACTGCTTTTGACATAAGTTATGTCAAACACGCCATTGTTATTTCGGCCGTCAAATCCGAACAAAATCGAATTATTTTATTTAATAAATAAAGATTCAGAAAGTACGCAACCATGAGTGAATTAGTTTGGGGAATCAAAAATGGTGACATAGACCAAGTCAAAGACATAGTAGAGAATAAAGTAAGAAATATACTTTTGCCCAAACTTGAACAACTGTAATGTGAATATTAGCTATCGCCAGGAGAAAGCGATCTTTCTCGCCTTGTTCTTCTTAGTGTTGGCAGTATTATCTTCTTTTGTACTGTGCTATTTTTCGAGTAATATCTGTACTGAAGTGAAACAAACAATTTTTCACAGTGTATATCTACATCAGCAGTTTCTATCCTTGAATTTACTAATTTTCGAGTCCTAATTCAATAGTAATCACAACATTCGCAACCGTGTCACTTGAATTTCTAAACTACAGCTACTCCTAAAGCAGTACTAAAATAATTCGGCATTTATCTTTCAGAAAATTGATGTCAATGCCTTGATAGATGGTAGAGTACCTCTTCATTTTGCTGCAGACTATGGCCAAACAGCTGTTTTGAACTATCTATTGGATAAAGGTGCTGATCCTAATGTAAGCTCAAAAATCTTTAAGATTTTATTTTAAATATATAGGTATAAGTGATTTCCTAATTAATGTGTTTCATTTCAGATGTTGGATAAACATGGAATATCTGTATTGTTAGCAGCTATTTGGGAAGGCCACACAGACTGTGTTAAAGCATTACTTAAAAATGTAAGTTAAACTATCTAGAATTTGCTACATAAAAATATTAATATGCATGACTGGCAATTTTACAGTTATGGCAAAAAAATATCTTTATACATTATAATTTATTCTCAAATGAAAGTGTTCATCATGAGATATGAAAAGGTGTGTAATTTAACTAATAGTGTTTAATAAATACATGTAATAACTATAATTTTAATGTTTTAGACATAAATATTAATTTTATGAAGAGAAAGTGCAGGCTATGATGATCACTGTTTAAAGACTAAAGACTTGATACCATAGGAACAACTTAACAATCATAAATTTCATATTTTTCCCAGCTATAGTATAATGTACTATTTCATTATTCTAAGCAGGAAGTAGTCAAGTATAACATGTTGGTTTGATATGGGCTTTACCCAAAGGCAAAAAGTTTGCATACACCATCTTGGTTTATTTTAAGCTATCCTTATGTGGTTATTGTTAGCTCAGTAATCTATGTAATTTTATATAATGTATGTAATAGTTAAACATGCACACAAAGTAAACATTTGTCTAGTGAGTATATAAAATGTTAAAGAAAAAAAATAATTCAGTTTTTAAGAAGTATGTTTGGATCGTAGCAGATGGCGCTCTATAGTCTCTGCCTACCCCCATGGGAAAAAGGCGTAATGTTATGATAATGATGAATTATTTACCCTTTTTTTTTCCTTAATTTTTTGAACCTTGATAAAGTTTAGTTACCATATCAACCTCATGGATTGGTCAAACATTGTTAATTCAGCTTGTACTCTGTCTAAAGGACTCTTAACATGATTAATATGGTAATAAAATTATTGCAACATCAACATCGTCAACAATTATTTTCAATACATTCTCTTCTCCAGCCCAGTTACGTCCCACTGTTGGGCACGGGCCTCCTCCACTTTGGGAGGGATTATGGTCTACTGTGCTGCGCTGACCAGGTGTGTTGGCACAGGGTTTATTTTCGAGTTTTCCGTCTCTCACAGAAGATGTTTTCTGTGTGCAATATCCCTTAGCTGACTTTTACAGCACCCTTGGGAGGAGATGGGGTGGTGACACTTGTATTCTTAATCCATCACCACACGGAGTTGTTGGAGTTCAATACATTATGTGCTAAATATTGTTTCAGGGTGCTTCCAAAGATGGAAAAACACCAGATGGACAGTCCTACATAGAAGCTGCAGAAAAGGAAGAGATTAAGGAACTTCTCACATAGAATAAGGAAAATGCTTATCTAAATATTATAACAAGTGTTCGCTCATATTTATGATTTGATGCTAAGGTAAAAAGCCACTGAGATGAAACAATAAATTTATCATTTATACTATTTTTACATGCATTTATTTACATTGTAATGAATTATTTTTATAAGCTCAACATATTAAATTATAAACTATGTATTTAATTGTGCGTCCATTTTGTAGCAAGCCTAACATGGTGTACTCTTATGAGGATAAATTAAATCACTTTGTGATGTTAGCTCATCAGTAGTGCTTGCATGAGATTGTAAGAAGCCCCATTATCTAAATTTAGCTAATAAATTATTTAATATTAAGGTATAACTCAAATAAGATGTAATTTTTATCATGAAAATAATAAACTGATTATTATAATGATCTTTTTATTAAAAAATTATACTCTCTGTAATGTTATCAACTCAAAACCTGGATATTTTAAATAAAGAAACATGAATGGTATGACATGCTAAAAGTTAGACTACTAGTTTCTAGCAGTGAATAACAAAAGCACTAACAAAAGTTTAATAGTATTGCAGACAATAAAAATTCAGATTTATTACAACTAAAGATATTTCATAACTTACTCAGTACTTTAAGACAATTTAAAAATAAATTATGGTAAAACATATCACAATTACAGGCATGGCAATCAGGTGCTCAAGTCCACTATTTTAGAACAATTGTCATACCGGCACGATACCGTTGCAATTGAAGTCAAATATCCGTAGTCTGCTATATGCCGTCATAACGGTCTTTCAATGGTAATAGAATTGTCGATCTCTTTTATCTATGCATTGAATTTTCGGTCTATTTTATCTATGGATTGTGTTAGAATGGTATGTATGTGTTGCCGTTTTTAAAAAATGCGTTAGTTGAAGTGATTTTCGAAAAACTACTAATAAATTTAAACATTTAATCATGCTAGATTTCGTTTAAATATATTTGTACATACTATTTATTAGTATAAAAAGCAATGTGAAGTTTAGGAGATTAGTAAATTGCAATAAATTACAAAGAACAATTTCTAATATTTCTATCTATCTATTTTTTATTTATGGCAATCTGTCGACACAGGACAATTTAAAAATATTACTGTCAAATTCAAAATAGCAGACTACCGAAACATTTCAGTCATTGAATTGCAATTGTGAAGCAGTTGTGTACGAGACTAGCAATTTATGTCACTTTGACAATTGTAAGTCAATGATGAAGTCGTTATGACGACACATTAATAGTAGACTACCAAAAACTTTACTATTGCACCATAATGGTACAATAATGGTACAGTTGTGACACCGTTGAAATACCCGACTCAGGGCCCTGTATCTTTGGTAGTTATGTCAACATTCATTAGTTATAGATCACTGCCTGAGTATTTCTTATATTTGCTATTCCTTTGTGGAGGGCAGTAACATGCATTTTTTTGTGCATCCAAATATGATTTACATCCAAGGGTCAATGTACCTGTAAACAGTAATTTAGCAGCTGTTTTGCATCCTGAAAAAAAAATGTTTTATTAGAATTATTTTCAGCAATAGAATCTAACACAAAAGCAAAAAACAACAAATAGGTTTGTATTATTGTGTATACAAAGTGGTATGATATAGTATTATGATGAAGGCAATGAGGTTTTTACTTCCCCAACTCATCCATTGCTATGGTATGTGCCCTGAGCCTCACCAATCCCAACAAGAGTTAGCCCATCACTTGAGGCTCGAGCCTGTGAGAGTAAGAGAATCAGGGTTGCTTTAGTAGAAAAATTCACCAATTAATCTGTAAGCCTAGCTTTGATTCTGTTCTCTATGTAAGCAAATAAATAATTTGAAAATGTACCTTTTGAAATAGCATCTCCTGCCATATTCATAGTTTTATATGTTTCACAATAATTATAAAGGCATCTTTTAAAGTCTAAATCACAGGTCTCTTTCCCATTATTACAGGTGTCATAGCAAATATCATGAGTGTCACAACATTTCGTCATTTGCTCAAGAGGTAAATACTCTGATGCAACTTCAAACCCAAGTGAACCGCAGCCATCAGATTTTGGCACATGGTTTCTATTTCGCACTGGTTTGTGTCCTGTAAATTAAATCTCTGTCATTATCATGACTAATAAGTTGTATATGAATTATTAGATCACATAAGGTAGGTACATAAGTACCTTCAGGGCAAGTAAATATGCATTCCTCTTCTACAGCAGCATCAAATATTTCATGTAAAGATCTAAACTTTTCAGCTACTGTTATTACATTTTTAAACATATCACCAAACACAGATTCTGCTGATAATACTGCATCTTTTAAATTTTTTAACATATTAGATCCTACACCAGTATATGCATAAGCTATAAAAGTCAAGGCATAAATCATTATTTTTCTGTACGGGATTTCCATTTTTGTTAAATTGGGTTTTAAATGGACGGAGATTAGTCACTAACTAAACTTAAAAATAAACTAAAACTATGCTGAACTATGCTCATGCTCAAGCTTACAGAAATAAATTCAATCGTAATCATTCATTTGTCAATTTCACAGAATAGATAGAAGATACTACGTATGTCAATAGGGGTGGGTCGTTAACAGATTTTCCGTTAACGAAACGTTAACGTTAATTGGAGTTCGTCAACTAGTTGACCAACTAGTTAATTTCAGCAACAAGTTTGTAAAAAAAAAAAAAAAAAACTTACTACCAAGCCACGCTGACCAGACGTGTTGGCACCGGGTTTGTTTTTCCTTACCTGGTTTTTACAAAACCCTGGTAAAGAAATGGGGTGGTGACACCAGTATTTCGAGTTTTCCGTCTTTCACAGTTGATGTTATCTGTGTAGGTACAATATTCCTTAGCTGGTTTTTACAAAACCCTGGTAAAGAAATGGGGTGGTGACACCAGTATTTCGAGTTTTCCGTCTTTCACAGTTGATGTTATCTGTGTAGGTACAATATTCCTTTGCTGGTTTTTACAAAACCCTGGTGAGGAAATGGGGTGGTGACACCAGTATTCCAGTATTTCGAGATTTCCGTCTTTCACAGTTGATGTTATCTGTGTAGGTACAATATTCCTTAGCTGGTTTTTACAAAACCCTGGTGAGGAAATGGGGTGGTGACACCAGTATTCCAGTATTTCAAGTTTTCCGTCTTTCACAGTTGATGTTATCTGTGTAGGTACAATATTCCTTACCTGGTTTTTACAAAACCCTGGTGAGGAAATGGGGTGGTGACACTAGAATTCCAGTATTTCGAGTTTTCCGTTTTTCACAGTTGATGTTATCGGTGTACAATATTCCTTAGCTGGTTTTTACAAAACCCTGGGAAGGAAATGGGGTGGTGACACCAGTATTTTGAGTTTTCCGTCTTTCACAGTTGATGTTATCTGTGTAGGTACAATATTCCTTAGCTGGTTTTTACAAAACCCTGGTAAGGAAATGGGGTGGTGACACCAGTATTTCGAGTTTTCCGTCTTTCACAGTTGATGTTATCTGTGTAGGTACAATATTCCTTTGCTGGTTTTTACAAAACCCTGGTGAGGAAATGGGGTGGTGACACCAGTATTCCAGTATTTCGAGATTTCCGTCTTTCACAGTTGATGTTATCTGTGTAGGTACAATATTCCTTACCTGGTTTTTACAAAACCCTGGTGAGGAAATGGGGTGGTGACACCAGTATTTCGAGTTTTCCGTTTTTCACAGTTGATGTTATCTGTGTAAAATATTCCTTAGCTGGTTTTTACAAAACCCTGGGAAGGAAATGGGGTGGTGACACCAGTATTCTTAATCCGTCACCAAACGGAGGGCTGTTAGGACTGTCTCGTTTTTAAGTTTTCCGTCTTTCACCTTTCACAGAAGATGTTATCTGTGTGCAATATTCCTTAGCTAACTTTTATAGCATCCTTGGGAGAAATGGGGTGGTGACACTTGTAATCTCAATGCGTCACCACACGGAGGAACAGTGATTCATAACATTATTATTTAGGAAAATATCTCTTAACTAAGTAATTTTAAAGTTCACTATTGTACCTATATGATAACAGTCGCTTACGATCTTTCGTTTTAAGAAGTATAATTTCTTTGAGAAAACATTGACAAGAAACGAACATTGAAAAAATTTAAACATTGAAAAAAACTGAACATTGAATTCAATGTTTAACTCCTAAACATTAAAAGAAACGACCATTGAAAAAAATTAAACATTGAAAAAAACTGAACATTGAAATCAATGTTTAACTCATAAACATTGAAAAAAACGAACATTGAAAAAAACTGAACATTGAATTCAATGACATCATTAAATTCAACTAGTTGATTCCGAAACGGTTAACCATTGAAACGTTGACGAGAGGTCAACTAGTTGATCAACTAGTTCGTTAATTCAATGCTCATCGCTAGTGGTCAATTTGTAAGCTTTGCCCACAGACTGTTTTCAGTGTTTTGCTCTTTGCTTGGGTATATTTGCCTACAGACTAGACCAGAACCAGAAAAAAGTTATTAATTATCTGTGGCAGCTAATGCTTTCGACTTAGGGATGTTCTTTTAAAAATACTGACCCCGTTTTCCTATTACAGGACAGAGCTCATTATGCGGCACAATGCTCAACGTTGAGTGTTCCAACTACAGCAACGCATCGCACAATCGAGCACGCCGAAAAGTGATGCGTGCGATCCATACCAACTTCAGCGACAGAAAATTAACAAATATTTTTTCTTTAAATTGGCATTGATTGAAATTTTATTATATTTATTATCAAACTGTATTTGAAAAAAAAATATAGGTATAGATGAAGGTACAAACCACGAAGTATAGATACAAGGAGTCCGAACGGTATAGGCTTTTCCATAATATTTCGTGTACACAATAATAAACCCAGATCATAGTTCTATTTTCTGCCACTGGCTGCGCAAGTATTCAGGGCCCTGAGTCGGGTATTTCAACGGTGTCACAACTGTACCATTATTGTACCATTATGGTGCAATAGTAGAGTTTTTGGTAGTCTACTATTATTGTGTCGTCATAACGACTTCATCATTGACTTACAATTGTCAAAGTGACATAAATTGCTAGTCTCGTACACAACTGCTTCACAATTGCAATTCAATGACTGAAATGTTTCGGTAGTCTGCTATTTTGCATTTGACAGTAATATTTTTTAATTGTCCTGTGTCGACAGATTGCCATAAATAAAAAATAGATAGATAGAAATATTAGAAATTGTTCTTTGTAATTTATTGCAATTTTCTAATCTCCTAAACTTCACATTGCTTTTTATACTAATAAATAGTATGTACAAATATATCTAAACGAAGTCTAGCATGATTAAATGTTTAAATTTATTAGTAGTTTTACGAAAATCATGTCAACTAACGCATTTTTTAAAAACGGCAACACATACATACCATTCTAACACAATTCATAGATAAAAGAGACCGAAAATTCAATGCATAGATAAAAGAGATCGACAATTCTATTACCATTGAACGACCGTTATGACGGCATATAGCAGACTACGGATATTTGACTTCAATTGCAACGGTATCGTGCCGGTATTGTGCCGGTATGACAATTGTTCCAAAATAGTGGACTTGAGCACCAGGACGTACCGATGCTATTATAGAATATCAGAATATCTCTTGACCTTCTCTGTATTGTTGGGTCTAAATCACTCGAAAAATTTCTAAACATTTCCTAAAACTTATATTTAACTCCACGTTTCTCAGAATATTTTTTTCCACAGGTGTCAATAGTTCAAACGAGTACTTCTTGAAAAATGGCGCGCTCTACCGGCAAAAAATCTGTCCCTTAAATTGAGACCATTCGTTCAACATTACGTTCGGACTCCTTGTATCTATACTTCGTGGTACAAACAATGACTTTTTTTATATTCCACACTTATATTATGAATACAATTTTATTTTAGTATTTTTTTTTCAACACTGAACTTAGCGCACTCTGCTGGTGCATTTGAAAACTAATTCATGTTCCAATTAAGCGATACTGATTTATTTTTTCCTATCAGATTACAGGAGATTTAATGCATAACGTTTTAAATGCATATACACATAAAATATTGTTTCTGTACTCAAATCTACAATTGTTCAGGAAAAGCAAATGATTGTGGTTGCTTTCCAATTAATACAAAAAGTGACGCAGTGTAACGCAGTGCTCGATAAAGCGCTTTCCATCAACGACACTGTTGAACACAGCCGTACACTGTTCGACACTCGAAAAAGTGGTGTTTGACAGATGCTTAGCAAGAATTACCAACAAATAAGAGAAAAATTCTTTTCTCTACTAATTATTTTTAATTATTTAGATTAGATACAACAGTAGTAATAATACAAAACAATTATTTATTTGCCCACAAATAGTCAAAGTTCTTTAACTTATTGGAAGGTTGTGTTTATAAATTATTGAGCCAAGACTTTGTCAAGGAACTTGGATTTAGGTAAAAAACGCCCCTAATTTTGCGACATTGATGCACTCTAGTGTTATTTTGAGACAACTAGCTGTTTCATTTAAACTTTTACACAGTGTTTGGCAGTGTTTCACAATGTAACGCAGAGTCCCTCTGTGTTAGCTAAATGGAAAGTAACCTGCACGAAGTATAGATACAAGGAGTCCGAACGTAATGTTGAACGAATGGTCTCAATTTAAGGGACAGATTTTTTGCCGGTAGAGCGCGCCATTTTTCAAGAAGTACTCGTTTGAACTATTGACACCTGTGGAAAAAAATATTCTGAGAAACGTGCAATTAAATATAAGTTTCAGGAAATTTTTAGAAATTTTTCGAGTGCTTTATACCCAACAATACAGAGAAGGTCAAGAGATATTCTGATATTCTTTAATAGCATCGGTACGTCCTGAATACTAGCGCAGCCAGTGGCAGAAAATAGAACTATGATCTGGGTTTATTATTGTGTACACGAAATATTATAGAAAAGCCTATACCGTTCGGACTCCTTGTATCTATACTTCGTGGTAACCTGTGTGCCGCTTTCACTACACTTACTCTGTGGCCCATCTCACTATTCTGTGAAAACAAGTGTTGTCATTCAAATCGACGAAATCTCCACCAGGTGCTCAAGTCCACTATTTTGGAACAATTGTCATACCGGCACAATACCGGCACGATACCGTTGCAATTGAAGTCAAATATCCGTAGTCTGCTATATGCCGTCATAACGGTCTTTCAATGGTAATAGAATTGTCGATCTCTTTTATCTATGTATTGAATTTTCGGTCTCTTTTATCTATGGATTGTGTTAGAATGGTATGTATGTGTTGCCGTTTTTAAAAAATGCGTTAGTTGAAGTGATTTTCGAAAAACTACTAATAAATTTAAACATTTAATCATGCTAGACTTCGTTTAAATATATTTGTACATACTATTTATTAGTATAAAAAGCAATGTGAAGTTTAGGAGATTAGTAAATTGCAATAAATTACAAAGAACAATTTCTAATATTTCTATCTATCTATTTTTTATTTATGGCAATCTGTCGACACAGGACAATTTAAAAATATTACTGTCAAATTCAAAATAGCAGACTACCGAAACATTTCAGGGCCCTGAGTCGGGTATTTCAACGGTGTCACAACTGTACCATAATTGTACCATTATGGTGCAATAGTAAAGTTTTTGGTAGTCTACTATTAATGTGTCGTCATAACGACTTCATCATTGTCTTACAATTGTCAAAGTGACATAAATTGCTAGTCTCGTACACAACTGCTTCACAATTGCAATTCAATGACTGAAATGTTTCGGTAGTCTGCTATTTTGAATTTGACAGTAATATTTTTAAATTGTCCTGTGTCGACAGATTGCCATAAATAAAAAATAGATAGATAGAAATATTAGAAATTGTTCTTTGTAATTTATTGCAATTTACTAATCTCCTAAACTTCACATTGCTTTTTGTACTAATAAATAGTATGTACAAATATATTTAAACGAAGTCTAGCATGATTAAATGTTTAAATTTATTAGTAGTTTTTCGAAAATCACTTCAACTAACGCATTTTTTAAAAACGGCAACACATACATACCATTCTAACACAATCCATAGATAAAAGAGACCGAAAATTCAATGCATAGATAAAAGAGATCGACAATTCTATTACCATTGAAAGACCGTTATGACGGCATATAGCAGACTACGGATATTTGACTTCAATTGCAACGGTATCGTGCCGGTATTGTGCCGGTATGACAATTGTTCCAAAATAGTGGACTTGAGCACCTGTCATTGAATTGCAATTGTGAAGCAGTTTTTTTTTTTTTTTTTTTTCTTAGTGGCAACTGCGCCGATTTCGACTGCATGCCAGCGTCGAGTGTCATTGGTAGTTTTTAGTAGGATTAGACAAACAATGTTAGACGATCAGTTAGTCTGTGGTATATTATTGGGAAATTAATCTACTCTACTTTTTATAATTTAATATTGTTTTTGTTTATGAATTTTACTAATAATTTAATTAATTTAGGTGAGAAATATGTCAAAAGACTACGGAAATTAATAGGGAGAGGGACAGGGATTTCAGTTAATTTGGAATAAAGGTCTATAGAGGTATTAAGCATGCAAGAAAAAAATATATGATCCAGTGTACCATCCTCTAAACCGCATTCGCACAGGGAATTATCCCGGACCCGAATCTTTTTAAGAAATACTGGCGTGCAGCAGTGTCCTAGTCGAAGTCTGCATATAGTGGATACAATGTTCTTTGGGAGTTTAACATATTTCCAAAACCACGGTTTAGATTGAATTTGGGGTTGGATTTTGCCATAAAATACGCCCTTATATTGAGAGCTCTGCTCCCATAATAGAGACCAAGAGTGGAATAAGTTACTCCTGGCTGTGTTCTGCATGTCATATGGCATAATATAGTTGTGGCTTTGGTCTACATTATTTGTGGCAGCAAATTTGGCCAACCTATCTGCGCATTCATTGCCAGTTATACCAGCATGACCCGGAACCCATGCTAATTCTACAATTATATTATTCTTAGTGCATTCAAACAGTAAATTTCTTATATCTAATATCAGTTTATTTTTTGTATGAAGATGGTCTTTTAAAAGTGCCTGAAGACTGCTAAGGGAATCAGAGAAGATTACACTATTTTTAATATTGTGAGCAAGAATAAATTTAACAGCCTCTAAAATCCCGATGCATTCGCCAGTAAAGACGGAAACAGCAGGAGGGCATTGGAATAGTAGTCCGATTTTGGAATTTTGGAAATATGTAGCTATGCCAGTACGCCCTGACGGGGTTAATTTTGAAGCATCGGTGTAAAACAAGTTCCATCCTAGCCAATACTTTTCTATGCACATCTTAAAATCTGATTTTGCATCTATGGAGAACTTATCAATGCCTAGTGATAAAATAATTTTTGGTTTGAAATAGAAAGCATCATAAGGAGAGGAATATATTGGGAGAGTAGGGTACTGACAAATAGGAGATGGGTGATTATTTATGTATCTATATGAGTTTATTAAGCAAGGGCAAGGTTTATGTTTCCAGTATGGGGAGGAAGTAACAGATTGAGCTAGATTTTCTAATATTGGAAGTAATGGATGAGAGGAAATAGACATGACTTTTGAGAGAAAACGATCTGCAAGATATTGTCTTCTAAGATTTAATGGGGGTTCGGAACATTCCACTTGTAGGGCATTAATTGGAGTAGATTTCATTGCCCCAATTATTATTCTTAGGCATTTGGACTGTATAACATCTAGTCTTTGGAGAGCATTTTTGTTACAAGGCTCCAAAAGGAAACTACCATAATCTATTTTACTTTTTATTAATGCGTTATAGACCAGTTTCAGTGTGCTTGGGTGAGCACCCCACCAAACGCCTGATAAGGCCTTAAGAACAGCAATTGACTGTTCACACTTCTTAATTATATTATTAATATGGTCAAGTCCTGATAATTTTGAATCCAGGATCATTCCTAAAAATTTAGCTTTTTTTGATATAGTTATTGGCTCTTCATCTATAATAATAGAAATTTGGGGGAAAGATCGTTTTCTTGTGAATATAACTGCAGAACTTTTTGAAGCACTTAATGTTAAGCCATGCAGAAGGAGCCATTCATTCAAAGAGGATAAGGAAACATTTAGCGAGGATGCTGCATTCATACAAGAGTCATTGGACACCATTAATGCAATGTCGTCAGCGTACGTGAGTATTCTGCAATCATAATTTAGACAAGAAGGCAAATCGTAAGTATAAACGTTGTATAAGATTGGACTTAGTACGGAGCCCTGGGGCAAACCCCTCCAAATTATTCTTTGAATGAGCTCGTCCCCTGGCATTCTTAATTGAACAATCCGCTCGGTGAAGATGTTGTTTATAATTCGGATCAATCTATCCGGAATTCTCAGATGGTGCAACTTTTGCCTGAGGATTGGTAGAATAACAGAATCATAAGCAGAAGATACATCTAAAAATACACCAACTGCAAAATCATTGCGGGCTAGAGCCAACCGAATGTTAGATATAAGAATGCTTAAGCTATCCATCGTTCCCAAACCCTTCCTGAAGCCAAACTGACTTTTTGGAAGGAGTTCCCTACTTTCAATTAGCCACTCCAGACGGTTTTTTATAAGATGTTCTAATAGTTTCATTAGAATAGATGAGAGTGCGATGGGTCTATATGAACTAGGATCATTTGGGTCTTTACCTGGTTTAAGTAATGGAATAATTAATTGTGTTTTCCATTCACAGGGGACATAGCCATGTAAAAAGCAGTAATTAACTAGATCTAAGTAATATTGTTGACATTTTAAACCAGCTTTCGTAATAAATGAGTATGTAAACCCATCTATGCCAGGGGCAGAGTCTTTAACATAAGACATGACAGTATTTAATTCTTCCAGGGAAAAGGGACTGTCCAGAGGATGATCCGTTGGACCTTTTGAATGGGAAATAATTGTTTCCTCGGCGCATGGGACATAATCAGGAGCAAGTTTTGAAAAAAATTGGGAACTTATTTCATTGGGAAGTCCTTTCGAAGAAGACGAAGAAGCCAGGCTATTCCTAAAGCTCTTAATTTTTTTCCAAACATCACGTAGTGGTGTAGAGGGCTGTAATGAATGGCAGAATGACGACCAACTTTCTCTTTTTTTTCTACGGAACAGTCTTCTGGTTTTTGCAAGTGTTTGCTTATATTTAATTAAATTATCAAATGTCATGTTATTATTGTAATTTTTTCCGCCTCCTTCCTGGTTCGGATTATCGCGGTGCACTCACTATCCCACCATGGAGGGGAAGGTAGTTTGTCAGAAGATTGTTTCAAGGGGAAGCACTCATCTGCCGTAGCAGATACAGTGGAAGAAAAGGTATCAAAACACTTTTTGGTGTTGTCTATTCTAATTTTATCTAGGGATTGTATTTTATCATCCAACTTTTGGGAATAGGAGCTCCAGTCTACATTATTTAACCGATATTTCAATAAGGGTCTAAAGGAATTGTTAGGGAGAGATTTTGAGGGCATTTTAATTAAAATGGGGTAATGGTCACTACCATACGTTGATGATAAGCGACTCCAAGAAAGGAGACTAGCTAAATTAGAAGAACAAAATGTCAAATCTACACAACTATTACTTTGGTTAAGGGGCGGCCTACGTGTAGAACTTCCGTCATTAATTATGCATAAATTCAATTCATCTAAGATGTCTGTTAATCCTATACCAACGTTATCACAGTTTACTGAACCCCACCTATAGTGATGACAATTAAAATCGCCCATAACTATTAGTGGTCCATTAACACTACTTAAAATATTACTAATTGAATTGAGGTTAGCTGAACAAGGGTGAGCAATATAAAATGAAAAAATATATATATCCTCAACCTTAATGGCCACAACATTCATGTTGTCACCAAAGGAGGGGAGAGGAATTGGGGTGAATGCAACTTTATTACTAATAAATAAAGCACATCCACCATATCCATCTAGTCTATCATGGCGTACACCGCTGAAACATGGAATTCCGAAATTAGTATCGGAATTAAGCCATGTCTCGGCGATGGCGCAAATTTGTGGTTTGTAATTATTAATTAAGTGTATGATTTCGTGTTTTTTAGGAGCTATGCTCCTCGAATTCCATTGAAGGAACGTTAGGGGATGGAACATCCTGGATATAATTTAAAATAGTTGCAAGTTGAGTGGCGACGTGGTCAGGTAATGATGATTCTGGGTTAGACAAAACTTTGTTTAAAATGTGGGAAATGGTATATAATATATGATTAGGTTTATTTACAGGAGTTTCAGTATTATTGGCGAGAGCACATCCGTTTTGGGAAGGGAAGAATGAGTAGTTTTCTGTAAGTTTTTGATGGGTTTCTCGGTCATAGCTAACAGGAAGGGGACCATGGGCTTTCTTTTTATATACAATTGTTTTTTTATAAGATTTTGATGTTTGGGGTGGGGAGGGGATGGAATTTTGCGATGCTGGGGAAATACTTCGAGGCGGATATTCTGCCTTGACAACTTCTGCATATGGTTTTTTGGCAGTAGGGAATATTTTACTTGCTTCTATGTATGATATGGATTTAACTGCCATTAAAGCTTTTATGGATTGTTGTCTACCATATTCAGGACAAAGTTTATTGTTTGCAAAATGATTACCTGAACACATTGTACAAAGAGCATGATCGGGGGAAACACTACAAGTATCACCAGAGTGATCCTGGCCACACTTATAACAACGAGCTTTAGAGCGACATTGCATACGAGTATGTCCATATCTGCAGCAATTAAAACATTGTATCGTGGGGTACATATATTGTTCAACGGAAAGAGCTGAATAGAAACAAAAAACTTTTTTAGGTAAAACCTGTCCATCAAAAGTTAAGACCACCGTTTGAGTAGGTTTCCACTCTACAGTATTATCAATAGAAACTTTGCGGTTAATGCGTCTTGCTTTTATAACTGAACCACAGCCAGGAGGAACATTAATGTTTTCTAAAATTTCTTCCTCTAACCATTCTATAGGTATATCTCTAACAATTCCCATGCGGGTTATATTAAACTGAGGAACAAATACTGAGAATTTGCTTTGAATTATGTGGGGATTAGTCAAAAAGTTATTTGCATCCAGATGCGACTTAAACTCGACAGATACCCTGTTCCTGCCAATTCGTTTGACTCCATCCAGTTTAACATTTGCAATATTATGTTGTTTTAAGAACATACCGAATTTCACGGGGTGTAAAGTCGTAGCCGGAGATTCTTCATTTTTATGAGTTATATATACAATAAATGGACCGCTGTCGTCAGCCGTGTAAAATTGTCTGCCCAAGGCTTTTTTAGCGAGTTTTGGGGGATTATTATCTCTGATCGGCGGCGAATCAGCAGGTCGCTTGCGAGGTAAGTTCTCGGCTTCTATAGCTAAATCTTTAATTTGATTTTCATGCGGTAAAGTTATTGTCAAACCTGGAGGTAAGTCGAATAAATCATCAGGAGGGTCGGGCGGTTTTTTTCGATCCATAATGGATCAAAAAATAAAAATTGTAACAAAAGGAAACTTTATTAGTATTTTACAAACTTACTTACTGGATTTTAATATAATTTAACAATAAAAACACGAGGACACAAAAAGATAGGTTATTCCTTCACCACTACCATAGACCATCCTGTGAAGCAGTTGTGTACGAGACTAGCAATTTATGTCACTTTGACAATTGTAAGACAATGATGAAGTCGTTATGACGACACATTATTAGTAGACTACCAAAAACTTTACTATTGCACCATAATGGTACAATAATGGTACAGTTGTGACACCGTTGAAATACCCGACTCAGGGCCCAGATGCAACTTGGTAATCTATCCCCGTTTTCCAATCAGCGCATTATGCGGCACAATGCTCAACGTTGAGTGTTCCAATTACAGCATCGCATCGCACATCGAGCACTCTCAAAAGTGATGCGTGCAATCCATGCCAACTTCAGCGACAGAAAATTAACAAGTATTTTTTCTTTAAATTGGCATTGATTGAAATTTTATTTATATATTATCGTTAGTAATATTATTTATTGTTAAAAAAAAATTTAAGGCTTTCTTTTCGTCGGAGTTTTCTGGAAATATTCAAAGTTAATTCAAGCTGTGTTAAAAAATAAATAAATATAAGTATGGATGAAGGTATAAACAATGACTTTTTTATATTCCACACATATAATGTGAATACAATGTTTATTTTAAACTAAATTTTAATCCTAAAATGCAATCTTACCTGAAACATAAAATAATAAATGAAAAGTGGGATGATTACAAACAATATGTTGAAAATAAACTTGCTTCAGTATCTATCCCAAGCTTTACTGATGTGTCAACCTGTTCAAATCTTTTAACATCTGTCATGATTGAGGCTGCTAATACAATGTTTCCGATAAAGAAAGGTTCGCCAAATAAAATACCAGCTCCACCATGGTGGGATAACGATTGTAAAGTTGCTGTAAAAGAAAGGAAAAGGGCTGAAATAAAATACAACTCAAATATGTCGCAGGAAAATTTTAATATTCTCTTGCAAATCATGTCTAACACTAAAAACATCCTTAAGACAAAGAAACTTGATGGCTGGAGAAACTTTTGTCTATCTATATCTCCAAATACTAATCCTTCTGTAATTTGGCAAAATATTAAACGCTATAGGACTGGGGTTAGCGAATCCACATTCGCTACAATGACACCTTTGCTGTATAGTAGCTTCCTTGATCGTTTAGCACCCTCAACGGTTCCTGTTCAAGAGTTAATTATGTCTCCTTACTGTGAGTTTCCACTGACGAAACATGCACAAAAAAACACGTTGACAACTCTGTTTTCTGTCAATGTATTGAGCCGCGTTCGCATTGATACACAACTTGTGGAACCTAAACATATTTGACGTTTCACAGTCTAGACAATACTCATAGAAATTTCGCTCTGGATTAGTAACGCGACATTCTTTAATGATTTGTTTATAAACGTTGTTTTGACGTTTCGCTGAAACTGTCACAACAGACGTAGGTACTTGGTTGGTTTACTACTATTATCATATTATTAAACCATGGATTCCAGCGACGAAGAAGATTTATTCTTTTTAACTACTATTATTTAGATTGGGGTATATCATCTAATCCAGCACCTGATTTTGTTCGTAATTTATTTATTTCCCGATTATATTGGGTTTTTAAAGAAATAACTTTCTTGTCAATTGCAAAGATGTCAGTGCCCATCTCCTGAGCTAAATGTGACGAAGCATCACGACGCTTTTGTCTATGTTTGTAATTTACGTCTTTTGTATTCCACAAACATGGAAAGCCTTGCCAAAGCTCAATAAATTTTAACGTATCTGCTTTCGTCCATTCCATATTTCACTTTAATTAACTCATATTATTAATTATGTAATAAAAATCACACTAATATCACAGTTGTTTACCGACGGTGCTGGGAAACAATATATCGAGATTTTAAACAAGTTGCGAGGCAAAGTATAACAGCAGTGTGAACGTCAGCCATGTCAAATCTTTAAACAAACCTGTCAAAGATTATAATTTTAGTCAGTGCGAACACAGACAACAACAAATCTTGAATGCTGTCAAAGATTTTAACTAGTTTTCTTGAGTGCGAACGTAAACTCGACAAAACCAGTTGTGTGATTGGTTTGACAGTGTTAAGTTTCGATACATTGCATGTTTAATGTTTTTAGTGGAAACTCACAGTTATGTACACACGATATCAACATGCCCATATGGACTTGATGCTCCTTTTAATTTGGATGAATTAAAAGGTGTATTATCCACAACAACCGACACTGCACCAGGTATTGATGGTATACCTTATTCCTTCTTTTCACACTTGAGCGATAACGCATTAAACTTCTTTCTCCACACTATAAATTCTGTCATGTTAACAGGTGCTCAAGTCCACTATTTTGGAACAATTGTCATACCGGCACAATACCGGCACGATACCGTTGCAATTGAAGTCAAATATCCGTAGTCTGCTATATGCCGTCATAACGGTCTTTCAATGGTAATAGAATTGTCGATCTCTTTTATCTATGCATTGAATTTTCGATCTCTTTTATCTATGGATTGTGTTAGAATGGTATGTATGTGTTGCCGTTTTTAAAAAATGCGTTAGTTGAAGTGATTTTCGAAAAACTACTAATAAATTTAAACATTTAATCATGCTAGACTTCGTTTAAATATATTTGTACATACTATTTATTAGTATAAAAAGCAATGTGAAGTTTAGGAGATTAGTAAATTGCAATAAATTACAAAGAACAATTTCTAATATTTCTATCTATCTATTTTTTATTTATGGCAATCTGTCGACACAGGACAATTTAAAAATATTACTGTCAAATTCAAAATAGCAGACTACCGAAACATTTCAGTCATTGAATTGCAATTGTGAAGCAGTTGTGTACGAGACTAGCAATTTATGTCACTTTGACAATTGTAAGACAATGATGAAGTCGTTATGACGACACATTATTAGTAGACTACCAAAAACTTTACTATTGCACCATAATGGTACAATAATGGTACAGTTGTGACACCGTTGAAATACCCGACTCAGGGCCCTGGTGTCATTCCCACGGATTGGCAGTTCCAAACTGTGTTGCCCTTTTTGAAACCATTTAAAGACCCTTTAGAAGCTTCATCATATAGACCAATAGCATTATCTCCGGTTATTACAAAGATTGTGGAACATTTAGTTAAGAACAGGATGGACTGGTTTGTTGAAAGTCAAAATATTCTTTCAAATACTCAGTATGGATTTAGGAAGGGCAGAAGTGCTATAGATAGTGTTAGTGTGTTTATAACAGACATACGCTTAGCATTTACAAATAATGAGTCGTTGGTAGCCACATTTTTAGACATACAATCAGCCTATGACAACGTTATAATAGAAATCCTTTGCAGAAAACTGATAGATATTAAGATTCCTTTACTCCTTGTCAACTTTATTAAAAACATACTTTCGGGTAGAAAACTTCTCTTAAATGGTACTGACGTTACAAGAATTTCTTGGAAAGGAATACCCCAAGGGTCGGTTTTAAGTCCACTTCTGTATAATTTATATACTTATGACTTAGTAACAGTTATTAGAGAATCTGTGTCTATTTTACAGTATGCTGATGATTTGGTACTATATTCTAGAAACAGATCTGTAGATTTAGCTTCACATGAATTATCTATAACGTTGAATTCATTAAAATCATGGTTAGACTTGCATGGCCTGGAACTTTCGGCAAATAAAAGCACTGCCGTGGTGTATAGTCGTCAACGTAACCCACCTCGTGTAAATATTTCGTATGATAACATTAACATCCCCGAGAAGAGTCACGCCAAATTTCTAGGTGTCGTGTTAGATTCGAAGCTAACTGGACATGCTCATTGTGACTATGTCGTTGCTAGATGCGAAAAGAATATTAATATGTTGAGATGCCTATCTGGTGTGTGGTGGGGAGCACACCCCTCCTCTTTAAAAATAATTTACAATGCAGTCGTAAGAAGTGTGCTAGATTATGGGGTGTTTTTATTGGAACCCTGCAGCGTTATGGCAATTAAAAGATTGGACAAAATACAATTCAAGGCTCTAAGAATTATTCTGGGGGCAATGAAATCTAGCCCATGTAATGCCTTACAAATTGAATGTGGGGATCCACCCCTTTACTTAAGGCGGCAATTCTTATCTGACAGGTTTTTCTTTCGTATCAGTAAATTTTCCAACCATCCACTTTTCTCAAAAATTCAAGAATTATCAGACTATATAACCACCTCTTCCTACTGGAAATGTAAAGTCATTCCCTGTCTAATTAACAGTTACATTAAATTTAAAAATCTTTCAGCCCCTGTTTTTTCTTCCGAACGATTAGCTATTTATAATTTTAATTATCATTGTCTTGTACTAAAACCTACCATTCACTTTGATTTAAATATAAATCGCTACGAACAAAATATTAACAACTATTTTAATTACATTGTAGAAGATCGATGGCAAGGATGGCATCAGATTTATACAGATGCATCCAAACACGGCCAATCTGGTATGGTTGGAGTAGGCGTCTACCATAAGCAATTCGATATAGTTCAAAAAATCAAGTTTCCTTGTGAAACGTCTGTATTTACTGGAGAATGCTTTGGAATTGTTAAGGCGCTGGAGTACATTTTATTACTTAAACTGCAACGAGCTGTAATTTTTTCTGATTCTATGAGCGCACTACAAAGTCTTTTAAAATTTCCATATAAAACTAAACACCTACATCCATTGATTTTCCAAGCTAGATATAAGTTATTTTTGTGTGCTGAAGCTGGACTTCAGGTTAATCTGGTCTGGATACCCAGTCATTGTGGAATTAATGGCAATGAACGCGCAGACAAAATGGCAAGTGAAGCAGTGCAATGTGGTGACCATTTTCCATTTTGTATCCTTCCCCAAGATTTGTTGGCCCTTCCCAGAATCTATCTTAAAGATTCTTGGGAAAAACTTTGGGAACTCTCTAGCAAAGCAAAAGGCAAACAATATAAAACTATTCAGCCTAACGTTTCTTTAACACCTTGGTTCTGTGATCGTGCTTTTAATAAGCTAAGACTTGGTAAAAGGACGACCACGGTTATCATTAGAATGCGCCTGGGGCACTGCTGCGTACCAGCACATCTTGCCAGAATCAAGATTATTTCGGAACCGTCTTGTACTTGTGGTGAATTTGGAGACCTAAACCATATTTTCTTTTCATGTGAGCTTTATGACCATTCCACTCTACTAAATAGTCTCATGGCCTTAAAAATTCCTTTCCCTACTCATATTAATGTCCTTCTTTCTTCCTTAGACCCTTCTATATATTCTACTCTAGATTCTTTTATTGTACAAAATAATATTAAACTGTAATATAAGATATATATATACTATTCTAATTTCATTATTAGCTTGTAAGATATTTTTATTAATAATATTAAGTAATAATTAAAAAAAAAAAAAAAAAAAAATGTGATCTTATATCTATAAATATGAAAATATAATGTATGTACTCTCCTGATCTTTTCCTTATTCCAAATTTTCGTTTCATATTTTTGTTTAATTCCTTTCCCAAATTTTGGATGTGGCCAAGGTTCCCAACCGGTGCCAAAAAAAAAAAAAAAAAAAAAAATAAAAAAAAAAAAAAAAAATGTTTATTTTAGAAATTTTTCTCAACCCTGAACTTAGCGCACTCTGCTGGCGCATTTTAAAACTAATTCACGTTCCAATTAAGCGTCAGCATTGTGCGGCATTGTGCGGCACTGAGTCGCATTATGCTATGCCATTGGAAATCGGGGTATAATAGTATGAATAAAGCTAAAGAGGTTGTTTGTTCGAACCAGTTGTTCTTGAGATTGAGAATTCAAAAATTTCACTGTTTTTAGGCTATGTATGTATGTACTTTTGCAAGCGAAGCATTAGTAAAAATGTTGCGAAATTAGGAAACTTTTCAAAATTCTACGAGTATGGGGTTGTGTGCAACAGCTAGTCTAGAATAGTATGCTTTTTAGTACCTTCATCCTACATAGCACTCATGACCAGTACACATAATATTAATAGAATTATTTAATAAATAGAATTATTAAATAATTATTAGATTAATAGCAAAAAGCTGAGCCTTTTTACTTGGCCTTGTCCGTAAATTTTACCGGAGATAAATAATCTTTTATTAAGTATGTACGTCCTTTATTAATTATCTTTTCGTTATCTTACATTTGATCTTTTCACTGTCTTACATTAAATTTATTAGTTCTGTTACTATCTTCATGGTGTCGTTTATTGTGATGAGATAACGACATTTCCTGTTGGACACTACTTAGACCTTATTGGACCGTGTCGTCTCTAAATGTATTCACGTTTGTGCCGATTTTGTGCAGTGGGAAACGGCACCACACTAAACTAGCAGTATATTTGCTAAAGAAAGCAATAGGTGTAACTACTCGTGTTGATTTACCCCGTTTTCCAATGGCAGAGCATAATGCGACTCAGTGCCGCACAATGCTGACGCTTAATTGGAACATGAATTAGTTTTAAAATGCGCCAGCAGAGTGCGCTAAGTTCAGTGTTGAAATAAAAAAAAGTCATTGTTTATACCTTCATCCATGCTTATATTTATTTATTTTTTAACACAGCTTGAATTAACTTTGAATATTTCCAGAAAACTCCGACGAAAAGAAAGCCTTCAATTTTTTTTAACAATAAATAATAATACTAACGATAATATATAAATAAAATTTCAATCAATGCCAATATAAAGAAAAAATACTTGTTAATTTTCTGTCGCTGAAGTTGGTATGGATTGCACGCATCACTTTTGAGAGTGCTCGATTGTGCGATGCGATGCTGTAATTGGAACACTCAACGTTGAGCATTGTGCCGCATAATGCGCTATTGTGCGCTGATTGGAAAACGGGGTTAATTTTTAACCGCTGTACCGATTGCCTAAATTGTCTTCTCCCTAAATTTATCAAATTTTCATATGGCAACATATTCATTACGTCCGGTAGCCATATTGTTTTAAAAAAGTATCCTTTTCCGTTTCGTTGTCGTGAAAATGACGGGCTTTAGCAATAAGGTGAGAAGAAAAATTTAAAAAATCAACTAAGTCTTAAAAGTGACCTAAATTAATATGTAACAATAAAATCGCGTTAATTAATATTGTAGCATTAGCTTCCCAATATCAATACAAAGCGATATACCATGCGCCTTGTGTACGTTACACGTGTTTGTCTATTTTGTTCTTGGTTAAACCGTCTAAAATTAACGAAGTCTGTAGTTAATATTCAGTTTATGTAATTAAAATGCAATTATTTTGGCTACAATAGCGTTGAGTGTTCATTAAATAAATAGTTTTGAGGTTATACGGTACGTCAGCGGAGATGGATAATCAGTGTGATTGGATTTGATTTTCAGGCCATAGTAATCGATGGCCGTGGCCATCTCCTCGGCCGTTTGGCTGCCGTGATTGCTAAGGTGCTCCTTGAGGGTAACAAAGTGGTTGTTGTAAGATGTGAACAGATCAACATCTCCGGCAACTTCTTCAGGTATTTATGAGCCGATGACGCTAAAGCATGGTGGCATCGTAACCTTTAGTTTTCTGTAGCCTAATTCATTTGATAAGTACATAGTTTTATTTCACAAGACATTGTCAACAAACGAGCTCAGATAATTAATTTACATGTCCATTCTAAAACAAATTATTAAAAGTATTGGTTGATATAAACCTTGCTAAATTAATTTACAAAATTATTACAATTTAAAATCTGCAACTTAAATGCCTTGTAATGTTAGTCTTTACTAGCGAGTGAATATAAAAACAAACATTCTGAGTGATTATGTATTTTAAATATTAAAATGACAGGTAGTAGTTAATTTACAAGTCTAAGAATCTCTGAAGTAAACCTCTGTACATTAACATGTGGCTCATTTTAAATGATGTTTCATTTTGGGTAATTTGCGACTGAATATTATTGTATGTTGCTAATAAATTTGTCTGATAATATTTTGATATTAATCCAGTGTCTTCACTTTTTGTCAGGTTTTCTCAACAATTTATATTTCTCTTTCAGAAACAAGTTGAAGTTTATGTCATTTTTACGCAAAAGGTGCAATGTAAACCCAGCTCGTGGACCTTTCCACTTCAGAGCACCTTCCAAGATTTTGTGGAAAACAGTCAGAGGTAATTTTTTATGATGATTTATTACACAGCTGATTTTTAGGCTACAAACATAGGATTCTTTTTTTATCTTTATTTATTCATAGAGGACCTATAATTTGTTAATATAACCGGAACTATAATCATGTTAACGACTGTTAAAAAGGCACAATACCTCTGCTCCCGACGTTTCGATCAAGTTGATATTTTTCTACCAGAATAAATTGTGATAATTTTGTCTAGTTTTGTTTTGAAAATAATTCTATACAATTTTTTTCTTACTATGTTATATTTCAAATACCCTGTTTATTGGAACCAAATCTTAACAAATTATACAAAAAAGCCATCCTCTTGAACCACTCTATCAATACAAAATAAGCACATCATAATCTGTTGTGTAGTTTTGAAGATATAATCTCACATAGGTGGCCCTATGTGAGATTATATCTTCAAATGTGAAATTATACATACAGAAGTTTTATTATGAGTAAAAATGACACTAATGATTAATATTATTTTTTACCTACATTATTTGAATGTTGTGATATCAAAACTTTTATGAAGTTACTATTTTACATTATTTTAGTATGATATTAGTTTGTAAAGAATAACCTAGTATAGTGTTATTACAGGTATGATCCCACACAAGACTGAGAGGGGGAAGAGTGCACTAAGGAGGCTTCGTGCTTATGATGGCTGCCCACCTCCTTATGACAGCCGTCGTCGCGTTGTAGTACCAGCTGCGTTACGTGTATTCTGTTTGAAACCAGGCCGTAAGGTATGTATTACATATAGTCCTAACTGTTGCCTATGACTTCTATTGGGTGAAATTTAGAGACCAAATCCTAAAAAAATATCCATAAATACCAAAAATATTGAACACCTATCTATTAAAAAAAAATAGTTACCAAGAAAAGGTTTAGAACTAAATGCAGAAAAAACAAAACTAATTACCAACTCCACCGAAAGAAATATAGAGGTCCATAGAACCTTTATCGAGTATGTAGAAGAATCCATGTCCAAGGAAATAAACAAAAGAATGCCTAGAAAGAGATAACGAAGAACAAGGAACTAGGTATGCAAATCAAGAGAAAAACTTTCAACACATGCATTCTCCCATGCCTGACGTATGGCTGTGAGACATGGTCACTGACAGAAAATCAATGTGAGAAACTTGACAAAACAGAAAGAGCCATGGAAAGAAGCATGATTGGAATTAAGGTTAGCGATAAAATCTGAAATATAGAGATAAGGATAACCCGTATAGACCAGGAGTGGCCAAGAAGTCGATTGTGCGACCAATTTTGGTCGATCACTCGCAAGTTCCATTCCCCTAGACAAAGTTTTTTAACCCATTAAATAAATATTCATGTATGTTGCTGGAACTCTGCAAGTGTGCACTGCGGTATAAAAACACATTGCATAAACGTCCCCCTTCTTACCTATCTACGGTCCCCTTGGCCCTGGCCATCACGTCGGCATACGACGCCGACGAGCCCTGCGGCAGTGTTACAATGACTGCTGCCGTCTTTGGGGCGGGTAGCCGACGGGCGCTTTTCCTCTTAAAAAGTAGATCTTATGTGCGCTAAAGTTGGCCACACCTGGTATAGACCATTTAAAGTGGAGTTGGTTGGGACACATGTTGTGTTACAAAGCAAATAAATTGAAACTAAAGTAACTGTATGGCACCCATGAGGAGACAACAGAAGACAGGGACGTCCTAAAACAAGGTGGAGCGATGATTTAAAGTTAATCTTGGGACCATACTGGACTAGAGTTGCAGATGACCGAGCTCAGTGGAGAGAGCTGGATGAGACCTATGCCAGGAGGCACGCCGAACTGAGAGACATAATTTGAAAGAATCCATAGAAGGGGCTTATTATTGATATCTATTAAAAAAAACTGCATCAAAATTGGCTGCGTAGTTTTCAAGATAAGCTCCCATAGGAACATATATTTTATAAGAAACTTGTCATCTAGGATGTGGTTTCAAACATAGTAGAATTGCATGCACACTGCTCTGAAGTTAGGTTTAATTATAGGTTAACATGAAGCATAAACAAAGAAGTATAACATCTTATGTATATAGGTACACAAACGCACACATTTATTATTTTTAATTGTATTTGTGTTGTTTTAATCTTGAAATGTTTTTGTAGTATTGTCACGTTGGCCGTCTATCCCACGAGGTTGGCTGGAAGTACCGTGAAGTTGTACGTAAGCTTGAGGACAAGAGAAAGATCAACTCTATCAAGCGGGTCGCCTTTGAGAAGAAACTCAAGGTTAGTTTAAAATATTTTGTTATAAAATATAAATATAATTTATTGTTTATATAGTACTGGACTAAGAATATACCTACTATTATTGACCCATTAGCACTTATAGTAATATTCATGTCTCTATTTAAAATTTTAATTATACATATGCATACTAAAGTAATAAAGTTAAGTTACTAGAACAGAGATAACAAATTTTGTGAGAAATTAAAATTAAAGTCTAAGACATGCCATGCCAGTGACATAGTGGTCCAAATCTCTCCTAATGTGGAGAAGATATATGTTCAATAATCTGATGATAATGAAAATTACAGGCAAATTATTTTCCTGGCCAGTATTGGGTCATGATGTCATTTTAGAACATTTAATGGGCCTTTTGGTCTCATGGCTTATGTAACAACTATACTGTTCATGAGGTTGCAGGTTTGATCTGCGTAAAACATTTTTTATGTGATGTCAATATCTGTCACAGAAATGTTTTTTCTCCATCTAGATGTTTTCTATATGGTACTTATAACACAACCATAGAAATATAGATTAGTTTGGGACACACCCTTCTCACACCCCTGATACAATTATGTATAATATGGTTAAAAAAAAAAAAAAAAGGAAATGAAAACAAAAAAAATCCATGGAGTTTCTTGTCTGTTCTTCTCCATAGGATCCGCGTTTGGAACAGACACCTAGTTTCTGACGTTTCAAAAGAGCTTGTAAAACATGCCAACTTGAAATAAAATATTTTGACTTTGACTTTGACCAGAGTATGTTGTGTGGAATGTCCATAATTTTTTTTATATGAATTGAAAGTTTTTAGTGATGATTATATTCTTACCTACATTATTTGATAACATATGAAAATACTTTTCATCTGATTTTCTCATATCAACACATTTTATTTCAATATTATTACATGATATTTTAATTGAATTATTTGTTTACAGAAAATCACCAAGGAATCTGGCGAGAAGGTTGCGAAGGCGACAGCACCATTCACACAAGTTATCCAATCATATGGATATAATTAAGATTAAGATATAAAAATAAACCTTTGGTTGACCAATATGTTTTTTAATTATACCTTTAGGAACTTAATAAAATAATCTACTTAGTTCATAAACCAGAAAACACGCTTGAAAATCCTGAATATTTTTTAAATAATTGCATTGTCCATCGGTCCTTGATATCAAGGACCAAATTTTGCACATATTTATGTATGATTTCTATTCCGTGTTTATGTATGTGCAAAATTTCACATCAATCGGACTACTGCAAATGGGTTAAAATCACTCAAAGATTCCGTTTACTAATTCTAATTCCGTGATGATATAAGCGTGTCAAAAATAGGCAAATCATCTTGTAGGGATTGCAATAAGATTGCATGACAAGTAGATTCATATATTATGTATATACAAACTGCTAAGGGAAAGTAAATAAGGCTTTAAAAGCCTGTTACGAGATATACATATGTACATTATGCACGCTAAGTACCTATGTTAAGAACATAGCGGATGCTGCTCTAAAGTCTGCCTACCCCCATGGGATAAAAGCGTGGTGTATGATGATGATGTGCACACTTATGACGTGATCTTGAAATCGAGCTGGTCTAGCACCTATCCTATGTTTAGATAAATTATACGTATCACGGAATATACAGTAGGTACTAGTATGTATCTATCTCTGCGACAGCAGATCGCAAAGCTAATGGCGAATCAAGTCTGAAAGAGTCACGGTAAAAATTCTGAATGAATTTTCATGAAAGTATAACTTATAGGTCAAAATAACTAGGCTTTAAATAACATCACACGAAAAGCTACAAAGCAGGGCAGTAAATATAAACGAGCGTGAAACTGGCATTATTCATACCTACACCAGACCTATATACGAGCGCCTCCTCTGAAATCGATATTTTCAAAAACAAAAGAAAGCAGCATGCGGTTATTGCAGCTGCAGTGGTTACGTTTGTGTCAGTTCTTTCATCGTTTAAAAGTAAAACAGACGAGCCTCGTAGTGCAACAGGGCTATAACGACTTTCATGTCTGAGACTGGGTTCGATTCTCACAGAACAAACTGCCTATATATTTGTTTTGCGCAAAGAATTGAATAGATACAGTAATACGTATGAATGTTATAAATAAGGGAAATTCTAATGGTCTTATCATAAATAAAATACTAATAATTCATTCATGGTCTTATTCATATTGACTTAACGGAGGTTAAAATTAAATCTGGTCAGCATGGTATAGTACCCATAAAAAAGTGTTCACATACAATAAACAGGGATTATAAGGTCTTCTCTTCCCAGCCCCTTAGTGTCCCAATGTTGGGCATGGGCCTCCTCCACTTTGGAAGAGTTTGTGGTCTACTACGCTGCGATGACCAGGCGTGTTGGCATATGGTTTAGTTTAGAAATTTCCATTTCAGACACACAGTGATACGCTCATATCCCTTAGCTGGCTCTTACAGCACCCTGAGGAAGAATTAATCCGTCACCACGCGGCGCGGGTTACTTAGTGCTGCTCAAATAAAGTATGTAACTTGGTAACTGGTTTATATTATACCCTGTGGTTGTACCATCATAATAATTTCATAAACTTTTTTAGGATTTTTTTTTATATCTGGTGTTTTTTAAATTCCTATTTAAAAAATATATTATGGGATTAGAATTAAAAGGATACAATATATTGTCGTTTGACGTCATAGAAAACCAATTTATGGCTTCCATTTAACACTTCATCGGGTTTGATCAGATAATTATTTTATGCGCTAGGACAAATTTTCTTGTGCAGCTGTGTCCTGTGATAATACTTTTTATCATACGCTACTCAAACCTATTTGATACTCGTATTTTAATTTAAAAGTTAGTATAGTATTTATAGTTCGAATTAAGTACTTTCAATAGTTTTTTTATAATCAAGATCAGTAATTATTGTGCTGCGCTCATGTGGTAACTTTTAATAAAAATTTAAAGCCTAGCAAAAAAGATATCACTCGACCACTCGACTGAAAAACTTAGACAAATATTGGTACCAATTCTATGTGCACAACTAAACTTAACTAAAAATAAAAAACAATCATGCTTTACATAATAAATTAAATTATGGTGGAAAAAGTGATTACCGCAAGCGGGACTTGGACCCACGACCTCGAAATACCGTTCCGTAGCTCTCTATTCCGAGGTCGTGGGTTCAAGTCCGCTTGCGGTAATCACTTTTTCCACTATAATTTAATTTAATAGGTAAAAGCATAGCATGTCAATTGCAAAATAAATAAATTACTTTAGTAATCATGCTTTATTTTGATTAATTGACTACCTATTTCGACACATTCACAGTAACTAACATTGTTATTCTATATTAGGTACATCGTTTTTATAATAAGAAAGTTTAGTTAACATTGCCGAATTGTGTTATTGAAATAATCAATTTTAATTTTTTAGTTAAGTTTAGTTGTGCACGTAGAATTGGTATCATTGACTCATCTCTCCAGCCCGGCTACTCCACTTTGGAAGGGATTATAGTACGCCCTGTATCAACACGCCTGGTCAGCACGGCACAGTTCTTGTTGACCAGGCCTTCCTTACAAAAGATGTTATCTATGTAATACTATGTAAAATATCCCTTAGCTGACTTTTACAGCACCTTGGGAAGGAAAAGGTTTGGTGACACCTGTACTCTCTTTAGAGTCTACTAAATACTTCACCACACGGGGAAATATTGACAATAATCGGGATATGTGGAGAAGCGGAAGCTTATTTGCAAGTGCTTTTAAAATTCGGCTGTAAGAAGAATAAAACTTATTCATTACAAGAAAATAGATTTAATTCAAACTTGAATCGATTGTCTTTAAAATACGTAAAGGATCAAAACTATACCAACAGTATACAAAATAGTGTCGCGTGTGGGAAGCTGAAAATTGAATGCATTCTAGCGCCTAATGTGAATAGAATTGAACAGTCCTCGAAGCTGTATAAAAGCTTGTAACGGCGCTTCAACATTCAGTTCGGCAACAGCCACCATCAGGATACTTTCCTTCAATTCTACACAAAAGAAGAAAAACTTACTACAGAGCCCACAGTTACTATGTATAACTGGCGTTTGCTACTTGCGTTAGTCGCGATATTCCAACCAATTACATCTTTTACCGAGCGAAAACTCGTTGATGGAAGGCAGGCGTGCTGTGACGGCCCAACCGACTCTCTGCTTAGAGACTCAAAGTCATCTCTCTCTGGTGCCCACCGACAAACATCTCTCCTCCATCGTGTAACTAATCGAGATGATACTCGTGAAGATCGACGTTACGAACTAAGACAACGTGATACCGTTTTGTCTCGTGGATCCACGGATAGATACCACCCAGCTAATAACGACGAATCCGGTCGTAGGTATTCCATCACAACTAGATCTGACCGAGTAGAATATCGATCCCAAAGCGCCCCTAATGATGAATATCGAGATCGTCGTCTGGGTGTTCAACGAAGGATACGCGATACAAGAAATATTAGAAGCCTGGAATCAGAAGATAAAAACTATAGGAACTTAAACCGAAATACAAGGGACTCTGCATTGAGACTCGATGACAGAATTAGATTATCACGAAATGCTGTGCCTAGAGATGATAATCAAATTAGAAATAACATTCGACAACCAAGAGACTTAGGTTCGCGAAGAGAACGTATGCAATTTGGTTCTGGAAATCGTCGTGGGCTTACACCAAGAAGAGATGCGCGTGATAACGTGCGGCATTTGAGAGAGGACGTCATTGATATCTCTAATGATAACCGACGTGAATCAAGGCTCCGTATAATGGCAGTGCGACGAGAGTCCCTCAGTCCTCAAGATGATCAGAGAAGCTACATAGCTAGAGAACATCGCGATAATGTAGCAATTTTACGAAATTACGACTTAAGAGAAAATTCCAGGGCGGAGAGGAATGCAAACTATGATCGCGATGTATCAAGCCGGCGTTTAACATCTGAAAGGATAGAAGGTAATCGTAAACTAGGGGAAGATGTTAGGAATTTCAGGGAACAAATCAGGGAAAATGCCGATCGTAGACTTTCAGGTGAAAGAATGCAACTGGTTCGCAGAGAAATTCGTGATTCTAGACAAGTAAATAGAATTAATCTACCAACAACCCGAGAAATTGAAAGTCGTAGAGATGTAAGATACGATGAGAAATTATCTGCTAATTTCCGTAATGAAAACCATCTAAATTTAGGAAGATCAAGGCGAACAGATCCACTGAAACGTGATATTCGCGTGGATCGGAGAGCGCGCTCCTTGGAAAACCGCGGAATCCATAATATTAGGGATGAAACTGATCTTAAATTGCACCGATCGAATGAGGTAATGCAGATACGCGATGAATCACGTAGACAGTTTGAATATCGCAGCAAAATGGAAACTAGAGAACGAGAGACATACGAGAGACGTTCACGAAATGAGCGCCAGACTAGACACCGCGAGTTAGAGTTTAATAAAGTGGAAACTGAAAGCGGAATTGGGTCCACCAACTGGCAATATATGCTCTACACAGTACAAGCTGTCTATTTGTGTGGTCTTCTCTTGCAGCTGCTGACACCAAATTACGGCAAGAAATCAAACTTGATGTAAGTATTTATTATTTTAATAACACTATTCTTACTTACCTACGTTCCAGAATATAATAGTTGTCCATTAGGGTTCCTTTATGTCAAGCTAGCGATAGATAAGTTTTCGCCTGCACTTTTAATTACCGCCTATCTAAATTAGTTTTTATTTATTATTATTATTTATTTCTAGGGACATTTATTGGTGGCCGATATCGTCCCAGGAACGCATCAAGGTGGATTAGAAGACGAGTTTACCCGTGGCTACCCATTACTACTAGTGTTTAAAAAATATACTGTAGATTCCATGTTATAATAAATTATGTAGCTATTTCTCTCTAAAATGTTATACGTAGAAAATAAATAGTATGTGTTATAATAGATTGTTTTATTATCCAACTTCCAAAAGAGCGTTAGTTGCCCATTTAGTCGATCCAAAAAGAAACCGTGACTTCGTGAAGGGAAGTCGCGTATGCAACAAATCGCAGCAAATATCTGTATGATTTACTTTCAAATTGAAAGACAAAGCGCTAATTAAGACTGCAATATCTAAAAATTTCGTACTAACTTTCATTACCAATGATAAACATTAGTTAAAGAAAAAATATTTTTAAAGAAAAATTGATTTATTTATTTCCCTTAAAATACATATTTGGACATTACAGCTATAAAACAATTAAATAGGTAAATGATTTTAAAGATCTAAAGTGTCAGTTTTCTTCTTATGCTGCCCTTCATACCATGCCTTGGATATCATCCTCTTCATCTCGTCATCACCAGTTTCATACCTATAAAAGCAATTATTTCTATGAACATTTGTACCCTAGGGGTCATTATATCATAGGGGCCAGTCCACAAGGTGTGTTAAGTAATTTTGTATGCTAAAATCCAAAGTGTATACAAGATGCGCTGCGTCGACGCAAGTTGAGAGACGAAGCCGGTTGGTCGCTGTGATGTCGGAACATAGCATTGCGATGGCACATTGTGCATTTGACCAACTATATTTTAAAATATCTACGTTGCGACGACGCAAGGCTGACACAATGCACAATGTGGACTTCTAACTATTAGAGTTTAAACAAATATTGTGCAACTTGTTTCATCACTTCGCCCATAATCATAACAACTAACCAATAACTTGGTATTTAAGTTTAAAGTCATCAAACTGTTCAGTGTTTTATGCGATTTTATGCAATGCATCAGTCAGTATGTGACCGCTAGGGGGTTTTATGTATAATTAACTCAAATAACTTACATGTTCTTCATAAGACTCATAATAGAATCTTGTGGATCTTTGTCAGCAGCAGGGTCTTCAGGAGGTTTGTAACGGTTATTACGTTGATCTTGAAACTTCTTCTCCACTTCAGTCATGTGAGACCATTTATTGTTAGGATGAGATTTAGCCAAGAATATTACCACCATGTCTGAAATAAATTATTCCAAGTTGAATAAGAAAATAAGAAAGTAGTATTTATGAAATTTATTTATTTATTAATACTTCATGCACATACAGAGTACAACGGCGGGCTTAATGCCTTGGGCATTATCTACCAGCTAACCAGTGATAGTACAGAGCAACAGTGTGGGTGCCAAATACAAAAAATATCAAAACACAAAACAAGAACCAAATAAACTTAAACTAAACATCAACTTAATCTAAACAATTACTATAGGTGAATACAAAATAAATAAAAGGTTATAATTATTTATAAAAATAATGCACAAATTATACTTATACATAAATACCATAATATACCTATACATAATATACATATACCTACATATACAATAATACATATACTTACATATATATACATACATAACTAGTAGTCATCTGTCTCAATGAAATCACTATATTCAATTAATATAGTGAAGTAGTTGTTGCCTGCATACAGTGGAGTCGCTTTGTTTAAGTTTGATTTCAAAATTCTACAATGCGGGCATCATCCAAGATAAAATACAGACAAGAACTTATCTAATCTAATCTTTCAAAAATCTTATAAGATTTTTAAAAACTTTAATTTGCATATTGAATGAAAATGTTCATGTGCAATGATTAAAGAACATAATCCTCACAAAAAAATGACTGTATTTGTATAGAAGTATAACAGAAACGTAAAAGAAAATACATAATACATAAAATTTTGTGAATTTGTAAAGGGCATATTTTTTACAATTTTTAATTTTTTCAGCCTAAAGTTGCCATAATGTACAGAATTAACTGACTAAAGATAAGTTAATCTGTATTGACATTTTATTATTATAGATTTATAATGACCTGTCTTCTGTTTCCAGTGACTCTCTTCAACATTGATAGGTTCCAAAAGTTTGTTAATAACAAGCAAATAATCCTTGTTATCCAAATTTTCAACATGTAGCTCCATAGATTTTTCTGTTAATGTACAGTAAACCTGTTCTTTGGGCAGAGTTTGAACATCTTTCAGAGTAACAAACACTTTTATGTATTTATCTGACTGATCCCAACCTAAAATAGCAAAATAAAAAAAACAATTTAAGGTTATGATTTTTTTTTATCAAGCTTTATCGATATTTTTCAATACTGACCATAGCCATTCAATTTTATTTGGTATCTTTTTGCCTGAGAAGATACTGTAGAGGATGCCGGTGTCGAATCAAGCTCCATAGCTTTGTCATTAGCTTCTTTTAAGTTAATCCATTCGGTTTCTAATTTCCGGATTTCCAATGATAACATGTCTTGCACTTTTTTCCTTTTTGCTTGGTTCAGCAGTACATTAAGTTCATCAATATCACTACGCAACTACGAAAAGAAAGAGTGGGTAATTATATGAAATCCGACTTAAAATTTTGTTAAAAAAAACAATACTCACCTCTTTCATTTTTGTGTCTGCCATCGTATTTAGGTTTTCTACCGTCTTTGCTATATATCCAGTAGCTGTAATTATGTTATCCCACAAGAAATATTTTCTTGAATTGCTTTACTCAGCGTGTTCACTTTATTTTGTTTAAAATTTAATTAAATTTATTTCAATTCTGATGACTGCGCTTTCTTGAAGTTTCCAAAATTGTACACAGACTAACAAATACATAATATACCTATGTCACCTTTTTTTCTTCAGACAATATGTCACAGATTTATGTTTTTACATTTAAAACCTAGATGTAGTATGTGGACCCAGTAGGTGTAGTAGTAGTGTAGGACCCAGCTTGAATACATATTGGAGACGCTTAGACTATTAAACCAACAGGAGAACACACACGCCTTTTCTTCGACAAATATCCTGCTATGGATGCATAGGTAACGCACACAAATACGATAACGTAGTTTTATTGGTCGCTACGCACGCCCTGCCCAAAATCATCTCGCGCACTCTAAGAGACGACGGTGGACGACGGTGTCCGTACACAATGAGTATTGCTTTTGTATCGTTTTCAGCGGGGGTCACTTTATAATATAAACTCCTGTTCGATTAATGCTCTAAGTGGAGAGGCAAACCATAAACCCAGCGGAGCCAGGGATATAAAATTATTGATATAATTTCGACTTCTCAGCTAATAAACTAAATGTATACACAGAACCATGTAGTTGCCGTGAGGTGCCCGCATAGAATATTGCACCTCCCCATCACTTCCCATGGGTGTCGTAAAAGGCGACTACTGCGTACACAACATCTACTGCGATCGCCAACCCGCCTGCCAAGCGTGGCGATTATGGCAATAACTCCCCACATGAAGCAAGGCAAAACCACAACGGCCCCAAGTCACAGCGACCCTGCTATTCCGGCTCACGGTGGCGGGCTTGATAACGGTGGGGTACGGGTTTCTAAGAATCTCCAGTCGAGATTCAGCCACCAAACCAAAAAGACTCTGGCCCTGGTAACACACAACATCCGCACGCTCAGGACTGACGAGAAGATCACCGAGCTGGAAGAGGAATTGAGCAAGATTCGGTGGGACATTGTAGGGTTGTCAGAAGTCCAAAAAGAGGGGGAGGACACGATAACAGTGCTCCAAAGGGTTCGCAAAAGATCTGTCTGTTGGGCGGAGCCAGCTAACCAGACTGAAGACTGGCACTGTCGTTTCTTCCAAAGATGAGATCTTGAGTGAGGTTGAGCAGTTCTATGGACAGTTGTACAAGACATCCCAAACTCCTATTGTCGGCTTGGTCCAAGATCCACGATCCAAGCTAACCCGGCACTATACTGAGGACATCCCGGACGTCACCCTGTATGAGATCAGAATGGCTCTCAAGCAGCTTAAAAATAGTAAAGCACCGGGATAAGACATGAAAAAAAAAATGTAATCACTACGGAGCTCTTGTGGCCCTTCAGAAGCTGTTCGATTCTGTCATCCGAGGATGACATTAATGCCCCGAGGGGGCATTGTTCCAGAGGCGTGGACCAAGAGCGTGGTGGTATTGTTTTTCAAGAAGGGCGATAAAACCCGCTTGAAAAACTATCGACCTATCTCGCTCTTGAGCCATGTCTATGTTTTCGAGAGTCATTACTAATCGATTCTCGCGCAGGTTCCACGACTTCCAGCCTCCCGAACAAACCGGTTTCCAAAAAGGCTTTAGTACCATAGACCACATACATACGCTGCGCCAGATTATACACAAGGCTGAGGAGTATAATCGGCCTGTGTCTAGCGTATGTGGACTATGAGAAGGCCTTCGATTCAGTCAACACTTGGGCGGTGCTGCAGTCCCTCCAGCAGTGCCAAATTGACTACCGGTACATCGAAGCGTTGAAGTGTTTGTATAGAAACGCCACCATATCAGTCCGAATCCAGGATGGGTGGACAAGACCAATTCCCCTGCAGAAGGGTGTCAGGGGAGACAGGGGGGTGTTATTTTGCCAAAACTGATGACCGCTGCATTGGAAGACGTCTTCAAGTTCCTCAATTAGGCCGGACTCGGCATCAACATCAACGGCGAATACATCACTCACCTTCGATTTGCAGACGATATCGTGATCATGGCAGAATCTCTGGAGGACCTTGGCACAATGCTCAATGACCTCAGCAGTGTCTCCCAATGGGTGAATGGTGGTTGATGGCATGTTTCTAAGTCAATAAAAGCTCCTAAATAATCTATTAAAACAACAACAATGAGTAGAACTATTTATTTGAGTATAGAGTAAGCATACAATAATATCATAGCCGACACACATACAGAGTTTAAGCGTTTAGTACGGGATCCGTAGTACATTTTTTCACTTGATTACTATCAAGCTGATTTTCCGTGAGTAGCTTTATTATGACGAGACGCCCAATAATTTTCTATTCCAAAATCTCGATTGTGGTAGCTAACAGAGATAGCAAGGATAAAATATCGTACTATTACTGGAAGAAAGCAGTAAGTGATTTTTTTGAAATTTTGACGCAAGTTCACTTACGTCTTTTTTTTACGGGTAGTACGATATTTTATCCTTGGTATCTCTGTTAGCTACCACAATCGAGATTTTGGAATAGAAAATTATTGGGCGTCTCGTCATAACAAAGCTACTCACGGAAAATCAGCTTGATAGTAATCAAGTGAAAAAAATGTACTACGGTTCCCGTACTAGTTGTCGTGATCTTGTAATTAATTTTTCCTGTGTGCTCGATTGCGGCGCATATTTGTCTGACATTGTGGGCAATACCATTTGCCTTTCGGTGGGGCAGTAATTCCGACGCACGGATAATGGAACCATTCGTAGGGACACTGAAAATATAAAATGTTATTTATTACGTTTTCAAGTAGATATATAACATGATCTGATGTAAGAGATCGTGAGTTCTTAAGAATAATATTTTTCTTTACTGTCTTAAAATAGTCTCAACCTCTATTGATATTGACTTTCTGGTACTTATGTACTACCCTGTTTGCTTCCCCGTAAATGATCCAAGTATGTCGTAAGTAGTAATACCGACTTGAGGAAGATACCTGTTTTTGAACCTTAAGCAGTAAAGTTCCTCTTACAACTAATGGTTAAAAATTTAACAAAAATCAGTCCAGTTGCGACTAAAATCATACTTACATCTTGATTATCACAAGCGACCATGTCTCCATACGAGACTTGATTACATATACAGTAACGTGGCTCATTGGGGTCGTATGTCCATTCTTCTTCCATAGGCTCTTCAATTGTCACGTTGTTTACTACATTGTTAATGGCACTGAAAAAAAAAGAAGATTGAACATGAAATTATGGCATAAAAATCTGTGTTCTGCTTAGAGTATTAAATCCCTAGGAGTAGTTACACACGCTGTTTTCTTTGACAAATATATTGCCTCCTCAGTGGAGTGCACACACTAACGCTTAACGTAATGTCAATGGTTGTTACACACGGGGGTCGCCTTATAATTTCAAGTCCTGTTGTATTAATGCTCTAAGGTGATCTGGGAGCTTTCATCCAAAACGCTCATTAGGTACTCTGCCTAAGTACCCCTCCTAAACTCCTAATGTGACAAATGAGAAAATAGTCATCTGTCAGTCGGTCTCTATTTCCCGCCAAAACTACTAAGCCAATATAGATAAAATTAGCAACTTAAACAGTCTAGTTTTTTTTATTTTTCTTTTTATTTGCCAATTTTACAAAATATACAGTAAATATTACATAAAATAGCAACAATAAACCACTAAGGTTTAGACCTATGCTATTGAGAGTCTAAATTATAAAATAACATAATAAATAAGGTAACAACAATTCAATAACTCTAATCCCTCGTTCACACTATAAAAAATAGGTACTTAAAACAATAATTCATAAGCATTATACAGGTTTGTTTTAAATTACTCAAGAAATAATGTTTCAGTTTCTTTTTAATATTTCTAACCAAACAAACTGTTAAATAATTCTGAGGGTAGGCTATTTATCAATCTAGGAACGATATAGGCGGCGGTTCGCTCACCGTACACATTGACAGCGCTCTGGGTACGAAGCCGATTCTCAGAAACTGCACGTGTACATACAGGATGATCGATATTTGTTTTTAAAGTTTCGTTAAATCTTATAATGTTTAATAGTTCATGTTAATAGTCATAAATAGTAGTTAGAGCATAACAAAGAATTTATGCTACTTTGAAAAGCAATAAGGTGATTCTGAATGCAACGCGTATAAAGTTGCGGGTAACAGTAAATTTATCTGCCTTCTCTGTTTGTTTGAGAAAATATCTAGATCGGCTGGACCGATTTGTATGAACTTCAACTTCGTCATAGAGAATAATTTAGTCTCCTTCAATTTTACAAAAATAATTAGAAAAATTAAAAATCCCTTTTACATAGCATTCTGTGTTTCAAACAGCTTTACTGATCTAAATTTATGCAGACAAAGTCGCAGAGTATGGTTAGTTTATTTAAATAAATACATACCCAACAGTGGGTGAGGATGATCGACTGGCTGCAGACGAAGCAACCGTTTGTTGTGTATGAGATACGCTTGTATTGATGTAATTGTTGCTCTTCCTGTAATACAAAATAACAAAGTTAACTCTGTACTAGAAATGTAGGTAACTGCTAACATAGCAGCTGCATAGATTACTTTGGAATCACAAAAACAATTACACCCGTATTCACAAACAATATTTACTTAGGTAAGTACTTAAGTGTTGATGCACTGTGCAAAGGGTAACACTTCTCAGTGCGTTCCGTTCATCGAGCCTTTGTATTCATAGACAAAACTTAGCTGTGCGTTCAGTTTAACAAACGCATAGTGCGCTTCACCACTTATGTATTGTTTGTGAAATGATTTTGCTACCCCTGTGCATCCATGCCTACTATGAGACCTCACAGTAACGTTTGTGAATACGGCTGTTATACAGGGAAAACAAATTACAGGTATCTAATTTGAGCTGGGTTTATAATGCCCGCGATTTTACCCGCGTTTATGATAGAGCCCCCCCTCCCCCAATATACATCAAACTATACAAAGAAGCCTGAACCTTACTATCTATTTAACAAACCCACATCAAAATCTGTTGCATAGTTTTCAAGTTATAAGTTTACATAGGGATATACATACAAAAATCACGACTTTATAAAAGTATTCTGTTTAAATTTAATATTATTTTAAAATATAAAGACAAACATAATAACATACTTCTGTTTAGTTCTCTTATTAGAAGTGGATGAAGAGCTACTGTGTCCATGTGAAGTAGTATGATGTCCATGAACATTGTTCGTTTGACTGTGACTTGCTGACATACCATGACCTAAGAAAATAAATAACCCATTAACAAAATATTACAACTCTGGCTATGGTGGGTGTAGTGGTTAGTAGACTGCAGCTGTTTCGATTCCCACACAAGACAATGCTGTTTTTGTCCACATTGTTTGTATAGACTTTGCCGTCTATCCAACGGTCTGTCACCAGGCAGTATCTCAGAAACGGTGATAGAGTTGAAATTTTCACAGTGATGTATATATGTTGATATAACAAATAAATACTACAAACTAAAGTAATTTATTAATTTTGCAATTGATTGCTTGCGGTAATCACTTTTTCCACCACAATTTGATATGTTAAGTAAAAGCATAGCATGTCAATTGCAAAATTAATAAATTACTTTAGTAATAAAAGTCGCGTCATTATTTTCAGCCCAATTGTATTCTGTAAAGATGGCTGATCGAGATTGTTACAAAACATTCTCGATAGATGGCGTTGTACGTCAAAATACGATGTAAACTCAATCGAGTAACGATTGTGGTGGTCTAATTTGGTTACTGTTAGCACGACCACAATAAGCTCAGTTAGCAGAGCTACTTCAAGTCCCGCTTGCGGTCATCACTTTTTCCACCACAATTTGATTTACTACAAATTACTTTATTTTAACGGTTTGATATTAAGATTTTAATATATTATGACAAAAATGGTACAGAACCCTCTGTGCACGAGTCCAATTCACACATTGGCGGTTTTGTTGTAGAATTTTCAGTATCTATTTATTTATTCAATACTTCAAGCACAAACAGTGTACAAAGGCGGGGTTAATGCCTGAGACATTTTCTACCATTCAACCTTAGGGTTGTACAAAGAATATATTATTTGCTTAGTTCAAAAACTAAAAAACACGCTTGAAAATCCTGAATATCTTTTTATACACTTGCATTGTCATCGGTCCTTGATATGTATGCATAATTTTAAATTAATCCGACTATCGTAAGTGGGTGAAAATTACGTTGAAAGATTCCGATACATAGGATTAATACATTGATAGATACATACCGAATTTATAAAAGCGTGTTATAAATGGTAGGTAGGCTAGGCTAGTAGACTTGTCTAGCTACGCTAATGTCGTCGTCAGTACATACCATGGTCATGATGCGCATGCGTAGCATGATGCGTGTGCAGCGTGTGCGTGGCTAATCCAGCGCCCGCCACCGCTTCGTACGAAGCCTTCAGAGATGGAGTACGACGACCTTGTTGCATCTATACAATAACATATTAAATATTGTAAAGCTAAAAAAGTCTTTTTTTTAATAAATCAAATTATGGTGGAAGAAGTGGAAAAAGTGAAAAATGCCGCAAGTGGGACTTTTCACTTTTTCCTTGTCCCACTTGCGGCATTTTTCACTTTTTCCACCATAATTTGATTTATTAAAAAAAAGTAAAAGCATAGCATGTCAAATGCAAAAATAAATAAATTACTAAAAAAGTTTGCTTGTTTGTTTGTATGAACGCGAAAATCTCAGGAACTACTGGTTCGAATTGAAAAAATCTTTTTGTGTTGCATAGTCCATTTATTGAGACAGGCTTTAGGCTTTATAATATCACGTGACACTGCGACCAATAGTAGCAAAGCATTAGTGAAAAATGTTGCAAAAACGGGGAAAATATTCTATATTTCACGCGTAAAAATTCGAAGGAAATAGTTAGTATTAAATATAGCTAAACTCTTCAATGCACAGGTGTCATGGACTTAGTCAGGCAGTTTCTGGTGTTAGCTTCTTGATACGCCGAAAACTTTTCGATACAAAAAAACCTCATTATTCAATTATAGTGCTTTTTACTCTCTCTCTCTTTCTCTCCAGCACATGTACGTCCCACTATTGGGCACGGGCCTCCTCTACTTTGGGAGGGATTATGATCTACTGTGCCGCGCTGACCAGGCGTATTGGCACAGGGTTTATTTTTTAGTTTTCCGTCTCTCACAGTTGGTGTTATCTGTGTGCAATATCCCTTAGCTGACTTTTACAGCACCCTTGGGAGGATCTCCTCCCGAGGGTGCTGACGTGGCTAACGATGGGGTGGTGTACTTGTAACTTGTATTCTTAATCCGTCACCACACGGGCTTTTTACTCAAAGAGTAAAGTAGTAAGGAAAGTAACTGGTGGTTAAAAAACATAATAAAGTTACCTGTTGTGTAGCTGCTATAGCTTGGCTGGCAGCAGCAGCGATAGCACTTCCAGCATGGCCGAGAGAATATGAATCTCTGCCTAACGCCGCCTACAAATATAAAGTTTGATTAACATCATAAAATCTTTGATTTTCTCATGGGGGTAGGCAGAGACTATAGAGCGCCATCTGCTACGATCTAAACACATTTCATTGGCTTAATTTACATTCATACATCTGGTTTGGTAAAAACTACTGGACGGATTTCATTAGAATCGTATATTATACCCAAATATCATCATTCTCCTGCCTTAATACGTTCAGTGCGGCTAACGCTTATGCGCGTTTTTCTGATCTTCACCAAGTGCGGGCCGACGCGTATACGCGTCCATACAAAAAAAAATCTGTAGGCAAGCGGGGTGCGCCGCACCTGTGCGTTTATAGCGTGTATTCTGGGTGTCTATTGTTTCGAAGCGGTCGTAAAATGTGGAATTGTAAAGGAGACTACACACTAGTCAGGTTTCTGCTACGAATCTTTAGGCGGCGGTGACGACAACAATAACCTAATTTAGTACAATAGATTATTGAAATAATTTTATTATGACTAGCTCTTTTAACTAAAGTAAAAGGTAGTTTTAGTCTATTTATAAAGGGTGTCTATTACGAGGCGGGCGAAGAGTCGTAAATTAAAAAAAATTAAGAATAAAAGGGCTTTCGGGAGAAGGTACCTTTACTATTACTGTTTTATTAAGGTATAACTTACTATTTTAACAAAACCGAACGAAGATATATTTATTATGGCGTAAACTTCACAAAATCTCTTACAAATAAACACTAGTGTGGAAGCACCTTTATCCATCCAACACCTTTATGTGACCCGTAATTGTTATATGACAGTCATAAAACTCGAAAGTTACCGAACGCACATAAGCGTCGGCCGCACTGCGGGAAGGTAAAAGTCAACGCGCTATAGCGTCCAGCCGCACTACGCGAGTTTTTTATGAACGCATATAAGCGTTCTTAGCACTACGCGAAAAATTTTTTGAACGCACATACGCGTTTTCAGCACTGGGCGAATGACTCTTTTCTTAGCATTGGCTATAAATTCGCAAATTATTCAGCATTGAACGCGTTAATCCATGCCAATTCCATAGCCTTTTGTCAACTCATATCTATGTTAACTTCTATTCTCTAACACTTGCAAGACACATTCGTTTAAATAAAACAAAATTTAAAACAAATACACGCGTCTAAATCCGTAAAAAGTAGTTTTATTTATGTTCACTTATCTTTCTTTCATGCTCTCATACACATACCTAGTCTATCTATGTTATCTTAGGTTTTTCTCTAGACTTTTTTCCTTCCACATTTATATGTAGAACTCTCCTAACGATATTACTTTCCTCTCATCTCATTATATGCCCAAAACAGGAGAGCAGCTAATTTTTTTATCCAGAGTAACATAGTAAGTACATAAATATTTTCAGATATAAAAAAGTGCCTTAAAATATAGCCATAATTACCTGTATAGCAGGATCAGTCCTAGAAAGATTGTTAGAGGCATGACCACGTGGTTCTCGATTGCCCCAACTATCACGACGTTTCTCAGGTCGAATGCGGTACCTTAAAGAAATCAAGATTGATTCATGTAACTTCTATGATTATTTTAATGGTAACAAACAGATTATTTATTTTATTACAGCTCTTGAGACACGGAGGGAATACTTCAACAAAAATTGGCTCTAACTGTAGGTACATATATTATTAGTACCGTCAATTGTACATGTTTTATTTTATTTTCGTTACATAAGTGACATGTAAAATGTTTTGGTGTACAATAAAGTGTATTCTATTCTACATCTAGTTCAGTGAAAGGACGACGTACGCCTTGAAACTAAAATCCAGTATTGTAGTCTTTTCCACTGGATACATGCCCTGAGTTTCTCTATTTCTCTAGGCCCTACTTCATATTTTTCTACTTATAGCTAATAGATCATAACGGAGTGTATGTGTACAGGGCCTCTAATAGGGGGTGATCTGTGGCCAGGAAGAATATTTATAACATACCTGTTTTCTTTATAATGATTGTTGTTAGATGTGCTAGTGTGGTTAGTATTGGCATCAAGTTCAAGTGATCTCCTCTCAAGTAATTCTGTTATTCCTTTATTATCAGCCTCCAGCTCACATTTGAACTTATATAGTTCAGTATCTGTTAACATTCATAAGTACAGAATTAAAAATGATGTATTTACATCATTTTTAATTGAAGAATTAAAAATTACAGAATTAAAAATGATGTATTTAGATCATTTTTAATTATGTACTTATTTTAATTTATATTCTGAATAAAATATGGAGTTCTTTTAAGAAACTGACTATCATTATTTTGATCAGCATTTAACTTTTCCAATTTATGCAAATAATTAGCTCTTTCCTGAGAGTTTGTTTGCCTGGAATATTGTGTTACTAAATTTAAACATAGTTAATATACAGCTTATAGTGCTCACTACTGTAGCTTCCTTAGTGAAAAAACTTTTAAGACCAGACCATTACTTTCGAAGATATATAAATCTGTGTATACTAACCTAATCTTCGTAAATATCTATCAACCAAATCATACATCTGATTAGCCAAAGCCATCTTTTCATCAGCTTCTTCAATAGTCTTGTTATAACCTCGTTTAATGTCAGCAAATTCAGTATTTGCTTGATCAGTGTTCAGTTCACCTCGCCGACAACCACCAAACAAAGTACGTACTCTCTTCTCCAAAGTATCAATATTATCTACATAAACATTTACTATGTATTATAAGTATGTTTACTATGTATTATAAGTATGTTTACTATGTATTATAAGTATGTTTACTATGTATTATAAGTATGTTTACTATGTATTATAAAATGTATTTACAAAAGAAAAGTAGTTTATGTATTATATCCATATTCTAGTACCCATAACACAAGCATATACGCTTAGCTTGGGACCAGAGGACGTTGTGTGAAATGTCCATGAATATTTATTTATTTAATAAAGTCAAAATTGATTAAAAAATTTTTAGTTTAATAATTTAAGATAATCTAATATATAAAATTCACGTGTCACAGTGTTAGTTACCGTACTCCTCCGAAACGGCTTGACCGATTCTTCTCAAATTTTGCATACATATTCAGTAGGTCTGAGAATCGGCCAACATCTATTTTTCAAACTTTTTTTTTTAGTATGGCAAAACAACGTTTGCCGGGTCAGCTAGTATTATTATATACTTAACACGTCATTTAATAATGTTGTATTCCTTACTTTGAACTGATAAATCCATTTCACGCATTTCAGTAAATCTGTCTCTTAGCTCCTGGGGCAGATGCTCAATCACTGAAAATAAATTAATATTAACTAGTTAAGCACAATGATAAAATTACAAAAGTTTTGTCAAAAAACATAAAAATAAAACAATTCAAAGTTTCGCGCTATTAAAAAATAATACCATAAAATACCATTCGACGCTACAAGGCAACCAACATAATAAGGCGAACTATTACGTCATTCGTAAAAGAGAACATCTTACTTTCCAAATAATCTTCGAGGTACAGCATCTTGGTAAGTTTTTATCACGTTAAATATATATTCTTCTTATAGATCAATTAGAATAACAACTGGGTGAAACACGAAAGTTACAATTAGCGTGTTCACTAAAATAGTATTGACGTGTACACCAGATGCGACGTCACACCAAATAACCTTCAGGACGATGGATAGTAGTAACTAGTGTTGGGAAGAGGTCGATAAAACAAGAAGGGCGCTCGAACCGGACCGAGTAAACGTAATATGGCATAATATAGCATTCATTATTATAAATAAAATTTTACTAAAAGCGTTTATTTTATTTTACATTATGTACTAAAATAAATGAGATACCAGTTACGTGTAATGTATATTACCGGTTTTATTTATTTATTTATCATTCTTAAGGAAAAGCAACGGTCTCGTTAAAAATAAGTTTAAAAAATAAATAATACTGATAGACTTGTAGTTCCATTTTTAAAATAACATAAATGTGTCTTACATAAGATAAAAATTAAATTAATTTAGGTTGCATTAAGTAAACTGAAGATGTTGTAAAGCAATCTTGATAGATGGCGTTGTACGTTAAAATATATGAACTCAGTCGAGTGAGAAATGTGGTGGTTAAATTGAATGTTGCTAGCACGACCGCAATAAGCTCAGTTGGAAAGAGCTTCGGAACGCTATTCCGAGGTCGTGGGTTCAAGTCCCGCTTGCGGCAGTCAATTTTTTCCACCATAATTTGATTTGTTAAGTAAGGCATAGCATGTCACTTGAAAAATCAATAAATTACTTTAGTAATGAACGTCGCGTCATTATTTTCAACCCAATTGTATTCTGTAAAGAATGCTAGGGGTTGGTCGAGATGTTGTAAAGCAATCTTGATAGATAGCGTTGTACGTAAAAATATATAAACTCAGTCGAGTGACAAATGTGGTGGTTAAATTGAATGTTGCTAGCACGACCGCAATAAGCTCAGTTGGAAAGAGCTTCGGAACGGTATTCCGAGGTCGTGGGTTCAAGTCCCGCTTGCGGCAGTCAATTTTTTCCACGATAATTTGATTTGTTAAATAAGGCATAGCATGTCAATTGCAAAATCAATAAATTACTTTAAATGTGTTTGCTTTATTTGTTTGTCTGTATTTACTTTATTGTAAGAAGTTAAATAGAATTTACTATCGATGGCCATCGTAATAAAATAATCGAGGTCTCGTTCTATTTATAAGGACTGTGCACGTCACTATTCCGTTATCAGTGCTACCAACCTGCCAACATATCTTAAATCTGCGTTCAACTTCGGCAAAATTGGGATTTATGATCTTTGGATGTGTTCACAGTTCAGGAGTGGCACATAGTCTTATAATAATAAAATTACACATAATCTTGTAATAATAATATACAACTCTTACCCGCGATATTCCTAATCCTTTCTAAATCTCAGCTGTGTTCATAAATGAAATAAAAAATTGAAATAAAATCAACTACCTATTTAAATTACTTGAATGCCTTGTCGCAATTTAAATAAATTCTTATATACCAGTTGTTGCCAGCGACATAATACGCTGAAAATTTGAAATTTAAATGGGCTTATTTTTTAAAAACCAGAATTTAATACTTCACAGAAGTAGTGTCCGATCGTCGCATTGGCACCCCATAAGACATGCCGACGCGGCATACGATGCGTGAGTACGTCATAGTCGCATAATGGCTAGTAACGTGTCAAGACCTGTCGTGTGAGTTCCGTTTATGACATAATTATGCCCTCTTGTGTTGTTTCCACGTGTAAAAATGCTTCTGGCTCTATTAAGAAGCATGACGAGATCACATTTCATCGGTAAATAACGAATAATGACTTATATATTAACAAAATTAAAATTATTTTAATTAGACTCGCCCACGTACAAATCAGGCGAACCCAATCTTATTGAGTTGCCACTTTTTGGTTAAGCATTCTCCCTTGTTTATAATTTGTGCACAACCTATCGTTGCCATCTATTCACTAACTTAATGTCGTTTTAATATTTAACCCTTGAATAGGTACCTATGTATTAAACATATTAACGTAAATATTGACGGGCTTCGTGGTGGAGTGGTTTATGTAATGGACTGCCGATCGCGAGGTCTCGGGTTCGATTCCCGGTCAGGACAATCATTTGTGTGATATCCATAAATCTCATACAAATGTTTGTACTGCGTCTGGGTGTTTACTATGTATTATAAGTATGTATTTACAAAAGAAAAGTAGTTTATGTATTATATCCGTATTCTGGTACCCATAACACAAGCATATAAGCTTAGCTTGGGACCAGAGGACGTTGTGAGAAATGTCCATGAATATTTATTATTATTATTTATTATTATTTTGACAACCTTTATGTTAAATTTTATAGATCATAGATGACTTGCTTTTAAAATTTGGTCTAAAAAGTATTGATTTCATGAAAAAAATATTGTTCTTATAATTGGTACCTATTTTTTATTGCATGGATGTTTTTTAATTATGCAATATTAAATGTTTATAATTAACTACCAATGTTGTACGCCTAAATGGCAGGACATAGTGAAACCTGTTTTAATTTCTACGGATCTCAACATCTTATGTATCTATTTGTCCACAATAAAAAATACTTTGACTTTGACTTTGACTATTAACCGACTCCAAAAAAGGAGGAGGTTCTCAATTCGTATGTTTTTCTAATTTTTTTTTTGTTTGTTTTTTGTTACCTATCGAATACTACTAGGTATATATTAAAATAAAACTATAAAATCCATTACGTAATTTTGAAGATATAAACTCACAAAGAACATACATACAAAATAATAACATTAATAATATTATAAAAAGTAAAGAAAAAAAATTTTACTCATTTTCTCCAAAATTGAGAATTAGTAGGAAATGACTCGAGAGCTAGCAACACTGCGCGGAGGTGAAGGGAGGTGCGCGCGCCCGCACGGGGCTCGTTTGGGAGACTACGATGCATTCAAATATTGCCGAGCGCTCCTTCCTTCTCCTTCTGTATATTCTGTGTACATAAATAAGGATGATTCCAAGGGCCTACATCAATATTATCGTCGACATGTACATAATAACACAACTAGTAGGTATAGAAAATGAAGAATTAGGGATATTTTTTTTGTTTACTCAAAATCTACTAAATATATTTTAATTCTGATTTACGTGTTTCTATATAATTATAATAGTTACTTATGTTTTTAAAGTTATTTCATTAGTTAATACGCGATAATAGACCGACAAATGAAAAAAATAAAAAATTAGAGAGGTTGTTTCGCTAAGATTTTCTATCGAGAAAACTTTTTTCAATCGCGTTTCTGAGTTTATGCGATCCTAGATCATATATTGAAAAAACATATACATAAAAATTAGAGCTCTAGCCATTCAATCTAAAGAAACAATGAAAACTTCGTACGTAGAAAAATGCACGAAGCTATTTTGGTATCCTCTTAAACGAAAATTGTTCGCGCACTTCGTATCATCGTAATACGCGAAAATTTGTATGATGATGATTATTGTGATGATAATGATACAGACACAGGGTACAGAACTCTTCGTGCGCATATTTGCCTTCTTTTTATTTGTACCTACTGTTGTTTCAGAACTTTTAAACAATGATAAGACGACCGTTAACTGAAATTACACTCAAACTCGACGATTTGCAAGAATATGAAGCATATCGAAGAGAGCAAGGAAATAATTCATCAACAACTATGAAGATGCAAGAAGATACTCCAAAGTCTTTGGGCTTAGGGACTAAAACTACAGAAGAAATACATAACAGAATTGGTTATGCACCGAAAAAAAAACCTAGCGGACCTAATACTGTCTGAATAAAATAAAAGTGTAAAAAAACAAATTATTTCATTAACTCGTGCATTTATTAATTTTATACTTTATTTTTCATTTTTGTGATCTTTAAAGATATTACAAACATGTTAAACTTAAGCTATGCATTTAATTATAATTACACTGTTTGAATATTAACTTCGATTTAAAAATAAACAAAATTAAATACACAGTACATATAAGCATTTGTATACAATTCTAAGCTTTGGTTACAATTAGATTACTAGACATTAATTTATTGAATATAATGGTTATCTTGCCGTTTTCTGTAGCCTTGATATTTGCTGATGATTTAGTTAGTTCACTTTTTTCTGCCGACGCCAAAGTAAACAGCATGGCCTGTAAATTGAGTTTACTTAAGGGCCTACATCAATATTATCGTCGACATGTGCCTATTAACACAGCTAGTAGGCATAGAAAATGAAGAATTAGGGATATTTTTTTTATTTACTCAAAATCTACTAAATATATTTTAATTCCGGTTTACGTGTTTATGGTACCAATTCTGGGTACACAACTAAACTTAACTAAAAAATGAAAATTGGTAGTGTCAATATAGCTATTACTTGCTATTTCGTTGTACACGTTTATATTAATTAAAATCGTTAGTCTATAATACACAATTTTAATAATAAAAAACTTCAGTAAACATTGCCGAATTGTGATAATGACGCTATCACTTTTAATTTTTTAGTTAAGTTAAGTTTAGTTGTGCGCTCAGAATCGGCACCTATATATATAATAGTTACTTATGTTTTGAAAGTTATTTCATTAGTTAATACGTGATAATAGACCGACAAATGAAAAAAATAAAAAATGAGAGAGGTTGTTTCGCTAAGATTTTCTATCGAGAAAACTTTTTTCAATCGCGTTTCTGAGTTTATGCGATCCTAGATTATATATTGAAAAAACATATACTTAAAAATTAGAGCTGTAGCCATTCAATCTAAAGAAAAAATGAAAACTTCGTACATAGAAAATGCACGAAGCTATTTTGGTATCCTCTTAAGGGCCTACATCAATATTATCGTATATCATCGCCGACACGTACATATTAACACAGCCAGTAGGCACAGAAAATGAAGAATTAGGGATACTTTTCCTATTTACTCAAAATCTACTAAATATATTTTAATTCTGATTTGCGTGTTTCTATATATAATAGTTACTTATGTTTTTAAAGTTATTTCATTAGTTAATACGTGATAATAGACCGACAAATGAAAAAAATAAAAAATGAGAGAGGTTGTTTCGCTAAGATTTTCTATCGAGAAAACTTTTTTCAATCGCGTTTCTGAGTTTATGCGATCCTAGATTATATATTGAAAAAACATATACTTAAAAATTAGAGCTGTAGCCATTCAATTTAAAGAAAAAATGAAAACTTCGTACATAGAAAATGCACGAAGCTATTTTGGTATCCTCTTAAGGGCCTACATCAATATTATCGTATATCATCGCCGACACGTACATATTAACACAGCCAGTAGGCACAGAAAATGAAGAATTAGGGATACTTTTCCTATTTACTCAAAATCTACTAAATATATTTTAATTCTGATTTGCGTGTTTCTATATATAATAGTTACTTAAGTTTTTAAAGTTATTTCATTAGTTAATACGCGATAATAGACCGACAAATGAAAAAAATAAAAAATTTGAGAGGTTGTTTCGCCAAGATTTTCTATCGAGAAAACTTTTTTAAATCGCGTTTCTGAGTTGATGCGATCCTAGATCATATATTGAAAAAACATATACTTAAAAATTAGAGCTCTAGCCATTCAATCTAAAGAAACAATGAAAACTTCGTACATAGAAAAATGCACGAAGCTATTTTGGTATCGTCTTAAGCTGTTTTACTTTACTGCAAATATCAATGTATATGTTAATGAGCATAATATTTGATAAATATCTTTACAACTGGGTATTTACTTTTTATCCGTTTGGTGACGGATTAAGGATATAAGTGTCACCACTCCATTTCTTCCCCAGGCTGCTGCAAGACCAACTAAGGCATATTGTTAGCAGCTAATATCAACTGGAAGAGACCCGAACCTCGAAATTAGCCCTATGCTAACACGCCTGTCCAGTGCGGCCAAAAGCCCTCCCAGAGTGAGGAGGCCTGTGCCCAGCAGTGGGTTGTTAATGTAGAGAGAAAGATTTACGTATGAAAAAGAAAATTATCTGGTGTTTCAAACGACACTGTTTTAAGAAGTGAACTTTTAATAAATAATAAAAATATATTACCTATTATTTAGAAGTTACTTCGTATAATATGCTTTTATACGTTACCTTAATGTTAAGAAATACAAGATTTCTGCGACGCTAAGGATGGAGAAACCCATGAAAAGTCCGAGCAAACCACCGCAGTTAGCGAGAAAGTCTGTTTGTCCATAGAGCTCTGATCGCCTAGACGTTATAAACTGAGGTTCTTTGAAAAACACCAATACTCTTGAAAAACTTACACTGAAAAGATTTTAAAGATTGATGTTTAGATGTTAGTAGACCAATCATTCGGCATTTGCTGTTTCTAGTACCTAAGTGAAATAAATATTATATGCACCTACCTATAAGCCTATAGGTAACAGTAGGTAAAATACCACACGACAGGCGTATAAAAAAGACATGCAGGGAATGAAATAGTTATTATTGATTTTAATTTTCTCATTTCATTTCACACAATGTGCTCTGGTCATGAGGTTATTCTTATTATGCTCGTGTTGTAGGTACCAGAATACGGATATAATACATCAATACTTTTCTTTTGTAAATACATACTTATAATACATAGAAAACACCCAGATGCAGTTCAAACATTTGTATGACAATTATAAATATCATACAAATGATTGTCCCGAGCGGGAATCGAACCCGCGACCTCATGAACCGCAGTCCGTTACATGAACCACTCGACCACGAGGTCCCTCACGACATATTTTTAGACTGCCATCTGCCATTGATTTACCTGGATCTCTAAATCTAATCAGTTCTATCGGTTAAAATGCCACGTGTAGGTAAAGCCGCATGCAACACGATCGTTTGTGCCGCTGAAAATGAATGGTTAGATTGTGTGGTGAGCTTTAAATCTCCGATCCCTAGAGCCTAGCTGATTACTGCATAATAGTTAGTGGTTAGCATTAATTACAATAAATTCTAAAACAGGAAGAAATAAAACCATGCACATGCTTTAACTTTCTACTTAGTTATACAAACTTACTCCTTCAATTCTTCGGTAAGATTTTGCAAGTTATAAACTCTAAAAACTGCGCCCATGTCATAGTCTGCCTGAGATGTTTCAGCTTCATAATCAATAGATGCGCAAGCAGGTAGGCACTGGCATTTAGACGATATGGCTAGTGCTTCTCCTAAAGATTCAGCGCTTTCGTAATCTGTTTTATTCTTTGTAATCTCCAGCTGTGATTCTATGTCAATAGTTACTAGTTCCACTAAAACACACATAGCATAGATTGGTAAACAATATTAACTTTAAATTAAATGCGCAATAAATTGCACAATAAAATATTGTGCATTTTTGTAATAAATAAAATCGTTAAGCTTTTTTATATTAAGAAAGTTAGAGGCTATCAGTAGTTATGTTTTAGTTTTGTGCTAACGAAATCGGGATCATTTTCAATCATTCAGGCCAAATTAGATTGCCGGTACTATTAAATACCACGACAAGCATAATATCTATGTTGATGAATAACTTACTTTGAGCTTTTTGTATACATGCTTTACTGGCTGCACTGCATACTGTCATGTTTGGTCCATCTGGAAGGTAACATGTAATGAAGTAAGTGGAACTTAAGGCAAAGAGTATAATGTATACTAATATATGCTAATATACTAATTAATATTATAAAGCTGAAGGGTTTGTTTGTTTGTTTGAACGCGCCGATCTCAGGAACTAGGTACTTATCCGATTTAAAAATTATTTGTGTGTTGGTTAGTACATTTACTGAGGAAGACTATAGGCTAAGTAACATCACGCTGCGACTAATAGGAGCGGAATATCAGTGAAAAATGTTGCAAAAATGCATGCATGCGTACGAAGTCGTGTGCAACAGCTAGTATATATTATAATAATATAGATACTGCTTTAGGTTGCAGGAAATGGCAAGTTGATAGTGTGAAAATCTTATATACCTATATAGGCATGATCTATAGGTGCATAAATGACTTACAAGGCATTCCAAAATGTACGCAGCCACATCTATTGTAAGTAAAATTGGATAGGCATTCCATCTCACAATTTGCTTGAGTGTACACTTTGAAGTACTGGAGATAGCGTTCACTTGGAAAATAGCATTGTCGTCTGTGAACAAGTAAAAGTCAACAAGTTTTTTTCACATATTACGTTTAGCGCTGCTAACGCTTATGCGCGTTTTTCTGATCTTCATCAAGTGCGGGCCGACGCGTATAAGCGTCCATACAAAAAAAAATCATTAGACGAGTGCGGTGCGTCAAGACGTCGTAAAATATGGAATTGTAAAGGAGACTACACGCTAGTCAGGTTTCTGCTGCGAATCTTGCAGACGGGGGCGGGGGTGGGGACGGCGGCGTCAGCGGCGTCAACAATAACCGTACAATAAATTATTGAAATATTTTCATCATGACTCGCTCTTTTAACTAAAGTAATAGGTAGTTTTCGTTTACTTATAAACGTCTCTATTATGAACAGGGGGAAAAGTCGTACATTTAAAAAAAAATAAGAATAAAAGGGCTTTCGGGAGATGGTACCTGTACTATTACTGTTTTTATTTAGGTTATTACTTACTATTTTAACAATAACTGAACGAAGATATATTATGGCGTAAACTTCACAACATCTCTTTCAAATAAACATCTAGTGTGGAAACACCTTTATCCATCCAACACCTTTATATGATCCGTAATAAAATTGTTATATGACAGTCATAAAACTCGAAAGTTGCCGAACGCACATAAGCGTCGACCGCACTTTAACAAGGCAAAAGACAACGCGTTATTGCGTCCAGCCGCACTACGTGAGTTTTCTATGAACGCACATACGCGTCCATACCACCACGCGAAAAATTTTCTGGACGCACATAAGCTTTTACCGCACTGGGCTAATGCGACTTTTGTTAGCATTGGGTATAAATTCGCAAATTTCTCAGCAGTGAATGCAAAATAATGCTTAGTGCAATTATTTTCACTAGCAAATAAAAGATATAAATTCATTGTTGTATGTACAGATGGACGGCTACCTGTCTGTCATTTTCTTTTTAGAAACACGTTAGATCAGTCATGAAGATATTATAGATATAGGCAGCAAAAAATGGTGTAGAATTAAATATTGATTACAGGCGTAAATTATAATATACTTTGAAGTAAATTAAATTTTTTTTTTACATCAAAGAGTAAATGCTTTGCTAAGCACAAAACTCGTGTACGATTGCGTTGATTTACGTAATTTTGAATGCATTATTACATTATCCTCAAGTCTGCTAAAGGTTCGAACGGGAAATCGTGAAAAAATCATCTGCAATGTAATCATATCTTAAAGGTATGCCACTGAAAATGGGGATCACAGATTTAATGAATTATTTCGATTATAGAATTAGAAATTATTAAATGAAATGAATAGAACACAGGGATTGGGTTCAGAATAAATAGGTAATTTGGAAGATGCTAATGTTAATGCTAAATCCGTCACCACACGGTGACGGATTAACAATACAAGTGTCACCACCCCATCTCCTCCCAAGGGTGCTGTAAAAGACAGCTAAGGGATATTGCACACAGATAACATGATCTGTTAGAGACGGAAAACTCGAAAATAAACCCTGTGCCATCACGCCTGGTCAGCGCGGCACAGTAGACCATAATCCCTCCCAAAGTGGAGGAGGCCTGTGTCCAACAGTGGGACGTAAATGGGCTGGAGAGAGATATGCTAATGATTTCGGAACACTCAAGGATTTTTATGTTCCGCTTGATCGATTTCTGTACTACGTTAGTTTAAATTGTAAAACGTGTATGTCCAGTATTGATTTCTTTTAGGTTTCCTTCTACATATATGTCGGTACTCGCCTGGTTGGTTCGTAAGGTCGAAGGCCCTCGGAAGTGGTCATCATTTTAGGTTTCACAGCAACAACAACTTCTTGCGACAGCGGTGCTCGGAAGTACTGTTGTGAAAGTCTCGGCAGTTCTGCCGGATTGTGCAACAGTACCTACATACGAGTACATTGCAGGAAATATATTAAAGAAAATTACGGAACTTGATAATACATAATAATACTGCTGAATAATAAAATCAAAATAATTGTAGGGATAGTTCACTAAGCATTTTGTGTTGTTTTGTGGCCTATATGTTATTCTGATGTATAATCTATCCATTCAGTAGCTTTTGCGTGAAAGAGTAACAAATATCCATACTCACAAACTTTCAGATGTATAATAATTATTAGGATTCTATTAGCTTTAGTAAAGAATATGTCACGGATGAGAAACGGTGTGTTTTAATGTATTTCTCATCCGTGTCTATCTATCAGTTAAAATTATTGTAAGAAAATGTGATTAAATTGCACCATAACTTAATTTTGTTTTAAAGGAACTAAATAACATTTTTGGGGAACCTTTTATCTTAATTTACCTTAAATCCTTGCACTGGCCCTTTACACAGAAAATCCAAATCGTCATTTGTGGCTCGTAATAATATAGTCAAGCCTGATTTTGCACCGAAACCCTGAAATTATCGAAATTCCATAAAATGCTCATTAAACATAATGCTATATTCAGTATCTTAGAACCCTAGATAGTACATGAAGCTTAGAGCTTTAACCTTACTTAAACATTAGGTATGCTTCGTTAAATTACTGCTAATTTCCATAAGTATTCTGTGGGCTAACTTACTAATGCCTTCTAGCCACTAGGGTCGGCATTGTCTTGGCAGAGTTTGGCAGTTAGTTTCAACGAACTTTTGTTTCTAAATACTATATAATCTATTTATTTATATGTATTAAATAAGTATTCTGGTACTCATAACACAAGCATATAAGCTTAGCTTGGGACCAGAGGACGTTGTGTGAAATGTTCTTTAATATTTATTATTATTATTTTGTTAATCTAAAGAATATTTGAGCTTAGGTATTTTGGAAGTCTGCAAAAAAATCTTAAATTGCGAGAAGTGTTACAACGTGCGATTAAACATAAACAAAATAAAAGTTTCGAACTATCATAGGCACTTACCGCTCCTCTATGTGGGTAAGTCTCTATTGGTGTTCCTTCTTTATAACCCTCTTCTAGAGTCCACGACTTAGCTATATTTTCATGCTCCAAATAGGGATAGTCAGTATGTAAGCTAATTACAATATTAGAAATATTTTAAAAATTTAAATACACACAGGTACCAATTCTACGTGCACAACTAAACTTAACTAAAATATGAAAATTGGTAATATCAATATAATCTGTTACTTGCTATTTCGTTGCACACATCTATAATAATTAAAATTGTTAGTCTACTAATACACAGCTGTTATAATAACAAAGTTCAGTTCATTGTGATAATGACTCTATAAATTTTAATTTTTTTGTTAAGTTTAGTTGTGCACGCAGAATTGGAACCAATAGGTACTAGATTTAGACTTATGGATTACTTCTACATAAAATAATTAGCACACGTCCCTATTAAGAGATACCATGAGTCGAAGATAGACGATACTACGACTCCATCCCAACCGAGGTTTTCCCATTGGACCAACAGCATCGGGTTCTTCAAAAAAGGAGTGAATGTAATGATTTCTGAAGGGTCAGCGACTCGCGAGTGATACCTCATGTGTTGCAGACATAGGTTACGGTATGCGTTCGAAATAAGAACACCTAGCTATGTTATAACTATAACTCACATTCTGATTCTTCTCTGAATTGTTGTAAGAGTGAGCTAAGGGTAGCATAAAAACATAAGTCGTGCTCTGCGATTATATAATTTAAAGATATGTATTTATTAAATTACTTTTCAGTTCTGAACATTTCATCAGCACCAAGAGTGTTGAAAGTGTAGCAGGGTCCTTCTTCTGTCATTATAGGTGAAAATAATGCTGAACAATTTTGACCAGGGATATCTTTCCATTTACATGCGAACAAAACTTCCGTGAGGTTTGGCGATACCTAAAAGAAAATTTTGATAAAATCTATTCCATATTGCGAATCTGTAGTTTCATGGTGAAGCAAAATAAAAGCAACGTGGATTGGTTCAATATGGTGTACATAATTCCAGATAATTTGGAATTAAATATATGTATTTTGCATTGTTCATGAAGCTCATAGGGGTGCTATATCCTGAACTGCCCAGGGCCCAGTATACTCAGACTATAATGTCAGGGTCTGGGAGGCCCTTGAAAAAGACAGTGAGCAGCAAGTAGAGAGAGAGAGAGAGAGAGAGAGAGAGAGAGAGAGAGAGAGAGAGAGAGAGAGAGAGAGAGAGAGAGAGAGAGAGAGAGAGAGAGAGAGCGAGAAGTTGAGCAATTCGGGCATAAGTTTAACAAACATACTTTTATACATACCGTTCCGCCTTTTTCACATATTTATTTAGATACTTTCAGCAATATATTTACGTACCGATTTGATATTTTGCACAGTTTCGTTACCAGATGCAAATCGCCGACCATTCACAGGTGCCAGGTGGTCGTCACAAATCATTGAAATGTCTTCAAACATAAATTGTCTAAAATAGAAAAGGTTTGTTATAATGAGCTAAAAGATATGTAGCTTACCTACTTATATTTAATCTCTATACGTTGTTACTACGCACCATAGCGAAAACAGTTTGTTACATTATTTTTATTGTTTCTCGCTACAATTGTTAACGCCATGCGTTAGTCACGGATATCATAATTTACATAAAATTTAACGCAGTTCATAAAGTTACTTAGTAATTTTAATATGTCGTAATGCCATTTGGTTGCCGCCACCACAGAATTTTTTATGTAATTGTTTTGTGGTTACAGCGCAGCAGCGGCTTCATTTTATTACATCAAGCAAATTTTCTAGCATCTTAGAGCTTAACAAAAGCTTGGAAGATAGAGAACTCGAAACTAAATCCTGCTGGTCAACTTGATCTGATTCTCGCTAATATAGAATAAGTCCGAGTTTAATAGATAGATAGACAAAAAAAAGGATGTATGTATTAACATAAGTAAGATAATCTGAAATATTAAATTAAAATAAATAGAACAAGTCCTTACTCAGCTTCTGTTAGATTGTCTTTTGAGTGCAAGTACAAATGATAATATTTTGTGAAATTGAATTGTCTCTGTAATGCTTTAGTTTCAAAGCAAACTGTTACAGCCGGGTATGGTATTTGCCAAACTGGTGTAGGGTTTTCGGCGAAGCTCACAATAACTGGACTTTCGTTCCATTTGATCCATACTTTTCTGATTAAACTGGCGCAAAGTATCACACAACAGATAAACATGAAAAGCCAAAACACCCTGAAAATTTTAACAAATATTAGAAAAAAAAGGAAAAATATATAATAATATATTATTATATTATAATCTTATATATAAAATTCTCGTGTCACAGTGTTAGTTACCGTACTCCTCCGAAACGGCTTGACCGATTTTTATGAAATTTTACATGCATATTTAGTAGGTCTGAGAATCGACTAACATCTATTTTTCAAACCTTGTTTTAGTATGGCAAAACAACGTTTGCCGGGACAGCTAGTCTTTTAAATAAAATTCACGTGTCACAGTGTTAGTTACCTTACTCCTCCGAAACGGATTGACCGATTTTTATGAAATTTTACATGCATATTCAGTAGGTCTGAGAATCGGCTAACATCTATTTTTCAAACCTTTTTTTTGTATGGCAAAACAACGTTTGCCGGGACAGCTAGTATTATATATTATTTATAGGTACCCAAATATTACTATGTATTTGCGAAAGACGAGAAAAGACACACCAGCAGTAGGTAGTAGTGACAGACATGTTTTGAATGTGACTGCTTGCAGAGTCTGCCATCAACATAAACGAATACACATGCACATAGAGATTATACAAACCCATTGTCTTCCTTGGGCGCTATGAGACTCGGCCAAGGAAAATCTAAGTGGATATCTTCTACAAGAGACCAAAAATTAGAAACTTAGAAATACCAACACCTCTGGTCAAATTGGTCAATTTGTCCAAAGGGCCTCATTGGTGATTAATACATAGGTATAGCGGATGTGTGATGGTCGGAGTTCGATTCTAATTTAATACTAACATTTCTCGGAATAACAAAGATACCTATTTGTAAACAGGTACTGTGCTTGGTATTTTCTAAAGATTAAACCAAGGAAGGAGTCAGTTTTATATTAACGTAACTAAATAAAATATATAACTTACTTCTCAACGCTGGTTCTCTCCCTTTCTCCAATATATTTGAGGCCATGAAGATTGGAATTAGCTGTGTAATCTATAACGTATTCTTTAATGAGATTACGCTTTCCTTTCTTCTTTTTGATCGGGACATCGGGATAGTTGTCTTTTTCTTTGACCTTTTCCAAATCATCTACAAACGCACGGCTGCTGGACCTGTAACAATATTTATGTTAAGCTCGTTAAATCATTGAACTAAAAATACTTTTACGGTTTCCATTTAAAAAAAAAAAATTTTAACACGTCCTTTTTGACCCGGTACGTATGACGTATAAATGTATTAAGAGGATGCCAAAATAGCTTCGTGCATTTTTCTACGTACGAAGTTTTCATTGTTTCTTTAGATTGAATGGCTAGAGCTCTAATTTTTAAGTATATGTTTTTTCAATATATAATCTAGGATCGCATAAACTCAGAAACGCAATTGAAAAAAGTTTTCTCGATAGAAAATCTTAGCGAAACAACCTCTCTCATTTTTTATTTTTTTTATTTGTCGGTCTATTATGGCGTATTAACTAATGAAATAACTTTCAAAACATAAGTAACTATTATATATAGAAACACGTAAAATCAGAATTGAAATATATTTAGTAGATTTTGAGTAAACAAAAAAATACCCCAAATTCTTCATTTTCTATACCTACTAGCTGTGTTAATATGTACATGTCGACGATAATATTGATGTAGGCCCTTAATACATGTAACGGAAACTTTGGAATTAATTTTCACGTGCAGTAGTCGTATTGACCTGATATTTTGCACATATTAAAAAAATATTGAGAATTAACAAGTGCATTTTTTAGTTTTCAACAAAGCAAATTATTAATTTCCGAAACATTTAAGTTGCACAGCCATGAGAAGCATAAGCTTTGGTTAACATTATCTAAGTATAAAAAGAAAAGTGATAAGATTATTAAAATAAAACTATTCCAAAATATATCAAATCTTAAACTATTCTTTGCGTGGATATTAGATTTTTTTTTCAATTATTTGTACATTTTTAAAGTTACCTCGAGTGTCTCGACATGGTGCCAAGTTCCGACTGCATAGAGCACACAAATATTAAAATATTAGTAAGTTTGGGCTCGGTCAGTTTATTCCCAAAAGAGACATGTTTGCCAATTACGAAATTAAAATTGTAGAATGCTTAATAATTTGTTATATTTTGTTGTGAATAATGCTTACACATGTGACTGTTTATGTAATTAATTAAGGAAGGTACTAGTATGTTGTTTTCAATGTCAAGGGTTTTACCGAAATATAATATGTTACAAATGTTGCGAATTATAACATAAATAAATTTGTGTCATTTTAGTAGCAAAGTCTGCTTAGCAAGAGGTCGTGAGTTTCATTTATACATGGTACAATATTTGTATGATGAATAGTGATATACTACATAGATGGTATCTTTGTCATTGAGTTTATCTACAAATAAATCATTGTATTAAAATTGGTCTATTTCGAATATTTTTTAAGGACTACAGCGATATAATGTTCTTTATTTGCAAGGATTCTTTGCGTACTACCATCGTTAAATGGTACTACTAAGACGTAAATTTCAAGATGATTCACAATAAAATTATTTTACAAACAAGCAGACAGAAACTTTGTTCTCCTTTCATAGTTACTGCTAATCTTGGTTGTATGCTACCTAAATACAAAGTTTCATTCAAATCAAATGGGCTGTTTAAACGTGAAGGAATAACAAACACATATTATATTATGTACCTATAGAACTCCTATGAGATATTGTTTTATGTCACACGAATTAAAGGTATATAAATTGATGTATTAGTGTTTTTCGTTATTTTAGGTGCAGTACTGAAGTAACCATGACCACATTTTCCCTAAGGATAATAACAATATTATTATATTATTTAATACGTTATTCGTCGACCCATTATCATATATTGGCACTGCACACTGTTCATTTCCTTTGGGAAAAGCATGTATAAAAATATGTAAATAACTTTTGATAATTAGTGATGTCATATTTTTGTAATAAAGATTCTGTGAATTTTAATTACTACCTGTTTGTATGACACTATCGTAATTGGATTGACTTTAATAATGTCAGTGAGCTCAAAGTTCGCATGTTTTAATTTAGAAGATATTTTTATGAAAGTGATATCACTTTGATTAGATATTTTCTTCGAGCTCATAAAATTCCCATATCTCACTCACGGGATAAGACTGTAACGGATAATTTGCTTAACTCAAAAACTAAAAAACACGTTTTTAAAATAACATATTGCATTGTCATCGGTCCTTAATATGTGTTGTGATATGTGCGAAAATCTCTTTCAATGATTCCGTTACTTGTTGTAATATTTTGATTGATACGTTTAAATCAAATAAAAGCGCGTTAGTTAATAAAAAGCACGTTAATAAAAACTAAGTATAAGTATCTTATGCCTTGTAAGAAAGAAAGCAATATTTATTTCTAAGTCATAGTTGTCACCTAATATATAACGAATGCTAAAGTAACAAAAATATCACCTAATAATAGGAGTGTCTACAGTGACCGAGGTAGGATATCACTCAGAATTTGTTTTGTAGTTTCTTTTGCGTAGGTATATATTGGAATCCTCTTAAGACCGAAGATGATTTATTGGTTTAAAAAAAAGATGTTTACCAATTCTCAGACCTACTCAATATGCAGGCACACAAAAATAGGTTGAGCCGTTTCAAAGAAGTTTGGCATCAAACACCGTGTACGAGTTAAGTTCCAGACACTTCCTGGAAGTAGGTACGCAAGTGAAATTGCGAGCACAGCTAGAGATACCTTTAATAAGAATGAGTTCAGGAATTTCATAACATAAATAATGAATTGTTTATTATTGTTTAGCTACTAATAACATACTAAATAAAATGTAAATAACTACCTAATAATACTAATTAAGTAACTTAACAAATGAAAATTATAATTTAACAAATTAACATGTTGAGTAAAGAAGTTATGTAATACAAAACAAAATATAATCATAATTAACGAGTAATGTCAGACATGCTAACATTTTTCGTATCATATATGGCATTTTGATAGGCAATATGGATACGAAAAATGTAATTTTGTAAAAAAATCTGTCAAACAATCTTTAAAAATAAACACAATTTTTTTGTATTGATTTTCCCATAATATTTAATTTTATAAATTGTTATATATATATAAATATATATGTTATAAATTGTCTTTCTGAATTGCATGTACGTGTACCTAAGCATTTACTGCGATTTTAACCCTAAAATGCTAAATGTGTTATATAATAAACATTTTGATTATTGTTTACGCAAGAAATACACAAAATTATGTAAATAAAATATTAGACAGTAAGATAACATCGATTGTAAAAAGAATTGCCTATATTCAACTCTGAGCATTGCGCTGTAAACGCTATGTGCGTATTGTGCGTCCTTCCTCGGTGACTTGATTATCGTGTGAGGGAGGAGTTAGTCCGAAACGAGGCACAGACTGCCGCTGCCGGCGCGTCGACGCGGCCCACACTACGATACCAGCCAGTGTTTGTAAGATCGTAGCCGTAGGCAGCCTCTTGGCGTACTACGCTCGTCGCTTGTGAAAAAAAGTCACATTTTATCCTATTCTTTGGCGCGAAAATCACGATGTCGGCAACAGAAGAACTTACTGGCATTCTTTCTAGACGACAGGAGATCAATGATAAGCTTGAAGAAGGCTTAGAGGTTAAACCTAAATATAAATTCGTAAATGTTTATACGGAATTTCACGAGTTCTCCAGGAAGGAAATAAAACAATACGAGGAGACCTTCAACAAGTAAGTGGATTTTTTATTTTATTAAACCCGATCCAAGGGAATGTGTGGCCATGGAATTGCACCTTTGCAAAACTATTAACATTTACCTCACGTATCCACTATTACGTTTTATTAACCATAAAATAATAATAATTTATTATTTTCATTTACTTAGTAGAATTTTAAGAATCTAATAAAATTGAAGGGCGTAATATTTAAGTTAAATATTAAAAAGTACTGCTGGAGCTGTGAATAAATTTTAATTAAAATCTGTCATGTAGGTAGATATATGTAAGAAAGTACAACAAAGGTCACGTTAATATTAACATTTAAATGTTAATATTAACGTGCAACAAGTAAGTGTAAGCGAGGCAAACAACTATGATTAAGTTTATATTTTATAATCTATTCGATATAATTGCTTATATTCTTAGACAAGTTTAATATCATATAATAATATGATACTTGTTTTTATTATCTATTGTAATTTATTAAGTACTAAAATACTACACGCTTTTTAATTTTATGACATAAAAGATATGTAATTTTAACTAGTTACAATAAAATTTCTAAAGATAAGATAATCATTTTTCATACTATTATTCTACTACATAAAATTCGTGTAAAATTTATCTAAAAACATTTCGTAAACCGTACTTGTGATGATCTGCATACCTTATTGGTTCAGACAACTTGATCAATGTTAAATAATACAATTCTAATCTAATCTCATGTGGTTTCGTGAACGTAAACAATATTATCAGAAAAATATATTTCCGTTTTAATTTACTGTTTTACTTAAAAAAAAACACACTAACGACATTGTTTCTATAATTTATATTGTTATTTCAATTCCTCAATTACTAGATCAAGGAAAAACCCAAACTTCATACTACTTAGATTAGTATCAAATGTAGTTAAGGGTCATTCTTATTCTAATATACTATGTAATTAGTAATTACCTATATTGATAACAAAATTCTAATGCGGCGCTTTAGTGAGGTAACCTACTAATTAAAATAATAAAAAAAAATGCCTAAACAAAAAATGCATATTTTCCTAGAAGATTGCTACATACTTATAGAGAAGCGTTTTTTTTAATAATAATATGAATTTACAAATCGGTATCGCATTATTGCTTATGCCTAAAATATGTAGCAATCACAATATTTTTTTTGTGTCTAAACTTGTATTTAATTTAAGTTCACTCTTTCAAGTTTATTTAATACAAATTTTTTATTTAAATAACAGTGATACTATAATGTACTTTGGCAATAAAGTAAATAAACAAAATGAAAGTTGACAAAAGAATTTTTTTTTTTTTTACATGGACATTTCACACAACGTCCTCTGGTCCCAAGCTAAGCTTATATTATATGCTTGTTATGGGTACCAGAATACGGATAGAATACATATACTACTTTTTTTTTTGTAAATACATACTTATAATACATAGGAACACCCAGACGCAGTACAAACATTTGTATGACAATTAGAAAAATCACACAAATGATTGTCCCGAGCGGGAATCGAACCCGCGACCTCGTGATCGGCAGTTCGTTACCAGAACCACTACACCACGAGGCCCGTCGTAATTAACTATAAATTTTAATAGCACTAAAATTATGACCATTAATTAAAAAGACTAATTAATTAGGTGAAATGACATCACAGTGAGCGTCGTGGGAGACAATAGAAGTCACGTCACGTTTAAGACTATTATAATCCACATCAACGAGCAACTTTCCTTCAGAAAGTGAAATAATAACAATTTAAATCTATATTACTTTACAAGGGATTAAAACTTTAAATATTTAAGCAAATTAAAGTAATTTATTAATTTTTGCATTTGACATGCTATGCTTTTACTTAATAAATCAAATTATGGTGGAAAAAGTGAAATGCCGCAAGTGGGACTTGAACCCACGACCTCGGAATACCGTTCCGAAGCTCTTCCAACTGAGCTTATTGCGGTCTACTTGCAACACTTCAAATTAACCACCATATCTGTCACTCGAATGAGTTTATATACACTTTTTCCACCATTATTTGATTTATTATTTAAGCAAATAATAAAATAAATAATATTATGTAGATATAAATGTAACAATTCAATTAATTCTTGCACTACTAGTAGTTTAAATGTTTTGTTACATAAACAAACATTATAAATAATAACAGTTCGGATCTAGAAGAGTTATTTATTAGAATGATAAAAATATATTAAAAATGTTTTAACAAGAATATGCATGCAAAATATTTAATAGTAATTACCCCACTGCGAGAGGGTTAAATCACTCATAAAAAAGTTGTACTGCTATATTTATCTCAATGCTGCTGTAGGACCAACATAATATTGATATGTTTAATTTTTTTTTCGTTTTACTATAGATAAGCTTTACATTATGTGTATGATTCAAGAGAAGTTGAGTATCTAAAGTCTAAACTTGTAAAACATAACGCCCAATCTGTGACAGGAACTGGCTATGTAGCTACTTATCTGTGCCTCTGTATTATCATAAAATAAACATTGCGAACAATGTGCCTTCTGTCATATCACGACTGTTTTATTATTAACAATAACAGAACTGGTCATTGTTTATTATTAAAACAAAATCATAAAACAATTATAATAAGTAATACGATTGTTGTACATTCTTAACAATAGAAATCTAATAAGTTACGCGTTCAACATAAACTACCTTTTGGTTTTTAACGTTTTTTATTAGGAACTGGCATTTTGGTCTATTGCAAGGCTGAAAAAATTAAGTACCTACATAATAAATAATAAACCTCTTCTGTACAAGTTACCTGTAATTCTATTCTCATATAAAGCCACTCTTTTACCGGATCTAGACGCGTTTGTTTGTTTTTAATTTTAGCCCGACGTTTTGGAGACTTTTCTGTCGCCATGTTTACGGGTGGAACTGAGTGTAGGTACAGTGATCTGTAAGAGAATACCTATTGTATAAATCCTACACTAATAAATAGGTACTTGGTCTGTTTAAAGTAGACCAAAATACTCTCCAATAAAAATCTTTTAATTATCGTCTCTAGGAAAAATATATGAATGAATGTGTCATCCAAATACAACTTTACGTAAAAAGTAGGTCATTAAACATTGTCAAAAATTCTGGTAAAATTAGTCACGTTTCACAAAATAAATACGTTGACAAAATAAAAGTTTTAAATTAAATAACAATGAGTCATATAGTTGTATTTTCAATCACGTAATCGACCTACGCGTTGTACCTTGTGCTAATGTCGTGCTAACATTTGAGTCAGGAGGTTTGTGGCAATCTTTGTAGTAAACTTGTAACTCAAGAACTTCGTAACATTAACTTGTTATTTGATTTTGATGTAGTGTAATCTTTACTAATGTTATAAAGCTGAAGAGTTTGTTTATATGAACGCGCTAAAATCAAGAAACACTACTCCGAATTAAAAAGTTCTTTGGTATTGAATAGTACATTTATCGAGGAAGGCTATATAATATCACGCGCTCCTATTGGTCACAACCAATAGGAGCGCCGCATCAGTGAAAAATGTTGCTAAAACGGGTAAAAAAATCTAAATTCCACGCGTACGAAGTCGCGGGCAACAGGTAGTGTATTTAATATTTAATTAAATACCTACTTATTTATCTCTCCTTATTTAAAGGAATATTTAAATAATTGGTCAAGTGCGAGTCGGACTCGCGCACGAAGGGTTCCGTACCATTATCTATGCAACATAAGGCAACGTTATTAGTATCGAGCAAGAAACGGTAAAAAAATCATGTTTATTGTATGGGAGCCCCCCTTAAATATTTATTTTATTTTATTTTTAGTATTTGTTGTTATAGCGGCAATAGAAATACATCATCTGTGAAAATTTCAACTGTCTAGCTATCACCGTTCTTGAGATACTGGGTACGGAACCCTAAAAATCATGTTTGTTGTATGGGAGCCCCCCTTAAATATTTATTTTATTTTATTTTTAGTATTTGTTGTTATAGCGGCAATAGAAATACATCATCTGTGAAAATTTCAACTCTCTAGCTATCACCGTTCTTGAGATACAGCCTGGTGACAGACGGACGGACGGACGGACGGACGGACGGACGGACGGACGGACGGACGGACGGACGGACGGACAGCGAAGTCTCAGTAATAGGGTCCCGTTTTTACCCTTTGGGTACGGAACCCTAAAAAAGAACTTATTTCTTTCGAAATAGTTTTTACGCGATTTTTATTGAGAGTTTTGTTCGTGGGATTTTAGGTATTGTGTCGTGATTTGTGCCCCCGGGTAACTTATTATTTAGTTATGGCATTATTATGTATAAAAATTACAAAAAAGCAAAAAATGATAGTATATTTCTGTAGTTATAAACAGATTGTAAAGAGGAAATGACCCACAGATTTAAGTAACAAAATCAATGTCCACAATGAGTCACTATCAACTTAAAAGCACCCTTCGTATTTTATATTAAACACATCCGTTTCAAATATTAATCAATGATCAACACGCAATTGTTTATTACCGCAATGAATCAGTTTGTGAGTAAACATTGACACATTATAAACATGTTAGTACAATCACTTCTCAGGGAACCTAGACTAGTAGGTAATGACTAACCGTTAGTTCATTATCTTCCTATTATATTATTATGTCATTTTCTTAAGAAAAATTAGTGGCTGTTGGTTTTTTATGTGTGGTGTGACTATTAGTTCTTAGGTACTTTTATATAACACTAGTTGTTTCCCACGACTTCGTATGCGTGGAATTTGAAAACCAAATCTTAACAAACTACACAATAAAGCTATCCTATTGAACCACTCTATCTATTAGAAAAGACCACATCAAAATGCGTTGTCTAGTTTTGAAGATATAACCTCACATAGGAACATGCAAACAAAAATAACGACTTGTTTTATAATAATTAAAGATTACATCTAATACCTTAGTATACTTCCAGGCCCTCAAGTCGCGTATTTCAATGGTGTCATAATGGCATCACAATGACACACTATAACCTCAAAAAATCAGTTATTGCATTTTTTTTGCAATAACACTTAGTGGCGAATTTTATCAAGTTCGGTAGTGTATTGTTACTTTTTTGAGGTTATAATTTGTCATTGTGATGCCATTGTGACACCATTGAAATACGCGACTTGAGGGCCTGGAAGTATACTAAGGTATTAGATGTAATCTTTAATTATTATAAAACAAGTCGTTATTTCGGGCCAGATCTCGTATCGTGCGCATTCAGAACATAGTGTAACCTAGTTTACAAAGTTTAGAGGGCCCTGGTCAAATTAGGTAACTTTTTTCACGCAGGCATGTTTTTTACAATATTTCTAATTCTGGCCATTTTTTTTATGGGGCCTTAGTTAGTCCTTTTTATATGGGGGACTTACAGGCTCTTAATATTCGCCGAGCCTTGGGCATGTGCCAATTGTGCCCAGTGAAGAAGACAGGCCTGATTATAACTGTTAATATTGACACAATAGTTTTTTTTTTCACCTAAGGTAAGCTACTGACCTGACCTGACACATTACTTCTTGTCCTACATTTCGTAAGTCTATTGTCGTTTGTCGTACATCGAGAGCAATACGTGTAACATAATAGTCGAGTAGATTTCGAAAATCGAAGAAAAAAGTAACAAAACTTTCAAATTGAACCCGTTGCCTTATGTATGGGAAGGCATTCAATACCGGAGCGTTAAAGATTCAAATATATATTTGAACAAATTTGTACATAAATGTATTAAGCATTATTGTTATGTACTAAAAAACGGTCCTATATGACCATGGTGGTTAAAAGTCTCGGAAACGTAGATTTAAAACCAAATATGCGCGTATAAATTCCTAAAAAGTGGTTTTATTGAAATAAATGAGGCCCATCATGTGTTACGGAATACGTATTTTGCAAACACACACATCCACCTAATCAATAATTTTTTTAAATATCGTTTTTCTCAATATTTAAAACTATCGAATATTGTTTCTGAGCTATGGTTTGCTGGTTTGCTATAAAAAGTATAGGTGAATGCATTCATATCTTCCTCTTTATAGACACACCTTATTCTTATCTTATCAAATCCCTTACTTAATGTTTATGTAATGACTACACTTATCAATTTAAACTTAAAATTAAAGTAGGAGATTATTTTGAACACGTGTTAAATTAGTGCAGTGATATCCCTATTTAGTGGTTTGGATTGTTAGAGAAAGTTACTACAATTACTACCAAAGTAACGTTTTAATATCTATGATTGAAAAATATACCTACGACAATTACACAATTAAAATATTGGTCAAGTGCGAGTCGGACTCGCGCACGAAGGGTTCCGTACCATTATCTATGCAACATAAGGCACGTTATTAATAAATGAGCAAACAACACACACAATACTTAATTAATCACGTTTGTTGTATGAGAGCAAGAAACGGTAAAAAAATCATGTTTGGAGCCCCCCTTAAATATTTATTTTATTTTATTTTTAGTATTTGTTGTTATAGCGGCAATAGAAATACATCATCTGTGAAAATTTCAACTCTCTAGCTATCACCGTTCTTGAGATACAGCCTGGTGACAGACGGACGGACGGACGGACGGACAGCGAAGTCTCAGTAATAGGGTCCCGTTTTTACCCCTTGGGTACGGAACCCTAAAAAACATAAACTGCAGGCTTTTTTTATTCATATAATATGCCATATTTGAATAACTGCTTTAGTCTGTAGAAAATTTAATGATTAAAAACTTTTTAAAACGATTTAATTTTTAATTTTTTGAATTTCGAATGTATTGTACGGTTTTTTAAATATTTGGCCTAATTGTGGAGAACCAATTTTTATTCAGATTATTAGGAACAGTTTAATTTGTCGGGCTCGGTTTCATTATAATTTGTTTGGTAAATGCCTAGCTAGCTACGACCGTGAAATAATAACTGCTTTCCCGATAGATGAATAGATAGACCCACACCCTAATTAAATTAGTCGTGCCTTGGTCATTGATACATGTATCAAATCCATCCGTAACAAATATTTGTATGTCAGTAGGTAGGTATTATTTTACTCTTAAAAACCTTGAAACACAAGAACCATTAATGGAAAATTGTGCAAAGACCCATGACTTATTTTATTAAACCATATCATGCAAAAGTATAAAATGTAATCGTGTGTGCAATTTATAGTGCTAACATTTAAGAAACCCTTTCATAACATTTTCTAAGTAATATGCTAAAATAAGCAATAACTTATTACTCTCATTATAATAAGTGAAATGCTAATAATTTATTAGGTATTGTTTTCAAGCAGTTGTAATATAAATGAAGAGCAATGGACAAAACCCTATTTGCATTTATTGACTGACCCAAGGTTCAAAGACGAGGCCTTCATATCATAAGGCCTTCATATCATAAGGCCTTAATCGTAAAGCAGCGAACGAAGTCTTATATGTGTTAGGAGAATGGAAAATGTTAAAGTTAATAAAATACTTTCGTTTTTTTTTATTATTTTTGTCTACAAAAAATTATGTCTACTTGATTAAATGATTTTTCATTTAATTTCATTTCATTGTTATTCTAATAACAAACATTGAAAAGAGAGGTTTGAGAAAGGTTTTTTCTTTTTCTTGTAAAAACTACAGAACGGATTTTGGCAACACTTCAGAACCAAATTTCTAAACTAAACTAAATTCCGATATTTTAAATTATAGACCACTGAAAAAATTATAGACTATACAAAAAACCACATACCACAAAGGCATAAAACTCATTTAAAACGGTTAAACCGTGGTTAATCTACGGTGTATAGTTAAAAGTAGAATTTAATTGTATACCATTGTTGATAATTAAGTTTATGAAATAACAAGGTATCTCTTTTAAGTCAATTTACTGCACAAAACTAACAGTTATCTGTCAATTTATAGTGAAAATCAAAAATTCGTAGTTTAAAAGTTGTTGTGAAAGAGGCTTATAGAATACGATGTTTTGTAGGGTCAATTAAACTTTAAAAATTCTCAATACAATCACCGAAGTGATTTTTGTACGTACCTCTAAAAACATCAGCATTAAAATTTTTCTCGAATTCATTGTATAAGTGAAAACAAAGTAAGTGATAAAATAACTCTACGATAGATTACGACTCTACGATGTAGAGATTTCAAAATAGGTTGGCAGAGCAATGTCATAGTACTAGTCACGGGAAAAATGATTGATGAATAAAACGAATGTCCTGTGATGTGATGACATCTTACTCGTATATATAAAATTCACGTGTCATAGTGTTAGTTACCTTACTCCTCCGAAACGGCTTGACCGATTTTTATGATATTTTACATGCATATTCAGTAGGTCTGAGAATCGGCCAACATCTATTTTTCAAACCTTTTTTTTTATTTAGTATGGCAAAACAACGTTTGCCGGGTCAGCTAATAAGTATACCTATATGTATAAGATCAAGTCAGATATTCATCCAAATATCGACTATCGTAACATAGCTGTCGCCTACGACTTCGTACGCGTGGAATTAAGACTTTTCCCAACACTTTTTTTTCCTGAGATTGGCGCGTTCAAACAAACAAACTCTTCCGCTTTATAATATTATCCTAACCTAGGGTAATATACCTATTACTTATAGCTGCAATATATAGGTAAATATTATAATTTAATATCGACGTAAAATCTGACCACACTCCTATTACATACAATGTAAGTCAAGCGCAAGTAATGTTTCAAGTGCAAGAGACCGTGAAACATAAATTTAAATAAAAATTTAAATACATATAAACATACGTTAAACTTTACACTCTGTTCCTACTTCAAAAGTAGCCGAAAAGAAATAAAATATGCCGTTTTTACCATATATGTATACATAATACATTTCTTACCGCTAAAACTTACGAGCTAATTTGCCCTACTAGGTTTAGGACTTTACATAGTGTATGGTATGTTTACTAATATTTTACCGAGTTTTTCTAAATCAGCGCTAGGCTTTTTTAAAAACATTTTCTTTTTCTGTTTAATAGTTAAATGTTTCTAAATCAGAATACAGCAAATCGGATTATCGCACTTGTCAAAACAAAGTGCCGGTGGAAAGTGAATGAGGGAACAATAAGAACTCAGATGATCACATGGTTGTGAGACAAGGTTTCATTTCTCAGACAATTTACATTCTATCTGTTGCAATAACATTACATTTTGTGGTTGCAAATGTAGTGCAATTGTGTACCGCAACGGAATTAACTAATATTACTTACTGAGGAGAAAGAATTTCTGTTATTTCAAACGATTGCAAATTGGTAATAAAATATTTTAATAGCAAAATTGACCTATCAATGATGCAATCATGCAATTCATACAAAGAAGCAGGTTTAACAGATTGGTAGGAATTCAATCTTCATATCCTACTCATATTATAAATGTGAGTTTGTGAGTATGGACGTTTGGAAGTTTGCTTTTTGTTTGCTTTCACGCAAAACCTCCCTCTCCAGCCCATATACGTCTCACAGTTGGACACGGGCCTCCTCCACTTTGGGGAGGGATTATGGTCTACTGTGCCGCGCTGACCAGGCGTGTTGGCACAGGGTTTATTTTCGAGTTTTCCGTCTCTCACAGAGGATGTTATCTATGTGCAATATCCCTTAGCTGACTTTTACAGCACCCTTGGGAGGAGATGGGGTGGTGACACTTGTATTCTTAATCTGTCATCACACGGAGCGCAAAGCCATGCAAAACCTACTGAATGGATTTTAATGAAACTTTACAATAATGTAAGCTTATACATCAGAATAACACATAGGCTACAATGTATAAAGATATTGTGTGAATTGTCTAATGCGTGCGAAGCCGCGGGCAGAAGCTACTTTTCCATGTATTTAGCACGTAATAAACCTGTTTATGATAGTTTTATCTTCTCGTAAATGCATTCTTCTACTACTTTTGTTGAATTGTTGTATGTTTTAGCAACCTTACATTTAGAATTAATCGTTGCATCAAACATAGCTTATCGCAAATACATACTATATCAATGGCGACCATCCCTGTCCCTTTGAATGAATACATAACGCTGTAACTAGACTTTTTCTCGAATAGACTAGATTCTCGCGAAATAGTTTACCCCACTGCGCAACGCAAAGGAGAGTTAAAAAAAAGAAATTTTAAAAAATACCCGCAAACTACTGACCCGATAACGCGACGCAAAGGATTGTAATGTATTTAAACAAAGAAATTAGCAATTGTTTTAGCAAAATTAGCACGCGAATTTCAGTATACCGCATCAAGTAAACTAAAAAGCTTTTTTCACGGTTAACAAGTACCGCAATACGCTGGATATTTGCCAAAACTATGTTCGATTAGTTTACGTAACTAACATTTGTTTGATGTCTTGATCACGTAACTGCAATATATAGCCTTTATGCCGTCAGATTACACAAATATTTGGTATTCATCTTCACTACTTAATTTATTATAAGTATTTAATTACAATAAATAACATATTAGAAAGATGTACGCAAAGAAGAGGTTATTGTTACATGACCGTTACAAGATGTATGTCACATGATATTAAATCAGAGACGGTTATTAATTGCGATATCATAACATTGCAAAGTCAACCGCTAAATTTTGGACAATACGTTGACCTCATTTTACATCTGAAGTACCTACTCTTCAATCAAAAATAACAATGGCACTCGAGAAAATAGGACGGCTGCTAAAATTTATGCGTGATACAGGCAAGCCTGTTGAAGTAAAGTTTATAAACCACTAGCTGTGCCCCGCGGTGTTACCCGCGGTAAAAAGGATAAATAATAAGTTTGTTTTCTATTTCATTTTCCATTGGAAAGTTTCAGGAAAATCCATCCAGTAGTCTTTACGTGAAAGCACAATAAACATATGGATAGAAGACCGAGGAAACGTTCGCGTTGCTCAGCCAACAGTTTAAGTATTTTATTTTGTCGCGCGTATTTCTTTTTTCGTCATATCTCCTAAGATATTCATTTAAATTGCATGCTGTAAAGAGCAGTTATAATCTATATTAATTGCGTAAGCTAACTAAGCTATTTAATTTGATAAAAAATATTACTATATACACATAAATTGAAAACACCCTATTGAATTTGAGATTTTTTTTGACATTATTATGGGTATAGTGAGTTTCCCTTAAAAGATAGACATATGCTCGCGGACTTTTTTGAAGAACTATAGGTAACAAACAATTTTTCCATACATTAGTTAGTTGTACTTCACATAGATAAGACAGCGTTTTCATTTATAGCTCGCGTGCGTCCGAATTTCGCGGCAAATTTAATCATATCTCATCCAATATAGATAGATAGATAGATAGATAATTCTTTATTGTACGATTTAAATGATACAACCTTGAACTACTTAAAATTATGTACAATTGGCGACCTTATCGCGTAAAGCGATTTCTTCCAGGTAACCACGGGATGGAAAGAACTGATAAAAAACGTTTACCGGTAGGGTAGATTGCTCTGTACAGATAAAAGAACTAATTAGTTTTAAAATAAATGATAATAAAATATACATAAGACAAATTATACATACATAAATACTTAAAAATAATAATATATATTAATATACCTACATACATACATACAACATAATATATACATACATATTACTTTAAAATCTAGACTTATCTTCAAATAATATGTACCAAAATTATTAATTTACTAGAGTGGTTGATTATTACTTTGATTAAGATAATGTTTATTTAAATGTTTTTTAAAGGCACTTATTGTTTTAGCTTGTTTTATTGTTTTAGCTTTTTTTTTAATATACAGCAAACCCAACAAATTATGCAAAAAAAAGCCATTCTCTTGAACCATTCTATCTATTATAAAAAACCGCATCAAGATCCGTTGCGTATTTTTGAAGATTTAGGGCCTCGTTCACCATCTTCAAGTAAAGCGTTGATTAGTTACTTATCGATTAGCGTTAAGAGGGTACCAAAATAGCTTCGTGCATTTTTCTATGTACGAAGTTTTCATTGTTTCTTTAGATTGAATGGCTAGAGCTCTAATTTTTAAGTATATGTTTTTTCAATATATGATCTAGGATCGCATGAACTCAGAAACGCGATTGAAAAAAGTTTTCTAGATAGAAAATCTTGGCGAAACAACCTCTCTAATTTTTTATTTTTTTCATTTGTCGGTCTATTATCGCGTATAATGAAATAACTTTAAAAACATAGGTAACTATTGTGTATAGAAACACGTGGATCAGAATTAAAATATATTTAGTAGATTTTGAGTAAATAGGAAAAGTATCCCTAATTCTTCATTTTCTGTGCCTACTGGCTGTGTTAATATGTACGTGTCGGCGATGATATACGCTAATATTGATGTAGGCCCTTAATTGTCAAGTAATAGTTACGAGTATCTTCTGTCAATTTCAATTTTTTAGTCTTAAGATTACTGCTACTCGAACGTTGTGAACGTCGCACGTGTAGTTACTGGTGACTTTAACTAGTGATTAATCTACTTGGCGTTAATCTTACTTGAGAATGGTGAAAGAGGCCCATAAGCTCACATACAAAAATAACGACTTTGTTTTATAAGAAGTAAAGATAAAGATAAAGAAGTTGGTTTATAAATTTGATTAAAAACTATCTGTCGCCGGACCTTCGTACGAGTAGAATTTTAAAATGCCATCCTCTTAAACTGCTCTATCTATTGAAAAAAAAACGCATCGAAATCCATTGCGTATTTTTGAAGCTTTAAAATCACAGATGGATATACATACAATTTTTTGTAAATAAATAAATAAATAATAAAAAATTATTAAAATATTTTGGACATTTCATACAACGTCCTCTGGTCCCAAAGTAAGCTATATTTCTATGCTTGTGTTATGGGTACCAGATACGGATATACTACATAAACTACTTTTCTTTTGTAAATACATACATAAAATACATAGAAAATAATAATAAGTAAAGATTAAATATATTGCACCACTTTTTTCACAAAAGCATCAAACTAATCAAAATACAAACACAAATCACTATACAAAGGCCTTAATTATACTTAGTTTCTTGAAATTGTTCATTCTGTTCACCTCAATTAATTGTATTCTGAAACCTGAACCTAAGTCTGATAGACAATTAAAATTTCCACGAAGTCTATCAAAATTCGTGTCACTTCAATTTAAGTCAAGGATTTTAATACTATCTCGGTCTATATTGAAGAAGGGAAGTTTGCGAAATTTGTAACCTACTGGCGTCTGGCTTTATTTAGAGCAGAACAGTGATGGCATTTTATTACCATTGCCCTATTTTTCGTGTGTTTATTATTATGGGAGTTCATAGTCCAGATAGGTTATTATTAGGCTATTTTGTGTACGATAAATGATATAAATATAGGTGATACACATGGGAATTTTTATATTTCAGCCATTTTGTGACCATTACCATAATGTTAGATTATCACTAAGATGAGTGCGTGCTTTATGAGCTAAACTACCTTATAGCTTTTGGATTCCCCAATCTGAGGAACTATAGATATAAGATTGAGCAAAGGTGTCAATAGAGATGTAGAGATTTCCGTTCCTCGCGAAAATATAGGTTTATCAAACAGGTTCACGTAGAATTTTCCGTGCACAGGAAAAGCTATTATCTGCTTGAGGTATTCCTTGGCTAACTCTTACAGCAACTCATAAAGGAAATGAGGGACAGTGAGATGATTATTCTTAATCCTTTACAACAAGAGTATCAACTAATACATTTAACTTCAACTTAATAAACTCTTCAGCTTTTTAATATTTGTATAGATATACAAATATTAAAAAGCTGAAGTGTTTGTTTGTTTGTTTGAACGCGCTAATCTCAGCAACCGCGGGTCTGATTTAAAAATTCTTTCAGTGGTATATAGTACATTTATCGAGGAAGGCTATAGACTATATAATATCACGATGTGACAAGTGGGAGCTAAGCATTAGTAAAAATGTTGCGAAGACGGGGAAATGTTTTTAAATTTCACGCGTACGAATTCGCGGGCAAGAGCTAGTTCCAAAATAATTTAAGTATTGTTTAAAATCTTACTTCAATCATACTAAAATTAACAAAATATAAGCCACCACGTTCTAGTTAGCTCTTTTATAAATACCCATTATTTGTGTTAACTAATGTAACACAGTTAATTATGATTGACTCAAAGCTTTGTACTAAACAACGCATAACGTACGTACAAAGAACGTATTGTATTTCTGTTATTGCTTTTAAAATTACAGTGTTGAATTATTGAATAATAACTTCAATGATCAATTAAGTTCTTAGTCACACATATTATTTAAACATTATTATTTATTTAGAACGTGCAATGATTTATGTCAATTGTAAGTATATTATGAGGTTAAACCATAACATTAGGTACTTACTATACACACGTTAATGTTGATGAGTCAATGACACCAATTCTGTTACGTCAAAAACTTAACTAAAATTAAATCGAGTAGGTATGGTGCATTTTGATTTATTAAGGCCAATTTTGATGCGTCGAAATTCGAATTACTAGTTACTTGGTCGTACAAATTTATATTTTTTAAAGTCGTTATATATAATAGTAAGAAAGTTTTGCTAATATTAGTACAAATCCTACGTGCACAACTAAACTTGAAACAACTATGGCGTATTTTGATTAATAGGCTATTTCGTTGTGCACTTTTATTTAAATTAAAATCTTTACAATCTATATAGTAAAATACACAGATTTTCTTATAAAAAGTTCAGCTAACATTGCCGAATTGTGTTATCGACACTATCAATTTTCATTTTGAATCAAGTTTATTTGTTAACCTATAGTTTCGGATCATCATCTATTCTGTTATAAACCTGTATGTTATTAAAAAAACGTTAGTTTATAATACTCAGCTTTTATATGAAAGTCATAGAATTACGATAAATATTCCGAAGAAGGTCAGTTAAGATTGCCGAACTGTGTTTTGACACTACCAATATTTGTGTTTTAGATAAGTTTAGTTATGTCAATAGAATTGGTACGAATGTCTCCCACAACGAGTCTCCGTGTTATTTACGTCGTTTCGGGAACACCCGTTACGATAATTGGGTTTGTTTTTGTTATGCTATAAACAACATCCTCATGTATATTATCACAAATTTGTGTCGTATACTAAAGCTAGCTGTTACCCGCGACATCGTTCGCGTGGAATTTAGGAAATATTCCCAGTTTTCACAACATTGGTCGCAGATGTTTCGCTTCTATTGGTCGCAGCGTGATGTTATATAACCTATAGCCTTCCTAAATAAATGTACTATCCAACACTGAAAGAATTTATCAAATTGAACCAGCGGGAAAACAGAAGCTGTCATCGAGAAAATAAAGAAATGGTAATAGTAGGTATAGCAGTACTTAACTGATACTTAATACGGAAAAAATAACTATATTAGGTAGGTATACAATTAATAAATCTCTGAGTAATTTGATTCACTATTTTCTTCGAATAAATACGTTTTCAGTGTAATCGTTTTGATAATGATAAGATAACAGTAAACAGTTTGTAAGTACCTCGTTATTAAGTAATTTCAAGAATCGATTACCAATCGATTACAAATATTAATTCATACGAATTTGGTTACCTGCACTTTAATTTTGTGAGAATAATAATACTTCGCAAATGCCAGTGACTTCATACGCGTGAACTTTGAAATGTCTTCTATATCTCCACTTATTCGTCCTGCACCGTGGTCTACTGGTTCATGTAATGGACTGTCGTTCACAAGGTCGCGGGTTCGAGGTTCAGGACGATTATGTGCATAGTTTGTGTCACTTAGGGATAAAGTAGCATTCTAAATTCTAATGGTGAAAGAATAATCGAAATTCTGCCCGCAGTTTTTGAGTTTATTCGTTACAAACATATAAAAAATATAACGTTTCCTCTTCATATTGTAGTATATAGATCTATTAATGCCAGTCTTCCTTTACCTTGAATATTTACAAGACAATGCAATTTAATTGTTTGCTTGTAGTGCTTTGTTTACATAACTATGTACCAGTTCATATTTATAACAAGAATCTCATACATTTCATGCAATCTAATACATGTATTCTGGTCTAAATTCTGGTTTTAAGCATACAGCCCATAACCTACTACAAATAAAATACGTCTAACTGATTGTACTAGACAATAAGAGGATATAATAAATCACGATATAAATAACTTACATCTCCGGTGATCTACTGCGTAGGTACTGTAACAGTTATGTGCTAATAAAATAAGGGGACATACTAGTACGACCTTGATTGTACCACTCTGTTGAACAGAACACTAATATAACAAATATTATATAAATCTTGACTATGTTATATGTTACCTATATGGAAGACATAAAATTAGCATTATTTGCACAACGTCTAATCGGTCAAGGCTTGTCTAATATTTTGACATGTATAGAATAGATATAATATAGATACCTTATTCTTACAGTTTTATGTTGTCAATCTAAGCTAAAATATCTATATTATTGGTTTTGATTGTTTCTTTCTGTAAAAACTAATAAGCTATGAAAATACTAGACCGATTAAAAAAATCTTTTGCCGTCAGGAAGCTACGCTATCCCTGGTAAACTTAAGCTATATTATATTAAATGTCAGTACAATATTATGTATAAGTGAAATAATGCGAAGCTGCGTCAGTTAACCAGTCTTTTTTAGGGTTCCGTACCCAAAGGGTAAAAACGGAAACCCTATTACTGAGACTTCGCTGTCCGTCCGTCCGTCCGTCCGTCTGTCACCAGGCTGTATCTCAAGAACGGTGATAGCTAGAAAGTTGAAATTTTCACAAATGATGTATTTCTATTGCCGCTATAACAACAAATACTAAAAATAAAATAAAATAAATATTTAAGCCCCCCTTAAATATTTATTTTATTTTATTTTTAGTATTTACCCCATACAAAAAACTGATTTTTTTTACCGTTTCTTGCTCGATACTAATAACGTTGCCTTATGTTCTTCGATCACTAATATTCTTATGTTGCATAGATAATGGTACGGAACCCTTCGTGCGCGAGTCCGATTCGCACTTGACCAATTTTTTATGATTTATGTTGCCGTGTTTAACCCTGGCGAAGTAAAGAACTACTTATCGGAGTTGTGATAACCTTAGTTACTTATTAATGTTAATCTTAGCAAATACTACACGTTTCAACTGAGAATAGGATTGGCAATGACCTTAAGTTGTCAAATGTGATTAGAAAAGTACTGTCAGCTACGTAACTATATTTGCGTATCAATGTTTCTTTTTTCTTTTACCTAAACTTAGTAATTTCAAGCGAAAAACGTCTTAAACTATTTAGTAATAATAGTTATAATATTATTTAAAAACAAATACTATATTCTTCAATAATTTAGTTGTTGGATACTATGATATTAAGGGCCTACATGAATATTATCGTCGACATGTACATATTAACACAGCTAGTAGGTATAGAAAATGAAGAATTAGGGATATTTTTTTTGTTTACTCAAAATCTACTAAATATATTTTAATTCTGATTTACGTGTTTCTATATATAATAGTTACTTATGTTTTTAAAGTTATTTCATTAGTTAATACGCGATAATAGTCCGACAAATGACAAAATAAAAAGTGAGAGAGGTTGTTTCGCTAAGATTTTCTATCGAGAAAACTTTTTTCAATATCGTTTGATCATATATTGAAAAAACATATACTTAAAAATTAGAGCTCTAGCCATTCAATCTAAAGAAACAATGATTACTTTGTACGTAGAAAAATACACGAAGCTATTTTGGTATCCTCTTAAGTTGCATTGCCAACCGCCATTTTTTTGTTGTTGGTGTGCCTTGTTGATTATATGAATTATAAGGCATTTTATTTTAAATTCTGCTAGTTATGTCATTGCTTCCGGTTAAAAAAAATATTTTTTTGTCATTTCTCTTTGTTTTTGATTGTTAGTGTTGTTATTTTGAACTTGTCAGTATTTGTTATTGTTTTTAATTGTATTTGTCTCGCTAATTGCTCGAAAATTAGTAAACGATAACGAAAAATTGATAGATAAATTATATTATTGAAATGTCTTGTTTTGCTGACCCTACCAGAATTATTCAAATTGACAACTATGACGTCACAATATGGCGCGGGGTCAATCCTATTCTCATTTGAACGGCATAGTCATAGATAATACATATAATATAGAGATAGATGCGCCACTCACAAATCGGCATGTTTTTATATTACTGCCCTGTCCGCTAGATGGCGCTGATTTGTGTGTGTGTGTGTGTGTGTGAGTGTGAGCACATGTTACTATATAGGTACTTGTATATATTTACTATTTCATTAACAAAATTCAATTTTTTTCAAGGGATGTTATATAAAAAGATTATTAAAAACTTACAAAGCACTTTTGTTTATCTGCAGATAAACAATCTAATCTATAGCGTGCATTAAGGTATCGTTTATATGCGTGTTTATTTCTTAGTTTACTTGCCCTCTACGCTAGATGCAACTAGTTTCCATACAAATATTTTTTGAGCTCCAATGTTCCTTAGTGTCACCCTCATGGGCATAGTACACAGATTTTTTTAAATACCTAGTATATACAGGTCAATGTTCGCACTTTATTCTTAAGTTTGATAAGTAAATAAATGGTAAAATTTTTACTTCCCTGGGGTTGTGGTACTGAATCTATCTTGAATAATCTTTATAAGCGGATTTCTTTTGTCTTCTTAATCACGGTTTTATATTGTTTATTTATTTTTTGGAAAGTTACGCTTAGAGCTCAAAATACCTAGAGCATAGCTTAGATTAACTTCGGAAAGACGTCATAAAAATACGTATCTTCAAGAAACGACGAAATTTCCGTTGCTTTAAAATACGATCATAAATATTTAAGAATAAATAAATTTTCATGATCTCTTATTATCGATTTTGTTTTTTACAATGAATTTATTGTTTATCAGTATCTAATTGTTACAAATTTATAAAGCAATTACATTCTTATTAGTTAAATAACTTGAATAATATCACATTTTTAATGATAGTCACATAACACAGCATACATAATAAATACAAAAGATTAAAAACATAAAAATACTGTAAATAGTCAGTTTAATATAAATATGAGTTACAAGCTGTTGATCACCTCAGTTGTTAATGAGTAAGAAAAGTTTGACAGATAGACAGAGAGACCTTTGTTTTCGAGAAACCCTAAGGACTTTATTTTATTTATTTAACACTTCTATACACAAATAAGGTACAAAGGCGGAGTTAATGCCGGAGGCATTCTCTTCCAGTCAACCTTAGGTGGTGCAGAAAAAGGAAGATTAAGATTATTTTACAATTTGTAGAGATTACTTACTCCGTAAGCAATAGTATTTCTAAAGGATGGTCTGTTCATCAAAATCTTGGTAACTACGTGGACTAAAATAAGATTAGCTACCTTTCCAAAGTAAAACTAATACCTTCTAAAGGAAAGTTTATCCAACCTCAAGTATCTGTTTTGTAGTCGGTTATAAAGTAAATAGTTACCTACAACCTAACTTAGATTATTTAATCCATATGATAAAAGAATGAAGAACAAGTTTAACTAGGTCATGTTTATGTTATATAAAATATATATTTAAATATTTGATTAAATACACAAAAATATCTGTGTCACAAATACGCAAGTTATTGGAATCTTGACAATCATTGATTACATAAAATAAATAACTCGAGATGCGCTCTCTAAAATAATGGAAAAGGTTTTGAGTGTAACTTTACATATTACGCTGGCAACACTGCTCATTAATTATTTTATTTTACATCATTAAAATAATTAATTTCCGTGTGATTATTTACTACCATACACGGAAATGAAAGATACCTTTTGATTAGTGACAAATTGATATCAATAAAGTCTAACAATCGTAGTTATCTATAAATACTTAAAACATTTCAAATTTAATTTATTTTCTTCTAAACATTTCCCTGCGATTTCATCCGAGTTTATAGTTACTAAGCCCCCCCTCCCTGAATATACACCAAACCCTAATTAATTATACAAAAAAGCCATCCTCGTAAACCACTCTATCATGTGAAAAAGCCGCATCAAAATCCATTGCGTAGTTTTGAAGATATAAGCTCACATATGAGACATAATATGTATATACAAATAACGACTTTGTTTTATAACAAGTAAAGATGAAAATTCTCAATCAATCTAAATTGTGGATTCAGTCCTTAATTACGATTTTATTTTAAAACTTTATAAGGCACTCTCTAATATTTCTTTCTGGTGACATAAAATAGCTTCTTTAATAAACAATTCCGGTGTAATACTACCGTACAGACGGCAGGAGAATGCTTATAATTATTCTAATGGCCGCCATACATAGTATCGTTGTTATGCAATTGGTACATATAATTTAGCTGATGTAAGTATGTAGGTGAAATATGTGAAACCTGTACGTGTGGAGCATATCAACAAGCCCCCAACTTAGTCATGTTTCATTTGACAAAACAACTACGTACGTTACGGTACCGTAGCCAAATATGGCACAACTACTTCAACTCACTATTGCGAAAAACCATAACTAATACATACCAAGGTTCTAGACCTTGCCATATAGATAAAAGTATTGACTATTAGCTTCGCCGGTCTATATTTAGTGCTCAGTTTTTTGATAGTTCGGCACAAGTAACGTGGGTTTCGCTCTAGGGCAAAAGGCTCCTATATGAAAAGGCGTTTGCATTGGTACATGGCTACGTTATAATGTTATATATATTTCCCTAACATAAAGTAGAGTATACTAACACTTTGAAAATAAACACTACATTAATCTGAGAATAGGCTAATCATACCACTGAAAATAATAATAAAGAAAGTCATTAATTGTTCTCCAGAGTTGATGGGTCTGGTTGGTCGAGAGGTAGGTATATGTAATGGACTGCCGTTCACGAGATCGCGGGTTCAATTCCCGCTCGGGACAGTCATAATTTGTGAGATATTTTTAATTGTCATACAAATATTTGTACTGTGTCTGGGTGTTTTCTATGCATTTACCATCAAATATTCCAATGTCGTTTATCATTAGGTGGCAACCGACCGAGTGCCAACATGTTTTTAGCTCGGAACCAGAGGATGTTCTCCAAACCATTAGCAGATTGCTTCAGTGTGTGAATGTCATGCGTGGCCCATTCCTCCAGTGAGGAATCTACCACATATTCCTATTTGGCTGATCCATTTACTAAACTTAACTAAAAAATGAAAATTGGTAGTGTCAATCTACTACTTGCTACTTCGTTGTACACATTTATATTAATTAAAATCATTAGTCTATAATATACAGTTTTTATAATAACAAAGTTCAGTTAACATTGCCGAATTGTGATAATGACTCTATCAATTTTAATTTTTTAGTTAATTTTAGTTTAGTTGTGCTCGCAGAATCGGCACCATTATGTAGTTGTATCTACTACTGGTCTTATTCATAATGACTTATCGGAGGTTTAAAAGTTCGCTAAAATGGGTTCGCGAAAATTGTGAAAACTTGCTAAACTTAAGCTATTGCATAGCTTCTATCGCGGGCCTTGAGCGTGGAGACTAAATGCACAAAATTCGAAATTTTAATTCCGTAACAAAGATAGCGTAACTAAAAAATACTACACACGGCGCTACTGAGCATGCGTTGCATGCGCAGTAACGCCGTTTCGCTGTTCGCGCTGGTGACTCATCTCAGTTTTGGCGTTAGTTTTTATTTTATTGACATTTGACTGACAGTCGCTGTTTTATCATAATTACCATAAATAATGGACAGATGTAAGCATCAGTAAATAAGGATTATTAATCTTATTTTAGTTTATGGTATTTAGATTCTTGCATAAATAAATAATTATAATTGCATAAGTTGATAAAAAATACTATGCAATAGCTTTACCGCGGCAGTCCCCGAGTGCCACACGTCTTTTTTATTCATAATAGTCTTTTTACGATAAAGCGTTTATTATCTCTCCGATAAAATCTCCGTTTAAACCTCCGATAAGTCCTTATGAATAAGACCATAGGACTAAAATAAAGGTTTAGTTGCTTTAAGACATCTTCTACTTAACCATGACATAATAATCGATGTTATAATTTTCGAATAGTTTTACTATGAATACATAAGACACGTATGATTATTAATTTTTAAGCATATATCTAATGTTGAATAAAATTAAGCGAAAGTATGGCACATGTATAAAATTTGCATTCTCCATAGAAACATGACACCGTAAAACGTAACGGTCATTCGTTTCATTACCGAACAATTTCAAATATCGAGCTTCTTTCTTATTATGGTTTAAATATAAAAGAACGACTTTCTATATTGTTCTAAACTCCGACGAAACATGACGAAGTTTTTCAATTTTCAATGCTATTGTTTCATCCGTATAGTTGGAAGAATAGATATCTAATTATCATTTGTGTGATATCCATAAATGTCATACAAATGTTTGTACTGCGTCTGGGTGTTTTCTATGTATTATAAGTATGTATTTACAAAAGAAAAGTAGTACCTATAATATGTACTCTATCCGTATCTGGTTCCCTTAATACAAGCATAGAAATATAGCTTACTTTGGGACCAGAGGACGTTGTGTGAAATGTCCTGAATATTTATTTATTATTTATTTATTATGTATTACATGCAAGTATTTTACAAGAAAGAAAAATTTAGAACGTGCATTATAATTTTTTTTGACTTGTATCCTACGGGATGATGTGTAGCCAGCAAATACGTTCGTTATGATTTTAGGTACATATTATATAGGTGTCTCTCCGTGTGGTGACGGATTAAGAATATAAGTGTCACCACCCAATCTCCTCCCAAGGGTGCTGTAAAAGTCAGCTAAGGGATATTGCAAACAGATAACACCCTCTGTGTGAGACGGAAAACTCGAAAATAACGCCTGTTCAACGCGGCACAGTAGACCATAATCCCTCCCAAAGTGGAGGAGGCCCGTGCCCAACAGTGGGATACTTACAGGTTGTCCGTGTAGTGACAGATTAAGAATACATGTGGGATAATATAGGCAGATAACATCTTCTGCAAGGGAACTAAAACTCGATAAAACAGGCCTGGTCAGCGTGGCATAACAAACCGAATGTCCTTACCTTCCTGAGAAGGACGTGCCCAATAATGAGATGTGAATGGGCTAGAAAGGAAAAGAAGAAGGGAGTCTCTGAAAGTATTTGGCGATCCTAAACTTTATTCGTGACCATTTACTAAAGCTGCAGGCATTAAGGCCGTCTATGCATTTAATAGCATTAGTGTTAAATAAATAAATAATGATGGTGTAAATAGGTAGATATGTTGGTAGATAAGTGGTACTTATAAAGTGCTATTGTAATCATAATGCTTCTAAAGATAGTGTATCTAAGTATGTATTATAACAATAGGGTTGTTATTTCAGATTCGATGAAGGTCGTGATGGCTACCTCGACTTAACAGAAGTGAAACGAATGATGGAACGACTTGGAGCACCACAGACACATCTTGGACTCAAAGCTATGATATCCGAAGTTGATGAAGATGGTGATAACAAAATCAGTTTCAGGGAATTTTTACTAATTTACAGGTAAATATTTGTAATAAGAACAATATGGATTAGTATAGAATGGGCAAATCCTGACTATAAATTTAGTTGCGGGGAGGATTTCTAAATCTTCGTTCTCGTCTCCTTCGAAATGAAACGAAGGTTTGTTTTTAGGCACTATTTTTGCCATTTTCATTTCATTTGAATCTCCAAAGCCCTTCTCCTGGCTTCGTGCATGATATTTAAGTACCTACCTATTTAATATGCATGTAAGGCATTGTAAGGTTATCTGATTCAAGTTTGAAAGAAAATATGGAACTTTCCATATTTTCTTTCATTAGCTCAAAAGCTGAGAAAACTTTTTCTCAGTTTTTGAGCTATAAGAATATTATTTTATCGCCCTAATTACCTAATCTATTATGCGTATCCTAGGTAGATACCGGTATCGTATACGTATGTATATGCCTACTTACTGCTGTTTTAAGGAAATTGACGTGTTTGACGTGTCATTCTATATAAAGGCAAATATTGAAAGGCATTTCCTTCTACAAAATATGTATTTATATAGTACAACAGTTACCGTATAATATGGCAGTTATTATTTACTGTATGTTTTTTTCTGAATCGATCTCAAATTGGAAATATGCACCAATTGTACCTACCTGCCTCTTAGTTTTAATATGGTTTATATAATACATTTAATAGAAACATGTTATATTTTACAGGAAAGCCCGCGCAGGTGAACTTGAAACAGATTCTGGTCTAGAAGCCTTCGCTCGATTAACAGAAATAAATGTCGATCAAGTTGGTGTCAACGGTGCAAAGAATTTCTTCGAAGCCAAAATCGAGGAACTAGCGAAAAGCAATAGATTTCACAACGAGATTATCCAAGAACAAGAGGAGAAACGCCGGGAAGCTGAAGAGAAAGCCGAAAGAATGCAAAGATTCAAAGAGAAGGCAGCATTATTTCAACATTAATGATAATCCTATAAAATTATAGTATATCTAGTCTTAAGCTGTTACCATGGCTTTAACAAGAAAGTAAGATGTTAATTTATAAATTCTCTCAAGAGAATTTTTAAAGTCTTCATCTATGTCCAAAGGTAAGGTTCCAAATTTGAAATCATTGGTTCTTTGCCTTCTTATAGATTAAATTGTTTTAAAAATCTACCACATAAATAAAAATAAAAAAAACAAAAAAACAACCCATAAATAACGGATAGATCTGTAATAGATAAATAATTGAACAGTGTTTTGTTTAACGGTAAGGGATATACCTACCTAATAGAAACTTAAAAATATTGGTACCAATTCTACGTGCACAACTAAACTTAACTAAAAAATGAAAATTGATAGTGTCATTAACAGCTTTCCGTAATGTTAACTGAACTTCCTTATTATAAAAACTGTTTATTATAGACTAATGATTATCTAATATATAAAATTCACGTGTCACAGTGTTAGTTCCGTACTCCTCCAAAACGGCTTGACCGATTCTTCTCATATTTTACATACATATTCAGTAGGTCTGATAATCGGCCAACATCAGCTATTTTTCAAACTTTTTTTTTGGTATGGCAAAACAACGTTTGCCGGGTCAGCTAGTAATTAATATAAAAGTACACAACAAAATAGCCAAATAATCAAGATACAGCGATAGTTGTTTTAATTTTTTAGTTAAGTTTAGTTGTGCACCTAGAATCGGCACCATTGTCTTATATTAAATTAGTATGGTTATAAATAAATATTGATTACTTATGATAAACGTACGGTTTTAAGAGTATTTTCAGTTTAGTTTAGTTCTGATGAGAATGAGGGCGGCAAGCAGGCAGGTTTGATTATTTCAAGGTATACATAATTACTTTATTTATCAAATTATTAAACTTTGGAGGTATTTATCTATTACCTAAGTATTACTGGATAGTGGGTGCTACTAATAAGTGCTCCTTGCTAACAGAAGGAGCGCGAATTTGGTTTTATATCTTCAAGAATAAAAGGTAAATATATTTATTTATAATAAATATATAATATATATAATAAATAATATGATATAAAACGACAAACATTTTTAAAATGTCTCTAGTCGGTTCGAATTTTTTAAAATCTACCCTCACTTTTAAATTCACCTACATATTTTTTAGAACGTTGTAACAAATTGATTATTCAAACATTTGCTTCTTTGAGTCATTGAATCTGATAAAGAACCAATGCAAATTATTTATACTTATTCATATGAAACTATACTCTAAGTGGACTTAATGTTCTTGAGGTAATAATAAAGATCTATAAACACAAGAATAAAAGGTTAATTTACCTACTTCCTGTTAAATTTCGGATCGCTATCTTTGTGATGTAGGTACCTAACAGTTTTGACCAGCTCAAACCCGCTAAATTCTTAGGCTGGTCCAAGAAATTTCTATTTTCTTATGAATTATCTACTCGTGTAATGGCTAATAGGTTAAATGACGGTCAACTTGCTCTTAATATAAAAAAAAATGAAATAGCTAACTAAAAAAAGAGGTTTACGATTAAAACCAAAACAGAACATAGATACGAATATAATTTTACATAATTAAGTATAAGTAGGTACCTAAGATTGTTAATAATAAAAATATTATATAGGTACCTATGGCAAATAAAAATAATGTACACCTAATACAGTAAATTATAGGTAGGAACAACTTATTTCTTCACCGAACAAAAACGTTTTACCACAGAGCTATCCCAAGACCTCATTGATGTCGGATGTCGGTAGGTCCTTCTATAAATTGACCAGGCGTGGGAGTAGACTGGTAGAGTATTTACTTTTGAATATCTATTATGTCCTTAGCTAACTCTTAATTCCCTGGGCAGGGAATGGGGTGATAAACCTTATAGGTATTCTTAATCCGTCACCACTTAATAAAACTATAATTACCTACTGAACATAATTACGGCTTACTTAAAACAAAGTTCTATACATAATGCATGTCGCCTTTTGAATGATATTTTGTAAACAAAGATGTTATACTTAATTAGAGTTATTTGTGATATAAAACTAAGTGTTAATATTAAGGCTCAAAAGAAATAAAGGATTTATATAAGTTATCAATCGTTTTTATTATTTTTGGCCCTACTGTCATGGAGGAATATGTTTAATTAATCTTTTTCGGAAATTATAGACGCAGAGACGTAGTCGTCAGCGCACTGTATCGATGACTAGCTGTTCCCCACGACTTCGTACGCTTAGAATTACAAAAAATTTCCCCGTTTTTGCAACATTTTTCAGGGACACTTCGCTTGTATTGGTCGCAGCGTGATGTTATATAACCCAAAGGCTGCCTCGATAAATGGAATATCCAATACAAAAAGAATTTTTCAATTAGATCCAGTAGTTCCTGATATTAACTATCACTACAGACTAGTCATTGATTTTTTTACTTTGAGCATTGATTTTAATCCATTCCAAATTTATTCAAAATTCCTGGGACACAAAGTTGAGGGCATCAATTAATAATTAATTATCATCAACAAGTTCACAAACATTGCAGCAGACTTTACATAAAATGTTTAGTTGTACAGCAAATATAAAACTCTTTATAAAAAATAATAACTTTAATTTAAACTTACAGGTATGCTTAGTTAGCTGAGACTCTAATGGTCTTATTCATAATGACTTATAGGAGGTTTAAAAGGAGATTATATCGGAGACATAATAACGTTTTAGCATAAAAAGACTATTATGAATAACAGTTTTTGACAATTTTCGCAAACCGATTTTAGCGAACTTTTAAACCTCCGACAAATAATTATGAATAAGACCATTAGTAGACATACAATATACAACAAATTAAATACTACAAAATCAAATCAATCAGAGTCCGGTTTATATTGAGTTCTTTGTTTAATTCTTAATAAATCTGAATCAGAAAAAATATGGAAGCCTTATAACCATCAATAAATATAAACCTTATAATCTTAAATAATTTGTGATCATGCTTAATTAAAGCATGATCACAAATTATTTAAGATTTCTTACACTTAAACTTATGTTTGGCTACATTTTGAGGAGAACAACTTCTTATCGGTGCCTGATACAGACTGTAAATCAAGTCATATATCTTAAAAGTATTGTTACTAAGATCATGGTCCATTCTGTTTATTTTGTGTATTCATTTCCACTTGTTCTCTTGTGAAGATGGGCAACTTGTCTACATCTAATTGACGAAGTTTAGCCAAAGATTTTAATAAAGCAGCATTCTGAAATAAGTATAGATACGTATTTTTATTAAATTTTGAGTAAAACCGTAAATAATATGATTATTGTGAAGATCCATAAAATACTTATTACTGTAAAGTTTAGTATTTATTTTGCAATAATATAAGATTTTTTTAGTTAGTACCTTATATTTAATATACCTTTTTATTACAAAAATTACCTACCTGTTTAATAATTTCCTCAAAATCACCACCAGGATTGGTCAAGTTAATAATTTCCTGAAGCTCAACTGATCTGAAAAATATATACCAAACTAAATAATTTCTGTTTTCTTTAAGTTTTGTTTGTTAAGGTTCGATATGAAACCTTTTCAATATAAGGTGTCAGTTTTTTATCTTAGAGAACTGTCAGGATGATTAATATTGTAATAAGAAAATAAAGCACTGAAACACTAGAAATATATTTTCTTTATTTGGTTATGGGCCCAGCACGCTTGGACTCGGTACCACAGGAAGCAGAGAAGGTCGACGACTACTTTCTGAAGCATTATCGACAAGTGGTAGGTGCACTGGCTTATCTGATGGTATGCACAAGGCCTGACATAGCATATCCTGTCAGCGTGATATCCAGAAGCTTGGAAAACCCGACTCATATGGATTGTGTTCGGTTGAAACGCATACTGAGATATCTACAGTACTCTCCAGATATGGGAATTCTGTATAAAAAAGATTACAGAAAAGGTGTTCTGGAATGTTACAGTGATGCTGATCATGGTGGAGATTTGACAACGGGTAGGTCAACAACTGGAGTTTTATGCATTTATGCTGGAGGTGCCGTGTCATGGTTAAGCCAGAGACAGCCCAGTGTGGCGATATCAACTACTGAGGCAGAGATTGTTGCAGCTAGTGAGGCAGCAAAAGAAGGAATTTGGCTCGCTCGTCTCATGGGAGGCATAACGATGTTGAAGAATTCACCTGTACTCTACGTGGACAATGAGGCAGCTGTAAAACTAGCTCAGAATCCGGAATTCCATAGACGAACGAAACACATTAGAATACGCCACTTCTTTGTGCGTGAGCTGGTAACTGCTGGAGATATAAAGGTGGAAAGGGTCAGTACCGAAAAGCAGCTAGCAGACATGTTAACGAAGCCACTGGCTAGGCCGAGGCTTATCAGCCTTCAGAAGCAGCTAGGTTTACATATCGAGAGAAGGTGTTAAGGTTCGATATGAAACCTTTTCAATATAAGGTGTCAGTTTTTTATCTTAGAGAACTGTCAGGATGATTAATATTGTAATAAGAAAATAAAGCACTGAAACACTAGAAATATATTTTCTTTATTTTTGTTTCAACAGATTTCAATATAATTACCTAATGGATAGGATAAGTAAATATGTAGATGTTTCGGAATAAAACTAGTTATTAAAATACCTTTAATGCAATACGATTACATAATAAAAACAAATAAATAAAAGAAAATACATTAAACTTATCAGTTGATTGGCTGTCGTCAATTCATTTTGCAATTCTTGGTGCAAATGATTCATTTTGTATGAAACAATACTTGCTTTGAGTTGTGCCACCACTATCAATTAAAATAAAATAAAACAATTAAACAACGGTTTTTTATTTAAATTTAAAAAAATGTGATTGAAAAATAAAATCAACAAAATTAAAACTGACACTACAGAGTAGGACTAGGCAAAGGTTGCCAGGTATTTGCAAAGAAATTCCGCGAAATATATTACTTCATTTCACCCAATTTTGCCACTGACTGAATGGCAAAAAGTTAAAACGACCGCTTGGTGATTTACAGAATTTTCATAAAGTCATGAATGGTTGGATTTAATCACTTGGGGTTTGAGTTATGCTACAAATTGCTACTACTATACGATTCTTCTAAATTTTAATTTATTTTATAGAATAATCATTTATCGCGTTCTCTATCTTTATCTTACTAGAGAAATACTTCTACAAAATGTTTTTATTAAGAGGATACATCGGAGGATTTATTAAGAGGATCATTTTTATTTTTTTCATTTGTCGGTCTATTATCGCGTATTAACTAATGAAATAACTTTAAAAACATAAGTAACTATTTTATATAGAAACACGTAAATCAAAATTAAAATAAATTTAGTAGATTTTGAGTAAACAAAAAAAAATATCCCTAATTCTATACCTGTAGTGTTAATATGCACATGTCGACGATAATATTGATGTAGGCCCTTAATTAGTTACTGTTTGAGTATGTACTGGTAGCCTCGGCTTTTAGTCGCTGGTTGGCCTCAGCAGTCAGGGCTCTAAGTGGGGTATTTCAATGGTATCACAATTGCACCATAATGGTACCATTGTGGTACAATTGTGACACCATTGAAATACCCGACTTGGGGCCCAGATAATTTGTAATATTGTAGACCGCAGGAGGCATTTTTCCCGAAGTGTGCTGGCAACATTTGTGGATGTTTGTTTTTCATGGTTCATCTTTATTTACATTTTGTCTCGACTAATATTTTCGTGGCGATCGTTCCATCTACAGATAGGAAATTTATGAAAATGGAAGAAGCCGTCTCTGTTAAACACGAAGGCAAAAATATTGACATTAAACAAGAAAAGCAGGAGAATGTGGATAGCTACAAGTTCGAATTTGATTCGGGAAGTCAAGATAGTAGTAAAAGTGGCAGTGGAGGATATCAACGTTGGGCACCCAATTTCAATGGTGTTAGAAAAAGTGCATTTACACCATATAAACCTGCACAATGCACAGCTTTAACGAACCTGCAGAGAGGTACGTTGTCATAGATTAGCACGAGTTCGGTAGGTCGACTAGATCTATTGATTTTCTAGGAATTTCTTTGTGAGTTTGTAGGTAAGTAATACGTTCAAGGTCGCTTTTGTAGGTAATACGCAGGCGCGAGTCCCAGACTTGCCCCAGCCAGATTGTAGCTTACACGCTAAGGCTGGACGCGGCGAAATAACCCGTGACGACGTTAAGCTGGAGCAGTATGTTGACATCACTGATGAACATGGTCTTACTGCCCTCCACTGGGCAGCCAGCTATGGCCAGTTAACCAGTTGTCAAGACTTAGTATGGTGAGTTTTCATACTATTCATTGACATCCTTTGTTCTTTGTTACACATTAATACTCTTCTATGAGATGAAACTGATGTGATGAAAATTTTTATTATTGAAGTAGGAATGGCTTTAGAACTAAAGTACCCATATTCTGCACTGTTAAATGGTGAAATTTTCATACGGATTTTTAGTGACTTAACACTCTTTGTTCAGTCATATTGTATGAATACTGGGAAGTATTGAAAAATCAAGTTACGTTATATTATAAATTGAGTGTGTGAGGATAAGAAGAATGCCATGTTGTTTCATTTTATAATAATACTAGCTGACCCGGCAAACAAGTTTTCCCATACTAAAAAAAAAAGTTTGAAATATAGATGTTGGCCGATTCTCAGACCTCCTGAATCTAATATATAAAATTCACGTGTCACAGTGTTAGTTACCGTACTCCTCCGTAACGGCTTGACCGATTCTTCTCAAATTTTACATACATATTCAGTAGGTCTGAGAATCGGCCAACATCTATTTTTCAATATTTTTTTTTTAGTATGGCAAAACAACGTTTGCCGGGTCAGCTAGTATGTATGTAAAATTTGAGAAGAATCGGTCAAGCCGTTTCGGAGGAGTACGGTAACTAACACTGTGACACGTGAATTTTATATATTAGAAGATTATTTTACTTGTGCAATTATGATTTTTATAAGGTTTCACCTTGTCCAATGTTTGATACAGACATTTAAAAAACTGGGAGTTGCCCTTGCTTTATTAACCTAACCATTATAAGCCTTTTTTGATCTACAAGACTATATCTATATCTATCCATCAGCCTTTCTCCATCCACTGCTGGACATAGGCCTTCCTCATAGAATGCCACAACAAGTAGTCCTGCACTAACTGCATCCAGCAGAATCTCAATGCAATTAGACTATAATCATATTATATTTTAGAATTTATTTTTGTCTAAACTTTCTAGGTGCGGTGCTAATGTGAATATGCGGGGCCCTGAAGGTGAGACAGCACTGCACCTGGCAGCAGCGGGCGGGCATCATGAGGTTGTGAAGTTTCTTCTCAATGAAGGAGCTGATGCTGACATACAGGATGATGTTAGTATTCTATTTTTAATTAAGTATTTTTTTTTGGCTTAGCAAAATTGGAAGTCACTGAGGCTCCAATTGTTTATTTTGAGGGATTGCAGAAAGCGGGAGTTGAATTCCTAACCCTTTATTATTCAGCATCTTTCTAATTAATTTCCTTCAAATCTACATAAAGTAAATCCAAATAATGAAATTTTTTTAGATTTTTAGCTCCATAAATGCTTTGCTTATTCATATATCCTTTGCCTTATCCTGTCCAGTGCTGGACCCCCATTAAACTCATGTTCTTATGCCCTTTGTATTCAATTAGTTTTGATTAGTAAGATAATATGTATTAATTTATCATTAATTGTTACAGTCTGGTAGTACAGCGTTGATGTATGCAGCAGCAGCCGACTTCCCATACACTTGTAATGAGCTTCTAATTAGAGGCGCGGATCTCACCCTTACCAATGATTATGACCAAGATGCTTATACTTTGACCACCACTAATAACTGCAAACTGGGTAAATATATTTTATTAACATTTCCACATAACAACATACTTTCATACTAAGCATGTAGTTTTAGCTCCAGATTTCAGACAATGAACTTCGTTTTGGCTTACTTGTTGGCTTGTTACAGTAGAAATAATCAAGCTCATATAAAAAGTTGTTGACACCTGCCTGTCATATTACATTATTATTACTATTTTAATTTCATTTATACAATTATAAAGTCTTACCTAAATGGAAGAAGTTTTCAAGTGAAATATGCTGAAGAGTACTCTATCCTATATAACATCAAAGCCTCGTTGCCGCAGGGATCAGTCTTGGGCCCTGTATTGTATTCCATATATACGGCGGATCTGCCTGAAACGCCTGGAGTTATAACAGCTACCTACGTAGACGACACTGCATGCCTTGCTAGTGATACAGACCCACATAGGGCCTCTGCTAAACTTCAACTCCAATTAAACAAAATAGACTTGTGGCTGCAAAAGTGGAGAATTAGGCCTAGCGTAACCAAATCGACGCAAGTAACGTTTACGCTCCGAAAAGGAGACTGCACACCTGTCTATATGGAGGGCAAAGCCGTACCAGCAACCAGTAGTGTAAAATACTTGGGTTTACACCTTGACAGAAGATTGACATGGGGTAATCATATTAAAGCAAAACGAACAGAAGCAAACTTGCAACTCAGAAACTACCTATGGCTCATAGGCCGTCAGTCTTGACTTTCTCTTTGTAATAAAATTTCTTGTTTATAAAGCGATTATCAAACCAATATGGTCTTATGGGATCGAGCTGTGGGGATCTGCTAGTGACTCGAACCTGGAAATACTACAGCGATTCCAGAACATAGCTCTAAGAACAATATCAAGTGCACACTGGTTTGTAAGAAACACAGAAATTCACGAATATCTTGAAGTACCGACTGTTATACAAGAGGTTGCAAACTTTTGTAAGAAGTATAAAAATAGACTAAATGAACACAGTAATATATTAGCTAGGGATTTGTTAAATGAGGAAGGGAATGTAAAGCGCCTGAAGAGATGGCACATACTGGATCTTGACCACAGAAACTAAGCCATTCATGAGCTTATCTTAAAATGTTGGTGCTATTAGATGTAATGATGGTGCTATTATTTCCCAACGGGTTGGTTTGAGGATGAACATGGATAAAACCAAGGTCATGTTCAATGTCCATGTCACTATAATTTTTGAGTTTATTTTATCATGGTAAAGGACTTTACTAGTAATCTTTAAGTGCAATTTTCACTACATTTAAAGGGAATATTCTCTTAAAAACTATTCTATTTTTTCACTAAAATTTTAAGGAACAACTTATAACTTTTAAGAAACAACTATTTTAGTTTTTAAACTGATAAGTAGTTATTTCTAATATTTAGTGATTTAATAAATATGTAATATTATTTTTTCAGCTCAAACTGTGATAGAGAATTTTTTGATTGGCTGCCTCAGTAAAATGTGAAGATTAAAATATAACTGCTCATCTTATGTTGCTTAAGACAACCAAGACAGCAGGATTCATTTGCCTCCAGGAGTTAAATGAAAATACAGGGATTTAGTTTATAATGTAAATTTACTATATATATATTTTTAAGTTCATTATATAAATTCAACATGTGACCATAAATAAAGTATGACTCAAATACAGACAATATCAAGTTATTATATGTTTTATTTATATACAGAACCCATTATTATAGATATATTAAATGCCCATTTCAATCTTGATGGTTTTATTTATAAACTCATAATAAAATATTGCTTTATTAATTGCTTATAGAAAAGCTAAATTCTGTACAAAATCCAGTCTATATATAATCTCCCTCAACAATTACTATAAATGTTAGTTTTACAGGCTTCACTTATAAAATAAAGTAGGTAGTAAATTTTTCAAAAGCAATATTAGCACACCAAGTGTTTAATAAATTAAATTATGGTGGAAAAAGTGATTACCGCTAGCGGGACTTGAACCCACGACCTCGGAATACCGTTCCGTAGCTCTACCAACTGAGCTTATTGCGGTCGTGCGTGTAGTAAAAAAGTGGCAGAGCTACGGAACGGTATTCCGAGGTCGTGGGTTCAAGTCCCGCTTGCGGTAATCACCTTTTCCACCATAATTTAATTTATTAAGTAACAGCATAGCATGTCAATTGAAAAATTAATAAATTAGACCAAGTGTTGTTAAATAGATGAATGGTGTTACAATGACGGGTTTTATTTTTACATACATCTACATTTAAACTAAGCTATAGGCTTTATAACAATTATAATTTTTTATAAATACATATAGAACTTTTAAACAGTGTACAAATGTCAATAAATATAAAATATGTTCTGATTAGGAATCAAACCCGAAAAAGGCCTTTTAAAACTTATCATCTTCCTTATACCCATCACCTAATTTGCTTAGCACCATTTTACACCATACAATTACTGATAAAAGAACGGTCTTTAAAGTAAAATTGTATTAGATCGCATCTTCAATCTATTTCAATATTAATCTTTAATCTAATATATAAAATTCTCCTGTCACGGTGTTTGTAATTATACTTCTCGATATGGCTCGACTGATTTTCGTGAAATTTTGTGTACATGTCCGTAAGGTCGGAGAATCCGACAACATTTATTTTTCATCCCCCTAAATGTTAAGGGTTTAACCCCCCAACAATTATATGGCAAAACAACGTTGGCCGGGTCAGCTAGTATGATATGTATATTATACTTATTTGTCAGCATATTAGCAATTGAAGTTAGAATGAAAATATATATTGTTCTGATAGACTAGATCATAATTTTTATGATTAAACTATATTTGTTTTTAATTTGAATCCTACAAATAATTAGAGTTTTTTATTTATTATAAATAAAAACGTCTCAATTACATATTTGTAGAAATTCTAAAGTACGAATACTTGCTGTATGCGATAATTTCTGAATATTTTTATATTTTCATAAATGTTTACTATCATAGCTTACTATGCAGTTAACTAATGCGTTTTTTATGTGGCCATTCTTTTATCAGACATATAATAAATAAAAACAGATAACAAATAAAACCATAAATTTTCTTTCTAAAGTTTAGACTCGGTCAACCAATTGAAAGTCTGTGGTTTCCTATTAGATTGTGGATCAATCAATATATTAATAATGCTTGGTTTATCTGTAACAGTTATAGCTTTCTTAATGGCTGCTTCAATCTCTTCTACTGTACGACATAAGTGTCCAGTTTCACCGAACATTTCCATCATTTTCTCATATCTTATTTCAACGCTCAATGCAGTTGGTGGAGTGCTGAAATAATGAAAAGTTGAATTATTAAATTAAAATCTAATGAAGGGTCCGTGTTTTGACGGATTAAGATTACAATTGTCATGACCCCTTTTCCTTCTCAGGGTGCTGTAAAAGCCAGCTTAGGAATATTTAACATATCAATGGAGTTTCTTGTCTGTTCTATGGAGATTCTTGTCTGTTCTTCTCCATAGGATTCCCAGGATGGAACAGACGCCTAGCTTCTGAATTTTTAAAAGAGCATGTATATCTTGCCTACTTAAAATAAAAATCTTTGACTTTGACTTCTCTGAGAGACGGAAAACTCGGAAATAAACCCTGTGCCAAACGCCCGGTCAGCGGTGCACAGTAGACCATAGTCCCTATTTGTTGAATATCCGTATCTGGTACCCATAACACAAGTTTAGAAATATACTTTGGGACCAGAGAAAGTAGTGTGAAATGTCCAAAAATATTTAGATAATAATATTACCATTGTGCGATGTCTCCACCGGATTGTATATCTTCCATGATATCTCTATGAAAGCCGCTGTAGATACCATTGTTGTTAACTATTACTATGATGACTGGCAACTTGTAGCGGAACATTGTTTCTATCTCCATACCTGAGAACGAAGTTTTTAACATCAGAGATTTGTTGTTAAAATATCGAAAGTTTAATATTAAAGTTACGTCACTCAAAATCTTTGTTTTTAGGGTTCCGTACCCAAAGGGTAAAAACGGGACCCTATTACTGAGACTTCGCTGTCCGTCCGTCCGTCTGTCACCAGCCTGTATCTCAAGAACGGTGATAGCTAGACAGTTGAAGTTTTCACAGATGATGTATTTCTATTGCCGCTATAACAACAAATACTAAAAATAAAATAAAATAAATATTTAAGGGGGGCTCCCATACAACAAACATGATTTTTTTACCGTTTCTTGCTCGATACTAATAACGTTGCCTTATGTTGCATAGATAATGGTACGGAACCCTTCGTGCGCGAGTCCGACTCGCACTTGGCCAATTTTTATGTTTAAAATAAAACTGACGCAATTCTAAAATTTTTAATAACAATTTTGGTAGGCCACTTTGCTTTGAGAAGTGATAACAATGACTAATATTCTACCTTATTACAAAATAAACTTAAAAAAAGTAAATACTTACCAGAGAATCCGAATGCTGAATCACCTTCAACGCATATAACACGTTTTTCCGGAGCATAATCACGACACCACATCGCCGCGGCTATAGCGAACCCGGGACCTACCTATTAATAAAATAAAAAAATATTAATGAACATTTAACACAACATCCTCTGGTACAAGCTAAGTTATATTTTTATGCTTAGAATACGGGTACGGATTACATATAATAGCTTCTTTTCGAAATACTAATAATACATAGAAAACACCCAGACGCAAGACAAACGTGTCCTAGATATAACAACACAAATAAATGTCCTGTGCAGGGATCGAACCCGCGACCTCATGAACAGCGGTCCGTTACCTGAACCACTAGACCACAGAATTCATCTGATTAAAGGCCCCTTTTTATATAGTTTGCTACAGACAATAAATAAATATTATAAGTCATCATCATCCTCCTGCCCTTATTCCATTATTTGGGGTCGGCGCAATATGTCTTTTTCTTCCACAGTCTTCTATTAGCCGTCATGTCTGTGTCAACTCCTCTTTCTTTCATGTCCTCTTTCACACAGTCCATCCATCTTTTCTTAGGTCTTCCTCTAGACTATTCCTTGCACATTTATACTCAGAACTCTCCTAACAACATTACTTTCCTCTCGTCTCATAACATGCCCATACCAGGACATCCACTCGTTCTTCAATTTTTCAGTCACTGGCATCACTTTCAGACTTCCTCTAATATATTCATTCCTTATTTTATCCATTCGCGTGACGCCACACATCCATCTCAACATTCGCATCTCCGCAACGTGCATTCGTCTTTATCTATCGCTTTTGTTGCCCAGCATGAGGCGCCATACACGAAAGCAGGTCTTATCACCGATTTATAGATTTTGCCCTTTAATTTAAGGGGCACTTTGGAATCGCAGATGGTTCCCGTGACCTGCCGCCATTTCATCCATCCTGCATCAATCCTGTGCTTTACCGCACGATCTACGTTGCCAAATAATAAATAAATATTATAAGTCACTAGTTAATACCCGTTACTCCATACGCGTGTAATTTTAGATTATATTTTGTCACCGTTTAAACCTTGCCCGGACTTTCACGAATATTTCAAGACCAAAATCATCCCAGCCGTTCTATAGTTTTAGCGAGACTAACGAACAGCTTATTTTAGCGAGACTACTTTAATAAACAATAATAATAAATATTCATGGACATTTCACACATCTTCTGTTCCCAAGCTAAGCTTATGTGCTTGTGTTATGGTTACCAGAATACGGATATAATACATATACTACTTTCAATTTGTAAATACATACTTATAATTCATAGAAACACCCAGATGCAGTACAAACATTACTATGACATTTATATATATCACACAAATGGTTGTTCCGAGCGGGAAACGAACCCGCGACCTCGCAAATGGCTGTCCCTTACGTGAACCACTCTACCACAAAGCCCGTCACTAATAAACACTAATAATACATAGAAAACATTGAGACCAGGAGGAGGACCAGGTATCGAATCTGCGACCTCGTGATTAGCAGTCCGTTCCCTGAACCACCAGACCATAGGGTCCGTCTGATTAAGGGGCCCTTTTTATATAGTTGGCTACAAATACCACACCGTAAATAAATATAAATAACAAGCCACACAGTAAATAAATATAAATAACAAGATGTTGCCCGCGACTCCGTACGCGTGAAATTTAGTAATCAAACAGAACTTTACTGCACCGCTCGATAGATGGCGTTGTGCAGTTTTTTAATTATATAGTTTCGTTAAACACATTAACACTTAAGCTCGTCAAAAGTGTCATCGACTCGTTTTTACAATTATAAATTAGTAAGGATACAAACCCCCATAGTTCCAAAAGTACCAGCATCAAGTCTATGTCTCGCCTTATTGTTGAGTAACATACCACGTCCAATATCCATAGTGTTAGCACCTTCACTAACTATTATAGAATCTTTGGGTATATTCGCTTGTACAGCTTTAAATACAGCAAAATAGTTTAATGGTACCGCTGTATTGCTTGATTGGGCCTGAAAAAAAAGATATTGGTACCGATTCTATATGCCCAATTAAACTAAACTTAACTAAAATAACACTACTTAGTTCAAAAACTAAAAAACAGGCTTGAAAATCCTGAATATCTTTTTAAATTATTGTATTGTCATAGGTCCTTGTTAGGTGTCCAAAATTTCAGATCAAACTGACTAATGCAAGTGACTTAAAATCACTTTCAAAGATTAATACATTGATAGATACCTACCGAACTAATCTAAGATTGTTAAAATGAATTTTGATAGGGTCAATAACACAATTTGGCAATTTTAACTGAACTTTCATGTTATGTATAAAAACTGTTTATAGACCAAAGATTTTAATAATTAATATAAATGTGCACAACAAAATAGCCAAATAATCAAGATACAGCAATAGTTGTTTTAATATTTTTTTGTTAAGTTTAGTAAAGTTCTGCACGTAGAATCGGCGCCATTGGCTCATATAATCGTATAGACTATAGGCTATATTTTGATACTAGAACCATTCCATTCAAGTATGAATTGAACTCACACACAAAGTGTTCCATATCGTTATTATCTTTAATAATATTATAAAGCTGAAGAGTTTGTTTGAACGCGCTAATCTCAGGAACTACTGATCCAAATTGAAAAATTCTTTCAGTGTTGGATAGTACATTTATCGAAGAAGGCTACAGGCTCTATAACATCACGCTGCGAAGGAGGAGCGAAGCAGTTAGTCATAATATATTCGCATATCATAATAATGGGATGAGGGAAGGAAGATGATGATGGAAAATATTTGTTGTTATAACATCAAATGATATACATAAGCTGTGAATTTTTCAGCTCTCTAGCTATCACCGTTCCAGAGATACAGCCTAGTGACAGGCGGACTGACAGACAGTAGTCTCAGTATACAACGTGTTTCAGAAAGGTGTAGTCATATTTGACCACCGTTACACATGGCCGGTGACTAGGCACTAGGCATGGATGAAATTACAAATACTAGTTATATTATGACTTTTATGTGTTCATACAAATTTAATTAATTAATTTAATTAATCGATCTTGTTTAAATACAACACTACTATGAGGTCATCTTTTATCGTAAGGTTCAATCGCATTCAATAAACCGTAAACATCTCATAATTGATGCGTTTCTGGTAGTTATTTAATAGTAGGCAATAAACAAAAAAAAAACTTACCAACTGTATTTTTCTATATGTAACTGTAATATTTATAATATTTAAGGCTTATCTAATGCAACTTTAAATTATGACTACACCTTTCTGCAACACGTTGTATAGTTCTATATCTTTTGGTAATGAATCCAAAAAATCAAATATGTAAAAACAATACCTTAACAAATTCAGTATTAGCCTTCTGTTTCTGTTGTAATGCTTGCCACCAAGCATTGTTCGAAGGTTGTAAAGCGAATTTCTTCTGATCCAAGTTCTTTGAGAGAGCTTCAACAAACGGCTTGATATCAGAATGTACAGCCACTTCTGATTTAATACTGTTGTGTAATTCTTCTGGTGTTATATCAACCTGTAATATTAAAAGGAAATAATCTGGTAAATACATGGAATTCTATCAATTAATTATCTAATAATCAGAATTTATAGTCACTGCGTCACTGAGATTGAATGACTACAATAATTCAACGTAAGTCATTCTTAATTACTTTTAATCAGTGACCGCGCTTACATTACTAGGTTGCCCATAAATTATATTGGAATATTTTCAAATGAAACTAAAAAAGTATTATAAGGTATTATGGCATATTAGGTATTACTTTTATAACATTATTTATATAAATAAATAAATAATAAATATTCGTGGACATTTCACACAACGTCCTCTGGTCCCAAGCTAAGCTTATTATGCTTGTGTTATGGGTACCAAAATACGGATATAATACATAAACTACTTTTCTTTTGTAAATACATACTTATAAAACATAGTAAACACCCAGACGCAGTACGAACATTTGTATGACAATTTAAAACATCACACAAATGATTGTCCTGACCGGGAATCGAACCCGAGACCTCATGATCGGCAGTCCGGTATATGAACCACTCCACCACGAGGCCCGTCGATATTTGTAATTAGTAATTAATAGTAATTAATGGAGACAGAAAACTCGAAAATAAACCCTGTGCCAACATGCCTGGTCAGCGTCGCATAGTAGGCCATAATCCCTCCTAAAGTGTAAGAGGCTCGTGACGAACAGTAGGACGTTACAGGGCTGGAGACAGACAGACAGCCAGAGAGAGAGAGAGATCAACAGTCATCATGGATATCTATTATCATAATTATTTTATTTAGGCCAGGGATGTTGTGGAGATCCGTATCCGAAACCACAGGATATCCGAAATAAAAGTAATATCCATAACCCAAACCAATATAAAGGTTTTAGGGTTGGTGCTTGTACTCTGAAACTATTGATTTTAGCAAAAAATTATTATGACAAAAATAGTACCTATATTTTTTCTACAATTATTTAATCTAATTATGTTTTCTTGTAAAATACATCAGAAAGGAGTTATTATGAAAAATTGCTTTTAGTCGCCATTTTCCCAATATTGCGGCGCGAGCGGCAAAGATGCGAGATGACCAATTTGAAATACGCTAATTTTCAAAACTCCTGGAAAACTTTCCACTAAAATTCCCAATGACTCTGCTACTAGGAAAACACGAAAATGTAGGTAGTTATACATATAAAAAATACCTGTATAACTTTAACATCGGGTGCAAATCTTGGTGTTTGTCCAAAATGTAACATCCAGTTAAGTCTAGCACCCAACAGTAGTATGACGTCAGCTTTTAATAAAGCTTGAGTACGAGCTGTTGATACACAGAACTCAGATTCATCTGCTACTACACCTTTGCCTGAAAATTAAGTCGATTTTTAAAAGAAACTTTACTTTGTTAGGTTGTATCTTACGAGTTAATAAAAAAAAAAATTACACAACTACATAATAGCTACGATGATAAATATACGTTCTAGACACTGGATCTTGGACATAAAAAGAAAACCTATATATTTAACCACTTACCCATAGGTGTAGGTAAGAAAGGAAGCTTAGTTTTCTCAACTAGTTTCGTAATAACGTCTTCAGCACGTCCATAAGCGGCACCTTTACCCACTATGATCAATGGCCGTTCTGCTTTAGCGATCAACTCTGCTGCTTGAGAGACCAAGGTAGGGTCTGGATGGGCCAATTTTATGGGTTCGGCGTTATAATAGTCCATTGGTACGTTGTCTTCATCTGCTTCTGCCTATAATGGAATTTTATTTTATTATTATTTCAGGTATTTTAATGTATATTACTGAAAGAAACTCTTTTTCAGTTTTAAGATTCTGTGGCACTAATGAGCAGTACACGCTATCCCTAGTGAAATAGTTTACGCCCTTTACTAGAAATCTAGCTTTATACTATTTACCAAGATTTAACAAAGCCGAAAGATTTAAAACGTAGAATCTATACTTAATATTATAAACAGTGGCGGATTTGCAGTCTCGGCCGCTCTAGGCCCGAAGCCATTAGCCGCCCTAGGCCCCAAGCCATTAGCCGCCCCTTTCTCAGCATCCACCATATAGACTAGGTACATAATGAAATTGCTTCATTGCCAACTTTTATCTAAATAGTTAGACGTTTGAGGGATTAATTCAACAGAAGACATGCCTCATAATAGTCATAATGCAGCGGTTATGGAATCGACTGCTTTATCGGTCACGGTTTCATTTTAATTTGAATCCAAAGACCAAATGCAAAAAAGAAAATATTTAAAGATCCAAAGAGATAATATATCGCATGATAAACTTACCATAAGCAAGGTTCCAGGCATATCAAGGTAAGCAACTCCAGGTCTTCCGGTGGCTGCAAGACGAACTGCCTTTTCAACATGCAGTGGGATGAGACGAGGCGATGGTGGTCGGGCGGCATACTTACAATAAAGACGGCTCGATTCCACCTGGAGACATATTTTATTTAAATAATTGTTTACTATCTTAGTACTAGGATTTTAACAGTTTAGTACAAAGAGGGTAACTCCAAAAAGAAATTCGGTTGAAGATCTATTAAACCAATTTAAACGTGTCAGTCTATTTATCAATGAACAACAGGAAAATGAAACAGTCTTCAATCAGGTGGAGCGTTGATATCGTAAGGATAGCAGGAAGCTGTTAGATGCAGGTGGCACAAGCCCTCCCGTTGTGGTGATCTATGGAGGAGGCTTGCATCCAGCATTAGACGGATGAAGACTTATGAATGGATGGATTAAAAATAAATAATGTAATTCACTTTTTATTTATACTATTCTATATTAAACCCCATGCTGTGGTCGTGAAGATCAACTGAAATTAGCCTAGACTTAATGAATATCGTAGTTACTATGGTACTAAGTTTAATAGGAGGTAGTGTATTTAGATCGTAGCACTCTATAGTCTCTGCCTATCCCAATAAGAAAATAAAAACCTGTCAAGAGTGAAGTGAATTAACACACTTAGGGTTCCGTACCTACTAGGCCGAAAAACATAAACCGCTACATAACAGGTTGATTGTAATTATTGCAGCAAGGCACCACATAGATCTACTTATCGTATGAGTTTTAAGTTGATACTTTTTTAGGTTTGTAGGTATCGTTTTTGCTAATCAAAGGGAGGCGCGAAGCCTATAAGCAGTTACTAAGTCACCAGTTTCACAGCCATGGACTATGGTAAAATTTTTAATGCTTTAGCACTTCTTGAGAGCATTTTAATATTTTAATCTGCTGGTTGTAACAAGCAGATTAAAACAGTATTCTGCTACTAAACAACAAACGGCTATTTTTAGGGTTTCTTTTTTTGTACGAAACCCTAAAAAGGGTGACGGTATGATGATGATAGGTTCAATAGTTTTTAACATTACCTTGATGATAATTGAACTCTTAGGCAAAAGTCGAGTGTTCAGGAACGTAGATTATGTAATCAATATTAATCCAATGATATACATACTTTTATGCCAAATTACCTTTAGGATACTATTATCTCAATTAATCAATATTATATTGATAGCTATGTGGGTCCAACAAAATGCCACTATCTTATTAAAATATATAGTAAAATATCTAATCTTTGATAAAAAGTATTATAGTAAGTATGTTATTATGATAAAAATATATATCTATCACTGTTAGCAACGGTAAGAAAATCGTGTTGTAATATTTATTTAAATTATTTATGCACATACATTAGGTATGACCTCTGAACAGTAGTTTACGCGCAATAAACAATATCTCTGTATTAACGCGTTCAATGCTGAATAATTTGCGAATTTATAGCCAATGCTAATAAAAGAGTCATTCGCCCAGTGCTGAAAACGCGTATGTGCGTTCAAAAAATTTTTCGCGTAGTGCTAAGAACGCTTATATGCGTTCAAAGAAAACTCGCGTAGTGCGGCTGGACGCTATAGCGCGTTGTCTTTTACCTTCCCGCAGTGCGGCCGACGCTTATGTGCGTTCGGTAACTTTCGAGTTTTATGACTGTCATATAACAATTACGGGTCATATAAAGGTGTTGGATGGATAAAGGTGCTTCCACACTAGTGTTTATTTGTAAGAGATTTTGTGATGTTTACGTGATTACGCGTTACGTGTTTATATATCTTCGTTCGGTTTTGTTAAAATAGTAAGTTATACCTTAATAAAACAGTAATAGTAAAGGTACATTCTCCCGAAAGCCCTTTTATTCTTAATTTTTTTTAATTTACGACTTTTCGCCCGCCTCGTAATCGACACCATTTATAAATAGATTAAAACTACCTATTAGTTTAGTTAAAAGAGCGAGTCATAATAAAATTATTTCAATAATCTATTGTACAAAATTAGGTTATTGTTGTCGTCGCCGCCGCCGTCCCCCCCCCTGCAAGATTCGTAGCAGAAACCTGACTAGTGTGTAGTCTCCTTTACAATTCCACATTTTACGACCGCTTCGAAACAATAGACACCCAGAATACACGCTATAAACGCACAGGTGCGGCGCACCCCGCTTGCCTACAGATTTTTTTTTTGTATGGACGCGTATACGCGTCGGCCCGCACTTGGTGAAGATCAGAAAAACGCGCATAAGCGTTAGCCGCACTGAACGTATTAAGAGGATACCAAAATAGCTTAGTGCATTTTTCTATGTACGAAGTTTTCATTGTTTCTTTAGATTGAATGGCTAGAGCTCTAATTTTTAAGTATATGTTTTTTCAATATATGATCTAGGATCGCATGAACACAGAGTTTTCTCGATAGAAAATCTTGGCGAAACAACCTCTCAATTTTTTTATTTTTTTCATTTGTCGGTCTATTATCGCGTATTAACTAATGAAATAACTTTAAAAACATAGGTAACTATTATGTATAGAAACACGTGGATCAGAATTAAAATATATTTAGTAGATTTTGAGTAAATAGGAAAAGTATCCCTAATTCTTCATTTTCTGTGCCTACTGGCTGTGTTAATATGTACGTGTCGGCGATGATATACGATAATATTGATGTAGGCCCTTAAGGCGACATGAACAAAATTATTATAAACTACTGCATTGTTAAAACTCGTTATTTAAACTTTCCTTACATTCGTATTTAGATATAATTTAAAGATAATATAATATCATTATATTATATAAGATATATATAATATAAGATAATATCATTTATCTTTCTTTTAAACTTCACTATTTTACCTAAAAAAATTATTGTCAGTAAACAAATATCTGTTATACGCTATTGCCAGCCAGGGGCGTGTTTTAGGGGTGATGATGATGATGAGTATTTGTTTCTGTAACATCAACTAATATACACAGACAAATTGCAGCTCTCTAGCTATCCCCGTTCCAGAGATACTGCCTGGCGACAGACCGACAGACAGCAAAGTCTCAGTAATAGACTCCCGTTTTACCTATTGGTACACAACCCTTCTTCTCCAGCCCATTTACGTCCGGCACGTGGGCACGGGCCTCCTCCACTTTGGGAGGGATTATGGTCTACTGTGACGCGCTGACCAGGTGTGTAGGCACAGAACCCTTATAAACATTAATACGTATACAAATAAAAATATCACCTGCGGCCATTCCTGGAATCCACCAATGCCTTCATGATCCTGAGGGCAAGAGCCGGCAATGACTATGAGTGGCCAACAGTTGACCTGTGCATTGGCCATGCCTCCGATACAATGAAGAAGACCTGGACCTGATACTGCAAGACATACTCCTGGTTTACCTATAGAGAAAAATGTGAAGATGAAAATTACGATCGCTATATATGTGCCCCAGAGTTTCACTTACATACTGTTAACATAGATAATAATTTAATTCTATAAACATACAGATAAATCGTAAAAATTGGTAAAACCATTTCGGAGGGAGGAGTATAGTAACTAAGCCAACAGAATAGCGAAGGGCGTGAGGAGCCATCGGATATATTGCGGCGTTCTGTGGGGGAAGCCCGGCAGGCTTATGTCCTGAAAACTTTCTGTGTATTATAAAGTATCTCAAACAAAATGTATGCTTGATTTTAAAGTGAAATAATATCTCATCAATGTTTATATTATTAGGCATAGAATTAATTTTATTACTCTTATTAAGTTATCTAGGTATAAAAAGTTAGGAGGAAAAGGCCTTATCACATAAAGTAATCTCTTCCAGGCAACCATAGGATGGAAAGAGAAGTAAATAAAATAAGATGGGGTTGCAGTGTACAGTTAGTGAAAGAAGAAAATAAATAATACAATTACATAGATAGACATTCAAAAACAAATTATTGTGTAATTTCATATATACCTACAAATACATAGTAAATACACAGTGCATAAACTTAGTATATAAAATATGAAGAGTAGCTATATTTATCAGCTAATGGATAGATAGTGCTCTTATACAAGGTTTTTAAAAGATTTTGATGTTTTAGCACATCTGATAAACTGCGGCAGTTGCTTCCACAGTCGGACAGCCTGCACAGAGAACGACTTGGACATAAATGTAGTAGAATGCCTCTGTATTTTTAACATAAGATTCTCTGACGATCGTAGAGACCTTTGAGATTTTAATTGACCATTTGAATGTAGAAAAAAACCTGCATTCATTTGACGGGATGAGAACTCTTAATTTAAATTGTTATTATTAACTGAGAACAATAGCCGACCAATTCGCAGAAATACAAAGGAAACAGAAAAACTAAATTTATATTTTTTTTTTTTCAGATTGAGTTCATTCTAAATTTAATTCAATAATATTTCAATTTTTTATGCCTGTATGTTACAGATTAAAAGTGCTCAAGTGTGTTACCAAGGTACTTCAATAGTAGGCCAATCAAATAATATATTCTGTAAAAGTATAAGTAAAGCTTAAGCCATTTTCCCCATGGTAGTAAGCAAAGACTACAGATCTTTATATGCTATGATTTAAGCATATTTCCTCGGCTACATTTATGGGTATTCAAGTGGTCATACTCATACCCGTATCATAGTTATAGGTGCTACATATCTGATCCTTTTGAATTTATTTCAAAACTGCACAGCATGTGGGGTTAATTTCAATATTTTTTTTAATTATTACTTTTTGATCAGGCATTTATTTTCAGAGATTGCCCTTTAGATAGATATTACAATAATTGGTTCTATTTCTACTTAAAAATGGTACCAAATAATGAAATATATATGTAAAAGGTAATCTCTATAGGCACGTGCACAACTAAACTTACTTATCTAAAAAAATAAAATGGTTGTGTCAATAGCACAAATTAACAATTATAACTGAGTTTTCTTACTATAAAACTATGCATTGTAGACTAACGATTTTTAATTAATATGAATATGTACAACAAACTAGCAAGTGGTAAATAATAGGTTGTTCGGAAAGTCATTTTGTTTCTTTTTGTGGAATTAATTTTGTTGAAGTTGAATTTAATTGGAATTTTTTCACACACAAGCCTGCTAGATGAGCTCTCAAAGAATATAAAAATTATAGGGCTTAAATGTGAAGTTGGGTGCAAAAGAATTAAATCTTCTGTCGGGAAAAACGAAATGACTTTCCGAACAACCCAATATATTGACTCTGTCAATTTTTTATTTTTTAGTTAAGTTTAGTTGTGTGCATAGAATTGGTACCATTAACTCATTATTAATATTATAAGTGTTGTTGTTTTTTTACCTGTGAGATATCCAACAGCTTGTGCTGCATAACATGCAGCCTGCTCATTGCGCATACCAACATATTTAAGACCAGCTGATTGGAAAGCAAGTGCTGTTTCTATCACAGGTATACCAACAATGCCGAAAACATATTCCACTCCCTAAAACATAATAGTTATTATAAACTAAGTTTAAAAAGACAGTTTGCAGTCATTTCTAATATCATTGATTTTTCTTTAATAAAATCACCTTGCTCCTAATCAAGCAAAATGTTAATGTTAGAGTTTAAGGTATGGCTATAAAATAAATGCTATACTAGGGCTAAAAATTTGAATTTGGAACAACTGATTGAACTCTAAACAAGCCAGGGCAACCGCAGGGGCGCTTTCAATTGGTCTCTGTTAAGTTCATAAATTAAACTATGAGTTTAATTTATCCCTTTAATCATCAATAGCCAAAGACAGAATAAGGATATAACAAAATAATTAGGTAAACATAGAGATATAGGGATTTGAGTCACAGAAGATTAAAGTTGTCTTAAATGATTTCTTTCTCAAATAACCTTGTTAAGTCAGAATATGTTTAACTATATAATATTCTTAATATATTAGCACTAATTAAATAATTGGAGTTTAACATTTGTTATCAGTTGTTTTGTTATCAATATTAAATGTTAACAATCTCGCAAATTATCTGTTATTTATTTGTCTACTGCGTTAATTCCACTTTAATTACTTTTAATATCATTTTTGACACTATATTTTATCAAATTATGTATTTGTTTATTTCAGAATAAAGTAATAGGTACCTATTTAACAACTTGCCTGTTTCTTTAAACTTTCCGCCAATATAGTATTTCCGTCGATCCCCATTGCTTGATTTAATCTAGCCGAAATATGAATAGAACGCTTCAACACTTGACTAACTCTTCCTAAAAACATTTTATTACAAAACTTATAAGTCAAAACATGAAATAAACAAAAACGTACTTTGTACCGGACAACTGTTCGAAAACTTTATCAACGCGCCTAGTTGCGGTCACGACACAAATGCTCTCGCTTGAGATAATATTCGTTTAAATGTAAACATTATTTTTATAAAGTTAATCCATAGTACTTCAGACTTACCTTTATCAACCAATAAAAAGCGTTACAATCTAATTTATTACAAGCGAGAGTGTATCATACATATCGTGTAAAAATGTCTAAAATACGTACCTAATACTTATCTTGTGTTATCTGATATCTGAACGTAACTCTGCCCATGGGGAAACTACTATTTTTTTTTCAATGCACTAACTTTTTAGTTATTACAAATGAAAAATTACAGCGAGCCAATGTGAAATGTAAATTAAAACTTCGATTATTTTATTCAATCGCGATATCACGGATTATTAATTTATGACCGAAAGAAATGTCCGACAGAAACAAAGAAAAAAGCTTAGATCGAATATAATTAATCAACCAGTCATACGGAAGGGTAGCCATACTAGCCAACTTCCAATTCACTTTAACCCACTTTAACCCTTGCGCTTGCGTGAGTTGTGTGTGCATTTTATTTCTTCTCTCTCTATTAGAGAGTTTAACGTTTGCGTACAGCGCGATCCTGACTGCATCTATTAAATCCAATATTTATCTATGTTGGAGAATAGAGTGTGTAGTTAAGTACATAGCATCTAAAAATAATTTTCATGGATTTAGGGAAAATATTAATATATGGGAACACTAACACAGAACGAATGGTATTCTCACGGTATTCTATTAGGGGTGTTCGCAACGGCTATATATTGCAAACGCGTTATAACGATACGCTACTTTTAAAACGCCTATTATTTTATACGCTATAATATATTATATACCTAATAGCCGCTAGCGCTTACGCTATTAGCCGAACAAAATATATTAGTTTGCATATTATATTTAATAAATATATTAGGCAAACTAATATATTATTTTGTTATTTAATGGAAATAGTTCTTATGCGGTCACCTTAGAGTATAATTTGGTAGGTGACAAAAATATTATACAGCCAAGTGCAATCGACTTTGAATGGGACGTTCCGTTTCGTTTCGAATAGGTAGTGCATGTGATGTCGTAGCTAACGGTATGGGTCTTAACTAATAAAAATAAAAAATAAATCACTCAACATAAATAACGCTTGCCAGTTGTAATAAATAATAGGTTGAAAGATTATTAATAAATATTAGATTATTTTATCAGCTATCTAATATAACGATCACCTCTATATTCTATTGGAAAGGTGACCGACACACTGACGCACGGACGTAGAGAAGCGCGGCATATTTGAAAATTCTATGGAAAATTGGGAAAATTTACATTGCATTTCTGTCATTAAGAAATCGAAATCACTGTAGGAACCTGGTTAACGAATGATTCATAAATGCCTATTTATAAATGAATGTATGCGTTCGTGTATAAATAATTAAATGAATTAAAAAGAAATAAAGAATTAAAAAGTTATTTAATAAATCTAAATCATGTACATTTTTTTTTAAAAATTTTAATTATTTATCATTATTTACCTACGCTACACTAATACTTACATAGATATATTTTTGTATAGGTCTGAATAGACTTTTGAATTGAAGTGGTGCTCAGGCACCTACATAATACTTTTACATTAAAATCTCTCTGAAAAGGCAGACACCTTTTTGCACTATACAACATATTATATTCAGTAAAATTTAGTAGGCGTTTAATAGAACAAGCTTAGCTTAATTTAATTAACAAATAAAGGTAGAAAATAAAAGTCGTTATACTTCAACAATACAAGTGTAACCATCTATTTCCAATGTCCTGTAAAAGCTTCAGTCCAGCTATGGAATATTGTACAAAGACAATATCATATGTGAGAGACGGAAAACTCGAAAATAAACCTAAAAGGGGCAAGTGCGTAGCACTTACAACCGTGCGTCGGGCATGTATGACCAGTTGTATGAGTGTGGATGAAGCCAAGGAAGTATGTTTGGATCGTAGCAGATAACGCTCTATAGTCTCTGCCTACCCCCATGGGAAAAAGGCGTGATGTTATGATGATGATGATGAAACCCTATGCCAACACGTCTGGTCAGCGCAGCATGTAGAACATAAACCCTCCTAAAATGGAGGAGGCCCGTGCCCAACAGTGGGACGTAAAAGAGCTGGAGAGAGATATGTACCTCAAGTAGGTACTAAAAGGTAGGTATTCTGGTACCCATATTTGTATAGTAGGTACGTAATTAAACACCCTGCTCCGGAAAGCCTCATAGTGCCTGATAAAATAAAAATTATGCAGGTTTATTGCTAATCAAAGCGAGGTGCGAAGCCGATAAGCAGTCACTCAGTCACTAATATGATACTAATTGGATACTAATTGATATATGATACTAATTGGTAAAATATTAAATGTTTGAGAGCATTTAATATTTTAATTTTCTTGTTACATATTCTGCTACTAAATAACAAAGGAGTATTTTTTTGCTTTTTAATTCACCGTTGCTCCAGGGCTTGAAGCATATGGTTGCCCGGTTGGCTATATTCTGTAAACCCCATGTAGAAACAAAACTATAATATTGGAGGCTATACTTCCTAGGTAGAAGGCAGCGGGTGCTACATAAGAAACAAAAGGGTAGGGTTAATCTCGCGAACTACCACAATTTCGTATCATATGGTTCGTAAGCTATCAAATGTATTGTTCCCAAAACACACACATTTGTTTTGAGAATATTAATGTACTTTAATGTAATAAAAACATTAACATATCGGTTAATAAAAACATTTCTTATTAACTATAATTATTCACAAAACATCATGGTAATCATTGTCCTCTTGATTTTCTTAAACATCACGGAAAAATAAATCATAACGCTACTGGCCTATCATAAGTAATCTAGTTATTTTATTTTTAAGTTATTGGTTTAAAACTGTCAGACAAACTAGGGAAAATTCTCCGTTAAAATCGAATCGTTTAGTATATTTAATAACATTTATCTAAAAAAAAATATTTGACGGGTTTTTGTTTTTAAACTCATCTAGATTTTGACGGGCCTCATGGTCGAGTGGTTCATGTAGCAGACTGCCGTTCACGAGGTCGCGAGTCCGATTCCCGCACGGTACAATGATTTGTGTGATATTTATAATTGTTATACAAATGTTTGTACTGCGTCTGGGTGTTTCTGTTTCTATGTTTTATAAGTAAGTATTTACAAAAGAAAAGTAGATAATTTATACTTTATATCCGTACTCTGGTACCCGTAACACAAGCGTAAAAGCTTAGCTTGGGACCAGAGGATGTTGTGTGTAATGTCTAGGAATAAAAAAAAGATAGGTACATGCTTAAATAGGACGAAGATAAATGGTGGTTAAAGTTGTCCTAAACGTTACAAGAACTGGTAACATTTACTACAAACCAGAGGGAGAGCGAAAGGTAGAGAGCCCTCTCTGCTATAAACGAAAACACGAATAGATAAGTTTACTTAAAGTTAAATCCCTTCAAATAGGTTAACAAATAACTTTCATTATGAATCTATTTATTTTAAAGCGAAATATAAACAGGATTTTTTGCGATTAATATATTCGTACTTAATAATAATGCCAAAATGAAGTCGTCAAAATCTAGATTTACAACCTTCATTTTAAATATTCAAGAAACCGGGTGCCACGCCGATTTAATTTAATTACCAAATGGTTACCTATATTATGTTAATAAAGCAAGTTTAATAAGATCATAAATCTCAAAGTAAAGATGCTATCTTAATTTCATTAAAATTTTTATAGCGGGAAAAGTTGATAGAGTTTTGTTTGTAGACCTTTTTCTATACATCGCGTCTTTCACGTACCAATTTACTTTTTTTCGATACTTTATTTTAACCAACGAAATAAGTAATTTAATCTATATATTTATTCATATGTGACTCAGTCTTTTGACAAAACCCAGATACTTAAAAAACTTTTCAGTAGTTTTTAAGTATATTGTGATCTTAGATGAACCCGGCAAGATTTTATTTTGAAGACGAAATGATAGATATCTATATAACAAATAGCGATGTCCTTACAATAAATGACTCTACCAAAAACGGTCAGCGTGAAACAGTGTAATCAAAAAACAGTTGTCGCGCAACATAAATACTTGGGTAAATACGTCCACCTTTTATGTCCTTGATAACATAGTATAGGCCATTGGTATATGCTATTGGTCTTATTCATAATGATTAATCGGAGGTTTAATGATTAATCGCTAAAACAGGTTCCTGAAAATTGTCAAAACTTGTTATTCATAATAGTATTTTTTCGATAAAACGTTTATTATCTCTCCGATAAAATTTCCGTTCAAACCTCCGATAAGTCATTATGAATAAGACCATTAGATTTCGATAAAACACTTTTATGTTGAGTTTTTTCGTATTAGGAATGTCAAAGAAAAATATTATGAGAGCAAGCGGCAAAACTGTTCTCGGAATAGTCTTCATGAAGTTTTCACTCAATTAGGTATTTTCCCAAAATATTTAATAACTATATACTACCTCTGCTTGACTCTATTCCACACACAGAAAGGTATTATGTAATAGAAGTTATGATAAGTTTTTCCTGACTAAAAAACCCGAACAAAAGCAAAGCAGCAAGAATTATTCCACTACACAATACATGCCTAAATACTACAATAATACGCAAATAAGAAATTTCATAATTTACTTAGTTACTTGATGTTTCTCTCTATATACAAACATCATTATTCCTTTTTTGTATTGCAATTTTTGTGAGTTTGATTATTATTCCACTAACATTTTCGTATGTGGTTTTCCCTGTAGTGATTGACTAAGAATACAAATGTCACCACCCTATTTATTATTAAGGAATATTTTGCAACATATTTTGTCAGAGACTGAAATCTCGAAACTAAACTCAATAAATTAGGTATTGATTGATTGAAAAACATGCCTGTGTATAGTAGTATTGTAGAATAAAAATATACTAGCACCTGTCCCTGGGCTAAGATGATAATGAATGAAGGTGATATTCGTTTAAGGTCTAATAAGTCAATATGTACCTTGGTTATTTTGACAGAGTTATTCAATCACAACTATATAAAAAACTAATAATAATGATATAGAACAAGTAGGTAATGAATATTTATTAGTTCAATATACTTAAGTACGTGTTTTTAGAGGTGTTTACAACAATATAATATGTACGTGTGGTCAGGCCAATCATATTTATCACAGACGTAATGTTTTTGTAAATGGTCTATTTTTATAACTATACCTATTTTAGTAAATATCTAATTATTGACAACTCGTTAACAAAGGGCGAATTGACGTCTGTGAGAGATATCAATATTCTAGAGGCATAATAATAACCAAAGATTTCAAGTCAACCGTGGATATTGATTTACAGCTAAATTCCGCTATTAAAAATACCTATAGGTCAGAGACGTAGCTTATACACCATTTGCATAATCTATCCAGATCTTCTTGTAAGAACGTGATATCCAGAGACGAATCAATGACTTGAGCGACTATTAAATCTAACATTTTGGGAAGGTAATACCTTAAAAATTTACTCTCATCATTCCTAATGGACCAAAAAAGTGTTCATCCATCTATCCATCTATTTATGGCCGCCCCCTATAGAACGCCACAATGTGTGGTTCCTTTCCCTTGAACCTTTCAACAAATTTTAAAAGTGTCACTCTAAGAATCTTAAAGTGTCACTCTAAGAATCATTCATCTATAATTGGTTGTGCATTGAGTTAAGTTATTATGTTTTTACCACTTGTATAAGTAACATTGTAACAACTGTAGGTGAACCAAATAAATAAATAAATAAATAAATAAAAATGACGATGTTGCATTATAGCCCCGTCTAGCCCACATATCTATACTAATATTATAAAGCTGAAGAGTTTGTTTGTTTGTTTGAACGCGCTAATCTCAGGAACCACTGGGCCGATTTGAAAAATTCTTTAAGTGTTAGATAGGGCATTTATCGAGGAAGGTTTAAGGCTACATAACATCACGTTACGACCAGTAGAAGCGAAGTAGTAGTGAAAAATGTTGCAAAAACGGGAAAATTTTCTAAATTCCACGCGGATGGAGTCGCGGGCAACAGCTAGTGCTAAATATGAGGGTAGCTACGGTTTCCCTGTGGGAAAGTTAGCGGAATTAAATTTCTCCGGAACAAATCACGAATCCTATGATTATTTGTACGGTCAGTAATATTAGGCACGCAAAATAAGGAAAAAGAATAGAGGTAAATGCAATTAAAGTTTTGATCTGCTTTCTATTTATTCCACGAATTAATATTTCAAATTAATACATTTCTATCTAAGTTATCTTATTCGGAGCAGTAAAGGTAATTCATTTTATTATTTTACGCTCTTATACTAGGAAAATGTAAGTAGGTATATTATATCCTAACTTTCATCGTCATCATAACATTATTATGCCCTTATATTTGTTTCAAGCGAGATAAAAACTCATACAATATTGTTAATCATAATACAAAATCAGATAAACTACATTTTATAATTGATAAAAAATAAAAGTGAAAAAAAAAACTATTAAAATGAGACTTTATTTTGAAGATACTCTAAAGAAAATTACGCGTAATAAATAATAATCCGTTTCAAACTTCAACATTTTTAAAACCTTGACCTAATAACACTGTAAAAACCAAATTTCTTCATAATGTCGTAAAAAATTTTTGTTGAGGCATATAACTATGTACGTAGGTATAATAATACGACTAACCATCTAAGTATTTCACCAATTTAACAAGATAACGCTACTATTAATTACTTAACTGGTTGTTATACTAATATTTCTAAACTAATTAATTAACCTCAAGATAAAACTATAGCTACGCCTAACGCTACAAAGTTAAGAAAAATATAAATGAAACTCAGAAATAAGACAAATCTTATTTGCGTTTTTACAAAAACCGCGCAACGGCAACTCACTATTTAAATGAAAGTAACGATAAAATGTTGTCATTAATTTTTCTTAAAAATTGCAACTTATTAAATATATCTAGGTACACATCATTGTGCAAATATGATTAGGGACATTGGTGAAAACTAGAATAAAAATATAGGTAGTAATATGCTCGTACATAGGTAATTAACTAATTACACATACACTCTATGTGGTAAATCTTTGCCGTAGGCTATTTTTTGCCATCCCAGAAATTTGCAATGTATAATTTCCGCAATAATTAAAAAAATGTATTGTATCTTAATATTCTCCTACACTTGCGCGACTCATTTGTTTAAATAAAACTACTTTTTACGGATTTTGACGTGTGTATTTGTTTCAAATTTTAGCCTGACGTTTTTAAATAAATAATTTAAAAATTATTGAACCAATTAAATGAAATTTAGTGCTTAGATAGTGTAGAGCCTGAGTACAGGCTACTTTTAAAAACGAAATACGGTGATTCCAATGTCTACACGACCACTAGTGTTTTACAAAGGCCAGTAAGAAGTCTTTTGTTATAAAAGAACAAGTGTACATAAGTACATTGTGTACAAAGAATCTTTAAACAAACTGTTAGTACAGTTGTAATGAGTTTTCACACCCAAGCGTCCTCTATGTTTTCTTTTTATTTACACACCAGTAGGTATACAATTCATCAATTCGGACCGTGTGGTGACGGATTAAGAATACAAGTGTCACTACCCATTGTCCTCCCCAGGGTGCTGTAAAAAAGAATATTGTACACACATAATATATTATCTTCTTTGAAAGACGGAAAACTTTAAAAGAAAAAAAAATGAAAACTATAATATTTTTATTAAGAAAACTATCATTAAATGTACATTTTTGGCATTATCATTTTGTCGGAAACATTTTTACATGTTCCTTGTTTTTTGTATTTGCTAAATAAACGAAATTACATACAAGAAATCCTTTCCGTGTTTTATTTTGTCCTTATCAAACAACTACCTTGAGATTATTTAATGAAATTCAGTAGGTACGTTAACGTTGTTTATGAAAATTATTGCCATTGGAAGAATGGTAAAGAGATAAAACTAGTTTTAGCATAGTTATCTTGGCAGTTTAAATGCAGAATGCAAAAAAAAATGCTCTATCGAGACCGGTTGCATCGCCTATAGTAATCAGCTGTGAGTACTGTGACGTGTATTACCTCCATGCTCTTATTTTTCCATAGTAATAAATGTCCCAATGTTGAGATTGACCTTTTAACATAACAGAAGGGATGTTATATACAAACCGCGATGGGGCGTACGGATTAGTTTCACATTTTATTGTCTCATGCCGAAAGTGTCATTAAAAATTATATTACCATAACTGCCTATAACGGTACGGTGAAATATTGTGAAATATTTCGCATTGGGTGTCCTCCATAGAGGTATAAAGATAATTTCCGTTGTACATCAGACATATTGAATATAAGTACACATAAAAAAACGATAAAAATCTGTTTAAAGGAGGCAAGTAGTTACAAACACTAAGAAAACAGACTGATCAGGAGTGACGGTTCAGAGTTTAGTTTTGACTATTCCGTTAGGTACTCAAAAAAAGTGGTATAAAAGAGATTTCTTAACTCACTCTTACCCATATGCAGAAGTATGGTGATGTTATTGTTACGTCAACAAATGGACAATGCGTTCTAACAATAAGCTGAAAATACCAGGCACGGTATTTGTATTGCATTTGTCTCAACGGAAGTATGACGATAGTGTGATTGGAAGCCTCTTCGGTGGTTGTTGATGAAACAACGTCCGTATACTTTAGTTACATCGGTAACAGTCGTACCACTTGTGATTTTATTCCGCAGTCCGCACTCAACGCGATACCATCTAACACACAACTTGAATAATATATTATTATGCATTGTTATAGCATGAACTTATGAAATAAAGTGACAGTAATATTGTGAATAATTGACTGTTAATTGATTTATAATTGTATTTAAAATGGCAGTGATATTTATTAATTTTTTTGGTAAGTTTATATTTTGATGATTATACTCTTGTTTTTATTCTTATGTAAGATGTGTATTATATTGTAGATTACCGCCCATACATTTTTTGTATGAAAGTCACTAATTAGTAGGACAGGTACTTGTGTTTAGCGTATACAATTAACAATGACTACTTGTTGATTCTCTTTATTGTTTAAATCATTTTCTAGAAACTTAATTCTCTTTTCATCCTATTCTCCTTCGCTTTCAATGTTTCGTAATTTACAATTCCTATTTTTCTTTCACCGTGAAAGAAGGAAAATAATTTGTAAAAGTTACTTTAAAATATTTTAATGCGCTTAAGTTGGTATTTCTTTCATTTTACTTATAATAAGAAGGAATGTTCAAGATAAACATTAGCATATTATTTATTTATTTATCCTTAGTTTAACATCGTCAATAGTAACTTTTCGAATAAATTCAAATTTTGTTGAATAGCTTATCTCGAACACAACAAAATCTCAGTAATGAGCCCAACTCAGTTATTTTACAGACAATATGTATATTATACGGCCTCCCAAAGCTACAGATAGAAATCTCAGATTCAATATCAAGGTTGGTTTACCTAAATACCGAAAGGAATTTCAGTAGTTTCAAGTGTGTTATGAAAATACAGACAGACACACACACACAGCCATTAATAATATGAATTAATATGATGTAAAGAAATGATAGAAATGCAACATAACTTTATGTGTCCTGTTTTCTATTTAAATATTTTGCGTGAAGTTACTGCTAATAATCTACAGAGCTTTAGCTATTAATTTATTAGAACTCAAGACTTGATATTTCAAGTTAATAATAAAGTGTTAAGCATTTTCCTTTATCCGTTTGAAAGTAAAACACGTTCAGCCTACTGTTATAGTATATACTACATAATATTATAAAGCGGAAGAGTTTGTTTATTTGTTTGTTTGAACGCGCTAATCTCAGAAACTACTGGTTCGACTTGAAAAATTCCCCAATTTCCACAACAAAAAGAAAAATTGATTTGGATATTTGCATTTCTTATATAGCCTAAAGCCTTCCTCGATAAATATCGAGGGAGGCTTTAGGCTATATGTGACATACCGTGATGACAGTAATTTTTGCAATCTGCAAACGTCACTTATGAACAATCTGATACAAATATGGCATTTAAAATTAAGATTGTTCTCAAAGTTCCCATAAAAATAAAGATTTAAAAAAAATTCCTGAATATTCTTTTACGTTATAGCATTGACTTCGGTCCTTAATATGTGTACAAAATTTCACATCAATCTGACTTCTGTAAGTACGTGAAAATCACTTCAAAGAATCCGTTACATAGATGAATACATTGCTAAATACGTGCGGACCTAATAAAAGCGTGTAACGAAAAATATCAATACAATGTTATGGTTTATTGTACTGTGAAGTATGTGTATGTTTGTCACATAAACTTCTCTTAATTGTTTGGGTTTTGTTAGGGGCGTAGTGTGCATTGGTAGGGCCCTGTTTAAAAAAAAGACGTGTGGTACTCGGGGACTGCCGCGGTAAAGCTATTGCATAGTATTTTTTATCAACTTATGCAAATATAATTATTTATTTATTTTATTTATGCAAGAATCTAAATACCATAAACTAAAATAAGATTAATAATCCTTATTTACTGATGCTTACATCTGTCCATTGTTTATGGTAATTATGATAAAATAGCGATTGTCAATCAAATGTCAATAAAATAAAAACTATACTCCGCACGCCGAATGATGATCCCTATGACAGTTCGTTAGCGCTTAACATTGTACTGACGTCCTATCACATCAAATCCTTTAGAGGGCAATTAAAAAGTCGAAAAAATCATAATTGTGTACAATTGTAAATTATAAAAATGAATATTAAGAAATTATTACGTAATGTTCAGAAATAATAGAAAAAAACTCAATGCAAATGTACATGGTACGTGCTGCAAAAGTTACGTCGTCAAGCTGTTATCGACTAAGAAGGGACACATCGATAAACAAAATATCGATAATTTGTTGGAAAAATAAAACAAATGCTTTGAGTTTGTATTTTATTTATATCAATCTGAATCTGATACAGGGTCAATTGGATCTTCAAAATCTGAGTCTGAACTGCAGCTATCCGTGACGTTTATAAAGAATTTTAAATTCTTTAAATTATGCAATTTGAATAAAAATTAAAGTATAGTAAAATAATATTTTCTAACACTTGCGCGACTCATCTGTTTAAATAAAACTACTTTTTACGGATTTAGACGCGTATATTTGTTTTAAATTTTGGCCCGACGTTTCGGAGACTTTGCAGTCACCATGGTCACGGGTGAGTCTCACCCGTGACCATGGTGACTGTAAAGAGAGAGAGAGAAAGAGAGGCCTTAAATAATGTTAAAAGTTTCATTTTCAACGTTGATTTTACTGAGATCTGCTTTACATAAATTTTAAGTACTTTTTAACGCTTAATCCTACATTCTTTTTTTTTCGTTAAAATACGTGACGTTATTTCATTGTGAGAATAAATAGAGTATTGTTCTTTTTCACGTTAATTAACTGTTACTTAGTTAAGTATTTTTTGTTATTGCTGTTATTTGGCTACATTGACTTAAAATTCAGTTGTGTTATTCTCGTATTTACTCTTTAGTATCGTAAAGGCGTAGAATGGTAGATATATTAATTTAAAGATCAGAATATATTTAAAAAGTTCCTTTTATTATCTATTCTCTTTTTCACTCAAGCCCATCAACGTTCTACTGTGGACACGAGTCTACTCTACTTTGGGAGGGATTATGGTTTACAATGCCGCGTTGACTACGCGTGTTGGCACAGGGTTTATTTTCGAGATTTCCGTTTCTTATACAGGATTTTATTCATGCATAGTATCCCTTAGCTGGTTTTTACAGCCACCTGAGGAAAGGCGGTGGTGTTACATGTGTTCTTAATCCGTTACCGCTCGGAAATCTTTATTATGCATCAGAATAGTGTAAATAATTAAAACAGTGTCGTAAAAATAACACCACAATTGTGTAAATAAGTTATAAATCATATAGTTAATAATGGTCAACCATATAATTTAACGGTCAATTAACTAAGAATATGAGGCTTCTTACATGTCTATCGTTTTTAACGACGCTACATATTTGTTTTAGCAAGAAACATTTTATTTCAATCTGCTGCGTTTCCATTATCAAATTCCAAAATGAAAGTAGGGGTGTTATATGTGGAAGTTAACATTAAATCTATACAAATATTATAAAGCTGAACAGTTTGTTTGTTTGATCGCGCTAATCTAAGGAACCAATGCAGCAATGGACCGATTCGAAAAATTCTTTCAGTGTTGGATATTAGTTTATCGAAGAAGGCTATAAGTAAAGGCCAAACATGTTGGAGCTCAATATTAATTTTTTTACCACCAATATTTTGTACATATTATATTATGTTGTATGTTTTTAACAAATAAAGACATTATGAATATGAATTTGAATAAAAGCTACAAAACATCACGCCGTGACCAACAGGAGCGAAGTATTAGTAAAACATGTTGCGAAAACGGGGATAATTTCCCAAATTCCACGCGTAAGGAGTCGCGAGCAACAGCTACTTACTAAATAAAATTTCCTCTAAGCTTTTGGAGTATTATACTGCGTAGTATAGGATTAGGAATATAGATACCTATCTCAGAAATATTTGACTTGTATCTGTTTGGGTTTGCACAAAAATCGCTTACACTAGCCCCATGGCACGAAGACAATCTATCATATTTAAAACAATATAATGGTAGTGTCCTTTGTCTGTGTGGTGACGGATTAAGAAATCAACAATCACCACCCCATTTTCTTCCCAGAACGCTACAAAAAGCCAGGTTAAGGATATTACACAGATAATCACTTCTGTGAGAAACGGAAAACTTCAAAATAAAGCTTATACTAACTAGCTTGGTCACCGTAACATCGTAGACCATAATTTCTTCCAAAGCGGAGAAAGCCCGTGTCCAACAGTGGGACGAAAATATGCTAGAGAGAGCGGGAAAGAGAGAGTCTCTAGAACTATTATTGGCCCAGAAAGGCACATTTCTGTATTGAATAATAAAAAGTTATGCAATTGGTTATTATAAATACCATTCACACAATATTAAACATTATTATAAACTTGGTAACTATATGAATATCACAACAACAATGTTTCGCAGCATTGTGATTCATTAAGTAAAAATCTAAAAGGTATCTAAAAGTAAAGCAAAAAGAAAACAATATTACAAGAACTCTTTGAAGAAATGGAACTCGCTCCATGCACACCCCATCTATTTCCAAGGGTGCTGTAAAAGTCAGCTAAGCGTTATTGCACACAGATAACATCTTCTGTGAGAGACGAAATATCGAAAATAAACTCTGTGCCAACACGCCTGGTCAGCGCGGCACAGTAGACCATAATCCCTCCCAAAGTGGAGGAGGCCCGTGCCCAACAGTGGGACGTAAATGGTCTGGAGAAGAAGATATATAATACTAACTTTTGCCCGCAATTTGGAATTAAGAAAATTTTTCCCATTTTTGCAACATTTTTTACCAATGCTTCGCTCTTATTAGTCGTAGCGTGATGTTAAATACGCCTTCCTCAATAAATGTACTATCCAAAACTATATATATTTATAATTTACAAAATACTTACAAGTTATAATTTACAAGTAAAAAGAAAGAATTTTAAATGATAAAGTATATTGGTTTAACGGTATGTGAAATTAAACGCATGTAATTAACATTAAATCATAGTTAGTACACGTGACTTAATGGAAACGTGAGTAAGTATATAAATAAACTTATTTCGCGATATATAAAGAATCTAATACATAGGTTATGTATCTGATTTAATTAATTACTTTAGCATATACTGTTTATTCTGTATTTTATACTAAATATAGAAAAACAATTAATAAATGCTTTTGCCTTAGCTCATTTTTAGGGTTCCGTACACAAAGGGTAAAAACGGGACCCTATTACTGAGACTTCGCTGTCCGTCCGTCCGTCCGTCCGTCTGTCACCAGGCTGTATCTCAAGAACGGTGATAGCTAGACAGTTGACATTTTCACAGATGATGTATTTCTATTGCCGCTATAACAACAAATACTAAAAATAAAATAAAATAAATATTTAAGGGGGGCTCCCATACAACAAACATGATTTTTAACCGTTTCTTGCTCGATACTAATAACGTTGCCTTATCTTGCATAGATAATGGTACGGAACCCTTTGTGCGCGAGTCCGACTCGCACTTGACCAATTTTTATTAAATTTGAATGCACCTTTTTTGTTCTCAGTCATTTATATTATTGGTCAAACAGAGGTTTTTCAAGAAATATTGACCGTATCCACAGGGATGGTATTAAGAGGTTTTGCCCATATAATATTACCAGCATACTCATTCAAGTAGATCGTAGCTTCAATTGATTATTTAAAATTAGTGTCCGACCGAAAGTTCGGTTTCGGTTTCGGCCGAAATTTTTGCCAAACCGAAACTTGTGTCGCAGTTCACGCACACCCATACTCACCTAACTTCGTTTTCCATGGCAACGCTTTGACGGCCCTGTTCGGCAAATATGATAACATAATTTTTAAAAAAAATTGTTATCATTTTTTTTTAAATTATATTAAACAAATGATTCCAACGAAATTAATATACTGTCTCCATTTCATGCCCTAATTAATGCAAAATAATAGGTAAACTGCACCAAATTTCAGTATTTTCAGAAATTTTATACTTGACCACGTGAGTTTCTGTTTCGGTTTCGGCCGAAACTGAAGCCACGGCTGAACATTTGGATTCGTTTCAGCCGGAAAATCAGTTTCGGTCGGAAACTATTTAAAATACTGATGGGATACGGTTATAACTGTTATAAGAGCCGACGGGAGAATATTTAAAACCACATTTCGCAAACACAATATTTTACCAAAGCATGATTATGTCTAAAATCATACAAACAAAATCTATAGATGCCTAAAGATCGTAAAAAAGCCTTCTATACAAATAAAGCTAACAAAGTCGTAGAGTCCTTTAAGCGATCGTAGTCTATTTATAGCTTAGTATTAACATTCTTAAGTAAAAATACTCTCCGCTGGGAGACTACATTTAAGACTGGAATACGCCTCGGGGAATATCTAAACCTGTTTTATAAGTCCTGCTTTTTCTAGGAATTGGTTATATTAAACTGCTGTTTAAGGATAAGCCAGTGAGGAGAAGCTTAATAGTTTTGTTTTGTGAGAGACTAGCTTTGGCTTACAACTTTGGATTTAGAAACCAAACTTTAAAAAAGAATACAATAAAACCATTCTCTTGAACCAATCTATATACTTAAAAAGATCACATCAAAATCCGTTGGATTACAATACAAAAATGACAACTTTGTTTTATTATAAGTAAAGAATAGTAGTGCCTGCGACACCGTTTGTGTATATTGCTAACTTTAAGTACTTTACATTTTATTAACAGAGTTAGCACTATATTCTCTAATACTTGCGCGACTCATCCGTTTAAACAAAACCATTTTTTACGGATTTAGACGTGTGTCACTGTGTGTTCACTTTTAATTTTCGAATCGCATAATAATAATAAACCCCTCTGGGATGGTCGTTACCTCACCATGAGACTAACGCAGAATATGGAGGCAGATTATAGGCTTTCGAAAATCTTGTAAATAAATATTCAGGACATTTCACACAACGCCCGCTGGTCCCAAAGTAAGCTATATTTCTATGCTTGTATTATGGGTACCAGATACGGATAGACTACATATACTACTTTTCTTTTGTAAATACATACTTATAATACATAGAAAAAACCCAGACGTAGTACAAACATTTGTATGACATTTATGGATATCGCACAAATGATTGTCCCAAGCGGGAATCGAATCCGCGACCTCGTGATCGGCAGTCCATTAACATAAGCCACTTCACCACGAAGCCCGCCATTCTTAGATTGAATTCATGCTAGTGTTAAGTTTCCGAACAAAATAAAAAACTTAGACGCTCTTATTAGAATCAAAGTACACTGAGACACGAAGACTGTGAACATATTCATGTTTATTTTACGACTATAGATCTTCGACTTTATTTATTTATTTATTATAAGGAAGACCAACAGCTTTACAATCACTATGAACTAAAAAAAAAAATATACATCAGCAAGCCAATTATAGGTCCTCACGGATAAAGACACTATACAAGTATGTAAACAAACACAAATGTAAACATCGTAGACAGTGTCCGCGTTTATGTAGTAACCATTTGAAATGAATATATAAATTACAAAAATGCAAAATAAAACTGCCCTTTACGAACTAATTCACTGATCAATCGAACAAAAAAAACGAGTATTTAATAGCTTATTTCATATAAGCTATTAAAAAGCAATAATCTTATATATAAAAATCAATTGCTGTTCGTTAGTCTCGCTAAAACTCGCGAACGGCTAGGCCGATTTTAGTGATTTTGGTCTTGAAATATTCATGAAAGTCCAGGGAAGGTTTAAACGGTTCCTAAAATTCCACGCGTACGGAGTAGCAGGGATCAGCTAGTCTTATATATAAAAATCAATTGCTGTTCGTTAGTCTCGCTAAAACTCGAGAACGTCTGGGCCGATTTTGGTGATTTTGGTCTTAAAATATTCGTAAAAGTCCAGGGAAGGTTTAAACGGTCCAAATATATAGGGATCTAAAATTCCACGCGTACGAAGTAGCGGGCATCAGCTAGTCTTATATATAAAAATCAATTGCTGTTCGTTAGTCTCGCTAAAACTCGAGAAAGGCTGGGCCGATTTTGGTGATTTTGGTCTTGAAATATTCGTGAAAGTCCAGGGAAGGTTTAAAAGGTTTAAACAAAATATATAGGTAGGTATCTAAAATTCCACGCGTACGGAGTAGCGGGCATCAGCTAGTAAATAATAAATTTAAAGCGTGAATCAATAAATAAAACGTGTTATAAATATTCACGTGCCTTGTATACATCTACATACTTACTTAGCGACATTTTGTTGCTATATGATACAGATATAATTGTAAAAATCTGTAAAGTACGAGTTAAACTCGCATATCAAAGGTTCCGTTATTGCCATGATGTATTCGTTATCTTCGTGACCAAAATTACGGAATAAGATCAATGATTAGTAGTATCAATTATAAATAAATAAATAAATATTAATGGACATTTCACACAACGTCCTCTGGTCCCTAAATAAGCTATATTTCTATGCTTTTGTGATGGGTAATTACTACCAGAATTCGGATATACTACATATACTACTTTTCTTTTGTAAATACATACTTATAACACATAGTAAACACCCAGACGCAATACAAACATTTGTATGACAATTTTTTAAATATTATACAAATGATTGTCCTATGCGGGAATCGAACTGGCGGCCTCGTGAACGGCAGTGGTGAACATGGACCGTGTGAAGCTGAGGTAGATTTCTAGTAATTTAGCAGAGATAAAGAGCTACAAATTCATTATAATAATTAGAGCATTTTTTATGCAGCCGTTGTGGTACAATGCGTGCGAAACAAGCACATAAAAGTGATGAAACATGTTTATAAATATTTTTTCCTTTTGCTAATATAATCATGTTTGAGTACAGTTACTTCAAATATTTTAGTACATTTGTTAATTAAGTGCGCTCATGTGCAATAACTGAGGCCTTTAGTGTACAGTTTTGGATTATTGTTTTATAGTTACAACTAGCTGTCGCCCACAACTTCATTTGCCTGGAATATGGAAACCAACCTTAACATTTTATACAAAAAAGCCTTCCCTTTGAACATCTCTGTCAATTAAAAAAACCACATCATTATATTGCGTTTTTTTCCGTTTCGTAGTTTTGAAGATAATAAACTCACATAGGGACAAATACTACAAAAATAATACAATACAAAAATAATGACTTTTTTTATAATATGTGAAGAAGATTGGATCATAAACCCAGAGTAATGATTGAGATAAGTCAGGAAAGTGATGATGATTCGATAACAATAATATGAACCAATTTTTTTTTATAATATACCGTCATAAAATGCAGTCAAATTACGCCATATGAATTAAATTCCGATCAATAAAATTGACTTTTTCAATAATTGAATTGATTGGGTTTTAAAGCTCAGAAGGGAATTTATTATCAAAAATTTCAAGACCAAAAAAAAATCTGGCGGCGCAAAAATAAAATTAAATATGCTAAACTATAGCAAATGACACTATCTTTTAGCAAATTTAATTTGGCAAACGATGTACCAAACATCCTGTATTATAGATAAAGAGTATATCTATGCTTCTATCACTTTCTTTTTTTTCAAAACATAATAACTAAAAGAAATATGACGATCCGAAAAACCCACTTTTTTCGGTTTTCTTTAGATAAAGTTGCAGCGTCTATCACATAAATTTGGTAAAGTTTTACCACAAAAAAAAGTGATAGAAGCATAGATATACTCTTTATCTATAATATAACGTAAAAACTATTAATATCGGTTTAACTTTCGCGAAAAAAGAAACAAGTACGAAACGTCTTTTTTCAAAGAATTTGTAGGTAAAATCCGCTTCATCTATATTTATTTTGTCCCTTTTTTATATTTGTTCCTTTCTCTCGATAATTGGTAATCCCTGTGCCAACACGCTTGGTTAGCGTGGCACAGTAGACCATAAGCCTTCCTAAAGTAGAGATCTTAATGGGCTGGAGAAAGAGAGAATAAAACTGAATTAAATTAATTAATGTGACTAATTAAGAAAAAAAATATATTACTTTAATGTAGTTAAATAGCAGATCTTTTGTCACGTTATTCCACTAAGGGCCTCGTTCACCATCTTCAAGTAAAGCGTTGATTAGTTACTTATCGATTAGCGTTAATTGTCAAGTAATAGTTACGAGTATCTTCTGTCAATTTCAATTTTTTAATCTTAAGATTACTGCTACTCGAACGTCGTGAACGTCGCACGTGTAGTTACTGGTGACTTTAACTAGCGATTAGTCTACTTGGCGCTTTACTTGAGAATGGTGAAAGAGGCCCAGTGATGTAACCCAAATGCTACGTTCTAGTAATCCTTTTCTTTCAAAAGCCCTGGCTTCACTATAACGGTATTTCAGTAAATAGGTACTAAGAAAAGAAAGTCTAAAACTCCAAGTGCCTCTGTAATATTTTATCCAAGTTAATCTTGGCTACATCTAGCAGGTTATATAATTTAAACATGCAACTGTTTACCAAAGTGAGTGCAAATGATAGTAGTTAAAAACTTCACATTATAATTTAAACTACGTTGTAACGTAAGATTGTAAGGCTGTCTTTCCACAGTGCGTTATTCAGCGTTCACTTCAACTCTAATTTTCATAACTAATGTGGCTTATAGTTTACTAGCTGTTGCCCGCGACTTCGAACGCGTGAAGTTTAGAAATCAAACTTTAACAAACAGAAGTTTACTACTACGGCTCAATAGATGGCGTTGTACAGTTTTTTAAAATCATTGGTTACACGCATTAACACATAAGCTCGTCAAAATTATAGGTTGTCATTCAGCTTATCGCATTTATAAATTAGTAAGGATAGCACTTGGAAAGACTTTTATTAACGAAGAAACTTTTTACAATGGAACAATACTTTCGATGTTATTCCCCTGCATGCATACATCAATGTCACGTGTAAATGTGGTGACAAAATTTACTTAAATATCCTGATCCTTACATCTGGCTTAACTTTCGACTGTGTTGGTAATTTTATGGGTGAAAAAGGTCAAAAGGCTGTTGCATGTCGTACTAAAACAGTCATTGATAAAAAATGCTCAATAAAGAAAACTTTGTACTTCCATGTAATTACTGTGGATAACGGATATAATTTTAAAGTGACTGGACTGGACACAGTGGACAGTGGACACCTTTGCTTTGCTTGCACCCAATTTATGAAATTATCCTTATCCTTACTAATTTATAAATGCGAAATCCGGATGAAGTGAAGACATAATAAAAAATTTGTTGAGCTTAAGTGTTAATGTGTGAAACGAAACTATAGCGCGATTTAAAAAACGGTACAACGCCATCTATCGACTGCTATAGTAAACTTCTGTTTGTTAAGGTTTGATTTCTAAATTTCACGCGTACGAAGTAGCGGGCAACAGCTAGTCGTTAATAAAAATTATACACAAGTTACAAGAAAACAGTTTTTCTTCGGAATGCCATTGAAAATATGGATACCAATTTAAGTGCGTGGTCTAAACTGAATAAATAATAATAAATATTTTTGGACATTTCACACAACGTCCTCTGGTCCCAAAGTAAGCTATATTTCTATGCTTGTGTTATTGGTACTAGATACCATAATACCAGAATAGGAGATTATTGAGATTAATTTCTATATGCAGTGATCCATGCCAATAGTAAATATCTTAACTATAACTTATGCCAGGTTATATGCACCTTTATAGTCTTAAATACCAGTATTTAGGTCTGCTTTAGTCCAGTTTCTATTACTAGCTCATATAATTTTGTGTACAGGAAATATCTAATCTTAGGTATGTATCAGTTTGTCGAAACCATGATCAGCAATAAATATGAATAAAAAATCCAAATATATAAAAATGACATTCTGACGATAGGTATTAAAAGGAATGTTAATGCTATTTTTATTATTTAGGTGATTTGCAAAAAATAAAATAAAATTTTCCACAAGATGCCAACAACCTGATTGTGCGGTTTGTGGCGAACTAGTTTGTTAGATATCCAGTTCCACAGAATCCTTGTGCGTTTCATACCAAGTCATAGAAAGTGAAAATCTATAATCAATTAATCTATTAGGTACAGTTATTCACTTAATTTAAAGTTGGTGGCACGTTCACAACTAGAAATGTAACTTTTGTTGTGAACACACCAATATGGAGTAATTAATAGAGGAGCATTTTCTTTTGCATTTATATAAAAGAAATTATTAATTTTGATGAGATCCATTTATGGGCCTACATCAATATTATCGTATATCATCGCCGACACGTACATATTAACACAGCCAGTAGGCACAGAAAATGAAGAATTAGGGATACTTTTCCTATTTACTCAAAATCTACTAAATTTATTTTAATTCTGATTTACGTGTTTCTATATATAATAGTTACTTATGTTTTTAAAGTTATTTCATTAGTTAATACGCGATAATAGACCGACAAATGAAAAAAATAAAAATTTTGAGAGGTTGTTTCGCCAAGATTTTCTATCGAGAAAACTTTTTTCAATCGTGTTTCTGAGTTGATGCGATCCTAGATCATTTATTGAAAAAACATATACTTAAAAATTAGAGCTCTAGCCATTCAATCTAAAGAAACAATGAAAACTTCGTACATAGAAAAATGCACGAAGCTATTTTGGTATCGTCTTAACAATTACTTCAGCAGACGAGATATAATCGAGGCTATATAATTCTATAGTGAATCTATGTTGTGACCAAAGTCTAGAAGTTTTATAACCAGATAAACCTCCAATCTTAGTTATAATAAACCTCAAATCTTAGTTAATAAATAATAACCATAACATTGAATGTGAATCGAATCAATTAATCGATTACAGTTATGTCAACAGTTGAACTTGTCGAAATCCAAACAAAAGACGGGCCTCGTGGTGTAGTGGTTCATATAACGGACTGCCGATCATGAGGTCTCGGGTTCGATTCCCGGTCAGGACAATCATTTGTGTGATTTTTCTAATTGTCATACAAATGTTTGTACTGCGTCTGGGTGTGTATTATAAGTATGTATTTACAAAAAAAAAAGTAGTATATGTATTCTATCCGTATTCTGGTACCCATAACACAAGCATATAAGCTTAGCTTGGGACCAGAAGACGTTGTGTCAAATGTCCATGAATATTTATTATTTATTATTATTATAATTACTTCAATATTATCAAATACAAGGCAATGTTGATGCAGAAATAAGAATTTGTTCAATAATTCGTTTTACTTACTAAGGAAATGGTCGGTTCAAATAGCGTCTAGCCAATTAGGTATATAGAGGCCGCATGAACACGATTTTATAGGATTTTTATCTGAACGCATGCGAAAACTATTATAAATATTTTATGGAGGAAATACCTTTTAGTAGGTATAGTAAATACCGTTGCAAATTCAAATATAGTTAATACTATTTAAAGAAAATTTACTATACGTTTCTGCACTGCGTGTTTTCGAAGGGGTATTTGGGGAATGTGTATTAGCACATTAATACGATTATCTTTAGACTAAATATGAAATATAGAACTCTGGTCCAGACACTTGTTTTATTAGGTTTCTAGGATTTAAAATATTTCTTTTAGTTGTTATGTTTTGAAAAAAAGAAAGTGATAGAAGCATAGATATACTCTTCATCTATATATAACGCAAAAACTATCAAAATCGGTTTAACTTTCGCGAAGAAAAAACGGAAGTACGATACCCATACTTTTGTATGGAGCATAATTTGGTATCGTACCGTCTTAAGCGAATTGTCGATGCTTGAGGTGGCCATAATACTGGTCAATACTTTATTTAATATATAAAAATTGCCATTCAACGTGGCAAATTGGTAATGCTACCAGTATTCTGGACAACTTGCAAGTTAACATATCTTCTACAACCTTTCTCTTCATACATCATTTCATTACTTTAGGTACATATTTAGATTTTTAGGCTAATGTATAATACTTTCTTGGATAATAAAGGTGCCCTTGACTTTGGCTCATGATTTCTTGCCGAGTAAGCAAGAAATCATGAGCACGCAAAAAATCTTCTACCTACCATTTGACGGGTCTTCTATTTATAATATAAAGCTTTTTGTCTCGTAAAAGATAAGCTATTCACCTGTACAATACTCGTCTCACAGCAAAGTAACGCACTGGTATTTATAACGTAAAAAAATATTTTTAGCGTATTGAAAATACGTAACAATATAAATAAAATACAGCCGTGTGTGTAATCGAGGTCATTCTATAAAACACCATGACACTGAACTATACTGATTTGTCATTCGCGACCTTGATATATGTTCAGAAGTTGGTATAAGCAGACGAGGCAGCGGTGGCTTGATTGCTCCCAGATTCTAATAAAAAATCGTTCAAAACGCAAAAGAACTATTTTTCATCTTTCCTTCATTTCTGCACTTATAGACGCGCCTCTGAATGGCTAGCTTACTCGTTTTTCTTCAGTCAATTAGTGTTTTTTTGAACATTAGAAATGAGTACCTATATTTGTTAGATAAACTAAAATTTATAAATATTTGAAAAAATACATGTTATTTCTGTCCCATTAGGATTTACCGACCAATTCGGTTGATTATTGCCATCCTCGTCGGAGTCCGACTTCAATCTTTACTTATTATAAAACAAAGCCGTTATTTTAGCATTATTTTAGTTAGACGGGCTTCGTGGTGGTGTGGTTTATGTAATGGACTGCCGATCACGAGGTCTCGGGTTCGATTCCCGGTCAGGACAATCATTTGTGTGATATCCATAAATGTCATAAAAATGTTTGTACTGTGTCTGGGTGTTTACTATGTATTATAAGTATGTATTTACAAAAGAAAAGTAGTTTATGTATTATATCCGTATTCTGGTACCCATAACACAAGCATATAAGCTTAGCTTGGGACCAGAGGACGTTGTGTGAAATGTCCATGAATATTTATTTATTTATTTATTTTTGTCCCGTAACTCACTAAATAAATAAGATCTTCCAAACTATACAACTGACTTTGATGCGGGTTTTTTAATAGATAGAGTGATTTAGGTATAGAAATAGGATGGCTTTTTTGTGTAATTTGTTAGGGTTTGATCTTTAAATTCCACGCGTACGAAGGTGCGGGCAACAGCCATTATAATATGTTTCACACATATGGATAGGACACTGTCTCACTGGCATTCTCCCGGCTGAATTCAAACTCTACTTGAACGCGGCCGCGAGTTGTGTCAAGTGTGGTATGGTATGCCATATTATGGTATTTTAAAAACATAGAGATTATTGATTTTATATTTTATTTAGAACATTTTGCATTTATAAAATCTATAATTGCAGAATTATGGCCATGATAGTATACTCTAATTTTTACGAAGTGTTAGCGAGGTGTAATATCAACGCTTGTCTGTTAAAATAATTACATCCGAGGAAGCATAACTTACAGTTAATGTAAAAGTAAAGAATTGCAAGTAAATGACCTACCTCACTGAATTAAATTACTTAAGCTTAATAATTTTTGTGGTGTTTGCTATTTTTGTGTGATGTAACACGACCAAATTAAAATAAAATATTTTTACTACTTGTGTTATGCTATTAAAAGTTTAAATACGTTTGCTTGCTTGCATATTTGCCTACTGTTTGTACCTGACTTCGTTTCCCCCTTTGAGAACTATAATTGTAATGTTTTTGGTGTATTTTGGCCCAAATGTCAAAACGCCTGATCATCATACAACAATGCATGCTATAAGGAGCGAAAACTGTCCCTGAGTAGAAGAAGCCTGTGCCCACTGGTGGGACGTTAATGAGCTGAGAAAAAATTAACAAAAGGCTAATAATATTGTCGCAGCGCAATGTTATATAGTCTATAGCCTAGCCTTCCTCGATAAATGTACTATTCAACACTGAAAGAATTTTTTTATCGGACCAGTGGTTCCTGAGATAGCGTGTTTAAACAAACAAACTATTTTCGTTTATAATATTAGTATAGATTTCTGTGATGAAGGATAAAATATCGTACTATTACTGGAAGAAAGCAGTAAGTGATTTCTTTGAAATTTAAGTTTGAAATTTTTGACGCAAGTTCACTTACGTCTTTTTTTACGGGTAGTACGATATTTTATCCTTGCTAACTCTGTTAGCTACCACAATCGAGATTTTGGAATAGAAAATTATTGGGCGTCTCGTCATAATAAAGCTACTCACGGAAAATCAGCTTGATAGTAATCAAGTGAAAAAAGTGTACTACGGATCCCGTACTAATAGATTCCACTGTTGCTTACCATCGGGTTGATTAGGATCAAGCACCAACTCATTATTAAAAAAAAATCTTAATGACTGGAGTCGTGATCTAGTGGTTCATGTGCCTGCCGTTCACGAGGTCGCGGGTACGATTCCCGCACGGGACAATCATTTGTGTGATATTAATAATTGTCGTACAAATATTTTCACTGCGTCTGGGTGTACTATAAGTACCTATGTATTTACAAAACAAAAGTAGTTTGTGTATTATATCCGGACCCAGATCACAAGCATATAAGCTTAGCTTGGGACCAGAGGAAGTTGTGTGTAATGTCCAGGAAAATTTATTTATTTATTGCCGTCATTATATAGTTTCTTGTCAAGTTCACTTTATCATACGGAACCAATGTAACGTAATAATGTTTATCAAGTGTCATTACGATGTGTCTAAGCAGGCGTATTGTACGTTGGCATCTATTAAATATGGTCGAACGATCCACGTAATAACCTTATCTAACATTAATGTGACACTCGACCATTATAATAATAATATACAAATTGGCTTCCTATTTTTATTTACTTTACTGCATACCTGCTAAGCTGTTCGTAATATTGAAAAACTAACAATTTGTACAACTTTTTCTGTATTTTTTTTCTTGTTGATGATGTTAAAGTCATTACCACCTTGAGAAGGAAGCAACTTCTATGAACATAATTATTTACTCGACGAGCCTCGTGGTCGAGTGGTAGATGTAACGGACTGCCGTTCAAGAGGTCGCAGGTTCGATTCCCGCTCAGGACAATTATTTGTATGATATTTATAACTGTCCTACAAACGTTTGTCAGTACAAACATTTGTACCTTACTCACTTATAGTACATAGAAATACCCAGACCCAGTGGTCTGGGTATTTCTATGTATTATAAGTATGTATTAACAAAAGAAAAGTGGTATATGTATTGTATTACTATGTATTATAAGTATGTATTTACAAAAGAAAAGTAGTTTATGTATTATATCCGTATTCTGGTACCCATAACACAAGCATATAAGTTATGGGACCAGAGGATGTTGTGTGAAATGTCCATGGATTATTATTATTGTTATTATTTGTATCTCTGTTTCAGTTCACGGGTTATTCCTATTTTTTTTTAAGAAATACCCGGTCCTTTATAAGGCTTACATGGGGACATGGGTCCAACATGCAGAGGCCCTTTGAGAATTTTAATGAATAAATAAATGTGGTGGGACACCTACCACCGACACTCCACACCTGCACTATAGAAGTGGAGTCATGGAGTGCCAATGGTAGCTGTAGATCTATTGCAAAATAATGTAAAGAAACGAACTGGTTTATTTTGTTGGGTGTTTGATGGACTGGTTATATATAAAACTATTGCAAATAATAATACGGTCGCCTGCCTTCAAAACTTACAATAGTTGTTGAACCTTGGCAGACGGTGACTCGCCGACTGATGGGCTCCCCACACAGCCGCCAGTCAAGGCAGCAGGGAGCAACACCGGTGTGAGCGGCTTGGGGTGTAGAGCGGTGCGGCACCGGTTTCACCATCGCAGGTCTAGACCCGGAGCGGGTTTCCCCGTAATTACGCCCTTGACATTGACACTTCCACCCCCGAGCATATAGCTCTGGCGACCCCACTCTGTCCAGCCAGTGAAGGCAAGACAGAGGCGAGAGTCCAGGCACTCTCGGTTTCCAGTTCGGCCAGCCAACAAAGGCAAGCCGAAGGCGAGGCCACTACCGACTCTCAGGGGCACTCGGGACCGCAGTGTCGCCACTCACATTCAGCTCGCCACAAGCTGCCCTGCGGTCTGTAGGCTTTCCCTAGGTCCTGTGACACATTTTTTGTTTATACCACAAGATTTTCGAAAGCCTATAATCTGCCTCCAGGTTTTGCGTTAGCCTCATGGTGAGGTAACGACTGGCCCAGAGGGGTTTATTATTATTATTATTATTCTATTGGTATTCTGGTACCCATAACACAAGCTTATAAGCTTAGCATGGGACTAGAGGACGTTGTGTGAAATGTCCTTAAATAATAAATTATACACTCGTACATTACTGCTTACAAATAATGCATGGAGTATTAATAATCGGACTGAGAGTGTAATAGATAGCACTTTATAGTCTCTGTCTGCCCCTACGGGAAAAAGGCGTGATGGTATGATGATAATGATGACTGCTAGGAAAGGTAACACGTAGCAAGAACTTTTTTGATACGATTCTTTATTTCAAATGAACTCTCAAATGATTTAACGTATTTAAATGTTGTAGATTCCTATTTATTTACCCGACATTTTGGGAATGTTGCATCGATCTTGGTCACTGGTGGACAAAGTTATCTAGTGCCTACATTTTGATCTATATCTCTCTCTCTCCAGCCCATTAACGGCCCACTGTTGGGTACGGGCCTCCTCCATTTTCGAAGGGATTATGGTCTACTGTACCACGCTGACCAGGCGTGTTGGCACAGGGCTTAGTTTCGAGTTTTCCATCTCTCACAGAGCAGGTCATCTTTGTAAAATATCCCTGAGCTGACTTTTACAGCAGCCTTGGGAGGTGATGGGGTGGTGAAACTCCTTAGTCCTTCACCACACGGACACACACATTTTGATAGGCGAAATATAATTTACTAGTTGCTGCCCGCAACTTCGTACGTGTGGAGTTTATGAACTAAACTCTAACAAATTATACAAAAAAGCCATCCTCATGAACCACTCTACCTATTATAAAACCGCATCAAAATCCCTCGTTTAGTTATATTATCACATAGGGACGTTTTAGAATAATATAATACGAAAATAGCCACTTTGTTTTATCTTCTAATATAATATAAAATTTCCATGTCACAATGCTAGTTACCGTACTCCTCCGAAACGGCTTGACCGATTATTGTGAAATTTTACATACATATTCAGTAGGTCTGAGAATCGGACATCTATTTTTCATACTCCTCCCCCCACTGACATTTGTATGTCAAAACAAAGTTTGCCGGGTCAGCTAGTCTTATATATAAAATTCACGAGTCACAGTGCTAGTTACCGTACTCCTCCGAAACGGCTTGACCGATTTTTGTGAAATTTTACATACATAGTCAGTAGGTCTGAGAATCGGACATCTATTTTTCAAACCCCTCTCCCCACTGACATTTGTATGGCAAAACATTGCCAGGTCAGCTAGTAATGAGTAGAGATTAGCGTAAATAACATTTTAGAATAATATAATTTATACCTACTATATACCTACAATTGAAACTCTTTATTATTATTTATTTTTATTGCAAACTTGACATCCATAACTAAAATAAAATGACATTAAATGTCATTTTTTATGAAAGTATTGTTTACATATACCCCCGAGCTGCTGAAATATTGTTTTTACTTTTATTTACAACATAGTATCTTATATTTAATCTGTAATATAGAATTATATTACATTTATTAGATATGGAACCACAACAAAAACAGATTTTACGGGGAAAGTACGCACTAACATGTTAGTTTGTTTTAATTAAATTTCTTGGTTATGTATGCAGTAATTATTAACATAAATAAACACATATTATATAAAATAGTAGTTATACTTAATGCATAATGCTAGTTTGCTAAGCATTGTTATTTACATCTTTACTTATTACTTATTATAAAACAACTATCGGTTGTCTGCAACTTCTTACGCATGGAATTTAAAAACCAAACTCTAACAAATTATACGAAAAGAAAGATCCTCTTGAACATCTCTTTCTATTAAAAATACTGCATCAGATTATTCCGTAGTTTGGAATATATAAGCTCACATAGGGACATACATACAAATATAGCGTCTTTGTTTTATAATAAGTAAAGCAGTTGTTATTTTTGTAAGTATGTATGTCCCTATGTGAGCTTAAATCTTCAAAACTAAGCAACTGGTTTTGATACGGTTTTTTTACTCGATGGGGTGGTTTAAGAGGGTTGCTTTTATGTATAATTTGTTTAGATTTTGTGCATATTGGCGGAGGACGAGCTCAATTATCGCTTAGCGCTGATAAAACCGTGGGCATTACCTAGTATAATTATAAAATACATTTTGTATACGTTTGTTACATTAAGGATAATCACCGGCTATTGCGCGCCGGCGACCCCTGCCCGGGGCCCTGTGGGGTGGCAAAGTTTCGCCAGCGCGTTCGCGCTCCCGCAGGGCCTCCCTCTTTGCCGCCATCACCTCCCCAGCGAAGGAGGTGACAGCGGCCCAACACTGTTCGCTCTCGGCCATAAGCGAAACGATGGCCGAGAGCGACAAGTCCTCACCCAGCACACCAACTAGTTCGGCGCGCTGGGCGTCCCAGGCCGTGCACACGGCGAGGGTGTGCTCCGCCGTGTCCACGGCCCCACTTCTACAATTACGGCACTCGGGATCCGGCTCGATACCAACCAGCTCCCACAGGTACTTGGCGAAACAGCCATGACCCGTAAGGAGCTGGGTGAGATGATACGTCGGATCCCGGTGCCTCGCCTCGACCCAGTCCCTGAGGACCGGGCGGATCGCCTCGGCAAGCCGCCTGCTCGCAGAGGGGTCCTCCAACCTCTCCGCCCATCGTCGGAAGAGACCGTCACGCAATTCACTCCTCCAGCGAACGATCTCTTCCGCGGGGGGCTCTAATGTCTCCTGCCGCATCAGGGCCCTCCGGCGGTAGATCTCTGCTAGGACCTCGCCTTCGAGGTATCACCCACCCACCCCTGACATATCCCGGCGGACCACGCGGTCCCGGGTCGGATATTCGATGACCCGGTCCACGAAGTAGTCCGGCAGGACGCGTCTGAGGTACCACGGAACGTTGTGGTACCTGAGCGCCTCCTTAATAGTGGACCAGGGGATGGTGTTGAAGGCGTTCGCGATGTCTAGCGACACCGCCAACAACACCTCCCCCGGGAAACTGCATTTTCGACGCCGTCCCTAAGTCGCGAGATCGCGTCGAGGGTCGATCTCCCGCGGCGAAAGCCGAACTGGCCGTCGCCTAGGTTTGGGCCCACCCCCTCCAGGTGATCACTAACGAGTTGACATTAGACCGTCCTCTGCCAGCGTTTCCCCTTACATTCGCCAATTTTTTCCTAACATTTTGTTATTCCTCTATAGTTAATCCCCTCCACATGAGCAAACCACCTAGAAATTTGTTTTTATTAAGGCCGTAAAAAGACGTATAAGACCTTATTATGAGACTTCGCTGTCGATCCATCCATCACCAAGTTGTGGGACGGTGATAGCTAGACAGCTGAAAATTACACAGTTTATGTATATCAGTAGATGCCATAACGGCAAATACTCATCATTATCATCTTCCTTCCCTTATCCCGTTAATTGTGGACTGGAATATGACATTATATTGACGTATATATTATGATAATAATGGAACTGAACCCTTCGTGTGCAAATCCAATACGTAATTTACCGGTTTTCCTTGCAGATGTAATCCCAGCGCGATTTAATTTATGGGTGATGCTGTTTACCAGTTGTTGGATGGTGTATATGCTTCGAGTCAATATGAGTCTGAATCTCATTGCCATGGTACCACAAGCACCAAGAAATACTACGTAAGTATCTAATAAATAAATAAAAATATTATTCATGGACAACGTCCTCTGGTCCCAAGCTAAGCTTATATGCTTGTCTTATGGGTACCAGAATATGGATATACTACATAATACTACTTTTATTTTGTAAATACATACATATAATACATAGCAAGACCCAGACGCAGTATAAACAATAGCGGTAATAGAGTCTAGATAGAGTAATAGAGAGATATAATGTTGTCCGTGCGGAGACGTATTAAGAATACAACCCTTACCAACCCTTCTTCATCCCAGAGGACTGTAAAACCCAACTAAGGAATATTGTACATAGATGACATTCTCTGTTAGAGACGTAAACCTCGAAAATAAACCCTGTGCCAACACGCCTGGTCAGCTCAGCACAGTAGACTTTAATGCCTAGTAGAGGAATACTGTGCCTAATACCCATGGATGCATGGATATTGGTAATGTCAGTAACACAATTCGGCAATGTTAATTAAACTTTCTTACTATTAAAAACAGTGTTAAATTTAATAACAATTTTAATTAAATAAATCAATATTCACGGACATTTCACACAATGTCCTCTGGTCCCAAGCTAAGCTTATATGCTTGTGTTATGGGTACCAGAATACGGATAGAATACATATACTACTTTTCTTTTGTAAATACATACTTTATCTATACTTATAATAAATCTGTAGAGAGGTCAATTCTGTACATGAAATATATTTTCAAAATAACTATCAGGGGGTGATTAGTGATCGATACTGATGCCAAAAATGCAATCAGTAAAATTTTTGTCTGTCTGTCTGTCTGTACGTCTGTATGTTCCTTATAGAAACAAAAACTACTCGACGGATTTTAACGAAACTTGGTACAATTATTCTTCATACTCCTGTGCAGGTTATAGTATACTTTTCATCACGCTACAATCAATAGGAGCAGAGTAGTGAAGGGAAATGTTGGGAAAACGGGAAAAGGTGCTCCATTTTTTAAGCTTCTGTCGCTTGTGCACCCTTAATGGTTAAAGTTACATAGAAATCATGTATGACGGAAATATTCTACATAAAATTGTCTAAAAAATATCCCGAAACAGCACATATCTATATTTAATGGTTGACTCACAATAACACGTGTAACTCCTGATAGCTTAGCAGTTCGTTCATTCTGATTATATTTGTTTACTCGTACACGTTTATAATACTCTCACTCAAGCAGTAGTTAAAAATATTGCAAAAACGGGGAAAATTTCCTAAATTCTACGCGGACGGAGTCGAGGGCAACAGCTAGTAATACAAACACTCAGACGCAGTACAAACATTTGTATGACAATTATAAAAATCACACAAATGATTGTCCCGGAGGGGAATCGAACCCGCGACTTCTTGATCGGCAGTCCGTTACATAAACCACTCAACCACGAGGCTCGTCAATATAAACGGAAACTCTAAATTGTAAACTAGTAATCAACCACGGCTTCGCTCAGGTACCGTTAAATTTATAAAATAAAATAGCCTAGCTATGTTACAGTCTCCATGGTAAAAGATCACAGTAAAAGATTTATTAAATACTTAGTTTCTTTAGTCTCAGAGATTGCTCTAAGCTTTATTTTATTTGCGAATTAGAGTTTAGGCGAACGAAGTCGCGGGCAAGAAGCTATTTGTAAATATAACAGCAATGTCATAACACTAATAACTGTTATAAACATAAGGGATCTCGTGATCTACGGGTTCGTATGACAAATGTTTGTACTGCGTCTGGGTGTTTTCTATGTGTACCATAACACAAGCGTAGAAATATAACTTACTTGGGAGCGTTGTGAGGAATATCAACAAATATTTATTTATTTATAAACACTGTCAAGTCTATGCAACATAAAACTATGTAGTAAGTTGTAATGCTTTTATAGATGCATTCAGTTTCTTTGTTTTTTTTCATCTTAGTACAGTATTTTTAGATAACAATCTGTCACATGAGTACTAATACTCACCTATGTGCTGTAATTAAAATACAATTTTATGTAAGTATTTAATTAGATGTATTATATTTTATCAGATCACAGTCGCAATGTGGATCTACGGATGACGTCATATCAAATATTACTTTACACAATGAGAGCGACCCCCATGTTCAAGCAACTCCTGTCAAGGTAATATTGGATTATAGAAATATCGTTATCCATTTTAAGCCTGTCTATTCGTCCGTACAAACTTCTCTCGCAGAGGTTGTTATAATGAATTAGTTGACTCTTACAGCAACGAAAAGAGAAAATGTGTTAGTTGTTTTCTTAATCCACTTTATGGAAAAACTAAAATGACTTTTCGTAACCTATTTGAAGCTTATAAGTAATTTTGCTTTAAATAAATCTTAAAGTCGAACATAGATAAATCGTAGGTAGTATGCCATACTAATCTGAAATCAATCTGTTGGTTTGCTTTTATTCTTAAGCTTCTTTTCTTTGTGCTGGCAACTATCTTAGAAAATACCTCAACTTTAAAATGTGATGATGACATTATGTGTGCTTAATTAATCATAAGGTGAATACCCTGCACCACCTTTTGAAAAACGTCAAATAATGACAATTACAAACAAATCTAGAATAAATATGGACATTTTACGAATAACATATACTTCACAATATAATATGACAGCAAACAATGTATTAGAATTAAAAATAAAAGCAAAAGTACATATCAGTACCCGATAGTATGATCAGCCTGCAATGTATTAATTTTCTATTTTTAGTTGCTAATCTATATAGCTTCAAAGAAATTTTTGTAATTAGTAAAAAAAATAACTCTCCAGCTATCACCGTTACTGTGATACAGCCTGAAGACAAACAAATAGACGCATGGAGAGCGAAGTCTCAGTAATAGGGTCTCATTTATCCTTTTGCTATGCAACTCTAAAAAGAAAGCCGTAATAATGAATTTATTAGAATTTTTTTATGATGAAACATGTCTCACAGGCATTTAAGCTTGAAGACTAGGGATTTATTTTAAGAATAAATTGTTTGTCTTTCCAGATACCTGGTGGAGCATCATTTAATTGGTCTGCGGAACAGCAGGCTTTAATCCTAGGTTCATATTTCTGGTGCTATCCTGTGACTTCTTTGGTCGGTGGCATGGCTGCCGAACGTTGGGGACCAAGATATGTTGTTCTAGTCACTTCTGTGGCTAGTGGGGTTCTGACTGCCTTGAGTCCTTTAGCTGCAAGACTGGACTATATTGCCTTAGTCGTTATAAGATTTCTCTTGGGATTTGCTGGGGTAAGTAATACAACACTACTTTAATTAAGTAAACGTGATTGTATTATAATATTGAGACCTTGCACTAACAGCAACTTGATGATCAGATGCATTTGTGACCAGATTTATGAGTATAAATAAGAAGCTATGGAAGTAGGTTTAGATCGTAGCAGTTCTCACTGTAGAAATTATAATAAAAGTGTTTGTATAAATACTATAAATGTTGCATGTCTGACGAATTTATCACAAAGAACTGAGTCAAAATTTATCCGTAAGTGACCTAAAAATATACAGTTAACGTTGTGAAACGGGTTATGTCGTATAAATTCGATTTTAAACCCTTTTCTTCGTCATAAATCAAATTTTTTCGCCTTTGAATTTTGTACTTTCAAGACTAAATGGTTAGCACAATACATAAGTAGGAGTTAATAAGTTTCGATTTCGTCTTCTAGTCTAGAGTTGCATTATTCAGCACACCTATTATGAATAACGCTTAGTAAACATACGTGTTTTTAATTAACCTACAATATAAAAAATATTTTATAAGTATGTTTAAAAATTTAAATCCTTTATATAAAATCTGTTTATCAGCCACCCGTGGAATAAAACAGTAACACATACTTACTTATCCACATAATCAGACAAACTTTCTCGTGGTAACTTTCCACGACATCTCCCGCCAACTGGATTAAGCACAAATCGAGTCATGTATTCAAACTGTTCTCAGAATAATTAATTAAGTACATACTTACGATGTTTTCCTTGTGTTTATAAGCTCTACTTCTTAGTCAGGGAAAACCCAAGCTTTTATTAGCACATACTTAGATATCAATGTGTTAAACGATTGTTCATAGATAATATTTAAAACATACTTCGAGGTAGGTAGTAAGGCGTAGCATAGCTATGGAGTTTAAATAGATTTAAAGGGAGTTCATGGATACAATGTTAGATGCTGGTTGGTCAATCTTGGATCTGCCCAGTAGTCCTAAGTCTGAATTAATCTCGGATCCAACGGAGTACTGTATTTAAAAACGACTACAAATGCTCAAAATTTAATATTATTTTTTTGTTTTCAGGGCTTTATATATCCAGCACTTCATGTTCTAGTAGCTAGATGGGCTCCACCAGCTGAAAAGGGCAAGTTTGTCAGCGCCATGATGGGTGGTACCTTAGGTACTGTAGTCACTTGGTCACTAACAGGACCACTTATGGAAAAGTTTGGATGGGCCTCAGCTTTTTACGTACCAGCTGCAATAACCATAGTATGGTGCGCGTTCTGGTGGTATCTCGTCGCAGACACACCCTTAGATCATCCTAGGATAACTGAAGCAGAAAAGAAATATATTTTAGACGCATTAGGAGACAAAGTTAAGAAATCGAAGGTGAGTTGTTTTGAAAAACGTTAGTAATTATTTCATAAACAATTATGTTATCTATGTTTAGTAAATATTGTACGTAACCTAACAAAGACTTAAACAAAACACGCTTCGATAAAACCCATAAAAGAAACTCAAATAAAATAAAGTGTGTGTGTACTTATGTACGAACGTAAAAATTCATGCTTTTCTTGTTATTTTGGGTAAGTTCTGCGACACCTAATAAATTAGAGAGAGTTGGGCTCCTCTTATTCCACAAACATCTTACTTTATTGCATGTATTATCTCTAAAGGTTTGATTATTGAACCTATAGTACATAGTGTACAACGTAATAAAATGACGAAATAGTAAATCCATATTACAGAATATCTTTTCAGAAAAATACTGCAGTAATACATAATAAATATCATTTATACATTCTCTACTTAACTACGTTATTACTTTAGATAATTTATTCCATACATTTGCTGTACATATTATGAAGGACAGTTTCACATTGATGTGACAAATGTGTGAGGTTTTAACTATTCATATCGATATTACCCGGTACCTTGCGTATTTGGTAAAGTAAATTTGAAGTAGAATTTTGTTTGAGAACAAATATTAAACACAGCACAATTTAATAGGAACTCGACATAGTTAAATCCCCATTACATCATTGGCAAATAACTCATAGCTGCCATGTTTTTGATAAACGTGTTAATTGGAGCTACAATATTTGTTTAGTTATAATGGTCTAGGTTTACAAGGAATACTTATAACAAGACTATGGCCTGGAATTAATAGCTACAAATCGATAATCATACATAATATTTAAAAGTGTTACCATCACATTTATTCCCTAGTGTGCTGTAACAGCCAGCTAAGGGGTAATAATTAGTTCACATCAACTGTGAGAGACGGAAAACTAGAAACTAAACCCTATGCCCATACGCCTGAACAGCGTGGTTTAGTAGACCACAAGTCCTCCCGAAGTGGAGGAAACCCGTGCCTAATAATAGGACGTTAATGGGCTGGAGAGAGAGAGAGAGTAGAATATATATTCATGGACATGCCACACAACGTCCTCTGGTCCCAAGCTAAGCTTATTATGCTTGTGTTATGGGTACCAGAATACGGATATAATACATAAACTACTTTTCTTTTGTAAATACATACTTATAATACATAGAAAACACCCAGACGTAGTACAAACATTTGTATGACATTTATGAATATCACACAAATGATTGTCCCAAGCGGGAATCGAACCCGCGACCTCGTGAACGGCAGTCCAGTAGATGAACCACTACGCCGCGAAGCCCGTCAAAGAGAGTAGAATAGACTCTTTCAGTAGTTAGTGATTTATCTACTGTAATATAACACAAGCTTAATCAGGTTAGCTTGAGACCAGAGCATCGTCCTCTGGTGCCAAGCTAAGCTTATTATGCTAGTGTGAAATTTCCATTAATATTTATTAATTTTATTTCATTTATATAAGTTTTATCAGTATAGTTAAAAATATGTTTTATTTTTCAGGGTCTACCACCCTTCAAGAGTATTGTGACATCATTTCCGTTCCTGGCCATGATTATTCTTCATTACGGAAACCTTTGGGGCTTATACTTCATAATGACAGTTGGTCCTAAGTTTGTATCAAGTGTTTTGGGCTTTGAACTGTCAGCCGCTGGAGTAATATCAGCATTACCATACCTTGCAAGATTATTACTGGCAACTATATTCGGAGTTATTGGAGACTTCATATTAGGAAAAAAACTTATGTCAACGACAATGATAAGGAAATTCTTTACTGTTTTCTCGCATATCCTGCCTGGTATTTTATTGGTTCTGTTGGTATACGCTGGATGTTCTACTGCGCTGTCTGTAGCTTTGATTACAATGTCAATGGGTTTCAACGGTGCTGCGACTTTGACGAATCTTCAAAACCACCAAGACCTTGCCCCTAATTATGCGGGTACTCTATATGGAATTGCAAACTGTATAGGCAGCACTGCAGGATTCTTCACGCCTATGATCACAGCATACTTCACGAGTTCAGGGGTAAATATTATATTTATTTTCTGACGTTAATTTCAAGGTGTTAACAGGATTTAATTGCGAATTAATGTACATACTGAGTAATTAAAGTAGTAACTAATTGTATTGTAATGAATTCTTCCTTCTCGGATGCAGATGTTAAGATAAATATAAATAAATGATACATATGACACGTAAAATAAGAATATAGCTAAAATGTTCATAAAAATAAAGGTCATTAGTACCAATTTTACTGGCATAACTAAACTTAACTAAAACATAAATATTGGTGGAGTCAGTAACACAATTGTGCAATGTTAATTAAACTTTCTTACTATTAAAAACTGTGTTAAATTTAGCAACGATTTTAATTTAATAAATAAATAATAAATATTCACGGACATTTCACACAACGTCCTCTGGTCCCAAGCTAAGCTTATATGCTTGTGTTATGGGTACCAGAATACGGATATACTACATATACTACTTTTCTTTTGTAAATACATACTTATAATACATAGAAACACCCAGACTCAGTACAAACATTTGTATGACAATTATAAATATTACACGAATAATTGTCCCGAGCGGGAATCGAACCTGCGACCTCTTGATCGGCAGTCTGTTACATGAACCACTCAACCACGAGGCTCGTCGTTAATTAATATCAATGTGTATAAAGTAATTCAATCAAAATACACCATTGGTTGCATTTTAGTTTAGTTTAGATTTCGATGCAATCGAATTGGTGTCACTATATTATATTTCTGTTTATTTTAAATGTTTGCATGAAGACATTTTGTTTGCAATATATGAATACTTCCGTATGGTGACGAATTATGAATGCACAATCTTTCTGACCCATTACCGTCACGGGTGCTAGAGTTAGCTATGAGCAAATCTAGGCTAACACACCTGAAAGAGACAAATAAATTGGAACTCAACCCTAAATAAACTAGAACATACCAGGCCATAGTAAAAAACACATTGTAATCTTTTCTTGTAGAGTTAGCAGTAATAGAATCAAATATGTAGTTTGTTTCTAGATTCAGAAATGAATGTTTAATATAAATTTTTATTTCTCATTTTCAGAACAGCTTCGAAAGCTGGCGTCCAGTATTCTTCATTGGCGCTTCAGTTTACATAGTATCAGCCGTATTTTTCATACTTTTCGGTACTGGAAACATTCAAGCTTGGAATTTCCCAGAGGATAAGGAAGGTAAAGAAGAAAAAGAAGGAAAAGTCAATGGAGATCTTAAGGAAATGAGCAGTCAGACAATAAAAAATGGTGACACGAAAGAGATGAAAGAAACAACACTAAATGTTACGTCCTAAAAAACTAATAATTTTAGTGACCAGTAATTGTAATAAATCGATTATTTATTCCCTGACATCGATTGTATATCGAATAATTCGCGACGTATGTGTATACAATACGATAGCACTTATATTAAAATGTGATAATTAGATATTAAACGCAATATATAAATAAAATATAATAGTTTAAAAAAACTAAAAAACACGCTTTATTTAATCGAATTATTGCATTGTAATCGGTCTGTGACAGGTGTGCAAAATTTTAATAGAATCTGACCGTTTAAAGTGGGTCAAAATAGCGTCCAAAGGAGTCGGTTACAAACATACAAACAAACATACAAGTGAAGCTAATATAAAGCGTGTAAAAATCTTGTCCAACAATGAGCACATGTATTAAAATTAATTTATTGCATAAATAAATTTTATATGAATTAAATTACGTATTAAATTAATTGTAATTGATAAAAAATGTTTATGTAATGCGGGTGTAAACTTGTAAAACTTGTGCCTTTATGTTATGCATGACATTTTTATCAATGATAACTATATTACTTGAACTCCTTATAATCTCAATACGGAATAATAAACCAGTTTGTGATTTATAATAGTCACAGTTACTGACAATGTACTTAAATTATTGTGAGACTTAATGCATACTAGTGATAAATAGATATGAAAACATTTGGCAGATTTTTATTCCCAACTAGCAAAATAGTTATATAACCCATGACTTATAAGGAAAGAATTCTTTTACCGGTTCTATTAAAGCATTATGTTTACTAATTTTCTTGTAATAGCATACTATAAGCATATTTTGCTAATATAACCTAATAACCTTGTTGCATTATCATATAAAGTATTATGTAACAGATTTATAAGTCCTTTATGAGCCAGATGTCATATAAAAGTATACAATATGGCTTTTTAGCTGTATAATATCTTAGCCGTATAGAAGCTATAGCCGCATACTTTTCCTAAAATTAATAAAACTGCTATAGCACCTACTCCCTTGTAATGGAATGACTAATGCGACTTTAAAGTCTTTCCGACCCTCTGTTCCCCTGAGCTGAAGAGGCAAGCTATAAAATAACTATAAGAATAATATTCGTATAAATGTACTTGACTAGACCTTTACATGACTAAAACACCGTCATTTAATGATCGCTACTACTATAAGCGGAGAAGTAATATCTGCATTATAACAAATGAATTTGAACGATTTGAAAAACTTAAAGCGAAGTGGGGTTTATCGAAGAAATGTGATGAAAAGATGCAAAGCTATGATGTCACCAAGTTTATTGTCTGCTACAAGTTCGCCCAGGGCAGAACTGAAAGAAAATTCTAGTGGTTCCGTAGAATTATGTTCACCAAATTCAGAAAACAACACTGTTCCCGAAGATGATAGTGATAGTGAAGTCACTATCACTAACATCTTCGGGAACAGTGTTGTTTGATGCTGTCGTAACTGTACAGTCTTTGAGGTGCTTAAGAACTGAATTTATCAAATCATATTCAATAACACTTTTATAATAAAATTTATCTGTTTGATTGTCACCACTTAGAGGATCTAGTAATTCTGCATCTACGAATGCGGGATACCTTTTTTTCTACCGGTAAAATGGTATTTTCATTAAATATGTTTGTGTATGTGCATTGATCATCACCTAAAATAAAATAAATAAATTATTTACAATAGTCTTCGGTTCTTAAGAGTGGACTGGCGGCAATTTACAATTTAGGTTTTGAGCACAAACATTTGGAAATGGACGAGTTCCGAAGGAATATAGGTACTTGGGCTGTGGAAAATAATATCACACATATTGCTCTAAACCAGCTTTCTGAAATTGTGAATACACTGGTACCCTATTCATTACCATTGGATGCACGCACACTTTTCAAAAGCAATAGTGTTAAAATAAATATAATTAAAATAGACAATGGACTTTATTGGCATAATGGACTAATAGACCAGTTAACAAACTACAGGGTGGCGCAATAGAACGTGCATTTAATGTGTATGTATAGGCTAAAAAAATAAATACAAAATGTATAGTTGAAATAAAAAATAGGACGATTAGGTAATTAAATGTAGTTTATTTTTTAAAAATGACATTATCTAAATGACGGTCCTCTCGAAGACGGCACTCCTCTAAACGCGAACGCAGATTTGTGAAAACTCTTGTCAATAAATCTGGGGCTGCCATTTCCCGTAGGATATATTCCTTTAGCTGACTGATGTTCCTCGCATTGTTCATGTAGACATGTTCATTTTCATGTTCCAAAAATGAACCATAAAAACCACTGCATAGTCCGAAAGTAACGGTATGGGCAGCAATAATAAAAAAGATTCACGAGGACGAAACGTCACCGTTAACACCGACCGCTATGTTGCGATGTTAGAGGGATATTTGACTCCAGAACTTGCGAGATCAAGAATAGCGAATACGAGGACTTGGTTCCAACAAGACAGAGCGACTCTATGGCGGTTGTGAAACAGATGTTTCCTGCAAGACTAATTTCCAGCCCGCTTCTGGTATGCAGTCTAATCTCCGTAATTTTTCTGTTTTAGTCGAGAGACCACGAGGCCAAAATAATGATCCTTGCTTTTCCCAGTGACTAGGAACTGCTGTGAGGACAGACTTGCCCTTTTCGATAGTATTTACAATTTTAAATGGCATCTTAATCTGCAATCACATAACACACATTACACTTTTTTATTATTACACTGATAACTAACTAACTGCTAACATCCATAAAAACTACCATCTTCAAACTGCAATAAATAAAATTGTATTCTGTGGCTGAATGAATTACCGAAGGAACCCTAAATCTTCCAATATGGTTGACTGTACGCACTCTCAAAAGCTATTTTAAAAGTCAACGGCTTATAGATGTTTTATAAAAGGAATAGATTTGCTAAGTGTTCTTATTGTACGTTACAGTAAAAATAATTAAATAAAAATAAATTATTTATTAATATAAATGGAAGAATTCAAAAGGCGCATTAAAAATTCTTCATAAAACTTACCCATAATTGTCGCAAATCTTCTTTCGCAGTTATCTCTTCTTTATATTTAACAATAAAATACACCATAGAATATATTGGTGGACATTAATTATTAGATATTATCGTTCACATATAATTGCCATATCTTTCTTATAAACATATTACGATAAACAATTACACAAGTAATCACCCTTGTAGTCGAATTTTGATGACAACTACAAGCACCCAATACGGTATTTTTATGGCTTCTATAAGAAAAATTGGTTTATTATATAATAAGTATAGAGCGTCTACAAGAAAGAAAATTCTTATAAAAAGCGCCCAAATGCAGGCTTATTAACGTTTTTATGACCTCTATAAAAGCAAATTTTTTGGCTTTAATGACAATTTTAAAGCAACTTTTTGCTAGTTGGGTTGACTCTATTAATAGTCCTCGCCTATAATGTTGAATAAAAATACGTAGGGTGCCTTATTCATACATTATTTGCCTTTATCTGAGTTCATAAGATTTTGTATCTTTCTTTGCAAAAAAGCTAGACGCTTTGTCCTTTTTATAGCCCTATTCACGGACCTCCTCCACTTTGTAGGGATTATGGTCTACTGTATCGCGCTGACCAGGCGTGTTGACACAGGGTTTATTTTTGAGTTTTCCGTCTCTCACAGAAGAAGTTATCTGTGTGCAATATCCCTTAGCTGATTTTTACAGCACCCTTGGGAGGAGATGGGGTGGTGACACTTTTATTCTTAATCCGTCACCACACGGAAACGAAACAGCTAGTTAATCAAAATACACCATAATTGTTTTCATAGTTCATTTTAGTTAAGTTTAGTGGTGTTGTAGAATTGGTATTAATGACAAAAATTTTTTACAAAATCGTGTTTGGAATTTAAATACTAGGCCATACTAAGTACCTACTTGTGCATGTATAAAAATATCTGTTTTTTATCATTTTACATTGCAGATAATGTTATAATATGGGTCTTTATTATGCATGTAATGTACAAGTGCGCATTTCTGCATAAAATTGGTTAAAAATTACATAATTACTTTTGAATTGAAATTTTTTGCCGTTTTTGCAACATTTTACTACTGCTTCGCTCCTATTGGTCACAGTGTGATGTTATACGTCCTATAGCCTTCCTGTATAAATGTACTATCCAACACTGAAAGAATTATTCAAATCGGATCAGGCTGTTGCTGAGATTTGCGCGTTCAAACAAATAATTCAGCTTTTTAATATTCGTATAATAAAATTGTAAAGTCGGCACTGTGTATTCTATCGTAGAGGTTTTCGATACAATACATATGCCATGTCGTCAATAAATTGGCATCGTGAATTCCCATTCATAAGATTTTAATACTTATAATTTTTATATAGGTATGTCGACTAAAACGATAACATAAAACGATAAGCTAAACATTTGAAGATAAATCTCTGGTGACCGATGTAAATGAAAATTTTAGAAGTATCGCAAATCTGAGTGAATTGTAATCCTGGAGTAAACAATGCATATTGTACATGTATCAACTTAGAGTATTAGATCGTTGTTTCTGAACCTTTTTTAGCGAGGATCGCCTTATAATGTCAACTCCAGTAGGATTAATGCTCTAAGTGTATGAAAGGCGTCGTGATGCAGCGGTTAGTGCAAACGGACTATCGCTCACGAGGTTGCGGGTTCGATTTCCACACGGGATATCTATATTTGATGATATCTGTATTTGTCATGCAGATATTTGTACTTCTGCTTGACCCAGCTGATGCATGCCCAACAGTGGAATGTTAATAGGCTTAGCTTGGGACCAGAGTACGTTGTATGAAATGTCCGTTGATATATATTTACTTAAGTCAGTGTAAAGATTATATGTAAGTACTATGTTAAGAGATTTTATATAAAAATTTTAAATCGAAATGCATGCTCCTAAATTCTTATTCACTTCGTTTTACGATATGAACCTAATTGTATTTTGTTTTACATTTTTATCGTGTAATGTCTTCAAGCTGTTTAATTATGTAACTGTATTAACTACTGTATTTAATTTTATTATCATTTAAATTCATTGTTCTAATTTAATGCATTGTTAATCATGAAATAAATAAACGTGATACGTAAAGACAAAATGCATTTTGTTTCTTTTTTCAAAGTTTTATTAACATTGTCGCCTGTAAAACTGAAAAAGAGAGATTAGGTAATATAAAAGGCGTTAAAAAATAGACCAATGATATTACAAAACACACATACAAAAAAAGAACACCTAAACCTCAGAATAGGAAACTAAATCGAAATCACTAGGTACCTTTTTCACATAAACCTACTTACACACTATACCCATCAAAATAAATATAACTTACTATACTTTCTCCATGTACCTAAGAGTGTAAACAATATGAGAGAGACACTAGCAAAGGCACTAGTAGGTACCAATTGAAGTGAAGCATTGAAGTCTTCAAAACGATTCAATTGACATAGAATAAACTTTCCAATCTGGCTTAAAGGATGTAGCCACACTCCAGTAATAGACCTCTTACACATAGAAAATGGAACAACCAAGGAAAACAAAAACTTGAGAGGTGTCAAGGGACACCCGGATGGAACGAAGTCCCTTTCGATTAATTAGTGAAGGAATTATAGTAAAATTATATTTATTAAATTATTATATAATATAACAGATACTCAATAATTCATTAAAAAATTATATGTTATTATTTTATTCCTGTTATGAGAGAGAGAAAGAGAAAGAGAGAGAGAGATAGACAGACAGAGAATCGCGCGCACGTCGCACGGCTTACAACTATAGCAAAAAGTGTCGTTACAACTTTTGGTCTTAATTTTTTCCATCTGGCCCCCTTTCGCAACGCGTACTAGTAAAATAATTCAGCGCTTCAGCACTTTCGTTGACTAAATTCAATGTGGTTGCGATTGTCACTTTATCTTCAACTTTAGGCAAGTTATTATATCTTGTTCTCTACGTCATGATTAAGATTAGGATCCGTGCTGTTGTAAGTAATATCTAGAGCAGTTTATTACATTTATCAGATAATAGTGACCTGCCTCAACTTCGTTTATGTACCTAGCGTTTTCGATAAAAATCCCCAGGTGTATACAAAGTTTTAATTTAAAAAAATTTACGTTTCTTGAGCAATGTACGCTAATTCTTCCCATTCCATTTCTTGACATTCATCCCATCTTTTTTCGTTACTTTTACTACTACTTGTAATACTACGTTACTATTACTATAACTATTTGTAAAATCCAATCATCCATCGAGAAATAATATCATTACATCCTTCCATCCATGTGAATAGGCAGACTAATAGACGCAGCGGAGTTATATACTTTGTTTTCTTATAAGTGAAGATTTAGCTATTATAGAAATGATCACCATGAGCGGAACTTGAACCCATGACTACAGAATACCGTTCTGTCGCTCTCCGTCGTTTACAACCTTCCTCTACAATTTTGCTCAATGTGTGTTTTTTCCACTATAATTTAGTTTATTAAGGGCCTACATCAATATTATCGTATATCATCGCCGACACGTACATATTAACACAGCCAGTAGGCACAGAAAATGAAGAATTAGGGATACTTTTCCTATATAATCAAAATCTACTAAATATATTTTAATTCCGATCCACGTGTTTCTATACATAATAGTTACCTATGTTTTTAAAGTTATTTCATTAGTTAATACGCGATAATAGACCGACAAATGAAAAAAATAAAAAATTAGAGAGGTTGTTTCGCCAAGATTTTCTATCGAGAAAACTTTTTTCAATCGCGTTTCTGAGTTCATGCGATCCTAGATCATATATTGAAAAAACATATACTTAAAAATTAGAGCTCTAGCCATTCAATCTAAAGAAACAATGAAAACTTCATACATAGAAAAATGCACGAAGCTATTTTGGTATCCTCTTAAGTAAAGCAAGTCAATTACAAAAATTCATAAATTATATAAAAAAGTTTTAATAGATATGTTCGTTCCTTTTATAGGTGGGCATTATGATATTTCTGGGATACTTTTTGATGTACAATGTACGTAATAATTTAAGTGTACATATTATTGGCATGGCTCACTTGGTCACTAGAAATGAATATCATTATCATATCAGGAATAGTAACAACACTAATCTTAATAATCTTAGAACAAGGGTGAGTACCACAATTACTAAAATTTTCACTTGATTTCTGCTATGATTCAATGGAACTCTGAAAAACGAGAATTGTATAAAATCATAGCAGAAATAAATCAAATTCATTCTAAAATAGCAGAGGTCTAGTCAATTGCTCTCAGATTGCTTCAATTTCTATCCTTTAAACAACAAAATCTTAGAAAGATTCTTACGTATCATTAATTATATCATACATCTCAATTATTATTTCCAGGTATTCGATGCAATAAGTTGGGACAGCATGAAAATGGGGAAATTGTTGTCAGCGTACCACATTGGATATTGCGTTTGTTTCCCCATTTTTCACAGTTTTGGAGACAAGTAAGAATTCTTTGAGTTACCCGTAAGTGTAGGATGAAAACAAATATGCGTGTTTGGCACCAAGCAAGAACAATTCGCGCGTGATATAAAATTTTACGCATACATATATGTATTCTATTGGTTTATGTAGTTTGGCTATAGATTTATTTTCAAAAACTTTGTTGCAGGTTAGGTCCAACGTGGGTTGTTGGGATTGCAGGTTTTATGTCAGGAGTACTTTGCTGTCTGATGCCAGCAGCTACTTATTATAACTTTTGGGTTCTGTTTTTAGTTCGAATAATAAAAGGATTTTGCGCAGTAAGATTTTTAACCTAACTTTATTTAGGTATATTTTTATTAATGCATTGTTTTTGGAATGATTATAACTGGTAGTTCGATGTCGGTCAGAAAATATGGTTAACTATTATCAATATAAAAACCTACGTCTTTATGAAAGAAAATTGTACTTTGATAATATACCCTAATAGGGTTGTACCTAGTTAGTATACCAAATACAAAAGAAAGAAAGAAAGTTAACTTAATATTTTGATTCCTAAACAGGGAGCTATGCAGCCAAGTATGATTCAAGTATTAAGAAATTGGGTCCCGCCAATAGAAAGACATCATTTCGTGTGGGCTTACTGCGGTAAATCTTTACAATTACACGAAGTGTTTTCTCCTCGAATATGAAAAGATTAGCATATCATTAATGTTACCATAATTTAGTTATTTATTTAAGACTAGTTATAATTATTTATATGCTTAGTAAAAATCTTAAATCTAGATTTGTATTGAATTCCCACCCATGTCTTAGATTCATACAGCAGGAATCATTGTTCTAAACATTATAAAGGACATGTTATTTGTTTAGGATTGTAAATAGAAATATGATATAAATTAAATCACCGTCTACGAATTTAGATGCGTACATTTGTTTCAAAATTTAGCGCGACATTTTGGACACTTCATTCACCATATTCACGGGTAGGAATGAGCTGTAAGATGTCCTAGAGGATATTGTAATATAAAAAATAATAAATAAAAAAATAAATAATAATGAAAAAAGTTAATATTTACGTTCTACATACAGGCTTCACGATGGGTACATCAGCGACCTTTCTCTTGTGTGCAGCTGTCCACTATTACTCACGATGGCCAGTGGGATTCTATTTATCTGGTGGCTTTCAAATATTATGGGCTATTGTTTGGGTTCTAGTTATTGCTGACTCTCCTCGGAAACATCCCTGTATATCTGAAGAGGAACTAACTTACTTAATTAATACGATAGGAGCTGTTTTTACTATAAAAGTAAGTTCCATTTTCCATTTTGTTAAACCATCATTCTTACAGCACTAAAGTGAGTATACCAATAGTTAATTATAAATCAGATTTTCATCAGATGAAAACTACAGAATTGTAGATCAATTAAATAAATATTAATAAATCTTTATGGACATTTCACACAAAGTCCTCTGGTCCCAATTTAAACTTATATGCTTGTGTTATGGGTACCAGAATATGGATAAACTACATAAACTACTTTTCTTATACTTAGTACGTAGTAAACACCCAGACGCAGTACAAATATTTCTATGACAATTACAAACGTCACACAAAATGATTGTGATTTACGGGGATTGAACCTGCTATCTCGTGAACTGCAGTCCATTACATGAACCACTAGGTGACGAGGCCATGGAGGATGTTTGGCTTTTTGTTATAATTTAATAACGAAAATTTCTCCTTAATATTCTTGACTCTACCCTTATCGTCTTAATTGACTTAACGTTTTTTATTCAGTTAACGAATTCACATACGCCATGGGTTCTTATATTAAAATCTCGACCATTTTGGGCTCTATGTGTCCTAAACTTTGGATATTCTTGGATGTTAATAGCTCTATGTATTCATGGCCCACTTTTCTACTGCAGCGTGGAAAGGTACAAGATTTATAATGTTAGTAAGTATGCGCTTGTTACTAGCTTTGACTTCATAGCATAATAAACGGAGGGTATTAGTTTTCAATGTCCTTGGTTCTTGAAGGTACAACGGAAAGTCGTCCGTTACTTACTTTTAGAACTATTCGAGTTCTAAAAGTAAGTACCTAACGGATGACTTGATGGATTATCAATATCATTTGCTAGCAATTTGTGTCTATATTCATGAGCTTTTTAAATGGATTGCCTAATTTAATTAAATCAGAGTTTTGTTTGCTTATCTTCAGTAGAAGGGTAAGTCTGTAGTGGTGGTTCTGTTTTTACCTTTTTTGATAGAGTCGTCGCTGTAATCAATGTGTTAATTTTACGAAAATATCCTACACATGTATACCGATAATTAAATCGTAACTTACAAAAATTTACGATTGCTAGTATTGCCACCATGTGTTTATAGTTGATTGTTTTTTAAATAACGCTTATTAAATATGGACAAATGGTAAATTATTGCTATTTTGCAGGCTTCAGCAATAACGGCAATACCATTTCTATTCCGCTTAGTGTTGGGGACAATTCTTATACACGTATTTCAATATTACAAGAACAGACCGCAAATAAAACGAATCACACATATAAGGAAATATTTCATAATTGTATGTAAGTTGTTGATCCATATTTTATATTCAATGGAATTTATCGCAAATATCCGCATAGGAGCTTATATTACTACAGTTACCGAGAACAAATGGTGGCGGCAGTTTATGACTTCAATGCCGAGAGCATATTTGACGAGAATCTTTTTAACCAACTTCAAAAAGGAGGAGGTTCTCAATTCGTCTGTATGTTTTCTTTTTAATTTTTTATGTGTGTTACCTCATAACTTTAAACAGGGCGAAGCGATATTAATGATTCTTTTTTTATTAAAATGTTGGTGGTTCCTATGTGGCAGTCGGTATTGACACCAGGTCAGGATCTGATGGATATCTCCTAAGAAATAGAGGAAAGCCCTAAAATTTCAAAGGGACATGAAGTTGATTCCAGTTTTTTTGAAAATACCCATGTACATGTCCATTATATACAGGAATAGTAATATGTTATCTGAATTAAGATTATCTCCATTTATCTCTCCATTTATCCAAAACACACAGAGGCATTGAAAAATAATATTCTTCTTCTTAGTTAATTAATGCCCTGAGGTTAGGCAATGCTCTCTTACATTGTTCAATATAGTTTTTCTATAAGATATTTTCTTTGCTAACATGTAATTCATCTATAAATGCTACTATAGTTTAATATCGATATTTGAATTAGCGCACGTGATTCCCGGTCTGATAATAAGTGTAACTTGGTTACTACCTGTGATACCTGGACCTGTTATACTGAGTACAGCGGTGGCACTAACAGCTGCTGGAATGGATCTTACATTAGATCTTTGCCATGTAAGTCCAAAAATAATAGGTAACACTTCCATACAGGTTTGAATGAAAAAGAAACCTATAAGATTAGATAGATTGTAATTCTCCAAAGTAGATAATGTGATTATGTACCAAAGATTAATACGGGATCCTATTACTAAGACACCAGACGAACACCAGGCTTTATCTCATGAACGGTGATAGCTAGATAGATAAAATCAAATTACTTTCAGAATAGTTCCTAAAGTAATTCAGAATATGTAGCTACGATTTTATAGATCAACTGGTTGCTAACGCATACGAACGCGTACGAAAACGCGTTGTTTCTTTAGATTAAATGGCTAGAGCTCTAATTTTTAAGTATATGTTTTTTCAATATATGATCTAGGATCGCATCAACTCAGAAACGCGATTGAAAAAAGTTTTCTCGATAGAAAATCTTGGCGAAACAACCTCTCAAATTTTTTATTTTTTCCATTTGTCGGTCTATTATCGCGTATTAACTAATGAAATAACTTTAAAAACATAAGTAACTATTATATATAGAAACACGTAAATCAGAATTAAAATATATTTAGTAGATTTTGAGTAAATAGCAAAAGTATCCCTAATTCTTCATTTTCTGTGCCTACTGGCTGTGTTAATATGTACCTGTCGGCGATGATATACGATAATATTGATGTAGGCCCTCGTCCACATATGATAAGTGTATAACTTATTCATTAGTTCTACCTTATTACATACATACTACAGAAGTTGTTATGGAATGTTTTATAAAATTCCTCATTCATTTTCTATGTGATATTAGAAAAATTCATTCTGGTAAATTACTTATCTACTTTATACATCGAGAAAAAAACAGATAACTGCCACTTATGTAATCGCTTCATATAAAATAAAAATTCTTTCCATTAATATTGCGTATAATTTCCTGATTTATAGTTTTGTACTCGTATATCAGATTACGCAGGATCCTGTAGGTTTTGTTAGGTTTTGTTATAATTTAGTCATGTGAATTTAGCCATTTTCGTGTACTACTGATGCCAAAATAAAACAATAGAAATAGTAGCCTTAAATAGATATGTAAGTAGTAGGTACCTATTCCGTTTGGTACGGATTAAGAATATAAGTGTCACCACCCCATTTTCTTCCAAGGATGCTAATGCAAAGGCTAGCTTAGGTTCGTTATATATAGAAAACATCCTTTTGTTAGAAACGGTAATAACATAACATATAATATTGTTACGAACACACAAAACACAAAGGAGCTAGCGCCATCTAGCAGCAACTAGTAAAACCAATTAAATAACCGAACAAAGTGAAACCCCTATTAGATACTAGATGGCGTTAGAGGAACTACCGTACATGCCCGAACCTTCTAGAAACATTCGTTCCGGGCGATCACGTTCGCGCACAGTCGGGAACATTCTGGAATGGTCTGGAACTCGTCTCGGCGCATATAAATAGCGGCAGGGAGGCGAGCCCGGGCAGTTCAGTTCGAGCTACGATAAAGGCGACTTCGAGAGCGAAAACAAGTGATCAAGAGTGATACCAGTGAAACCTACGACTTGGCTTCAACCTAGGACATTGTTAGTGCTTACTGTTTGGACCTAGTGCTTAGTGTTTGGACCTAGTGCTTAGTGTGTAACTAGTGCTAGTGAATAAAGTCTTCTAAAAGAGTCAGCAGGTCTTTCTCTCCAAATCCTTCGAACCCTAACACGTAATAACTGGTGTCGGAAGTGAGGTTTGGAGATGCCATTGACTCCGAGAGAGGACTTCGAGGGCGTCAGGACAAGGGCACAACGAGCTGCGGAGGCCACGCCCGCGGTGGACCAAGCCCCGCCCACTGGCCCCACCCACCAGGCCCCGCCCACCGACCACGCCCCTCTAGACCCGCCCACCGACCACGCCCCTCTAGACCCGCCCACTGGCCACGCCCACCATGCCACGCCCACCGACCACGCCCATCGGGCTCCGCCCACCCAGGCCCAGGCTCCGCCTACTCAGACTCAAGCCACGCCCACTGGCTCCGCCCACCTTGCCACGCCCACCACACCGGCCACGCCCACTAGACAAGCTCCGCCCACTGGATCCGCCCACCTTGCCACGCCCACCACACAGGCCACGCCCACTAGACAAGCCACGCCCACGAGCGGCGCCGTAGCGTCAGTGGCACTTCAATTAGGAAATTTAATTGAACTGATAGAGATGCAAAGGGCTGAAATTCGGTCAATGAAGGAGTTACAAGAACGCAAGTTCGAGTCACAAGAACGCAAGCTCGGCGCTTTGCAAGAATCACAAGAACGCAAGCTCGAGTCACAAGAACGCAAGCTCGGCGCTTTGCAAGAGTCACAAGAACGCAAGCTCGGCGCTTTGCAAGAATCACAAGAAAAAGTGCTTTGTGCTATAAGTGATGTTAGTAACACGGTGATTAAGCTTCGAAAAGATGTCGACGTAGTGGAAGAACGAGTTACCGGGTTAGGATTGGATGTCGAAAATGTGAAAACCGGCCTCATTGAACTACAGAAGAAAGTAGTGCGCCTTGAAACCACGGGAGTTGCGATCTCTAGTGGAACTATCGGAGTGGCACAAGGACCAAGAGTGAAAGTTCCGCCATACGACGGCACTACTTCCTGGAACGCTTATCGTCAGCAATTCCAGACGGTTGCTACTGCCAACGGATGGACGGAAGAACAATGCTTGACCGCTCTCACTGTTGCGCTCAGAGGGCAAGCTTTGTCGGTCCTGGAAGCACTGCCACATACAGGAAATGGGTTCCAAGACCTGATGGAGGCACTTGAATCCAGATACGGGGAGCGACACCTGGAGCACGTGTTCCGTGCCCAACTGCGTGACAGAGTCCAACGCTCAGGAGAAGGACTACAACAATGGGCGTTGGAAATTGAAAAACTCGTCAGAAAGGCACACCCAGGAGCCGACACCAAGATGGTAGACACGAATATTGTTCAAGCATTTGTCGACGGAATCAAAGACCTGGAGGTCAGAACTGCAGTGAGGCTTCGTCACCATACCTCGCTAAAAGAAGCATTGGCGCATGCTTTGGAGGTCGAGGCTGTTCGTTATGACATACGGCATACGCATAAGATCCGCGAGGTCTCTGAGGAAGTCAAGGAGGTTAAGGCCCCTACGAAGAAAAGTTCTGGAGCCATGTGCTACAAGTGCGGTGAGAGGGGCCATCTTCAGCTCAACTGCCCGCAGAAGGAAACCCAGATGGCCAGGATGAACAGACTCGAGGAACAAATAGAGGTGCTGAAGAAGCAGGGGGCTTTGTCTCTTGCCCGGGATCAGGGAAACGAATAAAAGCCAGGACTAAGGGGCGAGTACTGGCTGACGCGGAGGGAGCCCCGATAACTGTTATCTCCCAGGCATGCAGCGGGAATAGTCTTGCGATTCAGGGGACTATTAACGGGACGGATTGCAAAATGACTCTGGACACAGGAGCCTCTAGAACAATAGTGAACCCAACTCTGGTAAAAACCGCAACGGGACACAAGAGGAGAATTAACTGTCGGCTACTTACTGCCTCCGGTCAGCCAATACCCGTCCTGGGAGAAACGTCAGTTACGATGTATGTAGGGGGGTCCTCATACTCTCATAACGTAATCGTGGCTGAGATTGTGGATGATTGCATCTTGGGTTTGGATTTCATGAAGAAACACAACTGCAGAATTAATGTCGCTGACGGAGTTTTCAAGTGTGGTGAAGAAGAAATCTTCATTCTTGGAGGCGTCTGCGGGAAAGTCGCATGTGTACAGAAAGTCATCATACCTGGACGAGCGGAAGCTCAGGTACTGGTGGAACTGCCGCCAGCTGGAAAGAAAAAGTCAAACAGATGCGTGTTGATCGAAGACACACCTACCAAGACATCGTCACAAAAACTGATGACGGCGAGAACCCTTGTTAGTGGAAGCAGAAACGCTGTGGTCAGGGTTTTGAATCTTGATGATCGCGAGATCTGCCTGAACAAAGGTGATGTCATCGGAAAGTGCGAGGAAGTTGTCTGGATGAAAAAGTGTAGTTCGATGACAGGCGCAGACTCGGCAAACAGCAATAATTACGGTTTAGTGACTAAGCTACTCGATGACTGTAAGAGTAATCTGACTTATTCGCAGAGCATGAAAGCTAAGAAGTTTTTGCAGCGCTACGCGAATATCTTCTCCAGTCAAGAAGGGGACCTTGGAAGAACGTCAATGGTTCAGCACAGGATAGATACCGGAAGCGAGAGACCAATTCGTCAACGAGCAAGACGGATACCAATTGCAAAGGAAAAAGAAGTTGAAGGCCTTTTGGAGGACATGAGAAGGAATAAGATTATTGAACCGTCTACAAGTCCGTGGTGCTCACCTGTTGTATTAGTGAAGAAGAAAGATGGTAGCACGAGATTTTGTGTGGACTATAGGCGTCTCAATGATGTCACTAAGAAGGACAGTTACCCGTTACCTCGAATCGACGACACTTTAGATACCCTGAGTGGCATGAAATGGTTCTCGACCCTAGACCTGAAGTCTGGCTACTGGCAGGTAGAAATTCATCCAAAAGACAAGGAGAAGACAGCTTTCTCGACCGGTAAAGGTTTATGGCAATTTAACGTCATGCCCTTCGGATTGTGCAACGCACCTGCCACATTTGAGCGACTCATGGAGTGTGTACTGGCAGGCTTAGTTGGAGAGGCTTGCTTAGTCTACTTGGATGACGTCATAATTGTCGGCCGCGACTTCGAGGACCATTTGCGAAACTTGGAGCGAGTTTTCGCCAAAATAGAGGGAGCCAAATTAAAGTTGAACCCGGAAAAGTGTCATTTATTCAGGAGCAAGGTCAACTATCTCGGCCATATTATCTCCAGTGATGGAATCCAGACAGACCCGGAGAAACTGGAAGCAGTTCAAAAATGGCCTACCCCGAAGGACAAAACCGAAGTGCGGGCATTCCTCGGCCTATGCTCGTACTACAGGCGTTTTGTTAAGGGATTCGCAGAGATAGCCAAGCCATTACATCGGCTGACAGAAGATAAACGACAATTTAGTTGGGATGAGACTTGTGAAGATTCTTTTCAGAAACTGAAGAAACATCTGTGTGAAACACCAATCCTGGGTTATCCACAAACTGAAGGTCAGTTTATAGTTGACACGGATGCAAGCAACACGGCCATTGGAGGGGTGTTATCTCAAAAACAGGGTGAAAGAGAAGTTGTTATTGCATATTTCAGCAAATCTTTATCCAAGCCAGAGAGAAACTACTGTGTGACAAGACGAGAACTCTTGGCTGTTGTAAAGACGCTACAACATTTCAACAAATATCTCATCGGCAGACAGTTTTTACTACGAACTGACCACGCAGCCTTGAAGTGGCTACTGCAATTCAAGAACCCAGAAGGTCAAGTAGCTCGATGGATTGAACAGCTCCAGGAGTATGACTTCAAGACGGAACACCGCAGCGGAAAGACACATGGGAATGCCGACGCACTCTCACGAAGGCCGTGTTCGGAGGACTGCAAACATTGTGTTAAGCAGGAATGCAATGAAGTAATATTAAAGCTAACGAGAACGAATCCTTTGAGTCTCTGGGAGAATGATGCTATGAGGGAGGCTCAAGAAAAAGACGACGACCTTCGGCACATCATCACATGGAAGAAACGGGGTGACGTAAAACCAATATGGAGTGAGGTTGCACCCACTGGCGCTGTCACTAAGGCGTACTGGGCGCAATGGGACAGTCTGATACTCCAAAACGGAATACTCTACCGGAAATGGGAGAAGACTAACGGCAGAGAGTTCCATCTTCAGATAATTGTCCCAAGAACGAGAGTACCAGATGTTCTCCGTGAAATACATGATGGCGTATCAGGAGGTCATCTAGGTGTCAAGAGGACGTTAACAAAAGTGAGAGAACGATTCTACTGGTTGCATTGTCGAGACGATATACAGGATTGGTGCCGCAAATGTACTACTTGCGCTGCTGTAAAAGGACCACAGACCAGGAGCCGTGGGAACCTGCGGTTGTATAACGTCGGTGCACCGTGGGAACGAATTGCAGTTGACGTAGCTGGGCCATTTCCTGTAACGGATTCGGGAAACAAGTATTTTATGGTCGTCATTGACTACTTCACCAAATGGCCCGAAGTGTTCGCCATACCAAACCAAGAAGCCACAACAGTCGCTTCCAAGTTAGTCGAAGAAGTGATATGTCGCTTTGGTGTGCCTCTGGAAATCCATTCTGATCAGGGCAGGAACTTCGAATCGCAGGTGTTCCAGGAAGTGTGCAGAATTTTGGGCATGCATAAGACGAGGACCACCGCGTACCATCCGCAGTCTGATGGAATGGTTGAGAGATTTAACCAGACCCTTGAGAGGCATTTGGCGAAATTGGTAGATGACAAACAAAAGGATTGGGACAAGTATATACCACTCTTCCTTCTGTCTTACCGAACCGCCGAGCATGAGAGCATAAAAGCTACCCCGGCGTATGTCAATTTCGGTAGAGAACTACGAATACCAGTAGACCTATTGACAGGAGGGTCACCGGAGGGACCAAAGACTGTACAAGACTATGTCTGCGATTTAAGGGAAAAGATGCGCTATATACACGCCTTGGTTCGGGAAAATGGGTTACAGTCAAGTGAGAACATGAAAACCAGATACGACCGGAAATCGAACACGAGCGGCTTCGAGGAAGGGTCACTGGTGTGGCTGCATAACCCAACTCGCCGGAAAGGGAAATCTCCAAAGTTGCAGAACCAGTGGGACGGTCCATACAAAGTGGTTACCCGACTGAATGATGTGACCTATAGGATTCAAAAGCAACCAAGAGGGACATTCAAAGTGGTACACATAGACCGTCTGGCGCGTTACCATGGTAGTAACAACGATGCTTGGGACGAGCATCTCTAAGAGGGGAGTAGTGTTACGAACACACAAAACACAAAGGAGCTAGCGCCATCTAGCAGCAACTAGTAAAACCAATTAAATAACCGAACAAAGTGAAACCCCTATTAGATACTAGATGGCGTTAGAGGAACTACCGTACATGCCCGAACCTTCTAGAAACATTCGTTCCGGGCGATCACGTTCGCGCACAGTCGGGAACATTCTGGAATGGTCTGGAACTCGTCTCGGCGCATATAAATAGCGGCAGGGAGGCGAGCCCGGGCAGTTCAGTTCGAGCTACGATAAAGGCGACTTCGAGAGCGAAAACAAGTGATCAAGAGTGATACCAGTGAAACCTACGACTTGGCTTCAACCTAGGACATTGTTAGTGCTTACTGTTTGGACCTAGTGCTTAGTGTTTGGACCTAGTGCTTAGTGTGTAACTAGTGCTAGTGAATAAAGTCTTCTAAAAGAGTCAGCAGGTCTTTCTCTCCAAATCCTTCGAACCCTAACACGTAACAATATACTAACTAATATATAATAACAACATAATAACAACATAATATACTAAGTTACTAACATGCCTGGTCAGCGCAGCATATTAGTAGGTACTATACCATATTCCCTACCACATTGGGGGAGGCCGGGATCAACATTTGATGTTTAGGGACCTTAATGGGCTGAAGAGAGACAGAGCACCTATCTTAGGTAGATAGGTGCTCTGTCTCTCTTCATAAATCTTCATAATTTACCATATTGCCCTCTAATTGATTTTTAGGTATCTACAACATCTACATGTATCTATAAATATCATAATGGGCGGACAATCACGAGGGATTATTTTCGCAAACGTGATTGAAATATTTGATCGGTTGTTTGACACCTAACACAATGATTGTTTTTAGGAACTAACACCTACCTTCATGAACTCAATTAACACGGTCATTAAAATAATTGGTAACACATCAGGTATAATAATATCCCTTTGTGTTGGACAGGTTACGCAAAAACATAAGGCAAGTACCTATCTTTATATTCTACTAGCGATCCATCATGATCTAGCTCTTCGTCTTCTCCACTGGCTACACTGGACAAATGCCCAGGGCTTCCCTATGCCATTAGGGGCCCCTAGTCTTTACCTCATAATATTTTTATACTTATATCTAAAACGTCACAGCGGGGTGTACAATTGTACATCCTAATGTGTTCAGGGCCTCTAGTGTGCCTAGGGCCTCTAGTAGGTAAAAGTCTCCCTGCTTGTTCGGCTAGCACAAACTCTAAAGCGGCGTTTTCGATAGCGATGTTTTAAGATATTTTAAATTAAAAGAATAATTATTAAAAAGCATGAATCAAAAACGTCAGCTGTACCAGTCTTGCCTGCCTGCTTTACCACTAGCAGGGTTTGATTTTAGTTTTATAAATACCTATGTCTAAACTTTAGTTATATGTACTGTATACCTAGTTAAGTAGGTACCTACATACACCCTACATAGAAATTAAAATATTTTTCCTCAGAATCTGCCGCATGTTTGGAAGAATATTTGGTGTTTTCATGCCACTGTGTTACTACTAAGCGGTGTTATATTTCTGATATGGGGTGAAACTAACGTACAACCATGGAACTTCAAGCGAAGTAATCGGTATGTTATCCGTGCTTTCTATTTTAGAACAATTCGATAAATATTGGTAAATTATGGTAAGGATTACTAAGGATTTCCGTGCACGAGGTCGCAAGTTCTATTTCAACACGGGCGAGCGGGACGATTACTGTGTGTAATATACAGAGATAAGTTATAAAACTAGGTATTTATCAATCTAAAGCTTTGTTTCTAGGTAAAGTTTTATAAGTAAAAATTGAAATATGTAGGTACCCATATCACAGTTTATCGCATTAGAAAAACCTGTCAAGAGCGAGGTAAACTCGCACACTTAGGGTTTCGTACCTACTAGACATATAAACATAAGTAACTGCATTCAAATAATCGTTTAATTAAACTCAAAACAACTCACCAACTTAATTTTGTAGTTGAAATATAGGGAATCGCCTACATTTCAGCTACTTCATAAGTTGGTATTAGAATAAATACTTTTTTACTTGTGAATGTGATGTGATGACAAATTATAAGTTTTTAGATTTTTCCCTATATCAGCACTATATAGACTTGATCTATGCCAAATTTCAAGGCTCTAGGGCAACGGGAGGTAACCTGTGAATTTTGATTCCCTAACATAAGTCGAAAAATTCTTAAAAATGGTCGTATTTCGGTTATATCTTTTAAATGCGTAGAGGTGAAAGGTTGTCTGTATTTTTTGCAGCAAGGGACCGCATAGATACATATTGTTTGAGTTTCAAGTTGATACCTTCAGCCGTTGCTGAGTAAAAAAAGTTTGACAGACGGACAGACTGACAGACAGACACCGGAGTGATCCTATAAGGGTTTGTACGAAACCCTAAAAAGGAAAGGAAGAAGGTATTTGAATCTTAATTCTTTACTTTTCAGACTAAAGAGGCAATTTCAAATCAAACCCTCATCAACCATGTCAGATATTATAGAAGTTGAAGAAGATAGGTCCTCAAATCCAAAAATAATTGACTCATTAAATTTACGTTAATGTACACAAAAAAATTATTTCCTAGAAAAAGTTTATATTTATAGAAATGTAGTTTTCATTTCGCTCATATTATATAATATATCCTCATATTATATAATATATAATAATAATAAATATATATATAAATAAATAAATATAATAATAAATTTAAATAAATAAATAAATATATAATATGTCCTCATATTATATAATTTTGACGGGCCTCGTGGTCTAGTGGTTCATATAACGAACTGCCGATCACGAGGTCTCGGGTTCGATTCCCGGTCAGGACAAATATTTGTGTGATGTTTTTAATTGTCATACAAATGTTTGTACTGCGTCTGGGTGTTTACTATGTATTATAAGTATGTATTTACAAAAGAAAAGTAGTATATGTATTATATCCGTATTCTGGTACCCATAACACAAGCATATAAAGCTTAGCTTGGGACCAGAGGACGTTGTGTGAAATGTCCATGAATATTTATTTATTTATTTATTTAATATAAATAGTAGTTTATAATTTTATTGTGGTAACATTATATATCCGTATGACACACGTGTGACATGAGACATTGACCCAGGTGCTCAAGTCCACTATTTTGGAACAATTGTCATACCGGCACAATACCGGCACGATACCGTTGCAATTGAAGTCAAATATCCGTAGTCTGCTATATGCCGTCATAACGGTCTTTCAATGGTAATAGAATTGTCGATCTCTTTTATCTATGCATTGAATTTTCGGTCTCTTTTATCTATGGATTGTGTTAGAATGGTATGTATGTGTTGCCGTTTTTAAAAAATGCGTTAGTTCAAGTGATTTTCGAAAAACTACTAATAAATTTAAACATTTAATCATGCTAGACTTCGTTTAAATATATTTGTACATACTATTTATTAGTATAAAAAGCAATGTGAAGTTTAGGAGATTAGTAAATTGCAATAAATTACAAAGAACAATTTCTAATATTTCTATCTATCTATTTTTTATTTATGGCAATCTGTCGACACAGGACAATTTAAAAATATTACTGTCAAATTCAAAATAGCAGACTACCGAAACATTTCAGTCATTGAATTGCAATTGTGAAGCAGTTGTGTACGAGACTAGCAATTTATGTCACTTTGACAATTGTAAGACAATGATGAAGTCGTTATGACGACACATTAATAGTAGACTACCAAAAACTTTACTATTGCACCATAATGGTACAATAATGGTACAGTTGTGACACCGTTGAAATACCCGACTCAGGGCCCAGACGTAAACTAAGTCAAAACAATGTGTTGTACGATTATCGGCAGTCCATGTATCGATAATTTAATCGATTGATAATGACACTAATGTATTTTTAGAAAAGTGTGTATGTCTATTCACGTCTGCATGTAAGAAATTTTACGTGCAGTAAAAAATTACTATATCATTTTTCCATGACGCGCTAGGAACACCGATATGTTGTCAAAATAGCCTGCTCTGAAAATAAATACGTTTGACACTTCTAATGTTTTCTGATTTGTATATTAATATTTTTCTAATATACCTAACTCAAAGTCGTTAGAGTATGTTGGTGCATCGGCATCATTATTACATACATCTCAAATGTAATATTATCGGACAAATGAATTAATCGACTGCTTGTTTGTTGAATTCATTTTGATGCTCTTGATTTGCTATCCAGTCGATTATCGATATGTTTTTTTTAGCTCGCTCGGCTCTCGGCTCGAGAAAGAAAAGATTTAAAAAAAAACATTTTATTTTATTGTGCGGTCCTAATTATTTAGTGCGGTTATATAAAGTTACTTTAAATAAAATTTTTGTATTCCTTCGTATTCAAATACGATTCCAATTAAGGCAATTGTAAAGGTGCAATTTTTGGCTTAGTGATTATAAAACCTTAGTCATAAGGTTTTGATTTTCTTATTCAGTAATCGACTTCGCCCCCGACTTTATATTTATCTTTGTTGGCTGGCATCTAGTTTAGCACTTCTGACTAAGGTTGATGAATTTAAAGAAAATATAGAAAATGCGCAGCCTTGTGGAATATTTTGCTGGACATGAAGGTTACAAATGTGGCTACTGTAAGCGGCTCGATACCAATTATAATCACGGTAAGCGAAATAAAGATTAGTCGACAATTTTGTGAAAAATCTGTTGTATTCATAAAAAATTGGTTTTAAAGGTTTATGGGCGCATGCGTTAACGGTAAATGATTATCAAGACTTGATTGATAGAGGTTGGAGAAGGTCAGGAAAATATTGCTATAAACCAACAATGGATGTGACCTGCTGCCCTATGTATACTATAAGGTAAATAAATTATGTTATAGACATAAACATAAAGCTATTTAATAATAAATCTCTCAGTCTCGTATCAGTAAACCATCTTCATAGTACTTAATAAAATAAATGGTATGTAATGTGAGTGTTAATAAGATTGTTTATTAAAGATGTCCACTTTTCATCTAACATTGGTTTGGTGGTTTGTGTCAGTAGTCCATTATTGCCCTAATTCATTGTATAATTTCATGCTGAACACTGATTCAACGATATTGTTGATACATAGGACAAATTGTTGGATAAAATAGGTATTCAATTCATAATTATAAATTTATGATGTTGACTTTGACTTTTGATAACCTTTGCACAGATGTCGAACTGAAGAATTCAAAGCGACGAAATCACAAAAGAAAATTATGAAACGAATTAACAAATTCTTAAGTGGTCTGGATGAGGTATCGCAGACAGAAAGGAAGATGTCTACTTGTAGTAGCGGCAGTGATGCTCTCGGGGATGGTTATGAAGAAGGAGTGGAACAGTTTGTGGAAACTGTGAGAGAACAACAAAATATCAATATTGATAGTTTTAAAAATAGTGAAGCTTTGACTTCTTGTGATGAGAATGTTGAAGGTACCTATTACCTAGTTTTTAAGAAACCTAATATAGAACTTAAAAAATTTCATTGTTATTACAACATTTTCAACTGATACTTCACTTCTATTGGCTGTAGCATGATGTTCTATAGCCTTTAGCCTTCCTTGATAAATATACTATTCAACACTGAAAAATGTATGATTTACTCTTATTAGCTTACTTAGTGACCATGTGATATTTATTTATTTTCAGATAAAATAAATACTCAAGAAAGTAACGTTAGTAAGGTGCAACAAGCTGAACCTGTTAACGTCCCAAAGGTTATTAAAAAAGGTTTGCTTTACATTTTGTAGTTACATATATTTTAGACCATAGCAGATGATGCTTTATAATCTCTAGCCTACTCCCATGGAAAAAAGGCCTGATTGTATGATGATGATAAAAAATATTCATGGACATTTCACACAACATCCTCTGGTCCCAAGATGCTTATATGCTTGTGTTATGGGTACCAGAATACGGATAGAATACATATAGTACTTTTCTTTTGTAAATTCATACTTATGACATTTACAAACATCACACAAATGATTGTCCCGAGCAGGAATCGAACCCGCGACTTTGTGAACAGCAGTCCCTTACATGAACCACTAGACCATGAGGCCCGTCATATGCTTTTATTAGACAAATTCCTATCTATTATAATACATAGTAAACACCCATAATTTGTGTTAGTTTCAGACGTGGCTTTATATTTTAAAGTTTAGGGGCTTGTACACATCGTATATACCTTTAAGACAGGGATTTCTTTTTCTCACACATCTTTTCTAAGACTGGCTGTGTATCTATCTCTCTCCAGCTTATTAATGTCCCACAGTTGGACATGACCTTCTTTCACTTTGGGGTTAGAGTGTACTTCAGTGTACTGTTTCACACTGACCGAGCATGTTGGCACAGGGTTTTTTTCTTCTTACAGAGTATGTTATCTTTGTACAATATCCATTAGCTGGCTTTTACAGCATCCTAGGAGGTCAAGGCAGTAATGACACTTGTTTGTACAAAATTAATATTTCTGACTATACTATTGTAGATACAGGCCCAGACCCAAATAAAGCACCATGTAAAAAAGCAAAAGTATTAAGGCGAGAGAGAAAACTTGAAAAATTGCGTGAGAAGGGTATTGATGTAATATCTCCTATGAATAACTGTAAAAATAAAGAAAAACAAATTGAGGACTTTATTAATGAGCTGCCCACTGATTGTAAACGTAAACTAGAGGTATGTAATTGTTTGAGTAGATTTATTTAGTATTTATGTCATCACAGGTATACTACAAAAGGGTCAAGTTTATAGCAATAACCGTCAGGCATGTATGACCAGGGGTCCAAGTCCCAAGTCAAATTCGCCACTAAGCAATCAGTTTTTGCATTTGTTTGCAATAACTGATTGCTTAGTGGCGAATTTTATCAAGTTTGGTAGTCTATTTTTAATTTTTTGTGGTTATAATGGTGACATTGAACAACCATTGTGACACAATTCATTAGTAGACTTGGGCCCCAGATGTATGAGGGTGGATGAAGCCAAGATAGTGTGTTTTGGACCGTAGCAAATGGCGCTCTATAGTCTCAGCCTACCTCTATGGGAAAAAGGAGTGATGTTAGGATGATGATGATGATGATAATGTAATTGTTTAATAATTTTTAGAGTTCCATACCAATGCATAAAACAGGACCCTATTGCTGAGACTCCGCTGTCCAACCATCTATACATCTGTCTGTCACCATCTTATCATAAATGGTAAAAGCTAGATAATTGAAATTTTCATAGATATTTTTCTGTTGCTGCTAAAAACCTCAATGTAATAAACATTTTTAAGGGATTTCCGATACAATATACGTTTTCAGTTTATTTCTATGATACCCTTTGACAACAATACATAACTATGGCTGTATGATATTATGATGATGATCTTGCGAAAACATTTTGTGTTCGAATCTGGGTCTTAACTAACTTTTTAATTTTAATTTTTCTAATTTGAATTTTGTAATGTTTATAGATTAAATTAGTAAGAACGACCCCACCTAGTCCTGAATGGTTGGCTACTTCTAAAGTAACACATGAATTGTACGTGAAATATCAAACAACTATACATAATGAATTGCCTGAGAAATGTACAGAACCTAAATTTAGAGACTTTTTAGTTCAAAGTCCTTTAGAAGTAAGTATAAGGTTTGCTATATTATTTTTGTTAATAGTTTTTTACTGTTGTACCTAATTACGTTCATATCAGACAGCAAGCGGGATTAATAGTGACAGAGTGACGAACAATAAAGTTATTGGGTAGTTGCAAGTTACTTAAAGGTATGTAATTGTAAGTCTTTATATATATATACCATTTAAATATTGATAAAGGCAGAAAACAATATATTGCGGGATTGTTTCGCTTCAATTGTCTACAGATTTTTTAAACAATGCATTCAAGAACTCCAGTTGGTTTCTACTTTATTATTCAGTCAATATTATTTAATTTACAGGCTGAATACAGAGAAGATGGTCCTCCATGTGGCTATGGTTCATTCCATCAACAATATTGGCTCGATGGTACACTAATAGCTGTTGGTGTCATAGATATATTGCCTAAATGTGTGTCATCTGTTTACTTCTTTTATGATCCACAATATATGAATTTATCATTGGGAATCTATGGTGCGTTAAGGTAAGATATTAAAATATTTTTTTGTTATCTTCATTCGTATCTATGTAGCGGAATCTTTAACGTCAATTTCACCGTCATATTTATTATGGATCATTCTAAAAATAAGCTAAGACCAACATCAAGGTTCAACGACAGTAACTTTGAATTAGAGTCTTCAACTCAATAATAAGTAAATGTGTATTTTAGCTTTTAAATTACTATTTATGATATAAATTGCAGGCTACTATTAATTATGTTTTTATGTAGTAGGTACACCACTTTACCCCAGTTCCAGATCAACTGAGTCCATCCAAAGGTTGTTTGGAAGAGATCGCAATATGCGATAAGACCGCCAATTGTACATGTTTTATCCTAATTTCGATATATAAGTGACATGTAAAATGTTTTGGTGTACAATAAAGTGTATTCTATTCTAATTATACGTTAATAGATGGCTGCAAGTTTAGGAATAGGATTGCTTGGATATAGCTTATGATGAGTTGTAGCCGAGTTTTAAAAAAATTACTAGGTGTGTATGTTAAAGATTTCGTTACATAACTTCAAATAAAGCTATTGAAATTCTATGCCCACTAAGGCATAGTTTTTTGATCATATAAAAAGATTTTATTTAGAACATGTATTTTCAGTGTAAAGAAAATGGTCCGATTTCTATGTAAGGGTCTGTATGACGAGTGACTCTTTCAAATTAGTCTTATTTTCAATTAAGTTAAATTGTAGATTTCATATTGTACTATTTTTTCAGAGAAATCGCGTTTACAAGGCAATTGACTACAATATGTCCAGAAATCCAGTATTATTATATGGGTTTTTATATCCATTCTTGTCTCAAAATGAGATACAAAGGAAACTTCTATCCATCAGATTTATTATGCCCGGAGACTTATAAATGGTTTTCTTTAGAAGAAAGTATACCAAAAATTGAGGTTTCACCGTATTCAAGATTAGACCCAGATTTAGACAGTATCGATGAGAATTGTCCTAAAGAAAATGATTACTATAATATACCGGTTTGGGCAAATAAAGTGATAATGTTTTATAAAAATTATAAAAAACAATATGCCAGTAAAAAATATTGTAGGAATGATGAGGAAGTGAAGGAATATGTTAGTTTGGTTGGTGCTAAATCGGCGAAAAGTTTAATTTTAGTTAGACCTTACCATTAATAAGAAATTTTACTGTAAACAGGCAATCTGTATAGTACAGTATTCTATAATAATATATTACCTAGGTAATGGTGCCAATTCTACATGCAAAACTTAATGATAATAAGTTATTAGTATCGAGCAAGAAACGGTAAAAAAATCATGTTTGTTGTATGGGAGCCCCCCTTAAATATTTATTTTATTTTATTTTTAGTATTTGTTGTTATAGCGGCAATAGAAATACATCATCTGTGAAAATTTCAACTGTCTAGCTATCACCGTTCTTGAGATATAGCCTGGTGACAGACGGACGGACGGACAGCGAAGTCTCAGTAATAGGGTCCCGTTTTTACCCTTTGGGTACGGAACCCTAAAAATGAAAACAACTATTGGGAGTATTTTGACTATTTGGCTATATTGTTGTGCACATTTATATTAATTGAAATCTTTAGTCTATAATAAACAATTTTTATAACAAATCACTGTCAAAATTCATTTTATAATTAAGTGTAGTTGTGCAAATATTATTGGTATCACTGTATCCAACTATGCTATTAATAAAGAGGTAAAGTTAGTAATATGTATGTAGGTATAATCACGGAAAGTAATAAATAAATAAATAAATATTCAGGACATTTCACATAACGTCCTCTGGTCCCAAAGTAAGCTATATTTCTATGCTTGTATTATGGGTACCAGATACGGATAGACTACATATACTACTTTTCTTTTCTAAATGGATTTTTATCATACATAGTAAACACCCAGACGCAGTACAAACATTTTTATGACATTTATGGATATCAAACAAATGATTGTCCCAAGCGGGAATAGAACCGGCGACCTCGTGATCGGCAATCCATTACATAAACCACTCCACCACGAAGCCCGTCAATGTAATGGCCCTCCATTTTTTTTTCACTATACTTCTGCCCATTCACGTCCCACTGCTGGGCACGGGCCTCCTCCACTTTGGGAGGGATTATGGTCTACTGTGCCGCGCTGACCAGGTGTGTTGGCGCAGGGTTTATTTTCGAGTTTTCCGTCTCTCACAGATGTTATCTGTGTGCAAAATCCTTTAGCTGGTTTTAACAGCACCCTTGGGAGGAGATGGGGTGGTGACACTTGTATTGTTAATCCGTCACCACACGGAGAATTTTCATTATTATGAAGTTGTAATCTCCGAAAGAGAGAGTGTTTCAAATATATGTTGTAATTCAAAATTCTAGTCGTACGAAATCGTGGGCAAGGGATGTGATAAGGGAGAGTGATAATTTACATAAACAGCCTTAAACATATACGGTTTTTGTTATATAGTCTTGGCCTAACAAAGTAAGCAATCAAAATCTTTTATTTCATTTTAAAACCTATAGGCAAGTTTGGGAATGCTAAGCTTTCTGGTCAATGTAATTCTGTTTTAATTTCTGGAACTAGTTGCAGGGAAGACCATCAGGCGTAATATGAGCTTCTTAAAAATCATGCAAGTTCCAGGCAGGACGTACACTGCCTGGCTAAATTACGTATTATTATTATTTTTTTACTTGGTTAAGCTTTTACGCACTTCGCCTTTCTGGTTGCGGGGGCAATCTTCGGGCTTTGTGTGGGATTCCCGGACTATAGCTGCTGGACTACCCACTAAACCCCACGGTGTTCCTCCTCGCCCTTAGCCGGACCATGGTAGTTACTCAGGTATTACCATGACCCGGCCAGGGTGGCCCCCTAACTATGAAATTACGTATTATACCACATTTAAAACTTTTCGTAAAAAAATTTAGTTAGTGCTAAAATTTTTAGTTGCGCGCTGTTGCCATTCAAATTTCGAACTAATCGCCGCGCGGCGCCAGTCAATAGGCAGCGCTAGCGCGCTGTTAAAATGGCGGGAAAGCAACAGTGTGCATTCACAGATTGAGTTTATTTAATGTTTTTTTTTCTGTTTCCTCGGAAATGTGTTAAAAAACGTCGTACGATATACGTGCGTATTGGTTATAACATGCTTGGCTCAATTACGCCCTCGCCTTCGGCTCGGGCTGAAATTCCGCCTCGCATGTTATAACCATCTTAACGCACTAATATCGTAATGTACTATTATAATACAATTTTGTCAGGCAGATCAATTCATGACGTTAACTGCCTGTAAATAAAAGCTCATAATACGGCCGCTGGCTAAATATAACTGCCCCAGTCTGGGAAATAAATATAAATATTCACGGATATTTCATACAACGTCCGCTAGTCCCAAGCTAAGCTTCTATGTTTGTGTTATGGGTACCAGAATACGGATATACTACATGATACTACTTTTTAAATACAATCGTTTAAATACAATACGGGAAACTATAGTTAAGTAGTAACATTAAATCCACGTAAACTCAATTAAAATATAGAGTTTTATGTACTTACTTTTATAATTGTAGTTTAACACAACATATTAATTATTACTAGTCATATTATGATATTAAATAACTACTTCTTATATCATATAGAACATTTTAGTATTGAAATTTTCGTGAGTTTGAGTCATCTTAAAATCTCGTCGTAAAAGCTCGTCCTGATGATGAGCATCGGATATGCTCGAAACCTGGGTCGACATCATCGATCCTATAAAAGTGAGTGTTTGCCGGTAACATATAAATATAGAACATTTTCGTTAAGGTTAACTCAATATTCTCTAAAATTTTCACGATTCATTTGATTAAAATCACTATTTTACGGATTTAGACGTATATTACGATACGATATTTTTAGTAAAAACTCAACTATGTCTTCATTAATTTATTAATTTGTGCAATTGACTTGCTATGCTTTTACTTAATAAATAAAATGATCGCCATGAGCGGGACTTACTGAATTTGATTTATTAAATATAAATGTCTTACCAGAGGCCATGGAGGCTAAAAAGTCGGGCTAGATTTGTAATAAAATATGCGCGTCTAATTCCATTAAAAGTGGTTTTATTTCACTTTACTCCGTCAATCGCTACGTTTATTCTTTAATATTTTGTTTTAAAACTGTTCTTATTATTTACTTAATGTTCTTCTAAATCTCATTTATTCAAATAAATTTAAGTATCCAATTTGGGTAAACCCCATAACAACTAACCTTACAGCTCAGTCCCAACCGTAACCATGGTGACTGAAGTCTTTGAAACATCGTGCTAATATTTAAAACTAATATACGCGGCTATAAGGTGATTTTAATTGTTCTATTTATTATTTTGTTTTATTATTTGCTTTAAAATGATCAATATTGTTAAAAGTAAAGCTTGAATGAAGTTAAAAATCAGTCTATTTTGTTTTAGGCAATTTTTGTGTACATTAAAATATATAAAAGTATAATATTGTTTTATTACTTCTTTTTCCTGGAAAAATAACTACCATCTACTTAGACTAGATAACAGTTTCAATTCCTAGTGAAAAGGGGTAGTGAGTTGTGTTGTTTTGTGTAAAAGGTCGTGAGTTCGAGTCCCTCTGGAGACAAATATTTATTTCCCTTTTTTATATTGACATATTATGATTAAATATTTGCAAATTAGTTTAAAAATGAAGACACAGATTTGAAAATCCGTGATAATGGAATTGAAATTTTTGCATTGTCATCGTTCCTTATCTGTGCTAAATTTTAGATCAATCCGATTATTGCAATTGGTTGAAAATCGCTTTCAAAGTTACGTAGACGGAATTTATTTATTGTCCTAAGTGGAAAATGAACTCACGACCACCCACAGAGAAAGTAGCATTACTACGGATTCTACCAAAAGCTAGCACAATAAAATTATCGCTTTACCTACTTCAGGATAACGATTAGGTATCTAAATCATGCGTCAATATATAAGTGTCGTTGATCCCATGAGTATTTAAAATTGAATAATTTTTATCATATTTTTAGGGACATTTTTAAAGAATAATTTATTATAAACTCAAGATGTGCATATTGACACTATCTAACACTATCTGTCGGCTTATTGACACTGTTACGTGGATTCATCGTTTGTTTTGAAGAATAAACACGTGCGCGATAATGCATTCGCGAGTACTTAGGTATTTTGATATAAATTCTTGAAATTTACCAAGGCACTCAAGGTAAATAAATCTATAGGCAAGGGTTAAGCAAGCTGAAGTGGCAATGGGAAGGTCACATCGCTCGAAGTACTGATGACCGTTGGGAAAGGAAGGTTCTAGACAGGCGATAACGAACTGGACAAGTTGGAGCGACGATATTGTCAGGGTCGCGTGGCGTGGAGCCATTGGATGCAGGCGGCGCAAGACCGCGCGTTGTAGCGTTCTGTGGGGGAGGTGTTTCTTTGGCAGTGGAAGGAGAAAGGCTGATATGTGGCTGACCCAAGGAGTAGTTACGGATTAAGAATAAATATGTATAAGTGCATGTACACTATATTTTTTCTTCTACGATAGCAGCAAGATCAGTGACGTAGCTTGCATTATATGGGATCTGTATCAAAACGTGTGCTATAAAAGGCCCAATGAAGCGGGATTTTTAGGGAACCCTTGTTATGTATTTCTTTGGGCCCTTGTAGAGTGGAGGGTCCTGCATAGTTGATAGTGGTAGCTAGTTAGCTACGAGCCTCGGCAAAAGTCAGCTAAGTGTTAATATGAGTAAGTGCATAAAATCTACGAGAGAAGTCATCTGCTTAACTAAAGTACCAACACGCCTGGAGATCTTTATCAATAGATACCTTTTCATGTGAGAAAGAATAAATAGCTACAAATTGCAACGATTTTGAAATTACGCGATTTAAAATAAAGAGGATTAAAAATTATAGAATATATCTATTAGTAAGGTACTTTTAGAGATGCTGATATTTGTATAACAGGATAAATCTCGATATTCATGCTACTACGTCATAATATCACGTCAGTAAAATAGTTTTGAGTGTACAGATTATTTTATCGGCATATTTATCAGATCAAAATGAGTGTTTAAATCAATATGAGCGTGCTACGAGTGCTATCTTACAATGACTATGTTGTCGCATGTCTATCAAGATGAGATTATTTTATCTATTTATCACAACTCTCGTGGCATCTCATGTACAATAGATTTTATATTAATATTTATCGATACCTATTTATCATGATTCATGAAATACGTTAAATCGATTCTATGTTGGCATCTCACGCGAGAGATAACCCATGATAACATATACTTGTAAATATTTATTATTGAATTTTTTGTGGAAAGTATCGATATTTCGCGTGCGTTCGACACTCAGTAAGCTACTGACTGAATAGGTATAAAAAATGTTGGTAACCAAAAAATATCTCATACCTACATATAAGAATTCCGTATAATAATTTGAAACAGTTAACTAAACAAGATTGACATTAAAGTAATTTATTAATTTTGTAATTGACTTGTAGTGGAAAAAGTGATCGCCGCAAGCGGGACTTGAACCCACGACCTCGGAATACCGTTCTGTAGCTCTGTCAACTGAGCTTTTGGCAGAGCTACGGAACGGTATTACGAGGTCATGGGTTCAAGTCCCGCTTGCAGTGGTCACTTTTTCCATTACAATTTAATTTATTAAACATTGACATTAATTTCGCGCGCACGACTTATTGAATAATGTTATATAAAGTGGCAACATTTATATTTGTAATTTGGTTTTTTTGGTAGCAGACTTTTGTTTTATGTATGGCAACTCTCTCTCGCTAAGCCGGTCATGGCGACAACGTCCATATTTGTACTGTGTCTTAAATTAAAATAAAATACACAATATTCCGTTTACAAAACCGTTTTATTTCGCTGCATCCACTGCAAACAATAACTTCAAAAGGTTCTGGGCCCAGCAGCCCGCAGCGAAATAAAGGAATTATCGTGTAGCATAGCAGCTGTGGTAAAACGGCGGTGTGGTTCTGCGGTCAAGCAGTGGCGTCGGTACAACAAAATGGACGGCGAGGGCGATATTTTTGGGGCGTCTAACAATCGCCTGTTGTTGGAAAATGCCGGTAATTGGCATACATGGAAATTTCAAGTTAAAGTCATACTGAAGGCGGTAAATGTCTACGAGTTGGTGGATGGCTCATCCAAATGTCCAGAAAATGACGACACAAAGTTAGCCACGTGGAAAAGGCTAGATGCGAAGGCCCAAGGAGTCATCGTGAGCAGGCTAGGTAACACAGCTATGCTGCAGGTGCAAAACTGTGAAACTGCAAAAGCAATATGGGATAAATTAAATGTAATATATGAGCCAAAATCTGATGTGTCACTGCACATACTGCAGCAGCATTTTTTCGAAGAAAAGTATAACAGTTCGGAGGATGTGTCAACATTCATTGCAAAGGTCGAGGCAATTGCAACACAAATTAAACAAGCAAAAGGAGAAATTGCAGAAAATATGATTGTCACAAAAATAATTAGTTCTTTAGGTGATAAATTCAGACACTTTGTCTCCGCATGGGACTCTGTCCCATCTGAAAAACAAAATCTGTCGGAGTTGACAGCAAGGCTCATCATAGAACAACAACGGAATAAATTATACCAAGAAGGTGAAAACAGTAGTTCCACAGCGTTTAAAACGGATTCTAAAAATAGAAAATGCTTTAAATGTGGTAAGGTAGGCCACTACAAAAAAGACTGTAAAGCCAGAAACAACAAAAGTGGCAAAACTGAAAATATTCCATTTTGTAATTATTGTAAAAAACGGGGACATACAAAAGAAAAGTGTTGGTTTAATAAGGACAATAAACAAGAAAAAACAGATATAAAACAAAACGCATTTGTCATGTCAGTGTGTGGACTTACATCAAGAAGTGTAAACAATGAATGGTTCTTAGACAGTGGTGCTTCTGAGCATATGAGCTTTACAATGGACAGCTTCATAAATTATAAAAAGTTGTTAGTGCCAATAGACGTTGTTATTGGGGATGGGACAATAATACAAGCTTTAGGTTATGGTGACATTGACCTTGAGGCATATGATGGTGAAAAATGGATTAAAACATTGATAAACAATGTGTTGTATGTGCCGAGCCTCAAGGCAAACTTATTTTCTATGAGTACTGCACTGGACAAAGGTTACAAGCTGGAGTCAACTGCCACTGAGTGTCAGTTTATCAAAAACAACAGTGTGCATGCTGTAGCCAAGAAACATGGAAAAATGTACAGAATGTTATTCAGACAGCAAGACACTAGTGCCATGGTTGGAAAAGTGATGTCAGATCTGAGGGAATGGCATGCAAAATTAGGTCACCAAGACATAAATCAAGTGAAAAGCATCTTGATAAAACAGGATATAAAGTTTGAAAATAGTGAAGAAGAAACCTGTTTACCATGTTTGAAAGGAAAACAACATAAGTTCCCCTTCCCATCCAGTACCCAGAGGGCAACGAAACCAGGAGAGGTTATACATATTGACATTGGAGGTCCAATGGAAGAAACTTCACTAGGAGGGGCTAAGTTCTTTCTACTCATCAAAGACGATTATTCTAAATATAGAAAGGTGTATTTTCTGAAGAATAAAGGACAGTCAATAGAATGTTTAAAACAGTATTTGAAAGAAGTTCAAGTTAACCCCGGTCACATAGTAAAATACATTAGAAGTGATAACGCGAAAGAATTTATTAGTAAAGAAATGGAAAACTTGCTAAAGTCATATGGGATACAACACCAAAGAAGTGTGGCATACACTCCACAACAGAATGGTTGTGTAGAGCGTGAGATGAGGACAGTGGTTGAGTCAGCACGAACAATGCTACTAGAGAGCGGCCTAAATAAGAACTTGTGGGCAGAAGCGATTAATACAGCTGTCTACGTCATAAACAGAACCGGTCCGAGTCGAGTAAAAGACAATACACCATATGAACTTTGGTGGAACAAAGATTTTGATGTCAACAACCTTCAAGTCTTCGGTAGTCAAGTATCAGTACATATTCCTGATCAAAAACGATTGAAGTTTGATAGCAAAGCAGAATTTGGCCATTTCATGGGATATGGAGAAAATACAAAAGGATACAGAATATATTTTCCAGAAAGAAACAAAGTAGAAACCAAGAGAGACGTTGTATTTATAAAGCAGTCTATAGAAAACAAAGAAAGAAACAGAAGACAAGGAAAGGAATATCACGTAGATTTTGACAGTCAAGAAGAGACAGCACAAGTTTCAGAAGAACAAGAAAGCCAGTATGAAGACACAGAGAACCATGAAATAATAGAAAGAGAAAATGAACAGGACTCCATGCACTCCTTTTATGAGCAGTCAATATTAGAAGAAGATATAGAGGAAGATGTAGAAGAAGAACAAGAAAATTCACAGGAAACTCCAGAAACTTCAGGACAGTCCGAAGAGGTAACAGAAAGACCTAGAAGGACGAGAAAACAGCCAAGCTGGTTTAAGGACTATGTACAAGGACAAGAAAACATGTTCCTGAGTTACTGCTGTGATGAACCTATTTCCTACGAAGAAGCTATGAAAAGACCAGATAAAAATAAGTGGGAAGAAGCCATAAACAAGGAGTTGAAGACACTGGAGGAAAATAATACATGGGAGGAGGTGACAGAAGTTCCTGATGGAGAAAACATAGTAAGTAGCAAGTGGGTATTCAAAGTCAAGGAGGCAGAAGGAAAAGCTTTGTATAAAGCTCGCTTAGTAGCCCGAGGATTCCAGCAGAAGAACTGTGATGACCAGACATACTCACCTGTTGCCAAGTTAACTACCTTCAAAGCCATGATGGCTGTAGCTATACAGAAAAGACAACCAGTGTACCAAATGGACGTTACTGGGGCATTTCTTTATGGAGACATCAATGAGACAGTTTTTATGAGATTACCAGGAAATAAGGTATGCAAATTGAATAAGTCAATCTATGGTCTTAAAAAATCTCCTAAATACTGGAATGCAAAGTTTAATAGTTTCATGTCAAATGAAAATTTCTTAAGATCAAAGAATGACCCATGTTTATATTTCAAACATATTGGAAATGATTACATTTATGTGTTATTATTTGTGGATGACTTGTTGTATTTTGGTAGTAATAAAAACCAAGTAAATGACTTTAAAAATTCAATAAGTAAAAACTTTAAAATGAAAGATTTGGGTCTAGCAAGTAATTATTTGGGAATAAATATAAAACAAGATGTTAAAAATTGTGTAACTGTAATTAATCAGAAAGGATATTTATTAAAGTTGTTGGATTTATATCAAATGTCAAATTGTAAAACTGTGTGTACTCCAATAGAACAAAACTTCAATTTTGAATTATTACAGAGAGATATAAGTGAAAGTGTTGAAATAGAAAAAGTCTGTAGAAGTTTAGTAGGTAGTCTTTTGTATGCTACTTGTACTAGACCAGACTTATCTGTAGCAGTAGGATTTCTTAGTAGATATGTGCATTGTGCTAGTGTAGCTTTGTTCAAATGTTTGAAGAGGATATTAAGATACATAAAGGGTACTATTGATTTATCTTTAACATACAAATATGATAATGAAAGCAAAAATGTATGTAAATTGCAAGGTTACAGTGATGCAGACTGGGCCGGTGATGTTGTAGACCGGAAGTCAACCTCAGGTCAAATATTTTATATTTTTAACTGTCCAGTTTCTTGGTACAGTAAGAAACAGTCTTGTGTAACACTGTCATCTTGTGAAGCAGAATATGTAGCTTTGAGTATGAGTATTATGGAAGGTTCTTATTTAAAAAAGCTACTTAGAGATTTTGGATATGATAATGTAGATTTTGAAATATTTGAAGACAATCAAAGTGTGATTAATATAGCACAGAACAATGACAGTAATAAAAGATTGAAACACATAGATATCAAGTATCAGTACATTGTAGAAAATCTATCAACAGGTTTAGTTAAAATTACATTTGTTTGTAGTAATAACAATGTAGCCGATTTGTTTACCAAACCCTTAGGAAAAATACTTTTTGTTAAGCTTAGGGATATGATATTGTCATAAGTTTGTTAAAATGTGTACATGCATAGGATAGTGCTGAGTTAGTATTTAAGGTATCTTGTGTATGTGAAGAATGTTTTAGTGTGCCTAAGTTTTGTTAATACTTAAGAGTATAATATTCAGGGCTCTGCATATTTGGTTAGAGGTTATGTTTATGTTATTAAGGGGATGCATTACAAAGTTTGTTAAGGGGATGTATCTCAGAATTTATCTTAAGGGGGTGTAGTACAAAATAAAGGTTTTAAATATGTTTAATGGTAAAATTAAAATTTTATAAATTAAAATATAATGTTGAGGGGGTGTATTGAATAATGTTATATAAAGTGGCAACATTTATATTTGTAATTTGGTTTTTTTGGTAGCAGACTTTTGTTTTATGTATGGCAACTCTCTCTCGCTAAGCCGGTCATGGCGACAACGTCCATATTTGTACTGTGTCTTAAATTAAAATAAAATACACAATATTCCGTTTACAAAACCGTTTTATTTCGCTGCATCCACTGCAAACAATAACTTCAAAACGACTAAAAATAAAAATAGATAAAATAACACAATTCGGCAATGTTAACTAAAAATAAAAATAAAAATATTTCTTATTAGAAAAACTGTAGGTATAGACTTACGGTCTTATTCATAATGATGTTCGCGAAAATTGTCAAAACTTGTTATTCTTAATAGTCATTTTACACTAAAACGTTTATTATCTCTCCGATAAAATCTCCGTTTAAACCTCCGATAAGTCATTTTAATTAAGACCATAACAATTTTATATAAAATCAATGTGTACAATGAAATAGTGAGTTAAGAGGATACCAAAATAGCTTCGTGCATTTTTCTATGTACGAAGTTTTCATTGTTTCTTTAGATTGAATAGCTAGAGCTCTAATTTTTAAGTATATGTTTTTTCAATATATAATCTAGGATCGCATAAACTCAGAAACGCGATTGCAAAAAGTTTTCTCGATAGAAAATCTTAGCGAAACAACCTCTCTCATTTTTTATTTTTTTCATTTATCGGTCAATTATCGCGTATTAACTTATGAAATAACTTTAAAAACATAAGTAACTATTATATATAGAAACACGTAAATCAGAATTAAAATATATTTAGTAGATTTTGAGTAAATAGGAAAAGTATCCCTAATTCTTCATTTTCTGTGCCTACTGGCTGTGTTAATATGTACGTGTCGGCGACGATATACGATAATATTGATGTAGGCCCTTAATTAAAATATACCATTATATCATAATTGTTTTCACTTTACTAAAGTTACTTTTTGATAATCAGAAGTAGCATCTATTTTGAGACTTCGTCTAGTAAAATTATGAACTGCCTTAAGCTCAAGAGGCCCATAACAAAAAAAAATGTAGCATAGTATTATTATATAGTATTAAAAATTGGTCAAGTGCGAGTCGGACTCGCGCACGAAGGGTTCCGTACCATTATCTATGCAACATAAGGCAACGTTATTAGTATCGAGCAAGAAACGGTAAAAAAATCATGTTTGATGTATGGGAGCCCCCCTTAAATATTTATTTTATTTTATTTTTAGTATTTTTTGTTATAGCGGCAATAGAAATACATCATCTGTGAAAATTTCAACTGTCTAGCTATCACCGTTCTTGAGATACAGCCTGGTGACAGACGGACGGACGGACGGACGGACGGACAGCGAAGTCTCAGTAATAGGGTCCCGTTTTTACCCTTTGGGTACGGAACCCTAATTATATCTCGTGTACACTGTTTACAAAGCAAGTCACACGCGTGAAAAAGAATTGTGTTACTCAATCTATAAGAATGTGCCTATTAATTTAATTATTATAGTAGAACATAATATTTCAATAAAAAATCAATTTACTACATTTTAGAAGACCATTAACTTTCCGTCGAACTAGAAATCTAAATACTCGCGTACACAAATACCGAGAGACCAACATCCGGTCGTTAATTATAAGTATTTGCTCCAGAATTGAACATCTTATAGGTGATATTAGCAACAACTATTTTTAATATATTTTTAGCACGAGCTTGTATCTGTCTGTCAGGGGCGTAGCGTGCCTTAGTGAGGCCCCGTATAAAAATTATTTGGCCCCCAAATAATTTTTATACTCAAGAGAGGTAAAGATAAAAAAATGTGTGCATAAAATCGATAGAAATATTAATTCATTAAAAAAGAAATTTCTTTTTTTCATTTGTCATTTCTGAAATAATAAAAAAATTGAGAAGTGATTATTAATTTTTGCTCACGCTCGTCGGGGCCCTCATCGCCCAGGGGCCCCGTACAATTAATACGCCTGATAAGCCGGTAGCTACGCCCCTGCTGTCTATGTTCACTAAACTTTAGGCAACATTCCTCGAGGTACTTTATTAATAAACTAGCTGCTACCCGCAACTCCGTAGCTTGGAATTTAGAAATTTTTTCCTGTTATTGCGACATTTTTCACTACTGCTTCGCTCCTATTGGTCGCAGTGTGATGTTATACAACTTATAGCCTTCCTCGATAAATATCCTACCCAACAATGAAAGAATTTTTCAAATCGGATTAGTGGTTCTTGAGATTAGTGCGTTCAAACAAACAAACAAACTCTTCAGCTTTGTAATATTAGTAGGTATAGATAGATAGATAAACTAGCTGTTGGCCGCAATTTCGTACGCGTGGAACTAAGTAACCATACCGTAACAAATTATACAAAAAAAAGCCATCCTCTTGAACCATTCCATCTATTAAAATAACCGCATCATAATCTGTTACGTAGTTTTGAAGATATAAGCTCACATACGGACATGCATACATAAATAACGACTTTATTTTATAATAAGTAAAGATGTAAAAAAAAATTATTGATTACATAAAGTAACCTATCCGACTAATCGATATCTGAACTAAGTGGCTCATAAAACACTGCAAATATGTCTAAATGTAGAAGCCTTTTACCTACTAAGTCAAAAGCAGGGTAATGTTTTAGAATTCTTAGAATGAATATAAACCGGGATCTTGTCCCGCATCCAGAACTGGTTTTACATTTATAAGTCTTCTCGTTCTTGTGATAAAAGATACAAAAAATGTGCAAGATTGCAAAAGGCTTGAGATCGTTGCCTTCTTACTTAGATATTTTACTCTGATGAAGTGCTATTGCATTTGTTTAGCCAATTATATATACTTGTTTTTGCTTCACAGGTATTTATCTAATTATCTGTTAGTACTGAGTAAATACAATTAATTATCAACATTAATAACTTTAACATCCGTTGTGAATGATATCTATAAGTTTATTTTGTTAATTTATTTTTGTGTGCGTCTTTATGGTAGTTCTAGTATTTTATAACGCTTTGCTGTGCCACTTTTTATGGCTAAATTTGTCAGCAGTTTTATTTGTGGGCTAATAAAGTAAGGGCAAGGGAAATGCTATTGCTTGTTTACATGTAATGGTGCATCCCCTATACTACTTTCTTATTTGAAACTATCTGTTGCCTGCGACTTCGTACGCGTGGAATTTATAAAAATTCTCCGTTTTTGCAACATTTTTCACTTCAGTTCATATTCATATATTCATGGACATATCACACAACGTCCCCTGGTCTCAAGCTAAGCTTATATGCTTGTGTTATGGGTTCCAGAATACGTATAGAATACATACTACTTTTCTTTTTGTAAATACATACTTATAATACATAGAAACACCCAGACGCAGTACAAACATTTGTATGACAATTAGAAAAATCACACAAATGATTGTCTCGAGCGGGGATCGAACCCGCTCGAACTCGAAGAATCGAATTGATCACAGCGTGATGTTATATAGCCTGTGGTTCCCGAGATTAGCGCGTTCAAACAAACAAACTCTTTAGTTTTATATTATTAGTATAGGTAATGAAATTTTTATCGAACTAAAAGGGGTAAAGATGTTTTAGAGATGTGAAAAAAATCGTGTTCGACTTAAATACCTACTCGTATGTTTTTTTTTTTTTTACATAAACACATGTTGATGCTTGACTACATTCCACCTGATGTGTTTCTGTTTGCCATGCTGTGAATTGCAAACTACAGCATTTAGTCTATATGTATATCGAATTAAATTGCGATAACGTTAAGAATACTCTTGAGCTATTTCATAGCCTCTATACATAAGATTTATAAATATCCTTAAATACCTAAATAATTCAAGTATTAAGTACACCACAGTCACGTTTAAACTAAAAAAAAATAAACAAACGTGAATAACAACCTTGTATTGAATTTGAACGCATTTTAGAAGAATCAAAGCGTACCTAACTAACTTCTTGGCTGTGAAACGAATCTTTAAGACGGTTCCATTTTGATTCCATTAGAAATTGCACTTGAATTTGCCACAAAATAATTTTAAAAGCGAAAAATGTGATTTGTACAACAACGTTAAAGCGAAAGTAATTTATTAATTTTGCAATTGACTTCCTATGCTTTTATCAATCAAATTGTGGTGGAAAAAGTGATCACCGCAAGCGTGACTGCTGACAAGTCCCGCTTGCGGTGATCACTTTTTCCACCACAATTTGATTTATTAAACGTTAAAGCGAATCAGGCTATTCCTTTCTTTATGTAGTAGTATTTAAGTAACGAGTTATTGATATAAAATCTATGCTTAAATTATAAAACTGAAGAGTTTGTCTGTTTCAACGCGCTAATCTCAGGAACCATAGGTTTGATTTAAAAAAAATTTTTAGCGTTGGTTAGTAGGTACATTTATCGAGGAAGGTTTTAGGCTATAAAACATCACGCTGTGAATAGTAGAAACGAAGCAGCAGTGAAAAAATGTTACAAAAACGGGGAAAATCTACTGAATCCCATACGTACGAAGTTACAAACAGCATCTAGTATCGTATGAATTTAGATTTATATAAAAATGTAGTACGTACCTTTTTGACCTCTGTTTTTACAAAGGGTTATTTAATGAAATGATTAACTTTTCTTCAACTTATGAAATTAAATAGAATAGGTATCTACTTCGTCTAAGTATTGTCCTCAACACAAGTCCTCAATTATGTATAATTGTGAAGAATATTCATCCATATTGTTACGTGCTAGGGTTCGAAGGATTTGGAGAGAAAGACCTGCTGACTCTTTTGAAGACTTTATTCACTAGCACTAGTTACACACTAAGCACTAGGTCCAAACACTAAGCACTAGGTCCAAACACTAAGCACTAACAATGTCCTAGATCGTAGCCAAGTTGTAGGTTTCACTGGTATCACTCTTGATCACTTGTTTTCGCTCTCGAAGTCGCCTTTATCGTAGCTCGAACTGAACTGCCCGGGCTCGCCCCCTGCCGCTATTTATATGCGCCGAGACGAGTTCCAGACTATTCCAGAATGTTCCCGACTATGCGCGAACGTGATCGCCCGGAACGAATGTTTCTAGAAGGTTCGAGCATGTACGGTAGTTCCTCTAACGCCATCTAGTATCTAATAGGGGTTTCACTTTGTTCGGTTATTTAATTGGTTTTACTAGTTGCTGCTAGATGGCGCTAGATGGCGCTAGCTCCTTTGTGTTTTGTGTGTTCGTAACACTACTCCCCTCTTAGAGATGCTCGTCCCGAGCATCGTTGTTACTACCATGGTAGCGCGCCAGACGGTCTATGTGTACCACTTTGAATGTCCCTCTTGGTTGCTTTTGAATCCTATAGGTCACATCATTCAGTCGGGTAACCACTTTGTATGGACCGTCCCACTGGTTCTGCAACTTTGGAGATTTCCCTTTCCGGCGAGTTGGGTTATGCAGCCACACCAGTGACCCTTCCTCGAAGCCGCTCGTGTTCAATTTCCGGTCGTATCTGGTTTTCATGTTCTCACTTGACTGTAACCCATTTTCCCGAACCAAGGCGTGTATATAGCGCATCTTCTCCCTTAAATCGCAGACATAGTCTTGTACAGTCTTTGGTCCCTCCGGTGACCCTCCTGTCAATAGGTCTACTGGTATTCGTAGTTCTCTACCGAAATTGACATACGCCGGGGTAGCTTTTATGCTCTCATGCTCGGCGGTTCGGTAAGACAGAAGGAAGAGTGGTATATACTTGTCCCAATCCTTTTGTTTGTCATCTACCAATTTCGCCAAATGCCTCTCAAGGGTCTGGTTAAATCTCTCAACCATTCCATCAGACTGCGGATGGTACGCGGTGGTCCTCGTCTTATGCATGCCCAAAATTCTGCACACTTCCTGGAACACCTGCGATTCGAAGTTCCTGCCCTGATCAGAATGGATTTCCAGAGGCACACCAAAACGACATATCACTTCTTCGACTAACTTGGAAGCGACTGTTGTGGCTTCTTGGTTTGGTATGGCGAACACTTCGGGCCATTTGGTGAAGTAGTCAATGACGACCATAAAATACTTGTTTCCCGAATCCGTTACAGGAAATGGCCCAGCTACGTCAACTGCAATTCGTTCCCACGGTGCACCGACGTTATACAACCGCAGGTTCCCACGGCTCCTGGTCTGTGGTCCTTTTACAGCAGCGCAAGTAGTACATTTGCGGCACCAATCCTGTACATCATCTCGACAATGCAACCAGTAGAATCGTTCTCGCACTTTTGTTAACGTCCTCTTGACACCTAGATGACCTCCTGATACGCCATCATGTATTTCATGGAGAACATCTGGTACTCTCGTTCTTGGGACAATTATCTGAAGATGGAACTCTCTGCCGTTAGTCTTCTCCCATTTCCGGTAGAGTATTCCGTTTTGGAGTATCAGACTGTCCCATTGCGCCCAGTACGCCTTAGTGACAGCGCCAGTGGGTGCAACCTCACTCCATATTGGTTTTACGTCACCCCGTTTCTTCCATGTGATGATGTGCCGAAGGTCGTCATCTTTTTCTTGAGCCTCCCTCATAGCATCATTCTCCCAGAGACTCAAAGGATTCGTTCTCGTTAGTTTTAATGTTTCTTCATTGCATTCCTGCTTAACACAATGTTTGCAGTCCTCCGAACACGGCCTTCGTGAGAGTGCGTCGGCATTCCCATGTGTCTTTCCGCTGCGGTGTTCCGTCTTGAAGTCATACTCCTGGAGCTGTTCAATCCATCGAGCTACTTGACCTTCTGGGTTCTTGAATTGCAGTAGCCACTTCAAGGCTGCGTGGTCAGTTCGTAGTAAAAACTGTCTGCCGATGAGATATTTGCTGAAATGTTGTAGCGTCTTTACAACAGCCAAGAGTTCTCGTCTTGTCACACAGTAGTTTCTCTCTGGCTTGGATAAAGATTTGCTGAAATATGCAATAACAACTTCTCTTTCACCCTGTTTTTGAGATAACACCCCTCCAATGGCCGTGTTGCTTGCATCCGTGTCAACTATAAACTGACCTTCAGTTTGTGGATACCCCAGGATTGGTGTTTCACACAGATGTTTCTTCAGTTTCTGAAAAGATTCTTCACAAGTCTCATCCCAACTAAATTGTCGTTTATCTTCTGTCAGCCGATGTAATGGCTTGGCTATCTCTGCGAATCCTTTAACAAAACGCCTGTAGTATGAGCATAGGCCGAGGAATGCCCGCACTTCGGTTTTGTCCTTAGGGGTAGGCCATTTTTGAACTGCTTCCAGTTTCTCCGGGTCTGTCTGGATTCCATCACTGGAGATAATATGGCCGAGATAGTTGACCTTGCTCCTGAATAAATGACACTTTTCCGGGTTCAACTTTAATTTGGCTCCCTCTATTTTGGCGAAAACTCGCTCCAAGTTTCGCAAATGGTCCTCGAAGTCGCGGCCGACAATTATGACGTCATCCAAGTAGACTAAGCAAGCCTCTCCAACTAAGCCTGCCAGTACACACTCCATGAGTCGCTCAAATGTGGCAGGTGCGTTGCACAATCCGAAGGGCATGACGTTAAATTGCCATAAACCTTTACCGGTCGAGAAAGCTGTCTTCTCCTTGTCTTTTGGATGAATTTCTACCTGCCAGTAGCCAGACTTCAGGTCTAGGGTCGAGAACCATTTCATGCCACTCAGGGTATCTAAAGTGTCGTCGATTCGAGGTAACGGGTAACTGTCCTTCTTAGTGACATCATTGAGACGCCTATAGTCCACACAAAATCTCGTGCTACCATCTTTCTTCTTCACTAATACAACAGGTGAGCACCACGGACTTGTAGACGGTTCAATAATCTTATTCCTTCTCATGTCCTCCAAAAGGCCTTCAACTTCTTTTTCCTTTGCAATTGGTATCCGTCTTGCTCGTTGACGAATTGGTCTCTCGCTTCCGGTATCTATCCTGTGCTGAACCATCGACGTTCTTCCAAGGTCCCCTTCTTGACTGGAGAAGATATTCGCGTAGCGCTGCAAAAACTTCTTAGCTTTCATGCTCTGCGAATAAGTCAGATTACTCTTACAGTCATCGAGTAGCTTAGTCACTAAACCGTAGTTATTGCTGTTTGCTGAGTCTGCGCCTGTCATCGAACTACACTTTTTCATCCAGACAACTTCCTCGCACTTTCCGATGACGTCACCTTTGTTCAAGCAGATCTCGCGATCACCAAGATTCAAAACCCTGACCACAGCGTTACTGCTTCCACTAACAAGGGTTCTCGCCGTCATCAGTTTTTGTGACGATGTCTTGGTAGGTGTGTCTTCGATCAACACGCATCTGTTTGACTTTTTCTTTCCGGCTGGCGGCAGTTCCACCAGTACCTGAGCTTCCGCTCGTCCAGGTATGATGACCTTCTTTACACATGCGACTTTCCCGCAGGCGCCTCCGAGAATGAAGATTTCTTCTTCGCCACACATGAAAACTCCGTCAGCGACATTAATTCTGCAGTTGTATTTCTTCATGAAATCCAAACCCAAGATGCAATCATCCACAATCTCAGCCACGATTACGTTATGAGAGTATGAGGACCCCCCTACATACATCGTAACTGACGTTTCTCCCAGGACGGGTATTGGCTGACCGGAAGCAGTAAGAAGCCGACAGTTAATTCTCCTCTTGTGTCCCGTTGCGGTTTTTACCAGATTTGGGTTCACTATTGTTCTAGAGGCTCCTGTGTCCAGAGTCATTTTGCAATCCGTCCCGTTAATAGTCCCCTGAATCGCAAGACTATTCCCGCTGCATGCCTGGGAGATAACAGTTATCGGGGCTCCCTCCGCGTCAGCCAGCACTCGCCCCTTAGTCCTGGCTTTTATTCGTTTCCCTGATCCCGGGCAAGGGACAAAGCCCCCTGCTTCTTCAGAACCTCTATTTGTTCCTCGATCCTTTTCATCCTTTCCATCTGGGTTTCCTTCTGCGGGCAGTTGAGCTGAAGATGGCCCCTCTCGCCGCACTTGTAGCACATGGCTCCAGAACTTTTCTTCGTAGGGGCCTTAACCTCCTTGACTTCCTCAGAGACCTCGCGGATCTTATGGGTATGCCGTATGTCATAACGAACAGCCTCGACCTCCAAAGCATGCGCCAATGCTTCCTTTAGCGAGGTATGGTGACGAAGCCTCACTGCAGCTCTGACCTCCAGGTCTTTGATTCCGTCGACAAATGCTTGCACAATATTCGTGTCTACCATCTTGGTGTCGGCTCCTGGGTGTGCCTTCCTGACGAGTTTTTCAATTTCCAACGCCCATTGTTGTAGTCCTTCTCCTGAGCGTTGGACTCTGTCACGCAGTTGGGCACGGAACACGTGCTCCAGGTGTCGCTCCCCGTACCTGGATTCAAGTGCCTCCATCAGGTCTTGGAACCCATTTCCTGTATGTGGCAGTGCTTCCAGGACCGACAAAGCTTGCCCTCTGAGTGCAACAGTAAGAGCGGTCAAGCATTGTTCTTCCGTCCATCCGTTGGCAGTAGCAACCGTCTGGAATTGCTGACGATACGCGTTCCAGGAAGTAGTGCCGTCGTATGGCGGAACTTTCACTCTTGGTCCTTGTGCCACTCCGATAGTTCCACTAGAGATCGCAACTCCCGTGGTTTCAAGGCGCACTACTTTCTTCTGTAGTTCAATGAGGCCGGTTTTCACATTTTCGACATCCAATCCTAACCCGGTAACTCGTTCTTCCACTACGTCGACATCTTTTCGAAGCTTAATCACCGTGTTACTAACATCATTTATAGCACAAAGCACTTTTTCTTGGAGGTCTTTTTGTTGCTCTTGTGATTCTTGCAAAGCGCCGAACTTGCGTTCTATCAGTTCAATTAAACTTCCTAATTGAAGTGCTGCTTGAGGAACTGACGCTACCGTTCCGCTGGTGGGCGTGGCTTGTCTAGTGGGCGTGGCCTGTGTGGTGGGCGTGGCAAGGTGGGCGGAGCCAGTGGGCGGAGCTTGTCTAGTGGGCGTGGCCGGTGTGGTGGGCGTGGCAAGGTGGGCGGATCCAGTGGGCGGAGCTTGTCTAGTGGGCGTGGCCGGTGTGGTGGGCGTGGCAAGGTGGGCGGAGCCAGTGGGCGCGGCTTGAGTCTGAGTAGGCGGAGCCTGGGCCTGGGTGGGCGGAGCCCGATGGGCGTGGTCGGTGGGCGTGGCATGGTGGGCGTGGCCAGTGGGCGGGTCTAAGGGGGCGTGGTCGGTGGGCGGGGCCTGGTAGGTGGGGCCAGTGGGCGGTGCTTGGTCCACAGCGGGCGTGGCCTCCGCAGCTCGTTGTGCCCTTGTCCTGACGCCCTCGAAGTCCTCTCTCGGAGTCAATGGCATCTCCAAATCTCACTTCCGACACCAGTTGTTACGTGCTAGGGTTCGAAGGATTTGGAGAGAAAGACCTGCTGACTCTTTTGAAGACTTTATTCACTAGCACTAGTTACACACTAAGCACTAGGTCCAAACACTAAGCACTAGGTCCAAACACTAAGCACTAACAATGTCCTAGATCGTAGCCAAGTTGTAGGTTTCACTGGTATCACTCTTGATCACTTGTTTTCGCTCTCGAAGTCGCCTTTATCGTAGCTCGAACTGAACTGCCCGGGCTCGCCCCCTGCCGCTATTTATATGCGCCGAGACGAGTTCCAGACTATTCCAGAATGTTCCCGACTGTGCGCGAACGTGATCGCCCGGAACGAATGTTTCTAGAAGGTTCGAGCATGTACGGTAGTTCCTCTAACGCCATCTAGTATCTAATAGGGGTTTCACTTTGTTCGGTTATTTAATTGGTTTTACTAGTTGCTGCTAGATGGCGCTAGATGGCGCTAGCTCCTTTGTGTTTTGTGTGTTCGTAACAATATTTATGTTGACAATGATCATGCAAGGTTGGATCACGATAGCAAATGTAAAGCTTTTTGTGAATATAAAAAAATATTTTTATTAATTTTGATTATTTTAGAATAAAAATTTATATTATTAGTATTTGTTCTAAAATTTTTTATTAAACTAGGTTTTATTGCAATGGTAATAAAAAGCTGAATTTAGCTCTATTCTATTAATCATATAATTAAAATCATTCTTAAACTGAATAAATTTTTTTTTTTTTTAAATTTTATTTAAAAGGCAAACTGAATAATTTGCTACTTATATAAACAAACAATAAATATTTCGTTGTATTGATCCCACAATTATTATGTATTTAGTATTTTGAATGAAAATTAAAAAGAAAAATTGAGGATCGCAAATTTTATTGTGTCTATCTCGTAAGCGACATTAAATGGGAATAACACGGGATGAAGACATCGACGCGTTCTCATGTTTTTAGGTAGTGTAAGTAATACAAAGTTCCCACAAAATAACTCTGATAAGAATACAATAGCCATCATCCCATTTCCTTTCCAGTGTACAAAAAAACAACTGGAATAGTCGAAACCAAACTCTATATAAACACGTCCTCCTAAAGTGGAGAAGGCCCAACAGTGGGACGTTAATGGCTGAAAAGAAAAGGACAAAAGTAATAGAAAAGGGAAATAACTTATCTTGAAATAATAAATAAATGTTTCCATTAATAATAATCGGATGTTTTGAAGTAGCATTCGAGGTGAGACCTTCGAATGCTGTGGCAAATGTAAAGGTGTGTTTAAACTTCTCATAAAACATAGTTATAGCAAAGCGTTTGACAAATAACAAGGATACTGTATATAAATTATCAAATTAATAAAAAATCTTCAAAGTTACGCAACGGATTTTGATGCGGTCTTTTAATAGATAGAATGGTTTAAGAACCTTCTTCTTAAACCATTCTATCTATTAAAAGACCGCATCAAAATCCGTTGCGTAACTATCTGTTGCCTGCGACGAAACCAAATTTGTATAGATAATACAAAAAAGCCTTCGCTTTTTTGTATTATCTATACAAATTTGGTTTTTGAATTCTGCTCGTACGAAATCGCCGGTTACCCTTGTTATTCTATAGACTTTATGGTAGGCCCCATATTTAAATGTTTTTGGTTTCAGGTCTTAGATACTTAACACATACTAAAATGATAGCTTTGCTAAATATATGTACCTATGTATAATAACGCATAAATCGTTTACAAGTCGTAAATCTACTTAATATTCTTATTATACTTAGGTAAAAATCAATGGGTTTTGTTAATTCACTCCAGTCACTAACTAAGCATTCACAATTAAGTAGCGCTAATCAGATAACCACATCTCGGTAGATTATAATTAGAATATTTGCTGTGAAACATATATAGTATCAATCCAGGGCTACATTTTGATTTAGTGACTATAGAAAGGCCTTTCAGCAATATCCAGTTCGCCACTGGAAATTAATTAGCATTTTGAAAAGGATTTTCTAAAACCTTTAAGTACAGAAGGTAATTTAAATAATGTTTGTGAATCTATACCAATATTAGAAAGTGGAAGAGTTGTTGTGTGTTTAAACAGGCTAATTTCAGGAACCACTGGTCCGATATCAATATTTATTTCTGTGTTGAATAGTACATTATATAGATAAGAAGGCATAAGCATCAGTAAAAATTGTTGCAAAACGAGTAAAATTTTCTAAATTCAACGCGTACGAAGTCGCAGGCAACAACTACTTTATTTATAAGTTTATTGTATGTACATTATAAACTATAGTTTTTCAAGTATATACTTCAATATTATGGCAAAAAAATGATTAACTTACATGTGTAGTTACAAAAGTAAATACGTATAACGATGTCTGTACGCGAATCCGTTTAATTTTGTGTAAATACATCGTTAAGTAAGGCAGTGGCATCGTATCAGTGTAGGTAAGGAAGGCAGTCGTTGAAAGACAAGCGGCCGCGCAGCTCGCCAGCTCGCATTATTGGCAAAAGTATCGCGACAACGCGTGCGTGCTACATAACGTGCGGCTGTTTTGTGTTCATTACGTGTTGCGTGAATATACAATATGAAGTTTCACATTAAATTATTTGGTGAGTACTATGTACATTAACATTGTATAAACTTAAAATTATAATCAACTAATGAAAGAGGGTTGAGAAAAAACTATTAGGGAATTTTATCTTCTTAATAAAAGTGAAAAACAATGTCTTATTCGTGATCATGATGATTAAGAAGTCATCAAACGTCGGGATAGACTGAAAAAGAACACACTAAATAGTTAAAATAATTAAAAAGTAGCATGTGCTAAAGCAATTATTACTTTAAATTTTCGTTAATACGTTTGCGCGTATAACTCTCAGAAACAACTGTACATAATATTTGATTGCGGTTAATAATTAAGTTTGGTTTAGTTGTAGTACGCACTTTAGTTGGGTCATATAATTTCACTATTATAACCAACTTGATAAATGAATTTGTTGATTATTCTCAAATAAAGAAATTCCCTTCAAAGGAAAATTTCTTCTTTTCTGTTTGGCTCTTACAGCGCGGCAGCGTGACGAACAGTCAGTGTTATTTTCGCTTAAGACGGTACGATACCAAATTATGCTCCATACAAAAGTACGGGTATCATACTTCCGTTTTTTCTTCGCGAAAGTTAAACCGATTTTAATAGTTTTTGCGTTAAATTATAGATAAATAGTATATCTATGCTTGTCTCACTTTTTTTTTTCAAAACATAGTAACTAAAAGAAATACGACGATCCGAAAAACCCACTTTTTTCGGTTTTCTTTAGATAAAGTTGCAGCGTCTATCACACAAATTCGGTAAAGTTTTACCACAAAAGAAAGCGATAGAAGCATAGATATACTCTTTATCTATAATATAACGCAAAAACTATTAAAATCGGTTTATCTTCCGCGAAAAAAAAAACGGAAGTACGAAACATCTTTTTTCAAAGAATTTGTAGGTAAAATCCGCTTCATCTATATTTGTCCCTTTCAGCGCGGCGCTCGGAAATAGGGTTAGCAATACCTAAGGCAAATACCTAAATGAGGAGTACAGTACCCTCTTAAACAGAAGGATTACCTGCAATGTAACACAAATTCTTTGTGTGTAGTCATAGTATATTTTATAATATTAGAAGATAAAGTAATTTATTGATTTTGCAATTGACATGCTATGCCTTACTTAACAAATCAAATTGTGGTGGAAAAAATTTACTGCCGCAAGCGGGACTTGAACCCATGACCTCGGAATACCGTTCCGAAGCTTGATTTTTTCCACCATAATTTGATTTGTTAATATTAGAAGATATTCAAAACGCTTCCAAATCGCTTCAGTTAACTCTCATTTTTTTAACAACATGAAATATGTTTGTTAAAATTGGTAGGTCTCTTATTTTTAAGAGTAAAGAAGTACATATATTTTATTCATTTTATTCTATTATAAAAAAACACTGTTGTGACTTAATAATAGAAATATCAGCATACAATTGCACCGTTGGATTTTACAATTGCGGCTTGTTATTGTTATTGAATTTTATTATTTATCTCTATTCGAGATGTCCAAATGTGGTAATATGGGCTAAGGTGAAGCCTAGCCTAGATATGCATAACTCTATCAATGTTCGCGGCCAAGGCTCTAAAAGGTTGCTAACAAGGTTATCCTCTGAAAAAGATACAAAATACATAGTATTTATTTATGTATACAGACGACTAATAACTCTTTTGAAAAAAGAAGTAAGTTTTGTTTATGTACAGTCGAGCACTTAATTACTTTTTGTTAACCCAGACATTTTTACTAGCAGAAATATAAGTATATCTGGAATACCTTTTTGATAAATCCAAGTTACGTTACATTAGGATGATAATAGACTAAATCTCGTGACAGATTGAACTTTTAAAATAAGTTTTATTGCAAAGCGTGTTTTTCAACCAATATTCTCTTAGACTCGAAGCACACTTTAGAGATACCAAACCAAATTGACTCTTTAGTCTCGTTTTAGTGTTAGGTAAATAAAATAACTGAAATACTTTCAAATTATTTATTTAAAAAGTTCGCTAAAATGGGTTCGCGAATATTGTCAAAAGTTGTTATTCATAATAGTCTTTTTACGATAAAACGTTTATTATCTCTCCGATAAAATCTCCGTTTAAACCTCCGGTAAGTCATTATGAATAAGATCATAATTATTCTACTTACTGATAAAAATCCTTCTGATTAATCTTCATTTCAATGTTTTATTAAACTGAAATTATCAATTATTAAACTCGAGAGTTAATTAGCATTCATTTGTCTCTTCTTTTTTTCTTGTTTTAAAAAACTATGTATCAAACCAGTTCGAAATTTAAATTAACTCTTTGATATCTGACGTCCTTGGTTGCTATGTTGCGGCGTAATAAGTGCGTTCCATTATTATATTGCATGATCGTTACGAGTAATATTCAATGTTAATTCTTTTTAATAGTCTCTTCAGTTTCATTCGGTAATTTATTCGATTTCTAAAAGATACCATTTCGCTGGCCTGTATATAAGTACGTACAGAAATTTTATTACTTTGCTATTTTAAAGAAAGTCACAAAAATATATCAGACGATGGGATGACGTTTAAAATTGAGGGCAAGTAACTTTAGTCTAGCTAAATCGTACTTCCATGAAGATGCGTACTTCATAGAATAATGACGTTTCATATGACCTATAGTCTGTATTATAGACACATAGATTAAGCCGACTAAGTGATCTAGCCATAGTTATACACTTGGTTTATCTGTGGCAAGACAGATTTTTCATAATATACATTTTTTTATTGGTCACCGGCCTCCTTTACTTCGGAATTGTATCTGGTCTGCTTATTCTACACTATTGGCATGGGGTTTAGAGTTTTCCATCTCTTTTAAAGGGTGTTATTTGGTTATATTAACCTTGAGCTAGCTCTTACATCTGCTTGGAACAGAAATGGGGTGGTGACGCTTGTATTCTGAATCCGTCATCACTAAAATTAGGTTTTAGTGTGATAATATATTTGGTATTTCTTTTGGCTGTTTAAACATATAAACTATTTACGCTTTGAAATAAATATACATTGTTTTTATGGGTATAGACTTATAGATCAACCCGGACTTCCATAATATGACTTTATCGTGTCAGTAGCTAAATTAAATGTTTTTTTTTTATATTTCAATTAACAAGCAGCACATTTAGTTGGAAGCTTTAGTTGTAAAACAAGGAATTTATTCATACATGCCTATTAGATTAAACCATGATAAATCCGTTTCTAATTTTATATTTCTGTCAATTATAAACCGATTTCAAAAATTCGTAAACTCTTTGAAAGATACTTCTATGATTCTCTCTATGTTCTATGATACTCTTACTGTATGTGTGTTGTGAGAGGCTCACGCCCATATATACAGATCCATACACGGCACGTTATAAAAATAGTCAAGATTTTTTTTCGATATTTATATATTTCTTGTATATATGTCCCTATTGTTTGTATGTATATCCCTATGTGACTTATATCTTCAAAACTACGCAACGGATTTTTGCGATGTTCAATAGATTGAGTGGTTCAAGAGGATGCTGTGTTTGTATAATTTGATGAAGTTTGCTTTTTAAATTCTACGAGTACGTAGTTGTATGCAACAGCAATAACCCTATAAAGGGTATAATATCTCTTGGTCATAGTTCCAATATTTTAATGAAAAGGCTTTGTTTTGTCTACATTGTATAATGTGTATGTTTACGTCAGCGGTGCCTGACCTCAACACATCTTTGATTGTTTAATTTTATATTTATAAAGCTGTTGCCAATACGTGTCTTGCTGTAAATAAATATTAAAAGAGAACTGTCTATTAATACTAAATAGTTTCTATGTTATTGTATAATTGTAAAATCTGAATTATCTCTCAGTTCATTAAGTGTATGTCTGCCTCCGTCACTTCAGTAAAGCATTTGCTCTACTGTGCCACACTGACAGCTGACGCTGACTAAGAGTATAGGCGTAAAATTCAGTTTTGAGTATTTCGTCTCTCACAAAAAGGTATCATTTGCTTGTTTCTCCTTTTATCCTTTACTTGGCTTTAACGACACAGTTCGGAAGAGATGCGGTGTCACTTGTGTACCTAATCCATTACCACTTCTAACTAATTATTTGTTGCAATAATTATTTCACTATAGGCCCGTGTGGTGACGGATTAAGAATACAAATGTCACCACCCAATTTCTTTCCCAGAGAGAGAGCCAGCTAAGGGACAATATAAGTGGTTTTTAGGGTTTCGTACAAACCCTTATAGTCTCACTACGGTGTCCGTCTGTCTGTCTCTCCGTCTGTCAAACTTTTTTTACTCCGCAATGGCTGAAGGTATCAACTTGAAACTCGTACGACATGTAGATCTGCGATGATGCGGTCCCTTGCTGCAAAAAACACAATCAACCTTTTACATCTACGCATTTAAAAGTTATAACGTATAATAAATTTGACAATAAATTAAATAAAAAAAAAAATATCATAACTGGCCAGTTCCTCAAGTAAAAGATTTTAAAATCCTGCTTTTTTGTGTTCCGCTAATTGTGCCGGTGTGTATATTTATTTGTATTTAGTTATTTATGTTTTTCGGTCGAGTATGTACGGAACCCTGAGTGTGCGAGTTTACCTCGCTCTTGACAGGTTTGTTTTATCTACTGTGAGAGACGGAAAACTGTGCCAACCCTGTGCCAACACGCCTGGTCGGCGCGGCAGAGTAAACCATAATCCCTCCCAAAGTGGAGGAGGCCCGTGCCCAACAGTGGGATGTTAATGGGCTAGAGAGAAGAGGAGGGCAAGGATCTTCACTCAGAAATAGTGCATTTGGTTTATTATACGCTGACTAGGTAGACTAGACTTGTATAAAAATAAGTAAATATTCATGGACATTTTATGTAGCATCCATTGTCCTAAGGCAACAGTTACAAAATTTTTCTCTTGCGGTTTGTACCTGGTCATAATTTACTGAAGCATCTCTTACAGTTCTTATGGTATTCTTAATCTTTTGCCACATGGACAGTACTTATCCTTGATCTAAAAAACATTTTAATATGTTCTTCATCTGTTATCATACAGATAACATATCTATCTACAAAATGGCATCTTTTATACTCGTAACATCAAATCTTGTATTTATTAAAAAGATACTCATTTTATTTTATGTAAATAACTAGATGTCACTCCTCAACTACATACGCGTAGTATATGAAATATACACCAAAACTTAACAAATTGTACAAAAGAACCACTGTCTTGCACCACTTTATTTATGGAAAAGAATCGCATCTAAATCTTGTGTAGTTTTGAAGATATAAACTCACATAGTGACATACATACAGAAATACCGACTTTGTTTTATCTATATCTATATACTAATATTATAAAGCTGAAGAGTTTGTTTGTTTGAACGCACTAATCTCAGGAACAACCGGGCCGATTTGAAAAATTCTTTCAGTGTTAGATAGGGCATTAATTGAGGAAGGCTTTAGGCTATATAATGACACGCTACGACTAGTAGAAGCGAAGCAGTAGTGAAAAATGTTGCAAAAACCGGGAAAACTTTCTAAATTCCACGCGGACGTAGTCACGGGCAAAAGTTAGTAATAACTAAAGATGATAACGCTATGTTTGAAAATTAAATCTGTTTGCGTTCTGAACATTTTCAGTTTCATATTATTATGCTAAAATTCTTCCTCAAATAAATAAATGCATGTTAATGTTTCACGTGCATTTTTTTTTAAACTTCTGTCTTCGAATGTTTTGACTACGGAATGAGCAAAGAAGTAGGTAAAGGGAAAATATAAGGAAAACCAAAATTTAAATAGCGTTTATAAGTTGTACTTTTGTTAGATCAGTTCAGTAAAATTACCAATGAATTACATATCACAGTACAATGCAACCCACATGAATTAAATCACAATGATAAACAATAATAACTTTGCTTTAAATTTTGCTTTAAAATGCAAATTGACACATACAAGTGAATTAAAAGAAATAATCTACGTTTATGCCATTTTTTTAATGTTAATAATGCGCAAACAGGTTTCATTAATACCTAAGATTTGTTATCAAAAATCGTGTTTATAACATGTGATATATTTGTGTTTTTGTGTAAATGTTTGAATTAAATAGGCAATGATACAATGACCATATAGAAAGAGCATAACTACCAACAACGCGACAGGACTGTTACTAAAAAAATATGTAAAAATAACACTACTGGTTAAAAAAATATATGACGAAATTATTCTGGTATATTTCGCAGTAAGTGTTATTAATATTACAGATACTAGCTGTCGCCGGCGACTTCGTACGCGAGGAATGTAAAAATAATTCCCCGATTTCGCAATATTTTTCACTAATCTTTACTCCATTAGTCTCGGCGTGATGTTATATAGCCTATAGCCTTCCAAGATAAATGTACTATCCAACACTGAAAGTAATTTTTAAAACGGAGCTGTGGTTCCTGGGATTCAATTTTTCCCCGTTTTTGCAATATTTTTCACTTCTGCATCGCTCCTATTGATCGTAGCGTGATGTTATATAGCCTATACCTTTCCTCGATAATTTTACTATCCAACACTGAAAGAATTTTTCAAATCGGGCCAGTACTTCCTGAGATTAGCGCGTTCAAACAAACTCTTTCGCTTTATAATATTATTATTTATTTATTATTATTATAAGTACTAGTATAGACTAGCCGTTGCCCGCAACTTCGTTCGCGTGGAATTCACTAAACAAAAAACCTCAACAAATTGTACAAAAAAGCCATTCTCGTAAAGCATTCTATCTATTGTAAGTGTAAGTCCGTTTATTTGTAAGTGCGTTTGTATAAGCTGGTTAAAAATTTATTTAAAGAGACGTTTAATAAGCCTTGTAGTTTTTTCTGTTGTATATATTTTTACATACCTATATACTTTGATATCTAGAGTGTATTATCGTTACCTTGAGATTGAGTTGTTATGATAGCATATTCGTGGGAGGGATTTTTAGAGGTTGTTTCTGCAGGAGACAAGACAATGCGGGTAAAGGGTAAGATAAAAAGGTATTCGTTGTAACATTATAGCATCATTATTTAGGGTTTTATTAATGAAATGAAATGAAAATGAAATGAAAAAGGGTTTGATCACTCACTAATGGAAATAGCGTATTGTTTCATAGATTTACTGGATCAGTAATGTAATTTTCGATACCTTATTCTGTTGCTTTGCCGCAGAAATAATTACGAAATGTTAATGTTAGTTTTCATAGCGTATGTTGACAGAATATCACCTGTTATCCGGTATCTGTGGTTTTCTTGGTGTTACAATGTAATTACCACTTATGCCGCAGAGGTATTAACGAGCGACTTCTCATCAAGATAGGGTATCAAACGTAAGTAGTCATGTAGTATAAGCTACTATACTAAATACTTAGTCGCCTTTAACGACACTTACGGGAAGAGATGGGGAGGTGCAATGATGCAAATTGTTTCATTTGATTATTATTGGCCCCATCCCTATTGGTTTCTCCGACTCTGGTATGAAATGGTGAATACATAACAGACAAAACATGTTCATTCAAGTAAAATAGCTGTCATCCAGAAAAAAAGAAATGAAAATAGTATAAGTGTTATTCTCTGTCTTTAACCTATTTACGTCACATTACTGGGCACGGGCCTCATCATGGAGGGATTATGGTCTACTATAGATAGATAGATAGATAACTCTTTATTTGCACAAACACCAATTTTACACAGAATTTTAAAAATACAGTCTTAAAAGCTTTTGTACAAAAGGCGGCCTTATCACTAATGTGATTTCTTCCAGTATAATGGATAGAATCTAAAATAGACATTGCGGAGGTTGTTGGTGTATTCTACGTTATATATAAATTATATTGAAAAATATGAACAAATGTATAAAACAAAAAATAAATTAACATACATATACATAAGCACACTAATAAATAAGTAAAACCTACTAAGTATATAATATACATACACTCTTTATAAATACTAAGAAACAGATTACATAAACACTATTATAACGATAGATAATAATTCGATAGTTTTAGCTTAAAATTAGAGAGAGACTGTGCTTGTCTAATTTGTATAGGTTACTACTACCATAAATAAAGTACTAATTCATTCATGCTACTACTATACCGCGCTAACCAAGCGGATTGGCACCGGGTTTATTCTTAATCCGTCACCACACAGATAGATAGTTTAAGTGTTGTTATGGAACTAGATTTGTTCGCAGAAAACTGTTTTGATCTGCAACGTTCCATTGAAAATACAACCTGTTGGATAGGTATTTGTGTTGACTGGTTTGCCCTTGATAATGCCGTATAAAAGCAGTATAAGTTTACTTCATGGTACAGTGGTTTTGTTACAGCGCGTCTAATAGCTGAATGTAAATGAATAGGATATCTGCCAATTCATTTTTTCTATGCTTAATCATTTAAAATGACGACAATAATTTTTTATTTTACAAACATCACTTAAATTATACTTCTAACTTGGCTTTTCCAAAGTTATTTCTTGACGTAAAGAAATACAGTGTTCAAGTAAGTACAAGTGTGCAAGGTTATATACCTATAGCTGCAGATTAACCAGATTGTGGGTACTAGTTAAATCTTGAAGACACGTAAATTTAGCTTGGCTAAATTGTATTTATTTATGCTCTAATGTACACAAGAGAAGATAACAACAGAAATAAACTGGAAAAAAAAAATGTACAAAGGCGAGCTTAACTCAAACCTGAGTTTTCTTACAGCAAACCCTTGAGTGATAGAGATATGAGATGATGGATAGATTTGGTGTACAACAGCGTCTAAAGTATTATATAAAGATATTTTAAATTGAATACGTACTAAAGATACACAAATACAATAAAATACACTTACACATATACACAATAATATAATAGTACACAAACATAAATACATAAACATACATACACAACTACATAAATACATAATCACAAGGAGAGGAAATATTTCTTAAGTCTTTTCCTGAAGACATCCTTAGAAGAACTGGCTCGTATAGAATGAGGAAGAGAATTCCAGAGGCGTACAGCATGAATAGTAAAAGAACCATCGTATCGGCTAGAAGTATGGCGAGGAGTACTTAGAAGAAGAGAAGAAGTAGTACGACAGGGTTTGCCTCTAGGAATGATATACTCAAATCTTTCCCGAAGATATTCTGGAGAATTAGGGTTGTGGAGTATAGATTAGAGGAGACCCAGAACATGCGAGTCTCGGCGCAGTCGAATCGGTAACCACTCCAATTCGGCCCGGAATCCCGACACATGGTCGTACTTCCGAAGACCAAAAATGAAGCGGATACACAGATTCTGGAGACGTTCAAGCTTGTTGACGAGTTTCTCCGTAGCATCCAAGAAACAGTTATCAGCGTAGTCTATTATAGGCAGAAGAAGAGATTGAGCAAGTGTTACTTTCGTTTGAAATGGCAGAAACTTTTGAAGTCGTTTGAGAGACTGAAACGACCAGTAGACTTTCCTACTGACTTCCATTATGTGGGCTGTCCCAGAGAGCTGAGAGTCCATGATAACGCCTAGGTTTTTGTACTTCATAGACTAATGAAGTTTCATAATTATGATGTATAGCCTGCATCAGAGACACACATAGATACATATTACATACACATATATATTTGTGTGGCTTCAAGCTGAGTGAGTGATATAACCATAGGCATACTATCTGATACATCTGTGCCTCATTTTATTTCAAACATCTAAATTAAATATTTACTTATCATGTCTGTAACTAAGTGAAGAAATAAGCAGCCATGTAATATTTAGTTTTTTTTTTGTGACAGTGAAGAAAACATAAACAAAAACATCTTTCGAAAACTTTCTTTCTCTCTAGCTCATCAACGTTCCACTGTTGGGTAAGGGTCTTCTACACTTTGGGAGAGATTATTGTCTACTGTGCCGCGCTGTCCGGGCTTGTTGGAAAGGATGTTATCGGTTTACAATCGGTGTACAATATCCCTTAGCTGGCTTTTACAGCACCTATGGAAGGAAATGAGGTGGTCACACTTGTATTCTTTGTCACCACACGGACACCTTTACGTAGGTGTCAACTTAATAAGAATAGGAAGTCAAATACTTATTAATATTTCATTAGATGTAATTTCATGCATTTAAATAATGAATACACATATGTACCAATGTATTTACGAGTAACGACCGAAGGAGACCGGAATTCTTGATATTTGCATCTGAATAACAACCAGCGGGATGTGCGAAATGAATCATAACCTTTTAAAAATAAGTAGGTTGTACCGTTAGAGTATATGCCTGTGCTTGTATGTACCGAGGTGTGTTTAATCACTTGAAAGTTTGTGTTCAATATCTGTCACTTTTGTTATTGAGGATCTTTATCGTCCCAAACACCGTTAGGTCTTACGAAGAGCTGATTAAAATAAATATAATATGAAGGCATTGACTTACTTTCAAAGACCTTGACTACATCTAGTTTATCAGTTATCGGTGAAAGTTATAGAATGTTTCAATACTACGCTCCAATAATTGCTTTTTTAAACCTATCATTTGCTTTGAAGATTTACAAGTGTGAAATTAGTTACTTTATGTAAAAGCGTATGGACTATAATCAGCTTAAATAAAATATGGTTAAAATTCACTCATAAATGAATTATTGATTTTAAAGAATGCATACAGCCTACATTGTTTTTTTTTTTTCATACCAATAACTTAATAAATACTTTGAATGTACGAAAAATTGAATTATATTGCATTAACATAAATAATACATAAATTATTAGATAGATATACGTATAATGTTTTACTCGAATAAGCAAAAATTTATATATTTAATAATATATTTATTAGTGGTAAGGTTTTTTAATAAGTATTAATAGACATACTTAACAGCTAACTTTTATGTTTATATGCGAATAATATGGCCTATAAACGTAAGTATTCGCATATCAGTACTTTTAATGTCCAAGTCGTAATACGAAAAAACCGGCCTAGTGCAAGTTAAACTCTCATACGAAGGGTTTCGTATCGTTATTGTCATAATCAAGGAAGAAGAAAGAAAGTTTTTATTGCTGCATAAAAAAACAAACAATTTACATTACACCTTATAATTAGGTACAAAACAAATTGATTAAAAAGACTATCATAAATACTTATAATTTATATTTTTGTAATAGCAGCAATAGGGCACCTGTTTCAGCACATGTCAGATCTTTAAGATCTGACGCTGATTTTCAAACTGGGCCTTTTGACATAATGTGGAATAATATTATATCGTAGAATTATTTTTAAAACTTAAGTAAAATCTGGTTAACTGGTTTAAAAATTAAAATTAAATAATTTTGGAATATTTCAATTAGGTCGTCATATAATCGTCATATTGTTGTAATCATGACGTCATCTAAGGCATTATCATCATCATTCACGGTCGCTCTTTGAAGAGCGGAGCGGAGTCTTCGAGACGACGAGTAAATGAAGAGTACGACCAAAAAGAAGAAGCGATCATCAAGAGACACTGAAAAGATTTGTTGTATGTGAGCGCCTTTAAATATTTACGGTCTTATTCATAATGACTTATCGGAGGTTTAAACGGAGATTTTATCGGAGAGATAATAAACGTTTTAGCGTAAAAAGACTATTATGAATAACAAGTTATGACAATTTTCGCGAACCTATTTTAGCGAATTTTTAAACTTCCAATAAGTCATTATGAATAAGACCATTAATATATTCTAATTTTTAGTATATGTAGTGATATGTAGTGAATATTTGAAGTCTGTATTCCTGGGAAACGTGTTCACGGATGGGTGGATATTGAAATCTTAGTTATAGTATTCAGTTTTACCTTTTGATACGCAACCCTAAAAATGTGTACATAATAAAGTATTATGAGGTACGAAAGATAAACTGGATGTAGAGTCATTATGTTGTGAGGTTGGCGCCGGCTTGCGGAGTCGTCGCGGCCGGCGCCTGTGTCGCTAAAGCCTGCATTCCTCTACTTTCACCGCTACGTGTACACACGGACATACAGATTATTTTAAAGTATCTAACACTAACATAGTACGCAAATTCTTTACACATTTGCCCAATCATTACTTATTATAAAACAAAATAGTTATTTTTGTAGGTATTTTTTGTTTTTTTTATTTTTTTATTCATGGACATTTCACACAACGTCTTCTGGTCCCAAGCTAAGCTTATAAGCTTGTGTTTTGGGTACCAGAATACGGATAGAATACATATACTACTTTTTTTTGTAAATACATACTTATAATAATACACAGAAACACCCAGACGCAGTACAAACATTTGTATGACATTTATAAACATCACACAAATTATTGTCCCGAGCGGGAATCGAACCCGCGACCTCTTGATCGGCAGTCCGTTACATGAACCACTCAACCACGAGGCTCGTCAAAATGTATGACCCTATGTGAGCTTATATCTTCAAAACTACGCAACAGATTTTGATGCGGTTTTTTTCTAAGGATAGAGTGGTAATTAATAATGTTATGAACAAGGCTTCCACAAACTATAAAAATATTAGATATTATAGTCAGATAATTGATGTTTTTGAATAGTCAATTAGTTAATGATTGTTACAGTTTAGACTGTAGGAGTTTAGACTATAGGAGACACAAATTTGATAATAATATGTGTTTTATTACATATTTTCAGATTTGTGTCTACTGTAATATAGAGCGTTTTTGCACTGCTGTGTAAAATTGGAAACAAAATAATATTGATACCTAACTATTCAGCTAAATAAGTAGTAGATGTCCCTTATAGGATAAGACGTAAAAAAGATGATACACTGAGTTACACACGAGATAAATATTTTAGAGCTTCGATGAAAATTTGAGAAGTCGTTTTTGTGAATTCTTTTTTACCACTTTAAAACATTAAAACTAAATACAGATTTATAGCAGAAAAAAAAAACAATGTACCCACTTCATTGTTAGAATTCTAGTCATGCCTGACTACTCATTAAATCGTAAGTGTGCATTTGCGAGGTTAAGTAGCCCATTCAACCGCACATTTACATTAGTGTTGAAGTAAAAAGTTCATTTGCTGATGTCTCGACAGTCATATAATGGTGTCAATGCTTGATTGTATGGACTTGCATAGGTAATCTCTAATGCGTTGTTACTGATATCTCTTAGTGAAATTTTGTACATCTTTGGGGACATAGGAATTCCCCATAGAACGCCGTAACGTGCGACATTACACCAATTGCATCCGATGGCTCGCCACGACTTTGACGATTGCTCCAAGTTGTCAGGCTAACGCTGCGCCTTCCGGGGCGTACTTGCAAACACCTGTTTTACTAAGGATGACCGCAATTTTGGATTTTATCCCGTAGGGAAATACCGGGCATAGCCCTCTCTATAGCACGCTGTTCAACTTTGAGTGCAATCTGTTAACATACGAGGGGAGGTCCAAAAGTTCGTGGAATGAAAGGGTTTTAGTAAAAATGAAACAGTAAATTTATTTTTCCTTTTCAATATAATCACCCTTAAGCTGAATACATTTATTAGATCTATGAATTAATTTTTCTAAACCATCGTAAAAATATTTTTTATCTTTTCCCTCAAAATGAGCCAAAATTGCCTCCTTTACCTCATTGTCGTCGGAAAATTTCCTTCCCCTTAAGTCTTTTTTTAAATTGGGGAACAAATAAAAATCACTTGGGGCCAGATCTGGACTATAGGGTGGGTGGACTAGTGATTCTAAGCCATGCGTGTGTAGAGCAGCCATTGCAACTTTGCTCTTGTGAACCGGCGCGTTGTCTTGCAAGAGCAACACGCCCTTGGTCAATTTTCCCCGACGTTTTTCTTTGATGGCATCCTTTAATTTTTCTAGTATTGTTGCGTAGTATTCTCCGGTTATGGTCCTGCCCTTTTCTTTATAATCAATCAGTATTATCCCCTCACAATCCCAAAAAACAGTAGCCATCAACTTTCCAGCCGACTCCGACACTTTGAATTTCTTTGGCGGTGGTGTCCCCTTTTTATGCCATTGCATGGACTCTTGTTTGGACTCAGGCTCAAAGTGATGAACCCATGTTTCATCGCCGGTAACAATTCGCTCCAAAATCGGTCCAGGATCGTCGCCACACAACTCCAAAAAATGTTTTGACGCTTCGACGCGCTGCTGTTTTTGAAGCGGCGTGAGCATTCTCGGTACCCATCTTGCACTGACTTTTGTCATACCCAGGTGGTCATGTAGGATTCGCAAAATGGTGGTATCTGATACTCCAACTAATGCAGATAACTGTTTTTTCTTCAAACGGGTGTCCTCCAGTACAATTTTTTCCACTTTTTCGACGATGTCTGATGTGGTGGCCTCAACTGGCCTTCCTGAGCGGGGGTCGTCTTCAATCGACTCCCGACCATGTTTAAAAAGACCATGCCACTTGTAAATCATTGATTTACTAGGGCACTGTTCCCCGTAAACAGTTTCCATTTCATTCAAAATGGTCTGAGCGTTCTTTCCTTGCTTGGTAAGGAATTTAATGACCGCACGGTGTTCAATTTTCTCCATAGTTTCAGTTTTCTTCCGGATTGACGTGTTTAGCAGGCGAGTGTTCGTAAACGAATGACGCAATAGGGCTGAAACTCCATTTATATACTAATTATGAGTCCCCAATTAGTATGACACTAAGCGAGCGCCCCTATCCCCACTCCATCCCCTCCATTCCACGAACTTTTGGACCTCCCCTCGTACCTTTAATGACGGATACTATGTAAATGTTAATATACGTCACAGATTGTAATAATTATAGCGAATCCGATCATGTCACAGTTTGTCACGGGATCCGCTACCGGCCAGTAATCACTATGTTTCCTATTACATCAATTGAAGTGAGCGTTTCAAGCTATTCATACCAACACAATGAGTTAAATGACAATGGTGGATTGTAACAATGTAACAACTCCGCCCTAACATGATTCTAGAAACTCATGAACTGTTGTTTAAGATATAGGTCCTTAGATAAGTTGTGAAGAACTTCTATTGTTAGCACACGTAGAATGTAAAACCCAACTTCAATAATGTAACCCAAAACCTAGTTCTAGATGGCTTGGTTTTTCTCTGACCTATTAGTTGTATTTGACTGAACTTGAATGGACGATAAACCTTTGATTTTTTTGGAACTAACCATAAAATATTCTTACTCTTCTTTTCACTTTGTTAGTAAAAAAAACCCAAACGTAATGTCTGCTATCTCTGTCTATCCAGTTGATTAACGTCCCATTGTTATGCACGGGTCTCCGCCACTAAGGGAGGGATTATCGTCTATATAGACCATAATGTGTCTATATAGGTATCTATCCTATGTCCTAGTCTATATAGGCATGTTGGCAAAGGGTCTATTTTCGAGTTTTCTGTCTCTCACAGAAGATGTTGTATGTGTACAATATTCTTTAACTATCTTTTACATCACCCCGAGATGGAAATGTGGTGATGACACTCGTATTCTTAATCCGTCACAACACGGACATATTACATGTTACAAAAGGTAATAGCGTTTACCTATTGAGCGTGAAATGTGACAAATAAACAGCAAACAGCTACTACTTGAAAATTTATGACGTATAATTTTTTTATACACATAACATTACGAATTTTATCTTATGCATAATTTATTATCCTTGTACAAATTACCTTTCAAATATGTGACAGTGTTTTAAAATGTTTATAAAATTTAATAACAAGAATAGTAAAATCCTAATTCTACCTATATGTATTTTAAAATGTAATAATTCATTCATAATTAATGAGAAAAAGAATTACCGAAGATAAATTAACAATTAAACACATTTTATTTGTGCATTAAATTATAATAATTTTTGATAAACCTCACGTGAATAATTTTATTGTAGAATTTATTCATAATCGAGATAATTTATTAGTCTGCTAAACATTATTTGGTCGTACTCTGTGTCTGGTTATTTTTCTGTATAAGTTATGCACCGTAAATAATTACATATGTATTTACGAAATAAAACTTATTTAAATAAATACTCTGTGCATTTTATACTTAAATTGAGGTTTTTGAACGCTGTCTAAAAGTTAGTTTATTTTATTAAAACGCTTTTATCAATATCTATCTATGTAACACGAACTCCTCCTACAACATTCAGATTAATTTGAAACTTTTGCGTCAAAATCAAAGACCGATGGCATTGCATTATATTAAAAAAAAATCTTTAGTTTTTAAATTCTAATCTCGTATTTGAATTATGATGGCAGTGAATCAGTGCGTTCCCTTTTTAAAATTACAATGGTGTTTTCTTTTTATTTTATGAAAAATTTTAACTGTATACCTACCTAACAAAATAACAATTCAGACTAAGGTATTCTGGAAGCTACGAGTATATCTAGGATTGTTCAAAAACATATATGGAAATGACGGTATTATCCACTATCGAATAAATAAACATTACATAATTAAAATTTGTAAGTTGTAAACAAATAGTTCTAGCAATGGTACCAATTCTACGTGCTAAACTAAATTTGACTTAGGTAACTAAAAAATGAAATTAGCTTTTACGTATTTTGATTAAATGACTATTCTGTTATGCACATTTATTAATTAAACTCTTTAGTCCATAATATACAGATTTTCTAATAAAAAAGTTCCGTTAACATTGCCGAATTGTGTTATTGACACTATCAATTTTCATTTTTTAGTTAAGTTTAGTTGTGCACGCAGAATCGATACCAATATTCGATTTAAATTTATGTAATAAAAACATCAAACCCTTTACCTCGATATCTACTGTTTACGAGGAAAAAATATTAAGTTTGCAATGTTACATTGAGAGTCAATGGCACTCCATGATGTCAAGGTGATTTTAAACAAATTCGAACTATTACATCACTTAAATGAATATACATATTAATATAACATTTCATCACGGCTTAGATAAAACATTCTGTTGAAGTCTGACGCCTGTCATAACATTTGTTTGTGTACCTATGTCGAAATAAACCTTTGTAATTAACACATTTATAAAAAGCTAATGATTGCCACGCTTTACTTTTCTGTTCGCGTGGATTAAAAATAAATTTGTTATAAGTATTTTAATATAGATATAATACAAATATTTGCGAGACAAAATAAAAAAATTGGTCAAGTGCGAGTTGGACTCGCGCACGAAGGGTTCCGTACCATTATCTATGCGACATAAGGCAACGTTATCAGTATCGAGCAAGAAACGGTAAAAAAATCATGTTGGTTGTATGGGAGCCGGGGGGCTCCCATACAACCAACATGATTTTTAAAATAAATATTTAAGGGGTTAAATATTTATTTTATTTTATTTTTAGTATTTGTTGTTATAGCGGCAATAGAAATACATCATCTGTGAAAATTTCAACTGTCTAGCTATCACCGTTCTTGAGATACAGCCTGGTGACAGACGGACAGCGAAGTCTCAGTAATATGGTCCCGTTTTACCCTTTGGGTACGGAACCCTAAAAATCACACAATTAATTGTCTCGTATAGGAATCGCTTCCATGAACTTGTGAATTGTAAGCATTATACCACGAGACCCGTCATAAATATCTGCAAGCGATCGGAAACTCAACGTGATAGTAGTAGAGCGAGTGGATCAAAATATATTGCAGTGGAATAGCCCAGCTATCGAAGGTACATATTTCTGTCATCATCTTTTACTTCCCGCTGCGACCTCTGTAAGGTTTTTAGCATCATGTTTCAGTTAGTCAATGTGTTGTTTAAATTGATCTGTAGTCATTTCATGTAGAATTCAATTATTGCGGTTTGAGGTCACCGTCGTAAAACAATAATAGGGAATTATTTCAGTGTTTGGTTTTACAAGTTTGCTTTGTTTACTATTGGGTATTTTAACTATTAGTTATGTAAAAGAAGGGCATCAAATATAGAAACAATATTTAGTCTTATATCAATAATACATTTTAGATTGCTCTTAATATTAAAAAATGAACGTTCTCTTGGCCCAAGTTAAGCCTACTACTCAAGTTATGGGAATCAGAATACAGATGCGTGTTTTAAATATACCTTAGCTTAGACAATACCTATATAATAACCTAGCTTCTCTAAGAAATGTATATATTAGGTTATGATATTGATTCTTTGAAAACGATGCCTATTTGACCAAAATACCATTATCTAATCCAGTTAGTAAATCCTACGTAATATATTGTGACAAAGACTTATGCTGTTAAATCCAAAAGGTAGTAAACTTTAGCACAAAATGTAAACGTGTTTCCAAAAAAGCTTTTTAGCAAAAAAAACTAACCTACAACCATTGACGACTGGCGAAGCGTCATGCGAATTAGAGATTATTAATTTCACTTACATCTCGTCAAAACGTAATCAAAATAAGTATGTTCTCAATATGTCAGTTATGTTTTTACTTTCGCTTCACCTTATTTTTTATTTAACCTTAATCTATAATGACAGACAGACATAATTTTCAATAAACATATCTAGTTATGTACAGTGCAATGAACTAGGTACCAGTTTTATATTAATATGTGTGGTAATGACAATATATTCGAAAGTTTATCTTCCGGATACTTGTTTTGCAAAATATTCTCACTTATCTAAGTTTTAAAGGTGACTATTTCCGCATAAAAGTATGTAACTATAGTGCGGGTGTATTTAAGTGAGAACTGTTCGTACAAGTGAGAACAATTATACTTATTGATCGCGTGAAATTTGGAAACCATACCTTAATAACTCATATAAAACAAACTAGAGCGGTGTCAAGGGACACCTGGATGGAACACAGTTCCTTTGTTAAATACAGGTTTTTTGTACATAATAAATATTTTTTTATTATTTATTATGTACAAAAAACCATACCACCACCACACTGTTCAATCTGAAATAGAAAGACGAAACGAAAATAACTGCCTTGCTTTCTATGAGAGACACACACACACACACACACACAGAGAGAGAGAGAGAGAGAGACAGAGATACATGCGCACGCCGCACGGCTTACAACTACACAATACACATATAGCAAAAAGTGTCGTTACAACTTTTGGTCTTAATTATTACCGTCTAGCCCCTAGCACCTAATTTTGAAGACATTAACTCATATAAGGACATACACACAAAAAAGTAAAGATTCTAGCGAAACATGCTAAAGAAATAACGAAACAAGGGCATGTTTTGAAATGTTTAATTTATTGCTTCTTTCAAAAATAATAGATAGAACAATATTTGTTCTCGATTTTTGTGTTTTTTCTTAAACTACGAAAAAAGTATTGAAACAACAACTCCGCCTTCCCTTTTTCCAACTCCCTAGTTCACTAATTTATATTAAGTATTGTGCGATCGATGTTAGAGATCCATTTTATACATATAAACACTAAGATTTCCGTATTAATCAACGGTTGATCTCATCATAAATTAATAGCTATGAAGCGCTGCGAGGTTGCTAAAATAATTCAAATTTATTTCATAATACTTGTTTACGCATTAACATATTGATTTGCATGTCAAAACGGCCAGGTAGAGTTAACGTAAATAAGTTTTTAACCGGAATGCCATGTTTGGCAATATTTTATTTACTTCCGTTATTAAGGAACTAAATAACTTTCAGGGATGCAAGCAACTTGTATCTACATAATAATATGTATCATAATATTATTGTGTCATCGAATATCATCCAAATTGTATCTGGAGAACTAAATCTAATAAACCTTTTCAATCAACAACCAGTGTGTGTTTGCATAGGATTTTATTTGATGTTTTTAGTGTCCCAAAAAAGAATTTATGTTAAAATAAAACTACTTTTTACGGATTTAGATGCATGTATTTGTTTTAAATTTTGGCCCGACGCTTCGGAGACTGCAGTCACAGCTCAATCTCACCCGTGACCATGGTGACTGCAAAGTCTCCGAAATGATTGAGCCGAAATTTTAAACAAATGAGTCGCGCAAGTTTTAGAGAATATTATGGAAGTTATGTTTTTTATAATGAGGCCAAAAGTTTGTCCTAGGACTAGGTGTTGTGTTAGGTACTAGGACAAACTTTTGTACACATTAATTGGATTTACCAGATAGTGAAATCCCTACGTATTAAAATATGATATTCAAATGACATGTAGTTTTCGCTAACTGCAAATGTCATTTTTACAGGCAATAAAACAAGTATTCAATTGAGAAGAAAAATTAACAACAGATAAATAAATAAATATTAAATAAATATTCATGGACATTTCACACAACGTCCTCTGGTCCCAAGCTAACCTTATTATGCTTGGGTTATGGGTACCAGAATACGGTTAGAATACATATACTACTTTTCTTTTGTAAATACATACATATAATACATAGAAACACCCAGACGCAGTACAAACATTTGTATGAGAATTAGAAAAAGCACACAAATGATTGTTCCGAGCGGGAATCGAACCCACGACCTCTTGATCGGCAGTCCGTTACATAAACCACTCAACCATGAGGCTCGTCAAAAAAGATAGAACGTATTTTACGCAAGATATGTAAGTGGTTTCCAGGTGGCTAAGTGATGTAGTGATAGACATACCATCAGGGGCCCAAGTCTGCTATTACAATGTTGCCATAATGATCAGTCACTGACGCAATTAAGGCGCTATAATGGCGTCATTTATGACAAAAAAATTATAGTAGACTACCAAACTTGATCAAATTCGCCATTATGCAATCTTGGGCCCCTGGAAATCTGTGACTGGGTATTATATAAATAGTATTTAGTTACTAGTATTAATAGCAATTTAATTGTTTACAGATTTGGTCCCCGCGCGGTTAAACGTCGCTGTTATGATGTTTTTTGCGTGTTGGGTCAACTACATGATGAGAGTTAACATGAGTGTTAATATTATCGCTATGGTGCCTGATGAATCTGGAGCAATATCGTGAGTATTATAAGGTTATTTTCCTATAACGAAAGTATTTTGGATTCATATAAAATAACTTAACTAAAAATGAATTGTGTTAGGTGTCAACAACACAATTCGGCGATGCTAACTGAATTTTCTTGTTACAAAAACTGTTTATTATAGACTAAAGATAATAAAATACATCAGTAGTTGTTATAATTTTTAGTTAAGTTTAGTTGTGTTCGCATAATTGCCGCGATTATTAACGTTTCAGGACTCTTTAATATTAATTTACCGATAATACAAGTTATAAAAAAGTATTATTACAATTCCCCATCCTTACAGATGTTGTTTCGATGTCTCGTAGCTTGATTACGATGTTAATCTGTGATTAGAACTTGTGTTTAGTTGGTTTATCCTCAATCTAGTATTTTAATAAACATTTCTAGATAGCCGTGATTATAATGCAGTGATTCCTATGCGACAGATAAGGAAAAATATCACAAATAAAGCATAATGCAGTCTCTAAACCGAATATGATATAGTATATACGTGACTTGGTTGCTAGCTGAGTCGTTATAAGATCTTATTAGCACGTTTATTAAATGAGGTTTTCCATGTAATCTTTACCTAACATAGCAGCCAAAATTATGTACCTGATATTACATAAGATTCTCCGTTTAACAAACTTTCATAACATCAATAAAAGTTAATTGATTTCTAATGTCAAATTATATATCGAAATAAATTAATTCTTAAAGCATCATCTATAGTTATTTTGTTTTGATAATTCTAGAGGTCGCCTTTTTCTTTTCAATCTATAAATGTACCACTACTGCTGGCCTGCTCCTGGTAGGGTATTTGGGCTACTATGCCATGCAGACCTGACCAGACCATGTTTACATAGAGTTTAGTTTCGAGGTTTCCGTCTCTTACAATAGGTGTTATCTACTTAATAGTTCTTTAGTTGGCTCTTACAGTTCCCTGAGAAGTAAGTAGGATAATTACACTTGTATTATTATATCGTAAAGACGAGTAATTATACAATCCAAAATACAAAAGAGTGCAACCGTCGGGCATGTATCGGCAGATGTATGAGGGTGGACAAAGCCAAGAAAGTGTGTTTGGACCGTAGCAGATTACGCTCTATAGTCTCTGCCTACCTCCATGGGAAAAAGGCGTGTTGTTATGATGATTAATTACGAGCCTCGTGGTTGAGTGGTACATGTTGTTGGTACATGACTGCCGATCACAAGGTTCGATTCCCGCTCGGGACAATCATTTCTGTGATATTTACAATTGTCATACAAATTTTTGTACTGCATCTGGGTGTTTCTATGTATTATAAGTATGTATTTACGTATTCTGGTAGCCATAACACAAGCATTTAAGCTTAGCTTGGAACCAAAGGAGGTTGTGTGAAATGTCCATATCCATGAATAATAAAGAAGAACTATTTACAGATCCAATTCGTGTTATACGATACTAACTCGTCTGGCTAGCCGGGTCTGCATGGTTAAATGTTCTCATTTCAAGATTGATTGCCAATTTCAAGTGTAAAGTAAAATACAATTGTGTGGGGAAATCCCGACCATATAACGGACGCTTTTCGCAATATTCTCAAACAATTTGATATTAACTTGCTTCAGTGTGATCATTTCCGTACAGTTTTTACGTAATGTCTTATGGTCTTATTCATAATGACTTATCGGAGGTTTAAACGGAGATTTTATCGAAGTCATAATAAACGTTTTAGCGTAACAAGACTATTATGAATAACTGTTTTTGACAATTTTCGCGAACCGATTTTATTTGTTTGAAACGCACTAATCTCGGCAACAACTCGTCTGATTTAAAAAATTCTTTCAGTGTTGGATAGTACTTTTATCGAGAAAGGCTGTATGAAGGCTGTTTAACTTCAAGCTGCGACTAAGAGGAGCAAAATATCAGTGAAAAATTTTGCAAAAACGGAGAAAAAAAAATTTATTCTACGCGTACGAAGTCCCGGGCAACAGCTAGTCCTACTAATATATAATATTATAAAGGCGAAAGTTTGTATGTATGGATGTTTGTTACTCTTTCACGTAAAAACTACTGAATGGATTTGAATGAAACTTTACCACAATATAGCTTATACATCAGAATAACACATAGGCTACAAATTGGCTGGACCGATTTTGATGAAATTTTATTTTATACAGAATTGTATGGCAAAACAACGTTTGCCGGGGCAGCTAGTAAATAATAAATGTCTCAGTAAATTGACATTTCAGTGTTGGCTTTAAGAACAAACTACATTTTTCTATGTATGTAATGGCACTGCAAATGAATTGACTCTTGACATTATAAATATTGCTTCCTAGTAAAACGTGCTGTACAATTGACAAGTATATCATACATATTCATGCATTTACTTGTATTCAATTTAATAAACCATTATTGCATTATTATACCGGTGATTATCAACAGATAATCTTAATAGTAGAGCAAATCATTTACTAAGAAAACAAATGCTAAAACAAATGCTAAAATGATTTTATTAAAGACAAAATTACCATTTACAACATTAAAAATATTATATAATGCTCAAGCTGATTCAGTAATAAGCTACGGACTCAGCAGCTATGGTAGAACATATAAATCACACATAATAGAAATATACAACTTACAATTAAGATTACTTAAAAAGATTATTCCTCTTCTGTTAAAAATAAATATCGTAATGAATATAAAAAACTGTTTAAACATTGTTGTGTGATTGATGTTTTTAGTAAAATTAAAATGTTTGTCCTGTGTGAGGAGGTTGATAAGATTACTTTACTAAAAGAGCGGCATCGACCGCCACAACTGCGTAGTCTTACTTACCTACCGAAGTATGTCATACCTACATAATAACAATGTATACGGCAAACGCACATGGCAATGTATGTTGCCTACTATATTAAACGATCTACAGGACGTTGTAACAAAAATTGTAATTAACCGAGACAAATGTAAATCGATTTCTCGATTCTTAGATGTTTATACCGCCCAAGAAAAAAAAGAAAAAGAAAATGTTTGTGAGTGATGACAGCGACACATAATATATAGGTATCATAGATAGGTATCATAGATCTGGTTATCCGTAGCCAATTTAAATTTATGAATGCGTCCTGCCGTCTTTCGTGGCGTAACTTTACCCGATTTAGAAAAACATTGCTGCAAAATAGTCATTAAATATTTTAATTTAAAATATTACTTTATCACAGTAATTGATCTGTGCCTTTAATTAATAAAATTGTTGAAGAATGTAAGCTAATGAACACAAGAAAAATATCAAAACAGATATAATTTGGCGAAGTTCGGCATAAAAAACGTTGACGTCTTTTGCCGTCAACAAAACAAATAGGTAATTAAGAAGAAATGTTACCTAGATATTATTAATAAAGTAACCAACGAGGACGTGATTAATATATTTTGTTACTCATTTGCGAAAAAACCGGTCAAGTATGAGTTGTACTCACATACGAAGGGTTAGGTACTTACTTTTATCATAATATACCCCGACCCCAAATGACGGGACAAGGGCAGTAGAATTATTATGATGATGAGTGTTTGGCATTATAGCATCAACTAATTTATTATTTATTTATTTCTTATTTATTACAATGCAAATAGTTTAAAGTAAGTACATATGGTTACAAATAGTTTACAAGAGTTATATAACAACTATACTAAATTGGCTTTGGTACCCATGGTAAGATTTAACTTGTGTTATGGGTACCAGTACCTCGAACATGATAATTTAAAAGGTTATATACTAGTTAAACAGATACAATATTGAAATATTATGTCCTTTGTGTGCTTACATTAGGTACTACAATGTTTAGTCAATATACATAAACTGTGAAATTTTCAGCTCTCTAGCTGTCATCGTTTTAGAGATGCAGCCTGGTAACAGACGGACGGACAGACAAGACGGTAACAACCTAGAGAGGCTAATTGTTACTGGTAAAGTAGACGGGAAGAGGCCGCGTGGACGCAGCCCAATACGGTGGTCCGACCAGATACGCACAGCTCTCAACTCGACAGTTCACAACGCCTTACATGACGCTCGAGATAGGAACAGGTGGAGGAATATCGTAAGAGCAAGGGTATTGCTAAAGGGCGGTCACGACCCTCATTCATGAGGAACACGACGCGAGAAGAAGAAGACCAGACGGACGGACAGATAGCGAAGTCTCAGTAAAAGGATCTCGTTTTACCTCTTGGTACGAAACTCTAAAAAGGAGAATTATCATAATTCATTTTGTTTGGTGTTTCTATGTAGCCGTCCATAAAACTAACTTTCGCTACCTCTTTTTTTGTGCGAAATATATTTAAGTCAAGAATTTACGGTGTTAACCTTTAGACTTTTTGTTAAGACTACATAAATACTGATATGAAATTACTCTACTAAAAACATAATCATGAACTCGTGATCTCAGTGTTAGTTCTACTTATAAATTATATTAAATATGCAAATATTTTATCATTGATATCAGTATCTCAATGTCAGCTAATACCTATAAGCTGACTTATGTATAACACTGAATATAAGACAGTCATCTGATATTGTCAAAGACAAATCTGGGAAATTTAGATTCGCTGCTTATCGAAAAACATATGCACGTTTAAGGTAATACCCATTGTCATTATTTCTTTCTTTTAAAGTTTTAGAAGCTTTATTTATATTTTTTGTTAATTTTGATCTATTATATTACTCTCCTATTGAACGTACCTCTCCTTGTAACTAATATATAATAATAATAATTATCCGGCCTTTATCCCGTTATTCGGGGTCAGCGCATCATGACTATGGACTACTAGTGTTGTTCATGTTGCAAAGGGATTTGGCTGACTTTTAAGAAATATTATCATTTATTTGTAAACCTTATATCACACAACTAACTGTATCGGTTATGCAACTCAAGAAGTTTAATATGTTTAGGAATTCAATTCATGAAATAAATAAAGATTTGAAAACAATATCGCGGAAACAACAACAAAGAGATACAATAAAACGCTTATTTGTATAAAGAAACACCTGACTGTCGGTAAATAATGACAATTTACTGTTCTTAAATGTTATAAAATATAGTCCAAGATAAGACTCATAACCTCCCAGGCCGTTATCAGGTAGTTATACTATGAAATAAAAGTACCTAAACAAAATCGCAATCGCAAGGATCAGAATATCTTTGTCATGGAAATCTTGTACTGTATCTTAATACTAAGTACTATAATAGCAAGGTATTTTAGGTTCCATACCAAAAGGTTAAATGGTATCTTATTACAAAGATTTCGCTGTACGTCCCTCCATCCGTCTATCACCAGGCTGTTTCTCTGGAATGGTGATAGCTAGAGAACTGAAAATTCCACATTTTATGTATATCAATTGATACTACAATAACAAATATTCATCATCAACATTTTCCTACCCTTACACTGTCATTTGGGGGTAGCGATTTTATTGTGATAATTATGGTAATGTGTGTCGTTCGTTAGGAGGTCGCTCGTAGGAGTTAATGTGTGTCGTTGTCCAACCATCACCATTAACGGCTGGATAGACACAGGCCGCCTCCTGTAGGATGCGATCTTGTTGAAACCGTCGCTCAACTTTGTTATGGGCGTGCTATATTATACCGTCCAGTATAGGTACAGTTGCCACTCGGCAAACTTCTTTATCAAACGGTTGTCAGTTCATCTAGCAATATCACAGGTGATATTGGTGATATCACAGCTGTTTGGAACCTCAAGTGGCATTATGTAGTCCTAAATGCCACTTCAGGTTGGTAACCGCAATACCGAGCGCTCTTTTATTTTTTCTATAAAGTATTAACAGTTTTGAAATTCATTTAAACAAAATTTTCTTTGTTATTTGTTTATATTTACTCAATCACGATTCAGAAATGACTCAACTCAACTGTATGCACCAAAATAATAATAAATTTATTACCAGAAATACTAGTTCATGGCTGTTCCGTGTTTCAATTAATAAACTAATAAATACTGTACGAAATGTGTTTATATTTTCAAATGAAATGGAAAGATAATATCGGCTATTTTGTAATAATCATTGTCAAGGCTAATTGCCAAACTTTGTAGCCTAAACTTATTTTACTTCTGTTTTTTTTTAGTTAGAATAAGCAACTTTATAATATTGAAATTTATAGACCTATACCTACATTTATTGCATTTTCCAAGTTTAAGGCTGAACATTGGCTAGTCAGCAGTGGTATTCAGTAAGAAAAAGTAAAGTGAATTTTCGGTGAATCTTGATCACGTGACAGCGCTCCTCTATTTTTATTGGATGAGCGCTGTCACGTGATCAAGGTTCACCGAAAATTCACTTTACTTTTTCTTACTGAATACCAGTGCATGTCACTTTTTATTTCAGCTAGATTAAAAAAATACATAAAATATTGCTAAAACTTAAGCCGCCTTATTACAAAACGTGGACTAAGTTTAAGCCACAGTTTAAGCCTGGTTTTTAAACACTTCAATTGCGCATTTCAAGCAGATTTTTCTCAAATCCTAGATCTAACAACGACCTTAGTCTTAAACCGACGCCAAACTAGTGTCAGAGCGGGTCTAACTATCCAATTCCTCGTAAATAAATTTTGTTAAACCTGGGTTTAACGTTGAGCCGCGTTTTGTAATAAGGGGATTAGGTTTTTTAATATACGTTTGTATATCTTATGCTGTGTTTATGTGGATATTATGGCAGTCACAACTTTAATAAGGGTTTATTATTCTGTTAAAATACATAACATGCATAATATTTATGAATTATCCGCTCACAAAACATCATTACCATTATACCGTCACCCCTTTTTCTTATGGGGATTAGCACAGACTATGGATTCATGTAAATTTTTCTTCTGGGTGGGAATTGAATTATGAACGTGTACCTATAATAAGTAGAATTACTACCTGTCATGTAATTACATGTCCGTGTGGTGACGGATTAAGAATACACGTTTCACCATCCCATTTCCTACCCAAGTGCTGAAAAAGGCAGCTAAGGAATATTGCACACAGATAACATCCTCTGTGAGAGATGGAAAACTCGAAACTAAACCCTGTATCAACACGCCTGGTCAGCGCGGCACAGTAGTCCCTTTCAAAGTGGAGCAGGCCCAACTGTGGGACGTTAATGGGCTGGAGAGGATGTAATTACAGTCGACATAATCGCATAGTTGCTACGCTACGCGATATTATAGTCTATTGTTTGCAATTATTCATTAAAAAGTCGAACTTCTCCAAGACAACAGGAAAAAGGTGCAGCATCTATTTTCCTGTCAATTATTTATTTTTTATTATGTCTAATTAATATCCTTAGTTGAGTTTTAACTACGAATAATTATCATTAAACGTATTTAAGCTATACGTAAGAAAATCACTTTAATTTTACTGAAATTTAAATTTATTTTGTTAGTCAGGTTTTAATTATAGGTACATTTTATAGGTTAGTTATCATATATTTTTTTCTTTTTCATATAATTTTTTCTTTTTCTAGCATACACGGATCGTTAATTTAATTCATGGACATTTTACACAACGTCCTCTGGTCCCAAGCTAAGCTTATATTTCTTGTGTTATGGGTACCAGAATACGGATAGAATACTTAAACTACTTTTTTTTGTAAGCACATACTTACTTATAATAGATAGAAACACCCAGACGCAGTACAAACGTTTGTATGACAATTAGAAAAATCACACAAATGATTGTCCCGAGCGGGAATCGAACCCGCGACCTCTTAATTGGCAGTCCGTTATATGAACCACTCAACCACGAGGCTCGTCATTTTCAATTTTAATACGATTACTGAGTTACCTCGTATATCACTAATTTTCATGATGAATTTGTAGTCTATCTTTCGCAAAGACTATAAACGCAATAATATTTAGTCTATATGATTAAATGTTATAAGATACTAGATATTTCCCGCGACTTCATCCGCCTGAAGTGATTCGATGATGACGATGATGTATATTACAAATTTTATTAATAACAATAAATGTAGGATAATAGTTAAGGGAAAAAGCTAAAGAAATAGAGGCTGGTATCGCATTTAAAAGATTAGCATTTCATTTAAGTAATTTATATGTAGTAGGTACTTGTTCTTAATGATGTTTGCGCAAACCCCTTAAACCGTTAGTTCTACACGACGTGAAATCAATTGGAGCAGTGACAAACCGTTTGAAATACTTATACGGAACGATTAGACCATGACTTGAGTGACGTTAATTCATTGCTAGCAATTATTTTATGTCATGCCTTTTCTTTGAAGAGGATTTACATGAAGTAGGTATTTTGCATACGGCTATATGAAATGAAATCATCATGTAATGGAGCATTATGCTTAAACATTGTGTCATTATAGATAGACATTATAGTTAATCGTGAGCTTTTTCACAAATTTTATGATAAATCAATAAATATGAAAGTACGCAGGCAATTATTTTAATAATCTGTTATGTTGTTTAATTTATTTATATGCTATTTTTATAATTTATAAGCTATTGTCCGCAATTTCACTAGCGTGGAAATTAGAAATAAAAGCTTATAAAATTATTAAAAAATAACCATCCTCTTGAACTATTCTATCAATGAAAAAAACCTCATCAGCATCCGTTACGTACTTTTGAAGATATAAGCTCACACAGGGACATGCACACAAAAATAACCACTTTATATTATAATATGTAAAGATTTATGGTCTTATTCATAATGACTTATCGGAGGTTTAAACGGAGATTTTATTGGAGAGATAATAAACGTTTTAGCGGAAAAAGACTATTATGAATAACAAGTTTTGACAATTTTCGCGAACCGATTTTAGCGAACTTTTAAACCTCCGATAAGTCGTCATGAATAAGACCATTAGTTGTTCCAATTTCGAAAATTTCCCGCCAAATTTGTCTCGCTCGCAATCGTCTGCAAATGAAACTCCTAATCTCTTGCGTTAGTTGCAAAGAGTATGTACAACAATAAGCAACTAGATTATAGCTCAGTGTAATGATATTGACGTTAACCATTCATAAACCCTTATGAGACCATGTTAAATCCTTTTTAACTACCTACTCTGTTAAAATTGTGTTACATTCATTGTTTAATCATAAAAAGTAATCAAAGTAGACTCATACAACATAACACATATTTTATTACACTGTGTCGTAAAATTTTATTTGTTAGTTAATTGTTGTAAGTATGTAGTAGTTTTATCTTAAGCTATTTGTGCATTAAGGCATTTTAATCGATATAATTGAATCTAATATAGAATCATCTATCGAAGATATCGATCGAATATTGATAAACCTTGACAGTAATTTCAGATCCTTAAATTCTCTGTTCCAAATGAATATTGGAATAAAACCTACCGATATATCATGCCTATGTCTAAAATGACTTTGTTACAAAATGTACATTAAGTATGTAATAAATAAATAAAGAAATAAAGAATGTAGACTTCGAAATGACCCAATTTACTTTGAAACTTTTCTGTCGCGAGCTAATCTTCCCCATTCCTTGGACAAGTCTTTTAAACAAGACTTTTAATGCTAATAGATGTTTAATAAAGATAAAATAACTACTTTGTAATTAATGTTAAATGTATGTGTATATGTAAATCTTCAAAACAAACGTATGATAAGAATAATCATTGTAAATAAAATACGTATAATTTACCTTGAAAGACTTTAACAAATGCGGCGCTGTAATTCAGAAATAAAACGTCACAGCGCGGTTATGGTAATCCTTGAAAATCTTTTAAAATATAGGTACATATTTTTAATCGTCAGCTCAACTTGTGTTCCTGAAATTCAGGAAATAAAAAAAAATCTTAAAATTAATTTTATTATTCTTAAAAAATATTCTTAATTCAAAAATGTAAAAAAACATATAAGAAACATGTTTTTTACATTTAAGAGGATACCAAAATAGCTTCGTGCATTTTTCTACGTACGAAGTTTTCATTGTTTCGTTAGATTGAATGGCTAGAGCTCTAATTTTTAAGTATATGTTTTTTCAATATATGATCTAGGATCGCATAAACTCAGAAACACGATTGAAAAAAGTTTTCTCGATAGAAAATCTTAGCGAAACTACCTCTCTAATTTTTTATTTTTTTCATTTGTCGGTCTATTATCGCGTATTAACTAATAAAATAACTTTAAAAACATAAGTAACTATTATATATAGAAACACGTAAATCAGAATTAAAATATATTTAGTAGATTTTGAGTAAATAGGAAAAGTATCCCTAATTCTTCATTTTCTGTGCCTACTGGCTGTGTTAATATGTACGTGTCGGCGATGATATTGAATAATATTGATGTAGGCCCTTAACAGTAAACTTAAGGATAAAAGTAGTCTTATTTGGAGTTTGTGTATCAAAGCTATAATTTTTTTTTAAATTGTAGCTTTTCCAAATTTTACATGTTGCTTTAATAGGAGAAATACATTTTTCTCAATGCAGTAATATAACATAGAATTATCAAGTTAGCTGGGTGATAATTATAGCCAACTAAAGCCATTTAATCATCTGCAGGGACAGATACACTTTTTTACTTTTTTACATAATCAGCGCATTCATGATTCATGATGATTAAGAATAATCAATCATACTGCCATTGTGGTAAGCGATTGTCATGGATAATGTTGTATTATACATCTACCCTAAATCTTGGACACAGGTTGGTTAAATGTTGGTTGTTGGTTTACCAACTATTTTTTTTTATGTAATGACTAGCTCTTGCCCGTTGCTTCGTACGCGTGCAATTTAGAAAACTTGCCCAGTTTCTGCAACATTTTTCACTGATACTTCGCCACTATTCGTAACAGCGGGTTGGTATATAGTCTATAGCCTTCCTCGATAAACGTACTATCTAACTCTAAAAGAATTTTTCAAATCGAACCAGTTCCTAAGATTAGCGTGTTCAAACAAACAAATAAACTATTCAGCTATATAGAACTACCATAAATGAGATATGAGCTTAGTATACAACAACTGAAGCGACGAAATTACTAGAATAAAACGGTCTCGCATTTCAAATGTCATATAATCTGTTATCCTTTTTTCTTATATCACACCTGCGACCTTGTTCTAATCGGCATTCCATCCGATGCCCTGGGACCGTCCTTAATACAAAAATTAAATATATTTTTATGAAAATCTTATATTAATTGATAAAAGACTTACCTAAGTGTGAAGTGTAACTTCTAATCTATTACAAGTTTCCTTTATTGTATATGTTTGGAGTCAATAGACGTGAACGAACAGCAACCGAATCAAATCAAGTCAATCAACCTTCAACAAAACAGTGTTTAAGGTCAGGTACTGATAAATACACTGAAACGGAACATTAAACCTTATTTGTGGTGTATAAGTTGTTTGTACTTTGAATTGCGTGTTGACGGATTACGAATGTATGTTACCAGTTATTACTGGTCTTCTTGTCGTCTCATGAGTGCTTGTCTTACAAGCGAAGAATCTAATCAGATATCTGATAGAGCATGGCATATGATAAGATTCCATACTGTCTTATCATTTTTATGGATTTTTCACACAATGTCGTTTAGCCAATCCATCGTTATTTACTTGTGTTAGGGGTCCTAGATACTGATTGATATCACAACCATTCATTTCTTTTCTTTGGGAAATACATAGTTATTATAGACAAAGCACTTGACTCTAAAACAAGATAAGTGGTCTGCGTGGAATAGTATCTTTACATAATAGAAAACAATGTCGTTATTTTTGTATGTATGTCCTTATGTAAGCTTATATTGTCTAAAATAAGCAACGAATTTTGAAGTGGCTTTTTTAATATATATTGGGGCTTAAGAGGTCTGAGTATAAATGTGGAAGGAAAAAAGTCTAGAGGAAGACCTAAGAAAAGATGGATGGACTGTGTGAAAGAGGACATGAAAGAAAGAGGAGTTGACACAGACATGACGGCTAATAGAAGACTATGGAAAAAAAGACATGTTGCGCCGACCCCAAATAATGGGATACGGGCAGGAGGATGATTGGGGCTTAAGAGGATGGCTTTTTAGTAAAGATTGTTTAGGTTTGGTGAATATTTAAAACACTACACGCACGAAGTTCAGGGCACCAGCTAGTAATAAATACACTCTAATAACTATACACACTTAGTAGGTCAGTGTTACTGCGGCACTCAGAGACATTTAATGGTTACTTAAGGAGCTCTTTAGTATTGATTTAAAAAAGTAAAAGTTAAGTTAAAACTTTTTTAAATCAATACTAAAGAGCTCCTTAAGTAACCATTAAATGTCTCTGAGTGCGGCAGTAAGGCATTTATGGTCTTTTAAATTTTAGCTCGACGTTTCGGAGACTTTACAGCTTAGTTGTGATCACAACTGATCGTAGAAGACACTTTACAGCTCAGTCTCACCCGTGACAATAGTGGCTGCAAAGTCTCCAAAACGTTGGGCTAAAATTTAAAACAAATACACGCGTCTAAATCCGTAAAAAGTAGTTTTATTTAAATAAATGAGTAGCGCAAGTGTTAGAAAATATTACATTTAAGACCTGAGAAGAAGGCGATACTTTAGTAAAACGAATGCTATATAATACATGAACTAATAGGCGATGGAATCAAATCGCATCAACTCGGCTGTGGCACGTGATTCATACAACCTGACACAATAATAAGCGTTTAGTTTATGACTCAGTTATGAAAAATATAGTTTCAATTTTATAACTATTATTATTTCAAGTGTTTTTACTTTATTAACATTTTATTTTGTTTCTTTATTTACATTACGCATATATGCCACAACCGCTGTACCAAAGTTATGATGATATAACGGTGGCTCGCGTGTTTATACCCTGGAATTTGGAATCCCTACATACTCTTTTGTTATTAGAAAAGTAGTTTCCTTTCTCTTTAGAAGTCCACAGGTAGTGGACCAAAATTTAATTTAGGTTAGTAAGGTTTCATATCAAAATTAAGATAGAGTCCGATAGTATCTAATAAAATCCATTATAAAAAAAGCGAGCCTCGTGGTCGAGTGGTTCATGTGTAGCGGACTGCCAATCAAGAGGTCGCGGGTTCGATTCCCGCTCGGGACAATCATTTGTGTGATTTTTCTAACTGTCATACAAACGTTTGTACTGCGTCTGGGTGTTTCTATGTATTATAAGTATGTATTTACAAAAGAAAATAAGTATATGTAGTCTATCCTTAGTCTGGTACCCATAACACAAGCATATAAGCTTAGCTTGGGACCAGAGGACGATGTGTGAAATGTCCATGAATATTATATTATATATTAGGGGAGCGAGGGGCTTGTTGTAACAGGGGTAAGTAGTAACAGCCCTTTTTCAATAGGAATTTAAACTTTATTCACGAATCTTTATTATCAAATCTTAAAATTATAACGTGCCACGCCACTTTTTCACAGTCAGTGTCCCGCCAGGCAGCGCAGTGAGTTGGTATGTGCAAACACTTCGTTGTAGACAGGTAACCTATAATTTAATTTGCCTAAGTTTTTGGTTAGCTTTACTATTTTCGAGTAATTGAAGCTTTATGTACCTTATTTGATGCTATAATATAACTATTTATGATGTTGTGCAACAATTTTCGAGATTACTAAGTTGATTTAATATTTATCGTGATAAATATTAAGAACTATACCTAGGGGCTAGTTGTAACAAAACCTCGGGGTTTGTTGTACCATGTTACAACTTGCCCCCAGATTGCCGTAAGTTACTCTTATTATTTGTAATGTAACCTACCTTATTTGTTTTCGTGTAGAATGAGAGAATATAAAAGAAAGACAGACTGGGCAAAACAAAGCCAGGAGTTTATAAGAGTTAGCTGTAGCTGAAGTTTTAGAAAACAACTATAGTATTCGGAAGGCAAGTAAGAATTTTTATCTTTGTCACGTATCTCTGTACAGATACATTAAGAAGAAGAAAAATAAAGAAAGTCCAAAAGTAGGCTATGTCAAGCCTAGACAAGTATTCACAGAAGAAGAAGAATGTAAAATGTCTTCATATATCCTCAAGTGCGCTGAAATAGAAGCAACTCATTGCAAGGCTGATTATTATTAAGATGTAAGCTAGAACTAAGAGATAATTAAGATTAGGAGGTTTATAACTAGAAGAAGAAGAAGAAATAAGAATTTACTTTGATTATAAAGTGCCATGTTGATATATAAGTACCTATAGTAGTACATAAGTACAAAATAAGATAGATAGTTAAAAACTTAATTCTTTAATTTGTTGATTGTATAATTATTAACTAAAACGAACGTTTTAGTTAATAGTTTTATAAAAAAAAACATATTATAGAATTATCTAGTTAGTTTTTGTTGTAAATAAAGCAAATTGGTCCAAGATGTGAAAAAAATAAACGATTGAAGGTGTCACATTTTTGTTTTTATTTTTGTTACTACATGCCCCAATAGATGTTACAACTAGCCCCAACCACGGGGTAAGTTGTAACACTTCCCTTTTTAAACTAAAATTAAAAATGTGAAAGAGTTACCCGTAGATTTGATATTTTTTCGATTTAACTTAATAAAAGAATAGTTAGAGTATCAATTAAAGTTTAGTTAATGGGAATTTAGCCAATACACTTCAAGATATATAATTATTTGTTAAAATTGTTACAACTAGCCCCTCGCTCCCCTACTAGCTGGCCCGGCAAACGACAACAAAATATTGTTTTGCCATACAAGATGTCATTAGGTGTTTGAAAAATAGATAGTAGCCGATTCTCAGACCTACTGAATACGCATATAAAATTTGGTAAAAATCGGTAAAGCCGTTTCGGAGGAGTATGGTAACTAACATTGTGACATGGAAATTTTATATATATGATAATTAATCATACATAGACTCTATGAAGTTGCACAAGGAAAGTGTCCGTAATGTTTATCACTGTATTTTACGGGTGAAACGTAGACAAAATTCTCTCTTTTACGATTAGCTTAAGTACATCGCAAATTTTACTATCTGATAACTAACCATGATACAAACATTACATATTTATTATTAGTAAATATAGTTTATTTAAAGTTTTATGTCAATAATTAATCACTGTATATACAAATTACTGTTGTTTTACTAATTTGAATTTTATGTAAAATAGCTGTTTTTCTACATTGACGTCCAAATTCGCAAAATTACGTAATGACATATTTTACGCCGGCGCGTATTATCACGCTCAATTACATATTTTAAATTTGTTTACTATATAATGACACAAAGTAAAGAATTTTATATGAATGTTTTTGTTATATGCCTATGCCCTGTTTGAATGACAAAATAAAGCTAAAAGTTGCGACTTCGTCTCCGTAGTAAATTTTTACGTAGGAATTTAATGTTTAAAGGCCGGGTTATTGGCTTCGGAGAAAATTTATTTAGAAAATATATTTTGTTTACTCTGATAATTCTTCTTTTTCTCCTAAGCCCATTCATGTATTAGTGGACAACACACATATGTTGGAACCGGGGTTCTTTAATTTCAGAAAAGTATACATTCGCAAGATTTCCGTCTCTTACAGAAGATGTTTGTCAGCTTATAATTTCTCTTAAGTTGCTCATATTCCTAAAAAAAATGGAGTAGAAGGTCATGTGGTGACACTTGTATTCTTATATTGTTACCACTTCCATTCCTAGTAGGTATTATTTGCTAATTATAAAAAATATATTTAAATAACACGTTCAAGCATTTCTACAAGCTAAAACCTAAGTATATAGTTAATATTATCTGTATTACATATACGAGTACATTGTACATTTAGTAATAGAGGCACGTTTTTAATAGAAGCATTGATATCAATGTACACAATAATCATTTAATTATAATTCACAGGGTGAAAAGTGAATGTGAGGCCATCGTGACGAACGATACTTCATTGTATAATACTACGGTGGTCACCAAACGAGAATTGAGACAGGTAAATAAATATTATGTTATAATAGTTAGTTCTAAAAGACTAAAAAAAAAAGGTAAAAAAAAAAGTAAGGAGGAATTGGCTGTGGTATTAGGTAAGAAGTATCATCATCTACTTTTTCCTAAGGGCAGGGTAAAAACCAGCTATGAGCCATAGCCAAAAACATTTTTTGGGTAAGAAAACTCCGTGTGGTGATTAAGAATACAAGTGTCACCACCCCATCTCCTCCCAAGGGTGCTGTTAAAGTCAGCTAAGGGATATTGCATACAGATAAAATCCTCTGTGAGAGATGGAAAACTTGACAATAAACCCTGTGCCAACACGCCTGGTCAGCGCGGCACAGTAGACCATAATTCCTCCAAAGTGGAGGAGGCCCGCGCCCAACAGTGGGACGTAAGTGGGCTGAAGAGGACGCTGAGAGAGAGGGTGAGAAAACTGAAAACTAAACTCTATATGTCTTGTCAAGGAGGCAAAGTAGACCAAATGCCCTCTAGAAGTCGAGTGGACCCGTGCCCAACAGCGAGACTTAATGGACTGAAAAGAAGTTAGGATTATGGACGTGTAAATCTGGAGAACTTTTTACCATCATGGATGTAAAAGCGATAGATGTATATGATAAGAGAAGTAGCCAGTGAAAGCAGCTACCACTTTAGTCTAGCTGGCTAAACAACAATGAGAATCGTTAATATTTAAATAGTAAATTAATGATAGTTCAGATGGAGAAGGCGTACTTGCTGGACAATACCTAAAACAGAGGCGTAGCTACCGCCGTATCGGTCCACTTTTTGTAAGAAATCTTTACCTTTCATAAGGGCCCCCAAATAAATTTTTATACGGGGCCTCACCTGGTGGGGCCTATCTAAAATAACTTACATCGTAGTCTATCAAATAGAATGGTTCTGTTTTATTTATTTTATCATTATCTTATTATATTTACTAGATTTTTCGATGGGAAGAATTTTCACTGTCTGGCTATTGACACAGCATTGCTTAACTCGATTTCATTATTGTTACTTCACTTGGAATGATAAAGAAAACAATTTTGTAATTAGAAAATGGAGGTCTGTGTACTATCTACATTGAATTTCATTATTTGTTTTGCAATTTTCGCGTCTAGGTATGTTAAAAGTTAAAATCATTTAATTTCTTAATTTTTTTATGCATTTTATCGCAAAATGTATTCAAATAAATACGGTATGTTCTAAGGTATACGTTATATATGTACTTGTTTTTAGGAACATGTCTCAAAAATTCCTAAGAGGTTATCCAGTTAGAATAACAATGCTAGTCGCAATTAATTCAAATGTCAAGACCTAGTAAGAAGATTATACACATATTTATCATGGTACATAATGTAGGTACATACCGAGTACTATGTGAGTACAAAATAATAATAAAGGTACAAAACAATAGAATGGATATTTCTATATGTATTGTATTCTGTAACATGCATTCATGGGCATGACTCTACCAAGTGAATCAATCTTATATAATATAAAAATCAATTGTTGTTCGTTAGTCTCGCTAAAACTCGAGAAATGCTGAGCCGATTTTGGTCTTCAAATATTCGTGAAAGCCCAGGGAAGGTTAAAACGGTGACAAAATATATGGGAATCTAAAATTCCACGCGTACGTAGTAGCGGGCATCAGTTAGTCTTTATATAAAAATCAATTGCTGTTCGTTAGTCTCGCTAAAACTCGAAAACGACTAAGTTCCCGCACGCGTTGGAAAGAGAAAGTGATCTTTTCATTATTGTCGCTTCTAATATAACAATATTATATATTAACTAGCTGTCCCGGCAATCGTTGTTTTGCCATACAAAAAAAAAGGTTGGAAAAATAGATGTTGGCCGATTCAGACCTACTGAATATGCATGTAAAATTTCATAAAAATCGTTCAAGCTGTTTCGGCGGAGTACGGTAACTAGCACTGTGACACGTGAATTTTATATATAAGAAGATAATATACGGCAAAATAGTTGCCGTAACGCACAGTAAGATCATTATTTTCATCCAGTGCCGTACGGCGAATATCTTGCCGTATCCCCCCAACCCCGCACGACACTGCATGCGTCCTCGCAGCTGTGCAGTTTTCATTAGTGCAGGCCGTAAGCGAGACTAATAAGAGGATACCAAAATAGCTTCGTGCATTTTTCTATGTACGAAGTTTTCATTGTTTCTTTAGATTGAATGGCTAGAGCTCTAATTTTTAAGTATATGTTTTTTCAATATATGATCTAGGATCGCATGAACTCAGAAACGCGATTGAAAAAAGTTTTCTCGATAGAAAATCTTGGCGTAACAACCTCTCAAATTTTTTATTTTTTTCATTTGTTGGTCTATTATCGCGTATTAACTAATGAAATAACTTTAAAAACATAGGTAACTATTATGTGTATAGAAACACGTGGATCAGAATTAAAACATATTTAGTAGATTTTGAGTAAATAGGAAAAGTGTCCCTAATTCTTCATTTTCTGTGCCTACTGGCTGTGTTAATATGTACGTGTCGGCGATGATATACGATAATATTGATGTAGGCCCTTAAGTGCACGATATTTTTTTAAATGAATTACTCACACTTTAGAGAAAATAGAAAATGTTTAAGTGTTTTCATTGTTACTGCAATCTTAGAATATATAGAGAACTCATAATAAAACTATTATTTTATTTCCAGCCAGATGGTGTGGTCACTTTTGAATGGACAGCCCAAGAGCAGGCGTACGTTCTCTCAGGATACTTCTGGGGATATGCAATCACCAGTTTTTGGGGAGGTACAGCGGCAGAATTCTGGGGCCCAAGGAAGCTAGTTTTCCTCACGATGTTGATAACTGCTATACTGACAATATTGAGTCCACAAGCAGCGAGGATACATTATATGGTGCTGGTCGCAGTTAGATTTATCAGCGGACTTGCAGCGGTAAGCATACTTTGAGTAATTTATTACGGAAACTAAGTTAATATTTTAACGGTGGCGTCTGGGTGTTTTTATGTATTATAAGTATGTATTTACAAAAGAAAAGTAGTATATGTATTCTACCCGTATTCTCATACCTATATATATATATACCTAGGTATATAAAACTTAAAAAAATTGTGGTTACATTCATGATATATGAATCTGGACAGCACAATTTCAAATTCATGCCATTGGATTCACATTATCACATTTGCGTTAGTCAGCAATAAAACCCGATGTCTATGGCCACACGCAAATAAGTCATAACTTAATATTATGCCATGCCACTACCAGAATCAACAATTTTATTTGTCTAAATATATCGAATAGTTTAGTTAGAATGCAAGGTAATTTTGTCAATGTTAGGTATGTCATAATTACTGATAATTGAATAGCTAGGAAGGCTAGGCGCTGTAACTTATTTGATTACATGTATTACGGTGGCTTGCATTACATTAATTGCTTTGTACATTGGCTGAGGTCGTGTATTAAAAAGGACAATTTTTATGGTAATAGGTGGTCTGATATGCCGCCTAGACCAGGCGTGTTAGTTTTGGGTTTACGTTTAAGTTTTCCGCCTCTCACAGATGTTTTGCTTATTAGCATGTTAGGAAATGGGATGGTGATAATTGTATTTTTATTCCGTCACAACACTGGTAGAAGCTATAGATTAGGTAGGTTGCATTATAAATAGAACGTTTTGATTTTCCGTTAGGCTAGTAAGGCCATGTTCAGATGGCAACATTTTGACACGCATTTTCAAATCGCGCGACCAAAACATCGTAGTATTTACATACAATCGATCACATGAGCGCGCGTTATTAGCGAGCGTTGACGCGGCACTCAGAGAAAAATTCTCTAGACGCAGGCGATCGCGCGTTGACGCGTGCTTTGACATCTGTGTAACATCTGTTGACTGTTCATTTGAGCGCGCGCTTACATCGCAATTGCACGTTTTTTTGTGACTTGCTTTTGTATTCAGTTCAAAATGAGTGAATTAGAAATTGACATCGACTTACTAATTGACGAAGTCAGGAAAATGCCAGCGATTTGGGATATAGCTTCAGAATCCTATAAAAATAAAACTTTCAAACGTCCAACCCAATGTGTGCCTCTTTTACCATTTTTTTTATATAATATGACCACAAAATAATAGCATCTTCCACGTCCATTTTCTAAGTTCTATCGATACAGACTGACAAGCTCCTCGCAACGCGCGTTAGCGCTTGTTATCTGAACTCGTTAAAAATTTGATCGCGCGTTGATCTGCGTTAACGCGCGTTACATGTGAACTTAGCCTTGGTGCTACAATGCTTTTTGTCCGAATAATTTTGAATAGCACAGCGTTTGTTAGATGAAGAAATGTGTTTGATCCATAGGTACCTTTGATTGGTATGCCATCTGAAAATTAGTCTAATCGTTTTTGTCTATTCGACAGTTAAAAATATTATCTGATATATTAAATAAATAAATAAATAAATAAATAATTAGATACGTGTCAATATTCTTGAGAAAAAGGTATATTTATGCTATGAATATAAAATATCCTTTCATTTCTTAAGGTATGTCAAAGTAGATAGAACACACAGGTTCGTGGAATATATTACCTATATACGAGTAGGTTTAGTCACACTTTGGCAATACTAAATGTAGTACATATCTTGAAAACAAAACAGCGGACGTGAAATACGTTCAAATGTTGTATAAATAAGTTTGGTATAGTTATTGGTACCGATTCTACGCGCACAACTAACCTTAACTAATAAATTAAAATTGATGCTGGAAATAACACAAATCGCCAATGTAATTTATTAATTTTGCAATTGACTTGCTATGCTTTTTACTTAATTAATCAAATTGTGGTGAAAAAAGTGAACACCGCAAGCGGGACTTGAACCCACGACCTCTGAATACAGTTCCGTAGCTTTGCCAACTGAGCTTATTGCGGTCGTGCTAACAGTAATCAATTAGACCACTACAATCGTCACTCGATTGAGTTTACATCGTAATTTGACGTACGTATTTGTTGCAAAACATTCTCGATAGATGGCGTTGTACGATTTATTAAACAATTCGCCAATGTTAACTGAACTTTCATTATAAAAACTCTGTATAATAGACTAACGATTTCAACTAGTATAAATGTGTACAACGAAATAGCCAAGTAATTAAAATATACCATAGTTATTTTCTTTTAGTTCAGTTTAGTTGTGCACGTAGAATTGATACCAAAGTTAGAAAATAATGTTGGAAAAACATGTAGCAATAATTAGCTCTCATTTAAGGAAAATTTGCGCAAAAGTAGAATGAAGTGACCGAAAAACCGAAATTTTTTAAAACGTATTTTAAGATGCACCATTTTCATAAAATAAGTCATTGTCACTATACTTCATAATTTCTTTCCAAAATAATAGGCTCCATTTTAAGAAAATACATTTGTATGACTTCTGAACTAGTTTTAAACACATAACCTCCTCCTTTTATTAAATAGTTAAGTTTATGCACAATATGTATTGTGATGGAATGCGAATGGTAACGGCAAGGTTAAGAAATGTATTATGTATGCACAATTGAAATTTGGAAAATCCACATTTTCATTTCACCACTACGTAACATACGTTCACATTATTGTAGGCAAGTCACACAGTAAATTTTTATAAAGTTATAAAACACTTTCTAAGAATATAAAGATTTTCTTATATTTTTAACCGACTTCAAAAAAGAAGGAGGTTCTCAATTCACCTGTTTGTTTCTTTATATTGGTTACCGCCTAACTTTTAATTGGGCAAAGCGATTTTAATTATTCTTTTTTTATTTGCATGCTGGTGGTTCCCGTGTGATTCTATTGGCACGAGGTCAGAATCAGTTATATATTTATTTATTTAGAAACTTTTGCATATGTACATGGGTGTGCTTAATGCTAAAAGCATTCTCTACCAGCTAACCTAGGGTGGTGCAGAAAACTTCAAGGTAGGTGCAGTTATCTCCTGAGAAAGAGGAAAACCCTCAAATTTCAAAGGCACACGAAGTCGGTTGAACTTTTTTAAAATAGGTATTCATTTATGTAGTAATAAAAATAATAGGTAGTAATAGTTTAACTAATAATGTTGTGGTTAGGATATCGGTTTGGCAAATTTATATTTGTTTTATTAGGTTAAGCGTCAGCCAGTATTTATGTGTAATTATTATAAAACAGAGTCGTTATTTTTGTAAGAATGTCCTTAAGAGCCTACAACGCAACGGATTTTAAATAGATATAGTAGTTCATAAGGCTGGTGTTTTTTGTATAATGTGTTAAGAGGGCACGATGCCAAATTATGCCATGCCATACAAAAATATGGGTATCATAGTCCCCTTTTTTCTTCGCGAAAGTTAAACCGATTTTAATTATTTTTACGCTTTATTATAGATGAAGAGTATATCTATGCTTCTATCTTTTTCTTTTTTTTTCAAAACAAAATAACTTAAAGAAATATGACCATGCAAAAATCCTGTTTTCTTTAGATAAAGTTGCAGCGTCTATCACACATATTTGGTAAGGTTTTACCAAAAAAGAAAGTGATAGAGGCATAGATATACTCTTCATCTATAATATAGCGAAAAACAGTCAAAATCGGTTTAACTTTCGCGAATAAAAAAGGGGACTACGAAACGTCATTTTTTCAAAGAATTTGTAGGTAAAATCTGCTTCAGCTATATTTGTCCCTTTCAGCACGACGCTCGGGATTATGGATAGCAATACCTAAGGAAAATATCTAAATTAAGAGTACAGTACCCTTTTAAGGATTCTAATTCTACGCGTATGACTTACGAACATACAGATTTATTTAATTAAACTTTAAGCCAGCGCAGCAATTAGTTTTTTTGCAACGTTTCCTTTCAAGAGCATCTTGAAAGAAAACTTAGCTCATAGTGGAAAACCCGTTGTTCTTATTCATATTCGGATAAAAAATTCAATATACAAACACACAACCCAACAATAGTTGAGGCTACGGTATTGTTCTTTAACGTCATGACAGTAATATGATAAGAAAACAAGGAACTTTAATTAAATCCAAACACTATAGTTATATCTTTATCGTGGTACCCATAATAAGCTTAACTTGGTACTAGAAGACGTTGTATGGAATGTTCCGTCACTACTCGGTTGATATTTCTGTCGATATTTCTGTTTTTAGTCCTTGAACAGAATAATATGTTTAATTATTACGCCGTAGTATTTGTTGGTTTGTTTAAGAGTATACTAATCAGATGTAGGATTCCCACGGCCATTATATTTCACGGATGTATTGTATTTTTCATAATACCCACGATTATAGAGCTCTTTGGTAAATACTATTTAAAAATATTTGTGATATAAAACTACTAAGTACGGAACTCGCTGGAATAAAAACATTAATTAACTATGGAAGTTTTCCAAATGTTTTATTCATTAAAAATTATATAACTATTGAGTAATATGCTTTGTTTTTTTGTAATTAAATCTTTATCATTTTATAATGATTTATTGTTGAAGTTTGTGAAAACATGTTACGTAGTAAAATTGACGATTTGTTTTGGAAAAGATGGATTAAGTTTCTTAGATATAGAGTCAAAAGAAAAGTTAACGTACTTTTTACGAGTATTCCCCTATTTCCTTTTAATGTTTTCCAATTATTACAGGTTGACCATATAATTCACCATTATATGGTTATGTTTTTAAGTCTAAAAAGTAACTATTTATTACGATTTGAAAAAAAAAATCCTTACATTCATCTAATCGCAACAGCTTTGCATAAAACTAAAAGACAACTCTATAACACTCTGACATGTAGTAGAGTCCCCTTATTATTGCAATGTTCCGCAAAATCATCATGAGCTCCGTCTCTATCGCAATATTCTGCAAAAACGAGTCCCATCATTATTGCAATATCTCGTATTACACCTGAATATTGTTTATTTTCATACATTTGGCTACTTAAGTTTTTCTTTTTTAAGATTTCACTGCTGACCACACATAGTGGTAAATCCAACCAGTCATTTTCGTCAATCACAAGTAGGTATTTTAGCTGTTCCAGTTTATAAACTTTACTGTTAACAGCCCTAAACCATCTGCTAAGTATTTGGAATGGTTATGTTAATTCGAAACATGTTAGTCACAAATAATATCATTAATATGTTATTTTTAACGTGTTTATAAATATTCATATGACACGTTAATTGTGCATCGTTAATTAGTTTATGAGTCAAAAGCAAAATTTTAATCATGTTTTGCTAATAACACGTTTGTTTAATTTATTACTTCTTAATATTTTCTAACACTTGCGCGACTCATCTGTTTAAATAAAACTACTTTTTATGGATTTAGACGCGTATATTTGTTTTAAATTTTGGCCCGACGTTTCGGAGACTTTGCAGTCACCATGGTCACGGGTGAGACTGAGCTGTAATGTGTCTTCTACGATCAGTTATTACAGGGTTTACCCACATTCGATTTTAATTTTACATTGACCATAAAGATAGACTTTTACTATAAACTATATCATATTACATTGTGCTCAGACTACATAAAATCAATAACATTATTTTAGTTTCTAAAATACATTAACAAATTGTTTATGGTCAATGTAAAATTAAAATCGAATGGGGTAAACCCTGTAATAACTGATCGTAGAAGACACATTACACTGCAAAGTCTCCGAAACGTCGGGCCAAAATTTAAAACAAATATACGCGTCTAAATCCGTAAAAAGTAGTTTTATTACTTCTTATTTAATTTGAAATATTTTGAAAAATAATAGTCATTCGGAAACGACAAGACGTTATTTGTTATCAAAATTTTGCAAATCTTAGCGTGAATCACCGTTTACATCAAGTAACAGATATTTTAATAATTTTGAATATTATTTGCGTAAGATTGTGAAAATTTTGTAAAATGAAATTAAAACTAAGAGTAAAAGTATTTATTTTGGAATACTTACTAATTTTTGGTAGAAGAAAGTTTGGCAGTTTAGCCAGCAGATAATAAACATTTTATAATGAGTGTCAGTAATAAAACCGCTTTTAGTTACTTCAATGCTTTTTAATTAAGTTAAATCTGGTACAAACCACTTTACAAACGAACAAAACTTAAGTTGCGGTTTCAAGTCAATAATCATATAACTACTTAGGTACGCTTATGTACTCTGTAGATAGCAGAGTACTTATGATTCAAACTTATAAAATATGATGAGGTAGTCAAACTTATTGATCATAGATCTTTTTATATTTTTGACACTGCTGAACAAAGATCTCCCTTATAGATTGCCAACGCCCGGTTGTCTAACTACGCCAAGGGTAATAGGCTGTCCCGCTTCTTCGTCTATTTAGTGGCCTCCGCTCGAAAACCTAACTTCCATAATGGTTACCGGTACTCCGAGCATTGAGCAATGTGGCCTTGTCATTAGCACTTCAGCGTATGTTGGCTACACCTTGTAGGTAAAGTTATTGACTAGTTTGTAACCATTAAAATAAATTAGTAATCTTGCTTGGACATTTCACACAGATTCTTCCGCTTATAAAGTCCGGTCGAGCTGAGCTTACTTGCTTGTGTTATGGGTACTAGAATGTGGGTACAATACATAAACTAAGTATTTTTTATGTAAATACATACCTACTTATACTATAATAATATAGATTTACGTATATCACAGGAAACAGTTCGACAAAGTAGCCGTCTGTCTGAATAAAAGTACATTCATAAATAAAAAAATATTTTCACAGATGTGCCGTTTTTAAAATTTCTTTTAGTTATCGACCACATGTCGAATTTGGGTTCAATAGGTACAAATTGTAATGTTGTCTAAAGATTTAAAAAAATGAGGTTAAGATTTATCAAAATACAGCTATTTGCATATTGAGTTTATTGAACCCTCAAATTAATTATACTAATTAATTCTTAAAATGCAGTTATTGAACTGAATAATGAATCTTGACGGTTTCGAATTTAAGGACGGTTCTAAGAATGAATGACAACATGAAGACAGAGAAATAGTGAACATAGATATGATGTTTATTAGAAAATCGAATTTTAAATTAATTTCTAGTTTTTATTTTATTCTAAATTGTTTATTTTTATAAAACTGAATAAAAATTGTTTTTAAAAGTAATTTTTCGTATAACTTGTGTAGTAAAATAAATACATTTAAGCTGGTTGGCATTGGGTTTATTTTCTGTTATTTATTACTATAGCGACATTGTAGAGAGGAAATTACTATAATAATAAGCATTTTATCAGACAAATACGAATATAGCGTAAACTATACTGGCATTATTTATACTATCTACATCCTTACAGTAATGCGTTTATTTAGTACATATTTTAATAAATGACATGCTTTTATTAGCTTCGTTTATATCTATGTATCAACCTCTATCTATGTAACGAAATCTTTGAAACTGATTATCTCCCCCCAAAAGTTGCAATTATATGAAATTTTGATTTCTAGTATTTATGTGTGTTAAAGTAACATACGAGTACTTGTAGGTTAGTTGGGGAACCCCTACTATTAAAAATTAAAAAAATATTGATTTTAATCATAATCATAAGGCGAATTAAAACAAATGAACAAAACGTATATTAAAAATTAAAAATCAAAATTAAATATAAAACATTTTTGGTTTTTAACAATATACCATGACGTGAATTAAAGTGCAATAAGTATACTAAAGACATGTTTATTCCATTAACAAATCAGTTAGACCACAAATAACTTTCGCTTCAGTTTTAATGAAAGAGTTTAATTAAAAACGGGCTTCGTGGTGGAGTGGTTTATGTAATGGACTGCCGATCACGAGGTCTCGGGTTCGATTCCCGGTCAGGACAATCATTTGTGTGATATCCATAAATGTCATACCAATGTTTGTCCTGCGTCTGGGTGTTTACTATGTATTATAAGTACGAGTATGTATTTACAAAAGAAAAGTAGTTTACGTATTATATCCGTATTTTGGTACCCATAACACAAGCATAATAAGCTTAGCTTGGGACCAGAGGACGTTGTGTGAAATGTCCATGAATATTTATTATTAAAAAGGTATTTACATAAAATTAAACACTTTTATTTTTAATCTATGTGATTGTAATACATTTGCAATACAATAAGCAATTAAATACTTCCTACATATAGTTACACTTAAAATTGCGCACACACAACTGACAATTAACAGCTGATCAAACAGAGATATGGACGTAAAACACTACAATAGTGTGGACAGTGGTATCAATTCTACTTGCACAACTAAAATTAACTAAAAATCAAAATGAAGAGGGTACTGTACTCCTAATATAGGTATTTGCCTTAGGTGTTGCCATCCCTATTCCCGAGCACCGTGCTGAAAGGGACAAATATAGCTGAAACAGATTTTACCTACAAATTCTTTGAAAAAAAGACGTTTCGTAGTCCCCTTTTTTCTTCGCGAAATATAAACCGATTTTAATTGTTTTTACGTTTTATTATAGATTATTATAAGTATAGATGAAGAGTATATCTATGCTTGTATCACTTTCTTTTTTGTTAAAACTTTACCAAATATGTGTGATAGACGCTGCAACTAGACAATGGTCATATTTCTTTTAGTTATTATGTATTGAAAAAAAGAAAGTGACAAAGGCATAGATATACTCTTTATCTATAATATAGCGTAGAAATAATTAAAATCGGTTTAACTTTCGCGAAGAAAAAGGGAAGTACGATACCCATATTTTTGTATGGAGCGTAATTTGGTACCGTGCCCTCCACAATTTGTAACGTTAGCTGAATTTTCTTCTTATAAAGCTGTGTATTATAAACAAAAGATTTTAATGAATAAAAATGTGTACAACGAAATAGCAAATCAAAAATAGATATATTGTCACTATAAATTTTCATGTTTTAGTTATGTTAAGTTTAGTTCTGCACGGAGAATTGGTACTAATGTCTTATAAATAAATAAATGGTTGCACTTTAATCTTTGCTGTAATTAAAACCCTTGTGAAAATTATGAAAAACTAAGCGACAATAATAACCGAGTAGACAGGAAGTGACGACAACAAAAATAATTTTAAGTGATAAAATCTATAAAGTATTATTAAATGACTATAAAACATTATATAATTGTCAATGAAATAAAACAATAAGTACATATTATAATGTAGAAAATAACTTTTTTAGTTAGGAACCGATTTCCCTATACTCTACTTGCTAGCTATTTTGTAACTTAAGTTGATATCGCAGCATTAGGCAGCACCCGGGAAAGTGGAGTGACGATAAATCGCCATTGTCACAGAGCATCGCTGGATTTAAGTGGTACAGGACCGTGGCGTTTTTTAGGAACCCCATAACGCGTGGTCCTGTCTTTCTGATCTTCCCCTATTGGGAGATTTGTGTCCAGCTGTGATCGGAAAAAACCTGATGGATGGATGGCTGAAGCGATATCAGAGTACGTCAAATAAAGTAATAATGTTGAATATTAATTAAGAATTTATAATTGTTACAGGGATTCCTGTTCCCAGCTCTTCACGCATTAGTGGCACATTGGGCGCCACCTGCAGAGAAAGGAAAGTTCGTCAGTTCGTTGCTAGGTGGCGCTATAGGAACAGTTGTCACATGGTCTCTAACAGGACCTTTAATTGAAAACTTTGGATGGGATTATGCTTTTTATGTACCTGGTTAGTACAAAGTTTTGCGATTTTAAACTATCTATATAATACATATATAAAGAGAAATGATTTTATCATTTCTTTGTTTGTATTGTAATACAAACAAACAAACAATAAAATCTTTCCTAAACTTACCTATTGTTACAAAGTGTATAACAATTAGGCTCTGACGTTGCAGGACCGATATTAAAATTTCATTCACTGTCAGGTAGCATACTATTCCCGATGATCATAGGCTGTATTTCGGTGCTAGTAATTTAATATTCGTGAATATTCTACATGACGCCGTTTAGCCCCAAACTAAGCTTATTTTGATTGTTATAAATGCCTTTTTAAAACGTAAAATTTTGGTTTTATTTAAATTTGGAAAAGTCCTAATAGAAAGCGATATACGACAATATGACGAATACGCTATTAAATTTTTTACTGTCAATAATCATTTGTAACAAAAATAAATTTATAAACAATCAAGATACGCGCAAAAACATAATCCTTTGACAGTCGGACAATAAGATAACGAGTTGAATGAACTCAAGACGTAACAGTATACGTCTGAAGTCGAGTACATGCAAATTACACAAGGGATTAAATTTTCAATTAAGGTCAAGTTTTGCCGATGTGTTTTTATACGATTCAGCTTATCAGAATTAAATTAAAACCTGACTTAAGCCAGTCTTTACAGGATTTTTAATCAATGTACAGTTTACCCTTATTGGCAAACTAAAATTTTTTGAGGCCATCGAACAAATCCGTTTATTTTTTTATGCTCTGCCATATGGTTTACTCTGTTTACAGTATAAACCATATTTTAATAAGTTTCTAGGTGTAAAAACTTAATGTAAATGAAGTAATTTTATTTTTAATTTAATGCGATCTAAAATAAAAAAATAATATTATAATTTATCCGACACATGTATCGTTACGAAGACGTTAATATCTGAAAAATCGATAAACATCTATATCATGATCTAAATCTGATAGTCTAAAAGTGATTTTAAAGTTATTTTTTGTTAGCTTCCAAGTGATTCAAATTATGTTTACAGAAAAAACATTGTTAAGTTTTGTTAAAGAATGATTTTAATATATTTAATTGGACGAAACGGAGATATCTCGGCTTAATTCAAAACTAACTGTTATCGGCAACTTTATATGTGTGGAATTTGGAAAATAAAAAACGTTAACAAATGTCACAAAAAAAACTATCCTCTTGAACCAATCTACCTATTAAAGAAAACCGCATCGAAATCCGTTTCATAGTTTTGAAGATAGAGACGTACATACAAAAATAACAACTTTGTTTTATATGTAATTAGTAACGATTACCTTCGTTCCTTACCTACATGGTCTTAGGTATGTTAGAAATCAATAAATTGAATACTACTATTTATTTACAACATGTGCTAAGTGACCTTGTGGTTGACCTTTTTTTTCTTTTTTATACATTCGTCATCTAGATTATTATAGATAATAAATTCAAGTGAATTTATAGCTACAGACACGTATAACTATATGTATGTATTGTATTCATACCTACTAATAATATATCACAGTTAAACAAACATGATTGAGATGAATGACAAAATTTTTGAGCCCTTCTTGTACTATATACTATTCCTCCAACATGTCCCCCTGCTTCCCCACGTGTTTCCTTCTGGACACGACCGAGAAGGTGAATCTTTACGCCTCGTTTAAAGGACCCCATTCCTTTAAGCGAGGCGCAGAAATACACCTTGCGGGCCGGAAAAGCGGGGACGGCTAGAGTGCATCTATAACGTACCTGCTAGCTGCTCTCGAATTTAAATTGCCCTGCCATTTAACATCAGGTGGGCTATAGTAATTTGACTAAGCCTAGCCATAAAAAAAACCTCTTCAAGACCACAACTAATACAGACATTTGTACTAGGATGACTGGTAGATAATGCTTTTGACATTAAGGCTGCTTATGTAGTATTGTTCTTTTCCTTGCCAGGGTGCTGTAAAAGCCAGCTAAAGGATTTTTTATATAGATAAAATCTTCTGCGATAGATTGAAAACTGGCAGCAGAACAGAGGGACGTTAATGGGCTAGAGTGTGAGAGAGATATTGTTATTATAGTTTTAAATAAATAAATAAATATATCTCAGTATTGAGCAAGAACTTACCGAATCGGTGTAGTCAGCATTATAAGGGACTATTAATTTTTCCTTGTATTTTGGGAAAATATTGTCAGATAAAAGACCAACAACCCCCTGTCTTATCACAGACAGTTTTTTGTGGCCCTGACCCCAAATATTGCATAGGCCAAGACAAGAGATAATAATAATACAGTGTACGTATAAAATCCAATACGGCACGTGTTAGCCACCCGATAAGTAAATAACTTTATAAGTATATTACACGTGCCATTTTGCATTTTGAAACGAGTTTTTGAAAATCGTGTCTTTTCCTTATTGTTAGTAATTCTTGTTTATTATTCCTTATAATTTATACACAAATTATCTTTCGAATGATTTTGATGTTTTTTTTGAAGCTATTTCGAAAAAATTGCGATTAACCTGTTATCCTTATAAAACACGTTTACGGTACTTTTGCTATTTTGCTACGTACATGATAAAATATTTTTTTTTTTATGTAACAAAAATATATTTATGAAATAAATATATATATTTTTTATATTTTGAGAATAGCCACTCATTTTTATAATATAAAATATGCCCTAATAGTGTCGAAAAGTGATAGAGATTACCAAAATAGGTACTTACCTTATCTTTAGCATTTTTTGAGATTTGTTAAAGTGTCATTAAACCATGATATTGGTATCTCATGTTTGTCATGGGTTATAATATCACGCAATTTTCCCATGGGTATATGTAGGTAGAGATTATAGAGCGCCAATACTTTCGACCTAACCATGCTTCCTTGTCTTCATTCAAACACGTAACTACTAGTTGTTGCCCGCGTTGTGGTTTCTGATATTACGCCGTAAAACAAACAAACTCTTTAGCTTTATAATATATTAGTTTAGATACATGTATTAATTTGCTGCACGCTCAGAACTGAAGTACTCAGTAGGTATAGAGTCTAAGATATCGTCACGTGACCACCTTAAATGTGATTATCTGATTATCACTTAGTAAGTCTTTACAATTGGTGCCACTCTTTAGTATAACGTGCGTGATTTGGGCAATTGATTTTGTTTTCAAAGTGTGAATCGCTCTAATCAGGATTAATACAAAATACCAATAATTCTAGCCATACAAAATAGGCTTTCTTATTACTTACCTTTATTTAAATTCAACAACGTGTGATGCTGATTTCTACATAGTTAATTGAGGCGTGACTTGTTTGTAGATATGTTTGAGATAGTGACAACCGGTTTTTCTATTTCACTAATAAAAATCGAGTCAAGAGTGTGGTATACTGACACACTGAGGGTTTCGTACCTACTAGAAAAAAGTCAATTACTTTTTGTTTTAAGGTGCTCCATAAAACTACATCTATCTGTTGTACGAGTTTCGTCTTAATAGCTTGAGTCGTAACTGAGTAAAACCACGCTTTACCTATAGACAAAGAGACGCACAGACAGACACCAACGTTTCCTACAAGTGTTCGTTTTTTGAACGGAACTCTTAAAACAAATAAATATATTCATACTAAATTGATTGAAGTTTTTCGTAATACAAATCAGCAGTTATTTCATTAGGATGTCGTGAGCTTTTAGTAACAAGTTATTTATTGTTGTATTGAAAGGAGCTGGAAAATTGGCCTAACTTTGAAAAGTGGCATGATGGGTCTCAGTTCTTACAGGTAACTATTATTTTGTGTCGTATTAATACATCAGATTTACTTGCACAAAGTTGTTCATTCGATCCTATTCCATCTAACAACCTCTCTCCGTCCGCTATAGGAGCCCCATAGAACGCCACAACATCATTAACAAAAATATTCAGACGCAGTACAAATGTTTGTCTTTGTCAGCAAAGACAAAGTACCTACTCCGTTTATATATTTTCTATTCATGTCCATTTCCGTCTCTCATTCGTCTCTCTCCACCAAGCATGGAGAATTGCAAATGTAATACGACCTTCCCACGCGCAAGATCGCAACAAAACAATGTATTGAGCACCCTAACATGCCTCTTCAGCATAGATTTTGCTATTAATTAATCTACAATGTAATAAGATAAAACGCGTTTTACTTTGTATTAAAAATATTTTGATAGTCTTACAGTTGGTTACCTAGGCGTTAAAAAAGAGTCAATCTTACAAGTCCGACAGGTTTCAAGACGTATCCTATCGTTAGTGTTATTGTTAACGACTTTGGTACAGGTGATTGCAGTTTCTATCCCATCAAATTGCGATTATTTGCACTGCTACTGTGTTTTCTATCGGTTATACATGTCATTTATACGTTCCTGTGGTGAAGGATTATAAATAATATAAGGGTCACTACTGTTTTTCCTTCTAGAGTGCTGTAAAAGCCAGCTAAGGGAAATTGCTCACAGACAACATCTTTTATAGAAAATTGAAAACAAACCCTGCCCTAACAGGCCTGGTGCTCAAGTCTACTATTTTGGAACAATTGTCATACCGGCACGATACCGGCACGATACCGTTGCAATTGAAGTCAAATATCCGTAGTCTGCTATATGCGTTCATAACGGTCGTTCAATGGTAATAGAATTGTCGATCTCTTTTATCTATGCATTGAATTTTCGGTCTCTTTTATCTATGAATTGTGTTAGAATGGTATGTATGTGTTGCCGTTTTTAAAAAATGCGTTAGTTGAAGTGATTTTCGAAAACTACTAATAAATTTAAACATTTAATCATGCTAGACTTCGTTTAGATATATTTGTACATACTATTTATTAGTATAAAAAGCAATGTGAAGTTTAGGAGATTAGTAAATTGCAATAAATTACAAAGAACAATTTCTAATATTTCTATCTATCTATTTTTTATTTATGGCAATCTGTCGACACAGGACAATTTCAAATTATTACTGTCAAATTCAAAATAGCAGACTACCGAAACATTTCAGTCATTGAATTGCAATTGTGAAGCAGTTGTGTACGAGACTAGCAATTTATGTCACTTTGATAATTGTAAGTCAATGATGAAGTCGTTATGACGAGACAATAATAGTAGACTACCAAAAACTTTACAATTGCACCATAATGGTACAATAATGGTACAGTTGTGACACCGTTGAAATACCCGACTCAGGGCCCTGGTCAGCGCGGCATAGTAAACCCTAATGCTTCAGAGAGTGGAGGCGGCCCTTGGCTATTAGTGGGACGTTAATGGAATGAAGAGAGAGAAAAGTGTTACGTTATATCCGTAATTTGGAACACGCTTGGAATTAAAAGACTATGTTCCAATGCGTAAACATTAAATAGACACTACGTCTAATATAAACTTGACCCATTAGTCAACCGCTAGCAACCAACTAGCGATGTCCTTGATTATTTATGCAACTAGTTTTTCCAGATGACGGCTGTTTTAACAAAAAAACTGCTCTTGAATAAATGTATGAGCATTTATTTGTAGAATGCGGGTTAAAATATAGATGGCAGTCATTATACACAGTTAATTCAATGTCATATTTAATTGACAATTGGCTTTAATATAATTTTAAATTAATTTCATCTAAATAAACTAAATTATAATGGAAAAAATGATAACCATAAGCGGGACTTGAACCCGCGACCTCGGAATGCCGTTCCGTCGCTCTCCCAACTGAGCTATTATGGTCCACGCAAATGTTTACCAAATCTTCCACTACAATCATCTCAATGCGAGTTTTAACATCGTGCGATGTTTTTTCGTACAACGCCATCTATTGAGCGGTTTGCACCAACTCCATCAATCGATCAGTTAGCGTTCTTTACAGAACACAATTGGACCGAAGTAATGGCTGTACATGTATTTCTACATTAATTTATTAATATTTTGCGATTGACTCGCTATGCTTTTACTAAATAAACTAAATTATAATGGAAAAAATGATAACCATAAGCGGGACTTGAACCCGCGACCTCGGAATGCCGTTCCGTCGCTCTCCCAACTGAGCTATTATGGTCCACGCAAATGTTTACCAAATCTTCCACTACAATCATCTCAATGCGAGTTTTAACATCGCGCGATGTTTTTTCGTACAACGCCATCTATTGAGCGGTTTGCACCAACTCCATCAATCGATCAGTTAGCGTTCTTTACAGAACACAATTGGACCGAAGTAATGGCTGTACATGTATTTCTACATTAATTTATTAATATTTTGCGATTGACTCGCTATGCTTTTACTAAATAAACTAAATTATAATGGAAAAATGATAACCATAAGCGGGACTTCGGACATCGCACGATGTTAAAACTCGCATTGAGATGATTGTAGTGGAAGATTTGGTAAACATTTGCGTGGACCATAATAGCTCAGTTGGGAGAGCGACGGAACGGCATTCCGAGGTCGCGGGTTCAAGTCCCGCTTATGGTTATCATTTTTTCCATTATAATTTAGTTTATTTAGTAAAAGCATAGCGAGTCAATCGCAAAATATTAATAAATTAATTTCATCTAGTCTAATATGTCTGCATGGCAACAAAAATAAATTAATTAATGGTTATGCATATTAAATTTAAATATTTGTATAAATAATATTCATAGCAGTATCGTCTGTCATAACTTACTTATTATAAAACAAAGTCGTTATAATTTATTACGAGTATGTATGTCTCTATGTGAGCTTATGTCTTCCAAAGTGCGTAACGGAATTTTATGCGGTTTTTTTTTTTAAATAGATGGTGTGGTCAAAGAAAAAGGCTTTTTTGTATAATTTGTTAGGATTTTGTTTTTATTGAGAAAGGGGTCTCAATAACTATAAACGCTGGTAAAATTACGGGCATTGTATTTATTATAAAACATAGTTGTTATTTTTGTATGTACCTATGTCCCTGCTAGTCATATATATAAAATTCACGTGTCACGGTGTTAGTTACCGTACTCCTCCGAAACGGCTTGACCGATTTTTATGAAATTTTACTTGCACATTCAGTAGGTCTGAGAATCGGACAACATCTATTTTTCAAACCTTTTTTTTAGTATGGCAAAACAACGTTTGCCGGGACAGCTAGTTTAATATAAAATTAACAGCTATTAACCTTATATACCTAGTAAATTTTACTATGTAGTTACTCAATGTTCGTTTCATTCTTTCTAGGTGTAATCGCAGTCGTATGGTGTCTGTTATGGCTGTATTTGGTACATGACTCTCCAGTAAAACATCCCCGCATCTCTGAGAGTGAAAAGAAATATATCCTGGATGCCATAGGCGACAAAGTCAATCATACATCAAAAGAAAATAAGGTTAGTTAAGGAACTAGTTTTCAACTTCTCCATTAGGTAAATGACTTGAACGCAAAGAGCTACTATAGAATAGCTATTTTCCGCGTGGTGACGGATTCAGCATACAAGTGTCACCACCCCTTTTCATTCCCAGGTTGGTGTAAAAGCCAGCTAAGGAATATAGTATGTATATAAATAACATCCTCTGTGAGAAACCGAAAACTTGAAAATAAATCCTGTGCCATAATCCCTCCCAAAGTGAAAGAAGCCCGTGACTTACAGAGGGACCTTAATGGGCTGGTGAGAGCTGCTCTTAAAATGCTAGAACCAACTTTCTGATTTGAAACTCAAGTGTAACAAACAATAATAATTCTCTCGGTAGTCCAGTAAATATACGAAGACAAGAAGTTTGTAGTACCTAGACGAAAACATTAATGGTCTTATTCATAATGACTTATCGGAGGTTTATTATTATTATTTTAAATTTTAAGCCTTGTCTGGTTTAACCTTCCAACCTTCCTTTAGTGACGTAACTCTTGTTTATGTGAATATTCTTGGCTCCGTTCCGCTCATTTAACCACACCTAAGTTTATATCAGATGAATAAAACCTATTTACGATGATATTCAGCGGATTTTAAGTACTTTAGTTTACCGGAAAAATAGCAGCAGTTTAAAATTGTCAGAATTGCTGCATTTTATTTATTTACTAGCTGATGCCCGCGACTCCGTCCGCGTGGAATTTAGAAAATTTCCCCGTATTTGCAACATTTTTCACTACTGCTTCGCTTCTACTGGTCGTAGCGTGATGTTATATAGCCTAAAGCTTTCCTCGATAAATGCCCTATCTAACGCTGAAAGAATTTTTCAAATCGGCCCAGTGGTTACTGAGATTAGCGCGTTCAAACAAACAAACAAACAAACAAACTCTTCAGCTTTATAATCTAATATATAAAATTCACGTGTCACAGTGTTAGTTACCGTACTCCTCCAAAACGGCTTGACCGATTCTTCTCAAATTTTGCATACATATTCAGTAGGTCTGAGAATCGGCCAACATCTATTTTTCAAACTTTTTTTTTTTAGTATGGCAAAACAACGTTTGCCGGGTCAGCTAGTATTAGTATAGATATACATAGTTTTCTTCCGTCAAATAAACATGATACATAGGCCTTTGGGTGATGCAGAAAGTACATTAGTTGGATTACATTACATTTGATTTGTTAATATAAATACTAACTCTGTCTATCGCTCTTTTGTGTTAAAACTCCTGAAACGATTTACTGAGACATTTAGTGTACCTACTTGTATTTGAGGCTTCAAGAATGATATTGTTGATACTCGCCTACACATCAAATAGCCTTTTTTATTAACAGTCGAACATAGATTACTTCCTAGGATGCCCTATAAACACGAGGTCCTGTGTCACCTACTTCCAAAGACTGCGCAAGACTAATTACTTCGTCCCTTTGTCTGTAAAGGGGTGCCTGACGCTTTGTCGTCTTAGTCATCCTATTCTGCTAACAATAAGTAATCAAATAAATTGAAAAGTCTCGAGGATTAAAATAACCTTAATTGAATGACCTCAGTACGAGGTACATCATGTTTTTGCTATAAACAATTATGGGATCAAGTCGTGAGGGTTTTTTCTTAGGTCATCTGATCATATTACATCATATATCTAAACTGAGATTTAGATAGCAAACTGAGAAGGTTAAAATACTCACTCATAGAACAACAATACAGAGAAATCTGTATTTTTTTTACAAGTTGAAAATAGTTAATTCAGAAAAGGTGTTACAGTCAGAGGTTTATTACCGATGCCATGGAATTCTCAATCAAAAAATGATTTCTACATACTAAGTTAACTAAGTTATATAGTTATCTCGATTCGCTACTTGAATAACAAGATCAAATTAAAAACAGTAAATAAATTAAAACAAAAGAGTGTTTCCCAAAGGTTTTTACAACTGGTCTAAGGTGTTATTCAAGTAGTGATTTTTTGTTTTATTGTTTAAAATATAATTTGTTCTATTATTTCAGGTCGTACCGCCTTTTAGACACATATTGACTTCGTTCCCATTCCTTGCCATGATCATTCTACACTACGGTAGCAACTGGGGTTTATACTTTGCGATGACAGCGGCGCCTAAATTCGTCTCAAGCGCTCTTGGCTTCAATTTGACTTCAACTGGCACCCTGGCTTCATTACCTTATCTCGCTAGAATGTTTTTCTCTCTTATATTTGGCGCCATCGGTGACAGGTACGAAACCGGATTATATTCAAATGAGATGCTATTGTTATAAACTGTTAAAAGTCATTCACACTATAAATTTACACCACGTTTTTATACCCGTTACCAGCAAAATGTCTCACAGTTAATAATTATAATTAGATATTTGCATGTTGCTTGAGGTTTCTATTCTCGATTTCCATGTGAAAATTTAGATTAAAATTTTACAATATTTTTATAAAATTGTGCATTTTGTGAACTCAGGGCTTTTATTTCGTAGTAGTAACTACGTATTATCTATTTTTATATTTACAAGACGAGACATTTGTATACCTACTAGGGTTTGAACCCTATTATGCAAATAAATGTACCTTCCTGTCTCCCTTCTTTCAATAACGAAAGTAGTTTAGGTAATAGGTTCTTAGTATCAAGAATGAAAGTACCTGTACTCGATAGCAATATTTATTGGTGACTAACTTAAGAGGGTACTGTACTCCTCATTTAGGTATTTGCCTTAGGTATTGCTGTCCCTATTTCCGAGCGCCGCGCTGAAAGGGACAAATATAGATGAAGCGGATTTTACCTACAAATTCTTTGAAAAGAGACGTTTCGTACTTCCGTTTTTTTTTCGCGAAAGTTAAAACGATTTTAATAGTTTTTACATTATATTATAGATAAAGAGTATATCTATGCTTCTATCACTTTCTTTTGTGGTAAATCTTTACCAAATTTGTGTGATAGACGCTGCAACTTTATCTAAAGAAAAAAGAAAAAAGTGGGTCTTTCGGATCGTCATATTTCTTTTAGATATTATGTTTTGAAAAAAAGAAAGTGATAGAAGCATAGATATACTCTTTATCTATAATATAACGCAAAAACTATTACAATCGGTTTAACTTTCGCGAAGAAAAAACGGAAGTACGATACCCATACTTTTGTATGGAGCATAATTTGGTATCGTACCGTCTTAAGCGGCGAGCGCAGTCGCCTCTATGCACTTAAACCTAAAACTGCTGACGTATATCGTTATGCACACATACATGTGGCATGTCCTATATTGCCCCTACATCATTCCTAATAATTATCGATTTCACAAACATTGACCGTATTTTATAAGGTTTTAAAGGTTGATCAGTGAGGGATCTTGAATACTACGAAATAATATCTCATTATATTTATAAAACTCATGATTTATTTCAGAATCGTGAAACAAAACGTGGTATCTACTACTTTTATGCGAAAATTCTTCTGTCTGTTCTCCCACGTGGTTCCTGGTCTATTGCTCATAGTGTTGGGTTACACTGGCTGCGCACCGATCCTTTCTGTGGTCATGATAACATTCTCAATGGGATCAAATGGAGCAGCCACTCTAACAAATCTTGTGAATCATCAGGACCTTGCACCAAACTTCGCCGGTACACTGTATGGCATTGCTAATGGAATTGGCAACACAGCTGGATTCGTGACTCCACTTGTTACTGCATATTTCACTAAAAATGGCGTAAGTATTCATTTTTAACATATAACTTTCATTTAGATACCTCCCCTCAGCCTATAACAAGCCCTTCGGGCACGTGCCTCCTCCGCTTTGGTTTCTATTAAAAGGCATTTCGGTATCGATGAATAAAATCTATGTGATCCTTTAACATGGGTGTTGTATTCCAAAAGTTAATCTAAATCTCCAGCAAGAGACTAATAACTCGAAACTAAACTAAACTCCAACAAGCTTGGTTATCAACTTATCATTGTATAGACTATAGTAGTAGCAATAGAGAGATTTTTAGAGGCTGTGAGGAATAAAACCTTCAAGTATCTGTCTAATTCCAATCTTGTAATATATATGAAATACTAGCTGTTGCCCGCGACTCCGTCCGCGTAAAATTTAGAAAACTTTTCATACCTTTTTTTCGCAATAAAAGGTAGCCTATGTCCTTTCTCAGGGTCTAAAGATTGTCTGTGCCAAATTTCATCAAAATCGGTTGAGAGGTTTAAGCGGGAAAGCGTAACAGACAGACAGACAGAGTTACTTTCGCATTTATAATATTAGTAGGGATTCTTAAAATATTTAAAAAGAAGTATCAACTCTACTGAGAAAGTAAAACTCCAAATTTTTAATATTTTTCAATAAAATAAGGAAATTGTTAAATTATGTTAATTTGTATTTAAATAGTGATTAGAAAATTACATTAATTGCAAGGTTAACAACAAAACATTACATTTAAAAATAGGTGTGAGAATTTAAAATACGTTATTAGCAATCGACCTTTGTAGGCTTAAAAATCATCATTGAAATAAAAAATATATATTTAAGGTTAATCGTGAATTATTAATCTCATGATTTTTAAAAGCCACTACAAAGCCATCTTATTCACATCCCTATTCTCGCCGCTCGGGCCCTTTCCGTGCGGCGCTGCGCTTGGGTTAGTTATACTCGTAGTTGAGCCAGATATTACCTATAAAAACATGAAAAAAATGTTTCATAGTCCACTGTTTTCTTTGTGAAAAATAAACCGATATCAACATTTTATACGCCATATTATAGATGAATCTATCAGCTATGTTACCATCTTTTTTTCTGAAAACCGTTACCAATCTCATGTTCTTTTGTTTCAGAATGGTTTTAGTGAATGGCGTCCCGTGTTTATAACTGGAGCATCACTATATATTGCATCGGCTGGTTATTTCATACTATTTGGTACTGGTGAGACGCAGTCATGGAACTATGTAGCACCAAGCGAAGATGAAGAGGACAAGAGACCAGAAGAGACCAATGATACAGAAACTACTATAACAATTGCACCTAAAACATAAAGTTATAATTCATAGTAATTAGGTCCATGCTGTAAGGTCTAGCATGGGGTATATATCACGATTTATTTCATTTTATGAGAACTTAGAGTATTAGGCCAATAGGAGTCGTTTCAGACGCTGATCTTTGACAAATATGCCAGATCGGTGACGTGCCGAGGTAACGCACACAAACATTAACGCTATTCCATTCGTCGCGGCATACGCACTGTAAGAGACGATACTGTCTGTTTGATTATGGGGATTGCTTTCGTAAGTTTTCCAGCCAGGATTGTCTGAAAATGCCTAGTCCTGTTGAATTAATGCTCTAAGTATGGGAAACGTGATTTGCCTTATCCTGCCACATTAGCCTATTGACTGACTTGATTAAAGTCAGTTGAAGTCAGAAAACCACTCCTTTAAAAAGGTTTTTTTAAATCTGTAGTATTATGAATAAATCGCCATAATGTTATTTCATTATTAGATTAAACATTAATATTGTATACTTCGTTAACACTTTGCTTTATATAGATTTGAATATGCTCAAAATATAAGTGCTCAGTGTTCCTTAAACGCTATCTCTGTGTTTGTATTAGAACTTTGTCAAAATAAGACTGTCGTATACGAGTTATATATTTCTGTAACAGTATTTGTTTAATTATTTAGTAATTTTGTAACATTCCTTATCTGATAGATAGAGAGCATAATAACTTAATAGTATATTCCTCTTCTTTCCATGTCCCAATGTTGGGCACGGGCCTCGTCTAATTCGGATTATTGGTGTAATGCCACGCTGACCTGTTGGCTGCTGATGTGTTGGCATAGAGTTTAGAGAATTCCGTTACTCACAGGAGATGTTTATGGTATCTCAGATGTTTTCTACAGCTCTCTGGGGAGAAAATGGTATGGTGACACTTTTTTTATTTTGTCACCGCAAAGACAGCAAGATAGAAAGTATATTTGTGATATAAGAGCTGATAATATGATTATGTAATAAATTTCATAAACATTTTACGATTCTAATGACGTTATAGTTTTGTTTATTTACTTCTATATTAAAAAAGATAACGGTTAATAGGAAAATACCTTTTAATTTTCGAAGGTGCGACATTAGATTGCATTTCATGATCTATTTTTGTTATAACAATGTTCCATGTGTTAAATAAATGTTCCTCTATACTTGACAACCATATATATTTCTTTGTAATCATAGTATAGGAATGATAGTTCAATGTTTAACTTAAATATACAATTTATAAATAAATTATTTGATAGTACAATTTTTTTTAATAAACGTTTTGATACCAGACGAATTTACAAATAAAAGTATAAGATATTCACAAATCATGTTGTTATTTAGAATTTTTTTTATTAATTCTAATGAAATTGCCAAGTTTGAGACAGAAGCTAGCACTCATTTATCAGATAGTAGATATTCGTTCAATCTTGAAGATACGTAACTTTAGCCAGGCTAAAAAATGTTGCAAAAGCGGGGGAAATTTTTGAAATTCCACGCGGACGGAATCGCGGGCACAGCTAGTGGAATTATAAAATAGTTCTTTGTAAATATCACAAATGTTAGAAGAAGCTTTTAAATGGAAGCCGAAGTTATGTTTAACTTTCAGTTTTAAGGTTTGGTTTATTTGTGACTGTGATGATGATAAGAATTATTATAATTTTATATGTAATTAAATTATTTGATCTAAGTGTTTGTTTTCTTTTTAGCGTTTATATCCAGATTTACCTATTTAGGATTGACTGACTGAGATTTCACCATCTTATCTCGAACTATTAGTGTCAGCGTCGCGTCGGTAATACAAATACATATCTATAAATCGATGAGTCCTAGAAGAAAAATAACGAAATTATCACCACCATTTATGAAACCCCACGTCAAATACCAATCAACATTTACCAGGGTCAAAGGTCAATGTTATGAACAATTGTTGTCTTTTTTGAGTTTACAATATAATCTGTTTTAGGAGGCTATCCCAATTAACAAAAGCCCCGGGTCACAAGGTCAATGATGCCACCAAAGATTCACACGTCAGTTTTGGATACTCTAGCACTTATAAATTGGGCAACAAAATCCCCTACTGCTCTTTTAACTTCCCCTAAAACCAACCTCTCCTCTTTAGCCCATTTACGTCCCACTGTTGGGCACGGGCCTCCTCCACTTTGGAGGGATTATGGTCTACTATGCCGTGCTGACCAGGCGTGTTGGCACCGGGTTTGTTTTCGAGTTTTCCGTCTCTCACAAAGAATGTTATCGGTGAACAACATCCCTTAGCTGATTTTTACAGGACCCTTGGGAGGAGATCGGGTGGTGCCACTTGTATTCTTAATCCGTCACCACACGGAGGACCGACCACACCTTGCCAATGTAGCCTTGGCAGTCTATCGCCGTTAAGGTACTTTAAATGATTCATAGCCCACGCAATTTTCAGGTTTATACTACACACACACACACACAAACGCGGTGTGCGTTTGTGTGTGTGTGCGACACATGTGTGCGTACATACACTACGGGTTACACACGATCGCATACACACACTACGCGATACTCACGTACGCACTTATAGCACATTTATTACGGGGACATCTGTAAAGTGCCAAGGCTCTAGCTAGAAGCTTTCATGTGACCTCCAGGCTATTTTTAGAGCACCAAAAGATAAAACGGCACCCCATAACTGAGACTTCCCTGTCCATTCGTGTATCTGTTTATCACCCTGCGGTATCTCAGGAACGGCTAGCTAGAGAATTAATTGATAGATGCTGTGATGATGATGAGTAATTAGATTCATATGGCACCCCATCTAACTCTGAACCTACTATTTTTTCAGTACAAAGACGCAAAATGAAGAATAAAGAAGGGAAATAAAAACTCAAGTTAAAACCATTCAATATATTGTAATACAAGTGTAGTTATATTATGTTACATTATGTACACAGGGCAGGCTTTCCATAGTAAAATACAATCAATTTTAATAATTATCTTCAGACCTAATGACACATAAGAAAAATAAAATTAAATATATATTATTAACATTTCAGGTCAAAAATTTAATATTTCCTATTTTATAATTATTATACTCAATCAATACAGTATAATTTATAATGTCAATAAAATGTATTTATATGATTTACGTAATAAATCATTGTTATATATTTTAGTAAGTTACTCTATAAAATTCTAACGATAATAAAAATAGAGTGAGTTGTTGAAAACTTTACATACTATTCATTAGAGACAAAATAATATACAGAATATCCCAACAATACATACTTCTTCACTAGATAATACCATTAAGATTGAAACTATTCTTACGTCTTTGGAATTACATCACCAAAACTACTCTGGTTATGGTCACAATAAAATTTAAGGCGGGATTCATAAGATTCCTTACAATAAAACTATAAAACATACTAAATGTTTTAAGTAATACATAAACTGGATCAAAACTTTAAAGTTTTACATTTATATATCTATACTAAAATAACAAATTTTGTTCAACACAGATAATTACTTTGACACAATGTATTACTAATAATTTAATAGGCTTTTACTTATTGGTTGATTGCTTTTATCATAATTATTATTATGAACGACACGACATGGGCAACAATGTTGGGTAGATCAGAAATAATGCAGTAGTTATTCGGCTAAGGACAAAGTAATCAATAAATCCCTATTTTAATTCAGGGAACTTAAACAACTTAATATAGTGTTTCAAGATATGTGGCCATTCTTTAAAGATACTAGCACATTATCTCCAATACCCCGTACACGAGCTCTATCAGCCAATAAGAATAACCCTTCACAAATTTGTGTTAATTTTGTCCTTACATCTACAGCTACACATATGATTCAGATTCAGTGTCTGATTCAGACCCATCTAAAGCGATCATGTTTTTTTGTCCATTTTTATCAGCACCATTAGACGGCTCCCTGTACAATCTCGGTACAGATTTAGATCGTAAATTCTTTTCTTCTTTATTCACGTGCACTGGTTGGAACTTCTTCAATACCCTTTGGTATACCATTTTTCTTGGCGGAACTGGTGGTGGCATATGCGGAGGTTTCTTATTATTTACTTGTTCATTTTCCGAATTGTTATAATCAGGCTGAACAGCAGTAAGTGTCGCTTTGTAAATATCGGAAGGGAATATGTTCGGTGACTTCATGTCATGGAATATATCTCTTCGACGATTGTATACTGATGTGTAAAGGGGATCAATGTATTGCGTGGTATAGCAATTTTCGAAAGAATTCTCACTAGCGGGCGACTCAGTCGACCTACTGTTGTAAGAATTTTGTGGTTGATATAATGTATCACTACTGCTTGAATCACTGTTCAAAATAATGTTCGCTAATGATTTAGATTGATTTAACTTATTAGTGTTGTAATTACGTAACCTAGACTTTTTATTATCCTCCGCATTATTGTTATGCATATTTTCGACATATGAGTAGGAATTTTGCAAGGGATTCATATGTTTATCTGGGTCTCTGTTAGAGTTCTGTAAAACAGAACAACTTTTCGTGCACATATGGGCTGGATCAAATCGTCTTTTTCGACAACAATTGGCTACATTCATTTCATAGTTGCCGTTACGCATTTTTTCCACTTGTGTATTCTCTTCGCTGACTTCTAAGCTCTTTGTCCTCGCTGCTTGACGAGTCCAGTCATTTCGTGTAAAAATGGTGGCTGCCGGTGTTACATTACCATCAATCTTGTTTTGCGAGGTCTCAGCTTGTTTCTTTGTCATCTGACCGTAGATATTTTCTGACGCAGTATTCATTGATTTATTGTTATAGTTCACACTTTTATTCTCCCATCCCGTGTACACTCGTGAATAGTTTGTATTGGATACTGTTTCTGTATGTGGTTGATATTGATTCTGTCGTTGAATGTTTTCCGTAAACATTGCTAATTCGTGTAAATTACTGTATAAAATATTTTCTTGACTAGAAACCAGATCGCGTTTACTGTCGATATTTTCTTGTTTAGATTCTAATAAGTTATCTGAACTCTTTGCTCGGTTAAAATTTTTATTATTTGCATTTTTGTCCCCTTCCTGAGTATCGGAGAACATGCTGTAAACTTTTGAAGTGCGGGCTGCCTTAGACATATTGCTCCTAGGTGGTTTCTGCGGCTCTAAGCCAGTGATGTATTTAGCTGGGCTCTGTTCATAAATGTCAGCTGTCGATCGCTGTAAAGCTGTCTTGGATACGTAATTTCTTTCATCAATATTTTTTGAGATTCCTATATTAATAGAGTTATGTACATAGCGTTCCCCCAAATAAGGTGTCGAGTATAGTTCATCGTTAACCGTACTGTAAAGTTCGGCTTTATTGGAGTAAACCTTCTGTCTTTGAGCTACCTGAGGGAGACCTGTTACATTGTGATTTTCAGTGTTGTAACGCATCACTAACTTAGATTCTTGTTGCATAGTGCATGTTGGTGCTGAAAGACTGTGAAGAATATTTCTTGGAGCTGGACTATTTCCACCATTACTATTTGAATCATCTTCTGAGAGTGTCAACCCTGAATCACGGCTTAGGGATAATTTTTCTTTCCTCGGTGTTGACAGTTCCATAGAGTCTAAAGAAATTCCAACAGAATGAAGACTGTCACTTTCTTCTGCACCTGAATCTAATAAAGCATTGGAATTTTCAGGGCTGCCATTACCAAGAAGACCTGTGATTTGTGGTCCAAACAATGCTTCAGCTTTAACAATTAGGAGTTCGACGACCATTGGCACTGCTTTGGGAGCTTTGTCACAAGGAGTATTAGGCCAAAGTAAACTTGGACCAACACAAACACCAAGATTCATGGGGCACATGAGGTTTATGTTAGATTTTTTGGCAATTGCTTGCAGCAGACATACGAAGTACATAAGCATCGTATAATGGGGCTTAGGTAGTTTAAGCAGCAAAGAGCGTACGGCTGTCACTTTCTCGTTTTGTTTTAGAGCTGCAAAGAAACGAATAACAATAAGACAATGAAAAAATAGAAAAAAAAATCTGACTTGAGCAAGTATTAAAGATGTTATTATTGATACTTACTGAGTACTTGAAGCCATGCTGGATACAAATCTGAGAAGAGCAGCGGTTGTGGCAATGCACGAAAGAACTCTTTGACGAGAGCAGCCAATAGTAATACCGGTGCTCGTTCTAGCTCAGGACATCCTTCAGCCCAGGGACCAAGTGTGTCCAACTGTAAAAAAAATATACACTATTTAAAAGTACACCTTTAAATTTTTTCCAGAACTAGAATGATATTATAAATTTTCCATATGTACCTGTATCATGGATCATAAACTTAAAAGAATTTTTATTTCTTAAAAACTTCTCATTTAAAATTATTATTTTAAAATCTGAAAAGTCCACAGTTTTCTCAAAGGTACTCTATATTAAGTACGTCAACATTCATCTAGGTAAATAACAGAATAATATGGTAGAATTTCTAATAAACATGAAAAATGTTACCTTATCCCTAAGTAGTCTAAGTGCCTTAGCATTAGCACTTCTGCGGAAGACGCCGTGTGTGTTGGGCGCTAAAGCACGCAGTCTTCTCAACGCTAACATAAGTGCTGGAGGAACAGCGCCGCCGCAAAGACGTGTTAATGTCACGCCAAACAGCCGTCCGCCGCGTCGGAGAAGGCGGAGACCACGTCCGCCATGATTGCCGCTGTGGAACAAATAGTTAATTAACATTTCGTACTTGACGAGAGAACATCCTAATAATTGAATAGAATAACAGTCTCACATATCGGCTGTTGTTGGATAGGTAGATATAATCATTTACCCATATATTGTGGGCCCTGAAAGGATATACATGAAAAAATGTGTATTTAAAAAAAAAATTTGAAGTTGGTGGAAGTGGGATCTAAGCGGTTAAAAATGGAAAATGATTTCATAATTGTAAATTGTAATAAATAAACTATCCATTTAAGTCAACTTACTTTTTTAAACTTTGATTCTTTTTTCTCAGTTCAAACACGAGCCCACACGGATTGTTTTTCGCATTTACATGCTCCAAATCAAATCCATCTTCGTTCGACAGCGTTTGTCTTATTCTAGACATCTGAAATTAAAACATGGTATTTGCTATAATTCCACCCAATAAACGTACTTTAATATTATAAAGCTGAAACAAACTTTTTTTGTTTCTTTGAACACGCTAACGTTAGGAACTGCCTTTCCGAATTGAAAAATTCCTTCAATGTTGGATAGTACATTTATCGAGGAAGACTTAAGGCTATATAACATCACGCTGTAAACAATAGGAGCGAAGCAACAGTGAAAAATGTTTAAAAAAACAGGGAAAATTTTCTAAATTCCATGCGTACGATATCGCAGGCAACAGCTAGTAGATTATAAAGCTTTAATTACAGTTATTGAAAATCTAGACAAAGATTTTTAATTACCTGTACAGCATGCGGTCTTTCAATCCCTTTTAGTGGAGTTGGCGGTGCATCTCTTACAGTTCTAACACAGAGATTGAACTCGTTGACGGCTCCCCAGCGGCTATCGTGTTCATTGTCTCCTTCGCCGTCATGATCATCACCTTCAGTAGTGCCATTTTGGAGCACTTGTAAAGCTTGACGGATAACACACCTCGCGCTCATGTCTGGACTCACAGACACTGTCTTACACTGGAAATTGTACAAAATTTATTAAAAACAGAGTTCTCAAAGCAAAACAAAGAGTTTTATTTTTTGTAGTAGGTATATATTCTTAAGATAAGATATTCGTTTACTACAAAGATACAGAATGAAATAAAAATATATTACACCACTATTCGAAGTTACGAATTATCGAAAATTTATCGAACTACTAAAAATTATTACTTTATTATACTTACAAATTCTATCGAACTCGTTATATCTTTATAGAAGACCTGAATATTTGTAGACTTTGGTTCTGTAGCCAATTGAGCATTTAAAGCATTTTGGATTTTCCTGAAAGTAAATGATAATACATGAATACATTTCATCTTCACATAAATTATTTATTTGACTAAAACATTTTTTTAAATAAGTAGATTTTTTATTAACAGACAAAATTTTACTAAGGGAGATGTTTTCCGCTTACCTATACCATGTATCTCTGGCAGCTTGGGTGGGATATGTGGCAAGATAGTTGACAATACCGGTGACAATAGGCCATCCAATAAGGAAGCCTGTATCATCAGCGTCAGACAGTGAAATCCATACCTCAGCCAGTCTAACACTCTCCTTAAGTTTGAAACAATTGTTTCCTCTGGACTTCCCAACTAGTAGTAAGTCACTAAAGAGGAATAGATGGCGATCTAGCGGTGGGGAGGTTGTTCCAAATGGACTTAGTTGGACAGGTGCTTCCATTATGAAGGTGCGTGGTGAGAGGTTGGGGTTACTCGCGCTTATGTTGCCTCCGATGTCCAGACTCGGTCGCTTTCGCAGACTTTTCTGCTTCTGGAAAAAAATGTTGAACATGAGTAAAGTACTTGACGAGCCTCGTGGTTAAGTGGTTCATGTAACGGACTGCCAATCAAGAAGTCGCGGGTTCGATTCCCACTCGGGACAATCATTTGTGTAATTTTTCTAATTGTCATACAAATGTTTGTACTTCGTCTGAGTGTTTCTATATATTATAAGTATGTATTCTATCCGTATTTGGTACCCATAACACAAGCATATAATATTCATGGACATTTCACACAACGTCCTCTGGTCCCAAACCAGAGGACGTTGAGTGAAATGTACATGAATATAAAAAAAAACTTCTGTAGATTTGGTTTCTAATTTAATTTCTAAAAAAGCTTTAAAGAAACTGAAATGAGCCTAAACCTATGTTTAGTAGCAGGCCGTGATAGTAACCCTTGCTGCTGTTCTCTTGAATTGATAAGTCTTGATTTAACTTTAGCCTATGGCATTTTTCTTCAATAGCCTTTTGGTTACGTGTCCTTTCTTTAACTCATAGCACCCGTGCGAAAAAATGAGTTGATGGTATATGTATTCTATAGGGCTTAGTTTGTTGTTGATTTCTATTTTCTTAGATTTTCCGATACCTTCAGTTAGTACCCATATTTCATATTAATATTAATAGGGTGTATTACCTGTGCATGATGCGAGGCGAGTGCGGCGGGTGCGTCAGCATCGTGTAGTGCCAGGTAGTCGTGCGGGAACAGATCCTGCACTCGCTCCAGGTCCGACAGACGAGCAGCACGCCGCCTGGCGCATCCACCACCCACCAGCCGCTCGTACTGAGCCAGCCGCTCGATCTGGAACAACGAAATAAAACTTATTACCACTATCCATCAATACAATTCAAAAATTCTTAGTTCATAAACGTCACTTTTGAATACTATCGTATTTAACTAGAATAACCTTGCGTCGTAAGGTCTACAATTCTACATTACGGCATTGTTCTAGTATGTTGACATAGGGTTTAATTTCCATGCTTTTCGCTTATCGTACAATGAGACAGATTAGAGAGTGTACAATATCCTAAAGCACCACTGAAACTATGATAAGCGCCAACAAGTACGACTATTAAATCAAGAGGAGTAGTTACTCGCGCGGTTTTCTTTGCCAAAAATATATTGTCGCATCGGTGGGGTGCTGACCAGAACATATTATAGCTTTGGTATGCAAACAAATATCATAAAGTCCACAACTAGGTATGGACATGTCAAGTATGTTTACGCGCTATACGAATACGTTGCTGTTTAGATTCCTACTACAAGACGTACAGTACAACAATCTAGAACACCTCCATGTTTGAAGTATTGGGATGATTATCTACGTATGTCTTGAGTAAAGACAGGCCACTATGATGACAGTTATTTGGTAAACACTTATTATAATTCATACAAACGATGTGCTCTTGTCAGTACAAAGATCAACAAAAGTTATATAGCGGTTGTAATTTAACAAGATAGTTTGAATACACTGCACGCATATATCTTATTACATTAAAGTAGGTCGAAGTAATCACGTTCAAGGGTGAATCTAGTGTAAAAATATTTTAATTAATAAAGAAACTGATACCTTGTACCGTTTGAAGGTGTATGACATCGCCCCGAGCTTATGCTCATATCCGTTCAAGCGTAATATCATTATAGTTTATTAAAGTAAGCTATTGAGACGAAACGTAATCTAAATTCTCATCGCGTAAAAAGTCCTTAGGGTGCTCCCTCACGACGAGTCTCTGAGCCGTGTCCACGACAATAATACCTTATTATATCAGGACAAAGGAGCGTGAGAATATTACAAGGCATTGTGTGCAACTTACATCACGCAGCCTTAGGCTAAATTGTTCATAATATGTTTACCCGTATCTTACAGAAACAATATTTTATAAACTCATAGGTCATGAATGAATTGCCAATGACAGTAATTTATTGGTAATATAACAATCAGACAGTAAAACAACAATTTGCTTTAACATTACTTTAAGTAATGTACCATAATGGCTTTAAAGATCTGCGCAAAGACGTTTTAATTATTCCGACGTAGATAGGATAGGTACAGGATTATAGACTGGATAAACTGCTGTACATAGAGTAAACGGACATTATGTAAGGGTAAACTAAGATAGAATATATCGTAAAAGAAAGAATATCATGCAAATATTTATGAGAACAATAATAAGACGAAAACAGCTATTTGAAAATAGGGATTTCTATATTCTATTCTCTCTGTCTACTCTGTAAAGTAATAGACTGAAAGAATGGAGGGTAGAAGTAATGAGGACCGTCTTGTATGGGGGATCAGTCCAAAAAGTGTCCACTTGTAAACAGCAAATTACACTCACCGAAATAGCGCTAGTGTAGCAAGTGGAAATGATATGAATGTAGCAGTTATAAGCAGAGTAAAGTGTGCTACTGTTGCGGTAATTCTTTAATACTATTTTCTATTTGCTATTTACAAATATTTGGGGTACTTAAAAACACTGTATAAATTTATTTCATACTCATGTTTGTCTATATAATATAATCTTTTAAAAAACTGCGCTGAAACAAAGCGGAAGTTTTTCTTTCCTTTCTAATAATTTTTGGCGCTCTTTTTAAAATTCTTCCACTTGCTACTATAGCGCCACCATAATTTGCTCCCCTTCAATGGACACTTTTTAATATACTGAGATAGTCCTCCCATAACTGAAAGCTCTTGATCATGTATTTGGATATAAGTATTATATTATCATGTTTATCTTACAAAACCACTTTCTTAGTATAATATCAAAACGATTCCGTTTGTAGTCATGTTCAGTGAATCGTAAAATTATGCGTTTGACTCGCGATGACCGACATTAGTCTTGTCTGAATTATATAGTACGTGCTGCGCCTCCAATATGTTCCAAGAAATTGAAGCGGTTATGTTGTACTTATTGTTTAAATCCTACCGTTAATGTTTATACAATTTTAAGGTAGGTACCTTTTAAAGTGACCTACTACATGAGATGATACGCCAAGGCGTATAACGTCGTATTCAATTGGGATTCGTGTCAGCGCTTGTCAAATCAAAAGGAGGACTTGGTAGTCAAAATGAAATGACACATTTCAATAGCAGCTTACGAATTTTTGTTGCTATGTTGACGTTAAATAAGCTATAATATTCAAAGTTAATTTCAACAAGTAAATAAAATACTTGAAAGTCGTGAATATTTTTTCAAATTTTTGCGTTGTCATCGGCCCTTAATATGTTTGTGTGCAAATTTTCAGATCAATTCAACTACTGCAAGTGGCCGAAAATCACTTTTAAAGATTCCGTTACATAGATTAATACATTAGATGGTACGTAACTATTGCGCTAATAAAATCACAATTTGCTGTTTACATTCTCATTTTAATAAATTAAATACTCGAATATTATATAGAGGTAGTAGGTTAAGCAGTATAGTACTGATGTCATAGAAGGCGTGGGTTTTAACACAGTTCTATGTAATTGTTTTTTGTCGTCGGCATTTGATTGTTGTAATCACAAAAAGTGAGTTGATGGTTATTGACAGCGCCAGTAAGGATAGTGCACAATATGTTAGAGTGACGCATAGCTATTGTACTGTAAATAATTACATATTAATGTGCGCACAACCGCGACCTGACGCGAACGAGGTGATTTTCATTTGAATAGACATCTCGATACTAACACCGTTACCCGATCTATATACAGATAATAAACATACATTTACCATAAGTATACTATGGAATATTTTCTATTCTGCTATTTCCTATAAACATCTCCATCCAAAGGTTGCCTGGTAGAGATCGCTCTTAGCGATAAGGCCGCCCATTGTATTATTCTTAGTCTTAAGATAATTTTTTGTAACTTGTTTTTTATGGTGTACAATAAATATATAAATATGTATTTTCATTATACTATCGTAAATAATAAAGCATGGTAATAATTTTGTATACCTATAGACCTAGACTTGCGCATACTCATGTTATGACTGGATATGGTGTCACGTACCAAACAAAAAGGTTTTTAATAAAATACCAAGAGACAGAATACAGTGAACGCCAAGAAAATAATATGTACGTTATTAGAATAGTACTCTTTATCGTACATCTTAACAATATTACAGTAAATACTTAGGGTCTTATCACAAGTTACCGTGTCTTGTATAGGTACTAAGGTACTAACATATTAGTATAGCTCAATTGCAAATACTGTTTTTTTGTTAAGTTAAATAGCATTTCGCTACTAACGGTAGCACTAGACTCTCAACTCGGCAAACAATTACTGTTTTTAAAATGTCCTACCTAACCTAACCTAATAAACATTTATGGTCTTATCCATAATGACTTATCGGAGGTTTAAAAGTTCGCTAAAATGGGTTCGCGAAAATAGTCAAAAATTGTTCTTCATAATAGTCTTTTTACGCTAAAACGTTTATTATCTCTCCGATAAAATCTCCGTTTAAACCTCCAATAAGTCATTATGAATAAGACCGACCGTAGATACATGACAATACAGAACTAATATTTTAAATTAAATCTCTAATATATAAAATTCACGTGTCACAGTGTTAGTTACCGTACTCCTCCGGGCTTGACCGATTCTTCTCAATTTTTACATACATATTCAGTAGGTCTGAGAATCGGCCAACATCTATTTTTCAAACCTTTTTTTTCTTTTTTTTTAGTATGGCAAAACAACGTTTGCTGGGTCAGCTAGTTTTATATATAAAATTCACGTGTCAGTGTTAGTTACCGTACCCCTCCAAAACGGCTAGACCGATTTTTATGAAATTTTACATGCACATTCAGTAGGTCTGAGAATCGGCTAACATCTATTTTTCAAACCTTTTTTTTTAGTATGGCAAAACAACGTTTGCCGGGACAGCTAGTAAGTTTATAATATAAATTTTTCAGGATTTTGGGATACCTTCAACACAAATACCATAAACATTGCTTGTATATATTTAATATGATCAGCATCACTTCATTTCTTACTTAAAAAGTCAAATGCATGACCACAATTAGCATCTAATTAAATTACAGCCATTAGCAAGTCGTTTACAAACTTCCATTAATATTTATAGCAAGAGTTAACTGGCTTTTATTGCTGACAGCTAATGATTTATGGAATGTTTCTTGAAATTGTACAAAAGTTAATTGTATATTAGTGAATTATTCAGTATCTGTATGGTGATTGGCCAAGATTGAGACTCATCCTAATATCCTAGTATACAGTGTAGATAATAGTTAATTTATAATAGTTGAAAATGAATATAATAGGTACGGCTTAAAATATTCAGATTATGGTATTTTGGTGCTTTCATACTCTTGGTAGGAATCTTTTGACAGCGCTTCTCTATTTTTATTGGAGGAACGCTGTCACGTGATCAAGATTCACCGAAAATTCACTTCACTTTTTCTTACTGAATACCACTGCAGGACCAAAGGACGTAGTGTAAAATATTCAGTTATTTATTTAACTTTCTAGCATAAAATAATCGGTATATTACGAAATTATGATAAAATATTAATATTTCATCTGTAATATACATACACCTTTATGTTTTTTATTCTATTGAATTGAAGTTAATTAACCTGCATACTTTAATAAGAGTTATCATAATCAATATTAGAGTTCGTGACTGTAACACTGATCATGATATCTAGACAATACGTTTTAGTTTTTTAAGTCTTGATTGGTGAGTAAGAAATAAAGTGTTATCATATTTTAGCATCAATTAATTAAGGATCGTTTATCAACATCCATTAATATTAAAACTAACAACTGATAATAAAAAAAAACCTATATACTCCTACGGTTGTAACTAACTTCAAGGTATAAAAAGCTATTTTATGAATCTGACAGAAATCCGTTTAATAAACAAAATCAGTGTATTACCGCCACAACTTCACTAGCCCCATAAGTGACGTTTTTATCTAGTTGGAGGCGTACATATCGTAAAAGTATACTTTTTTAATTTGTTCCTAACATGCCAAAAGAAGTCTTCAAAAAGTCCTAATAGACTGAGTTCTTAGAAACATCGATTCCAGTTATAAATACCTTAACTATTCAATCTAAAAGTTAACACAACAGTTATGATATCCAAAGGTACAACAGCTCTTCAAACTCTATATTTTTTACAATCATATCTAATACTTAAAAAGAGATTAAGAATTTTTTGTAAACGTACTGAACAAATGTTTTGTTTCCAAGATAAAATGGAAATTCAAAAGGTGATTATAAATCTAACGTGAAGTTTGTAGATGGTTGTTTGCTTCTCAATGAAGATGTATTTCATTTATTTTTTCAAATGAGTTTCATAGAGTAGTTTAAATACAGAGTGTTATCTGTGAACGTGTTACACGGAACTGCACTTTCTAAGTCAAATATTTACTTTAGAGTAAGTATGTACGGGCGTAAGTTTTTTAGATAACACGTGAACTGTCCTAAACTTAGATAAGCAGTGCGTGCAGCCCAGCCCGCGCTTTTTACGAATTATCTTTATCTACAACTTTTTACTTTCCTGTTTTAGTGGACACACCTCGTTATTTCAAGTATTTTAAGTGTCCTAGTTTTGTGTCAAACATAAACTTTGTCATAAACTTGTACATTAGTTGTCATTGACGTAACTTTAACGTTAAAATAAAAACTTTACTTAGTCCTCTTTTTAACGCCAATATTATGAACGTTATTCGAAATACATATGTCATTATGTAAAATCGTAGTGTTTGAAAAATTAGATTACAATGTTTTGTTAAACAGATTAAAATTATTTGTGTTTACATTGTGGGATAACATTTATTGTTGATTTTTATTCAAAGGGATGAAAAGTATTATGCTTCGCCTCAGAGTGCCTTTACCTCAGTTAAAAGAAAAAATAGTAAGTTGCCAATTAACAAACTACGATTTTAAACTTTGAATTATACAGTAAAAAAATCAGAGACAAGAAAAAAAAATCTATTTCATAATTTTCTTTTTTTAAAGTCGATTTAAAAACAAATAAGCTGTTTAAGTATGTCATAAAAGTAAATAAATACTTTGTTTAGATTATTATTAACAAAAACATGAAAATAACAATAAAAAGTTATTACACCTAATAATACGAGTGTAAATGGGTATCGTGACACCGACTGGATATTACTTTGATGTGAGGTTTTTTAATGACTTATTTATTATACTTTCACATGGTTTATAACATTATTACATTTCAAGAGAAAGATTGAGCAGTAAACTTTTTATATCTGTATTTATTAATTTTTATTCGTATCTGGTACCTATAACACAAGCATAGAAATATGGCTTATTTTGACGTGGTGTTAAATGTTCCGAAATATTTAAGAATATTAATTACATCGAACCCATAACGTCGGGATTCTGTTATTCTGTAGAAATATGGTTTTATGTGGATGTTGTGTAAGTGTTACATCTTCCTTAAAAAAATCAGTTTTTGAGGTATCTTCTGGAAAAGTTTTTTTACATGTACTACGAAAGTATCTATTAAACATCTTATTTGTTTTAAGACTTAATTTACTAGTAAAACTAGTAAATTACAACATTATAGAATGAATACACTTATACACAATATCTTTAGGGAATCCTAGTATAGAGTGTTAAACCCACAGTAATAGTAATAAGAATTGGTAAAAAATACCGGCTTTTAAGCTCTGTGTACACTAGACTTACACAATATATCTTAAAGTTGCGAAAAGGAAGTTGAAAGTTGTCATCGTGTGTCGTATCGGGTTTACATAACAGTCTACTGTATGTAATTAATAATAAACCTAATTAGATAATATTTACAGACTAGGTATACTTCGTTATAAACTATTATTATTACATATGTTTACCTTTACATTTGTAAGTTTTTTGCTACTTAACTGTTAACACGCTGGTTCGATACTGATAATACTTTATAGGTATCTATATAATCTTCTTCTTCTAATATATAAAATTCACGCGTCACAGTGTTAGTTACCGTACTCCTGCGAAACGGCTTGACCGATTTTTATGAAATTTTACATGCATATTCAGTAGGTCTGAGAATCGGCCAACATCTATTTTTCAAACCTTTTTTTTAGTATGACAAAACAACGTTTGCCGGGTCAGATAGTATGACTTATAAGGAGAAGCAACATTAAGGTAAAAAAAGCTAGAGCATAGCAATAATTAAAAACACAATACATGTAAAAGCAGATAAATTTTGAACAAAAGCAATTTTTCATTTCCTTTTTGGAATGTAGAACTCTATGTTCTGTATTCAGCTTCTCTTCCCCATCTAAACGTGGCAGACAGATACATCTAAAGCATCTATTGACTTTTAAAAATATAAAGGAATATGTTTATGCTATTTTATAATTTTATTATAATCAAGGTGTTCAACAAATGTTTTTCCAATCATTATTAAGAAATTAATCTATGAATAATAATTATTATATTTATGAAAATTAATTCATAAATACGTTATGCGGAACCCTAACCGACAAACAAACTTTGAATATATTAGAATAAGATGGCATCTAATTTTATGTATGTTATTTTATCGGTATGTTACGTGACGTGAATCATTTACTTATCGTATATAATTACATTGATATATGTAATAAATATCTGTTTTATATGCAGCCACATCCTGTCAAAGTGGCACACTGTAATTACTAAAGAATGACGGCTAACTTTACCTCATGTGATTTATGTATACTCGTGCTATAGGTCAAAATATTGTTTTAAACAAATCAAATAAAGCAGAAAAAGTGGTTATTACGAGTGGAATGGTAAAAAATAAAAATTGCAATAAATATTTAAGAATACAAATATTTTATTAAAAGCTATGTGAAAAATTCATAGATATTTATTCTTAATTTTAGCCGCAAAATCTGTGGAAAAGGAAAGTGATCGAGTGGTGACCACGTATAGATTAACGCAGTAGAGTGGTCCACAAAAGGTTGGGCAAGGATAGTATCATCATTAGGATCGCAGGGAATCGATGGATTTAAGTGGCGCAAAACCGAACGTTCTGGCATTCTATGCGGTAGCCAGTACGGAAAAATGTTCATGGTTAGATAAAATAATTTTTAACGTGGAATTAAATGCAATAGGTCAGAACTAGTTAAATAAATACATGTGATCAATAAGATGTAGCAAAGATAGTAATCGATTAAATAAAATTGAAAATTCTAAAAGTGCACGTTTCACGATACGCTTAAATAAAACAATCACGTTTACTACAATAGAGGAAGTAATAGCCTTCAAAAAATTAATATTCATTCTTCGGAAGTCATTTTTACTAGTTTTGGAAACTCAATTTGATTATTAACTAACAAAACGCCATCTATCGCGCCACTCAAACAACTAAATGCGCATAAACAATTACATGTGATGAATTTAATCATGTTTTAATAATTTCCACATAATATTTAGAATATACTTGCGCGTACATAGTAAGGTTAACGGTTTTAATGAAAACTAAAACCTTTTGATTTACTAGCGCAACGGGGGCGAATAATGGATATTCGTATGGTAAACAAGGAGAATGTATTTCTCATAGTTCACTATTTAATTCATTGCAATCTCATCCTTTTCATATCGTTGTGACTTTTCTCAATGGGGGCGGGCAGAGACTAAAGAGCGCCTTCTGCTGTGATCTAAACTTGCAATCTATATTTAAATTATACCGGGTTTAAACGGAGATTTTATCGGAGTGATAATAAACGTTTTAGCGTAAAAAGACTATTATGAATAACAAGTTTTGACAATTTTCGCGAACCGATTTTAATGCTTATAAATATAATACTTTATAATTATAATACTTTTAAACCTCCGATAAGTCATTATGAATAAGACCGATCATCTTTACAATAAGACACTTGTTCTTATCACTCTTAGAAAGAAAAATAATATATTTAATTTTAGAAAAAACATAATCACCTTTAAAACAGTGAATATAATTTTGCCTACTTTGAAATTGAGATTAAATCGTAAACATTAATATTAAATGTACAAACCAAACAGGTTATATGATCTAGAGTTGCAGCCGTACTTGCAATTAACGTCCGAATGATTTTCACTTGCCATAAAGCTTTTGAGGCGCGATAATTACGCACAATTACCACTCGACATTGGTTTTTGAGCCAAATTGATTACCACAACAATTTATCCTTAGAGCATCGAACGAACAGGAGTTGTTACACACTTTGTAGGTGCCAGGGTAACGCATACAAACACTCCTAATTTCATTGGTCGCTACGCGCGCGCCGCCTAAAATCGTCTCACGCATACTAGGAGACTACATTGTGCGTACACAACGACTATGACCATTGCTCTCGTACCTTCTTCAACAGAGGTTGCCTTATAATGTCAGCTCTAAAGGACAAATGCTCTAAGATTTTAACTGTATTTGTAAATTTTAACTCGCGGAACGTGAACTGCGTGATTCACTGACGTTCAGATCGGAACAAGGATGTTTCAATACGCGGCCGCACGCTCGTGCCCATTTACACTTTATACTTACAAATTATGGTTTTCCTACGGTTAGTTATAAAGTAAAGTAACATGTATATATTTGAATTAATAATGGAAATATTTCTCAATACACCAAGCAATAATTTCAGATTTAATGAAAACTGACCGCTTTCAAAACTAAGCTTTACTAACTGTGCCCCGCGGTGTTACCCGCGTTAAAAAGGATACAGTTTTCATCTGAGCTTTTGTCTTAAAAGTGTATTATGAAAAAGAAAATTTAAAATTAACACAAAGCAATTTTTTTTTATTGTTCCAAGCATTATTCTAAAAATAAATACCCTGAAAGATATATTTGGTTAAAACAATTTAATATTATGTTGCTGCTATTTCAATAATTAGGTATTATGTATAAAATTCCTATTGTTTCTAGTGTTAATTTAAGTAATTATCAATAAAAAATACTTTATTTAAAGACATTATTACAAATATAAGCAAAGGATTTGAAAATATACATTGTATGTAAGGACACTATCTAGATGTCCCGCGTACTACTTACTAAAAGTTCAGTCGCAATACTCAGTAAGAGTAGAGAGTTATCGCAGCGACATCACGAGAGGTCGCCATGGGTCGTCAGCGACATATTTTTAAGCATCTATTGTTATGCCACACGCCACAGATCGCCTACTCATCCTCGATGCAAACAATCCATAGATCACGAATGGATAACAATTCACTTTTAGACAAAAATACCGTTCAGTAAAAGTGATTTCTTTATCAAAGGTCAACGATAGAAATTGTTGTTCTATTTCTCCACACAACATTTTGAACACGTCAATATGTTTTTCATTTTGAATAATCAATTGCTTGTATATTGCAGGTCATAAATCGGGTCACATAGAATAAAAAAATAACTTAGTAGACTGACTAAAATTACATGCGAAATAAACCGCAAATACGTACGTATATAGTAACAATAAAAAATACAGAACATTTCAGATCAGGCTTAAGATCGTCCGAAAATATCGAATAGAAATCTATGAACACAGGGCAGCTTTTAGGTGTCTCATCCAATTTCTGGTTGGAATTATTTACTCCTACGATAGTAGGAGTAAAATCTATTATGATAATAATAGATTTTATGTTTTAATTACAAACGTTGCACCACCTATTAGCATGACATTAAGAAGTTACCGATAGGACTGCAACGATGTAACCTACAAAAAATGCTAAATGCTTGTATAATGCTTAAAACAAAGCCCGTTAACAGAATAAGTGGTAACCGGAACAGAAGTCCAGTGTTTATTCAAAAAACTATGTTAATTGTGTTAATAGAAGTGCTAAACTATTACTAGGGCATGAGTTACGGAATATTAAGTACCTATACACAATATGTCTGAAGAAAATCGAACGCGTTGAATTCTTTTGAACGCCTGTTATCGATGCTCTTGTCTAAATTTTGATTGCGGCCAATACAATAACATATATTAACTAATTCTTCACCTGCTTTGTCTGTTAATGTCCAACTGTAGGGCACGAGCCTCTCTAGGAAGAATATTTGGAATTATTAATTCACTACAATAAATTAAAGAAACAAGTACAAAACAAACGTTTTGTAATAAATCGTTTATTATTATTTTTTTAAGAAGTTAACTAGTTATAGTTAGATCTGTATTGCTCAATAAGTAGTTAGGTATACACAGTAGTGTACTAGTATTAATAATGTCAGTTAAGGGTTTCATAATCATAACAAAGACACCGCTTACCCGACCAAAAAAGTCATCAAGCGTGAATATCTTCTTAATTTTGGAGTGCCGACATCGAATGATTCGAAATAATGCATTCTGGGCCGAATCACAGCGCGAAGGAGATCGCGGTCAACGGCCTCCTTATACACCCTCCAAGCCCTTCGATACAACATTCATTTAAAATCATGAAGGAAAAAACCTCATGAAACTAAACAATCATTTAAATGAGATGCCAACATTTATATTGGATTCGCGAACACAACAATTAATGACGACGATAAAACATTCTCACTCTGAGTAATTTAACTCCGTCTTTTTTATGCATTTTTTAAATCACACATTTCAATGCTTGCAAAATAAAAGATACCTTAAGACTTAAAACAGATTGCATATTTAATAGTATTCATAGAATCATTTACATTAAATGTGTAAATTCATCTCATACTACTAACACAAGAAAATTCACACAGTCGTAAAAAAATATTCATATTGGTATTTACTATTTTGCAATTCATTTCAAAACATTCGTGGGTGTGAATGAATTATTAGTCTTATCATATGGATTGAGAGGCACATTGACAGCTTAATAAATTTGAGCTATGGACGAGGCGTAGAAATCAGCGTACATCTTTAGTAATCTTTCGTAAACGGACTGATGTTTCTATTGCCTAACAATTAAATGGCAAGCATAAAGAATATGCATCATTATATATTAACAAAACCCATCTCTTTTGTAAATTTGAATGACAGCACATCAAATATTGTTACGTAACGATATATGTTAACAATGACGCCTCGATCACGCATTGGAGACGATTTTAAATAAGTCCACGGGAGAAAGTATAGCTTGAGGCAAGCACGTAATGCGGGCTCTATGAGCAGCTTGGTTTGAATATGGTGATCTGTGTATAGGCTGGTTAATTGAGGCGATCGCCCCCGAGGGTCACTACGCCTGACCCCACCCGACGAACGCATTAAATCTTATTCCTCGTCCACGCCCAAATTGGTATTAGTTACACGCATGATAATTCTTGATTGGGTTAAATTTAAATGTAGTTTTTTTCCTTTCACAATGACAGTTTATAAATGATTGACATCTTTTGACACAACAGAGTTCATAGTGCTATGTTTGTAAACCTCGAACGGGTCATGTTACAGAGTAACGAAATAAAATTATCATAGAAATCATTTATATTTAAGAGACTTTTACGGATATTACATAACAACTATAAGCTTTAAGAACATAAAAGTTGAAATTATTATTTTACTTAATAATCGTATTAGACAGGTAGAAATTTATTACAGAAAATCCGATTGGGTTAAGAATAAAATTGATATCCCGTTAAATATTTGATCGGATTTACGTCAACTTATGATAAATGGGGAGAGGATCGAGATGACACTTATTACCTGCCACCGTGCTTATGTTTTTTTTACTTTGAACAATATAAATGTAATATTTACGCGTAGTGGATATTAGTTTGGTAATAACAGTGTTGTAAGTGTACTACGAACTGATCAATAAAGTTCATGAGAATCCATTAATTTACGTAGTTTAAAATTAAGACTATAAATTAACCAACATCCTTGATGTTTACTTTTTAAGTTTCCGTTCATTCAATTGAGAGCACAAACTTGGGCTTGTACAAATATTTTGTTATCAATCTAAGTTAGTGAGAGAGTATATGTAGGTACTATGGACTTAAAGGTTAGTCGAAGCATGCATTAGCGTGTTATGTAGCTAATAGCTATAATTAAATTATTGTGTACGATAATAGAATTACATAAAACACGAGAAAGCATCAAAATCGCCAAGGAAGTAGTTTTATGGCGTGTCAATATTTAAATCGATGTGCCACTTTTTATAAAACATTACGTAAATGAAGAGTCAAGTAAAATGTAGATTAGTGGGCGAACATGATGAATGGGTAATATTATTATATTTTAGTGATATTTTATTACAAAACAATAATAAAGCTTTGTTGAAGTTAGAACTGCATATATACATCATTAGGTTGTTTGTTTCCACTTCCCACCGACTATTCGTACAACTCTTTCATGACTTGACAAACGACTCACGTCTACAGCAATGTACCCCTAATAACAGACAGCGTACAATAAATAGCAAGTCAGCTTGTAAAAGCTAAGGATGTGCCAAAAGGCAATATATCCTAATTATACGTTTAAATCACAAACTACTACATACTACATTTTCTTGAGATATTTAAGTCTTTGCAAAAGTGACCTAGTTTCATGCAATAACAGCTTTAATACTATTTGTAGCACTTTTGTGTTTGGTTGTTTAGAGAAAGTACTGCAATGCTAATGAATCCAGGTGAATATTTAGATGTTTTTTTGTAATTAATAATTCAATGGTATTTCTTCATTTATAATAGATTAAAACAAATGTCGATGTAAATACAGCTGCGCTGCCAACAGTTACGTAATTATAAATTATACATGGCTTCAACACACGAAGCTAGTACATTGATGTTGAATAAGGACACACAACTTTACCTTGAATAAAATGCCAATAATTATTTTCAATTACAAGATGTACCAATCACGATCTATCGCGTTGATATGTTGTGTTTGTTTGTAATCAACATTAAAATATTATTTTGATATTAGAAAATTAAATTACAAATTGTTATTTCTATAATGATTTGTATTCTGAATAACTGATAGTTAACAGAGCAATAATGTGCTGTATTTCTTGTAGAAATTTGTTTATTTTTTAGTTTTTATTACATCTTAGTCTTGGTTCTTTATTGAAACAAGTACATAATTAGGTAAATATTGAATAATTAGAAAATAAATATGTGCCAATACGCCTGGGCAGTGAAGCAAAGTATACCGTAATCGTTCCTGAACGGATTAATGGGCTGGAGAGAGAATGAGAGAATATAAATTAATAAGCACTAAAACCTACTAATTCGGAAAGGTGTACTTTTTGTAGTTAGTGGTTTTATGGCGTATACATAATAAAAATTGACATGGGATTTACCACTAAAAGATGATTGATTGAAAACTTAATAGCTCAACTTAAAAGATGTAACGTCAAGATTATATTTTAAAACAAAACATAAAATATTTTACAGTTGTATAGTTGTAAACATTATTGTCAAGATGTTAAGATTTTGTACAAGAATGGTGCGATGACAAATACATTATTATTTTTTTGATCGGCCATAACACGTACATAACTTTTGCAAATTTTTAGTGTTTCGTACGAAAAGGTTAGTGCTATACGTCTGTGGAATGCCCTTCCACACTCAATACGCGCCAGCTCATCGCTAGACGTGTTCAAAAAAAGGACAAAGAAACATTTCTTATCGCTGCTATAATATTATATTTATGTATGTGTATGTAGTATATTATAAGAAAATTCATTATTGAATTAAGCTCGCCTTTGTACATGCTGTTTCTTTTATGTCTGTAATTTTTTTTCTGTTTTGTTTTGTATGTGTGCAATAAAGAATAAATAAATAAATAAAATAAATAAAAGGTAAAACAAGAGTATATTACTGTCTTCTTCGCTTGAGACTTCGTTGTCCTTCCATTTGTTACCAGGTTGTATCTCTGGAACGGTGATGGCTACAAAACTTAAAATTTCACAGTTTATGTATATCAGTTTATGCTATAACAACAAATACTTATCATTATCATTTTTCTGCCCTTATCCTGTTATTTGGGGTAGGGAATATAACGAATATATTTTGATAGTAACGGAACCCTTCGTGTGCGAGTCAAATTTGTACTTGACCAGTATTTTTATTCAATTTAATATAATTTTAAACTATGTATTACCTAATATAATAAAAGTAAAAAAATATCCTACCACTATTATACTAAACTAATATGAAATCTGTTCTCAGAATATGCAATACAGTTTAATGACAATTTAGCTAAGCTTAAATTAATATGCCCTTGCCGGTTCATGGTAAGGCTCAGGGCACACACCATGGCCCGGTTAGGGTGAGGAGACAAAAAAAAAAGCTTAAATTAATACATAGCTTGCTTCCTAGTCAAATTTGTTCATAAATACAGTATGAATAAATCTAAATGTCCCCAAGAGGGTAACGAAGCGAGTCATGGTCATCACAACTTGTTTCCTGGAATATAATTTGAACACTGTGAACATGCAACCGTCGCTTACCCATCAATTAACTCACAGGACATAATGATGTAAGCATTTTTTGTTTTCTGTTTCTTACTAAAGGGACTCCTAGACACTGTAATTACGTACCTTATTATTTATTTTTCTAAACTATGACAATTGCTTAAGATTTATATATCTCCGGTTTATACGTCCAACAGAAAGAAATATTGTTTGCTTATAGCCCTTGGGTAAGATACTAATCTCATGTCGTTAGCTTAACTCTTGTTCATCTTTTGAGTAAAATCTAAAATTTGTCAAAAATTTAAAAAGGTAGCCATGTCAAAACCATCAGCCAGGACAAGTATAGGTATGTATTATTTATAAATAACGGAACATTTCATTGTGTAAGAGCAATTTTAAAATACCCGTTAGAAATGCTTAACTTTGTGACCCTGAAGGAATCTAAATGTAACTTTTTGTAGTTGTAAAGGAAGTGAATAATTCCTATGTTTTTTTGAGTGAAATACACTTGTCATGGCTGTATTATTCACGGTCACGTAACCGCCTGGAAGCGGCACGGGCGGCGGACGTGCCTGCGGTACGATGTAGATCACTGACCATCGAACACCCGCGTTCCTGTACACCTTCACGTTTTACAAACGATTTTCAGGTATTTATAAATGGCAATTTTAATATAACCCAAAATAAACGGTACTGACTCTGGTAATAAGACGCACCTCTTTTGTATTGACTGTTAAATACAACAACTTTAGCACGCCTGAAGTGTAGCATATTGCAATGCTACTCTTGCCAAATAATGCAACATTTAAATAATCTGTGGTGTACACAGTGCACATAGTACATAAAGTGAGAAATTTGTACTTACGACCATCCAAATTTTGTATTTATTCGGAATGAATTTAATCAAGTATTTCAACATTGTCCTTTTTCGGGACCACTGTCGTGTTAGAAAAATTTACTCTTCCGCTTTACGCCGAAGGACGTCATTTCGTATCTTCGTTTATTTTAACTAGGTACATCTGTACTGTAAAATGTCCTCGTTACAAAACAATTAAAAAGGCATTTGTTGAATGTGCCGACTGAGGATACAAAGAACTGCCAGATCACCGCAGGACGTCGACTAATAGCTGCGACGGATTCTGACGTCACGTCACGCGTCAGGGGGTCACTAAACTTACTCTAGAACACGTGTTGGCGCAACGTTATCTTTAGATTGGAAGACGCAACACAGATTGCACTGAGAACACTATTTATAGATGAATCCTTTGGAAACTGCGTACGTGACTGTATTTTGTTCTCTATGTAACATAATAATCGTCCAATTACGTGACAAGTAACATTTTCTTCACAACTGTTTCATAGAATTCATACGGTGTTAATTCCAGCGTTGTTTAGATTTTGTGTTTGTGGGAACTGGTAGAGATGTACAATGATGCGAGCCCTATTAGCCGCGGATTGGAGCGGACGCACCAACAAACAGTGTTCCGCGAACCCAGAACAATAGTGGGTAATTTTGTAATGCCTTCTTATTACCATGCATGATGCAACGCTCTCTTGTATACATCACCCTATGTAGTCCTATGATTATTATTCATGCGATATTATCGAACGTTTTATATCTGATTCAAGCGACTGCATTTTCAATGCTAAGAAATTCTTAAGGTGTATAAGGAAAGACTTTGCTTTAAAGTTAAGAAATACTTAGTTTAATAAGTAAAAGGAAATATAGTGAACCAAAATAAGAAGTCTAAGCTAATACCAAAAATACTGTCTTTGATTTTCATATGTATGCAAAGTATATGGGCCCTTTAAGGGCAGTGAAATTCTGTTAAAAACGAAGTTAAGAGTCAAGCTTTACTAGCATGTGAGCCACAGATATCCTTATTGTTGTAACATTTTATTAAAAAGCAAATAAATATTTTTTATTTAATTTTAATATAAGCTAAAATTCGTTTACAATTTTTATACCTACTACAATTTACTCATGTTATTCAATTCACGTAAAAAAACAACTGTGTCACTATCGAAGATTTCGAAGCCTACTTTTAAGTCGGTTAATGTGCAAGTACAATTGTATTCAAGTTGTAAAACAAAGGGCAGTTCCATTGCCTTCGCTGTTTTTCTGCTAAGATAAACAGAAGGTCGTTTGTTATAGATATAAGTAATAATGTTCAAGTATGTAATAAAGTAAAATTTCGACGGGCTTCGTGGTGGAGTGGTTTATGTAATGGACTGCCGATCACGAGGTCTCGGGTTCGATTCCGGTCAGGACAATCATTTGTGTGATATCCATAAATGCCATACAAATGTTTGTACTGCGTCTGGGTGTTTACTATGTATTATAAGTATGTATTTACAAAAGAAAAGTAGTTTATGTATTATATCCGTATTCTGGTACCCATAACACAAGCATATAAGCTTAGCTTGGGACCAGAGGACATTGTGAGAAATATCCATGAATATTATTACAAAAAAATAATTTAAACCCATTACAGATAATAATATATATTCCATAGTGACCTATGACTTCAAAGCATTCTGAAACTAATTTACAGATATCTATTTATAAATGGATGTATACGGTGGCAGGTCGTACGCGTGGAACTTAGAAATTAAAAAATCTTAACAAGTTATACGAAAAAAAAACACCCTAACACCAACTTGAACCACTATATTTATTTAAAAAAAAAACACATCAAAATCTGTTGCGTAGTTTTAAAGATATAAGCTCACATAGGGACATATGTAGATACAAAAATAACGTCTTTGTTTTATAATTATTTATTAAATATCGACAGCAAACGCTCTTATAATTATTTTATTAACTATTCAACTAGCGTGTTAGTATAAATTATCTAGATATTTATTTGTAATTTTAAGTTACTTATGTAAAGGAATAAAGTGATGACATTTTGAGTTCTTAATTCGTCAATACACATATGTACATAAAATAACCAGTTATACTCCAAGTGTAGCACGCGTTGTAATGACTTTTTGCTCCATTTGCTAATAACTGAAAAACATCTTTAGTCTTCGCCTCGCCATTTAAAAGAAGCAATTAAATAAAATAGTTTTTGTTTGTAAAGTAAATTTTTAGAGTTCCGTATTAAATGGTTAAACTGAAGTTTATTGTTGAGACTTCGCTGTCGTTCTACCATCTTATGAACAATGATAGGTAGAGAGTTGATAATTATCACAGATAATATACATATATCTATTAGCACTGTAATAACAAAAACTAAAAATGCCGTATACAATAATAAATATTTAATCAGGTTCCTGTACAACCAACGTATTCAGTTTAACTTCATGATACAATTAGACGACATAATTATAACTGTACAAGCTGTTGCCCGCGACTTGATACCTGTAGAATTCCTATTTACTTGACACTTATCGTCATATTTTGAACAACACACGCAGTATCTTTCAAAGTTGTAGCCTATGTGTTATTCTGATGTATAAGCTACATTATTTTAAAGTTTCATTAAAATGCATTCAGTAGGTTTTGCGTGAAAGACTAACAAACATCCAAATATCCATACTCACTAACTTTCACATTTATAATATTAGTAGGATAATATAAAATTGGTCAAGTGCGAGTCGGACTCGCGCACGAAGGGTTCCGTACCATTATCTATGCAACATACGTTATTAATAAATGAGCAAACAACACACACAATACTTAATTAATCACGCTTGTTTTATGAGAGCAAGAAACGGTAAAAAAATCATGTTTGTTGTATGGCCTGGTGACAGACGGACGGACGGACGGACGGACGGACAGCGAAGTCTCAGTAATAGGGTCCCGTTTTTACCCTTTGGGTACGGAACCCTAATAAACGACGATAATGGTACCGAAATACGTCCTTAGCAGTTGCTTTTTGTTAATTTTGCTCAGTTCATCATTACGTCTGTCAATGACATGCTATTTTAAGAACATTTAAGATCAGGTGTGTTAGCAAATGACAGGTGTACTAACTAGTTATAGCACTTATTAATATTTATATAGAACTATTAACAACAAGTAAATGGGCATATGTAACAGAAATATCTAGTTAGAAAAAATATTCAGTACTTGTTGACGATTTCTAGAACATACATCATCACACCTGCAGGTAGGTATTATATTTTTTACACAGCATCCTCTGGTCCTAAGTTAAGCTTATTAGCTTCGATTTTTATATAAATTCCTCAAGTGGAGGAGACCTGTGCCCAACAGTGAAACGTAATATGCTGGAGAGAGAGAAAGCTATTGAAGTTGTAGATAATTATATGAAAAGATAAAAAAAATTTCTTACACGAATTAGTTTTTTACAATGTAAAAACTGAACCAAGATGTTGGTGTAATGAAATTGAATTCTTTAAATCTAACATTACCTTGAAAATAAAGACAAGAATGATAATGACCTAAAGCCAAGGGTTAAAACAGAGCATTAGTCAAAATAATTATGGCATTTGTTTCATATTCCTGTTGCCTTGATAGGGTACAATTAGATGCGCTTTCGAAGTATAATTATGAAGCCTTTTAATGAGATGCATCCGAATGAATTATTCATACGTATCTTGTTTATGCTTGTATGAGATAAAATCTTTGAAAACAAAGTCAAGAAACATCCTTGGTAGTAACGTAAAGTATTATTGTTATGTTCCTATGTTTTCTAATTGTTCTACTAACGTTATAAGGGACTTATAAATAGTTGTAGTAGTAAAACTGAAACTGAAACACTACTAATTGGTTGGCTGGTAGATAATGCCTAAGCATTAAGTCCGCCATTGTACCTTTTTATGTGCATGAAGTGTGTGTAAATAAATAAATATATCTAATATATAAAATTCACGTGTCACAGTGTTAGTTACCGTACTCCTCCGAAACGTCTTGACGGATTTTTATGAAATTTTACATGCATATTCAGTAGGTCTGAGAATCGGCCAACATCTATTTTTCAAACCTTTTTTTTTAGTCTGGCAAAACAACGTTTGCCGGGTCAGCTAGTAAAAATATAAATATATCGCGGAATATTCCACTAACAAAATATAAGAATATAGAAATAGAAAAGCGATTGAAACCTAACAAGGCTAAAGTTTTGTACAACTATTGATGTCAGCATTTTTTCTATTATTACAGCTTTCCTGTAATATGTTTACCTATTAGTAAATTAAAAAGATACTCGAGCTGTTAAATAGGTAATACTATTATAGGTAACCGCACAAACATAACTATAGTATGTTTATCTGTATGTTAGCACGAAGTTCAAGTGCTTTCACTAAAGTTTGTCATCACGATCTAAGGAAGCTTGAAGTCGAGTAACGATACGATGACGAGATATATCATTCATCATCTTCTATCTAAGTAAATATTTACCAGACTTAATTAAATAAACGTCGGCATCAATAGTTTGAAATATTGCGCAGTACTTAGTAAATGGGGCTTTTGGGTTACTCTCAGATCTGGTTTGGACTGGCTAATTACGGAACAATTATGAAATACGCTTCAATCTATCGTATCTTCGATGGCTCATATAAACCTTTCCAATTATGTTATGTAACAAGGAGATCAACAAACATCATCATTGCTATGATGTTTTATTTCTAAAGTACTTAGTACAGGAATTGTACTAAGTGATACTGTAAGTTTAATGAAAATATAATATTAAAAACCACATAATCTAAATCTAATTTAAGGCTAGGTCTAAGTCTATTTAAATCTTAATTAAGTTATTTGACCCAGATAATACCTATTTTGATTTTAATTTTAGTTGAATAATTAAAAATGTAATCCTTTCTCAAGATATTTTCTATGTTTATAAATTTAAAATCAAGCACAGCAAAACCTATCTAGTTACTAAATAACTAAGTTTAGCTAAATAACTGAGTTTATTCAAATTTACCTGCAGTTAAAACGAATATTATTTTATACTCAACAAATGGAACAAAAGTTTTTTTTCTTTTCCATACAAGTGTCACTTTAGTTGCCAGACTTATCTTAATTTTAGCAACTAAAACAAACACAAATATTTAAATTCGCATTTATAAACAGTTTGTGTACGTGTCTTTGTCGAGTTTCTAATTTTCTATTACCATATATTATATTATATATTTTATATTACCAGTAGGTATAAGTCAGAGTTACTCAAATATTTGCTATCCTCCCGGGGTCATTAAAAACGAACATTGACAGTTACGTAATAGTGACCGAAAATTTTCTAGCTCTCAACTTGATATACAAACGAGTTTTACTTTTATTACAGTCTAGTTACATTATTTGGAGTAAACAAGATTACTAGGTTTGTATAACAAAATGTTGTAACTAATCTGATGGACCAAATTCGTCACAGAATGTTCAATTTGTAAATCAAAACATAAATACCTACTGGTAGGGATTTTAAGAATAATAAATGAAAGAAACAGTTTAAGCAAAAAAGATATAAAATAAAACATAATAATAGCTATCTAATGGTTAAGTTAACTATAAATGATCTCAAATATAATAATAATTTGCTTAGTTCAAAAACTAAAAAACATTTCAAAAACAAAAATCCTGAATATCTTTTTAAATAATTGCATTGTCATCGGTTCTTGATATGTATGCAAAATGTTAAATAAATCCGACTATCGCAAGTGGGTGGAAATCGCGTTGTAAGATTCCGATACATTGATTAATATATTGATAGATACATACCGAACTTATAAAAGCGTGATAATAAGTAATAGTCAAGTTTTTACAATTATTTTATAATTAAACCCGCCAATGCTCCGATTAGAAAGACGTAACTTTGAGCGCCCGTGGGCTCTTTTTGAGTTCAGGTAAGAAGGGGTTGGTTACTTTAAATATAAGTATTCTGTTTATTAGCAGTATACTAAACAACGAAGGCATCAATCGCTTTTGTTATCCTCATGGCGTTGTTTACCTTTCGGGTTTGTTCTGTAGCTAGAGCAAGCTATGAGTATTATTTCGTTATTCTTTATGGTATTTTAAGCAACAGATGGTTTTAGTTAGAATATTTGACCTTGATTTAAATAAAAAACTATAAAATGACAGTTTCAAATAATAATGTAGATATTAATTGTAACATAAATATATATTTTCTAAGATGACTCAAACTCACGAAAAGTTCAATACTAAAATATTTCTAGATTTCTAGAATTCGGTGAATCGAATTCTAGAAATCTAGAAATATTTTAGTATTGAACTTTTCGTGAGTTTGAGTCATCTTAGAAAATATATATTTATGTTACCGGCTTAAACTCACTGTTATGAGATCAATGAAGATGACCATCGGAACTTGAAACCTGGGTCGATTTCATCGATCCCATAACAGTGAATCTAGAATTAGATCAAAGTTTGTTTACCAACACTACATAATCTAACTGTTGTGTTGTTACTATAAATCCATAGAAATAAATAATTATCTAAAACAAGACCTTGTACTGCTTCAGTAGGCAATTGTTTCCAATTGCTAAATGGCGTAATTAGTTTCAGAAAAATGGTGTTTTATTGTGAACAAATATTCTGCTAATGCGTGGAATTTATCTTCATGTTACAGACTATTACTAAGCACTTGTATTCTTAACATAACAACAGTAACCTGTAATATTATGTTATAGAGAACGATTTTTTTTGTTGTTTGAAATCTTCTGTTTTAAAATTTACGTTTCATTTTAGGAAGTTTTGAAAAAATAGCCCTGGGGAGAGATCAAGCTCCAAATACACCTCTTTAGCTACGCTGATGTTGAGTATTCTTAACTGTCTAGTTACTAGACAGTTAAGGCTAGCTAGACAAATCCTTACTAATTTATAATTGTGAAAAGGAGATGATGACACAATAAGACTTTTAACGAGCTTATGTGTTAATGTGTGTAACAAACCATAGCGCGATTTTAAAAAAACAGTACAACGCCATCTATCGACTGGTATAGTAAACTTTTGTTTGTTAAGGTTTGAAATGTCACGCAGACGAAGTCGCGGGCAACAGCTAGTAATACTTATATACTAATAATAATACTATACAGTTAAGACTATGTACTAGAAGTTAAGTGCTAGACTAAATATTTATGGAGATGGTTTGGTTATAGGTACATTATTTTCCTCCAGTCGTGTCATGGTAATACCTGAGTGACTACCATGGCCCGGCCAAGGGTCGAGGAGGAATACCGTGGGGTTTAGTGGGTAGTCCGGGTCCGTTTATGACCCGGGAGTTCCACACAATGTGCGTAAATGCTTTCCCCACTTTTGAATAATTTATCACACTTCATTCACGCAAGCTTGTAGTTCAAAGGCGAGATACATACCCACCGAGTTAGATGCATGTGTAAATGAACTGTTGCCGATATAATAATATGCGCGTCTTCTCATTGTTCGCAGGTCATGTGTAGGTCATCCGTTCTGTTGTTTATACCTACATAATGAACATAAACGGAAGACGTTATTAACGCACAAAAACATCAGACCTTTTTTTATTGCTTAGTTATTTTATTATAAGCCAACATGTCTGGTCTGCGCGGTATTTAAGACCAAATACCCGTTCAAAGAAAGAAAGCTCATGCCCAACAGTGGGACGCTAATGGACTAGACAGACAGACAGAGAGAGAGAGAGAGAGAGATGTGTAAATTACAAATAAAAAATTTCCTTCTTCCTTTCGTTCTTTTATCTTAAGCTTATATTGAAACTGAATCTGAAAGAGGTATGCGGAAAAAACTTTAAAAAATATTAATTCGACCTGGATTTTAACATGGCCGATAAAATAACAAGAAAAACAGAAGCCGAGACTAATGTCATAATGCGGAGAAAGGATCATTAAAGAGTAATGTAAGCATTTAAATTAATAACTGGTAATAATAAAGCAATAAATGTCTTATCGTGATGACTAAAGCTGAAGGAGGAATCTGATCCTCTTTTCCGCTATTAAATTCTGATTAAATTATTTCCGTGCGTGTGTAAACAATCTTAAAGTGAATAAGCTTAACTATAAAATATGTATGACGTAGTTTATGTAAGATAAGGACATTATTGGTATTTGCATGGTATAACATGGTATGCATATAAATTAACTATAGAATAATGAATAAAGTGAGTGAATAACCAACATTGCACGTTTGTTTTTGTGCGCACTATATGACTTCATAAATATTATTTTAATGTTAAAATCCCTTGATATTCTATTAAATTAAAATAAAAATATAAATATGATATCGTCTATTAATATTTAATTTAAAAAAAAAATTACAACATATATTGTTTATTTTTGAATGTAGAAAACTTTTGTGAAATATAGTTTTCAAAAAAATTTTTTTTCAACAAAATTCGCTAAGACCCTCCCAAAAGTCGAGTGCCATTGCAGTACAGAAAGCTGCTTTTGATAGTAAGAGCCATTATTATATTTATGACACATCTAACACTCATATTATAGTGTAGGTTCAACTTAATTATGGTGTAAATATATGATACTATCGCTTAGTTAATGACAGCACGTTGTACCTACAATGGGTGTGATCATAATATAGAGCAGAGCTCAAATAACTCTATACACAATACACACTATGTTCCCAGTAATACGACTACATACAGTTTCATAAACAATCTCTGTTTGAAAATATCAATCTATTGTTTTAAATATCATCTATTTATTCTTAGTATAGTATATACAATAAGCACAATACTATACACAAATAAACCTTTAGTACAACAATTGAATCAGAAAAATAATAATAACAATAATAAGAGTGAATAAATGTATAAGTATATATATATATATATATAGGCAACATTAAGGTTCTTTTGCTATACTAGACTATATCTATGCGATGTGTCTAGTCGTCCGGTAAAAAATCGTCCGTCAATCGTGGATTTGACTATTTGTACGGCTTTTTTTTTTTAATGAGTATATTCATACGGATATTATTATTTTTTTATTATTAAATTTATAACTAAGAATTTTTTTCGTGAAAAAAGTGAAAATCTTTTTCGACACTGTCCACGGAGCTGAAGATTACACTACTAAGGAGGACTAAGGAGCAAAAAGAAAAAAATGCGGAGTTATTAGATCTCGAAGCTAACCGAGTGAAGGTTAGGTTAGGGTTTTTTTTTTTTTTCGAAAACTTTCATTTTATTTAATTTCTAGTTATATGAAACGTAATTAGTACAAATAATAAAGTAAACGATTAAAATATTTTATTAATCTGATAACCGGACGATTAATATATTTTATTCATCCGATAACCGGACAAATATTGAATATTAGTCGTCCGTATAACCGGACGACTAGCAACAGCCATATCTATGTGTTTATATATAGTTAGTTTTTTGTCTGCATTACTTATTATAAAACAAATTCATTATTTTTGTATGTATGTCCCTATGTGAGCTTATATCTTCAAAACAACGCAAAGAATTTTGATGCGGTTTCTTTTGATAGATTAAATGGTTCAAGAGGAGGGCTTTCGTATAATTTGTTAAGGTTTGTTGTATATTGAGGGAGTATGGGCTCAATAATTACTAACGTGGGTGAAACCGCGGACATTAGCTAGTTTCCTATAAAAAAAATTGTCATGACTTTACCATCCATGGAAAGAAATAGATTAATGATCTAATTGATCAACTTCAAGTATTTATTGCAATAACAGGTAACTTATACAGAAGGCATAGTTTTATATGTTTTAAAAGAAGACAAATGTACGAGGATCCCATAAAATAAACAAAAAAACTCCAGTAATGGTTGAATAAGGTTTTCAACTATATGCGTTTATACTTACTTAATAATGGAGGCGAGACACAAACATCCTATCACGTAGTATATTATTTACTAAGATTATAATGTCCTCTAAAACAAATTAAGGTCGTAGGTTCATTACAAAAACAGGATGGTGAGAAACTTGACGATTGCCAACAATATATTAATTGTAAAAAGAAATCGATTGTGACCGGCCTTGTCATGCGTTATAGAGTTTTAATACAAACCACTATTGTTCCGTTGACAATACTGCTATACAATATTAATAATATACCTCCTATGTGACGAAATACAATAAATTCTATTACGGTCTACTAAAAAATACTACTACATGTTTAAATTTTAGAAGTGTACTAACTTTAACTTATAAAAAAGTACGTAACAGTTATCAAAGAGGTGGTAACAAAATAAAGTTTTAGAAAAAGGATGGATGAAATAAATATTTTAGAACGATGATTCTGTTAAAACTATTTTGCAACTTAAAAAAAATCTCAGCTATATTCTATGTTAAAATGTTTAACCATATAGAAATCGTGACTTCATTCAACTGAATAATGAAGATCCATAATTAAATTAATAAAATTATAATAAACAACATGATGTTCAACCATCCTCAGTATCTAGGTGTTAAATAGATAAACAAAATTCTAATGAATTGTGTGACGGCTGTGATAAGTGCGTTTGAAAAAAAAACAATGTTTGTATACAAATGATTAGGGTATAATCACAATAAACTAATTGAAGCACTCACATGCATCATAAGTCCAGGTTGTAAAATAACTTGTCTCGTAACTCGTCACTAACACGGGAACATCACTACATGGGGTCATATAAGACCCTTGTTTATGTTTGTAAACTGTAAAAGGTACTAAGTGAATTATAAAGGGACCCGTCGTGCGTTCAATGTCGCGTCGCGGCGAGGACTGCGCTCAAGCCTGCGTATGCGCAAAGAAACCCCGCCGCGCGCATCTAGCCCGCCCAATATAATACGCTGTACAATTTATGCGGCGTATGTCATCACCGCCCGCCCAATAAATAAGTAAATATGTAGCATATTAGTTATAAATAAGCCTAATAAAATAAGTATATTGGTTTGACAATTTTATACTTAATATTACTTTTGTGTAGGTTCATTAGTGTTCATCACAAAAACCTTTGTAGCCGGTAATCGATAACCAATTGTAAGAGAATAAGTGATAATTAATTTTAGCCATGCAACATAACTTAGTATTTTTTTAAATTTGTTTTTTATTGCACAGCGAGCTATTAGATCTGTTCTTTGAACTTAAATGTAAATCGGTATTAAGAGATAAGAATAGGTAAATTTATTATCACGTCATATTTATAGACTTAATATCAAAAAAAAATTTTACGAGCTTCAATAATCTCCCTAATACCATCTGTTGTTAAATAAAAATGTTATATTTTATTACAAAATATTAACAGCGTTTGTAACTATGCATCGACGGCTTAGTAAGTATTGTCCATTCACTCGTAAAATTTATCCCTTCATAAAATATAAATAGGTTACATAAATCAAGTAAAAAGTAAAAGTTTGCATCGAAATTTATAACAATGCCGTAATTTATTATCTAGGGTATTAATGTCAAAGTATTTGATATCTAACAAATAAAAGTATTGACTGCCCTACAAACCATTGGTTAGTGAAGTGACCAGCTTACAGTGATCGATAAAAATGTGTAGTAACAATAGATACAGTAGGTCAGTATAATTTACGAATGACAGAATATATAAATCATTAGTATAACAATTGGAAAAGAACGTATAAGTTTCATGATGGCAGTGTCTTTAGGAGGCACGCGCGAATCGCTGATAGATTTCACCCGCGGCAAAGAGTAGCTTTAGCTATTAGTTCTATAACAGCAATAGGAAATAGTGTGTCATACTACATATCAATCATAACCACAACCTACTTTGTGACCACATATAAACTCGTTGCAAATCTAACTCTTTATGAGGAGATATAAAAAGTTCTACATTTCTGGTATACTGTAAGCTTCCTTCAAAGTTACTTAACAACAATTTCTACTACGACTAATTTCAAAGATCTATATTTAGATGGAAAACTTATGTAGTTTTTCCTATGACTCAAAACTGTTTCAAGTTTTACCTGTGCATCTAGCATTTGTGCTAATCTAAAAATATCTTAAAACAAAAATAGTCCCGTCAAAATAAATCAGCAAATATAGTATTATACAATATATGTTTAACCGCAGCAACTCTCTCTTTAATAAAACCAAAGCCTTCTTATCATTTACGTAATCAAAAACTCTATGGTACGCCTACTAATAGTTTGGTTTCGGCAGTAGTTTTTACTTATTTATAGATTCTTCATTAATATTATGTTGGTTAGGCTTAAAATATCATTGCGTTACAACCTCTATTAAAAAAATATGTCCATATTGATTTTATACTCCTTCTGAATCCTATAACACGGTGTAATAAGTGTTTTTATAAAACTTAAAACAATGAATTAATTTTAAAAGCTTATAACCATATCTGCACATTTAATTTTATGAAAGATTAGTTAAATATTTTATTAATACGGACAGTGAAAATAGCACTAAAATTTTGACTTATTTCAAATGTAAAAACGCCAATTAATTCATTTAACATCTAATAGCTAATTAATATGTTAGTATTTAATACATAAATGTATTACACAAATAATTATATCTGTGATAGTCAACCTGGGATTTAGGCCAATTAGTTAAATTATAAGCAAGGCCCACTTTGATTGGTATGATACGATGTTTATCATAAGTCAACGAGTAATAATCGCAGTGTTGAAACTTCCGTCGTGTTGCAACCAACGGTTGTACGTATCGATTGCTATTCGCTTGTCACATTAGCTAGTCGAATAACGTGTATTGGATAATCGATTTTATTTACATTTTAAAAACGAAAATTTGAATAGTGTCATGCAAGAGATGACAATTCCAATCATTACTACACGCCGAGATAACGGAATTTATAAAAGAAACTCATTATTTATGCATGTTTTATACAAAAAGTTATAGTGATACAAATGTAGTAATTTAATTCTGAGCGTACTCGACCTAAATAAATAACAATAATGTGAAGGAGTTGTATTTCTGACAGAGTAACCCGAATTCAACGACCCCGACTGTGTCCGATTAATTTAAACCAGTTAAATTATATCATTGCCGTTCGTCTGTCGTCAGTAATTCGATTAACTGCCGCTAACTACGGTCCGCTGGGGAGCACGATGACCATTTATAGCGTTGTATTCTTCGTGTACCAATTTGGTAGCTATCCGAAAGTAATTATTACAACCGATATTTTAATATTGTCCGCACTATAGAAAACCAATTTGTTGGTTTCGATACAGTAGCGTTTGTAATTGCTTACACTTTTTTTAATTCTAAACATTTTGTTTTATAACAATTAATGGAACGTTTTAACACTTTCTTTTTATACATATTATGCTCCATTAAATCTTATATAGAGATTAAGATTTAAATAATACACTTGAAAATAAGAAACGTTCCCACGGGAAGATACTAAAACTATATATAAAACGAAAGAGTTAGATTTTATATCCTCAATTGAAGTGTTTGCAAGTCTGAATCCAATATCAATCAATAAGGCAATCCGCATATCTGCACATCGCTATATTAAAATTCTAATCGCGTATTCATTCACATACATACATGTCCTCAAACATATGTCATAACCAAACCAGTCAGTGTATTGCTTAGTGTATTAAACGCGCTGAATTAACAATTGTCTATTAATGTTAATATGCAATTCTTACATTTTAACACTCCCGTTTTTATTAAACTCGTAGCAATATTGTTTGCTTAGGTACAGTTTGCAATCGAATTACTTACTAAGCTTTTTATAGACAATTTTATAATAATTTAGGTCACAATAATGCAATGTATTAAGCACGTACATAATATTAATGTCATACAATACGTATGCGAATAAAATATATATCCGACAAAATGTAATTAAATATAATGAAGTTTGTTTTCGTAACAATGCTATCGGATATGATAAAACCTCTAATATTTTACCAATTATTTAATTTCGTACGTCTATGTTATATGCATATGCAGCCCATTAACGTCCCACTGTTGATCATGGGTCTCTTCTATTTCGGGAGGCCTTGTTGTTTCTACTATACTGCGCTGACTAGGAGTTGTTGGCTTAGGGTTTAGTTTCGAGTTTTCTGTCGCTCACAGTAGTTGTTAACTGTTTTAATATCCCTCAACTAGCTCTTACAGCATCTTCTTCTTCAGCCCATTTATATACCACTGCTGGGTACGGGCCTCCTCCACATTGGGAGGGATTATAGTCTACTGTGCCGCTCTGACCAAGCGTGTGAGCACAGGTTTTACTTTCGAGTTTTCCGTCTCTCACAGATGTTGTCTGTGCGCAATATCCCGTAGCTGGCTTTTATAGCACCCTTGGGAGATGATGGGGTGGTGACATTTGTGTTCTCAATCCGTCACCATACGGAGAACGTCTTACAGCATGCTGAGGAAGAAATAGGCTGATGACATTTGTATGCTAAATCCGTCACCACACGGACAGCTGTATGCATATATGTGAGAAAAGTTTAAGAAGTCTCTTGTTTTCTTTTTGTCTAATTATTTACTGAATCTGTGGATTTAGCTGTGAAGAATTAGGTAAGACTATTGCGAGTAAATTTATCTTTACTTATTATGAAACAGTGGTTATTTTTGTATCTATGTCCATATGTAAGCTTATACCTTCAAAACTACGCAACGGATTGTAATGCGGTGTTTTTTAATAGAATAGAGTGGTTGAAGAGGAAGGCTTTTTGTATAATTACTCGCGTAAGAAGTTGCGGGCAACAGCTAGTATGTATATTTCGTATAATTTCATTTATTTCAAATATAGAATCGGTAACCGCTAGAAATTTTAGTGGGAAATGAATGTACACGGATACGGGACAAACGAATATCAATCGCTATTTTCCGACAGACACACAATGTGTACTAATCTACAAATTTTATAGTAATTAAAACGCGATAATTGTACTGAACTAACTATAATACATGTTATCATGCTACAGAATAATTTTACGAGTTGTAGTTGTAATTTGGTGAAAGAAAATATCATGGGCTTAGTTGGCTAGAGAAATTTTCCCGTCTCATTCTCTACAGCTCAATAACGTCTCACTGTTGGGCGCGGGCTTCGTCCACTTTGGAAGAGATTACAGTATACTGTGCCGCGCTGACTAGGCGTATTTGCAATAGGGTTTATTTTCGAATTTTCTATGTCTCACGAGGGTGATATCATATAGATATCCCTCAGCTGGTTTTTACTGTACTCTGGGGAGGAATTGGGTTGGTGACACCTTCAATATTAATACATTCGAATTTTGAAACAGCGGTAAACGGATGATTAAATTCGGAGGCAATAACACAAGCAATAGTCCGTAAAAATTCAAACAATTCTAAAATATTAACGACGGGAAATTTTACAAAGATTTGCAAACTCAACTTTCGTCACCACAAAATAGTTGTTAGTACATTACAATTTATAATGCAACTTACCAACGAAATACTGCGGTTGTCACGATACTTTGAGAAATATCATTATCACAAAAGCGCTCTCTTGGCTCGGTCAGACATTTTATAACTTTGTAACATTCTTAGTAAATATGAACATTATATTTTCTAACACTTGCGCGACTCATCTGTTTAAATAAAACTACTTTTTACGGATTTAGACGCGTATATTTGTTTTAAATTTTGGCCCGACGTTTCGGAGACTTTGCAGTCACCATGGTCACGGGTGAGACTCACCCGTGACCATGGTGACATGGTGACTGAACATTACTTAATAGCTGATAGTTTAATATTTAAATGAAAATGTACATCACGGTACAGTGATGTACATTTTCTCACTTATATGCATCATTAATACTATCTCCATTTTTTTATTTTCTCGATGATGGATCTAATTTGTCCATTTCCTTTATTGCTTGCCCTATCTCTATCGGTTTCTCCAACTCTGGTGTGTTTTATTACACTACACCTATTCCGCATTGCGTCTGGTTCCGCATTGGCTTGGTGTTATTAAAACATAATGCCTGTCACTTTTATTTGTCATCTTCAAAGTACATACATTTCGTATAAAGCCAACGCACGTTTTTTATTGTTTACAGTAATAGTTTTCCAATCCTATTGGTAGGGGAGCCCACGATGCTAAATGGGGATTTACTCGAGCGTCATAGAGACCTATTGAGTTGCAAAGCTTAGATGATAAGAAGAAAAAAATGTTAAGTGATTTTTCACTTTTATCGGTGGGGAAAGCGGCTATAGATTTTTAAATATGTAAAAAAAAACTGTTGCATGGACATCCTCGAGCGCGTCAGATATTGATAGCATCAATGCCCTACGTATTTTTAATAATGTACGTATGTTAATCTGATCGTTTGCATGATGCGGGTGGTTGTATTTAAGGGTTGAAAATGAAAAAAAAAAAAATTTTGTCGAGCGCGTCAGATTTTCTAAGGGAGTGTTAAGTGCACCAAAAAAAAGCTCTCATTCACTAATCTGACGATTTCGATGGGACGCAAACTCACGGGCAGTTTCATAATGTGCAAAAAAAATTCGCCATTTTGAAATACTCAAGCGCGTCAGATTAAGATATATATGGTTCATCTTTATGTTCTAAACGTACTGTCTCATAATCTGACGATTACCTAGAGGGATTCGCCTAATCTGACAAAAAAAAATTCGAAAAACGGTTCACCTTAAAGGCCATCCCTGCAACTTCCCGCTAATTCCATTCCTGGGCGCTTAAAATTGTACTTTGAACTATATTTTGAACTCAGCGGGTCATTCCCAGTCCTCCACACCCCGTCGTCCACAGTGTGGAGGTATGGGAATAGTGTGGACGAATGGGAATAAAAAGGGTGAGGAGGGAAAGGTGCCGTTTATTCCCAGTCCTCCACACTATAGTGCAGGAGCCGACACTAGAAAAAGTTAAATTTCAAAAAGATGAATTGGACTTCTAAATGTTTAATTAGGACTGTTTATGAGATATTAAGCCATCAAAATATATCGTAAAAAAAGTTGCAAAGTTATACTGTCGGCTTTTATATTGTTAGATTTACCAGCTGCTCTGGTGTCTAGCCAACGGGAGTCGCCGATAAGAGATAACAATAGATTTTAAGGACAATAGAGTCGTAAAATCTCATCTCCATTGAATCATAGCTAGACAAGAAGCACAATTAAAAAGCTCTTAGGAATATTTATGAGTATGTTGTAAAGATAAATCATACAAATTTTTAGACAAGTATAAAATATTATTTCTATTACAGCGTGATTTGAGAAAAATAAAATTGAAGCGACTATATTCAATACTAAAAGAAAGTTAGTAACTTCAACATTTCCTTGTGTACCAAATACTTACACCTCAAAAGTAAATAGTTTGAAGAACGAAAACATTAACGAAAGTATTTACACTTTCAAATTATTGTCCATTATGTGATAAAACTATTCTGTGATACAAATTATCTTAGATCATAATATTTACTTTCTTTTTAATTGTTGTAAATTATAAATGATCACGCTGTAATAGAAATAATATTTTATACTTGTCTAAAAATTTGTATGATTTATCTTTACAACATACTCATAAATATTCCTAAGAGCTTTTTAATTGTGCTTCTTGTCTAGCTATGATTCAATGGAGATGAGATTTTACGACTCTATTGTCCTTAAAATCTATTGTTATATCTTATCGGCGACTCCGGTTGGCTAGACACAGAGCAGCTGGTAAATCTAACAATTTAAAAGCCGACAGTGTAACTTTGCAACTTTTTTTACGATATATTTTGATGGCTTAATATCTCATAAACAGTCCTAATTAAACATTTAGAAGTCCAACTCAAACAAACCCAAATGTAGGCATCACGCAGCTGCACGCATTTAACTTTATCGACGAATTTTTGTTATTTCGGCTTGCGGAAATTGTCAGATTATATATTTTTCATTATTCTTGAATTATTACCTTCAAAATAAAAAAAATTTAGCTACGCTCGAGAATGTCGAGATGACGTTTTTTTTTTACAACTTTGTTGCCCTCCCCTTTTTTTACGTCACTCTCAAATTGTCAGATTAGTGGAATATACACTTTTTAGGATGTAATTAACTCACCCTACCTTAATCTGACGCGCTCGAGAATTTCTGATGGTCAATTTTTTTTTACTAATCTGATCCTGTATCCTTCACGGGCGGCCTTATATATGGGTCTCATATTTTGTGGAGGTACTTAACCGGGTACAAGGTATCCTCCTGTATATTAATCTGACGCGCTTTAGTAAATCCCGAAATCCCCTCTTCGGCTCCCCTACTATATTGTTTAAAAGTCGGTTAAATTCTAATGCTGTTATCTCACTTCCTTAATAGTATATGATGAGTCACTATCTTAAATCTTAATCATTAATATCTTACTATTAAAGTGCTTGTTCCAGTAACCTCAAGTATATTTGCGATGTTCGTTTTGTACATAACAAAGAGTCAGTCTGCGTAGTTTAATAATAAGTCATGATATTGTCTTTGATGAGATTCACAATTATAATGAAAGGGGCGGCTTTCAATTCTATGAAAATGACTTTGAGATTGTAAGTAATACTAAGTAAGCAAGCAGATATTATTTTGATTGGAATTACTGTTTATTATATTGACACGTACATATTAACACAGCCAGTAGGCACAGAAAATGAAGAATTAGGGATACTTTTCCTATTTACTCAAAATCTACTAAATATATTTTAATTCTGATTTACGTGTTTCTATATATGATAGTTACTTATGTTTTTAAAGTTATTTCATTAGTTAATACGCGATAATAGACCGACAAATGAAAAAAATAAAAAATTTTAGAGTTTGTTTCGCCAAGATTTTCTATCGAGAAAACTTTTTTCAATCGCGTTTCTGAGTTTATGCGATCCTAGATAATATATTGAAAAAACATATACTTAAAAATTAGAGCTCTAGCCATTCAATCTAAAGAAACAATGAAAACTTCGTACATAGAAAAATGCACGAAGCTATTTTGGTATCCTCTTAAGATAAGTTATATAGTTAGTAAAAATAACGATTTTATTAAACTTTTTGTTATGTAGAGTACTCCTAAACTAGCGGAATCGAGCTTTTTCTTACTACTTGGTATTCAAAATAAGTTTTTTTATATTTTTTTTTTTAATGTAAAGGGCTTGGTCGCTTTGGGACTATTTCGCCCTAAAATAAGTTATTATATAATGCTCTCATGATAGCCTTATTTAGCTAGTATTAATTTTATAGCCTCAAACATCAAATAACATGCGGCAGAATTCTCATACGAGTAAGATGTACAATATAATTCATGACTAGACTTATAATAATAAATTAAAATGATGTAACATCATTGCAATGCTTACATTAATAATTGTTTTATCTTTCTCACGTAAAAAATTCTCTTATTAACTACGTACTAAATCTCCACATTATACCCAGTCAATAAATATTACTTTCTCCAATAAATACGAATAACCCAAGTACAATATACGATTTAATAATATCTGAGTATTAAACATAATTACTATCATATACTTAGATCTTACTTTCCACGAGGCAGTGTAGAGGCGTTGTTTTAAAATATTTAATGTTTTAATATAGGAAGTATTGAATACAAATAAGGTAATAAAATGGCGGCAAACAACATTAATTGATAGTCGAAGAGCTTAGCTAGTATCAGCTCACCCTCATCGCTATTCAGTGAGGTTGCGTGTGCGCATTACATATGCCTGATGGGTTGCGTTGTCCACGCTGTGGTACTTCGATTGTTTACACATACGAGTACAAGCACATATCACACCGTCAAGGTCTTTTGTCATCCGAAATTATACTTTATCACTATTATAATACAGATATTAGAATATTTAGTTGTAGAGTCAGAGGCCGCACGGATAGGCACCAATATGACCATTTCAGGAGTCCGGTCACGATCATACGCACTCTAGCACGACACTTTAGAAGGGATATCGACGTTGACCGATGGTTATGACGTTAGAATAACTTTGAATAGAGTAATTAGCTCATGAACACACAAAGCGAATAAGTCTCCGCACAACAAATTATTATTAACACTTAATTCTATTGTTCGCTTTAAAAATTCGGCCTCTACTGTTTGTTTTGGTGTGTAAATATGTAAAAAAAAGCAATTTAACTTTTTTATTAGCATTTTTTATGCATTTTAATCTATCCTTTTGCCGGTCTGTGAGTTTATTGTGCGAATACTATTTAAAAATATTATGTAAGCGACGACGCAGACATAAACATAATACGTAATAATTCACTTATAACATTTAAAGAATTTCAAGTTTAAGTAATAAGTTGAGAACGCTTAAATTGTACTTACTAAAATTATTCAATGTAAATTATGATAGATTGAATCATATCTCATAATTATTCTAAAGTTGGAATTTAATTGTTATTTAAACTTATGTGCTTACTTAGTTAAATATAATATATGAATATAATTATGAACTCATGTTTAGATTTTATTAAGTAATATTTAAAATTGACTGTTTTACATTTAGAGGTATTATTTACATATATTATTATAATAGATTTGGGTATAGGGCCTTTGAAATTTTCGGGAATGACTTAAAAATCTTATATTATCATATTTCCTCTCTATATCTCTCCAGCCCATTAACTCTCCCATTGCTGGGCACGGGCCTTCTCCACTTTGGGAGGGACTATGGTCTACTATGCCGCGCTGACTAGACATGTTGGCACAGGGTTCAGTTTCGAGTTTTCAGTCTCTCAAAGTAGACTTTAACTGCTTATTCTTTCTCTTAGCTGGCTCTTACAGCACCCTGGATAAGAAATGGGGTGTTGACACTTGTATTCTTAATCCGTCACCACACGGAACATAATCATGTAACTAAACTAGTGATAAGGATTTTAAGGTATTAAGCTTGTTTCTTCTAAAATTTCAGTAGTTTCAGTAGTGCATATTTTGTATACCTATCTGTGTAATTTTTGATTTAGAATAAAATTTTATTTAATTTAATTTTTAATGTAATGTAGTTTATGTAATAATTATAATATTTAATGTAATGTATTTTTGACGGGCTTCGTGGTGGAGTGGTTTATGTAATGGACTGCCGATCACGAGGTTGCGGGTTCGATTCCCGCTTGGGACAATCATTTGTGTGATATCCATAAATGTCATACAAATGTTTGTACTGCGTCTGGGTGTTTCTATGTATTATAAGTACGTATTTACAAAAGAAAAGTAGTATATGTAGTTTATCCGTATCTGGTACCCATAATACAAGCATAGTAATATAGCTTACTTTGGGACCAGAGGACGTTGTGTGAAATGTCCTGAATATTTATATATTTATTTATATTTATATGTCAGACATCTATTTTCTTTTTCTCTATTTCATATATCTACTTAAAACATTTTTATAAAACATCAAAGATCTTGAAATACACTAACAACTTTTCTCTCAGGAAATAAAACTTATCAGTTCTAGTACAAACACGAACTGCCTTTTAAGGAGATTGCTAAGAAGGTTGCCGATACATAATATTTTAATAAATGTACTCATGACGTGTCATGACTGGTAATAAAGTATTAAGGCCATGACTTAATTACTTCATGACTTTCTAAATTAGAGTGTTATCTAGTCTATCATAAGATTTTATTATCAAATTTAATACTAATGTGTGATGATAACCAAAGACGCATTGCTCTTGCTCTTAAGACTTTTATTAGGGTTACGAACCAAAAGGTAAAACGGGGTTCTATTACTGAGACTTCGCTGTCCGTCCGTCTGTCTGTCACTAGGCTGTGTCTTTGGAACGGCGATAGCCGGAGAGCTGTATAATTTCACAGTTTATGTATATCAGTTGATGCTACAACGCCAAATATTTTAAAATGAAAACTTATTATCATTACTTATCACTTTCTATATGTATGATTTTATCTAGAATAATGTCGGAATAGTGATGGATTAAGAATAGGTACATTCCTAATACCAGTAGAATTATTTTTTCAAGGGGTTTAAAACTACAAATGTGTTAGAAATGATGTAAATACGTAACTATCGCACAAATATCATTCGTTATTAAATAAAAGTTTAGTATTATTATGTTGACTAAACGGTTAAACCTATCACAAAACATTGTCAAGAATAATGGTTCAAATCACGACAACTTCTCAGTAGAAAAATAAAGCATTTAATATTATGTATTGAGAATCATGAATATTTATTAAATATTTTGTTGTTGAATAATCTTTATGTTGTTGTAAATTATTAATATTGATATTTTATTAACTTTGTTTGTATTTTTAGTTAAAATTCGTATTCTCATTTCCGCATTACCTTAATTTAATAATCTTTAGTAGAATAACAAAGTAAATAAAACCAATAATACTATTCAAACGAATTTAAATATTTCTACAGTAATTCTTTATACATATTTAGAAATTCCACTGTTGGTAATTTTGATTGTTTGAGACATTTTTATATACGTCAAACTTTAATGCCTTATTTAAAGTCTCCGTTAAACATATTTTGTTGTTGAAAATACTTAAAATTTTAGTTGTGTTGCGTACTGTTATCTATTTATTTGATTTACAGTAGCATGTTTATCTCTAGCAGATGACACGAAAAAGAAAAGAATGAAATAAAGCTTTTAAAAAACATAGGTCTCATCGCGTAGTCAAGGCATAGGTCGATGTTAACCCCGGTTTCACACAAGGCATGGTTTAAATTAACACACACAGTGAGCAGTGCACTAAATCAGCATACATTTATGCACCCAGCCCTTGTGAAATTCTCTTCCTGTTATTCAATCATGCTGTCTAGTTCCCTGAACTGAAAGCTCTGTAATAAGCGAATAATTTCAAGGCAAAGTGCCTCATCTGTTACATGATTTCGATCTTCAAGATAAAAGGTAAATGGTTAAAAAAATTTCGACATCTTGTTCATTAAGGGTTCCGTGAATTCGATCATTTTGTCCGATATGATGAAATACGAATAGCTTGTTACTTTCATGTATTATATAACTTAGTTGTCATCCGATATAAGTCTATCTTCTTAGAAAATTCGCTTGCAAAGATATTTTAAGATTTCATAATTAATAATGAATATTTAGATATATTTATTCAATATCCTGTGTGATCAAATATCAAAACTAATTGGTACTCTTTTAAATCATTTACCATGTCTATAGAGCTGTCAGATATGTATAAACATCTATCATAGGGGTACTAAATGAAATATAAATGCATCTGGATGACATTTAATATTATTGAAATTTTTAATTAGATACAAGAAAACTGAGTTACTGTATCAATAATTGTTATGGTATTTTTAAAAAGGGTCAAGCATTTTTTTCTGAATCTGATTTTCGATAGATAATTGTATTGAAGATCGAAATAAAATACCAAATACAAGCTTCTGGCACATCTGATGATGCCTCAGCAATTTCTTTGTTTTTTACGAGAATTATAGTTCTATAATCTTTACTTATTACAAAACAAAGTCGTTATTCTTGTATGTATGTCTCTATGTGAGCTTATATCTTCCAAACTACAAAACGAATTTTCATGCGTTTTTTTTTAATAGATAGAATGGTTTAAGAGGATGGTTTTTTCGTGTAATTTGTTTGGATTTGATGTATATTTAAAATTCTACGCGTACGAAGTTGCGGGCGACAGCTAGTTTAAGTATATGAGAAGCTTAATTAAATAAATACGGGTAGATGAACCCTTCGTGTCGTTAATGCGTAGTAACCTTTACATTACTGGTTATTAGCGAGCTTTACGTTTAATTGGGATTAAACCTCGTTATATGCAGTGTTGCCAGAAGGTTACATTTCTTACATTTTACGTAACTTTTGATCAGTTCATGTAACATGTATGTAAGAAAAAATTTTAGTTAAATATATGTAACTTCTCAAGAATTACAAAAGAGGTAAAAATGAAAAAAAAATCTTGAAAAATTAAAATATTCTTATCTAAATTTATTTAATGAAAACAAAAACTACCGCAAAAAATTAAAAAAGTTATAATTATATTGATAAATATAATTTTTTTTAAATTATTGTGTACAAGAAAATATAAAATAATAATAATTTTTGATCTGCGAGCTGAAAATTACATGAGCGTGAATGTAGCAGACATCAGAAAAATTTCAAACTACAAATAAATAGAGTAAATAATTTAAAAAATAATATTTATAAAAAATGCATTTATTAATTAGAAATTTTTTTAAATGCGCATTTAAAAAAAAATTATTTTATTAATTATTTACTCTATTTGTAAATAATTATAAATTTGGCTGATGGCTGCTACATTCACACTCATAAAATTACCACTACGTAAGTTTTAGTTTAAAAATGTAACTTTTCATGGATGCCAACGTAACTTTCGACCAAATCACTCTGGCAACACTGGTTATATGAAATGTATTTTAATATTTATTATTAAGAGGATACCAAAATTCTTCGTGGATTTTTCTACGTACGAAGTTTTCATTGTTTCTTTAGATTGAATGGCTAGAGCTCTAATTTTTAAGTATATGTTTTTTTCAATATATAATCTAGGATCGCATAAACTCAGAAACGCGATTGAAAAAAGTTTTCTCGATAGAAAATCTTAGCGAAACAACCTCTCTCATTTTTTATTTTTTTCGTTGGTCGGTATATTATCGCGTATTAACTAATGAAATAACTTTAAAAACATAAGTAACTATTATCACACGTAAATCAGAATTAAAACATATTTAGTAGATTTTGAGTAAACAAAAAAAATAGCCCTAATTCTTCATTTTCTATACCTACTAGCTGTGTTAATATGTACATGTCGACGATAATATTGATGTAGGCCCTTAATTTAATATCTGGTTACACAATTGCCCTGCGGGTTTCTTTCATAAACTGTAACCTTAACATGACATAAACCAGTACCTATCAAATAAAATCGATACATTTACTCACGAAAGCAAAAGCAACGTTTCACTTAATTAAAAAAGCTGTTGAACTTTTGTTTCATATCGAATACAGAGTGAAAGTGATTCCCTTTGACTGGACCAAGATAAATGTACTTCGTTAGTTATTGACCAGTTATCACTGACCCGAGATGGGTCGAAGTTGAAGCTAAGACGTCACAATCTACCACACAAAGTTTCTGGTGTATTCCATCACGCAATTCTGCCATTAGAATATTATAAATAATGGTACAGACTTCGTAATCTCACTGATATGAAAGAATTATTGAGGTTTTAATATTATTCGATGGAATAACGATTTATATTATACTTCGAAAAGTTACTCAAATGCATATTTATGAGTAATTGAGTAAATAAATCAAATATTAAAATCATTATTTTATAACTTTCTAATTTAAAGTTATCGAATTATATTTTATAATTAAGTAATCAATGTAACTATAGTGAGACGTAGTTCGGTAAGTAATGCAAATGTTAAGAGTTAATTAAGAAGATTTAATAGTGATTTATGGTTGTAATCAAACTTAGACGAACTAATGAACGGGAAAGATTGAGAAATTACATTTGATGTCATTTTTAAGGTACCGCACCAGGAGGTAAATCGGGACCCTATTACTGAGACTTCGCTGTCCGTCAGTCATCAAGCTGTATCTCCAGAACGGTGACAGATAGAGAGCTAAAATTTTTACAGTTTGTGTGTAGCCCTCGATCGACGCGCCCTCTCTCCCTTTCTTCAACATTTCTCCTGCGCCTAACAACTGTATCTTTTCTGCTGTACCTAGAACTGTATAATTTACAACCTACTGAAGAATAAAATTTTTGTAACAAGAAAAATAAAAACAATCATTGAAGTCTTCCTGATCCCAGCATTCAAAATCAAACATCCAAAGTCGAGCCAAGAGAAGCCATCACACAAAAGCAAGTTGGCCGACACATCATTATCTTACACTTATCCCATTGTTTGGCGTCCCATAATATTGTGTTATTTGGGGTCGGTATAACGAATTTCTTATGATACGGAACGGTACAGAACCCTTCCTAAACCAACTCCTACTTGATCGGTTTTTATACGCTTTTTGTAACTCTCTTTCTCTCTCTCTCCAGCCCATTTACGTCCCACTGTTGGACACGGGCTTTTCCACTTTGTGAGGGATTATGGTCCACTCTGCCGGGTTGACCAGGCGTGTAGACACAGGGTTTATTTTCGAGTTTTCTGTCTCTCACAGAGGATGTCATCTGTGTAAAATATCCCTTAGCTGGCTTTTACAGCACCCTGGGGAGGAGATGGGGTGGTGGTGGTGGTTGTTTGGGGTCCAATTTTTTGGTGTTATTTGGAGTCGATATGACAAATTTATTATGATACGGAACGGCACAGAACCCTTCGTGTGGGAGACCAACTCCTACGTGACCGGTTTTTATACGCTTTTTGTAACTAAATCCCATAAATGTATTACGTTGACGTAAAATATAAGAAATTTTTAGAGGTCATTAAACAGAATTCTAATAATATGAAATAACGTCTGTGACTGCTTGTCTTACGTAATGGCATATGATTTTGTAGTTTATGTAGACGTTTATATTATATAATTTTTATTTTATGTATAGCTTTGTATCATCTGACTAAATACATAAATCATAATAAGATAGGATTACGCCTCTGCTGTATTTATTTGTAAACTATAATAGGATTTTAAAATAACTTAACAATATACACTTAAAAGAATATCCATACAATTAATAAAGAGAGATAGATAGATAGATCAACTCTTTATTATACACTTTACAAGAAACAGAAATTAAGCTTAAGACTAGGTACAAATGGCGGCAAATGGCAATTATCACATAAAGTGATCTCTTGTAGGCAACTATGGGATGGAAAGGAAAGTTAGGGACTAAAATAAAGTGGGTTCAATGTACGAGTAGATTAATATGGATAAGATAAATATGGTATAGATAAACTACTTACGTACCGAAAATATCTAAATATAATAATAATAATTCTAATTTTTTAAATTTTTTACTGTCACGGACATTTCACACAACGTCCTCTGGTCCCAAACTAAGGTTATTATGCTTGTGTAATGGGTACCAGAATACAGATATACATACACAGGGGCGTAGCTACCGCCGTATCAGCCGTATCAATTATACGGGGACCCCGACGTGCCTAAGCAAAAATTTATAAATAGTTCCCAAATTTTTTATTATTGGAAAAAGTAACAGATAGATAATTACGATGAATAAATATCTCTATCAACTTTATGCACAGATTTTTTTTTCCTTTGAGAAAAATCTTTAGGTACTCTTCATAAGGGCTCCCAAAAATTTTTTTATACGGGGCCCCACCAAGGCACGCTACGCCTATGTACATACATAAACTACTTTTATTTTGTAAATATGTACATACTTATAATACATAGTAAACACCCAAAAACAAATACATATAAGACGTTTGTAATTAGGGGTAATCTCCAAAAATTAAGGCGCGATCCAACTTTTTTATTACTAAAAGGAGGCTTCTGTCTTCATGATAGTAGACTATTACTAGATATAATTACAAACCCTACCAAGTATTCAAATCTATTTATCTGTCTACCACTTCAAGGATTTGGACATGGATAGCTTTTAATACTACTATAGTTTGTTAAAAAATCTTTATAAAATAAATATAATTACTGAATTTAAAAAAAAGAAAGATAATTACTAAATTGTTCAAAAGCAATTTGGTACAACTAATGGACTAAGTAATTTCAAGTGTTATAAAAAATAATTACACATAATGAAATAACAATACCTTAACTCAGAAGTAGTCCCTAATAGTATTATAATAACATGAAATACAAACTCAAATAGAAAATATACACACAGTGATTTGTACTTTATAATACAGAAAATACAGAATAGAATAGTTTGTGTGAATTAATTTATAAGCCACAGATCACTTTCAATAGTTAGAACATTACGAGATTTTTGTTATGACTAAATGCACTAATTTTGGAAGAAAGAAAGAAAAATATATTTATTAACGGTCGAGATACAGACACCAAGACAAAACGATTAAAACAAGCACAATAAGAAAGAAACAAACTAAAATTAAAATATTGCAATTAGTGACTTAATACTTAAATGGTGTCTACTTTAACCATAATAGGTACATCGCTCAGCATAATGTCGCGACGACTTGCTGGAATAGCTTGTCTTTAGAACGCTGATTTTCAGCGTTGAAGACGCGGATGGCGAGGTATGCGAAGTATAATAATGTATGTATTTTCATTGATTGTAATAAATTTGCGCCCCGAAAACTCATACATCAAGAGTTCCTACATAAATTCGTTAGCAGGGTCGTCTTTTAAATATTACAGGTCTTAGCCACATTAGAATATATGCCCCGCTATGACTTATAAAATCAGGTTCAGATATAATAATATGATAAAGTGGGGTCTAGGACGCCCTCAACCATCGCTCTCGCCGTGTGCGCAGTGTGCCCAGTGGAGAAGATTGGCCTGCTTGTTAGCGCATATTATTATTTTCAGTGTGTTGCGTTCGGAATCTTTAGTGGACAATCTGTGTTTATTAGCAATAAATAATGTTGACGTCTGTATATTGAGGTATAAGTGAGTGCCATGAGGCATAATGAACCTCACGATTATTACGTAACGTGAGTAATAGATAATAATGCATAATAATAATGACAAGTGATATTTAAAATATATGAGGTATATAGTGTCTCACGTCGTTTTGTCTCGAGTACTCAATGATCGAGTGGAGCGAATTAGATAAGCTTATTAGTGATCGTAACTCATTACTTTCACTTTTAGGGCCCAATTATTTTTTTTTTTCAATACTACGCATACACACGAATGTGTTTCGTAATAAGAGTTTAATTTAAAGTTCGTTCACACAGAATACCTACCATCAATTAAAAAACATGTTAGACCCAGGCTTAGGTACTTGTTAAATTGTTTAATTGTTGAACAATTTAACAAATATGTACCTAAGTCTGAATCTTACAAGTTTTAATTAAAAAATTATAGTCTATTAAACTTTAATCTAATATTTTCTCGATATTGATATCTCATATCACCTTACTTAAACTATCGGAGCACATTTATGGTCTTATTCATAATGACTTATCGGAGGTTTAAACGGAGATTTTATTGGAGATATAATAAACGTTTTATCGTAAAAAGACTATTATGAATAACAAGTTTTGACAATTTTCGCGAACCCATTTTAGCGAACTTTTAAAGCTCCGATAAGTCATTATGAATAAGACCATTAACATTTAAATTTGCAGAGATAGTTTAAATAATAGTATTTTTCAGTTTAAGATAGCTTGTTAATAGTGACAGTAGAGATGTTTTATTGTATAGATTCCAGTCTTACCTTTGTATGAAAGTATCTATTACATATACTAGAAGGAAAAGTTCCCATCTAGGAAACGTTTTGTTTAGTTTGTATAACATGGAATTGAAATTATTTATGAATAAATAACAAAAAGCTCTCACTCGTCATTCTCTCAGACAACTGCATTAGGACTTTGATATATACAATAATTGAAACTTTATATTATACTTATGGCGCTGTAATGATAATTGCTATATTTATCAATGTTTACATATTTTCGACAATTCTGAACGAATAGCCTGCTCTTCCAGTTACTTCATATTAACAATGACTACCATATGATAATGAAACACCTAAAATAATATGTATCAAAGCACAACAAAACCGCGCTGAAAATAAATTCAAAATGGCGCGTTACGCAATCTGTTTTTATACGCATTTCATCACTGTAGGGACAGTTGGTTTATAATTCACGTAATTAACAGCCTCTGTTACTAAATCTGCGCAAGCCTGCCGGCATGTTTGTCGCATTTACACTACGCACGTCGCAAAGCAAAAACTACGAGAACATTTCCAGTAATTTCATCACTTCTGTAATTACTACACTTTAATTTTTTTAAATTGTTACTCTTAATGCGTTCGTTCTACTTCATTACGTTGCTTACTAAATAAAATCACTTATCTTGCACAAACTCACACATTTTGTAATATATTTCTACATCGAATTAAGATTAATCTTTCACATACATCTTCGTTACATAGACAACATTGTTTCTCTTGTAAGCGAGCTTTAATTTAGTCGCGTGATTCCCACGAATGAATAAATAAATAACTTGAACCCCAAAAAATGTTTATTAGGCATTCCTTTATGAACTTTCACTGATATGGATGCTGGTTGGAAATAACTATTATCTTTTGAAGTAGACGCTGGCTTTCATATCAAAGTAATAACCTCTTTTCATGTTAATTACGTCCTAGACTTTCTACGGGAGGGATAAAATAGTGGTATGGAATAATGGGGTCAGTAATAAGGCCGATATACGCGTTGTTAGATGGATGAGTGCAGTCACCTCACGCTGTGTTACCTGCTGCGATAACACAACATCTGTCTAATCACATTTATGTGCGTTATCGAAGTACATAAATATGATTAGACAAATGTGTGTGTGTATGTGGAACATTATTTTATAGGTTGTAAACGTATTTGTATCTTAACAAGCTGTTACCCGCGACTTCATAAGCGTGGACTTTAGAAAATAAAACCCTTACAATTTATACATATCAAACCTTCCTCTTGAACCACTCTATCTACTTATGGTCTTATTCATAATGACTTATCGGCGGTTTAAACGGAGATTTCATCGGAGAGATAATAAACGTTATATCGTAAAAAGACTATTATGAATAAAAAGTTTTGACAATTTTCGGGAACCGATTTTCCTCCGATAAGTCATTATGAATAAGACCATTAAAAAAAACATTAAAATTCGTTGCACAGTTTTGAATATCAAAGCTCACAGACATATAGAAATAACGACTTTGTTTTATAATAAACTAAAGATACTGTCACGTAAAAACGACAGGCTTGTGCTACGTCTAAGTGTTTTCTATGTATTATAAGTATGTATTTACAAAAGAAAAGTAGTTTATGTAGTATATCCGTATTCAGGTACCCATAACACAAGTATATAAGCTTAGCTTGGAACCAGAGCACGTTGTGTGAAATATCCATGATTATTTAATAAAAAAAAAGAAATGTCTGGTGGTTATTTGGACAATCATTACAATGCAAATACCACATTTCTATTTATTAAACTAACAAGTAGATAATCTGATAGTCAAGTTAAGTTTGGTTCCCTTGTACTAACTACTTTATCGAACCTTAAACTCTTATGCTTAGACTTACCACAATATGAAGTCTGTATAACTATAGAAGACCAAGTTCTTACCTGAAAAAGGTAAAAAAAAACATAAATATTGATATAACACGTGAGACGAAGTAATTATTAAATGTAGAACTATCAACGGTGTGCAATCAAAGTGCCAATCAGTTTCGTAAATAGAGACTAAGATGGCAACACCAACTTGTAACATATCCTGTGTTACCACTGTTGCTAACAAGACATTTATATCTGGTTTTATTTTTAATTATATTATGTAATGTTACAATGTGACCATGGCCTCGCTAATGTGTTCGATAAGTACAATTAATTAGACGGACAGTCGCCTGTCTGTAAGATGACACTGACAAATAATCTGACAACTGTGGCGTAACGTTACGCTTGGTAGAACTTGTTGTATCAGCAGTTAATTCTCTAACATTAAAAGTCTACTTCTGGTTTGTGTGTTTAGCCTACGAATGATATTATTTTGGGCACGTGTCTAAAACTGAAGAATGTTTGGTTTACAATAGTAGCAAGCCTGACTAAACATTACAATCTCTCGTTCTTCTACCCATACTAATAATACGTTCCCGTTATAAGCAAATCTCCACAATGAAAGTGTATTCCGTGTCTCTTACAGATGTTGTTTACTTCAACATCTAATCATCTCTTGTTAAAATTAACTTTAGTAGTATATTTGTATTCTTGTACCTATAAAACAAGTGAATGAGCTAAGCTTGGGTCTAGAGGACGTTGTGTGAAATGTCCATAAATATTTATAGCGCTACGTGTATGATGATGACATTAATATTCTTTAAGCAACATTGTCACAACGTGGAAATCCCTTATCCGCCATAATAATATATATGCGTGTAAGGAAATTTGAACATGAACAGATAAAGCCGTATCATAAACACTCATTTATCGTTTAAATAAAACTACTTTTTACGGATTTAGACGCGTATATTTGTTTTAAATTTTGGCCGACTGTAATAACTGATCGTAGAAGACACATTACAGCTCAGTCTCACCCGTGACCATGGTGACTGCAAAGTCTCCGAAACGTCGGGCCAAAATTTAAAACAAATATACGCGTCTAAATCCGTAAAAAGTAGTTTTATTTAAACAGATGAGTCGCGCAAGTGTTAGAAAATATTACTCATTTATCGTATTTATCAACAAACAAAATGAATATTAAAACGATTTTTACGTCATAGTCAGCAATTAAAACACATGCTGTTTATACCATTGACATAATTATTCCAAACTTGATCATTTGAGAACTTTAAAACCAGAGCGTATATTAAATGAGGACGGATATCTAATTACCTAATTATTCGATACCTATTACTTAATAGTATTTACAAAATTTTGACATCAGTTGATACGGAGTACACGTGTGCAATAACTTGAAACAGATGTTATATAAATATTATAGTAAAACGAGATCATGTATTATATGCTATGACGTCAGAGTTCAGCAGATTATAAGTAAATAATAATATGTCATTACATAATTACAATAAAATAAATAATCAGCATTATAAAGGTTTGTACTAAAGGGTAACTGATACAAATCCGCTTTCCATCCATCTTCCAATAGGCAGTATCGTATGAACGACATAGAATTAGGATAAATACGGACGGGTGCCGCGGTCTAGTGATTTAGGTAACAGACGAGGTCGCAGGTTCGATTCTCTTTCGGGAAAATGCTAATTAACAAATTATGATAGTAATAGCACAGAGCCGATATTCGAAATTTTCTTGTTTGAATTTAATTGTTTGAAGTGAATAGAATCAACATAAATTCCAATTTAAATCTACATAGTAATGTACAGATATACTAACAATTACAATTTTTACAGATGAATGGATATTTTATTATTCTAGTTAGTTCCATCATAACTAAATTATACAGCAGGAAAATACTAAGTTTGATCATAAATACATTATTCAGTAAGAAGTGATAGATAAACTTCATTTTATAGTTATTTAGAAGAAGCGATACAAATAAACATAGTAAATATCTAAACTATCATCGTGCTATGAATGCTCAGTTCATTAGTATTCTAAACGCATCATATTGTGGTATTTCTACCTGTACCTGTATTTAATCCTACTATTTAAACTTTGCAGGAAAATTTTAATCGAGATTTTATTCTAATACTAGCTGTTGCCCGCGAATTCGTACGCGTGAAATTTAGACATTAAACTTTAACAAACAGAAGTTTACTGTGACAGTTGATAGATGGCGCTGTACCGTTTTTCTAAATCGCGCTATAGTTTCGTTCGACACATTACACTTAAGCTCGTCAATATTTCTATAGTGTCATCAACTCGTATTAACATTTATAAATTAGGATTAGGATTAACATTAATATCTCTAAAAAGGTTCCTGTGTCTAGTGCCCTAACCCCCGCGCGCCGGTAGCTTGGACCTTGTTTCCGATGCCAGTGGAGCTCTATTTATCGTACTTTTAAAAGATTATTGTGTCGTATATGTATTTAGATGTTTTATTTATTTGTTGTGTTGAGTGTTTGTTTTTAATTGGTTTTTTATATTTTTTATGCGTGAATGTATTTTTTTAAGTAATCTTTTATAAATTTAAATAATGGGATTGTGAATAAATAAAGGATATCTCTATATTATGTATCTCAGTATATATTATTAATTAGGTGCTTAGTGAATAAATCAAATTGTGGTGGAATAAGTTATCACCGCAAGCGGGACCCACGACCTCGGAATACCGTTCCGTAGCTCTGCCAACTGAGCTTATTGCGGTCGTCCTAACAGTAACCAATTAGAGCACCACAATCGTCACTTGATTGAGTTTACATCGTATTTTGACGTACAACGCCATCTATCGATAATTTTTTCCAACAATCTCGACCAGGCACCTAGTATTACTATACCTTTACAGAATACAATTAATAAATAAATAAATAAATATTCATGGACATTTCACACAACGTCCTCTGGTCCCAAGCTAAGCTTATTATGCTTGTGTTATGGGTACCAGAATACGGATAGAATACATATACTACTTTTTTTTTGTAAATACATACTTATAATACATAGAAACACCCAGACGCAGTACAAACATTTGTATGACAATTAGAAAAAGAACACAAATGATTGTCCCGAGCGGGAATCGAACCCGCGACCTCTTGATCGGCAGTCCGTTACATGAACCACTACACCACGAGGCCCGTCATTGGGCTATTGGGCAATTGGGCTGAAAATAATGAGGCGACTTTTATTACTAAAGTAATTTATTAATTTTACAAGTGACAAATTGATCACAGCAAGCGGTCCCGCTTGTGGTGATCACTTTTTCCACCACAATTTTATTTATTAAGTAAAAGCATAGCAAGTCAATTGCAAAATTAATAAATTACTTTAGGTGCTTAGTTTTCTGTTTACCACGCTTTTATTAGCTCGTCACATATCAATCAATGTGTTGATCTATGTAACGGAATCTTTGAAAGTGATTTTCACCTATTAGCATTAGTCGAATGGATCTGAAATTTTACACACATATTATGGATCGATGTTAACTAAGCAAATTACTAATATAGGTACCTAATACCTATTGTTTATTCGGTAAGAGAATTTCTATTACTATACTAGTGTCATGTTACGTAAAATCTTTTTACATCATAGTTTTTGGCGAAATTTTTCGATAGTTGAAGAACTAGGCATGTTTAGGAAAAATTATAATAGCACTTATGAAACAATATAGACTCGTATATGATATAACTTAATAGTTCTTCTTCTTACTATCATGCTTTGAAATTTCAACATGTACGAGCTAAGATAAACAGTAATGTAAGATAAAAACGAGAGAGTATAAAAATGATATGTGATGTAATAATATTTTTTATTTGTTTGTTCTAAATTTACTTACGACTACGTGGCCTTAAGAGTATCATGGCCACGAAACAAATATTACACAGATACTTTCATTGAAATAATAATATTACTCATCATTTATATCAGTGATTTTTAACAAAAATAATAGTAATAAAATAACATTTTAATAACGAATTCATTAAAATGTTTACATTATATTGAGTGTTTATTTTAATTAAAATAATATAAAATTGGTCAAGTGCGAGTGGGACTCGCGCACGAAGGGTTCCGTACCATTATCTATGCAACATAAGGCAACGTTATTAGTATCGAGCAAGAAACGGTAAAAAAATCATGTTTGTTGTATGGGAGCCCCCCTTAAATATTTATTTTATTTTATTTTTAGTATTTGTTGTTATAGTGGCAATAGAAATACATCATCTGTGAAAATTTCAACTCTCTAGCTATCACCGTTCTTGACAGCGAAGTCTCAGTAATAGGGTCCCGTTTTTACCCTTTGGGTACGGAACCCTAAAAAAGACCATTTTAGGCAAAATAGGAAATATCTTTATAAGAATTATATGAACTAAAATCAGCAACTATTTAAAATTTTTGATAATAACACTTATGTCGGTTATAATTACTCTTTGTAAACATCTGTGGTCAACCAATATAGGCTCAAATAAAATCGCGAAATTTATGCAATAAAAACCGTTAAAAAGTCAATTAAATGACTTAGTTTTATACATATTATTAGACCGTATAATGAAATTTCTTGTGTCAAAAAACTTCTTCAACCAAGTAACGGTTTGATCTAAAACCTATTAATTAAATGTCAATGCAATTATTTATGCACCTTGTCGCAACGATAAAATATCGAATATATAAAGACTATCTTTAAATAAAATCTATCGCGAGTAATCGTAAAGAAAACTAAATCACATTTTTATGTGCAACTCGCTTGATTGAAATCTGTTTTCTATCAAGCCGTAAATAGCAAATCGATTTGAGTCGATTCTAATGAATTGCATACATACTTTAGACGTTAAAGAGATAAATATTAAGGTCTATATTTAATAAGATATTGGATTAGTAATACCAGTAATATCAATATTTACTGGGAACTCTCACTAAACGAGCGAAAGTTTGACGAGTGTGGATACGTGTTGTTTGACAATTCACATGTATTTAAAACTTTCTGTGACAGATGCCAATCTCATACAATTTACAACATGTTTACAACTTACTATAAAATTAATACATTATGCACATAAAATAACTACTCTTACTCGTAATTATCCGTATTTGCGGCAAATTTAACTATTAAAAGGTTTGCCCTTTAATAGTTAAAAATCTGAATCTAAAATACATAGGTACATGAAATAGCAAATGCGAAATAAAGGGAAAACAAATCAAGCGAACCATTTCACAAACAAAGCAATCCTGTATTTTTTTTAAATATTGTTAACTTGAAAATTTTGTTATTATTTACTGACAATTTTTATTAGAATTTTGGCATACGTGAGTAATAAAAAAGGGAAACACTATTGGTCTTAATCATAATGACTTTACGGAGGTTTAAAAATTGACAAAAATTGTTATTCATAATAGTCTTTTTACGTTAAAACGTTTATTATCTTTCCGATAAAATCTCTGTGTAAACGTCCGATAACTCATTATAAAAAAGACCATATGTGTTAAAACATTAAAATCTTTATCTTATTGCGTAGAAAGTCACAGATTTTACCCTTAATGATATTTTGCGCAAAAAAATAATACCTGAAGTTAATGTTGTAAGACTTTGATATTAATGTCATTGTAACAAGTAGCCTTATAAACATATACTATCTAGCAGAAAACTAGCGGATATTATCTAGCAGAAAATTAACCCAAGTAAACGAGTAAAGCACTGGTACCAGGAACCGTTACGTTGCAGCTAAATTGCAACATGCAGTTTTAAAGGAAATTATATTTCCACTTATGAACGGTTACCGAGATAATCTATGTTATTACAAGATCTACTTTCAATCTCCGTACAGCAATGTACTATCTTAAGTGTAGGTATTGAGTATATCTAGGTAGATACCGCGTTAGTCATAACTATACTTGATGGAAGTATTGGTTATTTGACGTGTGCGCGTAAACCGGACGCATCTAATGCAGTTTCTCTTTAGCAAGTAGCAGGGCTGCCGGTCAGTTACACCGTGCTAAAGATAGAGAAATTAAGTGCGCAGGAGTGAATGCACTCGCATGCAGTGCTTACATCGCCGCGCCATTCCCCACCCCGCCTTTATGAACGCCATATACGAACAGGCGTAAACCCGAGAGATCGATTACCGCTAATTACTGGCCTCTGTGCAAAAGCTCCCTGAAATATTGCCAGTCAACCACACACCGGTCCCAAGACACTTGATAAAAGAGTCCAATTTCCACTTACACGATAGATATATCAAACTATATAATACCCTTGGACGTTTAAATAATAAAACAGCAAGTGCAACACGGACTGGTAATTGAATTGATTAAAATGTTCAGGGAGTGCATCGTCGTTATAATCTAATAAATGCGTGTTCAATAAATAGTATATGCATATCGTTTACAGATTTATGTATTCGTTTCATGGATGTTTATTTTAGAAGTATGTGTCATAATGTAGAGGTTACATTGAGAGCAAGCCGACAAGTAAACGATAATTCCTGAGTAGATACGATTGTCTAGTTGTTTAGATCCAATTACAGTGTACACGGGATACTGACAATCATAGACTTTCCTCAGCCATTCGTCAAGCGCAGTTGTGAAACGTGAAAGCGGAGCGATCACTTGATCATACGACACGTGCCGCTAGGGTTATCAATGAAAATGCATTGAACATAACATACTAAACAAGGCGTACTCATATTGTTTTGGCAAAATAAATATAGAACAGATATTAAACGTGATATTTAAAAACTTGAAAACATTGTAGATGCACAATTGTAGTCCAATATGCAGATAAATCGCACTACATCAAAAAAGGCATCTAGAAACATAAATTTTATCCAGAATCGTGACACATTATGGTGAAAATAAGCAAAATAATATAAAGCATTGAAGAACAGTAAAAATTGAACGTGAAGCAAATCTCCATGCTATTCATTACTAACATAGTTTCAGCGAAATGATAACAAATCAGTTAGTTACATCATTATTCTCAAATATGATGCATACATTTTTATCTACATACTATTGTGAGTTTTAAGAATGAATTCACACGATTACATGAATCATAAAACTTGTAAATATTGTAAACAAATGTGTAAACGTAAAAATACTAACGGAGATTTCCAAATTTGTATGTAAACATAAATGTTCAGGTGTGAAGTTGCTACGCTACGTGGTCAACGTTTAAACGCTAATTATTTGTTTACATTCCTTCAGTAGCTTATACGGTTATCACAATATAATGAAGAATACGATAACTATATTTATATGAATGATTATAAAAGGCTGATTAACACGCCAAGCGTCGGTACATGGCAGTACTAAAAGATACAACAAAAGGTTTAGCGCGGTTATTGTTGCTAACTGGAAACATTTTATGCTTATAATCATGCTTGTTAAATTACAACTTTTGTTATTGTTGTTAAAATTACAGCTAAACATAGAATATGTCCGAGGCATTTAAATTTATTCTACAGTTTTGTCAAAAAAGTAACCCTTATAAGTGAAATTTGGTATTCATCTGTCTGTCTGTCTTTTTAAACATGTACTATACCCAAATCTCCAAACAAATGAAATGTGATGTCTTTATTTTTGCCACTCAAGCTTATGACAAATTTATTAATTCATGTTTAATTTTCAGTTCTATTCCAAAATAGTTGCTGTTGCAACCATCGTGTTTACGAGTATATTTATGAAATGTTGTAGGAATCTAAGCATTTAAAGCATTATTTCGAACTGAATTCGCAGAACAGAGGAAACAATATGAAACATACTTTGTTTCATAATATTGTTTCTTGTAACTGAAAGCGATTGAGATGGAGAAAAAGTAATATAAGATCGAATACAATAACAAAACGCTAATAAATGGAATCCGATTTCGTTTATTTATATTGCTGTTTTTATAAATATATAGACTTCTTATTACACGTTACTAAATAAAAACAATTGAATTTAAAATAAAAACAAGAAGCCTAACACTTGGTAAAAATGGCGGCTTTATCACATTTACGGCTGTTTTCAATATTTTATCTATCCTCGATTCTTGCCGTCAAAGTCAGACTAATCTAAACTTTTGTCCTTATTTGCATATCAGTAACCTGCTGATCATAGCATACTGAAATTTGACAGGACACAGAAAAATCTTACCGATAAATGAGGATAAAATTTAAAACGGCCGTAAGTGATCTCTTCTAGGTAACCGTGAGACGGTTTCATATCGAAGAGCTTACCTACGGAAACTAGATATACCTTTAAACTATACTTCAAAATCAAAAGTTGTTACAATTCATTGGCTAAAACTGTATATTAAATCTTAATAATATATAATATTTTCATGAGATTTACATTTTATCTTTAGTTTATGTATTTCCTCAACACTCGCCCATGAATCATACATGAAAAATAAAGTAATAAATGCTATGACCGTGGTATTGAAATAGCCTAGTTTATTAATAAAATGCTCGACTATCACCGGCCGCTGTCAGACAGTCAGTTTAGGCATGGAATTAATAACAGTAGAGACTAACAAAGGCAAATAAAAATGCAACTTTTATTGTTAGTTTTAGACTTTCATGGTCATTTAATTAATGACAATTATTGTATCACTTGATATTTAGGTACTTTGTTAACGGTATTTATTTATTAACTTTACTAGCTGTTGATAACAACTTCGTATGCGTGAACAAATTATACAAAAAAGCCATCCTCTTAAACCACTCTATCTGTTAAAAAAACCGCAACAAAATCCGTTGCGTAGTTTTGAAGAATTAAGCTCACATACGTTTACAAAAATAATGACTTTGTTTTTGTGATAAGTAAAAATAATAAAAATATCAATTTAAGTAATTTGACAAACAGCCTGATACAAATGTCGATTATATTATTGAGCTGCAATAAATTCCATATCATGCAACAACGTTGTTACAGCTGTCTGATGGTAAGCTGTCAACATAGCCTATGGTCTCTGGTGCACAGATGATGGTAAGTGAGTTAAGTACTAGCTCTAGTATAGAGGATATCTTTTATATTTGTATAGCATATATATAGAAATTTACTGCAATCTAATACTAATATTATAAAGCGGAAGAGTTTGTTTGTTTGTCTAAACGCGCTAATCTCAGGAACCACTGGGCCGATTTGAAAAATTCGTTCAGTGTTAGATAGGGCATTTATTGAGGAAGCCTTTAGGCTATATAACACGCTACGACCAGTAGAAGCGAAGCAGTAGTGAAAAATGTTGAAAAAACGGGGAACATTTTCTAAATTCGACGCGGACGGAGTCGCGGGCAACAGCTAGTTTTATTATAAAACTATTACATCCACTAGTATTTACAGCAAGCTTCATGGCTTGCTCGTTACTAAGTGACATCGTACAAATAGGTTTAGAATATTCCCTTATATAACATTTCATAACATAGTAAGTGCAATAAAATAAAACAAAATACGTAGCCTCTTTTGTAAAATTTTATTTAGGCGTAAGAAGTTAAAAACATGTTTCCTAGTATCGCAAACATAATTTAATCGTGAGATTTTTATCACTTAAATAACAATGTCGGTATTTATCAAAAGTGTATAATGGCGGGAAGTAAAAGTTATTGTGTAATAGTTTATAGAAAAGTACAAATAATACATAGAGAAACATGTATATACAGATGATTACGTTATTTGTAGAAACATAGAGACAGTGTGTTGGCCAGCAAAACATTTTAAAAGTCTTGTAGCCATAGTTAAGAGCTTTGGAGTTATGCTACCTTTGGTTCCAGGTGCAGGTTTCTTTTTGTTTTCTTTTTAAATACTTTATTTCATAATTTACAAAACATATTATACATCGAGATAAGTACATTTGTTATATAATAAATTAACGATAATAAATTTGCCAGGCGCAGGCGGTGCCCTTTGCAGCAAAACATTTGAACGAAAGCTTTACAAAAGAACCTTATAAAAGAACATTGTTATTAAGAGGATACCAAAATAGCTTCGTGCATTTTTCTATGTACGAAGTTTTCATTGTTTCTTTAGATTGAATGGCTAGAGCTCTAATTTTTAAGTATATGTTTTTTCAATATATGATCTTGGATCGCATGAACTCAGAAACGCGATTGAAAAAAGTTTTCTCGATAGAAAATCTTGGCGAAACAACCTCTCAATTTTTTTATTTTTTTCATTTGTCGGTCTATTATCGCGTATTAACTAATGAAATAACTTTAAAAACATAGGTAACTATTATGTATAGAAACACGTGGATCAGAATTAAAATATATTTAGTAGATTTTGAGTAAATAGGAAAAGTATCCCTAATTCTTCATTTTCTGTGCCTACTGGCTGTGTTAATATGTACGTGACGGCGATGATATACGATAATATTGATGTAGGCCCTCAAATAAATAAAATTGTAGCAACTAACATAAGTTTTTAAGAAAATTGTTACTAACGTTTTATATGGACTTGCTCTGAAATAAATGTTTTATTATTATTATTTACATAAGCTTAGTTACTTAATATGTTAGTAGATGTTCAAATGAATTTTACAAGCTATTATAGTAAAGGTATTTTAACTGTATCTAATGATACAGTTAAAATACTAGCAAAAAGCTAAGCTTTTAAAAAGCCCTCACAAGCTTCATACGTTCATTTCTAATCTGTCGAAAATATTTTGTATTTCATAGGTATCCTTACATTAAATTAGAATAATCAGAATAATGATCTTAATTCTATGTTGAAACTCAATTGTATATCGTCGTTGTCAAACCAAAACCTGCTATGTCCCATATTTTGAGATGCGAACATTTTAACCATACTGAATAGTACAATGCCTTATCTATCCTATGAAAGAACTATTTATCAAGATATAAACTCTTAAAAATATATACAGCAGCTAGAATTTAGTGAAATAAATACTGCTATGTAATATTTTGCCAAATAGCAAAATGTAAAATATAACAGCTTTTTAAGTGTTTCTACCACAAAACTGCCCAGATTGTGGGGTAGTACCTGGTGGTACTTTAAAACTATCAAATAATAGAATGTTGTTAAGTAATTTCCATTTAAGAGAATCAGTCGTGCAAATAGCAAACAAACAATATACGGCAAAAACATCACTTTAATAAAGCCCCTGAATATGAAAGTGGAAAAGTCAATGCGGACGTTATAATTTGTGCGGTGCATTTGCCGTTACCTTCACCGCAGTCACCCGTGACTGTTTTCCATGTTGCACCCATAGAGTATTTTATAAACTATAGAGCGGCTATGTTGAATGTCAAGCGAAACTGTAATTTGCAGCTATGTTTAATTTTTGTCTTTTATCTTTATCAAAATTCATATTCTTATTGTGAATGAATAATAAACTATTGCAAATGATTTTTTTCTTACTCAGAAACGTTATGATAATAATTAAAAAGTTATTATTAAGAATTATTACGTTATTATTACGTAACGTACACATTAGTCCAATTATTATTAGGAACTCTCAAAGTAAATTTTTAATCATTATTATTATTCATGGGCTTTTCAAAAAACGTTCTTCTAGCTAAGCTTATTACTTGTGTTATGGGTAAAATAACCAGTTGGATATTCGGGATACCTCATAATAAACGCTAGGTCTGGTTGACAATATTGTGCTTATATCCTTTTATCTTATAAAAGTAACATCACTCTATTTCTTACTATAAACACATTCCTATTCTTGTTAATTAATAAAATTGTCAATGGTTGCATCTTGGAGACAGTTTGTGATGACAGAACGACGGCAATGAAACAACAGCTGCCAATATTACTTCCGGTGTAATCACAGAACCTGCCACGACTTGGCGAATCAACCACACACAACATTATACCACAATAGAACCATTAGTAAGTATACAGTTTTACCTTCTACAAACTATGCACTATTCTTTAAGAGTATAAAATATAAGTTATTAATCTTGAATATTATTTTAGTATAAACGTGTTAATGACATACTTAAACAATGCAGACACAGTAGTAAAATGCGTCATATCATTGTTTTAAAATACTTACTGTCGACAAAATTATTCAGGAAATATGTACTTACTTTACTTTACTACGTCAATAAGTAACTAATGTTACATTTCTAAAGCCTTTTCAATGACTCGGCAAATCGGCTAGTTAAGGTAAATATTCAAATTTTAAATTTTATTTCAAACAATGTTTTAAAATAAAATTTTATTAAAATTTTAATTGAAAACATATATTTTAATGACAATCTATGAAATCAAAGTCTGAGGTCTACCTATCTGTTCATGATAACCTAAAAAAAGATACAAAACATTTTTCTTGCTGATTTTCATGCTGTTTTTTAAGACTTCCCCAGGATATGCCTACCTACATTTATGTTTTTTGAGCTTTTGTGTAAGATAACTGGCATGAAACTGATGAGTACCTACTGCGTCGGCAGAAATCAATAGTTTTACGATATTTTACTTAGAACTGTCTTATGTATTTACATGATATAACATGATATAAAAACGTAGCAAAATATGTATGAAACCGTACTGTAATATGCTTAGAAGCTTCCGCACACAACATTATAAGTACATAAAAAGCATGGCAACGTACAAGTAAATGTTATTGCTCTAACATGATCGCATGACGGGTGACACGAGTTTTGTAGGGTTGTCAAAACGTATATATTAAATATGTCTATGGCATGTTATCTACATATTGTGTTTATTGGGAACGCTTGCAAAGCGAGAACTGCATATATCGTAGTCAAGAGGCGGTGCCTTTAATTATACCTACAGCTCCGTAAGAAACACAAGTCGTCATGTTGTTGTCTTAACTATTACGTAAGGAAGGAGAAGCTACACAGAGAGCTTAAAGTCCGAATAAATCTTACAGTAAATATATATATTGACTGCAAATTCAAATATTTATATCAAGTGTAAGTACACATTTCAGTGGCTAAAACAATTTCAATGTTTGTTTCATAAGGTTCTTCTTGATTCTTCTTTATGTAATTAATTCTAGCAGTTGACAACCCTAAGAATGAGGGTATTGCAGATACACCTGTGATGATGCGCCTTTCACTAGCGCATCGAAAGTGCATCGTTGATGCAACTCACGACCTATGACCTCTACGCTCTTTATGCTACCTTTTGTATCTTGATTAGATTCATACACCGGTATTGATGCTGTCTATCTAAGCTTACATAATACGGAAATAACTGAAATAATTTATATTTCTGAACTTCTAATACAAGTTATGTTTCCATTCGCGGTTTTACTCCGCGTTTATACCTACCCCTCTATTTTGCTTCTAGCGTGATAATGGTATTCATGATATTACGTATTATTCTGATTATACGCTTTACAATTGTATTTCCGTTAAAGTCAGTTAGGCAGTTTTTGAGTGAAAAAGCAACACACATTTCTACATCCAGCCATATCTACATTCTTATAAACTATTGCGTTTATATAATTAGTAGAATAGTTGTGTGATTTGATTAAATTAAATAAAGAAATAAAATAAAATACTATTTATTGCACACCATATTAATTTACAGAACTTTTTGTAATTTTTTTAGTTTAAGTAATTACTAGACTTAATAATAGGTACAAAGGGCGGTCTTATCGCGAGCTGTGATCTCTTCTAGACAACCTTAGAATGGACTTGACCGAGACTAAATTAAGATATTGATTTTAAAAAGATTCATGCTCAGCAATAAGAAAATATGCTTCATTATTAAAATATACTTCATTATTAGTATTTGTTTGCAAACGATTTGACATAGTTTGTATTGTCTGTCAGCAGTATCTGTACTTGGCCGCAGACATTTATCTGTGCATTGTTATGACTACAAAATTATACTAAGACATGTCTGAGGAATCTGTAGATGTAAATTAACTGAGTGTATTGTCATCAAGCAGTCATCGGAAAATACTACACAATATAACAAAATACCGCAATTAGATAACTTAAAATTCTCCATCTTTGATTTTTTTTAGTCGGTCCTTGATCTCTCGAGATATTTAATGGGGTAAAAATTGCATACAAAAACCCCATTACATAGGTATGTAAGTACGAACGGTAAGGAAAGGTAAGTTTTTATAAAAGGCTTCTCAGATTCCTCGTTTTAAATAAGTAGGTATGCTAAAAGAGGTATATTTTGTTCACATCATTAATGGTGAACATGATGTAATATTTATTAATATTACGATGCGCTTGCTACGAATTTTCGTAATAAATTAAATTATAGCAATAATATGAAATTTCGATAAAGAAAACATGAAAAAAACAACAATTTTTTAAATAAAATAATTTTATGTTCACATAGAAAGTTTAGTATAGTTCTCCGTGTGGTGACGGATTAAGAACACAAGTGTCACCACCCCATCTCCCTTCAAGGGTGCTGTAAAAGTCAGCTAAGAGATATTGCACACAAATAACATCCTCTGTGAGAGACGGAAGACTCGAAAATAAACCCCCGTGCCAACACGCCCGGTCAGCGCGGCACAGTAGACCATAATTCCTCCCAGAGTAGAGGAGGCCCGTGCTCAACAGTGGGACGTAAATGGGCTGGAGCGAGCGAGAGATAGTTTAGTTTTAGTTTAATAATTAGATGACCACGATTATTGACGTAGAATTTTCATCTCACTCCATTTCTAAAGGATTATAGTAAAGACTGTATATAGGCTTTATATATAGGTCGTTATAGTACAAAATCGTAGTACACTGAACATAAAATATTTTATAATAATGACAGTTGATCGTATCGTAAAACTAATACATCCGTTAATATGCAAACAGCAAGTTGCAACATATAAAAGTCGTAAATTGTAAACGTTGTAGAATGTTGATTAAACTGTTGTTAAACTAGTTCCGAATGATGCTGGCATCTATTATCAGATATAGGGCTGCTATCACCAATATCAATTATGTCGAATAGCCATGGCATAACTCCCTGCGATATTTTGACGGAATGTGGATATTTCGGTAAACATCTGGGAAAAATGACTTATTTTTGTAACAAAAACAAAAAGGTTGTTATAATAACTTAGTTTTCATTCATCTCTCCTAAAAATAAAGTGTCCTGACGACTATAGTAACCCCTACCACCACCACCACCATACCATCACCACTCTCATAGGCCCCATTTGAAAATCAGCGTTAGGTCCTTGTGACCTAACATATGCTGAAATGGGTGCCTATTTTACTGGTGTGACACGATATGTACCATAGTGTTAATTCTTATTTTAAATGTATTATTGGTAAAATCTGTGTAACACAGCAAATAAAACCTTTCTTTCTTTCTTTCTACCAGACGTCCCGTGGACGCTTTCCAAACTAGGACTAATTTGGGGAAACGCCAATGTGTGGCAGCCCTAATCCGACATAAAAGATCAAAGATAACTTTATAACAGCCTATACTGTCTAGAAATGAAAGTAAACAAAATATAATTTTTAAAACTTGTTTTTAAATATGGCGTGCAACTAACACGTGGTACAATTATATATAAAAGCAAAATATGCATTTCTTTATTAAATATACTTTCATTTTTAGTAACAACATGTTTGGCTGCAATTAATTTTTAATTATAATAAAATACTTATCTATAATATCTATCCTAGTTTAACATCACGTCAGATGTCATCATAGTAAACAAAAACAACAGTCATCAATTTTTAATAATCAATATGTTGTTTCTTCAATATTCGTCAGGTCACATCTTACACGCTTAATACACACTCTTTAGTGATAGATACTCGTAGATCATAAGACTATTGTATAAATACGCTACTGCTAGGTACTATGCAACATAGCTACGGATTCTTTCAAAAAGATGAGTCTAAATTCACAAACTAAATTACGTTTAATAAATTACGAAACCGATAATCTCCGAAATAACTACAAAAAATGCATACACCAATTTCACGTTATTACATCTTAATTTCAAAAGTCAGCACAAAAAATTCGATGTTGCGATGTGAACGAATATTACATTAATATAGGTAATCAACCGTAACAGGGCTCGGTAATTACACATCAGTGTGATGTTAAAACTAGTGACAAGATCGACATGTGATAACTGCTTTAAACACTTTCACCGCGTAATTGCTGTCAGTAAATAGTAATAATGTGACATAGTACGCCGAAAGACATGCTCACATCTATTAGCAAGGGCACAGCAACATGTTTATGAAAGTAAGACACCGTTTACTTTCGCAGTTACGATGTATAAGAAAAGTGTGACCGATGAGAAAATCTTTTTCATTGTTAAGTCATTTTAGTTCTTATAAATGGTAAGTACGTGTATTGTTTGTGATGTGCGTGCGACTAAAAGAATGTTGTTTAACAATTGATTGGTTTTATCTAAGACTAGCTGCGCCCCGCAGTGTTACCCGCGGTAAAAAGGATAAAAAATAAGTTCATTTTATATTCCATTTTTCATTGGAAATTTTATGAAAATCCATCCAGTAGTCTTTACGTGAAAGCACATTAAACATCCTTATATATCCAAAGATTGGAGTATGGATTGAAGACCGAGCAAACGTTCGCGTTGCTTAGCCAACAGTTTAGGTATTTTATTTTATAGCGCGTAATTCTTTTTTCGTCATATCTCCTAAGATATTCATTTAAATTGCATGCTGTAAGGAGCAGTTATAATCTATATTAATTGCGTAAGCTAACTAAGCTATTTAATTTGATAAAAAATATTACTATATTACATATAAATAGCTTTTGAAAACTGCCTATTGAATTTGATATTTTTTTTGACATTATTATGTGTACAACGTGTTTCCCTGAAAAGATAGACATACGCCCTCGAGGACTTTTTTGAAGAACTATAGGTAACAAACAATTCCTCCATACATTAGTTTGTTGTACCTCACATAGATACGGCAGCGTTTTCATTTATAGCTCGCGCGCGTCCGAATTATCTCATCCAATATACAGTAAACCCCAATAAATTATGCGAAAAAAGCCATCCTCTTGAACCATTCAAGCTCCGTTGCGGATTTCTGAAGATTATAAGCTCACATAGGGACATACATACAAAAATTACGACTTTGTTTTATAAGAACTAAATATAAAGAAGAGTAAACAAATATAATCAGAATGCTCCGAACTGCTAAGCTATCAGGAGTTACATATTATATAATAATATATTATATATATTGTGAGTCAACCATAAAATATAAATTTAGACAATTTTATGTAGAATATTTCCGTCATACAAGATATTTTCTATGTAACTTTAACCATTAAGGCTGCACACGAGACGGAAGCTTAAAAAATGAGTAACTTCTCCCGTTTTCCCAACATTTCCCTTCACTACTCTGCTCCTATTGATTGTAGCGTGATGAAAAGTATACTTTAACCTGCCCAGGAGTATGAAGAATAATATTGTACCAAGTTTCGTTAAAATCCGTCGAGTAGTTTTTGTTTCTATAAGGAACATACAGACAGACAGACAGACAGACAGACAAAAATTTTACTGATTGCATTTTTGGCATCAGTATCGATCACTAATCACCCCCTGATAGTTATTTTGAAAATATATTTCATGTACAGAATTGACCTCTCTACAGATTTATTATAAGTATAGAAGATAATATTGCTGACATAATAATATGAAGAGGTGAGATTATTACCAAGATTGACTCTATAGCCACATCCCATGGGATAAACATAGCGATTGTGTGTTATGTCGGGTTACTCATTATGTGGGTAATCCGACTTATCGGAAATAAAATTGAGTTTACACGGATAATTTTTTTTTTATTTTAATCACACATAGCAACCTGGTGAATACCTAGGAATAAAATAGTTATAACTAGGATACTTTTACCTAGGTGTATTATTAATATTTTCACCATTTTATGGTAAAATTATACATTTCTAATAGAGTAATTATAATTAAGTAAGTCTCTCTTCTAGGACATTTACGCATAAATATAAAAAAACAGCTATTTAAGTCAACGAACATAGTTTGAACAACTAGATAATTAGCGTTGGGAAATCGATTGCTTCTATAATCGATGAAAGTGACTGTGACGGGATATCCGTTGATATTTAAATGAGCATAATTGAAGAAAGTAGTTAGTGTCATTTAACCTTAGTGTCGATTTCACATAATACAAGTAGCTAAGTCTTATTATAGCTCTTTATGTCTTGAATTTTTTTTTCTTATTTATATTCATGGAAATTTCCACACAACGTCCTCTGGTCCCAAGCTAAGCTTATATGCTTGTGTTATGGGTACCAGAATACGGATAGAATACATATAATACTTTTTTTTGTAAATACATACTTATATACGTAGACCCAGACGCAGTACAAACATTTGTATGACAATTAGAAAAATCACACAAATGATTATCCCGAGCGGGAATCGAACCCGCGACTTCTTGATCGGCAGTCCGTGACATAAACCACTCAACCACGAGGCTCGTCGAAAAATTGGATCAACAATATAATAAAAACATCATTAACCAAGGCCTTAGAATTGACTTATATTCGGAGCCATTTTATTAACATGCCATTTCACCCACTTGCAATATTCGCTTTTATATGAAATTTTGCGTACAAACTGAGAACCGATGACAATGTGACCAATGTGATGACCGATGACATTACTATTCAGAATTTTCAAGCGTGTTTATTCAGTTTTTGAACTAAGAATATTACTGAAGTACATATTTTTTCAACTTTAAATAAATTGAAAAAATATGTACCTTTACAGAAAATTAAAAATGATTAATAAGTTGATAACATGACAAACGCTACTAAATCCATATCAATAATGCATGCGCAAATTTTGATACGTAAAATAATCCTGGCGCTATAAAAGCTACATGAAATCTGTCTTGATAGTATAACTTTGACTACAATGTATCTATATTTCAAGTATTGTTTATAGACTGTCCACGCTATCTACTAGTCCGCTTGTGACGTAAGACCCGGAGTAGCTGAGTGGTAATTGACAATTGTTCTGGTGGGTGTAACTTTTGTTGACACAGTGCACTTCCGAGTGTCGCAAGGGCCCACGTGTAACTCCCACGAACGACAGGGCTGCTCGATTCACGTGACTCTTTCTTCATCCATTGTTACTACTGGCTGAATCTAAATATTATAAAGAATTTGATTGTGCAATCATTACAACAATACCTTTATGGTGATTAATTTGTACTAAGAAATGTTATGTTTTAAATTAAGAGAGAATAATGACTAAGCGCTTATATGTTTATGTTGTGATAACACTTAAAAATTTGCATAGGCTTAGTTATGAGACAACAGATTAATTTCGTTTGTATTATCCGTGTGGTGACGGAGTAAGAATACAAGTGTCACCACTCCATTGCCTCCCAAGGGTGCTGTAAAAGTCAGCTAAGGGATATTGCACACAGATAACATCCTCTGTGAGAGACGGGAAACTCGAAAACAAACCCTGTGCCAACACGCCTGGTCAGCGCGGCACAGTAAACCATAATCCTTCCAAAGTGGAGGAGGCCCGTGCCCAACAGTGGGACGTAAATGGGCTGGAGAGGAGAGGATATTAATTTCATGAGTAAATCCATCGATAAGATTTAGGTTCATGAAATTTTCAATGAAAAAATTTGACTTTGATTCCCCCTATCTATCCTATTCTTACAATATTATTATTAAACTTTTATTTTATGGATTCTAGCTTTTGCTTTTTTTATGGATTACGAATATTGGTTTTACTTTTGCTATTTTGTTTTGAGTATCGACTTTGATGTTGCTTGTATTTTGGTGCTTGTTTTGACTTTGGATTTGATTTCAGATTCGATAATATCTACAACCCTAATATCGATAAATTAATCACATGTTCGGTCGTGGATAACACATGCGACATGTGTGACACACACACCTATCAGGTGCCCAACTTTACGTAACACAATGAAAATTACCATGTTTTTCCATCGCTGTCGAAGTTTCTATATTGCGTAACGGAAAAGTTGTGTAAAGTTAAATACTTTGCACAAGAGGAAAGTTGCGTTGTCTGTGACCACTTTATGCGACAACATATTATAGTATTATTTACCATACTTATATAAATAATCACCTACTTCTCAAGCAGAAAAAGCTGTTATTTTAAAGTTAAAAAGTTTAGAACTATTACAGCCATAGTGTATATAATTTTAATGTAAAATCTAATCTAATTTAATATAATAATATAATAAGTTGCAAATTGAGGTAAAAAATACACGCTTTAAATCAATTCCTTCTTTATGCAATCGTATAACATAAATACCTAGAACGGGCAGTAACTATGTTACACAAATAGCTGATTTATAGAAAAATTGCTATATACACAACGAATTATATTACATACAATAATTACTATTATAAATTGCTAGTGTGGAGACGCCGTCCGTGTGGTGACGGATTAAGAATACAAGTGTCAACACCACTTTTCCTTCCCAGGGTGCCGTAAAAGCCAGCTAAGAAATATTGTACATAGATAATATCTTCTGTGAGAGATGGAAAACTTGGAAGAGGTCCGTGCTTAGCACTGGGACGTTAATGGGCTAGAGAGAGAGATAATCAACCTTTTCGATTATTATATATTCAATCATATCGATAGACATCGATACTACTCGATGCTTATATCAAAAGGTGCTACAAATATAATATCTACTGATAATATCTGATCAGATTATTTAATTACGTTTCTTCCGCGTGTATTAACAATTAAATCCAATGTTTAGATTATCTGATACAAAATAATGTTATGTGAACTTAAAATGTAATTGGCTTTATTGATATTATGATATATTTACTAACAAAACGTTGATTCTATTCATTAATATCCCATTAAATATTGTGGACTTATACAGTATTGGTACCTCCACGTGGTGACGGATTAAGAATACAAGTGTCACCACCCTATCTCCTCCCAAGGGTGCGGTAAAAGTCAGCTAATGGATATTGCACATAGATAACATCCTCTGTGAGAGAAGGAAAACTCGAAAAAAAAAACTAACACGCCTGGTCAGCGCGGCACAGTAGACCATAATCACTCCAAAGTGGAGGAGGCCCGTGGCCCGTGCCCAACAGTGGGACGTAAATGGGCTGGAGAGATATACACTGTTATTACATGGAATTCTAGGTCTATTAAGGAATAGTAGAACTTGCTAGAATCCCTTAAAGAAGAATGGTAGATACCTACTATTCCAGTACGATCGCTTGACGTTATCCAACTAAGACGAATTTTGGAATATTGTCTAATTATCTACTAAACATCGTAATATCGTAACACGTGGAATTTAGGAAACAAACCCTATCAAATTATACAAAAAGCTATCCTCTTGAACCATTCTATCTATTAAAAAACTGCATCAAAATCCATTGCGTACTTTTCAAAATATATGCTCACATACGGACATACATACAAAAATAACGACTTTGTTTTATAAATATTAATGGTCTTATTCATAATAACTTATCGGAGGTTTAAAAGTTCGCTAGAATCGGTTCGCGAAAATTGTCAAAACTTGTTATTCATAATAGTCTTTTTACGCTAAAACGTTTATAATCTCTTCGATAAAATCTCCGTTTAAACCTCCGATAAGTCATGAATAAGACCATAAATCTATAAACTAACTATGTACATGTATATAGATAGATATCAAATTTTAACCAGGAACGTTAAGAACAGGAATAAATTTGTTTATATGTACATATTACACATGCCAAGAACTGTTCATACATAAACCAACATGAGACTACACTAAAACTTTACAAGAAAATTCCACCTTATATAACTAGATACTAAAAATATACAAAGTAAACATCGTTATCATAATCTTAAAGAATGAACAGAACATCGTTGATATCACACATGCGATAAAAGATTTTAACTAGTTTTAAATGTAAATTAATTAGATTTTTTTAGTTTGTAACTGAACAATATACTAACCTACTCGCCATACTAAATAAGTTGTAGGTATTATTAAGACAGAATGTATAATATTCTGTTGAATAAACTGCTCAATTTTAGCAAAATCCTCAAGGACTGGTACAAATGGTTTGCAGATAGAGTTAAGCAGTTTTTAATTTTTTGTACACCTTAACAATATACAATACAAAATAGTCTTGATATTCAAGTACAAAGGGTGGTCTTACCGCTACTGCAATTTCTTACAAGCAACATTGTATTTGTACAATAATTCAGGCAACTATCTCTTTTTCTGAGCATCAACTTGCAGAGCACACTGAGCAGCAAAAATAATAGTCAAAGAGGAGCTCTCTTTGACTATTATTTTTGTGATATCAGTAAATATTTAAATTCCAAAAATAGCTTTTAAAATAAACATTACATAAAGATAAAAAATAAAAAGTAGGTTTGTCGATACCAGTTATTAATATCGCAACATGGGCGTGTCAACGCAGACGTTGCGCTTGCTCCAACATCGTTGCATCGCAGAATCTCGGATTGACACTTATTGTTACATCATTCACTTACCAGCTACTTCTATCATGTATTATTTTAACACCTATCATTATTTAATTACAATCAAATGCATGATCGACTGCAGTATTATATTACGTACTATAGGAAACAATAGAAAGTTGAATGTGACCGACACCATGACGACGTTTTTTTGTGCTATTTCAGTATTACTGTCATAATTTATCCACCAAAATGTTTAACTTACGTAACTTGTTTCGCCATTGTACACCAAAATTTATATATCTAATTTACGATAGTTTTAAACATGATGATTTTATTTAATTTATGATATCGTATACAATCTTCAAAGAAATCCTCAAGTTAGAATTTTAATTCGTTTCTGCTATTTTACGTACGTTTATACGCACAGATTTACTGTTGTAACGTCATAAGTTTCCATCATCGGCATCGCATCGCATCAATTAGTTTAAAACGAACTACTTTATGGAAGCGGATAAGCTCTTTGTATTGTTCTTCTTATTGTAAAATAATTTGCCCCCTATGCATTTTTGAAGTGAAAACTTCTTTAGCGGCGTTGAGCACTTTTTCTGTAATGGGTATAAAATCTTAAACTCGCGTCAGGACACGTGACCTGATCGAAAAAGCTTAAAGACTACTAGCTAGCTACTATTGATGCGGTCTTTATTAGACATTTAAATAGGTTCGAATCAAAACTGTTCGTTTCTTACTTCAGCTACCATAAACCTATCGTATCAGTTTTAGAGATTGGCGATGATAGTTCTGGTAATGACGATGGTGAAAAAGTCGTTGAAATTATGGATGAAAGTTGATTTTTCGGAGAGATAAACTTTTTAATGTAAAATAATTGTAATAGTTTTAAAGTGTTAAATTTTTTATGTAATATAAATTGTCATGTTTGTGTACGATAGCGCAATAAATGAATATTGTATTCTACCACATAAATGATAGTACTTTTATACTGATAAAGCAATTGGTGCAAAATTATTCCCTAACCATTCCAAAATATCAAACATGCTCAACGTTAATAATCAAGTTTTCACTTCTGCCGGCACTCCCGGAGTGCAACCCGTCTTTTTTTTTATTATCTGTGATTTACCTAGTAGGGGCACAGGAGACTCATTCTTTAAATCGTGTATTGGAGATATTCATGTAGATACGTCATAATTTCCATGTCCTTATCCCTTTATTTGGGGACGTAATTTCTGTAGTTACTCCTCTTTCTTTCATATGGCATTTAATACAATCCATCTATATAAGTGGTATAGATTAAATTTCTATATCTTCAAGCACCGTGATGTACACGTATAAACCTAATGTATCTGTATTCAGACCACTTTTTAAAATAGTAAGTAGTTAATACTAGTAATACATAACTGTCTTATACGTTTCTATACTATATTACTGTCAATATTGAGCTGCGTCTAAACGCATTACTACGAGCTTATTTCTGTGTAATTTAACAAGTTTTCTTTTAGAGATTGTCACTGTGAAATGAATTACGGGTGTAATAACCTCGCCTACGTATCGTGATATGTCGTAACGCTTAAAGTAGGCAAATGGTAGTAGCCACAATAAATAGCAAAACATTACAGAATTTATAAAATGATTTTCGTCTATTGTTAAAAGTTAGATAAAGTTTGTAATATGTATGTAGGAGGAAATCTCCGAAATAAATGATCACGATTTTTTTTACTGTTAAGAAGCTAAGATAGGAAGCTACAGATATACAAATGGATATTAGGTGATGACACTATATAGTCTCAGCCTACGCTTATGGGAAAAAGGCGTAACGGCATGATGATGAAGATAACGATTATGAGGATACGACAGCCTGTGAAGAGTGCAATAGGCTACACATGTATTTCCTGTTTTTAGGGTTCCGTACCCAAAGGGTAAAAACGGGACCCTATTACTGAGACTTCGCTGTCCGTCCGTCCGTCCGTCCGTCCGTCTGTCACCAGGCTGTATCTCAAGAACGGTGATAGCTAGAGAGTTGAAATTTTCACAGATGATGTATTTCTATTGCCGCTATAACAACAAATACTAAAAATAAAATAAAATAAATATTTAAGGGGGGCTCCCATACAACAAACATGATTTTTAGGGTTCCGTACGCAGTATCTCAAGAACGGTGATAGCTAGACAGTTGAAATTTTCACAGATGATGTATTTCTATTGCCGCTATAACAACAAATACTAAAAATAAAATAAAATAAATATTTGAGGGGGGCTCCCATACAACAAACATGATTTTTTTACCGTTTCTTGCTCGATACTAATAACGTTGCCTTATGTTGCATAGATAATGGTACGGAGCCCTTCGTGCGCGAGTCCGACTCGCACTTGACCAATTTTTTAAGTAAAGTATCGAAATTTCTGGCATATATAGTCACAGGCAACAGTTAGTATTGTATACTTAATTTCTAGAACTATAAGTTATTACTCTTTTGTTTGACAAAAGCAAATTCAGCTGATAACTAATCTTGATTGACGTAAACCTTCAGCTATAAGAATATAAAATTAACAAAGGTCATGTATTTACTACAAAACACATTACATAATGTAATTTTAGCTACATACTAGACCATTCTTTTAAACAAATTTGCTTTATAATAAATAAATAATAAATAAATATTCATGGCCATTTCACACAACGCCTTTGGTCCCAAGTTAAGCTTATATGCTTGTGTTATGGGTACCAAAATACGGTTAGAATACATATACTACTTTTTTTTGTAAATACATACTTATAATACATAGAAACACACAGTATTCCAGTATTTATATGTATTCTAACTTCTCTTCTCCAGCCCATTTACGTCCCACTGTTGGGCACGGGCCTCTACTATGGTCTACTGTGCCAGGCGTGTTGGCACAGGGTTTCTTTTCGAGGTTTCCGTCTCTCACAGAAGATGTTATCTGTGTGCAATATCCCTTAGCTGACTTTTTCAGCACCCTTGGGAGGAGATGGGGTGGTGACACTTGCATTCTTAATCCGTCACCATACCATTTCATTCTTCACTAATCAGGAACTTTTTTGTAACTTCAGAGCTGTATGTCTCCGAATAGGATAATATATAGAAACACAATGGATAATAGTTACCACAGACAAATCAGACGGTGGGTTGACGTTTAAAATTGAGCCAGGCTAAAGTTACTTGAACTTTAGCCTGGCTAAATCATACTTCACAGAATAATGAAGTTTCCTATGACGTGCCTGTATCATAGACACACATAGATACATTTTCACGCACACATACATATGTGTGTGGCTTCAAGTCGACTGAGTGATGTAGCCATAGACATTAGACACTACATCTTATAAATCTGTGGTAGTTACAACCAATAACTCTCCTAATTTCTATTCTAGCCTAGCTAAGAATAGCCAAAATAACTTAGAAAAGAATGATTAGAATTATTTTCTAAGTTATTTTGGCTATTCTTCAAGCTTTATCGAGCATATTTGTAGTTCTCAGAAGGCCGCTGTGATTTTTCGTATCAGAAAAATTCCAAAACTTTTGTGTCATCTAGCAATCTGTAAAAAGATAGGCATTTCTAACCAAACCTGTAGGTCATGGGACATATAACTTAGTCAAAAAATGTCTTGCAGGAAAATATGTTGTTTGAAATGTTTCTACATTCCTAAAATAGATATGATTAATTAAACTAAGAGCGAAAAGTTGACAGGTTGATGCGTGCAATACATTTAAATTCATTAACCAGTCAAGGTTTAAAACAAAATGATTTAAAGATGTCTGACAGCCTGCTAAGCTTTTCGTTAAATCACTGTGACGTGAGGTAATAAGATTTATAGAATATGTCCAATACCTCATTCATTCACCCTAAAAGAAAAAAATCCAAGATGGCTCCCATTGTGTAGAATTTTTTTTTCTTTAAGATAATTTTTTTCTTGTCTTCATTTTTTACTCGCGTAATATTTTGAAGTTAATGTTCCGTTAAATAGTTATGGCAAAGAAAACGAAAAATATTGTCACATACACACCTATTACTCATGAGAACACAGGAAAGTGGTTTCATACTAACTATAATCATCTGCCGAAACGTTAAAAGCAAAATATCTGGTCCCTATTATATAACCGTGTTTAAAAGACTTTCAGTCACCATGGACACGGGTGGAACTGTATGCTGTTACGCTGTATGGACTACAAAGAAATGTGAATTCGTAGTACAAAAGCATTTTAGTTGAGCTAATCTCGCTAAACACAGCGTACAAAGAACGAACGGTGAAATTTTTAAGTTAGCTACATGTATGAGTACATTGAGAACGCTAATCTTTTCCGTGCTCAAGCCTTTAAATTGCCCAGTAACTAACTGTAATAGCAGAAACATTATGACAATCTATTCCGCCGTTTGAGATAACCTTTGTGTCCGCAAATGTATTTAGAAACGAAAACTGAATAATACTGAAACAAATTGTTACGACGAATGATGAATTGGTATAATAATTGCCAATGTCAATATAGTAAATCCAAAGAAAATCTTGGACGCTTCCCAAAAGCTCCGCAGACAGGTTATATCATGTTTGATGATTTTAAAATGATTAGTAATTTGGCAAAAAAATTATAAATTTAAGTTTCCAAATATGGCCAGTTGTAAATTATTCCAATAGTTTTTATCTCATCAATATAATAATACCCCTAATTTTGGCCACAAAGTCATATACCAATACCTATATAAGTCTGATCCGGTTTGCGGGTGAGTAACGAAGGAGAGGTGCAAATAAATTTTATCGACAAGATACATTCAAACTATATTATTGGCGAAACAAAGCTACGAGCTAACGATGTAACAGATAAAAATAAACAACATGCAAATAAAACAAGGACTTCGGATGAGGCAATTCTTCGAAGACGACGTTTAAATACGAATCTGACAAATGACGACGAAGAGAACATTAAGAAAACAATAAAATCTTTATATTATTTTAATTTAAGAGCATTAGCAGAACATGTATTAGTGAAACTATAAAACCCTAACAACAAAACTGCCTCATACAAGATCCTTGAGAATAATCTGGTAGAATTTGCATGTACTGTTGTCACACGGAACAAATAAAATAAGCAAAAGAACTGTATAATAGTTATATGTAGAGAATTTTTAAATACCAAAAATAACAAAAGAACTGTATTATTTTTGGTATTTAAAAATTCTCTACATATAACTATTGGCTTTTGTTCAAAACCAAGTATTTATTTGCCATCAGTGGGTGTAGAATCAGCTCGCCATCTTAAAACGGTCCTAGTTATATACGCGAATTTTCAATGGTGACGTAAACATAGCAACGTTTTGTTCTTTTCCAATTTGATTCAATACTGTCTCCTCTTTTTCAATATTTGATTGTAAAACTTTTAATGGATCAAATAAATTTTTATCTTATCTTAACCTTGAAATATTTTTTTCTTTTGTTGCTTTTGAGGATGGAGGAACCTAATACTAAAAGGAAAAATTTTTTTTTTTTCGGTTTTTGCAACGCCTAGTAAAGTCTGTCTATTATTGTGGTCAAGCCTATGTATGTACATGAATTGGTCGGAACATATAATAACAACTATTGTACCATTTTATCAATAACCTCTTAAGCAACATGCATTAATATAAAACAATGTTAATGGCCCGACACATCAACATACACACCGTTACTACTAACACTTTGAGTGAAATTTTGGCGTTATCTCTACTTTGAGGTGAAGATTAATGATCTTACTATCTGTGACTCTGTGGTGTCTCATGATCGCCTCTCACACCTAAACATCTCGAGTAGGTAGGTATTTTGGCAAGAACACACACCTATTGACATTGAACTAAAAATATACTTTCTGCAAATGAAATGTTTGAAGAATAGACGTCTGAATTACCGTATCAATAGAAATCAATATTTTTCAATTTGTTTCTCGACATCAATATCTCCAAACAATAATTGAAACAATATTCTATTGTATTTACAATCAACCTAGATATGGAATATGAATTTATCATATAACATACAATACTTTTAAATTGTAAGAAAAAGTAGGACGAGATATTTAATTACATCAATCAAATGTATTTTTATGTCCATAGAGAATAGATAAACAGATGAAACAAAACAAGCTATTTAAATACCTAAATTAAATCTCACTGATATAGATACGCAGCAAAAGAAAAATTTGAGTGAATGTACTTTTACTACTTTAACTAAATACAAGAGATAAAGATATAATGGGTACTCATTATATCTTTATCTTTTGTATTTAGTTCCAGAGATCGTCATCTAGAGAAATAAACAGGAATATATAATGAAAATCATTATTTTTTATTTTAGAGACAAACATTTGAATATGTTGGACATTACTGTGTATAAACCAGTAGAATGCGGGTTGGCCTCGCGCAATGTATAATAAAAAATAATGTTTTAATATGATATTCAATTCAGGTTCTGAAATAAGAATAAGTTCGCTATTATTATTTGTTGTTTTGTCTTTAACTAAGACCACTAGCGCTGTTGTTGTTGTTGATTAGGCAACAAAAAAACAACAACAACGTAAGTAGTAGTATTCAATTTTAACTCGACCATTTACTGTTTTCGATGACATATATTATAATATCTTAATGACAAGAAAAAAGTACTTACTGTAGCTTGGAATACTTTTAAAAATAAAATGTATAACGTGATATTTTTTAACTTGCAATAATTAAACTTTGACCTTACTGCACATGGCATTAGTTCTTGATTTCATGCATATAATTACCTAACATTAATATTGGCATAATAGATTGTTCGCTCAATGTCGAAGTCAGGTGGCATAGTTTTTATACCGTTTATTTGTATTATTATTTCACTGGTACCCAATAATTTGCTGCGATATAAACTGAAATATTATCCAGACTTTGCAACATTTAAAGTTCAATACTCATTAAGATGTTGTACCTAAAGGATCAAGGCATGCTATTGCTAAGTCTCCGCTATCCGCTGTCGGTCTCAAAGACTGTGGTAAACTTTTACCTTTTTTTTGTTCTTTTTTTTTACTTTTTTTTTACTGCTTATTCTGCGCTCAGTTAGTTCAAAACTAATAACTACGTAATCTGATACGTCATATTGACTCAATAAGAATATACGTTCTTAGCTGAATGTACGGGTAGAAACCCTCTTTATTCTGCAGCCTACACTACAATCCAATCAGTTGTTTAAGTTATGATTTTTTCTTCTAAGAATTTCATATTAACAGACAAAATAAATTCACTAAGAATTTTCTTCTTTTATTAAGAGCATAAAATCCTATCTTACCGTGTCTAAATTACCTTTTAATCATTTGAGGAACATAATTATACAAAGACATCAATCTAAACAAAGTGGTCTAGCTAACACAGCATGTGAGCTTACTCTGTAATTATCACTTGATCCACGTACACATGAGCATCTTTATAAAAACTTTTTAATACGCAGATGTTCTTTCCAGTGTGCAGACAAAAGGCGCTAACGTAATAGAGATTCCCTCACAAAGAGACGGACGGAGAGTAGGAACAGATGCGTGGCATTTGTCTGTAAATCACATAGGCAAACAGAATGCACACGCACACTGGACTAGTAAACACAGCCGCGTTTGTATGTGTGCGAGCTTTACGTCAAGGTTTTCGTTCAGAGTAGGTATACCTGCCTATACCTGCTGCGTATCTCGCATTCTTGCACTATCTGCGAAGTATCAGAAGGTTCGCAGAGCGTATGTTGTAACTGTAACGGTGCCCGCATGCCTGCTCTCAAACTTTACACAGGTTTGTCCTCGATGCTAAATCGCTTCAATCTTTACAAGTTTTCGATGATTGACAACGCAATTATGATTATGGTAATCTATCTTCATCGGAGGATTTAATTCTTTAAATTAATTTGCATACTATACTAAAAAGGAAACACCTTTGTAAATTATAATATTAGTTAATTCCATTGAGTTTATCGTCATACATAAATGTTCACATTTTGGTATTTATACCTAGTTATAAATAGTTTTTAACGTATTTCTGCCTACCTCAGCAAAGATAAACATCCTTGAATAGTTCGTCTAATAGGCATTATTATTTGCATGATATAAATATCAATACCTTCGTAAGTACCCACAAATACGTTAGTTGCGTAGCGCGTACCAGAAAATTCTGGTAATAAAAACATAATTGTGTTATTTCAACACCAAGCTGTATAATTTGTATCAGAAAAATCCCAAACTAAATTTTTTGCTTGAACCTAAAACATCTTTATACGTATGTTTAATACAAGGTTATTAAGCATACACAAACAGTTAATATTTACTATTATTAATATGATAATATTGGAAATATTAAATTTTAAGTGTTGACAAACATGTCCAGCCTTGTTTAAGTATTAATGATTTATTATGTTTAGTCGTATCCTCAATTTTTTCTAGGTCATGGACCATCAACCTCAAAACCTTTAAAAGGAAATGCAGATCAGGTTAACCAAGAATAACATTTTTATTTGAGTTTGTTGAGCAAATGGAATCTTTTACATGTAATTAAACCGAACAAATTATAATATTAATCTAAACAATGTGGACACGCTGGAAAATATAGTCAAATGTTTAGATAAGTACCTATATGTTATTACGAGGTATAAAATGTGTCAAAAGCTAATCTTTAAAGGTCTATTACACTTGAAGCCATGCTCCTTGATTCTCATATTGCATTATGATTCATGTCAGAGATTCGACGAGTCATGCCATCAAATGTCGAATCCCTTGTATTGTTTGCATTGTCTTATCTTAGGCATGATGTGATGTCATAGTTCATAGAAACGCCCTCCGCTGTCTGTTTCGCAAGCTGATGGATGTTACCGCGGTCGCGTTTGACTTGGGTGCGTATACCACAGACTGTTGTGGTATTTACAAAATGGTCAATCGTAATGTTAGGTGTTATTGGTTGTGCAAGCGATGCATGAAGTGGGGAGGGGGAACAGAACAGGTGTACGAGGCCGGCACACGCGCATGGGAACGACACGAAGGCCACCACAACTCACAGCGTTCTCTAGTGTCGTAAGTCTTCTCATTAACGTAACTCTATCATTTCAATTGACAAACAAAATTTCAAGTGATAGACAAAACCTAAATTTTAGTATGTAGGTACTTATGCGGTGATTTAGTTGTAAAGGTAATATTTTTCTGGTTATTCAACAATGAAAATAAATAGTATTTTATTTATATTAAAAGAAGACAGAATATTGATAAAAGTATGCATTTATAAAAGAAAACTCACCTCTTTAAGACCATCGAGACGACCAAGAGATTTGGACTGTCGCAGGGGCAAGAATGCTTTCAACGCATCCATACGCGAGGTCCGCTCTGGTTCAGCATTGGTGGCAGCGGTGAGATCAGCGCAGGAAAGACGCGCTTTACGTCTTTTATCGAGTAGGTGTTTGGCATTGCGTGATCTACGCTGGACGGGGGTCGCATCTTCCTCTGGCTCGCTGCATACCTCTCTGGCAGCGTGCACTGTGTGGCGACGCCGCGAGACAGGCGGCGATGTCAACCGTGACACCAATGACTCAAACATGGTGACACTTATTATCCACTGTGGTACTCCGACGACCAATCACGAGTTTCTCTTAATCCACCTTTATGTAAACCCATGTTGTGCGGTAGCTTGATTTATCCCGTATGATGGAACGCCTACAAGAAAACAGTAACCATCTATGACGGCGTACTTCAAGCGCAGCGGGGGCGACTCTCCAGAGCCTCTCATCACAATTAACCGAACATGCGATCACAAAGCGGCACGCGTTTAGCTATAGGTAATATAGATCGTTGACCGATCGGCGTCGGTATTGTCATTCGACTGAACGATAGTAACTCTCGAAATAGCTTTGTTTGTGATTCATTCACACAGTGTGCGTACCGTGACCGACGGAAATGGCAAAACGCGTTCACATTTGCATTCAACTACCGCGGTCCCAGAGCAAAACATACGCATCCAAATATTCACATTTTCATAGTACATTACTACTAACATGGGTAAATAATGTCGAAAGAAACCCAACTGAGCGTTCATATAATATTCACACGTTTGTGAATAGTAGTATGAAGTTCGTTAACCTAGTTACCGAGTTAATATTGTAATTAAATGAATCTGAGAGTTTATCACACGATGTCGTGTATTTGAGACAGTTGAAAGTGTGCCACTGTCCATGTCGGGCGCCCAAAACATTGTCATGGCATCTTGCCATAGACTCGTCGAAATAGAAACACAAGGTCATAACTGAAAGCGAAAATAGAAACAATCACCCGGGATCGCTTCTGTCATATTACAAGTACATTTTTGCTACACAATTTCCCGGTCTACGTTAGGTATGACTTAATCTTTGATGACTAAATATCCAAGTTTATCAGTTTTGTCAAAATTTTAAATATATTTTGCAAAATAACTATTTGAGCTATATCTTTAATAGCTTTTGCCCACGACTCCGTACGCGTTGAATTTAGAAGAAAAAACCCGTTTTTGCAACATTTTTTACTAATGCTTATAGCCTTCCTCGATAAATGTACTATCCAACACAAAAAGATACAAATTTTTTTAACTCGAACCAGTAGTTGCTGAGATTAGCGTTTAAACAATCAAACAAACAAACTTTTCAGCTTTATAATAATAAGTATAGGTTAAGCCTGTTACTGTTATGGTGTGTGCAATCGGAAGTGGAAATGCTGGGAGAGGACGCCCGAGAAAAATATAATCCGATGTCATCGCCGGGATACTCCAAAAAGGGCAAGTGCGTAGCACTTACAACCGTCGGGCATGTATGACCAGATGTATGAGTGTGGATGAAGCCAAGGAAGTATGTTTGGATCGTAGCAGATGGCGCTCTATAGTCTCTGCCTACCCCCATGGGAAAAAGGCGTGATGTTATAATATTGATGATGATGTCATGGTGTGTACTCTGCTGTTGTGGATGATTGTTGAGATCGTTTAGTTTCATTTCTATAATTTTATTATTACCTACTTTAATCAAGTGGTTTTATACAGAATTATAATTAATTAGTTACAGTAGAAGTAGTCTGGTCGTGATAACAAAGATATACGTGTAATATTTTATTCCTTTGCGAATCAATAATTTAATGAGTAGGCAAATTACGTGACTTATGTATGAAATAGCTAAGTGATGCTTCCATTAGGTACATTAAAACTAATGTGTTTAATGTATTATCTTAATAAATATGATTCCAGCAATAATTTTAGATAAAACTTTAAGTACAAATGGACGTAGGTATTAAAAATAATGCGTCTCAATTTATTTTCAAATTTATCAAAACTTGTAAAGAGTCTAGTTGCTATTTCTTCAAAGATCCAGATTATCCACGAAAATAAATACTGGTTTCCTTATTTGTGAGATATTAATCTTACGGTTCGATTTCTGTAGTAAATATACTGAACACAAGCAAAGTAGCGCCATCTAGTTACGTCGAGCGCGTTGACTAGTTACACACTTTTTTCTTCTGTGCTCGCGCCTCATTGCTTTTGTACCTAATAATTTATAATTTCAATTAAACTATAAATACTTAAACTTTAGCTCCGCTTTTTATTTCCACAGGTTATGGGCTTATCTCATAATTGGAAAAAGTATTAGTTTTTCGTAAAAGTTAAAAGTTAAAAGTTTAGTTCCGTAAAGTACCGCGTGTAAAAAATTGAGGTTAGGTTGCCGGTTATTTCTTTTTCAGCGTATTTTACATTTAAAACCTATCAGTTTCCGAAGCAATGTCGATAAACACCGTGCATATTGAAAAACTGACCGGAAGGGACAATTACAATACATGGAAATTCGCTGTAAAAGCCTACTTAGAGCACGAAGATTTGTGGTCGTGTGTGGATCCTGATAACAAGGAAACCGTTGATTTTACCAAGGATGTAAAGGCCAAAAGTAAAATTATTCTCCTGGTTGACCCAAATAATTACCACCACATAGAACAGGCCCTGAGTGCACGCGATGTGTGGGGCAAACTTAAGTCTGCGTTCGAAGACTCCGAATTGAGCAGGAAAGTATCTTTATTACGTGATCTCATTAATACAAACCTAGATAGTTGTACCGATATTGAGGATTATGTAAATAAACTAGTAACTACTGCTCATAAACTGAGAAATATAAGTTTCAAAATTGATGATGAATGGTTGGGAACTTTGATGTTAGCTGGTTTGCCAGACCAGTACAAACCAATGATAATGGGAATAGAAAGCTCCGGTGTTGTAATAAGTGCAGATTCTATTAAGACTAAGTTGTTACAAGAAGTAAAAAAGGAATCTGATACTACTGTATTGTACACAAAGCATAGATACCCACAAAAGAAAAATTATAGTTCCCATAATTATCAGAATAAACCCCGTGGTCCCCGTTGCTACAATTGTAATAAACTTGGGCATCTGAGTAAGAACTGTTTTGCCAATAAAAAGGAAAATTCTAATAATCCTACTAATAAAAATTATGCTGCAGTTTTTTCAGCCTGCACAGTAATGGACAATTGTGATTGGTATGTGGATTCTGGTGCATCCATGCATATGACGAGAAGATCTGATTGGTTATATGATACAAAGACACCTTCGATACAAAGTATAAAGGTGGCCAATAATTCTTCAGTTACCGTACAGATGATGGGAAATTTAGATCTCAATCTCTGCTGTAGTGATGATAAAGTAAGCAAAGTCCAGGTAAGAGACATTTTGTTTATACCAGAACTGAGTACTAACTTGTTGTCGGTTAGCCAGTTAGTAAAAAATGGATGTCAAATAAATTTCCATAGTTGTGGCTGTAATATTTACAATAAAGAAAAAAAGTTAGTAGCAACGGCAAGACTAATCAACAACATGTATAAGCTGAATACTGTTGGTGGGGGTGCATATCTTACTGCCACTGAAAGCATTGAGAGTTTAGATGTATGGCACCGCAGAATGGGACACCTGAATTATGTTGATGTAAAAAAGTTAGAAACTTGTACCGAAGGGGTAAAAATTACCCAAAATGATAGTAAATCATGTATTCCCTGTATACAAGGCAAACAAACTAGACTACCATTTAAAAATGAAGGATCAAGAGCAACATCACTTCTTGAGGTCATTCACTCTGACCTCTGTGGTCCTATGGAATGTTTATCAATGGGAGGGGCAAAATATTTTATAACTTTTATTGACGATCTCTCTAGAAAAGTGTTTGTATACTTTTTAAAGGACAAATCAAATATAACTTCAGTTTTTCATAGTTTCAAATGTGAAGTCGAAAATGAGTTGAATCAGAAGATAAAAATTATCCGTACAGATAACGGCACTGAATACTGTAATAAAGTTTTTTTGAAGTATCTTTCAGAATCTGGCATCAAGCATCAAACCACGACGCCGTACACACCTGAACAGAACGGTTTGAGTGAGAGAAAGAACCGATCTCTTGTAGAACGCGCCAAATGCATGCTCAGTGATGCAAAATTGCAAAAAACCTATTGGGCTGAGGCTGTGTCAACAGCAGCCTACATCATAAATAGATCTCCATCTCGAGTTCTTAATGACATGACACCAGAGGAAAAGTGGTCAGGAAAAAAACCTAATATTTGCCACATGAAAATATTTGGATGTAAAGCCATGGTTCATGTACCGAAGCAACAGAGACAAAAATGGGACTCAAAATCTACTGAAATGAGGTTTGTTGGCTATTGTCACAATACAAAAGGCTACAGATTATTAGACATAAAAAAAAGAATTATTGTGAAGAGTAGAGATGTTGTATTCATAGAAGAAAGTCAGGAGACGTTAAAACCAACACCTACTATGACAAAACGGAACATAGAACCAATTTCATTAACGTTGGGAGTAAGTACACAGGGTACTGAGTTAGAAGTACCAACTCCGGATGAATCTAGTTTAGAAAATAATACATATGATCAGACACTTATCCAAGACTCTGAAAATTCTACTTCAGGAGATAGTTTTTTAGATGCAAATGACTCGACTTATATACCTAGCAGTGGAGAGACAGCCAATGACAGTTCATTTGAACAAAATTTTTCTAATGTCACACTCAGAACACGAAATCAGAAGCGTGTACAAAGAAGCAAAATGATCAATGAACCTGGTGACAATCTATGTTATGCAAATCTGGCTATATGCAGTGATCCGATGAGTTTAGATGAAGCTTTATCATGCACAAATTCACAGCAATGGTTACAAGCCATGGATGAAGAATATAAGTCTTTAATTGAAAATAAAACTTGGATATTAACCAAACTGCCACCTGGTGTGAAGGCAATACCATGTAAATGGGTGTACAAGACTAAGAAAGATGAGAATGGAACCATAGCTAAGTACAAGGCACGATTAGTTGTAAAAGGATGTGCTCAGAAAAAAGGTATTGACTATGATGAAGTTTACTCACCTGTTATAAGGTATACCTCGCTCCGTTACCTACTGGCACTGGCTACGAAATATGACATGGACATAGATCAAATGGACGCCATTTCAGCATTCTTACAAGGCGACGTCGAAGAAGAGTTATTTATGGTACAGCCGCCTATGTATGAAAATGGCAATGTCACAGATGTCTGCCTATTAAAAAAATCGTTATACGGACTGAAACAAGCCAGTCGTAATTGGAATAAAAAGCTAGATGCTACACTCAGAGAAATAGGTCTAAATCGATCAAGTATTGACCCATGTATTTATTATAAAATATCCAGTGAGAAAGATATTTTATTTGTAGCAATTTATGTCGATGATATAATTTTATTCACAAACTGTAAATCTACAAAAAACCATGTAAAACAAAAATTATGTGAGAAGTTCTGCATGAAAGACATGGGAGAATTAAATTACTGTATTGGACTTCATGTGACGAGAGACAGGAAAAATGGTATCATGTATATTAATCAAAAGAAATACATACAGGAAGTACTACAGAAATATAGTATGTCAGACTGTAAACCTGTCAAGACACCAATAGATCCGCTTACAAAGTTACATTCATCTGGTGAAGAAAATGCAATACTAAGAAATATTCCTTATCAAGAAATAATTGGATGTCTGTTATATTTATCTCAAGGGACGAGACCAGATATCAGCTATGTAGTTAATTACCTAAGTAAATATAACAATAAACCAGAAATGAAACATTGGGTAACTTTGAAACGAGTATTGAGATATCTAAAAGGTACCGTAAACTACAGTTTATCTTACAAACAATGTGTAGAAGAAGAAATAGTTCATGCTTATTGTGACGCTGATTGGGCTAACTCTGAAGATGACAGAAGATCCTGCACAGGATATACTTTTATATTTCAGGGAGGATCTATATCTTGGAGCTCAAAGCGACAACCTACTGTTGCTCTATTAACCACAGAGGCCGAATACATGTCTTTATCGGCATGCACCCAAGAAGCACTATGGCTAAAACAACTGCAAGAACAGTTTTGGCCACATCTCAAGCATCATACTATACGTATTTATTGTGATAATCAAAGCTGTATTAAACTTTCAGGAAACGATGTTTATAATTCCAGAACCAAACACATAGATGTCCGGCACCATTTTGTGAGGCAGAATATATGTAAAAGGGAGATTGATGTGCAATATGTCAACACTGGAGAGATGGTCGCCGATGTTCTCACCAAAGCGACTCCACAGGTCAAGCTCGACTACTTCTCTAGAAAAATGGGCTTATGTTCAAGGGAGGATGTAGTAAATATACTGAACACAAGCAAAGTAGCGCCATCTAGTTACGTCGAGCGCGTTGACTAGTTACACACTTTTTTCTTCTGTGCTCGCGCCTCATTGCTTTTGTACCTAATAATTTATAATTTCAATTAAACTATAAATACTTAAACTTTAGCTCCGCTTTTTATTTCCACAATTTCCTACAAAAATAACATCTGGACATAGACTTTAAAAGCTGTTTGTATCGCATTAGTCTAAATACAAGAAAAAATTTTTAACTGGGTTAATATCGTAACCATACTAACTAATGAGATTACTCTATTGTGTGCAGGGCTCAGCTTTGTTTTCTGGGCAAATGCGAAAACACACGAGTCTTTAAACGTAATATTGTGTTTTCACTTTTATACACCTGTGTCAAGACGATTGTTTACTTCTTTTTGTGACGATTGTGAATGCGCCGCCTCCACGAGCCAACGAAGTAGGACATCTGGTATCGTGACCGAAAGATTCGACGTACAATATGTTATCAACTTATGTTCATTTTTTTTATTTTGTTAACTGAAATATCACTAAGCATTTACATCTACGAAGAGAAGCACATGTAACAAACAGGTTGGATATAGATAATACTTGTCATTGACATCTTCAATATTTTTCTAGCAATATTTCTCCAATTTTATTTTGTGCTCAATCTAAGAAGAATCGGCGTCCTTTATGTAGTTTTTTCAGTGCAAATTAATGGTCAAAAGAGAGCACTTTGACTGCAGGGCCAGTGACTGCAGCCAGTAGCTGTCGTTTGTAGAGCATGGCTCAGCTAATAAAACGGTTAGTCCTAAGTCGGCGACGTTGAGGCAAACCGGTACGCGGACCGGTCCCGAATACCGCCTTCCCGCGCGCATCACCACAACCCCGCGCACTTCTAAAACACACGTATACATGTCATCTTATCAACAGAGCCACTGTGGCTAAGCTTCTTGTCAATCCACTCTCCTATTTCAAATAACATGAGAAGAACCCATATCGAATTCGTGGAAAACTAACTCCCTATAAACATGCAATATAATCTATGCACGCTATGGTTAACCGCAGTTTAGATTAACTGTAAACTCTCAAAACAAAACAGCATACCAACCAGAAGCATCGTGGTTACATCGATATCGATCGGTTGCCAAGTACTGGTGACGAAAAATTGTTGTTATGACGCAATAACCAAAATAATATACTTAACGAATCTGCAGCCAAGAAAACCGTGAAGAAGTCTAATATAGCGTGAAAACAATTGGCGAAAGTGTGACATGAAGACAAGTTAGCCAATCACAAGCGTAGTGACAAAGGCGTAGATTAGAAAGTGTGTTCTGTTGTGTATCAGACAGAAAGCCCGTGATACAGCGCACACGCTCTGATTGGCGCCCTATCTACAAATCTGTCGCGTGGCCACGCGACCGTGTTTATATCCACACCCACCATCCATCAATCAACTAATGCAACCATAACTAGATATTCTAAATCTATATCCTATCCTGATCTCATCTTGATATCACTTTCAAATGCTGTACGAATTAAGTACCACTTGAAAACTTCACTTTTTGAATTCAGATTCGAAAAAAGTGTCAGTGGCATGTTGTCAGAAAAAGATTAGCATTCAACTTCCTATTCCGCAAAAATAGTGCAACTTCTTAAAATGTCCTACCCTTTCAAGCGTGTGTGTGTCTATATAATTTACTTGCCATAATAACACTGAATTTCGTTGTCCAAGACCGCAATAAACATTCAAAAATTATACTGAGATGGTATGCCTTACAAAAAGGAACAAACAGAAAAATAAATGATGTAATTATTAACCATAGTCATCTGTATACCAGCAGCCCATCGTACGCAAGAGACGGGAGCAACACAATAAAAACACAAATCCCGATAAGGGTCCATTCGAATCTTTGTATGATCGATGACGGATTCCATACAATAAATCTTTTCATTCCATAGCTTTTTTAATTCTTTGGGCCTTGTCAGTATTTTGACGTTCGAAGAATCGATGCGAACGTAACAGATAGGTAATTCTTTATTTTGTGGTAAAGGGTAACATCATGGATAAAGTATAAGTTACATAACAGTGGTTACAATTTCAGGTGCAGGTTAAGTAAATGTTATAAAGTTTAGGAGGTCAGATAGTGACCTTGGCCTGAAAGTAGGTCGGTCGTGAGATGGGCTATCGGGTGGCAGACGTCACGCTCAGCCCACCACGTTGCGTCTCGTTGACCCGTCAGCCATTACATTTACAAACTATCTAACATCAAACCTTCAATATAGAAAATTGTTTTTATGAACGCCGTCGAATCGAGAGATTGTGGTAATAATGACTTGGAATTCAATTTAAAGCTAGTTACAAGACATTTTAACATTTTGTGGGAAATTTTATACAGAACTTTTTATAGAGCTACAAATATAAAGTTTTATTTTATTTTGAGGAAAATTGTGTCAGATAAAAGTAAACGAGTAACCACAGAACACGGAGTCGTTTATATATACTAATGACAAGACGTGAGTGAAAGCTAAACCCTGCAACTTACTTAAATTTATAATCATTATAATTGAAAATGTACCTAAAAAATATAAACTTCAAACTTACTAGTCCAGCTACTAATATCTCTGCTTTGATTGTCACTTTAATTTGTACTTAGGCATGAGGTACACTATATTAGCAAACGTAGATTTCTGCAAATTGAACTTCTTCTTTTTGGGAAATATCTAAACTATAATAAAACAATGAAACAGATAAACTGGACCACCGACCTCTTACTACCATTTAAATTGTTTTAATAAAATATTCCTAAAATATCCTTCCTATTATATTACGTAAAACCAGTACAATTAATAAATTAATTATCATTATTCAAAAAGAAAACAAAAATCGTTCGATTGCTTCTGTTTCCGACCGTACGTCTCGAGTATGGCCCTTCAAATTATGTCAACACACATCTTACCGTATAAGTATCAAGATGAGACCCTTGAGTCTGGTTCATACACTTGTTAGTACACCATCAAAGTTATGAAGGGCGAAGGCCCGTTAGTTGTTTCTCGTATACATTAGCCGCAGCGTGACAGAGATATTTAAATGTTTTCTAACTGTAGCTCGTCGATGGGAGAGCTATTAACTCGTCCGCTGCCTCCGATACATTCACCCATTTATGATAATTATTTTTTACCTCTTTGGAGTGTAATAGAATTTATTACAACAAGTGTAACAACTTTTATGTTTATGTCTTAGTTGCTCGTCTGCTAGACGATTCCGTTACACAAGAGAATTAAAAACAATTTGAAATCAGACATAGTTTTGTTTTCTATAGTTAGTTAATGGATTTTCAGCTGCATTACGGAATCTGTCAATGGGCTTAAAATTAAGACTTGATATTAAGACCTAAATACTGACTTGCTCAAAAATGACCAAATCTCGCTTCTAACCAAAATCTATGTTAAACTATATTTATAAGCAAGCTCGCCTGCTTTGACATTTTCAAGTAGACAATGAATATTATTTTCAACTACCGCAAGTAGCTAGAAGATGTGATCCTGTATTGTTATGTCAGAAAATAATCCTGAATACAGATAGACATTTAAAATCTAAGAGATATAATAACTGATCAATGTGGCTAAAGAGATATTGCTGTTCAGATACTAAGTTTAGTTTCTAGTAAACTTCATTTTATTTTGTTCTACTGACCAGAAATATTATAAAAACTAACAATAAACATGTCTCGCCTGTGGGTCTTCAGGTCGTTAATTAGTCTTTCTCCTAAACATAATAAAAGTTTATGTCCCTTTTAGGAGAGCAATAAAAATTCTTTCCATCCATTTTTTAACAGCGTTCTAATGCAGTTCTAGTTTGAAGAGAGATGTTAATCTGTCAGTAAATGCAAAAACTTCAAAAACAATGTAGCTTTTTTTGGAAATGTCTATGTTTATATGCACCTTGTATGGTAGTTCCTCTTCGCACCTTATAGTTTCAATATGGTTACATATATTTTGTCTGTTATGAAACTATTTTACGTCATAAACATTAAAACCAGGCTAACAATATTTATTTTTCGATAAATAGCAAGAGAATCGTGAAATGTGTTAACTAATTATCCGAGGCCGAATTATCTTATCTTGCATCGTTAACTCCACCTACTTTTCTGTACATAACTTCCAGTTTACCTTATATAAACTAAAAAAATATATATTTCCTTGTATGAGAATAGTCAAGTAGTCATATTTCTTTCTACGAATCGCATCTAGGGAAGTGAAAGTTTTAGGAATATTAAAAAATATGTGTACCATACGGATGTACAATGATGTGTTGTATAGATATAATAAACAAACTTCCCGATAACAAATCATGATTTCAAGTGATATGGATCCAAAATTTTAATTTTACACCAGAATAATTTCATTTTTAACTAACCGCAGTTTTTCGGGTGTGTTAAATTAGCCGAGGTCATAAAAAAAATATCATGACTAAATCAATTGATTTCTATTATTTTAGCAAAATGACGCGTGAATACAACCCATTGCATAATTTGCCTTGAATGCAATTCGCGAAAATAACTGTAACCACATGATTTTCATATTTCGATGAAAGGTAGAGGTCTAGAGGACTAAATAGGAATACTTTGGAAGCTTTATCAGAAGTAGACAAAAATAACAGTTAAAACAGTAGAGGACAAATAAGTATGAGATTAAACGAAACGTTGTAACTTAAATAAATAATATATTAAATAAATATTCATAGACATTTCACACAACGTCCTCTGGTCCCAAGCTAAGCTTATTAAGCTTGTGTTATGGGTACCAGAATACGGATATAATACATAAACTACTTTTCTTTTGTAAATACATACTTATAATACATAGAAAACACCCAGACGTAGTACAAACATTTGTATGATATTTATGAATATCACACAAATGATAGTCCCAAGCGGGAATCGAACCCGCGACCTTTTGAACGGCAGTCCAGCACATGAACCACTACGCCACGAAGCCCGTCTAGCCCGTCGAATACTAAATAAAATATTTAGAATTTTAATTTAGTTTATTTGTTATAACTTATAAGTTAATGGAAATATTTTAAACTTCATAAATCATAATCACAAGCTTATACCGAAATGACAAAAACATTTGATCAACCATTAAAATGATTAACAAAACAACAGTAATCACATAAGCGGAAATTAAATAATAAATTTATCATAATTTGTATAATTATTCTAACCGGTAAATGTGTTTTAGAGTGAGACGGCTGCTACATTGATTACATTAACAAATAAGACAAGTTTATGTTAAAAATACAAATATTTTATGAATACTTATCATTTCTTATGATGTATGTAACGTATTTTAACTAAGAAATGCAAATTCCTAAAATTTTTAAGACTACGTGGATAAAAGAGACTACGACACAATTAACTCTAACGTAATTTATTAATACAGATTTGATATAGAATAATTATAAGACTAAAGTTAAAAAAGACATGGTTTTTGTAATAAATTAAGACCAAAATCATTTTAAGGACGTAATATTAAGACTTGCTAGAGTTAGTCTTAACCTAGTTAGTAGCAGAAATAATATTCACCAAGTAAATAAAAAAAAACATGAATGCAGAGTAAATAAATATCAATAAAATAATAAATAAATAATAAATGTAGAATCAATGTAAAATCATTACACGGAAAATGTTGTTGTTATTAATAATTTTAATGTAGTTAGTTAAGTAAAGAATCTAAAAGATATCTAATCCAAATAAAAAAATCTCATAGCATACAGACGTGTTGAATCAACAAATTGGAGAATTAATTCAAATGTTAATTAAACCAGAAATATATAAAATAGCATTTATAATGCGCATTCAAAAGATATAACCATGAATGTATAATTGGAGTGACCTTTGTGTTAATTAGAGAAATCACTTCGCTGTGTCAATGGCAAACCGTGTACCAAAAACTCAATACCAATTGACATTCAAGCAAAAACTATAATTGTCTCATTATTCTTAAAACCCAGTAGGAGGCACTGCATTTATCATGCGTTTATTGGCTTGAACTGTTTATCATTCAAGCAACATAATTGAATCTTCCAGCATATTACTGTAGTACCAGTTTAAAACTTTTGACTAATTCAAAAATTAACGGCAAGAAATAATTGATTTTAAATTTCTTTTAGAAATTCGCCATTTCTCTTTCTTGTCTTGCGTATACATACTCGTATCTATTAAAGTATTAAACTATGAAACGCAATCCTTAAAAATAATATGCACGCACTTGCAGTAATTAGTCGGATTAATCTGAAATTTTGCGCACATTAGAGCCGATGACGATGAAAAAAATTTATAACAATATTCAGGATTTTCAAGCGTGTTTTTTGAACTAAGCAAATATTACTTATATTGAAATGTATTAATAAGTTTGTTCCCTGCATTTTAATAGCTACAACAAATCATACATCATGTAAAGAGAAAGTTTGTGAATGACAAAGGAGTCGCAAATTCATTATGATGCGACTTTAATTGGTTGATTGTAATAAAATTATGGCTGTCATGTAACGTATTTCATAAATAACGTCTATTCGTATTCAAATTGCGTAGAATTTTCATATCATTACTGTGATGATTATTACTTTAACGCGTTCAATGCTGAATAATTTGCGAATTTATAGCCAATGCTAATAAAAGAGTCATTCGCCCAGTGCTGAAAACGCGTATGTGCGTTCAAAAAATTTTTCGCGTAGTGCTAAGAACGCTTATATGCGTTCATAGAAAACTCGCGTAGTGCGGCTGGACGCTATAGCGCGTTGTCTTTTACCTTCCCGCAGTGCGGCCGACGCTTATGTGCGTTCGGTAACTTTCGAGTTTTATGACTGTCATATAACAATTACGGGTCATATAAAGGTGTTGGATGGATAAAGGTGCTTCCACACTAGTGTTTATTTGTAAGAGATTTTGTGAAGTTTACGCCATATTAAATATATCTTCATTCGGTTTTGTTAAAATAGTAAGTTATACCTTAATAAAACAGTAATAGTAAAGGTACCTTCTCCCGAAAGCCCTTTTATTCTTAATTTTTTTAAATTTACGACTCTTCGCCCGCCTCATAATAGACACCATTTATAAATAGACTCACTGCCGCACTCAGAGACATTTAATGGTTACTTAAGGAGCTCTTTAGTATTGATTTAAAAAAGTTTTAACTTAACTTTTACTTTTTTAAATCAATACTAAAGAGCTCCCTAAGTAACCATTAACATTTAATGGTTACTTAAGGAGCTCTTTAGTATTGATTTGAAAAAGTTTTAACTTAACTTTTACTTTTTTAAATCGATACTAAAGAGCTCCTTAAGTAACCATTAAATGTCTCTGAGTGCGGCAGTAAAACTACCTATTACTTTAGTTAAAAGAGCGAGTCATAATAAAATTATTTCAATAATCTATTGTACTAAATTAGGTTATTGTTGTCGTCGCTGCCGCCGCCCCCCCCCCCCTGCAAGATTCGTAGCAGAAACCTGACTAGTGTGTAGTCTCCTTTACAATTCCACATTTTACGACTGCTTCGAAACAATAGACACCCAGAATACACGCTATAAACGCACAGGTGCGGCGCACCCCTCTTGCCTACAGATTTTTTTTTGTATGGACGCGTATACGCGTCGGCCCGCACTTGGTGAAGATCATAAAAACGCGCATAAGCGTTAGCCGCACTGAACGTATTAAGCATAGTTTGTTCTATCGTGACAAGTTCTTGTTGAATTAGATTAAAATAGCAAGGCTAATAGCTATTAGGTGAAAAAATAACTTATGGATGTTAATTCTTTGCTAACTATTAACTAGCTATTTATTTATTTGTTACATATTTTATATTGTTTATCAATTATCTTATGTATTTATTACCATTAACTACAATTGATATTATTGTAACAGAAAAACTACAAATCGGAAAAAACTGAAGTCTCTGCGAGGTTTTGTCTAATTCGCTGCCTCATGCTATGCTTTTAATCTTTGTTCTACTATAATTGATTAAGAAACTCTAAATTCAATTACGATGTTTTGGTCTGGTATATTGCAGAAACCAAATGCGATTTTCAAATCACAGTCCGTTATGTTGTAAGTAAAGGATTATAATATCCTACAATACCATCTATCAATGACGTACTTCACGCGTGAGTAAATAAGTTGAGTATTGTTAGTCAAGGCATCAACACACGTGTATGCAAGAAGCCCTACTTTACTAACCTTATTTACTAGACCAGATAAACCAATACAGATTCATTCATACACCCTTTAAGGCTATTTTTATAGCATAGGTACTATAGATTTTCTTTCATTAGATTTCTATATATAAATAGTGATATTCTTCTGGATTATCATTTAGAGACAAGCACAAATTTAAATATTTAGCTGTTGTCCTAAAACAGTAACATAGTTTTAAACGAATTCAAAATAATAGAAATACACAAAAATAAAATTACCAATTCTCGGAAATGAGCTATAACAAAAAATGGTGGATAAAACAATATTACATTGTCCTACGCTTGTAAGTAGCACAATATGGAAGGAACACAAAATACTGAAAATACAAAAATTTACCCTAGCTATAAGAAGCCTATATAATAAAACTTAATCTTGCAGTTTTAACTAACTATAAAAACTATTATTGGAATCTTTGTCACAGATCAAAGTTTGATCAAAAGTTTGAAAACGGTAATGGTTAATACAAAATATTCAGTTTTTACTGACTTTGTTATGAACTGTGAGTGAGAGGAGATTTGGCGACGACAGATTGACGTAACGCAAACCAAATTCTGCAAGTCAGCTGGTTTACAGATAAAATTATAATATCAAAAATAAAATAGTAGTTAGTAGTAACGAGGTTATTAATAATTCTTAGAGGTTCGATCTTCGCTCGCATCTAGAAAGTGTTAGTTATTGAACATGCAATCATGACCAAGATATAAACAAGAAATGTTTAACATTAACGATGTAGTTATTTGTTTATTTATTATGAGTTCTATACGAGAGAATACAGAGAGAATCTCTTGATGTATCATAATACAGAGTAAACGAATAAAAAAGTTAATAAAATTTAGGAGCAAAATCATAAATCTGACATTGAAACATTTTGTCGGTACAAATATTTCTCTCTAAATTATTATTGTTTACTCAAATAACTTCGTTCTTGTCTAAATCGTTTTTTGAAATTGCAATCCTATTTTCGTTGAACTGCACAGTCGTAAGTATAAATGCCAGTGCCAACACGCCTGGTCAACTCAGCACAGTAGGCTGATTAGACCATTATCCCTCCCAAAGTGGGTGAATACGTACCCAACAGTGGGACGTTAATAGGCTGGAGAGAGAGAGAAGGATAAATATAAAATCAAAGTGGGCGCCATATTTGTTAATAACTATTGAGATAACTATAGCATTGACTGTTATGTCAACAGATTTCTAAAACGAATATTAATGAAAAATTTATGGCTTTTGTGAGAGAAGAACAAAAGAAATAGAGATGAACAAAGATGTAGATTTCAAATATAAGAATATGTAAGAAGAAAAGTATACTACATACCTAGGTACCGACCCCGAAAAATGAGGCAAGTGCGCGAATTAGATCATGGCCAGTGGGGATCTAAATTACTACATTAGGACCGCTTATTCTAATCGTAGTAATTTTTTTTTGGAAACAAGTACAATTATTGCCTATTAGCATCGTTGCAGTAACCTTTTACCTTCGCTTAGTACCGGTTTTAAACATGACTATGAGTCTATGTTATGTCGAATATTTCCGTTGGTGAACGTTAATTTTGATGACTGGCGCGAAAACCTGTCTCGTGGACTAATACAGCTAGATTTAATACTAACGATATTCGCCTGCTGAACTTAAGATTATTAAAACGCTACTATGTTACAGTACAGTTTTTGTTATTGAAGATAGACACAAATGCACAAGAAAATTTAGCGGTAGTGACTAGATCTAAAGTTGGACACGAAGGCTTTAAATTAACATAATTTGTTTTCTCTGGGACGCGATTTATTATCAGTTTGGTATTTTCATTATAATTAACGGTAACAATAACCTACTTTTGCCGTTTTGATTTCTCTAATGTCTTTAGGACAAGAAAATAATACATAGTTACAGTAAGAGGTTAGACTAAAGGTGTAAAAGGTAAAATTAAACCAACTTTAATACTTCCTCCGGTGTAAATAAAAATAGATTGTCTCTCTTCTTAATTTAACCTGGTTAAAGTTGTGATCGCATGTTAACAGGTATCAAAATTAGGACATAACAAATATACGCCGTTAATGAATTCTTTAAATTAACGGAATACATTCAAGGTAAATATTGAGGCTGTGGAATTAATCGCCCAGTCCACATAAAAACCCACTGAATCAAGAGATGTATTTACCATAAATCATTAGACATCACAAAATCCGATGGATAAGTTTGAAGCACTAGGTTCATGAAGGGCTACTTTCCATGTAGGTAGACGGAACAGTCACTCACACACGTTCGCGGCTTCCAGCTCACGGCGAGCGTTGCACGCGATCCAAAGAAAAAAATAACACGGTTCTTCCACAGAGTCAATGTCAAACCATAAGTCAACAGTTCTCACTAAGGTCTTTCACTACAAAATAAACGAGTCAATTGAACAGAAGCACTGGAAAGTTAATCTGCCAGTTATTTTTGACGAAGTTTGTTGACAGATAGCGTGTACAGACAAACGAGACGTTCACGCCGCGCTCGCGCATACTTCGGTGTGAAGTCGGCTGCGGGCAGCATCGCTCGGGTCGCTTCGGCTGGCCTCGGTGCTACTCGGATGGAATGCATGGCACGCGAGCCCAAAGGCTATATTCTACAGCTTCGGCGGCTGGTCCGTCCGTTGGGATCTACGCAACACCAGCTTCGCTTCGCATACACAAAATATAATTAAATTGCAACAACCGATCGCCATCTCATGCTATAATGTACACTTGCCTAAGATCAGGTTCTGTCCAAAGTCGGCATTAAGTCAACGGGAAAGTACTGTTAGGTGCAGGCGCGGGAATGCGTGAGCGAGGTCACGGAACTAGTTGTAAATGACAAGCCTTCCGACGAGCAATACAAGAATTGCTCGGATTATAGCAGTTAACGACAAATTTTTAGAAGCTTTTTATCTTGCATATCTCACTGCATAGTAAAAACTTCTGAAACACAATGTATTTTGATACCCATCAATAATACATGGAAGTAGTCTTAACAGATGCTGTCTGAAGGCCAATATTGAAGGTTTTTAACTATGTTGTAACTCAAATACTGGTATCTAACTTAGGTACTCATATTTTGTTGGACGTTATGTCAAACGCTTTTTCAATCACATAAAATTAAGTCCTTGTGCTTGCTGGTGAATGCGGATTCGCAAGTTTCACGGGTCATTGACGCATCAACCGCCTACGCTACAAGTATTGATCAAAAAATGCCTCCAGAAAAGTATTACTACATTTTAAATAGTGGCCTAAAATATAAGGCTAAGCAAGCCGTATATTATATCAACAAATAACAAAGATCATTAAGTCTTCAGTTTTGTACAAATACAGGCCCAAAATGTTTGCGGACACGTGTGTCGGTCGTCCTTCATTCGGTGTGTGTTCAAATTGTTTGATTTACTTTGAAGGTTCCGCTGTATGCTTTAAGACATATGGTAAATTTGAGGCAAGTTTCAAGAAATATTTTTTATTTAACTCATCATTAATCATTCGTAGAGAGCACATAATAATATATTATGATAACTTGTAAGTCTACGAAATTAATTAGTTACTTTTTGCATGACTATTACCATGACTGCTAATTTCTATTCAGAAATTGAGTATGTCTAAATTTGGGACCAAGGAAAAAGGGGGGATTGCAACCCTCGATGTTTTCCTCTTGTCGCATGATTTTTGTACGGCGTTGCGGAATAAGGGATTAGAAACAGTATTGAAATAGTACGACACAAATGCCGTACAAAGTCAAATGACCAAATTAACCCTGGTAATTGTCGGAAAATAAATCAAAAATTATGACTTTGTGGCCCCACATTTTTGTACGGCATTGCGCGTTTTCTTATTATTTTTCATGGATCTATCGGTGGTAAGAATGCCGTACAAAAATATATGACCAAAATGTAGTGAGTCTACTTGTACTTTTGAATTCTCACCTGCACTCAGTTGGACAGCTTACAAGTGACGGCATAGTGCTGAATCTTATTATTTTATGCTCTTATATCGTTCTAGATAGGTCACCTGGTGGTTCAAATGACCCGTCATTTTTCAACGTGGGCCTGTAGTCTATATTATGTTTTGTGTGCTAGCAGTTTCATCAATATTGCCACTCGCTTCTGTTGAATATAAAAAGAAATAGTAATGTTCTATGACTCATAAAAACCCAACTGGTTTATGAGTCGCACAAAGTATATCATTTTACGTTATTAGGTCTAGGACTTACGTGCCAAAACGTAACCTACTTTGGATTTATTAAATCTTCAGTTGTTTAACAATTTAATATAAATAAGTTATAGTATATTCGTAATATATAGTACATTCGTAAGAAGCTACTCACTTAATAAATTAAGTTAAACATAAACTTACAAAGAAACAGTAACAATTTTGATTTAGTCAGTCAGATGAATTCTGACTCAGTTATGACTCACGGGCGTCTCAAAGAAACCTTCGACGGGCTAAATAGCGCAGGGCAAGCGCAGGCGCAAGAAATGTACGTAGAATCCTATTGTAGACCCGCAGAATTTATTGCCTTATCTAATACATTGATACTACCGGTAAAGCCGGAGTTAATGGAGATAAAATGTTGTTTATTGTTTTGGAATTTCTGCTCAAGAATGTAGTGCCTAAATACAAAGTTATAAAGGTGCCATGCTATTGGTGAAAGCTTCTGTGAAGGGACAAGTTTAAAGGTATATAAAAACAGTTTGGTATTGATTGTCATATAGGTGTTAAAACTGTATAATATTTATGAAAATTGGCAAATTGTATTTAAAAAAATAGTTATGTCGTCGTTGACTGAACAGGCGCCATCAGTGAAATCGCGCGTGTAGAAAGCAGAACTGGGAGGGGCGACCACCGATCCACACGCACTGTTAATGTGGTAGCAATAGCAATTGATACAAACATTAACTGTTACCAATAACAAAGGATAGAACAATTGAAATACAAATGTCTCTCACACAATGAGTGGGAATTATGAAATGTAAATATTCTTACAAATCTCTGGGTGTGGAATGAGACAAAATATGGTTCACTTTATTATATCAACAATTTAATTCAACTGTGTTCTGAAAGTTTATAAATATGAAAATAAACTATAATAGTTGACGGGCTTCGTGGTTTATGTAATGGAATGCCGATCACGAGGTCGCGGCTTCGATTCCCACTTGGGACAATGATTTTGTGTGATATCCATAAATGTCATTCAAATGTTTGTACTGCGTCTGGGTGTTTTCTATGTATTATAAGTATGTATTTACAAAAAGAAAAAGTAGTTTATGTAGTCCAGCCGTATCTGGTACCCATAATACAAGCATAGAAATATAGCTTACTTTGGGACCAGAGGACGTTGTGTGAAATGTCCTGAATATTTATTATTATTATTAATAGTCTCTATCACTTCTCTTTTCACAAGAGTGGAAAGGTTCATCCTTCTGGTACAAAATAGGCTTGTGCCTAATAGGATATTTCTGACTAAGAGGAATAGTCTCTCCAGCCCATTATCGTCTCACTGCTGGGCACGGGCCTTCTCCACTTTGGGAGGGACTATGGTCTGCTGTGCCGCGTTGACCAGGTGTGTTGGCACAGGGTTTAGTTTCGAGTGTTCCGTCTCTCACAGTAGACGTTAACTGCTTTTATTGTCCCTTAGTTGGCTCTAACAATACATTGGAAAAGAAATGGGGTGGTAACACTTTTATTCTTAATCGGTCACCACACGGACAATAGTCCAGTTACCCCAATTGAAACGGTTTGCAAAACTTAATCAAAACAGGACAGAATAATTTCTCAAACCCTTGCGAATGTAATTCGTCTTCTAACCTAAATTAACTATTGATTATGATACACTTTGCTTAGTTTTTCTTTGTCTAAAATAATGAAAATGAATAAGGAAGGAAAAAATATAACCGGAAAAGTAAATAGCTAAAGCATATTAAATATGAATAAGGAAGACTTGCATACATCAAACTTTTTATATAATGTTACAATATAATTTTGAGTTACTACGTACAGTTTACACATCGGTGATTTATTTAACGTTTCGCTATTTTTCATTGTACTTAGTTAAATAATATTATAACTAAATAGATTCGTAGTCAACCTACACTTACGTAATATTTTATGAAATATCTCTGACTGTTAATAATATCAAAGCTGATATTCATTATTTTTAACAAATATATATTTTACGTTGATATATCGAGGTGAAAGAGTATATTTATGTATATCTAATAAACAAATATTTTCTGTGGTATCTTTAAATCTTTCAACGAATAATAGAGGCAAGTGTTTTTAATACCAATTCAAACTATTATGATGGATATTTTTAAGGCTAACTGCTTAATTATTAATTTTTAATGGGTAGGTAAGTCGGTTCTATTCCATAAACGGGAGAATAAAGTCAGTAAAAAATGAAACTTACTAAAATGTTTTGAAGATAAGCAATCAGTTGTCAAATAAGTGTGATGCAGCAGTCGTAATTATCACTGTCACTAAAGTTTATCAATCAACCAAATGTGGTACTCGTGTACCGTTAGAGCTCTCGACATCACCAGGGTTAGAACTGGCTCCATTAACGAATTAACCATTCGTCCGCTGATAACATCAAATATGTAATAAACCATTGGGTTGTTTTACTTTAATTATCTTTTTTACCGTTAAAATACTTCTTTTAAGGTTGACTCATAATAAACAGCTATTGGTAAATTTATGTGTAATTTATATTCGTGATCTCATTCAGGTTTCGCGATACCTTTTATTGTCATACGTCTCTAATCAGTGGAAATACGAGTAAAGATCTCGTTGAGGTCGTGAACCTCGTTCCAACTTGTATCGACTGAGAAAGGTAATAAATTATGATGGTTTGTAAAACATGGTGACCTAACTTCAGTTTGAGTAGCTTAATACGTTGCAAACTCTACGCATTGTGCGTTTTTTAGTTTCAGGGATAAAAGCTTAAAGTTACAGGGATCTAGCTAAAATTGCAAGGAAAAATCACTAGAATGACACAGAATATTGGTAGGTAATGTAAGATTTTGTAAAAATATTAGATTTCAATAGTATTTTTCAGGTTTCGGAAGAGTGTAAGTAAAATTTGAACTCCTAATATCCTTTTCCCGGGCAATGCTCATAATTACACACAGATAAGTTATTTTTCTGCTCCCATCCGGCGTAATTTGCGTACTTGGTATGATGTGTACTCTACCTTAATCTAGGTGTGTACTAATTGCGTTCAATGTTATTTGTGTACTCTAAAATAATATGCTCTACGTATCCCACGAACTCTACATTTTATTATTTTATTATTCTGTGTATTTAGCGTACTTAGAACTCTTCATAATCCTAATAACCTCAACGCCATCAATAACACTCTACACAATTATTGCGTACTACTGTAATTCTGCACGGACCCTATCAACTTTACATTTTCTACACATTTTCCCAACTTGTACCCGACGTACGCTTTTTAAATACTAATAAAACTTCTTAGACCATATTACTTCATTACGTTTCAAATACCATATAGATGGCTAATCTATTGCTGACAATTTAAAAGCATGCTGGCTATTTATTTCGTATTATAATTGTTTAAAGCAAAGACATAAGATATAAAAAAAACAATGGTGAAAATTAAAAATAATGATTACAAGAGATATCCTTTAAATATGTCCTGTATATCTGAAGTGTCATGGAAATAAATAAGAATTACATTCAAGAATCTCTGCAAAATTTACGATGAGTTCGTCTTAGTTGCGTTTAATAAAATAGTTCGTGAAATCGAAGGTGGACGCTATTGATACCTTCAAGTTTATGACATGTACAATGATCCAGTGCTTTTATAGCCCATTCCAATATTGATTAACGTTTCTTTTACAAGAATAACAAAAAGCATAGTCTTTTATGATTCATTTCAGTTAAAGCATTTAACATGAGGACCACTTGATAGAGCACCACAGAATATATGCGTAATCTTTAGAAATAGAATACCAAAATGACAACCATTCTATAATGTTTACGATATTATTTATTATTGTTTTTTATGTTTGTTACGTAATAACTTTTACCTGGGCGAAGCGATTTTAATGATTCTTTTTTTAATTGAAAGCTGGTGGTTCCGTCGTAGTCCCATTGCCACCAGATTAGGATCTGATGATTATCTCCTAAGTAATCAAAAAGTTCAAATTTCAAGATACAACAATTTTTTTTAAATACGCCAATTATTCTCTAGATATATTTTACATTTTCCACAGTCAAACCTAAATATCTGCTCTCGAAAATAAGTCCATTTATTTCTTGTAAAATAATCTTCAAGATGTTTGCTCTGATAAATTCTAGATTATAAATAGTTTATTCGTAAGTAGGTATGTAAGACTAGCATCAGAGTTAAAATATTTTGGTGCAAAATTTCATAAATTTTAATCCGCTATGTTTAACAGGATAGCATTTGATACAAAATGCAAACAGTATATGTAACTTAGTATTTGGACAAAATAGAAAAGGAATAAAACATTAACATAACCTGGTATTAAAGGCGAAAACGATTGCCTCAATGCAACGTGGTGAAGATGTGAAAAAAATTTAAGATATTTGTGTGCTGTGATCAGAATTGATAAAATAAGGAATAAGCAATAAGGAGAAAGTCTGAAAGTTCAGTCTATAAGAAAAAGTTGGAAGAGAAGCGACTGGTATGACACGAGTACCTATTTTAAGATCGGGAATAAAGCAATATCTTTAAAGTTCCAGACGAAAAGGGTATGCATTTGCAGGAAAGCCCAAAAATGTTAGGTTATAGTTTTAATCAATTTAATTCAAAGTGTAAAGTGAACAAATAATCAAACGCAGATCGCATACCAAGTAAATATTTTGTTTATAATTATAATGCAAAATATCAAGATATCCACAAATAAAGTAGCACTAACGCATTTTAAAAAGATTAAATGTAATGAAAATTCTAGATTGTATCCTAATGTCCTCGATACGACTAGTTTGCAAGTCCTAAGGTAATCAGCGTAATCTTGATGCTATGTACATGGTTAAGTGAGGAGCTGGAATGTTAGACCATCGCTTCAATGATAGCGGCACGGCGGGAGGCGTGCTAGGAAAATGCTAAAGGCAATACTTAATTCTCGAACTTACTTATATTATTAAATCCGTATTATTATAGGCGTAGAAATATTGCTAACACTTTTCTGCTCTTGAAGAAATATGTAAAAATTAACACGTTCTTCGCTATTTAATCTCATTGCCTGGAGTTTCAAGTATTTACGCTATAGTTTTGTAAACTACCTTCGGGATTGGCGTCAGTACTCTTTGAGGATTGTCGACCAAAACATATTTTTTATACTAGTCATACCATTATTAGCTAAAAACTCTTCTTAAACAAGATTTGAGTAATAGTTACTGGTATACTTTTATAAGAACACATTGAACACACCGTGTTATTTCAGATTTCGTAAAATTAGTTCACCTGGTTCTCTGGTGTTATACTGAGAACCAGGTGAACTCATTTTACTTTTATATTTCAGTTCTGCAATATATTATAACTCTCCTTATAAATGTTCAAAGGGTATCAGACCGCCACGATGCCCGCGATTTCATTCACCAAACCTTAACAAATTGTACCAAAAAACCCATCCTCTTGAACCACTCTATTGATTAAAAAAAACCGCAGCAAAATGCTTTGCGTAGTTTTGAGGATATAAGCTCCATACACATACATACAAAAATAACGACTTTGTTTTATAATAAGTAAATATTTTACACTTCGTGCATTACACGAACATCGATGAATTTCTAAGTCATTTTTACCAGCCAGTCATATATTTTGCTACAAGATGAATAAGCCGAAGCAAATGGAGTGATGCTATCCAAGCTGAAATACCACAATATATAATCTTCTTTAGACATCACCACGCTACCGCTTTATACACACTGACTGTATAGCGGTATCTAACGTCTATCTAGATTTGAAAGCTCACACCAAATCGTTTAGCATTCCAAGCACGAACCGACGTTCGTTCTGTTCACACTTCAGATACAAACTCCACGATTGTGATACCATAACTGAGATTATACAAGACTGTTTACACGCTTTGAACAGATGTGGTCGTGAATTTATATTGACTTAAGCATATTTGGTATTGAATAGACTGGAAATAAGAAATACATTTTTGTTTTAAGGCATTTTATTGATTTGATACTGTAACCGACTTCAAAAAAAGGTGGAAGTTCTCAATTTGTCTGTATGTTTTTTATGTATACCTATTACCTCATAACTTTTGATTAGGAGAATCGATTTGAATAATTATTTTTTTATTTAAAAGCTGGTGTTTTCCGTGTGCTCTCATTGGCACCAGGTCAGGATCTGATGATTATCTCCTGAGAAATCGAGGAAAACCCTCAAATTTCAAAGACACATGAAATCGGTTCAATTTTTTTTTTCAATATCCATTTATTTTTGTGATTTAATTTTGTTAGTTTATTATGTTATGTTTTACAGGGGGACGTCTACTTGTTCACTGCCTTTAAAGGATTTAAAACAAATAATCACCTATAAAAGAGTGTTAAGAACTCAGCAGAACTGCTTCCATCACAGTTGCTAAATGGGTACTCTAATTACATACTATGTAAAATAGACCTTATTTGTATATACATGAGCGTACCTATGGACTCCTGAGTGTCTATGCAAGCCAATGTAACTACTCCATTAAACAGCTACTATTCAAGGCAGGAGTACAAGACGGTCTGCTATTTACAAACTTAACCACCTGTTGCCTGCAACTTTGTTTGTATGGAATTTAGAAACCGAACCTTAACAAACCATTCAGAGAAACCATCCACTTTAACCACTCTATCTACTAAAAAAACCCTATCAAAATCCTAAAAATATCCTAAAAAAATCGTTGCGTAGTTTTGAAGATATAAGCTCACATACAAAAATGAAGACTTTGTTCTAAAATAAGTAAAGATATAAAACGACACAAAGTTCTTTAAATCTATAATTGGGACAGAAAGCAAGTATCATAAAGCAAGTCTAACATAAGTGCTCTTAGCGCCCTAGCTACACACTGTCACTAGAACAGTCTTGAATCCTATCTTTTTAAGGAAGTTTGGTTTTTTTTCAGAATCTCTAAGAGTAATTTTCAGCCGCTTGCAATAATCGAATCGATCAGAAATTTCGCACACTTAATGAAGACAGATGACAATGCAATAGTTTATTAAAATATTCAGGTTTTTCAAGCGTATTTCTTTAGTTTTAGAACTAAGAATATTATATAAAGTTGCATCTCGTTCCCTTCCCATTCAAGTATCTTGTATTTAAGTTTAGGGTTAGCAGTCCTACATGATGGACGGCAGATAGACCAATGACTGCTCTACTTTAAGCAATGCATGTAGGAAATAGTTGCTTAATCATTTAAAGCCTTGATTTAATGAATCTTATTAAGTATTATGTATAAGCGAAGAGGCCAATTTTATTTAAGCGCATTTAGTTTAATATTTATGGTATGTTAATTCCTGAACTTGGCTGTTGGCAGCTAGATTCCTGCTTATTTTTAAATAATATAGGTGTAAAGATGTGAAAGGAAATGCTTCGTTGGTTTAGACATGTGGAATGGAGGCCCAGTATCTAAATAGATATACAGCTTGAAAAACATAAATGTATAGTAAATGTATAGTATGTATAGTCTCACCCGTGACCATGGTGACTGCAAAGTCTCCGAAACGTCGGGCTAAATTTTAAAACAAATACACGCGTCTAAATCCGTAAAAAGTAGTTTTATTTAAACAAATAATTCGCGCAAGTGTTAGAGAATACTATCTTTAAGGTATTTCCTGACTATAATACTTTGTAAAACAATAATATTTCGAATGGACTTTAATAATAATTGATGTCATCTACATATTTCATTCTAATATCCTTGTGGTGAAGGATTAGGAATACAATTGTCTTCATCCTATTTCTTCCCTAGAGCGTTGTAAGAGCAACCTCAGGAACTTGGAGTGTGTCTCGTGTATTATAAATAATTATAATAAGTATCATGGTAAATTATTACAATATTATCATAATACAAAGGTAAAATCCGACTTTATAAGAATTAATATCTAAATTAAGCCAAACAGTTTAACTCGCTTAAAACTAAAACTATTGTTTATTAAAAAGTTGTGGACTTTTATTTTAAAATATTAAACTAATTCACACCGGGATTTAATGCTAAAATTAACCTCGTTTCTCACAAAAGAAAAGTGATTAAAATTTTCTGTTTAAATAGATAATAGTTTTATTTCGGTTGTGGTAATTTTTCTAGTGTATAAGATAGCATTGATATGATCGAATTGATGTCAAGAACAGATAATTTTTATATTCATATTCGTGCCAAATATTTTATAAATGAAAACAGTAGTACCTAGACCTAATAACTTACTTACTAGATGATAATATAACAATATTTTAAAGCAATATCAGCTAAAACATTCTGAAAGATTATTGCAGGTTGTATCACATCTTCGTAACTGTATTGTTTACTAGAAAAACTATTCCTTTTTTAAATTTAATAAAAGAAAACTTTTTCAAGTAAAGAAAAATTCAAAAAAATAAAAAAAAAAAATTTCTTATTTAAATAAATTAATACATGTTAAATAAATTTTTTAATTTTCATACGTTACGATAATAATATAGCGATTTTATTGAGAAATATAACTAAAGTTATAATTTTCTAGCTGTTGCCTGCGACTCTGTACACAAAGAATTTTAAAAAAAATCCCCGATCTTGTAATGTTTTTCACTAATGATTCACTTTTGATCGCAGCGTGATGCCTATATAGCCTTCCTCGATAAATGTACTAGCCCAGAATTAAAGAATTTTTCAAATCGTATAAGTGGTTCCTGAGATAAGTGCGTTCAAACAAACAAACAAATTAACAGACTCTTCAGTTTTATAATATTTGTATACCTTGATTAGTACAGATTTGTAATTTTTTAATAGTAACTATGCTACATAGAAGATTTTCTATAGAATCTTTAGAGCGAATTGCCGTATTTGATAACGTTCATCCGTTCATCGCCTAGATCTAATTTGATAACATATAATACTATATCAGATGACAATATCTTTGATCGAAATAATATCGAATGTATCAAAAATACATTAGGTATTTAGACAATCGTAGTATAGAATTCTTTGTTTCACACACAGATGTTATTCTACTACAAACATCATCATTATTTGCGATTGAGTGAAAGTATAATGTAATAAGAATTTAAAAGTATATATTTTTTTGCATTGACAACCCTAAAGTGATGGGTTTTGTAACTATCATTAAATGTACGAGTCACATCGATAGAATCAAAATCACGAATACATTTTACATCTTGGCAGATAGTTGAAGTATTCTTTGGCTTTCACATACACTCACATGCCAAAAATAAGAACAAAAAGTAAAATGGAAAATATAAAATGTAAAATGAGAGAGCTACGGAACGGTATTCCGAGGTCGTGGGTTCAAGTCCCGCTTGCGGTAATCACTTTTTCCACCATAATATAATTTATTAAACAAAAAGTAAAAATTAAATTAAATTCAAATTTGCTACAAACCATCTTAACAATAACCATAATTATCGTGTCAGCCTGCTGTAGTTTACGGCTGGTCATAGGCCTGTCTCAATTCACGCCACAACACTAGCACTGCATCCAATTTTATGTTGCTAACAACTATATACCATCATGTTCGAAATTTAAAAACAAAAATCTTGGCTGTTTTGCAAATAGTGACGAAGTTATGGCAATCGGCACGCTTTAAAAGAAACATTCAATATTCTCCAATTCCCTATCACTTGCTCAAGTCATTTATTCAGAAATATCCAATTTATCAATGCAGAAATTTAGATTATTTTTCATTTTACATCTATGAATAATAGTGGTTGGAACGCTGTTGCAAATTTTGACCCCGTACTAAATAGATATAAAAATATATATGCAAAATGCTTTTAAAGAATACGTTACGTTACGTAAATAATTATTAGTTCTGATAAAACAAAAGCACCAGTGTGATCGTTAATTACATATGAAAAATATAATTTTAATGCATTCGTACCTAATTGTTGCTACGATTCAATAAATTCAATTAATTAATGTTGAGTTGAGTACTAGTTGAGTATACCTATCATTACCAATTTATTTCCCTTAACCGACTATAATTTAATATTTATGCATTCACACTTATAACATCAATAGCTCGTGTAATTTGAAACTGAAATTGTAGCGGCGTCGAGTGATGAGGGAAACAATGTGTGTTATAATGACAAGAGAGAGCTACACGTGCGGACTCTTCCGGTGCATTAGCATTGAATGGTCTCAGCATGCTCGTGTCGCACGGATCATTGTAACGTTCTCCCGCGATTAAACCTTTCCATCTAAATCAATCTACCTCCAGCCTCACATTGTTCTCATTTACATTGTCGACGATTAAACGTAATGACCACATTTGACACGTTCATTCCATTACACCCTCAAATTGAACTCTCTGTAAGGTCAAGTGCGATGAAGAAACATTTCTACAATTTCGTAACATTATTTCACTGTACAATACTATAATAGATAAGGTATGTGTATGCAATACATGTATGTTATATTATATGCACTTACCGGTAATTCAAGGTAGTCGCTAATGGTGTGCTTGGCTGCACCCCGACGAATATCTGCAAGTGCTGCGAAGTGCTCATCTCGGCGAATTTTTCGCCGCAATAAGGCCCGTGCATATGGGTACGCGGATAGATATTCGTTGTAAGCGTCCAATAGTTCACCGCTGAACAACTGCTTCAAAAGAATCGCACTTTCGCTCGAGTCTCCGTCCGCCGGCGGAGGAGGCAACTCCCGACACTTTAGAGAATCCGGAATGCTTTTCGTTGCAAAAGTACTTATGCCGCTTGTCGACTCGCAAGACGTGAACGCATCTGTAGAATCGCTCGAACCACATTTCGAAAAAGGAAACGCGGATGAGGCCCCGCTTTTGTCGCTGCTCGCGGAACTCTGATGGGCTATGATTGACTTCTCATAATAGTCCGGATATTGAGGCTCTGATTGGCTTTCGGTCGATGGTGAAGATTCCTCCACGGCAGAACTGTATTTAGCGTTTTTGATACAATCATATAAATCTTCAATGGACTCATAAGGAGTTATACTTCCACACGATTCACCTTCTACGTCATGTTGGTGAAGTCTTTCATACATATCTTCATTTTTTCTAGCAGATACGGGTGTAATTGCTGAATCAGAGCGACTTCGTCTTACGTTCGGTACTTGGTCATATCCATAGTCGCTTGGATTTAGAAAGTCCCAACGAACGTTAGCCCATACATTATCGGTGACATCAGCGGATATCCTATGATCTACGCAACACTGACCACTGCTTCTTATAGTAACAGTTGTCACATTATCGCTAGTTTCTATAATTGAACTATCGGCTATTGATTCATCGCAGTCTATAGGAATGTCGACAATTATTTTGCGAAGACTGATCGAAGAAACACAGGAATGATTATCATCATCGATTTTGCGATTATCAGTTGCATTCGAATCGTTAAATTCCGAGTTTGTTATAACTGACGAAACATCGACGTCGTGTTGAGTGAGCACTCCTTCTTGAATTAGTTCCGTAAGTAAGCTGCTTTTTTGTTCCTCTTCTATAAGTGATTCCTTTGATAGATTTATAACCTCATCATCGGGTTGATACTCATTCTTTATTAGACCGGAATCTATGTATTTCCTCAAGCGCTCGGTAAGGGCTTCGCTTGCCTCAGAAACGGACTCGAGGTAGTAGAAAAGAAGATGATACTCTTCTTTAGTGATAACAGCGGCTCGTAATAGTGGTTTTCCATATAACTCCACCGCCGACAATAGTGTTGAAGCTGTAACAGAAGAGAAAGTGTTAATCACGCAAATTGTATGCACACTTGTGTGCATCGATTTGATACATTTGTCGGTTATTGACCGTGTTACTTGAAACATCTGCATAATATAAGCGCTACAAAAATTTACGTGGGCGTCAGTGAGGTCACATTGCACTTTGATATCATTCACCTTGTATTTCAAGTTCGGTAATAATAATATAAAGACGTTTAAGAAATTGCTCAAGTGCTTTTTACTTAAAAAAGCTTATTACTCCATTAATGAATTTTTCGATGACAAATGTTCTGCATGCTAACAATTATATACCTAATGCTAATAATTATAACGTAGTTGAAATATAAGCAACAATCTGTGACGATACCTATTGTAACATTTGGTTCCAATCAATGACTACGATATCGCTAATCTTTATTTATTATTGGATCGATTAAGTCAATGTTTTGTTTTTGTTTGTGATATATTATGTAATTATAAATAATAAACTATGTGCTTAATTAGTTAGGTATTATAAAATGACATGTAATTTGTATGCCTTTGCAAGGCAAAACATAGAGATACAATTTCTTTGTTCCAACTCTGTTTTTATACCTATGTTAACAAATAAATGAATTGAATTGAATTGAATTGAATCGGCTTGAAATGACCTAAAACTTGATTTTATTTGACCTGTGCTACCAGAATGATAGCTTTAGCATTTATCCGCTTTTAGTAACTAAATTAAAAAAAATATTATAATTTAATTGCACATATATAAATAAAAAAAATGTTAAGGGTATGTTTTATTTTTTTTATTTTATTTCATTTAAATTTATATATAACAGTAAGATATTTTACATTGTGCTAGCAATAACAGAAAGTGAATATCATACATGACTTAAAATACCTATCTGTAATTTGTAAGCATTTACATCTAATACGTAATCTACAACTCAAATAATAATATTAATTAGTTAGGTTCTCTTTTACTAAATAAACTAAATTATTGTTTAATAACTAATAACTAAATAAACTAAATAAATTAATGTAGGTTCTCTTTGTTAAAAAATAGTCATCTTTAGCGATAATCTAGAACTTAACAACTGCCCAAAAGATAGCTTACTAATTATACTCAAGAGCTGTCTTTTATGTAATCATTTCATGAATTCTAATTGGTGATAATTATCTAAGAAGACTACAATAGCTCTAATCGCTATATGCGGATACTTGGGTCACGTCAATACGACGGTCACGTTTACTGCATACGTAATGCATAAAGCGCCTTCTAGGAAAGATTATCGGACAATAGCGTGCGTATGCGTCTTATTGCCAAACCGCTTTCTACAAACATCGACGTGGTTGCTAATAGAATACTGAATGAACGTATTTCGTGCATTCATGTAATGTTAAAAGGTCTTCTATATTTACGAAAACTCGAACCGAACTTGTAGATATTTTTTGCACAATTCTCTCCACTAAATTTATTCACCTATGAAGCTAAATTATGTTAGATTGCGATAAACAAAATGGACTGCGACTGGCGATTGGACGTACCAAATCACTAAGCACGAAGATAAATTATAAGAATGCTAATATGTTCCTACCTATGCGTCGTAATTGCATGTTCTACTCAATAATCTTTATCCTAACTGTTTAGAATGATATGTTATCGGTTGAAAACTCTAGACGTGTTGAGTATATATTATTTAGTACTTAGGAAATTCCAGTATAATTGAATACTACTCACCATAAAGCTTTTCCCATGCGATGAAAGTTTCCAAATCTCTTCCATTCCATTGATTAGGTTCAAATTCTACCACCAGCACTTCTCCTTCTAAGACGGTTGCTGATGATCTGGGTTCGACAGGGGCTTTGGAACCTCCAAGGAAGAGTAATGCGACAGGTGGTGTAGAGGTCTGGATACATAGTGATTTTGGTAATGGAAGGGAATCTCCCAGAGGTACAGACAACGGAGCAGATATAGGTGCAGATGGAAGACCAGATACAACTGCTCCGATTTCATTGAGTGGTTCAGAAACTACCTCAGCGACTGTACTGTTACCCCACACTGTGACCTGTAAAGAGAAATTACTTGTCGTTAGTCATGGCATTCTTCATTTTGTTTTGTGGTTCATTTTAGTGTGTGACTCACTGGGGAAATATTAAAATTCAAGATTGATAACACACTCGTTTGAAGACTTGTATATGCCAGTAATTGGTTTTCTTAGAAGTTCATTTCATGTAACAGGTTTTTAGTTGCTATAATACAATGTAGCTCTTTGTGTCAATCATAATTTACTATAACAGTATCTACTTAAATTTAAGATTTGCTTGTGGCGTGCTGTCTAAAATGTTTAACCGGTGCTGCCCGTCATCTACTAATGGTGTAGACGTACCTACAGCTTATTTGGTATTCGACAGTTTGTGGAAATGTGGCCACATTTTTGAAGCACATACAAAGCTTAGTAGCTCAATTATAAAAAATTTGGATAATTGCACAATAATCTTAGGTTTCTCATATCTAAACTACTATATCAAAAATTTCAAGTCTTTTACAAAAGAACCTACCTACAGTAGAAATATACAAATTTTAATAAAACAAAGTCGTTATTTTGTATGTATGTCCCAATGTGAGCTTTTATCTTCAAAACTACGCAAAGAATTTTATGCGCATACTTGTTTACTATGTAGTGGGCAGTACTAGCTACTACATACACTACATAGTACACGTAAAATTTTAATTTTGGATAAAATAAGTTTATTTAGTTATAAGTAGGTACTCTTACAACACTCGTAGAAAAATTATGATTATATTTAGGTACCTATATGTATTAATATATTTTATGGATACAAAGGTGGCAGAAAGCACTCCGACTATAATAGTATTATTAATATAATCTATATTATAATTAATACATAATTATTATTTTAAATTTTTATAAGACTACTTATTTGACACAAACATGGCCAAAATAGACAAATACTTACACGATGGAGCTTAACTGTACCATGACAGTAACTTACCTACACTAAATATAAGTTTTGCTTGTGTCTTGCTGTCAAAAGCGGGAGTTATTAGGTGGGTACCTGTCATGTAACTACATCTAATTACATAAATTCAAATGATCATTTTGGCGTTGGATACTGGCAATAGATTATGTACTTACAGCACGAATTTAATTTTGTTTATAGTCCATATAAATAATAGTCATTATTTGAGTGATGACAACAGATATTTGTAAGCCTAGGTACAAATTCTGGGTGTAAAATAATTTCACTAAATTGATTTAACTTTTGCATCAGACCATACATTTGTAGCGTTTCGGTTTTTAGCAGTAGGGATAGGCGCAGCCTAGAACTAAACATAGGCTAGCTTCATTGAGGTAAAAACAAGTACAAATGCACTACTATTGTAAACATACCTATACTCATAGCCATACCCCATACTTGTAAAACACAAATATTAAATCAAAATTGAACAAATCACCCTACTGTGTATTTAATAATTACATGTAAATGCGGGAGCCTCGGAGGCCTTGACGGGCGGGTTCATGGCATTTTTACGGAGCCTTGGTGTGACGTCACGCTCGAGATATGCGCATGCGCACGAGCGAGGCGTACCCTCCCCTCTCCTCGCGATACCTCCAGGATAATGCGTCTGATACATCTTCAACGAGTAAAAAAATTGAAACAAGATCCACCGGCAACAGACAGTTGATTTTACACGGCCAACGCGTTTTTGGTCTTACAAAAACATAAAGATGGATGAATCTTGATTATAATTTATTCCTGGATGCGTTCTTTAGTATAAAACGAATTCGTAAACAAGTTTTTGGTTTTCAATTGCTATTTTAAAGAGAATTTCTTGGAACAATATTGAATAAAATTCAATTAATAAAATTTCTTTTTTGTCTTTTTTTTTTGGAAATTTTACCCTTTGGGTATGACAGTCCCATCGTACCCTAATACTTGTTTACAAAAAATTTATTACATAAAAAGAAATTATGACGTAGGTATATAATTACAATACAAGCTTGCACTTAAATTGTTCATAAGTTTTCAACTAGGTACTAGTTAGCTTTTCGTGGAACGCATTCAAAAAATAAGAAGCGAAAATTTAAAATAATAGAGTCAACTGTAAATACTATTGCGATGCTATAACAATGTCCTCTTCATATTTATCAAAAGCTTTTAAAAGACATTTTGCTCTTTGTTGGGTTATCTTTATTCTCATTACAATATCTGACATGAGATAACGCTGAAGTTTTGTCTATCTTTGTGAACGGTCGCCTGCCTGCTTGGCGTCATTGATTCTTGGAAACGCTTTATTGTTAAAACGCAACGAAAACAGTTAAAATTGTAAGAGAGAGTAAAAACTAAACCCTAAGTTCATAAGCTTGTCCTTGTGGCCTGTTCTAAGACACTTACCTACTCTAAGCTGTTCAGTGTGGCATCCAGCCGTCCGACGTGGAGAAGGCGCACACCGTTGAGCAGTGGAACATTTATGGATCCAAATACTTTCATAAATATTAATTTTCTTAAATAAGTACCTACACCACAGGTATATAGAGCTATACGCAATGTAGAACGTAATTTGACAAGGGAGGACAAGGGATAATGGGATAACTCGTACCCACACCAGATTTCTTATGCAATCGAATAATATTCCGTTTATAAAAAAAGATTCGTAGGAAACGTGATCATTATATTTTTAATTCAAGTCGGACTAATATTTTTTTCGAATGCCAAACTATTTCAATAAAAAAATTCTGATGTAATGCTCGCATCTTTTTGGTTAGTTATGATTATATAATTTAAAAAGATGATTAATTACGCAAAATAAGAGAATGCTTTCGATATCTTTGAACAATTTAAACACGTGTAATAATAGGTAGGTACCTGATTGCGTCCGTAGTTTTTTAAGAAATCGTACATGTGTAAATGATTTTATTTTTCCACGGCCTATTTAGAAACATTTTTATGAAGTAGGTATAGTTACTGTGCTGTTAGTAAATAACTGTATGTAACTAGTGTTAAAAAGAAAAACTTAGTGAGTGTTATGATGTCTACCAAATGCCTAGGTACTTGTTAGCTACTACTAAACTTATATCTAAATGGCATGAGTCAGTAGATACAGAGTTAAGTAGCGCATAATATAGACTAGTATGGAATAATATGGAATTTAATTCAAACGGGTGCTCTAAACTAAACATTTTACGTTTATCTAATAACTTATTCCACTATTTGGCAGCAATGGGCAAACATAGTAAAAACATCATGTCTTGAATCGAAGACTCGTAGCGACATCTATGTGCACACGTATGTACTTAACGTGAAATAAGTTGAGTTCAGCGCCATCTCATGGCATTAGTGTATACTATTATATTAAATAATGTATTACGATATCTTTCAGATTACAAATAGATGGCGCTAACAGTAAATTCATAGTTTTAAAATCGAATTTCACAAAATAATATTGGTGCTAAAATGTTAAATTTTATTACATTACAACATAACTCCCATAACAATCATTCTTTTCCCAATTGTTAAAACTACCGAGGTTTAAAGGTTCCAAAAATAAATAATGAACTTATCTTTATTCATATCCTGTAGATTGAAAGTTGTCGACCTTTGCCAATATTGTCCACTGTAACATTAAAATATCTAGACCTCGAAAAGACTCCTTCAAACATAACTGATTAAACTAAATTGTTATATTATCTTACCTAGCTGTTGCCCACAAATACGGACGCATGGAATTTATAGACCAAACCCTAAAAAATCATAGGTACAATAACGATCTACATAAACCAATCGATCTATTAAATAAAACTGCATCAAAATCCGTTGCAGAATTTTAAAAACTTTAACCCACATTAAGGGCCTACATCAATATTATCGTATATCATCGCCGACACGTACATATTAACACGGCCAGTAGGCACAGAAAATGAAGAATTAGGGATACTTTTCCTATTTACTCAAAATCTACTAAATATATTTTAATTCTGATTTACGTGTTTCTATACATAATAGTTACTTATGTTTTTAAAGTTATTTCATTAGTTAATACGCGATAATAGACCGACAAATGAAAAAAATAAAAAATTAGAGAGGTTGTTTCGCCAAGATTTTCTATCGAGAAAACTTTTTTCAATCGCGTTTCTGAGTTTATGCGATCCTAGATCATATATTGAAAAAACATATACCTACTTAAAAATTAGAGCTCTAGCCTTTCAATCTAAAGAAACAATGAAAACTTCGTACATAGAAAAATGCACGAAGCTATTTTGGTATCGTCTTAATAATAATGACTATTTTATAATAAGTACCTAAAGATAAAAGTGATACCATTCATACATACATTCATATACTACTTTTCTTTTGTAAATACATACATACATAGAAACACACACACGCAGTACAAACATTTGTATGACAATTAGAAATATCACACAAATGATTGTCCCGAACGGGAATCGAACCCGCGACCTCTTGATCGGCAGTCCGATACACACAGTCGTGTCACTTTTACTTCCTTCTTACGAACTCTTGCCTAATGCCCTTTGCATAATGAATAATAATTTGTAGATACATTGTTCGATTTGTGAATTGATTTTTAAGTAGGTATGTCTTCTTAGAATCATGGTGTGAGCCATAACTTTATAGATAGGTGTGATTATGTGTAGTATTACAATATTTCCTATTCTTATCTTTGCTTACTTTAATCCAAAGTCGTTATTTTTGTATGTAAGTCCTTAAGTAAGCTTTTAACTTCCAAACTACGCATTTTAATGAGGTTTGTAGAGACTAACTGTTGCCCGCGACTTCGTACAAGTGGAATTTAAAAAAAAATCCCGTTTTTGCAACACATTTGACGAGACGGGCCTCGTGGTCGAGTGGTTCATGTAACGGACTGCCGTTCACGAGTTCGCGGGCTCGATTCTCGCTCGGGACAATCATTTGTGTGATCATTATAAATGTCATACAAATGTTTGTTCTGCGTCTGGGTGTTTACTATGTACTATAGGTATGTATTGACGAAAAAAAAGTAGTATATGTAGTCTATCCGTATTCTGGTACCCATAACACAAGCATAGAAATATAGCTTACTTTGGGACCAGAGGACGTTGTGTTGTGTATGGTTCAATAGGACGGTTTTTTAATATGTTAGGGTTTGATTTTTAAAGTCCATGAATACAAAGTTGCGGGTTTCAACTAGTTAACGAGTAGGTATATCTGTTCTTTTAACATTACATAATTAGATACACGATAGAGTTATGTAATTTTTTGTCTGATTAATTTGTGTTACAAAATATATGTTAATAAATCTGATAAAATGCTAATAGTTACTTTGATAATATTAATCAAAATATACACATCAATTTTACACAATCCTTGTACTAAAATGTCTAGAGCCGCAATAATTTTATATCTCTTTTAACTTGCAAGACTATTTAATTTTACCTATCTTAATTAGGTTGTAGTTGTCGCCCGCAGCTTCGCACGCGTGGAATTTTGTAAATAAACCTCAACCAATTATACAAATTATTGAGTATTTAAAAAAAAAGTCTACCGACTTCATGTGCCTTCGAAGTTTTTATTTTTATTTTATTTTATTTGGGAAAAACAAACAGTTATACAATAAATTATCTTATTCTAAGGGATTGACAATAATTTTTTCATTGAAAGAAGTTTGAGGTTTTTCCTCGACTTCTCAGGAGATAACCATCAAATCCTGACCTGGTGTCAATGGGACCACAAGTGAACCACCACCTTTCAAATATAAAAAGAATCATTAAAATCGCTACGCCCAGTTAAAAGTTATGAAGGAACAAACATAAAAAAACGCATTTAGACGAATTGAAAACCTCTTCCATTTTTTAAGTCGGTTAAAAAGTCAGTCCTAACCAAGCTAGCAGTCGCTAGCGAATCAAAATATAGATAAACTATTCAATTATCCTGATCTGAATCCTAATATCCAAGTTAATTTCATAGAGATAGTTTTACAACTCAAGAAAGCTCAATCGTACATATTGTATGTAGTTTTGCTGAAATATGTACGAAATATTATATGAATTTCATTACTATTTATGTATCTACTTTTCGTTTAGATTAGAATAACGTAAAACAGGCATCATTTAGCACAATTGTTGGCTCAATAGAAAGACGCCTACGTCTAATCTTACAGTACCTATACATACCTAACATTATGACATAGGCATGATTACAATAACATAGTACCAGCAACGATACTTAGACATTGAATATATTATGCGTTATCTTTAATATTATGCATTATTTCTCTCTTATCTGTTACGCCTTACAAGGAGTGACTAATCAGTTATGTAAATACGTGACTCGGTATTTTAGACGGAGTCCTTTTGTAGTTTGATGACGATATATATTTTTGAGATGATCGAATATTGATCGAATAACGATACGTTCTTTAATTATAGTAGGTGTAGGCACAGGTTAAGCGTCGATATTGTTAAGGTCGCGGAAAGCCGTTGGATGCAGCACAAGACCGCGCGTTGTGGCGTTCTATGGGAAATGTCTATGGAGAATGATGGGTGAACGGATAAAAGCAAGTGTATTCTTGTGAGAGCGGTTAGGTCTACTGTGACAAAATTCGAGTCATTTCTTTTATAGCTGAGTCAACAAAAAGAACCTAAGTTATTTAGGTGCGTCAAAATAAAAAACATCATCTGTTAAAAATTCTCTATCTATCATCGTTCCTGAAATAAAGCTTGGTGATAGACAGGCGGATGGACAGTAAAATCTCAGTAACGGGGAACCCTAAAAACATAAGAACGAGTCATAAGAAAAATGTTACTTAATTGAATCATTAAAAAGAGTTATGATGTCTTTTAACTAAAGTAAACATTTTTAGCAACAGTCTGATTGCAACATAGTAAAAAATGTGAGCAATCTGTATTCATTTTATTGTGTTGACGGGATATTTAACTCGTAAATATAGGCCATTGTGACAAGCGAAGAGATTAAACTACAGGTGAATTGAGAAATTCACGAATGTTTATCCACTTAAAAATATGCCATTATTCACATCGTTAGATTTAACGACTTCGAAAACATTCGCTGCTTTCATCAAATGTAATTTTACATTTCTTTTAGTTTTCACAATGTCTCGGCTCTCGTAACATTTTGGAATGTTTAACTCAATAGCTGGCAGCGTATATATTCTCCATTTCTTTATTTTCGCTATGAAAAATCAAATTTATTCATTTACTAGCTGTTGTCTGCAACTTCGCACGCGTGGAATTTAAAAATCGAACCTTAAGGGCCTACATCAATATTATCGTATATCATCGCCGACACGTACATATTAACACAGCCAGTAGGCACAGAAAATGAAGAATTAGGGATACTTTTCCTATTTACTCAAAATCTACTAAATATATTTTAATTCTGATTTACGTGTTTCTATATATGATAGTTACTTATGTTTTTAAAGTTATTTCATTAGTTAATACGCGATAATAGACCGACAAATGAAAAAAATAAAAAATTTGAGAGGTTATTTCGCCAAGATTTTCTATCGAGAAAACTTTTTTCAATCGCGTTTCTGAGTTTATGCGATCCTAGATAATATATTGAAAAAACATATACTTAAAAATTAGAGCTCTAGCCATTCAATCTAAAGAAACAATGAAAACTTCGTACATAGAAAAATGCACGAAGCTATTTTAGTATCCTCTTAAGCTAAAAAAACCGCCTCAAAATCCGTTGCGTTGTTTTGAAGATTATAAGCTTACTTAAGGACACTCATACAAAAATAACGACTTTGTTTTATAATAAGTAAAGATTATTTGCCCCATCCGTATCAGTTTTTCCGACTCTGGTATGTACCTTATACGCAAGCTCCATATGAAAAAGATGCTCATTGACGATAAACAGCTGTCGATGAAAAAAAAATAAAGAAGTGTAATTAGTATTTAGAAGTTATCCGTACTCATAGTTTGTTGTTATGAGAAGATAAATCAAAGTATTTAGGTCACCGAGCTAGGCTAAACCTTTAACTGGTCATGGTTAAACCTTTAACTGGTAAACCATCCTTCAAAAGAGTATTGTATCAATTAAATGTTTGACAATAGTAACTTGGCTGTTTTAATTGCTAATCAAATGCTATTTTAATGAGAATGAATTTCTATCATTAAAAAGATAGCACTTGCAGTTGACATAGCGATAAATAAGAAAGAAATTTCTAATATCTCCCACATCTTTAGAGGTGTGGCAATTGTTATCTGCTCATCTGTTTGTATCTGAGTTCTATTAATAGCAAAGCGGGCTACCGGATCTATATTTGGATGGTATAATAAAAATACATTTCTCTCGAATATCGTTGAAAGCGGAGTCATTGAGCATCGAACGTGTCACCGGGTCGCCGACTGACACAGTTTTCACAGTTGAGGATAAGACCAATGGTATATAATTTATTTACACCGAAACATATGCCAAACGTGTTCCGCTCATATAGATGATTAAATAATTATTAATGTTATACATTCAAAACATTTCACTTTTATTTCGTTTGACATAGTTTCCAAACTTTCGTGCGTTATGGAAAACGTGATATTTGTTTACCGTTGGACATACATTAATCTCATTGTAGATCTATTGAAATCTATCCTAATATTATAAAGCTGAAGAGTATGTTTGTTTGTTTGAACGCGCAAATCTCAGGAACCTCTGGTCTGATTTGAAAAATTCTTTCAGTATTGGTTAGTACATTTATCGAGGAAAGCTTTAGGCTATATAACATTACACTACTACTATAGGGTCGTAGCGTGATGTTACGACGTGTGGCTACGACCCTATGTGCCGTAGCGTCAGTAGTCGAGCGAACTATCAGTGAAATATATCTACTTACTGCCTTATTCATAATGACTTATCGGAGGTTTAAACGGAGATTTTTTCGGAGAGATAATGAACGTTTTAGCGTAAAAAGACTATTATGAATAACAAGTTTTGATAATTTTCGCGAACCGATTTTAGCGAACTTTTAAACCTCCGATAAGTCATTACGAATAAGACCATAAATGTCTTATGTTATTGTACCTAACTTAAAAACCACCACTGGATATATACACCTACTTGTGCAGGGCAATAATGGTTGCGATACAGTTCATACTAGTGCAGTCATTATTGTGCTCAATTAATTTTAAGGTTATTATGTAAATGTATCAAATAAATAAAAAATAAAAATAAATATAAAACGACAATTGTAATGGCCGAAATGCTATCCAACAAAATTGTAATTGCATACTCACCGTAGGTTGTTGTGCCTACATTACGACAGTGCTCAGGTATGAATAGGTAAATATTTTCCAAAGACGGAATTTTTTTTCTCATTTTCACGCGTATGGAGTCGTGGGCTAGTATAATTCTAAAAATAATTATTCGAAATTCCAGCCGTACGAAGTCATAGGCAATAGTTAATTCAATAAATTTCTACACTATTATGGTAGTAAGAAATGTATGGTGCGTATTAAGGACCGATATCGATGCTTACTTATTTCACAATCTATGCTGTATGAATCTTATAACATGCATTGCTTACTTTTACTTATACTTCGCAAAACACATGGAGGTATTTCTGTTGTGATGTCGTTCCGTATCTATCTAAAATTTATAACTATCAGTTTTAAGTGGAAACATAAAAACAGCATTAGACAAAACATAAAATGCGACCTGCTAAATTAGTGACATAACATTTAATATATTTGTTGAAAAACACTGGGCAGCAGTTGTTTATTTTGTTTCATCCTAGTGTCCTATTAAACTAAATAACTTGTGTCTGTTTTTGAGCTCACTCATCCCGTAATAGTTTTAGGAGTATCAGGTGATATCTTGCATCTTTTTATTTTGATACTTTGTATAACCGTAACAAAAGCAAAATGCTTGCAGCAAGCAATGTCCTACAGTTTCACTAGCGTACTAAGACAAAACCATTTAAGATATAGGGGTATAAAAAATAAATGTTAATCGATTCGCGGGCCTACTCGATTTTATTTTATATATTTAAAAAGGCACGAGAAAAGTAATAATTGATTAACCTATTTTATTTAAATCTCTCAGGAGCGAATAGAATATGTTAGTAAAATCTTGTTCAGCTTTTGGTAGGTATAATTATCGAGAAATATTCACTTTTATCTAGGATGTCAAGGTTTATATAATGTATTCAGTGAAAGACAGTCAAATAGAAATCGCTTAGCGCGGTTTGGAACGCGTCGTCAAGGGTCGTTACTATTGGAAATCATTTCCGACCTTTGTATTTTGTCGCGATGCAGCGGGTCACTTTCTAATACAAATGAATATTTGGCAACGGACGTGTCTCGCTCTCATTACTCTTACAAATATATATTTCTGTTACAAATTATGTCTCATTTGAGAAACTATACATGTTGATAATACAACGTAAAAGCCATTGTGGTGTTATAGAAGGAGAAACTACGAGTAACTGGAATACAATAATACAATCGTTAATGTTGACATTAACTAATATAAGAAGACTGCCTGACTGGCAGTGTTTTCATAGAACGTTGAACCATTAGCTGTAATTTATAATTCATCTACTTACTAATTTGTCTTCCAATAGGGAACTACATATCGAGAAAATATTGATGATACCGTAGAAAAAAGATTCCTGTCTAACATTTATTTCTCAGAAAAACTGTACGATATTATTTTGCAACACCATGGACACTTCAGCTGTGTATATACCTAGAGCTTGTAGAATGTGAATATTCGAAATTATACACACTATAATAATATTACTACCGGGTTATATTATGTATCTTAGATTTATCGTTAGGCTTCTGAAAAAAAATTGTAGGTATTATTTATGCAGCAAAAATTTTACGTGCGATATATGACAGTCGACAAAATCCTACAACATATCAACACGCCTGGTCAGCGTAATAGAGTAGACCAAAATGTCTCCAGCAAGGCTCGTTTATGCATTGAAAAAAATCTTGAAGACCGGTCACAATAGTGTTGTTTCTAGAGTTTGTTAATGTCATATATTTACATACATTTTCACGGTTGTCAAGTCAGTTGCCGAAATGTATTCAAGTATTAAAAAATTTTACGTGTCGCCCTACATTTAAAATCCGTGAGATAGTCACGCTTTCTCGATATGAATAACATTAATTGACAAGCTAACTATCTTTGTTAGAAACAATAAAGATTAGCCCACCTTTTTATTCTTTGAAATAACCCTTTTGGTAATAAAAATGTGGTGAACATTCAGACAGGACAGGCCCATTCAAGAATTATTTAACTCCCTTCTCGGGTTCTCGTAAAAGTTGTATGCGGAAAATTTTCAATTGAAGCCTGTGCTTGAACTGATTTTAAATTCTAACTGTACCATATCAGTGTATTTAACAGTCACTTCAAGGTGTCGGTTTTTCGAATGAATGTATGTATCGCAAAAGTTCCATCAATAATTCCCCAACGCGCCAAAAAGGTATGACTTTAAAAAGTAATTTTCTTAAGGGCCTACATCAATATTATCGTATATCATCGCCGACACGTACATATTAACACAGCCAGTAGGCACAGAAAATGACGAATTAGGGATACTTATCCTATTTACTCAAAATCTACTAAATATATTTTAATTCTGATTTACGTGTTTCTATATATAATAGTTACTTATGTTTTTAAAGTTAAAGCTATAATTTTGAGAGGTTGTTTCGCCAAGATTTTCTATCGAGAAAACTTTTTTCAATCGTGTTTCTGAGTTGATGCGATCCTAGATCATATATTGAAAAAACATATACTTAAAAATTAGAGCTCTAGCCATTCAATCTAAAGAAACAATGAAAACTTCGTACATAGAAAAATGCACGAAGCTATTTTGGTATCCTCTTAAGTACACAAAAACGTAGAAAAAAGTATAACAAAAAGTAAAAAGCTTACGTCATTGTTTAAGGTTTTGTACTAAAAACTAAAAGATAGTCCTATTACTGAGACATTAAATAACATTATATACATTAAACAACAACAAATATCAATCGTCATCATTTTCCTGTCCTAATTTCGTTATTTGATGACATTTTTATTCGATAATAAGAAACAAACGGAGTCCTTCGCGTGCGAATTCGACTACTACTTGACCAGTTTGTTTGCATTTATTTGGCATTTCCTTATGCTAAAATATGTAGACGAATTCCAACATGATATATATGACGAATTGAAGGATTTGTTATGGTCAAAAGTCAACATAGACACCATAATGACGAATCAAATGTCAATACGATATATTATATTATGTTTACATGTACTAGGAAATGGGAGGCTGAGTCATTCGTTCGGAACAAGTTCTATGCATGACTGCCCAACGTTAGTATTGAAATTAACTTGTATTCAGTTAGTTATGTATGAGCACATAGTACCTAATTGATATCTGCTACTGTATAAACTTCATAGGTTTTACTAAAGTAATTTATTAATTTTGTAATTGACATGCTATGCTTTTACTTAATAAATTAAATTATGGTAGAAAAATAGTATTTTCAATATAATTATCCATAGGTTTTATTTCTATAGTACGAGTAGCTTACACTAACGCGCAAACTTGATAGACTAATACATATTTCTCAGTGCTATTGTAAAACTGCTGTTATTTATCTGGATCTCAATAAATATTTTTTTTCTCTCAATTTAAGTTCTAATAATATTTTAAATTTTAGTCTGCGGTATTTGCTGGATAATTATTAATGAGTAGGTATCGATCATGAGTAACTAATGCTTGTGTTATTATAACGTACCTAAGTATTGTTCATTAAAATATCTGATCGAATCTTTGTATGCTTAGGAATTTACGTGCGTGTATTTAAAAATATGTTTAAGACAACATAATTTCTTATGATGTTTTTCTACATAGTAAAGTTTTTTTTTTCTTGATTACTCCAGGGTTTGGAGACCACATTCATCAAAATATTATAATCTAGCTAACCAAGGCTAATAAGAACAGTAAAAAAGTAAAGTAAATGACAAAATTCCTTATTTTGTTCTTTTGTCCCTACTGTATGGTGCAGGATCATGATCGGATATTAAACCTGTTCCTTCAATGTTGGCTTAACAAAGTTTGTTTTCACACAGATTGCTATAGTGAGAGAGGGACAATTTAAACAGTTTGGAAATCTATTGCTAAAATGATCCTCATGATCTTAACTTCCGAGGCGGGCGCTGCCTGGCTAGACTACATATTATTAAACAAGTAACAGTTACCATGGGCGCAGTTAAATTTAGAGGTTCGAGGGCCAACAATTAGCAATTTTGACATTTTGTCCAAAAATTCGACACTAGATTCGTCAAATTTAAGGAAATTTGTTAGTTGTTAATTGAATTTGAAACCTTTCCCGAAGTTAACTAAAAGCCTATATAAGTTAGCTTCGCAAGTTCTGCGACGTCAGATGCGCTTCACCCCCTCAAATTCGTAAAAGTTAGGTATCCAGAGCGCCATATGTTGTTAGATACTTATGATACGAGTACCATTAGATTACATTTCGACGTCTTTAATCACCCCGGTAGCGATTGCTTATAAACAATCATCTCTTTTAAGCAATAGCATCTATAATGCTATTATGATTCATTGGCACATATCATTGTGTTCTATCAATTGTTCTAACAAGATTTATAATTAAATGTGCATCGATAACAACTGTATCAATATTAAAACAACTGACGAACTCAAATAACTGATATAGAGATGTAATTTGTAATTACAACATAAATACAATAATTAATGTATTTACAAAATATAATAATATATGATGTAAATTATGACATGTATTTAGGTCATTTTGTAAGTAAGCAAATTGTTTATCTTAAGATAAGTATAAATGTTAAAAGATAAATAACAAGCACTGCGCAGTTCAGCTCTAGCTACTAGGTCGATTCTTTTTAACTAGAATAGGCCCAGGGTTATTATGCGTCTCATTAGTAGTCGAATTAAATGTAAATGGAAAGATCGTTATGTTTTAAAACACATTCTTCCAAAAAACGATTATCCAAAAGATACATTCTGATACTATATGTATATTATGCTACATTTTATTATGACAAAGTAAATTTAAAAAAAATGTTGTGTAAAAAATGTATGTAGAAAAGTCATTTAACAAATAGAATAGAATTTGTCAAGATTATAATAAAGATATCTGCGATTACATATGTAACGACGATAGAATTTAAACATCTTTAACACAGGTTATATGTTAGGTGAGGCATGCAAAAGATGATTTCCAGTGACATAAGTTCATAAATCACAAAACATTGCAAAAAAATTAAAATCATTTTGTCATTTATTAGTGTTTCCATTATAAGAGGTATTATTAAAAAAAATAACTTTATTACTTTACAGTACAATGACCTAAAGTATTTTTTAGATTTATTTAAAAACTATTATCACGGAGGCCATTAAAACAGGTTCTCTAATACGACGTTAAAAATATTTTATAAGAATACACAATCGTAAAAAATTTCAGACTACTTAATTGATTTGAATTTATGTATATATACATCCCTCTTTCTTAAGCCCATTACCATCCCACTGTTCGGCACGGGCCTCCTCCACTTTTGGAAGGATTATAGTAGGTTAATTATATATTTTACTGTATCTAATAAATGAATAACCTAAGTGAATTAAAAACCAACAGCTGTATTTACTTAATTTTAAGATTAGAATTGTTGAAAACAACATTTATAAATATTTAAATAGTAAACTTTTGATACCTGATTACTAGCAATGCAATCCTTTAACAAAATACAATTTCCATGAACATAGCTCAACTCACTAACATCATTATCTAAGTTATTACCTGTCTAACTTAGAATGCGTAGATAGTAGATAATTAAGTTTCCCTAACGTGCTAATTATTGTAGACGCCTTCATGATGAGGATAATATAGAGTATCGTTTATACTCTCCTTGACGGATACTAATTAGATATCTCTTTGGATGTAACCTTATAAACGCAGGCCGCTATGGATCGTAGAGTAGAGAAGTAAAAAAAAATCTTTGTTAAGTCGAGAAATTTTATGAAATCGTTTTAGATTATAAAAGCGGTTCGATCTAATCCGATCCGATAGAAGTTTATAATATTGGTAAATATTATAAACTTGAAAATAGCTCTATCTGTCTTTTTCACGTCAAAACTACTTAATCAATTTTAAACAAAATTTGGTACACAGATAGTCTAGAGCCTGATGAAGGATATTATCTACTTTTTAATGTAAAAAAGGTTAATTGATTCCAAAATCCATGTGTACATAACTGCGGACAACAGTTTGTATGTGTAAATATTTTATGATATGAATACAAATATCATTTTAAAATACACAAAAGATATTTCTTTTGTCGTTCTCCTCTTGCGGATCATGCGTGGATAGATCACTACTCGAACTATCTTATGCATATTGTGTTCACTTCTTCTAAGTGTAAAATTATTAAATAAAAAATTACATGGACCGTCTGCTTTTGTAGCCGGATAAAAACATAAAATATCGACACGCAATCATTATATAATTACTATGTTAATCTGCGAAATTGCCAGACGATTGCTTAGTTAACATACTAGCTCTACAGGGCCCACTATGAAACCTGTTTTCTGATTTCTGCGAATATCTTGCCTAGATAATAATAGCCCATAGAATTGGCGAACGCCTTAAACTAACTAATGTCACTGGCGGTCATTAATTTGAATATGGAATTTAAACTGTTAGATTCTATTTAACGTTACAACGTTACAACGGCCATAGGCCTTATTTACTTACAAGTAAATAAGGCCTATGGCCGTATAGTTCGACTTTGCAGTTTCCTTTATTTAGCTACAATAAAATCTACTATATAAAAATAAGTCGGGTTTTCCTTCCTGATGCTATAACTCCAGAACGCACGGACCGATTTTCACGGTTTTGCATTCGTTGGAAAGGTCTCGGGCTCCGTGAGGTTTATAGTTCTTTTTTTTTTTAATTTTTTTTTTTACTTTTTTTTTGGTATGGCAAAACAACGTTTGCCGGGCCAGCTAGTTTATTTTATATATTCATTCATATACAATTGTTAGGTACATCAAACGGTTATTTCTTTGCTTCCCAGACTAGGTATATACCTGTGTTTTGTTTGTGTACTGGTTTATTATAATATCATATAAGAACTTTAATCAGATGACAACAATGGTAAAGATTCGAATGTCAAATCTGGCGACGCGACGTGTAGAAGTCTCGCTGGTATATACGAGTTAAAACATAATCATTCATAGGTTCTACTACTCTTTTTTTTCCTAAATATAATAAGAGCCGCGTAGTCACAACTTAGCCTAGCATTAGCCATACCTAGTCTACGATTTTTACGAAGTCTACATTTTTTTTGTTGGATATAAACCTGATATGGCAAAGTAGCAGTCCCAACTCGGCAAAACTTTGTGTTTTTACTGATACTGCCTAAAATAACATAGGCCGCTTTTATAATTTAAGAAAATATTTAATTATTTTGTTTGGAACCAAAACGAAACGCAGTCCGAGGAACTAAGTAGAATTCTGAGAACATCTCTGAGCGATCGTGTTTCGAAGAATATTAAAGCATATCGCTGTAGTGTAGCTAAACTACATTTAAATACTAATTACTATAACATCGTAGGAAAAACATACAGTCTAATATCTAGCTACATATTATGTGTGTAAAATCATCCGCGTAGAATAACAACTGTGAGTAGTATTTTCATTTGCACTTCGCTCATAAGGGTCTTGCGTGATGATGAACACTGTATAACCTTCCTCCTTCCCTGGAGTACTATAAATCTTACAAAATCGGCTAAATCAATCCAACCGTACGTTCTAGAGATTTAGCGAGGCTTTCACTAACTATTTAATGATTTTTAACACGCATATTAATGAACACGATTTTCATTCGGTACGTATCTATCAATATAATAATCTATATAACGAAATCTTTGAAAATGATTTAAACCCACTATTAGTTGTCAGAATGACCTGAAATTTTGCACACATAATAATATTAGGGACCTATGACAATGCAATAATGTAGAACAATATTCAGGACTTTCAAGCGTATTTTTTTTACGTTTCTGAGTTAAGCAAATTATTATATCTAATATATAAAATTCTCCTATCACGGTGTTTGTAATTATACGTCTCCGAAATGGCTCGACCGATTTTCGTGAAATTTTCTGTACATATCCGTTAGGTCTGAGAATCAAACAACATTTATTTTTCATTCCCCTAAATGTTAAGAGTGGTCCACCCCTAACATTTGTATGGCAAAACAACGTTTGCCGGGTCAGCTAGTTATTATATAAGATAGATTTGAAGTAAACCAATACATAGGTGTGATGTCAGAAGTGCATTATGTACAAAACGTGCAAGATAACATCTACGTGTGGTTATGAAGTTTATTGGCTGTTTCATAGTTTAAAAGTATACATAATCACACACCATGTCAAATGCTAAAACCTAAGTTCATAAATATTACCTTGATGTAACAATTTACGAGCTGTCTTAAGAATAGGTGATAATATAATTTTTATTGGAAGTATTTCGTTGTCTTTCTTATGTTTATAAAAATTTTTCAAGCGCAATCTAACGGGTCCAATTGTGAATCTAAACCATTCTCGAATCTATTGGAACACGTACACAAATTTCATTCAAATCAGTCTAGCCGTTTAGAAGGAGTTCAATGATACGCATACAAAGGTTACACTATCAATCAAAGTCTCAATAACAATATACTTATTTTTTCTTTTCGCCGGGGAATGCATTTAAGCATACCAACTCCTGTCAATGCGGTTATCACCATAATGGTAGGAATGAACTGAATATCTTTCTGAAGCGCAGGAGGTTCCAATTGCAGTATATGTATAAAACAACACTATTATTATTATCAAGATTATTATTAACTGGCATTTAGCACAGATACCATTTACTCTTACTTTTGTACTTATTAATCAAGGTCAAGACTAGGAAGTCTGAAATGTCAGCTCAATGATCGAAATGTTTAGATAAATTACTTTAGTACCAATCTCACGACTCATTTACACATTTAATTACTTCCTTTACGAGAATTCGTAGTGTAATATGGTTGCTAATATGCATGCTTATACAAAATCATAGAGAGCTGCCCATAGTGCAAATAATATTTTAATATTTCTTAGAACTTAGACAAATTTTTGAAAACCGGTACAGTACGAGTTGTGCTCTCACAGAAAGGGTTCCAGCTCTCGAAATTCAGCTCTCTTGCTATCACCGTTTCAGAAATATAGCCAGGTAACAGACGGCAGGACGGACCATGAGGTCTCAGTAATACGGTCCATCTTACCTTTTAATACGGAATTCTAAAAATGTATTAACATAATAACAATAATAGCTATCTACGTTTCATTGGCATTAATGAATTACTGCCTCACTCTTTAACTTTACTGTGATCATACATAAAAGGAGATAGCCTATGTTGTGATGTGATGTATGTTATATTGCTATAAAGTGTCATCAAAATCTATTTATAAGTTTAATCGGAAGTATCGAACATACAAAAACTTTGCAAAGTAGGATATATGTACAATAAATTAAAATCTATTGCGTAGATAGTCATATCACATCGCTACGTCACAAAGCATTTCAGGACAAGGCAATGCTAATAAAAAATGCAAAGCATAATCTCACCTTCGGTTCAACTGAATAGCGCAGAGTTGAGTAACACAGCTTGTTAAACAACCTGTGACAAATGCGACGTGAATTTAACAATATCCTACATAACAAGAATTAATTTATTATAAAAAGGTATTTTAAACAATATACCTACGATTATATAGTCCGAAAATAATGTTCAGAATTAATTTGTGCAGTAGAGTGGACTGTATTTATGGATAGGTTGGATAATAGGGTGTAAAATATCAATATGGATTATTAGCGATCTAACGTAGTGAAAATATTGAATATAAGACGCAATTCCCGTAATAAATATATTACTTTTCTGCTTGTGTGATTCATTTCCGATGTATAAATTTTGTGTACAGTCAGCAAGTCTGCGAATAGGATATAAACTATTTTTTTACCTGTAAGTATGTCAGAAAACAAAAAACGCCCTCACCAGAATTATAAGCAAGTGAGATTGCGCTGGACAACTAGTTATTATTTAGACAATAATGAGAATTTATTTTTCCAAAAATCCTTTTTTGGAAGTACTAGGTACCGCAGTACCGCTGTTGAGCATTGTTTCTTTTATTCATGGTGGTGTCTGTCCAGTATTCTTACTTCTTTACTAAATTATAAGTGCGAAATCAGGATGATGACACGGTAATAATTTTGACGAGTATAAGTGTTAATGTGTGGAACGAAACGATAGCGCGATTTAAAAAACGTACAACGCCATCGTATTGAGCAGAAGAGTAAACTTCTGTTTGTTAAGGATTGATTTCTAAATTTCACGCGTATGAAGTCGCGGGCAACAGCTAGTATAGTATAAAACATAAATTTATACCAACTGCAAATTTTATTGATATTTCATTAATATTTAGTCTATATATTAGATTACCGTTACGATAATCCTAAGATTTGCTTGGTCTTATTACATTTTCTCATCGCAAGGAAATCAAATCTAAATAATTAAGGCAGGTAGCACGTACAATCATTGGAACACTCTCTCTGCTATGTAAGGTAATTAATTTGCTACCGAAGAACAAAGAGATAACATCGGTTCACACAGTTTTAATAAAGACACAATAGTTGTCTTTAATTATAAGTATTACCGGATGAAATAAAGTTTTGAAACTCAAGGTTACGTATTAAGTTACGTGCCTGTAGGTGTCGTGATTATAGAAATTTCAAAATATTCTATTCATGTTATTGAATTTTGGGTTTCGCCTGAACTCTACATAAGTTCTAACTTATTCGTAATTCATGACAAAAAATAAATGTACATTGACGTTTCATTCCATAACATCATACCGCCACTTTCCACCTACCATCCATCCTCTGTTCCCTGAATCAGGAATAAGAACTAATGGAATGAGTATTAAATAACTATTTTGTTTAATTAACTAAACAGAAAACCAAATAGAAATCACTGACGCAATACACTCTATAAATATCTCTGTTTGTCATACAGATAAATTTGTAATAATTATCCTGTGTTGAACCCACAAAATAAACAGAAGTCCGTCAACACTTCCACTCAACTTAACAAATTTTTAACCGACTTCAAAAAAAGGCGGAGGTTCTCAATTCGTCTGTTTATTTTTTTATGTTTATGTTTGTTACCTCATAACTTTTAACTAGGCGAGGCGATTTTAATAATTCTTATTTAATTTGAAAGCTGGTGTTTACCGCGTTGTCCCCTTGGCACCAGGTCAGGATCTGATGGTTATCTCGTGAGAAAACGAGGAAAACCCTTAAATGGCAAAGGGACGAGTCGACGAAGAAGTCAGCTGAACATTTTTTTGATACTATTTTTTAAATAAAACCACTTTTTACGGATTTAGACGCGTATATTATTTGTTTTAAATTTTAGCCCGACGTTTCGGAGACTTTGCAGTCACCATGGTCACGGGTGAGACTGAACGTCGCTCGGGCGCTTTTAAAACGTCATAAGCTAGGTGTCAATTAACTTCACGAGGCTAATCAAAACGCGTCAATACTTACTTAACTTTAACTCACGCTTAAAGTTGATAATGTTCAAAAACAATGTACTTCTTTTGACCGTGAAGACACAGACACATAAACATCAGCATACAACAGTTATGATTTACCGTAAATTAAATGTTCGCGTGTAACAAATAGTTCGAAGCATTCAATTATCACGTAAACATATTCAATATCATCAATATGTGTTCACTTACATGATTTCCTTGTTGCACAATCACTTTCTGTATTTAATTGCTAATTTAACATAGATAATTAATTAAAAGATTAAAATTACCAAGTGCGACCAATTAAATTAATTTTCAAACAATTATTGATACATAACATAACCTATTACTATCGCATTATTGTAGATTTATTATTTTATAGTATTGTCACTGTGCTGAAGATAATTCATTACAAATACTTTACAATCCATTTTATTTATTTGTATCTCAAGCAAAATGACCTTTTTCAATACTTACTTTATCTTCAAATATACTACCAAAGATTTTTATATCATCATCATTATCATAACGTCACGCCTTTTACATGGGGGTAGGCAGAGACTAGAGTACCAATTGCTTCTATCCAAACATACTTCCTTTCATATCCATTTTTACAGTAAGCCTAATTAATTTTAATAGGCGTTAGTCTAAGCTAGAATAGTTAAGAAAAACGAAGTAGAATCTAAATTTTGTTTGGCCTTGACTGCTAAAGTAGTACATACATATTTTAAGTCATTGAACTCTATATTCGGATGCGAATAAAGATGGAAAAAGTTTCTTACAGAGGAACATTAAGAGGATACCAAAATAGCTTCGTGCATTTTTCTACGTACGAAGTTTTCATTGTTTCTTTAGATTGAATGGCTAGAGCTCTAATTTTTAAGTATATGTTTTTTCAATATATGATCTAGGATCGCATACACTCAGAAACGCGATTGAAAAAAGTTTTCTCGATAGAAAATCTTAGCGAAAAAACCTCTCTCATTTTTTATTTTTTTCATTTGTCGGTCTATTATCGCGTATTAACTAAAGAAATAACTTTAAAAACATTAGTAACTATTATATATAGAAACACGTAAATCAGAATTAAAATATATTTAGTATATTTTGAGTAAACAAAAAAATATCCCTAATTCTTCATTTTCTATACCTACTAGCTGTGTTAATATGTACATGTCGACGATAATATTGATGTAGGCCCTTAAAGTAAATAGTTCGCTGCTTGTCGGAAAAAGATTGCTTTTATAAAGAGCACGCCACACGCTTTTCTCTCTGAAGACTAACTTTTGAGAGAAGAACGTGAGTGTGAACGTGTTGAGTTAGTAGCACTGCTTTACACCTGTAACTACATTATGTATTATTTCCAGAAAAAGGAAAATAATAAGAAAACATACAACTATTTCATATATCTTCTCTAATATATAAAATTCACGTGTCACAGTGTTAGTTACCGTACTCCTCCGAAACGGCTTTACCGATTTTTACCAAATTTTATATGCGTATTCAGTAGGTCTGAGAATCGGCTACTATCTATTTTTCATTGATACATAACATAATAATATGGCAAAATAACGTTTGCCGGGTCAGCTAGTATATTATAAAAATGTGTCAGAGAAATTTGTAAAAAATACAGCTACGATATTAAAACAAATGTCGATAAAAATCTAGATAATACTTTCACAAGAACATTTATAGAATTGTTAAGAGGCTATAATATTTAAGTATATATATCTATACATACAACTAGTAAGTAAGTGGATAAGTGGGTGTTATATCGGTGTTTGACAGAAATACATACATTAACATCATTTAACAGTATTACATGAACGCAGCTATGCATGAACACTCATGTTTTACGACTAATTTTAAGAATGTATTACATTCTTAAGAGGATACCAAAATAGCTTCGTGCATTTTTCTATGTACGAAGTTTTCATTGTTTCTTTAGATTGAATGGCTAGAGCTCTAATTTTTAAGTATATGTTTTTTCAATATATTATCTAGGATCGCATAAACTCAGAAACGCGATTGAAAAAAGTTTTCTCGATAGAAAATCTTGGCGAAACAAACTCTCAAATTTTTTATTTTTTTCATTTGTCGGTCTGTTATCGCGTATTAACTAATGAAATAACTTTAAAAACATAAGTAACTATCATATATAGAAACACGTAAGTCAGAATTAAAATATATTTAGTAGATTTTGAGTAAATAGGAAAAGTATCCCTAATTCTTCATTTTCTGTGCCTACTGGCTGTGTTAATATGTACGTGTCGGCGATGATATACGATAATATTGATGTAGGCCCTTAATTTGTGTCAACATTCTATTTGCAGTGTTTGTCACAAATATGTATATAAATAACGTATTATAACAGTAATTGTGTTATTTGTAACATTTGTGGTTTTACAAATAGATTAGATATAGGTGATATATGGATGCAATAAAAGTGTTGGTTACTATTAATAAATAAATAAATAATAAATATTCATAGACATTTCCACACAACGTCCTCTGGTCCCAAGCTAAGCTTATATGCTTGTGATATAGGTACCAGAATACGGATAGAATACATATACTACTTTTCTTTTGTAAATACATACTTATAATACATAGAAACACCCAGACGCAGTACAAACATTTGTCTGACAATTAGACAAATCACACAAATGATTGTCCCGAGCGGGAATCGAACCCGCGACCTCTTAATCGGCAGTCCGTTACATAAACCACTCAACCACGAGGCTCGTCAAATTAACATCTTTAATGCGAGATAAAAACTAAACTCTATGCCAATCTTGTTTGCGTTACGTACTAGACAAAAACATGCATCTGATTTCATGGGCATTCATGGGCTGATCTGTTACGTATAACAGAATTTTTGAACTAACATATTCTTGGAACTACAGACGTCAGTTATTCTTATTACCAAGAAATAAGCCACCAAATTCTTTAGACATTTTATAGTAAAGGCACTTTTTCCTCAAGAGAAAGATAAAACAAAACAACGCCAACAATAAAAATAGTAAACGTAAATATACACTCAAAAATATACACTCAAAGCCGCCTCACTTTCAAAAAAAGAGTTAAACTATGTTGTTACAAAGGTTAGCTGAATTATCGTAACTATAGATTATGTAGTATTTACTTTATGTATGTTTGTATGTATGTATATGTACCTATTGTGTATCTAGTATGTATTTTGTATGTATAGCGTACTCTGTATGTATGATATATATATTTTAGTAAGATCATTGTGTATTGTATGTAGTCTATTGACAGTAATTATAAAATTTATATAATATCACAGAATATACACCTACTTCATTTGTTTCTGCACCACCCAAGGTTGACTGGTAGAGAATGCCTACGGCATTAAGTCCGCCTTTATACAATCTGTTTGTATATAAAGTTTTAAATAAATAAATAAATACACTGTAAAATGTAGAAACTATCATACTGTTTAAATGATGAATGGAAATTTCCAAAACATTACAGCATTTAATTCATCAAGTCGCATCTATCACAGTAGGTATAGGTATAACATGCGCGTAATTTATTTATACATGATCGTATATCGTATATTAAAGCATCGTAAAACAAGCACATTCGTAATAAAAGAACGGTACAATAAAGCTGACCGTTCACTATTCTACCAGAAATCCTCTATCCGGGACTGCGATAGTGCTCATTACACTCACTATATATACGTACTCGTAAGTAAAAATTATAACTGAAACTAGCTGGCCCGGCAAACGTTCTTTTGCCATATAAAAAAAAAGTAAAAAAAAAATTTAAAAAAATGAACTGTAAACCTCACGGAGCCCGAGACCTTTCCAACGAATGCAAAACCGTGGAAATCGGTTCGTGCGTTCTGGAGTTATAGCGTCAGGAAGGAAAACCCGACTTATTTTTATATAGTAGATTAAATACGACTAGTGACACACTATGTCAGCGCACAAATGTAGACATTTTTTTCTCAATCATTCATTTTGTCCTTAAACACATTTTCATCTTGACATTTACTCAATTTTCAATAAAAATAAATAACAAATAACAAATATTTATTGCAATAAAACAGGTTTATACATTTATGTTAACTTAGATACACATTTTTTTTTGAAAACCCAGTGGCTATATACGAGTAAATATGTGAACTATTTCCCGTACTAGTTTTAAAACTGTATCACGGTGAAACAGGCTTCCTCATACAATATCTGGCTAGTTAGTTAGTTAATATACTTAGGCCTAGTGCTTTATATAATTTAAAATGTACAAAGATGTGCATAAAAATCAAGCAATGTTTATAAAAGGCCATCTGCATTAATTTATTATTTTTGCAAATGACTTGCTATGCTTTTACTAAATAAACTAAATTATAGTGGAAAAAATGATAGTGATAGTCCCGCTAATGGTTATCATTTTTTCCACTATAATTTAGTTTATTTAGTAAAGGTCATCTGTCTTAAAATCCTGCCATGAATGGTAGTCTTAAGTGTATAGTGGTGTCCACTTAGGCAGAGTGTGTGGGCAGACAAAATGACATCGCGTATTCGCATAATTCATTTGCATATATACAATACACATGGACATTGATCTCTTGCAACAAGCCATTTGTTCTCAACAAAAGTCAAGGATGTTTTGAAATGGGACACTCGGCTTTCCATAATGGCTTTCTTATACAAGCTGTGAAATTTAAATTTTTAATGAAGCATCTTTAAACAGCAAAAAGGAAAATTCCTGTAATTTTCAAATTAAATACGTCCAGTGTAAATAAAGTGAATCACGAATGTCGAGACGCGGGAGACGTATTTTTAGAAGAACACGATATAAACTTTTACGATATCAATTATTTTTTATCGAAATTTAATGAAAAATATGTTATGTCTATTTTTACCATATTCAGCTATTATATTAGTCTTCATAACTTCTATTTTAATAACTTAAAAATCTTTATATTTGACACTTGCGCGACTCTGTTAAATAAATATATAATATCGTCTAAATCCGTGAAAAGTGGTTTCATTTGAATATCTTGAAATTTTTTCTGTAAAACATAGATATGCTGCCATATAGGCCACTAGCTTATGCCCGTAGTAGGTATCACCCGCCTTTATAGTTATTGAGCCGAATTTTCACCAAACCTTAACAAATTGTACCAAAAAGCCATCCTCTTGAAACATTCTATTTATTTAAAAAACCGCGTCAAAATCCGTTTTGAAGATTTGAGCTCACATAGGGACATACATACAAAAATAACCACTTTGTTTTATAATAGGAAAGCTAAGGTATCGGATTACTAATACCATGATTTCCTAACAAAATTAATATTGTTAATTATACCACGTAGAAAAGAAAGTGGCATATCGTTCCGTTTTCCATTCTGTTTGAGTTGTTAATATTGCCTCACCACTTTTTGTTTTACATAACGCGATTCGTAATTAAGTGTTTGCTTAGCTGAATTATAATATAAGTAAAAATAGTAAAGAGAAAACCGCTAACTCCTCACTTCCATACCCAAATGGTTAATTTATAAAACATATAAATTCTCAAACTCCTCCACATTACATCTCAGCTTCATAGCAAATACACAAACTATGTTAATGATTGACTAATACTGCGTGAACAAATAAACACAGACGCGTTTACGTTTTTATGTTGTGCAGTTATTAAAATGTAGAATTAAGTACATATTTTTAACTATTTTCTTGTTGAAATAAGTTACGCTCATTTGACATCTCGGCCTATTAATGCCTTGCTGTCACGTACTGTATGTAAGGCACGGGCCTCCTACACTTCGGGAGGGTATTTGCTCTACTATGCCGAACCGAACTGACCAAGTATGATGCCATAGGGTTTACTTTCGAGTTGTCTGTCTCTCATAGAAGATGTTTATCTGTTTAATATGTTTCTTAGCTGATTTTTACAGCGACCTGGAGAAGTAGAACACAGAAAAAATGCGTTGGTGATACTTGCTTTCTTAAAATAATTTGCTTAGTTCAAAAACTAACAAACACGCTTGAATATCCTGAATTTATTTTTAAAATAATTGCATTATCATCGGTCCTTGATATGTGCGCAAAATTAAAAGTCAATCCAACTATTGCAAGTGGGTGAAAATAGCGTTCTAATATTTCGTTACATAGAATAATAATACATTGATAGATACATACCGAGCTTATAAAAGCGTGTTAAAAACGCAAAGTGCTACAACTGACACTGGCTTAAACAAACGACGCGCGACGGACAATGTAATTTCATTGATAACTAGAATTTATAAAATGTAAATCACACTAAGTTTTTAGATATAATTTTAAAATTAAGTAGTCGTAAGTATCTCTATCGCAACTGTCTTGAGCAAGGACAACCATTCATTTAGATATTGTTACAAAATACTTGCGGATTGAAAAATAATATAATGCAAATCAGATTACTCAATTACGAATATTTACTACTCATTTCATATAAAATTGTACGGAAAATGAAATAAAACACTGTCGAAGTTCCGAAATGTTTTTCATGATAAAAATAGTAATATTAATAGGTATTATAGAACCATACATGGTATGACCTGCCAACCCAACCTTTAAACCGAAATGTCAGTTGTGTCACAATGAAATATACAGGTGCAAATATCAATCACACGAATGTCATTGACAAAGCATGATTCATACATCTTTTGAATTAAGTCGTGTAGATCTTATAAAAATCCTGGATTTTTTTTTGTATTCTCTACTCTGGTACTCTGAGCCTGATCATGTACCTGTAAAAGGTGGCCCCATAAAGAGGGTAGGACATTAGGCCCTTTCATCGCGTGTACGTGGTCTCTCCCGCTTGTTGAGTGGCCTTCTGCCACATTCGGTGCAGAAGGTCTCCCGACCTGCCGTGCAAATCCTGGATGTTTACTAATGTAAACTTACTAATCTGAACTATGGATGTAACGAACCTCAAGAATAACATGGCTAAAGTAATAATTAAAGTAAACACGGTAGCTTTAAGCATGTGTAAAACCACGGGTGTTTGCTAGCAAAAAAATATTTACTTTAATATACTTTATGAAAATAATTAATTTTGGTTTAGTTAAATTATTTTAAATTTTATTAATATTTTTAAATTAAAATTTACTAACCTCGCTGAGTGTAATTAACTTCACCAAGCATTCAGCACTGCGATAGAAAATATAACAGTAATGTTATAAACACGCATCGACAACTGTCTAGTCGAAAGACATAAAATTATGTAATAAACATTAAATATAAATTAGCATTTAACATGCTGCTTTTCAAATAATTCTTATAAAACATGGTGACCTATTAGTTGCGAATAACTATTTTAATGTAATCGGAAGTATTATGTCACTACAGCTTTAAAATAATGCAGAGAAAAATAGAAATGCTCCTATGCTGACGACCATCTAATGTTCAAAGACGGAAAACTTGAAACTAAATATATTTATACACAATTGGTGAAAAGACAATTAAATCCGTAGGTAATAATGTTTCAGATTTAGGTAGCAGAATCATAGCCCTGAATTATTCATAGTGAAAGACTGCCATTGGAATAGTCGTAAATTAGGTATGTATGTAATTTAAATAACAAAAGTTCAAATTATCTTCTTGTGTATTAATATGGCGCTTTTCTCTCTCTCTCTCTCTCTCTCTCTATCTGTGCATGGGCCTCTTCCACTTTGGGACGAATTATACAGACCTGTCTTCTCCACTCGGCACATGCTCGTCCTGAGCATGTGCCCAGTGTAGATATAATATACTCTCTAGTACTCTCTAGATTATAATATACGATTTAGCTAATATTACATAGTTGACCTAGAGAAAGCAATTTCCTATATTTATTTACGATGTTTCAAAACCGCATAATCATTACAAAGATCTTCTTTTCTCAATGAGGATGTTATGATCGTAAATAAATTAAAATTAGATATGTGAGTTCATTGTTTGCTTTTATATCTTTAATGGACTTTAAAAATAAATTAAATTTACACAAATAAACATAACAGTAACTAATACATATTTGTTTTTCATTATGTCAATAAAGGTATGCCACCTTGGATTCTGTAAGAGATGGGGGAAACTAAGCATGTAATATCCTTAAAAGATGGAGAACGGACAACGTAATCCTATATCAACAAGCCTAGTGAGCATGGTCTTAGAAACCAAATACTAAACTGAGAATAACTGAAATTGGTCAAGGACTAGAATAGCAGAACTCAATTTTCGATGTCTAGCGCATTAACCATTAAGAATTCACGACCGATAGTTTCTAGTGAAATAGTTAAATAGTTTATAGTGACTGCCAAATTACAAATAGATAATTGTCTAATAGATATACTAAATACTATTAAGAACAATGAATCATGTTCATGACATTTAAAAGTCATGATGAGAACTAACGATTATTATTTAAGTTAGTATTATAATTTTGTAATATTATCTTTTATAAATTGGAGTAAAATATATTATCATTAACTTTATATTCTGTAATTTCATTTTTTAACTCGCAACTTCGTACCTGTGGAATTTATTAAACAAATGATATAAACCACTAACGATTAACAAAGCGCACGCAACAGAAGCTGAGTCACTGATGCTTCGCTCCTATTGGTCGCAGCGTGATGTTATAATATAGCTTAAAATGTTCTACGATATCTACCTACTACCCAACACAGAAATAATTTTCATTTTGAAACAGTATATTCTGAGATTAACGCGTTCAAACAAACAGACAAACTCTTCAGCTATATAAATGTTAGTATAGATTAAAAAGTTAAGGGCCTACATCAATACTATCGTCGACATGTACATATTAACACAGCTAGTAGGTATGGAAAATGAAGAATTAGGGATATTTTTTTTGTTTACTCAAAATCTACTAAATATATTTTAATTCTGATTTACGTGTTTCTATATATAATAGTTACTTATGTTTTTAAAGTTATTTCATTAGTTAATACGCGATAATAGACCGACAAATAAAAAAATAAAAAATGAGAGAGGTTGTTTCGCTAAGATTTTCTATCGAGAAAACTTTTTTCAATCGCGTTTCTGAGTTTATGCGATCCTAGATCATATATTGAAAAAACATATACTTAAAAATTAGAGCTCTAGCCATTCAATCTAAAGAAACAATGAAAACTTCGTACGTAGAAAAATGCACGACGCTATTTTGGTATCCTCTTAACATCAATAAAGTCATAAATATAAGTAAATGATCTATAGAGTTTTTTTCGTCGTCTTTAATCTTTTTTTCTTCTCAGATGGGCAACCTATTGGACACGGATCTCCTCCACTCCGTCTAATTCGGTATGCCCCAGAGGCCAGGCCGCGTTGGAACATAGTTCAACTTTGAGTTTCCCTTCTCCCTTGAGGTTATTATCTGTTTACATCATCTCTTAACTAAATATAACAGCTCCTTGATATAAAAATGGAGTGGTGACACTCGTATTTTCTATCACACGGATTTTATGTTTTATTAATCTTAATATAGGCCCTCTAATAAAATACGATCCACAATGGCGTGTTGTTACCTACGCGTATGTATGGAAGCGAATGTTGGGTGTGGCAGGAGAAGCACAAAAGTAGAATAAATGCTGTAGAGATGCGCTCTTTGAGAAGTATGTGTGGTGTGACTTTGATAGGAGAGGATAATGCTGGGAGAGGACGTCCGAGAAAAATATACTCCGATGTGATCGCCGGGATACTCCAAAAGGGGCAAGTGCGTAGCACTTACAACCGTCGGGCATGTATGACCAGATGTATGAGTGTGGATGAAGCCAAGGAAGTATGCTTCGATCGTAACAGATGGCGCTCTATAGTCTCTGCCTACCCCCATGGGAAAAAGGCGTAATGTTAGGATGATGATGATGATAATAAAATACATAATCTGACGCAAGTCACACAGTAATAAAATGAATCATATATTTATTTATTCAGACATTTGAATAAATATCATTTAAATGCTCACCTATCCAATTTTTAATAATAATTACCTGCAACAAAAATAAAACAATAATTAGCTTAAAAATACGTTTAGATAATAATATGAGCTATCTAGACACGTTGCAGCGCGTCAAGTTCAACTTGTGATAAACACGTTCACACACTGTTGCGTAAACTTTATCACTGTAAAAATGTTATATCTATTGTAGACTTACGGTTAAGATTTTTAACTCATTATCATTATACCGCCTTTTCCTATGGGGATAGGCGGATATTGTAAATCGCCATGTGTCACGATGTAAACACGCTTCGTAAGTAGGTATATGTTCTACTGCTAATTTTATAAAAGCTATAGTTTAATACGCTAAGGGTAAATGTTTGTATTTTATACTGTATGGATCTTATATGCCTCCATTTTTGTTCTAAAATTAATTCTAATAATAAAATTTATTATATTATGTATTCTATGTATTTGTAAAAAGAAAAATCTGCGCATAACTGGAGCTATTTTAATTAATAGAACTGCTATTAGATGGCTAAGGAAACATAACACCGTTGCAAATAAGTTTAAACAAAAACCTTTACTTACACCCACCCATTAGCTATAGTTGTTCTACTTACCGTGTGTAGAGCCTACATAAAAGGCAAACAACATTTGCATTCAGGTGACCAACAAGAAAGGTGTGTAGGTGTGAAACAAAATGTATTGAGTGAATTTTAAGCAAGGATAAGTTATATCCATATTATTTATATATAGCAAGTATCTTTTCTAACACTTGCGCGACTCATCTGTTTAAATAAAACTACTTTTTACCGATTTAGATGCGTATATTTGATTTAAATTTTGGCCCGACGTTTCGGAGACTTTGCAGTCACCATGGTCACGGGTGAGATTGAGCTGTAATGTGTCTTCTACGATCAGTTATTACAGGGTTTACCCACATTCGTAGTAACTGATCGTAACAAATATACGCGTCTAAATCCGCAAAAAGTAGTTTTATTTAAGCAAGTATCTTCCTTAATTAACATTGTTGTGAAGAAATTCTAGCAGTTTTGATCAATTTAAAAGATTCCTACGTACTTAAATAGTTTGATTAGCTTTTGTATACCTTCATAATCCAAAAATGCTCCATTAGTACTCTTTTATATTACATTTAGTACTCTTATATATTACTCTGTGCTAGTACTCAGTACCGACACTACCGGCAAGCTTTACAAACTGAAAAGCATTTCTTTCGCTTTACTACTCTCTCTAATATAATATATTACATATTATGTACGTATGAGCATAACTTTTAGTTTCAAATTTCCTTCTGTAATAACTCGTAAACTGATTCCAAACATTTTACTAAATAAAATTAGAATGCTACATAAGTAACAGTGAATTTGCTCGTACATAATATATAATATTATGTAGTTAATTTGACAATTTTTTGTCATTATTCTTCCCATACTATAGTCTAATATATTAATGATTGAAAAAAAAATCCAGAATATAAGTTATTTAAATACCATTACGGTCAAAATCAGTAACCAACTAAAGGTAACAAAGATTTCTAGTTAGCTAGTTTAAAAAGAAAGTTGTTCTAAGTCGCATAAAATCATCAAGCCATGTTTAAATTGCTTGCCTTTTGAGATACTCTAAAGCAAGACTAAATCGCCATTTTAGTACAGTGGATAGTTAGATTAACTGTTTTAAAATTGTACTAAAATGGCGATTCAGTAATATTATAGAGCTAAACAATTTGTTAATTGTTTGTTTATTTGAACGCGCTAATCTCAGGAACTACTAGTTTGGACTAAAACTTTATTTCAGTGTTGGAGGGAACATTTAGCGAGGAAAGATTTGGGGTCTTATTCATATTGACTTATCGGAAGTTTTAAACGGAGATTTTATCGGAGAGATAAAAAACGTTTTATCGTAAAAAGACTATTATGAATAACAAATTTGGACAATTTTCGCGAAACGATTTTAGCGAACTTTTAAACCTACGATAAGTCATTATGAATGAGGCCATTAATCTATATAAAATGACGTTGCGACCAATAGGAGCGAAGCATCAGTGAAAAATGAATTTTTACAAATTCCACGCGTACAAAGTCGCGGGCAAAAGCTAGTTATATAGATATGGTATTACGTAGGCAGATACATATACAGCTCAATACAAAATAATCGACACAACGCTACCGATATTGACCTGAATTGTGAAATTCAGAGCATGACGAAAATACGCACATCTGATCACTGCATTACCTAATGTTTTAAATGTTATTAATACCAATATAAAGAGCATATTTTTATTAGTCAAACGAAATAAATATTTTAAGAGGATACCAATATAGCTTCGTGCATTTTTCTACGTACGAAGTTTTAATTGTTTCTTTAGATTGAATGGCTAGAGCTCTAATTTTTAAGTATATGTTTTTTCAATATATGATCTAGAATCGCATAAACTCAGAAACGCGATTGAAAAAAGTTTTCTCGATAGAAAATCTTAGCGAAACAACCTCTCTAATTTTTTATTTTTTTCATTTGTCGGTCTATTATTGCGTATCAACTAATGAAATAACTTTAAAAACATAAGTAACTATTATATATAGAAACATGTAAATCAGAATTAAAATATATTTAGTAGATTTTGAGTAAATAAAAAAATATCCCTAATTCTTCATTTTCTATACCTACTAGCTGTGTTAATATGCACATGTCGACGATAATATTGATGTAGGCCCTTAATAGTCAGTCTTTTCGGAAAACCATAATACTTTTAAGATAATAGCGAAAACAGACGCAAATGTACTCATAATGATAAGATACTTATTATACAATTAAATCGTTGTTTTTGTATGTATGTCCCTATTTGAGCTTATATCTTCAAAACTGCTCAAGGATTTATGGATTTTAATTATAGAATTTAACGAATTTAAAGACTGTATGGTCAGCACATACAATAAAATAATGTATGTGTTAGTATATCAATATTATCACAAGAAGGCATTGTCCTTCAAACAAGTCAGGTGCGTGGTACTTACAAACTCTTTATCACTCACAACAGTCATAACTTCGATGTATGAGTTTAAGTAAAGTTAAGGAAGTATATTTAGATTATAGTGGTTAATATTCTATAGTTTCTGCCTACCACCATACGAAAAAGTCGTAACTGTACCTAAAATCACCAATTGGGTCTATTCAAAGCTTTTCCGGAAGATAAGACCGATAACTTCATTCGTTCATGTCCCGAATAACATAATGTGGGTACAACAACGTCTATTCTATGCTAAAATGCGCATATGCAGAAGTAAGAGTTCCAATAAAGAGCAGTTCAGTGAACGAGTTTGGATGCAAATAATTTTTTTTTTATTAATATCTATTATATACAATTAACTATTTTCATTAGTGTAACATAATGTAAAAGATAACAGACTGTTTAAATTTACTTAAGATTTGAAAGTACACAATAATTATAACACATGCAATTATGAAATAGCGATATGAATTAATATTATATTTAAGCTGTTTTAAAGATCGCATGATAATTTTAATACCTACAACTTTTACGATTTACTTAATGCTGTTGTAAAAATAACCAAGCACGTTAACAAAATGTTTTAAAATATTGCCTGTTTTCTTTGTAGATATTGCCGTCAGAGGAAAGAATTTTTTTCATAGGGTAAGGTTTTACCAAAAAAGAAATTGATAGAGGCATCGTTATACTCTTCATCTCTAATATGGCGTATACAAACAAAGAAACATTAACATAAAAAAATGAGTTTATTTATATCGCGTATATATAAATAAATTATAAACGATAAAACAGTTCATGAAAATAAAAACTTATTTAAATTTAATCAACCGTTATTTAAGTGTGTTAATGTTGTTTAAATTAATTACCTAGAACTTGTATATAGTAGGTTTTTGAACTTGTTTTATATTACCTCATTCGTGTCAATATTGTTACGTATCTAGTTATATTATGTACCTTTGAGGGGTCACCGACACAATACGACGTTTGTATGAGCAATGTATTGATAATATAATTGTATAAGAATTTGCAAATATCTGTATTTAGTAGGTCATTTACATATACATATATACAGTAGTATGTAATAAGTAATATAAGGTTAATAGTGTGACACCGTGACACAAACCGTGTGGTGATGGAGTAAGAATACAAGTGTGACCACTCCATTTCTTTCCCAAGGTTTTATAAGAGCTAGCTAAGGGATATTATCTATAAATATAACAAATCTGTAGAAATTTTTTTTTGTATACTGAATATATTTTCAAAAAAAGTAGTTAGATGGTTAAGGGATAAACAACAGAACCCATTTCCAGTATTTTTGAAATTTTTGTCCGTTTCTCTGTTTAGATGTTTGTCTGTGCTGTGCACGCATCACGTAAAATGTGCGACACTTATGACTGTAAACGCTATAATTGTGCACTACTCAAGGTAATAATAATTACATCTACAGAGTCGTACAATCTTTACCTACCATTATTTTTTTCAGCTAGGCTCCGTGTCTATAGAAAAGATATCTGTCCCAAAGGCAGAGAGCGTGTATATTGTAGAGGTATGGAATTAAACGTTATAACTTGTATACGACAAAATCGAATATACCTATATCTTTGTTAGCATAATATATTTAGAACTACACTTATCAAGTTAAGAGAACTTTAGTTTACGACGTCTAATGAATCAGTCGAGGAATGGCTGATATTAGTATCTAAACACAGTTTTATCTAAGCAAATAAATTAATTTGAAGTGTTTTCTGTGGTATTTTACTAGTTTTAACACCCAAACGAGTATTTTTAAAATCGTAATGACTTGGCTTGATTCGAATTTTTAATCGTTTTGTTTTTATCTAAAATCGGTTGAAACTTAATACCTACGGCGAAACTTTTGTACATTGCTTTAGAGTTTAGAGCATCGTAACAGTCTAAGAGACAGTATAACATTGACCTTCATCCATATAATAACCATGATGAACATTATTTTATCACTTATTGTTAGACTTGTCTTTCGAGCGATACTAACCCCTCGGGATATTTCAGATACACCCATTCTCCTACGGATCCCCGAAATACCGAGTATAGCCCTCTCCAATGCATGCTGTGCAACAGACTTGTCAATTTATGTCTCAGATTGAAAGTGATACCATCTTTAGTCTGCAAAAGGAAATCCGCGAATCACTTCCTTAAAGAGCTGTTTATTTCGAAACGGTTGTTTCTGATGTAACATGGTTGTTATAGTTTTATTTCTTCATAATATATATTATGTATAGCATAATATAGTAGTTATAGTAGTTATAGTAGTTATAGTAGCATTATTTTAATGATGTTATATGATTCTTCATATAACATCATTAAAATAATGCTACTATAAATATTGCGGTAATGTATGTATGTTTGTGTACAGCCGACAGTTAGGATGTTTTACTTTCATATGAACTAAAAAGTTGTAGGTCAGTTAGTGATTCAGATCGTATCTACTAGATATTATGTATATTGACGTGTTCTTCGTTATTTTAGTAGAAATTACATAATTATATTATAATATTTTCTAACACTTGCGCGACTCATCTGTTTAAATAAAATTACTTTTTACGGATTTAGACGCGTATATTTGTTTTAAATTTTTTTACTATAAAATATATCATATTACATTGTGCTCATACTACATAAAATCAATTCTAAAAGAAAAGAAAAAAGAAACATAAAAACTTTAATAGAGAAGACGGTTGGAATCTGGCACCTAGTTGGGATCCTGTAATTAGTTTAATAAAATCCAAAACACACTCGGTTTCAAAACAGCAAGACACCGTTAGAATAGAATGAATAGAGTACGTGGATACATAATTTTAGAACAAAAATGGAGGCATATAAGATCCGTACAGTATAAAATGCATTTGAAATTTTAAAATATTCGCATTCGCGAATGTGAAAAATCCAGCATTCGTTACGTCACTAATATATAATTTCAACAGTAAGTATACCACCAACATCCCTTTTCAGATTAACTAAATCCATCTAAAAAGTTGTCTGTAATAGATCGCAATATGCAATAATACCACCACCAATTGTACATGGTCTATTGTAACTCAACATTAGTAAACTGACAAGCAATTTAACGTATACAATACAGTGTATTCTGATCGTTTTTGAAGTTGTAACTTCCACTAAAATAATATAATCATCAATTGCGTTCAATACATATTTGTCGACCTTAAACCTCAAAACATTGGCATAATTATAGAGCACTAAAAGTAGACAAAAGTTGACTATCGGATGCGGAATTTTATTCGCGTGTTCTGCACAATTATGACCGAACAATTGTTTGACGCTTTATCGTCAGCATTCAAATTACGAAGAGCAATTTGTATACAAACTACCATTATCATACATTTTATCGTACGTACGACTGACCACGACCTTGCCACATGCACATAATAATATATTTATCAAATATTTATTTTTGCCACAGATCAAACAAAATTTATATATTCAATGTCAACAGCGGCATCGTTCTGCCACAGTTGTGATACTGCCTTTTATATTAGAGCTTGTCAGTTCAATGTCCATTGTACATCGACAGTTTTCAGTATATGTTCAAATAATTCGTTGACATTGTTGGTAATGAATCATCTTGAATCATCACATAATTTTTATTTAATGATGCTTTAATAGCTTCTGAATTGGTTAGTAGGCTTATACATTTTCTTTCGCAACTTGACCCTAGCAATGATAAAGTAAAAACTACGTAAATTATATTTTGAGCTTAAGACGATACCAAAATAGCTTCGTGCATTTTTCTATGTACGAAGTTTTCATTGTTTCTTTAGATTGAATGACTAGAGCTCTAATTTTTAAGTATATGTTGTATGATCTAGGATCGCATAAACTCAGAAACGCGATTGAAAAAAGTTTTCTCGATAGAAAATCTTGGCGAAACAACTTCTCTATTTTTTTATTTTTTTCATTTGTCGGTCTATTATCGCGTATTAACTAATGAAATAACTTTAAAAACATAAGTAACTATTATATATAGAAACACGTAAATCAGAATTAAAATATATTTAGTAGATTTTGAGTAAATAGGAAAAGTATCCCTAATTCTTCATTTTCTGTGCCTACTGGCTGTGTTAATATGTACGTGTCGTCGATGATATACGATAATATTGATGTAGGCCCTTAAATTATTAGATCTTATATTGGGGATGATTTTAATAATTGATAGGCATTAAATAACTCGTATGTCAAAAACAAACAGGATGGATACGGTACGATTATAAGAGACCTCTCTCAGAAAAATATTAAAATCTATACTGTATTGTAGTCTATTTTTATTTAGACAAGTGCCTATTTCCCAAAATGTTTGAATGGATAGTGAGTAGTAATAGCAGTAATAGACATAGACAAACATCTAAATGAACTAATATTGAATTCTGTAATCTGCCATAACGAGTTATCGTTAGAGGTGTTATGAAAATGGAAAGTTGTATTGCATACGGTTAACAGCTGGTACTAAGAGCCATTGTTCACATGCAAGCAAACATGTAACCTACCGTGTCATTGTGACTGATACTCACCTACGAAACTGGGTGAAAAACTTGAACAATGCCTCTGTTTGCCAATATTATGATGATGTTTTGTTTCTAAACGACACTGTGTGAACTAATGATAAGAATAAAGGTATGTTCGACTAGGCATAAATATTTATACGTTTACATGCAGTTTTATGACGATAGATTAGGGATTTTCCAAATATTTACCCTCTCTGTAACTTCTAAGGAGGATTGTGTGAGTGGCGTTAAGGGCCTACATCAATATTATTCAATATCATCGCCGACACGTACATATTAACACAGCCAGTAGGCACAGAAAATGAAGAATTAGGGATACTTTTCCTATTTACTCAAAATCTACTAAATATATTTTAATTCTGATTTACGTGTTTCTATATATAATAGTTACTTATGTTTTTAAAGTTAGACAAATGTAAAAGTAAGTATACCAAAAACTTGAGAGGTGCCGAAAGGAATTGTTATAAAATTTTATATAATTAATTATTATATAGTATAAGAGATACTCAACAATTCATAAAAACATAATGTATTATTATTATTTTTATGTTATGAGAGAGAGACAGACAGAGAAACACGCGCACGTCGCACTGCTTACAACTATAGCAAAAAGTGTCGTTACAACTTTTGGTCTTAATTTTTTCCGTCTAGCCCCCTTTAGTAACGATAATTTACGTGGTAACACTTGCTACCACGGACGGCGGAGTGGATAAGGAACTTCGTTCCAAAAGTATATATCCGTTTGGCTGGCCTATTAGGTTTATGAATGACTATAAAGTAACTGTGCTCGTGGTATAAACTTAGGTATAAAATGCGGGTGCGATCGAAATCGCCTCCAGACCAAGCGAAATGTTACAATATCCTAATTGCTGATCAACTTACTATTTAAATCATTTATGACCGTTGACGTTTTAGAGACCACGCTACCAGTCATGATAATAAATCAGTTTTATTTCTAGATAAAAAGAAACTTGAGAGATGTCAAGGGACACCGGCATGACATTCGACCAGTAAAGGAAATGTAATAAAATTTTATATAATAAATTATTATATAGTATAATAGATACCCAACAATTCATAAAAAGATAATGTATTACTATTATATTCAGGTTACGAGAGAGAGAAAGAGAGAGAGAGACAGACAGAGAAACACGCGCACGGCTTACACATATAGCAAAAAGTGTCGTTACAACTTTTGGTCTTAATGTTTTCCGTCTAGCCCCTTCTCGTAACGCGCGATAAAGAACTTTGTTCCAAAATCATATTACATGCGATTTTAAATTTGTTATATTATGACAATAGATTCAGTATGCAATCATAATCATAACATAATTTTATCTCATGACTTCAACTCTACTAAGCTTTTTTACATCTCGATAAAGCTATCTAAATTCCTTTATAAATGTTTAAAAATTCACAGCAGATTCATACAAGTAAACAACAGTCATCACTTTCAACGAACTATCTAGAAATCTCACAATCGTAGACCAACGTAAAGTGTGAATGATGTATAGAGTCAATATAAGACATATAGTACATTAAACACACAAGACTGAAAGTTGAACTGCAGTGACTTTCTAAATAAAAGTATTTCAACAAGCTTAACACTTAGGTGTCCTAAATGACTCAAATAAAACAACCTAGGTTTATTTTCGATATGATGAATGCTTATATAGTTTACTCTCTACAATACTGCACGCATGATCAAAAGAGCAAAGGACAAAAACATCCCTATTTCAAGGTCAATATTGGTCCCTTAATTGCTGTTCTTGGATTCGCACCGGACTCAGTCATTTCGAAAATATAAGAGTTGACACAGACATGACGGCTAATAGAAGACTGTGGAAGAAAAAGACATGTTGCGCCGCCCCCAAATAATGGGATAAGGGCAGAATGATGAGTCTACCATGCTGATCTAACGTCTCAATATAGAACTTCATATGAATTACATGTTCTTTTAAAGTTCTTCATTACCAACCTACCTAGCTGACTACCGCAGTCATATAATAGAACTAATTGTTGTCCGCAACTTCGTACGAGTGGAATTTAAAACCAAACCCTGAGAAATTATAAAAACCATATACCTGAACCACGCTACACTATACGCTGTTAAAAATATGCATCATATCCGTTACGCAATTTTGAAGATATTATAAGCTCAGACAGGGAAAGGGATACAGAAATAACGACTTTGTTTTATAATCTTATATATAAAAATCAATTGCTGTTCGTTAGTCTCGCTAAAACTCGAGAACGGCTGGGCCGATTTTGGTGATTTTGGTCTTGAAATATACGTGTGAGTCTAGGGAAGGTTTAAACGGTGACAAAATATATAGGTAGGTATCTAAAATTCCACGCGTACGGAGTAGCGGGCATCAGCTAGTAAGTAATAAATATGTTATGGTAGTACTTACTATGGTACCTACTACGGCCATAAATAGATACCGGTCAAAAACCTTTCTTAATTACTGAGAAAAACCATGACTTCTATTTTGACAACCTTCCCTCAATTAAAGTATATTGCAGCGATTGCTAAAGAAGTTTCGTGATAAAACACTATAATTTTGTACTGTGACCAATTTGAGGCCGCACCTTATAATATATTTACTTACCAATATTCTTAAGCAACAGAAATTAACGATGGTATATAATTGCGTACCTATATACAGTACTAATAGGCGTAACCGAGTGACATAACTATGCAATAAATGTTACGGTAATGTTAAGAAATGAAATGACTATCGTTTTGCTACTGAAATCAATTACAAATTATCTTTTATGTTATCTAATATACATGCTTTATGAGAAGTAAATATCATATCCAATATAAATTATCGAAACAAAATTGATTTACAATTGTACAGATTTGAAACGCATGTTTGTTTTATTTATATGCCTAATGAACCATTTATTTCAATGCATCAACGATACCAGAGATATAGCCTGGTGACAGATGACGGACGGACATACTAAGAAGTTTCAGTAACAGGATCCCGTTTAACCTTTGGTACAGAACTGTAATGAAATCATTTATTACATAGATTATTAACATTTTATGTCATAAGATACTACCGGGCCTACTAACAATGGACTGTCGCAAAAAGTGTACTGAAAATTTTAATAGAGATTTAAGGCCTCTTTCAGAATTGATATTTTGACACTGATTCGATGTATTGATAAGCATAACTTTTATCGATAATTTTTTCACAGAATAGGTGCTTAGTGTTTATATTATTATCTCGTAGCTAACTACAGCATGTAGAAAATAGATTAACAGACAAATTATTGTTCAATCCGACTTCGTAATCCATAAATCTACAGTCTATCTCTAGTTTAAACAGCAATGAATCTGGTTTAAACCAGTTTTGGTTGACGACAGGTGGAAGCAAATACTTGAGTTTGATCAGTGACCCATAGAGATACCACATGGTGATACTAAATACGGTAATGTCATTAATGTTTGTGGCAGATGTATGTTTAAACAGTATTCCACCTGTCTTTTTAATTAATTTACTCAGATACACTTAATATAGAAACGAAGTCAATTTTATACATGGACATTTTACACAACGTCCTCTGGTCCCAAACTAAGCTCATATGCTTGTATTATGCCTGGGTGTACTGCGTCTGGGTGTTTCTATCTATTATAAGTATGTATTTACAAAAAGAAAAAGTAGTACATATATGTATTCTATCCGTATTCTGGTACCCATAACACAATCATAATGAGCTTGGCTTGGGACCAGAGGACGTTGTGTGAAATGTCCATGAATATTTATTTATTTATTTATACTTTTATTTCTTATCTTTGATACCCTCCCTTTACTTTAAATGCAATTATGTATATCTATGTTTATTTTTATCACTTTCAGCTAGTCTGATACATAAAGACATCCTCATTAATTATAATAGATTGATGTAAAAGTGTGTGTTTTATAATATGAGACATATATTGTGTACTCGAATACGTCTAGACGGTATATACCCGTGGATGGTAACTGTAATATCTCAGAAACATTAGGACTGTTTAGACTTAAAAGTACTCATAGTATTCATTTAGTTACAACGTAGCTTTATTCATTCCATGTGAGGTACAATTTTCAAACAAATCATTAGGACAAATAATATGTTTTTATATTTTCAGCTATTAATATGTGTCATCGACCTGGGAGCATCGCACTGAATAGACGTGATCGCCAATTAACATATCTGTAACTGTGGATTTCATGATTGCATGTAATGGCGAAACGTATGTATCTCTGATATTGCTTTAATCGTATTAACTACACGCTTAGCTTTCTAATATATATTGCTAGTTTTATTATTGTGATAAACTTAGAATTTACTTACACGGCATTACGCTGTGTCCCGTCTCAGGGCTTAAACAATACACGTTAATCAGAGAAGATTTGATTTGATTGTAGTTCACTATACCATCACGGACTCATTGATATAGGTTTCTGTCATGAGTATTTTACCGCTTTCTTCTATTATCAAAGAACCCAATGGTTACTATAGCTGTGACACTGATGATTTCCAATTTAAATTTTTCCACAGCATTTTTCAATAGTTTCAGTAATTAGAACAAACTTCTCTGCTCATTTCGAATTTTCAGATTAAAACTGAATTGTCTGTTGTAAAATAACTTCTTAACCTTTACAGTGAGGTTAGCCTAGTATAATATACAATAGAATTGAGGTCAATGGCAACACAGACGCTGAATAACTTCTATCTCGCTGGTTAAAAACTCAAATTAGTTTTACAAATAACTGAAAACTTGCAGTACCTAATACTTTGATTAGTTCCAATACTAAAAACACGTTTTAAAATATTATTTTATATTATTACATTGTCATCGGTCCTTAAGATGTATGTGAAAATTTATATAGTGGGTGAAATACACTTTCAAAGATTCCGTTACATAATACATTGACAGATATGTTCCGCAATTAAAGCGTGTTAAAATAGGCTATGGGGCAGATCTATGCACTGCAGTAGCAAGTAAAATCTGAAGAATTATACCTAAAAATAACCAAGAATTTTATAATATAACGATTATGTATGATCTGTGTGGTCCCACGGTGATTGTTAAAAATAAGCGTAGGCATTATTTAAAATTACATGACGATTACATTTAAAGGTCTATCAATTATGTAGACAGCTCGACCTCGTATTAACGCCAACATCGTTTTAACTTGACAGACAATACTTCTCTATAAGAGGACATCTTAAGCTATTTTAGTCTATGACTGCACTTATTTGATGATCTTGTGACTTATATTTGTGTAGTATTAATTTGTGAATACTATGTATGAATACATAACATTGTAAATATATTATAATAGTATGTACTTGAACGTGATTTGTTCTGCTGCAATCTTTTAGAAATTACACCACAGTACAAAGTTGACGACAGATATTTTTTCCGTAGATATGGACGTATAGACTATTTCACATTTAATAAATCATTGATTTCACATCATAGTATTGTTGATTAGATCAATAATGAAATATTGTGTACCACGGCCTGCCCATTTCCGTTGTAAAAAGATATACATGGTATTGGCACGCGTCGCATTAGTTCACATTCTTAGAACAATACTTTGACAATAGGACCTACGTAAAGGATCTACGGAAAGGACATAAAATGTATGTGACTCTTCAATAGCAAAATATCGGCTTTTATTATCGCTTCTTGTCTATACTAATATCATAAAGCATAAGAGTTTGTTTGTTTATTTAAACGCGCTAATCTCAGGAACTACTAGTTTGAATTAAAAAAATATTTTTGTATTAGATAGTCCATTTATCGAGGAAGCCTATAGACAATATAATATCACGCTGCGACCATTAGGAGCGAAGCATTACAGGAAAATGTTGCAAAAAACGAGGAAAATTTTCTAAAATAAACGCGTATGAAGTCGCGGGCAACAGCTAGACTTACGTAAATGTTATACATAATTTATGGAAGAATGATAAAATAAAACAATTGATTTAATTAGTATTTATTTATGTCACAACCCTGTATAAATACATCCGCAAGTGGTGTAAAGCCGCACGTTGAAGTTGTCTAGGGATCCCTACGCCTGACAATGGAGAGATTCATGCTGATGAATTCATCATTTTATAGCTACTATTTATGTGGAGATAAAGGGATCGTACTGGAGCTGTTTATAAGCTTTATTTATTAGGGAGAAAACTATGAAGTTGTTTAAATCGTTGATATGTAATATTTGTAATGTAGCAGTTAGTGTGTGACATACATACACAATTGTTATAAGGACAGGATAACTATTGTATGCCTTGTAAAGGACAATGGTTACATCAATAAACCTGGACAATGGCAAGTTAGAATATTTTAGATATTTACCTATCTTTATTATATGTATATACCCATAATGCTCTAATAGTAATGCTTTGCTATTTGAGTAATTTCCCTCTGTGCAGCTCACTAATGTGTCACCGTTGGGCACGAGCTTCCTCCGCTTTGGTAGGGTTATGGTCTACTCAACCACGCTGACCGGACGCGTTGGCACAGGGTTGTTTTTCAGGTTTCGGACTCTCACAAAGAAAGTTATCTGTGTACAATATCCCTTAGCTGGCTTTAACAGCAACCTGGAAAGGAAAAGAGGTAATAACACTGGCATTTTCATCCCGTCACCACATGGACTAGTAATTTATGGCATGTTAATTGATCTTGTAGGTATTTTATTTTTAGTAATGCCCAAAATCCCATAGAATGGCAATATCTTTCTACAAGTTCTCATCAAGTTGTAGAAGATAAACAAGGGTATGATGATGACGTCTCAATTTATAAATATTGTCTTATATGTAATGTATTGTTTGTTGTCCATTTTTTACGTTGTACGTCGAACACAAACGTTTTTTTAAGTGGGACTAATTCACGAGTCAGTCTGTACAAAAAAGGTTTTTGTGTTGATTGTTATACTTTATGTAGGCATTTATATACGTTATACATATTTGTTTTTTTTTGTACTAAATTATTACGTGATATTAACTAATCTGATTAATTTAGGAAAGTTATATAATTTTATAATTCCTAGTCCTATAAACACTATTGTAATTAATCTAAGTATCATTACACCAATGATATTTCTATTACCATCCTATTATTTTATATATTTCCATCCTATATATTTTGACGGGCTTCGTGGTGGAGTGGTTTATGTAATGGACTGCCGATCACGAGGTCGCGGGCTCGATTCCCGGTTGGGACAATCATTTGTGTGATATTCATAAATGTCATACAAATGTTTGTACTACGTCTGGGTGTTTTCTATGTATTATAAGTATGTATTTACAAAAGAAAAGTAGTATATGTAGTCTATCCGTATCTGGTTCCCATAATACAAAAATAGAAATATAGCTTACTTTGGGACCAGAGGACGTTGTGTGAAATGTCCTGAATATTTATTTATTTATTATGTGTCCGTGTGATGACGAACTAAGAATGCAAGTAAAGTGTCACCAACCGTTTTCCTTCCTAGGGTACTGTAAAAACCAGCCAAGGGATATTGTACACTGATAACATCCTCTGTGAGAGATGGAAAACTCGTATATAAACTCTACATCAATAGCGCGGCATAGTGGGCCGCGCATAATACCCGTAGTACCGTAGTCCCAAAGTAGAAGATATCGTAGAAGCCCGTGCCGAACAGTAATTCATTAATGGGCTGGAGATAGAGAAAGATTCTATGACCAAAATTCAAAGTAAGCAGTAACAATTAATTACTTTAACTTCCAACATACTATTTATTATAGTGTTGTATGTATAGTTTTACATTCTAAGGTATTGTATATCAGTATTATTAGCAGTAAGGCAGTAGAACGTTCTCAAGGAGATCAAGGCAAGTATCTATTTGCAACGAAATCTGAGCCTTGAGGGCATAGTAATAAACAAATGCATAATTAAACTATAATTAAACAATACCTGTACGCTTCGTTGCATCAAGTGTACGTGATGTTTAATTCACATAACTTCCACACGATACGTAACGGTAATTGAATCTTGCTTTCATGTGTATTTACTCTGTACTGTTAGGAAGGCGACCCTGTTGGTGTTTTTAAAAAAAAAGACACAAGGACTTCTTGAACTGTTTAATAACCTTCAAAGTTATCGTATGACTCCACAACCGTCCACAATCGTGTCCCAGATCTGACTAACTAATTAAATGCATTGGAATAAAATGTAAACTATGTAATATGGAACAATAGGAATGATGCAATAATGTGCAATGCTGACTTAGCATTTACATGGTAATAACTAGGGATGTAACAGCTCCCCCTCTTAGACGAAGCATTATCTAAATTAAGATAAGCGAAGTCAGATATAGAAACGATTTGGAAGTCATTGGAATAGCAAAACATTGAATACATTTGAAATATAGAAATTATTACAATTAATCCTTAAAGTATAAACAACTTTTACATTTCATTTAAAACAATTATAGTAATTTATTTTAAACAATACTAAAATATAATTTGTAAAATTATTCAAATAGAATAAATATAAACGTTAAAGTACATTCTCATTTAATGTTATTGTTTAAAATTGTTCTTAGGAGCAATGATTACATAATATTTATTATTAAAATTAGAATACAAGAAAATGGAAAAATAGTAAAATTAATGTAAATAAAAGTTATTAATAATTTCTAAGGTTTCGATTTGAATCGGATTGGAGCTTATGGAGAGTGTTGCGAGTTTTATAATTAGAGATAGGCATAGGTAATGATCCTTTATTGGCATCAATATTTATTTCGAATACTGTGCGGATTTTTGATATTTTATCGGATTCAGTGATTTTAGGTTTAACAAGGGAATTTCCTATTTGGGGCTGGTTACCCTGGCGTGTAATTCTTCTTGTTACCGATTCAGTGGATACAGAGGATACAGCGATTCTTGGAGTAACGAGGGAATTTCCTATTTGGGGCTGGTTACCCTGTCGTGTAATTTGCCTCGTTTCAGATTCAGTGGATACAGAGGATACAGTGGTTCTTGGAGTAGCGAGGAAACTTAATGGAGAATTGGATAGAGGCGTTTTTTTTGTTCCTCGCTAGCTAGAGACATTGCATTGTCACAGTTAGTCAAAAAGGCTGGCAAGGTTTCCTTGTCGCCATTGTAAGGTTTAATGAATTTAGTTAAGAATACTAAAGTTATTTTATCAGACATTTCACCTTTTTCAGTTTTTAAAGACATAGTAGTAGTATATAAATTTTTTTAATGAAATAGTAAAAAAAACTTTGTGAATAGATAATAAAATTATTCGCAATATAAAATTTAAAACAAAATGCACAGAATGTAGAAAATAGTTACTTTACAATTTATATAAAACACTCACAGTATTGTAATCAAACACGCCGGTTTCATGTTGCAACAGGGCTAGCGCGGCGTCGATTGTCTTGCAATTCGGCGAATTCTTGATTCTCTTTCACACGGGAATAACGCGAAGCAGTAGATATTGAATGGGAATGGAATTTGAAGTTGAAAAATGGAGTGAGTTAGACCTGGTAGGTGCGGGCTGTAGCAATGCTCAGGCTTACCGTCGACCTCTTCTGTGTGGCTGTTCAGCTGGAGCGGGCTCAGGCTTTAGGCGCGGAGGCTTACCGTCGTCCAGGGGTTGTAGGTGTTGTTGAAGTATTGGTGCAGGCTCAGACACTGCTAAGGCTTACTGTCGACCTAATTCAACGGGTCTTCTCCCAAAAATTTTAAGGATGTGCCAATGCCGTTTGAAGGCTTTCTGTTTGACACATCCCACTTCTGACACCAGTTGTTAGGAAGGCGACCCTGTTGGTGTTTTTAAAAAAAAAGACACAAGGACTTCTTGAACTGTTTAATAACCTTCAAAGTTATCGTATGACTCCACAACCGTCCACAATCGTGTCCCAGATCTGACTAACTAATTAAATGCATTGGAATAAAATGTAAACTATGTAATATGGAACAATAGGAATGATGCAATAATGTGCAATGCTGACTTAGCATTTACATGGTAATAACTAGGGATGTAACAGTACGTTGTCTGGCTGAAATTATCTGAAACGCTTCCATTCGTTCAACCCATCGCATTTTACTTATGTACTACAAATATACCAGATGGTGGGTTTACGTTTAAAATTGAGGACAAGTAACTTTAGCCTGGCTAAATCGTTTCGTATCGTTTCATATGAAATATAACATGTATCATAAACACACATAGATACATTTTCACGCTTAAATAACACGGCTTCATGCCAGCTGAGTGATGGAGCCGTAGACACGAAATCAGGTAAATCTGTGTTATGTGTATACAACTAAACTTAAAATTTTAAATAGATATTACAGAGAAATAAAAAATCAAAATGCACCAGAAGTTACTTTAGAGCGTAATAGTTAATAGAAAATTAAAATGGTTCTGAACGCTAGAATATTTTTCTATTCATCGTTATGAACATAATTTAATAAAAACATCTAAGATTTACCTGACCTAAAAATAAATTTCTTATGTTAAAATACGCCCAAAATTGATTGCTGTAGATTAGTATGCATTTTGCAGTCGATCCTTTCTAAAAATATTGTATTCCAATCCAAATTAACAATTATTAAGACTATTATGATTAAATAAACATTATTTTTAATATCGTTACAACATAGACGTGTTTACGTGTATTGTAATGATTTCAACTACATCATTATTTTGGGTAATTGGGGCTTAAAACTGAGGTCTACACAACTGTAAACATCTAATAAAACTGTTAAATACTTAAATAATAACTAATTAAGTAAATTGTTTAGTTTTTTGGCAAGGCAACATCATCTACGTTTTTCAGATTAGTATATCAACATAACATGAGGGTCATCAATTTTAACCTAAATTCCACATTAATGAAATACGCAAATTGTTCTAAATGTAATATTGCAACAATTTTGATTTACTACAAAATACACTTAGCCTTAATTACGTTCAAATGTATGGGCACATAAAAATTCGCACAAATGCAACGTTCTAGAAATTCTTATTGTAAGTAAGGCCACAATAATATAAATATTTAAATATTAATCATGAATTATTGAGTTCACCCTAAATATGTGTGTTAGATTGTGTTGTGTAAGATTAATTTCAAGTATGCAGCTACTGCTTCTCTCTTTCCCCCCTTATTTAGGGAAAGGGGATTCCGTGTCAGGTAGCGAGGTGATTCCATTGCCATCTATATAGAATAGCCGGGGGTGGGAAAAGGCGGGGAACTCTAAAGAGGTGGATGAGTTATTCGACCAGTCCGGGGAGGCGTCAGCGGCAGACTGTTACTGAAGGTTGTGGAAGATTGCCCTCCTAAGAATGGGGAAAAATTACCGACGAAATGAGGGAATGGGACAAGACAAATCGGTAGACGAGAATCTCACGAGGGAAAAGGCAGAGGCTGCCGCGCAAGTATGCAGCGCTAACTTGTATGTATGGTTCTCAATGTGTTGTATGGACACCTATTAATAAGTATTCTAATAGAAAGGCAATGAAAGAAGAACCCCTTATATTCCCTAAGTAGTGCTAAAACTATATGGTAGATAGCAATCTACAGGCACAGGCAAAGGACCCAAGAAGGAGAACCTGGGAATTAAATAAATAGCATTTGTCTAGAAATACTGTTTATTAAAATAGCAATAGACGATTTTAACTGTATATTAATATTTGGTCCTACTCTGGCCATGACATTGGATCTAAGTGAAATCAGTGATATACACGAATCAAATAAAAAGAAAACAAAAATGCATCGTAAACATTGTTTCATATAGCTATCACGTTTTGACCTTCAGATTTCTAGTTCTGTCTAGGTCGCATGTAGATAACTGCAGTACAAAATTATGTTTCAGAAGTTTCTAGTCTTGGTATGTATTTATAATAAAATTGTTAACTTTTATTAACACGCTTATACTCGTACGTTCGGTACGTATCTTTCGATGTATTAATCTATGTAACGGAATCTTTAAGTAATTTTTACCCAGCAGTAGACGGATTGATCTGAAATTTTGCATGCTTATTATGGACTGATGACAATGCAATAGTTATAAAAAACATTCAGGATTTTCAAGCGTGTTTTTTAGTTTCTGAACTAAACAAATTATTTCTATTAGATACAGCAAAGAATTGTAGTAATTGTTTAAAAGTATTACTTACGCGTCTCAAAATATAAATATCATAATGGATTAAAAAATGTATCATTAAACTTTGCAAGTGTTGTGGTTACGTAACTCCGTTACTTTTAAGTATTTAGTGAGTGTGTCGGAAATATGTTTTTAAATTAACAAAACATAACTATTTAGTGAATATAATTGCTCGTAGATATAATGCTTCGTTCTGTTAAATATTTGAATTTGTAATATACTAGCTGTTGCCCGCGACTCCGTACGCGTGGACTTTAGGAAGGTTTCATGAAAATCTATCCATACATCCAACATTAAGGGCCTACATCAATATTATCGTCGACATGTACATATTAACACAGCTAGTAGGTATAGAAAATGAAGAATTAGGGATATTTTTTTTGTTTACTCAAAATCTACTAAATATATTTTATTTCTGATTTACGAGTTTCTATATATAACAGTTACTTATGTTTTTAAAGTTATTTCATTAGTTAATACGCGATAATAGACCGACGAATGAAAAAAATAAAAAATGAGAGAGGTTGTTTCGCTAAGATTTTCTATCGAGAAAACTTTTTTCAATCGCGTTTCTGAGTTTATGCGATCCTAGATCATATATTGAAAAAACATATACATACTTAAAAATTAGAGCTCTAGCCATTCAATCTAAAGAAACAATGAAAACTTCGTACGTAGAAAAATGCACGAAGCTATTTTGGTATCCTCTTAAGTATTTTATATTGTCGCGCCTAATTATTTTTTCGTCATATCTCCCAAGATATTCATTTAAATTGCAGGCTGTAAAAAGCAGTTATAATCTATATTAATTGCGTAAGCTAATTAAGCTGTTTAATTTGATCAAAAATATTATTATATACACATAAATAGCTTTTGAATTTAATATTTTTTTTGACATTTTTATGGGTACAGCGGGTTTCCCTTGAAAGATATACTGTATATGCCCTCGCGGATTTTTTTGAAGAACTATAGGTAACAAACAATTCCTCCATACATTATTTTGTTGTAGCTCGGGCGCGTCCGTATTTCTCGACAAATTTAATCATATCTCATCCAATATACAGCAAACCTCAATAAATTATACGACAAAAGCCATCCTCTTGTATCATTCTATCTATTAAAAAAAACCGCATCGAAATCTGTTGGGTATTTTTGAAGATATAAGCTCACATAGGGACATACATACAAAAATAACGACTTTGTTTTATAAGAAGTAAAGAAGATAAAGATATCAAATACTAATAAGTTACAAATATTTATAAACTTTGCTCCTGAACAATTCTACATAAAAAAAAAGAATCAAAATCCGTTGCGTAGTTCACATAGGGTCATACAAAAAACGACTTTACTTTATAATAAGTAACGATACACCGCCGTAATAAATATATGACGAGCTTCGTGGTGGAGTGGTTCATGCAACGGACTGCCAACCACGAGGTCGCGGGTTCGATCCCCGCTTGGGACAATCATTTGTGTGATATTTATAAATGTCATACAAATGTTTGTACTGCGTCTGGGTGTTTACTATGTATTATATGTATGTATTTACAAAAGAAAAGTAGTATATGTAGTACACAAGCACAAGCATATAAGCTTAGCCTGGGACAAGAGGTCGTTCTGTGGATATGTAAAAAGAAAATTATAACCCAGAAAATCTCGTTCCTTAGCTGTGAAATCCTCCGCATCTGGTCATCATGTTTATTTTCATTGAAAATAATCGCTGGCAATAGAACTGTATAGATCGAAAACATTTACGAAACGTTTACAAATACGATGGATATTCCAACAAAAATATGATTTATTTCGCTAAACCACATTTCATTCAACAAATCGAGGTTGTATAAATAAAGTAAGACACAGTTTGTAATGTAGATTAGACAATATTTACAAAAGCTTATATGTGTGTCCTTGAGTCATTAAGTATTATAACAAATTTGAGTACTGATATCTACTTACTATTAAGTAAAAACTAATTTTTAATAACGTAAAATACCCCCTAATTAAGTAATCGTTATTAAAATAAAGTTGTTATTTCTGTACGTGTACCACGTAAGTACAAAAATATCCTCTTGAACCATTCTATCAGCTAAAATAACCGCATCGAAATTCGTTGCGTAGTTTTAAAGATAAAAGCTAACAAGGGACATACGCACAAAAATAAATTAACCCCCGTGTGGTGACGGATTAAGAATACAAGTGTCAACACCCCATTTCCTCTCAAGGGTGAGGTAGCTGTAGCTTAGGGTTATTGCACATAGATAACATCCTTTGTGAGACACGGAAATCTCGAAAATAAACCCTGTGCCAACACGCCTGGTCGACGCGACACAGTAGACCATAATCCCTCCCAAAGTAGAGGAGGCTCGTGCCCAACAGTGGGAAGTAAATGGCCTGGAGAAGAAGAAAGATAACACTGCCATGTCATAATGGCTATAAATTAACCTGTAAATATTGATAAACAATACCAGTACGTTATCACTTTGGTTAAAATTAACTTAATATTCTGTATCATAAAACTGAAAACGTGATATACGGAGTTTCAGGTGCGCCCTAAATTAATTGTTACCTACATTGTTAAGCAAATACATCATATACTCGTAAATGCAACCAACAATGAATTGATGCCCACATAATAAAACAGCGATATTCAAACTGGTTACACAAGGAAGTGCTGAACAATAAACGCTTTACCATTTCCTATACGGAATGTCAAATGACTAAAGGATTATAAAATGATAAATAACAAAGCGTAATTAGGGTTCCTTACCAAAATGTGAAACAGAACCCTAATATTGAAACTTTGCTGCCCGTTCGTATGTCATCAGACAATGCCTTATTAACGGTGAGAGCTAAAAAGTTTAAATTTTTACGATGTATATCACTTGATGCTATAACAACAAATACTAAAAACTAGAATACAATAAAAATTTTAGAGGCTCCCTTACAACAAACTAGGAAAAAACATTTATTTATATATATAAATAAATACATATTTGCCATAAAATATACTTCTGCCACACTGTATAATAGTTTGTTGGCAGATGTATCTTCTGTTTACTTTTAGTTTTGTATTACTTATGATCATATGCTCAGAAGATAAATGATTCTAACGATATGTCGAATAATAACGGTGCAAAATAAGAACCCTTTATATGTAAGTGCAACTCGTACTTGGCCGGTTTAGTAGGTATTACTAATTTGAACTCATCGTGTAATATTAATAAAACAAGTGAAAGTACTTTTCCTTTCAACTAAGCGTTGAAATAAATCACTGAAAATTAAATAAATAATAAATAAATATTTTGGACATTTCACACGACGTCCTCTGGTCCCAAAGTAAGCTATATTTCTATGCTTTAGTTATAGGTACCAGATACGGATATACTACATATATCTACTTTTCTTTTGTAAATACATACTTATATTACATAGAAACACCCAGACGTAGTACAAACATTTATATGACGTTTATAAACATCACACAAATTATTGTCCCGAGCGGGAATCGAACCCGCGACCTCGTGAACGGCAGTCCGTTACATGAACCACAAGACCACGAAACCCGTCAAAATGTTGAGTCATAATAATGTTCTGTAACGCCTGTCTGGTCACGGATTAAAAATGCAAGTGCCACAACCATTTTTATTCAGATTTTAAGTCCGTCATTACAAAGCCGACCTGCTTTACTGCTTTGAAACAATAATGGTAGGTAATTTCGTCTTTATCATTTAGTATATTCGAGTATATTGACTCACCGATGACTGTATTCATAATTATATAACATTTATATTAAAAGTAATGCATTTATTTAAAATGAAAATAAATTATGTTTCCGGCTTTCCGTTAAACTTACTGAAATACGAATTGTGCTACTCATGTTTAGTGTTACTTCTAGGCTTCCGCGTAGAACAATATTATTATAACAATCGCTGTTTTAGCCATTATAAAAACAATTTTGAAGTATTTCTTGCTATGTTGTTAACAACTGTAGAAATATTATTATTTAATAAATCATGTGCTGATCTCATGGTAGCTCAGTCGGGAGAGCAATAGAACGATATTCCGATTATTAGTATACAATTGGTTCAAGTCCTCCTCATGGTGATCATTTTTCTACTATAATTTGATTAATTAAGTACCGTGTGTGCGGCCGGTGCTGCTGCTGCCTCTGCGGAGTTCATCAAGCGTCGCAAATACAATAATCTCTTTGGGGATTATATTTTTGCGCCGTTTGGGGTCGAAACGCTAGGCTCATGGGGCCCGAGTGCCCGAAATCTTTATAAAGATTTAGCGGGCCGACTGATCGACGGCTCTCGTGACCAGAAGGCTGGCCTTTATTTTGTACAGAAAATAAGCATTGCCATACAACGTGGCAATGCCGCCAGCCTTCTGGGCACACTTCGGAGTACTTTGATGCCTAGTCTATTTATACATATAATTTTAATTTATTTTATAATGTACATATTTTTTATATTTAATTGTATATAGATTTCCTTTTTGCAAATAAAGTTATAACTTTTATTAAAAAAAAAAAATTAGTAAAAGCATAGCAAGTCAATTGCAAAAAATAATAAATTAATGTTATTAATTTTCTACGCAATACAAATTTCGATGTCCAGAGATAATTAAATTTGATTGATTGAGTTTTACATCAGTAGTGTGAAACACATCCGCTACCGGCTAGATCTCATAAATTTATTGTAGCTTGTTTACTACTTTAGTAGTATATCTACTATAGTAGGTCAAAATGAAGTTTACATTTAAAATAAGGCTTTTTTTTATTATGGACATTTCACACAACGTCCTCTGGTCCCAAAGTAAGCTTTATTTCTATGCTTGTGTTATGGGTACCAGAATACGGATAGACTAAATTAGACGGATAGACATAATAAAGAAAAGCTAAGAAATTAGATAATTTGTAAGAACAAGACGCAGGCTAAGTTTTTTTTTTTAATGGGGAATGCTTTGACAAAGTATCTTTACTCCATTATTTACAAAAATAACCGCGATATACTGACCCTAAACAATTATCGTTGTAAATCTTACATCATTAGTTGGTTACAACATAAATCCTACCAGGAAACAGAGGACTTGATACGAGTGGAGTCCTGACAATGAATGACTTAAGAATCGACTACTACTTTCCGACATTTCTCCACATTAAACTATACATATAACTAAGCTTATAATCACACCAACATTATTTATGTACATCACGCAGTTATTCATGTAAATTGTATAATAAAACATAGCAGTAATACTACAGACAGACACAATACACATGTTTATATGCCCACTCACATATTTACACAGCCACATAAACACACACACACACACACACACACACACACACACACACACACACGCCCTATCGAGTACTCAATTATACCTATAGATAAAATAATTTTAACTACTTAGTACAAGCTTACAATAATATATATATATCAATGTTCATGATTAGGGAAGAAACTGGGTCCCACGACACAGGGAATCCTAGTGTGGGACTCAGAGGTACCCCAATAAGTTGTACTAATTTACATTATTTGTGAGTTGTAACTATAATGTATCATTTGATTATGGAAGAATAAACATATATTATTATATAAGTAGTATATGTAGGATATCCGTATTTTAGTACCCATAACACAAGCAATATAAGCTTAGCTTAGGACCAGAGGACATTGTGTGAAATGTCCGTGAATATGTATTATATTTATTATTAGTATTGACGCACTTCGCCTGTCCAGTTGTGGGGGCAACTTTCGAGCTTCGTGTGGGACTCCCGGCGGCGGCCAGACTACCCACTAAATCCCATGGTGTTTCTCCGCGCCCAGAAACCGGGCCGTAGTAGTCACTCAGGTATTACCACGACCACGCAGGCTAAGTTGCACTATACAACGAGTAAGATAATAAAAGGTTGCAACATAGTAGCATATGATTACCTTCTACTTATTACGTGTAACTAACATGAAAGTACCAAATGTAGTCGTAGGAAACGTCGTTTGTGAATAGCAAATAAAACTTTCACTTGCACACTAACATCTGTGTATTATTGAATAAAAATTTTAGCGTGACTCTACTATTGTGGTTGCGTGAGAACAATATAGCTTAGATGTAAATACCTAGGTTATTCTTATTATATTTTTAGTAAAATTGTACGCCACAGAATAAACAGCTGAACTTCCGAAATAATTGAGTACTTTAAAAAAGAATTCAACAGACTTCATGTGCCTTTGAAATTTGAGGATTTTTCTCGATTTCACAGGAGATAACCATCTGATCCTGACCTGGAGCCAATGGGATCACACGGGAATCACCAGCTTTCAAATAATAAAAGAATCATTAAGATCGCTTCGCTCAGTTAACTGTTATGAGGTAACAAACACAAAAAAAAATAAAAAAACATAGAGATGAATTGAGAACCTCCTTCTTTATTAAGTCAGTTAATTATTAAACAAAGTAGGCACTTTTTAAAGAAAAAAATATTCTGCCTAAAAATGTGTCCTTTACTTCTTATGTAGATGCAAGGTAGAGCAATACTTAGGTTACACTATGTATAAATAAAAGCATACATGAAAATAAATCTTTAAATCGAATCTCTTTCTCTCTCTGTTGCAATCGAGTAAGAATAAAATTAAAAAGGAAAACAATTAATTTTATTTTTGCAATTGACTTGCTATGCTTTTACTAAATAAACTAAATTATAGTGGAAAAAATGATAACCATGAGCGGGACTTGAACCCACGACCTCGGAATACCGTTCCGTTGCTCTCCCATCTGAGCTATCATGGTTCCCGCAGGTGTTTACCAAATCTTCCACTACATACTCCTCACTGTGAGTTAAATATCGTGCGATGTTTGTGTACAACGCCATCTATTGAACGGTTTGCACCAACTCGATCAATCGAAAGGAAAACCAGATATTTTCATTTTCCCATTTTTCTAGTTATGCAATTTACCACAGAAGTTTATTATGACTTCCTGAGAAAATCTTTTGTTTTATATAACTACATATTTACAAGTATTATTTAGTATACGTCAATGATTATAGAGCAATAAAACTACAATTCATTACATGTGTTAGTCTGTTAGAATGTATTTGTGAATATCGCTAAAATCGGTTCACGAAAATTGTTAAAATTATAATAGTCTTTTTACGCTAAAACGTTTATTATCTCTCCTATAAAATCTCCGTTTAAACCTCCGATAAGTCATTATGAACAAGAGGAATACTTCTAATACGGGCCTCGTGGTCTAGTGGTTTATATAACGGACTGCCGATCACGAGGTCTCGGGTTCGATTCCCGGTCAGGACTATCATTTGTGTGATGTTTATACTAGTCATACAAATGTTTGTTCTGCGTCTGGGTGTTTTCTATGTATTATAAGTACCTATGTATTTACAAAAGAAAAGTAGTTTATGTAGTATATCCGTACCCATAACACAAGCATAGAAATATAGCTTACTTTGGGACCAGAGGACGTTGTGTGAAATGTCCAAAATATTTATTTATTTATTTCTAATGAATATAATTCTATTGTTTAATAATTTGCTGTACTCTATCCATATTATGCATCTTTATGCTATGACTGTTTCAAAGTTGATTTGCCATTCAAAGTATAGTACTTAACTAAAATCACTATTCAATATTACTTCATCCTATAAAAATCATATTATTTTTTTGTTTTACTTATTGCATTATTATCGATCCTCGAAAAGGGTGCAAAATGATAAGAATGTGCCACCTTTGTAGACATGCTGTAACATAGATTAATAGATACGAATGGAGCTAATAAACTAATAACTACTTAGGCACAGACTTTGCATTAAATACTCCTCTACGCCCATATCTACTGAATTTACACAGTTACCTACATTTCGAATCAGATTTACAAGTGAGTATTTAGAATAGGCCTGTGTGGTTACGGATTAAGCATACAAGTGTCACCATCCCTTTTCCTCCCCAGGGTGCTGTAACCTCCTCTGTGAAAGACGGAAAGCTTGAAAATAAACCCTATGCCAACACGCCTGGCGCTGCATAATATATCATAATCCCTCCCAAAGTGGAAGGGGCCCGTGCTCAACACGTTAATGGGTTGAAGAGAGATTTAAAATAGGTAGAAAATTTCGTAATGCCTGGCCGACTTTCATAGCTCATAGCCTCTTTCATAGCCTTGCTTTACATACATCGTTTATAATATTAACATTTGTAATAGTCCGGCGACCGAGAAGGACTTTACTTTGTATGCCATTCTCTTAGTTAATTGCATAACTGTACCATCCTTACGGTTTATGTTTATATTGACGCGAATATAATGTGTGTGTGATACTTTACGATAAACATGCTAGGAATAATAAAATAGCCGGACTGTATGTAATAGAATCTTACAGACAGTCCGAGATATTTTAATATGCATTTATTACATCGAAAAATGTTTCCTAAGTTGAAACGAGGAAATAATTGGGTAATGGAGTCTACAATGCCGCGCTGACCAAGCCTGTTGGCATAGGGTTTAGTTTCGAGTTTTCAGTCTATATCAGAGAATTTCATCTACATAAACTGCCCCTTTGCTGGCTTTTACAGCACCCTGGGAAGAAAATGAATGGTGACATTTGTATTCTTAATCCGTTACCACACTGATATAATTTAATGGAATAAAGCGGACACGTTTGCACACTCTCAAGGCACCTCTTGGGTTAAGTCCAGGTAACCAATAATACATATTTACTAAACCAGTATCAATGCACATTTTAAATAACTCTAAATATAAGCCTAAGCTTTTGACCGTGAACGACAAAACAAGGTAGGTATGTACGTTGCTATCTTGAATACGTTTTATCTCTAATTTAAAGTTTCGCTTTTAAGCGAAACCTATATTTTAAAAAATATAGGTCATAGATAACGCATTCCATTTAAAATTAAAACGTCTCGCAACATGTATTTGTAAAAGTTGATTCGTAATGAATTTATGACAGCTCCAAGGAAACATTTTGCGTAAATATTTGCAGTGTGGAATTGTAATTTATTGTTTGGGAATATTGCGGATGACCCAAAACTGCCTCAGTGAGTTTTCATCTCGTTCTGAGTAACAGACGCGTGTCAACTTTCTCTCGAACGTTCTATTTCGGTGTGGCATCATTTTTTAATCAGCCCGTTAACAGGTTGCGAACATCTGGGGAGATGTAAAATCTCTATTGTCTGGCGTGACGTCAGAGAAGTTATTTTTTATGTCATCTATCTGTGCTATGCGCCAACGTAAATGCATCGTAAACGTAGGTAATGAGAGATTTGTTCGCAAGAAATGCTTATCGAACCATTTGCTACAGCATCCAAATAAATTATAATTATTATATTCACACTTATGTAGTAGAATTCTCTATTTTGGAATACTAGTTACATAAGTATATTAAAATAACTAAATAATCATTTAAATAAACATATAACAAGGATGTACTACTGTCAGAATATTTTAGATTGGTTTTGTCTTGTATTTTCCCCAAAGGAAAAACGCAACCAAAGTTCCAGTTGTTAAAATTTATCAGCATAATTAGGAAGATGGGACTAATTTGCGCTCTAAAATATAGTATTAGCATCTTCACAACAACGAGCATCATTTAACAGCCGTTGCATTTAAGGTGTATTTTTTTTAACTAATCAGGTAGCTATCTATCAGGTAACTAATCAGATATGCTAGAGAACAGTACAGAATCACCAAACTATTATTGAATAATGCGTTGCATTTCATTGTATATATATATATGTATACATAAATATGCAAGATTAGGGACCTTGACGATAAATAGGTACCATTATTTCTAGATGTTAAGTTATTAAAACTTAACAAAACGGAAATATCTTTAAATATCATTGCCTTTATGATTAGTGTTTAGTCCAATAATACTTATCACTTCCTATTAATTATAATATTATTTTTCAACATTTTATAATCGTGTCACATTTGCCCCTGAAAGTTGTCCAATCGCTGGCAACAACGATTTCATGCTTTATTAAACTTCAATGAATTTCCGCTCGATTAGTCGATTAGTTGACGATTACCCATTCTATTGCAAAGACTATTTTTAAACCTGTATTAAGTCCTGTCATTGGGTACATATACAATACATGTGTATCACACGTAATTAAGCATATAGATAACTTTAATAGCTCATGATTATTGATAGTCAAAGTGGCAAAGTAACCTTTTTGGGGTTCAATCACCATGCCTGATCGAGTATAGTACTATAAAATTGGCAGAAAGAGCAGTACTTACAATCCCTGCCACCATCAAATCAAATCTTGAAACCTTTGTATCATAACTATTTTTCTATAAGACGCGTAAAAAGTGGTTTTATTTAAACAAATGAGTCGCGCAAGTGTTAGAAAATATTATGTTTACTTTATCAAAAACTGGGCCAACTCCATTGACTTATGGATCCTTCGAAGAAAAATTTTATGAAATTTTAAACTCCAGCGATTTGTTGTTCTTTTAGATTAAGTTTGTATAGAAATCTCTGCAATTCCTTCGAACAAAATTTTCGTTTAAGCACATCATGTACGTAGTGTATTTATGGCCATGGTCAACGTGCTATTGTCTCGAAAGCGAACTTAAATTTTATTCAGAATCTGAGCCTTACAATATCTATTAACAGTACACAAGAAAATGACGTCACGATATTGTCACTGCATTTCGTAAATGTGACCAGAACTTCCCACACTAGGAGCTAACAAAGACAGTTCATTGGTCACATGAAGGCCTCTACACAATTAAGGCCGTGTCAACAACAAATCGTTGCCTATAAAACAATCAATAAGAATCTGTTGTTCACATTTGGTACGTGAACAAAAATAACTCGGACATTTTATCCGTTACAGATGTAAATGAAGTTTAAATACATTAGGTAAAACATACTGTTATACACCGGAACATATGACAATTGGTGCCGTTTCAACTTGCACAAATAAACTAAATTTAACTAAAACATGAACATGAGTGCATAAAAGAATTAGAATAGAATAGAATACACTTTATTGTATACCAAAACATATTACATGTCACTTATGTAACGAAAATAAAATAAAACATGTACAATTGGCGGTCTTATCGCATGTTGCGATCTCTTCCAGACAACCTTTGGATGCACTCAGTTGATCTGGAACTGGGGTAAAGTGGTGTACCTACTACTTAGAAACAATAGGGAAAAAAAATAAAACTTTAATTAAACCTACCTAAAATTAAATATACATACACATATAAATAAAATTCTTATATATAAAATTCACGTGTCACAGTGTTAGTTACCGTACTCCTCCAAAACGGCTAGACCGATTTTTATGAAATTTGACATGCATATTCAGTAGGTCTGAGAATCGGCTAACATCTATTTTTCAAATCTTTTTTTTTTTTAGTACTTATGGCAAAACGACGTTTGCCGGGACAACTAGTATACATATAATATACATACATAAACCTATACATACATACACACTATACATAAAAGTAATAAATAAATACGGATAATGACTTAACTGTAGAGATGGGCTTATTGAATAGTTTGCAAATAATGTTCCTTGAGAAGTTTATTAAATTAGAATTATGCAATGTTAAACACATTTTCTTTGATATGAAATTATTTAAAAAAATGTATGTGTGTATGTAGTGACTTTAATTAATATAAATGGGGGAAGCGTAATAGGCGCTAAACTAAAATACACCGTGGTTGGTTTTATTTTAATGAAGTTTTCTTTTTAAAGCAACAAAATTGGCATCAACGTTTTTAGTTAGTTTAAATTTATTTGAGTTTAGTTTTTAATGCAAAAAAATTGGAATCAATATACTTATTTGTTTTAAAAGTATTGGTTAAAATGTAGACGACAAGTAAAATTGTATTTGTATTGGCCTTTACTTGCGGTACATATTTACAAAACATCTAGTTTTACAAAACCAAAAAACATGAAGTAAAATTTGTAAACAATAGTGAATTTCGGTACAAATTACCTACATTAAATGACAGTCGTAAACATAATTTTGAAAAGATTAAACGATTAAACGTTTATGACACTGTATAAAATGTTTTTGATGGCTTGATGTTAAAATTACGTTTCTTCCTTTAAAAAATATTGTTTTCGTTATTCATTAGATTTATTATCAATTTTATTTCAGTTACTGTATGTTTCCGTAAAATATTCTTTTTTAAATAAGTTGTTGCGACAACTTATTTATAAGAATAAAATATCATTATGCGTAATGATATTTTATTACGAACATTGCTGTACATAACATAAAATGGGTTTCCTTTCAGCCTTATGGATAGAAGATTAAAGCTAAAAGCGTGTGTCATTGATTGCAAAACTTTAATAAATTCGATCAGATTACATAATAGTATACATAGCCAAGGAAGTGAAGGCAGTATGTTTAGATCGTAGCGATGGCACTCTATAGGCTCTCCCTAACCCCATGGACAAAAGGCGGGATGCTATGATGCGCATAATAATTTAAATAACTACATTCTCATTCGTAATACACCCGTATGTTAACTACATTCTCCGAACTATATCAAAATACTTTAAAAAGATGTAATCCATTATTTTTGGTTAATAGCCAAGTTTTTTTTTTTTTTTTTTTTTTTTATCTCTCTCTGCCCTACCGGGCCGTGGTGGTGCCTTGAGCCTTACCACGACCCGGCAAGGGTGGCCCCCTTTCTTCACGGGGGGCTCAACGCGACGGGGGGATCGCTAGGTCCCCCGTCACTCAAATGTGGCCCTCCTGCCACGACCGGTGCGGCGGGTCTCTGACATTAATAGCCAAGTGCTAAAAATAAAAATAATAAATAAATGTGTTTTCAATTCTACAAAGTACTCTTTGCAACAAAAAGATAATGTATACAAATATGCTCTTACTTCATATTACGACAAGCTTTAAGATATTTGGGAAGAAGCCAAATGTATCTACATAATCATATCGAAGTATCTCTCGAAAGTTATGTTTATGCTTTATATAGTATCTATGCTATATTAAGAACAAGATGCGCCACAGCAAAGTATCAAAATTGTTTTATTTTAGTCTACGCTTATACCTACTCGACTCATGTTTTCTAATAGGATAAGCTTCCCACGGGAAAATAGTAATAAACAAAACAGTTTTCGCAGAAATTTTATAACAATTTTTAGATCTTGAAAACAATAGATTGATTTAGGTACTTCTCTCTCTCCAGCTCATTTACGTCCCACTCCTCCACTTTGGAGGCATTATGCTCTATTGTGCCGCGCTGACCAGGCGTGCTGGCACACGGTTTATTTTCGAGTTTTCGTCTCTCACAGAGGATGTTATCTGTGTGCAATATCCCTTAGCTGTCTATTACAGCATCCTTGGGAGGAGATGAAGTGGTGACACTTGTATTCTTAATCCGTGACCACACGGAGGTTGAGTTAGCAGAGTAGCACATTAAGTAGGTACTAATTTTAATGCGAACAACATATTTGATTAAATTCTTGATTCAACTAAATGGCAGCGTGCTGTCACAAAACTTAATTAATATATCAGTGAGAATATAAGATAGGATCGGGGTCTAGGCATATGTTAACTATATTGTATTTCTAAAATATGGTAAAATATAATGTTACATCATAGTTCTTTGGATTATTTCGCTTTCTCATGATATTTGGCACTAATATAAAAATTGCAGACTGGATCCTTTCACTGTTTTATGTAATAAATCCGATTGCATATAAATCTTAGCATCGGTTATTAAGATTATTCTATTTCACACCGAATAAAATCAAGTTGGAAAGGTGAAATTTAGATAACAAACTTAGATAATGATTTATTTTTGATTCCATTCCCACATGAAAGTAAGTTGCAGTAAACCAATTATATAAATTAATATACAAACAAATTATTAATGTCCTTCTATTAAAATCGATAAACAAACTAAATAAATAAATATTCATGGACATTTCCCCTTAACGTCATCTAGTCCCAAGCTAAATTTATATTATGCTTGTGATAAGGATACCAGAATACCGATAGACAACATAAACTAATCAATAACAAGTACAAGAACATCGAAAACATTTAGACGCAATACAAACATTTGTGTGACAGCACAGTGTGACAGATAAACATCACACAAATGAATGTCCTGTGCGGGAAATCGAACCCGTGACCTTGTGAACGCCAGTCTGTTACATGGACCACTAGACTATGAAACCGTCAACTATTAATGTTTCACTGGATTACTAATTATGTTTCAATACAATATAATTGCTTAGTAACCTAATAAAGAATGCTCCAGAGAAATAAATGCTTCAAGGTAAATTCTTATATAAAAAGTTCAGAACAGCATTATTAGTATATAGGACACCACAAATGGCATATTAATATATATTAATACAGCGAGAAAGAGACAAATGTATATAGTAACAAGATGAGGCGATAAGAGAGAATTATATTAATATACCGTGATGTATCTATACTTATGACGTCACCGACAGATACATCCGTCTCTTTCTCGCCTCTTCTTTTTTCTATATACATCTGTCTCTTTCTCGCTATATTAATATATATTAATATGCCGTTTGAGACGCTCTTAACTCAAAAGAGATTAACTAGAAAAGATAGATTGTAGATTGCACTGAGCTATGCGCCCGCGTCGGATAGCCGTGTATTGCATAGAATGCGCATGCGCACGTTCAACGCATTGAGACCGGTTCAGTCGATACTTCAGATACAAAAAGTGATAGTTATCGTAGGTTCGAGGTTTCAACTCGATCGGTACAGCTTTCTTCACTCGTATTCACATATGCACTGGCCAGCTCAAGAACCAGATAGTTTATATGAATAGTTGTTTTTATGTTGCCTTTTATCTTTCATATATCTACAGAGGATTTCTTTGTCTAAAATGTAATTTATTAATAGCAATTGGAAATTATTTCTATTCTAAGCAACAAGGAAAGTTTTTTGTGCGGAATGTAACTAATTATTTACGTCATGTCTTAAATATTATGTCTGATTTGATTTGAGTTTAAGCCTCTGTGTTAAATAAAAAGCAATATTCATCTTTACGGAGTGTCAAACAAATAAGGTTATTACCACAGTATATAATGCATTGAATAAGTGAAGGTTTTTTTCAACAAGAACACTAATTTTTTTACTAAAATACTAATTTGTTACGCACATAAATTCTTTATATAATAAGAGCATATGAATTATATTCTAGTGTAGTTTTTGTGTTTAAGATAATTGAAATTTTATGTTCTAGTTCTTTAATGATTAATGAATTTCAAAAGTATCTATTTTAATGTAATCATAAAATTTTTCAATGTTTTACTTTTATAATAGTTAAAAAACAAATAATATAAATTAAATCTATAGTTATTTACTTATAATCAAGTATCTTTATTTAATAGGTCTTATTTTTTTTTCACATATTAACGGACATTTCACATAACGTCCTCTGGTCCCAAGCTATGCTTATATTATGCTTGTGTTATGGGTATCAGAATACGGATAGAATACATATACTACTTTTCTTTTGTAAATACATACTTATAATACATAGAAACACCCAGATGCAATACAATCATTTGTATGACATTGTATTGTAACAAACATTTGTATTGTAAGGCATAATTTTCTTTTCTTTTTCTTTATACTCCTGCAGTTTTTTTTTTGCCTCAAATTCCTAACCCTCAATAGGTATATATGTCTAACTGTCAGTCAGCCTTGGTTTTCATCTTATATCTAAACTATATACTTATTATAATATGGTTGCAATAAGTTACATTGTAAATTATCATAGATATTAAAATACACGTGCAAAACAAACAGTCAATACATATTTAAAAAATTATTCCACACGTTTTGCAACTTAATAAAACACAAAACATTATGCTTTTCATAAATTTATCTTAAATATCTATTTAAGGAGATAATACGTAGGAATAGTTAAGACAACAAAAGCTAATATCGTATAAAATACGTAACAACAACAAGTACAGTAATCCGGATTCAATGTTGTATATACTAATATTATAAAGCTGAAGGATTTGTTAGTTTGCTTGTTTGAACACGCTAATCTCAGGAACTGCTTGTTCGAATAAAAAAAATCTTTCAGTTTTGGTTAGTACATTTATCGAGGAAGGCTATATAACATCATGCTACGAAAAATAGGAGCGAAGGATTAGTGAAAAATGCTGAAAAATAACTGGGATTTTTTTTTAAACTCCACGCGTAAGTATTCGTTGGCAGTAGCAGTACAGCTAGTATTTTAAAATAGTAGTTAGTGAGACTACAAAAAAAACTACATATTTAAAAGTAGCTACTGACGTCTATCTCCACAGCCTATTAACGTCCCAAAATTGGGCTCTGCGGGCGTATTATGAGCTTTTTAAAAATCATGCAAGTTCCTAGCAGGCCGTACAATGGTAAACATAAAACATTTAGTTGAAAAATTTTAGTTAGTACTTAAAGTTTTAGTTGTACCTTCACTATAAACATATTAATCTATGACTGTTTTAGCGAACTGGATGGCTGGGAGTTTGTTCATATTACGAATTTGCCGGGCAGTTCCATTCACGGCGTAAACGGCATGGGAATAAGAGCTCATAATACGGCCGCTGATCTTTAAAAGTAGAACTTTCTGAAGAAAATCGTTTAGTACGTGAGTGTAAAGGAAGCCAAGGAAAAAGCCAAGTGTATTAAGATCATATCAGGTGACTTTCTGTGTTATGGTATTCAATATGTGTGAATCCTTCACAGATTGGAAAGGATCCCTATTTCTCATTTCATTGTCATAGCCAAGTAGGTACCAACTAATCAAACCTTCATAAAATGAAACCTTTCTTTGATTCCTACAATAGGTACTCTTGGTAGAAAATGGGGTGGTGATATACGTGTTCTTTTAATCCGTGTCCAAACCAATATATAAGTAATGTAAAAGTATGATAAATATCCCCTACAATTATAATTGTTTAAACCGTATGTGTAGGTGATGTCCTTTAGAAATCAATGAAAAATGGCACCCGTCCAAGCGAACACAACAGCGGTTTATTTACAAACAGAACCAAAGCTTTATATGTATAATATGTATTTATATGTTATTAATGTGTATGCTACTGCATATTTAGTTCTTTAGCCACACAAACAATGCTTACGCATGTTGGCTTGTCTACCTTTCCATACTAATATTATAAAGCTGGAAAGTTTGTTTGTTTGCAAGCGCTAATCTCAGGAATCACTAGACCGAATTAATAAGTTTTTTTATTGTTGGATAGTACATATATCGAGGAAGGTAATAGTAAGACTATATAAAGTCACACTGCAACAAATGAGGACGAAGCGATAGTGAAAAATTTTGCAAAAACGTGGAATATTTTGTAAATTCCACGCGTACAAAGTCGCAGGCAATGGCTAATTTAATAATACAAGTTATGTCACTCCATTTCCTCTTCAGAGTAGGTACTGGAAGGATATTAGCGAAGCATAAGTAATGCCACGCTAATATCCTTAGATTAGATAACAGATGCCGCATTAGTAAACCGAATTCCCTCCCAAAGGTCTGTATGTAATAATAGGACATAGATAGCTAAGATGGGATAGATATGTTATTAGGCTTGTATAGTCCTGCAGTTGCACTAAATAAAAACATGAGTATCTACCTAGTTAAGTACTACCTACTTGCAAAGTACTTAAATTCTGAAAATTATGTGATCATCTTGTAAGCACCCACATACAGACTGTTCGTGATGAATTATTTCCCTGCATATAATACAAATTGCTGTAAGATAACAGAATACACATTTTCAGGAGAGATAATAACTCTATTAAGGCCATAGATTTAGTATTTATTTATTAACTCGATGATTTAAGTAGGTATTCACGGTTAATAATCCGTGTAGTTACGGATTAAGAATACGTGTCACCGCCCCTTTTTTCAATACTTTAATAGCCAGCAAATAGATATTGTTCACAAATCACATCTGTAAGGGACGGAAAACTCAAAAATAAACCCTGTACTAACACTGGTCAGCGCGGCACAGTAAACCATAAACCCTCCTAAAGTGGAGGAGTGCCTTGCCGTGCCGTGCTTAGCAGTGTGACGTTAACGGACTGGCGAAAGAAAAGAAAAAAAACAATTAATTATCTTGTTTTCCTTATCGAAAAAAAAAGAAAGTCATCACTGACCTTATTGTTCCTTTCTAGAATAGAAAAAGTGAAATGCTATAATTTTACGTATAAGTAGTTATGTTCTACATGACCGCATGCAAGCTATTAGACAGTCGCATCGTGTGTATTTAAATGTATATTAAGAGGGTACTGTACTCCTCATTTAGGTATTTGCCTTAGGTATTGCTATCCCTATTTCCGAGCGCCGCGCTGGAAGGGACAAATATGGATGAAGCGGATTTTACCTACAAATTCTTTGAAAAAAGACGTTTCGTACTTCCGTTGTTTTTTCGCGAAAGTTAAACCGATTTTTATAAGTTATGTTCTTGATAAAGAGTATATCTATGCTTCTATCACTTTCTTTTGTGTTCTTTACCAAATTTGTGTGATAGACGCTGCAACTTTATCTAAAGAAAACCGAAAAAAGTGGGTTTTTCGGATCGTCATATTTCTTTTAGTTATTATGTTTTGAAAAAAAGAAAGTGATAGAAGCATAGATATACTTTTTATCTATAATATAAAGCAAAAACTATAAAATTGGTATAACATTCGCGAAGAAAAAACGGAAGTACGATACCCATACTTTTGTATGGAGCATAATTTGGTATCGTACCGTCTTAACTTCCTATTTAACATCCTACTTAATTCTTAGTATATGTGTAAGTTAGTACAAACCAGAAACATTTTACGTAAAAGTCAATTTTCAACCATTGAATATTATAGTTAAAGATGATCGACAAAACTTATGGGGGTGAATTAAAATCTAAAATAGAGAAACTCTGATTAAGTATTCGGTATGAAAAACCTGGTATCACTTAATCTGCTTATATTATTAATTTCAGCAAATCAAATTTGCTTTCAATAGCAGTGACGAATTTTGCTTGACCATGTCCTTTAGTCGTCTTTTAGCACTCAGTCTGAGAGTTAACGCTAACAATTAGCACCTCGGTAGATGGCGACAATTATATTTAAAATCAGTCCACACATGCCTATATAATAAATTTGTAATATGAAGCAAACAGAACTTTTACCTTTTCCCAATTTCTTTCAATCCTAATTTACAGTTGTCATTGGAAATATTGGAACTATTCTATTACGTAAGCACAAGGTCAGCAAACGAAGGTAAATGTTGAAATATTTCCAGCAACATAACAGTTTTAGTGCTGTCATTTGCATTTTATTAGCATAGGATGCTGAATTTCAAAGTTATGAAACTTCAAAACATTAAATATAAAATATTAAACAGTCACTAAGTGAAAGTCTCTTTGAAAACATCATATTATTACTGCAGATGAGATTGGTAATGATATTTAATTTAAATCTGACCTAAATATTACGAGCTCGTCTCAATCATTGCCACTCGCTTGCGTATTGCTTAGACAGATCGTTTATCAACAAATTATCAAAGTCATCAGCCAAATGTGACTAATAGAACTAATTGTGACAATATGCGACCAAAATCTTTAGACTGGGGTTATGACTGACATCGAAGTAGGTCCAAGAAGGTAACCAGTGATAATCCTAGTCAGATATATAGACACATCCTCATTGCAAAGAAGACCCGGTCCTAACGATTTCTAGCTAGAGAAAAAGAGTTTACAAATATCAGGCATACTATATTTTCATAGAGACTTACTTCTGCCAATGTGATCTCCGTCATTCTGATATGAGTCATTGTAATATTTACTTTACTACTCTCCCTCTCTCCCTAGTCCATTAACGTCCCACTGTTGGGCAAGGGTCTACCCCACTTTAGGAAGGATTGTTGTCTACAATACCGCACGGACCAGGCGCGTGTTGCCATAGGTAATACGTTACTACAGCGGTTCTAAATTGAGACCTGGTGCTAATTCCGAACCCTATCGTAGATTTATCAGTGACAAATGCGACGTCTGTCTGCTTTTTGGCGACCCTGAATTCTCCTCTAAATCTTCACAACATTGTAATTACTTGCTTGAAACTTTTTAACAACTGCCAAGAAAATTTAACAAGTAGCTAATAACAGTATACTAGGAATATAATTACAGTTATCACTTTCCAACCATATCAATTGTAAGTAATTATACGCAGCTAATTATTATGGCAAGCACATTGCGTATAATGTCGCCCTCGTGTAGAACATTCACTTATACGTAGAGCAATGCATTGCGGCATCACTTTCACCAACAATTTGTCATTCCATCCATCATACTTACTTACATGTAATGTGCATATTGTTGTTTGTTTATTGTTTACTAACAATGATCGACGTCAGATAACTGTAATTAAATGCTTTCATGGGTATATTTCTTGTAATTAATTTGACTATTGCTTAAAGTAAATGCATAATGGTGATGAGACAATCTCAGATCTTTAAATATCTTTTGACTTGCTATGCTTTATTTCTATCTATATCTAATATATAAAATTTACGTGTCACAGTGTTAGTTACCGTACTCCTCCGAAACGGCTTAACCGATTCTTCTCAAATTTTGCATACATATTCAGTAGGTCTGAGAATCGGCCAACATCTATTTTTCAAACTTTTTTTTTTAGTATCGCAAAACAACGTTTGCCGGGTCAGCTAGTTTATTATAAAACAAAGTCGTTATTTTTTTACGTATGTTCATATATAAGCTTGTATCTTCAAAAATACGCAACGAATTTTGATATGGTTTTATTTATTAGAATAGAGTGGTTCAAGAAGATGTTTTTTTTTTTAAATTTGATAATGTTTTTTATTTTCTAAATTCTACGCATACGAAGTTGCGAACAACAGCTGGTAAGGAATAAAATAAAGCAAATATGTATTTACCATGATTTGCATTTTAACCTATCTTAAAAATACCATACCTGTGCCATCGAGTGTATCGTGACGTTTTCTGGTAAGAATTATCCAATTACTCTGCTGTATTTTGCTTTTGATCTTTACATTCATGTGTATTTACGCAAAAACTACTTCATTTTTTATTTAATGAATATGGTGAAAACAAAAATCTTCTATTGATTTCGGTGAAATCTAAATCTAAACTTCAAACCTAATTAAACAATAATTTGTTTTTTTGTCACCATTTTTTAGGGATTCATAGATTTTCTTCTTAAAAATAAATTTAAAATCAAGTAGAGAGTAAACATTTAGTTCTATTTCTACTTTACGTATTCAAGTTACATCCATCTAGTAAAATTTTGTTATATGTTTATTTTAAATAATTTATAGCCCATTTATTGTAAAGACTGGACCGTTATATCTACCACAAACCGCAGCTGCTTTCGTAAATGTGCTCTTTCCATGCCTAATAATATCACGATGAAAAATTTGTTTATACTAGTAATCTAGCATTATATTGTAAATAAACAATAACTAAAATCAATACTAATATTATAAAGCTGAAGAGTTTGTTTGTTTGTTTGATCGCGCTAATCTCAGGAACCACTGGGCCGATTTGAAAAATTCTTTCAGTTTTAGATAGGAAATTTATCGAGCAATACTTTAGGCTATATAACATCACGCTACGACCAGTAGAAGCGAGGCAGTAGTGAAAAATGTTGCAAAAACGGGGGACATTTTCTAAATTCCACGCGGACGGAGTCGCGGGCAACAGCTAGTTAATAATAAACAAAAATGTGTCATAATACATCATTTAAAAGAAAACTATTTGGATGTCAACAACCTTGGGATTCGAATTTAATATTCCTAATAGGTATATGTTTTATCATGGAAACGATATAAGTATGTCTTCTGCTACAAGTACGAGTATAACACATTTCTAGTACCTACCTAACAGGAAAAATTATCAGGAGAACCCTTGCTTTATCGTCGTTGTTTAATAGAATTAGTTACAAACATAAAACAAAATTAACCAATACTTTCTCATATTTTCTAACACTTGCGCGACTCGTTTGTTTAAATAAACCACTTTTTACGGATTTAGACGCGTATATTTGTTTTAAATTTTGGCGCGACGTTTTGGAGCCTTTGCAGTCACCATGGTCACGGGTGAGACTGAGCTGTAATGTGTCTTCCACGATCAGTTATTACAGGGTTTACCCACATTCAAAATTAACCAAATCAGAAAAATACGAGGATGTTCTTTGTAAAATATTGCTATGTAATAATTCTATGCTTATACGAGCTTTCAAATTAATAGTAGGTTCAAAGATTTTATCATTTTAGGTATTAGTAGTTAAACGCGAAAGTGCAAAATAGCCATCAAAGATATGGTTATCTTATGAAGATTAATAACAATTGCAGCTACAATTGATAAACTACAGCTGCAACGTATAAAGTTAATGTAAATTGAGATCAATCACGTATTATGAACATTGCTACTACTGCATTAGAGACAGTGCATCGTGTGGGCGTTCATCCTTATTGCGGCTGATGTTAAGTATCCTTCTGCATGTGGCGTTTTAAGAGGTCAACGAATTAGTACACAGAGTAATGCAATATTGCATTTTGTAGCTAGCATAGAGTAAATAAGTATAAAGATAAGATATTTTAATTATTCTTCTCTTTGCGTGTTAGGAAAAAATAACACAGATTTTAATTTTTACGTAAAGTAATTATATAAAAATAAATATATATATATAAAAATAAAAAAAATTATATATAAAAATCTATTATAAAAATACAGGGCTAACCGTCCTACCACACGAAACCACAGCCCGTAACTATGGTGACTGAAAGGTCTCCAAAACGTGAAGCTAAATTTAAAACAAAACATAGGTACTATTGCGCTTCTTTCTTTATTACTTTCTAAAAAGGCGTTTATTTAAATACTAACATATTGGTATAATCAAACGAGCTTATCAAAGGAACTTTGATCTTAATTCTCAAATCTTTGAAGTTATGTTTAACAGTGTTAATATTTTGTTTATATAGATACAATATCTTTCTTAGACAAATCTTAAAAAGAGGACGAATATTTTAAAAAACAAATCACAAATTAATTCATTACAAAATATTTTAAATATTTTTTCGTTATTTAAAACATAATATTATGTAAAATATGTAAAGTATATTGACTAATCTATTTAAATTGCAGATAGGAAGATGCGATACACGAATTATATAGACCGAAAAATAATACAAGTCATGTTTGTTTTGTCGGTAAAAACTAAAAGGCAATAAAAAGTATATAATCATATGTGAACTTTATGTATCTATGAGCTGTTTTTATGTTGAGTATAATATACTAGCTGTTTCTTGCAACTCCGTACGCAAAAAATTTAGAAAATTTTTCCTCGCCTTCGCAACGTTTATCACTAATGCTTCGCTCCTATTGGTCGCAGCGTGATGTTACATAGTCTAAAATTCTTTCAGTTTCACATAAATGTGAAACACTGTAAGAATTTTTCAAATTGGACCAAGTGATTCCTTAGATTTCAAACAAACAAACTCTTCAGCTTTATAATCTTGGAGATCTAGAGATTTTATAACATAGTTGACAAAATATCCTGGAAACTTTTTATTTCAAAATAATTTCCGTACAACATGGATGGTTATTCAGTTCAGGAGCAATGACGCCACAGACATACCTACAGATGTATAAAAAACAAATACACGTTAAAACTATAATATCATTTCAGGTAGAGGTATATTAGATGAATAGAACAAAAACATAAGAACAAAAAAGTAGTAACTTCATAAGATCATTCAAGTGGGTTTAACAAAAAACGCAAACGTCACTGTTTTGTTTTCTACGTTAGCGGTAATTACTTGTAAGTTAATTAAGCAACTTATACAACGGAACTAACACTGTCCTTGGTTTGAGAGGATGTTTTCACTGAGCGTGAAAATGCGAAAAAAAGTTAATAAGAATTGTGATCTTCAACCGCAACCGTGGTGATTGCAGCGCGTCCTATCTTATGTATTGATGATTTTCTCCTAAGCATTTTTTTTTTTATTTCTTGTCAAGAAATAATTCAGTGGTTACAAAGTACAAACATCAAAAATAAGGGAATCATTGACAAGACTACTAAAACTAAGGACTACGCTACGTAGACATTTACTCGTCGTCATCGGGTAAAATAAAAATGTAGAGCTGCAGAGTCAAAATACACATATAATACATACAATTTTATTACTGTTCAATTCTATCGATAAAGTTCAACAATGTCCAAAAGTCCAATTTAGCTTATTTTGGTTGTAACGTAGTCCAATAAATAATTCAACGATAAGAATATATAGAAAAATATTAGCTTATACATTCTCATACCAATTGGAAGCATGCAAATGAAATGCACGGTTAGTTAAATAGAAATCCCTAATCTGAATAAGTACTAACTTATTTAGACTGGGTATTAATATTTGTGTACTTCCACAAAGTGAAATGTAATGTAGATGTTCTATTTAACATTAAAAAGCGTATAAATAACAAACACCGGTAGCCGACAATCGTAGCATTGTGCGAAATAGAAGCGCGCACCTCCTCCGGTAGTTATATTATCCGGCATCAAAGAGCGATTTATTCTCCGATTCAATGACAAATCAAACAATGGCTAACTATTTAAACACAAACCAATTGTGTTTCATTATTATAATAATATGAATGGAGAAATCAACGTTGTGGGCGACTCAATACTGTGGTGAAACGTTAGAACATTTAGAACTGCAGTGACTCAGTAAGTAGCACATTCAAATGCATGCCGAAACGCGTATGTCCAATGAACTGTTGAAATCTAAAATCTTTAGAGTTCTTCCTTTTGTTTATATAAGGAATATAAGTTGTTTAAAAAACATTTTATTTAATTTCATAATTCTGCATAGCAAGCGAAAATTGCATAAGTACTGCCTTAATAATGTATAATATACATATTTAGTTAACAACAATGAGTATTCACACTATATTAGTATTGTAAATAATAATTTCTTTAAATTTGGCACCACCCAGATTTTAACCGATAAGGTAAGCGATACTGCTTATCGCTATCTTTCTTCCTAGTGGGTCATATTAGTAAAGTTATAACAATTATATCCAGAACAAACCCATCATACAGTTGTGTTTGTGAAAAAATATCATGAATATACTGTTTAACAACACCTATATAATATACTTTCCCTATTTATAAATAAAATTTTCATAGATTATTTTAATTTTTAGGTAATTTTAAATAGCACATTATGGAACAAAAATAATAAAATAAAAGATTGACTATTAAAACTTGGTAACGCTGGTCACACGGTAATAATCAACCGATCTTGCAATTTTTTTACTAAATTAACTCGCAAGCTATCATTTTAAACTCGTAAGCTATTCCGCAACTGTGAAATCTAATATGACAATTAATAGATTTTGATAACGGTAAATTTTTTAATTAAACTTAGCAGTGATTAAATGGGGGGTCAGTCAAAAACTATTTAACTTAACGTTATCTTAGACCTAATAAAAAAGTAAATAAAATAGATATTAACAATAAAATATCTCTTAATTAAGAAGTTGTGTTAACTTTAGTTACTAATTCTGTTAAATAAACTGATATTGCTAAAGGCCTGCTAGCCTGTTCTGCTTTAATACGAAAATTGAATGTATAGAAAATGTTATAAAGATTAACCATACTTAGAGTATTTATTGAAAATAACACTTGAAAAAGTCAAAGTTTCAATGTTTTATTCTGCAAATCATTAAAATAAGTTGACCAGTTTAATCAAGGTTTTAGCTTCTAGCCAAGCATATTAAACTTCAACATCGTTACATCATTGTCACTTTACGTCAGGTAAAGTACGGTCAAGTATGAAACAAAATTATTTACAAAAACATTATAAGCAATGCGTTACCTTCTCAATAATATTATTGAGAAGGTAACTGAATTATATTATATATTTTCTTTATTCAAATCTGCAATTCTAATACTCTAACGTTGATCAATGCGTGATTTTAATTAATTTCTTCACAACTAAATAGTCTTTATCTATTGCGATACATTATCAATATTATTATCAAACAATTATCAATAATTTGAAATGTAACGTTATCAATATTTACCTGTCGTTGTGTTTTGTCTGGCAATATTACGGACAAATCGAAAGATCTATTCTTTTTGTCTCGGCTGCCAGATCTCATAAGTTTAGAAGAGGATCTAGTGATGCTCTGCGCCTTTTCTGGCAACTTCAGCGCAACAATAGACATACTGCGCGAAAGTCGCCGGCCAAGCTTGCGCGTACGCAAGGACATGCTTCCACTTAGTCCACGTTTATTCCGAACTTCAACCGGTGTTGATCTAGACGCAACATCCTCAACACCACCACTTTCCTCACTAGCACCAGCCATTTCACTTGTTAATGGCAACACTTTAAAAACAAAATCTCCATTAATATTCACATCTCCAAAACAAACATGTCACATAAATCACAAACATAATATTCCTCTGTCACTTTGTCATATTTGCAAAAATCCAAGTATCAAAAAGCCAGTTTTAGGTAACCACTAACATCTTCACTGACCGAAAATCAGAGCTGAACAGTTGCTAATCAGATGCGGACCATATGATCACAAATCCGGTTTATGAATTACAACCCGGAGTATCCCACGATTCAGAACGCGGTAGACGTAATTCAATAATGATCCGTAGTAAGTGTGAATGGATTCGGTTGTGCAGTTAGTAGTTAGGTTTAAATAGAGCGCGTTATCGAACGTGCATGAGAGTCGGTTAACGCGCAATAGCGCGACGTGTGCGCGGGTGTTCGCGGTCGGAGCAACAACTGAAGGCGAAAGACAACGCGCGGCTCTACGCTCTACTCTGCAGGAGACAGGCTTGCCCCCGCCCCTTGACAGCGCCACAACAACTTAAATCATATTAGGTACTTATCGAATTGCATTGTATATAGCCACAAAACAAATGCCTACACGTCTAGTCTATTGACTACACGAAGAAGCGCTCCCACGATTTGATATTAGAATTAGAACATTAACCGCTAACGAAGTTTGCAAGCTCAAACATTACTTGTCTAACGGGACATGCTCTGAAAGAAACAAATATCGTTATTGAACACTTCTTTGTTAGACGACACGACGTTGCGCTTTATAGTTCTGTAGTGAGATAAATATCTGTAAAGTAATAATTGGTGCTACATGAATAGCCAGCTCGTTACAGGTCACTACGTCTCAAGGTGATCATGTTTCTGAATTATAACTATTGAATATAAGTTGTTTATGTATAATCTGAAGCACTTTTAGAATAAAATCATACCATATTATATTTTTAACAAATTTAGTTCTGAATAAAATATTACTGATTTATGTTATACTAGCTGTTGCCCGCGACTCCGTCTGCGTGAAATTTAGAAAACTTTTCCTCCCTTTTTTTCGCAATAAAAGGTAGCCTATGTCCTTTCTCAGGGTCTAAAGATTATCTGTGCCAAATTTCATCAAAATTGGTTGAGAACTTTAAGCGGGAAAGCGTAACAGACAGACAGACAGAGTTACTTTCGCATTTATAATATTAAGTAGTAGGGAAGTAGGGATAATATTATAAAGTTGAAGAGTTTGTTTATTTGTTTCAACGCGCTAATGTCAGTGCTCCGATTTGAAAATTTCTGACATTGTTGGATAGTACATTAATCACGCAAGGCTATATATCATCAGGCTACGACCAATAGAAGCAAACCAACAGTGAATGATATTGCAAAAATAAGAATAATTTCTAAATTTCACGTGTGAGAAGTCGCGGGCAACAGCTAGTTTTATCTAATATATAAAACTCACGTGTCACAGTGTTAGTTACCGTACTCCTCCGAAACGGCTTGACCGATTCTTCTCAAATTTTACATACATATTCAGTAGGTCTGAGAATCGGCCAACATCTATTTTTCAAATCTTTTTGGGTTTTTTTTAGTATGGCAAAACAACGTTTGCCGGGTCAGCTAGTAATAATATATGCGAAACATTTCTATAACTATTTAACTGTAACTTTTTCACACTAAAACTAGGTAGTAAATTGATTTAAGTAAGTACACAGATAGAGAGAACCTAAGCAAAAATATGCTACTTTTTACACGCTTTATATTAGCTTCACTTGTATGTTTGTTTGTATGTTTGTTTGTATGTTTGTATGTTTGTAACCGACTCCTTTGGACGCTATTTTGACCCACTTTAAACGGTCAGATTCTATTCAAATTTTGCACACCTGTCAAAGACCGATGACAATGCAATAATTCGATTAAATAAAGCGTGTTTTTTAGTTTTTTTAAACTATTATTATTTATACACAAAAGTCTATGTAGAGCACAGAATATAGATGTTGAGATTCTAAATACCACGCACACAAAATCGCGGGCAACAGCAAGTGATATGAAAAAGATTTATTACTATTACAAATTGTAATTTGTGAATCAAATTGATGCCATAGAGATAAATGTAGTAAAATTTCTCAACTCTCACTGGAGGTATAACATCTCGGTATATGTTACCGGGTCAATTAGCAGTGCCAATAAATACCAAGGTGTAATTTCGAAATCATTCTTGTAACTAGTTTAGTTATCAGAGCAATTGAAGCATACATAATAATTGCTTACTGTTTAGATTCTGTAGGTCAAACTAAATGTTTAATAATATGGACTTTGGACTCTTTATTGTATATAATTAGTGTATAATGAATGACATTTTAATTATTGTATTTATTGTTAATGTTGCTATTTATTGTTATTATCCTATTTAAAATATTGTAATTTTATGTTAAATTATAATTTTTACTAACAGAGTTGTATGGATCCCTGGTCTGAAATAAAAGTATTTTTGATTTGATTTGATTTATTCTTGTCAGCGTTATTTAAATAACATTGCTTTTTAGTCAATTCAAAAAATTACGTTTTTCTTGAGATATAGGACTTAACTTGCGGTATAAATATTTAATCCATTCATCATTAATCCATCAGCCTCTCTCCGTCTACTGGTGGACATAGGCCTCCCCCATAGAACGCCACTGTGGTCTCGTGCCACTTGCATCCAATGGCAAAGATCGCGGGGATCTTGACGATATCGTCACTCCACCTTGTCATCTGACAAGGTAAATAATTAAACAGGATCTCAAATCTGAAAAATCTTAAGTGGTTACGAGTCTTTTAACCGGGTCTATTATAGTTGATGTAAGTTTAAATTTTAATGTCATCATTGTGCAATACAATTAATCTGTCACTTAAATTTCTTCCTCAGTGTTAATTGCATTAGCGTTAGAGATATAAATCACATCGACCTTAATTAGTGAAACCTTCACTCAACGAGTGACCATTTGATTGTAATTTTATAGCTCAATAGCTAATGCTCGCGGTTTCTCCCGCTTTAATTATTATTGCTGTGCTCCTTGGCTTTTAGCGTAATAATATTTTGCCTATATCATAAACTGGCTGATACCCGCAACTCCGTACTCGTGGAATTTATAAAAATTTCGTCATTTTAGCAACTTCGCTCCTATTTATATATAAAATAGTGACTAGGTAGCTTAGTAAGTATTTAGTATTTGCAAGCGTCTCTATTAATGTCGCAGCATGATATTATAAAGCCTACAACCAAGCCTTTAAACTAAAAGATTTTTTTAGTCGAATCTAGAAGTCACTATTTGCGCGTTCTAACAAACACACTTTTCAGCTTTATACCTAATATCAGTAAATAGCAAAAACTTTAATTATTACTGCCCTTCTCCAAGGCTTTTTGCGTAATGATATTTTGCCCATATTATACACATGCCTGTGACACATAAAGATTGTGACGGTCTGTTAATTAATATCGATGCGTATTAATTACATGAACATAGATATGAGTCACAATCGACCTCATAAAAATAGTATGTGTGTTGTGTTCACTTGATAAATATGCATATTTTCTGCAAAACCGTATCAAATTAAATAACAGTAATGTTTAAATAAATATAATGAAAATATTTATTGATATGTTCGTTGTGATCGTTTCGCTGCGATTAATAGGAGCGAAGTTTAAGTGAAAAATGTAGGAAAAACGTCGAAAATTTTCTAATTCCACGCGTACGAAGTCAACAAAGAACAGCTAGTATAAGATAAAGTTGTTATTAGAAAATAAGAATTATGACACTTATTTATCCATTACCATATTGAATACTCGGGTTAGTTACCAAACTACTCTGAAACGGCTCTACTAACAAATTTTTAGGAACTCTACTACTAAGACTTCGTTGTCCGTCCGTCCGTTTGCTCGCGGAATATTTGTGTGCATATTGGTTAGATCTAAAAAAACGGTCAACACCTAGTTCTATACCTCATTACCTCTAGATTATAAATTCGACAGTTCATTACAAATATAATTCTTTATTTATTTAACACACCAACCAACTTTTATAACAACAGTTCGAAAGCAAGGCATCTCGAAATTTAACAGAACGCCATACTTTAAAATTATTGTTCAAATATACTTTTAAGATTAAAACATAAACTGCATACTCGTTTAAATTAAAAAAAGGCCAATGTCAAAACTGTCAACGTCAACATGTACACAATAACATAGTGAGACAATAAATACTGAAGATTTAATTATTATTAACTTTGTTCTATATTCCAGGCTCAAAAATCTACAACCACTTATAGACAGTTGCTATCAGAAATATGTATCGGAGAAATATTTCTAAGACCTATTGTTAAAATAGCAATGCCGTGAGTAAAAGTTATACCTAGTCTAGCGCCCAATTTTAATATTTTATCTATCCTCAACTGTTGCTACTAAAGACGGACAAATCAATTCTTTTGTCGTACTTATCTGTAATCATAGATTGGTTATTGAAAAACGCTGTAGATACTTCGTTAGTTAAACTATGACCAGTCCTTTTCATAATCCCTTCCAGTATATTCTTCTTATAAATCATTTTATCTTAAAGCTAGAGCCTGTGTTTTCTTGTTCTAACATACCAATCGCTTGAAAGGCTTCGTGGTCTAGTAGTTCATGCAATGTACCTAATGCCGTTCACGAGGTCACAGGTTCGATTCCCGCTCGGGACAATCATTCGTGTGACATTATATTTGTCATAGAAATGTTTGTACTGCGTCTGGGTGTTTCTATGTATTATAAGTGTGTATTTACAAAAGAAAAGTAGTAAATATATGTATATGAATTTATCCGTATTCTAGTACCCATAACACAAGCATATAAGCTTAGCTTGGGACCATAGGACGCTGTGTAAAATGTCCATAAAAAAAATTACGCCAGAATATTCCACAAGAAAGACCTGAAATTATGCACATAAAACCATAAAACAGATGCAAAACTCATTCATAGATTTAGTCCAATAGTCCAATAATTATTTTTTACAGTTTTTCGTTAAGACAAACACGTAATTCTAGCAAAAATGCTGCCTCATAGACCACAACGTTACCCTACATCAGCTAAAATATTGGTCAATTATGGCAATAAAAATATACCGTATTCGCAGTAGTTATACTTAATAAAAAAGTCGTGCTATTCCGTAATGGTGCACCATGTAAAACTTAATACCTATGCTAAACTCTTTACTTATTCTTGGAGCGCGGAGCATAAGATAATTGTATGAAGAACGTCGAACCAAAAAAAATGGACAGTGTAAATGTACGTAACAAAACCACTGTCTTGTCTTTTAGGTATGTTTTTCTCGCAAAAACTACTAAAATGATTTAAATGCAATTTGGTACACAGATAGTTTGGAACCAAAGGACATAAGCAACTTTTTAAAGAGGTACTGTGAAGAAACTTCAAACTCTATGCGGCACGTAGTCGTATATACTCGTAGCATCTTATAACCTTAAAATCACAAACACAATGTTTGACAGAGAATACTTAAAAATACCTAACGTTAAAAATCCCGTTAAAAGTTTATAAATCTGTTTCGAGAAGTATAATAGTAAAGCGCATAATGGTCTAAAAATATGGTGTTATGTACATTGAAGACAAGTTCAAACGTACATAAATGACGTTATACGCGCGTAAAGAACATAAAAATAGAATATACTCATAGAATCGTATAGAAAATTGAAAAGTATCTTACCATAAATTGGAGTATAATAAAACTTTACGTTACAAACAAAAATTATTTAATAACTAGCTGACCCGGCAAACTTTGTTTTGCCATACTAAAAAAAAATGTTTGAAAAATAGATGTTGGCCGATTCTCAGACCTACTGAATGTGCATGTAAAATTTCATAAAAATCGGTCGAGCCGTTTCGGAGGAGTACGGTAACTAACATTGTGACACGTAAATTTTATATATTAGAATATTGTGTCATAAATGTCTTGAGCAAACCACAGGAAAATAACCTTGAAGTCATTATAAGTTTGTTACTAAACTACCATAACCATACCACTTAACAGATAAATATACGAGTACATGATCGATTCATACCAATTTAAAAACCTACGCAAATTACGCATTGTGAAAGAAAATGCAGTTGTTTGTAGGAGTTTTTAGTGTCCGGTAATGATGGCTGCCTCATCACTGCCAGAAACTAAAATATTTTGGAATAAGCGGCTGTTCTTGTATGGTCATGAGTCTGAGGAAAGTATCTGCTCTAGTAAAAACTTGTTTTGTGAATGAACGTGGAAGAGATAGGAATCAAAGACGCATGGATTGTGTGAAAGAGGATTTACTATGAAAGAAAGAGAATCAATAATAGATACAGCTGAGAATGGAAGAAAATGACTTGTTGCTTTGACACTAAAAGTTCGAGCAAGAGAATAACAAATAATGGCACATGATTTATTTAATATTTGTATGAGTTGTTTGTAAAAAAATTCTCCATTCATTTTTGCAACAAATTCAGTAAGAATTTATATTGCCAAGGTAGAGTAGTAAATCAGTCAACAATGTAACCACTGATTGGAACAAAGCCTATTGATGATGATTTATATTATATTACGTTTCAGAAAAACTGAAATCGCTTGGCGAAACGATGGCGAGTGGAAAGCGCGCTACTCCAATTTGTACTCATCGCGACATTCGTCTGGGTTAGTCACACAATACTTTTTTTAGACTTACAACTATATGACACTTTCTAGTCATAGTTTTAGTTTACCTAGGTAATTATTTAATTAAGCGTTTTATACGCTTGCATTAAAGAGTTGACCTGCCGAAAATTGGAAAATGTAAGTCTTATGAGGTCTGCTTGTAGCTTATGTGTTCTAGAGACAAATCTTTGTGACAACTGCTGCAAGAGTATCTGACTATTTTGAATTACGTACTCAATTGTGTCGTGAAATATATGACTTAGTGTTTTAAAGATAGCATAAAAACCATAGGTTATAAGGTTAACAAAAAGAAAACGTATCTTAAACGTTTCTTCGACATTTCTTCGCATAAGTAAATTAATTGAAACAGTGTGATATTAAAAGTGAAAAACTGTGATTAGAGTTTTCTATTTCTGTGTAAGTAAAACATGTCTAACCAGAATAACCCGATTTGGATTAATTTCCCATACGGTGCTTTATATGGCACCCATTGCAGTCATCTAACCGCATGTATTAAAGCTAGTGAAGCAAGTGTGGCATTTAACATGCTTTTATTAATTTAACCTGGATCTGTTTAGTTTCAATATGGAAAACTTTCAACATAATTTTCACCCACTGCCAGAGATTTTATATTTTACTAGCTGACCCACACGGAAAACACAGATAATATCATCTGTGAGAGATGGAAAACTTGAAACTAAACCCTGTGCTAACACGCCTGATCAGCGCGACGCAGTAGACCATAATCCCTCCCAAAGTGGAGGAGGCCCGTGCCCAACAGTGGGACGTAAATGGGCTTGAGAGAGAGAGAGCTGACCCGGCAAACGTTGTTTTGCCATACAAATGTTAGGGATTGACAACCCTTATCACTTAGGGGTATGAAAAATAGATAGTAGCCGATTCTCATACCTACTGAATATGAATCCATAAGAATCGGTCTAGCCGTTTCGGAGTAGTATGGGAGCGAATATTGTGACACGAGAATTTTAAATATATTAGATGAAGTTGCATATTTTTCATTCTTATTCACAGTACCATAATGGCCCACTACTGAGCTCTGGTATCCTTTTTTTGGGAGGGAGTGTATTTTCGCTAATAAACCACGGGACGTGTTTCTAAAGGACCTTTGAATTATAAGTGTCACACAAAATTGACCAATTATTACAATATAGTAATATAATGTATTATGCAACTTACAATATATTTTAAAAAATTTATAAATACAACTTTAGAGGTAGCATCAGCCTACCCATATGGAAAAAGAGCGTGATGGTATGAATCTGATGTCGATGACATTATAAGTTATGTTTGGTTAATTTTAGCTGGAATGAATAATACCACTATAGTCATCTTAAGGGCCTACATCAATATCATCGCCGACACGTACATATTAACACAGCCAGTAGGCACAGAAAATGAAGAATTAGGAATACTTTTCCTATTTACTCAAAATCTACTAAATATATTTTAATTCTGATCCACGTGTATACATAATAGTTACCTATGTTTTTAAAGTTATTTCATTAGTTAATACGCGATAATAGACCGACAAATGAAAAAAATAAAAAATTAGAGAGGTTGTTTCGCCAAGATTTTCTATCGAGAAAACTTTTTTCAATCGCGTTTCTGAGTTTATGCGATCCTAGATCATATATTGAAAAAACAAATACTTAAAAATTAGAGCTCTAGCCATTCAATCTAAAGAAACAATGAAAAATTCGTACATAGAAAAATGCACGAAGCTATTTTGGTATCCTCTTAACGTATTTACTAAGTTAGTGAAGTTAGTGAAGTGAAGCTCGTTTGGGTTGTCAATAAATACAGTAAATTCTAGAAAATAGTGTTGTTAGTTACACAGTTCGGTACTGCTAAATTTCGCATAAAACAGTTTTCTTATAAATATATGACCTAACTGTGGTCGTGTATTACCCACTAGACTTACTTTACAATGTCAGTCCACGCAGAATACAGTTTCAGTTCTTTTAAAGTCCTGCAGGCGTATTATGAGCTTTTTAAAAATCATGCTAGTTCCAAGCAGGCCGTACGCTGCCTGACTAAATTATGTATTATGGTAAACATAAAACATTTACTTGAAAAATTTTAGTTCGTACTTAAACTTTTAGTTGTACCTTCTCTATAAACATATTAATCTATGACTGTTTTAGCGAACTGGATGGCTGGGAGCTATGTTCATATTACGAATTTGCCGGGCAGTTCCATTCACGGCGTAAACGGCCTGGGAATAAGATCTCATAATACGGCCGCTGATATCATTAACGTTATGATACGTTAGTTACGTTATCTGGTTACCAATCATATTTTCGTACAGGTATATTATATGTGAAACATATACATACTGACATTACGCACAAGCGCTTCTTATTAACAAAAAATAATAATTTAAGTCTCGTGAACGTATAATTTTTCTTCTAAACTTTTGTATCTCTCCATCGGCCCTATTCATCTTCTTTCAACCAGCCTTTAGTGGCCAGTCTTCGTCATTCATATTATTCATAAGTTTATTTTTTAAGTATTTATGTGTGTCCGTGTTATGAAACAAAAAATATTTATAACCCTATGAAGAATGAACTCAATTTGGAATATAACAGAGAACAACATTACGTCGCATCGTAAAAGGTTTCAAGGTCTACTAGGCATCGAATTGCATTAACGATCGCCACTGGCAAAATGAGTACAGACTTCTTTGTAGTATTAACTTAGTCTGACTCATAACATGAGTCAAAGCGGACAGAGAAATAGTGCAATATTGGAACCAATCACTTGATCCTTACATATCATCTATCTAATTTATTAAAACGAGCAAATGTTGTAATTTTAATCTGTTCTGCAATCTACATCTTTCAAAAGGCTCTAAAAATTTTCATGAAATTGAAGTATGCAGAGGTTACAGAAGGCGGTTAATTGATCTTGCTAAGTTTAATATAAAAAGAAATCACATTTTACAAAAATAGAAATACCGAGCAAATCTCGGTCATACGAGTAAATATTTTAAAACAAATTCATCTAGTTTTGCGTACTAACCACAACTTTAGATAGGAATAATTAATATGCTTCTAGGAAACGGATATCTTATTTGAATAACGCAAATTTTTTATTGCACGTTAATAGTAACAACGACTATATCCTCTATTAAAAATAAATAAATTACATCATAATAGTTCTAATCGATAAATTATTGAGCATATTGCGTTGTAATATTGTCGCAAGAATGTAAAAAATTATGTAGGGGCCGTCAAAACGTAGACGGCAGAAATACAATTTCCTTAAAAGATATCACAAAAGATATATAAGAGTCTGATTCAATTTGTTATTATTATGAAAAATTTATATTAGTTCATATCTGATATTTTAAAATATATGCCTATGAAATACATGCGGGAGCCGGCGCTGAATGCTGAAATACAGGCTAAAAGCCTAGTTTAGCACCAGACGCTAATGTGTAATGCAATTATGTTTTTCTTCATTTGTATTTAGTGATATAATTGTATGATGTCCTTTTCTTGGCTAAATAAAATAAAATTATTAGTAAATTATTAGTATAGTATAATATTTCTTGTTTTAAAAAGACTCTGAATACTTCCTTAGTCATTTAAAATGCTTACTTACATATTAAATAAATAAATAAAATTGCATTGGCCATTCACATAACGTCCTCTGGTCCCAAGAGGTTATTTGATTGTACTTAGTATGTCCGTATTCTGTTACCTATTAACAGAATACGGACATACTAAGTACTTAAACTACTTTTTTAACCGACTTCAAAATAAGAAGGAGGTTCGCATATGGTCTGTAATTTTTTTACCCTCATACCCCTTTTGACTGAGGGAAGAGATTTAAATGATTCTTTTTTTATTTGAAAGCTGGTTCTTCCCGCGTGTTCCCGTTTTTTTTTTTTTTTTTTTACATGGGGAATGCCTTGACGCACTTCGCCTATCCAGTTGCGGGGGCAACCTTCGGGCTTCGTGTGGGACTCCCAGCGGCGGCCGGACTACCCACTAAACCCCATGGTGTTTCTACGCGCCCAGAAACCCAGGCCGTGGTAGTTACTCAGGTATTACCACGACCCAGGCAAAAGGAGTGGCCCCGTAGATGGGGCCCGACTCAATAGGGGAGGACATTATGGCCCCCCATCGCCTACAGCATATTTTATTTATTTTTTATTTTTAAACTTTTTGCACAGAATACATCGTACAATGGCGGACTTAATGCTAAAAGCATTCTCTACCAGTCAACCATTGGGCAGTGTGGAAAACGGAACAGGTAGGCGCATTACCAATCACTAACCAAATTAAAATATTTTCACCTAAAAATTAATAGACATATAACAAATGATATATTCAATGGATATAGCTACATAAAATTAAATACCAGGATATAAACATAATAATTATATTTATATACTTACGAACATATAAACATGTGACCATATATACTTACACATACATACATAAACACATACATAAACATACATACTAATAATACATAAACTTATATTTCGTATAAATGTTCAGTAAGAGACACTATGACGATTGCAGTGAAATATTAGTGTAAAATTGACGAACTCTGCGTTTGAAAATATTTCGGCTCGATGCTAACCTGATCTCACGAGGAAGAGAGTTCCATAAAAGAATAGATTGTATGATGAAAGAAGAGTGTACAAGACTGGAGCTATGAGGAGGGCAAGAGAGAAGAAGGTCGTTTGAAGAACGAAGATGTCGAAGATGGAGAGAGGACCGATTACGAAAATAACATGATAAGTAGTTGGGAGCATTAGGAGAGTTAAGTAGTGTGTACAGAGTAGTAACTGTATGTAGGCTACGGCGCTGCCGAATTTGCAACCAGTTTAACCGGCGACGATACGACGATACGTGGTCATATTTACGGAGATTATGAACGAATCGAATGCAATTATTGAGAAGTCGGTCAAGCTTATTGAGCAGATCTGCATTCAGGTCGAGATAGCACACATCACCATAGTCGATTATAGGGAAAATTAAAGTTTGCACAAGCGTTATCTTAATTTTTTCTGGCAAAAAATTCCTAAAACGATAAAGGGCTCGTAATGTCCCGGTGACTCTTTCGCTGACCTTCGTCACTTGATATTGCCAATTCAACGTTGCATCGATGTATAGACCAAGGTCTTTAACCGTTGGACTGATGAGAATTTTTGTACCGTCAAAAATAACTGGCGGCAGAGATGATTCGTCCACCCTGGCCAAAATACGTGAACTACCCATAAGAGTGGCTTGACATTTACTAGGATTCACTGCCAGACCAAAGCGATCAGACCACTCCTTTATCGATTTCAGGTCCTCGTTTACACATTTAACGGCAGTTGAAACATCGTCAACTCCAACCTGTGTATACAGCTGTAAATCGTCTGCATACAGATGATACGTACACTTGAGTTCCTGAGTAATGAGCCCAATGAACAGCGAGAAAAGCAGAGGTGACAGTATGCCTCCCTGGGGAACACCCGAGTCTAGTGTACACCAACTAGATGAGCGTTCGTCGTTGCATACTGACTGCTGGCGATCATGGAGATAAGAGGCAAACCATCTCAATGCGTCAGGGGAAATTAGAAGAGAAGAAAGTATTGACAGAAGAATGTCGTGATCAACAGAATTGAAAGCGTTAGAAAAGTCTACCAAAACAAGTAAAGTAATTTTAGTTTCCTCGATGCCGACCCTCACATCGTTTGTTACTTTAAGTAAAGCGGAGATGGTGCTGTGTCCGGGTCGGAACCCCGATTGAAGTGGGCAAAGTAGGTTATTCAGCTGTACAAACGACGCTAGCTGCTTATATGCACACCTTTCAAGTACCTTTGCTAAGAAGGGGAGAATAGAGATAGGACGGAAGTGACATGGAAGAGTAGGGTTTGAAGTTTTAGGCAAAGGACGAACAAGTGCTTTACGCCAGATTGAAGGAAAAGAACCTAAAGAAAGTGAATAGTTTATGATGTGAGTTAAAGGAAGCAAGATCTCATCCAAGAGCATGACAATCATCCGACGACTGATACAATCGTATCCTACAGCCCCGGATGCTATCGATACGATATTTTTCTTGACCTCTTCAGGAGTCACTAAGGAGAAGTGAAACGGATCGAAGGTAGGGCGCGGTAGATCAACCAAGAAGCGAATAGTTTGTAGTTTTATTACCGGGTCTAGGGCTTTGGATTTAGCAAAATGGGTGTTGATTTCGTCTAGACTGATAGTATTCGGTAAGCCTGACGTGCATGATTTTCCAACGCCGAGGGTTCTAAGAAACCTCCAGACTTCAGTAGGAGAAGAAGAAGATACATTAGTAAGGATATGTCGTCGTTTTGCGTTCCGTATCATCTGGTTACTGCGATTGCGGAGTTTTTTAAACTTAATCCAATTACTGTCGCATCGGCTTCGTTTATATTTGTAGAAGGCTCGATCTCTGCGTTTCATGGCTGCACGGATTTCCTCTGTCAGCATATGCTAATGGCTTCTCACCGAAACACTAGGTGAGAAGCCATACACCACATCAGACGCAGCAGGTCCCCCGACGTGCCGCGCGTGGCCTACACGGATAGACACCGCCCACACATTAGGTGGGGGCGGCATCCATTGCCTCCACGGCAGCAGATGAAGCTGCTGCCGGAGAAGATGAAGGCGGGGCAGGTTGAGTCCCACCCGGCCGTATTCTCGACATTGCGGCGTTAGCCACCGCCGGGCATTTTGTGTGGCCGAGGCGATGGCCAGCGTCACTCCCTCCGGACAAACAAATCGCGCAAGCGAATTCCGCCGCGCAGGTGGCAGCCTTATGACCGGGCTGCCCGCATCGGAAGCACAGTGCGCTGCGGTCAACCTCGCAACGACACTGCACTCCCAGGTGCCCTGGCACCAAGCACCTGAAGCACCGCTCAGGCCGCGCATCCAAAAGCGCAGCTCGGGCGGTAGACCATCCAATTCGGAGGCGACCAGCCTCTACCACCTTCTTGGCCGCCAGGACCGGGCACTTTACCCAGACCGTGCCCTGGCGACCGGGCACGGTTGGTGGGCGGCTGATCACCCCCACCTTCACTAACTCCAGGGGGCAGCCCCCTACCTCTGCCACCCGCGCGGCCACCAACTCACTGGTGGCGGCGTCTCCAAGGCCGAAGATGCGCATCTCCACGCACTTCTCCGGCCTGGAGACGCAGGCCACCGTCCCGACGACCTCGCGCAATTTAGAGGCGAGGTCGTCGGCCTTCTTCCACTTTTCCGCGCCGGACACCTCCAGCACGCGGCCTCCAGTACGAGCTGTACGGAAGCGCACCCCGTCGATTCCGAGGGCTGAGAGGTTGATAGCCCCCTCGGCCTTCGCCATCACTTCGCCGTAGGACGCCGACGAATCGTGCGGCAGCGTCACCACGACCGCTGCGGTGGTCGGGACTCGCAGCCGACGGGCGCGCTTCTCCCTCTTCTTCTGCGCCGGCACTAGAGGTGCCGGCGTCACGGCGGAAGCAACGGCAGCCGGGGCCGCCGGCCTCGGCACTCTCTGCTTTCGCGCCACCACATTCCACGCCTCCCGAGATGGTCGGGGAGGTGGATGCGGCGGCGGCGGTTCTTCTGATGCAGCAGGCGCGGGCGCAGGAGGCGCTTTCCGGGCCGCTGCAGCCTCACGGCTCGCTAAGGTCTCCTTTCGCCTTTGTTTTCTCGCCTGTTTGCCCTTCGCCCCCGCAGACGAAGACGCGGCGGGGACGGAGGGGACAATTAACGCCTGCTCTATTGCGCGCGCCGTGGAAGGCGCGGCAGACTCGACAAAACTTGGCTCCAGAGCAGGGGAAAAAGGCTCCGGAGTCCTACGCACGTCCGATGTCAGCGGCGGGCGGAACCGCGGTTCCGGCAGGAGGCGGTCCGCAATGCCTGCGAGCCGAGAGTCGATCAGGAACGTGATCTCGTCCCGGCTCATCGCAACGTTGGTGGTGGCAGTGGCGGCGGCGGCGGCGGCGGCAGCGGCGGCGGCGGCGGCCTGCTCTGTGGCCTCCAGCCGGGCTTCTAGTTCGGCCACCCTCTTTCTTAATTGTTCATTTTCCTCGGTGTCCTTGGTGGCAGCGAACCGTTGTGAGACACCCGAAATCTTCTCCAGTTGTACTCGGATCTTCCCGATGTGCTGGCAGCTCATCCGGGTTTGTTTGCAGGCCAGAGAGCCGATGATGCCCACGGCCGAGCTCATAGTGGCCTCAAACTCTTCCTTACTGCACCACGTGGCGTCTGTCACACCTTCCTGCTGGGCTTCCCGCTCCACCGCTGACTTCGTCGCCACCGCCTGGATTTGGAGGGCTGCCCTTCTCTCCTTCTCGGCGATTTCCGCCGCCAGCTCTTGCTCCGCCTGGAGCTCAAGCTCACGCTCCTTCTGAGCGTTGAGCTCCGCCTTGGCCTTCGCCAGGCCGATGTACTCGCCCGTTGTAGGCGGGCGGCCGCGTCCTCTCTTGGACGCGTAAAAAGTTTTGGGCTGAGCCCCCTCCTGTCCTTCCGCGGGCCGTTTCCTCCAGGAACGGCCGGCCGGAGAGTCTGGCCTAGAGCACTCCTCCGTCATCACCACGCTCATAACGCTGCCTTCGGAATCCGACCGTCGCAGCATCCGCGTCGGTGTCCTCGTCCTCGAGAAAATGATCGAGCCCTCATTCCCAGAGGACTCGTATCCCGAAGCCTCGTTACCAGCTTCGTCTCCACTTCCATACTCAGCAGTCCGTTGTTCGTTGCCAGTTGTCGTCGTTTGTGTTGGTCTCTTTGTTTTTGTTTTTTTAAATATCCTTTCCATATTTAATCCCACGAGTGCGGGGGAACGGGTCGTCCACGCCAGCAGAGCCCCCTGTACTGGCGCAAGCCTATTTACTTAGGTTACCCTCTCGGAGGTCGGCCTGTTTCCGAGGGTTTTTACAACTTTACTGTTGGGTGTTAGCGACTTTTCCTTGTCTCGGGCCGGCCAACGAAGGCAAGCCCCCTATCGCAGTCGTCACGCCGCTAGACATGATCAACGACACGTGACGGCTGAAACAGGTTGCCCGACGTTGTCCACATTAGGGGACATCCCCCCAGACACGGGTTAACGCATCCAGGGGAACCGCCGCGCACCGCGGGGTACTCCCGCCCACAACCACATCCACATTAGGGGACCACTCGCCCATGAAGGACCCTCACAAAGAGCACAAAAGCTCTGCGCTGGTGAACAGCGCTCGGCGCCGAATTCATGTAGCCCCGCTCACCAGTCTACTCTGGTACTCAGAGCGGTACCGGGAGCGTGACGACTAAAACGACTCTCGCGGCACTCCGGTAAGAGAGCGCCACCGCGGACCTTGCAGGTCGGCCATCCCACGACCCCCTCGCTGGGTCAACTGTGGCAGGACACTTGTCTACGCCAAACGCGGTCCCTCCAGAATTTGGAAAGGAGCGAATTTGACGCAGTCCAGGGGACACCAGGCGCAAAGCTTCCAATCTCCAGAGACGCATCCCAAAGACAAAAGAAACGATGAGCCCAACGGGGAGGTTTCCTGCCATGGTCCCCCCGCGTGTTCCCGTTGGCACTAGGTCAGGATCTGACGGTTATCTCTGGAGAATTTTTTTAAAATTCTTAGTGTATTTTTTTTATTTGAAGTTGATTTATGTTTTTTTTTTTGTTAATTATTACCCTTTTGTAAATACATATGTACATAGAAACAACAAACTTATTATTTGATATAAATAAATATTTCATGTTATTTGTTTAGTATACATTTAAATTAAATTTATTATTATAAAAATTTTTAAAAACCTTTTATTAAAGGCCTATTGAAGATTACACAAGTCGCATTTCCTTCATGTCTAAAGAATGTACACCACACCGGTCATTGCTGCAAAAAGTGCTCTCACAAAAAGAAAATGTTAGTTATGATAGATCAATGATTACAGTAGCCAGCAACTCTGATCTCAACATACTATTGTCACACCAAAGTGATAGCTATCAGACTTATACAAACACGTTAAATTCTCTGTAAGTATTTAAGGATTCTAATATTACGCTAAAACTATATCTGTTGACGGGCCTCGTGGTGTAGTGGTTCATATAACTGACTGCCGATCATGAGGTCTCAGGTTCGATTCCCGGTCAGGACAATCATTTGTGTGATGTTTTTAATTGTCATACAAATGTTTGTACTGCGTCTGGGTGTTTACTATGTATTATAAGTATGTATTTACAAAAGAAAAGTAGTTTATGTATTATATCCGTATTCTGGTACCCATAACACAAGCATATAAGCTTAGCTTGGGACCAGAGGACGTTGTGTGAAATGTCCATGAATATTTATTATTCTTATTCTGTTCTGGATCTGCTTATTAAGTACAGAATACAGGTGTCGCCACCCCTTTTCCTCTCCAGGATGCTCTAAAAGAGAGCTCTATGTAGTTCACATATAACATCCTGTGACAGAAAGAAAACTCGAGAATAAATCCTGTGCTAACACCGGTCAGCGCGGCACAGTAGACTATAATCCCACACACAATAATTTTTGATATTGAATAAAGAATCTGTGCGTATAATTATAATGCCTTTTAAAAATTTCCCTCCATCTTAATACAATGCTCTTTACACTTCTCATTCTACTTTTAGCACCGATCAAGTAAATAGTCCGAATGAAAACGATACTCTCTTATTAGATATGGTTCGTGCTAAAATCCGTGATTTAAATAAGGACGCTCAAGATCAAAACCTAGAAGAAATACGTGATGATGTGTCTGATGCGTAAGTTTACATAACATTAACCTCCATACATCCATCAGCCTTTCTCCGTCCCCTGCTGGACATAAGTCTCCCCCATAGAACGCCTCAACAAGCGCTTCTGCGCTAACTGCAACCACCTTTAACAATATCGTCAAGTTTTAGCTGTTCCAATAAGTATTGTTTTATTTGAGAAAGATTTTTAATTGTGATATATATAGCTAATTCCGTGTATTACGGGTATACAAGACTATTAGAAAGGAAATGATACAATAATCTAGTTATACGTAGAGCTACAATGTAGAGTCCTGACTACAGTGGATCAAGAGTAGAAGATGACAAAGAAACGACATTAAAAGTTGTGTTTCCCACATAACTTTTACTCAAAGTTTAATTACACCTATTAACTATAACTTTCTCATTGTAACATCGTTCATTCAATCTTTGATAGGTATAGCTCTATTAGTATTTGATCACCATTGTAATAACTTTTGACACATTCACCAATATACTAAATAAATTGTAACATTATACTTACGAAGGCATTACAGTGTTAAAAAACCTCTCAAGAGCGAGTTAAACTCGCACACTTAGGGTTTCGTACCTACTAGACATATAAACATAAGTAACTGCATTCAAATAATCATTTAATTAAACTCAAAACAACTCACCAACTTCATTTTGTAGTTGAAATATAGGGAATCGCCTACATTTCAGCTACTTCATAAGTTGGTATTAGTATAAACACTTTTTTACTTGTGATACGATGACAAATTGTAAGTTTTTGGATTTTTCCCTATATCAGCACTATATAGACTTAATCTATGCCAAATTTCAAGGCTCTAGGGCAACGGGAAGTAACCTGTGAATTTTGATTCCCTAGCATAAGTCGAAATATTCTTAAAAATGGTCGTAATCCGGTTATATCTTTTAAATGCGTAGAGGTGAAAGGTTGGCTGTATTTTTTGCAGCAAGGGACCGCATAGATCTACATACCGTATGAGTTTCAAGTTGATACCTTCAGCCGTTGCTGAGTAAAAAAAGTTTGACAGGCGGACAGACAGACAGACAGACATCGGAGTGATCCTATAAGGGTTTGTACGAAACCCTAAAAGTACTATGAAGATATATTATGTGTAATTAATTACTTTCAAGTCCTCATAAACGTATTTTACATCTACGAGAAAAAGCATCAATTAATGTGTATGTCTTGTAGTTGTGCTAAGATTGTAGCATAGACCATCGACGGTTAAGAATTTCCAATCAATTATTGTTATGGGAATCGATGTCTTAACATCACACTTATAAGTTTAATAAGAAATTTAAAGAAAATAAACACATTATTTTACATTAGACCATCAAACGACGCATGCCTGCATAGCCTAAACATGCGTATGATGACGGATCGTAGCGTATCCCGTCGCAGCGTATCACGAGTTTCACGGATGTCAACACGCCGAGATATGGACATTCCTTCTATACTAGCTTTTACAGCTAATGTGGCCCCACCACCGGTTAGTAATTTAAGAATTACTGAGAACTAGTATTCTGTTAGGTTAGACCATTAACAAAAGAATAAAATTAGCATTACTACAAAAGATGTTTGTCCCAAATATTAGAAGTACCATTCACAAATTAACAGAATTCTAATCGTAATTCCAGTACGATGCTTACTTGCAATCTTAGTAGGCTGAATAATTATAAGAAATTTTATGTTTAGATAATTTGTGCCGGGCTGTGCTAATTTTATTATTAAAGGATTTGCTGATATAGCAGTTTGTTTCTACGAAACTGTGAATAAATAAATGTTGTATTATCTGTTGGTAGAGACAAAAGGAACTGAAAATTCTTTTCAATTCTAAAATTTTACTTCAATTTTGATAGCGTAGCCGTTCTGTAATTACATCTTTAAGTTGCTCGAAAATTTAATGAGTACTAATTACAGGCTCTATTGGAAATCGCTGCATTTCAAAATGTAAACAGTAATCCTGAACCAGACGTTCCTAAATGGTCAATACGCAGGTCGACTTGTCCTGTTTGTTCCCAAAAATGGAGGGATAAAAGCTCGATATCAAATATTAAATTTTCCGGTAAGCTGAAAATATTAATATAACAAGATAGAGCATTTGAACGTAATACTTATCTCTATTTTTTTTTCTTATAATCTTTGCACTGAATACCGCTCTTTTAGCTCATTTTTCGTTTCACTACATATTATAGATTTACAAAAAATATATTACAGCAATTTGTTATAGGATTGAAGAGACATTTTTCGGCAGATTTGCCGACTGTAATAGCACCAGCAAAATTACGGACGTCCATCACAAGAGAATAGTGAGTATTATATCAATTAAACTGGTTTTACTCAACCCATCGACGAATTCTATAAACGTTAAATGTATGACATAATTAGAAGCTCTTTGGTGCTCTTTGTTTGTGGGTCCACTAAACTGAGCTGGTTTCCTTATTTCTTCATATATTCAGTACCATGGGAGAAGACAGGTAGTGATATTCTTAATCGTTTATCACGGATATGCTAGTTGAAGAATGCATTAATAAAACATTCATAGGTGATTGAAAGTAAACTTAAAATTCTAGTACACCACGTCCGGTTTTGGCCGTTGTTGATGAAAACAAACCTATTGGCAGTATGAAGAATACCGGTGCTTCCTGGCAATTAACAAGAGCTAGACGTTTTCGTGCTCCTAAACTCCAAATTCCTCCTCCAGAAGCAACAGCACCGCCTAGTGCAACTGCACCAACGGCGCGAAAAGATCTAGATATCAGAGTTAACCGTTTTCTTAAAGACGAGGGAATGGAAAAATATTTGCTCAAGCCATCTTTCAACTATCAAGTGTAATATTTGTAATGTGTTTTAAGTAATGATTAAATAGTTATTCTTGTCTGCTGATAATACCACGCGCTTAGCATAAGCTTCATCTCAAAATACTATTACACATTAAAAACACTATGATAAATTCATAGTAATCTTTCTTTGTTTTTATTAGTTCCAATTATTCTAATTGTTATTTAGTACCTAGATCACGGAGAAACATAGAGACCTTATCACAGTTAAAACAGCAATGGTTAGTAAATAACTAAAAATCTACACACGAGCTTAAAGTTCCGTAGAAATTAGGCAATTTCGGAAATCAATCTAAAATTCTTATTTCTATCGTTACTCTCTCGACTATCTCTTCTCTTAATTAAACCCTTGTCTAGTGATAACAGTGTAACATAGACACAAGCCTCTCAATGCATCTCATAACATGAGAGTACCTGTTTCATCACCATGCGAATCAGGACATCAGGTGTGTTCCGTCAATAGTGTTTGGGAACCTGTTTCCCAGCAAACGTATAAAAATGTTTTCGATCTACGTTTTTCTTCAGCTGACTCGTACAGCATTCATGGGATGTAAAGGTGTGTCCAAACATTGAGCGGCAAGAGCGCGGCAGCAACACGCGGCGTTTGCAGGACACATTTCTGCCGCGCTCTAGTTAGGACGAAGCTGACTAAGGCTAAGCGTATGCTGAGACGCAGACGGCGCAGGTCCACACAGGGCAGGGCGGCGCAGATTTTGTAATGCTTGAGCGTACCGTGTGCTACGTACGTTGCGACGCAGGTTGCATGCGAGTCTGCTCTGCTCCGTGCCCCGTTGTAGTGCCGGCACTTGGCCGGCACAGATACAGCGAGACGCGTGCGAGTTCAGACGTGTTTTTATAAAATATGTTTTTATCCACTTTGTTGCAATGAACTTCTAATTGAATTAGTTTGATGTGAACCATATTTATATGACACAATTCATCCAGACTATTCAAAAAGACCGTTTTTTCAGATAATCACTTTGTTAAAACGTAAAAAAACTATTTGGCAAACTGTAAAGTAACAATAACTCATCGATTTCATTATCGGAATCTGACTCTGAACTCATTTTCAACAAGAACACGTCTATTCTTTGAGGCAGCTAGAACACGTCACGCTATCATTGGACGACAGCCACGCGTAAACGCTTCTGACTACCTGCCGCGCACGATCAGGCTAAGCGTATGCTGAGATGCAGGCAGACACGTGTCTGCGTCGCATGCACCTGCGTCGCATCGTACGTTGCACACGGCACGCATAAGCATTACAAAATCTGCGCCGCCCTGCCCTGCCTGTACCTGCGTTACCCGCGTCCCAACATGCGCTTAGCCTAAATGTTTTTATCCACTACAACGGGGCGCAGAGCAGAGCAGACACATGTCTGCGTCGCATGTACCTGCGTTGCAACGTACGTAGCACACGGTACGCTCGAGCATTACAAAATTTGCGCCACCCTGCCCTGCGTGGACCTACGTCGCCTGCGTCTCAGCATACGCTTAGGCTTCATCGTGCGCGGCAGGTAGTCCGCGTGGCTGTCGTCCAATGACAGCGCGACGGAACGCGCGCGACAGCCGCGCTCGATTGCCGCTCAATGTTTGGACACACCTTAAGAGTATTGTCTATACGCCGCCACATTAACTTATAATAAAAATACATCAACATGGCCTACTGGTATGGATATTAAATCTATGAAGATTTTTGTGTTGTCGATATTAATTCAATACATAAATAATAAATATAGGTAAGGTATCTTCTAATACTTGGAATTCAAGGAGGTCGGGAGTATTTTCGGGAGTAACTTTTAAGAGTATTCTGTGATGTATTTGGCACATATTTGGCACTTGTCAATAATTTAATATTGGTTCATGGTTTGTTGTTTGTTCAGTTAAAGTTGTATTCTGTGGTCGTATGTAAATTCATAATAATTACCAAACAGTATTCCTATTCAAAAACCTAATGTTTATTGCCAAGATAGAATATGAAACTGTTAAATCATATAACACACACGAAAACGATATGTAAAGGTACTGTACGATGCCTAACAAGTAAGCAGCTTGTATACAAAGAATTCGGAGACCCGGTTAAAGTTGTGGAGATGTCGAAATGTAGAATACAACCTCTAAGAGCCCAGGAAGTGTTGGTCCGAATGCTTGCAGCACCAGTTAACCCAGTTGACATGAATATTATACAAGGTGAGCGCAGTGTGCCTATATTACAAACAGAAGCAAGAAATGAGTGCCATAAGATCGCCTTCGTAGTTAGGGCAATTTCAACGACGACTATGTAATAATCTTTTTACTTTCATTACAGGTAGATATGCAATTAAACCACAGTTACCATGCATACCAGGTAACGAAGGTGTAGGAACAGTGGAAGAAGTAGGAAAAGACGTAAATGAATTGAAACCGGGCAACAAAGTTATTATTACAAAACATTCAAATGGCTCTTGGAGAAACTTTGCAGTATTCGATAAGGCAGTCTTAAAATGTGTTCCAAATAATTTAGGAGTGGCTGAAGCTGCAACATTATCAATCAATCCTTGCACAGCTTATCGCATGTTAACTGATTTCAAACCTGTGAGAGAAAAATGCTTACCTGTTATTCAGAATGGAGCCAATAGTGGTTGTGGACAAAATGTTATTCAACTGTGTAAAGCTTGGGGACTTGAAACCATAAACATTGTGAGAAATAGACAGGGTATTAATGATTTAAAGAAATATTTGCAATGTTTAGGAGCTACTTATGTACTGACTGAAGAAGAGGCACAGTCCACAAATATTTTTGAAGATAAATTAATCGACCGACCAATATTAGGCTTGAACTGTGTTGGGGGAAAAAATTCGTCTACATTACTGAAACAATTGAAAAATTCTGGCGTTATGGTCACATATGGTGGCATGTCTAGAGAGCCTGTGTCGGTAACAACGGGATCTTTTATTTTTAAAAATCTTTCGGTTTTAGGCTTCTGGATGACAAAATGGTATGAAAAAGCTGATGATCTTGAAAAAAATAAAATGTTGTGTGAAATTATTGATTTGATGTGTGCAGAAAAATTACGAGCACCCATTCATAAAATGGTGAAATTTGACAAATACAAAGATGCTTTAAGCAACACGCTCTCTTCTAAAGGATTCTCTGGTTGTAAATACATTTTAGATTTTACATAGTTATGTTTACAATGGTAGTCAAATATACTGGAATTAAATATTTTATTCCTAACCAACTTATTTTTAAATCAGTCTCACCGAAAATGTCCTTACCGAACCTGGTTTAGTACTTATTGATTTCCTTTTATCTCGATATAAACTTTTACTCATCATAATTAGCACAAAAATCTGATTTACACCTATTAAGCAGATCATAGATTTACTACATCTGTGCCAGGAACGTAGGCACAAAAAAGAAAAAAAACTTTCTTGTCAAAGTCATTACTGCCCAATTGCCAATTGTCAATCAGGGCCCCGAGTCCGGTATCACAATGGTGTTCAATGGCATCACAATGACACATTATGCTAGTTTTCCAATTGCAGAGCATTATGCGACTCGGTGCCGCACAATGCTGAACTATGCTGACGCTTAATTGGAACATGAATTAGTTTTTAAATTCACCATCTAAGTGCGCTAAGCTCAGTGTTGAAAAAAAAAATACTAAAATTAAATTGTATTCACATTATAAGTGTGGAATTTAAAAAAAAAGTCATTGTTTGTACCTTCATCCAAACTTATACTTATCTTTTTTAAACACAGCTTGAATTAACTTTGATTATTTCCAGAAAACTCCGACAAAACGAAAACCTTAAAAAAATTTTAACAATAAATAATATTAGTAACGATAATATATAAATAAAATTTCAATCAATGCCAATTTAAAGAAAACATACTTGTTAATTTTCTGTCGCTGAAGTTGGTATGGATTGCACGCATCACTTTTGAGAGTGCTCGATTTTGCGATGCGTTGCTGTAGTTGGAACACCCAACGTCGAGCATTGTGCCGCATAATGCGCTCTTGTGCCGTAATTGGAAAACGGGGTATAACTTCAAAATAAACAATAGACTACCAAAATTGATAAAATTCGCCACTAATCAATTAGTTATTTAGTGTTATTGCAAAAAAATGCAATAACTGATTGCTTAGTGGCGAATTTTATCAATTTAGGTAGTCTATTGTTAATTTTTTGAGGTTGTAATGTGTAATTGTGATGGTTTTCCAATTACAGCACAAGAGCGCATTATGTGGCACATTGCTCAACGTTGAGTGTTCCAACTACAGCAACGCTTCGCACTCGAACACTCTCAAAAGTGATGCGTGCAATCGATACCAACTTCAGTGACAGAAAATTAACAAGTATTTTTTCTTTAAATTGGCATTTTTGAAATTTTATTTATATATTATCGTTAATAATATTATTGTTATTGTTAAAAAAAATTTTAAGTCTTTCGTTTCGTCGGAGTTTTCTGGAAATAATCAAAGTTAATTCAAGCTGTGTTAAAAAAAATATAAGTATGGATGAAGGTACAAACAATGACTTTTTATTATATTCCACACATAAAATGTGAATACAATTTTTTTTTCAACACTGAACTTAGCGCACTCTGCTGGTGCATTTGGAAACTAATTCACGTTCCAATTAAGCGTCAGCATAGTTCAGCTTTGTGCGGCACTGAGTCGCAATATGCTCTGCAATTGGAAAGCTAGCTGTGATGCCATTGAGATACCATTGTGATACCGGACTCGGGGCCCAGCTGTCCGCTTATCTGTCATATGTGTCAATGTCACTAAATTGGAAATGCATTATCTCGAATTTAAAAAACATTGTTAAAAAATCGGAATTCAAAGTAAAATAAATTATTAGTGTTTAGCCCACATCCAGACATAATGGCTCTTCTATCTTGTACAAAGTTACTTCTAACTTCTTCAGCTGCTAAAAGTAGTGTGATGATCACAGGAGTTCGTTCTTTACTTTCAAAGCAACTTGTTTATACAGAATTTGGGGATCCGGTTCAAGTTGTGAAGTTCAGAGAAAGCGTAGTGCCTCCACTTGGATGTCAAGATGTATTAGTTCGAATGTTAGCAGCACCAGTAAACCCCGCCGACATTAATACTATACAAGGTACATGCAAACATATTTACCTATTTGTATGCGTAATAAAGCTTTTATTTATCTTGACTGTTTTTGAAGAGAAGATTTTCAGAAGGTACGACTCTTTTTTTCATTCGCTGACGATTCATTCTAATTTTCTTGTGTCTATGACTTTTCTTTTTTATTGTAGGAAAATATCCAGTTAAAGTTGAACTGCCTTGCGTACCTGGGAATGAAGGCGTGGGAGTTGTCGAAGATGTGGGCAAAGATGTAATTGACATTAAAGTAGGTAACAAAGTTATTGTTACAAAACCTGTACAAGGTACTTGGAGAGATATCGCAGCATTCAATAAAGCTGTGTTGAAAGTTGTTCCTAATGAATTAGGTATGGTGGAAGCTGCCACACTAACGGTCAATCCTTGCACTGCTTATAGAATGTTATCAGATTTTAAACCGGTAAGAGAAAAGAATTTAGTTGTTATACAGAATGGAGCGAACAGTGCTTGTGGGCAAAATATGATACAATTATGCAAAGCTTGGGGTATCCGAACTGTTAATATTGTCAGGAATAGACCTGAAATAAATGAATTAAAGCAGTACTTACTGGATTTGGGAGCTACACATGTATTAACTGAAGAAGAACTTAGATCTACCAATATTTTTAAAGACAAATTGATTGAAAGACCGTCGCTAGCGTTGAACTGTGTTGGAGGGAAAAGTTCTTTAGAAATGCTGAGGCATTTACAACATTCAGGTAGTATGGTTACTTATGGAGGAATGTCTAGAGATCCTGTTACAGTACCAACATCAGCATTTATTTTTAAGAATTTCTCATCCTTTGGTTTTTGGATGACTGCATGGAATGAAAAAGCTGACACAACAGAAAAGAATAAAATGATGAATGAATTAATTGAATTAATGTGTGAACAGAAAATTAAGGCCCCTGTACACAAGATGGTAAAATTTGACAACTATACTGAAGCAGTAGGTAATGCACTATCATCAAAAGGGTTCACAGGTTGTAAATATGTACTAGATTTCAATTCCTAAGTGATTAGTCCTATTGTTTATTGGTAGTTAATAAAGTAATAAATTTATTTCTTGTTTTTCTAAATAACCCATCCTATATTTTCTGAGTATCCTTAAATTATACCATTGCTTACTACAATAGTAAGGGCAATACTCAAAGTAGATTCAGCATGCAACATAACTATACCAAAATTAAATGATTTCCATTAATATATTACCTACATTTATCGAAACTTTCCCTTCCAAAATTGAACATGAATGATCATGCCATAATACACAGACCTGTGTCATTTTTATTTTATTGACTTAGCATTTTGCCATCCACATCCATCAGCTCTGCGTTTTGTCATTCGCACCCAATGACGCCGTGCACCTGAGACCCATAAAAGTATCTTATTATGTCCTTTCTCAGGCAGACTATCGATATGATGTAGCTAAATTATATAAAACCATTATATAATACCGTGCTCAAAACGATGTGTTTATATCTCGCTGATAATTTTTTATCTTAACTGCCTTTAGTTATGTATATTTTTATACGTTTTAGGTATAAATCACATATCTAACACGAAGCAAAAATTTTGTGGCCGTTTTTAGGCAGATTAGACTGACGCTTGTAGAAAAAATTTTACGCTGTTTTCATTTTTCCTACACAGTTTGCTTAATTATAAACAGAAATACCTTGATCATATACTATACTCGTCGAATTGCCTTACGATCCACAGTTACGATCGTTGAACTTAATTTTAACAGAATACGTTGTTTCCACTGGTCTATAGAGAACTGCCGAAATAAGTATTAATTTTAATTACAGGACGGGATGCCTATTTGCCATGTCTACCATCTATACCAGGAGACGAAGGTGTTGGAGAAGTTGTAGAAATTGGACAAAAAGTTGTTAAAGTAGTACCTGGAGATAGAGTCATTTTAATAACCAGAATGCAGGGTACTTGGCGATATTACGGAATTTTTCACGAACAGTCGCTCTTTAAAATTTCGCCCAAACTGGCCCTTCCTGAAGCCGCTACGCTGTGTATATCCCCAAGTACAGCATACAGAATGATTGAAGATTTTAGAGTACTGCACAGGGGTGAAACTGTAATACAGAATGCTGCTAATAGTCCAATTGGACAATGTATTATACAATTATGTAAGATTAAAGGTTTAAAAACTCTAAACATAATCGCTAATCACCGTGAATATAAAGCAACTAAAGATTATCTTATGAAAATAGGTGCTACGAAAGTGTGCACGCTAGAAGAAGCTGAAGAATTGACCAATTTCGACACATCCATGACTCGACCGGTATTAGCATTTAATTGTTTGGGGGGGAGATATGAAAACGTGTTGTTAAAATTGCTTGATTGGTATGGTACAATTGTATATTATGGGCTCGCCTATGATTTGCCGAAAGCAAAACAATGTATGAGAACTGATGTAAGCTTTTGCGCTTTCCATTACGGTATGTGGAGCGCCTGGGCTGATCCACTGGAAAAGTGGAAAATGTTTACTAGATTATCTCAATACATGGTTATAGGGCAATTACGAGCACCAAGACATAAACCAATAGAATTAAAAGATTTTGTGTACGCACTTAGGAATACCTTTTACTGTGAAGCTTTTACTACCGAGAGTCAAATATTTGACTTAACATTACCTTAAATGAAATCAAGCATATGCCAATATTACTGCTCCACCTGGAATAGACCATCTGGTTAATTGATAACGCAGTATCTGTGGCAGTAACAACTGTGGCCTAATTTGCGCTATAGATACACTGTTAAACTCCAAGAAATTTGTGCGCTTACTGTTAGCCAGTTAGCCACATCTGCACTTAACACTTTTGGTACAGGTGGAAACAAGCTTATGAAAATGATGTGATGCTGTAAAGGTTAGTATTTTAACTTTGTCTATTTAGGTTTATGAGTGTGTCGTCGGTTAGAGGATAAAATGAAATACGTCCGGACTTGTAAGGCGTTTATTTGCAACTCATTATATTTGATTATAATAATAACCTAAATAGGTGGCGAGAACAATCGCCTCTATACATTCGTAGATCTGCTGACACGCGTCTTGCACACAATGAAACCATACATACTGTCCCTACCAGTGGCGTGCGCTCCATAAAGGCAGAAAAGCACTGCTTTACTTACCATTCACAGATATTTTAATAAAACGTTCGTATGTTTTAGATGACTTTATTCATTTATTTACTATTAATTAAACAAAATATTATAACTTAAAAACGCCTAATAATTCATAAATAGCACCAATATGTGCTTGCAAATTGGTGCTTTTTGCCAGGCGTTTGGCGAAGAAATAATATTGATGAGACGGACGAAAATAAGCTCGACACCAGAACAGAAATTTTGGTGTCCGTGCGCAGTTTACAAACGCACACAGGCTTGCATATTGAAGACGCCTTGTACTGTATCTCATGCGGCATGCTTTGGCGATCGGATGTTTCCGCGAGTATTCGGCGTTCGTTCGTTACCTATATATAATCCGAATAAATATAATAGTCGGAAGTCTAATAAATCACGTATGCACACTATGCATTTTTAGTTTTATCTATTTAAATAGCAGAAATATTTTGGTTCGACGGAGACCATTTCATTTTTTCATGTGATTCATTGAACTGTTTAATATTGAGTTTCTATAATTTAATAATAGTATGGATTTTCGTTTGTTGATTTTAAAATGTTATTTGATTGTGAAATGTGTGTTGATAGTGTGTGTTTGTTAAAAATTAAAAATAACAAGTTCTCACAATTGTCATTCAGTGAAAAGATTCTGTGTACCTGAGTTACGACAACTAAGCCAGCAAAAAGGTAATGTAACTCGAAAATTTCATGTTAAAAGTTATGAAACGTATGTACATACGTACATGTACGTATGTATGTACGTACGTAATTATTGTTTAGTAATTCTAGTACAGTGTGGACTGATTCGGGATATTCAGATTTAAATTTGTTCTGTTGGCATGGTTTCCGACTTAGAGATCCGTCGCGTGGCTATGCTAAAAATCTATAAAAGAAAAAGTTTTTGTGACTGAGTACAGCGCCCATACCCTGTGTCATATTCCTGTGCACGCCACTGGTCCCTACAGTCTAAATCTGTGACCTAAATAATTATCCGCTTCTTCAAACAACTTGTTTATCCACCAATAGTCCCCATTTTCCAATGGCAGAGCATAATGCGACTCAGTGCCGCACAATGCTGACGCTTAATTGGAACGTGAATTAGTTTTAAAATGCGCCAGCAGTGTGTGCTAAGTTCAGTATTGAAAAAAAAAATTCTAAAATAAACATTGTATTCACATTATATGTGTGGAATATAAAATGTACCAAGTGACAAGTGACCAATAGCCTGTCACTACATAGTACAGCACAATAACGATAGATGGCGTTAAATGTCTAAAATGTGACGTCACAATGAATCCTACATTGCGAAAGCATGATTTGCATACGAGTTAAGATAGCTACAACATCTGAACATACAACAGTAGGGCGAAAACCCTGGCCAGTGCTGAACACCTAGCCTGGTCGGAGAATTCTCCATTTTGTGGTTAGAGGAGCCCGATCACCCATGCTTCTCTAAAGTGGTGACACCGACGTGATCCACATCCTTTCCTCATCACTCACAACAATCAGCCAGCCAGCTCGCACTTCAGTTCCGACTCACTGGAACTCGCACTTCCGTTCCGACTCACTGGGACCCACACTTCAGTTCCGACTCACTGGAACTACACAATTCCGACTCACTGGAATTCGCACTACTGATCCTGGCAAGAGCGCAACTACAATCGACCTCCGGTCTTGGAGGGGAGTGATGTAGCGACACCTAGTGACCAATAGCCTGTCACTACATAGTACAGCACAATAAGATAGATGGCGTTAAATGTCTAAAATGTGACGTCACAATGAATCCTACATTGAGAAAGCATGATTTGCATACGAGTTAAGATAGCTACAACATCTGAACATACAACAGTAGGGCGAAAGCCCTGGCCAGTGCTGAACACCTAGCCTGGTCGGAGAATTCTCCATTTTGTGGTTAGAGGAGCCCGATCACCCGTGCTTCTCTAAGGTTTATACCTTCATCCATACTTATATTTATTTATTTTTTAACACAGCTTGAATTAACTTTGAATATTTCCAGAAAACTCCGACGAAAAGAAAGTCTTAAATTTTTTATTAACAATATATAATATTACTAACGATAATATATAAATAAAATTTCAATCAATGCCAATTTAAAGAAAAAATACTTGTTAATTTTCTGTCGCTGAAGTTGGTACCTATGGATTGCACGCATCACTTTTGAGAGTGCTCAATTGTGCGATGCGATGCTGTAATTGGAACACTCAACGTTGAGCATTGTGCCGCATAATGCGCTATTGTGCGCAGGTGCTCAAGTCTACTATTTTGGAACAATTGTCATACCGGCACAATACCGGCACGATACCGTTGCAATTGAAGTCAAATATCCGTAGTCTGCTATATGCCGTCATAACGGTCGTTCAATGGTAATAGAATTGTCGATCTCTTTTATCTATGCCACGAAGTATAGATAGAAGGAGTCCGAACGTAATGTTGAACGAATGGTCTCAATTTAAGGGACAGATTTTTTGCCGGTAGAGCGCGCCATTTTTCAAGGAGTACTCGTTGTAATTCTTACGCGGGAAATTTTATTGCTATTGACACCTGTGGAAAAAAATATTCTGAGAAATGTATTTAATTATGTATTTAATTAAATTAAATTCAACATTCACGAGCCAGCGCGTGTTTACATGTAATAATAATAATAGCATCGGTACGCCCTGAACACTTGCGCAGCCAGTGGCAGAAAATAGAACTATGATCTGGGTTTATTATTGTGTACACGAAATATTATGGAAAAGCCTATACCGTTCGGACTCCTTCTATCTATACTTCGTGATCTATGCATTGAATTTTCGGTCTCTTTTATCTATGAATTGTGTTAGAATGGTATGTATGTGTTGCCGTTTTTAAAAAATGCGTTGACGTGATTTTCGAAAAACTACTAATAAATTTAAACATTTAATCATGCTAGACTTCGTTTAGATATATTTGTACATACTATTTATTAGTATAAAAAGCAATGTGAAGTTTAGGAGATTAGTAAATTGCAATAAATTACAAAGAACAATTTCTAATATTTCTATCTATTTTTTATTTATGGCAATCTGTCGACACAGGACAATTTAAAAATATTACTGTCAAATTCAAAATAGCAGACTACCGAAACATTTCAGTTATTGAATTGCAATTGTGAAGCAGTTGTGTACGAGACTAGCAATTTATGTCACTTTGACAATTGTAAGTCAATGATGAAGTCGTTATGACGACACAATAATAGTAGACTACCAAAAACTTTACTATTGCACCATAATGGTACAATAATGGTACAGTTGTGACACCGTTGAAATACCCGACTCAGGGCCCTGATCAGAGTAAAATAATATAGATGCGCTGATTGGAAAACGGGGATTAACTGCTTTCACAGACGTGTTTGAAATTATAGTCGTTCAGCCAGTTCAACCATTTATTTATTATTGGTTAATGGTTATCTCATTTAAGTAGTTAGGTATACATATTCGAATGTTTAAATGCTATAAAATTTTAATTTTAATGCGCAAGTATATTAAAAGAAGTACGTACCTATTTAACTTCTGTTTTCGTTCTTAATAATCTGTGTGCAGGGTAGCAGCTTCTAATCTGTGTTTTTTTTTATTACTCTATGGTAAATTTGACGTTTGTTTTGTTGAATTTGTAAATTGTAAACAATACAATCTTCTAATATTTACTTGATAGAATTTTAATAAAAACATATTTATTTTATCGACATAAAGCGTTTACAGCGGTGCTCGATAATGTATTTAACGAAAATGGTCTTTTCAAACTGTTTTGCCATTATTTTTCGAGGTTATAATTAAGATGTTGAAAGTTGATTGTATGATTATGATGTAAATTTTTCACAAAATTAGGGCATTATTATTTATACGAGATCTAAAATTTGTGAAAAAATGGATAAAAACACCTATGAAACATATGAATACCTTCCTGCTAATACTAATGCATCTGAATCCGATCAATTTTTCGTAGTTCAAGATGATGGTACATTTCTATGTAAGTTTCTATAGACAGTACAAAAAATTTGCAGTTGAAATAAGGCCCTAAGTCCAACGTTGAGTTTTGTAAGAGCGAAATTCATACGGCCAGCTGTTCTTAGGCTCCTGTATGTAGTAAAAACTCATCATATCATACAATCTACTGTATATAGCTTAATTTTCTAAGCATCTAACTGCCGCACTCAGAGACATTTAATGGTTACTTAAGGAGCTCTTTAATATTGATTTTAAAAAGTAAAAGTTAAGTTAAAACTTTTTTAAATCAATACTAAAGAGCTCCTTAAGTAACCATTAAATGTCTCTGAGTGCGGCAGATTAAGGGACCCTAAAAAACCGTTATCTGACTCTGACTGCCGCACTCAGAGACATTTAATGGTTACTTAAGGAGCTCTTTAGTATTGATTTAAAAAAGTTCACTCTCAGAGTCAGATAACGGTTTATTAGGGTCCCTTAATCTGCCGCAATCAGAGACATTTAATGGTTACCTAAGGAGCTCATAAGTATTGATTTAAAAAAGTTTTAACTTAACTTTTACTTTTTTAAATCAATACTAAAGAGCTCCTTAAGTAACCATTAAATGTCTCTGAGTACGGCAGTGAGAGTGAACTTTTTTAAATCAATACTAAAGAGCTCCTTAAGTAACCATTAAATGTCTCTGAGTGCGGCAGTAAATCTCTTATAGAGCAACTTAACCAGTAATAAAAAAAAATAGTTATCTGTCTCCATAATGCGCATGTTTTGGGCTTAAAATGGGCTTATCAATCAAAACTACAAAAAAATAGGCTTACTAGCAGGTTAAATTACTGGCTGATTGATTGATGTTACATCAGAAGTAGCTTAACTTGTACCGCAACCCTTGCATTTGGATTGCACTTAACTTCAGGTAGATAGACACCACTCAAATACCCAACCCTAGCCATTAAATAATAATTAAAAATAGTTTAAAAAAACTAAAAAACACGCTTTATTTAATCGAATTATTGTATTGTCATCGGTCTTTGACAGGTGTGCAAAATTTGAATAGAATCTGACCGTTTAAAGTGGGTCAAAATAGCGTCCAAAGGAGTCGGTTACAAACATACAAACAAACATACAAACAAACATACAAGTGAAGCTAATATAAAAAAAAAGGGTTTAAATGCAGTTGAGGTTGAGAGGTTCCTGGTTGCAAAAACTATAATGTTTGTTTCATGTTTTTCAGTAAATAGACAAGTTCAATATGTAGCTCAAGTACAAGATGTTAAAGAGGTATTAGAGGAAGTGCAGCCATGTACTGTGTACGGTGTTGGTGTATCATCACAACAATTCTATGTGGATAACTCTAATGAACTTATATCTGTTCCTGGTATGTGTTTATGGTCAATTATTAAAATTATTTTTACTCTTGTTACATCATTAGTTATCCTTCTAGACTTACACTAGCATAGGTCTACCCTGATATGATATAATTAGTAATAATTTCTTGATGTTTCAATATACTTACTTCCTTCTTCAGTTTTGTGGGTATTTAAAGATTTTGCTATTACTTTTGAATAAAACCTCAAATAATCTGATGGATCAAGTTATAAGATTTGCTTTTTTAATTATTTGGCTGCTTGCACCCATTGATAAAAATAAATAAATATTCATGGAAATTTATCACACCACATCCTCTAGTCCCAAGCTAAGTTTATGCTTGTGTTTTGGGCACCAAAATAAGGATATACTACATAAATTGTTTTAAAAATTATTTCAGATCAGTTTGTTTTACCTAATGGAGAAAATAATTTGTATACAAATGGCTACTTAATACAACCTTCATCTAGCAATGATTCTGAACAGGTATATACTCAAATTTTTAATTATTTTGTGGAATAAATTCACAGCTAAAACAAAAATTATTTTATGGGTTCCGTAGCCAAAAGTTTTTGTGATATTTTATACCCACAGGCCACAGAAAAGACACACTCTTTGCTGAAGATTTATTCCATTTAGTTTTCTGTTGTCAGTTAGTTTGCCATTTAAATAGTATAATTAGGTAGTTGTTAAAAGTTAGTGAGCTTGCTATCTCGATTAAATAATGAAATAATTATTAAATGATACAATTACAGATTGAGGAGAATGTTGATGAACACCTAAAACAATCAATAACTCAAGAATCAAATGTTACTACATCCTCCACTAATAATCAAGCGAACAATTTTACAGAGGTATGTATTCTATATGTTATTAATAATAACCATCGAGCATGTGTAACCAGATGTATGAGTGTGGATGAAGCCAACAAAGTATGTTTTGGATCGTAGCAGATGGCACACTTTAGTCTGTACATACCCCCATGGTAAAGGCGTGGTGGTATGATGATGATGATATTAACAATATAAACAGTAACTATACCCCTTTATAGTTACTGTTTATATATCCAATATCAAAATATGTTGTAAAGCCAAAGGAAAAGGAATGTTATTCAGGAAACTTTCCATACTTTTGTGATCTCTTTAGATAGGGCACTCTGTATCATTAGCACAGCGACTTTAATAGTAACCACGCCTCTGACGCCAAATGTAAATTATTATTCCTTTGTTGAGACACTTTTCACTGGAATGATTCTTAAAAAATACACTGATTATGCTGTTGTAATTTTTCTTATACCTACATAGAAGTAAAATGCATAAAATTAATTGTTTTCAAATGTTCTGTTTATTCGGTTTTATGTTAATTTGTATCTAATATTGTTACAGGTAACATTAAGTGATAAACAGTATCAAACATTAGAACAAAAAGGTTGGATTCTGTTAGAAACAAATAATAAAACATTTGTTCTAAACTCACTGGGGTTACATGATATCACAACTGATGATAGTATGTATAATTTTATAAATTGAATTAATATAAAGCAGGTAAAAACTTATGAACAATCCCAATTATATATGTATATCACAAAAATTATTGTCTCGTACGAATCGAACCCGCCTACTCTGTGAACGGCAGTCCGTTACCTGAACCACTAGACCAGTAGCGTGTATTTAGACTGTTGTTACAATGTTTCTTCTAAAGTATTTGAAACTTTAGTATTATGTTAAACTTGTTTCAGAATTGATACAAAAATTAAAAAATGAGATACAAAACGAAAACAGTAGTGGAACTGAATCTGGGTACGTAAATTTAATACATTTGAGTATATTATATTCTTATTAAGTTAGGATAAATTAACGAACATAAAAGAGGAATTTGCGTTGGTATGTATATATAGACATATATTACATACATGCAAAGAAGTTATATTCATACATGTAACCTCTAGAGGTTAGAACTTATTTTAATAAGTAAAAAGATAGATATTTGATTTTCTCTAACAGAGGCTATTATATATTGAGGAGGAATTGGTATAGTGACACTTGTGTGTGCATAATAATAGCCTTCGTCGATATTGTACTATCCAACATCAAAAGAATTTTTCAAATCAGACCAGTAGTTCCTGAGATTAGCGCGTTCGAACAAATAAACTCTTCTGCTTTATAATATAGCAGAATATTCTAGCTTCTAGTTTCTATAGTATAGAAGTTTATATATATACATAGAAATAGATACGAACAAAACTACTAAAAACGCTATTTTTTTGTTATAGGGATATTAAAATAGAAACTACAAATCAAGACGTACCGAACTTAACACAACGTTTCACCAATGACCAAGAGCCTGTTGAATTTGTAGTTGAAAATAGTGATGATCAAGAAAACAGTATAAATAATATACAGTTTATTATAACTGATAAGGGTAATGATTTTATAGTAATCGTCTTATCCATAATGACTTATCGGAGATTTTATAGGAGAGATAATAAACGTTTTATCGTAAAAAGACTATTATGAAGAACAAGTTTTGACAATTTTCGCGAATCGATTTTAGCGAACTTTTAAACCTACGATAAGTCATTATGAATGAGGCCATTAATTTATATTAATTACAGAAGATAATAGTAATTTGAACAGTTTGGAAAATGAGGAACAAATGGAAATATGTGATGATAGTCGAGAGTCAGATTTAAAATGTCGCACTACTAATGAAATAGCAACTGTAAAACAAGAACCATTAGTAGATAAAAGTTCCATTAAAATTAAGACTAAGTTCAATTTTAAAGGTAAGAAACAATAATTGTCTCCAGCCCATTAACGTTCCACTGCTGGGCAAGAGCCTCATCCACTTTGTGAGAGATTATGGTCTACTGTGCCGCGCTGACCAGGCGTGTGGCATAAGGTTAGGTTTGGAGTTTTCCCTTTCTCACAGTAGACGTTAACTGATTATATTGTCGTTTAGCTGGCTTTTACAACACCCTAGGAAAGACATGGGGTGGTGACACCACGCGGACCAAGTTCAAATTTAAAGGTAAAAAACGTTAATAGACAGAGAGCCCAAATATCGACTTTCATCAATAGTACAGATTTACCAGATGGAGTGTAAACAACTAAATAACTCACCTGGCTTAAAGCCAAGTATTTTGTATATGTTTGCGTGAAATATGTTCTATGTGTGTCTCTGGTATATGTTACAGGTTTAATTAAAACATAGACTAATAAAACAGGAATTCTCTTCCCAATGACACACTTATTTATATCTTGTATAATTGACGTTTCTAGTTTGAGAAAACTACTATGTCTCTAGAATTGAGAATACTATAATTCATTAGACCATGAAGTACTATTTAGGCAGGCTAAAGTTAAATCTGTGGTTAATAGCTATATTTAATTTATATCACCCATTTATTTTTCGATACCTTCATTGTCGTGGTAACCAAAGAAATTAGTTTCAGCTCATTGTTTCTAACATGGAGGACATGATTCGGTACATTATTTATTTAGTATTCGTTTATTACTTCTTATTATGACTGTATTTTAGATATTCCTGAAAAAATTATACTTGGTAAAACTGTAAATGGAAAAAGATTGGTTGCTAAAGTAGTGAAGACAGTAACAAATTTGGAAATAGCGAATAATTATAAGAAGGATAACAAAGAAAACCCAGATACAAATCAACAAAGTGCAAGTACGTTATATTATTTTAGTTTTGTAATTAACTAGCTTTCTAACGCGGTTTCACACGCTTTCTGCAAAGATCTCTATGACGAGCCTCGTGGTTGAGTGGTTTATGTAACGGACTACCGATCAAAAGGTCGCGGGTTCGATTCCCGCTCGGGACAATCATTTGTGTGATTTTTCTAATTGTCATACAAATGTTTGTACTGCGTCTGGGTGTTTCTATGGAGGTATTATAACTATGTATATACAAAAGAAAAGTAGTATACATATACTACTTTTCTTAGTTACTAGTACCAGAATAAGGATAGAATACATATTCTATCCGTATTCTGGTACCCAAAACACAAGCATATAAGCTTAGCTTGGGACCATAGGACGTTGTGTTAATGTCCATGAATATTTATTATTATTATTATCTTGGCTTCGGTTACACTCGAAAATAATATTTTTTAAACTTTAGTCTTATAAATAAACTATCTGTTGCCCGCGACTTCGTATGCGTGGAATTTAGAAAATTTTCCTGTTTTTGGAACATTTTTTACTAACGCCTCGATCCTATTGACTGCAGCGTGATGTTATATAACTTATTGCTTTCCTCAATAAATGAAGTATCTAACACAAAAAGAATTTTTCGAATCGAATCAGAAGTTCCTGAGATTAACGCATTCAAACAAACAAACTCTTTAGCTGTATAATATTTATAAATATTTTTATATAGGGACATTTCACATAACGTCCTCTGGTGCCAAAGTAAGCTATATTTCTATGCTTGAGTTGTTAATTATTTCAGATTATAATACTGTAATAAATGAAACAGAATTAATAAGTTTAATTCAAGAGTCGGTGCGTGCAGGATTACAGAAGAAAATAAAACCTGAAGTTGTACAATCAACTAAAAATGTTATTGCACCACTGCTTAAAGTACCAAATTTAAAGAATGCATTGGATGGACATAATGTTATTATAACTAAAGTAAGTATTTCTCTCTCACTCTCCTTGCAGCCCATTAAGGGCACGACAAACGCCATATTATTAATGTATATTAATATAGCGAGAAAGAGACAAATGTAGTTTGAAAAAAGACGAGGCGACAAGAGACAGATATATCTGTCGGTGACGTCATAAGTTTAGATAAATCTCGGTATATTAATATGTCGTGTGTGACACCCTTTGAGGGCAACACAAATGGCATATAATAATATATCGAGAAAGAGATAAATTTTTTTTTTTTTTTTAATCTAAATTTTTTATTGAGGACTTGGTTCACAGTATGTAGTGACCATGTCGTCCTCGTAATGCTACACAGTTAACTAAACATCAAATTTAATTGTTACATAAACATATTAATTATTATCTACACTTCGAGCCTTCAGCCCAACCGTTACAAGTTTATAAATGGATTTGGCAACTACTGAGTCAGGTTGGGCTAGCACACTATTACATATACCTACATTATTCTTAATTACACTATTATTAAATACATATTCTCTGTATGTCTGGTTCCGTACACATTCCATTACAATATGGTACACATCTTCAACAGTTCCGCACTCTGCACAGTTTGGCGACGTTACTTTTTTCATCAGAAAAGCGAACCTATTCAATGGAATGTGTCCGGAACGCAATCTAAACGCTATTACTAAAGAGGCTCTGTCTAATCTACAGGACTCATACCAGGGGTAACGAAATGGCTCGTATTGTATTGTCTTATACCAGAGACCCTTATTGAGCGATTTATTGTCCATGTCTTCTCTCCAAAGTTCAAATATGTGATTTTTTAACAAAGGTATCACGTCACTATAATATGGTGCAATTATTTTGGTTATACCATCTGATATGGATTCCTTTGCCAACCGATCTACCTCCTCGTTACCCTGCAGCCCCACATGGGATGGAATCCATTGTAGAATTACCGTTTTACCAGACGATTCGAGATTCTGCATTAACTTCAATATATCATAGGCTATCGGAGCTCCTCGAACATTCGAGGTGCACCGAGCCACATGTTGCAGACCACTTCGGGCATCAGTCAAGAATACGAATTTATTATGGTCAATGGAATTAATATAAGACAGAGCCTCTCGTATAGCAAATAGTTCCGCGTACATTATGGAAACTGCAGCTTGGATTTTTAACTTAATCTTAACGTTTACTTGCGGATCAAATATAGCTGCTCCTAATCCTGCCTCGCTCTTAGAAGCATCTGTATAAATTGCATAAAAATTTGAATATTTCTCATCAATAAGATTTTTACATTTATCTCGTAAGTAATTACCTATAAAATTTCTTTTAGCTCCTATTACATCTTCTATATAACAAAAAATTCTATTATCTACATTAATACTTTGAACCCAAGTATTTAGGCTAAACATTTCAAGAGTAGCGGAAGAATGAATTGGTGTTGATTTAAACAGATCATTGATGTCAACAAGTAAAGGCTTTTTCTTACGGCTCCAATAGCCTGGACGACAGCACTGACTCAGAAGGTTACCAACCAATTTAATATTCCGATTATCCTCAAAGGAAAAACTCTTCAACCAAAATTTGCCGGCAAGATAGAGTCTCCGAAGGTGAAGTGGTTGTAAACATAATTCATTTTGCATGACATGTATCGGTGTGGTTTTTATAAATCCGCCTATTACGCGCATACATTGGTTTTGCACTATGTCAAGCTTATTTAAATGACTTTTACTGCTCGTATGGTACATGAAACTTCCATAATCTAACCGACTCCGAACTAAAGAAATATATAACCTTCTTAGATATTTAGGATGTACTCCCCAATCAGCCCCAGCTAATACTTTAAAGATATTTATGAATTTTAAGGTTTTATTCACTGTTGCTGTTATGTGTTGCCCCCATTTAAGTGACCTGTCGATCCACATTCCTAAATATTTAGTGCAATCAGTCGATGGTAGGCGTTCACCATATAGAGTAATATTAATATCTTGTCTGCTAAAACCCTTTCTATATATACAAATTTTAGATTTTCTTACTGATATTTCTAAGCCAAGGCTCTCAATAAGCTTGCACAAACTGTTTAAAGCTCCCTGAATATGTATGCGACCCTCTTCTAATGTTTTGTATGTACCATACAGCAGGAAGTCGTCAGCGTATTGAGAGACGTAAACATCAGTGATATCATGACATATTCTCATAGTAGCCACGTTGAACAATATTGGTGATAAAGGATCGCCTTGCGCTAGACCACAGCCAGTTGATCTTGTTATTGTATAGTTGTCTATGAATTGTATACATAAATGTCTGTCTTTTAAGAATTGCCATAAATATTTACATATGTTAGTGCCCACACCAATATTATCCAACGTGTCCAACATAGCCCTAATATCTACGTTGTTATATGCATTGTTTATATCGACAAAACATCCAATTGTTATCTGGTTATTACCAAACCCATTTTGAATTTGTGAAACTAGTCCAACCAAGCAATCATAACAAGAACGTGACCTCCTAAAACCTACAGTGTGTCTCGAAAAACATTGCCTACTTTCTAAGAACCACTCCATTCTGTTTTTAAGCATACAGTGAAAAACTTTGCATGGACAAGAAATCAGAGAAATGGGTCGAACATCAGACTGTGTACTACTGTCAGATTTAGGTATAGGTACAATTTTTGTTTGTCTCCATTGCTCTGGCACGAATCCTTGGGTCAAAAAAATGTTATATAAATTGATTAAAATTTGTTTACCAACAATAGGCAGATGTTTTAACATAGAAAACGTAATAGAGTCATCACCCGGAGCCGTATCTTTGTTCTTAATTGCTCGGTTTAGTTCTTGAATAGTGAATGGCCTTTCAAGATCGTGGTTTACTGATGAGAATTCTACATCTTGCGGCGTCACCGAATCTGGACAAAGTTTATGGAGAAGACGATCTGCAGTGACCTCGTCAATCTGTATTTTGGGTTTTCGATATCCCTTCATCCACCTCATTCGTTGCCACATTTCTCTAGGAGACGTAACTTCGTCTATGGTGCTGCAGAATTTTCGCCATGCGTTACGTTTAGCTTTGCGGATTATTTGTTTTGCCTCAAGGATTTTTAATTTTAAAATGTCTAAGTTCGCAGGAATAGGATTTCTTCTAAAAGAAGCTAAGGCAAGTCGGCGTTCAGCCACAGCACGGGAAATGTCTGTATTCCAGTATGGTTTTGGAGTAAACTTTTGCAATCGTAGGGGATCTTGACAGATTTTTATAGTTGGAATGTGCTTATCAGCAGCGGTGTTTATCGCCTGAATAAATTGATTATAAGCGTCTTGCAGATCACTGGATAATAACATTTCTGAGAGGGTATTATGAAGAGAGCTTGTGTAATCTTTCCAGTTTGCTTTATTAAAATTCCGCTTTTTATCAACATCAGGGGTTTTAGCAACACAAGTACTCATCTTGATAATAAGGTGATCGCTGCCAAGACTCTCGTTAGTAACCTGCCATTCAAATCTTAATGCCATATCATTCGTAGCTACGGTGATGTCTGGGGACGTTTTTTGTAACCTGCCATTAACCAACTTTATCCTTGTTGGGGACCCGTTATTTAAGGAGACATAATTTTTGTCTAATATTGTGTCAAATATCTGTAGCCCTCTCGTATCAGACTTACAAGACCAAGTTGGGTGATGGCCATTAAAATCGCCGGCTACTAGTGTTTGGCTTCCACACAGACTAAACACTGAGCCCCAGTCAGAAGTAGACGTTCGAATAGATGAGGGGCAGTAAATGGATATAATATTTCGCAGGTTAGGGCAGTTTAGCAGTTTTACATGAACAATCTCAATACCCGGATTTATGGTAGGTAAAACGTCGCAAACTTGATGTCTAATGGATGAATGTATCACAATTGCCACACCTCCATAACCATCGCCTCGATCTTTACGTACAATATTATAACCTGGAATTCTTAATATACAATCTGAATCCAACCATGTTTCACTTAAGATAGCTATGTGAATTTTTTCTTGTGATAAATATTGTTCTAGCTCCATTAACTTAGGACGAATACTTTGGCAATTCCATTGTATGGCATTAACGGTGAATATTAGTCTGTGTCTATCCATTTTGTGTGAAAATATTAAAGAAGGACCACTCTGATACATATCCTGACACCCAATTAATTAACCAGTCATATACTAGTCGCCAACAAGATTTCAACTTTTCTTCAAAAGTCATCTTTTTCATGAAAATTATGTTCTTAATTTTATTTAGTAATTGTTTAAAACTATTTCGATGATTACTTTCTGTTCTTTCCTTCCTATCTTCATAATTTTCACAGTCTTCATGCTCTGTATTCTCTGGCTCTTCGCGCTCTGTATTTTCTGGTACGTCTTCTGCTAATATTTCGTCATCGGACTGCAAAGGTTTTGATTTTCTGAATTGATTATTATTTGTTTGTGATTTACTTTGTTTTGAGTTTCGAATTGGGGTATCGTCATGTAATGCTGCAGTATGTACTATAGCGGAGGTTCTTAAAACCTCAGAGTACGAAGGGCGTTCAGATAATTGAGCAGATCTTGGATAGGTAACTGAATCGGACTCACGAGACATTACTGGGGTCTCCTCGGCTGGTGATGATGGTGGGACATATAGGGTTAAAGCGTGTTTGTATGTGCAGTTAAATTCAGCCATGATTTCGCGAATTTTTTTCTCTTTTTTATATATTGGGCAGAGTTTTGATAATGCCATATGTTTACCTTTGCAGTTTATGCATTTAAATTCTGTCGTTTCACAGTTAGGGTGTAATTTACTACACTTAGGGCAAATATTTTCGTAGAGTGAGCATGTTTTGTAATGATGACCAAACTTCCAGCATTTTGAGCATTGTGTTACAGGGAACACATATTTTTCTACGTTTATTCGTACACCATAAGTGTAAACATACGGCGGCAAGGAAGAGCCCTTGAAACACAATCTTACACTTTCGCAGTCTTCAAAGTTGCCAGTACTAAAATTTCGGCGTTGTAGCCGTTTTACACCTAATATAGGAATATCACTGCTTAATTCTCGAGTAATTTCCTCCTCACTTAACCCACACTCAATGTCTTTAACAACTCCATATGACACCCCTACTTCAAAAGTTTTTTTACACAAATAGTTGTTGTCAAGAAAATATTTGCAATATATAAGTTTTTCAGCGCTATCCTCATTACTGAATTGTATTAACACTTTGTATGCATTTACGTATTTTATTTTGACAATATCCAATATATTTTCTTGTTTTAATAAACGTGCCAACCCTATTTGTTTAGGTAACTTTTCTTGTTTTGATGTTAGACTTATCTCAATTACATCTGCGGGTATCCTATCTATACTGTTGCCGTTAACATTACGCGCCATAACTTTTATTCTTCTACCCACTTCCGTCCATATTTCTTCTTCATCCAATTCACGGCCTCTTTTTTCTGCACGACTTTTATCTGCGTCTTCGACCATGTTTCTTGCACTACCCTCCGATATTAATAATCCACTATTTATGTTAGTCTGCTCCTCGCCGCCTGACACGTTGTTTGCGTCATAAATACATTCCTCGTCTGATAATAAATTGTCACTATCCATTACTCGTAAATATGTAACACATCGCAGTCTATTTGAAGTATAATCGAGTGCGCGGTGATACACTAAATCGGTTTTGCCGTCGAACGTGCTGCCACAGCAAGCGCGCGTTAGCAACTGAAAGAGATAAATGTATATAGAAAAAAGACGCGGCGGGAAAGAGAGATATATATTAATATACCGAAATGTATCTATACTTAAGACGTCACCGACAGATATATTTGTCTCTTTTTCACCTCGTCTTTTTTCTATATACATCTGTCTCTTTCACGCTATATTACTATATATATTAATATGTTGTTTGTGACGCCCTATAACATCCCACTGTTGGGCGCGGGCCTCCTCTATTTTGGGAGAGATTATAGCTAATAATTATAATTGTTATATACGTATATATATCGAACGCGCGACCTTGTGGGTGGCAGTCTGTTACAATGACAACTGAGCCACTACACCAGTCATCAATATTTACTTTTTTATTATAGACTAGCTAACACCCGTTATTCCGTACGCGTGTAATTTTAGATTCCCATATATTTTGTCACCGTTTAAACCTTCCCCGGACTTTCACGAATATTTCAAGATCAAAATCACAAAAATTGGCCCACCCGTTCTCAAGTTTCAGCGAGACTAACGAACAGCAATTGATTTTTATGTATTAGATTGATTTTATTTTTAGATAAGAAATAATAAAGACTCAAATGGTATAATAAATAAAAGTAAAGTGACTTTACTGACTGGTCAAATTGTCAATAATGATGAACACAGCGCTGTTTTCGAGTTTTTGCCGGATTTATTACAAACTATTAAAGCAAAGTCAGGTATGATATTAAATTTTGGTAGTATATTATTAAGTGTTTACTATGTATTATAAGTATGTATTTACAAAAGAAAAGTAGTTTATGTTTTACCACATAAAGAATTTTTCAATGCTAGCCAGTAAGTAGCTCCTGAGATTAGCGCGTTTAAACAAACAAACAAATGAAATGAAATGAAATGAAAATGAAATGAAATGAAATGAAAAATCATTTAATCACGTAGACACAATTTTTCAGAAAAATTATGTGCTTATGACATGTCCAATTTTTTTCCCTACCACCGGTTCAGGACGCAATCTGCTGAGAAGAACCGGCGTAAGAAACTCAGCAGAGCTTTTAATCAAATCAATATTTTTAAATTAAATGTCAATTATACTTGCAATGCTAATAACTTTACAATATAGAATATGTATTGCTCCAGAGCAACCTACTCCCAAGCTTTATCATCTTTAATATAATCAGAAATTTTATAATACGCCTTTTTACATAATTTAGTTTTAATGAATTTTTTAAATTTAGAATTATTTAATTCTCTTACATCAATAGGGAGTTTATTATAAAATCGTATACAATGACCCATGAAAGAGTTACATATTTTGTGGAGACGGGTTACATGCATCACAAGATTGTGTTTATGCCTTGTATTAACATTATGGTGGTCGCTTTTTTTTGTAAAATTATGAATATTTTTATGAACATACAATAAATTTTCATATATATATTGTGAAGCGACCGTTAAAATATTTATGTCTTTGAATTTCTCCCTTAGAGAATCCCGCGGACCTAGGTTATATATAGCTCTAACAGCGCGTTTCTGGAGCACAAATATCCGATTAATGTCCGCACAGCTTCCCCAAAGAAGAATTCCATAGCACATTACACTGTGAAAATAACTAAAGTAAACCATTCTAGCCGTATCTACATCCGTTCACACAGTCCAAACAGTTCAGCTTTATAGTATTATTAAAGATAATTTATGAATTATTTACAGAAGAATCAATGGGACCTGATGATCAGCATCTGGAGTTTATCGATCATGAGAAAGAAACGTTTGTGATATTCCACATACACATTATTGAGATTAAAGACACAGATAAAGTTGTTAAAGTGTCTGTTACATTGAATAAAAGACGTAAGTATTAATTGATTAGACGGGCGTCTTGGTCTAGTGGTTCAAATAATGCCCACAGATATAACAGATGGTGTGTTGACGTTTAAAATTAAGTACAAGTGACTTTAGTCTGGCTACATCGTACTTCATACAATAATGATGTTTCATATGACGTATAGCCTGTATTAGACACACCTAAAGTCTAAGTCATGAGAAGCTCTAAATTTTGTAAACAAGTGTTCAGGAGTTCACAACATTTGGACCAACAAAAAAAAGAATTTGTTTAAGATTTAATAAATTATTAAGTAACAAATATTAAGTAAGATATATTATTTAAAAATAATTATTCGTCAGATTCAGATGTTTCCATTTCTGTTTAACAACAAGATCCGCGATATATGCAAAGCAATGAAACAAACTCGTACGCATTCGAAACTCGAATGACGCGTTTATTTCAAAATGGCGTCCCGATAGTTTACAATCCCAGCGACGGACGCGTTCCGGTACCAAGAAACACAAACGATAGCGCTTTGCGTCGTTAAAATATGATCCGACTAAATTAAATAGGTTGTTACTTTCATATAACCCGTCTATATTTCATGTCGATTGAATATGGTCAATTTATTATTATCTCGCAGTATAGAATGTTTACTTAGTAAAAGATGTTTGTTTACATAATTTATAGCTTCTCGTGACGGGTACATTAGACACATTTTCTGTATGGCATCAAGCTGAAGGTATCTCATGAATGGTTATAGCTAGAAATTTTAAATTTTCACAGGTTATCTATTTTCGTTGACGCTACAAGAACAATTACTAAAAACCGGGATAAATAATTATTTAAAGCGGACTGCCATACAATACAACAAACTTTCTTTGTGTATCTTGATGATGTTTATGACGATGCTTACTAAGTGATAACTGCGAAATCCGGATAATAAAACAATAATAATTTTGACGAGCTTAAGTGTTAATGTGTGGAACGAAACAAAAGCGCGATTTAACTACGTACAACGCCATCTGTTGAGCAGAAGAGTAAACTTCTGTTTGTTAAGGATTGATTTCTAATTTTCACGCGTACTAAGTCGCGGGCAACAGTTAGTGTGCCTAAAAATTTGATGATATAGAACCCGGACGAGACCAACTAGTACTTAGCCTTCCTACTGTGTACTCCTACTACTTCCTATCTATGTGTATCAGTCCATATTTAATAATTAGAATGGTATTTTCAAATTCAATACTCTTTATTGTACACCAAAAATAGATTACAGAGCTGTTCATATAAATTTAAAACAGGTACAAAAGGCGGTCTTATCACTATCTGCGATCTCTTCCAAACAACCTTGGGATGGAATACTTAATTTCTGGAATTAGATGTTTGTGGTGTACCCACAAATTTTTTTTTTACCTAATAATAGATATACATACTAGGTATTTTATTGCAGAATTGTCAATAAATCAAATGTTTGACTTGAAGAAACGTCACCCGAACACAATATTCGCGTGTAGTGCTTGTGCCAATTTGTATAAATCTGAAACAGCACTCAAAGAACACCAAGAGGTATGTGGACATTATTAACTGACTTCAAAAAAGGCTCCCAGACCATTATTGTCCAACTTTTGGGCACGGGCCAACTCCATTTTAGAGAAGGTTTATGGTCTTATTCATAATGACTTATCGGAGGTTTAAAAGTTCGCGAAAATTGTCAAAACTTGTTATTCATAATAGTCTTTACGCTAAAACCAACTAAAACGTTTTTTATCTCTTCGATCAAATCTCCGTTTAAACCTCCGATAAGTCATTATGAATAAGACCGCTTGAGTTAACACGCATGTTCTTTTTTCCCACTGCACTTGCACTTTAACTATTCCACTGTTGGGAACAGGTCTCCTCAAACTTCGGTTATTTTGTTCTATTATGCCGCGGTGATCAGGTTTATAGGCTATCAGGCCAGAGGCGTATTTTGAAAATTAGCGCCAAGGCCAATTTATTAGACGCCCCGTGCCTATTTAATTAGCCGCCCTATAATAATAGAAATAAAGCAAAATTTTTAACTTGAAGGCTTTCGCCGCCCTTCTCAGGCTGGCCGCCATGGCGCCTATGGCCCCAGGGTAAATACGCCTCTGTATTAGGCTCTCCAGCCCATTTACGTCCCACTATTGGGCACAGGCCTCCTCCACTTTGGGAGGGATTATGGCCTACTGTGCCGCGCTGACCAGGCGTACTGGCACAGGGTTTATTTTCGAGGTTTCCGTCTCTCACAGAAGATGTTATCTGTGTGCAATATCCATTAGCTGACTTTTACAGCACCCTTGGGAGGAGATGGGGTGGTGACACTTGTATTCTTAATCCGTCACCACACGGAGAATTGTACGAATGTATTAGGCTAATAGATGTTATTTGCATGTAAACCTTACCTGGCTCTTACAGCGTTTCGAATTATTGGGCACCCTAAGAATGTTGGGCATTAAGAAAGCCGTTTTATAAATATGTATGAATTTTATAAATATATATATATAAATAAAATAAATATTATTTCAGAACCATTGTTTAGGAACAGAAGAAACGCTGACAATAGACATGGTTGATACATATCCTACTATAAAGTCTGAGAGTAATAAAACTTTTAGTTGTACACAGTGTAATGTAAGTTAAAATTTTTATAATCTCCTACCTAGTAATTTGACGGGCTTCGTGGTGGAGTGGTTCATGTAGCGGACTGCCGAGCACGAGGTCGCGGGTTCGATTCCCGCTTGGGGCAATCATTTTTGAGATATTCATAAATGTCATACTAATGTTTATACTACGTTTGGGTGTTTTCTATGTATTATAAGTATGTATTTACAAAAGAAAAGTAGTTTATGTATTATATCCGTATCTGGTACCCATAACACAAGCGTATAAGATTAGCTTGGGACCAGAGACCGTTGTGTGAAATGTCCATTTGCATGCCAATTAGAAAAATCACATAAATGATTGTCTCAAGCGGGAATCGAACCCGCGATATCTTGATCGGCAGTCCTTAAGGGCGTCACACACGGCGAAGATACTATAATATTTTATGTTAAGATAAAATATCGCTCGCTATACAGTTTGTATGAACCATCACACACGGCTAAGATAATATATATTTTCATATTACAGTATCTTAAGCTATCGAGCGATATGGAAATTTTATGTTAAGATGCCGAGCGATGAAAAGATGTCATCTTAGGATACGAAATATATCGCACGATCCTTATACAGAGTGTGCACTTAATATCCGATGCGAGAAATTTTTATGTCATATTCGAAGTCGGAATTATCATCCTATGAGCTATCTAATAAATCTAATAGTAAGGCCGTATTATTCATATTAAATCACACTCTGTATATAGATTCAGTTGAGAAACATACGTGTGACCCCTAGACGAGCCTTTGAGAGAATGATTCGAGCGGATATATTATCGTATCTTAACCGTGTGTGATACCTTAAGATACTATAATATTTTATATCCAGGCATCTTAACATAAAATATTATAGTATCTTCGTCGTGTGTGACGCCCTTTAACATGAACTACTCAACCACAAGACCCGTCAGATCTTTATGCTATACCCCTAAAGTTCTAAAGCTATTTATAGAAAAATCCGTTTAGTGTTTTTGCGTAAAAGATCAAAAAACATTTTTACATACGTTTATAATAATAATATTATAATAATATAATATTAGTAAGATATGATAACTTTCAATAATTAAAGTAATTTATTAATTTTTGCATTTGACATGCAATGCTTTTACTTAATAAATCAAATTATGGTGGAAAAAGTGAAATGCCGCAAGTGGAACTTGAACCCACGACCTCGGAATACCGTTCCGAAGCTCTTCCAACTTAGCTTATTGCGGTCTACTTGCAACATCTCAAATTAACCACCATATCTGTCAATCGTATGAGTTTATGAGGTCGTGGGTTCAAGTCCCACTTGCGGCATTTCACTTTTTCCACCATAATTTGATTTAATAAACTCAATATTTTTTTTTCATATTTACAGCTAAATTTCCCTAAACTTGCCACATGTATGAGGCATGTTAAGTCTCACTTCGGTCTACAGGAACTAAAGTCATCATCAAATAAAGAAAAAGAAACATCGAGTGAACAAATTAAACAAAATAAAACTGTGTACAAATGTAAAATGTGTCCGTGTACATATTTTCATCCGGCAACACTCTCTAAACATATTGTGACACGTCATATAAAAATAAAAGGAAAATAATTCTAATATATTTGTCTTTTATTGTTTTTTATGCGAAGTAACTATAGAGGGCGCTTATCCCATCAGTTTCACAATACAAAATAAGTAGTGTCCGACCAAAACTGGTTTTCCAACCGAAACTCGGCCGTGGCTACAGTTTCGGCGGAAACTGAAACCGAATCTCACGCGGTCAAGTATAAAATTTCTTAAAATACTGAAATTTGATGCATTTTACTTATTATTTTGCATTAATTAGGGCATGAAATGGAGACGCAGTATATTAAGTTCGTTAGAATTATTTAATCATCATAATATAAAAATATATTAATAAATTTTTTTTTTTTTTAAATTATGTTCTCATAATTCCCGAACAGGGCTTTCGGTCAGATACCCAATTAATAGTACCTACTAAAAACTCACTGACAAAAATTTACGATATTTTATGTAGACATCGAAATATTGTCTGTAGATTCTGAAACTAACAGAAAAATGTCGCAATCAAATCATGTCTACTCTGATCTACATTTTCTCTCCTGCTATTTAGGCCTAAATACGGATTGATGACATTAATACCACCACATTTACTTACACATTTGGAAATCCGTTAAACTTAATGCTTGTAATATATCAGGCAACACTAACCTACAAAATGTAAGATAGAAAATAAATAAAATACAACAATTTCTGAACAATAAGGACTTTAATAAAAATATATCAAAACTATTTTTTCCATAGCAATTATGATCGTTTCCTATACAGTTGATATGCATTTAAAATACATCATCTGAAAACATACTATCCAGGTCTTCTGGTAATTCATTTTCGAATATACTACTTAGCGCAGTATTTTCATCTGAAACAAAAAATAAATATAATAATGGTGATAGATTAAGAATACCAGAGCATAATTACTCCTTCCCAGGGTGCTGTAAGAGCCAGCTAAGTAATAAAGCAGATAGCATCCTCTGTGAGAGTTGGAAAACTCTAAGCTTTATGACAATGTGCCTGCTTGGTGTGGTGTAGTAGACTAAATATCATCCAAAAATGGAGAACCACTGCGTACAATAGTGGGAGGTATGTGACAACTAATTACCCCGCCTTCTTTCCATTCGTCAACCCGACCAAGTTAAGTTGCACTATCTTCCTGGTGAGATTAGTGGAACTCCTGGATCGTGTTTAAGATACTAAAATAAAATCGTGGCACATAGTGTTCGATAGTTGAATCCTGTATTAGCTTGTTTATATTGCTATTTCTATAACTCAGTGAAAAAGTGTAATAAAATGCTCTCTGGATTTCCTTAGTTTTTTTTTTAATTGTCCGCGACGCGACAGGTAATTATTACGGGATCCGTAGTACATTTTTTTCACTTGATTACTATCAAGCTGATTTCCGTGAGTAGCTTTATTATGACGAGACGCCCAATAATTTTCTATTCCAAAATCTCGATTGTGGTAGCTAACAGAGATAGCAAGGATAAAATATCGTACTATTACTGGAAGAAAGCAGTAAGTGATTTTTTTGAAATTTTTGACACAAGTTCACTTATGTCTTTTTTTTACGGGTAGTACGATATTTTATCCTTGCTATCTCTGTTAGCTACCACAATCAAGATTTTGGAATAGAAAATTATTGGGCGTCTCGTCATAATAAAGTTACTAACAGAAAATCAGCTTGATAGTAATCAAGTAAAAAAAAGTAATACGGATCCCGTACTAAATGGGCTTAAGAGAGTGTTTGGTAATTTACAAAAAGCTCACCTGTATTTTGGACGCAATGTAAATTTTTTACAACAGTATAATTCTTTTCATATACAATAGAATAACCATCAGGCAAAGATTTGTTATCCACTTCTTCATTTAATACTGTTGAACTATACACAGCCAATATATTACTTAATGTTATATTAAGATAGTATTTCTTAAAAGCTGATCCTGTTATCAATATTGTGGGTTTCCGTAATATTAATGCACAATATTCTGAGGCTATGTATTGCGAAAATGCAGACCATGCATCTCTGTGGAGTGTTCCTTTTATAGTTCCTAAAAATAACACTACATTTTAAAAATTTGCTTATAATGTTGCCATAAAAGACAGGAAAAATTTATTTATTTATTTATTTATTTATTAAGGATAACAACAGTCTTCACAAACAAATCTACATATTTAGAATTACTTATAAATAGACCAATTATAGCTATCCAACTTATACTTAAACTTAAAGTAGGTATCAAAACAGCAATAGTGATCGAGCCGGCGCGGCAAGAGCGCCGACTGGATGCATAATGGTAAGTGATTGTGAACATTAAATAAAATATCAATATAATAATAATTATGCCCAAAACTAATGTTACTTATTTAGTCTAATAAATTTACACTATTATTATTATGTGGTTTTATTTTATCTCTTTTACTTACATTACAATTGTCAGTTGAAATTATACATAATGTTCGAGAATAACAATATTATACATAGGTAATTATAATTGACTTTCTTGTTAGCCCCTTTCTTTGTTATATATGTTATTGATTTGTACAAGCCCTTACATAAATACATATATATATAATCTTATAAATACACAAACATATCACATACACTTGCCGATACCCATACCTAAACAATAATACATAATACACATATATACACACTTATTCATACATAAATACTCACATACACAAACTTATACCCATTATTTTACAAAAATTATTTTGTAAGCAGCAAAGCCTCACTTCGCTATCAACATTACTCTCCGCCATCAACAACCGCTCTTATATTTGCCATGAACGATGATTTACTCTGAATGAAGGGGTCCACGCTACTAAACCTTGTGTTATAAACACGCGCCACCCTAGTCATTACAGCGTTCTGTCCATATGATGTAGCATGATGCGATACGTTTAGCATTTGTGTGTGACGGGTACGATATTTCGGAGTTTTAAATTTTAATTGTGAAAGCAATGTGGAACATTCTATGCGTCCGCGAATCAGATCGAACAGAAAACTCATGTCCATCATATGACGTCTCTCCTCCAAGGTAAATAATTTATATAAACGGCAATTATCTACGTAATCTATAGATGGGTTTTTATATTTAAAGTTTAGGTGGCGTATAAACTTTTTTTGTATGCTTTCCAACCTATTAATATGTACAGCAAAAAATGGAGACCAAATCTGGCAAGCATATTCCAAAGTACTCCTAACATATGCGTAAAAAATGTTCTTTAAACATTTTAAACTGTTAAACGGTTGACAAGTACGCATAATGAAACCAAGGTTCCTGTAGGTCTTATTAACGATTTTATCAATGTGATCGGTCATTCTCGACTTTGAATCAAGTGTAACTCCAAGATCTAGCACACTATTAACTCTTTGTATTGAAAGTCCATTAAAATTGTAATTAAATATTATACTATTTGTTTTACGAGTGAAACTTATACATTGACATTTAGATATGTTTACCGTGATTTTGTTTTTTGAGTAGTAATTATACAGGTTATCCAAATCATGTTGAAGTTGTAAACAATCAGTGAACTTGTCTATCTTTAAGTATATTTTTTTATCATCGGCGTATAAGAGGTGATGTGCGTTGTCGAAACATTGATAAATATCATATATGTATGCGTTATAAAACAAAGGACCTAAGTGAGAACCTTGTGGTACGCCCGAGGGTATCTGTATATAGTCAGACTTAAAGCCTCCAAGCACAACGGCTTGTGAACGATTTGAAAGGTAAGATTTAATCCATCTTAACAAGTCACCATGAATACCTAGGGATTGTAATTTGCGTAGCAGGATGACGTGATCCACACGATCGAAAGCTTTTTCAAAATCAGTGTAGATCACGTCAACCTGGCCACCTTGTTCCATACTATCAATAACAAAGTTAGAAAAAACAGCCAAATTAGTTAGAGTTGAGCGTCCCCTAATAAAACCGTGCTGTGTTTCAGGAACACCTCTTACTATTATATGATATATGTTTTCATAAACAAGTTTTTCTAACAGTTTACCTAATATGTTTAAAATAGAAATAGGACGATAATTATCTATTTTTGTTTTTGAACCCTTCTTGTGAATGGGCACTATGTGTGCTTTCTTCCACTCTGTAGGAAAGATACCCTCCGTGATAGAACGCCTATATAATATTGTAATTGGGAGAGTAAGGCTATTCGAACAGGACTTAAAAAAGACTGCCGGTATACCGTCACTCCCCGAACCCTTTGATGCGTCCAACGCCATTAACAATTTGAGTACGCGATCTTCAGTTACATGAATTTGTGATGGAACTTCGTTATTTGAGTAAGTCATGTCAGAGTTGCTGTCACAATTATCTGAGGGCGTTGGAAGCACAAAAACGCTGTTAAAAAAAATATTAAATGCAGAACATATTGAGTTGGCGTTGTCAAAAATTTTATCGTGTAGCGTTAGCCGCTGAGGGTAATTAGAGTTTCCTTTTTTTGATTTAACATATGACCAGAAGTACTTCGGTGAGTGGCTTATATGACGTTCGGCCTCCTCAGTAAAACGTTCAAAACAGGTACTTTGTGCTTTGTGTAGTCGCGTTCTGAGAAGAGCAAATTCGTCGTAGTCCCTAGGATTATGAAATTTTTTCCATCTCCTATGAGCCTTATATTTTTCTTTAATCAAATTAATAAGAGCAGGCGTATACCATACAGGGTATGATTTATTTTTTGTGCATAATGGAATAAATAGAAGAAAACATTTATTAAGTTCAGAATAAAACATTTCCACTGCATCATCAAGATTATCTGTATCCAAAATATCTGGCCAATCTATTTCATTTAAATATTCATTTATTTTATCATAATCACATTTATAAAAATTATAGCGAGGAATTAGCCGTTCTTTAAATGTTTTTAATTGAAGGTCCATGATGTCTAGTTTTAATGGGGGATGAAATACATCAATTTTGGTCAGGGGCTGAGCTTGGGTCACTAGCACAGGCAGATTACAAAAACACAGATCTAGAGTATTACCACTACTATTTTTTATACAACTAAATTGATTCATACCTAAGAAACCAAGTTCGTCAACTAAAACTCGCGCCATTTCCTGTACTTCTGTTGTACTAATGTGTTTCATTGTGTACCCGGCGTCCGTCCACATCAAACAAGGCAAGTTAAAATCCCCGACAAGTAAGTAATAATCGTTTTGATTTGAGTTATATAATCGAGTGAAAGCGGTCAAAACATTTTGTATATTTCGACTAAGCACAGAAATATCTGGTGGTATATAGATTAATATTATATGTAAGTTCGCGGAACTATGAAGTTTATGTGAGCCTATGGATATACATACTGATTCACTACTATTACATGACCAATCACTATTTATATGTGCGTCTAATTCCCGACGTATACTTACCATTACGCCTCCACCTGACTTTTTACCTGTGAGGGTAAGATTGCGGTCGCATCGGAACACTTCATACCTATTATCGCACAACTCCGAGTCAAGAATATCATTTTGTAAATATGTTTCAGTTAAAAGCATAATATCTAATTCACGTGTCAAAACGCTGTTATATAGTGCTAGGCATTTAGTACGCAGACCTCGGACGTTTTGGTATAATATATTTAACGTTGACGAGAATATGATGGCAATACAAACACAGTATAATTACTATATATGTAGATACAAGTACTTATCAACAGCCCGGCAGTGCTGCCTAAATAAATATTGTGAAAAACTAATTGAATGCAATGTGTATATTTTACATTCGAAATAATAAATAAATAATTAAATACATACATAGCAGATAAATACTTGTACAAATCAATTAAAAGATCACTTAAACAGCAGTATTTAGACATTTGCAATGTGATAATTATGAAATAAATAATACCTACCAAATAAACCACATGACTAATCATTACATAATCTACAACAGTTACCGGTGGGCATAGAAATGAGGTTACAACATTATACATAGTGCAACAATTCAAACAAAAGCCGAAAAGGTTAAATAAATTATTTAAATAATTTTCTGGAGATCTTCTAAGTTTTTTATAAGAATTTTGGGCGATAAATTATCCTTCCTTACAAATATTGTGAATCCAAGTAAATTGATATTTTTTTAATTTTGATTTATCTCGAACATTTTTATACAGTATCTTGTTAGCTTGGGTTAGATGCTCGTTTAAAAATATTTTTGTAGCATTGCTAGTTATTCCAATATCCACAGTAGTGATGCCCTTTTTAGAGCGTATTGCGGAAAGTATAGTATCACGTAGATTTCGTGAGCTCAATTTAACCAGAACAATTTTTGGTCGACCGGGTATTTTTGTACGTGGTTGAACTCTTATGGCATATTTGATGTCCGTTGATGAGAGCTGCACACCCACAAATTGAGTAATAGATGTAAATAGTGTAACCAGACATTCGTTGGGTTTCTCAGGTAAACCGCAAATTTCAATGTTTTCTGAGCGTTCACGCTGTTGAATAACATTCAACTCGTAAGCAAGTTTACTATTTTCTAATTTTAATAGAGAATACTCTTGTTGTACATTATGCTGAAGTTCTTTCTGTTCTTTATCGAGGAATTCGACGCTGTCTTTTATATCCGAGATTTCGGAGCACATCTCCTTTTGCTTTGCAGTAATAATTTGAATTTCCGAATTAAAAGCCTCGAAGTCTGTTTTAATCTCCTGACGAAGTTGAGTAATTTGATTACTTAGGCTGTTATTGAGGTGATTAAATTTCAAGGAGACATCCTTCATAAATTTCTCCAGCAGGTCTGAAAAATCATCATCTCTTGCCTTTCTCTTCGCACGTCGCTGGGTTCTGGTATCTAAAGGATTGAAATCCAAATTGGGTATATCAGAGCAAGATGATTCTGCTGACTCCATAATTGGATGAATGTAGGTAAAAACGAACGATAGCAGTGCAGTACACACAAACTCGTACAGCGGCGCGCGGGGAGGAGCTATACTTATGCACTTCAATTTCAATGACACACTATTCGCGCACTTATCTAACACAGAATAAGGTATCTATTTGTTTACTTTAAGTTAATAAAATATATTGCAACCGATAACACGTCTGCTCGTTGCCGAGAGCCGTAGCCGTTTTTTTATGTTGGTCACACTACCACGCCCACTTTTTTAGGGTTCCGTACCCAAAGGGTAAAAACGGGACCCTATTACTGAGACTTCGCTGTCCGTCCGTCCGTCCGTCCGTCCGTCTGTCACCAGGCTGTATCTCAAGAACGGTGATAGCTAGACAGTTGAAATTTTCACAGATGATGTATTTCTATTGCCGCTATAACAACAAATATGTACTAAAAATAAAATAAAATAAAGATTTAAGGGGGGCTCCCATACAACAAACATGATTTTTTTACCGTTTCTTGCTCGATACTAATAACGTTGCCTTATGTCCGACTCGCACTTGACCAATTTTTATACAACTCGTCTGGCGGCGTATTGATAAAAATTCTAATAATGGAATTCTAAAAAACCATTAAATAGGAATCAATTTCTTAAACATCATTTATTTGCTACTAGCTGTTACCTGCAACTTCGCACGCGTAGAATCTAGCAACAAAATCGACAACAATAACCTAATTTAGTACAATAGATTATTGAAATAATTTTATTATGACTCGCTCTTTTAACTAAAGTAATAGGTAGTTTTAGTCTATTTATAAATGGTGTCTATTACGAGGCGGGCGAAGAGTCGTATTTTAAAAAAAATTAAGAATAAAAGGGCTTTCGGGAGAAGGTACCTTTACTATTACTGTTTTATTAAGGTATAACTTACTATTTTAACAAAACCGAACGAAGATATATTATGGCGTAAACTTCACAAAATCTCTTACAAATAAACACTAGTGTGGAAGCACCTTTATCCATCCAACACCTTTATATGATATGACCCGTAATTGTTATATGACAGTCATAAAACTCGAAAGTTACCGAACGCACATAAGCGTCGGCCGCACTGGGGGAAGGTAAAAGACAACGCGCTATAGCGTCCAGCCGCACTACGCGAGTTTTCTATGAACGCATATAAGCGTTCTCAGCACTACGCGAAAAAATTTTTCAACGCACATACGCGTTTTCAGCACTGGGCGAATGACTCTTTTATTAGCATTGGCTATAAATTCGCAAATTATTCAGCATTGAACGCGTTATACTACAATAAACATACAAAAATAACCGCTTTGTTTAAGTTCAAGTTCAAGTTCTTTATTGCCATTCATGTGGTATTACAATTAGGTGCTACATGTTAACAAAAGGTGCTACATGTTAACAAAGGTGCACAATGAAACCCCTGTAAGATCACAGCAAATTTTTTGATTAATATAAGCATGCAATATGCAACTATCAACTACATATATCAGACTTTAAATAACAATTGATTTCACTTAAAAGTTTGTGCATACAAGACTTAAAAGTTTACAATTTAGTTATATAGGTCAATTTAATGTAAAATATGTCAATGTTTTATTATAAGTAAAGATTTACTCACCAGTTTGGTCCCTCAATATGACCAAAGGATCAATAACAGATCTATCAACTGCATCTATGAATGCCGTTACAGTGTGAGCTTTCTTCCTTCTCAAACTACCTGCAACTGTCTTCTGTTTGATTGTCTTTATTGAGTCTATATCTATGAAGTTCCAGTCTCTCAAATCACTCTGTAGTCTTGCCCATAATGGACATTCAAATAAATCACTTCTTAAATGATTTTGAGTAAAATCTACATCCTAAAAAGAAAATATAAGTACATATTATATGTACTAGCCATCCTTGCTTTTACTTCAAGTGGAGTTTAGTCATTTGCCAACCCTAGCTATAAAAAATGTGACTATTTAGCCAGTTATACAAGAATCGGAAAATATATATCTGTGCTTATAATAAGCACCTGTTTGTCTTAGTATACAAATAAATAATGTGAAAATATCCAATTAACAGTGATTCACTAACCCAATAAACTGCCCTGAAATTTCAAAAGATAAAGTTTTACTTATTGTAAGTTTTTAAAAAATATTGTCTGATCTCTTAATAAACTGGACCAATTTTCACAGGATAGTAAACAGATATGACAGAAAAGTTCTTGTTTTTAACACGCTTATATAAGTTCGGTATGTATCTAACAATGTCTTAATCTATGTAACGGAATATTTGAACACAATTTTCACCCACTTGCAATAGTCGGATTGATTTATAATTTTGCACACATATCAAGGACCAATGACAATGAAATTATTTAAAAATATATTCAAGATATCCAAGCGTGTTTTTAAGCTATTGCATAGCTTCTATCGAGGGCCTTGAGTGCGGGGACCGAATCCAGAAATTCCGTAACGAAAAAAAACCTCACGCTCCCCACTCCAACGGGCACGGAGGTGTGACTTGAAGGCCGTGCATTGTCTAACGTCGTTTCTTTTCGGCAGTCTTCGAGACGGTGTTTGTGTGCGTGCAACTAGCCGTATTGTACGACTCTACGAAGCTCGCACGAATCGAGACGAGCTGCTCCGAAATCGGACGAATACATAAGCAGCTGTTTATGAGAAAGTATATACGTGTAAGTATAGGTATTTATGTACAACAGATAATTATAATTGCATAAGTTGATACAAAATGCTATGCAATAGCTTTACCGCGGCAGTCCCCGAGTGCCACGGTACCAGTGGTACGGAACCCTTCGTGCGCGAGTCCGACTCGCACTTGACCAATTTTTTATAACTAGGCTCTGATAGCTAATAAATAGGTAATCGATATGATCATTTTATTTCAATATATAATCTAGGATCGCATAAACTCAGAAACGCGATTGAAAAAAGTTTTCTCGATAGAAAATCTTAGCGAAACAACCTCTTTCATTTTTTATTTTTTTCATTTGTCGGTCTATTATCGCGTATTAACTAATGAAATAACTTTAAAAACATAAGTAATTATTATATATAGAAACACGTAAGCTGGAATTAAAATATATTTAGTAGATTTTGAGTAAACAAAAAAAAATATCACTAATTCTTCATTTTCTATACCTATGAGCTGTGTTAATAGGTACATGTCGACGATAATATTGATGTAGGCCCTTAATGCAAAGACTTAGCCAATTATGAGTGGAAAAGAGTGAACATTGAAAGTGTTATGTAATCTGGTTGATGTAAGGTTAATTAAATTAAAATAGGATTATGACCAGTGCTCTTAATTATCAATCTCAATCCAGGGATAGTACCTACAAAAAAAGACAAGGCCAGGAAAATGATGTTATATAAATATTATAGACATTGCACACAAATTTGAATTATAAAATTATTAATTAAACACTATTTTGTACTTTGAGTATAATATTACCTGTGATAATAATTCCATTTGACAAATAGTTTCATCTTTATTTTTTTCACTACAATTAGTAAGTATACCCGCTGGACCAGGAAATTTTCTTTTAGTTTTATGATCAAAATATGCATTTATCATTTTCCTTTTCATATGCTTAGGTGATACATAACCTGTGGTTACTTCTTCAGTGTCTTGATTAGTACTTGTTTTATGCACATCATTATTTATTATATGTTTGTGATGGGAAGGAACAATGGTATTTCCTTTTACAATAGTTTGGCTATGAAGACACTTGTGATCACTGCCTTCTTTTGCTGGAAACTCATGTACTACCTGTGTGAAAGTAATAATGATTCATTTTAAAAGTATATAGGCTGTGTGTTTGTTATTCTGTAATGCTAATACTACAACAATTAATGTTTAATGTTATAAACAAATTAAATCTAATGTTTAAAAATAATAGTAACAGCTAGAAAAGTTTTCAGATTGAAAAATTACCCAGTGTAAATTATGTTGGCGATAAAGGCTTCCATTTAAATTACAAATGTAATATGTAGTAATGAACAAATAATTTGTTAATATGTTCAGTGCTGCTAACTCTTATGCGCGTTTTTCTGATCTTCACCAAGTGCGGGCGGACACATATATACGTCCATACAAAAAAACTTTAGACAAGTGCGGTGCTACTCACTTGCACATTCATAGCCTGTATTTTGAGTGTCTATTGTTTCGAAGACGTCGTAAAAAATGGAATTGTAGACTACACACTAGTCAGGTTTCTGCTACGAATCTTGCAGGAAAATTCTGGACGCACATAAGCGTTTACCGCACTGGGCTAATGCAACTTTTGTTAGCACTAGGTATAAATTATCAAATTTCTCAGCAGTGAATGTGTTAATACTGTTTCTTGTAAAATTACTGAATTAATTTTAGTGAAATTTCACTGCTGAATATATCATCACGCTAAAATCCAAGGAGCACGGCAGTAGCCATAAATACAAGAAAAACTGCATGTAAATAATTTTATTGTACAGAGTTATAGTACCTGGTCATGCCTATTAAGTTCTAAGTTTCGTGTGATTGACGTCTTATTTGTGACATGTTCGAGTTTTCTACCGAATATCTCATTGTTGCATTGAATAGAATCATTCCTGTTTACATCAATTCCATCAGCAAATGTTTTAGTGATGTTGTTATCTTGCTGGGTAATTTTTGATGTCGCTACTTCAGGAAACTCAATTTGAGATAATATCTACATGTAAAAAACAAATATTATTACAGTTTAAGTAAACAAATGAAGAGATTTATAAGTTTCCAGGACATACTTGGTCGTAGTCGTCAGTTTCGAACATGTTGGGTTTAACAAACTATTTGAATATATTGATACGAGAAGATAACACAACACAACCCACTTTATCATTAATGTTGTGAATTAGCTACTAGCTAGCGCAAATAAATTAATTGAAAAGTTTGAAAATAACATGAGCAAAAACCAAAACAACAAATCAAATAAAAATTAATTTGACATTGACATATCTTTCATAGAGTAGGTCACGAAGTATAGATACAAGGAGTCCGAACGGTATAGGCTTTTCCATAATATTTCGTGTACACAATAATAAACCCAGATCATAGTTCTATTTTCTGCCACTGGCTGCGCAAGTATTCAGGACGTACCGATGCTATTATAGAATATCAGAATATCTCTTGACCTTCTCTGTATTGTTGGGTTTAAAGCAAATTTCTAAAAATTTCCTAAAACTTATATTTAACTCCACGTTTCTCAGAATATTTTTTTCCACAGGTGTCAATAGTTCAAACGAGTACTTCTTGAAAAATGGCGCGCTCTACCGGCAAAAAATCTGTCCCATAAATTGAGACCATTCGTTCAACATTACGTTCGGACTCCTTGTATCTATACTTCGTGGAGTAGGTAATCATGAGTAATATTTCAATACGGCGAAAGAGTCATCTTGTGAATGGAATGTTTTTGAAACAGCACCCTCTTAATATTGACCCCAAAGATAGACCCCAAACTTGGGCTAAACAATTATTTAAAATAAGGTTGTTTGTATTCCTTTACTAGTCAGAAAATATTCCAGTAAAAAGGTAATTAAACTAAATAGAAGAGTTTAAGAAATTTGCTTTTCAGAATTATGATAAATTTTTAGGCTATTAATATCTCAGTTACTAATAGTACAACAACTACTACTAAAGCAAGCTTTTAAAAAGTTCATGTTTAAAAAAAACTAGGTGTAATAATTCTAGGGCCTAATTTTTAAAAGCGTTTTCCAAACGCATACATGAAAGAGGTATGTACAATATATGACATAGTAGTATGATGCCAACGTACTATGTCATTAAATCTACTATTAAAACACTTTTACAGAAGGAGGTTCTAATACTTTAGTATGTATCCATATAAATTGTAATTCTTTGTTAACCATCACACTGGCTGTTTAAATTGCTGTCAGTAATCACTGTCATACTCAATTATAATTATTTCATTTAAGTCAATATTTATATTGATTTGAAGATTTTAACCTTTGACTTCAACTTCACCATAATTTTCTGTGATAATTTTTTTACACAGTTTTTTATAATTAATTTACCCAAATTTATAAAATGTCAGTTTTTGATGTATTCAATCCATTGAAAAAAATTACACCTTGTTTTACAGAAGACCAACTATCAGAAATGATACAGTGGTTTGAAGAAAATGCAGAACCTTTATTAGTAATAAACGAAGGAGAACCAATTAACGTCGTAACTATCGAAAAATTCGTAACATTTTTGGAACTAAAAAAGTATCTACAATTTGTACCTATCTATCTCGGAACATACGAAATCTAGTGTACATATTACCCATATCCAACCTTTAACTACCCAGGATATACCTTACTAATACATGCCTTCTTTTTGGATGCATCAATCGTATATTTATTCAATCCAAAATAAGGCATTACAGACTACAGTACATACAATAAAAGGGGTATCATTTTATAACCTGGGCCCTGAGTCGGGTATTTCAACGGTGTCACAACTGTACCATTATTGTACCATTATGGTGCAATAGTAAAGTTTTTGGTAGTCTACTATTAATGTGTCGTCATAACGACTTCATCATTGTCTTACAATTGTCAAAGTGACATAAATTGCTAGTCTCGTACACAACTGCTTCACAATTGCAATTCAATGACTGAAATGTTTCGGTAGTCTGCTATTTTGAATTTGACAGTAATATTTTTAAATTGTCCTGTGTCGACAGATTGCCATAAATAAAAAATAGATAGATAGAAATATTAGAAATTGTTCTTTGTAATTTATTGCAATTTACTAATCTCCTAAACTTCACATTGCTTTTTATACTAATAAATAGTATGTACAAATATATTTAAACGAAGTCTAGCATGATTAAATGTTTAAATTTATTAGTAGTTTTTCGAAAATCACTTCAACTAACGCATTTTTTAAAAACGGCAACACATACATACCATTCTAACACAATCCATAGATAAAAGAGACCGAAAATTCAATGCATAGATAAAAGAGATCGACAATTCTATTACCATTGAAAGACCGTTATGACGGCATATAGCAGACTACGGATATTTGACTTCAATTGCAACGGTATCGTGCCGGTATTGTGCCGGTATGACAATTGTTCCAAAATAGTGGACTTGAGCACCTGTCTATATTGATCAGTGATCACCTTAATAAAAACAGTATGGATATTATAGAACCCACGCGCTACGTAGACTTCGAAAAATATAGGGCTTCATAGTTCGTACTGTAAACACTATTGCAAATAGGTACAATTGGAGGCAGTGGTTTAACGATCTAGTTTATTTGGTGTAATAATATTTCTGATTTTTTTACAGATTCCACAGAAGAAGTTTTAACTACCCTAGTTATCGCGAAATCATGAAACAAGCTGAAAATTTGCATGCAGGAACAACAAGAGTGCTTACAAAACATCAATTTATATTTATTTTAAATAAGTGGGTTGTGGAACCAGAAATAAAGCATGAATTAGCATTAGCATTTCAGGTAGTGTGTTAATGTCAAAAATTAGATTGCAAATATTTAATTGAAACATAAACATTATTTCGAACTCTACAATGAGTACCTATACAATTTTCATCTTTTATAGTTATTTTCTAGGTTTTTGATACAGAGAAAAGAAATTTTCTGGAGTTAGATGAAATAAAAAGTATAGTAACAGGATATGGTGAAGCCTTTACCGACATGGAAATACAAGAAATTTTGCGTGATGCAAATGTTAATGGTGATGGCAAAATATACTACGAGGATTTTGTAGAAAGTATGTTCAGTAATGCACCAGAACTTTATGAGTTACCGGTAAACAAACTTTTACACTACATCTGACAATATTTTACATCCTTTAGATTACATTGTGAGATTACATAGACATAATTAATGAGTCAATTTAGAAATTTTATGTCAAAGTGATATTACAGGGCCCTGAGTCGGGTATTTCAACGGTGTCACAACTGTACCATTATTGTACCATTACGGTGCAATAGTAAAGTTTTTGGTAGTCTACTATTAATGTGTCGTCATAACGACTTCATCATTGTCTTACAATTGTCAAAGTGACATAAATTGCTAGTCTCGTACACAACTGCTTCACAATTGCAATTCAATGACTGAAATGTTTCGGTAGTCTGCTATTTTGAATTTGACAGTAATATTTTTAAATTGTCCTGTGTCGACAGATTGCCATAAATAAAAAATAGATAGATAGAAATATTAGAAATTGTTCTTTGTAATTTATTGCAATTTACTAATCTCCTAAACTTCACATTGCTTTTTATACTAATAAATAGTATGTACAAATATATTTAAACGAAGTCTAGAATGATTAAATGTTTAAATTTATTAGTAGTTTTTCGAAAATCACTTCAATTAACGCATTTTTTAAAAACGGCAACACATACATACCATTCTAACACAATCCATAGATAAAAGAGACCGAAAATTCAATGCATAGATAAAAGAGATCGACAATTCTATTACCATTGAAAGACCGTTATGACGGCATATAGCAGACTACGGATATTTGACTTCAATTGCAACGGTATCGTGCCGGTATTGTGCCGGTATGACAATTGTTCCAAAATAGTGGACTTGAGCACCAGTTTCGCTTTTATTAGCTCGGTACTTAAATAGCAATGTATTAATCTATTTACCGGAATCTGTGAAAGCGATTTTCACCATTGCAGTATCCGGATTGATTTGAAATATTGACTATTTTATTAAGCAATTAGGTTTATTAAATACACACTCATTGTCTATGACAACACAATAATTTAAAAAATGTTTAAAATTTTCAAGTATGTGCTTTTTAGTTTTTGAAATAAGCCAATGAAATGAAATGAAAAATCATTTAACCAAGTAGACACAATTTTTCAGAAAAATTATGTGCTTATGACATGTCCAAATTTTTTTTCCCTACCACCGGTTCAGGACGAAATCTGCTGAGAAGAACCGGCGTAAGAAACTCACTACTCAACTATATTGCGAAGCGACTGTTAAAATATTTATTTCTTTGAATTTCTCCCTTAGAGAATCCCGTGGACCTAGGTTATACAGGGTCTTTCAACAAGGACGGGTCGATGTTAAAATTGAATAAAACAAGATGTGTGTGAGATAATAACGAAATTTTATTTTTATTTGAATGGCTCGTTTATGCCATTATGGATGGAATATGACATCGTTCATATGTCCGCCGCGGCTTCGTATGGTGGCACGAATCCTAGAGGTCCAATTTTGAATGACTCTGCTGCATAGATCCGGCTGAATCTGCGCGATGGCTTGCGTTATGTTGGCTTTCAGGGCAACGGTCGAATGTGGTTTGGTGGAAGAAAAAGTCTAGCGGAGTCAAATCACAGGATCTTGGTGGCCAATTCACGTCACCTCTGCGAGAGATAACCCTACCCTTAAACATGCAGACCATGCAGAATGTCGATTGTGTCGTTCGCTGTGTGGCAAGTAGCGCCATCTTGCTGGAACCACATATCGTTCACGTCCATATTGTTCAATTTAAGCCAAAAAAAATTGTTTATCATTGATCTGTAGCGTTCGCTGTTGACGGTGATGGCCTCGCCAACGTCGTTTTCGAAGAAGTATGGACCAATGACGCCGCCAGACCAAAATCCGCATCAAATAGTAAGTTTTTGTGGATGCGTTGCCACCTGGTGAACCTCATATGGGTTGTGGTCATCCCATATAAGGCAATTTTGCTTATTAACAAAACCATTCATCCAAAAATGTGCCTCGTCGCTAAAGATTATTTTTCGGCCAAAATCGGGGTCCTCTTCCAAGCGTTCCGAAGCCCATTCAGCGAACACACGGCGTTGTCTATGGTCATTAACTTTGAGCTCTTGGGTCAGTTGAATCTTGTACGGATGCAGACCCAAGTCCCGACGCAAAATTCTCCAAGGTGAAGTCTGCGAAAGGCCGAGTTCTTGTGCACGGCGAGAAATCGACTGAGTCTCCTGAACACTCTCACGTACAGCAGCGATGTTCTCGGCCGATCTGGCGTTCCTTTGACGTTAAGGTGTTGGTTGGTTGTTTACCGAACCGGCCGTCTCAAATTTAGTCACCAATCGTTGGAGAGTAGACTTTGAAGGGCCACCGCGTCTGCCATAAAATGGGCGCAATGCGCGCAACGTTTGCACTAACGAACACTCATTTTTGATAATACAGTTTTATCATTCGCACATGCTGCTCAACCGTGTAACTCGCCATGGTGATTTGGCATCAGTGACTGAATAAGAAAAAATTGATTTGTAAGATCCCGCCAAAACAAAATGGCCGCCACAGATTATTAACATCGACCCGCTCTATTTGAAAGACCCATTATATAGCTCTAACAGCGCGTTTCTGGAGCACAAATATCCGATTAATGTCCGCACAGCTTCCCCAAAGAAGAATTCCAAAGCACATTACACTGTAACTGTAAGCAATAACTAAAGTAAATAATTTTAAAATGTTTTAATTCCTGCAGGCTGAATATTTGTATGATGATCCTGACGAAGACCCGTCGGTACCACCAGAAGAAAGCCTTGTTGCAGAGGAAATTCCTTTAAAAGATCCAAATACCAAAAAATAAGTTATTTCACATTAAGAAGATCTGTTTGAAAATGCCTTGGAATATTAATGCAACTAATCACATGTTTTAAAATAAATACCTACTTGTAAACTATGAAAGTACATAAATTCTCTAATTATTAAAATTTCAAGACAAACTTTTAGTTCAGCTTAGACAACGTAATTATGAATATGCCTTAAATACTGTTTCTTTTGTCATGCTTCTTTTTAATAGCTATGTATTCCAATCTTATTCCAATACCCAAACGTACGCTCAAACATTACAATAGGAACTTCACATAAAATGTGCTGGTATCATAAATGATGTGCTCATCTCACAAATAATATCCTAGCACAGTGTCTTAAGTACAGACTGAACCAAAGATCTCTTGAGTGTAAGTTGATTAAACCTGTGATTAAACTCCTGATCATTAGGATCAATTTTTATTTACGATAGTTGATGTTTCAGAGCCAGAAGTGGTGTCCTGAAAGCACCCTCTGACTGGTTTTTCATTCTTTTTACTGTGCACAGCAGGGCACAGCTAGTATAAGTATAATACACCATGGTGGGCGGGTTAACGTAATTCTATTCATCACCCATTCCATTCCAACTCCTTAACACGTACACTTGCAGACACACACATATTCCCACACACACTGGTGGTCAAGTCTACTATTTTTGAACAATCGTCATAACGACACGACGCAACTGGTGCTCAAGTCCACTATTTTGGAACAATTGTCATACCGGCACAATACCGGCACGATACCGTTGCAATTGAAGTCAAATATCCGTAGTCTGCTATATGCCGTCATAACGGTCTTTCAATGGTAATAGAATTGTCGATCTCTTTTATCTATGCATTGAATTTTCGGTCTCTTTTATCTATGGATTGTGTTAGAATGGTATGTATGTGTTGCCGTTTTTAAAAAATGCGTTAGTTGAAGTGATTTTCGAAAAACTACTAATAAATTTAAACATTTAATCATGCTAGACTTCGTTTAAATATATTTGTACATACTATTTATTAGTATTAAAAGCAATGTGAAGTTTAGGAGATTAGTAAATTGCAATAAATTACAAAGAACAATTTCTAATATTTCTATCTATCTATTTTTTATTTATGGCAATCTGTCGACACAGGACAATTTAAAAATATTACTGTCAAATTCAAAATAGCAGACTACCGAAACATTTCAGTCATTGAATTGCAATTGTGAAGCAGTTGTGTACGAGACTCATGAAGGTATACGAGACTAGCAATTTATGTCACTTTGGCAATTGTAAGTCAATGATGAAGTCGTTATGACGACACAATAATAGTAGACTACCAAAAACTTTACTATTGCACCATAATGGTACAATAATGGTACAGTTGTGACACCGTTGAAATACCCGACTCAGGGCCCTGCAATGCCATTGCCATTGAAGTCAAATGTCCGTAGTCTGCTATATGAGTTTTTTTTTTTTTTTTTTTGGCGTCGGTGTCAACTTTTGCCATATTTAAAATTAGGGAAAGTGGTTTATTTTAAAAATTGACACGGTAATTTGGAAAAGGAACGTATCAGGAGAGGTTGATTAAATATTTATAATATAGTTAAATAAATTATATTTAAATGTAGTAATATTTACAATAAACTTAAAGGTTTTTACAAAAAAATATTATTATCTAGAATAAAAGAAGCTATACAATTATATACAGATGGACTTAAGGATGAAAGAAGGATAGTTATATTAGTAGGAAAAGGAATATTTAGACTAGTCAGGTTATTTAGGAAAGAGCAATGATTATAAAGGACACAAGAGAAAAATATGTGGTTTAAATCTCCAAACTCACCACATTCACAAAACGGATCGGGTCGGATTTTCATTCTCGATAGATGAGCCGGTACGCAAGTGTGCCCTAGTCTCATTCTAATAAGAACTGTGGTCGCCCTTTTTCCAAGCCTTAACTTATTAAAAGCACGACTACAGAACCAAGGTTTTAATTGAGCGACTATTTGAATGTTCTTGTAATGTTTGCCTTTTTGTTCACTGGACTCTTCCCATACCTTATTCCAAGAATCCTTGAGGTAACGCCTAGGAAGTGCCAACAAATCTTCAGGGTAAATGCAAAACGGAAACATGTCCCCACATTCCACAGCGTCATTTGCTAACGTATCTGCGTATTCATTCCCTTTAATACCACAGTGGCTAGGTACCCACGCGAAATTAACAAGGTATCCAGATTGACGACACAGAAACAGTTTATATCTGGCCTCGTATAAAAGTGGATTCAAATTTTTAGTTTTAAATGGAAATTTGATAAGTGCCTGAAGTGCACTCATAGAGTCACTAAAAATAACCGATTCTTGCAATTTCAATAATAGTATGTACTCCAATGCCTTGACAATACCACAGCACTCTCCTGTAAACACCGACGTTTCTGAAGGGAGTTTAATTTTTTGCACTATATTGTATTGTTTGTGGAAGACACCTACACCCACTTTACCTGTCTCAGCGTGTTTTGATGCATCTGTGTATATTTGATGCCACCCAGGCCATCGTTCATCAACCATGGCATTAAAGATATGGTTAGCATTCTTATCATTACGGTTTATGTTCAAATCCAAATGTGTTATGGGTAAAAGTATTAAACTGCAATAATTATAGTTATATATAGCTAATTGTTCGGAATTAATGACAGGTGCCGAAAGATTTTTGAATTTGTTATAACTGTTAATTAAACATGGGGTAACTTTATATTTCCAATATTGCGATGTACCTATATGTTCTGCCAAGTCTTGAATTTTATCTAAGAGTTTATGTTTCGAATATTTACAAACACGGAAAAAGAATCTGTCGGATAAATACTGCCGCCTTAGGTTAAGAGGTGGATCACCACCTTCAACCTGTAAGGCGTTGTGTGGGCTGGTCTTCATTGATCCCATAACTATTCTTAAAGCTTTGGCTTAAATCTTATCTAACTTAATCAGTGCTGCGACGTTGCAGGGCTCTAACAAAAATGTACCGTAGTCCATTACGCTTCTTATTAAAGCGTTGTAAACCAGTTTTAAAGAAGCAGGATGTGCACCCCATCTCACACCGGAAAGGCATCTCAGCAAGTTCAAATACTTCTCACATTTCGCTACAACATGTTCACAGTGAGCATGGCCAGTTAGTTTGGAGTCTAACACTATACCCAAAAATTTTGCGTGACTTTTTTCCGTGATAAAGTTACTGTTATACATAATGTATATACGCGGTGGATCGCGTTGGCGACTATATACTACAGCCACACTTTTAGACGTTGATAATTCTAAACCGTGATTATCCAGCCATGATTTTAATGAGTTTAAAGCTAGTGACAATGTATGTGCCGAAGTATTGATCGACTTTCCATTAATATAAATTAACAGATCGTCTGCATATTGTAAAATATTAACTGATTCACCAATTGTTGTTTCTAGATCAGAAGTATATATATTGTAAAGAAGTGGGCTCAAAACAGACCCCTGTGGTAAGCCCTTCCAAGAAATTCTTGTCTCATTGGTATCCTTGAGCTTAATTTTACGGCCAGAAAGCATATTTCGAATAAAAGCAATTAGAATGGCAGGAATTTTGATTTTGGCTAATTTTTCACATAAAATATCTATTATTACGTTATCGTAAGCGGAATTAATGTCCAGAAATGTAGCAACTACTGATTCGTTTTTGGAAAAAGCTATCCTGATGTCTGTTACAAAAACACTTAAACTATCTATTGTGCTCCTACCCTTTCGAAACCCATACTGCGAATTAGCTAAGATATTTTGATTCTCGACAAACCATTCGATTCTATTTTTGACTAAGTGTTCAGCAATTTTGACAATGACTGGGGATAAAGCTATAGGTCTGTATGATGAAATTACATTGGGATCTTTTGCTTGTTTCAAAAATGGCAACACTGTTTGAAACTGCCAATCGGATGCTATATGAGTTCTTAATGGTCGTTCAATGGCAATGAAATTGTCAGTCTCTTTTATCTATGCAATGAAGTTATCGGTCTCTTTTATCTATGAATTGTGTTAGAATGGCATGTATGTGTTGCCGTCTTTAAAAAATGCGTTAGTCGAAGTGATTTTCGAAAAACTACTAATAAATTTAAACATTTAATCATGCTAGACTTCCTTTAGATATATTTGTACATATGTACTATTTATTATTATAGAAAGCAATGTGAAGTATAAGAGATTAGTAAATTGCAATAAATTCAAAAGAACATTTAAATTAAATGCAATGAGTTTAATTGTCAAGCTGTTGCATTGTTTTGCTATACATTAACTCCATTATCTGTTCTGCTGTCAAAGGTTTAAATTTGTTAACACTCTCCTGATTAAATTCCTTTTCCAAAATTTTCGGTCCTTTTTGTAAATATTCAAAATATTACTGTCAAATTCAAAATAGCAGACTACCGAAACATTTCAGTCATTGAATTGTCATTGTGTACGAGACTAGCAATTTATGTCACTTTCACAATGGCAAGTCAATGATGAAGTCGTAATGGCACCACTATAACAAGAAATTAATAGTAGACTACCAAAAACTTCACAGTGGTGCCATAATGGTGCCATTGAGGTGCAATTGTGACACCATTGAAATACCCGACTCAGGGCCCTGTTTGTACAATCAGTATGAGGAATGCTCTCGTAATATTTTAGAGTATTGTATCCTGTTGATTATTGCTCTAAAATAGTGGCATATTATCATGACCATAGTCTGGGAAACAAAGAAAATAGAATATGCTGTCTCTATGGTTTCGGCAATTAGTCTGTGCTTTAATTGACGCTTGAGTGGCTGACTGATGTGATGAGTAGTATTTTCAGGCACAATATTTTCGTTTTGTAATTTTTGTTGCCAAGTTTATGTAAAATGTATTAATAAGAATATTTCTATGGTCTTTTACCCGTAACCTTAGTTTTGATTGGTGTTAAAGTAGCGCAGAAAATTAACTAGGACAATGGATTTCGAGGATAATGCTATGGGTCTAACCCAACAACAAACTGATAAAATACTTCAGTTTCAAGATTTAACTGGAATAGAAGACATGTCAATCTGTAGAGATGTCTTACAAAGGCACCAGTGGGATCTGGAGGTATATTTGATTTCTGACCTTAATTTTTAATCCAGTTTTCTCAATGGCTAACAAACGATTTGCATATGATTGCAGGTGGCAATACAGGAGCAACTTAACATTAGAGAGGGTCGTCCATCAGTTTTCGCTACAGAAGCACGTGCTCCGCCGGTGGTACACGATCATATAGCCCAGCATGTTTTCACAGACGATGGTCCCGAAGTACCTGCGGGCGTGCGTGGTCTTTTCCGATATGTAGTCAATTTTGTTGTGTCTATGTGTTATAGTACCTTGACATCTGTGTTAAATTTGCTGTTAAGTTTTGTAAGAAATGATGACAGAAGATGTAAGTAAATACATGCATTTATTGGAATTAAATACCATGTGCTAGATGAAATAGATATAGTACAATAGACACGCCATTAACAAGTTTATTATACCTTATTGAGGTCAACAAATTCGTAATCTTTCTAAACTCTATGAAAAAATAACATTCATAAATTAAATCTTTTACATAGTTTGGCATAATACATTCTGTTTCTGAGAATATTCTCATGTAATTTAAATAATAACATAATTGCTATTTGCATTATGATGTTAAATCTCTCAAGTAACACAATCTTTTAAATTGTTATTCTTCATTAAGTAATAATTTTATATGTTAAAATTAACATTTTGTAATTGTTTTTTCCTTTTCAGTGGTGACTGACCCCCTTGGAGATGTCATGGGCTTTATAAACAGTTACGAATCCAGGTTCAATCCTCACCCAGTATTTTACCAGGGTACATATGCACAAGCTCTCAATGACGCAAAAAATGAACTGCGGTTCCTAATTGTCTATTTGCATTCTGAATCAGCCACAGAAACACAGAATTTCTGCAGGTAATTGATTTTTAACATAATATTCTGATAAATCCTGCCTGATATCAAAACCTTGATGTAATGATTTTAAACCTTTGTTTTGTTTTAGAGGTTTAGATTAAAGCACAAAGTATGTACCACAATTCCTTTGTAGTGATTTTTGAAAAGATATTTTTTTACATAGAGGTTTTCTTTCTCCAGTGGTAGGAAAAAAGTTTTGACATAAGAATAGAAATTTTTTAAAGATTTGACATGACTCTACATGAATGAATGATTTTTGAACATCAGCCATGACTGCCCTCTGTGGTTTATCTGCCCAAATACAAATTGTGTCTGCCTCAGCATATCATTGGTATACGATTTTGTATGTGTGGCTATTACATGTAAAATTTCTACTTACAGAACAACTCTAGCAGACCGTGATGTTATAAATTACATCAATGCACGTGCTCTGTTCTGGGGCTGTTCAGTAGATACTGCGGAGGGTTGGCGTGTTGCTCAATCAGTGGGTGGCAGGAGATATCCGTTACTCTGTGTGGTGTGTGTCCGTGAACATCGTATGACAGTTGTAGCTAGAAGTGAAGGTGCTTGTTCGGCACAACAGTTATTGAATAGATTACGGCGTGTTGTTATGGATAACGAACCACACCTTGCAGCGGCCAGGGCTGACAGGTATAGTTTTTATCTCATTTCTATTACCTTAATTTGTATTTCTATAATAGGGTCCGTGTTGTGATAGATAAGAGTACAAGTGTTATCTCTTTCCCTGGATGTTGTAAGCTAAAGGATATTCAGTTGACATCAACTGTGAGAGACAAACATCTCTTAACTGAACACTGTTGAGATGCCTGGTCTATGTGGCATAGTGAAACTCTTCCAAATTGGAAGAGACCTATGCCTAACAATGGGATCTGGGGATTAAATAATAATAAAGAAAAACTCAAAAACTCTTTGTAAAGTTAATCAAGTATACCATTGTTATAGATAAGTTTGTAAAGATTACTGTGTGTACTGATTATTGTGAATAATAAATAAATAAATAAATATTCATGGACGTTACACATAACATCCTCTGGTCTCAAGCTAAGCTTATAGGTACGCTTGTGTTGTACCAGAATATGGAGAGAATACATATACTACTTTTCTTTTGTAAATACATACTTATTATACATAGAAACACCCAGACGCAGTACAAACATTTGTATGACAATTAGAAAAATCACACAAATGATTGTCCTGAGCGGGAATCGAACCCCCGACCTCTTGATTGGCAGTCCACTCAACCACGAGGCTCGTCATAGTAAATAAATAATTAATAAATAGCTGAAGGACATAGCAATAGTTTTAATTTTCAAATCTATTTATTTCATTTTTTATTTCGAAATTAAGTAATTATTATTTCTTGTCAAATTTAATAAACCGGTTTCGTATGTATGTAACCTCTGTGTTGTAAGCCACAGAGGTCAGTTATAAATAGTGACAGATATTTAAAACTAAATGTCACGATTGAAAGAAGAATAATTATTGTATTGAAATATTTAAAAATATTATTGTATAGTTAAAAAGAAATAAAAAACATTAAATGTTGTTTCTTAACAATTAAAGCAACGCAATATTGTTATTTTATTTCTATTATAAAAATATAACATTATAAAACAACATTTCTTGTATTTTCACAAAAGGAAAATGGACAAACTAAGGTTTGAGTTTGTAGTGAAACCATCTGAAGATCCTAAAACGAACATAATTTGTTTGAGTTCTTTGACTGATGTGAGAAACTACACATATTTATTACCAGAGGCTCTACAATCCGTTAAACTGCACGAGACGTTGGTTAAAACGCAGGCTTACAAAAAGGTAAGAAATACTTTGCAAAAAAGACACGATAAAAGACAAGTATGGATTACATTAACACCAGAAATTTATCAAGAATATGTAGATGAAGATGGAAATATATGTTTTAAAGGATATTTGCTAGAAGAGATACCACCAGAACAACAACAAACGCCGTCAGCTGGAATATCTGAGGTAAAATTGACAAAAATTTTAGAGAGCTTTGTAGAAACGAAAAAGGATATATCGAATCTAAAGAGTATTAGAAAACTGTCTGAAAAAATTGTAATAGAAAAATTTAATAGACTTACATGTAATGTTTCCCAATGGATAGAAATATTTGAAAGAGAATGTATTCGTAATTGTATAGACGAAGACTCAATGAAAATAGAGGCCCTTAGATTCTTTATTGAAGATTCTTGTCTTGACTGGTACAGTTCTATGCTAATTAAATATACAGTTGATTCACAGTGGCTAATTTGGAAAGAAAACTTTTGTGAGACTTTTGCAGCCAGAGGTTGGTCTTCAATCAGGTATGCAATCTTATTTAAATACAAACAAGGATCGTTGCTTGAATATGCATTGAAAAAAGAAAAGCTTCTATTAGAAATAAATAAATTAATGGATAAACCAACATTAATTGATTTAATTGCTACGGGTCTTACAAATTTTATAGCAGATAAAATTGATAGATATAATTTAAAAGAAACCAAAGATTTATTTAATAATCTAAGAGGTTTGGAACACCTTGTTTTCAAGAGTGTTATTTATAAAAGAACAAAATATGAAAATAAAACAAAAGAAAATTGTAGGAACTGCGAAAAGGAAAATAAAGGAATTAGATATCATCCTGAATCCATATGTTGGTTTAAAACAAAAACTTCAGATAGACCAAAAGAGTGTAGTATAAAAAATGTAAATAATTATGAATTAGAAACAGAATTGAATGAAATAAATCCAAAAAACTTATAATTCCGCCATTAATCAAAGTAAAATTAGTACTTAATAATAGTCTGGAAACATTGGGTATTTATGATTCAGGATCAAATGTATCATTGATAAACTCCAGGTTATTAAAATTTAAAAATGAAAAGAATTCTTGCTTTAAAAAAGCGAGTCTAAAAACGATTAATGGCGAGAAAATGACTAGAGGAATGATAACGTTAAAAGTAAAAATTTTTGATATTGAAAAGGATGTGAATGTCTTTGTTATTGAAGAAGAAAACTTTAGTTATGATTTTTTGATTGGACTTGACTGCATAAAAACATTTCACCTAGCACAAAATGATAATTTAGAAATCACACAAAGATGTGATAATTTGAACAGAAAAGTAGATATAATTTTACCTGAATTATTATCAAGTAAAGTCGCCAATGCTGAAAAGGATAACCCATGTAAAGTTAACTTTAATGAACACGTGGAAGAAGCTTGCTTTGAGATAACAGTAAATCATTTAGACTTTCAGCAACAATCAGAAATTGACAGATTAATTAGCAAATATAATTCAATTTTTGCCAAAGACAAATACGATATAGGTACTGTGAAAGATTACGAAGCACATATTGACTTAATAATTGATAAATACTGTAGTAAGAGACCATATAAATGCACCATTGAAGACAAACAAGAAATTGAGCAACAAATATCTAAGTTATTACAAAATAATTTAATTGAAGAATCTTACAGTCCTTTTGCTGCGCCAGTAACATTAGCTTATAAGAAAGAAGATGGTAGAAGATCAAGACTATGTATAGATTTTCGTGAGTTGAATAAAAATATAGTTCCTCAATCACAACCGTTCCCACTAATTGAGGACTTAATGATAAAGACAGCAAAATGCAAGTTTTTCTCAACATTAGATATTAACTCTGCTTTCTGGTCAATTCCTTTAAAAATTGAAGACAGAGCAAAAACGGCTTTCGTAACACAAGAAGGGCATTTTCAATGGACGTGTTTACCATTTGGTTTAAAAACCGCGCCAGCAATATTTCAGAGAATATTGAGTAGTATTATAAGAAAGCATAAATTGTCAGAATTTACGGTGAATTTTATTGATGATATTTTGGTCTTTTCTAAAAGTTTTGAAGACCACATAAAACATTTAACATTATTGTTAGAAGCGATATCAAAAGAAGGCTTCAGGTTGAAATTTTCAAAATGTAACTTTGCTCAAAATTCAGTAAAATATTTAGGACATATCATTGAAAATAATACAGTAACACCACTAAAAGATAATTTGATTGCTATCAAAGAGTTTCCAGTACCAATAACACAAAAAAATGTGAGACAATTTCTTGGAAAAATAAACTTTTATGGAAAATATGTGCCAAATGTTTCTATCGTACTAGATCCTCTTCATAATTTACTAAGAAAGGGACAACAATTTATTTGGTCGAAAGAATGTCAAGATGCTTTTGAAATGATTAAAGAACGTCTTTGTTCGAAACCCATTTTGGCTATTTTTGATCCTGATTTGCCAATATTTATCTATACAGACGCTAGTATACGAGGCATAGGTGCCGTTTTAAAACAAAAGCAGAATGATGGAGAAGAAAAACCATGTGCCTATTTTTCAAAAAAGTTAAACAATGCACAGATGAAAAAAAAAGCAATATATCTAGAATGTTTAGCCATAAAGGAAGCAGTAAAATACTGGCAATACTGGCTTATAGGTAAAAGATTTACTGTCTTCACTGATCACAAGCCCCTAGAAAAAATGAATATAAAGTCAAGAACAGACGAAGATCTAGGAGAACTTACTTACTACTTATCACAATTTAATTTTGAAGTGATTTATTCTCCTGGAAAATACAATTTAGAAGCGGATGCTCTAAGTAGAAATCCTGTGTTACAGTCTTGGGAAAACCAAGACCAAGATTTAAGAGTTGTAAATTTTATTAAAATAGAAGATATATTATGTGATCAAGAGAATAACGAAGATATAAAAAACAATAAGAATAAGTTAACAATAAAAAATAATATATATTATAAAAAGGTTGGAAGAAAAGAGAAAATACTTTTAACTGAAGAATTTTGTAAAAGATTGATAGAAAAGGTACATAATGTATACTGCCATTTAGGCGTTCAACAGATGAAAAACAAAATTAGACCTTTTTATGTTGCCAAAAATTTAACAAATAATATACAGAAAACTTGTGATAAATGCGAAGTCTGTATAAAGAATAAGTCTAGAGGAAAACATAACTTTGGACTAATGTCTCATCTAGGCCCGGCAACTTATCCTTTTGAGATAGTCTCAATAGACACAATTGGAGGCTTTGGCGGTTCCCGTTCTACCAAAACATATTTACATTTATTGGTCGATCATTTTACGAGATATGCTTTTATTTTAACTTCAAAGACACAAAATTCTAAAGATTTTATAAAACTAGTTAAGAAAGTAAACGAGGAATATCATATTAAATTAATTCTTTCTGACCAATACCCAGGAATAAATTCAAATGAATTTAAAAGATTTTTAGAACAGGAAAACATTTCCATAGTTTTTACAGCAGTGAATGCACCCTTTTCCAATGGGTTAAACGAAAGATTAAACCAAACGTTAGTCAATAAAATAAGATGCAAAATAAACGAAAAGAAAGGAAAAGTCGCTTGGACAAGCATTGCTCATGAATGTACACAAAAATACAATGAAACAGAACACACAGTTACTGGATTTGCACCTATCTATTTATTGGAAGGAAGAAAGGTAGATATAATACCAAAAGAATTAAAAGAGGAAACAGATTATAATGATTTAACAAAAGATAGACAACTAGCTTTAGAAAATACTATAAAATCACACAATACTAATAAAATGAACTTTGATAAAAACAGAAAAGACATTGAATTAAAGGTTGGAGATTTAGTCTATGTTGAAAATGGTAACAGATTAAATAGAAAGAAACTGGATGAATTAAAAATAGGTCCGTACAAAATTTTAGAAAGGATATCGAATTCAATATACAGAATCGACACAGGACATAGAAAAATAGAATCGAATCTTTACCATATTACGAAGTTGGTACCATTACTAGTGGAGTAATAATTATATTTAAAATGAAGTATTCACTTGGGGGGGGGGGGGAGATGTAACCTCTGTGTTGTAAGCCACAGAGGTCAGTTATAAATAGTGACAGATATTTAAAACTAAATGTCACGATTGAAAGAAGAATAATTATTGTATTGAAATATTTAAAAATATTATTGTATAGTTAAAAAGAAATAAAAAACATTAAATGTTGTTTCTTAACAATTAAAGCAACGCAATATTGTTATTTTATTTCTATTATAAAAATATAACATTATATGTATATGTAGAGTTGAGCGTGAGGTGACAGCACGACTTCGTGCCTCTCAAGATGAAGCATATGCGGAGTCGTTAGCTGCAGACCAGGAGAAGGAAAGACGTCGAGCAGCCATCCGAGCCGCTCAAGAGGCGAGGGAACATGAGGATCTACAGCGTAGGCAGCAAGAAGAGAGGCAGAAACAAGAGGTACAAGAACCATTTTGCTATGCATTTGATTATGACTTGTCATAAAGTCTGGAATAGGGTTAAAACCACGAGTATGACGAGTAGGTATTGATTGTCATTTGTATTTGTTTTAAATTTTGGCTAAGACTGAGACTGAGCTGTAAGTGCCCTCGCTCAGTCTCGCCCGTGACCATGGTGATTGCAAAGTCTCCGAAACGTCGGGCCAAAATTTAAAACAAATATTCGCATCTAAATCCGTGAAAAGTAGTTTTATTTAAACAAAGAGTCGCGCAAGGCATCACAATTCGCTGTGTAGTTTTGAAGACATAAACTCACATGGGGACATACATACTAAAATAACGACTTTGTTTTTTAATAAATAAAGATAAAGATTTCTTTTTTGTAGTTAATAGAGGCTCGGGCAGCAATGGCGGCTCGTCTACCGCCCGAGCCGGCACCAAGCAACTCCACTGTGGTGCTGCTCATACGTCTGCCAGGCGGGGAGAGACTTACTCGACGGTTTTCTAACTTGCATACCACACAGGTATTATATTTTCAAAGGAAAAACTGTGGACCTTTACAGACATGAGACTTTTTAAATTTTTTCTAAATAAAGTGAATCGAAGTGCGTCGTGCACTTGATAGTGCTCGTAAAATACAAAGGGCATCTTTTATATTATGGGTACAAAAGAAAAAAGCTCTAGCCATTCAATCTAAAGAAACAATGAAAACTTCGTACGTTCTCTACGTACGAAGTTGTATGCACGAAGCTATTTTGGTATCCTCTTAATTAGAACAACAATTGTGGGTAGAAATTAATAACACAATGCCTACGTATTTTAAAATACATTTTTATATTACAGGATCTCTACGATTTTGTGTTCAGTCATCCACAGGCGCCTGAAGAGTTTGAAATAACAACCAACTTTCCTAAACGTATGATTACAAGGGGACCAAATAATTTAATGGATGTTGGTCTTAAGGACCGTGATGTGTTATTTGTTAATGATGTGAATGCATAATAATGTACTTGTGAGTATTAAGTTAATGTATTTCAATGGACAACATAATTGTACATTAGTCAGCCATTAAAACATGTGTATAATATAACAAAAACATATTTAATTTTTAATTTGCAGGCAATTGAAATGTTAAGTTTTATCTTCACCATTAAGTTTAATATCACCATGATACTAAGTACTTGTTCACGTTGAAAAGCGCGGGCGCGGAGACGTGGCGATTTCGTGTTCACGTTGACCGCTAGGCGTTTGCGCGAGTTTGACGTGTTGTCAGAGATTGTAAACCTGGACGACGATCTTTTATTTTTTAACCGAAAATTCATATGTAAAGTGGGAGATGACGAAAATTAGAATTGGTGTGCATTAAATTAATAAAGAAAGAGAACGATATGGTGAATTTCCTAATTAATACTTTAAATAGTAATTTGAGAGAAAACAACAAAACGGCCAACCAAATAAATGTTCGGCCGCTGGTTGAACTTACCTGACGTCGCGAGTGAATCGCGCGCTCCGCCGCTAGTTCGACGTGAACACACAAGCATCTCACGCGTTTGATATTCGCGCGATTCATCATGTTTGAGCACTAAGCTTATTGATGACAAATATATAAGACGGGCCTCGTGGTGTAGTGGTTCATATAACGGACTGCCGATCATGAGGTCTCGGGTTCGATTCCCGGTCAGGACAATCATTTGTGTGATGTTTTTAATTGTCATACAAAATGTTTGTACTGCGTCTGGGAACACCCATAAAATACATAGTAAACATACTATGTATTTTAAGTATGTATTTACAAAAGAAAAGTAGTTTATGTATTATATCCGTATTCTGGTACCCATAACACAAGCATATAAGCTTAGCTTGGGACCAGAGGACGTTGTGTGAAATGTCCATGAATATTTATTTATTTATTTTCTTAAATACAAAATTTTTGCGCTATTACATTAAGATTAATTTTTCTCGCTTGTTTGGTTCATGTAAAATTACTGCCAATATTTTAGTTTCTTTGGCTGTGTCAGGAAAGCTTTTGTAGGTCCATAAAGACTTACTCTTATAGGTACTAAAATGTGTTCCCTAATGAGATTTTCGTAGGAAATACCTTTGTAGGTAGTTACGTTCTGTAAATACTTGAAAGAAAAAAGAGCACTTTATGTAATAAAAACTTTTTTTTACTTCTGTGCAACTAAAAAAAACTGTAGGGATTACTTCAGTTCCCATTACTCTCTGTGTTAAGAAATATTTTTATTTCAAATCAAATGGTGTATCTATTAATAATTCAATTACACTTTTTAGTTAATAACGGAATAAAACAATTATGACGTCATAACGTGGAGCCGGTCCTTGCACTTTCATAATAATTGGACAGTGTAGTCTTTATCTTTCTTTACTTCGTTACTTCGTTTCTTTACTTCTACTAAAACAAAGTCGTTATTTTTGTATGTATGTCCCTATGTGAGCTTATATCTTCAAAAATACACAACGGATCTTGATGCGGTTAATAGATAGAATGGTACAAGAGGATGGCTTTTTTTGCATAATTTGCTGGGGTTTGCTGTATATTGGATGAGATATGATTAAATTTGCCGTGAAATTCGGACGCGCGAGAGCTATAAATGAAAACGCTGCCTTATCTATGTGAGGTACAACAAACTAATGTATGGAGGAATTGTTTGTTACCTATAGTTCTTCAAAAGAGTCCGCGAGGGCATATGCCTATCTTTTAAGGGAAACCTGCTATACCCATAATAATGTCAAAAAAATTCTCAAATTCAATAGGGTGTTTTAAAAGTGGTGTGTGTAAAGCTATTTATGTGTGTATAGTAATATTTTTAATCAAATTAAATGGCTTAGTTAGCTTACGCAATTAATATAGATTATAACTGCTCTTTACAGCATGCAATTTAAATGAATATTTTAGGAGATGTGTCGAAAAAAGAATTACGCGCGACAAAATAAAATACATAAACTGTTGGCTGAGCAACGCGAACGTTTCCTCAGTCTTCTATCACTACTACAATGTTTGGATATGTAAGGATATTTATCTATTGTGCTTTCACGTAAAGACTACTGGATGGATTTTCATAAAATTTCCAATGAAAAATGGAATAGAAAATGAACTTATTCTTTATCCTTTTTACCGCGGGTAACACCGCGGGGCACAGCTAGTATTTAATAAATTAAATTATGGTGGAAAAAGTGATCACCGCAAGCAGGACTTGAACCCACGACCTCGGAATACCGTTCCGTAGCTCTGTCAGCTGAGCTTATTGTGGTCGTGCTTTGAGTAATCAAATTAGGCCACCATAATCGTCACTCGATTGAGCCCAGTTGGCAGAGCTACGGAACGGTATGCCGAGGTCGTGGGTTCAAGTCCCGCTTGCGGTGATCACTTTTTCCACCACAATTTAATTTATTAAGTAGAAGCATAGCATGTCAATTGCAAAATTAATAAATTACTTTAGCAGTGTAGTATTTGTTATAATATTTATCTAAAATTAAATTGTTTTTTTTTTAATATTGTTTTTTGTCTGTATATATGTATGCATTTGTATCATGTAAAAACCCTTGAAAATGTTTAATTTGTTTATGACTTTAATCACAAAAGTCATATGAATTGTTATTTAAATAAGTGCTTAAAACTGTCTTTAATTTTATTACGATATTTTATCTATCCTACAAGTAGAATTTAAATAAAGAACAAAAACATATATGTAGTTATAGATTTACTAAACAGTCAATGACGGAGTAACTCGTGGTCTTAAAGCCACATAAATATCTATGTTCGTGAAATACATATCTATGTTTGTCTCCGATACGCTACTCACTACTGGTTCAATTAAACCATAGACTAATGAACAAGGTATTTTCTTCCCAATGACATAAATGTTTTATAACTTGTAAAAGTGATGTTCGCAGTTTTAGAAAATACTTGAATTGAGAATACACTGTGGTTGCTTTCCAATTAATACAAAAAGTGACGCAGTGTAACGCAGTGCTCGATAAAGCGCTTTCCATCAACGACACTGTTGAACACAGCCGTACACTGTTCCACACTCGAAAAAGTGGTGTTTGACAGATGCTTAGCAAGAATTACCAACAAATAAGAGAAGAATTCTTTTCTCTACTAATTATTTTTAATTATTTAGATTAGATACAAAATTAGTATTATTATGGCGGCCACACACGCTAGGGTTTGCATGATGGTTATAACTTTGCATGCAAAACCGACAAGCATAACCGAGTTTCATACTACACATACACGTTAGGTTTTGCATGCACCATCTTGCCATGAACTCTCAGTTGAGCTACGTAGTACGTGACGTGACGGTGTGTGTAGGACGCCAATACCAAACTACAATGGACGACGACGATGTGATAGCTGTACTTGGCCTAACACTTGTTCTGCAGAACAGAAAAAGAAAAAGAAATCGCACTGAATGGTCTAAAAGCTGGTTATTGAAAAGAAAGCAATTCTCCCACGTAAATTTGATAAATGAATTGAAATTTACACCAACAGATTACAAAAATTATTTACGAATGGATGAAAAAATTTATTTGAAACTATTATCATTGATTACTCCGTTAATACAAAGACAAGATACTGTTATGAGGAAAGCAATATCAGCACATGAGAGACTAGCAGTAACATTAAGATTTCTTGCAACAGGAAGAACATACGAGTGTCTTAAATATTCTGCTATTATATCACCTCAGGCTTTGGGCCGAATAATACCAGAAACATGCGATGCTATTTATGAAGCACTGAAAGACGACTATTTACAGGTGAGTAAATAATTAAAACCAAATTCAAATCGTTAGAAAAGTTTAATAGGTAGGTACATATTTTAATTAACCAATTACATATTATATTATTTAAATCATTTATGAATTAAAATTTGAATAAAATGTTGCTGTTGTCAGTTGTGTGTCAAATTCTTCTTGTAGTGCTGGTGAGGGCTGACGTTGTGGTGCAGGAGAAGTAGTTTGTTGTTGAGTGTTATATTGTTGAATTGGAGATGCGCAGGGCTGAGTTTGCGTTGCAGGAGAAATCGTGTACCTTTGTTGTTGGGTGTTGTACTGTTGTATCGGAGATACGCAGGGTTGTATTTGAGGCGCAACAGAAGCGGTATGAGTATACGGTTGTGTATAATATTGTTGAACTAGTGAGGGCGAAGGACTTGGAGTTCGCGAGAGACTTGGAGTTGGTGAAGGAACAAAAGTTAAACTTCGACGATTCTGAATTGCTTCGGTATTCAGATTGCCCATCTCGGCATCGAACAAGGTGTCGTTAATTATCTTCTCCGCAATCAAGCGTTGACGCTTGTCTAATGATCTTAATTTCATTGCGATAGATCTTCCCAAAAGATCGTAACGATCTTCTGTTGCTGAAGCAGGAGTAGGACGCTTAAAATGGTCTTTCACGGATAGTAATATGTCAGTAGTTAATTGATCTTGCTCTGTCATTTTCTTTCTTCCCGGTCTAGTAGCAGGTAATGGAGTATTCTTAGGTGTCGTAATATCGTCTGTATTCCCTGTACTAACATTTGCAGCAGCATTTTCTGTAGTATCTATTGTATTTTCAGTCGAGTTGTCAGCATCCTATAACACAACAAAATAATATTTATTTTAGTTTCCAGATTCATCGGATAAATGGAAGGAAACCGCACAACTTTTTGAAGAGAGATGGAATTTTCCTCACTGCTTGGGTGCCATAGATGGAAAACACATACACATAGTGCCACCTGCTGATAGTGGATCTTATTTCTACAACTACAAAGGACGACATAGCATGGTTCTTATGGCAATAGTTGATGCCAAATACCGATTTCTATTAGCAGATTTTGGTACAAATGGAAGAGTTTCCGACGGAGGTGTTTTGCAGAATACAACGTTTTTTGAAAAGTTACAAATGAAACATTTAAATCTTCCAAACTCCGAACCGATTCAACACAGTTCAAGGTGTTTGCCATATGTATTTGTTGCTGATGACGCATTCCCGTTGAGACCTGACATGTTGAAACCATATCGTCAAGCAGATTTGAGCAGCTACGAAAAAAAAATTTTTAATTACAGATTATCTCGCGCAAGAAGAATAGTTGAAAACGCTTTTGGCATACTAGCATCAAGGTTTCGCATTTACCATACTCAGATCAATTTAGAACCAAACAATATAGAAAAAGTGGTGATGGCTACATGTGTTTTGCACAACTTTCTAATGGAGCACACTCCTAATTCATAATATGCACCTCCAAGATGTTTTTATCGAGAAAATGTGGATAATGGAACTGTTGTTACCACGGGCTACGATGCCACACGTTCAAACGTAGAAAATTTACAAGTACAAAATCGAGGAAATGTCCTGAATGATGCAAAAAAAGTCAGACTAGAATATCAAACTTACTTTGTCAATGAAGGCAAAGTACCTTGGCAGGATAGTTTCATTGAAATGTAACATATTTCTTTTATTTTTATGTAATAATATTGTTTTATTAATAAATGAGCAACCACACCGCTTAAGAGTTTATACTGTAACAATCTATGTAGGTAGGTACCTACATTTTGTAAAGCTATAAACGACGTTACAAAAAACATAGGTACAGACGACCACACATCACGCGTTACAAGTTGTCGAGAGTACCTACCTACTAAACGATATGAAAAAATGTACTAAATTGTTTGTAGTCGGCCGTACCTAATCTATAAATTCCAAAATAAATAATTCACTTTAGAGTACCCACAGACTACAGACATAAAATCGGCCGATAGTTTAGTCGAGTTGGCCTGTTTGTGCGCACACTGTGCCAACAAAACAGTTGGGTTGGTCGCGAGTGCGCAGACTAGCCAACAAATAGTTTGGCCAATTGATTAAATTTACTAGAGTTGGTGAAGAGATCGGTCGCGTAAAATGTTGCCCAAAAATATTATTATTGCTTTATACTTGATACAAAGGAGAAAAAGAATAAAGAAGAGAAAGCGAGAGTATTGGGTACATCCCATTTACAGTAACAGATTATTGCAAGGGAAGTTTTACACAATTCATTCTAAACTACTAGACTTCCCGGAAAAATTTTTCTCCTTTTATCGAATGAGCATTACTAGTTTCAATGAACTTGTTTTATTTATTTATTTTTATTATTTTTTATTTATTTATTTAAAGCTCATACTTACATCTATCATTACAGGCCATACCTATTGCGATAGTGAAGTTTATACATATTATTACTCATAACTTATTGATAATCAATTTATGTAGATAGGTACATATCATTTAAGTAAACTATTACTAATATATCTAAGAAGGGCTCTGGTAACATCGTTCAATGTACAAGAGTAGATATCAATGCATTCCGTAACCGCATTTAAAGTGCGCATTGCTCGAGTTAGTGGTGCCTGCTGCAGCAAGTTGGTCCGCGCGACTGGTATCTCCAACAAGTGAGGCTGCCGTCGTCGTCCTACGTATTCATCGGGCACATACAAGCGAAGCTCACGAAGAATTTCAGCGTTATGCGTTTTACCCCTTAGCACTTTAAATAAATAGATCGCTAGTCCGACTTCCCTTCTAACCTCCAATTTATAATACCCAACCATACCAAGTAGAAACAATGTGGGATATATTAAAGGGTATCCTGGATATACCCCATACTGCTTAAAATAAAGAAATCGTAAAAATTTATTTTGGACTTTTTCTAGCATTGCTTTGTATTTGTATTCATGTGGACTCCAGACAGTTGCATTACATTCAAGGTGACTTTTGACTAGCGATTCGTAAAGCGCCTTTAGAGCTCGTATGTTATTGAAATCACTAGCCTGCCTCAACACAAATCCCAGATTGCGGTACGCTTTTTTACAGACATCCACGATATGCTGTCTGAAGCTTAAGTCTGATGTAAATCGAATACCTAAATCCTTGACCTCCGTAACATGTTGCAATGTCTGACCATCTATACTATATTGATAATGACTCGGGTTTTTAGAACGAGAAAAAGAAAGAACGGCACATTTTTCTATGTTAAAAAATAGTTTGTTTTCCCTACTCCACTCATTTACCCTATCGATGTCTCTCTGTAGCAAAATATGGTCAGTTGATTTTTTTACAGCAATATATAATTTTAGGTCATCCGCAAATAGTAAGCACGATGAATCTTTAATTACCTGAGGCAGATCATTGATCATCAATGTGAAGAGGAACGGCCCCAAATTGCTCCCCTGACTGACTCCAGAATTCGTATTGTAATCTTCTGAAAAACATCCACCACAGTCCACAAACTGACGCCTGTTCGTAAAATAACTCGCAAAAAATCTAAGGGTAAGGGGCGTGAAACCCATGTTTGCCATCTTGAGAAGCAGTACATCATTGTCGACCGTGTCGAATGCTTTTCTGTAGTCTAAATATGTTACGTCCACCTGCATCCCTGCGTCAATAGTTGGCATCAAAGTTGTCATTAAATGTAATAAATTGCCGGTCGTGCCTTTACCCGGACGAAATCCATGTTGCGCATCAGAAAGATGAGCACTAACCTGGGCATATAAGCAGCTTTGTATGGTTGACTCAAAAACTTTAGCTGGTGCACTAAGTATGGCTATAGGCCTGTAGTTGCTGGTTTCCTTACCTACACGTCCCTTTGGCACCGGAATCACTCGGGAGAGCTTCCAGCGGTCCGGAAATTCTGCGGTACCAATACTTAGGCCAAAAAGATGTGATAATGGCTTCTCAAGTATGGACCGACAATCCTTAACGATAAAAGGTGGGATGCCGTCCGGCCCCACTGAACGCTTCGCTGATAAACAAGCAAGCGCCCGATGCACCTCCGACGGTTCCAGACGGATGTGAGCCCAAGTGCTGGTTAGAGCAGCTAAAGCACTTGCTTCGTTAACGTTGAGTTTAGCCGGCTCAGAGCTGTACACGGAATGAAAATATTTAGCAAATTCCGAGGCGCATTGTTGATTAGATAATACACGACCATCTTTCATTAATCTTTTATACGGAGCAGAATTACCTCTTTTCAAACGGACATAGTTCCAGAAAGCTTTAGGTTCAGATGCCAATTGATTCTGTAGACGATCTCGATAATCATCAGAAGCAACCTTCGTAGCCGCCTTAACTCGTGCTCGACAGACAGAGAATGCATCATAGTCTGTTTGCAATTTAGTCTTTTTAAATTTTTTATGCAAAATATATTTTAATTTAATATCCCTAATGATATCGGCGTTATACCAAACAGGATATATATATTTGGAGCATTTTGAATCCCTCTTTTTCCTAGGTACACATGTATCGAAAGCTGTATATATTTTATCATAGAAGAAATCTAATGCCAAATTTGGATCTTCTATTTGGTAAATTTCATTCCAGTCTATCTCATTTAATAAGTAATACAAATGGTGGTAGTCAGCTTTGACAAAGTTCCATTGCAGAAGCAGTGCATTATTAGAATGATGGCTAACCGATATAGAAAGATTAGTTGACAAAGGAAGCGCTGACGAGGGGACGTCGAGTAGAAGGGGCGGGTGGTACAGATCCACAGGCTGTAAGCACTCGTCCGCGGCGCACACCGTAACATTGCTGCGAGCACACAGCACAAGATCTAACTGTCTATTCATACAATTGGGTACCCTGTTACATTGAACGATATCACAAAAAGCCATAAAATATTCAAAATAGTTTTTGACACTGTCATTACAAGAATACAAATTAAAGTCTCCTAATATTATTACATTATTCTTATATTTCACACAAATTGATTCTAATATTTTAAACATCACCATGTATTCACTCTCATCAGTACGCGGAGGCAAATAAACAACACAACAAGTAAATAAATAACGATTATGTTTATAAATAGCAGCACATATTATTTCAAAATTGTGATTGTCAATAACATAGCCATATGGGATGGATACTTGCCGCAGCTCAAGTTTAGGCGCACTCACGAGAAGGACGCCTCCCTGCTTGCGACCGTCCGCTCGGTCGCAACGTAGTACCTGATAACCAGGCGGTACCAATTCCGCATCATAGATTGACTCGTGACAACCAGATTCTGTGATTGCATATAAATCTGTAACTGATGACTCAAGTAACGACATGAATTGTGCTAGCTTTGTTCGAAGTCCTCTAACATTTTGGTAGAAAATGCTGACGAAACAACTAGGCTTGTTGGGATTGTTAAATTAATTGGACCTTCAATATCAAAGCAAGATACACATTTAAGACTTGCTATACCTGCAGAGGAGAGATTGAGCGTTACAATACGGTAAGTAAAACCATTTATTGCTTTTAAGTAATTAACTTTAATTATGTGTAACTAAAATCATAATTATTTAAGCATTAGAAGACACAATTTATAAATCGAACATTTGCGAATCATCTGAAAAATTTGAAATATAAGATTGCGCTGTCTCATTTGAATTACATGGCGATTGAACGTACTGAATGGGAGATGGTGTCGAACTGGCTGCGTAGGTTTGCAATGGCTGCGGTCGTTGATATACAGGAAAAGAGGATAAGTTGTAGTTACTGGATGATTCAGAAGTAGCCTAACGCCTGGCTTGTCTTATCTGTTTAAAAATATTAAGGATAGCAATCTTAGCATCAAGTTTTTCTTCTGGGTTTAAATTCTTAAATGAGGGTACAAGAGATAAAACAAAACTCTTATCTTCATCTATAGTGTCTTCCTTATTTAGTGCTCCTATTAGCGCTTTATCTAAATCTGTTTGAGCCGGTGCTGTGTTAGTTTTGTTATTTCGTTTAGTAAAAGCTGTAGAAGTGGATGGAATAGGTTGGGCAACATCTTCATCCTCTTCATGAATACCCTCCGGTTCTGGGCAACCTTCCGATGTTCCCTTTTCCATGCATGGAAGTAAAAATAGTAACTGCTGAAAGTAGACATATTTACGCCTCTTAGTTGCAGCTTGCCCTGATTTAGTGTTTTTTTGTGCGTTCAATTCCCGACGAAAGCAAGTACGTAAATTTGCCCATTTTTTTTGTACTTCGTGACCTGAAAAAAATAAACTTTATTTATATCTTACAGATATCTAGCTACTGGAGCTAGCTTCAACGCGTTGTCTTTTGATTATCTAATGGGTGCATCTACAATACGAGATATTATTAAAATTACATGTGAGCAAATATGGAACATACTCCAACCTTTGTATATGGCAAACAAACAAGAAGATGACTGGATTAAAATTGCTGACGAATTCAACAGTCGCACAAATTTTCCAAACATTATTGGAGCGATTGATGGGAAGCATATACGCATGATACAGCCAGAACATTCTGGATCGTCATATTTTAACTATAAAAAGTTCTTTTCTTGCGTTTTAATGGCATGGACGAATGCAGATTACAAATTTGTATACATTGATGTTGGTTCGTATGGAACATCAAGTGATTCAGAAATATTTAAAAATTCCGAAATGGGTAGACGGCTATCAGAGAATCTGCTCAATATTCCAACTGGAAGGCATTTACCCAACGACGAAAACGGAAACATTATGCCATTCTCTGTCGTAGGCGATGAAGCATTTGGGCTTGGTAATCAAATATTACGACCATATGCAAAAAGAAATTTAAATTACACCAAGCGAATTTTCAACTATAGACATACTAGAGCTCGACGCATGGTTGAATGTACTTTTGGCATTCTCGCTAACAAGTGGCGTATTTTCCACCGTCCCATTGATGTGAATATAAATTTTTGTATTCGAATTGTCAAAGCTTGCTGTGTCCTTCATAATTATGTACGAATCAAAGATGGTGTAAAATTTACAGATACTCTCTACAGTTGTCCCATGAATAACGTAACAATAAATGAAAACAACCGAGGAAGAAATAACATGGATAATGTGCGGCAGTATATGTCATCATATTTTATTTCTCCAGCGGGCGCAATTTCCTGTCAATATAATAAAGTGATTTAAAAAATGTAGTTATTACAATAAAAATGATCGATGTTTACCTTGTTTTGTTTTATCCTCGGCACTAAGCTCATTCCAGTTAGGAACAACTGCTTCACATACTTCCTCCCATAGTTTTTTCTTTTTATTGACATCAGAGTACTCTTTTAAGTTTTTTTTATAGAGTGCAGGCCTTTTCTCAATTTCTTGAATCAAATTTTCTACATACGTTTCAATAAGCAGAGACGAGGCGGAATCCATCATGAACGTAAAATACAGCAGACGACCATCCCCGCGTCCGACGCGGAGTGAACTGAAGCCATTAAACTTGGGCGTTATCGCTATATTTTCTTATTGCATTATCCGTTATATTATATTTTTCTAACTGTTGTGTTAAACTGTTGTAATATTTATTATCTGTTGTAAGATTAGTTGTATGTTGAATTGCTATTATAACATTTTACGGTTGTAAATACGATGATAAAGTTATAGCACAGTATAATAGTAGGTACAATTTTTTTCAGTGTTGCATGTTTTAAAATGTGTTACAGAAAAAAAAGTTTGGTTTTGATTTGATTTCAACGAACTTTCCTTCCTACTCGTTACAGGCTTAGGACTGTCTGAATTATTGCAATTATTCTAAATTATCATGTAAAGTATAATATTATTATGGTACATTTTAAATCCACAATCTAGAAAAAAATCTTATTCAGGCGTAGTTCCAAGTTCGTTGATCAATTCTATGTACATTTTGATTAGATATTTACATGTTTACATATTTACATTTCTTAATAACTCCTCTTTACGGCATTTAATTACTATTCAGGAACATTATTTGGCTTACTTTAGAAGACGTAAGCCTGGTCCGTCTGTCCGATATCAAATATCCACTTTTTGAAAAAGCCCTCTCGCACGGCACCGATGTAACGACTATGTTGCACGTCTTGGTAAAAAGTAGTGTATTAAATAATATTATTAATAGTGTATAAAAATATTATGAACTTAGCTTTTTATCAGTCTAAGATCAAAACTGTTTTTGCATGCCTTATATAGGTAAAATGTGAAGGATTTATGATTTTTATGTCTGACATCTTCATGTACTCATGTTTTGTGCAAATAAATCATTTCATTTCAAAGTAAATATAAAATGGGATAGAGGGCTTTACGCTCAAGCCACCATTTTAAAGGACAATTCGTCCGGGCGATTATGCCTTCTTTCTTATACAGATCTATTTCTTCCATTGCTTTCGTTAATGCTAATTTAGGTGTTTGGATTGATTGGACCTTTAAGTCAAACTCGAGCCAAATTGATAATGGATTCTGTGCTTGGGGATTTTCTGGTTGTTGGCTTGCGTCAGCTACATCATCTTGAGCCAATTCCGATGCTTTTTCTACCAACACACATTCAATGGTGGCCAACGCGTCTTTATCGGCAAATGCGTGCTGTTTGAAGCGGGGGTCCAGGTATGTGCACAATGCGATATTTTGGTTGTGCTCTATATCTTTAAACCGTTTGTTCAAACTATTTTTCAAACTCTGTATTAAAGTGCACACAGGACCATAATATGCCTGTTTTTCTAGGTGGCAACAGATGTTTATTAAGCCCTGCGTAACGACCAGGGCTTTACTGGCCGTGAGATATTTTTCCGCGCTCATCATCTCCGTCACCTCGTAAAATGGTTTGAGCACTTCGATCACCTGATCTATGCACCTCCATTCTTCTATGGGTATGATGGGGAGGTTCACTGATAAATTTGGAATCGTGGCTCTAAGTGCTTCTTGGAGCTCGGAGAACCGCTGGAGCATCAAAAATACTGAGTTCCACCGAGTTGGCACGGATATAACTACTGTTTTCGCCATATTCTGCTGGATATTCTGTGCGTTTATTTGATATTTTAATAATTTCTCCTTGGCCAGAGAACTCCGTTTGAAATGTGCAACGGTTTTTTGTATTTTAGAAATAGTGGCCTCTATTTCAGGGATCGCCAATCCTTCCTGCACTGTTAAATTTAACTTATGGACATAACACCCAAAGTGATCCCATCCCAGCATCGTTGCCGCGTGCACCATATTTGTGGCATTGTCTGTCACTAAAAAGTTGACCTTGTCTGTAATGCCCCACGACTCCGTTATATTCTTCAATTCCTCCGAAATATTTACGCTAGTATGAGATCCTTCGAGTGCACTACACTGGATCAACACGGAAGTAAATTCTAAGGTTTCACTGTGTAAGTAATGCCCAGTTACCGCTATGTAAGGCTCCATGCTCCTTGACGTCCAGCAGTCTACAGTCAAGCAAATAGACAGGCAGAAGTTTTGCAATTTATTTTTAACTGCCGCTAGTTTATTCTCATATTCAGGTGCTAATAATCTATCTGCTAATGTTCTCCGACTCGGGATTTCATAACTGGGATTTAACGCATGACTATACGCCCGGAATCCTTCGTCATTTACAATGTTGAAGGGCTGAAAATCTTTCGTGATCATTTTTAATAAGCAATTATCAATATTAGCTTTCTCATGCGATGTTACTTTTCGATTTAAATATGTGGACACTAGCCTTGGGACTTTTCTTGGGGGGCTTTTTGACCCAGTTACCGCTACCGAACCTACCGTCACCGAAGCTGCCGCCACCGAAGCAGATGCGGAGGATGCGGAGGATGAGGTAATAGCGTTACTACCACCAGGTATGTTAGTGCCATGCAAATTTAAATTATTATTATTATTTACAATATTTACATTGCCAGTTGTCCGTCCGGATTCCGATCTACAAAACTCTTCGTACACTGATAAATGTTTTTGTTTTAAATGTAATTTTAAATTTGTTATTGTGCTTTTGTATGAAAGTGTCTTTTTACAGTAATTGCAAACTGCTTTTTTATCACATACATTGTCCACAGTAAAATAATTCCAAACGGCGGAACTTCGAGCTCGCGACATTTTTCACAAATATTTTTTACAATTTTATAACTTAAAAACTATTTTACACACACAATAAATTTATTATTTACAACACTTAATAACTTTTGCATCAACTTTTTCGAGTAAGAAAATTCAAAAAAAATACGTAACGTAATTTCGCAATCAAAACAAACTTTCTAATGATTATACACCTGTTACCAATAAAACAACAGCGAAGACATGAATCTATCTTCATACGAATATAAAATCAAAATTATAATGAACTGTTGTATTTTAATGAAAGTAAAATTTGCTCTTGTACTTAGTAATTTAAAGTTCATATTCGTCTAACGCTCTACGATGTGAAGTTCGCTATCATTATTTTTTAACCTTGACCTTGAATAGTTGAATTTGAGTCGACATCGGCTTCGGTTCGGTCCGTTCGGAAATCATCGGAGATACTCGGTACGTAATAAATATTACAACAGTCTTTGTCGAAAATAAATAATGGTTGTTGTTGCTATAAAATTATAATGAAATATATTATTTGTTGTATGTTATAACGCCCAAGTCTAGAAGCCATCGGCCGAGTCGGCCGATGAAACAAACGCCAAGTGTGCGGGCGGCGCTTGAGCGCCATACTGATCAAGCGGTCGGCCGATAGTTCGCCGATGAATCAGTTTGAAGGCAATCGTGAAGCCCATCAAACTTTTTTATCGGCCGATACTGAATGACTATAATGTGCGTATCTGCATACATCTTCATACTGATTAACCCTAGTATACTAATATAAATTTATCACAGCTTAATACTAATGATCGCTTGGGAGGCTACTTTTTAAAAAATATTTATTTTATTTTATTTTTAGTATTTGTTGTTATAGCGGCAATAGAAATACATCATCTGTGAAAATTTCAACTCTCTAGCTATCACCGTTCTTGAGATACAGCCTGGTGACAGACGGAAGGACGGACGGACGGACGGACGGACGGACGGACGGACGGACGGACGGACAGCGAAGTCTCAGTAATAGGGTCCCGTTTTTACCCTTTGGGTACGGAACCCTAATAAAAGCAATTTATTATATTAATTGTTTATTAAATTTTTATAAAGATAACACAAATTATTAGGCAAACCTATACCTTATCAAGAACTAAAAACAAAATACTTCTTTAAAATCAACGTAAGTCTTCAAATAAGACTTAAAACTTATAATTATTAACATTTTTTCTTATAACATAACAGTCTTTGAACAATCTGGTAAAAAGAAAATACTTCTATATTTTAACTTTTTTGGCATCAATATTACTATTCAATATATAAACTTTATAAAACACTAAATCAAACTTATGGAAACATCACAGTTTTGTCTACAAACTAATTTGAAGTCAGCCTTTCATTTCTTGTCACAGGAACTGCAGTGTGGAGATCGATGTTCCAAGCAATAGTTTTTATTGCATTTAGCGCAGTAATAAACACTCATGCGACGTTTTTTAGCAGGGCAATAGCTACACATACGTCTCTTACCTTTTTTTATTCCTGGTTCAGTCACAGTTGACTGATTTCCTGTAGTTAAAACCTCTTGTATAGCATCTCTAACTCGTTTCCTCATTTTTGGTCGCTCTTCACCTCTTAATTCACACCACGGCCGACATAACTCAGTACTCAGTTCTTTCATATACTCTCTTCTATTCATCGGTTTAGTCCCACGAGTTCTCGAATTAGATACATGCAATATATAGCTGTTCAATACAGCCATGTTGATCATCCCATAGAATAAGCAGAGCGGCCAACGTCTTGTTTTGCGATTACAACTCAAATGACCACACATTTGATCAAATGTATCCACAGCACCTTTAGTCTTGTTATAAGACATTATGATTTCAGGCTTTTTTGTTACAGGATCTATTACCGGTTCATCGTGCATGGTTGACAATAATAGAACTGTTTTTTGGGGTTTCGGCTTGTAACTAACCAGTGTGAGTTTATTGTGAAAACCAAACATAGATGTGCCAACACGACGTAATGGATTGTGCTTGAACTCTGATGGTATTTCTTTCTTGTTGGCTTTTATTGTTCCAATGAATGTCAAATTGTACGGATCTGCCAGAAGTTGCTCAGCTAGAGGTACCGACGTAAACCAGTTGTCTGCAGTGACGTTGCGATTGCTCCCATATATAGTTTTCGTAAGCAGTTTGCAGTAATGAATACCAAGAGGTTCGGTAGGGCTAGTTGCAACATTTTTTCCTAAGTAAGGACAAGCATCAAACATGTACTTACTGTTCACATCACAAGCCAAAACTATCTTTATGCCATACTTGGCAGGTTTATTTGGTATTATTCTAAATGGACATCGACCTCTGAAAGCAAGTAATTGTTCATCGATAGTTACATAAGAACTAGGTTTGTAAAGATCTCTACATCTTTGTATAAATATCTCCCAAATGTCTCGGATGGGAGCGAATTTGTCATGCTGTCTCCTGTCTTCACGGGTACCGCGGTCATCAAAATGAAGACAGCGTAAGAGAAACTCGAAACGTTCCAAGCTCATTGTAGCTATGTATTTTGAACCACAAAGTGTGGGATCAAAAAGCTCTTTGGTCGGTAAATCGTTATTACCCATAGCACCACTGAAAATGATAAGACCAAGCAGTGCGTGAAGTTCTTCTTTTCTCATCTGTGATATGGTCGAACTTTGCTGTTTATATTTGCTGGCTTTGACCAAAATATCTTCATTAGTGCGTAAGAGAATTTCATCAATCATATCGGATGTGAAAAATTTTTCAAAGCAGTCCAATGGTCTTATGACATCTCGACCATCCTGTTTCGGGCCGGGAAAAATGTGGACTACGTTCCTTGCAGAAGTTCTCATAGATCGTAACCTGTCAGATGTTTTTCTGGACCAAATATAATTGTTCTTACCTCTAACAACAGATGCAGATGGCAAAATAATAAGATTTTCCGCTGATTGTTCTTCTTGTGACGCAGTTTCGGGAACTGGTGAACCGGACGCATTAGTTGTGGCGCTTACTTGAGGTACTGAAATGTTCGGGGGTTCAGAGTCATCTAAAACAATATTTTGTAGGTCGTCTTCTAGTGGGAATGGCACGAAAGAAGGATCTGCTGCGCTATCGTCAGAGTCATAAGGATCAACTTCCAGGTTGTCCTCAGTTTCGCTGTCGGAGTTCTCATTTAGTAAAGAATCTGCTATTTGTTCATCGTTGAGATTCATCTAAAAACAAAATAAACATTTGCCAAGTTATAACATTGCTACATGCTAAAAAAAAAGCACAAATCAAAACAAGTAATGAAAAATTAAACTTACCGTTAGTACTAATGATCGCCTCCCAGGCGATCCAGTAGCTTATATTTTGAAAACGAAACGTTCCGCGCCGGTCTCCCGCTAACCGACGTCTGCGGCGCGGTGTATATCGAGTTGGCGCGAAAGCACAATTTGATACGCGGGTGGGTTTTTGAAATAAACGGCAAAAACTGATCGTGCGCGGCCTGTCAGGCGATGATTAGTATTCTAGGGTTAAGAAGCCGACCAAACTATCGGCCGATAGAAAGTTTGTAGTTTGCGGGCACCCTTATACTTACATTCGAATCATTCTCGTCAAAGTCCGAAATGTTAGATCGCGACCTGCGAGGAATATCTTGATCTCCAATAAAATCGAATAATTCAAAGTACCACAGTGTTGGTTTATAAATGTCATCAGATGATGCTCCAGACTTCACAGATTCATCGTATTTTTTTTTCTCTCGTCTAACGTTAATGCGTAACGTATTAATTTTTTTAATCACATCATCTTTTGTAGCAGTTGGCTCCAATTCCTTGAGCTTAGTTAACAATTTCTCGTATGCTGTCGATCGTTTGTCTCTGTCGTGATATTCTTTGCACTTTACGCGCCAAAGACAAGGTTCCGACTTATAAATTTCTATGAATTCTTCTAATGTGGCATTGCGCTTGCGACTCGCCATTTTCGCGATGATGCGCGCGCGCGACCTTCCGCCGTCGCAAACAATTAAAAACTGAGAACTGTGGCAGGCAGGCTCGCCGGATGCCACACACGCTCGGTTATGCTCGCGTGCAAACATAACCGAGCGGCATAAAATATCAATTTTGATATTTGCTCAGTTGCATGTACATGCACCGATAACTGTACAGTTTAATCACATACACGCTAGGGCTTGCCTGTCGGTTATGCATGCACGGCTGAAACCATCATGCAAAACCTAGCGTGTATGGCATCCATTACAAAACAATTAGGTATTTATTTGCCCACAAATTGTCAAAGTTCTTTAACTTATTGGAAGGTTGTGTTTATAAATTATTGAGCCAAGACTTTGTCAAGGAACTTGCATTTAGGTAAAAAAACGCCCATAATTTTGCGATATTGATGCACTCTAGTGTTATATTGAGACAACTAGCTGTTTCATTTAAACTTTTACACAGTGTTTGGCAGTGTTTCACAATGTAACGCAGAGTCCCTCTGTGTTAACTAAATGGAAAGCAACCTGTGTTATTAGACCATAAAGTATGAGTTTGTTAGACTAAAGTTACGTGTCTTTAAGAATAAATACATACTCGCGTGCGTTATTGGATGGTCGAGTAAATCTGTAAATAACGTATACCTACAAAAAAATCGTGGTGTATTTAGATTATGACGTGATTAATGAATACAAACGCACGAACAGTTTATTGTCATCATCATTACTCTGCCCCATATACTTGTTTTTCTTCTATTAGAAGTATTGTATGCTCAATATTATTAAATTTCTCGAGTGTATTGATGTTGAAAAAAGTGCATATTATCCTTAGAGCGTTAATCCAACAGGAATTGACATTATACGGCGACCCCCGTTGAAAAAGTACACGAGCAATGCTCATACTCATTGTGTACCGTACGGGTCTTTAGGCAATTTTGGGCGTTACGTAACCACCAATGAAATTGCTTTAAGTTTTAGTGTGTGTTACCTCGGCACCCCGCCAACGCGGAAAAAATATTTGGTAATAAAGAAAATAGCGTTGGTGGCTCCTGTTGTTTTCATACTCTTTAATATTTTATTTAACTAAACTCAATAATATGATGAGCTATAAAAACATCTAATCAATAGTAGGTATAGTCATAAACTGATTGACTTGAATGATGTTTGGACGTGCGGTTAAAGTATTTAAAACTATATGACTGCAATGGTTTTAAAAATTAAGGATAGCAATAATATAATGACACAGTTTACGTTTTGATGTCCTTATTAAAAAAAAGCTAGTGTAAGAATAAAATTGTCTATGACCATATCATAATACTCATGGAGACTAGAAGTAAGGAGGAATATCTTGTATGGGGGATCAGTCCAAAAAGTGTCCACTTGTAAACAGCAAATAACACTCACCGAAATAGCGCTAGTGTAGCAAGTGGAAATGATATGAATGTAGCAGTTATAAGCAGAGTGAAGTGTGTTACTGTTGCGGTAATTTTTTAATACTATTTTCTATTTGCTATTTACAAATATTTGGGGTACTTAAAAACACCGTATAATTATAATAATAATTAATATAAATTTATTTCATAGTCATGTTTGTCTATATAATATATTAATTTAAAAAACTGCGCTGTAACAAAGCGGAAGTTTTTCTTTCCTTTCTAATAATTTGTGGTGCTCTTATTAAAATTCTTCCACTTGCTACTATGGCGCCACCTTAATTTGCTGCCTTTCAGCGGACACTTTTTAATATACTGAGATATTCTTCCTTACTTCTATTCTCCATGATAATACTCCATTCAATATTGACAACTTAGAGGTAAATTAGTCAGTATTTTTTTTTTGCCTCCTATTTTAAATTTCGAACACAAGTGATTTTTTTTAAATTTTAGCCATTATGCCAGCCAGAATGATATCTTACATGATACTGTATAATATTTATGGTGTGAAAATTTGTAATATATGGGAATAAAGGATACTCTGTCAAGATAATTGAAAAAAATAAATTCTAAATTGTATGTAAAATTATTGTAAGTTGCGATTGATGTTTTGTAAGGTAGCTTCTATCAAGCTGTAGTTGTTTTCTTTGCTATATTGTTTTTGGTATTTGGTTTTTTTATTGTATAGACACGTTATGTAAATGGAGAAATCGAAAATATAGTTTTATTATTACCTATCTGGGTAGGTATTGTGTGATATTGGAATAATTGACTTTTGTATACTAAAGCAAGTTCGGTTATCTCTCAAATGCATTTATGTCAAGAATATTCTGTATTATATTGTTTAGTTGTATTATAGTCATGTTTCTTTCTTATTTCGGGTTTTTTATTTATACCTTTTGTACCTATTCTATTCCCATAGATAAAAGAATTTTATAAAGTCCGCGTCCTGCAGATAAAGAGATTTCGCGCGAGTGAAAGCCTGGTGTTACAGACGTCTATAGGCTACGGTAAACGCTTACCATCTCGCGGGCCGTAGGTACGCTTTTTGCCACTGACCAGCACACAGTGTACGGACGGGTGCTAAAAACGGAAATTTTTTATTCTGCTCAATTATGGACTGGCATAAAGATGTAAAAGGCGAGAGTAGAACACCCAGATGCCAATTCCGTCTAGATGTGGTGCTATGTGATACTAAAGTTTGCTGTTCTTTTGCGGTTCGAAAACGAAAAAATCTATTCTTTTAAATTATTTTTCTAATAACTAAATATTTGATAGTATCTGATAGCATATTTAATAATGTATATTTGATGATTTTTTTCCTATGCAATAATGTCAATATTAGGGCAAAAAAAAGTTAATTTTAGTTTATCAGATTTTATTTTTTTTCTTTGATGTTACACACTTTTGGCATCTAGTTTTTACTTTAAAATGAAGGTAAACAATCATTCTATGCACACAAAAAAACTAAATGCCAAATCCGTGGAACTTTTGAGAAAATTGAGATAACGCAATTTACAAACTTATGTGTCAACAGGGCTATCGAAATGAAAAATGCGAAAAAAGTTTGGACGCTAATGGCCTGTTATACCTTGTCCTAGAAGAACTAGACTAACTAATGATATGTAATTTTAACTTATGGTAACTTAGTATTGTATTAAAAATAAATAAAAAAATCATAGCTACTAGCCTGGTGAATGTGGCCATCTAAGGTGATTGAGAATTTTTCATCACATTTACACTTTCCTCATCGTTTCTAATAAAGATAAGAACAATTAAATACGAATTTTTTTTTACTAAGTTGGCAGGGGCTCACATCGCGCGTAGTGTCAACCCTTACCGCTTTATTACAAAACGTGGACTAAGTTTAAGCCACAGTTTAAGCCTGGTTTTTAAACACTTCAATTGCGCATTTCAAGCAGATTTTTCTCAAATCCTAGATCTAACAACGACCTTAGTCTTAAACCGACGCCAAACTAGTGTCAGAGCGGGTCTAACTATCCAATTCCTCGTAAATAAATTTTGTTAAACCTGGGTTTAACGTTGAGCCGCGTTTTGTAATAAGGGGGTTTGTGTCAACCTTAGTACAAATTTTCAAAATTGTATATCTCAAAAGTTCCATACTTCCTGCACGTAATTTTTTTTCTGGACTTAGTATAAAGCTAGATCTTTGATTATAAATAAGACTAGTTACCAAAATTTTGTACCTTTGGAGAAAAAAAACATTATCTGAATAGTCGAAAATGCCTGTTTTAAGACTAAATACTGATTTAACAGCTTAGCAAAAAAGCCTAAAATATAGCTTATGAAGTAAGTAATGTGATACAATACAAGATTAAATTGTTAAACAGATAATTTCAAAGAAATATAACTTTTTCGTAATTAAGTCGCAGAAAAACGGCGAGCTTTGGTACCGCATAGCACAAAAACTAGACGGAATTGGCATCTGGGTGTTCTACTCTCGCCTTTTACATCTTTATGCCAGTCCATAATTAAGCAGAACAAAAAATTTTCGATTTTAGCTCCCGTCCGTACACTGTGCAGCAGCGTAATTTGAAAATTGAGGCCTTAGAGTGCGGAAATGGAGCTATAAATGTAATAGCTAACCAAATGGAGCTATTACATACGCTCTGGTCTTCGCCAAATATGCTGCCATGGCGGCGAAGTGCCGCGGTAGCGTACACAAACACAACAACGTTATTTCATTATGTCGCGTCGTTACGCACGCTTAGCCCTAAATTATGTCGAGTAAGAGACGAGTGCTCATACACGATGAGTATGAGCATTGCTCTCTTACCTTTTTTTAAAGGTGGTCTCTTTATAATATCATCTGTTGAGTTAATGCTCTAAGCTCCAGGCCTGTAAGATTTGCCGCTCCATAAATTAATAGAGATGGAGGAAAGTACCCCGCCAGACGCATGTGACTGCTAATGCTGCCTCTCACAGGACCGGGCATGAACCTTTTGGCCTAAGGGTAAATACCTATGCTACTGCGTCTGGCAATCAAAAATAGCTCAAGGTAACCATGTTGACGGTACAGCATAAAATCTACTTCTTACCTACCAGTTAAATGTAATTATAGATTGTTAAATCACCGAAGACAATTCTATGACATACCTAAAAAAATATTTAATGTTTTAAACACATACTTGCTTCCTAAAATATCGTTACCTTCTTGTCTAAAAAAAATTAAAAAAAAAACAAAACTTCACTTCGGCCATCAACCCCCTTGTGATTTGCAAGTTTTACCCAAATACCAATCAATCAAGTCACTGACTTGCTATATTTTGATATTATTAACACATAAAAGCCTTTTCATAAAATATAATTTAATATTAAACTATGAGTGGTGTTTCATAAATTAAATACCTAATTTATTTATACCTAAATAACAGATAATTATAATTAACGTTTCAAAATTAGGCGAGCAATTTTTCTTTAATTTTATCGTCGACCTTAATCGAAATAGGTAGGTGTATATCGCAGGGCAGACGGGAGATAAACTTCCAACGATATTAAGCACGAAAACTCATTTCGTTAATAATAGATATAAAAAAGTTTGCTTCAGAGTAAAGGAGCTTGGATATAATAATATGATATACGACGCGTTGTTAATAGTAGTAGTAGCTTGATGTTTACTGTATTCGTTTTTTATTTAGCGTGAAATTATTTACGCTAATATTATTGTTTGATTGAATTTTTGAATTTTTCATAAAACTAAATGTATATGAAGTAGTAGTAGCACTTAAGCACAGGACTTCGGTATCTACTGTCAAAACTTATTCAATATCATATAAAGTACCTACATAATTTATTTTATTAAACATTAAAAAGAAAATTCGAGCATTCCATTTAAATTACGCGTTTTCCTAATAATTTAGCTCTCAAGCTACCCATTAACTACAGTATAACGAGTAGAACTCATCAACGCTTAAAAACTCCTTTAATAATAAGAAAAAACTTAAAAATTTTCACGAAAAGTTTGTAATGGATCTTTTATTTATTGTTCGGAATTTTTAATGAAGAATACTTTTAAAATCTAAATATCTATACCTACTATACTTAATATTAAGCTAGCTAGAATATTTAAACTCTACAAAGTACAACAGGACAAAATAAATTCGATTACGTAAATGAGATTTTTATGATCACAGAAGGTTATATTCCTTGAGATTAGTTAATCTCACGCCAAATGGCTATATGTTAATTTTCCAGCCGTCACTCAGACGCGGGTGCGGCATTTATATAAATTATTTTGATATCTATTTATTTGTATTTACTCAGACACAGGGCCGTCTTTTACCTACAGGAGGCCATGGGCCTACCAGAAGCCTTGATCACATTAAGATGTACGCCCCGCTAAGACCTATTGGATATAAGTAGAACATAATCTTTACTTGGTAACAAAGTCGTTGTTTTTGTATGTAGGTATGTGAGCTTATCAATTTCCGTTGCTTAAAGGTACAGATATTGCCCACGGCTTCGTACGCATGGAATTTAGAACACTTTCCCCGTTTTTGCAACATTTTTCAATGCGGCATCGCTTCTATCGCAGTGTGATGTTATAATAATATAGCCTATAGCCTTCCTCGATAAATAGACTATCCAACACCAAAATAATTTTTCAATTCCAACCAGTAGTTCCCGAGATTAGCGCGTTCAAACAAACAAACAAACTCTTCAGCTTTATAATATTAGTATAGACTAACTGTTCATTTTTCTTTCGTGCCTAGCTCCTATTGGTCGCAGCGTGATGTTATATAGCCTATAGCCTTTTTCGATAAGTGTACTATCCAACACTGAAAGAATTTTTCAAATAGGACCAGTGGCTCCTGAGATTAGTGCGTTTAAACAAACAAACAAACTTTTCAGCTTTATAATATTAAGTATAGATGATGAAATAGAGAATAGGATGCTCTAATAATCGTTCAGTGGAGAAGACGAGCCTGCTCTGATAAGAGAATAATTTGTTACGTACATGCAGCTAGATATATAATTGAATTTGGGACGAAATGAAAATGTAAATATGTAGGTATGAAAATTGAAATACTGGTTTTATCACAGTGTGGCTCGCTTAGCCGAGAAATGGGAAAGGAAAATTGAAAATTTCGTGTAGAATTTATGAAGTATTTTGGTAACTGTTATGAAGATACCAATTTTCTATGAAGCCCTAAAGAAAATATTAGCATGTTTAAATTGGCTTAGCAAAAACAACTTACTTAAAATTAATTTCGCTATGTTTAACAACAACAGCAAAATAATAGCAACTATATAATATCAAAAACATAACCTATCGCTTAATTGGCTATAAATCGATTAATCTATTATACTATAATATATGCAATATCTTTATCTTTACTTATTATAAAACAAAGTCCTAAATTTTGTATGTATGTCCCTATGTGAGCTTATATCTTCAAAAATACGCAACGATTGAACGATCTATCTATTAAAAAAAACCGCTTCAAGATGAAGCGGTTTTTTTTAATAGATAGAATGGTTCAAGAGGCTTTTTTGCATAATTTATTGGGATTTGCTGTATATTGAATGAGATATGATTAAATTTGCTGAGGAATTCGGAAGCGCGCGAGCTTTAAATGAAATCTACGAGTATGTGAGGTACAACAGAGTAATGTATGGAAGAATTGTTCATTACCTATAGTTCTTCAAAAAAGTCCGCGAGAGCATATGTCTATCTTTTAAGGAAAACCTGCTGTACCCATAATAACGCCAAAAGAATTATCAAATTCAATAGGGTGTTTTCAAACGCTATTTATGTGTGTGTATATAGTAATATTTTTTATCAATATAAATACTTTAGTTAGCTTACGCATTTAATATCTATAGATTATAACTGCTTTTTACAGCATGTAATTTAAATGAATATCTTAGGAGATATGACGAAAAAAGAATTACGCGCGGCAAAATAAAATACTTAAACTGTTAGCTGAGCAACGCGAACGTTTCCTCGGTCTTCTATCCATACTTCCAATGTCTGGATATGTAAGGTAAGGATGTTTATTGTGCTTTCACGTAAAGATTACTGGATGGATTTTCATGAAACTTTCCAATGGAAAATGGAATAGAAAACGAACTTATTTTTTATCCTTTTTACCGCGGGTAACACCGCGGGGCACAGCTAGTGTATTATAAAGCTGAAGAGTTTGTTTGTTTGAACGCGCTATTTCTGAATCGCGCTGAATCTCAGGAACCACTGGTCCGATTTGAAAAATTATTTCAGTGTTAGATAGTACATTTATCGAGGAGGGCTATAGGTTATATAATATCACGCTGCGACCAATAGGAGCGAAGCAGTAGTGAAAAATGTGGCAAAAACGGGGTAAATTTTCTAAATTTTATGCATACGGAGTCTCTGGCAACAGCCTGTATTTAATAATGAAAGAAGAGGGCCTAAGTTCACATGTTTAATAAATAGCTAGTAAACATAAATAGTTAATAACAAAAAATACCAAAACCGTCTTATTTTGATAAGTTTAACACAAGTAGTGTATATTTACAGGTCTAATTTTAAAACACTGCTTGAATAGTTATGATTATATGATACATAGGTTGTAAGTCTGTGTCCTATCTATTCGTGTGGTGATTGTCCGTGTGGTGACGGATTAGAAATGTGAAATGGGAAGGAAAATTCAACACCCCTTTTCGTTCCTAGGCTAGGGGGCTGTAAAAGCAAGCAGCTAAGGGATATTAAACTCGAAAATAAACCCTATGTCGACACACTTGGTCAGCGAGTTAGGAGAAGACTCGTCTGTGCCCAACAGTGGGACGTTTATGGGCTGGAGAGAGAGGTTATAAGTTTATAATAGTTCTCATAATACGAATCTCGGATTAATTCGGTAGATACTGGCAAAGTAGGATTACCCAATTCCAATTCGATTTGGACAAAATATAATAACGTCTTATGCTTCGTCAAGCATAATTTAAATGCCAATTAAATTAATGGGACCCAATTAAAATGTATCGTCTTTCCAGTAGAGCAACACATTATCATTCAAATAGGAAAATCATAGAGGCATAAAAATAATAGCAATCACAGAGGAAATATTTTTGGCTTTGACTGCAATAATTTTATGTCTCGATACATATTATAACACAACCAAAAATTATAAATAAATATCCACAGATAAGTTAATATTGATATCAGAGCAATAATAGAGTTACTGACCATATATATCTCACCTGCACGATAAGATGTGAAAATGAAAGAAAAGTGGTGACCGCTGTACCGTAAGTAGGCAATTAAATTAACACCATTTCACCGAAAGCACCATAACCTAAAACCGCTAGTGAATAAAAGATTAGATTTCAAATGGAGGACATGGGAGCCCCTGTTTCAGTCTTTGAGATGAATTTCTTCAGAGGAATGTGTTTGCATTAGATTTTATTTATTCTAAGTGTACAATTTGTCTTGGAAAAAGAAATAATATTGTTGCCAATTCTTTTACGCCAAAAATTTAACTCAACCATGTAAAATGATTCTGATCATCTCTACATATCTGATCATATCTATCGGCCGGTTATCACACAAAATTTTGTATTAACCACTTGTAGACTTAATACAAGGTCTCCGTGTGGTGACGGATTAAGAATACAAGTGTCACCACCCCATCTCCTCCCAAGGGTGCTGTAAAAGTCAGCTAAGGGATATTACACACAGATAGCATCCGCTGTGAGAGACGGAAAACTCGAAAATAAATCCTGTGCCAATACGCCTGGTCAGCGCGGCACAGTAGACCACAACCCCATCCAAAGTGTAGGAGGCCCGTGCCCAACAGTGGGACGTAAATGGGCTGGAGAGAGAGAGAGAGACTTCATAAATAACGATATTCGTGTGGTGATGGGTTAAGTATAAAAGTGTGACCATCACATTTGCTCCCCAGGGTGCTGTAAAATCCGGCTAAGGGATATTGTACACAGATAAAACTTCGTACAGAAAGCTCGAAAATAAACCCTGTGCCAACACGCCTGGACAGCGCGGCACGATATCCTATAATCCCTTTCAAAGTGGGCTGGAGAGAGATTTGCAAAATTTAGATTTAAACTTTAATGATCACGACACTCTGTAGTACCGAAATAAAACGAAGATGTAGCTTACAACAGTCTGTAATTGCTGTTATAAGCTGGCAAGCAACGGTACGATGAAATACATCTCTTTTTATTAATATTACGATATTAAATTCCGCAAGAAGCAATTTCAGCATCGTACCACAACGTAATTCTATATCCGGTCTGAATCGTCGCAGCGTGGATTACATAATCATTGATACAAGGGGTGAAATTTATCGATGATATTTTGATCTTTTGCGATTAAATTCCTCCCTTTAGTATAATCGTTAAGATTAGACTTGGGACATGAAGATACGTAGATTCGTTTTAGTTATAGATATATCTCCCGGGGCCTCCTATCCAATTATTATTAATGATTTATTTTCATAAACCTTTTTTTTTCTTTATTTATTTGGGACTTCGAACTACTATGAGTTCATGTCAGCCCCGTAAATGGTATTAAATACCTAATTACAATTTTAATTTTTTTTAACTATTGTTTATAAACTTATAAACTAACTTACATTTAGCACTGGTAGCATCAGACAATACAGCTTGAAATACACCTACATCTATAAGCATTTAATTTTAGATTGTTACATAGCTGTGTTCTCTCTAACTTTTTGATAACACTTGACTTGATTAATAATATATAATAATAATAATATAAATTTATTTACTTCTCACAAGGAATAGTATATACAAATCAATAAACAAAAACATATAATTCACATCAGACCTTGTGAGAGTCTGGAGTCTGAAATAGGCCGAGACCTGTGCTACAGAACTCCAGGCTCCCTCCAATAGGTGCATAAGTAAGTATACAGTCTTTGGATGAGTAGTTGATAACATAGGTACATATTGATTTGTAAAGACAATAGTTAGATGTGGTTGGTTTTTGGTATGTATGTGAATTTGGGTGTGATTGTGTGTATGTGTATGATAGTGTGCGTGCGTGTGTACGTGTCTGTGCGTGTATATTATAATATGTTAGAGTATACCTATTGTATGTTGTAACATAAGTTTACCATGAGTTAGATTTTTATATGTAAACTATTTAATTATTGTAATAAATCTTTCCGTATCTTCATAAGATAGTGTTAAAAGCCATTTTATTACTTTCCTCTTTAGTTGCCGCTTTGTATTTGGGTAGATACTTATTAATTTATTAGCTTTACTATATAAATAAGGATTGTAACCATATCGACAGTTTTGAAGTTATAATAAATACTTATATAATACGCGATAACGTTTGCTGGTCTGAGAACACAGATATATTTGTGAATACTGTTAATTTGGAGTTTTAGGTACTATTTTATTTTTACGTACTATATTTGACATTAACCCTCTGGTCTTACTCCCATGGCTAACATTCTCGGACTACGCTTAGAGGTAACAATTACGTATATGTTTTATAAAAATCCAAATTAGTCAACTTTTTCCCAAACCAATTTTGATAGGCTAGCTGAGAAATATTGCAAACATTATTTTATCATAGGGTCCCTCTAAAATTAACCGATGTCGAATCTGCCTATTAATTTTACACATGGGTATATTGTCCCTTGTAACAGTTTTGAGAATAATGCAATGTAAATTGATTACGTTGGGGCAAGTTAAGTTGATTAAATAGGATTCAATAAGGGGCTATAGAATGTTCAGATTGAGTTTGTAATGACTCGATCCGTTTTAATATTTAATTTGTTGAGGCGAACCAGGCATTACAATTTTTTGCATATTAAAATTAAAATATGTACATAAAAATGTACTGTACAAAATATTTAGCTAAAGCTTTTATTTAACATTTACTACCCATGTAAGAGCTACGGGAATGATAACATAAAATATAGAATATATTCTTCTGTGCCAAATTTTATTTCTTAGAGATCTTAACTTTAGATATAATATCGTAAGAGGGGCGACAACATTCACGAAATTGGAATGCATAAAAAAGCTATTTCCCATCGAGATAGTCAGACATTACTATTTAGTAACACCATCATGATGTAGCAGAAAATATATTTTATTTTATTTTAAACACGAATTTTCTCAATGGGCTCCAAAAGTTTTCATGAGGATTCGAATTCACGATTAACATGCAGTGATGAAACTGCGGTAGATACTTCAACGTATTTTAACCAATTTCTGTAATAACGAACTTTGCAAATGAGTGAAGCCATTACGATTAGGTATTTTAAGCTCGAATAGCTTTAACGATAATCGTAAGAAATTGGCAAACAGTGGCATTCAATTTATTCCAGTTTCAATACAAGTAAAGAGTAAAAAAACAAACTTCTATATAAATTTATAAAGAAAGTAAAATTTATTAGTATATTTTATAAGGCATTTGTCAAAATTACATTTAAAAGTAAAATTTTTGTATCCGTTTTCGGCCAAAATTGCGCACACGGTAGAGTATGAAATTTTCCACACTTATAGTTTGTAATGAAGACAAAATTTACGTCCAGTGGGTGACCACTAGTTTTGACAGTCAAGTGATAAATTACACAATATAGTTGGGCAGCATGTAGTTTAAATAGATATTGAGTTGTAAATAGTCAGTGAATGGGACGTGTAAAGTGATACCTGACTGTTAAGTGATACCTCACTGTTAAGTGGAGATTGACCTTTTCTGTTAATAACTTAACAAACATATTGATGTAGCTGGATATAGAAGTAAATGTACATACAATTTTCTTGTGTAAAGTCTGTTACTTATGTGTAAAGTACACGCTACTAGCGGCTATCTCCGCATATTTTAGAGATAAAAAAAGTTTCAAATGTCATAAATAGAACACTTTTTACTTTTCCTATGACTGATTATAATGCGAGTTTTTTTCTACAGAAACGATCAGCATATGCTCACGATCGTTTCTGTAGAGGAAAAAAGTTGGAACAGGATCAGCGTCGAGTGCTGTATTACCCTATCTCCAATACATTTTTGTGTTAGCTGGTCACATCTCCGGTTAAAATATTAAAATTACAGAACAGGCAAAATATTGAATTTATATTTTTAATTTACTATTCTCAATAATTTCTATTGTTTGTATTTTCTTATTTTTATTGTTGCTAAAGAAATCCACGTAGCAAGAAAGTTCAAAATTATTAATAGAATCTTGATCGTTTTATACAAAATCTACATTAGACGATCAATGTCGATACATCGCAAATTGAAACTAACGTACTAAATCGATGCATCCCTGTTATATGTAGTTTAATCCAATTAGTAATGTTCTAAAACATCTGTTACATTCACTGTTCTATATAATCACTAAATTAAGTATATCGGTCAATATAATGATAAACTTAAGCCTAGTGTATATTTGCGTATGAAAATCTCATGCAAGTGTGTTAGTTCTTAAAGCCTGCTAAAATGGCTTCGTTTTTTTAGGGTTCCGTACCCAAAGGGTAAAAACGGGACCCTATTACTGAGACTTCGCTGTCCGTCCGTCGTTCTGTCACCAGGCTGTATCTCAAGAACGGTGATAGCTAGAGAGTTGAAATTTTCACAGATGATGTATTTCTATTGCCGCTATAACAACAAATACTAAAAATAAAATAAAATAAATATTTAAGGGGGGCTCCCATACAACAAACATGATTTTTTTACCGTTTCTTGCTCGATACTAATAACGTTGCCTTATGTTGCATAGATAATGGTACGGAAACCTTCGTGCGCGAGTCCAACTCGCACTTGACCAATTTTTTAAAACCGTTTTTACACTGGTAGACATAACAGTAGGTTGTATGTTTTTACGCAAGGTATAGCGATAGGAATATAGTATCAGCAAGACGTATCGGCTCTAATGTCCTTCATTTTTAGCCAAAATTGTGACTCTACATTTTCAGCTTTCTATTAAAAAGCGCAAGTGAAAAGAAAATCTGTAAAGCGGAACTAGTTATTTTATAACTATGTTATCTGTATTATTAGCTTGTATGGAAAATACAATAATACATAAACATAGCATATTTCCTTTGTATCGGGAATGAATAGAATAAGTTTCTATTGAACCCGTTCATCTTGAAATTGGGTCACCGAGGTGTGAACCAGTTTAATATTCAACTATCATTTACTAAAAATATCACAATTCGCTATCTCATTTTCATCTGCGATGTTTCTTTTTAATTTCAAGATGGTGTTTCAAATTAAAATAAATATTGATGGACATTTCACACAACGTCCTCTGGTCCCATATATTATCTACGTATTCAATAATTCATATCTACAATCTTGACCATAAGCGTAACTAACTAACTAAGGAAGGCTTTTCAATTCTTCGTTCGATTTGTTTTGAGATAAAAATAGACAAATTTTCCGAATTTAGTGTAAAATATTGTATTTTTGGTATAATTTTCCGCATTTTCTGTAAAGACCCGAAATCCCTCCTGGCCTGTGCGCTTGTGACTTGACATTTACCTTTTGAAGGCCAAAGTAAAATTTGTGTTCGACACGCTCGAGTTCCGTCTTTTCCGTGTGCCACTAAAATACCTAGACATTTTTTGCTTCAGTCTATTTTGTTTGTTATATCAACAGTATAATCGATGGTCGTTTAGAAACGATTACGTCTTGTATAAATAAATGATGAACACTAAAACGTTCAAAAGCTTTTATTCTTAAAGCGTGAGTGGCACTTTAATATTAAGCATGTGCGATATTATCTACTCAAATATTAAACATAAAAGTTTTAAAAACCCGGCCAAATACAAGTTATACTCATGCACGAATTCGTTCGAAGTTCGTCATCGTACTACGCCCCGTAATAATCATGGGTCATGAGTATTTCATCAAAATTCACGAAAATGTTGTTGTATGCGAAGCCCCCTTAAATATTTATTGTACTTTGGTTTACAGTTGTTTTTGTTGTAGTGGAAGAGAAATACATAAGTGGGAAGGCCGTATTTTATAAATAATGACATCTAGGTCCGACCTAGATGTCATTATTTATAAAATACGGCCTGGGCCCGGAGTCCGGTAAATCAATTGTGTCACAATGGTCGCTCGATGGCACATTATAACCTCAAAAAATTAACAATAGACTACCAAACTTGATAAAATTCGCCACTAAGCAATCAGTTATTTAGTGTTATTGAAAACAAATGCAATAATTGATTGCTTAGTGGTGAATTTTATCAAGTTTGGTAGTCTATTGTGAATTTTTTGAGGTTATAATGTGTCATTGTGACACCATTCAGTTACCGGACCCAAGGCCCTGGTGACTGGTGATTGGCGGACAATAGAGTCTCCAAAGGAGCCAAAAAAGTGGTTTACATCATTATTGTTTGTGTATCTGTATGTTTGTACGCACATCACGCTAAAACATGCATGGAATTGAATACCGTTTTCAATGATATGTTGGTAGAGATCTAACTTAAAGTATAGCCTACAAATTAACCCGGGAAAACCAGTCATCAAAATTTCACGCGAACGATGTCATGGGCACGTGCTAGTTTAAATAAAATCATTACGTTTTCACACCCTTTATTATGTTAGGGAAATCACAACGTTATTTTTACGTCTTTACAAATTCCGTGTCCTAAATAAAGAATATTTAACTTTTTAAAATGAAACAGCTACAGCTTTATTTAAGGTCAGCTTAAATTTAAAACTTGTTAGGTATAAACAGTACTTGGCTAAAATGCTGTTTAACTTTTCATTAACCCTAATTTCAGACAACGCTGTTCTCATTTTCAGGGGTCCGTACCAAAATGTTAAAGGGATCCTACTGCTGAGACATCGCTGTTCCTCCATTTGTCACCAAACTGTATCTCTGGAACTGTAAAAGATAGAGAAAATTTCACAGTTTGTGTATATTAGTTGATGCTATACCAACAAATACTCATAATCATTATCCTTCTGCCCTTATCTCATTTCTCTCTCTCTCTCTCCAGCCCATTTACGTGCTACTGTGGGCCACAGGCCTCCTCAACTTTGGGAGGGATTATGGTCTACTGTGCCGTGCTGAGCAGTCGTGTGTAAGGGATATTGCACACAGATAACACCTTCTGTGAGAGACGGAAAACTCGAAAATAAACCCTGTGCCAACTCGTCTGGTCAGCGCGGCACAGTAGACCATAATCCCTCCTAAAGGGGAGGAGGCCCGTGCCCAACAGTGGGACGTGAATGGGCTGGAGAAGAGAGCAGGCGTGTTGCCACAGGATTTACTTTCGAGTTTTCTGTCTCTCACAGAGGATGTTATTTGTTAAAATAAATTATATTTCCCGCGGAGTAGACCCGTATATATTAATATGTGTGAAAGCTGCGAAAGTTTAAAAACATTAGATGTTATCTGTGTGCAATATCCCTTAGCTGGCTTTTACAGCACCCTAGGGAGGAGATGGGGTGGTGACACTTGTATTCTTTGTCCGTCACCACACGGACCATCTGGTTCCCCATTTATTTGGCGTTATTTAGGGTAAGTATAACAAATATATTATGATAATACAGAACCCTTCGTGTGCGAGTCCAAATCGTTCTTGACCGGTATTTTGCTGTTATTAAAACATATTACTCACACTAGAAGGGTTCGTTGCGTGTAGACAATATAAAGGGAGGCTTCCCCCTTTATATTATTACTAGCTGTTGTCCGCAACTTCGTACGCGAGAAATTTAGAAATCAGATCTTAACAAACAGAAGTTTACTACTACCGCTCAATAGATGGCGTTGTACAGTTTTTTTTTTAAATCGCACTATGGTTTGGTTACACGCATTAACACATAAGCTCGTCAAAATTTTAGGTTTTCGTTCCGCTTTTTTCGTTCCTTATGTAGCGATGAGCATTGAATTAACGAACTAGTTGATCAACTAGTTGACCTCTCGTCAACGTTTCAATGGTTAACCGTTTCGGAATCAACTAGTTGAATTTAATGATGTCATTGAATTCAATGTTCAGTTTTTTTCAATGTTCGTTTTTTTCAATGTTTATGAGTTAAACATTGATTTCAATGTTCAGTTTTTTTCAATGTTTAATTTTTTTCAATGGTCGTTTCTTTTAATGTTTAAGAGTTAAACATTGAATTCAATGTTCAGTTTTTTTCAATGTTAAAATTTTTTCAATGTTCGTTTCTTGTCAATGTTTTCTCAAAGAAATTATACTTCTTAAAACGAAAGATCGTAAGCGACTGTTATGATATAGGTACAATAGTGAACTTTAAAATTACTTAGTTAAGAGATATTTTCCTAAATAATAATGTTATGAATCACTGTTCCTCCGTATGGTGACGCATTGAGATTACAAGTGTCACCACCCCATTTCTCCCAAAGATGCTATAAAAGTTAGCTAAGGAATATTGCACACAGATAACATCTTCTGTGAAAGGTGAAAGACGGAAAACTTAAAAACGAGACAGTCCTGACAGCCCTCCGTGTGGTGACGGATTAAGAATACTGGTGTCACCACCTCATTTCCTTCCCAGGGTTTTGTAAAAACCAGCTAAGGAATATTTTACACAGATAACATCAACTGTGAAAAACGGAAAACTCGAAATACTGGAATACTGGTGTCACCAACCCATTTCCTCACCAGGGTTTTGTAAAAACCAGCTGAGGAATATTGTACCTACACAGATAACATCAACTGTGAAAGACGGAAATCTCGAAATACTGGAATACTGGTGTCACCACCCCATTTCCTCACCAGGGTTTTGTAAAAACCAGCTAAAGAATATTGTACCTACACAGATAACATCAACTGTGAAAGACGGAAAACTCGAAATAATGGAATACTGGTGTCACCACCCCATTTCCTGACCAGGGTTTTGTAAAAACCAGCTATGGAATATTGTACCTACACAGATAACATCAACTGTGAAAGACGGAAAACTCAAAATACTGGTGTCACCACCCCATTTCCTTCCCAGGGTTTTGTAAAAACCAGCTAAGGAATATTGTACACAGATAACATCAACTGTGAAAAACGGAAAACTCGAAATACTGGAATTCTAGTGTCACCACCCCATTTCCTCACCAGGGTTTTGTAAAAACCAGCTAAGGAATATTGTACACAGATAACATCAACTGTGAAAAACGGAAAACTCGAAATACTGGAATTCTAGTGTCACCACCCCATTTCCTCACCAGGGTTTTGTAAAAACCAGCTAAAGAATATTGTACCTACACAGATAACATCAACTGTGAAAGACGGAAAACTCGAAATACTGGAATACTGGTGTCACCACCCCATTTCCTGACCAGGGTTTTGTAAAAACCAGCTATGGAATATTGTACCTACACAGATAACATCAACTGTGAAAGACGGAAAACTCAAAATACTGGTGTCACCACCCCATTTCCTTCCCAGGGTTTTGTAAAAACCAGCTAAGGAATATTGTACACAGATAACATCAACTGTGAAAAACGGAAAACTCGAAATACTGGAATTCTAGTGTCACCACCCCATTTCCTCACCAGGGTTTTGTAAAAACCAGGTAAGGAATATTGTACCTACACAGATAACATCAACTGTGAAAGACGGAAAACTTGAAATACTGGAATACTGGTGTCACCACCCCATTTCCTCACCAGGGTTTTGTAAAAACCAGCTAAGGAATATTGTACCTACACAGATAACATCAACTGTGAAAGACGGAAATCTCGAAATACTGGAATACTGGTGTCACCACCCCATTTCTTCACCAGGGTTTTGTAAAAACCAGCTAAGGAATATTGTACCTACACAGATAACATCAACTGTGAAAGACGGAAAACTCGAAATACTGGAATACTGGTGTCACCACCCCATTTCTTTACCAGGGTTTTGTAAAAACCAGCCAAGGAATATTGTACCTACACAGATAACATCAACTGTGAAAGACGGAAAACTCGAAATACTGGTGTCACCACCCCATTTCTTTACCAGGGTTTTGTAAAAACCAGATAAGGAAAAACAAACCCGGTGCCAACACGTCTGGTCAGCGTGGCTTGGTAGTTGTTTTTTTTTTTTTTTTTTTTTTACGAGCAAATTGGTTGCTGAAATTAACTAGTTGATCAACTAGTTGACGAACTCCAATTAACGTTAACGTTTCGTTAACGGAAAATCTGTTAACGACCCACCCCTATCCTTATGCCAACACAGACACAGTCAGTGTGGCATAGTAGACCAAATAACCTTCTGAGGTGAAGGAGGACCCGGGACCGTGTCACCGTGCCCAACAGTTAATTAGTGAGTGGGACGTTACGTTAAAGTACTGGAGAAAGAGATACGGACATTACATAAACCTACTAGCTGGCCTGGCAAACGTTGTTTTGCCATACAAAAAAATTGTAAAAAAAAATTATAAAAAAATGAACTATAAAGATAAACCTCACAGAGCCCGAGACCTTTCCAACGAATGCAAAACCGTGGAAATCGGTCCGTGCGTTCTGGAGTTATAGCGTCAGGAAGGAAAACCCGACTTATTTTTATATAGTAGATTACCCGTTTTATAATTTTTTTTTTTTATTAATGAATATTGATCGAGATTTCACACAACGTCCTCTGGTCCCAAGCTTAGCTTATTATGCTTGTGTTATGAGTACCAGAATACGGATAGAATACATATACTACTTTTTGTTTGTAAATACATACTTATAATACATAGAAACACCCAGACGCAGTACAAACATTTGCATGACATTTATAAACATCAGACAAATGATTGTCCGAGGCGGGAATCGAACCCGCCACCTCGCGAACGGCAGTCCGTTATAAGAACCACTAGACCACGAAGCCCGTCAAAGTATCTATTAAATGTATTCATTTGAACGTTCTTAAAATGTCTGATGTAAGTTTAGCTAAAAAACCATTGTAAACACCTGAGATAATCGAAATATGGATTGTAAAAAAACAGTAAACATTATATAACTAACTACATATTGTAAAGCTTGTCAAAATATCCAAGGCGAAAACGAAAGTATTACAATTTGCGCCGTGTCAAACGTGATAAGAATATTTAATAAAATGGTCGAGGATTTTCCAGTGTATCTTGACGAAATTCAAACAAAATTCACTTATACATATTGTAGGAAATAGTTCAATGTATTTGTGAAGCTTGTAAGGATACGATAAATCTATTTCTTCTCATAAATGAAACGCTTGTAACTTTATAATTATTTTAATTCCAGAATAAATATGATTTGTTCTCTTATATTAATATTATACCTGATACCGTCCATGGTGACATTTCCATAATATCTTTATTAACTTTACATAATTCCTTTTACGTTTATTCCTTATTTATTTTGCAATTATTCGTTTTCTAATATCCTTGTACATATCCTGGATTGATAATTGATATGTAATGAAATATATTTAATATGTTTAAGTAAACATGTCAAAATTTTGATGTTTGTCAATTGTCATAAATTTAATGTTATTTCTTTACTCTATGTAAAACTACGGAGTTTCTAAGTACTATGAATCATTTTACCTAAGATACTGGCTGATTGCTAGAATATTCTAGTATCGATGTTTATTTTTAAATTATTTAAATTTATAGATGGAAGTTTGGAACGTAAAAAAAAAAATAGAGAAGGCGACAGTTCGAGTTTGGTCTGGGTCGAGGATCGAGTGGTAGTGGCTGGCAAGATTATCTGAAAATCTTTTACGCCTAAGTGTGATCCAAGATCTCATCTAATAATTGGAGTCGCCGAGTTCGCCGACCAGGCCTAAAATAATTTATAAACTCAAGTATATTATTATACAGATTCCACCTACCGGACTTGGAGGGACAGCCCTGACCTGGTGACCGGTCTCCTGTTGCGGCCGTCAAAGCACGGCCAACTCTTCCACGGAGAACTAAGTGTTTTCTTTTTTCCCTTTTCTTTCGTAACTCGCGAGTGGAGTGACTTTTAAAGTACTTTATTTGTTTGTGCAGTTTTCTTCATAGTGACAGCAGTGATTTAGGGACAATAGTGATTCAGGGACCAATAAATTAAACTTTCTTTCACTTTTTTTTGTTTCATTACAGTGGCGCCTCAACTGGGTGAACTCACCCCAACTCTCAAAATTCCAAATTTCGGCTTGCTCAAGCCTGGTGTTATTTTTTTTTGGCATCGTATTTGACATTTTTAATTTGTTTAACTCTCATCTATCATTCTATTAATAACATTGTGTCGATAAATATTATTTTGAAATAGATATTTTCTTTTGTAATTTCAGACTCTAATCTTAACTGTCCGGTGGTAATCTGGCAGGGGAGAAGTCTGTTGTGTGACTGTGCAGCTTGTGCGGTTTTGCAGCGAAAAGTAATAAAATACTACGCTACAACTTATAAATCGCAGTTTGAACTAAATACCTTAACCTGTGAGACATGGCAGGATTCTATTTCAGTGCAAAATTAGCACCAAAATTTATCAAATGCACAGTTGTAGAAAAACTATCTCCACTCGTCTATATATTGCAGGACAGTAAAGGTGAAAAGTCAAAATGGCATATTAAGGACTTAAAATTGTAACTCTGTAACTACTTTTACTTTTATAATACTCATGTGTAATTTTTTTTTTTTTTATCAAATTTTTCTGTTAATTTTATATTAGTAAAAATGTACTTTAACTTATTGTGTTTTACAGATAAGTAATGGAGAGAGGGAGCTTGTAACTATGAGATCTGTCCACATCTAAGTATATAATAAAGCTAAAAAGGTATGTTTTCAAATTTCTTTAAAATTAACTCTAGTGGACAGATGTCACTAACTTTCAAGCTCTAAATAGGTATCGATGCTGTTGTTCCTAAATTTAATACTTAGTTAATTTTAGTTGCGAAGGGATATGTACAATTATTGCCTAAATATACTGAACCAATTTTATCTTATCCTTACATATTATATTTTTTTGTATTTCTTTTATGGATGTTATAGGGCCATTATATTTAGACTTACTTTAGGTATAGGTTTACAATATAGTGCAGGCGGTTCAGGTATGGTTAGAGTGTAGTTGCCATTGGATGTGAGTAACTACCTCGCTTGTTTTTAATGGTGATGAATGCAGTATATAAATATATATCTATCTTTAAATATTATTATAGGAATGAAAGATGAATAATGAATGTGATAGCCATTAACCTTTAACGTGTCACTATTTGTTATACCAAGCTTTAAGGGGAGTACTTACTACATAAAGACCCTAGGTGTCTGTAATTTTTCTATTTGTCTCTTAGGATCTTGTAGCCATCGGAGCTATGAGGTAAACTAGGCCTACTGCTAGGTATGCTAAGCCTGCTGATAGGTATTTCTTCTAAAAAAAAAATCAAAATGTTGTGAGGACATTTTAATTTTTTTTTTGCCGGGTTGTTGGGGAAATGTAAGGATACGATAAATCTATTTCTTCTCATAAATGAAACGCTTGTAACTTTATAATTATTTTAATTCCAGAATAAATATGATTTGTTCTCTTAAATTAATATTATACCTGATACCGTCCATGGTGACATTTCCATAATATCTTTATTAACTTTACATAATTCCTTTTACGTTTATTCCTTATTTATTTTGCAATTATTCGTTTTCTAATATCCTTGTACATATCCTGGATTGATAATTGATATGTAATGAAATATATTTAATATGTTTAAGTAAACATGTCAAAATTTTGATGTTTGTCAATTGTCATAAATTTAATGTTATTTCTTTACTCTATGTAAAACTACGGAGTTTCTAAGTACTATGAATCATTTTACCTAAGATACTGGCTGATTGCTAGAATATTCTAGTATCGATGTTTATTTTTAAATTATTTAAATTTATAGATGGAAGTTTGGAACGTAAAAAAAAAAATAGAGAAGGCGACAGTTCGAGTTTGGTCTGGGTCGAGGATCGAGTGGTAGTGGCTGGCAAGATTATCTGAAAATCTTTTACGCCTAAGTGTGATCCAAGATCTCATCTAATAATTGGAGTCGCCGAGTTCGCCGACCAGGCCTAAAATAATTTGTAAACTCAAGTATATTATTATACAGATTCCACCTACCGGACTTGGAGGGACAGCCCTGACCTGGTGACCGGTCTCCTGTTGCGGCCGTCAAAGCACGGCCAACTCTTCCACGGAGAACTAAGTGTTTTCTTTTTTCCCTTTTCTTTCGTAACTCGCGAGTGGAGTGACTTTTAAAGTACTTTATTTGTTTGTGCAGTTTTCTTCATAGTGACAGCAGTGATTTAGGGACAATAGTGATTCAGGGACCAATAAATTAAACTTTCTTTCACTTTTTTTTGTTTCATTACAAGCTTTTATGTGAAATCTTGTGTGAAATATTAGAGTATTTCTGTTGACACGTTTAAATAATAAGGTTAAATAAAAGACATAAATACTTAATGTATCTTTTATTTGCCTTTAGATTGTGCAAGTCTAGATGTTCTAGGACGATGTAGGTTTTAATTGCTAAGGAAATCCAATGAAATTAAAAAACAGTCATATTTTCTCACTAAAAATAACACCTTTGTGTAATCTTTTACAATTTTCTAATTAAACTGTGCGGTATAGGAAAACATGTTTTGCACCGTCAAGTGCCTGCGTAATCACACAAGGATTTACAAAGTCAATGTTACTGGCCGATCAAGATGTTTTTTCATTCCGTAAAATAACAGAATATTTGAAGTACGGGCTGAAAGGTCTATCATGTTTATTGAATTTGCCTTATCTGCGGGTTAGTCCCCGGTTAGAAAAAAACACATTCTATCTCTTAGGATAAGAGGGTCAAGTCACATTTTAAGTCAATTTTTCTCGTAAGGTTTTCGGAATTTGTTTTCAATATTCTTGTTACATTGGGTTATCTGCGATAAATTCTATAGATATTATAGATACGTAAAACCATGGCCGTGCCGCCTTTTTCGAAATGACAAGAATTGTTACTAAAAAATAAACAAGATTTGGATACTATTTCCCAAAAGCTCACAATGAAACAGAAAATTGAAAACCATCTCTGAAACTGAATCTTACATGCATAAACTATAAACGAAATTCAATAAAAAATAAATAAATAAAGTTTAAGTAAGTATAATAAAGAAGATTCATTCTATTACTATAATCGTTTTTATTTTCAACGCATAATCTAGGTCCTCAATTTATCTTCACATTGGGTAGCATCAATTTACTTTTTTCGCTTCTGACAATGGAAGCAATTTGTCACCTCTTTCAATCTATCAGTAAATTACTATTTTATACGTAATTGATGATTATGGGTAAGGAATTTCTTACTTTAAAAATAGGGGACCTAATTATATAGATAACTAGCTGTTGCCCGCGACTCCGTCCGCGTGAAATTTAGAAAACTTTTCATCCCATTTTTTCGCAATAAAAGGTAGCCTATGTCCTTTTTCAGGGTCTAAAGATTGTCTGTGCCAAATTTCATCAAAATCGGTTGAGAGGTTTAAGGGGGAAAGCGTAACAGACAGACAGACAGATTTACTTTCGCATTTATAATATTAGTAGGGATCTGTAATAAATAGGTGCATGTGTAATATCTACGTAAATAAAATATTCCCAATAATTTATACTTTTGTTATATTTTATTGCAAATGTGTATAGCTAATAAAACATTTTTAAAAGTCTGGGTGTTTCTATGTATTATCAGTATGTATTTACAAGAGAAAAGTAGTATATGTATTCTATCCGTGTTCTGGTACCCATAACACAAGCATATAAGCTTAGCTTGGGACCAGAGGACGTGGTGTTAAAATGTCCATGAATATTTATTTATTATTTATGTTTCGTAATTATTTAGTTTTATAATATATCCGTGTGGTGACGGATTAAGAATACAAGTATCACCACACCCTATACCCCAGGGTGCTGTAATAGCCAGCTAAAGGATATTGTACACAACTTCTATGAGAGACGGGAAATTCGAAAATAAACTCTATGCCAACACGCCTAGTCAGCGCGGCATAGGTGACTATAATCCCTCCCAAAAGTAGAGGAGACCCGTGCCCATCAGTTGAACGTTAATTTTCTACAAAGAGAGAGAGAAATAATTAAATTATTTAATAATAAATCTGAAGAATGCTTTTTGTACACCTTAGTTGTGCACATCTCTCTCTCTCTCTCTCCAGCCCAATTACGTCCCACTGTTGGGCACGGGCCTCCTCCACTTTGGGAGGGATTATGATCTACTGTGCCGCGCTGACCAGGCGAGTTGGCACAGGGTTAATTTTCGAATTTTCCGTCTCTCACAGAGGATGTTATCTGTGGGCAATATCCCTTAGCTGACTTTTACAGCACCCTTGGGAGGAGATGGGGTGGTGACAACTGTATTCTTAATCCGTCACCACACACATATCCTGTCAATAAACTCAAGAGTTTGCTGGTAGACAATTTAAGTTAAGTTTAAACTAAGTTTTAGTATACAATAAAAAACAAAATGAAATGATATAGTTAGGTATTACCCATAAACCAAGGTAGATACACTTCTATTTCAATTCCCAATAGATACCTTCAGGGCTCTATTATTACCTACGTCTGTTCGTTCATACGTCAACCTTACGTCAACTAAACAACTTTCCTAACCGAGATGATTATATTATTCAAATTGCCTTGTCGTCCTGTAGGAATTGAGAATATTAAAGAAGCGACAGTTCAATGTTGTCACGGGACTAAGGTCTGACATTCGTAGCAATAACGTGATGTGAATGTTTAAACAATTTCTGAGAAAGCCAAATTAACTAATACTACAAGGTATCATTTATCTAAGAAGACAATACATGTACCTAAGTATAATTATGTCAATCTGTAAGTTCTGTAAGTTAACTGAAAATTAATTATCGTGTATAACGGATACGACTCGATTTTCAAATTTCTTAATTTGGCTTTTCGTATATATTTTGTAAATCAATCCAAAGAATAAAATATAGGTAGGTTCTTCAAGTGCTAAAGCCTTTGAAAATCAACGACAATGTTTTTACTCTATTATTATATTTTATTTTACTTTATTATTTGAAAATGCTATTCTGTCTTTTTTATAAAATACCTATAAATTAAATTGTACAATTATTTTAACGGGGCTGGACACTGGCTCCTGCAATACAGTTGTTACTAGCGTAGGGGCCAGGCCATATCCTTATTGTAACATTTTAGAACAAATAAAGTAATTTTGAATTTGAATTTACTCGCATCTTTAGGTCGATTAGAAATGTCTATGTATTTCGATGCGTAGGTATACGGTACGATATGTATATGTATGTACATCTACCAAGGTAAATCCAATTAATGGATAGTGCATAGCAAACATCGCGGAAAATATTTCTAATTGATTTTCCTAATAAACTTTATTGTAGATAATATCGAGAGCTAAGGTGTAATCTAAAGTCATAAATGAGTATTACACAAATACTAGCTAATTCCCGCGGTTTTAACCTGCGTTTATAGTTTTAGAAAACCTTAACAAATTATACGAAAAAACTATCCCCTTAAACTACTTTTTCAATTAAAAAACTCATCAAAACGGGACGGGAAGCAACGGGTTTTGAATCAAAACCCGTTGCTTCCCGTCCCGTTTTGATGAGTTTTTTAATTGAAAAAGTAGTTTTGTAGATATAGTTTTGTAGATATAAGCTCACATAGGGACATACATACACAAATGACTTTGTTTTGTAAAAAGTAAAGATTATAATATCGATTATTAAAATAGATCACAATGAAGATCATTATCTTCACATTGTCACAGCTCAACAAAGTTTGTTGTAAGTTCTGGATAGCAAAATGTCAAACATGATCAGAATAGTGAGTTTTCTATAAGTTTCTTTTTACTACAAATTCAAGTAATGAGTTCGATCGCTTACTTTTATGTGTAGCACATGATATTTAACAATATTTTTGTCGCAATCATAGTAGGTTTATTAACGACGGAACGGTATTCTGAGGTCGCGGGTTCAAGTCCCATTACCATGTTGACGAAAATTTTTTCCACTTTAATTTAGTTTATTAAGTAAAAGCATAGCAAGTAAATTACCAAAATAAAAAATAAATACTAGGTAATTTTGTGGAGTTAAAAACTTATTATTAACTCCACAAAACTACCAAGTTTTTTTTTGTAAATCTACATTATTTGCACACAAAAAGTATGTAGCGTTACGTGTGTGTTGTTTAAAAAACTAACACATATGGTAACACCATAGGGTAACACTTTAGAAGTAGGTAGTTACCGATACACAGTATAGATGCCTTCCTGTGTTCATCATACAAATATCTATTTGTATACTCTGATTCTAAATAAAATTTATCACCTCGTGTAAAAATATTATCACTATCGGTTGCGCAACGAAGTACCGATTATTCATTATAAATATAATAAATAAATAAATAAATATTTATGGCCATTTCACACAACGTCCTCTGGTCCCAAGCTAAGCTTATTATGCTTGTGTTATGGGTACCAGAATACGGATAGAATACATAAACTACTTTTCTTTTGTAAATACATACTTATTATACATAGTAAACACCCAGACGAAGAGCAAACATTTGTATGATATTTATAAACATCACACAAATGAATGTCCGAGGCGGGAATCGAACCCGCGACCTCGTGAACGGCAGTCCGTTATATAAACCACTAGACCACGAAGCCCGTCAATATAACGTCATTATCTGATGTCACAGAGGATGTTATCTGTGTACAACATTTCTTAGCTGGCTTTTACTGAACCCTGGAAGGGAAAAGGTGTGGTGACACTTGTATTTTTAATCCGTCACCACACGGAGAAAGAGGAATCAAATAAAATATATCAAAATAATGGCCGATAAAGCATACATAACTTTAGTAATGTAATACATTATGGCAGCTAGAAAGTAAAGTTAAATTAAGTTTAACTTACATATAAGTTTTAAGTTAACATTGAATGGCAAACAGAACAATGTACATTATGTAGAAGTTCACCTTTAGAAGTTTTACTTTGCAAAGTATTTTAGATTGGTAAACCTTAGCTTCGCTCTAGATAATATAAATTTGCTATTACACTTTTGTCTGTGTGGTGACGAATTAAGAATACTAGTGTCACCACCTCAGTTTATTCCCGAGGGTGTTGTAAGAGCTTAATAACTGTGAGAGTAGGAAAACTCGAATATAAATCCTATGACAAGAAGCCTGGTCAGCGCGGCATTGTAGACTATAATCCCTTCCAAAATAGAGGAGGTCCATTAGTCCATGCCCAACAGTGGGATGTTAAAGGGCTGGAAAGAGAGATATAATTATATACATTTAAAAGTAAAATATTCTTTATTGCACACCATAATGATTTACAAAGCTTACAACAGACATGTCATAGGTACAAAGGGCGGTCTTATCGCGAGCTGCGATCTCTCTGATAAGATGGATTTGACCGAGGCAGAATAGGCGACTTTTGGTGTACTAAAAATAAGTGAATATACTATTGCAGCAGATATAATATACATGCATAACATTTACATAAATATATACTTATATACATATTTTAACATATACATACATACATAGAATATTCATATGGAAGTATATCAGTTTATCGGTAGGGACAAGTAGTGTTCCTTAACATGTTTTTTGAATGATGATATGGTTTGAGCGTTTCTCATCGTTTAACGTATTGTAACAAGGATTTGGCAAGATTGGTTCTAGATATTGGGCTCAATTTAGGGGCAAGTGCAGGGCTGCTATCACCTGAATTGCTGACGCTGGATAATTACGACAAAAATCCCGGACATTTTGGGGATATAGGGATTTTAAGTACAGATTTACTACAAGACGTGTAAAGGACCGAAGAAAATTGTCATTTAAAGAAAACTTTAATTCAAAAAATTAACATAAATTTTCATGCATTAAGGGATTACTTCAATAGTTATAAATCATAATTTATTTAATGTGCTTAAACTATGCCATTTTATGGTTTAATTATCGTTAATCAGCCCATAAAAATGTTCTGATAAACTTTATTACCACATTTATATGCCTTATTTGCGTATTGTGTAATAAATAATAATTGTATTAACTGCTAACATTTTCATTACTTTTTAATGTATTATAAAATTGTGATTATTTTGATTGCCCACATTGTAGTGGAACAAAATCGTTAAGAGGATACCAAAATAGCTTCGTGCATTTTTCTACGTACGTACGTTTTCATTGTTTCTTTAGATTGAATGGTCTAGCCATTCAATCTAAAGAAACAATCAGCTCTAATTTTTAAGTATATGTTTTTTCAATATATGATCTAGGAAAATATAAACTCAGAAACGCGATTGAAAAAAGATTTCTCGATAGAAAATCTTAGCGAAACAACCTCTCTAATTTTTCATTTTTTTCATTTGTCGGGCTATTATCGCGTATTAACTAATGAAATAACTTTAAAAACATAAGTAACTATTATATATAGAAACACGTAAATCAGAATTAAAATATATTTAGTAGATTTTGAGTAAACAAAAAAAAATATCCCTAATTCTTCATTTTCTATACCTACTAGCTGTGTTAATATGTACATGTCGACGATAATATTGATGTAGGCCCTTAATTAAAACAAGGAGAATACCTACGTCGTACGCTGTATAGTAATATTCTTTAAGCAAATGGAATTTATATAGGTAGGTTGCAAAGTGTAGGTATATACTGGACAAATTCTGTTGAACTTTAAGTTGCATTGTAGCGGCACAGTTACATCAGCTACGCCGCTACGTAATAATAAACGCAAAATTTTAAATATTATCTTTAAAAAATCTCTAATAATTTAAATCAGTAAACTCGTCCTGTCCGATAAGATGTAAAACGAATAATCCACATTGTATAATTCAAATATTCACCTTATTTCACACTTCATTTACCCTATTACTACCAGGTCTATGGTACAAACTTGCTAAAACAATCATTGAATAAAACTAGAATATCTTTGAAATTATTTATTAGATTCCCAAAAATTAACAATACCAAAAACAAAACATTTGGAATGTAGGCACTTTTTAAACATCATAATATATTCCATTTACACATAAAAATAAAAAAAATTAAATTTATTTGTTAAAAAAAACTAGGAACATAATGTTCTGTTATATTTGTTAAAATCTTAATAAATATATATTGTTAAAGTGTCATAGCACATTTAAAACTAATGCTAGGTTAAAAAACGTATGTAAGTACATAAAAACAAAATATTCTTAACATTTTTTTATATAAATCATTACAAGGGCCAAAGTTAAATATCTGATATGCTGTTATATTACCGTGGTATCCGAAATATTGTTACATAAATAAAATATGATAAATGCCACAGATTTTCCAGGTTATTTGGTTAAATCGTACTTCATAGACCGATATAAGATATGGTATACTCAACTCAAGTGACATAGTGGTTTTTGCAAATTACAAACGTCACTTTAACAAACTATAAAACAAGGTTAACATTAGGAAGTGTAGGCCTGTTTTATTAGTCTATGTTTCATATGACGTGTAGCCTGTATCAGAGACACATAGATATATATTTCACGCACACATATATATTTACGTGGATTCAAGCTTGGTGAGTGATGTAGGTAGCTATAGACATATTTTCTGGGGAATCTGTGGCCTGTGGTAAATACTGTGTGTTTATAATAAATAAATAAATAATAAATTTTGTACTACTACGCGCGTAATATCGTTTAGTTTGCTAGTCTGTAGTAACCCTCAAAGATTAACTTGAAACGTTGATACTAGCAGTCTTATTCTTGGTTTAAAGTAGGGTCATAGCTTGTTTAAAATATTGTCACTTAATCGGACTGTTAATGAAACTTTTAGCGTAAAAAAGATTATAAATAAAAAATTTACAATCCGATCTTAGCGAACTTTTAAACCTCCGATAAGTCATTAGGAATAAGACCATTAGTATTTAGATTTAACAAAGTTATTTGCAGGTATAAAATTAAGCGATCAAATCTCAAATTAATTAACGATTAAATATATTTGCGTGATATAAAGATTTTTAACTGTATTTTATATTTAGAAATGTATTTAGGTAAAGTGTTCTAGGAATATCTTCTAATATATAAAATTCACGCGTCACAGTGTTAGTTACCGTACTCCTCCGAAACGGCTTGACCGATTTTTATGAAATACATGCATATTCAGTAGGTCTGAGAATCGGCCAACATCTATTTTTCAAATCTTTTTTTTTAGTATGGTTAAACAACGTTTGCCGGGACAGCTAGTACCTAATTTATAAAACAAAAGAGTGAATATGATATTTCAGTAGATAGTAAATATTAAGTATGCATAGAGTAAAATAAAATAGAAAGGAAGGGAATACATAACTGAAGCTAAGCTGAATAATGGATGGAATAGAAATTTACGTACATCTTAATAATAAATACATATACATATATATACTACAAATTTTGTCTTTCTGTACATTGAGCTAATTTACTCTCAATCACAATTTACTAAAATAATTACATAATTATCTACAAAAGCTAATTTATCACACTTTGTTTTAAATCTATCGAAGTTACACATCGAATTGTTTTTTTTTATATCTTACTTTGTGCACATCTAGGACTTTGGCTTAAACATTTATTTGCAATCTATTTTCTTTTAAATTTACACAATATTTTACAGTTTCATATTAAATATTTCTCACTCTTCAACTACAATTTACTAATATACAACGGTTATAAAACCTGAGAGACTTGCTTGAATGTAAATAATAGTTAAATAAGTTCACAATTTTTTTTAACACTTGCGCGTCTTATCTATTTAAATAAAACCACTTTTTGCGGATTTAGACGCCTATTTTTTTTTGTTTCGACGCTAACATTCACAGTTTTGCAGTGTAACAGTAAAACCGCAATATTGGTATGATTGTCCGTGCACAACTCAACTTAACTAAAAAAAGAAAATTGATAGTGTCAATGACACAATTCGGCAATGTTAAAACAACTTTTTATTACAAAATCTGTATATTATAGACTAACGATTTTTATTCATATAAATGTGCACAACGAAATAGCGTGTGTATTTTGGCCATTTTGGCACTATTACGGTGTCTGATAAACTATATGTCATAATGAATATAATTATTCTTGGTAACTATCAACGAATACATTGGTCTTATTTATAATGATTTATCGGAGGTTTAAACAATAACTTTATCAGAGAGATAATAAACATTTTATCGGAAAAGACTATTGAATAACAATTTTTGACAATTTTAGCGAACCGATTTTAGCGAACTTTTAAAGTCATTCATTATGAATAAGACCAATATATATAATTCTGAATATAAATAACATTATTTTTCTTTTTTGTTCGACTCATTTGTTTAAATAAAACCATTTTTTACGGATTTAGACGCGTATGTTTAACAAAGCATGGGCGTCTATGACTTATGTGCAGATTGCTATAAATTGGGCTATTTCTATTTAAAATGTAGGTATATAATACTGCTGACTCTATACTGGTATTTAAGAAACACATTGGTCTATTTTTGTTCTCATCTACGATGATATAACTTCTAATCTATTTACCCTTAACCCATAAAGGCGTGGACACACTTATCTTTGAACCCTTGTTTCTTTAGTATGTCGAGACCCGCATATATAAAGTCTGTAGGTCCACAAAGGCAAGCGTAATGTGTGCAATTGTCCCGACACTTGATGTCCCCCAGTACGCTTGAGATGAGTTCAATGTTGATGCGACCTTTAGGACCAGTCCATGAAGAACTAGCTTCAGACAAAACGTGTGTTATTTCTAACCTGTGTACAATATATTTAACGTTATTATTAAATGAACATAGCTTTGAAATAATTGTTATAAATCTATACTTAATAATATAATGCTGAAGAGTTAAACGCGCTAATCTCAGGAACCGTTGGTCCGATTTAAATATATCTTTTAGTGTTGGCGTACATTAATCGAGGAAAGCTATAGGCTACATAACCTCACGCTGCGATCAATTGAAGCGAAGAATCAGTAAAAAATGTTGCAAAAACGGAGAATTTCTAAAATCCATGCATAGTGCCCAGCAGTGGGACCTTAGTAATGGGCTGGAGAAGAGAGGACAGTACGAAACTACATATGAACACATACCTGCTGTCATCTTTTCTGATCTCTTCAAAATTATCTCTAAACAAAATGTCTTCCTCTGTCTTGTTAAAAAATATTAAATAGGTCTTTTCACTGAAAAGCAACGAAAGTGTTAGTATGACTTTTCAATATTTACTATTATTATGACTTCAGCCCTTAGAGTATTAATCCAACGGGAGTTGACACTGTCAGGTGACCCTGCTGAAAAAGTTATGAGAGTAATAGTCACACTCATAGCGCGCGCTGTGTACAGATAGTATCCTCTCTTAGTGTGAGTGTGTGTGAGAGCGCCAATATTGTGAGGTGGTATGACTCGTCCGTGTGATGCCAGATTAAAAATACAAGTGTCACACCTACATTTCTTTCCTAGGGTGCTTTAAAAGCCAACTAAGGAACAATATAAGCATTTAACGTCTACTGTGGGAAACGGAAACACGAAAATAACGCAGTACCAACACGCCTGGTCAGAGAGGCACAGTAGACCATAATCCTTCCCAAAGTGGAGGAGGCCCGTCCCCATCAGTGGAACGTTAATAGGCTGGAGAGGAGAGGAGGAGAGGCGTAACGACTATTATGTTTGTATTAACTACAATAATGTTTGTGTGCGTTACCTCGGCACCTTATTGACTTGGCAGTGATTTGTCAAAGAAAATTGCATGTGTAACTACTCCTGTTAGCTGAATGCTCTTAAGTTTCAACCACAAATACTTACCATTTAGGATTAGATCTTGACAACATGAATTTCATCAAACCAAGCATTGGCGTGATGCCTGTACCGGCTGCGATCAAATACAAAGTCCTTACAGGCTTCAACTGAAAGTACAATGCATGATTAATCTTCTAGAGTAACATTTGGTGAGTAATTTTTATGATTTGCGACGTACCTATTATCGTAATAAAACATCAATACAAAACTGGTAAATTACATTTTAGTCCTATCAATATTCACTAACATTACAAATACAAAAGCAAGTGTCTGTCGCTCTATCATATCATAATCAAGCATTACCTATTTAAAAAAAAATATTTACCGACTTTATGAGACCACCTCAGTAATCTACTCTATATAATAAACTCTATATCTAATAAATAAATATTCATGGATATTTCACACAACGTCCTCTGGTCCCAAGCTAAGCTTATATGCTTGCTTATTTAGATACATAATATGTGAAAACAATGTATGTGTTTATTAAATTCTTTAAAAAATATGGCCATATTATATTTCAAACCTAACTCATATAGATAGCGACGCATTAATAAAAATGAAGTCATTCAAGAAATGCCAGACGCATAAACATCCATCTATTAAGAGGGCACGATACCAAATTATGCTCCATACAAAAATATGAGTATCGTACTTCCCTTTTTTCTTCGCGAAAGTTAAACAGATTTTAATTGTTTCTACGCTTTATTATAGATGAAGAGTATATCTATGCTTCTGTCACTTTACCTTCTGTCATTTTACCAAAAAAAAAAGTGATAGAAGCATAGATATACTCTTCATCTATAATAAAGCGTAAAAAGTATTAAAATCGGTTTAACTTTCGCGAAGAAAAAAGGGGACTACGAAACGTCTTTTTATCAAAGAATTTGTAGGTAAAATCGGTTTCAGCTATATTTGTCCCTTTCAGCCACTGCGAGCAGACGGCTCGCCGAGGCGGTCCACCCAGTCTTAAGAGACTGGGTTGAGGCGAGGCACCGGGATCCGACGTATCACCTTACCCAGCTTCTCACAGGTCACGGCTGCTTCGCCAAGTACCTGTGGGAGGTGGTTGGTATCGAGTCGGATCCCGTTTGCCGCAATTGTGGAAGTGGGGCTGTGGATACGGCGGAACACACCCTCGCCGTATGCACGGCCTGGGACGCCCAGCGCGCTGAACTCATCAACGTGCTGGGTCAGGACTTGTCGCTCTCGGTCGTCGTCTCATCCATGGCCGAGAGCGAACAGTGTTGGGCCGCCGTCGCCTCCTTTGCTCGGGAGGTGATGGCGGCAAAGAGGGAGGCCCTGCGGGAGCGCGAACGCTCTGGTAGCACCTTGCCCCCCCGCAGGGCCCCGGGCAGGGGCCGTCGGCGCGCAGTGGCTGGCCGGCCCCCCCGACGAGGTGGTCGCGCGCGGCGAGTCTTTATTCAGAGACCCGCCGCGGCAAATGTGGCTGCTGGCCACGCGACAGGGCGACCTAGTGCTTCCCCTGTTGGGTCGGGCCCCGATTAACGGGGCCACCCCTCGCTGGGTCATGGTAAAGCTCAAGGCACCATCATGGCCCAGCAGGGTAGAAGGCGGAAAGATAAAAAAAAAAAAAAAAAAAAAAACGGTGCTCGGGAATAGGGATAGCAATACCTAAGGCAAATACCTAAATTAGGAGTACAGTACCCTCTTAAGGTGTTCTCGTAAGATGCTGCATAATCTGAAAATGATGGCGCGCTTTTCGCAATCTTATTTTTATTAGACGCCCATCATGAAAATATCCAATTATATTATGAATAAGAACGTCTGATAGCTTAATTCAGGACTAGAAGACTCTTGTGTCGGTTCAGGTAACGAACTCTCGTTCACGAGGTCACGGGTTCAATTCCCACTCGGGACAATCATTTGTGTGATATTTACAATTGTCATACAAATATTTGTACTACGCTTGGGTGTTTCTATGTATCATAAGTATGTATTTAAAAAAGAAAAGCAGTATGTGTATTCTATCCGTACTAAATATTTATTTATTTAAACATCTTGAAAAATTACCTTTTGCAACTGAAAGTTCCCATAAGGTCCAGACAATGTGATAACATCACCAATATTAAGAGTGGTCAGATGAGGCGATAAAGCACCAGTTTCATATCTCTTAACAGCTAATCTAAGTGCTGAATATGGATCATTTACATCTGAAGGATTCCAGCCTTCACCAAGTGGTGTATAGGAACGTGAGCATTCTGTACCTAAAATAAAATTATTGGAATTCTAGAAAACACCAACACTTTCAATAACGTTGTTTAGAAGAAAATTTTTCTTAATATATATTGTGCCTATTGTTATATTGTACTTATTAAAACTTTATGAATTATGTTATTAATAAAATAGACATTACAACATTATTAGATCAATCATACGCGAATGGATAAAATTAGAAATGAATACCGTAAGAGGAATTTTGAAAGTGATTCCAGTGTTTAAATATTAAGGACTAAGCGGCTGCCTTGGTATGGATGTAATAAGAAGAGAAGAAATTAACATCGTAAGAGAGTTGTACGAATGAATGTGGAAGAAATACAGTCTAGAAGGAGACTAAAGAAAGAATGAATGGACGGACATTTGACAGAAGACTATGAAAATAAAGACATGTTGTGCCGACCGAATATAAAGGGGAATAGGTAGAAGAATGATGAATGATTACGACACGATGATGTGATGTATAAGAAAGGAGAAGAAAATAATAGTCAGCGTTAGGGTCGTGATTTTTAGAAGGTCCTAATATACAAATTAAAAATCTTTATTGCCATTATCACGTAAAAGATTATACACAACTTTCCGCAATTAACAATGGATTTTCCGCTCAAACCGTGATATTTTGTTAATTTGCATAAACGAACATTAAAATGTCCGAAAAATTTCGTAATGTTTTTCCGCTATTGTTTATGATAAACAACGTCAAAGTCGAAAGAATAAGAAAGTTAACGAAACTGGCAGGTGTCTATTAACGTGAATACTCAACAGAGACTAAACAAACAACTCAAAATTCTGTTAATATTAAATAACTTTTGCAAGATTACAAAATTTTGTGAATATAATCTAAAAAACGTATTAAGCCAGTAGCGTAGTAACCTGCAAAATTACGCATTTCGCTTAATTTTATAGTAATAGTTAAAAAGTAAATATAATAGGTCTGAGATTAAACACCAACGTTAACATAAATTGAGAAAATCTCAGTGAAAGTTGAATTTTGTGTATTTAAGTTACGAGATACTAACACGGAATTTTTACATACTTCTCCAATCCGATTTGTAATCACATTGCTTACCGTCAATCCTTTTATGCACTCGTATATGATGGCCAAGAGGAACTACGACAGGTCCCGTCTGTGGACATACAGATAATAGCGTGGTATCATGTGAAACTTTACTAATTTTCATCACACGACATTCTACAGATCGCGGTGATGATACCCGGCCAGTAGTCCCCAAGGTTACCTCACCACAAACTTTCCATACACCTATTTCCAATTTCTGAGCCGTCACCTACAAAAAGAAAATACCAAATTAAAAAACTAAATCTATACATATAAAATATATTAATTTTTACTTCAGTATATGTCATTTAAAAAAAATCCAATAGAAATAATGTTTACATACCTCTATTTTACCACTGTCAGAAAAAACTCTTAACTGTAAAGGTTCTTTTAATTTGCCCTCCGGTTTAAGTTTGAAAGTTCGCAACCAGCCGTTAGTTGTTACCTCTATCAAAAGAAATCCTTCAGTAAGTCGTGCACATCCACCCGGATTTGCTAAATGCCCCGTGTACACGGAAATCGTAAGTTTTGTTGAAGTCTGAATCCAATCGTAGCGAAGTGGGACGGGTGATTCCGGGCTGTCTATTTTCTTTACAGGACTTGATGCAGCTCTTCGACTTATTGAAACGGGTAAATCACTAGATTGAATCAAACTCTGCATGATTTTACTTGGCGGACTACCTTTGGAAGTTTCCTCGTTTTTATTAGTAGTAATTTTTTTCCTGACTGGAGTTATACAATTTGCTAAGTTTTCCATAGACTTTCTAACTAGTTCCTGAGCTTTCGACGGTTCTCTGAGACGATCTGTCTTTGTTGTGGGGGTAGAAGGTTCGAAAAGTTCTTCTGAATCAGGAACATCAAATCGGAGAGGTCCTACAAGACATTTTGCTAGAAGCGAATCGTAGTTTACCCACGGATGTACTTTGTCAAACAACTGAGTCGCGTCTATACCAACACCACGCATTAGTTCTTCAGGTCCTAAAATATTAAAAGTAGCCTTCAATATTTGTCTTTACTTATGTATTACAAAAAAAAAATAGACTTAAGGCCGTTTACATAAATCTATTCCATAATTATCTTACCTCCTGGATGATAAGGTAAGTAATGTGTAATATTATAAACTCGACCACGAATAGCTAACCAGGCATCGTCTGAAATAAAAGTTATTGTTATTAAATAGAATGTAATTTAACATACAATCGACGGGCCTCGTGGTGTAGTGGTTCTGGTAACGGACTGCCGATCAAGAGGTCGCGGGTTCGATTCCCGCTCGGGACAATCATTTGTGTGATTTTTCTAACGGTCCTACAAATGTTTGTACTGCGTCTGGGTGTTTCTATGTATTATAAGTATATATTTACAAAAGAAAAATAGTATATGTATTCTATCCGTATTCTGGTACCCATAACACAAGCATATAAGCTTAGCTTGGGACCAGAGGACGTTGTGTGAAATGTCCGTGAATATAAAAAAAAAAAAAAAAAATCAGATCTTTTATATTTTCGTCTCTAAAAATTATTAAGAAAGAAAGCATTAGCTGAAACAAAGACAAGAGTAGAACCGGGGATTAAGCTAAAACTACACCCTAGCAAATTCACATGTATCTGTTTGTATATAGAGATGTTCTTTAACGAAAGAAAAGCACATTCACCAATCTATGTACTTTTTTAATAAGGTATGAGGAGAACTTGTAGAGTTTATACAAGTTCTAAACTTCTGCGCTAACATGCTTCAGACTGTGAATTTATTTGCGATATATATTATCCAAAAATTAATTTAGTAACCTATTCGGTTCATGATTGGCTAAAATTCGGTAATTACATAATATTTAATGTATTTTTTCTATTTTTAAATCGTTAGTATTTTTACAAATAATATGGTTGCAAGTAGGAAAGACTCCACAGAAAAACAGTAATGGAATTCCTGATGGCATAGGCTACTCGATGGATAGTTTCGAGTATATTTTCTCGTGCAATTAGGTCAACTGTTTTAGCCTTATACGATTTCAAGTAGCTTTACGCTTGCCAAAAGAGTCGCTTTTACCTATTGATTAACTGCAAAATTTAGGACAAGGTACTTCTTTTTTTTTCAGTCCACAAATATTCTAATGACGGACACGGGCTTAATCTAAGACAATACTAATAATAATATATTTAATAATATTATCTGTAGTATTACACCCAATTTGACAAGGCGTGTTAGTATAGAATGTAGTGTTTTAGTTAACCGTATTTACCGAAAGACATTTTTCACTCAGGTCACTCTTCAAGCACTCGTGAGATGAAAAGTGGTGGTGACATTTTAAAACCATTGCTGAGAAAAAAGTAGTATACTTATTTTTAATTAACACGCTTATATGAGTTCGGTAGGTATCTATCAATGTAGTAATTTATGTAACGGATTCTCTGAAAGTGATTTTTAGTCAGATTGTTCTGAAATTTTGCACACATGTTAAAGACCGATGACAATGCAATAATTTAATAAAATATTTCGGAATTTTAGGCGTGTTTTTTTTGTTTTTGAACTAAGCAAATTTTATTAAAAATTGGTCAAGTGCGAGTCGGACTCGCGCACGAAGGGTTCCGTACCATTATCTATGCAACATAAGGCAACGTTATTAGTATCGAGCAAGAAACGGTAAAAAAATCATGTTTGTTGTATGGGAGCCCCCCTTAAATCTTTATTTTATTTTATTTTTAGTATTTGTTGTTATAGCGGCAATAGAAATACATCATCTGTGAAAATTTCAACTGTCTAGCTATCACCGTTCTTGAGATACAGCCTGGTGACAGACGGACGGACGGACGGACAGCGAAGTCTAAGTAATAGGGTCCCGTTTTTACCCTTTGGGTACGGAACCCTAAAAAACAAAGTCATTATTTTTCGCTTATATCTTCAAAATTACGCGGCGGATTTTGAGGTGGTTTTTTTTCTAATAGATAAAGTGGTTCAAGAGGATAGTTTTTTGTATAATTTGTTTAGGTTTAGTGTATATTTGTGTGGTGACGGATTAAGAATACAAGTGTTACCACCCCATCTTCTCCCAAGGGTGTTTTAAAAGTCAGCTAAGGGATATTTCACACAGATAACATCTTCTGTGAGAGACGGAAAACTTAAAAATAAACCCTGTGTCAACGCGCCTGGTCAGTGCGGCACAGTAGACCATCCCAAAGTGGAATCCATCCCAAAGTTGCGGGCGATCGCTATAAATTAATAAGAAAGCCATCTTACCGACGGTATTGTGTGTAGCTAATTCAATGGGTGAAACAGGTCGTATTCTGCCGCCGACTCCAGTTAAGTCTTTTCCAGAATTTCCTAATCGAATCCAGTCCATTAAACTATGTCCAGGCTGCAGAGCACACTTATTGCGAGGATTGCCTGTAACAAGAAATAAATTTTTAGCCGATGTATATCATAAATACCTAAACTACCTAAATTATCAAAATATTTGTAAATGTTTGTACTGCGTCTGGGTGTTTCTATGTATTATAAGTATGTGTTTACAAAAGAAAAGTAGTATATGTATTCTATCCGTATTCTGGTACCCATAACACAAGCATATAAGCTTAGCTTGGGACCAGAGGACGTGTGAAATGTCCATGAATATTATTATTAATTATATTATTCTTAATTAAATTTCCACTTCTGTTGTATTTTCACAAATACATGATGTGGATAGTAGAAAAACGGCCAAGCAAGTAAATATATGTAAAAATATAGACAATAGTTTCAGTCTCTCGGAAAAATTTTAAACAAATTTTGCAACTATGAATAAGATTCATTTCTCTGGAGGCATAGCACTATCCTCGCCACGCAGAACACTGACAAATAAAAAACTTTTTTGCTTTTCCTATTCAATTTACGCGGCAACATTTATCCTGCATTAACCAGGCAAAGCTTGATGGAGGGAATTTTATAGTTCGTTGTGCGCCGCAGTTTTACTTGCATACTTACTGCTTATAAATGACATAGGGGTACAAACAATACTGGAGTGACTGGGAATCGGTCAATATATTGCATATATTGACCGATTCGTAAAACTCCTAAAACGGCTTGAACGATTTTTATGAAATTTTAGATGCATATCGGGTAGCGATATAAATTTTATGAAAATCAGTAGAGCCGTTTTTAGGAGTTCGATTATGGCGACGTGAATTACTCACGTCGCCATATGAGAATTTTATATACGAGTAAATAAGATTAAATTTTATTCTTAAAAAAGACACTGTCTAATGTCGGCTTATTCATTAATTAGGTAAACATTCTGTAGTCTGGTTTGATCTTTATATTTTTGTTCCAAGTTCACTTTTAAATATGCCGCATACAGACAAATATCATTTATCATTCATACCTATCTTTTCAGTTAAATTTTTCAACATGTTAAGTAATTCAATTGCGAAGTACCTTCGTCATACGAGCCAGTTATTTTATAAAGAAAATTTGAATTTGTATACGAAAGAACTTATTGTACAAATAATTTAATTTTTAAAATGTATAGCACAATGTAAAGCTTTTTTATAGTGGAGAAAGCCCGTGCCCAACAGTGGGATGTTTATGGGCTGGAGAGAGTTAAAAATCCTCACTAACAACATTTTTTTCTGTATCTATCTTCAATCAATGAAAATATCTATAGACTTTTGTAGGTAATATCAGTAAGATAGAGTTCAGATAGAATGATTGATGTAACAAATTGCTTTCATTGTCAGGGCGAAGAAGTAAATTTATGTTATCAATGTTAATGATAAACTGGGACCTTGAATTATGTGAATTGAATATCTTTACTTATTATTAAACAATGTCGTCATTTTTGTATGTATGTCTCTACGTGAGCTTTTATCTTCAAAACTACGCAATGGATTTTAATGCGGTTTTTTTAAATAGATAGAGTGGTTCAAGTGGATTGATAATTTGTAAGGTTTGGTTTTTAAATTCTACGCGTATGAAGTTGCGGGCAATAGATAGTGTAGTTGTAAAAGTAAACATACTTTTTATTCTGCAAATGAGATTTATTTTTCCACAAAGAAAGGGATACCAAAGAAAGTTACAGACTCATTGTGGTCGGAGCTGTAATAAACATAAAACAAATTAGTAATTTGCATCTAAAAGAAATTAAAAAGCAGAAAGAGCATTAATGAAACGACATTTGGTTTGTTTTATTGTTGCGGTTATGTTCAAGTCTTAATTAAAATGTAAAAGGGGTAAGTATTTTTCCACACTTCGAGTAATACCCATCAAGGAAGAATTAAATTTTTGTGAATATACTCTGGCAAAACACAAACTCGTGTGTTATCAACAAACTATGTAATTAGCGTCAATATAATGAAAAATCACAATACATCTTGTTATACGAAATTATATAATGTTTGGAATGCTATATATACCTTATATTTACGGCCGCAACCTTTAATACATTACTTAGATTGTGAAGCAAACAAATATTTTACGTTTTTATGATTTATAAACTTTGAAATAATGAAGAAGTACATGTACACTTACATACATACGTACATAAGATAATTGAGATAATTAAAATACAGAATAATTGCGATAAAAACAATCTCATATAGTTTCTGGTAGATCATTCTGTAAAAACTTCGAGCACGTATGCACTTCCATTATTTCAATAAAGCTCATAGTATTTTTCTCATCACGAGAGAAATATTTTTATCTTTACTTTGGCGATCAACGTCTTTAGTTGTAAAAACATTCTCCCCGAAACCGTAGACTAAAGCGTTATCGTAGCTGAGTAAACTATCCACAAAATCAATACTCTTAATTTAATTGCCACAGCCCCTACATAAACAAAACGTTTTTATACCAAATGTTATTTTATTAATGTTTGGATTAACACCTACGTCCTTTGTTAAAGCTATATGACTTGATAAATGTGTCCCATAAATTGATGTAGGTAATTTTGCTAGCAAGAAGCAACAAAACTTACTCAGATTTAACTATCGTAATAATACTACAATAATTTATCATTTTTTGCAATTTACTTGCTATGCTTATCCCTACTAATATTATAAATGCGAACTGTCCTGCGTCTGTCTGTTACACTTTCCCGCTTAAACCTCTCAACCGATTTTGATGAAATTTGGCACAGACAATCTTTCGACCCTGACAAAGGACATAGGCTACCATTTATTGCGAAAAAAAATATTTCCAAATTCCACGCGGACGGAATCGCGGGCAACATCTAGTACTTAATAACTCTAATTGAGAAACATTTGGTTAATATGTGGAGGCAGAGGCGTATTTTGAAAATTAGTGCCGCGTGCCACTTTAATTAGCCGCCCTATAAATTAATAGAGATAGAGCTATATTTTAAACTTGAAGGCTTTCGCCACCCTTCTCAAGCTGGCCGCCCCGGGCCATGTTCCCTAAGGCCCTAGGTTAAATGCGCCTCAGTGTGCAGGTCCAGTGGCTCATTTAGAGCAGCAGCAAAACGGTATTCCGAGGTCGTAGGTTCAAGTTCCGCTCATGGTTATAATTTTTTCTACAATAATTTGATTATTATTGTAATTTTAAATTCAAATTACATTGGAAAAAATTGGTCAAGTGCGAGTTGGACTCGCGCACGAAGGGTTCCGTACCATTATCTATGCAACATAAGGCAACGTTATTAGTATCGAGCAAGAAACGGTAAAAAAATCATGTTTGTTGTATGGGAGCCCCCCTTAAATATTTATTTTATTTTATTTTTAGCATTTGTTGTTATAGCGGCAATAGAAGAAATACATCATCTGTGAAAATTTCAACTGTCTAGCTATCACCGTTCTTGAGATACAGCCTGGTGACAGACGGACGGACGGACGGACGGACAGCGAAGTCTCAGTAATAGGGTCCCGTTTTTACCCTTTGGGTACGGAACCCTAAAAATGAACGATCACTTTTTTAATTTAATGACAAGTCATTTTATTTTTCGTGCCAATAACTAGCAATTTGAAAAAATATAACAAGTACATATTTCAAAACTCGTTCTTTATATTAACTTTATATTTTCGCAGGCACTTAACATCGAAATGAAAAGACTTTTACAGCATTAAGACGATACCAAAATAGCTTCGTGCATTTTTCTATGTACGAAGTTTTCATTGTTTCTTTAGATTGAATGGCTAGAGCTCTAATTTTTAAGTATATGTTTTTTCAATATATGATCTAGGATCGCATCAACTCAGAAACACGATTGAAAAAAGTTTTCTCGATAGAAAATCTTGGCGAAACAACCTCTCAAAATTTTTATTTTTATCATTTGTCGGTCTATTATCGCGTATTAACTAATGAAATAACTTTAAAAACATAAGTAACTATTATATATAGAAACACGTAAATCAGAATTAAAATATATTTAGTAGATTTTGAGTAAATAGGAAAAGTATCCCTAATTCTTCATTTTCTGTGCCTACTGGCTGTGTTAATATGTACGTGTCGGCGATGATATACGATAATATTGATGTAGGCCCTTAATATTACCCAAAAATATTGTCTTGCTTAACGTTATCCTCGTTTATTAAGACAGCTGTTTGTTATAGGTTTCTTTAATAAAGTTGTATATTCATCAACCATTCTTTTTAAGAAGCCCTTATGTTTGGCTCGCTTGCACTAGAACAATTTTAACGGTCACAGCGCGCCGTCAACTTTAATGAAACAGCTATACACATATTTCTAAGAATAGAATTCTGTTGATAAAACAAGATGACGGAAGCGTCCGTCACCTTGACGGGCAAAAATGGAAACGTGAATCTTGTGAAAACTTACAAATTCAACTGGAATGATTTTTAATAGAAACTTTCATTACCACAAAGAGATCTCGGTCATGGTGATAATTTTTTTCCACTATAATTTAGTTTATTAAGTAAAAGCATAGCAAGTCAATTCCTAAATTTAATAAATTAATGTAGAAACATAGAGAGAGAGTTGATAACTTTTAAACAGCTAAACTAATGTCAACTTAACTATTGTAAATGAACATGACAATTATCATTATGCTTAAATCAGTAGAATTTAAAATTTTAGTACCTTTTAAAAGCGATTTTCGGAAGAAATCCTGCTCTTAAAGAAAAATACCGTATTCAATTTGGACAAAAGTGTGTCACAAATGAAACTAAACGCTTACAATAACACCTTTTGCGTCGGGGGTTAAAATATAGCTACAGATTTATTTTGAATATTTATCACGTACAAAGCATTATATTAAAACATTTAGTTGAAAAGGTCGTATTCGATATAAATGATAATAGTTGAAGCGGTCCGTAATAACTGACACATAATAATATTATCTATTTCAGAGGACGTTACTGATAACAGCTACAGTTGGTTTATATGTAAAAGATTACTAAAAGTGTATAAAATGTGATAAACGCAGTGTATAAAAAGAATACCAATGTAGTTTGTATTCAACTGAAACACAAAGACAAGACCAAAAAGCAATTTCGTAAGCAGACTTTTTAAAATAATCGGAATCAATTAGGATTTGATCTCGGCGTTAAAACATCATGCTCAGTAAGGCAGCAGACGAATAAGCAAAAACATGCATAAGACATAACATTTTTTTTACTTATTCGCCTTGGGCCCAACCGGCCTATGGTGGTGCCTTGAGTCTTAACATGGTCTGGCAAGGATAGCCTCTTTAGCTCGGGACCCGACTTGACTCGCGACGGGGGAACATTAGGTCCCCCATCAATATTTTTTCAAAATAATATTTTCACGACTGTTAAATGTTGATTAAATCGAAGAATCCTATTTTTCAATAAACCTAAAATTAATATTCCAGATTTAAAAAATCCGTAACGAATAAATAATTTATTTGAATACGTAATCTGGATCAAATATAACAAGATGAAAGCTGCAGTCTAATTTTAAATTATCGGTTCATTTCTATAAACTTCCCAGCCAACAACAACATTAAAATATGAATAAAATCGACCACTTGCCTTGGGCTTGCACGTCGATATTTTTGTATAAAGATAAAGTAAAATACGTTTGAATAGTGCCTCGTGGTCTAGTGGTTTATATAACGGACTGCCGATCACAAGGTCTCGGGTTCGATTCCCGGTCAGGACAATCATTTGTGTGATGTTTATACTAGTCATACACATGTTTGTTCTGCGTCTGGGTGTTTTCTATGCATTATAAGTATGTATTTACAAAAGAAAATTAGTATATGTAGTATATCCGTATCTGGTACCCATAACACAAGCATAGAAATATAGCTTACTTTGGGACCAGAGGACTTTGTGTGAAATGTCCAAAATATTTATTTATTTATTTAATATATTCAGAATCGATTCTCGCATTGTTTAGATAAGATATTTGTTAAAAAATAAATATTCCTCTCCTCTCTTCAGCTCATATAATCCCACGGCTGGGCACAGGCCTCCTACACTTTGGTAGGGAATATGGTCGACTGCGCCGCGCTGACCAGGCGTGTTGGCACAAGGTTTAATTTCGAGTTTTCCGTCTCTCACAGACGTTAACTGCTTATATTGTTTCTTATTTGGCTCTTACAGCACCCTGAGAAGGAAATGGGGTGGTGACACCTGTGTTCTTAATCCGTCACCACACGGACGGTGAATAAATATTCATTGTCATTTTTCACAACATCTTCTGATCCCAAATAGTGATTTTTATATCTATTGATGTTATGAGCACCAGATTACGGATATAATATTTGTATTTTTTATAAATAAATAGATACTTATGTATCATAATAAAGACAGACATACATAATATGAAACACATGACTTGGTAACAAATATTTGTGTTTATCAAATTTGGCATCGAATCCACGGGCTATTCACGAGTAATCGCTACGCCGCCGCGCCGCGAGCTACGTCGCGTAGCGGTGGGCTTTTTTTACGTGGGGAATGCGTTTACGCACTTGTATGGGACTCCCGGGTCAGAAACGGACCCGAACTACCCACTAAACCCCACGGTGTTCCTCCTCGCCCCTTGGCCGGGCCAAGGTAGTCACTCAGGTATTAGCATGACCCGACCAGGGGGCTTATCTAAGCTAGTATTAAAAACAAAGATGTACAATACTGATACAAAATTTATAAAGTTTTTTAATTAGGTATAAGATTTTTAAAACAAGGATGTTTAATTGAACAACTTACTATAATAGGGTATTCAAGTTAAATCAATCTTGAATATTAATGAAATCGCGAGAATTTTCTTTCTATAATAATAAGTCGCTTCAGAATATCTCCAGGGATCATAGCTTTTAAGTATTAAAGCGATCATTAATTATTTTATAATTAAGGGTCACTCCACTAACGGTACATTAAAATTTAAAATTTGCAAGTAGATATAAGAAATTCTTGTTATCATCATCTCTAATTTATATTAATTTGTCGATATACTTAAAACTGCAGTCGCTGTGTTCAAGCGTAGAGTCCGTCAGCACTACTTAAATCCAATCTTGTGATCATGTCCACTCTGTTTATGTGTATTGTGTTGTTGTATATACGTGTATAGGTATATAATACGTGTATCTACTTGTATATATGTATGTGTATGTGTCTGTGTTGTGTATTAAAGTGTATATGTACTATATCAGATTATATTTAATTATCATAGATATTTATAGTTCGAAACTATCTCTTCTTATTTTAGTAAATTATTGTGTTTATATGGTAAAATCCATCTCGGACACACACTTATGTATTTTCTTTTCATGCTCTCCTCTCGCGGGTCAACGGGCAGAAATTTCTATAAGAAATATGTAGACCTCTACACGAATTATCCTATGCATATTGTATTTTCCTGTGCGTAAAACTGTTAAATAACTAAATAAACTTCGCATTTATTGGGCACTAGCTGCTGACCACAACATCGACGCGTGAAATTTTAAAAAATTACCAACGGGCAATAACGATTGCAACATTTATCACTTATACTTCGCTCCTATTTAGTGATTTTTATAATTCATTCCGGACCGGTGCGGACCGGATAGAGAATTCAGTCTGTTTGTACCATTTTATATTCCCTTAGGACGTTATCCCTAAGGAATGTTTTAGAGTTTATTATATTTTTATGCCTATTGTTACCTATCAGTTAATATACTTGTGGTGCACATGTGAAACGTGAAATACAATTTTATTATGATAACCAGTGCCTGTTTTAATCACAAGAATTGAAACCCCTATACACAAGCTCCTTCCACAAACTCTTCAGCTTTAAACTATTAGCATAGATATAACTTACCTCTCACATTTGTGTAATATCCTACTTCGACCAGGCGTGTTCGACTTGTGTTTAGTTTTGGATTTTACCTCTTGGAGTATCCAAAATTTTCTGTTTGTGTATTTGTACACGAATCACGTAAATCTACTGCATAGAATTAAATGCTGTTTTCACAGATGTATGGCGACTAATTAAGTTATATGCTACATTTTAACACAACAATATCATCATTTAAGAGGATACCAAAATTCTTCGTGCATTTTTCTACGTACGAGGTTTTCATTGTTTCGTTAGATTGAATGGCTAGAGCTCTAATTTTCAAGTATATGTTTTTTCAATATATAATCTAGGATCGCATAAACTCAGAAACGCGATTAAAAAAAGTTTTCTCGATAGAAAATCTTAGCGAAACAACCTCTCTCATTTTTTATTTTTTTCATTTGTCGGTCTATTATCGCGTATTAACTAATGAAATAACTTTCAAAACATAAGTAACTATTATATATAGAAACACGTAAATCAGAATTGAAATATATTTAGTAGATTTTGAGTAAACAAAAAAAATAGCCCTAATTCTTCATTTTCTATACCTACTAGCTGTGTTAATATGTACGTGTCGACGATAATATTGATGTAGGCCCTTAACGAAAAACCTTTGGTTCTACCTGTTCTAAACCGCTGGCGACAGCTAGTAATATATTATTAATGAAATTAATTTAACAAACCACATTACAAATGAGTGTGGCTCACGTAAACAACGAATTAGTGCTTCATTAAAGTTTTTAAAGCTTTTAGTCGAGTGGCAATCTAGATAATTGAAATTCAGTCTGGCAAACGTATATAATATTACTGTTACAGAAGTATTTTGTTATTTTCGCTTTTATTTGGCTCTTAAGGGCAGATTTAAAATTAATAGCAACTTGGTGTATATTGTTATTTATTTATTTATTTTTAATGGACATTTCACACAACTTCCTCTGGTCCCAAGCTAAGCTTATAATGCTTGTGTTATGGGTACCAGAATACGGATAGAATACATATACTACTTTTCTTTTGTAAATACATACTTATAATACAAAGAAACACCCAGACGCAGTACAAACATTTGTATGACAATTAGAAAAATCACACAAATGATTGTCCCGAGCGGGAATCGAACCCGCGACCTCTTGATCGGCAGTCCGTTACATGAACCACTCAACCACGAGGCTCGTCTTATTATTGTATATTTTTTTTTGGCGAACTCTGTTTGAGTATTGCCATTTAAAGTTAGAGTCTTTAGCGAAGTAAAGGAATTTTGATCGTATTAGAAAATAATAATTGTGGAAAGGATAACAGTTTAATTAAATATGTACAGGAGTTAATTATATTTTTATGTTATTAATTAATATAAAAGAAGCAATAGCATTATAAATATGAAAATTGTTAGTGGTAAGTAAAGTAGGTACAGAAGTAGGCATATGTATATGTAGAGAAAACAAGCATGAATATAATACAGAATGATCATATGAGGGACAGGCAAGTAAAATGTGATCAATGTCGTCTCGTTCTCCACACTCACAGGAATCGGACACTCACAGGAGAAGGACAACACCATGTGTCCAAGTCTCATCCTGATTAAGCTGCTTGTTGCGCGTTTTCCAAGTTTGAATCTAAAGAACCAAGGTTTATTAGGAATGCTATATGTGTGTATATCAGTTAGATGTTTCATAACAAACAATAGTTTGGTTAAACCATAGATAATATAATAAGGTTATAAACTAAGATTTAAATCACACAAAAACATAAACTAGGTAATGTGTGTGTTCACATCACATAATTGTATGGAGTGGGCACTGGTGACCTGTAATACAGGTTTAAATAAACCCATAATAAGCACCAGCTCTCACAATGTTGATCTGTTTTGTGAAACTTTCGTGTGTGTTACCTTTTTCTTCTTCCTAACCTTATCCCAAGCTAAGGTCATACTCTCATCAACTCCTTTATCTTTCATATCGTCTCTCATACTATCCATCCATCTTTTGTTTGCTCTTCCTTTCCTTCTCCGGCCATCAACATTCATATTCATCACCTTTTGTATTGTTCTCTAAATACCTCTTCCTACAATATTCATTTATTTGCGTACAATATAAATTGAACGCTTGTTTGCTACATAAAAACGGAACAGAACACATAAATCACTTTGAAAAACGTAGGAGTAAAGCGGAAACACAATAAAGGCTAAACGTTGTTGGAATTGAACTAGCAACCGAGCACCTGCTCTGACAAAAAAAAAAACTTCCAAATCTATACAAATACTAGCTGGCCCAGAAAATTTTGTTTTGCCATATAAATGTTAGGGGTCCACAACCCTTATCATAAGTGATAAGGGTAGGTATGAAAAATAGATAGTAGCCGATTCCCAGACCTACCGAATATCCATATAAATTTTCACAAAAATCGGTAGAGCCGTTTCCGAGGAGTGTGGTAACTAACACGAAAATTTTATATATTTATTAGAAGATTATAAAGGTGAAGAGTTTGTTTGTTTGAACGCGCTAATCTCAGAAACATACACATACAACATGTTTGAATAGAAAAATTCTTTTTGTGTTAGGTGTTCCATTTATCGAGGAAGGCTATTCTATATATATAACATCACGTTGCGACCAATAGGAGCGAAGCATTAGTGATAAATGTTGCAAAAACGGGTAAAATTGTCTAAATTCCACGCGTACGAAATTTATAGAAAAAGCAAATGCGTTCTCTAGTATCAAACTAAGCTTAATTATTGTGCTTCAGGTAGATTAAGAATACTGTGCACAATTTTTTTAAGTAGATAATAATATAACATTAGAGGAGCCTTGTAGTGGAGTGGTAAATGTTACGTACTGTCGTTCTTTCATGGTTTAGATTTTGGCATGGGGTCAGAAAAGGAAGTGATGAAATATGTTTTCATAATTCGTTACCGCATAGATAGTAAATATTACCATATATATTCTGTTTATTTTCTAGAATTTTTGCCACTAAAAGACATAAAATTAACGTCGAATAAATATAAATATTCTTATAAATATTCATGGACATTTCACACAACGTCCTCTGGTCCCAAGCTAAGCTTATATTGCTTGTGTTATGGGTACCAGAATACGGATATAATACATATACTAGTTTTCTTTTGTAAATACATACTTATAATACATAGTAAACACCCAGACGCAGTACAAACGTTTGTATGTTTTAATTAAAAACATCACACAAATGATTGTCCTGACCGGGAATCGAACCCGAGACCTCATGATCGGCAGTCCGTTATATGAACCACTCCACCACGAGGCCCGTCAAAATAAAAGTCATACATTATATTATGAACGATATTACTTCTTTAATGATGTGTGCAGTGGTGGTGAAATCACAATTGAATACGCATGATTGATATTACGGGTCACCAAATATAATATCAGACTGTAAGCAAACATATGGAGGTTCGGAATAAAAATTATCATTCAAATTCAGAGAGTTCAAGCTCTGAAACATTGATATTCATTGGATATATTATTCTGAATATTTTATTCTTATTATATTGAAAACTAGTCGCTTCTCAAGACATCGTCCGCTTGGAATTTTTAAACCAATCCTTAACAAATTATACAACATTAACTAATACCCGCAATTTCACCCGCGTTTATAGTTATTGAACCGCCAATATACACAAAACCTTAGTAAAATATACAAAAAAGTTAATTGTTAATTTAATTGTAAAATTAATTGTGTTTATATGGTAAAATCCATCTAGGACACACACTTATGTATTTTCTTTTCACGCTCTCCTTTCACGGGTCTACGGGCAGAAATTTCTATAAGAAATATGTAGACCTCTACACGAATTATCCTATGCATATTGTATTTTACTATTCCTATGTGTAATATTGTTAAATAAATAAATAAAAAAGCCATCCACATATACCAATCTATGTATTAAAAAAACCGCATCTAAATCTATTGCGTAGTTCTAAAGTATTTTAACGACTTTGTTTTATAATAAGTAAAGATAGTCGTCCTCTTGAACCATTTTGTCTAAATCTGTTGCGTAGTTTTGAAGATTTAAACCGCATCTAAATCTGTTGCGTATTTTTTAAGATTTAAACTCACATATGAACATAAAAGAATAGCGACTTTGATCTATAAAGTAAAGATCTATTATAGACTTTTTACAAGACATCGTCTACCAAATTAAGCCTATGTGTAGCATATTAAGCAAGCTTCAACTATGTTACCTATGCGATAGTGGATGAATAGGCATTGTAATTATGTTGTAAATATCTTTCTATTTTCAACTGGGACGCCTACGAATGAAATTGAAGTGATGATAAAGTGATAAGAAATTTTATTACTAAGTGCCTACAATAGTCAAATACGCTGTGTATTTGGTAGTAGATGCTGTGTAGACGAGTATAATGTCTACATCATTACTACAAATACAATCGATTCCACTAATCAATGTCAATGTATTTTCCCAATAGCCCTTTGTACGAGTGATGTCAGGATTTAATTTCAGGGTGGGTTTTCCGTTACCTAATAGAAGTATATACCTACCTAGTAAATACTGTCAGTTTCCGCCACACTGTAAGATTTAGATACTATTTTCTATCGAAACTTGTTGGTTAAACCTTTAAAACCACACCTCTAGTCAGTCAGTACGTATCCCGAGAATATTAGAACAACAAATTAAAAAATTCATCTATCGTCGGATAGCTAAACTATCTTCGTTAAATATAGGCAAAGCCGGGCTAGATTTCTAGTATTTTATATCGTAATAGCTGGTGCCTACAACTCATACGCACTGAATTTATTAATCAAACTTAGAAAATTATACAAAAAAAGCCATCCTCTTGAACAGCTATATCTATTAAATAAAACCGCATTAAAATCCGTTGCGAAGTTTTGAAGATATAAGCTCACATAGGGACATGCATACAAAAATAATCACTTTGTTTTATAATAAGTACAGATTCTATATATTTAGCCAAAAAACTTATATAACACTGAAATGCATATGAGTTCAAGTGATCCGCAATTGGGGCGATGGCAATTTTGTGAGAATCGAAGAAAAATAACATCAAGTTGAAGAGTGTTATTTCACGGTGCCAATGGAGCGTGTGATTATAGTCGTATCGTGATATCTATAGCGTTGCATAAATAAGGGTAAAGTGAATAATGTAATATAGATATTTTCCTTGAATACATTTCACTTATTAGACCTTCATCGGTTTGTCACGGTAGAATTTCTCTCCACAATTTTTATCCCAAGTGTCACGGATCGAACTTATAACATGAACAACGGTTGAGTCCTTGAACTAAAGAGGCAATACCTGTTCGAATCGTTAAATATTTACAACATAACTAATCTATATTCTACTAATATTGTGAACGCTAAGGTTTGTTTGAATGTATAGATGTTTGGAAGTCATTTATAATAATATGTTGTCTGTCTTGTCCCTTTCACGCAAAAATTACTGAACAGATTTTAATGAAACTTTCCAGATGCATAGCATATAGATCAAAATAACACATAGGGAATATAATATCACAATAAAAGCAACGGAGTTAGGCGCAGTAATCATAAACGAGAAACTGCTGGATACGGTATAGCTAATATTCATATCTTTAAAAATTACCCTAATAATACCGTGATAAGCTCATGGAATAAGGATATTATTTTAAAAAAGTTACTAAGTATCTTTTTATAAATCATATTGTCTAAACTGTAGACAGTAAATTTTGATGATCATGAGTCATAAAACGTTTCCATAAATATATAGAAGGGTTTTCGGGTACGTGCTCCAGTACAATTTATTCGCCGTAAGGGAAATACGACGAAACCCAACAGACATACATTTAACAGAAATGTAAAAAGATATGTTCGTATATAAACAATGTACATTCCGTTTTACAATAAAAGGGTTAACACGTTTTTACGATTATCCTTTTGTGAGATTATCGGCTTTGGGAAATGATTTTATCGTTCACAGTTGCGACTAAAAAATATTTAATACTTTACTTTTTGTGGACTATCATTTAGGCTATTAAATATGGTAATAATTCTTATCACAGATAACGATCATCAATTTTTATTATATTAAAAGTCTAATTGTTCGGAGCAAAAACCATTAATGACTCTGCGACTGCATTTTCCCAGTTCCTCTAACTTACCTGAAAAGCTACGTTTAGTAAGGAATTTATTCATTTTCCTTCGACGTTTTTATATTTAACTGTTACCATATTGACTATAATGCAATTACAGCAGGTATACCCTACATAATCATCAAAAGCTGGAAATGTATCCGATGCATATGAAATGAAATGAAATGAAAAATCATTTAATCACGTAGACACAATTTTTCAGAAAAATTATGTGCTTATGACATGTCCAACTTTTTTCTTCCCTACCACCGGTTCAGGACGCAATCTGCTGAGAAGAACCGGCGTAAGAAACTCAGCAGAGCTTTTAATCAAATCAATATTTTTAAATTAAATGTCAATTATATTTACAATGCTAATAACTTTACAATATAGAATACTATCTGTCCCGGCAAACGTTGTTTTGACTTACTAAAAAAAAAAATTTGAAAAATTGATGTTGGCCGATTCTCAGACCTACTGAATATGCATGTAAAATTTCATAAAAATCGGTCAAGCCGTTTCGGAGGAGTACGGTAACTAACACTGTGACACGTGAATTTTATATATTAGATGTATTGCTCCAGAGCAACCTACTCCCAAGCTTTATCATCTTTAATATAATCAGAAATTTTATAATACGCCTTTTTACATAAAATAGTTTTAATGAATTTTTTAAATTTAGAATTATTTAATTCTCTTACATCAATAGGGAGTTTATTATAAAATCGTATACAATGACCCATGAAAGAGTTACATATTTTGTGGAGACGGGTTATATGGGTTTTTTGTTCGTGGCGGCGTTCACACTACCCACTGTCAATTGAATACGGTGTAATAAAAAAGATCTTGATTTTAAATGCCATACTTCTATCAATGTGTTCAAAAGTGACGTTTGCAGATTGCAAAAATTACTGTCATCAGGGTATGTCACTTATATTACAGTTCCTTATCATTTTAGACCATGGATTTCAAGTTAGCCCAGGCTAAAGTTACTTGTCCTCAATTTTAAACGCCGACCCACCTTCTGGTACTTCTGTGATCCGATGTATATCTTTTACTTGGATTATAAAGAATTTTGGTGTTCCTACTAATCGCCAGCAACTTACAATACAGGAGGAAGAAGAAGACTTATAGTACAATACTAAAGCGAAGCAAATCACGTTGACCCGATTCCAAGACGAGCATCCTCAATAGAAAACGCTTCTATTCATTTCTAATGCAGAGAACATGTTATGAATGTATCTGGGGTACTTATATGTTTATCTATGAAGAAAATCATATGACAATGGCATAGAATTTTACGCTTATAAAATTCAAGTGTATTGGGAACAAATTTCACCGCAATCATCCATATTGAATTCGAGAGAAACATAGAATAATGATTTAATGTCAAAAGAATTGCGGAACACTGAAACAAAATATTACACCAAATATTATTCTTTCTCCAAAGAAGTATAGTCGACTATTCTATACTAATATTATAAAGCGGAAGAGTTTGTTTGTTTGTTTAAACGCGCTAATCTCAGGAACTACTGTTCCGATTTGATAAATTCTTTTTTTATTGAATGGTGCATTTATAGGGGAAGGCTTTAGGCTTTATAAAACATCACGCTGGGATCAATAGGAGCGAAGCAGAAGTGAAAAATATTGCAAAAACCGCAAACGTTTTGTAAATTCCACGCGTACAGAGTCGCGGGCAGCAGCTAGTTTAATATATACCTCTTCTCTCTGAAAAACAGTATACAGTCCAAAGAACCAAGATCAAGCACATGGCCGCTAAACGACATAGCCACGTGATATCTTTTTTCTAAAAAATCAACTAATGCACTTACGACATGTATTTAAGAGGATACCAAAATAGCTTCGTGCATTTTTCTACGTACGAAGTTTTCAATTTTTCTTGAGATTGAATAGCTAGAGGTCTAATTTTTAAGTACATGTTTTTTCAATATATAATCTAGGATCGCATAAACTTAGGAACGCGATTGAAAAAAGTTTTCTCGATAGAAAATCTTAGCGCAACAACCTCTCTCATTTTTTATTTTTTTCATTTGTCGGTCTATTATCGCGTATTAACTAATGAAATAACTTTAAAAACATAAGTAACTATTATATATAGAAACACGTAAACCGGAATTAAAATATGTTTAGTAGATTTTCAGTAAACAAAAAAAATATCCCTAATTCTTCATTTTCTATACCTACTAGCTGTGTTAATAGGTACATGTCGACGATAATATTGATGTAGGCCCTTAAGTCAAAAACAATGCTGAATTAATAAAAAGACCAAGACAATAAAACTCTGGACAAAATATTTCCAAGGCGGGTTAGTGTCACGTAAAGTATCAATAATTTAATGACCGTCTTCTACGATAAAATCTTCTGTAACATGCGAAGAATGAATATATTTAAAGATGAAAAAAGATACTGTCATGACATGACAAATCTTAGATAATTTCTATTACTCGAAAAAAGGTATTTACAGCCTTTATGAACTAGCAGCTTTTTAGCAGAGCCATGTTAGACAAAGAAATGTTCTTATTCAAATAGTTTCACTCCATAATTTATAAAATTGATGCATAAATTATGTATAGCAGTATAGACAAGCTGTTGCCTTGCTCCTATTAGTCGCATCGTGATGTTATATAGCCTGTCTCGATAAATGTACTATACAACAAAGAAAGAATTTTTCAAATTAGACCAGAGGTTCCTGAGATTAGCGCGTTAAAATAAACAAACAAACAAACAAAACCCCTCAGCTTTATAATATTGGTTCAGATAAGCTTATACACATCTTATACATATCGCTATTTATCAAGAAAGGGACACTGTTCAACTACAAGTTAGGTTAAACACCGCAACTAGTATTTTAGCAAGTTCAATTACTGATAACTTTCCAAACTGTAATAAAAATGTGAATAGGATATTATTGAATACGATTAGTATTAGATAGGTCATGTTTATCTTGGCTGCCGACAATTGGGCGCCATACCGATGTTTATGCTATAAAAATGACCGAGTTTTTATATCAGTTTAATTCACAACTGATTATTTTTTGCGACTTCGCCAGTGCTAAAAGCAATGTTGTGGGTGGAAAATCTAGAACAATTTAGATGCAAATTCCAGCATTTTGTAACAATAGTGTCCAACGGTTGAAAACAGGTTTAGACAATTAGCTAAATACTGCTATTATTAAACTTTTTACCGATATTAACTCGTGTATTTAGCCTTTAGAGCATTTATTAAGTTGACATAACAAGGTGACACCTACTGAAAAAGGTACAAGAACATTGATCATACACATTGTGTACGGACAGTATCATCACTTAGAGTGCGTGAGGTGATTTAGGGCGGGGCGTCCGTAGCGACCAATAAAATTACGTTTTAGAGTTTGTGTGCGTTACTTCAACACCCCGTCGACGTGGCAGTAATGGTAAAAAAAAACATCGTGTGTAACTGCTCTTATTGGTTTAATGTTCTAAGATTTAGCTCATTCAGCCACCATAGTCACGGGTACGACTGAGCTATAACATGTCCACTGTAATAAATACCGTTAATGTAATAAACTGCTGAGTAAATAAACCCGCTTTAATCTAACTAACATTGGCTAATAAAGACAAACCTAGTCTCGGAGAGTTATCTTGACCCATCATGCATGCATAATATATCAAAGCTTCAAACAAGGTAAACGTTAATCCTGTATAACGTAACTAAATTAAATATTCAAATTAGTAGAATACATTTAACAATAGGACTTTTGTCTTTTGGATTCTTATAAAATTTAAGAACACTTTCTTACAAAGGAAAAAAGAATGATTGGTGTGAAACAGGATATAAAAGAAAAAGGGAAAAAGCAGAGCAGGGATATAACATCTAGCAATAAACTTTGGATGATGACACCAAGTAATAAGGGCAAGAAATTGACGGGAAGTATAGGTACAAGAATTTATAACCTACTAGCTTTGCCCGCGACTCCGTCCGCGTGGAGTTTGGAATTTTGTTTATGTCCTTTCTCAGGGTCTAAAGATTGTCTGTGCCAAATTTCATCAAAATCGGTTGAGAGGTTTAAGCTGGAAAGCGTAACAGACAGACAGACAGAGTTACTTTCGCATTTATAATATTAGTAGGGATTATAGGAAAAAATATGCATTATTTATGCGTATTTCTCAACTATGTAGTGAAGATAATCAACAGAAAAATGTATAAACAATTCTCTTTTGGGAATAAAATCGACATGCGCTAATTGCTACGAGGCAGAAATAAAGGTGAATAAATGATTTTCCATTTGCATGCCCTTTTAACCGCTTAATTCAAACACGTTTGTTGTTTTCAACGCGAGCTTATCATTTGTATGGAATCGATTACCCAATACCTAAAGGAAATTTGATTGATCATTCATTGAATTTTCATTTCAATAAAACGTGTAACATCTCCTAAATGTGTTTGGTATTACGACAAAATATGATGGATCACATGATATCGACAAAATATTAGGACATTTATCATGCTACGTTTCTATCTAGTGATATTACATCAACATTGTTTTTGACTTCATTTGATGCACCTCTATGTTCCATCCTATATCCTTTATTCCTATATGCTATATTCTTTTTTTTTCTACTAACTGAGTGGCATTAGAATCATTTTAAGTCTTTTTTTAAACTAGATTGGTGCTTACTAATCGTACGCCTTGACTTCTTACGGCCTTGTCATTATCCAATCTAGGATATATTATCCCCGTCTATCAGTAAAATATTACTATCTCCTATCAAAGTTTTAATAGAAAATGCTATCGTCAGTAGTTTATTGAAATGCAAAGTCAAATTTTATTGGCTATCTTTAGTAGCGTCGATTGAGGATAGTTAAAATGCTGAATTCTCCGTGTGGTGACGGATTAAGAATACAAGTGTCACCACTCCATCTCCACCCAAGGGTGCTGTAAAAGTCAGCTAAGGGATATTGCACACAGATAACATCCTATGTGAGAGACAGAAAGCTCGAAAATAAACCCTGTGCCAACACGCCTGGTCAGCGCGGCACAGTAGACCATAATCCCTCCCAAAGTGGAGGAGGCCCGTGCCCAACAGTGGGACGAAAATGGGCTGGAGAAGAAAAAGAAAATGCTGAAAACGGGCGTTCGTAACCATAGACATCAATTAATTTCAAGTGAGGTTAATGCATTAAGATTGCTATTAAGATAGCGTATAGGATGGTAAGGGTAGAAGAGACTACAATTTTTATCAAAACTAAATAAATGTTAGTTGACCTTGACAAGGAAGCCATGACGATGAATCATTTCGACAGGTATGTTTACTAGTTGCCGGGTTATTTGGCGCCTACAGGCGATTATCATAGAAATTTGTTTACGCGATAAGGATGACTCACTTTGTATAGCTGGAATAACAAATATTAGTAAATTGAGGGTTTCTTTTTTACATAACAAAGCTACAACTATGTTACACCATTTCTTTATTATGTAAATACCAGCCTTGAATTTTTATGTTATGATAATCCTGATATAAAAAAGAAACCTGTACATAAAAATAAATGTACAGTAATTGTTGTAATGCTAACACTAGATGCCGATCGGACTTTTTAATAATGTCGCAAAGTAAAATCTTTGATCTCCTGTCCTTATCCAGGATAATGGGATAAGGGAAGGAGAATTATGATGACCTAGCAAAAACTCAAAAACTTTGATATTATAAGTTTCTCTCTACGTATATATTATGTATACACTAAATGGTGTTATTACATTAACAATTTTTTGTTATAATTGAAGTAAATAGATAAGTACATATATTACATATATGTGTCAACAGAAGAAATAAAAAAGCGGGTTAAACGAGGCAAAACCCTTCAAGTCGAGCAGGAAACGGAACTAACGAGCAATTTCTCCGCCCGAGTTGAACCACACAACGATTCTGTCAAACATTTAATACATACATCGGTATAACAGAACCAGCGTTACGTTTATATTAACTTTGTTTACTTTTAAATGATAAAAAGCAAAAAATCACCTTTAAAATACAAGAACTAGAAAACTAATAACGAAATTATAAAGATGGAATATTTAGGTAGGTATAAGTTACAAAGCTTAATACGCTCTTTTTAGAGAATTTAATGAAGAATTATAAAAGTCCAGAATCAGTCAGAAGATGTATAAATTTGCATATCTTAAAAGAAGTATTCGCCTATTATTTACGTGATTTGCTTCTAAGCTCACAATTTGTTTTAACCCCCAAGAGTAATGTTATAAATTTAATACAACTAATAACACTACAAAAAAAGCAGTGGTTATGGTTAATACAGTACCTACAAGTTTAAGATGCGATATTAGATATTAATATAATAAAAAACCAATTGAATAGTTCTCATACAAACTCTAAATCTAACAACAAATGTACTACAAGTACGCTCTATTAAGTCTAATCTTCAAAGCTTAAGTTAAAGATGTAGTCAGTCGAGTACCTACTTGATAACGCTCGTAGTTATAATGCCTCGTAAAAGGAAGCCGAAGCACGCACACTTAGCCCGTCTTAAAAGTACTTGTCTCACTGCTATACATTCGAAAGTAATATGAATATTTTATGCACTAAAGAGACCACAATTCAAGCTTTCTCGCTAGAGATCGCCCCCCACAGATACCGCATTACTATAATTAACGGAACGTAACGTATCTATCAATTTATTAATCTGTGTAACGGAATCTTAGAAAATGATTTTCACCCACTTACAGTAGTCGGATCGATCTGAAATTTTGCACACATATTAAGTACCGATGACAATGCAAAAATAAAAAAATATTCAGGATTTTGGAGCATTTTTTTAGTTTTGGAACTAAGTAGATTATTTTGTTAATGATTACACCAACGCGGCAACGTTGGAGGAAGGCACGCTCTGGAAACTCAGAGCGTACCGCACCGTCTCTTACGAGGCGGCGTGTGCTATCGCGGGCAGCCTCCCGTGGGACCTCGAAGGTGGGGGCCTCGCGGAGGTCTACCACCAGAGGGCCCTGATGCGGCAGTCAGGAGTAGAGCCTGTCGCGGAAGAGATTGCTCGCTGGAGGAGCGATTTGCGGGACGATCTCTTCCGGCGATGGAAGGTTGGCGGACCCCTCCGCGAGCAGACGGCTCGCCGAGGCGGTACACCCAGTCTTGAGGGACTGGGTTGAGGCGAGGCATCGGGATCCGACATACCACCTTACCCAGCTCCTCACAGGTCAGGGCTGTTTCGCCAAGTACCTGTGGGAGGTGGTTGGTATTGAGTCAGATCCCGTTTGCCGCAATTATGGAAGTGGGGCCGTGGATACGGCGGAACACACCCTCGCCGTATACGGCCTGGGATATCCAGCGCGCTGCACTCGTCAGTGTGCTGGGTCAGGATTTGTCGCTCTCGGTCGTCGTTTCGTCTCCCGAAAGCCGAAAGCGAACAGTGTTGGGCCGCCGTCGCCTCCTTCGCTAGAGAGGTGATGGCGGCAAAGAGGGAGGCCCTGTGGGAGCGCGAACGCGCTGGCGAAACTTTGACACCCCGCAGGGCCCCGGGCAGGGGGCGCCCCCCCGAAGAGGTGGACGCGCGCGGCGGACTGTTACTCAGAGACCCGCCGCGCCAAACATGATGGGGGGACCTAATGCTCCCCCCATCGGGCTGGGCCCCGGTTAGCGGGACCACCCCTCGCCGGGTCACGGTAAAGCTCAAGGCACCATCATGGCCCGGCAGGGCCAAGCGGAGGAGAAGAAAAAAAAATTAAAAAACGTTGGAGGAAGGCGCGTGTTGGGGGGGTATAGAAAAATGCATTTTTATTGGTCGTAGCAAAATCACATGTCGCGTTCCTATACACGTACTATGTTAACGTAGCACATACATTCAGTGTGCTTTGAACGCCTTATGTGAGGAATCTACTGAGAGTGATCTGTGTTCCCGCTAATGTTAGATTTGCGCGCCACGTTGACATAATATTTTATCATCACTTTAGCTGTGAAATTTCAAGAACCTTTTAGTATAAAGAATTTAACAGCGAATGTTTTTCTAAACTACCGTTAGTCTTATGTTTTCTCCTTGGCTTTCAAAACATTACCAAAAAATTATAACGTTTTGTAGAACACGAACGTATAATGTTTATTATTACTTTAGAAAAGAATTTATTTATACAAAAATGATTCAAACTTATTACATTCGCACTTTATAACGAATTTGAAGGATATTAAAACATGCTCAAATAAAACGTCCTAGTTCTATTATAATTTTTAATATGTACGCAAGCGACACACGTTGAAAGAAGTATGTTTACAAACTTTATTAATTTTACAAAACATACAAACATAAATTTTGGACGCATATTTTTACGAGATTAAGAGTATTTACGAAATATGTTATTCAAGAATTAGAAAGAGGAAAATAATGAGAAAAATATTTAACATTAAATTAAAATTGAAAAATAAAGACAGACTGATCGAACTGTAGGTAAGCACTAAGACCGGATTTTGGAACTTCGAAACCATAAGTTGTGAAAGTGAAAAAGATGTGCGAAATTTTGTATGAAAGATCCAAATGTTTTACGATAAATTGAAATAAAATCCATGTTAAAACAAAGCAACAAGAACAAGGCCAGTGTTTATCTTTACTTATTATAAAACAAAGTTGTTATTTTTGTATGTATATCTCTATGTGAGCTTATATCTTCAAAACTACGGAATGGATTTTAATGCGGTTTTTCTAATAGATAGAGTGGTTTAAGAGGATGTTTTTACATGCTTTATATTAGCTTCACTTGTATGTTTGTTTGTATGTTTGTTTGTACTCGTATGTTTGTATGTTTGTAACCGACTCCTTTGGACGCTATTTTGACCCACTTTAAACGGTCAGATTCTATTCAAATTTTGCACAACTGTCAAAGACCGATGACAATGCAATAATTCGATTAAATAAAGCGTGTTTTTTAGTTTTTTTAAACTATTATTTATTTTTTGTATAATTTGTAAGGATTTAGGTACTATATTCCACGCTTCGAAGTTACTGGCAACAGCTAGTAAATGAATAATATGTAACGATGATGTTAATTAGTAGGCGAAGATTTGTGGCATATTATAATGGAGAATGTCTGTGAATATAGTCTCACTTGAGTCGCATGTTATCAGGCACAAGATTTTGGCAAACGTTGCGGTTTACAACAGCTGAGTGTTCTTAGGCCTAAAATCTTATGCCTTTGTTTGGCTAATGTAAGTATATTATATTAGTAGTAGAATACTAACGCCTCACTAATATTTAGAGGTTACATACAATAACCATAATGAAAAGTGTTTTTTTTTAATTGCAGAGCTATGGTTTGCAAAATAACTCCACTAAATGTTGAAAGAGAACTCCAAATGCGAAATCACTTAGAATATTGTCGATGCTTAAGCCACCAAAACCTTGCAGCTTACTGGATTTCAAGATGTCCATTTGTCTATTGAAAGACCCCACAGTATAAGAGCAAGATCCAGGACATTATTTCACTTTTGTGATGACAGAGAGATGAGTTGCTCAAATTTTTTCAATGACACAATAGTGGAGATAACTTTTAAAGCATTTAAGTTAACTGTAGAATAGCACAATATAAATACTAATCATGAGATATAAAAAAGTAATCTAGGCGGTTTACTAAAGGTCTATAAAGTCAATTACCAGGGTCGCGCACGAAGCTGTAAATCTATAAAGTACACGTCTACAGATTGACCTTGTCAGTATTGTTTTGGTGTTAACCGTATATATAAAGCCGTGTATATATACACGCAGTATATCCAATCGCATATAACAAAATAAGTTAGTAGTTTTCTTTCAATTTAATTGCCTTAGAGTGGCCGTACATTAAATGGCCCAGAAGAAAAGTTCTTGGATACCAGTAGTCTTTCATACGACTAACTTTCTTTGAGCAAATGATAACCTATTTAGACTTCGAGTTTTAACATTGGTTTTCAATTATTTCACCCAACTTTAATAAATAAGCAACAGCTGGAAATAAATGTCCAAAATTTCATTATAAAACTGACGATTACAAACTTTTATAGCAGTCGTTTGTTTGTAATATCAATTATAATTTATAAATTTCGGTCTAAAGCTATAGGATTTTGTTTCCAAGTTAATTATTTATTTGTTTTTAAAATATTTCAATATTTCAATTATTGTTTTATTTACTACTGTTACTTATACTTAGCTGTTACTCGCGAGTTCGTACACGTGGAATTTAGAACATTTTTCCTGTTTTTGTAACATTTTTCACTGATGCTTCGCTTCTATTGGTCGAAGCGGGATGATATATAGCCTAAAGCCTTCCTCGATACATCTATTATCCAACACTAAAAGAATTTTTGAAATTGGACCAGCGGTTCATGATATTTGCGCGTTCAAACAAAGAAACTCTCCAGCAAACAACTCCTCTCTAGTAAACAAGTAAAGCACTTGGTAAAAAAATTACAGAATTCAAAGAAATACGATTGTATAACCTACTTAAAGATTTTTCAGTTCTTTGATGCTCACGAATGTGCAGCACTTTAACATTTTCACTACCGGCAGCTTTTATTGACTTGCCCTAGTAAGGGCAGCATAAGTTAGGAACGACGTTAATATTAAAAAACAGTACATCTCTCTCTCTCTCTCTCCAGCCCATTTACATCCCACTGTTGGGCACGTGCCTCTCCACTTTGGGAGGGATTATAGTCTACTGTGCCGCGCTGATCAGGCGTATTGGCACAGGCAGTGGCGTGCACATAAATTTGAAGCAGGGTAGGCTCTTATACTGTAGGTCTCTCGGTACTCTTATAGATTTTTAGCATAGCCACGCGACGGATCTCTAAGTCGGAAACCATGCCAACAGAACAAATTTAAATCTGAATATCCCGAATCAGTCCACACTGTACTAGAATTACTAAACAATAACTACGTACGTACATACATACGTACATGTACGTATGTACATACGTTTCATAACTTTTAACATGAAATTTTCGAGTTACATTGGTGCCTATTCTATGTGCAACCTAAACTTAACTTAACTAAAAAATGAAAATTGATAGCGTCAATAACACAATTCGGCAATGTTAACAGAACTTTTTTTATATAAAAACTGTTTATTATAGACTAACGATTTTAATTAATATAAATGTGTGCAAAAAAATAGCGAAACATTTAAGATACAGCAATAGCTGTTTTCATTTTTTAGTTAATACCTATTATACCGTTGTCCGTCCAGCTACGCGTGGCGCTGATTCGATCGGTACCGCGCTCGCATGTTGTAACAAAAAACCTTTATAGCTTCTTATCTATAATACCTAGAGTGAAGACAAATACTACGAAAAATTACTAGAAGACTACAGATGAAATCTATCTATTTTTTAAGATCTGAAAATTTATTTTAAAGTATTAAAAATGAGAACAGAAGAGGACAGAGGAGAAAACATAACAATTCAAAATATAACTCGATTTTACTCTTAAAACTGTGATATGTATGCTATATGTATACTTAATTATAAAGCACAAATCATCTAGTTTATCTTGATGTATAATAATATTAATAATCTATGAACTCATAAATAAAACTAAACTACTTACGACAATCCGCTGGAACTTCAAAACCACTTGTTTACTAAACACAAAGCGTAAAGTGGACTGAAGATAAAAACTGCCATCTAGTGATTATGGATTGTGAAGTAATTCATCAGCTATCTATTACACAACTTATAGACGCAAAAAATAACGCAATTTGTCCATAGATGTCGGTATATCTAATCGTAACTGACTGTTGATACTCGTTTCGATACGAGGCCTCCAGATGTTTTTCTGTATGGTCATGCTTCTTTGTCGCGGAATGGAAATTATTTAAATCTGAATATCCTGAATCAGTCCACACTGTACTAGAATTACTAAACAATAAGCAAGGGAAACAAAATAATTTATTCGTGTGTACACAACCACATAGCCAGTGTTATACGTTTCATAACTTTTAACATGAAATTTTCTAGTTACGTTACCCTTTTGTTGATTAAGTTGTAACTCGGGTATACATCTACCTATAGACACAATTTGAATTTTTTCACCGAACGACAATTGTGAGAACTTGTTATTTTTAATTTTTAACAAACACACACTATCAACACACATTTCACAATCAAATAACATTTTATAATCAACAAACGGAAATCCATACAATTATTAAATTAAAGAAACTCAATATTAAACAGTTCAATGAATCACATGAAAAAATAAAATGGCCTCCGTCGAACCAAAATATTTCTGCTATATAAATGCATACCTACGTGATTTATTAGACTTCGGTAACGAACAAACGCCGAATACTCGCGAAAACTTCCGATCGCTAACTCATGCGGCATGACATGCCGTACAAAGCGTCTTCAATATGCAAGCCTGTGTGCGTTTGCGAACTGTGCACGGACACCAAAATTTCTACACACATATGAACTCATGGCAGGCGGGCGGCGTGGAGCTTGCTCGCTACGCTAATATTATTCCTTCGCCAAACGCCTGGCAAAAAACAATTTGCAAGCACATATTGGTGCTATTTATGAATTATTAGGTAGGCGTTTTTAAGTTATAATATTTTGTTTAATTAATAGTAAATAAATGAATAAAGTCATCTAAAACATACGAACGTTTTATTAAAATATCTGTGAATGGCAAGTAAAGCAGTGCTTATAAGCTTGTATAGAGCGCACGCCACTGGGCACAGGGAAATCTTTTAAAATATTTATGGATTAACCGGTTAGGTTACATTAACCTTCTATTTGGTAGTAAGCAGGTAAAACTGCGAGATACTGCTTATAGATAAGAATAATACGTTACAGAGAGCGAACGAATCAGAAATTACATTTGAGTATATAGAAAACACAAAGTTAATGTAACAGAACAAACAACTACCTTCGTTAAAGTCAAACTGGAGATGTAGTGTGCGCAAATTGAGTTTCAGTATTGTATAGTTACTTTCAATTATATGTTTCTTTCAATTAGTATTATGTATTTGATGTTGGCCGACTTATTGCCTAACATATCTGAAATTAAAAAAAGGAGACATTTTTATGGAAAATATTAACCTTATTTTCTTTCAAAGAATTCTGTTATATCTGAAAAGGTATTACAGAAGTAATTTATTAATTTTGCCATTGGCTTGCTATGCTCTTACTTAATAAATTTAATTGTAGTGGAAAAAGTGATCAAATGGCAGAGCGACGCTACGGTATTCCGAGGTCGTGGGTTAAAATCCTGCTTGCGGTGATCACTTTTTCCACTGAAATTTAATTTATTAAGGTAGGTATTATAGAATTCTTTGAATACCTCTTTTTACTAAATTGTGGATGAGGCTCGCGTCCAATGAAATAGAGCTACTACGTATACCTATAGGTTTAGAAGATGATATGTTACTTTCAACTAAATAGATCTTCTGTGGAATACTGCTAGAAAGTTGCGATTTATTCTAATCCTCATTTTATGCTAAAATGAGAACGCTACCTTGGCTTAGCCATATTTTTTGCACGCCTCATAACCTTGTAATTTATGTATTCAGACATTTTCATTTGACGCATAATCTCTTGCAATTTTATCTTTGTGATGCAATAATTCAAAATAAAAATTTGTTTTATTTATTGCATACACATTTTGTGTAAACTGGGACAGGTGGACTAAACACATAAATAGACGTAGCAACTATGTAGATTCTTTCGAACCTCTGATATAAGCATAGAGAACTCATAGCTCCTCATAAATAAGAGAAGTGTTCTGGGTGGTGAGGGATTAAGAATACAAGTGTCACCACCCTATTTCTTTCGGCCCAGCAGTGTGATATTAAGGGGCTGGGAAGGTCAGAAAACCTCTTACGGTTAGGCTTTTCCTGCCTACCCAGTCAGGGATCAGGTGTAAGCAACTAAAAGTAAATTGTCTATAACATTTTTAACAATGTCAAGAACTATTATTTGAACAAAACAAAAAATATCAATTATGTTGGAGCCCGTAAATTTATTTAAAACCTTCATTTTGTACAACGTAATATAAATCACTTTAGTTTGTTTAGGCATCTCTTTGCTGAAAAACAAATTTCGAAGCATCAATTATTATTTAGCGTTAGAACGGAAAATTAAAATACTAAGCAGATTTATAATATTTATATACATATTAAAAAAAAATATTAGGTAATTTTTTTAAAGATTTCTTGACGATATCAATGACGATATTCTAATTTCTTTCTTGCATACCGGATACGTTGTATGTATATAGCACTTTACACAGCAGATTACACTGCACATGCTGCTGTCGCATATGAATTACACTTGTAGGTACTTAATAAAGTGATAGATATAGGATAGCTCTTAAAATTGTAATATTTGTAGCTGTTTAGAAATGTGAATATAAATGAATAGAATTTGTCCAACCCTAGCAAAAAGAATTTTGTTCAATGAGTGACTAATTAAACTTTTCTCTGGCGATGTTCCGAATTCAAATAACATTTAAATTAAAAACCATTAAGTATAATATTAACCTGAAGTATTCGATTCTGGCGGTCGGTGTCTCTGTCTGCCATTCCACCAGCATCCACAACAAGGCATTTCGTTCAAAAAACTGTTTAACCTAGTCTCAACATTACAACATGTAGCTTCAAAATCTTACTAAAACATTGTTCAATACCGCACCTATATTAAATAAACAAAGAAAGTCTCAACCGATATTCAAATGACGGTATTTTGAGCGACAGTTTGTTTGCTTTACTGTATTACACGAAAACTTCCTTTTTCCATTATCTGATGAGGAGCTGAACATTTTAATACGATGTTATATTTGCCACTGAAGCGTGTGAATAGGGAATAGTTGATATACAGCGTTGGAAATGACATATTAATAGGCACTTCACTTTACGGATCAGAATCTAGAACGCGTTGTCAGCATTTTCAAGTATAGTACGGGAACACGTCCGCTCTTTGCCGCACTCAGCGCTTGACTGCGGCCTATAAACTAAAACTTTAATATTTTCTGCATGGTGAAAAAATGCAATTTCCTGTCAAGCATTCAGTTAGACTTTAGAGCAATGGTCAAAGTTCAACAAAAAATAAGTTTGTAATAACCCATGGCAGTTCTAGAAACTGAAACAAGGTATACATAAATTTTGTTTATGAGCGAATTTCTTGTGCATTTGTTTCAAATTAAAATGTTAAAATCATATAACGGAACAATAGTTGGATGAAATAAGCTTTTATGCTCTTTTTGGAGAACCCGTTACATTAGGCTTTAGGTGCATGGTAAAAACCTTAGTTTGGAGACAACATTTTAATAGTTTAATTCATACTTATATTATTCCTATACTTTATTGACTTACATTCGTTTTTATGAAACGTTGATGTTTCTACTTTACACTTATAAAATCATTAGGTATTACGTTCAGTAACATTTAATTTTTATTTTATTTATTTTTATTTTATACACAAATATTTTCAGAATAATATGTTTACCCAGAAAGCATTTACATAGCTAATGAATCATTAGCTTATTTAAAGGGTAATGGAAATACCGCGATATTGGTTTCACTAATGGATTACGTCTCTGCTAGTCTACAATATTATAAATTATTCACCGACAAGAATATGATTCATCACAATCAGATTTGACCCAATTTAAAATAGTTTTTTCAACGACTAATAGAGGTACATATTTGGTAAATAAAACTACTTTTCATTTAGACGCGTGTATTTGTTTGTGTGCGCGTGTATTAGCCGTGCAAGTGTTAGAGAATATTACGGTATAATGTTTATAAAAAAATTATATCAAGAATTAAGTTCATTTAAAATCACAATATTTTTTCAAAATTACCTTTAACTTTTTTAATTTGCCTTTTGAAAGAATAAATATTATCAGATATTAAAAAAATACACTCATTATTAGGACCGTATGACGCATATATTGTGATAATTCGGAATTCATCGTGTGAGAGTCCAACTCGTACTTGGTTTTTTGCGGCCATTATTAAAACAAATACCTATTTTTTTAATAATGACTACAAAAAAAAATTGGTCAAGTGCGAGTCGGACTCGCGCACGAAGGGTTCCGTACCATTATCTATGCAACGTAAGGCAACGTTATTAGTATCGAGCAAGAAACGGTAAAAAATCATGTTTGTTGTATGGGAGCCCCCCTTAAATATTTATTTTATTTTATTTTTAGTATTTGTTGTTATAGCGGCAATAGAAATACATCATCTGTGAAAATTTCAACTCTCTAGCTATCACCGTTCTTGAGATACAGCCTGGTGACAGACGGACGGACGGACGGACGGACGGACAGCGAAGTCTCAGTAATAGGGTCCCGTTTTTACCCTTTGGGTACGGAACCCTAAAAAAGATGAAAGTATTTTAACCATAAAAGGATCAATTACGTTAAGCCTATGGACCAGTTCAGAATGTCCTTCGCTTTGTAGATCGTAAATAAATCACTGCTGTTTGTTTAGGAAACTCTTTACAAAAAAAGGGTTTTTACTTTACAATGCAAATATTGGAAACGTGTAAATCTTTATAGAACCTTAACTGACTATTGAAATAGAAAATTAAAAAACAAAATCGGGCTTTTATTGCCTAATGTTCTTCTAGTAGAATGATGGACGCGGGTCTTCGGATACATTTTAATAAACAAGGGTATTTTCAAGGGTTTTTAAGCTTAATTTCCTTGAAATTAGATCTCTAGATATTATGGTTAAGACGGTACGATACCAAATTATGCTCCATACAAAAGTATGGGTATCGTACTTCCGTTTTTTCTTCGCGAAAGTTAAACCGATTTTAATAGTTTTTGCGTTATATTATAGATAAAGAGTATATCTATGCTTGTATCACTTTCTTTTATTCAAAACATAATAACTAAAAGAAATATGACGATACGAAAAACCCACTTATTTCGGTTTTCTTTAGATAAAGTTCTTAGTCTATCACACAAATTTGTTAAAGTTTTACCATAAAAGAAAGTGATAGGAGCATAGATATACTCTTTATTTATAATATAACGCAAAACTATTAAAATCGGTTTAACATTCGCGAAAAAAAAAACGGAAGTACGAAACGTCTTTTTTCAAAGAATTTGTAGGTAAAATCCGCTTCATCTATATTTGTCCCTTTCAGCGCGGCGCGGCGCTCGGAAATAGGGATTAGCAATACCTAAGGCAAATATCTAAATGAGGAGTACAGTACCCTCTTAATAAGAAATCTACTGCACTAAAATTAGGAGGGGCGGCTGGACAGTGAAATCTCAATAATAGAGTCCCGTTTTCCCTTTTGGGAGGAAACCCTAAAAAGAAGGACAAAATTCATTGCTTTTATTACAAAAATCAAGTTTTAATATGCTAATATTCAACATTAAAGCGCCTGTCAATATATATTAACGGTATAGGTTGTATGAAAGGGACAAAACGTTTGATTAAACTCTTATGACTTCTTGATTGGCAATTCACTCGGAGGATAAGATTAAAACGTGCTATCGGCAACATTGTTAGTGTAACAATAACTCTACAATTTACTGGATATGCTCAAAATTTCAAGGAATTTTCTGCTGGTTTTGGAAAAATTTAATAAATTAGGAAGGAAAATACGTTAAAAGTATTATAGCTTCACAAAATACATTTCAAACATAATCTAAAACAGAAATACTTTAGTAAGGAAGATAAACCAGTTTCGCAGCTAAATCGAGTTAATTAACAAACTTGTATCACTTTAAATGAAATATTTCAAACGAATAGCGTGGAAAGGGTGGAATACTTAGAGCATTTATCCAACGAAAGTTGGCATTAGCAAACGACCTCTGCTGTAAAAAGTACGTGAGCAATGTTCATGTCATTGTGTGCGGACACAGTCATCTCTTAAAGTGCGTGTGATAATTTAGGGTAGAGCGTGCGTAGCGAGTAGAGTGACATTTTATTACGTTACTAGCTGTTGCGCGCTAGTCCGTACGCGTAGAGTTTAGAAAAATTCCCCGTTTTTGCAACGTTTTTCACTACTGCTTCGCTTCTATTAGTCACAGCGTGATGTTATATAGCCTATAGCTTTTCTCGATAATTTACTGTCTAACACTGTAAGAATTTTTCAAATCGGACCAGTGGTTCCTGAGATTAGCACGTTCAAACAAACAAGCAAACAAACAAACAAACTCTTCAGCTTTATATGCGTGCGCGTGCGTGCGTTTCGTTTGTGTGCGTTGCCTCGGCACCCAACCGAACTGGCAGAATATTTGACAAAATACACCGTTTGTAACAGCTCCTGTTGGTTTAATGCTTTAAGGTGGAATTGGATCACCAAGTTTATATCATTGGCGTATTTTATTTCAAGAAATGTAATGCTAACAAACATTTTACGTTCACTGAACGATTTATAGACAATGAATTTATACATTAAAACATGATGACGTTTTTAGGCATTTAACAATAAATATATACTCGTTTTGTTTTTACGATTTGGGATCATTTTATTAGTACATTTACTAACAAAAAATATCGTAACATTTTTCTAAGGATAAACGAAAACATGTAAATGCTATCATTGATTTTAATAAGCTGTTTCTAAGAGCTGTTATTTGGTTCAACTTTAAATTCGATATTATGAAATTATCACACTTGAATACGCTCGTTAGTTAGAATTTTTATAATATCAGAGTTGTAATCAATCTTTGCTTACAAAGAGAATAAACAAGAATAACCTACGTAAAATAAAAAAATCCATTGAAGTTCGAGGCAAACGCGAAACTGAGGTGTTACATGAAGTTCGCACCGGTCTTTTTATTGCTTTAAGGACTAAATACTTTTTTATTTAGTATATTCTTATGTTGTTACTCAGAAATACTATTGAGCAATCTTTTGCAAATGCGTACCGATATATTCGTTTGTTTTTGGTCCAGAAATCTAATAACTACAAAAGTTTCTTATTTAATTACTGGCCAGATTTTGTTTAGAGAAGTTTTAGCAATTTCTTCAATGGTATCTTATTAGCTGCTAAGGGCCACATCATTTTATTACGAACAGCAAATTAATCATTTCGAAAAGTTTTGGCCGTGGGAGTATGATTACCATTTACAAGGTTACAAAAGCGAACTTCCTTTGTGAACCCCTAGAAAATAGTGTGGTTTGTAACGATCACTTTACCTCTGAAACAAGTTTTAATTAACATTATTAAACATAGATTAGTTACACTAGCCTCTTAACATAGAAACGAAGTTTTGGTATATTGGCTAATTTTACTAGATACCTCGAAACCTATTCGGCTATACCTCAAATACGCTTAGATTAAAAACAAAAAAAAAACACTTTAAAAATGCTGGCTATTTTTTAGATTAGTGCAATGTTTGTGGGTGAAAAAAAACTTCCAAAGATTCTATTACATACATTAATACACACTGCTTTAAATCGTTGTTCTCGATAATATCAGATCTTACTTGTTTTTACATACATTTCACAGTAAAAGAGCTAAAAACTTTTAAAGTAACTCAATATCTATACTAACGGTGTCCGAATGTTTGACCAAAAGTCATTTGGCAAAACTACACTTGACAAAAAACGTTTGGCAAAACAATGAATTCGCCTATTGATCATTTTACTACTGATCATTTTACAAATGCTTCATTTTGCCAAATGATCAACACTTAAATTAACATTTTATAAATGATTACTTTACAAAACTAGCATTTGGCAACTGAGTTATGAGATAAATCTACAATTGGTCTAAAAATTTGGTATTCTTGTTAAATTGACCACATTTTGCACATTTTTTTGCAAAGCTAGTGCTCTGGATTTTCCTAAAAGAAAACATTATAAGTATTAATCGATATATTTTATTAAATATAGATAGATTGAATGAAAAAAAAAGATATTTTACATTATTTGCAAAATAATTACTTATTCACCCGTTCATCTTTGGACATATATACCCCTTTTATTAGATTGGGTTAGGTTAGGTTAGAACTTTAACCCCAAACGCACGAGCCGAGCGAGCAAAGCGAGCGTGCCGCGGTAAAGTGTGTGAAGTGAAGTGACTTTAGGGCATTTCAGCCTTTAATAAAGATTCATGATGATAATGATACATTTAAAATAATTTACGAAACATATCATTTGGTGAAATGACAAAAAGGTCAATTGATATTCGAATACTTGACACATTTGTCAAGTGTAGTGTTTGCTAATGGATCATTTGCTAAATAAGTTTTTGTAAAATGATACTTTTGTCAAGTGTATTGTTTGCCAAATGATCATTTGGTGAAACGTTGTTTGTCAAATGATCATTTGTCAAAAATTTTTTGATCAATCGTTAAGGAACCTATACTAACATTATAAAGCTGAAGAGTTTATTTGTTTGATCGCGGGAATCTCAGGAACTACTGGTCCGATTTGAGAAAATCTTGTTGGATAGTACATTTATCGAGGAAGTGTTACATAAAATCACTCTGCGGCTAATAAGAGTGACGTATTAGTGAAAAAAGAAGAAAATTTTCTAAATTCCACGAGTAGATATAGAATAATGTGACCCGGTAAGATCCGGTGATAAAAATAACTTTGTCAAAGTAGATCACGAAAACAAAACTTCACCAATTTAATTTCATGACTTTTGATATATTCTGAGTTCCTTCGAATTCGTGTTTATGACAGGACATTTTCATAAAAATATTTAAAGATATCCAGCTATCTTATTAAACTTCTTGTTTTTTCACCATTTTGCCTGCGAAACGGCCGGATCCATCTAATGAAATTTTGTGAGCTAGTATTGACAGAAATTTATAGTAGGTTTAAGCAGCGTTTCCTTCCCACAACCTAAGGGTATGTTAATATTATTGCTTATTATATAAGGAAATTAGAGGTTATTTGCAACGCGTAGAATTTAGGAAACAAAACCTTTATTTGTTTAAGAAAAAAAAAGGAAAAAGTCCATTGAGTAGTTTTATTTATTTACACTTTGATCTTAGGAATTAGGATCTTAGGATCTTGAAAGGCCGAGAAACGATCAGCGTTTTCAAAATTAAACCTTACATAGTGAGATACATACGAAAATAACGACTTTGTTTTATAACAACTAATAAGTGAAGACTAAGTAAACAAAATCTAAAATTAAATTATAGTGGAAAAAGTGATCACCGCAAGCGGGATCTGAACCCATGACCTTGGAATACCGTTCCGTCGCTCTACCTACTGAGCTATTGCGGCCGTGCTAACAGTAACCAATTTCTCCACTACAATGTTACTCGAATGCGTCTACATCGCTAAATCTAAATCCCGCTTGCAGTGATCACTTTTTCCACTATAATTTAATTTATTAAGTAAAAGCATAGCAAGTCAATTGCAAAATTAATAAATTACTTTAGAAACAAAATCGAAGTTTTCACATTAATTTCTCAGTCAAATGACTCGTAAAGAACAATACAGTATTTTAACCTGACATTATTGTTAGGCATCTTGAAGCATAACGACCTGACGAGTTTACTGACATTTTACATAATGCTGTGTTCATTACGCTAATGTTTGTCTCCAAAACAAAGTTGACAGCCATTTAATATACTAACACAAAATATTAAAGAACATTTATCATGTCTGTATACAAAGTGACACGTCTTACCATTTAAGAATATGTTAGCATAGTAAAAACATGTGTTTTGTCACTCATTTGTCGTAAGAAAATTTATACAATTACAATGTTACATAGCACATACAGTGATTTATATAGTTAGGTTTTTTGTTTCTTTTTCTGTAGGTAATAGGTGAAGATCTTAGACTAAGCAATTACAATATTAAGGATATATTATGAAATTGCAGATTAATTTTTAACTAAACACAAAATTACATACACATGCACATATAGATACAGATTTGAATACATAAACACCTAATTAAATTTATGGAACGTTTAAATTCACATCATCATCTACTTAGTTATTTGTTTTAGTAATAGGATTATTCTTGTTAATGTAATAGGTTCGAGTGGAGACGTGGTGTTCTGTATCACAGGTAACACATTACCTATTTCAGACACCAGCGATCCACGACCGAAAGTATATTTAAGTAGTACAAAATCGTTTTGTTTTTTTTCCTCTGTATTTATTATGTAATTTTCGGTTGTGGTGAGAAAATAAATATTTTATTTATTTATATTTAAACATGGTTTGCTCTATCAACGTTCTGCCACACTCGAGAAAATAGGTTGGTGATATTTGCATATTCCTGTTTACCATATTTACGTCATATACATATTTATACTCGTATTTCCAGCCATTACTAAGAAAGAGAGACTTTGACAGACAAACTGACGGACCCCGAAGTGATCCTAAAAGGGTGTTTTGTTAACAAAACCCTAAAAACAATCATCTTCTTTTAGGTATAAAATATAAAGAATTTTAACTTACCGAAGATATAATTTGATCTAGTAAGAATTTTAATAAAAGCAAAGATCATGATCCTCGAATTTTTACATGTGAAGTGAAAGTGCTTCCAACTTCAATATATCTCCTTTCATATGATTTCGCCCTGTTCAAGTATGTAAGCAAATCGTGCCGATTTGAAGAATTTCATCAGAACAGAAGCGTGTAAGGGAGCAAGAAGCATTTACTCTATATCTGAAATTTGGGATTGACTTTTACGGTTTCGTAAAAGTCAATCCCATCCATTGGTTCGTTGCCTTTACCCTCTCTAAAATATCACTTGGTAGAACTGTTCGTGAATTTTATTTCAGGAATGACTATTATTTTGTAGAAAATAGATACTCGTTGTATTTCTCATTATATGTATTTACAAAACTACATCTGGCACGCGACCTACGTACACGTGGAATTTGTAATTGCTTCATACCATTTTGCCGTATCAAAATGTAGCCTATGTCCTTTCTCACACTCTATAATTACGTATCTTCTATAACCAATTTAGGGCTACAGAAAGAACATATACTAGTTTACTCGTAAAATATTATCTCTCTACAATAAACGTTTAAAACCGTTAGTAGCTTATTGAAAATCAAGTAAGGACCAAGGTTTAGATTTGTCTATCTTAGGTAGTGTTGATTGAGGATAGATAAAATAAATATCGAAAACGAAGGTGTCAGTAGTTTTGGCCTGAAAGAAACCTTCCGCATCTACTAATATTATAAAGCTAGAGAGTTTGTTTTTTTGAACGCGTTAACTCAGGAACCGATTTGAAAAATTCTTTTAGTTTTGGATAGGACATGTACCAACGTCTTCGAGAAATTCTGGTAAATAGAACACTAATGTTTCTTGCTGTAGATGATTTTGTCTTCTCCAAATTATGTTGTATTGGCTAACACAAGGTAAAATAACGACAAATATGATAGTACTGTTAACTTTGTTCAGACCACGCAAATATTTGCTCAATAAAAAATATCAAATGTATTACGACTAACAAGATAAATTGAAATAGGTATAGTCACTTTCATATCATGAAAAGCATCAAGTATATGTAGAGAACCAATTATGTATATAACTTTTAGATATCAAAGTAATGGAACTCATTATTGTGTTGTGGATATACTATGATAATATAATTTTATTAGATACAGACAAGATGGCGCCGAAAGCGTCTTTAGGAGTTTATTGGCTCAATAAAAAGGGCCATTTTACGGAGTCTCATGCATCATATTGATGCTAACACTTCCTCAAGTCCTAGGCTCGATGTTATTATGGATTTTTTTTACAAACACAAATATTTATACTGTGCCTTCTACATAAAAAAATTCTGTATATATTCTTTAATTATTATTCCCGGCAAACGTTGTTTTGCCATACCAAAAAAAAGTAAAAAAAATAAATAAAAAAAAATGAACTATAAACCTGACGGAGCTCGAGACCTTTCCAACGAATGCAAAACCGTGGAAATCGGTTCGTGCGTTCTGGAGTTATAGCATCAGGAAGGAAAATCCGACTTATTTTTATATAGTAGATAATGAAAGCCTGCAATTATATAGACATGTAACCGCTAGCTAAATCCGTATAAAGAGGTTTTATTTGAATAAATGAATCACGCAAATATTAGAGAATATTATAAAGCTAGAAACACAAAATATAGATTGTGCCTTCTGACATCAGTACTTATTACTTCTTCGCAAGTCAAGAGTGAAGTTAACAGAGAGTTGTCATTATAATAATGACAACTCTCTGGAAGTTAACAATATCACAAAACATTGTGTTGTAATAAAAAAAAATACGTAATTACATCCCTAATATCTAAATAGCAAACCCCACGTAGCTTTATTAGAAAACTTTCACGGGAATTAGGGATTATCACTTAAGCAGATGTTGTACCACTTTATCTAATTTTATTTAATTAAAGACGAGAATTCAACAAAATATTTTACCTATATCACGTACCTGTTCGGGAACTTTATTAAATATTTTCACACGAATTATAATGTGTAACTAGCTGTTGCCCGCGACTCCGTACGCGTGTAATTTAGGAAAGTTTCATGAAAATCCATCCAGTAGTCTTTACGTGAAAGAACAACAAATATCCTTACATTCATACAATCCAACATTAACCAAACATCCAAATATTAGAGTATGGATAGAAGACCGAGGAAACGTTCGCGTTGCTCGGCCAACAGTTTAAGTATTTTATTTTGTCGCGCGTAATTATAATCTATAAGTATTAAACGTGTAAGCTAACTAGGTATTTAATTTGATAAAAAAGATTACTATATATTACTATAAATATATTATATTACATTTTATAAATATAAATATTACTATAAATAGCTTTTGAAAACACCCTATTGAATTTGATAATTTTTGTGACATTATTATGGGTACAGCGGGTTTCCCTTAAAAGATAGACATATGCCCTCGCGAACTCTTTTGAAGAACTATAGGTAACAAACAATTCCTCCATACATTAGTTTGTTGTACCTCACATAGATAAGGCAGCGTTTTCATTTATAGATCGCACGCGTCCGAGTTTCCCGGCAAATTTAATCATATCTTATCCAATATACAGCAAACCCCAACAAATTATGCAAAAAAGCCATCTTCTTGAACAATTCTATCTATTAAAAAAAACCGCATCAAGATCCGTTGCGTATTTTTGAAGATATAAGCTCACATAGGGACATACAAAAATTACGACTTTGTTTTATAAGAAGTAAAGATAAGAAAAATATGAAATACTTTAGTATCCGTAGAAACAGGAAAAATATGAGGCTGTTCAGCAACAGTACTAAAGTCATCATCATCATCATACTATCACTGCTTTTCCTCTGGGGTAGAGCTAAGACTATAGATGCTACGATCTAAATACATTTCTTTGGGCTTATTTATACTCGTATTATCTAGTTATACACGCACGTGTTGTGAGTAAAGTATAAGTGAATAAGTAATATTAAACATTAATTTATGAATTTTTGCAATTGACTTGCTATGCTTGATCGAGTTGGTGCAAACCGCTCAATAGATGGCGTTGTACACAAAACATCGCACGATGTTTAACTCACATTGAGAAGGTTGTAGTGGAAGATTTGGTAAACATATGCGGGAACCATGATAGCTCAGATGGGAGAGCAACGGAACGGTATTCCGAGGTCGTGGGTTCAAGTCCCGCTCATGGTTATCATTTTTTCCACTATAATTTAGTTTATTAAGTAATATTAAAGTTACAACCACAAAAAGCTCTATAAATATTCACTTCTAAGAACGGTTACAATATCAGATTATATAAAGTAAACAAAACTACATGTAGTTTGTACTCGTACTCATATTTACACATATTTTGGCGCAATAACAGCAGTTTTTCTTAGAATTCTCGCAATAGATTTGCATAATGATTACGAATTAGATACAGTTACTAACAGGATTTACTCCTAAAATAATTGACAAATATTATATAGGTAATACTTCTTCAACAAAAAGAACAACGTCCATGTGGTGACGGATTTCAAAATACAAGTGTCACCACCTCTTTTCCTTCTTAGGGGGCTGTAGAAGTCGGCTTAGGGATATTTACACACATAACTATCTGTAAGAAACAGAAAACTGGAAAATAAACCCTGTATATAATATGTGACTTCCGTGTGGTGACGGATTAAGAATACAAGTGTCACCACCCCATCTCCTCCCAAGGGTGCTGTAAAAGTCAGCTAAGGGATATTACACACAGATAACATCCTCTGTTAGAGATGGAAATCTCGAAACTAAACGCTGTGCCAATACGCCTGGTCAGCGCGGCACAGTAGACCATAATCCCTCCCAAAGTGGAGGAGGCCCGTGCCCAACAGTGGGACGTCAATGGGCTGGAGAGAGAGATATAATATGTATTTAAGTAAATTAAATACATATTTTATGCAATAAATAATTAATTAGATCATAAATATCTCATTAGTTTAATAAATTCACAAATATTTTCGAACTTATAAAATATATATATAGTCCAAATAAATCAGTTTACACAAATATACCAGATAGTGTACTGGCGTTCAATCTTGAAGACACGTAACTTAAGCCTGGCTAAATCGTACTTCATAGACTAATGCTCCATAGGACATATTATACCCGTATAATAGACACACATAGATACACATTTCACACACGCATAGATATGTTAGTGGCTTCAAGCCGGCTGAATGATGTACCCATAGACACTACATTTGGTAAATCTGTGTGAATCCATATTCTACTTAGGGATTGAAATGTACCTACACAAAATTAGAGTATTTTTTTATCTGTTGTTGCAAATATAAAAATCACTTACTTGTATAACATTCATCATTATCTTCAGTGTCGGAATGTGTATCGCTTTGCCTCGACTTTATTGATGAAACACAACAAAACATTTTTGTTTTTCAAATTACCGCAGTGAGTAAGCAGACAGACGACGATCAACTGATCGATGTAGTCAAATTAACAAACAATCAATAAGTCATTAGGATGCAGGACATTGTTACTCGATATAGGCAGCACTGTTGGACGTTATTGTTTTACGTTATTGTTTTAATATGACACAATGTACCACAATATAGGATAGGGCTGCCATCTGTCCAGGTTTGCCTGAATTCATCCTAGTTTGAAGGGAGTCCGTGGACCATTCGGTGGTAGAATGAAGAAAGACTTCGAGAAAAGCCCGGACACTTTTATTATCAGAAAAGATAAATAAAAATCCTAACAAGAGTTTTTACTAACAAAATTTATTTGGATATGTTCTTGTTAATGACAATATTAGTTCAAATTCCCGGGATTTTTACTGTTTTCTTTTCAGTATCAGCAATATGAGTGATGACAGCCCTACTGCGGAGCATCGAAGTAATTAGTAGGATAAATTGTTACATTGTTTATCTTTGTTTTTATAGATATTATCTAAATTGTAAAGCCAGTACAGACAGGCTCTGCAATTTGGTTATAAGTGTTCACAACTGAGATTTTGCTGTCGAGATGATCGTCGTCTTTTTGTCTAAGTAGGTATAGCAATTAAGTAGAAACTCAGAAAAATTTAACACCAAATACGGGATGCAATTTAAAATATATATATAATAGGCAATAATTTAAATGGAGTTCAAAAGAAAGAGATTATTTCAAATAAAATCACTATAAATAAATTAATGGCACTGTAACACTGGAATTTGTAAGAATAAAATATTGTTAAAACTTTCAGTAATTGATAGCAAGTTCTGAAGATACTACCCTAGTTTATAATTCTCTCTCTTTCTCTCCAGCATATTTACGTCCCACTGTTGGGCACGGGCCTCCTCCACTGTAGAAGGGATTATGGTCTACTGTGCCGCGCTGATCAGGCGTATTGGCATAGGGTTTATTTTCGAGATTTCTGTCTCTCACAGAGGGTGTTATTAGTGTGCAATATTCCTTAGCTGACTTTTACAGCGGGATGATGATGAGGAGATGGGGTGGTGACACTTGTATTCTTAATCCGTCACCACACGGAGAATAGTTAGTTAGTTTATAATTAAATGATGTTAACTAAACCGAAGTAGAGCAAAGTTTCACCCAGTTACAATTGAATGTAAGAGTTGAACTTACGGAAAATTGATAATTGGAAATAAAGTTTCGCAAAGATTAGCGTACCATCGTCATTTTGTAATTTATATTTCGATCGACAGAAATTTGAAAGCCGTCGGTAACCAATTAGTAACGTAATTACTTGAAATTTTGGTGTAAGTTTAAATTTTCTTTATTTACCTATTAACAAGAGACTTTGCAAGATTTTCAGAAACTGGTATTGTCTCGGGTTAAGACAGCCTGGTATTCTCTATCCTTTTTGGTTTAAATTTTGTTCTCTTTTGTAACAATAATATCTTTAGTTCGGTTAGTAACATTGAAAAATATGGTTTTTGTGTAGAGACAAGATTCATTAAATTATTTTAAACAGTCTGTCAGTACCTACCAAAAAGACGTAGTTTATTGTTTCATATAAAAATTACTGCTGATTGAGAAAAAGTACTTAAAATAAACTTCCCAATTTTATTTTAAATTAAAATATAATTAGTTTCGTTTCGTTGCCAAATGAGAAACTGCTTATATTTTGTTTACTTACGCAATTCTATCACTCCTTAGAAAACATATTTAAGAAATAAATAAAAGTTATGATACAAAATTAGATAAAGATCAGCGTGTAATTTCTCATGCAAATATAAATTACCGTTGGCTTACACAGCGAAACTACTTGACTAACAAGACCCAAAAGTTTTATTAGTTCGGTCAACTGAGTTACTGATAACCACAGAATCTTGCTACTATTGACCATAAACCAAAGATAAAATTAACCTATTATACCAAAGATTATACTGAATTTCATAAGTTAGTAACAAGTTTAATTATAACTTGCATTGTTAAATTAATAGTGCTGATATCAAAACGAGATTTCACTCATCTAACCTGTGTGACTTTTAATGTTCTACAATTTATCTGCCATCTATTATAATCCATCCCAGAGTTCGAAATGATAGTTGACAGTTGCTAATATCAAACTTGAAAATAATGTAGCCACATTTTTGGCAATAGTGTTGGCCAACCATAATTTTTTTATCCCGGTTATTACCGATTATTCGAACCGACCAGAGATGTCGTACTAGCTATTGCCTGCGAAGTCGTACGCGTGAAATTGGGAATCACTGCTTTGTATAATATAACATAAAGTAAAATAAACATGTCTTCAAAAACAAACAAGCTTAAAAATTCGCCATTTTACGATTAGTCATTATTTATATTATTTATATTGATTCTCGTTGTACTGTTCTATGATTCTGGCGAGCATAGCACCATGCTGAACTCTAGTAAGGTTATTATTTTGTTCGCGTGAGTGAGTTTGTACGCGCACATCCTAGAAATAAAGTAATACAGATTCATACGACCAGTGCAACCCTGCACTGGTCGTATGAATCCGTAAAAATAGTTAACTTTAATTAATTTACATAATTATATAAGTCTGCTAAAGATTACGTATAGTTTTTTGTTTAATAACGGTTGGAGGACATCACTATTTTAAAAGTGTAATTACCTACCTAGCAACACAGTAAACGTCAAATAACATTTGGAACTCTGGGATAAGCTATAGATATGCCTCGTAACATCTATACTAATAAGCTGAAAAGTTTATTTGTTTGAACGCATAAATCTCAGGAACCGCTACATCTGGTCCGATTTGAAAAATTCCTTCAGTGTTGGATAGTACACTTATCAAGGAAGCCAGGCTTTATAAAATGACGCTACGACCATTAGGAACGACGCACCATTGAAAAATGTTGTAAGCTAAAAAACTGCAAGAGCTTATTTTATATAACTTTGTAAAGACACAACATAATATTTGAAATATAATAATTAACTTTCATGATTAATAAAATTCAAGTTCCCTTAGAGTCCTATTGTAAATTATTTGAATAGCAAAGAAAGGCATACGCAGACATCACAGACATGAATCTTCTAAAGACAGTATCGCTGTTTTGCCATCTTTATTCTATTTATCTCATTATATACATTTCAATACAATGCAGACAACGTTCCCGGAATGAGAAAAGTCAACATAATTGAATATCAAACTCCTTAAAATATCAGTTACCATTAAGCCCAGGGACCTCTAAAAATACCTTCAATTTGTAGACCGTAAATAAATCACTTTTGTATGTTTAGGTTTCTATAAATACCAACAAAAAAAGAATAATTGCTTTGCAGAGTTCGGATGCGAACTCAAATACTTAGTGGGTTTGTACAATATTGAAATTTTACTGGTTTCTCTTGGGTTGAATTAGGTTTTAGATACTATTAAGGACCCTTTACAATTTAGTATTAGTTTAGTATTAGATAGTTTAATCATCTGTTGTATTTCTGAACTTTAAGAGTTACCTTCCAGTCTTAATAATATTAATAACAAAGACGCCGCCTCTATCCTAGAGATAACTGTCGGATTAGTTTCAATATTATATATGTTTGGTAATCAACTATTCTAACAGGTAATGCTTGCCACATAAATTAGTGCTTTAGAGACCATTACTTGACAGAATGTAAAGGCTTTTATAAGACATTTCAGCGATGACCTCTTTCATACACATTTCAAAATCATTTTCACACATTTTACATTTCATAAATTTTACATTAACATTTTCTTATTTCAAAATCTAAATATCGAACACCGCTCTAACGATTTGAAAAGTTTGCACGGATTAGAGGGCGTTTAATTAATCGATCTGGTTTTCATTTCAAAAAAATATTTCTAAATTAAATATGGGGATACTAAAGAGTAGAAATAATTATGTCATTAAAGCTTTTATTCTACAGTACCCAATCCATCGTTGCATCGACGCAATTAAGATAAACGTTAAACGGTTAAGAACATTCAGGATTTGTCGATCAAAATGTTCGATGTAATAATAAGCGAAACTAGACATGCATTGATTGGACGACCTTTCCAAACGCCCCGAGTCGATTGCTAGGGTAGTTTTCCACAACATTTATGTAGCGATGAATGAATAAATTGATTCTTTTCATCAGTGCTTACTTAAGATTGTATTATAGGGTAATAACACAACAGTGTTTTGTGAAACAAGGCTAATAATTACTTTAATTGGCCAGTTAAGTTGCTCAATCACAGAAACATATTTTATTTGTTGTACTAATACAATAGAAAATGTATAGAAGTATTCGTATAATATTGTATTATATACCCATGTGAAATGAAAATCTCTGAAAGTGAGACTTATAGTTCTTTTATTACGTTTGTCAGAGAAGCTTATAAATGGTTTGCGATGATATGTCTTAGTAGTTGCTACTACACTTCAAACAGATAAAGAAACGAAATCGGATTACATGAACATTGTGAATTTAGCAGAATAAGAACACGCTAGCTCTCTATAACATATACATATTCAACGCTTTACTTCCAAAAATGAATCGTTTATGAGCATTTTATAAGTGCTGAAAACACGGTAAATACATACTGGTATTTATTTACGTTTCTACAGAAGTCAAAATAAAATTTAATGAGCTCCGTTAAAAATTCACTAACTGTTAGAATAAAACTCATGATATTTTGCTTTAGGAAATTATTTTCTAATTTTAAAGTCTGCATCACCATTCTTTTCTATAAAAACAGCGATAATTGGAGCGCCCTAGATAACCTATAGTCTACTCATAGGAGCCCCGTTATTCTGAAGGGCCCACGGCCTCCTATAGATGAAAATCGGGCCAGTATAGGAACATTATTGTCTACAAGGGAAGCTATATTCGATTGCATTGAACGTTTCAGTGATTTATGGATCAAAGTGAAATGTAGGCACTTTGTTAGTAGATAGTGAGCTATCTCAAGCAACTAACATAGCTTAGTCTACGTAGTAGGGTATACGTTTTAGTCGCATACCTGTTTCCGTTCAAATAAGAATGGATAATTCTCGTTCATTTTGAGTGAACTAAGATGAGTGTTAACTACTTAAATGGTATCTGTTATTGTTTTAATCTTTTTGTGGGTATTTTCTATCACTAATCAATTTCTTTTCTTTCTTTTCTTATACATGATAAATTTACCGTTTACAAGTTTTGTTTTCTTATACCTACACGTAGTAACAAGGCTGTTTAATTCGACACTTAGTTTGTGATATGTATTAAATATGTAATTATATTTATGATTTGTGTAAACGTACCTACTAACTATAACAAAGTACGAAGTTGATACTTAAATAAAATATTGGAGTTATACTTATAAATATACATTTATAGAAACTGCAAGTTTAAGATGAATAGATAAAGTTCTACAATACTTTCTTACTTCAAGTTTTGTTTTATAAGAAAATTCTCAATGTTATGAAGAAGGGGGAATACATAGCGAGCGATAAGCTCAGTTTAGAAGATATACTTGCTAATGTATTATATGAATCTTTGGGAAAAACAATTTGTAGATTGAATTTCTAACATTGCTTCTTTTATAAATCTCTAATCGAATTTGCTAAATAAAAAATCCGATCAAGTACAAGTTAGACTTGCACACGAAAGATTCTGGGACCGTTATTATCACAATATATTCGTCATAACATAAATAACGCGAAGCCAAATAACGACATAAGGACAAGAGAATGATGATGATGAGTATGCTGTAGCATCAAATTAGAGATCAAGAACTAAAAATTTTTAGTTCTCTAGCTATCACCCATCTCCTCCGAAGGGTGCTGTAAAAGTCAGCGCGGCACAGTAGACCATAATCCCTCCTATAGTGGAGGAGGCCCGTGCCCAACAGTGGGACGTAAATGGGCTGGAGAGAGAGCTATCACCGTTCCCGAGATATAGCCTGGTGACAGACGGTCACGGTCAACAGCGAAGTCTCAATAATAGGGGCCCCGTTTTATCTTTTGGTAGAGAACCCTAAAAAAAAGAGCACAGATTTAAAAGTATCAATTACGTTTACGCCTAGAGGCTTGTTTAAAAACTTCCTTAATTATGTAAGCCGTAAATGAATCACTGTTGTTTGTGTAAGGTACTACTCTTTCAAAGAAGTTTGTTTATTTTCTTAAGACAAATATTAAAAAATAAATTATTACAGAGCTCGGATGTTATCTTCAAGGCTATATTCAATGATAAAACAATTACGACGGATACTGTTTAAGTTTTTTCTGGTTATAACTTTTTCCGGCGGCTTCGTATGCCTGAAATTTCGAATACTTACTAATGTAATATAGACATAATTTTAATGCTAATCTCGGAGACTGTAGCTTCAAATGTGAGAAAAAAATTTAAGGATTGATCCATTATTTTAATAGTTTATCTTCTACATGAATATTATGTATAAACCATACCTCTTGTATTCTAAATAAACTAGAAAAATATTAGATTTTTGAGTATTCAATTGAAAAAGGTTTTTGAAGAAAATAGAAAATGTATTACATTTTAGAACGAATGAATGAATCCTGAATTTAAAAGCTTTAGAGACAATGTCAAACCCACAGAGAGCCTTTAATATATTTTAGTATTATCGTACAATAGCTATAGGTTCTAAAGATAAGGTCTAACGACATAATGGCCTTTACGGCTTAGAACATTGAATGAAAATGGCATATCACTGTACTTAATCACTTCGCTAACGTCTGTTCAGGTGCGCAGTAATATAGATATAATGAATGGTTTAATTTTCCATCCCCGTCTTATCTTCTGGAAATGTGTAAAATGTGTGCACCTGTGCACAAATTTTGGTTCAAGAGTTAAGCATCTTTTTCAAATTGTACAAATGTTTTGGCAACTATTGATATTACGGAAACCAACTTAATACCGTATAAAATAACCTATGAATTTACCCAGATAATACTGATTAAAAACTGAAAAACAGGCTTGAAAATCCTGAATATTTGTTTAAAATCACTGTTTGAGGGTATTTGTAATTTCGTACACCACTACTTGTGGTCAAATATGTGGATAACATCATATACATTTACCCAAATTTTTTGAAATAAAGATTTCATTTCATTTCATAAATTATTGCATTGTCATCGGTCCTTATAATATGTGTGCAAAAGTTCAGATCAATCCAATTACTGTAAGTGGGTGTAAATCACTTTTAATGATTCCGTTACATAGATTATTACATTGATAGATACGTACCAAACTAATAAAAGCATGTTAAAATTAACTGATGGCAACTAGAGTTAAAACCAGGACCAATTCATTAGTGTTGTTATAACATAGTAAAGAACAAAAACAGATTGAACAAACAACAAAGTTGTCACTTCAATACCTATAAGTGCCTTGTATTGTCAGCTACAATGTACCTAAATGAAAAAAAAAACGGCATGAGGATTTTAAATAAAATAATAATTTTCTTAGAAATTTTACTTCCAAAATTATAAGCGCTGTCGTTAGAAGAAAGAAAGACAAATGGCCATAGAAATGTCAGACGAGAAGAAAATATCATTAACCAAATTATTGCTTTATTGAGATTCTACAATTATGTGCTAAATTACAGTCGAGATTTGGTTTGAATATTCTTTTTGAATATATGCTTCGAGATCTGAGAATATGGCAAAATACCTGAAGTACCAGGATCGGGTGGTCTATGTCTCTGTCTGCCATTCCACCAGCATCCACAACAAGGCATGTTGCAGTCTCAAACACACCACTTATTATTCATCTTTATCTCCATATATAATACGATAGTATTATCAAGGTCGCAATCCACTATTGTTCAATACCATTTTTACGAAAATCTCATTCAAGAAAGAATACCTCTGCAAATAAGGCAGATCTAAAGTTTGTGATTTCTTGCTAAATTCACAACTTGTGTTAAAGATTTTAATTAAATTAAGGAATTAGATGCAAATGAAGAGTAAAGGTTTGTTAAAATGAAGAAAGCTATGACACTCCACTTCCCAAGGATAAAACTAAAGCGAATTAGATCGGTATAATCAAGTAGGCGATACGAGAACACACCCGCTCACTATGGAGCTCTGCGCTCAACTGCGGAAACTCAATGAAATCAACGAAGGTTTTTCATTTTCAGCGTCCCGAAAAAAGAAAAGCTTAATCCCGGTGTTTATGTAGGTTTTGCAAGAGTCAAAGTTGAATGAGCACGAGATGATTATTTGTATGAGTAGGCGTTTTATCCCATCTTATGGCTGCTGAATACTTAACACGGATGTAAGTGATATTCACAAAATAATATCTTTGCTAAAATTATACCTTACAACATATAGTTCAGACAGTTTGCTTATATAAGTAGCATTAGAATCGATTTCAAACTACGTTTCGGAATAGACCAAGCATAAATACTTTATTAGGCAGCGCTTTGAGCCAATTTTGTAGCTTTATCTGGTTAATTAACAAACTTGTATCAGTTTTAGTGAACTTTGAATACAAATTATGCATTACTGAAAGCATTCAGCTTTTTAAAGCTTTTTTAAGAGAATAAAGAGATAGCTGGATTCATTGTGTTAGTTTGATTATTCGTTAAATAAATAATACACAGTAAAGGTTTTAGTGTCGTCTGAGATTTGTAGACAACATTTTAGACGACCACTAAATAGGCACAGCTCAAAATAAAATATTAGTACATTAAATGAAACTATTTGTACGTATTCCAAACATATTTTCAGTTATGAGAGAATATAATAATATAGTAAACTACGTATCGAATGAAACATAAATATTTGAGTAGGCAAGCGCTTTAATACTTAGCTTTACCTATTTAATTAACAAACTTGTATCAGTATAAATGGAATATTTGAAGCAATATTGCCAAGAAGGATGATCGCATTAACGCAGTCTATACAGTTTTTTTTCTTTTGAATTATTATATTTTTAATATAAAATGATTTGAGCGGAATGAGAGATTTAATATTGACTGATAAAATATTACCTTATCTTTGTTACCCCTAAAATGAGCCTTTTAATATTCGGAAAACAGGGTGATAATCTAAGTGATATCAGTATTTCATAATATTTATTAACAGTTTTGTCTGGAGAATGAAACTGTTAGAATAAAGTAGTATGCAAATTTGTGCCTACTTATCACTCTGTCTACTGGATTTTCTGTATCCCAAAATATCGATTCGATAGCTTAGGCTTTTAAGTCATGAATAGAATTTAAATAATCAGTAAAAGTATAATGCATAATAGAAAATTGATCTTCACCATCATATTCTGAATTAGAAAAATATTTTTTCAGCAACTCTTTTTTTTTTCATTTTATCTTGCATAATTATATCAAAAATCCACAAAAGATGTGAGGCAAAATCTTTTTGAACTGTTAAAGATAAGATGTGTAATAATAGGGTATGCTTAGAGTATTTCTTAGAGTATATAGAGAGATATTTCTTTTGTAACATCAGTTTTCTTTTTGTCCCACCATTGGATTTCTTTTGATAAGACTGATCCTGTTATTACAGTATATTAATCCCAGTCAAAAGAAGGCATATTATATAAGTTTAACATGTGTTATAGTCTATCCAAATATGTAAGTAGTTAGTTTATGGCGATGTTTCTGTAGCAGTGCATTCGTGGCATAGGATTTCCCGGATAGACATTTTTAGTTATTTATTAGTTACATTATTTATAATAATAGTTACTGTTAAATATAGTTACTGTATTTATAATATAGATAATAATTATTAAAAAAAAAAATTTGGTAAAGGCAGTTTTGTTTTATAATAGTTACCTAAGTTTAACACTTCCGTCGAAACGGAAATCAAATGAAAGAGCGACTAAACAATATTAACGTTGAAGCGAATCTTGCTAATATTGTATAGACAGGCACACGCTAAAGATGGTTACAAAATGGGACTGTATGCTTACTAAATAGAGTTGACAACGGATAATATCGACTGACAAACTAAACTTTAAGCCCAAAACTGGGCAGCTAAACTATATTCCTATTTGAGTGCTTTTTGTGAAATCGTACCAGCAAATAGCATTGATAGTTACGCCTTCTTAATTAAAGATCACCATACAACTATGATTACTTTAGTCAGACGTATACAGCAAAGAATTGTAGAACAATCAATACTCGTTTATTCCCTAAGCTCTACTTGTAGTACTTGTCGTATCTTCCCGCTTTCCAACCCCTAAAACATCCGTTCACACTTACGAAATATTCATATACCTACATGTATTATTGGTATATTGTTCAAACTACAGTAGCTAAATGGAACTTAAAACAATCAGCATTTATAGTTGCAGTAAATAAGTTCTAAATTTCTAAAATAGACTTCTGTTAGCTACATTAAACTTACACTCCTTACTAATTTATAAATGCAAAAAAGATGATGTGAATAATTTAATGTTTTCTAAGATGTAGAGTGTGTGAGATTAAATTATTATGTTTTGATTCGATTATTATTATTTTTTTATATATTGCCAAAAAAACTCAAGAAAATGCCTTTAGTTGGAATTTTAGGCATTTTCTAGCGGAGCTAACACGTCCAATGCAAAATTGCTAGAACATTATATTAATTGCCAACAACATAAGTGTTTTATGTTCTCATAACGTGTTTATCACCTAATAAAAATATTATACAAACTAGCAATAGTGACAGAAATATATTTTATATTTAGCACTTACAACATAAAGGCTTATATGACTTTCGTCAGTAACATATAAGAACAATGTAAAATCGTCACCACTGATCTTAAATCATAAGCCTTTAAATAAGTATTTACCCACAATAAACTCGTCTGGATTACTGAATGTAGTTTTATGCCGTTTTTACTGTCAAAGTCAAACTAAGCAAATTTTTTGTCCTTAATTCACCTACTTCACACACTTGCATTTCAATATGCTTCTGATAATAGCATTCTTTATTGAAAATTTGACAAGAGATAGAAATATATTACTGATAAACGAGGATTACAATCTAGCCGTAATCGTAGATTAGTTATTGATAATGGCCGTTATTCTAGTTATGTAAATGTCGTCTCACATACCTTATGAATACTTATGATACTTTAAAATAATAAATAATAAATGAATGTCTTATGTCTTACTATCACTCACACTTTTTAAGACCTACAGGTCTTAAAAAGTGTGAGTGATAGTAAGACATAAGATGTAAGGATGACCCAGGTTTCGAGCATGCTTTCTGCTCAGCAATAAGGGCGAAACCGCGGAGATGTCAGCACACTACGCTTGCTCGACAAACATCGGGAATGCTCACGACCTGGGTCAAGATCAACGGTCCCGAAATTGCGAGTCGATAAAATACTGAGGTCGTAAATTTATCTGATATTGGTTTAAATTAAATTTATATCTATTTCCGTCAACCGGTAATAACCACTTACCTGTAGCAGATCCGGAATTAACTAGAGTTTTATTCGATCCATCTTGAACATTTAAAGGTGTGGGTTTCGGGTTAGGATTAGGCAAGGAGTTCGCTGAAGATTGTGTGGTACTTTTCAAACGTGGCGATGATGGCAACGACATAGGTGATGATAATTTCAATGGTGATGTTGGAGTACCCAATTGGGAAGGAAGTGATAATTTAGATTCAGAAGTAGAAATTGTAGTTTTGATTGATATATCATCTTTCTCTTCCAAATCAGGAGTGCACAGGACTGTGGGTAGTGATATTTTCAATGGAGTCTTTGATGTGTCTTCTACTTCTGTAGAGTCTGCCATTTTATTCTGAAACCAATACAAATACTTCCTTTAGTTGTGTTGCCGTGCATATTTGTAATCTACCTCTTCTTCAACGATTGGGTGCCAAAATATTTAGGCATAACTGGAAGATATAACTACAAAAAAATTTTCTTTTCGGTTAGACGGGCCTCGTGGTGGAGTGGTTTATATAACGGACTGCTGATCATGAGGTCTCGGGTTCGATTCCCGGTCAGGACAATCATTTGTGTGATGTTTTTAATTATCATACAAATGTTTGTACTGCGTCTGGGTGTTTACTATGTATTATAAGTATGTATTTACAAAAGAAAAGTAGTTTCTGTATTATATCCGTATTATGGTACCCATAACACAAGCATAATAAGCTTAGCTTGGGACCAGAGGACGTTGTGTAAAATGTCTTTAAAAAAAAAAAAGATTGTGGTATATTCTAGTTATCACAACAAAGTCAAACTTAAACTAGCGAGTTTCAATAATTTATTATAGTACTGCTATACTAGCTTTATGAAATAAAACCGGTCAAGTACGAGTTGTATTTGAACATGAAGGGGGTTATCATGATATACATTCGTCTTACCGACCCCAAATAACAAGAAATAACGGGATCACAAGCAAGGGGTTAAGGGCAGGAAATGATGATGATGATGAGTATTTGTTGCTGTAACATTAACTAACGTACACAAACTGTGGATTTTTTTAGCTCTCTAGCTCCGTTCCAGAGATACAGCCTGGTGACAGACTGACGGCGAAGACTCAGTAATAGGGTCCCGTTATACCTTTTCGTAAAGAACCCTAAAAATATAAACATAAATTTATCTTTATATATTCTCTAGTATGAGTTCAAAATTAATATCACACATGAACACGTAAAAGTTTTATACGTGACGCATTATGAAAATTGAATTCTGTAATTTAATTAACGAAATAAAGCTTCGAGTGGCGCTATGACCAATTTCTTCTACTAGGTTTTGATTATCTCTTAGGTTTTGATACCGGGTTGGGATACAAATACTTTTTATTTGTATGGAAGAATTATACAAATATTTGTACCTACAAATGTCAAAGCCGCAAATGTAAATGTCCCAAGAATATCTGGGGGCCAAGTCTGCTGTTACTAAAGTCTGCTGTTAGATAATATGTTGTCACAATGATCAGTCACTGATTGCTTAATGGCGAATTTTATCAAGTTTGGTGTCATAATGGAATCATTTTATCATCGGCGAAATTTTATCAAGTTTGTTTTTTGTTTTTATCAATTTAGTTTACTGTTAATTTTTGTCATAATGGCGATTTTGTGAAAGTCTTAGAATTAGCAGACTTGGCCTCCTGGTTTAATTTTGCGATTGAAAATGATTTCTTTTTAATTAACACGCTTTTATTAACTTGGCGTGTATCTATCAATGTATTTATTTATGTAACGGAATCTTTGAAAGTAATTTTTACCCACTTGTAGTAAAATGGAATGATCTGAAGTTATGGACACGTATTATAGATGTAGGAATGTAATAATATAAAATAATATTCAGGATTTTCAAGCAAGTTTTTGAACTAAGAAAATTCTGATACATAAATATGTAGTTAAATAGCAAGGTCACCGTCTAGTTGATCTTTCAGCAAATGACCAAAGCGATTGAAATGACCCTGACAAATCATAAATATAGTCTGGACAGTTTCTACAAACAGCAATAATTGGTCAAGTGCGAGTCGGACTCGCGCACGAAGGGTTCCGTACCATTATCTATGCAACATAAGGCAACGTTATTAGTATCGAGCAAGAAACGGTAAAAAAATCATGTTTGTTGTATGGGAGCCCCCCTTAAATATTTATTTTATTTTATTTTTAGTATTTGTTGTTATAGCGGCAATAGAAATACATCATCTGTGAAAATTTCAACTGTCTAGCTATCACCGTTCTTGAGATACTGGGTACGGAACCCTAAAAATCATGTTTGTTGTATGGGAGCCCCCCTTAAATATTTATTTTATTTTATTTTTAGTATTTGTTGTTATAGCGGCAATAGAAATACATCATCTGTGAAAATTTCAACTGTCTAGCTATCACCGTTCTTGAGATACTGGGTACGGAACCCTAAAATCATGTTTGTTGTATGGGAGCCCCCCTTAAATATTTATTTTATTTTATTTTTAGTATTTGTTGTTATAGCGGCAATAGAAATACATCATCTGTGAAAATTTCAACTCTCTAGCTATCACCGTTCTTGAGATACAGCCTGGTGACAGACGGACGGACGGACGGACGGACGGACGGACGGACGGACGGACGGACAGCGAAGTCTCAGTAATAGGGTCCCGTTTTTACCCTTTGGGTACGGAACCCTAAAATAAAATTGGTCAAGTGCGAGTCGGACTCGCGCACGATGGGTTCCGTACCATTATCTATGCAACATAAGGCAACGTTATTAGTATCGAGCAAGAAACGGTAAAAAAATCATGTTTGTTGTATGGGAGCCCCCCTTAAATATTTATTTTATTTTATTTTTAGTATTTGTTGTTATAGCGGCAATAGAAATACATCATCTGTGAAAATTTCAACTGTCTAGCTATCACCGTTCTTGAGATACTGGGTATGGAACCCTAAAAATCATGTTTGTTGTATGGGAGCCCCCCTTAAATATTTATTTTATTTTATTTTTAGTATTTGTTGTTATAGCGGCAATAGAAATACATCATCTGTGAAAATTTCAACTCTCTAGCTATCACCGTTCTTGAGATACAGCCTGGTGACAGACGGACGGACGGACGGACGGACGGACGGACGGACGGACGGACGGACGGACGGACAGCGAAGTCTCAGTAATAGGGTCCCGTTTTTACCCTTTGGGTACGGAACCCTAAAAACAACAAAGGTGCAATAAATACAGCTTGGAGGTAACGTGGGTCATAAAAATAATTATAGCGCTCTGGCAGAATTTAATATGTATGTAGTAACGTGTCTAAAAACTGGATCCACTGAGGAGAATAATATATTTTATGTAAAACAATGATATCCAAAGAGCAATTAGTATTTTTAATATATATTTATGGACGTGTAAGACCGGTTGGTTATCATATCAATTATCAAACAAACCTAATGATTAAATAGTTCATAAATGAATAACTATCTTAATTAATGATTGTGCAATTATATTATCATTAATAAAGCAATGATAAAATAAGAGATACATACACTTAAGTTTGTATCTATACAGCGGGCCCGCCAGCAACATAATGAATGATATAAATAAAGTTTATAGAAGAAAATATTCTGTACTGGAGGATAACGAGAATATCGCAACGAACACCGATTCGGCTGTCAGGCTTCTCGCAACAGAAAGAGATAGCAAGACCGACGCAGATAATCTCGACTGTTTCGTCACCAGTTCTTTGTAATGAATGAACGAACCAGTGTACTAGTGTACTGTGGAACGAACAGTATCGTGTTATGTTCGTAAACAGGCGTTGTCGAATGTTTCCTGTCGTCACAACTTCAAACATAGTTTGAAATTAAAATATTACTAGTGGAGATTGGATCGATCGTTTACTTACGCGCAGTTTTAAATATAGAACAGTGTTTATAAATTAACATGTGTACAGCAGAGATTACAAACAAACCACTAGGGTTAAAAGTAAGAGTGATCCATGTTATCAGATCAGTATTAGCAAAAGTACTGAGATTTTTCTTTAGCTTATACTATGGAATTGAAGGGGAGAAAATACCGCCGATATATGATGACATACTCAAGCAGCCTGCTATCGAAGTTGCAAAGAAGATACGAAACAAAGAGGTAAATAATCGAATAATAATAATATAATAATAATTTGTATACTACGGCCTAAGATAGAAATAACTTGTGAACTAAAAACCAGCCGAAGCCGCCGAACTATGCATAATTATAATCTATTGCTATCGATGGAATGTAGTTTCTTGTATACTTTGATTTGATGGTTACTTCTGATTTCGTCCATAAATAGCCAATTGATTTCGTTGCAATTATAAGCAAAACACAATCCAAATTATTGATTAAAGCCATTATAACCTAAATAAAATAACATTAAATTTAAATACGATTAACTTTAAATGTGTACCTTAATAATTACCCTAATAAAACTGATATAGTTATTGCCTATTTCAAGAGTATTTTCTATAGCGGGAAGGTAGGTACGTCACAATTTACATAGTCACGCACGATTTAGATGCACAATGCACATGCGACAATTTTATTAATTATTAGCCTTTTAAAGAGTTAAGAGGATACCAAAATAGCTTCGTGCATTTTTCTACGTACGAAGTTTTCATTTTTTCTTTTTTATTTTTTCTTTATATGTTTTTCAAAATATAATCTAGGATCACATAAACTCAGAAACGCGATTGAAAAAAGTTTTCTCGATAGAAAATCTTAGCGAAACAACCTCTCTATATTTTTTTTTTCATTTGTCGGTCTATTATCGCGTACTAACTAATGAAATAACTTTAAAAACATAAGTAACTATTATATATAGAAACACGTAAATCAGAATTAAAATATATTTAGTAGATTTTGAGTAAACAAAAAAAATATCCCTAATTCTTCATTTTCTATACCTACTAGCTGTATTAATATGTACATGTCGACGATAATATTGATGTAGGCCCTTAATATGTTACACGCAAACCAGGCGTGTTGTTTCATTTCGTGTTTTATTTGCTTTAGTTTTACATAATACCGTAAAACAGGGGAATAGATAGATTTTCAATGTTAGCAGCGGTTTTCGTAGTGTTGCCGAATTAATACCTGAATTTCTTAGTGTATTGAACATGATATAGAAACCATTTGAAATTAAACCAAGTAAATCTTTCTGTTCCCCCGCGAATTCTATTCACTCCGTGTTACGGTAGTAAAAGATTTTTAGGGACGCAAGAATTGGTTGATCTTTGAAATTACTGATAACGTAATTGGAATTACTGATTAGCAAAAAATTATCGTTCAATGCTTATGCTTATTTTAATAATATCCTTATTTATGACTGTTTTATAGTAAGTACTAGCTGGTGCCCACAACTTCATTCGTCTGACCTTTTTGCGCAATAACAGAAGCGTTATTTCGCTGAATATAGAATACAAGAAGTTGCCCGCGACTTCATACGCGTGAAATTTTGAAATTAAACCTTTGCAAACAGAAGTTTACCATATTACCCGATAGATGGCGTAGTATGTTTTTTTTTAAATCGCACTATGGTTTGGTTACACACATTAACAATTAAGCTCGTCAAAATTTTTAGTATTTTCCGATTTACGCATTTAAAAAATAGGAAGGATTGTGTACCAAATATCGTTTATCGGCCTAGTAATTCTGGCGTAGAAGAGCGACAGATAGAGTAACTTTCGCATTTATTGGTGATGAATGTGATGATATTTTAGTTAGTTTATTTATATTCTCCATTTTAGATATCTAGTATTTATATCCACAACCATACCTTATCGGTTAGGAAAACGATTAGATTAAGTAATACGAATTGGTCATAGTTATTAAAACATTGTAACTAAATGATGTAAGTGAGAATTAAACACAGAAGATAAGTTTAATAAGTATACATTGAGAATAGGATACACTGACTAAACCAGAAACTGTCTTATCTTAATTCATTTAAAATCTATAAAATTTTAGAGCGTTATAAACTTCTTTAATTTAATTATGTTTTACACGTCTAAATAAATATAACTATTACAGATTCAATGTAGAATAATGATATGCTTGGCTGACTATGACATTATCAGGCTCGACTTCAATTGAGACGACCCAGACGAAAAACTATAAAAAATGTGCTCTCTGGCTTGTATAAAATAAAAATAAAAATTCAGCTTACTAACAGTGGGTTCTGCCATATAGATAATAGACTAAACTAAAATTACTATGTAGTGTACTTAACTATGTAGTATAGTTACTTTGTTTTATTATGAACCTAAGTTAAATCACTTATGAAGCTTGAACGAGTACTCAGAGTTATATTTCTTTTACTTTATTGTGGATTAGAATATTTGATTATTATACCCCAAATATTTCTTACGTCCCACATAAAAACTACAAGTTCGGGCACATGTAACAGACATTTGTTACTGAGTAACAGAGGACGTTGTGTGAATGTTGTTGTCGTTGTCCATGAATATTTAATTATTTATTAAAAAAAAACAATAAAGAAACATTGGTATCGACTCTACGTGTACAACTAAACTTACCTAAAAAATGTTAACAGAACTTTTTTATTGGAAAATCTGTATATTATAGACGAACGATTTTAATTATTAAAAATATGCACAACGAAATAGCCAATTAATCAAAATACGCAATGGTTGTTTTCATTTTTAACACGCTTATATAAGTTTGGTATGTATAAATCTATGTAACGGATTCTTTGAAAGCGATTTTCACCCACTTGCAGTAGTTGGATTGATCTGAAATTTATTAACCTTTATTTATAGAACCAAGTAGATTATTTATCTAAGTAGAATTGGTATTATTGTGCTTCATCCTAAACCGAACTCGAAACCTCGGCCTTCACCTAATGCTGTGTTGAATTTCTGTATAGTCAAGCATGTGACAAGTGATTCTAATTTAATATAATTGGGATTGTTCATAAATTTTGACCTGCTTTTTACATTTTTTTTAGAAAATATAGACTATTTTAAGCAACTTTTTTCAATATTATTGATATAATATTCACTATATAATTTTTGTTTTAAATACTTAAAGATATTATTTTTACTGTTGTGACGTCATCGTTGTACGCAATATGTGTATTGCCTTTTCCTGATAGACTTAAGACAGATTGCAATTCATCTTTTCAAAGTTGCCAAGTTAATATAATAGACCAATTTAAACTCCACCACAGATATATCTCTCTCTCTCTTTCTCCAGCCCATTTACGTCCCACTGCTGGGCACAAGCCTCCTCCACTTTGGGAGGGATTATGGTATACTCTGCCGCGGTGGCCAGGCATATTGACACAGGGTTTATTTTCGAGTTTCGCGCCTCCTACACAGGATGTTATCTATTTGCAACACCCTTAGCTGACTTTTACAGCACCCTTGGGAGGAGATGGGGTGGTGACACTTGTATTCTTAATCCGTCACCACACGGAGAAGTATATCCCTAAGAACGGGCAAATAGAGATCATAATTATGCTTTTTTAGAAAATAATCATTAATATAGCAAATTTTCCGAAAAAAGCTAATGGATCATGATCAGAAACTCTATTCCCCAAAATGGTTTTATAGCTAAGAGTTTAAAAAAAAATATGAACAATGCCAATTTCGTAAATATTTATAAAACACTAGCTGATGCCCGCTACTCCGTACGCGTAGAATTTTAGATCGCCATATGTTTTGTCACCGTTTAAACCTTCCCTAGACTTTCACGATTATTTAAAGACCAAAATCACCAAAATCGGCCCGGCCGTTCTCGAGTTTTAGCGAGACTAACGAACCGCAATTGATTTTTATATATAAGATTGGTAAACATTAGTCTAGCCATCGCAGCATAACCATCTAAAATATCAAAGTGCAAAAATATTATAATTTTTATGTCCGTCTGACGTCATTTCATGTTAATTTGTTAGTAATATAATCAACAAACGGCTAAAGATAAACAGCACTGCATAATTTTCCTCATAATTGAATATATTTTTGTTTTTATACGAGAATAGTATTATAATGTATAATCATAATATTAAATTATAATATAAATTATAATAATATATAATAATATAAATTATAATATATTATAATTATAATATTATAATATATAATAATTGTTTTTATACGAGAATAATCCTACTAATATTATAAAGGCGAAAGTTTGTAAGTATGGATGTATGTATGGATGTTTGTTACTCTTTCACGTAAAAACTACTGAATGGATTTGAATGAAACTTTACCACAATATAGCTTATACATCAGAATAACACATAGGCTACAAATTGGCTGGACCGATTTTGATGAAATTTTATTTTATACAGAATTGTATGGCAAAACAACGTTTGCCGGGGCAGCTATATTATAATAATATTATAATGTATCACAATTCATACGTGATCTTTATTGTATTGTCTTACTCAGATTATATTTGCTTATTTAGTATTTATGCGTCTTGCGCATGACAATGATCAATGTACTTATACAATAAGATAATTATGACGTTATTATTACAAAATACTAAAATTTGTTAAGTAGTTATTCTGCAATGAATCACACTACCATATAATATTAACTAACTGCCCCGGCAAACGTTGTTTTGCCATACAATTCTGTATAAAATAAAATTTCATCAAAATCGGTCCAGCCAATTTGTAGCCTATGTGTTATTCTGATGTATAAGCTATATTGTGGTAAAGTTTCATTCAAATCCATTCAGTAGTTTTTACGTGAAAGAGTAACAAACATCCATACATACATCCATACTTACAAACTTTCACCTTTATAATAGTAGTAGGATTAATACAGACTAAAGGCTACTTTATTCCCGAAAATCGACTACCTAAACTTAAAACTCTTACAGATTTAGATGATGTTTGGATCGAAGCAGACAGCGCTTTAAAGTCTCTGCCTATAATAACCCCATGGGAGAAAGGCGTGATGTTATGATGATGTCAAACTTTAAATTTTACTACAGCGGAGAGCCGCTAGTTCCTATACATTAAAACCCTACAACAAAGATCCTTTCTGGGTTTACAGAAGCCAAGAAAAGATCCCTCTGTTAAACTATTTTTGGGGTTTCGTCTGTACCTACTAAAAACTAAAAACGAAACCTTAATAGGTAGGATCACGTCGGTGTCCGTTTTTTCATCTACATAATGTATAATTTTTGAGCGAGTTCGACATATGCGAAGAAATCAATTAATGGACTACCCTAGAGATATGAAATTCGTCGTAACTTACTTAGCCATAACAAAATAATATACCTATTATATAAAATAACTTATCGATCATGCCTTAAAATTATAATATTTTTTTTTTAAATTATTATCTACTCACTTGAATAATTAAGATATCATACAATAACAATATGAAAAATCTTTACCCTAATGTCCGCTAGATTTTCGCGACATCATTATGATTTTGCCCATTATATAAATCGAAAAAGAACAAAAATATAAACGGTATAGATAAAATAGGCACCAAAAAATATAATATATTGTGGCAAATATTTCAGAGAGAGCGTTTCATGTAGGTAACTAAATAAAATGCTTGAGTTGACTTATTTTGAATAGAACATATGGCTACGTAATACTACGTCTGCGGTTTAGAGTTTTCGACGATGAGATAAAATCTCATTTATTACCAACACAGGCATAGGTACCACACAAAATAAGCAGTGTGCAAATAAAACATAAAAACAAATTATTCTTGCAAATAACTATGTTTATAAACATAATTATGTATTTAGTTTTTATCATAATGTAAGACAACTCGTAAACAGTTTTTAAAAGAGACTTGGAACAGTGTGATTTATTAAAATAAAATAAAAATGGTCGATTAAGGGACTAATTACATTGGCGCGAGAAATAAATTTAAAAGTTTCGTGAATAATCGATGTAGCTGTAGTATGTAGGTATAATATGGGACAATGATTAATATAAGCGAACTTTAGACCGATAGATTAAACAATGGTATTGTTTTATTACGTCAGTAATAAAACAATCAACATGATTCATAATAATTGTCCAATGTCACTGAAAAGTGTCCTATGTGCTACAATAAAGTTAACATTTTGTTCTACGGAAATAAGGAACTTCTAAGGTTGGTGTGATGGTCAGTGGTGATGACAATAACATTGTACGTGTCGGAAACCGCAAAAAAAATACATAAATGAATAGCGCAAATGTTAGAGAAGATTTATTAGACATCACAGTTTAAGACTTCCCTAAAAATAGATGTAGTATATGTTTATAACAAAGCAATATATATAATGGAAAAAGTCACCCGCTATATCAAGCAATAGCACTAAAGGATATAAAACTAGTAAACTCTAGTTGGTTAATTCACTACATCGCCATACCTAATCCATTAACTACTTACTTGAAACTAACACAAGGCGACACAAATTGGTTCTGAACACGAAACGTATAAAATGACGAATAGCCAGCTGTATTAACTATATCTACGTACATACATGACTATAGATATATTTTATAGCAAATACCTAGATCTACTTCAAATTATATTCATCTTTACACTTATAGGACCTTATTAGTTATACGCCGACGATAACTTGAATTCCATCCACGAAAATAACTTTTTCTGCAATTATGCCTACTGTATAATGTATAATGTTCTTGATCCTTCCGATTGGTCATTTATTTTTAATGCATACCTGTCTATCTGTGGAAACGAATAGTCCCAAAACGAGGTAGACGGTTTAAAATACTTCCAGCATAATAAGCAGTAATTCAATCCTTACAGATTACGAGCGTTGAAGTAATAGAAACGTGTATCAGAAGAATTAAAGATGTCAACTCAGCGTTAAATTGTTTCGTCGAGGACCGCTTTGATCTGGCTTTAAAGGAAGGAAAAGACGCTGACGAACTTATAAGAAGTGGTTCTAAAACGATCGCACAGTTAGAAGAGGAATTGCCGTTCTTGGGCGTTCCATTTACAACCAAAGATTGCATCGGTGTCAAAGGTAATCGATTTTATGATTATCATATGCTTCGATTATAGGTACAAAATTCTACTTCGATTCGACCTTGAACCTGTATTTTAGTGCGACGCTTGGTGGCACATAATAGCCATTCGGGAGTACGTTGGCCTTTTGTTCGTTTATTTCTATTGAAATGAGGAATGAAGACACTTCTAGGGCTGTATATTGAAGTAACTTGATATTAGAAATGATTAATATTTTAGATGTTTTTATTATCAGTAGTAACGGTTGCTGACATTATTTTACAAGGGTCTTTACATGTTTTTATTTTCAGTTAACTAAAGTACTAGTAATGCAACAAATGATTGTATGGTACAAACACAAACTTAATTTCACTCCTTGTATACTCGTATATCTCTTTAGCTCCTTGGTAACTCTCCATCCAATGGTGGCCAGAAAGAAATCGATTAATGCGATATGATCGCCAATTATACTGGTTATATATTGGTACCAATTCTACGCGCACAACTAAACTTAACTTAACTAAAAAATGAAATTTGATTGTGTCAATAACACAATTCCGTAATGTTAACGATTCTTTCTTGTTAGCAAATCTGTTTATTATAGATTGACGATTGTAATTAATATAAAATTACACAACAAAACAACCAAATAATCAAGATACAGCAATAGTTGTTTTCATTTTACACGCTTTATATTAGCTTCACTTGTATGTTTGTTTGTATGTTTGTTTGTATGTTTGTATGTTTGTAACCGACTCCTATGGACGCTATTTTGACCCACTTTAAACGGTCAGATTCTATTCAAATTTTGCACACCTGTCAAAGACCGATGACAATGCAATAATTCGATTAAATAAAGCGTGTTTTTTAGTTTTTTTAAACTAGGTATTATTTTAGTTAAGTTAAGTTTAGTTGTGGACGTAGAATCGACACCATTGTAACAAATTATTTATGAAAGTTCCTTGTATCGTTGCGTGAAATAAAGAGTTTTATCTATCTATATATTTAATAGTAATATCGTTGTATACAGAACTCCTTACAAGCTGTAGATTGTATATTTTTCCTATAACTATACGTGCAGATATGACTCAATCCATTTGGCGTAGACACAACTCCGATAAATTGATAAAAAACGTATACCTAACCAATATTTGTACAAATAATAGCCGGCTATTTATTTATATTTAACTGGTTAACCACGATCTTATTGCGTGATACGAAGGTATCGATCACTTGTTTCTTTATTAGTGACGTTCGCGTATTTACTTTTAACTGCTGACGCAAAACGCATAATAATTTGGATCTATATTATTGTTTGTGTGCGTACAATTTGCATGGAATTTTTGAAATAAAAATGACGTTGCCTAGCAATTTTATTCTAGCTATGCTTCATAGAAATTGAGTTAGTCGTTTGAAAGAAAGAAAGATAGACCCCGTTTTCCAATCAGAGCACAATAGCGCATTATGCGGCACAATGCTCAACGTTGAGTGTTCCAATTACAGCATCGCATCGCACAATCGAGCACTCTCAAAAGTGATGCGTGCAATCCATACCAACTTCAGCGACAGAAAATTAACAAGTATTTTTTCTTTAAATTGGCATTATATATTATCGTTAGTAATATTATTTATTGTTAAAAAAAAATTTAAGGCTTTCTTTTCGTCGGAGTTTTCTGGAAATATTCAAAGTTAATTCAAGCTGTGTTAAAAAATAAATAAATATAAGTATGGATGAAGGTATAAACCATGACTTTTTTTATATTCCACACATATAATGTGAATACAATGTTTATTTTAGAATATTTTTTTTTAAACACTGAACTTAGCGCACTTTGCTGGCGCATTTTAAAACTAATTCACGTTCCAATTAAGCGTCAGCATTGTTCAGCATTGTGCGGCACTGAGTCGCATTATGCTCTGCCATTGAAAAACGGGGAGAGTTACCTACACGATAATCAGTTTAGGCGTTTCGAAGTTAGAGATATTTATTTAATCGGGACCTTATCAGATTTACAAAATTTATATTATATCTATTAATTTATGCGTATTCTCAAGTTATTGTATAAATATTATCTAAATAGGTTAGTGGCGTAAATGATAATGATGTGACTTTTTGTCTCTAAATAGATACGGGTTCGTGCTCATAGATATTTTTAATAAATTATGATTAACTAACTGTTGCCCGCAACTTCATACGCGTGGTATTTAGGAACAAAACTTTAACAAATTATACAAAAAAGTATCTTCCTGAACCACTCTATCTATTGAAAAAAAATGCATACAAATCCGATTTGTAGTTTTGAAGATATAAGCTCACATAGAGACATACATATAATTCTTTGTTTTACAAGTAAATATGAAATTTTTATTTTCAGGATTACATCAGACTGCTGGTGTAGTGCTACGTAAAGACCTCATTTGCGAACAAGACAGCGATGTTATTAGGCTATTAAGACAAAAAGGTGCTATCATCATTGGTTTAACTAACGTACCCGAACTTTGCATGTGGTAAGTTAAAATATTTTATATCATACTAGCTGACCCGGCAAACGTTGTTTTGCCATACAAATTTCAGGGGTGGACAACCCTTATCACTTAGGGGTATGAAAAATAGATAGTAGGCGATTCTCAGACCTACTGAATATGCATATAAAGATTCATAAAAATTGGTCAAGCCGTTTCGGAGGATTATGGAAACGAACATTGTGACACGAGAATTTTCATCACCATCATCATAACATCACGCCTTTTCCCCATGGGGGAGGCAGAGACTATAGAGCGCCATCAGCTACGATCCAAACATACTTCCTTGGCTTCATCCACACTCATACATTTGGTCATACATGCTCGACGATTGTAAGTGCTACGCACTTGCCCCTTTTGGAGTATCCCGGCGATGACATCGGAGTATATTTTTCTCGGGCGTCCTCTCCCAGCTGTTGGGAAAGGACGAGAATTTTATATATTAGATTAGGAATTATAAAATACAAGCTATTGCTCGAGAATTCGTACACGCGGAATTTAGAAACAAAATCTTAACAAATTCTACTTATAAACCTTCCTATCTATCAAAAAAGCTGCATCAAAATCCAATGCGTAATTTTAAAGATTTAAGCTCACATAGGGGCATACAAAAAACGACTATATAGATATTTCTTATAAAGAGGACAATTAACTAAATAAATAACTCATTCTAAATTCCATAGATGTCGTTATTCGAAGTTCTTCTCTCTTATTAGATTCTTCGTTCGTATAATACTTAGGTACAAGATAACTAAAATGTTGATCTATCTATTTTCAGGTGGGAGACACATAACCATATACATGGACGGACCAATAATCCATACAATACAACTAGAATAGTCGGAGGATCCTCTGGTGGTGAAGGGTGCTGTCAAGCGGCCGCGGGTAGTATATTTGGTATAGGTAAGTATCATGTCAAATAGTTATTACTTAAATACGACTATGTTTAGTATGATTACTAACAGCCATGTTTATTGAAAGATTAGAGCATTAGTACAACAGGAGTTGACATTGTAAGGCACCTCCCGCCAAAAAAGTTACGAGAACAATGATCATACTCGTTGTAAGTATACGGACATTGTCTTGTCTTAGCCACCAACACATTTAAATTGATACCGATTCTACGAACACAACTAAAGTTAACTAAAAATGAAATTTGATTGTGTCAATAGCATAATTCGGCAAATACGTTGTTTTTACTTTTTAGTTATGTTGTGCACGCAAAATTGGTACCTTATAGAGTTTGTGTGCGTTGCCTCAGGACTTCGCCTACGTGGCAGTATATTTGTCATAAAAAAAACATCGTGTGTAGCTGTTTTTTTTGTTTAATACTCTAAGTTTGAAAGGCATACATATCGTCAATTTATTATTTCAAATGTAATTGGTAGGTATACGATCGCAACATCAACAAGAACTACGCCTATAAAATATTACGCAGCGGTAACCCTTTTCATGGCTGCGTATTAACCGTTAATCTATTGTTGTGTTTTCAGCGTCGGACTGCTCATATAACACCTGGGTATACACCATCATTTGATTTTGAATCCCAGAATTGTGGTCAGCCAGCCGGGCACTTCCGTCTCAATCCGACCCTGAAACTATTAAAACAAATAGTGACAGTGTATTTGCCGTACCTACACCAAAATGTAGTCGATTACAATATCAACAATGTTAATCGTTTCTTGCCTAATGTGACTCATAGAAGATTGTTATCAGCTGCATTCAGTAGCTGCGGTGGAATTTCCTACGAAGTGTGGCCTGCTTAAAATATCATCACCAATGAGACTGTTATTATCTTTGGTATCATGATTGATTACTATCTTAAGCTTAATTTGGGACCAGAGGACGTTATGTAAAATATCCAAGAATATTTAACAGACTCAAGTCATATAGTTTACTAAATACATAGCATTATCGTCTTACTTGCGTTAAGTAAACAACTTAGGAGTTATGTTCGTTATTTCTTTTTTTTATATACATACATATATTCATGGACATTTTACACAACGTCCCCTTCTCCCAAGCTAAGCTTATATGCTTGTGTTATGGGTACCAGAATACGGATAGAATACATATACTACTTTTCTTTTGTAAATACATACTTATAATACATAGAAACAGCCAGACGCAGTACAAACATTTGTATGACAATTATAGGGATCGAACCCACGACCTCTTGATCGGCAGTCCGTTACATGAGGTCGTGGGTTCGATTCCCGCTCGGGACAATACAAATCGCTCATACAAATGTTTGTACTGCGTCTGGTGTTTCTATGTATTACAAATATGTATTCTTAATTGCCAAGAACCATAACCTTCACCAAATAGAGGCTCGTATTAAGTCGCAGGGTCAAGAGAAAGTTGTGTTATTAGATACGGCCCCTACAGTAAGAAAGTTACACAACACTTTAAAGTTATTCTATCTGCCTAGCCCCTAAATCTCTGTCAACTGCCATTTTCTTTTCTTTCTTTACATTTACATGCTTACATGCTCTTTGTTACAGGCTCAGACATAGGAGGTTCAATTCGTATGCCTGCATACTTTAACGGTATCTTTGGTCACAAGCCCAGCAGAAACATCGTGTCTAATCAGGGACAGTATCCTATACCAGAATCAGAGCTATTAAATTCATTTTTGGGTAAGGTTCTGTTAAATAAACATAATATCACGATGTTTGGTTCAACTAACTTTAACTAACGTGTAACTCAAATGTACTATCCCAAAATAGACTATTCCTTCAGAGTGCTGTAAAAGCCAGGTAGGGGAATATTGTACACAGAAAATACTGTGTGAGACAGAAAACTTGGTATTGGAATATGCTTGGCTAACACGGCATAGTAGATCATAATCCCTTCCAAAGCGGAGGAGAGCCGTGCCAAACAATGAGACGTTAATGGCCAGCCCATTAATATGGAGGCGGATATACAGGGTGTGGCGTAAATAGTGGTCCACCGTTCAAGGTTGGATACATCAGGTAGGTACCTACACCATACCAAAATTTGGAACCGGTCCGCCGACTGGTTCCAGAAAAAAAAATATTTTTAATTTTTTTTAAGAAATTCCCATTTTCATTAAGAATTTGATCACAGTTTCAACAAAAAACATTATTTTTGATTTTTTATTCGTGTTTATTCATGCTGAATGTATGAGCTATCATAAAATAAAAAAGATTTGTATTGAAATTGTAGCCTTTACGGGAAAAAGTGATTTCTTCTCAATTCTTAACCTAAATTTTATCGCATCAGTCATGTTCAGGAGCGGTTTTTGAAAAAAAAATGTACTACACTGTTAGTGCCCATGCATTTAAAAATATGCTCATGATGTACTGATTATAAAATGGTATAATAGTACCGCTTTTCAAAAATAGATTTTTTTTTATTGCAATTGTAATTAAAAACGGATAAGTCTTCCTGTTACTATTTTCGCAACATAATATTTAAACAAAAATGTTGTCTTTTTGTTTTTACCCATTTAAATATGGAATTAAATAAAACAAAGTCTCAATCTTACAACTGATATTTGACTCCACGTCTCCAAATAATTCTACATCATGTCGTGTCCTATAAAAAAAGGTCGCTCTGTACCTGAACCATAACAAAAGACCTATTGAAGTGCGCACACTCTTGTAATGCGTAACGTAGCTGGAGTAACTAAACAATAGGATAGTGATAAGGAAAGGATGTAGTTTGTTGTTGTTGTCCCTTTCCTTTCTAGCAATTGAGATCGGAAAGAAATGGTACATAAACAATTAGTACGATCTACGCTCCCGTGCATCGTATACGTTTCGTTTCATTTGTGTTTAACTCCGCTGTTTCTTGCTATTCCCCTGGACTCCGGTTGATTGCCTAAGTGATTTGGACTTGTCGTTTTGGTGACATCTAATAATCATTATGCAAATCAGAGTCCGGTAAACGTAAGCAAACGTTTACCGGACTCTGATTTGCATAACGATTTGGACAAACGTGCAGTGCAGTGATAACAAAAATATCTCAGTATACACCGCGCGAATATGCTGACATGCATTTTATTTACGGAGAATGTGGAGGAGTCGGCAGAGAGGCGGCTCGGCTTTACAGGGAGAGATATCCCGATCGCAGACATCCAGACCACAGGGTGTTTGGGCGAGTCCACAATGCATACACCGAAGGGAGGATACCCGGCTCAGGCGTAGGCGGTGCAAGAGAAGGACGCCCACGGAGACATGCCGATGATCAGGTACTGAATTTGGCAGAACAAGATCCTACAACCTCAGTCCGAGTCTTATCTCGCACAACGGGGATATCTACCAGAACCGTACATCGCATTTTAAAAAGACACGAGCTACATCCCTACCATTATACAAGGGTACAGACTCTGTTACCAAGGGACTATCCTCCGCGAGTGAGATTTTGCAGAGAAATGCTGCGTAGAATACGAGAGGACGAGCAATTTTTTAATAAAATACTTTGGAGTGACGAATCATCTTGCAGAAAAGATGGATATTTAAATTTACACAACTTGCACAGCTGGCAGTTAGAAAATCCGCACGTCATGAGACAAGATCGATCGCAATACCAATTTAAAATAAACCTTTGGGTCGGCATTATTAACGGACAAATAATTGGTCCATTAGAACTGCCAGAAACCTTAACCGCAGAAAGGTATCTTGGGTTCTTACAGACAGATTTACCCGTACTTCTAGAAAGTGTCCCTACAGAGATCCGAGACAGCATGTGGCTACAAAATGATGGCTGTCCCGCTCACTATGCAGTAAGGGTACGAGAGCACCTTAATGTGGCCTATCCAAACAGATGGATAGGGCGGTTAGGCCCAATACTATGGCCACCACGCTCCCCAGACCTTAATCCTTTGGATTTCTTTTATTGGGGATGCTTAAAGGAAGACGTATACAAGGGACCAATAAATAATATTGAAGAATTAAGGACCAGGATTCTGACAGCAGCTGGAAAAATCAATGAAAGCGGGTTTGCTCGACGTCTTAAACGCTCCTTTATTCGACGGTGCAGAGCGTGTATAGCTGCGAATGGGGGCCATTTTGAGCACCGATTGTATTAATCAATAAATAAATAATTATGATGTCAAAGTTGTTTTTTTTTAATACCCTGTCTGTAGTAACTTTTGTGTTCTCATTTGCCAATACAATTACAATAATAATATTGTCGTTGTCACTATGACCAAGTTTACAGTAAGAATGGGCACATAAATAAGGTAGACGAAATTTTTGTTTCAATATTATGTTGCGAAAATGGTAACAGGAAGACTTACTTATTTTCAGTTACAAATGCAGTATTTTTTTTTCTATTTTTGAAAAGCGGTACTATTATACCATTTTATAATCAGTACATCATGAGCATATTTTTAAATGCATGGGCACTAACAGTGTAGTACATTTCTTTTTCAAAAAACGCTCCTGAATATGAGTGATGCGATAAAATTTAGGTTAAGAATTGAGAAGAAATCACTTTTTCTCGTAAAGGCTACAATTTCAATACAAATCTTTATTTTTTTATGATAGCTCATACATTCAACATGAATAAACACGAATAGAAAATCAAAAATAATGTTTTTTGTTGAAACTGTGGTCAAATTCGTAATGAAAATGGGAATTTCTTGAAAAAAATTAAAAATATTTTTTTTTCCGTAACCAGTCGGCGGACCGGTTTAAAATTTTGGTATGGTGTAGGTACCTACCTGATGTACCTAACCCTGAACGGTGGACCACTATTTACGCCACACCCTGTATATTATATTAAGTCACAAGATGCAGTTATTGACAGACTATTAACATGTTTACAGGCATTGGGCCCATGACCAGACACGCTGTCGACTTAAAACCTCTTCTGAAAATTATATCAGGCGATAATGCGAACAAAATTAATCTAGATGAACCGGTGAACATTAAAAATCTCAAGTTTTTCTACCAGTACAGCAATGAAGCGCCAATTGTAGACCCAGTTGATCCCGAAATTAAAGCAGCGTTGAAAAAAGTAACGGAATTCTTAAAGGAACAATACGGTTTAGATGCGGAAGAGAAAAGAATCCCACTGTTACGTAAATCATTACCTATTTGGCTTTCAAACATGAAGACACCGAAAAGGTTCGGACAATTGATTATGGAAAAAGAAAGCAGGGGTAGAATATGTCTAGAAATTGTTAAGAATGTTCTTGGACTTTCACCTAATACTTTAATCGGCCTTATTACTGCTCTGATCGATTATGGAGGTGCTCCAGTTGGGAGCGAGAAGTATAAGCATAATCTGAAGCTACGTGAGCAATTAGAAGAGACTTTTACCAATATGCTTGGCGAAAATGGAGTATTCTTATTCCCTACACACCCAACAACGGCGCCGTATCATAACGAACCTTTAATAAGACCTTTTAACTTTGGATATACTTCAATTATTAATTGTCTAGGTTTACCAGCTACCACTGTGCCTTTAGGATTGAGTCGTGAAGGTTTACCAATCGGAATACAGGTAATAGCCAATTATAATAAAGATAGAATATGTTTGGCTGTTGCCGAGGAATTAGATCGAGCTTTTGGCGGTTGGGTAGAACCTCAAAAATCTCCAGCACAGTCACAGAAATCATAAATGGCCTTTCAATTAATTCGTAAATTAAACGTATTTTATATAAAAATTAAATGTGGTGTCGTGGGACACCAGGTAGGAACGAAGTTCCTTCGGCTAATGTAGAATCGACACAATTTGCAAAAGAAAGAAAGAGAAAGGTATTATACACTACTCGCTTGTGTATACGACTGTCGCGCCTGCGCACGTCTCATTTAACGGTTTTATTCCACGGACTTTTTTCCACGGCCTTTTTTCCACGGTATTTTTCTTACGGTTTTACTATCACATTTTTTTTCAGTTCGGTCGCGCAGCAAAACCCCTATCTCCTCCAAGCCTGCCGTAAGGAACTTCGTTCCAATATATGTATGCATTTATATTATCACAATATTTTATTACTGTTTAAGAGTTGTGTAGCACTGGCGTGTATTTTTCAAAAAATATAGTAATGTTACAAAACTATATTTGTGTATTAAAAATTACTTCTTTTATAACTAGCTTAATGATATTTTTTACACCTAGTTCTAATAGTGATGATTATAGACGACCTGTTTTTGATTGCCTAAAACTAGGTAGGATATTTTCTAACACTTGCGCGACTCATATGTTTAAATAAAACTACTTTTAACGGATTGATACGGTGAGACTGAGCTGCCCAGTCTCACCCGTCTCCGAAATGTCGGGCCAAAATTTAAAACAAATACACGCGTCTAAATAGGTAGGATCAGTGTGACAAGAATATTCTTGCATAATCTCCGTTCACAACATTTTTAGAAGGAAAACTTAAACCTATACCCACAAGACTTGTCAATATAACTATTTAGGAGGTGCACTAAATATCCCACCATCGCGATCGTGGTGCTTATATGGTGGTAGCTAAATATTGGGTTTAAAGACAACGAGTAGGGGTTCCCAAACTTGTTTTGTCTAGTGCCCACAGAGCTTCTTAACCTCTTCCCTTTAGGCTTGCAGAGCCAAAAAAGGGGTGTTATCGCCGACTTTGGGAAAAGCTATCTTAGAGATTTAATCAGGCGGCATTGTCAGTCGTTGATTGTCGTTGACCCCCAACTAAAAAAGTAACGAGCGCTAGCTCATACTGTACAGACAGTGTTGTTTCTTATTGTTTGTGTGTCGATTTTGTGCGTTGCGTGCGCCGCGACCAATAGAATCACGTCCTAGTGTTTATGTGCATTACCACAGCAACCCATTAAAGTTACATCATATTCCACAAAGACATGAGTGACTTTTGTTAATTTCCTCAAGATAGTTACTGCAGAAACAGATTGTATTTAATGACTTCTAAGTATTATTGTAACCAATCAACTGCAATACGTAAAAATATCACAAAATTTTAATTGCTACGCCACCACCACTTCAGAAATAAAAGCAAGCATATTAGTAACAACAATATTTTAATACATAAATAATTTAACAATATACATGATTTAATTTCAACCTAAGCAGTGTTACAAAAATTATGGATAATACTTAGTATTTGCTTTCGTTTGACACTTGGATTGATTTTGACCATCATATCAGTATTGGATATAAGTCCTGTACTGTGAGCATGTTCTGCAATCCTTTCAGTATTACACAGAACATGGATACCACAGTCATAACCATTGGTTTGTTGTAGACATTCCTTGTCAGCAAAATTTATACTACCTACAAAAACAAATAAATAATCAGAATAAAGTAATAAAAAGAATTGTATGTAAAGGGTCTATAAAATATATTGATTACAGTTAAAAAGGTAATAAGGCGTGCGCTAAATCCCGTGCGAGTGCACACTCGTTTATTAATCTATCATAATAATATACAGTTAAAAAGTCTATATAGTTATGATAATTGCATGTATTTATGTTGAAGGTTTAAGAGGATACCAAAATAGCTTCGTGCATTTTTCTATGTACAAAGTTTTCATTGTTTCTTTAGATTGAATGGCTAGAGCTCTAATTTTTAAGCATATGTTTTTTCAATATATGATCTAGGATCGCATAAACTCAGAAACGCGATTGAAAAAGTTTTCTCGATAGAAAATCTTGGCGATACAATTTCTCAAATTTTTTATTTTTTTCATTTGTCGGTCTATTATCGCGTATTAACTAATGAAATAACTTTAAAAACATAGGTAACTATTATGTATAGAAACACGTGGATCAGAATTAAAATATATTTAGTAGATTTTGAGTAAATAGGAAAAGTATCCCTAATTCTTCATTTTCTGTGCCTACTGGCTGTGTTAATATGTACGTGTCGGCGATGATATACGATAATATTGATGTAGGCCCTTAACAAATTAAAGCAATGAGACATACAAGTTAAACGTAGACAAGAGGCGGCCACTCGAGTGAGATTTAGCAGACTTTTTTGTTTTTTATAGTATATGGATGCCCCTTGTTCTGGCAAAATAAATGTCTATGTCCAACAGTGGAGTGATAGATTGGATAGATACTATTTCAATTAAATGTACAATAAATCGGACACTTACCAATTTTGGACAGGTATGGTATTAAGTGACTAGCAAATTCCCAAGCAGCATTATGGTTGTTGAGATGTGAAGAATCGTAATGAAAAAAACTGCATTCCGGTTTTGAATAAACAAGAAGACTCCAGTGTGAGCCTCCGGCCATATCGGGTGAATCATTATCATTGAGCGGGAAAAACACAAACTGTTTCTTGCTTATGTCAAGTGGATCCAGAAACATTTTTATATCACTGGTTGGAACCATTTTTATACATTGTGTCACCTCTGGTGAAACAAACAACAGTTCTTGTGCTGTTTTAAATACCACTTTCTCTAAATATTCAAAATAAAATGATATTATAGTATCATTTAACCAATAATGTCCATTTAAAAGTTGAAGATCTGATTGACGAAGTAATATGTTATGATAGCTTAATACAACAGCTGTCTTTTTGGCCATTTTGAGATTTCACTCACATTCAAGTTTTATAATCTGGTAAACAAGAAAGGAAAGGTAACCAAAATAAATAATATCATGAAAGAAAAATACTCATACATATTGATATAAATTAAATTTCTTCACTTTATTGAACTTATTCAACAGAGTTAATTAGATATTTATAAAAATCCATAGCTAGAGCTTTGGTTAGTGAGATTCACGTTGAATTGTAATAAAAATTAAGTCTGGTGAATTAAGTCAGTTATCAAAGAAAACTAAACAACACGTTTAACAGCATTTGCTTTCTAAACTTATATCTTGTTGAAATGTTATAGGTACCTTATTACATGTCTAGCATTCTAGACAGATAATATATTTTTTGACTGGTTTCTAACAAGAAAACATGGTTATGTGTAGAAAATTGTTTAGTCCAATTCCAAAACATTTATCTAGCTATTGTTGGTTATTTGACGATCACCATAGTCATCTCTCATTACGCACAATGCTCTAGGTGCAAAATACACAGCCAAATGTAATAACTACCTGTACGAGAAGGAGGTCTAGGCGATATATTGTTATTACTTTCTACCAATGTATAAAAATAGAACAAATATAAATTATTGCTTCCGTATAATGTATAGGTACCTATTTTACAAATCCTTTTCCACTGCTTATAAAAACTTTCAAGAATTGCTAAATCAATTCAAAGGTAGACACTCACTGTATCAACGATAAAATTTGATTATTGAGTAAACTTACCACAAACACACCGAGTCCAAATGCATGAATTATAACCGCAATTAATTATTCTCAATATCACCACTAGTACAAAGTAGGTACGTATGTTAATATTGTTTTGTTAAAATTTAATAAAATTTCACACCATTTTCACCACAAATGCAAATACCATTTAGAGATGTCATTAATGTCACTGTCAAGTCTGTCCTTCTGTCACGCACTGACATGACAGCTCCTGCACAGATGACTGCTACTTGCACAGAGCAAGTAGCTGTTTATTGTCGTATTTCTTGGTGGATATTATTATTATTTATTATTTTTTTGTTATTATGCATATTTGCATTATGGTGCAATTGTAAAGTTTTTGGTAGTCTACTATTAATGTCTTGTCATAGCGGTGCCATTACAACTTCATCATTGACTTACAATTGTCAAAGTGACATAAATTGCTAGTCTCGTACACAATTGCTTCAAAATTGCTATTCAATGACTGAAATGTTTCGGTAGTCTGCTATTTTGAATTTGACAGTAATATTTTGAAATTGTCCTGTGTCGACAGATTGCCATAAACAAAAAAAATTGATAGATAGAAATATTAGAAATTGTTCTTTGTAATTTATTGCAATTTCGGATCTCCTAAACTTCACATTGCTTTTTATACTAATAAATAGTATGTACAAATAGATCTAAACGAAGTCTAGCATGATTAAACGTTTAAATTTATTAGTAGTTTTTCGAAAATCACTTCGACTAACGCATTTTTTAAAAACGGCAACACATACATACCATTCTAACACAATTCATAGATAAAAGAGACCGAAAATTCAATGCATAGATAAAAGAATCCAAAGGGAAGCCATCCCTCTTAAATGGACGGAGGGAAAGAAAAAAAAAATTGATAAAAGAGACCGACAATTCTATTACCATTGAACGACCGTTATGAACGCATATAGCAGACTACGGACATTTGACTTCAATTGCAACGGTATCGTGCCGGTATGACAATTGTTACAAAATTAGTAGACTTGAGCACCAGATTTATTTAGACTATGTAGGTACTTCACAGATAAAGTAACTTCCACAGTGTATGTATGGTGCCTTCTGCTCGTGAAATAGTATTCATTCTACGTTCATTCACATAACGTACACCAAATTCCATATTAATAAAAAATATAAATAACAAAATAGAGCCTCAACTCTAGCCCGATACGCCAGCCTCAGCCAGCGTAACGGCCTAGATGTATGAAACCAATTTTACTCGTGGGTTTCTGTTCCGTTAGAATCCGTGGCTCTAGCCACCCTAATTAGAATAAGTCCTGCCGATTTAAACGCAGTAGTACCTAATTTAAAACAGTCTTAACTGGAGTCTAACAAAGAGGATAGATACGCTCTATCCTCTTTTCGTTGTCTTTATCGTTCAAAGTATTATATGCTCAGATTTTTGTGAATCGCGCGAATCGCTCGCGGCAATATCAAACGGATGAGATGTTTGTGTGTGTTCACGTCGAACCAGCGGCGGAGCGCGCGATTTACTCGCGACGTCAGGTAAGTTCAACCAGCGGCCGAACACTTGGTTGGCTATCTAAAAGTGACAAGTTGAATAGAATCCATTCAATAGAAGCTGCTACATCGTTACTTATAATAAATTGTTTCGGTTTATTTAGAATTAAAAGTAACTATTAGCTACATATTAACGATGGGTGATGAATTGCAGGTGTTTGAATTTTTAGAGAGCGACGATGATGAACAAAACACTTGTCGAATGCGAAATAAGATAAATAAAAGTAATGATATTAATATTGAATCCAATATGTAATCAAAGCAGTTGACAGTCATTCTGGTATATCCAAAAAAATCTTGAAGGATGTTCTCTCAAATTACTATATAAAGTATGAAGTTCACCATACCGTACTCTTCTTCATTAATTTCATGCACCAATTCTAATTTTTATCATCTGCCATTTTATTATATGTATATATAGATTTAATATAAATTTTATACCACGTACAATTAGGTTGTGGAATGAACTACCTGCCGAAGTTTTTCCATTGGACTACAGCATGGGGCTCTTCAAAAAAGGGATTAAAAGATTTCTGCAGGGTCGGCGACGCGCGAGTGACACCTCTGGTGTTGCAAGCGTCCATAGGCTACGGTAACTGCTTACCATCAGGCAGGCCGTAAGCTTGTTTGCCACCGTAGTGGTATAAAAAAAAATGTCAAATCGCGCAAACGCCTAGCGGTCAACGTGAACACGAAATCGCCACGTCTCCGCACCCGCACCCGCTACCGCGCCCGCGCCTTTCAACGTGAACAAGTACTTAAGGTCACAGCTCATTAGAGCCACCCAGTATCCACTCCGCATCGCCTCGCCTCGTGCGGTTAGTATTCTTGATGTGGATTTGTATGGGTATGCGCTCACTACAGAAACTCCATAGCGTCACCAGGTCGCCTCCGTCGTAAGCCCTCCACGCGCGGATCGCGGGTGGACCACTCGGTGACAACTCGCTGCTCGCATGCTTGCCTTGCGCTGACTGTGCATCGCCAACGCGCCGGTCCCCACCCTCCCTTCATACCCAGCCTTTCTTTTAAACAACACCAGTGGCCAGCGCAGAGTCCACTAGTTGACCGCGCGACGATTATTAGTGATAACACGGTGTCCACCCGCGGACCACCGTGGCACCGTGGGTGCCGGGTGGCTCTAATGAGCTAAGCCTTTATGCACCTAAGATCCAACAGAAATATTTATGAAAAAAGATTCAAAGAAAAATACCTAAGGTGTATATTAATTTTTAATAACTTATTACCATTTGAATTGTAACAATAAACCAAAATAATCAGCATGTATTTAAATTTGAGCGATAGAGTACTAATAAATTAAAGATGATTACTAACTTAATGAAACAGCCATACTCACCACTTTGTTACAACAAAGTGTATAACAGTTACCTACCTAAAGTGAAAACTACGCTAAGTTTATCTAATACACAATAATAAATAACACGTGTGATACTGATTGGGATAAAGAATAAGAAGCATATTCCAGAATGAGTACTTAATGAAAGATGCTTCTCATTTGAATATATTGTCCTTAGAGCTTCCAAATCACTTAGTAGCTTCCTTAAGGTAGGTTATCAAGTCTGCCCTTTCATTAGCTTTCTTCAAACCCGCAAACACCATCTTAGTACCGGGGATGAACTTCTTAGGGTTCTCCAAATATTCAAATAGATTGTCTTCAGTCCATAAGATACCTGTAAAGAAAAACGCGTGTAAAATTCGTTGACAGTTTCACAATATCGATCGTATCAGATCTACATCAATATCATATCGCACTATTCTGTACCACGCGTACTTGAATTTATGTTTTCAAACAAATATCTTATTGTGACGTAATTAGAACAGACAGACAGGCCATTGCGGAGTTTGTTTAGACGTTCATAAGAACTATCCACATAAAGAAGCCCTTTTTATATACTGTCTTCAGTTTTCGAAGTGCACGCAATTAAACGATGATTCTTGCTACTTTGGGATCCATTCCATTTCATTAATGACAGTGAAATTTTTTTTGAAATCCATCCTGTAATTTCAGTGCCTATTTAAGTCAAACAAACACAGATTAGTAGAGATTATAGCTGGAAAAAGGTTGCACTGGTTGCACATTAATTAATCAAGAAAAAGATATCACCTTTATTTTTGTTGGCGTCTGTAAACGTATATCCAGGTGCTTGCCCAGTCTTGCGGCCAAAGAAGCCATGAAGGTTTGGACCTACTTTGTGCTTGCCACCAGCTTCAACCTATATTTAATAATAATCTATACTATAACAACACCTAATACCTAGGTATAGAGATAAATACCTAGTAATAAAGGGGGATGCTCACAAATATCTAAATATTTTATTGGATGTTTTCTATTTAAAGTAAGTATTTACGGTGTTGTATTTTAACCATATTCTGGTACCCATAATACAAGCAATAAGCTTAGCTTGGGAGCAGAGGATATTGTGTGGAATGTCTGTGGATAATGTAAATGCATAATCGTCTTTCCTTACAGTGTGGCATTGGGCACATCTCTGTACAAAGATCTTCTTTCCATTTTCAGCATTACCAGGCGGTACACCCATATTTGTACTGGAACAACTAAATATTATACTGAATGTTAATAGATATACGTAGAGTTGCCATCACATAAATAGGCGAATCCAGATAAAATGTGGCAAAAATTCCGGACACGCACACAGTGCCGCCACCGTAATGTAGCCATGCCGACACCTCGCTTTTTTTACTGTAGTTATATGTGCCATGTAAAACTTGCTGCAGTGCTGCTCATGGAGTCAATATGAAAAAGGATATTTTTCGACATCTAATAAAATTTTAGATGTGACTATTTGTACGGCTACTGGACGAATAAATTATATATATTCGTACATTTATTCAATTTTTTTTAAATTAAGAATAAATTGGATGTATAGATTCTTTTGGAATGAGTATATTCATACGGATATTATTATTTTTTTATTATTAAATATTTAATATATTACTATTTTTTTTTTTTTTTTTTTTTATACCACTAACGGCTGACGAACAAGCATACGGCCCGCCTGGGCCCTGAGTCGGGTATTTCAACGGTGTCACAACTGTACCATTATTGTACCATTATGGTGCAATAGTAAAGTTTTTGGTAGTCTACTATTAATGTGTCGTCATAACGACTTCATCATTGTCTTACAATTGTCAAAGTGACATAAATTGCTAGTCTCGTACACAACTGCTTCACAATTGCAATTCAATGACTGAAATGTTTCGGTAGTCTGCTATTTTGAATTTGACAGTAATATTTTTAAATTGTCCTGTGTCGACAGATTGCCATAAATAAAAAATAGATAGATAGAAATATTAGAAATTGTTCTTTGTAATTTATTGCAATTTACTAATCTCCTAAACTTCACATTGCTTTTTATACTAATAAATAGTATGTACAAATATATTTAAACGAAGTCTAGCATGAATAAATGTTTAAATTTATTAGTAGTTTTTCGAAAATCACTTCAACTAACGCATTTTTTAAAAACGGCAACACATACATACCATTCTAACACAATCCATAGATAAAAGAGACCGAAAATTCAATGCATAGATAAAAGAGATCGACAATTCTATTACCATTGAAAGACCGTTATGACGGCATATAGCAGACTACGGATATTTGACTTCAATTGCAACGGTATCGTGCCGGTATTGTGCCGGTATGACAATTGTTCCAAAATAGTGGACTTGAGCACCTGATGGTAAGCAGTTACCGTAGCCTATGGACGTTTGCAACACCTGGGCCCTGAGTCGGGTATTTCAACGGTGTCACAACTGTACCATTATTGTACCATTATGGTGCAATAGTAAAGTTTTTGGTAGTCTACTATTAATGTGTCGTCATAACGACTTCATCATTGTCTTACAATTGTCAAAGTGACATAAATTGCTAGTCTCGTACACAACTGCTTCACAATTGCAATTCAATGACTGAAATGTTTCGGTAGTCTGCTATTTTGAATTTGACAGTAATATTTTTAAATTGTCCTGTGTCGACAGATTGCCATAAATAAAAAATAGATAGATAGAAATATTAGAAATTGTTCTTTGTAATTTATTGCAATTTACTAATCTCCTAAACTTCACATTGCTTTTTATACTAATAAATAGTATGTACAAATATATCTAAACGAAGTCTAGCATGATTAAATGTTTAAATTTATTAGTAGTTTTTCGAAAATCACTTCAACTAACGCATTTTTTAAAAACGGCAACACATACATACCATTCTAACACAATCCATAGATAAAAGAGACCGAAAATTCAATGCATAGATAAAAGAGATCGACAATTCTATTACCATTGAAAGACCGTTATGACGGCATATAGCAGACTACGGATATTTGACTTCAATTGCAACGGTATCGTGCCGGTATTGTGCCTGTATGACAATTGTTCCAAAATAGTGGACTTGAGCACCAGGAGTGTCGCTCTCGCGTCGTCGACCCTGTAAGAACCTTTTCACGCCCTTTTTGAAGAGCCCCATGTTGTAGTCCTGTGGGAAAACCACGGCAGGAAGTTCATTCCACAATCTGATCGTGCGCGGGATGAAGTTTCGCTGAAACCGCACAGTACGCGATGGAATCGGTTCTAAGGTGTGAGAATGAACTCGCTGCCGATGGCGAGAGGTGCGATTATAAAAAGAAGCCGTGGGCACCATTTCAAATAATTCCTCAGAACACATCCCATAATACAGGCGATAAAACACGCAAAGGGAGGCAAAGTCTCTCCTCAGACTTAACGGTTCGATATTACCTGTCACATCGAGATCGTCAACAATTCTCGTAGCGCGTCTCTGGATCGAGTCAAATGGCCCAAGCTGGTATTGTGGTGCACCCGCCCAAAGATGGCAGCAGTACTCCATATGGGGCCGGACCTGCGCCTTGTATAAGGTGAGTCTTTGTCCCGAGGTGAAGTACCGCCTTGCCTTGTTCAGTACACCGAGCTTTTTTGACGCCAGCTTGGCCTTGCTTTCCAAATGACAACGGAATTGCACCTCACTGGAGATGTCGACTCCGAGGATCCCGATGTGTTTCGAGATGGTGAGGGATGTGTTCTGGAATTTAGGCGCTACTGTGAATGGAGCTTTCTTAGCGGTAAACGCGCAAGCCTGTGTTTTATTGGGGTTAAACTGGACTAAGTTAAGTCGACCCCACTCGGACACCTTGTCCAGAATATTTTCAGTTTCCAACACAAGTTTACTTCGACCCTCCTCAACAGCGGAACGAGGGATATTGGCATGGCCCGTGTAGGAAGTGTCCCCGGTGCTGTCGTCCGCATAACAACGAATGCCGTCAATTGACAACATATCATTGACATGCAGCAAGAACAACGTTGGGGACAACACGGAGCCTTGCGGGACTCCAGCGTTTATCTTAAACTGTTTAGAGCAGCTCCCGTCTACGACGGCTTTTATGCTTCTGTTAGATAAAAAGCTGGCAACCCATTCGCATAATCCCTCGGGGAGTCCGTAAGATGGCAACTTCCTGAGAAGACTCCGGTGCCAGACCCGATCAAACGCTTTCGCTACATCCAAGCTGACCGCCAAGGCCTCACCTTGGCTCTCGATGGCTGTCGCCCATCGGTGTGTAAGGCACACTAGAAGGTCACCTGTGGAGCGGCCGTTGCGAAAGCCGTACTGACGGTCACTAAGTAAGTCGTTTCCTTCTAGGTGTTTTAGTAGCTGGCGGTTTATTACCCGTTCCATCACCTTCGAGAGAAGGGAGGTTATAGCAATAGGCCTATAATTTGATGGGTCCGTCTTATCACCTTTTTTAGGCACAGGATGTATGTTTGCGATCTTCCACGAAGACGGTACTCGTCCGCTGCCGTAGGAGAGAGCGAAGAGGCGCGTTAGTATTGGACACAGTTCAGGAGCACAGTGCTTAAGCACCACTGCGGGTATGCCATCTGGCCCACTCGATTTATTAACGTCTACGAAACGCAATTCCCGCTGAATATCTCGCTCTCTATTACTAAGAATAAATATAATGTATTCGTCCAGTAGCCGTACAAATACGGGTACTGGACGAATAAATTATGTTTATTCGTACATTTATTCAATTTTTTTTTTAAATTAAGAATGAATTGGATGATTAGCTTGTTTTTGAATGAGTATATTCATACGGATATTATTATTAAATTTATTACTAAGAATTTTTTTCGTGAAAATAGTGAAAATCTTTTTCGACACTATCCACGGAGCAGAAGAATAACTAAGGAGCAAAAGGAAAAAATTGCGGAGTTATTAGATCTCGAAGCTAACCGAGTGAAGGTTAGGTTAGGGTATTTTTTTTTTTCGAAAACCTTGTTTTATTCAATTTCTAAAGTTATACGAAACATTATTAGTACCCTTATTAATAATTATAAATTGTTCGTATAGTACCCGTATAATAAGATAAGATTCTGCCTAAAATTTTTTTTGCGGTTGAAATTAACATCGCGCATCGTAATGCCTTGATATACATAAACTGGTTGTGTATTTGGTAAGTGTAGCGCGCCGTCCACATTTCCCTTACTTACGACTAATAAATACATAGGCACTGATATTTTAAGTTGCTAAATAATTTGTTAGTATTGCTAAATAATTAAACTTACCAAAAATGACTACAAATAAATGAAGTTTGATAACGATATAATATCTACAATAAAATGAAAAAAAATTATTTTCTATAACACACCACTAATAAATACGTATATTTTAATATTTATTATCTTTCATCAATTAAAATTTTTTCACTTGAAATACAAAACGCAACTGAAACACCAAAACAAAATTTAAATCATCAATGTCAAGTGTCAATGTCGTGACAGTGACACTGACGTTCTTTAGCCATTTCCACAGAGTAGGTACCTATGTCGTAAATAGTAACTCACTCTTACATTCATTCACAGGAAATGCGAACGACTGGACCAGTCATCTGGCAGAACCTTGGTTAATTCCGGTGGACAACATTTTATTCACTGCTCGGCTAGTGTTTATGGTGAACACATGTGGCTTAGTGTTTTTGCGTTAAATTAAGGGTTTTTTCTTGTTAAAATTGTTGTTGTAATAGTGGCTTATTTATTTGTGTTGTCCTTTCTTGTTTGGTGATTGGTATTTATTGTTTTAATAAGAGGTAAGTTCGTCTTATTTATTTTTATTTACACGTCGTGTGGGTGATGCGCGACGACCATGGAGGTTGATGATCGACCTCCTGGCCGCCCCCCAGATCCCAATCCATCTGATAACGATAATGATAATCATCCCCATGACTTAGATTACACCCCTGTTTTAACAGCTTCGTTATCTTCTTTTGAAAGAGTTGAAGCTATATCGCGTCGCAAACGTGTTTTAGAAGAAGCTAACCAAGATACAATCTCTCCTGCTCCGAAACAATTATGCCAACTTGCCCCTCAACGATACAGTCGTTCTAGATACTCGGACAGAGATGTGGCTCCGTTTGTGGTCCACGTTTCTCGTACGGAAGAAACTTCTAATGCGGGTTCTACTCTTAATCCAATTAAATTCGGCCAGTTATTATTAAACCATAATATTAAAAATATTTTGCCTGATGGAATAAAAAAAATTGGTCGTAATAGAATTTCAGTTTCATTTAAAAATGGAGATGATGCTAATAATTTTCTAGCTAACCCTGAATTGTGCAGTAATGGATTTAACCTTTCTATTCCTTCATACAAAATGTCTAGGATGGGAGTCGTTAGAGGTGTTCCTAATGAGTGGACGGAAGCAGAGATTTTGGAGAATATTAAAACCCCATCAGGTTGTGGTCCCATTATTAAAATTAGACGTTTAAACCACAAAATCATAAACGATGGTGTACCAGAGTGGAAGCCTACTTCTGCTGTGGTGCTAACTTTTGACGGTCAGACCTTGCCAGATCGTGTTTATTGTTGCTTCAACTCTCTCCCGGTTCAGCTGTATTACTTTCCAACAATCCAATGTTTTGCTTGTTGTAAATATGGGCATACAAAGAATCAATGTCGTTCCAAGCCCCGTTGCTTCAGATGCGGTGGGGAACATTTAGGTGATAGTTGCTCAATAGACAATTCGTCTTGCTTTTATTGCTCAGGAAATCATTTTGCAAATAGCAGGCACTGCCCTGAATATCTGAGACAAAAAAATATTAAAATTTGCATGGCAGAGAAAAATATCTCATACGCAGAGGCTTCAAAATCTTTCCCTAATGTCCACAAATCTTATGCAGAAGTGTCTGCGTCGCCTCCTTCATTGCTCCCCCGTAGGTCCCCTATGTCCCCCTCTCCAAATTTCCGAGCCCCGACAACTGCTCCGATTTCCTCATCATATAAAAAAACTGTAATAAATAATCCTAAACCTACAACTCAATCCCGTACAGGTTATGACCGCCAAGCTCATGGTGAAATTATTAATAATTATTCTTTTTCCCCCTCCAATAATGGTTGCGCTCTGACCAATAACATTTCTTCGCCTCAGGATTCCACATCCAGTGAATCCGAAACCATGATTACTCTGCTTACTACCCTCCTTTCCAAAATTAACATACCGAACCACGTTGCCTCTAACATTATCCAGCTCATTCTTTCCCATTATCATGGATCTAAAAGTCCTTCAGTGGAACACCAGGAGTGCACTTCCTAAAAAGCATGATATTGTTCACTTAATCAACTCTTTCCACCCTACAATATTTGCAATATCGGAGACGTGGCTTTTGCCTCATCTCCATTTTAGGATTCCCGGGTATAGCACACTCCGTAATGACCGTGCCGACGGTTATGGCGGAGTTGCTATACTCACTAGTAATGTAGTTTCTTCTCTCCCTCTGTCTCTTCCTTCTCATGGAGACGAAATTAATGCCATTGGTGTTTCCATCCAAGGCATTAATTTTATTTCGGTTTATATTCCCTCCCCTAATAGCTCTTGTATACAGTATCTTAAAGATGTCTGCAATTTATATAACCCTGTCGTTCTTTTAGGAGACTTTAATAGTCACCACACTCTGTGGGGGTCTGACCATTCAGATAATTGGGGCTGTGAGCTTGTCGATATGATGGATGAATATGGGTTATGTGTGTTAAATGATGGTTCTGGTACCAGAATGCCTAGACCTGGTCAAAATAAAAGCTGCGTCGACCTCACACTTTGCTCGTCGTCTCTCTCCTCTTCATGTGATTGGAAACGTCTCGACTGGACTTATGGTAGCGATCATTACCCTATTTGCTCTTCCATATTAAATAGATCTGTTCCCTGTACTAAAACAAATCCCCTTCTAAAATACCGTATCGATGGTGCTAAATGGGATACTTTTGAACAAACTCTGGAAAATATTATCCTTTCCTTTCCACAAATTAGTCATTCCAACATAGATTTATTAAATTCTCAGCTCTCTGAGGCTATTTCGACAGCGGCTGACAGAAGTATCCCTTTAAAAAATTCCGCTTCAGGTAGGGTCTCTTCTCCCCCCTGGTGGGACCGGGAATGCTCTGATGCGATAAAGTTACGGAAGCAGGCTGAACGAAACTATGTTAGGAATATGACGTTTGAAAATTTTTTTGAATATAAAAGGACACTGGCAAAATCAAGACGTCTTTTTAGGAAAAAAAAAAGAGACGGCTGGAAGAAGTTTTGTGCATCCTTATCCCCTCAATCTCCTTCCTCTTTAATTTGGCAAAATATAAAAAGTTATAGACGTGGTTGCTCAAACGTAAATTCCCCCTGTATCTCTAAAAACATTGCATACCAATTTGCAAATAAACTGGCTCCACCTTTTGTTCCTTTGGAAGATGAATGTTCTTTAAAATCCCTTGAAACTTCGCCCCCAAATGATCCTCTTGACTATCCTTTCTCCAAAAACGAACTAGACGTTGTGCTTAATTATGTGCAGGATTCATCCCCCGGATTAGATGGCTTTCCATACTCCTTTTATAAAAATTTTGGTCCCCGTTGTCGTCAGTTTCTCCTTAATTTAATTAACATATGCTTCTCTCTTGGCCATATACCTGATGACTGGAAATCGCAACTTATTATCCCCATCCTAAAACCAGGTAAATCCCCTGATCACCCGGATAACTTCCGCCCTATTGCTCTTTCCCCCGTAATAGTCAAAATACTTGAGCACCTAATCAAGAATAGGTTGGAATGGTATGTGGAGAGCAAGGGTTTTCTAGACAATTCTCAATTTGGTTTCCGTAAAGGGCTAAGTACGATGGATGGCATAGGTACTTTGTTGACAGATGTGCGCATTGCATTTAGCAAGAATGAATCGGTTGTCACCACTTTCTTAGACATATCTTCCGCGTATGATAGTGTGCTTCTTTCCACACTCAGAACCAAGTTACGTGAGCTGAGTGTTCCGGCTAAGATGCGTAATTGCATATGCAACCTTCTTGCTGGCCGTACTGTTAACATTCGCATTCCTGAAGATGATACTCTAGTATCCCGTCAGGTTTGGAGGGGTCTTCCGCAGGGATCGGTATTGAGCCCATTACTGTACAATTTATATACGTTAGATCTCCCCAAATCACTCAATAATAACTGTAACATTATTCAATATGCTGATGATCTTTGTTTATACATTGCTAATTCATCCATCTCAGCTGCTGCAGAATCCTTACAAATTTCACTTAGCTCTCTACATAATTGGCTTCTCCTCCGAGGTCTCAACTTATCTCCATCGAAAAGCTCGGTACTAGTTTTTTCACGCAAAAGGACTATCCCCAATGTGTGCCTTGAAATCGACGGATTCCCCATTAAGGTCGAGAATAATGTTAAATTTCTTGGCATCATGCTGGATTCAAAGCTGTCGGGTATACCTATCTCATTTTAACTATATTTCTGAAAAATGCGAAAGAAACATTAACATGCTTCGGGCTCTTTCTGGAGTATGGTGGGGGGCTCATCCCTTCACCCTAAAATTAGTTTATAATGCTACCATTAGAAGCTTAATGGACTATGGTACATTTCTCCTGGAGCCATGCAATAAGATGGCCATTGCAAAACTTAATAAAATCCAGGCTAAGTCTCTTCGGATTGTACTAGGATGCATGAAATCTACTCCCTGTAATGCCTTGCAAGTGGAGAGTTTTGATTCTCCTCTTCCTCTTCGAAGGCAGTATTTAGCAGATAGATTCATGTATAAAGCTTATTTTATTAAACATCACAAATTGCTGCCCAAACTATCCCAATTGGACAATTTATGTAGGCAAGATAATAATTACTGGAAGCACAAAGAACCCCCCCTTATCTTAAAAACATTTAGAAAGATTAATAGGGCCCAACTAATTTCCCCTGTCCGCCAGTGTTCTAAATTTCCCCTCTATATTTCTCCTTTTGAGTCTTTACATTTTTCCCCTAATTATATTTCATCAATTGATTTGTTTAAGGATACTGTTCAAGCAAATTCTCAGTTCTCTTATATTGTTAACTCTAGATGGCCTGGATACCACAAATTTTTTACTGACGCTTCAAAATTGACCCCAGATGGTAAAACAGGCATAGCTGTCTATTATGAAAATTCTCACATCTTCCTACAATTCCAATGTCCCCCCCAATCTTCAGTGTTTACTGGAGAGTGCATTGGCATCCTTGAGGCATGTCTGTTCATCCTTTCTCACAGTGCTATTAAAAAAGCAATAATATTCTCAGACTCTAGAAGTGCCCTAGAGGCCATTATCAAGAATCCATTCAAGGATAAACTCCATAGTCCCATTATCCAAGAAATTAGAATCTGCTTATTTTTATGCTTACAGAAGCAAATTGAAGTGGCATTAGTATGGATTCCAGCACATGTTGGTATTATAGGTAATGAGATGGCAGATGAAATGGCTAAGGATGCAGTTACTAGTAATATTGCAGACCTTAAGTACAACTGTATTCAAATTTATGATTTACTACACTCGTCTAAATCCGATTTGTTACAATCATGGCAATCTAACTGGTCCGAGTCTAGTAAGGTTAAGGGGGCTTTATATGCTTCCATCCAGGAAACGATTCCTAAACGTCCCTGGTTCAAAAAATTTAAAAAAACTCCCAAATTTGTTATGTCTGTTATCTGCAGGATCCGTTTGGGTCACTGCTGCTCCCCAGTCTTCCTCCACAAGATAAGAGTTCGTGATAGCTCTATCTGTGAGTGTGGCCTGGATGATGGCTCTGTCGACCATATCTTTTTTAATTGTCCTCTTAATAACCTAAATCCCCTTGACGACACTATCTCCAAATTAAAATTACCTCGGCCTGTCAATATTCGACATCTGCTAGCTTTATTCCCAAACCCGAGGATAGTAAATGCTTTTATTAAGTTTATAGATTCTAACAACATAAAATTATAATATATGTAGTTTATTTCAGTATAAAAATGATTCATTGCTATATACTATATCTACTAACAACTATTATGTGTTTGTGTTTGTTACAGGCCCTATTGCTGCCACATTTGGATACTCTTTATTTTTATTTTAAGTTTGCCCTAGTTATCAAGTAGCCCATGAGTATCCATTACATGACGTTGGCAGTAATTGCTGATTGACTACACTAAATCAGCAGATTGCCATTAAACAAAACAATAATAATAATAATAACATTTTATTCAACATCCCAAAAGACGAGAGCCTACTGCCTAGTTCGCATCGAAGAAGCAGATAAAACCACCTGTCTTGGTCCACATTACATGTAACTTTTTGGAGGTTGTATCCTAAAATTATCCCATTAGTCGTATCGGTACGTAAATAGTTTGATTCTAAAGACCTCGAAAGGCATAAATAGTATATTATTATACCCTTTGGAACCGGATCCAGCCTTTTCAAGAATAATAGTAAATATAGGTAACTACCTCAAAGTAACTTCTTTGTCTTCCAATTTAATGCACCATTTTATGATACAACATACTTTAGCACTTTTAATATTTATTCTCATCATTACTTGCTTCGATCGAAGTCAGCAAATCTGCTTTCCTTATTTTAAATGGAATCAGAAGACAAATCTATGGAATTGGTACAGTAAAAAGGTACAAAACAAATATAAAAGAAACAAACAATAATACCTATAAATTAATCTTTAATAATTATTAACACTTGATTGGTAACAATTAACCAGAATAGTCAGCAATAATTTAATTTGGGCAATAGGGTATTAATAAATTAACGATGAATAGGAAACATTCACAAATGATTAGGAGAGGACCAATCACTAATTTAATTACAGCCAATCCACTCACAACTTCACACACTTTGTTTCAACAAAATGTATAATATCTAGTACATGAAGTGAGAACTATGCTAAGTGTATTATACAATATTTGTATTGAATAATACATGTGATACTGATTGGGCTACAAATAAGAAGTATATTCCAGAAATAATAATGAAAGATGCTTCTTATTTGAATATATTGTCCTATGTTCTTCCAAATCACTTGGTAGCTTGCTTAAGGTAGGCTATTAAGTCTGCCCTTTCATTAGCTTTCTTCAAACCGGCGAACACCATCTTAGTACCGGGGATGAACTTCTTGGGGTTCTCCAAATATTCAAAGATATTTTCGTCAGTCCATGTGATACCTATAAAGAAAAATAGGTGTTATTTTAACAGCGTACAGAGCTTTTATTACTTATGGATTGGACTCAAACGAAATGAACCCCATGCTAATTTAGAAAAAAAAAAATTTTACTAATTACCATTTAACAGACATGCAAATGCGAATGAATATTATTAAAATAAAAACCTTTAGATTTGTTGGCATCTGTGTAGCTGAATCCAGGCGCCTGTCCGGTCTTGCGGCCATAGAAGCCATGTAGGTTGGGTCCTACTTTGTGCTTGCCACCAGCTTCAACCTGCAATACAAGATTTTAATGTAAATACATACAATGAAGTTTTAGCCTTTCTTACAGTGATTTGTTCACTTGATTTCCTTACAACTAGTTAAAGCAATAACTATGAAACCAAAATGATATTTACATACATTCTGATAATGACAGCTAATCTATAGTATTAAAATGTATGGCTAAATGTGATCCTAAGTGCTAAGTAAGGCCCGTGCCCACCAGTGAGACGTTGATGGGCTGAAGAGAGAGAGAGAGTTGCTAAGTGCAAATCTCGCGAACAGCTGAACCGTCATCATCATTGTTCTGCCTTTATCTCGTAATTTGTGTTTTCATGTTACAGTAGGTTCTGGATAATTTTTTTGACATTCTCAGGTATATGTGCAGCAACGTGTCATGTATCATGAAACATGGTTCCCTGGTTGGTTTATGCAACGCCCGCGGGTAAGACTTGGGGTAGGTACACTTGTATTTCTAACGGAGAAAAGGCCAGACAGCTGAATAACTATTAACTTGTGATATGGGCACTAGACCCACTGTCTCCAAAACTATTTATAGCTGTACTTGAAGACACATTCAAAAACATTAACTGGACTAATAAAGGCATCTGGATTTTGAATAATAAATTAACACACTTAAGATTCGCTGACGACATTGCTCTTTTTAGTGAATCCGCGACAGACTTGGAGAGTACCTTACAAAAACTAAACAATGAAAGCAAAATAGTGGGTCTGCACATGAATGCAAGCAAAACTAAAATTATGACCAACAGCGAAAAGAAAATAATTAAAGTAGATGAGAATCCTATAGAATATACAAATGAATATGTGTACTTAGGCAAATTGGTGTCCTTTGACGCAGACAGCAATGAGAATGAACTGGATAGACGAGTGAGTACAGCGTGGAAGAAGTACTGGAGCCAAAAAGAAATTCTAAAAGGGCATTATAGCCTCAATATAAAAAAGACTATCATGGACTCGTGTATTCTTCCGAGCTTGACTTACGCTAGCCAAACATGGGTTTTCACGGAAAGAGTGAAAAACAAAATTTTGTCTTGCCAACACGCAATGGAAAGAAGCATTCTAAAACTAAGAAGAATACATAAAACTAAAAATGCCAATATTCGCAAAAGAACAAAATTAACTAATGCTTTGAGATACAGTTTAGGACAAAAATGGAAGTGGGCTGGGCATGTTGCTAGACTAAAAGATAAGCGATGGACATTTCAAGCTACCAAATGGCAAGGTCCAGTAGGCAAGAGAAGAGTGGGTAGACAGAAGAAAAGATGGACAGATGATATAGCTAACATAGCAGGAAGGGGCTGGATGTATGTAGCCAAAGATAGGGAAAAATGGAAAAATATGGAGGAGGCTTTTACCCAAGAAGGGGCCACATAAACAATAATTACTTATAAAGGAAAATACTAAATTATAATCAATCTGTAATGTAACCTGTTTGTTTTTTGTGGAAATAAAGCTCATTTATTTATTTATTTATTATGGGCACTAGATTATTTATTTTAATTATTGTTTAAATACTCATAATTGTTTTATCAATATGCATGGTAAACACCCATGACTGCATCATACACAAGTCATTATCAATGTATTAACAATGTCATGCGGATCAATAATCAGTGTAATTTATAATACTTAAAGGTATCAACTAATCTACTAAATGTTTCGTAAAGATAATTAACTAATGATAACTCAAAATAATTACATAAGTCAATATAGATGATAAAATAAGTTACGTCGTTTAGGAAATAAGTGAAGTAACACAGATATACATTGGAATGATTTAGATACATTGAAGAATAATTTTATCAGATAATACATTTATCTATATGTATAAATGAAATAATAGATACTATGATCAAAGGTTGGAATGCTTAATGGCATTACCATTCATTTTTGGTAAAATAATAAAAAAGAACTCACTAAGTATAGTCATACACATTGTTTCATAATTTCTGGCCAGCATTGTTTAAGCAAATCAGAGTCCATACTCAGCAGTAGGACTCTATGGGATGACAGAAGAACAATAAGTAATACAGAAAACAATAAGGATGTATGTATATACCAATAGCCTATTTCCTTATGAAAGTAACATTTGATAAATAAGGCATAAAGCAATTTAATAAAAATAAAATTACAATAGTGAATGTTAGAGTAATGTCCAGTAACCTTCATAAAATATTAGTTCTATTACTTTTATTTAACCGTAAAAGCAAAGTTTAAATTATTGCCACCTAAAGTTAGAATATTCCGGATTATACCAGTTAATTTGTATCTATCACTTATCTCTAGAATTATATCTGAATAGGAAACCATAACTAGAGTAATGGACAGTATATTTTAAATTATGTTAAAGTAGTTATGATATTACTTACAGTGTGGCATTGAGCGCATCTCTGGACAAAGATCTTCTTTCCATTTTCAGCGTTACCAGCGGGTATACCCATGTTTGTACTGTAACAACAAAATGTTTTACGTAAAGTTAATTTACAACCAGAAAGATGTTCTAATTCTGGCCTGTAATATTTTTTCTTTTTTATGGATAATTTTAGAATCGATTTTTTTTCTTGACTGCCAGTGTAGGTACTTAGTGAAAAACAAGAGGGTTTGTAGATTCTGCCTAATGTAATTTTTTGGTAAAATTTAAGAGTTAAGTATGACTATTCACCTATGTTAAGAATTTAAAGACCTTCAAGCTAAAATGAATGCCCTGTATTAGGCCAATTATTACAGTCTAACTGAAAATCTTATAATTCTATACTTAAATTATTTTTATATAGTAGATGATAGCGAACACAGACTTGCTTTACATGTCTTATAATAGTGACACAATTAGAGGTTATATTGAGATCATAGTTTGGAAGTCAAGGTAATGACCTTGACTTACAATATGTGATTGTTATACTCAGATATATCTAACTAAAACATAAAACACACTCAAATGATGTAATTACCAATTATCTGAACAAGTTGCCTTTAAGGAAAATATCCTGAACAATTACAAATACAGATGGATAGACTTTGCCTTCATTGTAAGTTTATTAAAATTATGTTTATCAATGATAATTTGTATAATAAATTTTTGGCCTGGAAAATCTAAATCAAGTCACGATCAATGTCATTCGGGAATTCCAAGGCTTACGGTCGCGGTGGCGTAACATCATTACGTAAGTGTGCAAAATCTGTAGAACAATTCCAAGAAACGTAACACTTTTTCTATTGTTACTATTAAAATTTAACCATAAATATCACTAGGCTTTATCGAAGTAATATTTTATAGAATATGAGGTTATACACCTAAGGGTGTTCCCGATCAATATGTATGAAAATTACAGTTACATCACATTTGAAATTATTATGCCACACAAGACAACAAGAATTTTTACTAGTAAAAAATAATTTACTTACGATTTGCAGAAAATGTAGGTTTGGCGCGAAGTACTGTGGACTTTTTATTTGAATGAAAAATTAAAATAAATTTCTCAAGCGACTAACCGAACAGTTCTTTCACAAAGAATGATCAATGAATGAGTTATGGAGTTGAGTTGTCACTTGTAAATTTTTGTTCAGTGCTGCCAGCGGCTAAATTATTTTATACCAGATTCGCCTTTCACATTGCAATAAAAGATTCGATGCACACAAACCAACCCCAAACTACAGCGTATCTTTAATAGAATAATTAAATGAACGTCATTCCATTTACATGTAACAATATGTTACTGAACTAATATAAAAATCCACAATTCACTCAATGAAATTATTTTGTTGAAACTGCCAGTTCTAGTGGAAAATCTATCAAGTTGGCAGCACTATGTGATAATTTCTACAATGAACGTCAACTACAGTCTGTCCAGTATAAGTTGGCGCGTGGCAAAAAAGAGAACTAATTTTGACAGTTCACAATAATTGCTTGTGTTTGGTACAAGGTTAGAGTTGCTAGTTAAAAATTTTATACATTACCCCAAACTTGGGGTAAAATGTACATGGTTGCCATAGAAACTCGATGTGAGTTGGTATCATAAAAATGTTTTCTCTATATTTATAAATATGAATCAGATAATTTAAGGTAGTTTCTATACTATAAAGATTATATGATATTAGATATTTTCTGCTAGAAAAAAAAAATATACATTTAATATTTAATTTATGTTAATATTATACACATACTAGCTGACCCGGCAAACGTTGCTTTGCCATACTAAAAAAAAAAGAAAAAAAAAAGGTTTGAAAAATAGATGTTGGCCGATTCTCAGACCTACTGTATATGCATGTAAAATTTCATAAAAATCGGTCAAGCCGTTTCGGAGGAGTACGGTAACTAACACTGTGACACGTGAATTTTATATATAAGAAGATAATATTATACATATATATGTCAATAAATATTTTGTTAGGCAGATATATGGAATATAAAATAAAGATGGCAACACCCATAGCGTAGGAGGCGCCTCCGCTTAATACGTTCAGTGCGGCTAACGCTTATGCGCGTTTTTCTGATCTTCACCAAGTGCGGGCCGACGCGTATACGCGTCCATACAAAAAAAAATCTGTAGGCAAGCGGGTTGCGCCGCACCTGTGCGTTTATAGCGTGTATTCTGGGTGTCTATTGTTTCGAAGCGGTCGTAAAATGTGGAATTGTAAAGGAGACTACACACTAGTCAGGTTTCTGCTACGAATCTTGTAGGGGGGGGCGGCGGGGGCGACGACAACAATAACCTAAGTTAGTACAATAGATTATGGAAATAATTTTATTATGACTCGCTCTTTTAACTAAAGTAATAGGTAGTTTTAGTCTATTTATAAATGGTGTCTATTACGAAGCGGGCGAAGAGTCGTAAATTAAAAAAAAATTAGAATAAAAGGGCTTTCGGGAGAAGGTACCTTTACTATTACTGTTTTATTAAGGTATAACTTACTATTTTAACAAAACCGAACGAAGATATATTATGGCGTAAACTTCATAAAATCTCTTACAAATAAACACTAGTGTGGAAGCACCTTTATCCATCCAACACCTTTATATGACCCGTAATTGTTATATGACAGTCATATAACTCGAAAGTTACCGAACGCACATAAGCGTCGGCCGCACTGCGGGAAGGTAAAAGATAACGCGCTATAGCGTCCAGCCGCACTACACGAGTTTTCTATGAACGCACATAAGCGTTCTTAGCACTACGCGAAAAATTTTTTGAACGCACATACGCGTTTTCAGCACTGGGCGAATGACTCTTTTATTAGCATTGGCTATAAATTCGCAAATTATTCAGCATTGAACGCGTTAAACGCCAACTTATACTGGACAGACTGTAAATGGAAGATGCACAATAGGCGCATGTGGGTTTACGTCATCTCTTGGAACTTGACGTAACAAAAAGTGTTACCGCTACCCGCTGACAATTATTTTCCGCTTCTGTCAGGAATGAATAAGGACAACCTACAGTACAACTTGATCTAAGTGGCACAAACTAGATGGCAGCTCTTGTTATTTATCGCCAAGGAAAATGCTAAAATCAGTAAGAGGACAGGCCTATTTATTAATAATAAATAGGCCTGTCCTCTGATTTATCATGCCGCCTGCATCCAGTGACTTGATGCGATCTTGATTATTCCGTCGCACCACTGCATGGTTATACATCGTCCTTCTTGCGTTGTGTCGCATCACGCATGGTACGATTACCTAATGTCTACTCGAAATATTATAATCTTCCAAATAATCTTCCTTTTACATTTTACCGCACCTCTCGTCACCGGCAGCGAGTTCATTCTCACACTCTAGAACCTATACCATCGCGCACAGTACGATTCCATCGGAATTTTTTACCACGTACAATAAAGTTGTGGAATGAACTACCTGCCGAGGTTTTCCCATTGGACTACAGTATGGGGTTCTTCAAAAAAGGTGTCAAAAGATTTCTACAGGGTCGGCGACGCGCGAGTGATACCTCTGGTGTTGCAGACGTTCATAGGCTACGGTAACCGCTTCCCATCAGGTGGGCTGTACGCTTGTTCGCCAACTTAGTAGTATTTATAAAAAAAAAACTAACATTTTTTTTCAGGTAAACTTGATGTTATGTTACGCGTAGACTAGGTACTTATTGATATTGTAATGATGCATGTATATCGTGTACGAATCAAGGAGGTTATAAGTAGGGAGAAACAACTCGGGAACATAGATTTGTCCCAAGGCCCAGCCCGTTTACGGTTTAAAAGTAAAATAGTAGCCTTGCCTTCTCTTTTATTCTTACAAGCTTTCTCTTTTACTCCAGCTCAAAAAGAAAGAGTTAGAAAGGCTACTAAATAGGCTCTTTGTCATTTATTTTTCTTAAGGGCCTACATCAATATTATCGTATATCATCGCCGACACGTACATATTAACACAGCCAGTAGGCACAGAAAATGAAGAATTAGGGATACTTTTCCTATTTACTCATAATCTACTAAATATATTTTAATTCTGATTTACGTGTTTCTATATATATTAGTTACTTATGTTTTTAAAGTTATGTCATTAGTTAATACGCGATAATAGACCGACAAATGAAAAAAATAAGAAATTAGAGAGGTATTTTCGCTAAGATTTTCTATCGAGAAAACTTTTTTCAATCGCGTTTCTGAGTTTATGCGATCCTAGATTATATATTGAAAAAACATATACTTAAAAATTAGAGCTCTAGCCATTCAATCTAAAGAAACAATGAAAACTTCGTACCTAGAAAAATGCACGAAGCTATTTTGGTATCCTCTTAATGTGTTCAACTAAAAAAAGAAGCAGGCCGGATTCGTTGTACCGAGTGTTACGTCTAGATCTATACAAGAAGGTTATAAATAGGGAGTAACAACTCGGGAACCTCGTACCTAAGTCTATGGTACGAATCCAATTTAAATACTTAGCTGGTTTTTATTTATTTTTCTGTACATTATTAGTAAGGTTTGTAACGAAGTGGCCGTCACGTGGTGTCACGACCTTAAAGCAGCTGATTGATGAGGAGTGTGATTAGTTACACTTTGACTGTTTCCACAGGTATACAAATAGACTATATTTGTAGCCGATAGTCGTGTGATTTTGTGTATTGATAATTATGCTTAAATAAATACCTAACAGTTATTTTATGGCATTTAATTTCGAAAAGGGTTTTGACTCCTTTATATTTTACTTTGGCTTAGCGGTGGAGGCAGGATCTAATCTCGGATTAAGAATCCTAGTGTCACTACCCCATCTCCTCTCAAGGGTGCTGTAAAAGTCAGCTAAGGGATGCTGCACACAGATAACACTCTCTGTGAGAGACGGAAAACTCGAAAATAAACCCTGTGCTAATACGCCTGGTCAGCGCGGCACTGTAGACCATAATCCCTCCCAAAGTGGAGGAGGCTCGTGCCCAACAGTGGGACGTAAATGGGCTGGAGAGAGAGAGAGAGCGGTGGAGGTGTTAGATGAGACAAAAAAGAGTTGATTTTGAGTTATCAAATCGTTTTTCACGATTTCGGCATATTGAGCTCCATAGGTAACCACCCTGGCTGCGCCCATGATGGTCAAAACATTTACCATTTAAATGTATAAATACACAGGATATACCTTATCCTGTGGGTATATCTGGATATAATATGATATACTGTATATCACATTGTTATATGTATTAAGAACAAATAGAAATATCCAAACGTTGCCGTTGGTTTTAAGCCCAACGTCATCTGTTCAATCAATCAATACAAGTTAAATAATTTGTTTTGCTTGACAACTCATAACTTTGGTGTGTTTTCCTGAAGGAATATTTATGATCAACATGCGACCCCACACAAAATACTGTCAGAAATGACAGTACCGCAGGTGATTTATGTGAGAGGAACTAAACGTTAATATTGAAAGTAGTAAGTCACAACAACGTATTTAGGGAGGGAAATTCAAATAACTGTGTTGTAGAACATGTTAGGAGCATAACAATTACCACTAAATACTGACAGTACCTATTTGGTACTAAATTACTGCATATAATTAGCTTTGTGGCATCTATATACTAATATTATAAAGCTGAAGAGTTTATTTGTTTGAACGCGCTAATCTCAGGAACCTCTGGACCGATTTGAAAATTCTTTCAGTGTTGGATAGTTCATTTAGCGAGGAAGGCTATAGGCTATTTAACATCACGCTGCGACTAATAGAAGCAGTAGTGAAAAGTGTTACAAAAACGGGGAACATTTTCTAAATTCTACGCTTACGATGTCGCGGGCAACAGCTAGTTTTATTATAAAACGAGTTTTATATGAGAGAGTAAACAGTGCATAGACAGTTGAAATTTTTTTCAAATTATGTATTTCTGTTGCCGCTATAGCAATAAATACTAATAAACAGAACCAGGACAAAATAAGTCAGAGCTCCCATCGTTGATTTTATAAATCATTGGCTCCCATACTAGAAAGATTTTTTAAGCAAAATGATAAAATGTTATGCTTATGACGAAGTGATTATCACGGCATGACCATGATGACAAAATTTTTTCTTACAATAATGGTGCCAAATTAGTACGCGAGTAATACTAGTGCTTGGTCAGTTTTTTTAATCATTTAAACGTAGTTTGTCTACTAATATTTAATATTATTATATAATATTAATAATAATATTTAGTATATAATATTTAATATATAATAATTAATAATAATTTAATATATAATATTTAATATATAATAATATTTTAATATTAAATAATATTTAATTTATAATAATAATATTTAATATTATTATACTAATATTTAACGTAATTTTAGAGAATTATTTCCATTTCCAATAAACGCCGCACATCCCCTTACATTGTTTTCATGTCCGCTATTATTCATTCAGCGTTTCCCTTTCATGTGATACAAACGGAGGTTGTAATTATGTCATTGTAATGGATGCGAAGAGCCTGATCTTTTAGCGGTGTAATGTTGTGTAATATGTAATGGCCCCTGTAAACGTGGGTTCTACCTTAATTTACCATAAGTGACACGAATTATGCGCAGTTAAGTGGATTCGTCCTTGTGGCGACGGACGTGCAGAAGAACTTTGTAAATTCATACAATACATACAAGTTTCATCTTAGAGATGATATACATCTCATGGTGAAAATTCACAATCATCCGACACAAATCTCAAAGATATTAGAAAAGAGTCGAGCAACTGAAAAATACGGAATTTAATTTGCTTTTTGATTATTAGCAAAAGTTGAAGTTACTGCAGCGACGGAAACTAACGCTTCATCTTGTCAGGGGCTGTTCTACGGTGGTCGGCAGTCTAGGACCTTCCTTCTCCAACGATCATTAATCCTTCGAGGGATGTGGCCTGGCTTATGCCCATTGCCACTTCAGCGTGTGTCCGCACGTTCGGTCACCTTCGGTCTATGTTTGATTTTAACTTAAAATATACAGTAAAACTTTTTTATTATAACAATATTTACTAGTTATAACAATATTTATTCAAACCCCCAAATAGGTACTACATTGAGGTTTTAAACAAACAAGTGTTTCAAATAAAATAAACAATTATTATCAAAAGTGAAATAAACTTAAGATAAACTTGAAACACCATAACTTTTATTTTATTTATTTTTATTTATTTATTGAGGGATAAAAACAGTTACATGCTTCGAATAGTTAATACAAGGAATAAGTTTTAAAATATAATAACTATACATGCAACCCACAACATTATCCACATATTAATAACCAATAAAATTGGTAGAAGCGAAAAGAGCACCGTAACATCTGCTTTTAATATTATGTTTACATGATGTACTTACAATAAAATTTGTTAATCATAATGAACAGGTATATCAAAGGTTTTTAAGGTAATATTTAACAATTGCTTATATAACATCGAAATAAAAGGACAGCTTTCTTTGGATTTTCGTATAAATCGGCTTATCAAAAGTTTTATTGTACTTTCAGTAAATCAACGGGTTGTTTTAAAGCGAGGTGAATTTAGAATTTTCTTTGTAATATAATATTTCTTCCATGCAGCCTCTATGAAATACTTATATTGTAAAGTCGTTAAATATAATCGCAAATTAATTAACCAATAAATAACTATTACAGCACCAAATTACGCTACATAACTCATGATTTTTCTGCCAGCAGCCATTAAATTAAAAATACATAGGTTAGGCTGGTTTAAGTTAAATTTATTGGTGGTTTTCATAAGCTCCTATAATATAAGGGCTTCCAAAAGCTTACTGACTTATACGATTTTTTTCTAAATTTATACGCCGTTTATCTTTAGAATTTGTCATAAAAATATACCAGTTTTTAATGAGTCTTAAATGAAAATATGTATAAAGATAAAATCTTCTCTAAAAGACGAAAAATTCGTAACTAAACCTTATGCCAATATGCCTGGCCAGCGTGGCATAATAAACCATAATGCCTCCCTCAAAGTGTAGAAGGCCCATTCCCAACAGTGGGACGTTACGGGGCTGCAGAAAGAAATGAAAATAAAATATTTTATTGGTAAATAAGTACTGTATCTCCGGAGTAGGGAGGAAATAAATTTTTGCCGACATAGCTATTAGAAGGTCTTAACTTGGAGTTTACGATCTGGATCGTTTGATAATGGCTGGTAGTAAATTTACTTTCGCTATCTCTTTAATCTTAGGCATTGGTTTATTCTTTTTTAATTGTTTCAAAGTTCCACGAATATTTAACGACGCGATTAACGATTTTTTTTAATTTTAGTAAAGCTGAAGGTTGCTGTGTTGGAGAAGTAAATTGAGTAGTAGATACTTACGATTTGTTCTCAAAATATGAATTCATTACACTTTGTGTAGAAACTACATAGTAGAAACCATAGCTTCGGTCAAAATAGTTAGATATATTAATTGATAGATTGATAGATACATACGAAGACTACAATGTCATTTTATTCTATGTATAGGAATAATACAACGTTGGAAAACAACGATTGGTAAATTAACAATATAGTAAAGTTTCAGGAAATTTTTGATTCAATCATGTGGCGATTTCTTGTGGCTTTATATAGGTAGCTGGATAAACATATTCATGTTCTCTTTGGGCGATTAGAAATCTCCAGTCATAAGTAGCAAAAGTGAAGGCTTTAATATCGGTGGAATGCTAAAGACAAATTATAAAATAAATAAGAAAAAATTAAAAGAAATTTATTGTATAAAAGCTAATCTACCTAGAAAATATTGCTCAAGCAGTGTAAAGTCCTTGGGAAAAGAATTTCTAAGTTTAGCAAAAAAATCTATATCCTTGGAGATAAAATTTCACATCTATTCACTTATTCGAAAGCTTCCAAATGTTGTACGTTTTCATGAATAAACTATGTCCTTCCCTAGAGCTCTTTTGAACGAAACATTGTTTTGTTTTCCTTATATATTGAATTCCAATAAACAAATTTATCACCTCGTCTTAGCACGGAATTGGCGTTATGTTGTATATGAACGTAATCTTTTTAATGTAAAAAATAAATATACTCAGATAAGAGCAAACAGAATAAAGAGATTGTGCAAAAGAAGAATATGAAACAGAGGACAGGACACAGATACGTCTAACACAAAAATATAGTCGAAAAACACATGTAGCGCTTATGAAAAAAACATAATAACTGTTCATACACGTGAAATTGAGAAAACTTTTCCGTTTTTGCAACATTTTTTACTGATGCTTCGCTTCTCATAGTCGCAGCGTGATATCATTATAGCCTATAGCTTTCCTCGATAAATGTACGATCCGACGTGAAAGAATTTTTACAATCGGACTAGTGGTTCCTGGGATTCGCGCGATCAAACAAACAAACTCTTCAGCTTTATAAGTATGGATGGGATAATGAAATGGTGATAGACATCGACATTTATCTGTAGATATTGCGGGGATCAGCTCCAAGTTTCACTTGTAATATTTATTCATTTATTGTTAGGGATGCCAACAAATGATACACATAATAATTCGAATATATAATATATAATAATAGAATATATAATAGAGTACAATCAAGATTACATTTCTGCTGTTCATTTCTTAAAGGCAACCACATCTTATACAAACATCTTAAAATAATATGCTAATAATCGAGCTGCATGAGTTTATTATGGTGTAATCATTCTTCTATAGAAAACTAAATAAATAAAAACTTCATTATAAACTGCTCAGTAAATATAGTCAATGTACAGTAAAGTATTTGCTACTCGATTTTATTACAAAACCATATGATACACGCTTCATAGAGTATCGTTTTTATGTTCACGACACCACTTTTACTTTATTATTTAACGTTTTATCGATAATTTATCATCATATTGGACTTTAGTTATTAAAGTGTACTATTTTTCTATACCCCCATCTTAATACTACATCTTAATAGGTACACTGTTTTATATAATTTTAGCAATGGGACAAGCATTATCAACTTTAAATCTGTCTGCTGTGTAGTGACAAATATAGCATATATTTACCACCCTTATGTCGGTTGGATGCAGATTAAGGCTTTGTAGGAATGGAAACCTCAAAGACATTATGAATTTTCTTTTAACTAACACAAATGGAAATTGGTTAGTGGCTCTAAATTGTGCATTATAATCGTAAACATCGAATAAATCATCGTAAACTCATACAAAATGAGTAATTTAATATAGATATCTATAAATAAATCGATCACGATTTTTGTTGCAACAAGAATTATACGAAATATGTAATGTGATGGTTGAGATAATTCTATAGCAATTTATTAAATATAAAAATAATTTGATTTATTAAAGACTAGCTATTGCCCGCGACTTCATACGCGTGGAATTTAGAAAATCATCTTCATCATCATAACATCATGCCTTTTCCCATGGGGGTAGGCAGAGACTATAGAGCGCCATCTGCTACGATCCAAACATGAGAAAATATGAAAAAAAATCCCTCAATTTATTATATCACGGGAACCTTGCATTCTTTCGGGATAAAAAGTAGCCTATGTGTTAATTTGGTATATAAGCTACATTATTGTAAAGTTTCATTAAAATCCAATCAGTAGATTTAACGTGAAAGAGTAACAAACATCGAAACATCCATACTCACAAACTTCACATTAATAATATTAGCTGGATAATGTTTTATTTAATGTTAATAGTATTGATCACATAATACTTTTGTAACTTTCGATACCGCATTTATTCTTTCAGCTTACCATGTGATACAATCGTAAGTTGTAATCATGTCAATACAATGGATGAGCAAAGCCTGATCCAGAACCAGTATAACGTTATGTAATTTGTTTGGCTCTGAGAATGCTTGGTTTACCTCAATTAACAACAAGTGACACAAATTGTACCAAGTTAAGGGAAGTCACATGTATGGTGACGGTTTAAATGTACATCAACTAATTTCCTTTCATGGGAATTGGATGTCAGTAAATGAAACCTTTGTGATGGGTTAAACAGACAATAATATGTACTGCTATTTAATGCGATTAGAATTAAGGTTCAAATTCTAGTCTAGGTGAAAGACGAATGCACGTTGCGGAGATGCGAATGTTGAGATGGATGTGTGGCGTCACGCGAATGGATAAAATAAGGAATGAATATTTTAAAGGAAGTCTGAAAGTGATGCCAGTGACTGAAAAATTGAAGAATGAGCCGATGTCCTGGTATGGGCATGTTATGAGACGAGAGGAAAGTAATGTCGTTAGGAGAGTTCTGAGTATAAATGTGGAAAGAAAAAAGTCTAGAGGAAGACCTAAGAAAAGATGGATGGACTGTGTGAAAGAGGACATGAAAGAAAGAGGAGTTAGCACAGACATGACGGCTAATAGAAGACCAAGACAGAAAAGAAGAAGAAAAAGACATGTTGCTCCGACCCCAAATAATGGGATAAGGGCAGGAGAATGATGATATGACTTCGTGGGTGAAGTTTAGTCGTAATCGACGGAGTGATGTACTAGAATAGAGTCGCCCATTCACACTGACACAAACTGGTTAAAAACTACCATTTTAGTTCACCTTTTGATAAAAATGACAGTGCAAGAAAAATTGTTCATCTAAAAAAATGAAATATCTAAGAGTTAATTAAAGAACGTCGACAGGAGCTATGCGATGCGCAGTTATTAAATTTTTAATCTTATCAAAAGCACGTTGCATTAAATAATAACTTCTCATAAAACATTTTTATTAGTAAGTAAGTATAATAATCCATAGCAATGCCCTCAGTTTTATTGTTATAACTGATATCTATAGTAATAATGTATACCACTCACGTATAATGTTAAAAGCTCTTTAAATTTCGTTACATTTCATAGTTCAAAAGTAAAGTAGACCGTTAATATCAAATTGAAAGAAATTTTCTTTTTGAAATAACTTATATGTCAACATACATATTTAGAAAATATTTCTAGCGCTTTTAGCCCGCGACTTCGTACGCGTGGAATTTAGAAAATGTTTGCCGTTTTTGCAACATTTTTCACTGATGCTTTGCTTCTATTAGTCTTAGCGTGCTGTTATATAGTTTATAGCCTTCCTCGATAAATATACTCTCCAACACAAAAATAATTTTACAATTCAGACCAGTAATTGCTAAAAATAACGCGTTCAAACAAACAACAAGCCTTTCAGCTTGATAATATTAGTTTAAATTTAACATAAGATAGCTATTTGTTAATTCGAAGCATTTATTAGTATAATGATCTTTAAGATATTAAGAAAAAAACAAATTATTATCTCTATACATTTGAATATTTATTTGATCGTATTTTAAAATATGTAGTTTTACTTAAAATTCTACTTGAATTGCAACCAGAACTAATGATATTACAAAAGGTATTGTAAACATTAGACTATGAATATTGTTAGAGTAAGCACTATTGCAAAGATCCGTATGGCAAATAGAGCAGGATCTATATTTTACACCTAAACCATGTACTGCAAAATCATCGCAGGATTTTCCACAATCACGAATGACGGTTATTGAATCTGAAACAAAAGATGTACCTATATAACCTATATGTAAAATTACGTTTGATTTATCATTTTGCTATGTATATTTAAATACCTTAAAATTGTTCGTCATGTTGTATTTATATTGCATATCTATAAAAAAATTTTACTGGGTCCGTCTTACGAGTATTTTTAATACGCTAAAATTTTACTTGCGTAATTATTATTTGCCAACATGAGCGTCGCGACTTATCACACAAGGCCTATCTATCACTACGCTTTTGATTTTGTATATTTTTCTTTCTATTTCACTGTTAATCATAAGTCATTTAAATAAATAAATATGTAATATATATAATCAAATTTTAAAATCAAATCAAGCTTAATTAATTCAAGTGCTATCAAAATAATTGCGTAAAAATATGTTTTTAAAAGTCTTTATTCACTTACCTCCAGCTTTGAATGTTTTTGTAACACAAGCGTCAACACCTTTACGACAATATTTCACAGTAGTTCGTCTATCCGGTGACAAACATGTCGGATTGTTTGCCGAACTACATGCATAACAAACTTTATCGTAGTTAATTAACATTAACTTTGTTCTCTTAATGTTGGATATGTCGTTACCCTGTGCTGGATCGTTCAATTTATCATCTCTTCGGTTACTCAAAGTTTCAGATTCAGAAATTGGAAATTCAGAATCAGAAGGTTCTAGAGATATTCCATTTTTTGAAAATTCAGAAAAATTTATGTCGTTGGATATTTTTAAATCATTTGGATTTGATGCTTTAGTACTAAGTTTAGGTAGTAGAATATTTAAGCTAGTATTTGTGTTGAAAGCACCGTTTGATAAGTTTTCAGTCTTTAGTGCATTATCATCTGATTCCATAAAACGTCTCGATGGATTATTAATAGTATTGCCAATTTTGTCTGCACACTGGACATTGGCTGGCGTTACTGTTTTCTCAATAGGGGGTCTAATTGAATTCATTAAACGTTTTGTGTCTTGTTTTAAATCCTGAATTTTTTCAGTCTCTCGTTCTTGTTTTACTGGTGGTATTACAAAGATATTATTGTCATTAAATTTGTCTAAAATCCTTTCTAAAGAACTATCAGCATTAACAAAATTATCATCATAATTTTTTACCAAATTCTTTTCGAATATTGCAGGATCTACCTTCTTTTGGGTTTCTGCATGCAATACTTTTGGTTGTAAAATAGCACTTTCAGTGGTTATTGAAGGTTTGTAATGAGGCTCTTTGTAATATGACTTCTTATTTTCTGTAGGTAATTTAATATAGGGCTGTTCTGGAGGCACTCTTTCTGGTTGAATATGTACACAAGGTTCCAATTTACTTCTTTGTGGAAATAATCCAGGATAATTTTGGATAGTTTTTAAAAACCTGTCATCTTCGTTAGGATGCCAATTAAGAAGGGTTTCAAGTAATTTGTCATAGTCACTGGCGATTTGAAACTTACCTGGAAATTTAAATATATTAGTAAATACATTGTAAGAACACGAATTATGCTTAAATGCTTGTACCTTACTTCATTTTTCACAGACCTAAACAAAAGAATCCACAGAAAAATACTATGGTAAAATATTTCATAGTGATTTATTTCGTGAAAACTATAAACCAAACTATTCGTTCTAAAAATCCTAAAGGAAATGAGGAAATGTGAAAAGGTTTTCCTCTTAATAAAGATATTTTATCGTAAATTTAAAGCGTATTGTTATATTGCATTCAACGGAAAGATAATCTATGAAACAATAAACATTCCACAAAAATATGAACCAGAGACGTTCCGCAAACTTTTTATAACTCTTTTATTGGTTATACGTAAAAGAATATTGGAGTGGGTCTATAAAATATAATGGTATTTTTTTCTTGTCGCTTCTTCCTAACCGGGCTTTGGAATGAACCCAACTACCCTATGTATTGTATATGGGTTCAAAAATTGAATAGTTTGTCAAAGATGTCAAAAATTGAATAGTTTGTGAAAGATGAAGAATTGAATCTAATCTTGTAAATATTATTAAGACTTTAATAAAGAATTTTTTAATCTCATATTTCAAAATTATTAGCTTTGTTATTTACATTTTTTTTCTGTCTTTATTAGTCGTAAACTAAAATTAGCTACATTTTATGGTAGCTATACTTTATTAAATATTATCTACATTTATTGAATACAAAGTTCTAACAATTTTATGAATTCATAATACAAAAGTGTCGTAGATAAGTTTTAAAACTCTACATTTAAAATTATCTACGAGTTAGGGACCACCTAAAACTGTACTAAAATTTAAATGAGATGTTAGTCCTTAGTTAATTGCAATGCAAAGGTAAATTATGTACTTAAGAGGGCACGACAGCAAGCCATACAAAAATATAAACATCATACTCCGCTATATTCTTCATGGATATTAGCATTAGAGCAACGAATTTTGCTCACAGTATATAGGTCTTTAATATCTATGCTAAAACTAAATTTTTTAAATCGGTCTATTTTTTACGAAGAAAACAGCGGAGCAACGTCTTTTTTACAAAGTTTTTATAAGTAAAATCTAGCTGATCTATAGTTGTCCTTTCGACACGACGCTTTGGCATAGGCATTGAATAGCAATAGGTATCCACACAGAATCTTTGTTCTAGCTTACTTGTCAAGAATATTTTTATAGAAGCTCCTTAACTATTTTTACATGATCTGTTCCAATTAGTCCGTGTTAATTTTATTATTTAACATAATTAATACAAATTTAAAGAACAATTTTTTCTTTTGATAATATATAACCAGCCATATTTTATATTTAGCAAAACGAGATTATTCTATTTAGTTGTACAAGAACAACGACCGCAAAGAAATCTCATTAAAACGTCTCAATCTCGGACCAAAAAAGGATTACCAAGAAATTTTTCAAGAAATACTTTACGAAAGGCTTATTCGTCTCTTGTAAAGAAACCGTAACTTAATAAAGAGATTATTTTTATCCCAATTGAAGTAGAACTGTAAGCGTTGTTGTATTTTAACGAATACTCGTAAATATTGTTTTTATTTTTTCAGACCGAATTTCAGGCATGGATAGTATGAAATGTATGTAATTTTTAAGTAACTCGCTTTTGTTACTTTTGTTTTATATATTATGTAGGAAACAAAATTTTCAAAAGGGATTTCCACCCATTTGCATGGGTCGGATCGATCTAAAATTTTGCCCACATATTAAGGACCGATGGTAAAGTGGTAATTAAAAAAAACAGGGCCCTGAGTCGGGTATTTCAACGGTGTCACAACTGTACCATTATTGTACCATTATGGTGCAATAGTAAAGTTTTTGGTAGTCTACTAATAATGTGTCGTCATAACGACTTCATCATTGTCTTACAATTGTCAAAGTGACATAAATTGCTAGTCTCGTACACAACTGCTTCACAATTGCAATTCAATGACTGAAATGTTTCGGTAGTCTGCTATTTTGAATTTGACAGTAATATTTTTAAATTGTCCTGTGTCGACAGATTGCCATAAATAAAAAATAGATAGATAGAAATATTAGAAATTGTTCTTTGTAATTTATTGCAATTTACTAATCTCCTAAACTTCACATTGCTTTTTATACTAATAAATAGTATGTACAAATATATTTAAACGAAGTCTAGCATGATTAAATGTTTAAATTTATTAGTAGTTTTTCGAAAATCACTTCAACTAACGCATTTTTTAAAAACGGCAACACATACATACCATTCTAACACAATCCATAGATAAAAGAGACCGAAAATTCAATGCATAGATAAAAGAGATCGACAATTCTATTACCATTGAAAGACCGTTATGACGGCATATAGCAGACTACGGATATTTGACTTCAATTGCAACGGTATCGTGCCGGTATTGACAATTGACAATTGTTCCAAAATAGTGGACTTGAGCACCAGAAGCTTCAAGCGTTTTTTAGATTTGAAACCAAGCAAATTGTTAGTGTTACTTAATATTATTTGTATTTATTACTTAGGGCCGATTTTTCAATCATCGAATAACTGAACGAATAACTAACAAGAGAATTAACTTATCTGATTGATAAAAAGACAAATAAAATTGTTGCATTTTTCAATGGCTAGATAACAAGCGAATAGTTTCTGTGACTTTTATGTTGCCAACTTCACTGCAATATTGTGGAAGCGAGACACGCGTATGGTGTACTGTGTGATAAAAGAGGATAGCAAATGTGTTGACACTCGTTTATTTGACGTTTATGGATAAATAAAATTTGTTATCTTTCTCTTTCTCGTGTGGTGATTTTGTAGGTTAGTTTCATTTATTGTCAGTGATTTGTTATTATTTTGCTATTATTGGAATCTTTTTTTCTCTTTTTGACATTAACTTTTACCATATTAAAAATTAGGAAAATAATTGTTTTATAAAATTTTAACGTTTAATTTGGAAAGATAGGATCATCTCAGGAGAGGTTTCAGTAAATAATTAATAAAATAAAATAAACTAATATTATAATATTTTCTAACACTTGCGCGACTCATCCGTTTAAACAAAACCACTTTTCACGGATTTACAAACAAAGATTTGCGTCTAAATCCATGAAAAGTAGTTTTGTTTAAACTAATATTACTAAAAACTATTATTTACAATACAGAATTTATACAATATTATTATTTACAATGAAATATTAATACTTTCAATAAAGGAATCTAGTTGTATCTATTGAATAAACGTTTATCTGCCGGTCCAAGAGGTAGATAGATTAATTCCTCAGTTAGGGCTGTTATTGACCAGATCGTGCCTATCTGACGATTGAAAAATGCAATATTTTGTTATCTATCTAATAAGTACTACCTGACTGTTTATCTGGGGATTGAAAAATCGGCCCTTAGTTGATTTAATATTAACTGATAGATAAGAACAACGCATCCGCTCCTACAGGAAATACCTGCAGAAAAATAAACATTCGAAAGGATATTACAAGATCTTTTTACGATAAATATATTTCGGATATTGACTGTGTATTGAATGAAACTCTTGATTGCATTTACGTTTGGTTTGTACCTCCCGTAAATATATATCTCTCCACCCAGCCCCTTAGCAACCCACTGTTAGTCACGGGCCTCTTCCACTTGGGGGCTAACTTAACTAAAATGTAATCAACTCTATCAGTATAACGATAGGGTATACTACCCTATCGTTATACTGATAGAGTTGATTAACTATATTATATGAATTCATGTTCACTTTATTCAATGTAATACATTTTTTATAACATGAAAGTTTATCAAACATTGCCGAATTGTGTCATTGACACTATCAATATAATTTATGTTTTAGTTATGTTTGGTTGTACCAATTTAAAATTTATTTATCACCGTTTCTATTAAAATTACTAATATAATACCTACTAATATAATACTAATATAATATAATACCAAGACCATTTCTCCACCACAAATTGATTTATTAAGTAAAAGTATAGCATGTCAATTGCAAAATTAATAAATTACTTTAGTAATAAAAAGTCTCGTCATTATTTTCAGCCCAATTGTATTCTGTAAAGAATACTAAGTGGCTGGTTGAGATTGTTGCAAAACATTCTCAATAGATGGCGTTATACGTCAAAATACGATGTAAACTCAATCGAGTGACGATTGTGGTGGTCTAATTTGGTTACTGTTAGCACGACTGCAATAAGCTCAGTTGGCAGAGCTACGGAACGGTATTCCGAGGTCGTGGGTTCAATTCCCGCTTGCGGTGACCACTTTTTCCACCACAATTTGATTTATTAAGTAAAAGCATAGCATGTCATTTGCAAAATTAATAAATTACTTTAATAATAACAAGAATTGAAATGTTATGACTTAAGTTATAGCTCTATTGAATTACTAGAATAGTTAGAATGTCTACAGAGTTGTTAATATCCACACGACAACCAACTTGGGAAGTTCAGAGTAACGATAAACCCCCAAATGTGGGAGGCTATTGTGATTGGCACTTACCGCAATATAGCTGAAATTGATTACACTGTACCATGTTCGAGCTATTACAATTGTGCCATAAACTGTATCTATAGAATATAGACATATACGAAATTATGTGTATAGTAGCTGTTGCCCGCGACTTCGTACCCGTGGAATTTAGAAAATTACCCGCTTTTGTAACACATTGTTCACTCCTATTGGTCGTAGCGTGATGTTATTTAGCCTATAGCCTTCCTCAATAAATGGACTATCCAACACTGAAATAATTTTTCTATTTGAATGCCTTCCTTGATAAATTTATCTAGCCCTGAATAACGTTTTTAAATCAGACCAGGGCCTTAAGTCTGCTATTTAATGTTCAGTGAAAGTTCAATTGAATGGTATCATTTGTAACAAAAAATTAACAATAGACTACCAATCTTGATAAAATTCGCTATTATGCCATAAACAAATGCAATAACTGATTGGTTAGTGGCGAATTTTATCAATTTTGGTAGTCTACTGTTAATTTTTAGGGTTTCGTACAAACCCTTATAGGATCACTCCGGTCTCTGTCTGTCCGTCTGTCAAACTTTTTTTACTCAGCAACGGCTGAAGGTATCAACTTGAAACTCATACGATATGTAGATCTCTGCGGTCCGATGCAAAAAATACGACGACGAGTACAATCAACCTTTTACCTCTACGCATTTAAAGCATATAACCGAATTACGACCATTTTTAAGAATTTTCGACTTATGCTAGGGAATCAAAATTCACAGGTTACTTCCCGTTGCCCTAGAGCCTTGAAATTTGGCATAGATCAAGTCTATATAGTGCTGATATAGGGAAAATCCAAAAATTATAATTTTTCATCACATCACAAGAAAAAAGTGTTCATACTAATACCAACTTATGAAGTAGCTGAAATGTAGGCGATTCCCTATATTTCAACTACAAAATTAAGTTGGTGAGTTGTTTTGAGTTTAATTAACTGATTATTTGAATGCAGTTACTTATGTTTATATGTCTAGTAGGTACGAAACCCTAAGGGTGCGAGTTTGCCTCGCTCTTGACAGGTTTTTTTTGCGGTTATAATGGTTTCATTGAATGGTTATTGTGACACCATTCATTAGCGGACTTGGGGCTCAGTGGTTCCTGATATAAACAATTAAACCAACCAACTCTTCAACGCTATAATATTAGTATAGAAGTATACATCAGTATAGATTTGTGCATCGCATATTGACCCAACAAATTTGCTTGATTTATTGAATTTATTTGATATTTATTTTTCACTCTTTCAAAAAATATACATGCGGAAAAACAAACTCTTCGATCCATGTGATTTGTAAAAAAAAAGATACATGGTTTCATTTGTTAATTTAACTACATTTATACTATATCGATTACTTACCGTTTGTTTAAAAAATAAATTAAATTTTGTTCACAAACTTGGATTTCACACAAAAATTAAGTAGATTAAATAGGTATATTTTCTTTAAGTTTAACACAAAGTACGTCTAATCATACAAATATTATAAAGCTGAAGAGTTTGTTTGCTTGTTTGAATGCGCTATTCTCAGGAACCACTGGTCCAATTTCAAAAATTCTTTTAGTGTAGGATAGTACATTTATCGAGGAAGGCTATAGGCTATATAACATCACGCTGCGACCAATAGGAGCGAAGCAGTAGTGAAAAATGTCGCAAAAGCGGGCAAAGTTTTCTAAACTACACGCGTACGAAGTTGCGGGCAACAGCTAGTAATTTATATCATAATTATATAAACAAAACTAAATTACATTAAAGTCCAGTAACTTTATTTTATAAAATCGTTAAAAATGTACACATTTAAATAAAACTACTTTTTACGGATTTAGACGCGTATATTTGTTTTAAATTTTGGCCCGACGTTTCGGAGACTTTGCAGTCACCATGGTCACGGGTGAGACTAAACAAATATACGCGTCTAAATCCGTAAAAAGTAGTTTTATTTAAACAGATGAGTCGCGCAAGTGTTAGAAAATATAATGTACACATTTGTTGAAATTATATTATAGTATAATAAATGCATATATACAGGGTGTCCCAGAACGTAACGTAGCTGGGAAGGGGGGTGATAGGGGGGGTCACAAGGGTCACCAGAAAAATAAAATAAAAATTCCCCTCTGGCTATTTAAAAAATAAATGGCATTTTTTTAAAAACTAAAAATTTTACACCTTGTGGGGCTATTTTGCTAACTGTACCTACAAATATAGCTGTTTAAAAAAAAAAAAAGATGTTATGTAATCCTCAATAACCCTTCATCAAATTGAATTAAAAAAATAATACATATCCAACCAAGATTTTAAAGAAAATTAAGTTCTTTTCCAGTCAAGGACTTAGTAATTACAATTTCACTCAACTTTCTCCAAGTGTACTGAAAAAAAAATGTACTATGCAGCTCCGGCGTGTAACTTAAAAAGATAGGTAATTTTATTGCAATTCCAAAATGGTATAACACTTATTTGAAAAAATCATACTTAGACATTTAAAAATAATTTTCGGGAACAATACCCCTGCAAAACAAAACATATCAATAAAACAATAGTCTCAAATTCCTAAGAAAATACGTTTTTAAATGTCTCTTCTGTTCCTCTAATGTTACTGCCCGTTAATACTCAAGATTGGAGTACTGTACATACCTCAAACACTCAAGTACAGTCTAGGCCAGATAAAGCTTTACCATATTTTATGACAAGGAATTTAAATGAAACTCGGAAATAAAACATAATTCTAATTATTTATTCAAATAAAGTGCTCCAAATGTGCACCACCAACATAAATAGTCTCAAATTCCTAAGCAAATATTCCTGTTCCTTGTACAGGCAGGTAGGCAGGTACCCCTCTCGTACCGTTAGCCATGCGCGAGAACAATGAAACAAAACAAGTTCAGGGAGTGAAAGAGACAGGTAGATACGTTAAAGGAAGAGAAAAAGTAGGGGTGCTGTCTCTGGTTAGCCAAATAGTCGGGCAGTACATTAAGCTCTCTCGTTTACTGCACATCTTTGTATTCGTTTGTGTTCATTTAGTACTAACAACTTTGCTTCGCTTTCTGGACTTGATTATTTCTTTGTGATTTTGGACATTGTTTGTGATTTCTTCCAACGACTTGGCTTTCTCAAGGACTAAAGTGTGTGATACAGTGCCACCATGCCACCCACGTACACTCCACATGAATATGCGAACATGCATCTCATTTACGGCGAATGTAGATGTAATGCCGGTGCTGCAGCAAGACTGTACCGAGAAAGATATCCGAACGCCCCACGTCACCCGGATAGCCGTGTTTTTGTCAATGTCCACCGACTATTGTCTGAGGGTCGACTTCCACATCAAATGGTTAATGAACGCAGATCTCGGTTCGATGTCCAAGATGTAGTGCTTCAAACCGTCGCAGACAACCCGAGTACTTCAGTTCGGACAATTGAAGCAAATACAGGTGTATCAAAAAGTACTGCTCATCGCATATTACAATCAGAAAAGTTCCACCCGTACCACGTGCAACGCATACAGAGTCTGATACCACGCGATTTTCCTGCGAGACTTGCATTTTGTAGTAGGATGCTGCGCATGCATAGGGAGGACCCTCAATTTTTTAATAAAATATTGTGGTCCGACGAGTCTACTTTTAAAAAGGACGGCTACATGAACCTACATAATTTACACGAGTGGCACGTAGAAAATCCCCACCTTATTAGAGAAGATCGATCCCAATATCGTTTTAAAGTGAACATGTGGACCGGAATACTGAACGGTAAAATAATCGGACCCTTTGAGTTACCTGAGGCACTGACTGGCGAGGCGTACTTGCACTTTTTACAAAACGAATTACCCAATTTATTGGAAGATGTGCCGCTGGAAACATTAAAGAATATGTGGTTCCAGCATGATGGGTGCCCAGCACATTATGCACGCCCAGTAAGAGATTTCCTAAACAACGAATATCCTGGTAGGTGGATGGGAAGGGCCGGTGTTATAGCGTGGCCAGCTCGTTCACCGGATTTAAACCCGTTGGACTTCTTTTACTGGGGTGCTATAAAAGAAAAAGTTTATGGGAAACCCATCAGGGACTTGGGTGACTTGAAGGCGAGGATCACAGAGGCCGCGGAATCAATCAATAATAGAAGATTTGCTCGGCACATTTCCCGCTCATTTTTAAAACGATGTAGGGCGTGCATTTATGTTGGTGGTGCACATTTCGAGCACTTAATTTGAATAAATAATTACAATTTTGTTTTATTTTCGAGTTTCATTTAAATTCCCTGTCATAAAATATGGTAAAGCTTTATCTGGCCTAGACTGTACTTGAGTGTTTGAGGTATGTACAGTACTCCAATCTTGAGAATTAACGGGCAGTAACATTAGAGGAACAGAAGAGACATTTAAAAATGTATTTTCTTAGGAATTTGAGACTATTGTTTTATTGATATGTTTTGTTTTGCAGGGGTATTGTTCCCGAAAATTATTTTTAAATGTCTAAGTATGATTTTTTCAAATAAGTGTTATACCATTTTGGAATTGCAATAAAATTACCTATCTTTTTAAGTTACACGCCGGAGCTGCATAGTACATTTTTTTTTCAGTACACTTGGAGAAAGTTGAGTGAAATTGTAATTACTAAGTCCTTGACTGGAAAAGAACTTAATTTTCTTTAAAATCTTGGTTGGATATGTATTATTTTTTTAATTCAATTTGATGAAGGGTTATTGAGGATTACATAACATCTTTTTTTTTTTTAAACAGCTATATTTGTAGGTACAGTTAGCAAAATAGCCCCACAAGGTGTAAAATTTTTAGTTTTTAAAAAAATGCCATTTATTTTTTAAATAGCCAGAGGGGAATTTTTATTTTATTTTTCTGGTGACCCTTGTGACCCCCCCTATCACCCCCCTTCCCAGCTACGTTACGTTCTGGGACACCCTGTATATAAGATATTATTTACACAACAGTGCTTTTAGAAGCGTAATAAACAACGTGTTGAGCCATGTGCAACGCACACATATTTAACCCAGGATTATGTTTATAGTCGTAGCGTAAAGCCTGCGCATTTACTTGGAATTACTGTTTTATACCTACCTACGTGTAAAGGTAAACTGGCATATACATTTTTACAAAAAAGGCCATCCTCTCAAACCACTCTATCTATTACGAATACCGCATCAAAATTCAGGGACATAGACACAAAAATAACCACTTGGTCTTATTAAGGGCCTACATCAATATTATCGTATATCATCGCCGACACGTACATATTAACACAGCCAGTAGGCACAGAAAATGAAGAATTAGGGATACTTTTCCTATTTACTCAAAATCTACTAAATATATTTTAATTCTGATCCACGTGTTTCTATATATAATAGTTACTTATGTTTTTAAAGTTATTTCATTAGTTAATACGCGATAATAGACCGACAAATGAAAAAAATAAAAAATTAGAGAGGTTGTTTCGCCAAGATTTTCTATCGAGAAAACTTTTTTCAATCGCGTTTCTGAGTTCATGCGATCCTAGATCATATATTGAAACAACATATACTTAAAAATTAGAGCTCTAGCCATTCAATCTAAAGAAACAATGAAAACTTCGTACATAGAAAAATGCACGAAGCTATTTTGGTATCCTCTTAATTTATAAATTTTTGCAATTGACTTGCTATGCTTTTACTAAATGAACTAAATTATAGTGGAAAAAATGATAACCATGAGCGGGACTTGAACCCGCGACCTTGGAATACCGTTCCGTTGCTTTCCTTATAACTGTAATTTAGTTTATTTAGTAAAAGCATAGCAAGTCAATTGCAAAAATTAATAAATTAATGTAAAAATACATGTACAGTCATTATTTCGGTCCAATTGTGTTCTGTAAAGAACACTAAGTGATCGATTGATCGAGTTGGTGCAAACCGCTCAATAGATGGCGTTGTACACAAAACATCGCACGATGTTTAACTCACATTGAGAAGATTGTAGTGGAAGATTTGGTAAACATGTGCGGGAACCATGATAGCTCAGATGGGAGAGCAACGGAACGGTATTCCGAGGTCGTGGGTTCAAGTCCCGCTCATGGTTATCATTTTTCCCACTATAATTTAACTTGGTCTTATGTTATGTAAAGATAGAGTTATATGCCTGTCATAAAATCACTTGCTGAAGCGAGTTTAAGAAGAAATTCAATTAAAAAGTTTTTAAATGAAACTACCTTGGTATTTATTACAGAAAAATGTCCGAAATTATTTTTCAGACAGAGTACTTCTTTATTGTCGTTTTTCTGTCGTTTATCCCCATAAAAAAGGTGGATCCCCTTCTGATATTATGATATTTTCATCTTTACGCAGCTCTGTCAACTAACCAAAATTAGGTCAAATATAATATAATTGGTATAAGCTGTTAGTAATCTAAGAGCTATTATCTGTTATTTAATATTTCAAAAGTATTATTCTGCCGGTATTGCGTAAAAGAACAATAAACCATACACCAATCCATACATTCTTATAAATCTTTTATATTATAAATATAAAATTATAAATATTTATATTAGTAGAATATAATATTAGTATGTAGGATTTCATCAGACATTGAAGAACTAGATAGAACGACTCTCTAGTGCCTGTAGATGCGAGATTATGGTAATACTAAGACCCATGCCACCTGAGATCTGAATATTCTAAGTTTATATTATAATGGTAAGCTTGGTTAAACTTTTAGGTATGTTACTTGCTAAGATATTGTGCCAAAAATGCAATTGGACAGTGTCGGCGATTTTAACACAACTTTCTTGTTATAGTAAACTGTGTATTATAAAGAATTGTAAATGTGAACAGTTAAATAAGCAATTAATCAAGATACGCCATAGTTTTTTTTTACTTTTTAGTTAAGATTTGGTGGTGCATGTAGAATTGGTAATAATTGGTATCGTTTGTTGAAGGTTTGTATTCTTATTACTGCAGTCTCTTCCAAATTTTATATTTATTATGTTCCTCAATATTTCTATAATAACTTTATTGCATAACATTCTGCTATCAAACAACCATTAACATGTAACACAATGCCGCTATTGTGAGTTGGCGAGAAAAATATATATAACTACACAGCCCGACACTTACTTAGATCGTATCAATGATTATATTTATTATTATCACACAGTGCAAATAAAATATATTGTAATCTTATTTGATGGGCTTCATGGCATCATGGCAAAATTTTGATACCATTACAAAAAAAAAACGACGTGTGGCACTCGGGGACTGCCGCGGTAAAGCTATTGCATAGCATTTTTTTATCAACTTATACAATTATAATTATTTATTTATGCAGTATTTTGCACTTCCATTATTTTTCACTTGCAAATTTTAAAATTAAAATATCACATTATTATTAATAATATATAATAATAATAATGAAATGTATGTATATAGAGTACTTACTCATTTTCTTTTACTATTTTTTCGTGACATTCTTCATTAATAAATGCATTTTTTTATTCATATTTAAAACTAACGCCAAAACTGACATGAGTCACCAGATTGCGGGGCGAATAGCGAAACGGCGTTACTGCGCATGCGTAATCCACGCATGCGTAATCCACGCATGCGCAGTAGCGCCAATGATGTTAGGTTACGTTATTTTCGTTACGGAATTTCTGGATTCAGTCACGCTCAAGGCCCGCGGTAGAAGCTATGCAATAGCTTAAAAATTAGATTGATACTGCACTTGGCTACTTTTTAGGGTTTCGTACTACAAGTTAGAACGGGACTTTATTACTGAGACTTCGCTACCGTCGGTCCGTTTGCCCACCTGTCTGTCAGTTGAAAATTTCTCAGTTGATGTATGTCTGTTAAAACAATAAATACTAAAAACCAATCGGTTGTTTAAATATAATGGAATGAAATAAATATTTAAGGGTCTCCCATGCAATAATTTTATTTTGATACCATTAGACGACATGATTATGACGATACGCAGAATATATTATGATTATAACGGTACAGAATAGTGCAAGTGCAAGTTAAACTTGCACTTGTGCGGTTTTACTATTGTAATGTTTATAGACATGTGTTTACTTATAAAAGTTCAGAGCACAAGCTTCTCTTAATTTGGGACCAAAAGACGCTGTGTAATATTCCAGAATATTTATTAATGTTATCGTAAGTCAATATAAACAATTTAGGCAACCTTACCTTCAATTGAAGTGACGTAAGTCCCAATTTACTTGACATAAATGTGATTATGAATCAAATTACAGGAGGTTAATGTATAATAGGCTCAGGAGAAAATAAACAGCCAGCTTCATGAGTTAACTTGACAGTAATATACGAATGCGCCCAATATTACCAAAGTTACATTACGTATTAATTTGTTAAGAGCTATCTAGAAGGAACTGCTTTGTATGATATTATTATGTAACTTCTAGTAATTTTATTTGAAAAAGTTTTACTACACTAAAATCTGTTAATACTTAAATATTTAAGAACGATGATTAAGGTAAGTAAAAAGGTAGTTTCGTAACGATTTCGATATTCCGAAGAATGGAGGAGATCCAAAAAAGGTGCTTTTTTTGGAATCACTAATCTATTCCAAAAAAGAAGGATAGCCTCCATTCTTTGCAATATTTTATGTCTTTTACTTGATTTACAAAATTAATCGATTTGAAAAATTATTTTTCTTTGATTTTCTTCCAAAATAAAAATCTAGGTAAATCTTCGTTTTTTCGTTCAGTTTACTTATCTGGTGATAACTCAAAGTTGTTGTGTTACATATACATGAATACAGTATATACTTTCCCACGAATACTCAAAAATACTACTGAAAACGAGTGTAGAGAAAAAGCAATTGACAGCAGAAATAAGTATGCGAAAGATTGATAAATTATGAACAGTGTTCCCTAGAAGAACGTGTTATATCACTTTGATCAAAGCTAAATAGGCGTTTTGTGACGATCAAATCTAGATTCGTGTTAGTTCTACGAGATTATGAAATATGCTCACGTATTAGTTCGGATATAATAAAAATAAAGCTCTTTTTATTAATCTTAATGAAATCATGAAAGGGCTAAAATTTTTGATATAAAACTGTGGCATAAAGCTGCCATGAAAAGTATCTAGACGCTCGTTACGCCTCGCTGACCAAACCTGTTGGCAGACAGTTTAGAGATTTCAGTCTGCAATAAGAGATGTTATTTGCTCTTAGGTACAGCACTCTGAGGAGGAAATAAAGTGGTGACACTTCTTCCTCACAAAGTGGAGCAGACCCGTGCCCAACAGTGGGACGTTAATGGCAGAATGGCCTGAAGAGCAAGAAGTCAAATTCTAAGAATCGTATTATACAAGTTAGGTCTTAAGTTTTTAAGACTAAAATTCTTCCACAATAGAAGTGCTATCTCCAAACATCAAGACATTTTATAAACGACCGCGTTGTAAAGAAAGTTAACACACATGTTTGGCTTTCAAACGAAAAAAAAATATCTAGAATTTATTTTCAAAAGCGACAGCTCACACAATTTCTTCCTAACGAATGTAAGTTCGTACACCGGATGTGAAGCACTTTGCCGCTCGACATTTTACTTTATGTTGTTTTATTCTGTGTCTTATAAATATATTTTATTTAGTTCAGTTGATTAAAACTTTATGTTAAAATAGATAAAAGTAGCACATAGACAAATTAACAATTTCCTTTTTTAAAGTCGATTAAACGTCAAGGATGGTACCATTACCACCGGATATGTGAAACGGACATTAAATAATGGATAAAAAACTACACGGTTAAAATGAAAAATATTAAATTATAGGAAAAATAATAAGCACTGTATCAATTTTTAGGGTTCCGTACCCAAAGGGTAAAAACGGGACCCTATTACTGAGACTTCGCTGTCCGTCCGTCCGTCCGTCCGTCCGTCCGTCTGTCACCAGGCTGTATCTCAAGAACGGTGATAGCTAGACAGTTGAAATTTTCACAGATGATGTATTTCTATTGCCGCTATAACAACAAATACTAAAAATAAAATAAAATAAATATTTAAGGGGGGCTCCCATACAACAAACATGATTTTTTTACCGTTTCTTGCTCGATACTAATAACGTTGCCTTATGTTGCATAGATAATGGTACGGAACCCTTCGTGCGCGAGTCTGACTCGCACTTGACCAATTATTGAATATTTGTTCCTCGTTATGTAAATGCGTTTACGGTGTGTGGATATATTGATATTTTTGTCCAACGTGAAATTAGATGTCAAAATATGTCGGTCAAATATTACAATATGTAAACTCATATTGTAATAACCTGAACCCCAGATATAACAATCTATTTTTATTATACCCAAAGCCCACGTTACAAAGTTATTACTGTGCATTTGGGTAAGCCGTACCTTCCCTAAATGTGGATTATAGCTTATTATGAAGGAACTTAATACCTTTGATCTAATAATTCCAACAGTTATTAAACGACATTAATAGAGAATTGTATAAAATAACTAGCAGTCTCCGATTACCAACAGCAGTGCCATCTACTAGGTTTAATTGTAAATCCAAAGCAAAAGCTTTAGCTTTAGCTTTTGCTTTGGATTTACAATTAAATTGTTTACAATCATATGATTGTTTACAATCATACGAGATTGAAATTGGATCAGCCATTTACGAGGAGTTCAGTGACATATACACGTACAAAAAACTCATGATACAGAATCTATACTTATTATTAAAAAGCTGAAGAGTTTGTTTGTTTGTTTAAACGCGCTAATCTCAGGAATCTCTGGTCCGATTTGAAAAATGCTTTTAGTGTTGGATAGCAGTAGTGAAAAATGTTACAAAACGGGGAACATTTTCTAAATTCTACGGGTACGAAGTCGCGGGCAACAGCTTGTTTTATATAAAATAAAAATCCTAATACGATTTACACTATATATCTACCTAAATTGTGTTTAGATTAATGAAAGCACATATATCTATTCTTCTTTTTAGCCCATTAATGTCCCACTATTGGCAACGGCCAGTGCCCCGAGTCCGGTATCACAATGGTGTCTCAATGGAATCACAATGTAGTTACAGTTATTGCATTTTTTTGCAATAACACTAAATAAATAATTGTTTAGTGGCGAATTTTATCAATTTTAGTAGTCTATTGTTAATTTTTTGAGGTTATAATGTGTCATTGTGATGCCATTGTGAGACCATTGTGATACCGGACTCAGGGCCCAGTCTTCTTATGCTACGCTAAGTAAACATCTTGGCATAGAATTTAGTTTCGACTTTCCCATCTCTCACAAAGGTTGTTATCTGTTTTTAATATCCATAAGCTGGCTTTAACAGTATTCCGGTAAACGAGGTGGTGTCACTTCTATTCTTAATCTGTCACCACACTGCTTTATTATAGGTATGTAAATATATATGATTTATTTTTGGGATTGTCGTATTGTCAATCATCCCGATCGATTGTGCTATTTTGATAAGCACTTCGACATCGGTTTTCGATCAACTTATTTGTATAGTAATGGCATTTTATAATACGTAATGACATTTGAGTGGAATCATTTATTTGTAAAACTTTTAGTTGTGATTCATATTTTGTTAATACTTTAGTAGATAAATCTGTACTCAATAATGAAAAGTTGGTGTCGATGGGTTACTAAACAAATTAGAAACTGATCGAAAGGAGCTTTTTTATGTTAGATTTAAAAGCGTTATCTTAAAAAAACAAGCATAAAAGCTACTTATCGATAAATTGGAGACAATAATAAATAAATATACATGGACATTTCACATAACGTCCTCTGGTCCCAAGCTAAGCTTATTATGCTTATGTTATGGGTACCAGAATACGGATATAATACATAAACTACTTTTCTTTTGTAAATACATACTTATAATACATAGTAAACACCCAGACGCGGGACAAATATTTGTGTGACAATTATAAATATCACACAAATTATTGTCCCGAACGGGAATTGGACCCGCGACCTCGTGAATGGCAGTCCGTTACCTGAACCACTAGACCACGAAGCCCGCCACACAATGTTAATTTATGTTATACTTCATTATTATCACCAATTTATTTTAACTCCAACAATAAACATAAAATTTTATATTACTATGAACATAATTGTAATAAAATAGCAAATAAACTGAAAGGGACGAGAGCTATTTCAGAGAATAGATAGAGCGAATATTAGGAGTTACCTTATACATTACGTGTAACAATAGCGGATAACAGACCATTAATATTAAAACAGGCAAGTCGAATGGTTATTTGCGCTTTAGTTTTAGCTAAAGTGGACAATAATTTCAATTTTATAGCTACCTGGAACTTTCCGATTAAATATTTTTTTCAAATATTTCAAACTCAAGAATTGTTTTCTTTTTTCTCACTAGCAGTTGTCCGTGACATCGTATGCATGGAAATTAGAAAATTTTCCTTCACTCCTATTAGTCTTAGCGTGATATTATATATAGCCTTCCTCGATAAACGTACTATACAAAACTGAAAGAATTTTTAAAATCGGACTAGTAGTTTCTGAGATTAGCGTGAGGTTTCCGTCTCTCACAGAAGATAGGTATTATCTATTATTTCCCTTAAGCTGGCTTTAACAGCATCCTGGGTGTAAATGGGGAGACGATCCTTGTATTCTTTATCCGTTACCACACGGACAATCATTGATCATGGATTAGAAATGATTACATTTAATCACAATCTTAATGTTGTCTGAGATTTAACAATTAGGGTATTATATGAAGAAAATGGGCATTACATAAACTGTAAAGCTAAATTTATTAACTTACTAGGTTAATACAAATCCCTAGCGTCTGCGTTGGTTTTTAATATTGCTAGATGTTATATTTTATTATTACATATTTATAAAAAAAAGTAATTTTATTCAAGATTTTATTAAAAATTTTGCAATATAAGCTAAACGACCTTATTCTGAGATTCTCTTTTACATAACGAGCCCGTTCTAATATTATGTCCTAATAGCTTGCAGGATACCTTAATATTGGACTATCTAGCAATATTTTCTTAATGGATCTTAATATTACCATATAAGACGATGGCAATCTACAAGACGATATGCAAGACGATAAGTAAAGTAAGTAGGTAGCTCAACAGTGGATAGATTTTCATGAAAAGTTTTCTATTCTCTTTCAGATTAACAACAATGTCTGAATATTAAATACGTTTGTGAATAAATATATAGATAACCATGCATAATACCTATACAGCTTACAATAGCGTAAATAGTTAGGAAATAAAAATGATAGATAAAATTTCTAACAATACCTTTCAATCCTAACCCTTTCAGGAACATTTGCGTACGATCAATTTTGATACATCGGACGGAGATACTTTGTGAAATATAAGGGCGGTCATGCCCTTAGGACGCATATCAAGCAATTGTATTTTTAATACATTGTAGGAGACAAAAATATGGTTTATAAACATATTTGGACAATAGAATGAAAGAAAATAAAATAATTTGCATTTAACATTTAAATATCGTCGTCTCTCAGTTTACTATTGATAATAAACTTTCACCACTGGTTTGAAAAGGAGACGAATGAGGGGCTGCTGTGGTCATATAGCACGAGAGGAAATTTACATGATTAGGAGTATTCTGGGAATGAAAATGAGGAAAGAATAAAGTGTCAACGAAGACCAATGAAAAGATGGATAAAATGTGTGAAAGAGAATATGAAAGAAAGATAAGTTAACACAGATATGACGTCTGGCAGAACACTTGCAGGCATATGTACTTACTTAGACTATTTTTCCACATTGATACACTTAAAGTAGAGGCTACCCAAAAACTTATAGCATCAAAATTGAATAGGTAGTTTTGTAGGTGACTAAGATAGGTATATTAAAAACAGGACTACAGCTTTAATTTAGGTATTTGCAGTAGGTATTACTATCCCTATTCCTTCCCAATTTCCGGCGACAATGGCTGCATATTCATCTTAAGACAGCCGTAAAAATAGGATTTTTAGATAGACATCTTTCTTTTATTAATCATATTTTGGAAAAAAGAAACTAATAGAAGCTTAGATACATAAGACCTAGATACTGTGAAAAAATTCTTTTCTCTAGAGGCAACATCCACGAAGAAAACAGCGGAGTACTAAGTCCATATTTTTGTATGCAGCATTTTTTGCTATCATGTCCTATTAACAAATTTTTCATGGACATTAACACAACGTCCTCTGGTCCCAAGCTAAGCTTACTAGGCTTGTGTTATGGGTACCAGAACACGGATAGAATACATATACTACTTTTCTTTTGTAAATACATACTTATAATACATAGAAACATCCAGACGCAGTAAAAACATTTGTATGACAATTAGAAAAATCACACAAATGATTGTCCCGAGCGCGAATCGAACCCGCGACCTCTTGATCGGCAGTCCGTTACATAAACCACTCAACCACGAGGCTCGTCAAATTTACAAATAAACCTTCCTTGAACCACTCTGTGTATTATAAATATTATAAATCGTAGTTGTTTTAAAGATTTATGCACACATAATATACAGAAATGAGGTTTTTGTAGACATAGCTTGTTGTATTTCTATTACGTGTGGATTGAGAAGTACTCGATTAGACATGTAAATAACTTTTACCATGAAATTGCTTCCGTATAACAGAGGGAAGAGCTATATATTGACGGAAATAGGTTTTTTCCTACTTAATGGCTTTCGAGTAGGGTAGGTACTCCGAACGAATTATGGGTAAACAATTTAATGCAAATGCATGATATCCTGCAGTTGTTATTTTCTTGACGTGTTCGTTGTGTAATTTATTAATTTTGCAATTGACTTGCTATGCTTTTACTTAATAAATTAAATTGTAGCTGAAAAAGTGATCACCGCAAGCGGGACTAAAATGCGATGTAGACTCAATCGAGGAACGTTTTGGTGGTCAAATTACTGTTAGCACGACCGCAATAAGCTCAGTTGGCAGAGCTACGGAACGGTGTTCTGAGGTCGTGCGTTCGTTGTGATTAAACAATAGTTGCAAATACGGAATTAAAATGAAAATTTTATTTTGCTGGAAGATTAAAAAGATATTCTTTTTCCTTCCCCTCCTCAGTCTATTATTGTCCCACTTTTGGGCACGGAGCTCCTACACTTAGGTTAAGCATATTCTTAGGACCCGCTGACTAGACATGTTGGCATAAGCTTTAATTTAGAGTTTTCCGTCTCTCACAAAAATGTAATCTGTTTACTGTTTTTGCTGGTATTTACAACTTAGGAAGAAATGGGGTGGTGATACTTGTTTAGGTACTCTTATTGTTTTCACATGAAACAAGCTGCTCTATATTACATTTACCCTTTCTGGCATAAAAATTCTGAAAACGTCACAACATGCTTTTTTTCAAATAAATCAATAAAATTGGTCAAGTGCGAGTCGGACTCGCGCACGAAGGGTTCCGTACCATTATCTATGCAACATAAGGCAACGTTATTAGTATCGAGCAAGAAACGGTAAAAAAATCATGTTTGTTGTATGGGAGCCCCCCTTAAATATTTATTTTATTATATTTATAGCGGCAATAGAAATACATCATCTGTGAAAATTTCAACTCTCTAGCTATCACCGTTCTTGAGATACAGCCTGGTGACAGACGGACGGACGGACGGACGGACAGCGAAGTCTCAGTAATAGGGTCCCGTTTTTACCCTTTGGGTACGGAACCCTAAAAAGCTAAATTTATCTAGACATATTATATAATATTTCATATTATATTTTGTATTTTTAATTATACAAATTAAATGAACGTTATGTTCATGTAAAATAAATCTATAGATAGCTGTATTACTCACAAGTACATCACGACATACAATTATTATTAAAAATCGTTTAATGTGATTAACGATTACATGTTTGGTTTTATTAACACAATTAAGTGAATTGATTCGTTTTTCCAGTTCGTCGATTTATCGTTGTGGGGCCAGTAAGCTGTTATATAAATTGCCTATGATTGAATTAAGTCAAGAGATGCTTGCGTTTTTTTTATTAGGCTAAATAAATTATGTTTCAATGGTTATAGTATAAAATCCTTACAAAATAAAGTACCTACTATAAAATTGTGATAGTCATTTTGTCTGTCACTCTTCTAATTCAAAATTGCTGAGCCCATTCGAGTAAAATTTTATATACAGATAATACAGAGCCTAAGAATGAAAGTGGCCTATGTTGTATACCTATGCTTTTAAATACTTTTAATTACGAAACAGGTGCGCTGCTATTTCAAATTTTATGCTTACGAAGTCGCGAAGCACAGCTAGTCTTATAAATAAAAATATATCGTAAAAACTTTTTTCAATCGCGTTTCTGAGTTTATGCGATCCTAGATCATATATTGAAAAAACATATACTAAAAAATTAGAGCTCTAGCCATTCAATCTAAAGAAACAATGAAAACTTCGTACGTAGAAAAATGCACGAAGCTATTTTGGTATCCTCTTAAGCCAAAAATAAATACAAAATATTGTATGGTGTTATGTAAGTAAATTTTCTTTAAGAAAAAGTTTTCTCTTAGGTGTATTAATGTACCTACTCACGTACATTATATAGTACACGTAACATGTCTACCATTATGTATACCTACTCGTGTAGGCTTCGTCACCGCACTTTACTAATGTTCTCAACAAAATGTCCTGACATTACTGCCAAAACACATAAATGCTGAACCGCAAACCATAATTTGACCACGACTGCTTAAGTATAATTTTCTGTCGTAATGTGTAACGTAAACCAAATTATGAAAGCATTAAATTATGATTCTCAGGTGCTAATGGAGTGGTGAATGAAACAATTATTTCATGTTTTTACGTAAAATATAGTTTTAATCTTAACCGATAAATGGAAGTATAGCCTCATGTGTTAAAACGAAGTCAAGCTATTGTCTACTCATACAAGTTTCCTTAAGTATTCTCAAATATTATTATTTTCTCTATAGATTTGGTAGAAAATACAATATTAATATAGTGTTTAAGTACTAAACATATAAGATAAAAAAAAATCTTTATTAAACTTTGGTCGACGAACCGCACAATAGATATGTGTGTCAGCCGTAAACTGGAGCCTTTTTATGCAAATGTATATTATGTATTTTCGCATACTGAGTTAAATGATGTCACACATTACGTTTTATTATATTTTTTTCGTAACTTTAATTGAGTGAAAAAGCTAACAAAACCTGTGCCGTTTTGTTCTTTAAAAGAAAAAAGGAATTTTATTGTGGGAAGTGTTAACTATATTTTCAACTACATGTTTCTCAGTGGAGTCTACATCATGCGGATAGATGCGGAAAAAATGGAATGTGTTTCCTTGCTCCTTCAACATGGGGTCTTTCAAGCGAGGCGTGGCGAGGCATCTTGTGGCCCGGTAAGACAACGTACTAGCCGTCCTCACGTCTGGATTACACAATCACTTACATCAGGTGGAGTATAGTCCTTTGCCAACCCAAGTAATAAAAAAAAAGAAAAACACCACAATAATTTTGTTGCAAAAGCAACAGAACTGTATTTTGTGGTCGTGTGTTTAAATCCCGCTTGTGTTCATAATTTTTTCTGCTATAATTTAATGATTTTCCGTCCTTTTTTGTAGAAAAAGTCTGCTATTATTATCCCTGGATTGGCTCTTGCAGCACCTTGAGGAGGAAATAGGGTTGTGACCCTTGAAGTCTTGATATGTCATTATACAGGTTATCACGTTCTTCTAGATGTTTTCTTTATCTCTGTTAAGGCCTTGCAATAATATGTATAGCACATGGCTCTTTAAATATAACTGTTAGTTTCATTTAAAGAGGTCTACATGGCTCTCTCTCCAGCCCATTGACGTCCCACTGTTGGGCACGGGCCTCCTCCACTTTGGGAGGGATTATGGTCTACTGTACCGCGCTGACCAGGCATATTGGCACAGGGTTTATTTTCGAGTTTTCTTTCTCTCAGAGGATGTTATCTGTGTGTAATATTCCTTACCTGATTTTTGCAGCACCCTTGGGAGAAGATGGGGTGGTGACACTTGTATTCTTAATCCGTCACCACACGGAGATGGCTACTAAATTCAAATCTAAAAATATGTATCAAAAAATTAGAGCTCTGGGTATCCAATCTAAAGAAAAAATTAGAACTTCGTACAAAGAAAAATGCATCTTAAAGCGCTTGATTTTCTTGATTATGAAAAATATTTGAACTACATGTTTATTACAGTTCACACATTTTGCCCAGAATATTTTACTATTGAAAAGTGCTTACAAAACCAATATTATCGACACGTGTTACACCCAATCACGTATTTAATCGCTGCCGTCTAAAATGTATTACGTATAAGGGTAGGTAAGGGTATACGTATACCTAAACGAAAATACTAAGCGAAACTAACGAGCTTGTTTGATCCAATATCGCAGTGTTAACCACGTAATATTGGAAAGTCAACTTATTGAACTGAATTCAAGCTTCCTTGTCGACAAATATTGCTCGATAACCCGCCTATATTCGGCTCATATAATAGTACTTTCTGGCTTTAATCAATGTTTATGATTAAAAAAGGTTGTGTTATTTAAGATCCCGTGGTTTTGATGTAAGAGGTATTTGACTAGTAGTACTTATTTACGTCTGTTAGTCAGTCATCATACGAAAACGGAACAATGCGTATTAATTGTTATTTTGTTATATCCAATATTTGTATATGATGAATCTAGCATTTAATTAATATTAAAGAAAATCAATAACCAATGTAATAAAATAAACAAGAATCAACATCTATAACAAATTATTGCGCTAACAAGTGACAGAAACGAGTTTTTATATCAATTGACCAGGTTGTATCTCATAAAATTTGATAGCTACAGTCTAGAAACTTGAGTTTTTTACAGATACAGATATATTATATAGATTTGAAACCAACATGCCATTGTTTAGCTTAATAATACGCCTGTAACGATATGCCCAAGATAATGTGGATCGGATCGCCTCTTACGCAAGCTACCTTTTTGGCTGATTTTTATTATATTATGTTGTTCAATAAATTCTATGGCGAACTTTTACTGTTAGTTATAGAAATAATAAAATCAAAATAAAGCAATAAATTTTGCCTCGGGTATAAATAAATTACAACAATATGTCCCGTGGATATTATAAGGTATAAAATGAATGGGTAAATTAAGTATTATTTATTTGGTAGACCTTAGCAATATATTGTTTCATGTTGAACGGTGAAAATTACGTCTATAAATCAGCAAATTTTGAAGAGAAACAGTATCTTTACTTCTTATAAAACAAAGTCGTCATTTTTGTATGTACGTCCCTATGTGAGCTTATATCTTCAGAAATACGAAACGGAGCTTGATGCGGTTTTTTTTAATAGATGGTTCAAGAGGATGGCTTTTTTCGCATAATTTATTGGGGTTTACTGTATATTGGATGAGATATGATTAAATTTGCCGAGAAATTCGGACGCGCGCGGCTATAAATGAAAACGCTGCCTTATTTATGTGAGGTACAACAAACTAATGTATGGAGGAATTATTTGTTACCTATAGTTCTTCAAAAAAGTCCGCGGGTTTCCCTTAAAAGATAGACATATGCCAATGTCTATCTTTGAGAGTGTTTTATGTGGTGAAAATTTAGCATTTAATTGTAGATTCTTGAATGGAAAATAAAAACTTTGGAGATTATAGAATATATAACTATGGTAAGTAAAGACAAAAAAAATGTTAGAAGATAAATAAGAATTTCCAAATATTTTTTCCGAGTTCAAAAGTGAACAAAAATCATGGATAAACAGTTCAGTCAGACACCTAAGTGATCTTTTACGGGTTTAGGTTAAGTTTAAGGGATTGCTACGTATCCCTAATTAAAAGAAATATGTAGGAAATTAGAAGAAGATTCTATTACTTTACGTAATAGAATCTTCTAAAAATTAAATATCTTTTAAACTCGTACGAACTTTTAAATGCTCTAACATATTTCTATGTAGCTCATTCCCGACAAGTCGGAAAAGCTCTACGGATTGAACGTACCGAACCTATTTAAGTTAATAAATCCCGACCTATAAAGGATTCTTGAATCTCCTTCAGTTCAGAGAATTAGAGATAATAATAATAAATAATAAATATTCACGGACATTTCACACAACGTCCTCTGGTCCCAAGCTAAGCTTTATATGCTTGTGTTATGGGTACCAGAATACGGATAGAATACATATACTACTTTTCTTTTGTAAATACATACTTATAATACATAGTAAACACCCAGACGCAGTACAAACATTTGTATGACAATTAAAAACATCACACAAATATTTGTCCTGACCGGGAATGAAAGAGATAAAAAACAAACAACTTCTCAAGAACAAATAAATCCTTTGTAGCTACCTACATTTAAAAATTTAAATAGTGAAAGTAATTTTGATGTTATATTTACTTCTTTTAGAATATTTACTTATAAAGATTTCAATTTTAATCACTGAAATATTAATTATTACGGTGCCTATAATTACAATTTTTTTTTCTATAAATAAACACTTGTTACGTGTTTATAGCTTCTTTTAGCACTTTTGTTTTTGCCAAAAGACCAGATTCTTTCAATTAATTCTCCGAAATTATATTGAATATATAATACAGTGACAATTTCAGTTATGAAGCTATTTTGTAAATATCATAGACATCATTCCATTGCATTCCATATAAAGATAACTTGAACGGAATTCAAATACTTTCTAACAATAATTTAATGAAACGCATGAATTAAGTCTCTTTAGATTGATTCACAAAATGTACTTAGGATAATTTACAAATACTGAGATATTTATTGTCTTTGGCTAACAGTTTTAGCATCATGTTTGTAACTTTCTTTTGCTTTAATTTTATTTCTTCTTAATAAAAGAAATTATGAATATTTAAATACCAAAAAAGAATAAAAGATGAAACACACATCTGCATCATTCAATACTGTTTATGTTAAAATCCACTATCAAGCTTGCGTGATAACTAAGAGTATGAACTTAATTAAAATTAAATGTAGTAAAATGACGTGAACTTTCTCTGAGATATTTTTCGCTTAACAAAAATCTCATAACGATGAGATTTCGAAGCTAATAAATACGTTTGCTACCTTATCTCATATTTCCAGTAGGTTACCTAAACTGAATGCCGCTACTGTACGAATGTATTTATGACTTTGGTCATTTATTTGATGGCGCATTTACCTTCGTTTTCATTTCATAACCATTGAATTTGCTTCAGGAATTATCAGTTTTAAATATGTTCATTTAAAAGTAAGTTAAGTAAGTTTTAATAAAAACATAGTTACAATACACCATAGTTAGATATTTCTTTACTATAATTTAACTTTGGGTTTTGATTCAATAGCTTTACTTAGAAACTCAATAATATTTTAAATCTATTTGCTATTGCACATCTTGCACCTCTACTGTCGTTAAAAGCCGAATCTGTTGGTGCAGTTAAAATAATTTATTAGATGTTAGTAAGTGATGATCTTAAACATTATTTAAATTAAATAAAATTATAAGCTGTTTGCTGTTTGTATGGTTTTTGCTTATCTAGAGATCATAGAAGTTTCTGATATATTTATGAAAATAAATGATATATGGAGCATATTTCCTTTACAAAATTTTGTATGAGTAAATTAGGTAAATCTTGAATTATCACGATCAAAAATAATCATATTAACAATGTTACATGAATTCTGAAGGCGCTGTTTGCTCTATATGTTTAAGCTTTTATTCCGCATATTATGTGGCATTTATACTGAGTGAGGAAAATTCACATTGTTGTATTTGAATAAATTATATGATGATTCGTTGGATTTAGACACAATTGTTGACGCGTTGCCTTGTCTTTATTTAATCTAACTGAATCTTACGTAAAAAGAGACTAAAATGATTTTCATCATATTTTATACATCATATTTAACATTATGTCTCATTTACTTACATTGCCGGATTAAAAACATAAGTGTCACCATCCCATTTTATTTCCAGGATGCCGTTAAAGCCAGTGATCAAGACGGAAATCTAGACAATAAACCGTTGCAAAACTAAACCAGATATTCTGACGAAGTGGAGTAGGCCTGTGCCCAAGAGTGACAGTAATTAAGGTCGAGAATAAATTACAATCATAGTAATGATAGTAATGTCAGCAAATATTATTTGATTATATAAATAAAACCATTATTTACAGATTTAGACGCGTATCTGTTTCATATTTTAGCACCTTTTTAGCACGTTTCGGAGACTTTTCAGTCACCAAGGTCCCGGATGGAACGGGTTCATTTGTTTACTTTGTACATAAAACTATTAGGATTATTAGTTTGTGCATGTATGTAAATAAAGCTGTCCTTTATGATTTAAAGTGGAGGCCGATGTTCCCACGAACAAATAGAATAGATATAGTGCGGCTGACATTGATGTAGCGAGAAATTATTTGGGCTAGAGATAAGCAACCACAGTTAGGTAAAGCTTAATTGTTGTACCATTGTAATTGTCACAGGATCAAGGTTAGTTAACCAGAAAATCCCTAATCTTTTACAACTATACTTTTGTTTTGTTGTCGGCCCTTGATAAGTTTCAGATCAGCCTGACTTATTTTAAGAATTTGAAAATTACGTTTAAGGTTTTCTTTACACAGAAACATTGAATAATGATTAATAGGTACATAGTATTGTTAATAGATATTAATAGATAGATAGAATAATCCGTGTGGTGACGGATTAAGAATAGAAGTGTCACCACCCCATCTCTTCCCAAGGGTGCTGCAAAGGGAAAATGTCAGCTAAGGGATACACATAACATGACACACATGGCACACAGATAACATGCTCTGTAAGAGACGGAAAACTCGAAAATAAACTCTGTGTCAACACGTTTGGTCAGCGCGGCACAGTAGACCATAATCCCTCCCAAAGTGAAGCAGGCCTGTACCCCACAGTGGGACGTAAATGGGCTGGAGAGAGATACATAGTAAAAAAGCTAACAAAAGAGTGTTATTAAAAATATGTATATGGAAAAAGTAGCTAGAGTAATATGTATAACCTTTAGTTTCGCATTTGTACGTTTGTGTTTATCGCTGTTAAAAATAATCTCTAAGAGCATAGCTTGTAGCTCCAGTGTAATGAAGTTGCGAATTTTGCATATCAATGTGAGGATATAAAAGGAGCCTTAAAATATTTTAAAGCTAAACCACTTATTCGTTATATCTCCTGCTGAGCCATTAAATAACAGTAAACCTATAAATTTATCAATCCATCAATTCCAATTTACTGCTCGATCAAATTCAATCCCATCGAGATTTTTCTTTCGCAGTTTAATGAACTATAAAGTCTACAATTTCCCCGCCCACAGTAATAGCATTTGACAAAATTACACAATCAAGAGTTCTTTCACGTTTAACTGAATTTAGTTTGACGATTGCCTTTCGGGGACAAATATTTTCTATGTGGCGTGTGTAAACCACAGATATATTATATTGCGTTTTCTGTGAATTGTGGTTCAGATACCTATTTCGTATCAAATTATTTGGTTACATATTGTTATTATGTGTTTTGTTTTTCTGAGCAGATTTAACGATAAAACCCCGTTTCAAGTAAAGTGACAGTACTGTAGTATTTTGGAAATGTTCTAAATTTAGGCTCAATGAATTAATGGACACTTATCGGATAAAATAATTATTGTAACAACACAATCTTGGTTATTAGTCGTCTAAATTTTACTGATAAAATTTAGACGACTAATAAATGACGCCCTTGCATGTCCTCCAACAAAAAAGGTTGGGAGGACAGTCAGATATAATATAAGTCTTTTTTAAAATAATATGCTGGCATAACAACAAAAATAAAAAGCAACTTACTATAATTTATGTCATAAAAGTGTTCGATAAGATAAGTTTAATAAGCATCATTCAATACTAAATAGCGTTTTAGCTCTTTGGTAGAATCATGTATCTATCCATCTAGATTAGATTACAATTCATGTTTATCCAAATAATGCCCTTTTTCCACAAAAATCTTCTAGTTATAGTTCTAAAATATATTTTACTTAAAACTATGTTTGACAATAGTGATGTATAATAGAAATTTTATAATTGTATTTTATATGTAAGTTAATAAGGAAAGACCCGTAGTAATGAAAGGTAAATGAAGTCAGCTATAAAAACTTTATTGTGTATAGAAAATAGCTTTTATTGTAGAAGAAAGGGAAGCACACGCAAAATTAAAACGCATCCAAGCGCTTTTCCGGACCCCATAGGACTGAAATTTCTTTGATTCTCTTATTGTCGTTTTTATACTATTTCCTGTGGATAAACGTATAATATTAAAATGTTTTCTAAGGGATAAATTTCCAATAGTTATTAGTTACAGCATAGTAGATATTTTTACTGACGTAACTAAACGAGTACTTTAGAATGAACGCAAGCACACGTGATAACTGTCATTTACAAAAATGTACTGTAATCCTGGCAGTAAGTGCATTCAAATAAAGATCTATATCCAATAAAGGTGGTTTAAAGGTAATGTGCTAGATAGACGAAATTGCTAGGATAAAAAATATTTTTTCTGTGTGTGACGGATTAAGAATAGAAGTGTCATTACTCGATATCTTCTTCAGGGAGCTGTAATAGCCAGCTAAAGGGTAAACAGTTAACATCTTCTAAATGATACCTAAAACTCTAGGCCAAACCCGGTTCCGAGACGCCTGGTCAGAGCGGCATATATGTAGACCAAATACCCTTCCAAACAGTTTGGGCGTCATGTCAATGGAAATGAAACAAAACTCATTTCCAAAAATAAGCCCAAACTATTGCGCGGACAAAGTTAAAGAACAATTAAACTTTGAGAAACCGCTGCTGCTCATTAGTTTTCTTTTACAAAGTTGTAATGGTTGCCGATAGAGTACACCCGCGTTGCAGATAGTTCGAAACACTGTTCAACACACCTGCGAAGAATTTAGTTAAGTTTTACTAAAGTAGGAAATCTGAAGCTTTCGCTACACAAGTTCAGATTATCTTTTTGTACTGACAGTAATTCATTTATTTATTTGTTTATTTGTTTATTATAAGGAAGACCAACAGCTTTACAATCACTATAAAAAAAAAAGAAATATACATCAGCAAGCCAATTATAGGTCCTCACGGATAAAGACACTATACAAGTATGTTAACAAACACAAATGTAAACATCGTAGACAGTGTCCGCGTTTATGTAGTAACCATTTGAAATTAATATATAAATTACAAAAATGCAAAATAAAACTGCCCATATACACCAATAATAATAGATATTACTAGATAATAATAGATATACACCAATAATAGTAATCAATAGATTATGCTTTTGGTCAACATTTTACGGGCACTTTGGCCGTGGTGCCCTTTTTATTCGAAAATAATTTTCTCTATCAGCACATTCTATATGATTGGCCACCATCATGGGTTGGTTTATGTCATTTAAATGGTTATAAGAATTTTTAATTTACCGTAAAGTAAACATCAAATTATCAATTCTACATTATTAATAGGCAAACTGAACATTGTACCAATCTCTTTATTGAGTCTAAATTGAAATAAAGTATGTTCATGAATACCGAACAAATAAAGGTTCCATTTGAAGCGCATTTGTGGAGACCCTTGATGGTCATTAATAATTCATTTTCGGAAATTGTACTCTTGGCATATAGGTTCTTGTGCTGTTATTTAGTAGAATATTCGGCAGTTAATATTTAGATAAAGTTTTTGTGATTATATCTAATATCTTTAATTTACTGGCCTAACCTGGGAGGAGCTGGAAGCTGTTGCACTGGATCTGGCGAAATGGAAACGCCTTCTTAGAGCCCTATGTCCCTGAGGAGGGACAAAAGGATTTCATCATCATCATCATATCTAATACCTTTAAATGAGCAATTCTTGCAAATGCAATCAGAATCTGTGGATTTCGGGAGCGATTAATCGATATAGCTTTTAAATTACAATAATTCAGATTCTGTAATAATTATAAGAATAATAATTTACAGAGAGAATTTAAGAATACAATTACAGAATTACTGCAGTAAATATGGAGATTTGTCCACATGTTATATTGATTTGATTTTAACTTTGTTTTCAGTTGCTTTCAAGGGACATGTAAGTGACTCATTTACTTCGTATTGAGCTTAAAATGAAACCCTTGTATTGTAGAAAAGTTATATTAACTCGTCGCCGCTGCCGTAACAAAGCTGGAAACAAACAATTTCATCGTGGTTTTAACATTTAATTCTTCCAATGAGGGTTTACATAAAATAACCTCTCTTTTTCTAGCCCATTAACGTCCCACATATTCTCCGTGTGGTGACGGGTTAAGAATACAAGTGTCACCACCCCATCTCCTCCCAAGGGTGCTGTAAAAGTCAGCTAAGGGATATTGCACACAGATAAAATCTTCGGTGAGCGACGGAAAACTCGAAAATAAACCCTGTGCCAACACGCCTGGTCAGCGCGGCACAGTAGACTATAATCCCTCCCAAAGTGGAGAAGGCCTGTGCCCAACAGTGGGACGTAAGTGGGCTGGAGAAGAAGAAGAACGTCCCACTGTTAGACACTGGCATCCTCCACTTCGGGAGGGTTTATTCGTCTTCTATGCCGTGCTGACTAGGCGTGTTGGCATAGTTCAGAGTTTTACGTCTCTTCGATTCCTTAGATGGCTCTTACAACAACCTGGGGAGAAAATGGGGTATGATACTTGTATTCTTAATTCGTCACCACAAGGAAAATAACCTCATTTAAGGCCGCCACAAACAGCATATTACGATATATTAATATAGCGAGAAGGAGATACAGTTTGTAGTGCCTTTAAAGATATATTCATATTTCACTCTTATTTTACACTACGAGTTTATTCTATAAACCACTAAATATATTGAATTAATATTATTATCATCGTTCAAAATTATAAAATCTTTATTTGATGATAAAACAACTTCGCATAATATTTATGAATGTTGTAATTTAATATGTAAAATGTTGGCTTCACAAATTAAGACATAACTCCAAGTTTACCTTCGAAGTTTTTGACAAGAATTTAATATAAATTGTTTAATAAAATATAGGTAAAAATGTTCGCATACAATATCGTCGCTTATATATTTTTGAAGTATTCCACTTATTTTAAGTCTAGATTCTATACAGTGAAAGTATTAATTGTCCATTACATAGGTGGACCGTAATCGCTACCGCACCCAATTTGGGCTCTGCAGTTTCTGGACATGTTTTGTAACCCAATGCTATCTCTAGGTACTTGTTACTTTAAGAATTGATATTATTTGTATTGTGTATCATTACCACGATATTCTCGGAAGCATAATTTTATTGACAACAAGTACTGTGTAATATAATATCAATCAATTGCTATTATACACCTACTACCTTTTACTTCAATAAAAAATCAGCTTTTATTAGCTATATTTATGCGTCGGCTATGTAATATTTCAATATATACCTACCATTTTTTTTTAACGTAAGTGTAAGTTATTATATTGTTAAACCCATTACGCAACTGAGATACGATAGAGAAAAAAATGAACAAAATGTAATGATATTTTATTCACAATAAAGAACTCCTAATTTCTTTCACAGAATTTCTAAATACAAAATTAAATTTTCTATATTAATCTTTGTAGTCTCGAGAGGAATATACTATAAGAAAGTCACGGTTAAGATCACATTTCAGCAGAAGGATTAACAACGCAGCGGCTCGTTTTGTGACAGGCCCCAGAGGGCTATTAATAGAAGACAAATGCTTCACAGACAAATTTATACAATATTTTAATAGTATCGCTACATTGTTGTAGCTAAATGTTAAGTATTTACGAGTACATCCATGGAAATAACCATAAAGCAATAAAGCTTAGCTTGGGACTAGAGGACGTTACTAGGCAAGTTTTTAGTAATTAGATAATAAATATTCATGGACATTTCACGCAACATCCTCTGGTCCCAAGCTAAGCTTTATTGCTTGTGTTATGGGTACCAGAATACGGATAGAATACATATACTACTTTTCTTTTGTAAATACATACTTATAATACATAGAAACACCCAGACGCAGTACAAACATTTGTATGACAATTAGAAAAATCACACAAATGATAGTCCCGAGCGGGAATCGAACCCGCAACCTCTTGATCGGCAGTCCGTTACATGAACTACTCAACCACGAGGCTCGTCGTAGAGAGCTCGAGGCTCGAGATAATTAGGTATTGCGTGAATTTTGTATATTGTAAACTAAAAGTATGTTGTAAACGTATGGATAGACTTCAACAATAAGGTTGTCTGTAAATCTTCTTCTCCCTGTCCCTATGGAGACCCCAAGTAGCTTGGGATAATCAAGCTACCTACTTGGGGTTTCCATAAATATTTCATTGCTAATACTTCTCTCTTTCTGCAGCCTATTAGAGTCCCACATTTGGGCACGGCCTTCCTCCACTTTGTGAAAGATTGTGGTCTACTGTGCGGTGTTCCGCGCTGACCAGGGCCCTGAGTCGGGTATTTCAACGGTGTCACAACTGTACCATTATTGTACCATTATTGTACCATTATGGTGCAATAGTAAAGTTTTTGGTAGTCTACTATTAATGTGTCGTCATAACGACTTCATCATTGTCTTACAATTGTCAAAGTGACATAAATTGCTAGTCTCGTACACAACTGCTTCACAATTGCAATTCAATGACTGAAATGTTTCGGTAGTCTGCTATTTTGAATTTGACAGTAATATTTTTAAATTGTCCTGTGTCGACAGATTGCCATAAATAAAAAATAGATAGATAGAAATATTAGAAATTGTTCTTTGTAATTTATTGCAATTTACTAATCTCCTAAACTTCACATTGCTTTTTATACTAATAAATAGTATGTACAAATATATTTAAACGTAGTCTAGCATGATTAAATGTTTAAATTTATTAGTAGTTTTTCGAAAATCACTTCAACTAACGCATTTTTTAAAAACGGCAACACATACATACCATTCTAACACAATCCATAGATAAAAGAGACCGAAAATTCAATGCATAGATAAAAGAGATCGACAATTCCATTACCATTGAAAGACCGTTATGACGGCATATAGCAGACTACGGATATTTGACTTCAATTGCAACGGTATCGTGCCGGTATTGTGCCGGTATGACAATTGTTCCAAAATAGTGGACTTGAGCACCAGACATGTTGGCATAGGGTTTAATTTCGAGTTTTCTGACTCTTACAGTTGATGTTATTTTATTACAATATCCTTTAGCTGTTAGCTAATACTACTCACTCAGTCACAATTTCGTTAAAATAACACTAAGCCTTTATTTTACGCCTTTATAACACATTTATAAAAGAAAACATAAAAGATTTGCAAGTGAAATGAGAGCGAAAGTGTTATAAGGAAACGAAATATTATTCTCTATAGAAAAGATTAACATTGTTAGTTTTGTGCAGTGGATTTGGTAGAAAACTTCGTACACCTTGACCTAGTGGCCGACTTTGTATTCGGTTTTCCTTATTATCATCCAGCTTTAGAATAGAATAGAATAGAATACTCTTTATTGCACACCATAAAGTTATACAGAAGGTTAAGGATTACAAGAACATAGTAAGTAAGTACAATGGGCGGTCTTATCGCAGTTTGCGATCTCTTCCAGACAACCTTTGGGTGGATACGATTGCTTTGGAGAGGGCTACTTGTGATTTCTTAGCTTTGAAAACAGATCTATTAAAATGTTTGATATGGAACTAATTTAATTATAAGGTTAGAATATTGTTCTCTTTTTCAAATTTTATTTAAATGTTATACCTACAATGTACTTTGTGATGAAATCATTTAACACTCCTTTGTCACATGTAGATATCAATCGAACCCTAAATTATATTACAGGAGAGGAGACTTTTGAATTAATGTCTTAAGAGGGTACTGTACTCCTAATTTAGGTATTTGCCTTAGGTATTGCTATCCCTATTTCCAAGCGCCGCGCTGAACGGGACAAATATAGCTGAAGCAGATTTTACCTACAAATTCTTTGAAAAAAAGACGTTCCGTAGTCCCCTTTTTTCTTCGCGAAAGTTAAACCGATTTTAATTGTTTTTACGCTATATTCTATAATATCTATATGAAGAGTATATCAATGCTTCTATCACTTTCTTTTTTGGTAAAACTTACCAAATATGTGTGATAGTCGCTGCAACTTTACCTGAAGAAAACAAAAAAAAACGGATATTCGGATGGTCATATTTCTTTTAGTTAATATGTTTTGAAAAAAATAAAGTAATATGATGCTTATATCACTTTATTTTTTTGGGTTTCGTACTCCCCATTTTTATTTGCGAAAGTTAAACCGATTTTAATTGTTCTTACGCTATATTATAGATGAAGAGTATATATATATATACTCTTCATCTATAATATAGCGTAAGAACAATAACTTTCGCAAATAAAAATGGGGAGTACGAAACCCATATTTTTGTATGAAGCATAATTTGGTATCGTGCCCGCTTAAGCCTACTAAATTCCTTGAATATTTGAGAGTATCCGTGTAGAGTTAATGACAAAAAATATTACCAAATAAATTTTTTTATATTTTCAACAAAACCTTTTATTTAAATGTTGTGAGATGAGACTAACAAGTCATTATATTTCTGATTGTCAACACTAAAATCGCATAAAGAATCACTCAATTTTTTTAAATTTTGTTGTACACTTATACATATATATCACTCAACGTCCTCTGGTTCCAAACTGAGCTATGTTTGTGTTATAAATACCAGAAAACGCATATACCTACGCCATATATATTTTTTGTTTTGTAAATACATATTTGTAATACGTAGAAAACACCCAGACGCAGGACAAACATTAGTGTGACAGATATGACCATCAGATAAATAAATGTCCTGCGCGGATATCGTACCCGCGACCTTATGAACAGGAATATGTTATTAGTCTATACAAAAAAGTGTAAGCTGTGTAAAGTGATTCTGTATTGGACGAAGTTTGAAGTGGTACCTTTCAATTCTAACCCTTTAAGCAAAATATAACTACGATCAAGTTTCATATTCAGGATAAAGTTTTACCCTTAGGCATTTTCGGGTTATATCCAACCCAATACATGTTTACTGACAAATATTTGGTTTATACACATCAAATAATTTGATAGCAGAATATTAGGTAATATTATTGTGTGTATTTTCGATGATATTTAGTATATTCATTACTTACAATAACATTAGAACTCACTAGACGCTTTAGATCGTAGCAGATGGTGCCCTAGGCCCATGGGAAAAAGCCGTGACGGTGTGATGATAATTATGGCGATGATAACATTAAGGGCGATTTAGTCGCTAAGCGACAAAGCCCTTCAATAAATAATTTAAAAAAAACTGTAATATGTATGCTATTATAGTATGGCTTGGTAAGAATATTCATTGGTTCTAAATTAGTAATTTCTAGCCTGCCTGCGGTTTCGTTCGCGTTTAAAGTTATTAAGCCCTCCCTTCTTCTATAAACACCCAACCTTAACAAATTATACAAAAAAGCTATCCTCTTGGACCACTCTACCTCAGCATTAAAATCCGTTGCGTCGTTTTGAAGATATAAGCTCTCATAAGGAGATACATACAAAAACAACGACTTTATTTTATAAAAACATAACAATTTTCTCACTTTAGAAAGTAAAAATGCACTAAATACATGAAAATCTGAATGAAAATCTGACATTGAATGTTCCGAAGCATAGTACCAACTTTTATAGCAAATCATTTACTGTGCAAGCTAAATTACTATGGAACAATCTACCTATACAAATTAGACAAGCACAGTGGCTCTCTAATTTTAAGCTAAAACTATCGAATTATTATCTATAGTTTTAATAGTGTTTATGTAATCTGTATCTTCGTATTTATAAAGAGTGTATGTATATTATATAGTAGTTTTTTACTTATTTATTAGTGTGCTTATGTATATGTATGTTTATTTTTTTGTTCTATAAATTTGTTCATATTTTCAATATCTTCTAATATATAAAATTCACGTGTCACAGTGTTAGTTACCGTACTCCTCCGAAACGGCTTGACCGATTCTTCTCAAATTTTGCATACATATTCAGTAGGTCTGAGAATCGGCCAACATCTATTTTTCAAACTTTTTTTTTTAGTATGGCAAAACAACGTTTGCCGGGTCAGCTAGTAATATATATATATTATATATATATTATATATATAACGTAGAATACACCAACAACCTCTGCAATGTCTATTCTAGATTCTATCCCTTAAACGGAAGAAATTACATTAGTGATAAGGCCGCCCTTTGTACACTAACTATTAAGACTGTATTTTTAAAATTCTGTGTAAAATTGGTGTTTGTGCAAATAAAGAGTTATCTATCTATCTATCTAAATACATTAAACGCCTAAAACTCCTGGATTTTTATGAAATTCCTGCATTGTTGTCGGTTTTTAATATGTATGCCTTTCATATTAACCAAACAAGTAAGTGAATGAAAATCCAAATTACAAATGACTGTTAAATATCTAGTTATACTTAATCTTCTGAAAACGTCTCATAATTTGTTGTATAATAAAACACCAAAAATTATTTACAAAATATAAGCATCAATAACTCGAAGACTCATTAAACATTAATGAAGTACAGTTTTAAGATCATCTTTAAAATGTTTCCCACGAAAAGTAAATTGTGAAGTGAAACTTGATCTTAACAAGGAAAACTTCGAAGGAGTTAAGACAAGCTGTTAATAAATTTACTTATTAATCGATTGTTTATCATTACAGTAAAATGCAAAGCCCGAATATTCATATCTGTCAAAAGATTTGGCAACTAATTTGATAACGGAATGAATTACGCCTTAAATTATATATCTGCTATCTAGAACATCATAGAACTAACTAATCTTTAAGCAATAAAACCAATTTTAACAATTTATTTTCTTATTAATCTAGCCAGACGTTTAGGAGACATTTAGCAACCATAGTCATGAGTAAGCTTGAGGTGTAACTTGTAAAATATATGTATCTTGATCAGTAAAAAGTGGTTAATTTTGAATAAATTACAGCTTTATAATCTAATATATAAAATTCACGTGTCACAGTGTTAGTTACCGTACTCCTCCGAAACGGCTTGACCGATTTTTTTGAAATTTTACATGCATATTCAGTAGGTCTGAGAATCGGCCAACATCTATTTTTCAAACCTTTTTTTTTTAGTATGGCAAAACAACGTTTGCCGGGTCAGCTAGTAAGTATATATAAATGAGCAGCGCGTACACTAAAGATAGCAACTCGCTAATAAAATAATCCATCCGACGGTTGCCTGGAAGAGATTCTTTTTTATTGAAAGTGTATTTATAATTTTTCTTAGTGTAGGAGAAAGAGATAGATAATAAAATAATAAAACATTTTTTAATTAATGTGATTAACATTGTAATAAAGAGTTACTTTAAACATTTCAACACAAAATAGAAAGTATTTGAATCGGAAAACCGGTTTAAAACTTTTTATTAGTTTTAGCGCGAAACAAACTATATTCATGAATACCTACGGAACAAATAAAGGTTCTATTTGAAGCTTGTTTGTTAAGACCCACAAAAGTCATTAATAATTCATTTTCAAGTTGTAGTGAACTGTACTTATTAGCCGTGATTTGTGAGGTAAATGAGTTGAGTACTCGACTGTATACATTTTAATAAAGTCTGTAAATTTGTGAAATTAATTGTAACATTAAATGTATACAATAGATACATTTCATTAGCTTGAAAGTAATTGCACTTCTCTTTTCAAATGTTTTAAGTTTTTTATGTGAAAGTTTAATAATCTATGGATTTACTGTCTGTAAATGGGTTTATTTTTTTTCTATTTTCTCTGTAGGTACTGCAATTAGTCCACAAAGACTATGAGCAGGTTGGTTGATTGAATATGAAGTTCAGGAGGATGCAGCAGTTTCCTCACTCTATCTCCCCTATGAAGGCAGCACGTAAGCTCTTTTAAGTCTCGTAATAGCGTTTTGTAGCATCAGTGAGTGAGATAGTAGATATGGATGTAATTCGCGTCGATCTTTGTACTAAATGGGTTTATTTAGCTTTATAATGTCGTTGTCTAAATAAGATGATTAGTTTTCACACAATTAACCATCTATTAATGGATTATTTATCATGTATTTTTATAAAAACTGCTCCGCGTAATAATTTTATGCGCAATTAAAGTAGATAATTAATGACTACACAATTTATGTCACAGTGCAAAGGATTACAAAGTATACATTTCGTAGACTTTATATTTTCGTAGACATCGTAGAATTGTGTAGCAAGTCTTACGGGAGTTACGAGTGGCCTGTCTTGTAATAATTTAAACTGTGTGCACAGAATTCACCTTTATGCTAAGCACAAGAAAAGGCAACCATCATCATCATCTCGGCACGCCTTTTTACCATGGAGGTAGGAAGAGACTATAGAGCGCTATCTGCTAATATCCATTTCTTTCGTCATTTATAAGGTGGCCAAATGCAGTGAATGATTTAAGAGGGTATTGTACTCCTCATTTAGGTATTTGCCTTAGGTATTGCTATCCCTATTTCAAAGGGATTATTTTAAAGGGACAAATATAGATGAAGCGGATTTTACCTACAAATTCTTTGAAAATAGACGTTTTGTACTTCCGTTTTTTTTTCGCGAAAGTTAAACCGATTTTAATAGTTTTTGCGTTATATTATAGATAAAGAGTATATCTATGCTTCTATCACTTTCTTTTGGGGTAAAACTTTACCAAATTTGTATGAAAAAAAGAAAGTGATAGAAGCATAGATATACTCTTTATCTATAATATAACGCAAAAACTATTAAAATCGGTTTAACTTTCGCGAAGAAAAAACGGAAGTACAATACCCATACTTTTGTATATAGCATAATTTGGTATCGTGCCGTCTTAAGTTGTCAGTTTAAACAAACATTTAACATACATAGGTAAAGTTTTCTTTTATTATTTGAGAAGTCGGGTAAGGTGTTACACGTTGAGTGGAGATTTAAAACTTCGGTTTGTTTATTTAGGAGAAAATTACTAGTCCTTTATTTGACCTTCTTGAATGAACTAAATAGTTACAAAAATAATTATATCCGTAGATTAGATGTGCGTTACGGAAAGGACTAATAAATTTAACTAAAGAATAACGGACACCCATTACTATTATTCTCCTTTTTGATTTAAAACTAAAAAAAGCATTGATGAAAAAGAAAAAAAAATTTGAATGATTTGTAAGTAATTTTCTGATTGATTGTTACACAAAATCCAAAAGATAGTTGCAAATAGATTACTTTCCTGCTTCTAAGTCCCTTGTCAGACGCGGTCACACATTCAAAATTATATTCCCCTCAATCTTACTTTCTATAATAAGAAATAAAACCGCTGTCATTCCTTTTTTATATTAAAAAGTTACGGAAACATTCCACAAAATTGTACAATCCTACTAATATTATAAAGGCGAAAGTTTGTATGTATGGATGTTTGTTACTCTTTCACGTAAAAACTACTGAATGGATTTGAATGAAACTTTACCACAATATAGCTTATACATCAGAATAACACATAGGCTACAAATTGGCTGGACCGATTTTGATGAAATTTTATTTTATACAGAATTGTATGGCAAAACAACGTTTGCCGGGGCAGCTAGTAAGTTATAAATAAGAAATGATGCGAAAATAAATGTTTTTCTGGTTAGCGCGAAATTGATATTGGAAAAGTGAAACAATAATAGAAAATAAATATTATTAATCGAAAGGATGGTAATATTAGCATCTGAAGCAAAAAGAGACTATTACCCAGAAATAGAATAGAAAATCTATACTTTTTATTGTACACCTGAATATATTACATGAGATTTTCCGCACTATGTTTGTAACGGCAAAAATAAAGAATAACCTTTTGCTTGCATAATGCTAATAGTATTGAAAATTACTTTCGTTTTACAGGTACAATTTTTTTTCAGACACATAAGCACGAAGCTGTAGTTAAGTCTTAATAACTTATCCATCTAAGAGATACTTGGAAGAAATAGCCACACCTACTGTCCTACTTTTATTCCTTTATTATTATTATTTTATTGTCTATGAAGACTTAGTGCTAATAATTTAGAATAAGTTCAATATGTAGCCGTGTTTTATTTGCAAGTGAAACTCTAGACATAATTTATAAACTGAAATAACGATTATTAAAGTCGAAATGCATTGGTTAAACGTCATGATCTATTGTCAACTGTTTTTTAAAAATTATTGTAATTACTCTAGAATTACTTCTTTAAGCTCTTTTAAAATAAAACAATGATAACCGTGGTACAAATATCGAACGAGTTTTATCACTAATGAGCTAAAATTTAACGATCAGTTACTCAGACGACCTCGTTCTAAGATTAAGCACTTAAACGGGTGCCTATTGTAGCTTTTGTCTTGTAGCGGCATTGACACCACACTCATTATAAAACTTTACAAAGAACTTTTCGTTGGGGCGACATTAGCTACTGAATATTTAACTGCTTACAGGGCCATTAAGTAATAATCAACTATTTAAATCACCAAAGCTTTTAGTGAGGTTAAAGTTACTTTTAGCAATTTTATAGCTACATTTTTACATCGCAATATTTAATAAGTATGTATCTATTTGATATTGTAGTTAAAGTTACATATGTGACCTAGAAGAGTAAAGAAAAGGGATTTTTAAAGCCGGTGGTCCACAATTGACGCAGAAATCGGTAAACATACGTAGAAAAAAACCTACAGCTGAACATAGAAACTCCTCCTTTTTTCTGAAGTCGGTAAAAAATATATACCAAGGCATTTTAGCTGAGATATTCACTAATGCTTATCTAAACTAAATATAATAGTCTACCTATTCTATTTCTCTTTTCAGAGGAAAGCAATTTATAAACATAACAAGATAAACAAAAAATAAGTTTAAATAAATAGAAACTATAATAAATATTGTTGATAAGGATGCAGTACTACAACTCTGTGTTTACATTTTCAATATACTACGTGTTTTCATCTAATATAAGCATCAATTGTAGGGAGCTTCGCAGGCTTTACGCCACTGCTATTAACATAATCCCGGGTAAATATATGCGTTGCACGTGGCTCTGCAGGTTGTTTATCGCGCTTCTAGTTGAACACACTGGTTATGTGAACAAAACATATAAAGTAAATAGGATTATAAACTACTCTCACGAAAGAGAAGTGTCTCTACTTGGATATTCTTTTGTCAAATCAGGATCTAATAACAGAATATTACCGCTATCTGCATCCAGCATCTCCTGGCACATTTAACGATATCGTCAGTCCGTTTTGTTAGGGACTGCCCCACGATGTATCGTCCAGTACACGATCGCCACTCGAGGACCTTCCTGCCCCAACGGTCGCCGCTGAATCGTCGCGCGATATGTCCTGTCCATTGCCAAGTAAGCGTGCTAACTATTCGAGAGATCTGTAATTCTTATAATATTGTAGGTAAATTAGTTTTCAGTCGATAAGTCGGTTCTTTTTTTTTCTATAAAAACAAATATAGCTTAGCTTTTCAGACATTGTATTTCTTCACTCAGTTACAATTTAGAAAAGATATAACTGTATAAAGATCAGCCGGCGTATTATGAGCTTTTTAAAATCATTCAAATTCCAGGCGCACCGTAAACTGCATGGCTAAATTAGGTATTATGGCAAAAAAAAAACTTTTAGTTGAAAATTTTTAGTTAGTACTTTAACTTTTAGTTGTACCTTCTCCTTAAACATATTAATGTATGACTGGTTTAGCGAACTGACTAACTAATAATTTGTTCATAGTACGAATTTGCCAGACAGTTCAATTCACGGCGTAAACTGCTTGTAAATAAAAGCTCATAATACGGCCGCTGTACTGTACTGTAGCCTGGCAGTTTGCCAGATTTAAGGACATGCTTTACAGGTTTGTTACTCACGCGGGACTTCTAAATATTATTTTCAAAATTGTGACTCCATTATTATTGAAATCACGTGAACTGTGTAAATATATTCGTTTATTTTGATAAAGGGTGTAACTACTTATATAATCTTAAAAATATCTTATTTATCTATCTAAATAATTTTCTGGTTTCCAAAACCTTATTCCCTTGTGTCATTATTCTATTTTTATGGCAGAAGAACTACCTCAGAAGAAATATCTCTTAATTATTTTTTATGATCCATTCTATTTATATTATACTAGCTGTTGCCCGCGACTCCGTACGCGTGGAATTTAGGATAATTTCATGAAAATCCATCCAGTAGTTTTTACGTGAAAGAACAACAAACATCCTTACATTCATACAATCTAACATTAAGGCCTACATCAATATTGTCGTATATCATCGCCGACACGTACATATTAACACAGCCAGTAGGCACAGAAAATGAAGAATTAGGGATACTTTTCCTATTTACTCAAAATCTACTAAATATATTTTAATTCTGATTTACGTGTTTCTATATATAATAGTTACTTATGTTTTGAAAGTTATTTCATTAGTTAATACGCGATAATAGACCGACAAATGTAAAAAATAAAAAATTAGAGAGGTTGTTTCGCTAAGATTTTCTATCGAGAAAACTTTTTTCAATCGCGTTTCTGAGTTTATGCGATCCTAGATCATATATTGAAAAAACATATACTTAAATATTAGAGCTCTAGCCCTTCAATCTAAAGAAACAATGAAAACTTCGTACATAGAAAAATGCACGAAGCTATTTTGGTATCCTCTTAACCAAACATCCAAATATTAGAGTATGGATAGGTTAAGTATTTTATTTTGTCGATTTCATTTTTCGTCATATCTCCTACGATATTCATTTAAATTGCATACTGTAAAAAGCACTTATAATCTATATTAAACGTGTAAGCTAACTAAGGTATTTAATTTGATAAAAAGGATTACTATATACACATAAATAGCTTTTGAAAACACCCTATTGAATTTGATCATTTTTGCGCCATTATTATGGGTACAGCGGGTTTCCCCTAAAAGATAGACATATGCCCTCGCGGACTCTTTTGACGAACTATAGGTAGTAAACAATTCCACCATACATTAGTTTGATGTACCTCATAGATAAGGCAGCGTTTTCATTTATAGCTCGCGCGCGTCCGAATTTCTCGGCAAATTTAATCATATCTCATCCAATATACAGCAAACCCCAACAAATTATGCAAAAAAAGCCATCCTCTTGAACCATTCTATCTATTTAAAAAAACCGCATCAAGATTTGTTGCGTATTTTTGAAGATATAAGCTCACATAGGGATATACATACAAAAATTACGACTTTGTTTTATAAGAAGTAATGATAAAGATAAAGATTCTATTGAATTCAATCTCAGCATTAAAACGTTCAAGAATAAAATTAAAAACATTTTTATTTTTTCCCCTGATTTGTAATTTCTATCTTTTATACCGGGTTGTTAAGCAAGCCTACTTAAAATTATCTACGTTGAGTATCGAGTTCGTCACGAACAAAAAACTATTCAAATTATTGATAAAATTCTTGATTTTTCATTATATTTTCACTCTTAATTATACCGCGCCTTGCTATTAAGTTTTAATTAACAACGTGCTAGATAAATTTTCTATCATTAGTGTGATCACTTGGCTATACGTATTTTAAAGACACGGTAGATAATGATTTTATTTTGCAACACCTTGATAACTATAATCTTCATTGAACATTGAAAGCATTTATAGAATAGAATAGAATACTCTTTATTGTACATCTTAACAATATTACAGTAGGTAATTAATATTATACAATTTTAGAATTTATAGTATAATAAGTATGTATTTACAAAAGAAAAGTAGTGTATGTAGTCTATCCGTATCTGGTTCCCATATTACAAGCATAGAAATATAGCCTACTTTGGGACCAGAGGACGTTGTGTGAAATGTCCTGAATATTTATTATTATTATTATTTATACATTGCAGTATAATAAAACTTACATAATTACAATATGCTTTACAATTTAAGATACTCATAACTTATATTTTTCACATGAGGAAGCTATTCGGTTTAATAAATGGTAAACTTGAAACAATATGCCTCGACGGGCCTCGTGGTGTAGTGGTTCATGTAACGGACTGCCGATCAAGAGGTCGCGGGTTCGATTCCCGCTCGGGACAATAATTTGTGTTCTTTTTCTAATTGTCATACAAATGTTTGTCCTGCGTCTGGGTGTTTCTATGTATTATAAGTATGTATTTACAAAAAAAAAAGTAGTTTATGTATTCTATCCGTATTCTGGTACCCATAACACAAGCATAATAAGCTTAGCTTGGGAACAGAGGACGTTGTGTGAAATGTCCATGAATATTTATTTATTTTAATATTTCAAGTTCACCAAATCTTGTAGCTAAGTTGTTACTGCCCTGGAAAGAAAACGTACTGATCACTTGTCTTAATCCATCCCACACGTCTATAAATACGAAATCAGAAATAGAATTTGCTTGGAATACATTCTGTTGAATAAGGGTACACTAAATAAACAAAATACTATTTTTACACGCAATATAAGAGTCCGAAAATAGCAAAAATATATTACATTCTAGTCACGTTTTTGTGGAGATAGTGTTAGTTGGGTTTTGGATCAAATATGACAAGATAAGGCTACAATATACAGCTACAATGTAGTCGGGATATCTGCAAATTGACAGGTATTATTACATTAGTCATTTCCAATAAATTAGAAGTACCTACGTATAGTCTGATGTCTGTGTGGTGACGGGTTAAGAATTAAATGTCAACGCCCCATTTCTTCCCCAACTAAGGAGTGCTGCTGTAATAGATAGCTAAGGGATATTATAAACTATTAACGTCTACTGCAAAAGACGAACGAAAAACTCTAAACTAAACCCTATGTCATCATATATAGCAATTATGAAAACAATTCAGTAGTTATATTTTCGAAACTTGCTGTATCGAGCGACATCGATAGCGATTAGTGAACTCGTTGGAGTGGTACACATGGTATAAAAGTAGTTTTTTATTTTTTTACGAAACAGGTTGGTCAGCGAAAATCCTTTCGAAATCTGTCCAGCTCATCCGGAGATTAACTCAAACACACAAGTGAAACGACAGGCAAAACTTTTTAAAATTCTTTTGGTAGTGTCAGTATTTTGTGATTATTAAATAAAGTGTCCGTGTGGTAATTGAATAAGAATATATGTGTCATCACTCCGTCTCTTCCTTCAAGGTGCTGCAAAAGCTCGAAGCCTATGTCGATAGATCTGTTCAACGCGTCATATGTAGGCTATGTACCCTCTCAAAGTGAGAGGGCCGTGCCCAACAGTGGGGCTTTAACAGGCTAAGAACAAGTATAAATAGCACTCATTTACATAATATAACTTTTAGAATGCAACCTAATGGAACACTCAAGTATATGCATCAATCACTATTGAAAGACGACACGACATTCGTACTTCGATTGTTTTCTTTATTGAAATGAAACGACTCTACATAATGAGTGTTTTAACAAAAGCAGGACGTGTTTCTACTTTCTCATTGTGTTACATAAGAAACAATAAGTTTTCCGCAATTCACTTGTTGACAAATCACTGTGATCGATTTTAAATCTTAGCTAATATAATTCATTTGAATCTACAATTATTTTCATTTTGATACAAACATGTTTTAAACAAAATAATGTAAGTCTCTGTGTATATAATAATTACTTATTCCACGGTTTTTAATATACATCGAATATAATGTTGAATTAAATATTATTAGCTGATGTCCGCGATTTCATGTGGATGAAATTTGAATATTCCTTTTTTCACATTATAAAGTAGTCTACGTCCTTTCTCAGGCTTCACTGCTTTAGGCTATCTATTGCACCAAATTTCATTTTAATTGGTTTAATAATTTTATCCGCAATAGAGCATGAAACCAAGAGGCATTGATTTTCTTGCACTTATAATAAATAAATATATTCATGGACATTTCACACAATGTCCTCTGGTCCCAAGCTAAGCTTATATGCCTGTGTTATGGGTACCAGAATACGATAAAATACGATAATAATAAATATAAGATAAAATTCAAAATATATAAAATACTATTAATAAAATACTATAATATTAAATACGATAATATTATTATAAACAATAATCTATATTGTTTATAATAATAGTAAGGACTCAAAAACTATGAGTTAAGAGAAATAAGAGTGATGATGGCACCTTACAACCAGTAACTTCTGTTTATGGAGTCTTACAGCAAAATATTAATTATTATTCTGGTTTCGTTCTGCCTATGTCTACCAAAACTTTGAAATAGGTACGACAACCTATTAATAAGCAAATTTATTAATAGCTTGTCTTGCCTTCTTCAAAGTCTTCGTTGTCAAGATTAAGTCTATTGCTTGAAACTTGATGTTGTAGTAATAAAATAGAGTTTTATATTTCTTTTGTAATAAAATTTAAGGGCCTACATCAATATTATCGTCGACATGTACATATTAACACAGCTAGTAGGTATAGAAAATGAAGAATTAGGGATATTTTTTTTTGTTTACTCAAAATCTACTAAATATATTGTAATTCTGATTTACGTGTTTCTATATATATAGTTACTTATGTTTTTAAAGTTATTTCATTAGTTAATACGCGATAATAGACCGACAAATGAAAAAAATAAAAAATTAGAGAGGCTGTTTCGCTAAGATTTTCTATCGAGAAAACTTTTTTCAATCGCGTTTCTGAGTTTATGCGATCCTAGATCATATATTGAAAAAACATATACTTAAAAATTAGAGCTCTATCCATTCAATCTAAAGAAACAATGAAAACTTCGTACGTAGAAAAATGCACGAAGCTATTTTGGTATCCTCTTAATGATCAGTAGTTGACACGTCGAACTTTGTAACCATATATTCTTTTAGTAAAAACATCTTTTATTTTCTTTAATACACTACTAGCTGTTGCCTGCGACTTCGTACGCGTGAAACTTAGAAACTAAACCTTAACAAACAGAAATTTACTATGACAGTCGATAGGTGGCGTTGTACCGTTTTTTAAATCGAGCTATAGTTTCGTTCGACACATTAACACTTAAGCTCGTCAAAATTTCTGTAGTGTCACCAACTCGTTTTCACATTTATAAATTAGTTAGGATTATTATAAACTAGCAGTTGCCTGCGTCTTCCAACGCGTAAGATTTAGAAAATTTTCCCTGTTTTAGCAATATTTTTCGCTTTTATTGGTCGCAGTGTCCAATCTTATATAGCCTTTCTCGATATACTATCCAACGCTAAAAGAAATTTTCAAATCGACCCAGTGCAGTGGTTCTTGATGTTAGCGCGTTCAAACAAACAAACTGTTCAGCTCCATAACGTTAGTTTAAATTAAAGTGCAAATATTAACTTTCGTTACAAAAGAAAGTAGCCTGTATTAAGATCTTAGTAGCTCTAAAATGGATATATTTATCATATTTAGTTACAAACCCTCAAGATTAAATATAATAAATATTAATGTTCTGCAAAGTAACATAACCTGCGTGTACTCTTAGCAACTGCCTCGTAAATATCAATCAACATAATTCAGAGTAGGTACCTTAGCATTCTTAGAAACAGGAACTAGTCAGCAAATCGGTCGATTTTCTTCATTACCGATTTAGGCTAATTTCAAAATATACTAAGCTTGGTATTCTCACTATATACACTGATTTGTAATAAAGCTGACCATTCAATAACCCTTGGTATCTGACAGCCAATTTTAATACCTCAATACATTTCTTCATAGAAATAGTAGCTATGGCTATGATAGTAACTTTATGAATTTTGCTTTGAAAATTACAGACAGGGCAATGAATGGTGACTTGTGCCACATACGAGAAAAAAATTCCTGTATTATTGATACAATAAATTTGTAAGATGTAAAAATTGATAGTATAAACTAATATTATAAGAGTTTGTTTGTTCATTTAGTTGTTTGAACGCGCTTATCTCAGGAACCACGGGTCCGATTTGAAATATTAAAATAATAAATAAATATTCATGGACATTTCACACAACGTCCTCTAGTCCCAAAGTAGCTATATTTCTATGCTTGTGTTATAGGTACCAGAACCGGATAGACTACATATATAACTTTTCTTTTGTAAATACATACTTATAACACATAGTAAGCACCCAGACGCAGTTCAAACATTTATATGACAATTATAAACATCACACAAATACAATAATTTCCGAGCGGGAATCGAACCTCGTGAACGACAGTCCGTTACATGAACCACTCCACCGCGAGGCCTTAATATTCTTTCAGTGTTGGATACTACATTTATCAAGGAAGGTTATATAACAACACGCTGCGACTAATACAAGCGAAGCTTTAATGAAAAATCACGGTCATCAGCTATAATAAATATTTTGTATAGGTATATTTGCAAGTAATGTTATCTCTCTCTTTTCTATGATAACTGTAATTAGCATCAAGAACGACTATATAAATAATTGGTCAAGTGCGAGTCGGACTCGCGCACGAAGGGTTCCGTACCATTATCTATGCAACATAAGGCAACGTTATTAGTATCGAGCAAGAAACGGTAAAAAAATCATGTTTGTTGTATGGGAGCCCCCCTTAAATATTTATTTTATTTTATTTTTAGTATGTGTTGTTATAGCGGCAATAGAAATACATCATCTGTGAAAATTTCAACTGTCTAGCTATCACCGTTCTTGAGATACTGCGTACGGAACCCTAAAAATCATGTTTGTTGTATGGGAGCCCCCCTTAAATATTTATTTTATTTTATTTTTAGTATTTGTTGCTATAGCGGCAATAGAAATACATCATCTGTGAAAATTTCAACTCTCTAGCTATCACCGTTCTTGAGATACAGCCTGGTGACAGACGGACGGACGGACGGACGGACGGACAGCGAAGTCTCAGTAATAGGGTCCCGTTTTTACCCTTTGGGTACGGAACCCTAATGATTATAAATTATATTGTCCATTGTTTAGCATCTCATTATAGAAATTTCGTAGCGTGACTAGATTAAATTAAGAGGCTTTTGAGATTAAGTACAAGCTCTTTGTGCAAATCTGAAATAAACTAATTGGTTTGATATATTTTTTACCATTAATTCAAAACGTTATTCCTTTACTTGCTTGTATAATATTGATAAATAATTTGTGCTTAAATTAGTTTTATTGTGTACCTTTAGCTTTGAATGCTTCTCTATAAGTAGGTACTATTTATACAAATAACATAAATATTACTATGTCCAAAGTTCTTATTGGAGGTTAGTCGAAAAAATTTACTCTTATAGGATCATTTCATTATCCATCTGTCTGTTTAGAATGTTTTTTTTCTCAAGTGGTAAACAAAATAATTTTTCTAAGCATTAAATTTAATTTGGTTCTATGCAATCCGAAATGACAATAAATTCAGTCAGTTTCCAAGTCTGCGTAATCGGAAAACACCAGGGTCATGACACTTATAGAAGAATCGAAACCTGCAGGCAACCTACACATACTAAACCAATTTTATTGATACCTCCTGCTTGAAATGAGTCAAAGGTCATTTTATCTTCAAGTCAAAAGTTATATTAATTTAGTTCATATGACAACCTGAGCTAATATTTGTTGTGCAAAACTGTGTACTAAGGTTAGTCCCTCGTCCCTCGAGACTACGTCCACGTTTAAACATAATTAGAGCGTTTATGTTTTTCAGTGGTTACAGTTATATTTAATGACACCATAAATATATAATGCATTATTATAGAAATGTTTACGTAACTATTTATATATAGTCTTTTAATTTTAGAAGTTAAACATATGTACCATCTTAATATATTAATATTTTGCGATTGACTCGAGGCATTCCGAGGTCGCGGGTTCAAGTCCCGCTTATGGTTATCATTTTTTCCATTATAATTTAGTTTATTTATATGTACCATCTTATTCCTTATAAACACCATAATATTTATTTTAATAGGTTATATATGGAATACAAGTGTCACCACCCCATCTCCTTCCCATGGTGCTGTAAAAGCCGGATAAGGGATATTTTACACATATGACATCCTCTGTGAGAGATGGAAAATTAGAAAGTAAACCCTATGCCACAATGTTGTCACAATAATAATTAAGAGTAGACTACCAAACTTGATAAAATTCGCCACTATGCAATCAGTGGCTGATCATTGTTACAACATTGTAATAGCAGACTTGGCCACCTGGTCAGCGCGGCACAGCAGATCATAATCCCTCTGCAGTGGAGGAGGCCTGTGCCCAACAGTGGTACGTTAATGGGCTGGAGAGAGAGAGAGAGAAGTTAATCAAATAGCTGGCATAGTAAATACATTTGGTCTTATTCATAATGACTTATAGAAGGTTTATACGGAGATTCTATCGGAGAGATAATAAATGTTTTATCGTAAAAAGACTATTATGAAAAACAAGTATTGACAATTTTCGCGAACCCATTTTAGCGAACTTTTAAACCTCTGATAAGTCATTGTGAACAAGACCAATTATCTCTTAAAATACTATTCATATAAAAAAGGTCAAAATTTTTCTACATCTTATTAATTACTTTTTAAAACTTAACTGTGGTGTTAATACGACTTAAGCACATACTTCTCTTTCTCTCTTTCTAGCCCATTTACGTCCCACTGTTGGGCACGAGCCTCCTCCACTTTGGGAGGGATTATGGTCTACTGTGCCGCGCTGACCAGGTGTGTTGGCACAGGGTTTATTTTCGAGTTTTCGAGTGTTATCTGTGTGCAATATCCCTTAGCTGACTTTTACAGCACCCTTGGAAGGAGATGGGGTGGTGACACTTGTATTCTTAATCCGTCACCACACAGAGCACATACTTATATTAGGATAATTAATTAACTCCCAAACGCATTGTGTCTTTATACAGCTATTTCATGAATAATTCACTAAACTAATACATGGAGCTATCTACTCTATTATGTTATTAGGCCTCATAATCCTACTAAACACGGTATTGTTCTAAAATATATCCTCAAGTTGTTCATTGTTTTCGTACTTAATTGTACCAATTCTATGTGCACAACTAAACTTAACTAAAAATGAAAACAACTATGATGTATTTTGATTAATTGGCTATTTCGTTGTGCACATTTTTATTAATTAAAATCGTTAGTCTATAATATACAGATTTTCTAATGAAAATGTAACTGTCTGTTAACATTGTCGAATTCAATTTTTGACACTATCAATTTTCATTTTTTAGTCAAGTTAAGTTTAGTTGTGCGCGTAGAATTGGTACCAATGCAATATCTAATAGTTCTAATCCCTTTATATAGCCTAATAGTCTGAAAATGAGAGAAATAAGTACGTAAAGTTTGTTGGCTTTTGTTTTAATAATAACCGCGCTTAAGGATAATAAGGATTTAATAATCCAAACTGAACTAACTGAATTACACACTCGCTTTTCTTTGTAAAATCAGCTATTTCTTTCTGTACATATTATACATTATTATTTGTGAGCCTATTTCTTCAAAACTATACAGCGGATTTTGATGAAGTTTAAGATAAAGTGGTTCAGGAGGGTCTTTCTTGCATATTTTTGTTTAGGTTTGGTTTTTAAATGCTACAAAGTTGTTATTGGATTGCACGCACAAAGTGAACTACATACAGTTAGATTGTGTGAAGTCTACTTTGTGTAAGCAAATTTAATTCGTTCTTAGCTGGAATAGAATACCGACAGATCTCTTATGTTGTAAACTACAATCTACACTGCGAAGTTCTATCTTTATATTATTATATATAAAAATTACGTGTCACATTGTTTGTCCGCGATGGACTCCTAAACTACTGAACCGGTTTTAAATTTGATTTGTACACTGTGTGCAATTCGACCCAACTTGAAAGATAGGATATATTACATTTCAATTTATAGTCGCAATATTATTTTATTGCAAATTATTTGTCTATTTTCCAACAACAGTGCTTCAGATAAAGCTTAACTAACTATGTTGAGAAACACTTGACTTTATTAACGAGAACTGCAATACTTGCACATACTCTCTACTCTAGGATTAATAAAATATTCTCAAGGAACTTTATAGTTAACATAATATTCTCCAATACGTGCGCGACTCATTGGTTAAAAAAAAACACTTTTTATGGAACTAGACTACATTTAAAGTGGTTTTATAGTTAAGTGCCTACATCAATATTATCGTCGACATGTACATATTAACACAGCTAGTAGGTATATAAAATGAAGAATTAGGGATATTTTTTTTGTTTACTCAAAATCTACTAAATATATTTTAATTCTGATTTACGTGTTTCTATATATAATAGTTACTTATGTTTTTAAAGTTATTTCATTAGTTAATACGCGATAATAGACTGACAAATGAAAAAAATAAAAAAATAGAGAGGTTGTTTCGCTAAGATTTTCTATCGAGAAAACTTTGTTCAATCGCGTTTCTGAGTTTATGCGATCCTAGATCATATATTGAAAAAACATATACTTAAAAATTAGAGCTCTAGCCATTCAATTTAAAGAAACAATGAAAACTTCGTACGTAGAAAAATGCACGAAGCTATTTTGGTATCCTCTTAACTAGCTGTTGCTCCCTACATCGTACGCATGGAATCACTTACTTACTTACTATACAACAAAGTTTATTACTACTTAATTTACTTATTATATAACAAAGTCGTTATTTTCGTATGTACGAGTATGTCCCTATGTGAGCTTATATTTTCAAAACTACGCAACGGATTTTGTTGCGTTTTTTTTAATAGATAGAGTGGTTGAAGAGACTTTTATTTATAAGCAGTTTTGGATTACCTGTAAACAATCAATATTGTATTAACAGAAATTGTTTGTCTATTTATTAAACGAGACTATTATAGATCTATCCTGATTGTTAAAAAAAGACAAACACTGTGAGCAACACCCACAATAATAATATGATGATTTCATCAAAAAGATTTCAATATACTCCGCATAGCATCATTCAAAGAGCTCTTTTACATAATAAGTGTATCGTCTCGACTAATACAACACTCTTTGTATTGTAGGACGCCCCATTTCTAAATTAGACTACGTCCTCAAGACGTCTTCAAAGGGTCTTTTTATGTTGTTACTTCTTTACTTATTTCTTTTTCAAAAGCTGTTATTGTACATTTCCGAAAGACGATATAAGTATATAATATATTGAATGGAATAAAATATATGTCTAATCTTATTATGTCTATTGTGTGAATTTTGTCCATATTATTAGATTTTGCGTAAAATTCAACTGTTGCCTGCAACTTCGTACACGTGGAATTTGGAAATCAAACCGTAATATATAATACAAAAAAATCATCCTCTTGAACCATTCTATCTATTTAAAAACCGCACCAAATTCCGTTGCGTAGTTTTAGAGAACTCACATAGGGACATACATACAAAAGTAACAACTTTGTCTTGTAATAAACAAAGATTCCGAACTAGGAACACTAAGATACAAAACTTTTATTATTTTGATTATATATTCTTTCACTTTATCAAAGACTTCCTTGAGCCATGGTAGGTATTATACTTATTTGTGTAATTCCGATTGTGCAGTAAAATATAGGTACTTTATGTTAATGAAATTATTCAAGTGAAACAACGTTTTGAGACAACGAATTAGTTATGTTTATGACAAGCTGTAAAGTTTATCTTCTTTATTTCACCAGAAAGCCATCTCTTGCATTATTCAAATAAGTTTTAAAATATTTTTCCTAGCTTACTTTTCGTTATTGGATTAAAACTCATAGTCTAAGTAAAGCTTCGGATAAATAATAATGCTGTCTTAAGCAAAAATATAAATTCAGGTTGATTTCTAATTAACTAACTTCAATTTCGTTTTCGCATTTCACAAGATTTTTGTTGTGTAAACTTGGTCCGAAAAAATACTTTCTTGATTACGTAAAGCGCTCAAGAATATAATTTTGTGTATTGACATTTAAAAGTTAATGTTAAAAAACTTTTCATTGTTAATTTTTGTAACGTTCTTCATAAGCTTTGCTAAAATACGCAGAATTTAAGTATAGGTTTCGTGGTGGAGTGGTTCATGTAACGGACTGCCGTTCACAACGTCGCGGGTTCGATTCCCGCTCCGGACAATCATTTGTGTGATATTTATAATTGTCATACAAATGTTTGTACTGCGTCTGGGTGTTTATTATAAGTATGTATTTAAAAGAAAAGTAAGTTCAAAAGAAAAGTAGTTTATGTAGTCTATCCGTATTCTGGTACCTATAACACAAGCATAATAAGCTTAGCTTGGGACCGAAGGACGTTGTGTGAAATGTCCATAAATATTTATTTTTTTAGCTATAGATTTTTATATCATTTATTTTTAATTGTGCTCATAAACATTTTTTTCCATTTTTTTAGGTTTGGCAAGTTTAATACTTTATTATTTAGCTTAATTCATTCATTTCATTAATTTTATTCACATAATATTCATACCTATATAAAATATGCATATCTACACGAATTTTGGCTATGTCATTTAGAGACACTTAAATTTTTTCTCAGATACATATTAGGCCTGGTTTTCTATTCTTATCTACGGAGAAATCTCTAAAATTAGTAAATAAGATTTTTTGTAAATGTGTGTTAAACTTGGCTGTAGTAGATAATTTAATCAATTAGGTAGATCACCTACAAATTATCAAAGTCAGTCATGAATCTTGATAAATTAATTAAATAAATCAGGCCGCCTCACAAATGCCAGTGTCGAGCAAACTTAATAACCTCTATTCGAAACTTTGAAGAAAATACGACCACTCATTTTGATAACATAATTTATCTCTGATTTTATTAAATGTCGTGGCTCATTACTTAATTAGCCTAATATCTTTATAAGATCTGATATTAATAAACACTAAACGATAATTTTGGCAAATGCTATTGTTTGGTTTCATATATTTACCGATCACCGGTTATACAGTAAAGTTGTTCAATAAGAAATGTAACACGTATGGGTACTTAGTATATTAACATACATGTCATGTAGTAACATATCATAGGCTACTGTTTGTACCTTCTGTAACTCTTTTGTATTCTGATAAGAATATAGAACACACAAATTGTGTTCTTGGCTGGTTCTTCTTCATTGGCTTTATTTAAATTACATAGGTATATTGTTAAACAAATAAGACTAATCTCCACAATAGGTACAGAGTATCCTAGTGTGGAGATTAGAAACTACAACCCTAAGTAATACTTCAGTTTTCAATAAAGCAGCAATATTCTCATTACTCCCACTTTAGTCTTTCTCTAGCAACTTAGAAAATCCTTAATTTTAATAACTAAAATAACTTTGCAAGATTGTGACTAAAGATATAAGTAGGATTCGCATTTTATAGAACAATGCTGTAATAATGGCGGTCCAATTACAAAATCGGTATTTTGAACCGAGCCATTTTCGTCTTAATGTGAGCAAGAGGGACACAATTTCTCTAAATTGTTGCCGCAGAATTATACTCAACCTTCATAATTCAAGAATGTTCTTACCGTAATCTGTTGTGTAAGGTTTGGAAGGATTAGGGCAATGACTTCTGGAGCTCATTAGTTACTTATTGTTACCCTGGAATAATCTACTAACCCACACCTTTATATTTATTGTACGGAAAGTAAGCGAGAGGAATAATCGTCATAGATGTTTATACTTAGAATCGGTGGCGTAGCGTGCCTTGGTGGGGCCCTGTATAAAAAATTATTTGGGGCCCTTATGAATGGTAAAAATTACTCACAAAAGAAACAAAATGTGTGCATAATATTGATAGAAATATTTATTCATATAAAAAAAATATTTAATATATTAAAAAAAGTCCTATCGAAATCCGTTTCGTAGTTTGGAAGATATTGGGATATAAGATAAGATTGACGGGCTTCGTGGTGGAGTGGTTTATGTAATGGACTGCCGACCACGAGGTCGCGGGTTCGATTCCCGCTTGGGACAATCATTTGTGTGATATCCATAAATGTCATACAAATGAGTTAGTAAAGTAAAGTAGTTTATGTAGTATATCCGTATTCTGGTACCCATAACACAAGCATATAAGCTTAGCTTGGGACCAGAGGACGTTGTGTGAAATGTCCATGAATATTATATTATATTATTATATTTAAGATATTTTGTTTGCTCACATAGGGACATACATAAAAAAATGACGACTTTGTTTCATAATAAGTGAAAATAAAACATGTATCTTTCATATGTGCTTGTTTAAATTTCTAATTTTTTTTTTCCTGTTTTCTCTATATTTGTAAGGTTTCTGACTCCATGTGTGAGTATTTTTCTTTTATTAATATGGCAACGTATTATTACTTGAAGTAGAAAAGAAAATACAGATAAAGTTGTGTTAAAACTATCAATAGTAGGTATTAATAAAATTATATGAAAGTTTACGCTTACGAAATCATAATCGAAGAGTAAAGTTTATCATACAAATATTTACCCTGTTCGGAGACAGAACCTATAGAAACTCCTAAACATTTCTGAAATATGGGAATATTAATTTATTATTAGTACATTCCTAACGCTCACAGTTCATTAAACAGTAATACAATTACCTACTCAACTGACGTCGGAAATACCACCATCTTGGCAAGCTTTGTTCTCCTTCAAATTAAGTTCAAAGCAAGAATCAAACCAGTTAATTTATACAATTTAAAATGAAGTCATAAAATTTATCTTCAGTGAATTGCGTTTTTAAGATTTTATTCGCTTAATGGAAGCTTCTCGATGCTGAAAACGGGAATAAAGTGAAACGCCTGCTTATAAAATATTAGCCAAATTCACAAATTTGTTTATTTGTTATTTCTTTTTTGTTCGGATTCTTTATTGTTTTCTTGGGAGCTTACACATAAGCCAGTATTGCGAGAATATTGATAGATATTTGCCATGTAGAAAATTTTCTAAATACGCTTACGAAGTCGCGGGCAACAGCTAGTTATTTTTAAACGGTTAGGTGGGAAATTAACACGTACATTAAATGTGTGAAAAACAAATAAATTAAAATCACCTCCTAATTTATTACGTTTGTTTTCAACAAATATGAATAAAATATGTTAAAAGACTTCTAAAACAGGAAGAATTAATGTCGCCTTGGAGCGTAATAATCTTGGTTTCATATTTATATTAAAACAATTTTATGATTCAAACAAAGGAAATATTCTCTTTTAAATGGAAAAATTGTTTGCATTTCTTTCAAAATCTACACAATTAATCCCTAATGAATATACGTAGCTACACTTAGCTCCTGAAGCGATATTCTTTATGCTCACTCTAATAGGAAGGCTTTTTGATGTGTTTTGCTTTCAATCAAAAAAGGTTAATGTTGAGTGAAATTTAATATTACAGACAATAGAAAAGCATTTATAGGCTAGGAAGTCTTTGAGCTCTTACAGGCTACAGCATTATGTCAATGAATAAGCGCCTGGCTGACCTTGTTTTTAACAAAAAGTTTATAAATAAAAAAAATTCTACACTTGAACAATATGATATGTTAAGATATATTACAAAAGGAACCTTCTTAATATATAGGTTAAGCTATGCTTATAAAATAGTTCTTAGAAATAAGAAACCAGTGAAAAGCCCAAAAACGATAGGTATAACGAAAATGTAGTGAGAAAAAAATCTTTTTTTCACATTATAGACATTTAACTAAATATTTTTGGAATAATATTCCATAAAAGGTATAAAAGCCCATTTACGTCCCACTGTTGGGCACGGGCCTCCTCCACTTTGGATGGATTATGGTCTACTGTGCTGCGCTGACCAGGCGTATTGGCACAGAGTTTATTTAAAGGGTATTATTATTATAGGGAGTTTTCCGTCTCTCACAGAGGATGTTTTCTGTGTGCAATATCTCTGAGCTGACTTTTACAGCGCCCTTGGGGGAAGATGGGGTGGTAACACTTGTATTCTTAATCCATCATCACACGTCGCGTCGTCGCCACCATAAATTAGCGCGTTCAAAGAAACAAAAATACTCTTAAGCTTTAAAATATTAGTAAAGATATCATTAAGTTGGTGTGGCATGTTCTAACAAAATATTAATAAATCATTACCCTTAATATCAGAATATTGGCACGCTAAGCTCTGTTTTCTTAACGTTAATACTACCTTCTTCAATATTAATTTATGAGAATACTTTCATAAAGTCACAGCTGCTGGCCAGATGAGAATATTATAAATTAGAACACGTCGCGTTGAGTATCTATATACCATCTACGTGATAGGAATTTTGCAAAGTAAAGAAACCAAGAACAAACTTCAACCTAAAGATATTACGTGATGGTATTAAGAAATACTTTACCTCAAAGTTAATCAATAATTACAGCTGAAATTAACGTGTTATTAGCATGTCAATGGTACCGATTCTACATGCACAACTAAACTTAACTAAAAATAAAAATTGATAATGTCTATAACACAATTCAGCAATGTTAACAAAACTTTTTTCCGTGTGGTGACGGATTAAGAATACAAGTGTCACCACCCCATGTAAAAGTCAGCTAAGGGATATTGCACACAGATAACATCCTATGTGAGAGACGGAAAACTTGAAAATAAACCCTGTTCCAACACGCCTGGTCAGCGTGGCACAGTAGACCATAATCCCTCCCAAAGTGGACGAGGCCCGTGCCCAACAGTGGGACGTAAATGGGCTGGAGAAGAAGAAGAAGAACAAAATGTTTTTATCAGATGTCACAAACCAATCTTGATAGATGGCGTTGTACGTAGAAATACGATATAAACTCAATCGAGTGACGATTGTGGTGGTAAATTTGAATGCTACAAGCACGACCGCAGTAAGCTCAGTTGGAAGAGCTTCGGAACGGTATTCCGAGGTCGTGGGTTCAAGTCCCGCTTGCGGCAATCACTTTTTCCACCATAATTTAATTTAGTAAAGCATAGCATGTCAATTGCAAAATCAATAAATTACTCAAAACGTTTTTGTTAGAAAATCTGTATATTATAGACTAACGATTATAATTAATAAAAATCTGCACAACGAAATAGTCTAATAATTTCATTTTTCAAAATACAATTCATTAAAATACGTCATAGTTATTATTCAAGTCCCGCTTATGGTTATCATTTTTTCCATTATAATTTAGTTTATTTAGTGTATTACGTCATAGTTGTTTTAAATTTTTAATTAAGTTTAGTTGTGCATGTGGAATTGGTACCATTATGATGCGACTCATGTCTTTAACTATTTCTTTGTTTGGACTTTATTTTAGTTGTAAGAGTCCCTAAAGGACAATGCCAGTGACAATTTATTACTTGCACATACTTTAGTTATACCATGCGTTTATGGTTTGTTATGTTATCGCATTGTAACTTGCTTGAGAAAACACTTACGGCCTTATTCATAATGACTTATCGGAGGTTTAAATGGAGATTTTATCGGAGAGATACAAAATGTTTTATCGTAAAAAGACTTTTATGAATAACAAGTTTTGATAATTTTCGAGAACCGATTTTAGCGAACTTTTAAATCTCCGATAAGTCATTATGAATAAGACCATTAACATATACCTAACCAATAGGTAGGTACAGTCATGTGGTAATTAAGCGTTCGCTGTTATTGCAATATTAAAAATCTAATTTATTAAATAAATCGATACTTAACACTAATACACCTTTATGAACATTTAAGCGCTGCTTTTTAAAAACATTTAGACTATCTGAATACTTGAAAAAATTACAAAATTTTAGAAAATGACTAGCTGCCCCGGCACACGTTGTTTTGCCATACAATACTGTGTAAAAATCAACAACAAACAAAAATTTCATCAAAATCGGTCCAGCCAATTGTGAATCTAAACCATCCTCAAACCCCCTTGAATACACACAAAAAATTTCATCAAAATCGGTCCAGCCGTTTAGGAGGAGTTCAATTACAAACACACGTACAGAAGATTTATACCTATATACTCGTATAAAGATTTAGATACTGAAAAAGTATTAAAATTTTGTTTATTTTTAAATATTATTTAGATGTAGCAAAATTGTTTTTGTTTAATTAATAGCTACAATTCATACTCGTTAGGAAACGCAGACGCTACCTATTAATTTAGTGTAAGCATTTGTCCTAAATACCTATTAAGCAAAATGACGCCAAATGTTTGTTTCGGATGGTTGGTAAGAGATATAAAATATCAAATGCTATGCAAATTATCTTTAGTTAATACACCACATAGCTGGAGTGTTTTATTGCTTAGGATTGGCGTAGCCTAGGCAGGGAGACCTGAGAATTATAATTATAATGAAAGTAACTCAATGTTAAATTTAAAATATATATATTATCTATAGCAATATTTGACACGATTCATTGACTAATTACCTTAAGTAAAGAAAATAGGAGAAAGCATTTGATTTTTCTTTGCCGTGTGTTCTATATTTGTTATTTCGACGATTTATTCACGAAGACCAATAGCAAACTTTGTATATATTAGACCTCTAGACGGACGATCATAGTCAGTATTACTATAAAGTTTAACTGACTTTTCTGTATGATTCATATCTTTGGCAACGTTACATTAGACAGCTAACTATTATTTGCAAGTTCTCTAGTTACATTAACAGTTAGATCCTTCGCAATCCAGTTACATTTTACAGGTACTGGGTTAGTCTTAGTAAATGCTGCTCCAAAGAACATCTTTAATCGTTATTTCTGTTAAAAAATAAATAACAAACAAGAGCCCTTCTAGCGTTTATTTAGACTCCACAAAATGCGATTATTGTATTAAAATATACAAGAATAACAGCTACAAAGAAATCTCATTAAAATGTCTCTATCCAAGACTAAAAAAGATTACTAAAATAAAAAATGTTTTAGACAAAAAATTCCAACGATTTAATAGTCGTTTACAAGAACATAGCATTTTCAAATACATTTAGTATTTTTCTTTTTCTTAGACATTTTCTATTCATCATCATCATTAAATTTTCATGCCATTTTATTGCAAGACAACAGCCAATCCCCTACGAACTAAAGCAACAACTGGTTCCGTATGCTTAGTTCTAAAGTAGATGTTTTTAAAACAGAAATACTTTTGTTGTATATTGACTTTTGATGATTAATTTTGTTGTATATTAATCATTTTCATTAACACTTCATACCTTAATATTTTCTTAAACTTGCGCGACTCATTTGTTTAAATAAAAATCCTAAAAATAAAGATCGTAGAAGTCACATTACAGCTCACATTACAGCAGCTACATACAGCAGTCTCACCCGTGACCATGGTGACTGCAAAGTGTCCGAAACGTCGGGCCAAAATTTAAAACAAATATACGCGTCTAAATCCGTAAAAAGTAGTTTTATTTAAACCTCATACCTTCTCAATAGTGAATAGAAATAGCCCTCTCTTAGTTCGGGCAATACAAAAATTCTAATTTAAATGTTTTCAAAATGTTCTTGTGACAAATTATTTGAGCAAATCTACCCGAAAGCTGACATTCTGTTAGTTATTAGATTAGAGTGACAGATTACATTCCAACTTTTGTCGCAGATAAATTCTGTGACAAGCAACGTGACATTTACATCCCGAATATCCCTGAAATATCCCCGAGTTACGTGACATTTCCTTATTAGTGACATTCGGATTATATCATTTAGAAGAAAAAACAACACTTCTGAGATGATAGCAACAATTCTGTTAGCAGATACAACTTAAATACATTCGTTAATATTAAAGTTTATAACGTTACTCACGATTTGGTTCAATAAGTCAAAATTTCTTTAAGTAAGAAAATTTCTAGAAGATTTCACAATTGCTATTTAGTTCATGCGCAACAGAATTAGCCCTTTTTTTATAAATATTTATGGACATTTTACACAACGTCCTCTGGTCCCAAGCTAAGCTCATATGCTTGTGTTATGGATACCAGAATAAGGATAGAATATATATACTACTTTTCTTTTGTAAATACATACATATAGTGGGTGTTTACTATGTATGTAAACACCCAGACGCAGTACAAACATTTGTTGACAATTAGAAAGATCACACAAATGATTGTCCCGAGCGGGAATCAAACCCGCGACCTCTTGATCGGCAGTCCGTTACATAAACCACTCAACCACGAGGCTCGTCTTGTTAACTTGTTAACATAAACGTCTAATTGTCTGTTATAAGATGAAAAAGAATATTTTTACGTTGTAGTATTTATAGTGTTACATAAAACAATACATATCCATAATTGTGTTATATAAAAGCAAGATTGTTTCGTAAGTTGGCAGGTGTTATCACCATTACCATAATCTTTTGTAAAAATATATATACCTAAGCAACGTAGCTTTGAGCGCAATCAAGTTCTTACCTTACTGCCTTAATAAATCATTAAATACATATATATTTCTATGTCCATACATCCATTTATTTACTGCTAGAAGTAGGCCTTCCCCCAAAGAAACACAATGCGCCATTCATATTCAGTGGCCCTTTGATGATAATTTTTCTAAATCATGTGCTATGACTAAATATAGGCTGCTTCTCCTATGGAGAAAAATTAGGTTAATAAATAATAATAAAGGTATTATAAAGTAGTGAGACATAATAAGAAATGGATAGAATAATAATGAAAGTAAATAAGCCCTAAGTATACCTAAGCGCCTGGTCAACGTAGCATAGTAGATCGTAGTCTCTCCCATAGTGGTGGCCCGTGTACAACAAGCTGGAAGGAAAGGAATCGCTTCAAATTAATAATTCTGTTGGATTTTAGTCCTCATTTATTATCTGTTGTAATTTCCTCAATTTTCAGAATACGTTTTCATGCCTGTTATCGGAATACCATTTTAATATCGCGTATCCATTGATCTGAATTTGATCTGTGTGGCTGATAAGGCCGCTGTTGTACGTTTTTAACTAAATAACTTTTATGAATAATAGGTGTTGCTATTGCATGTGTTTATTTAATGGAATTAGTAGATAGTTAATTAGCAGTCCTCCGTGTGGTGACGGATTATGAATACAAGTGTCACCACCCCATCTCCTCCCAAGGGTGCTGTAAAAGTCAGCTAAGGGATATTGCACACAGATAACATCCTCTGTGAGAGACGGAAAACTCGAAAATAAACCCTGTGCCAACACGCCAGGTCAGCGCTGCACAGTAGACCATAATCCCTCCAAAGTAGAGGAGGCCCGTGCCCAACAGTGGGACGTAAATGGGCTGGAGAAGAGAGGAGTAGATAGTTAACCGCCCGGTTTCATACGGGTAAATTATTGACCTACTATTTGTTTGTTTTTCACCTAGGATAGTGTAGCTACACGAAGGTAAAATAATTTTTAAATCGGTTCAGTAGTTTTAAAGTATATTCATATCAAACAAACAATCAAATCTTTTCCCTTTGTAATATTAGTACAGATAAAACGTAAACAAACGTTAAGCCTTTCAACGAACGAGTTCATCAAACTGAAAACAAACATGCGCTGCTTCCACATTTTTAACACCGAAGCTGTGTACACCAATACTTTGTTTACTAAGCAGACAAATACAATATCTACTTAGTTTTTAGTTTTACTTGATGATAGCTTTAAACGACATGATTAAATCGGATTTTTTATTATTATAATTTCGAATTTCGCTTTCGATATTATATTATTCACTACATAGGTAACGTCCAGTAATCGCCATTGTTACACAAAATTTGAGAAAATAACGTAAAAGAAAATAATTAATACGTAATACCATAATACATACGCGCGCCATTATGTTTATTGACAACTTGTTGTGCTAAATTAAATAATTATATACTTTCTCAAGGAAATTTTATATTCAAATATTATGAGTATATAACACGAATTTTGCAGTGGTTTAATTGTTCAACCCACAAATGCAAAAGACAATTTAACCAGAAAGTTTAAATTGTAAAGTTAACGTCTCTTTGCTATTGGTCGAGAAGCTAATGAGGCGTAATGACTTTCTAATAAGATTAAACCTAACGCTGTGCAGAGTTAAAAGAGCAAATGAAACGTTCCATAGAGTAGACTATATATTTTTTTGTCCTATTTAATTTATATTGTTGCAAATTTTAGAGTGAGTATTTTAGTATACTTATTTTATTTGCGTTATAATATACTACTGATTGCATTAAAAATACAAGTATCACACCCTATTTCTTTCAGGGGTGTAAGAGCTAAGGGATATTATAAACAGTTAACATCTACTGTGAGAGACGGAAAGCGCAAAAATAAACCCTGTGTCAATACGCCTGGACAATGCGGCATGGTAGACCTTAATCCCTCCCAAAGTGCAAGAGGCCCGTGGTGAACAGTGGAATATAGAGAGTACCTAAGAGAGAGAGAGAGAGATGAACTAAACGAAAAGAAATCTCTACTCACAAAATGAAAAACTTCTCCTATAAAAAGGAAGAGTTTTTCATTTCGCAAGTAGCTAACACAGATTTTCGAGTTTATTATCTTGTTTAGCGATCACTACCAGTGTAAAGTCATTATATTACGGAAGTAAAGCAAAGTTTTCGAGTTTCCATTTTATTTATTTATTTATTTAACACTTTAATGCATACATGCATAGGCGGGCTTAATGCCTAAGGCATTTTATACCAGCCAACCATAGGGTGGTGCAGAATTAAAGGAGGCAGGTGTCAATACAGAGCTGAGGAGAAAAAAAAAATTACAATAATTATTAGGAAAATGAAAGTTACAGTTTTTATTTATTATAAAATGGATAGGGGTATAGACATAGATATATTGAAGTAATGATTTACATGATACATACATACAAATATACACATTACAATGTTACTTAATAAATACCACACGTACATAAACATACATAATATCTATTTTAAAACATACATTTATAATATCAAAATAACATTACATACATTTTAATATCATACTTGAAAATAAGTAATTCCCAGGTGGCGAACAGTGTTTCTTGTTATCGGAAACGATAAAAACTTGAAAAGATGAAATAAAAGAGAGGTAATAATGAACAACAGCCGATTCTTGTGAATTGAAAAAGTTTAATTGTTTTCTAAGTACGATACTTTTGTTTTTGTTTAGTCATTTTTAGTAAAATACTAACGCAATTATTTTTTTACAGTTATAACTAGCTGCTGCCCGCAACTTCGTACGCGTTTAGGAACCTCGAATTTTGGAATTCAACCTTAACAAATTATTCAAAATAGCCATCCTCATTTTTATCCTCAAATTTTCCTCAAATTTTTATGTGGTGTTTTTGAATAGGTAGAGTGGTTACTCTACCTATTCAAAAACACCACATAAAAATTTTGAAGATATAAGCTAATATAAGAGGACATACATACAAAAATAAAGAATTATGACGAAAAACTAATTTAATAAGCTAAAGCTCGAAATACCGGCTGCATTGCCATTAGGGACATCATTATTTCCCATCGATACGATCCTGCACAAAATGTCTTTTATCCCATACAGTTTTATTATATGTACCATGTTTTCAGCGGGAATCGGTGGGGTAAAATAAAACCTGCTATGTTAATTTTTACAATATTTTTTTAAATGTTTCACAATCCCTACTAATATTATAAATGCGAAAGTAACTCTGTCTGTCTGTTACGCTTTCCCGCTTAAACCTATCAACCGATTTTGATGAAATTTGGCACAGACAATCTTTAGACCCTGTGAAAGGACCTAGCCTACCTTTTATTGCGAAAAAAAGGGATAAAAATTTTCTATATTTCACGCGGACGGAGTCGTGGGCAACAGCTAGTATTAAATAAGACAAGTTAGCATATTGTAAATGTTTGTATACTTTCACAAAGTTTTCACACTATTCACTGAAACCAAACAAGAATGTGTTGTTCAATAAAAATACTGAAGCGTGGACGTGTATCAGTTCGTTAGTTCAATATTTTATTTATGCGATATGTAAAGTCGCAATCATAGTCAGCGAATACTCTGAGGCTTACCAGTGCATTGTGTATTAGAATATATAGAGAGGTAACCTTGTTATTTAAAAAAATACAGAGAATAAGTACAAGAAGTACAAGAAAAATGTACAGAGTAGCATTTTCGATTAATGTCTTTTTCGAGATTTTCACCCATTAATCAATATAAATAAAACCTGAAAAATTATACATCTAAACGATATTTAGTTCCTGCTGCAGTGGTATTCAGTAAGAAAAAGTGAAGTGAATTTTCGGTGAATCTTAATCCCGTGATAGCGCTCCTCTATTTTTATTGGAGGACTGCTGTCACGTGATCAAGATTCACCGAAAATTCACTTCACTTTTTCTTACTGAATACCACTGCTGATCTATTAGTGAAAATAGAAAGACAATAGTTACATTGCGTGTTTTTAGGGTTCCCTACTAAAAGGCAAAATGGGTCCCGACTTCGCTGTCCGCCCGTCTGTTTGTCACCAGGCTGTATCTCTGGAACAGTAGAGAGCTGAAAATTTTAAAGTTTGTTTAGTTTATCTTGAACAGTGGGGGACTTTGTTTTTTAGCATGTAAGGATAAATAAGTCATTCGCTAAAGTACAAAATCTTAATAAAATTGCTACTCTATTTATAGGTCAAGTGTCAAGTGCCAGTTGAGAGGATAAATATAATAAATATTCTTTGGACATTTTACACAACGTCCTCTGGTCCCAAGCAAAGCTTATATGCTTGTGTTATGGGTACCAGAATACGGATATACTACTTATACTACTTTTCTTTTGTAAATACATACTTTTAATACATAGAAACACCCAGACGCAGAACAGGCAGACAGACAGACTTTATGCTTATAATGTAAATAAACACCAATTCCATCATCGTCTATGTGAATTTAAGGGATTTTTAATAAAAATCACTGCAATTCAGTAGTGAATATTGTAAATTAGCACACGTTCCCTTGACTATTCATGTTCGATTTACGTGATAGGAATTTTCCAAAGAAAATAAACAAAGGCGAAACTTAAATCTATGAATGTTACGTGATAGTATTCCTTAATACAAACTTACAGTTAATAAAATCCTATGAACGAGTTTATTAACATATTCAAAATGCAGCATATATTATGGAAGAAAATTATTCAATGAAGTAATAGATTTGAATAAAGTGTACCTAGTCAATTTATTTTACTTTATTCTATCACAAAAATTCACAGTACGTACTTATTTATTTCACACTTTATATATGTATATGTCGTAGGAGACTTGATTAAAATAGTTTACTTATGGATTTTTAGTTTTAACTTAGCTTCCAAGATTAGAAAGTAAGTGCTCAAATTGTGCCAACGGTAAGTAAGTTATTGGTTTTGTGTAGTTAGTTGGTGAGATTGAAATGGTGACCCGTTGAATATTCATAAAAGGATCCTTCCAAACCTGCTACACGTGTCGTAAGCCACGGATCGATCTCATCGTAGTTAATAAAATGTTGTATTTAACGTAGTTAGTTTGTCCAGTATTACAAGGCCTTTAGATTGATGACTGCTCTAGCTGTAAATACAGGTGATTCCTATGATGTTTTCCGATATATTATACTCGTACATTAATTGTACAAAGGCGGTCTTAATGCGGCAGGCATTTTCTACTTAAACGTTTCTTTAATAAAAAATAAAAATTACTAATAAAATTACAATGAGAAAGAGTTCTCTTTATTTTCTCAATAATGTGAAAATACTACTGAAAGAAACTAAAAAGAACTAGAAAAAATTTCTAGGTAATAGGACACAATACTTTTTTCCCAAAACTGGTTAACATTTTTAAAGTTGCACTTCTTTCGGCACATTAAGAAAATTTCACAAAAGTAAATTTCTACGACAACGAATAGCGTAGCGTATTTATACTCCTAGGTCATAAAGAAGGGGGTTTTCAGTAGTACATAAGTGAAACTGCGGACCACAGTCAGTTTCGATATAAAATATTTGTTACATTTATGTTCGTACACATGATCCTAGCTAATCTTGTGTGGATTTCAACTTGTTATATTAGAGTGACATATTGTATACTACAACTGCTGTCACGAGCGAATCCCTCATCAAAACATGTAATCATAAGTTGAATATCTCTCGCAATAAGAACGTGGTATATTATCATTGGTATGTACCTAATATTCCACGAAACAGCGAACTTATTTTGCAAATAGGTAGGTAAAATTGTTTGCATAAGTATCTACGTAATATGAAAAAAAGTATTAAAAGCGGAAGAGTTTGTTTGTTTAATCGCGCTAATCTCAGAAACTTCTAGTCCGATTTGAAAAATTTTTTCTTTGTTGGATAGTCCATTTATAGAAGAAGGCTTTAGGCTATACAACATCACGCTGCGACCAATAGGAGCGAGGCATAAGTGAAAAATGTTGCAAAAACGGGGAAAAGTTTTGTAAATTCTACGCGTACGGAGTCGCGGGCAGCAGCTAGTTAAGAAATCGTTATTTTTGTATATACTGTGAGTTTATATTTTCAAAACTACGCAACGGTTTTTGATACGGTTTTTATTATTAAATACAATGGGTCAAGAGGATGGCTTTTTTGAATAATTTGTTAAGGTTTGGTGTATATTGAGAGAGGAAGACCTCAATAAGTGTTACCCCTTGCCGGTTCATAGTCAGGCTCAGGACACACACCATGGCCCGATTAGGGTGAGGAGATAAGCCAAAAAAAAACCTCAATAACTGTAAGTGTGAGTGAAACCGAAGGCTGGTAGATAATAATAATATATGAGACCCTTACTTGGATTTTGTATGATAGATAGATTTACTAATCAATTTTATTAACTTTTCTAAAGGACATTTATAATTATTGCGATAATATTTATTATAAATGCTTGCTAGTGACATACAAGGCGTTAAATAGATAAATAATGCAAATGAATAAACATTTAAAACAAAATATAAACAAAATCCGTGTAAAATTTAATTCACACAATAATAATAAATTTAGCTTTTTTCTATAGGAGTTATTATATCCTCAAAGTTGGTCTAACTTTTGTAGAACAACCGATTTTATGATAGAATAATTATTAGGTAACAATCAGAACTGTCAATATTTCTAACTTTAAAAATAAAATATGATACAAAGATATACACCTTATAAAATATTACAACTCCAAAAAGTTGTAATCACAAAGTAGGAGGTCTTATTTTCGTCAAAGTTTAAGGTAGAGGTTATTAAGTTTCCTCGACACAGGTATTTACAAAGCGGGTTGATTTATTTAATTAATTTGCCAAGATTCACCATTGGCGTTGGTTCTGTCTGCGTGACCCAGTTCTGACCCTACTTTATGTTCTTGCTTTTCATTTTAGAGATATAGAAATTAAGTTAACTGGAAGACCTGTTTTTTCCGGATTCATTTTATCCCATAAATAATAATGTTGTTTATCCTATACTAGCTGTTACTCGCAACTTCGTACGCATGGAATTTAGAAACCAAACCTTAATAAATTACAGTTATATTTGTCCTGATATAGAATTGAACTCACAACTTTAGATGCCATAAATACCTGACTCTGCTAGAGTCAAGCTCATCAATCTGCTGCTTCTCTTAACTCCCTTATGACACATTTAGAAAGTATAAATTACTTTGCATATTCAAACATTTTAAAATGCTTTCAGCATTATTTGCGCTGAAAGCATTTTAAAAAGGTCGACTTAAAAGGTTGATGGAAAATTGTAACTTCTTAACTTTACCTCGAATCTCTAAAAAGTCTTAATAATATAGAACGCGGTCTTTATTTCACCCAAATTAATTTGACTGTCATCCAAGCTGAAGTATTCGCAATGTTTTGAGATTTATAACGACTTAAGCTAAGTTAGAGTTTTGTGTAACTTTCAGTAATGTCTTACATAAAAGATTTTTTTATTTAAATATTTAAATTACTTTAATAGTTAGTAATTTTACCACGCTTTCATTAGCTCGGTAGGTATCTATAAATCTATTAGTGTATGTAATGGAATCTTTGAAACTGATTTTCACCTACTTGCAGTAGTTGGATTGATCTGACATTTTGTACACATCTTAAGCAATTTTTAAGCGTTGTTTCTTAGTTTTTGAATAAAGTAAATTATTTGCAATCCGGGTAAGTATTTTTGATAGTTACTGGTTCTTAGAGTTTTAATTAAAACCTGGGAACTATTTTTAAAAACAAACGTATAATAAATTCCAAAATTTCATACTAACACGCCCGAATGTCGTTGCAAAGCAAATCAATTGTAGTGTAAGCAATTACATAACGCTCTGCTTATCAAAGATAATCTTAACACTTCACTTAGGTATATAGCTTTTGAACATCTTCAATGGGTAACATTAATTTTCTATAGACTACAATAGCGGTTCAATCCATATATTCCAAATGATATCAGAAGGCTTTGTTTATCTAGTGGTTACTCCATTAGTGTTGGCAATGTTGCCATTAGATGAAATCCTTTCGTAAGCGTTTCTAACATTCCTAATCCCTGTCTTATAGGCTTATAGGAATGTGGTCGGATATGTAGCAGACGCTTAAGGTGGCCGAAGACAACCTTGTAAATTACTATAATAAATGTCATGAAAAACGTAAAGTACGAGAGCTTGCAATACGTAAGATTTGGTAAGAGATATTATGGTATCTAAATTTCGAATTACTCGGTCTCTTTTCTTCTACGGTATAGTACCAGAGATGGCTTATTTAAAGAATATCTTATATAAAGAATATTAAATACCAAACTGACTTAACATGCTATCCAGATTTGCTTGCAAGTAGATAATCGTAATCATACACAGTCCCGCTTTATTTTTCAGTTGAAATACAAGGGCTAATAGAGCAATACCTGTATTTGGAAAGAAGCGAGGGAGCATGGAGATGCAATAGTATGTACCACTGCTGGTGATTTGCCAATTCCATCAAATTTTACGTAATGCTAGACGCGCTCATTGCCATTCACTTAGAGAAAAAGTTCTCACTAACAACTGTATTTATTTATCATCATCATAACATCACGCCTTTTTCCCATGGGTGTAGGCAGAGACTATAGAGCGCCATCTGCTAACATATTTCCTTGGCTTCATCCACACTCATACATCTGGTCATACATGCCCGACGGTTGTTGTTGTTTATTTATTATTTATTTATTTATAAATTCTTTATTGTACACCAATAAGTAACAATATAAATCAAATAATTCTAAAGAAACAGAATGTACAATTGGCGGGCTTATCGCTTAAAGCGATTTCTTCCAGCGACTTTAATATAGTACCACTATATTTGAGTCCTTAGTGCAAGCTTTTAACTTTTCTTACTTTTCGATACGTACCTGATATTGAATAGCCATAGCTAATGACATTTTAAAGTAGCTTCTGGCATTATACTGTCTTATTAATGTAATTATTCCAAAACCTTGTTAAGAAAATAGACGTGTAATAGCTTTCATAGGTCTAATGAAAGTGTTGTAATCTATGCAGAGTGCATGCAGCCAGTGAAGTGCTTGTTGCCAAAGTGATACCGTACTCAACATGGTCATGCATTAACTGAAGTACTAGACTAATGGACTGGAACTTCACTAATTATATTATTACATTAGTGGAATTTAGGAAATTATCACCGTCTTGGCAACATTTTTCACTGATGCTTCGCTCCTGTTGGTTGCAGCGTGATATTATATAGCTAATAACCTTTCGCGATAAATATTCTTAACCAACATTTCCGTGTATAAATCGATGTCAATTTCGTTTGAAAGTTATCTCCTTTTTAAAAGGCTTATATTAATTCTGAACGTATCTATAAATGTATTAATCGGATCGATTGGAAACTTTGCACACATATTAAATACGGATGACAATGTAATATTTACAAAAAATATTCAGGATTTTCGAGCGTGTTTTTTAGTAATATTGGATTCTAAAGTGTATTGTAAATTACTAGTACATAAGTGATGTGATTTTAGTATATAAGTAGTTATTTAAATAGAATGTGGACGAAAATGTTACATTCCTCGCGTGAAATTTGTATAATGGAAATTTGTAAAAAACGTGTGATTTAATTATTATAGTCATACTATTATTCTTAATTATTAAATAGTAGTTTTTTAACTAAGTAGATTATTGTTTCATTATCAACTGTTACATAGTAAAACCGTCATTTTTGGTCTTACTCTATCAACATAAGTTAGTCTAATGTGTGTTGATGTAAAAAGTATGAGGCATAAATATTAACTGTTTAAAATACAAAGACGCTGGTTGGAAATCTAATCGTAAAATATTTACAATTTTGGGAAATAACCAGGTACCAATTCTACGCACACAACTGAACTAAACTTAAGTAAAAAAATAATGTTGATAGTGTCGATAACACAATTCGGCAATGTTAACTCAACTTTCTTGGTTATAAAAACTGTTCATTACAGATTAAAGATTTTAAATAATATAATGTGTACAAAAAACATCCAATTAACCAAAATACACCAACAGCTGTTTTCTTTTTTTAATTAAGTTTAGTTGTGTCCGTAGCATTCGCACCATTGTTTCGACTTCATAAAACTGGAATTCAATCAGTGACGGATTTACCCTAAGGCCCGGTAGGCCTAGGCCTAGGGCAGCCAGATTTAGGGGCAGCCCCAATCTTAGATAAAAGCTAGCAATGAACTAATTTTATTATGTAGTCTATATGGTGGATGCTGAGAAAGGGGCGGCTGATGGCTTGGGGCCTAGGGCGGCAGAGACGGCAAATCCGCCACTGAATTCAATAAGGATGTGTGATATAACTACTCGTATAACACCAATGTCAAAAAGTCATGGTACTCTTACTTTTATTATAAGCTACATGGATCTCATCATATGAGACCGCCGTCAAAGTAAATACGTGAAGCTTTATACGAATGCAAAGGTTATATATTTGTGTAATCCGTACTTATTCTTTCACAAAGCTTTTATGCTGATAAAATGATACAATTCAGAATAATAAATCTTCTCGAAGGCCATTGCGTACTTGTTATTTTTATTTGGAATAATATCTATACAAATTGTTTATTTCATAGCATCTGAAATATAGGTAGGTACTTTATAAATATTTTCTGTCAAGACCACTTAGTTTGTCTATTTGAGGTGTATTGAGAGTCCTAAGAAGGCTTTATGCTTAGAAATTTTACTGTTAACATTTCAGAACGGAGATAAACATTTTTGTTAAAATAAAAAATATATTACTCGTTTTATTTATGTTATAATATGTATGACACATAGACAGCTGGTAGCTCCCCTATAATAGGGAAATATTTAGCCAAGGCTGAGCTGGCAAATTGGGATGGATATTTGTATTTAGAATTCTATTCCATTATTTAGTTCTAGTAAATTTGCGATAGGTATTAATAATCTATTATACACATCCCAATCATCCTACAGTTGTCTCAACATCTATACTATTATTATAAAGCTAAAGAGTATAGTTTGTTTGAACTCTAATCTTAGGAACTACTGTTCCGATATAAAAATCTCTTCCAGTTTGAGATAAGACATTTATCGTGACAGGCCATAGGCTATATAACATCACGCTACGACTTATAGGAGCAAAGCATCCGTGAAAATTGTTGTAATTATAAAGTTAATGAAAATCACTATATGAGCTGTAATAAAGTCATAATACCATAGGTTTACTTCAAGGTAATCAAATGAAAGAGTTATGAATCACCGTACCATTTTCAAGTGATAGAAGCATAGACATACTCTTTATCTATAATATAGCGTAAAAAAAAAAATTTAAATCGGTTTAACTTTCGCAAAGAAATTTGGGGAGTACGAAACCCATATTTTTGTATGGAGCATAATTTGGTATCGTGCCCTCTTAAGAGTACTCCTAATTTTAGTGTCATTTAGTTTTACGGTCGTCTTTTTAGTGTAGGGTGGTGATAACTCGGTAGATATTCCAGATAATTTAAACTTTGGTCAGTCCTGAAAGCACGTTATTTGTTAGGTAGTAAACTTCTCTTTCCTTTACATTGTCATTAATTTACATTGTGCTAATATCAATGTATGTCCCTAAGTGAGCTTATATGTTCCAAAATATGCAACAGATTTTGATGCAGTTTTATTAATAGATAGAGTGGTTCAAAAGGATGGCTTCTTCTATGATTTGTTAAGCTTTGTTTCTAAATTCCACGCATAATTATGAAGTTTCGGGTGACAGTTAGTTAACAATAAAAAAAAATTTATCCATTACCAATTATTGAATTTTGTCACGTTCAGTATAATTTTTACCCTACAAAGCTATATGTAATATATTTTGCACGACTCATTGGTGCTTTATTAGGTAGAAAGAAAGTTCAAAGGCTTGGCAAGGGTATCAGACTGAGATATTTTTCAGAGTTTATAGGACGATCGATTTCAGTAGTTGAATCAACACGAAGAAATGATCGGAGGAAGTTCTACCCACACTATTTTCAAATTAGACGGGCTTCGTGGTGGAGTGGTTCATGTAACGGACTGCCGTTCACAAGGACGCTGTTTCGATTCCCGTTTGGGACAATCATTTGTGTGATATTCATAAATGTTTGTGTTTTCTATAATATATTATAAGTATGTATTTACAAAAGAAAAATGGTATAATATTTAGTATATCCGTATTCTGGTACACATAGCACAAGCGTATAAGCTTAGTTTGGGACCAGAGGACGTTGTGTGAAAAATGGTTGAGTTGTCTTTTTTACGACGGCTTTTATGATGTATCTAAGCAAAACTTAACTATCGTACGTTAGACGTTACGTAAGAAGTAAACGTATCAATACCTATTTTGTTATCAAATATCATACAATCAAGATGAATTCACCAAACAAGGTAAATAATCGGCAGGTGCTGAACAGTGTTCAAATACGATAAAAACTTTTTAATAGACGAAGTAAAAGAAAACTTATAAACAGAACCGGTGTTCTGGGGATTGAAAAAGTTTAATTATTTACTATCTTATCCCGCGATTGTGTTCGCGAAGGTTTTGAGAAAAAGATAATTTCGTCTATCTGCTATTTGCATAATGTTTTAGTATTTTCCTATTTGTAATAAAACTAGTTTACCTCTCTTCAATGGACATGTACCATCAATTTATATATTATTACTAGCTGACCATCAATCCACCTTGTTCCGTAACCAACAGTCATACGATCGTCAAGCGATGTTACCTGCCCATTGCAACTTCAGCGTGCTAACTCTTCGAGCTATGGCCTACACACCGGTCCTTCTACGGATCTCCGCATTCCGGATCTTATAACGTATAGAAACACCGATCATAGCTACAAAGAATATGATAGCCTTTTTAGATAACTAAGTAAGTAGATTACTATCTAAATAGATATTATAACTAAGTGAATATGTCTGTGTATATTTTTACAGTCTTATTCATATTGAAACGCTTATTGAAGGCATATTCCTATATTAGTTAAAACGTCTTTTAGGCTTATCAGATGTCAGATAAAAATCCTTATTCATATTCGTCTATTATACTTCCGATAACTATAAAATGTCTTTGTTGCCATTTTGTAGAAAAAATGGTGAAATATGAATGGTAGCATTTTTCTACCATTCAAATTCGTTATGAGTTTTATCCCTGGTTTTGATACAAGTTAACAAAATGCATCTTTGACGCTGTTTGTAAATGTAAACAAACTTATTTGTAAATAATCTTATTATTATAAACTATTATTAGTTTTGATTTTCATTCATTACATTAGTTTTTCTGCTTCTTATTTTTTTTTCTTGATTTATTTCTTTTTAGTATAATTTTTTATTTTCTCACTTAGTTATTTTAGTTTTATGAATCATTTTGGTGGTATGTTTCTTCCAAATTACAAAGCCATAAAAATTTCTCCGTGTAGTGACGGATTAAGATACAAGTGTCACCACCCCATCTCCTCCCAAGGGTGCTGTAAGAGTCAGCTAAGGGATATTGCACGCAGATAACATCTTCTGTGAGAGACGGAAAACTCGAAAATAAATCCTGTGCCAACACGCCTGGCCAGCGTGGCACAGTAGACCATAATTCCTCCCAAAGTGGAGGAGGCCCGTGCCCAACAGTGGGACGTAAATGGGCTGGACAGAGGGAAAGCCATAAAATAAGAAGAAAATTTGTAGTTTCGTAAACGTAACGTTCACTTTTCCGCGCGGATTAAAAGCAAGACTTTCAATCACCGCAATTGGCATTGTTCATATTTTTTTAAAACTCTTTATCCGAAAACCATTTCGGGGAATCGAGTTTCTGATCATGATCCACAATTTTTTTTTCGGAAAATTTGCTATTTTTGCTATTATTTTTCCAAAAAAGAAAATGATCTCTATTTGCCCTTGAAATAAAGGACTTAAATTTTTAAGGCGTTCTTAGGGATATACTACTCTGGGGTGGAGTTGAAATTGGTCTATTATTTCAACATGGCAACTTTGAAAAGATGTATTGCAATCTGTCTTAAGTGTATCAGGAAAAGGCAACACAAAGACTGCGTATAACGATGACGTCACAACATTTAAAATAATATATTTAAGCATTTAAAAAAAAACTATATAGCGAATATTTCAATAATATTGAAATTAGTTACTTAAAATAGTCTATATTTTCTAAAAAAAATATAAAAACAGCAGGTCAAAAATTATGGACAATCCCAATACTGTGTAGGATTTGTAAGGCTTGATATTTAAGAATTATAATTGAATGTAACAATTTTAATGGCTTTTCTTTTCAACTTCTTTGCAAACATCAATAACTAGATGAAGAAGATCAGCATAATCAAAAATTAAAGCATAATCCTATATTAGTTAAAAAGTCTTTTAAGCTTATCAGATGTCAGATAAAAATCCTAATTCATATTCGTTTAAAAAACTTCCGATAGCTAAAATGGCTCTAATTTACAGAATGTTACCATTTCGTAGAAACATGGTGAAATATGGATGGTAGAAAAAAAAATCTTACTAGTTGTCAAACTTGACATAGCGTTTATAAACAAACATTGTAATTTACACAATATTCGAGAAGTGTTATTGTAGTAAATAAACTACAGCAGGAAAGTGAAAATCAGGTAATCTTTAATGTATGATACATTAGAGGCACCAGCTCATCCAACACCTGCAGATTTGCTGGATCCACTAATGTCTTGAGATTCGCAAGCGCTGGGCCCAAAACCTACAAACATAATAGCTATGATGAGAATAAAAAATCTGAAAATTTTAAGTTGGAGCAAGAATCACTCAAATATAAAATAGAATATCTACACCCCAAGCCACTCACACCGGTGTTCTTCGATGTTCAAGTTACGGGCTATTTCTATTAAAGAATTTCTTCTTTAATAGAAATAGCCCGTAACTCGGTAAATGAAAAACAATAAATTTATTAAATCAATCATTTTATTTTGTTTTATTTACTTGCAAGTAGGATGAACTTTGTTCATTTCAAGGCCTTGTAATAAAAGTTTTCAAGATTGCGGCATTTCTACCTCACATATGGTTTGCATTTACTTTAATTGGCTGTTCCATTAGCCCTTCTATAATGGGCTCATTGTCCTCCATCGCATTGTAAACTACCACTTTCAGAATTCCTCATCTTCCAAAGAAAATATCTTACTTCTTTAGCGGTACACTTTTCTTCGCCGATTGTTAACAAGATTGTTAATGCCGCAATGCTTTGCAGGGTTCATAAGACATGTATAATTAAGCAAATTCCGTGTCGGATATTTATCGTGATTTATGCACGTATCACTATAATATAAAACCTCGTTAGTTTAATAACTTTTTGGTTAATTATTGTGACTCTATGAACAACACCTTTGCAAATGACGGGGCAAACGTCAATATAAATAATCAGCTGATGAATATATACGCCATTTTTTTCACTAATATAGGCTTAAAGTAGGGTCGGAGCTTGTTTAAAATAATGTCACTTTATGGTATAGTTATAGAACGCTTTAGTGTAAAAAAGCTATTATGAATTACATTTTTGACAATCCGCTTATAGCTAACTTTTAAGCCTCTGAAAAGTCATTACGAATAAGACCGTTGTCGGAATAATGTCACTTTATTGGATAGATATAGAACGTTTTAGCGTAAATAACTATTATGAATTACAATTTTTGACAATCCGCTTTAAACGAAATTTTAAGCCTCCTATAAGTCATTATGAATTAGACCGTTAGTATTTATGTATGATATATTAATATGTAGATTATGTATTGTTATGTAAATTTGTGTATATATTTATGTTAAAATAGTATTTGTTTATATTCTTGTCATGTATTTATTACTTAAGTGCACTAGAGACTACCAACTTGTCCTGCCATATTAAATTCATCCAAAGGCTGCCTGGAAAAAATCGCTTTAAGCGATAAGGCCGCCCATTGTACGGGTTCTCGGTATTTCTTTTTAATGTAAATTTAATGTAATTGGTGTACAATAAAGTATAAATAAATAAATAAGTACTAGGTATAATATTGATATTAAAAATGCTTTCTAATTGTTAACTTTATATTAAAATCGAAATTCCTATACGTTACCATCATTGTACCATCATCAGTGTATCATTGTATTGAAAAATGATTTTCTTATTCCACAATAAGTAATAACGTATATCGTTATTACTTATTGTGGAATAAGAAAATCATTTTTCTTGCAAAACACATAATATTTTCGTGAAATTTTCTTGTAATAGCTTTGGAGTTTTAATACTCTTCTTGACATGGTAACTTAATAACACAAAGGCGCTATAATGTTTCTCACAAAAAGGCGTTCTTGTAGTCTTTGAGAAATAATTTGATGTTTCACTCTTCATATCATACATTTTCATGTCTACTTTTACAAAAGATTTTATGTAATAATGTTTGCTTTCGACATTTGTTTTTAACAGATGTATTTAATATCTCTAGATGATTGTAGTTATAAATCTCTCTATCTCTCTCTCTCCAGCCCATTAACGACCCACTATTGAGCACGACCCTCCTCCACTTTGGGAGAGATTATGGTGTACTATGCCGCGCTGTTGGCACTGGGTTAATTTTCGATATTTCCGTCTTTCACAGCTGATGTTAACTGTTTTCTTAAGAACTGGGGTGATGACTTGTATAAGAATACAAGTGTAGTGACAGTTTGTTCGTGTGGTGACAGATTAAGAAATCTATCACCACACGGACAAACAGATTTGTCTGCACCTTTATTATTATCTCGTAATTGACAAAGACAATAATATAAAATCAAGCTGCGACCTATAGGAGCGAATCATCAGTGAAAAATATTGCAACAACGGGGAAAATTTTCTAAATTTCACGCGTACGGAGTCGCGGGCAACAGCTAGTGCTAAACAAAGAAGTTATTACATAAAAGCATATTTGACTCACATTTATCTTAAAAAATCTAATTCTGAATTCCTTTCTATTGGAGGGAAAATGCTCACACGATTAGGTATAACGTTGAATAGCGTTTATGCGAATAAATTATATCTTCGTTCACAAGTGGTTTTTAAGAGGAATTTGTGGTACAGCCACCAACTTCGAGTTTCTCTTAAAACGAAAACCTTGTTATAGCAAAAAGTTGAATAAATTTTCCCGCCGTATAATGTTTAAAACAAAAATATTCAGTGTTTTTTAACTGTATAAAATATTCTCAACTCTGTTTGTTCATTTATGACATTTTTGAGCTTCTTCACATAACAGAAAACCTGGCAATTTTTAAGAATGAATTTATGAAAAAAATAAACACATTTCAATAGTAGCAATATATTTATGGAAAAAAAAAATTGTTGCTCTACGGGCATTATCCCGAAAGAGATACATAACATTTGTATGGAAAAACTGCCATTCTATTTCCTCCTATACCTAAATATCATATTCCGGTCCTTCTTTAACAATATATACAACATGTAACATAATTAACGCACACCCTGAAAGTAATTTGTTCAGAATCGGAATCTGGATCGATATTGATTGTTTTTTATGTACCAAATTTTTTTTCTAAAATTTAGTTTAAACTAAGTAAATTACAGTCACCTTACACAGCTAGCTAAACAGTTCATAGAAACGAAAATGGAACGTAAGTCAGGGTATTATTATATTTACTATCATAAATCATAATGTAGTTATTTCGTGTACCTATTATTATTAACTACTTATTTTTGTCGGGTGACACTCGGACAGCGGGGAGCGGGCGCGGCGAGTAGGTACATGTGTCTTGCGTGCGCAGCGGGTTGTCAATCGGTGACCATTTTATTTCCACGAAATGGGAATAACTAATTTCACAAATAATCAATGTTAACACACATATAAATAATATTTGGTGTATGTATAGCGTTTATATTATTAAAGTCTAATTGGGGTGTTTGAGGGTGTGCGTTAAATATGTTACATGTTGTATATCTCGTAAAACTTAACAAAGACAATTATCACACATTTTATTATATCATTGGCAAAATAAATTATGTAGGTAATAAAGCTTGTTATTTACATGAATGACGGTCATTCTCTTGAATATTAATCATGTATAAAATTTAGCTGAACACGTGACTTCCATAATATCAGCATTTTAATTGAATAGGCTGCAGAGAGAGAGAGAGAGAGTATAAACTTTCTGTTCGCGTGGTGACGGATTAAGAATACAAGTGTCACCACCCCATTTCCTCCCCAGAGGTCTGTAAAAGCCAGCTAAGGGATATTATACACAGATAACATACTCAGTGAGAGACGGAAACCTCGAAAATAAACCCTGTGCCTCCCATTGTTGAGTGAAATCATGTTGAAGTGTCATAAGTGTCGTAAGAATATGGATAAATAACTAAAACAAAAGAAAATAATGGGTATATATTCTAATATTATAAATGAATATACTTATAATATTTATTAAAAAGTTTGTACTCCTCCTCCAGCCCACTGACGTCCCACTGTTGGGCACGCGCCTCCTCTACTTTGGGTGGAATTATGCTCTACTATGCCGCACTGACCAGGCGTGTTGGCGGAGGGTTTAATATTGAGTTTTCCAACTCTTACAGAGGATTAATTTATTAATATTTTGCGATTGACTCGCTATGCTTTTTACTAAATAAACTAAATTATAATGGAAAAAAATGTTTTTGATCGATTGATGGAGTTGGTGCAAACAGCTCAATAGATGGCGTTGTACGAAAAAACATCGCACGATGTTAAAACTCGCATTGAGATGATTGTAGTGGAAAATTTGGTAAACATTTGCGTGGACCATAATAGCTCAGTTGGGAGAGCGACGGAACGGCATTCCGAGGTCGCGGGTTCAAGTCCCGCTTATGGTTATCATTTTTTCCATTATAATTTAGTTTATTTTCTTACAGAGGATGTTATGTGTCTACAATACACCTTAGCCGGCTTTTACATCATCCTGAAAATAAATAAGCGTGGTGACACTTGTATGCTTAATCCATCACCACATGGACCAATGACATCCTTATAAAAATATATTAAGATTCCTTAATATAAAGGACATGATTGTATTCTGAAACAGATTACTTACAGAATATTATTACAGGTAGTTCCGACGAGGATATTGGATTTTGTACTTAATTTGGAAGTATAATCATTTAATGTTCGCTAACATCTGTCTATCAAGATGGGTATTGTGATTTTCAATTTACTCTTAAACGTGATTATCTAAACTTTAATGTGTTAAGGTTCCATCGTTACATTTAACATTCGCGAATTTGTTTTAATGATGTAACAAGTTTTAATAGATATATAATTTACATACAATTTTTAGGTACATCACTCGGTTATATCTTTGCCGCCCAGACTTGGTATCCAAGTACTAGGTAACTGGCCTAATGTATTTTCCAATAAGAACTTTAATCAAAATTCAAATGAATAAAAATGAATAAAAAAGCATGCAAATTTGGTAGTTAGGTATTATTGGTTGGTATATTCATAACTAACCGTTATTCTATTCTATAATTCAACGATTCAACGATTCGCTCCTATTGGTCACAGCGTGATATTATATAGCCTAAAGCCTTCCTCGCAACTGTCCAGCACTAAAGTAATTTTTATATTCGAAAAAGTAATCCCAAACAAGATCTTTAAGTTTATAATATCAGTATAGACGTCTTACATATAATATTTCCGCACGGAACCCTATAAACTACAAAGTTGAGTTTATATTATACAGTTTCAGTATACTTTGAAAATGAATAACTAATTACAGTTGTAGGCCTCAATAAACAGGTTTGAAACTGAACCTTTAACTATTCGGTATTACTGAATATAGTTTGCTTCAGGCCGGAGTTAATAAAAAGTTTCAAACTATACTCCACCTGAACTTCTACCTGTTTAATATTGAAATGTTTTGCTGAAACCATTCATGAATTAATGAATATCAAATAAGGATAACACTTTTTGAGATAACAGGTCGCCTATGGGCAATTTTATTTTTCTCAATAAAGGCAAAACATGTACAAGAGAATAGCGTTTGCATTTAATGACTATAATTTATATTAATATAGATTAACGTACTTAATAATATAAAAGTTTATTAGGTACTGCATTCTTGTTGCCGCTAGATATAAAAAGGGCAAGACTGCATGTTGACAGTATTCTATAAGTGAGGTCTAGTAGTGAACGCACCATTCAGAGGGATGAAACATCTCTCGTCTCTTTCGTCCTCTAACATTGGCGCGAGTAATTTTGTTGAAATAAAACTAAATAAATCTTTAATGTAATTTAGACACCTTAAGGCTCGGGTCCTTACCTAGGCCAAGGTGGCTGAAAAGTCGCTGAAACGTAGAACTGGACTTACAAAACATACATCTAAGTCCTTAAAAATGGTTTTATTTGTCCTTAATTGTATACCTACCTACATCTAAAATATTCTACCAACTGCGCGTCTCTCAACAAAATTATTTTTTATGCATTATTGTCTCTACTTAACTCTATTGATTAAAAAAGTAATACTAATAAAATATTAGAAACTATATATTTAATTTGAAACGTTATCAAAACTTAAAAGCCAATGCAACACTACGTTTTGAATAAAATATTCAATTCATGCATTTTACGCGCAAAGGACGCAGACCGTTGAATAAATCATATTTCAAATTCCCTCTACCAGTCCTCATTATTATTTACAGCAAAATTCATCATAGATATAATCCAGATTAACTAGTTTGAATTTTCATTTCCGTAATTGTTCCAAAACATAGTTTAAAACACATATTCACAGAAAATGAAAAACTTTCAGACTGCAATACGGGTGTACAAGTTAATTAAAACTGATTTTTCATTTATTTTATGTAATAGACGTAGGTAATTATTTTGCTATTTTCTGAATAAAGGAAACTATTTTCACATTTTGAAAGCTGCAAGAATAAGAAATAAATAAAAGTCAATGTAACACAGGCAAAAATAAAAGCTTATATAAATTGCATAGAAGTTGTATAACAAAATTTCAAAATGTATTTAAACAGTTAAAAAGCAATTTTCTTTCTTATACATCAAAGAAACGATCGAGGTTGAGATGAAATATGCATAAAATTATGTAGATATATTTGCTGAGGCTGCAATTCGTTGCCAAGTTCTTATAATGAGCTCGATTTCAAGGCCTTGATCACACAATAGCTTCGTTAAGTATAGCACTCACATTGTATAGGCACTTGAATAAATATTACCGAACTATGACAGTTTTGGTTTAGCTTTATAAAAATTACGTAACTTAATGATGTTACTATCATATTTTGTAGTATTGTTGTTTAATCGTTGACAAAAAAGAGTAGATTTAAATAATTTGAACCACTCTATCTATTGAAAAAAAAAACTGCATCATAATTCGTTGCGTAGTTTTGAAGATTTATGCTCACGTAGGGACAGACATACAGAGATGCAAAAATAACTACTTTGTTTTGTATTAAGAAATCATACATTAACATCCCCCTTTTCTGATATAACAAACATTCGCATATCTTTTTGAAATAATTTAATAATCTAGAAGAAAATACTTTATTACGTCTTTCATTTACCGTAATATTGTCGAAATAGAACAAAGATGAAAGGGGAAAATTTCATTATAAGTCGCATCCTTTTTATTAAATATAACTTGTCCCTCAATTCCCATCTGATACCTAAATGATGACCAAAATATAACAAGAGATTTGTGTTAAGAAAATGTATATATACTAATAAAAGCCAGCTCTAATACTGACTTGGATTGTTGGTTCATAAATTAGGGCAAGGTAAAGTTCTAATACGCTTATAGAATATTTAAATTCCAGTTATCTAAAGAATAAATACTTATCTATTATTGGAAAACTCACACACCCTTACAAAAAAAAAACTAGTTCTATATTTGTAATTTATTCCAGTCTTATTAGTCAAATGGCTCTTTTTCGCCTGTTTGCTATTCTGTTTCTTCCCAAATTGAACTCCGAAAACTACTCTGATCTCTTAGAAACTTTGCTTATGCTGTGTACTTTGCTATTGCATACTTACCATTTTTATGAGTAGCAGAACATATCTTAATAACAAAACCGTAATTAAATCAGAAAAACCATTGAAAATGCTTCGTTCAAAAAATAAAAAATGCGCTTGGATATTCGACATCCGACTATGTAAATGGGTGAAAATCATTTTCAGAGATTCCGTTACATAGATTAACACGTTGAGAGATACGTACCGAGTCAATAGTTAAACTTAATTTTACTATAAATTACAATCTACAAATGAAAAAAAAATACGGAAATCGGAGGAATATTTACAAATTTTATCGATGTTTTTACCTGGAATCTATTTGTAGACATTGCTAAGATACCTGGTTATTATAAAACAACACTGGCCAAACATAACTAATTTCTAGACGGGAATCTTGACAAATTAATTAAATAACTCAGCCCGCTTCGCAAATACCAGTGTCTACCTAACCTAATAACCTCTGTCTTAAACTTTGGAGAAAATACGACCGCTTATTTTGCGAACATAATTTATTGCTTCTATTATTAGTTATAATGGCTTATCGTACTTATTGATTGTAAGCTTCAGACAGTATTATCTATGAATACTGCTTATAATTCACCCCTATACTAAAGAACAAAGCCTATTCTATACGGGTCATGTTTGTAGGTATTTACCATATTGTAGCTTAAAATATTGTTGTAGTAGCCATTTATGGTATTTGTAATGCAAAAAGCCAATTAACTATTCACGGACATTTCCCATATCGTCCTCTGATCCCAAGCTAAGCTTATATGCTTGTGTTATGGGTACCAGAATACGGATATACTACTTTTCTTTTGTAAATACATACATATAGTGCCAGACGCAGACGCAGTACAAACATGTGTATGACATTTATGAATATTTCACAAATGATTGTCCCAAGCGGGAATCGAATCCGTTCGATCCCCGATTGGCAGTCCGTTACATGAACCACTCCACCACGTGGCCCGTCACTCAGTCAATTATTACAATATTAATGTATTTCGGTATTTAACTCTACATAAAGTCACTTAAAATGAAAGTTGCATTTAGTGCTATGCACATGCATGAAAATTCTTGACGCGTATTTTTCTTTGCAATTTCTGGAAAAAGTAATTTAGAACCGAAGAATATTTTATTTATCTACTTAAAAACTCCTCCAGTATGGACTGGACTCGCACATGACGAGTTTAGTGCCGTTATTATGATTAAAATACTTACCTACTGTCATATGGTTAAGATGTACAATAAAGACTATTCTATTCTATAAGATTAGTTGAATTGCCGACCTCATATAATAGCCAAGATAAGGGCAGAAGAATAATGGTGATAGGTGTTTGTTGTTATAACATCAAATGATATACATGAACTGTGATCAGCTAAATGGACGGATGGACGGACAGCGAATTCTCAGTAATAGGGTCTCTAAAAAGGTGAAATATATTGAGAATTATTTCAGTAAATTATCGTCAATATTAAGGTAACAATAACGATTGATTGAAAATGTAAACAGCACAATCGAATTATTTAAATGTAAATATCAATAGATCATATCCACTATTAAGGAGGGAACACACGTACCAAAACCATATAATATATCAACCCTCCTTGTAATTGGTCTACAAAACCGTAACGTAGTAGGCACTTTAAATCAATTACTTTCCTATTGCGAGCGAGGTTCATATCTATTAATAATATTCAAAAGCTAGGAAAATGCTACTCAAAACCACAGCTTAAAATTTCATTGCCTATTTATTGAAGTATTTAAAAAAATGTCATATTCATGTTTTTTTTTTCTGTCCTTATCTTATCTATAGTAATATTATAAAGCTGAAGAGTTTGTTTGTTTGAACGCGCTAATCTCAGGAGCCGCTGCACCGATTAGAATAATTCTTTCAGTGTTGGATAATACATTTATAGCGTACAAAATCTAGTAAATAAGAAATAAGAATCTTGTTTACGAAGTTCTATCTCTCAGCCTTTACATAACTTTATAGAACAGAAAACAAACATTACTACGATTACAAAATACCTTACGTGGACCGTAAGGCCCCTTGAATTGATCTCATGTTTGATTGACTGTATCAAGTGCACTCAAGTGTCCTTGTATATGAAATGATCGGACATCGAGAACTTTTTCCAGCTTTACAACCTCGAGGTTTTTGAAGTAGCTACGCAATCATGGTTAAACAGATGTACTATTGTCTAAAAACTAAACTGTGTACCTATGAAAATTCTGAAGCAGTGGCGCAAAATATAAAGTAGTGTTACTTTATATATATTAACTCTGAACTATTCACGGCCATTTCACGCAAGGTCTTCTGGTCCCACACTGAGTTTTGTGTTGTGTTGTCTACATAAAATAAGTAGAAAAAGCCCAGATGCAGTACAAATATCTGTGTTCATTACACACATCCTGTGGAATTGTACGCGTGACTTTGTGACTGCAAGTCAGTTACATTACCGATAGCTGTTGCCCGCAATTTAGAAACCAAATCTTAACGAATTATCCAAAAAAGCCATCCTCTTAAACCATTCTAAATCTTTTGTGTAGATTTGAGATATAAGCTCACATAAGGACATACATACGTTAAAAAATAACGACTTTGTTTTATAACTGTTTTCATAATTAATAATTTAGTTATTAAAGTTTCGTTATCCTTTACAATATGCTGAAAAGCTTGATTTTGAAAGATTCTGTTGATAAATAATCTACAAGACTTGAAATCTATAAAGTAAACAACTCATCAAAGTATTTAGTATAACGATTATAGCAGCAAAAGTAATGTCAAAAGTAATTAAACCAATTTAACGATGGAGGTTTATTAAGCTTTTGGACTTTCTTCTTACAAATCCGCTTCGAAGTTTCAAATGAACTTATGGAGTTGGATCATCAAATGAAGTTGTTTTGGTACCAATTTCGCTAATGAAATACAAGAATATAGAAGAAGTCTATATTTTTCTTAGGTACTTCAGATTTGGCAATGAACGAATCTAGTTTAATGTGAATAAAAAATTATTTGTGCCGCTGAAATGTAGACAACTCTATTTATTTCAACTAAAATAACTTTAGCATAGTTTTAGGATTATTTTAACGCAATCTTTTATGATTTTATTTACTCTAATATTCACAGAATCCTGTATGTTACGGGTAGTTAAGAAACGGTAACTGGTAGCCGGTCTGTTACGAGGCTGTATCTCCGAAACAGCGATGGCTAGATAGCTGAAAATTTCAATTTTTGTAAATTAGGTAGTATTAATCATCTTGTTCTTATCTCATTGCTTAGGTTCGGTATGGCGAATTTATAATAATAACTAGCTGACCCGGCAAACGTTGTTTCGCCATAGCAAAAAAAAACAAAGGTTTGAAAAATAGATGTTGGCCGATTCTCAGACCTACTGAATAAGAATGTAAAATTTTATAAAAATCGGTCTAGCCGTTTCGGAGGAGTACGGTAACTAACACTGTGACACGGGAATTTTATATATTAGATAACGATTCGTAACCCTTCCTGTGCGTGCTTAACTCGTACCTGCCCGGGTTTTATAAGAAATTGCTCTATTAATTTAACACAAATTTTAAATAGCTATTTCAAAACTAGTGCGTTCTAGTTCTAGTGTCTTGTTTTATAAAAGTTGTACCTACATATTTCCAATGTATAGACGTAGTTTCCAATAAATGTGAAAATAATGTCGTTAAAATTCACTGACAGTTTTATTCTACGTTCATTTATTTTAAGAACTCCTTTAATTGCGCAGTTATTATTTTATGAAATGTATTTAAAAATCGTTTCTAAGCTCAAGGTTGCACACCGTGCTATGGAGATATTAATATCTAATATATAAAATTCACGTGTCACAGTGTTAGTTACCGTACTGCTCCGAAACGGCTTGACCGATTTTTATATGATTTTACATGCATATTCAGTAGGTCTGAGAATCGGACAACATCTATTTTTCAAGCCCCTCCCCTCCACCACTGACTGACTACTGATATTTGTATGGCAAAACAACGATTGCCGGGTCAGCTAGTAAATTTATATTAATTAGAAATATGTACTAAAAGGATAAAACTACAAAACGAGACTATTTAGATATTAAGACTAAGCTGTCCCTTTGTTACCACGCTGTAATCTCATGAAGCTATACCTAAAGCTGAAATTTCTACAGAGGTCATACCTATTTCACTCTACCTCATACCGATATAAAAAATCGATCCGTTATATAAACGGATCGTTTTTTTTATATTATATAAATAATTAATCAATTATTACTGAGACAAAACATTTTATTATTCAACTTTTATCATCCGCAAACGTTATTGCATAACTTTCTATTGTGTTTTTTATAGAAAGCTATTACGGGTGCCCGCCTGACAACACAAGCTTGCATTTTTCTAACAGCTTATATGATTCATTTGAAAAAAGATTTATTATTGTTAAAATACCTGGCAAGCACGCGTTTCAGTGATTTATATGCATATCAAACTCGAGTGGTTTAACCATTTGTCCCAGTCTGTTATATTAAACTTTTTACTTCATCATTTTGTTTATCTATTTATGTTTTTGTAGAAACAGATGCTTCGTGATTTTTCAAATAAGATAATGGAATCAATTCTGTTAGGAAAAAAACTAAAGTGAAACTTTTATCGTGTTATCTGGCTGTACAAAATATTAGTTTAGATTTTCAGTTTTAGCTTGCATTACCAAAATGTGGTTTTGTCATTATTTAAATTTATATTTGAGTTTGGTTAGAATTATTTATTTATTACATTATTTATTGTACACCCAAGGATTACATTAGACAGATATACAAAAACAATAGTTAAAAGTGTTTAGTTGTGTAAACATTTATATATTTTAAAAATAATTCAGAACTTATAAGTTGTAAATTTTTGCTGCAAGCGGCTGTGACGTTCTATGGGATAGGCCTGGATAGGCCTATATCCAGCAGTAGAGGGAGAAAATGGGTGGGTTTTAAATTAAAAGCATTTATTTTTGTAATATAGGTAGGTACAAGGACAAATCACAATACGAGATATTTTAATGGGTAATAAAATATCTAATCACACTCACGAAAATAAATGTCTAATAAAACTTAAATAACCTATCGTAAACTTTTGTATTTATTGTCTACAAAAATACATTTAGATAATCTGTAAATAGGTCATAACAAAATATAACGTTGACCTTAAATAAAAATAGAAGAATTAATGTAGGCGTTACATATCGTAGGTGGTATTAATAAATTTTTAGAATTTGTTTAGTCTTTTTTATTTTAATAATGAACTAGGTGATGCCTGCAACTTCACCTGTGTAGAATTTAAAAACCAAATCCTAACAAATTATACAAAATACCTCTTGGACCACTCTATATATAAAAAAACCGCATCAAAATCTGTTAAGTAGCTTTGAAAATCTAGGCTGCACATAGGGACATACATACAAAAATAACGACTTTGTTTTATAATAAGTAAAAAAGGAAAAAAGAAACAACAAGTTTTCACTTTTACAACTAAACAGTAAGTGTCAATTTTATATGTTAGGCGGATAAATAAATAGGTCTTGTCTATTTATCAGTATACAACTTTTGCTAAATAAAAGTAAATTAAGGGGTAAGCTCAAATATTTTTATCTCCTATTTAAATTAGTCACTCTATATATAAAAAAAAACATCAAAATTCGTTGCGAAGTTATAACGATATTTTCTCACATAGGGACATACATACAAAAAGAACTTTGTTTTATAATAAGTAAAGATAACCCTTTTAAATCCCCGATAGCTAAGTGGTTTAAAGCATTGAAACGTTTGTTTAAATTCAGACTTGCTGGTTCAAATCTCAACCTAATTGTAATTATTTTTCCTGCTTATTTAATTAAAAATAACAAAAACCGCTACAATAAAAACGAGATGGCAAATTAATTTCTATGTGAACTGGAATTTTCTTCTGATTAGTTCCCTCATGGGGCTCGTCACAAGATGAACCGGCGAGCTATTAATCCTTTCAGTAAAATGTGATCTTAGATGTAATCTGCTTAAATTAAATAAATTCAATGTAAAGATTTACTTAATTAATTTATACATATCAGAAAAGTTTTGTAAGAAAATTTCTGTTCAGCAGTGGTATTCAGTAAGAAAAAGTGAAGTGAATTTTCGGTGAGTCTTGATCACGTGACAGCGCTCCTCTATTTTTATTGGAGGAGCGCTGTCACGTGATCAAGATTCGCCGAAAATTCACTTCACTTTTTCTTACTGAATACCAGTGCAGATTTGAAAAGGAAAATTAACAAGAATTTACCTATGGATTTACCTGGTGCTTTATCAAACTATATAAGAAGCGAAAAAAGAAATAATATCTACAAATGAAATAGTAACTTAACTTTAGTATCTCTAAGTATTATTTAGGTATCTAATATCGTCATAATAGCAGTTACTTTATATTTTTGATCACTTCTTTTCTACTTATTGAGTATTGAGCAAGACATAACGGTCAGTATTGTTGATGATATGAATGATATTCCAATCTTTAATGTATTATTTTACAATAAAATTCTACTTTGTACAAAGTTTTGCCTCCATAACGGTATTTTTTATGGCATAAAGACTTCGAGGAGTCCTTTATTTATTTACTAGTTGATACGCAACGTGCCAATGCATCAGTTAATTCTAAGTATCATACCAGAATCTCGCGGTACTTGACCTTTTTATTGTGTATATTTGCTTTAAACAAGCACTCTCTAAATTGATGTCTATTGACATTACTTTTATTTAGGTCGTCTGTTGTATACGAGATCTCAAATATTTCAATAGCAATTAAATACGTCAGAAAATGAACTAATACTTTTTAGCTTAGGGAAAATGCTCCAAAGGGAAAATGTTAACTTTTGTCTTTCATGCAAAAACTACAGAATGGATTTTAGTAAAACTTTACGATAATGTAGATTATATACATCAGAATGACATAGGTATACCTAAGCTACTTTTTATCCTGAAAGAATGCAATGTCCCCACGCCACGGGATAATTAAAACGAACAGATTTTTTATGCTTGTTACCGCGGGTAACACTGTAGGGCATAGCTAGTATAATCTGTACTAATATTAAAAAGCTGCAGAGTACGTTTGTTTGAACGTCTAACTTTAGCCACAAAAGAAAATTAGAATTAGGAAATTTTAGAATTTAAAATTTAGAAAAATTCTTTCATTGTTGCACAGTATATTTATCAAGGAAGACTATAGGCAATATATAACACCACGCTGCGACCAATAAGAGTGAAGCACTCTAATGGTTGCAAAAACGCGGAAAATTTTCTAAATTCCACGCGAACGGAGTCTTGGCAACAGCTAGCAAAAACGGGGAAAATTTTAGCTAGTAAGGCCATAATAGTTAGCTTAGGAATATATCGCAAATAGGATGTTCTTTAATATCTTCATTTTAACTGGTACGTTTATATGACAGGATCCTACTGCTGATAACAGACCGGATATTGCAATAAATGACTCTATTATCCTTGATCCTGTTTATTATGAAACTATATCACTGTATCTATGTCGTATTTATATCACCTAACATTTTTTTTGCTTCCACTGATGATAGTTCAGCTGCTGGGAATGGGCTTTCTCCTTGACATCGAAAAATTATTTGGTCAACTGTAGTAATTTTTTTTTTTACATGGGGAATGTATCGACGCACTTCGCCTGTCCAGTTGCGGGGGCAACCTTCCGGCTTCGTGTGGAACTCCCGGCGGCGGCCGTACTACCCACTTAACCCCATGGTGTTTCTCCGCGCCTAGAAACCCGGGCCGTGGTAGTCACTCAGGTTTTACCACGATGGTCTATTGTAGTAAACTCACTGACTATGCCTGTTGGTACAGTGTTTTCTTCCGACATTCTTTTGAAGGGTATCGGGTAATATTACGCCGTTTATTTATTTTATTTATTACAGAATCAATGCCCCGAAATAGGCCAGTGATACCATTTTCTTAATTCCATTTTCTTAATTCATCATTCCTCATATTGATCATCATTTTGACAATTATTTAATGCATTGCTTAGATATCGCATTAATTATGAATTTGACTTGAAACAAAACAAAATAAGTACCGCAAGTAACTAAGTGCCGACATTTATTAACAAACCCTTAAATCACTATTGAAATTTGTTTGTAGAAATGTTCCGTTATTATTAATGGTTCACTCAAATTCATAGTCACAAGGTATTGGCTGATTAATCACATCCAAAGACCCACTTTGACAATGACAAGTGTTCGTGTATGCTGTTTGTCATCCAGTTTGAGGTCAGGTAACACGTGAATGAGATTTGTAAGAAAATATCTTTTCATTCGTACTTGTTGTAACAAATGACTAGCTAAAACTATTGACTTTTATATAAAGTAAGAATCATGATATGTAGTTTTATTAAAATATAATATATCTTGTAATAAATGTGTTTAAGAACACTTCAAAAACTTATATCTTGCATAGAGACTAGAAATTTGACATCGAGTAAGCATAGTGAAGTACCTATAAGATACGGAAAACTGAAAGCGAGATAAATCACACCGCGCGAAATATACTTTTCGTTAAAACCTTCTTATTTAAGCAGTTGCAATGTGGTCTAGTGCGTTTTGAACTGTATTTGACTGTATAAAAGATTGTGTCAGTCTTACAAATAATTTCTTTAGGGAACGAAAGGATTTAATAAAAAGAAAGCAAATGTAAATTCTAAACTCTTACTCTTTATTTTTACCAAAACTGTGTCACTTTGATATAAAATAAGAAATCTCATAACTTCAAAATATAGTTAAAACTAAATAATTAACTATAGGTACATGTCATATAACATTAAATAAAGTTTATAAATATACATAAAAACATAATTCTGCTTTAAACAGTAATATGGTTCATAAAATTGACTTTTGTTTTCAACAAAATAAATACATTTTCTTGTAAACTTTTTGGTACAGGTATTCTTAAAACAATTTATATAAAGACAAATCTTCACTATTTTATAGCCGCAAAGAAGATGGAGTTAAATACCACAAACTTGGAGAATTTATGAATTAAAAATGATAGCAGATCCTACATAATAATTTTAAATACGCCAAAGGTCCCTCAAGTTCATCATTAAGTAGGAAAATGAGCTATTTTAAAAAACTGCTAGTCATAGTTTTCTCTCACAAGTCATTTATTTACATAGGTAAGAAGTAACATATTACACAAGCAATTAATAATTAATACAATTAATATTAATTACTGTGTATTTATAGCACACAGAAACTTTTAGGTTTATCAGCTAACAGCGATTAGTTTAATGTGATGTTGTTGTCATTTATAGTATCGAAGAAAAATAGTTTTTGAAAATTTATTGATATATACTTTATCCGTATATTAACACACCGACAATAATACATTTTCTACGTTAACAATATGTACATTCATAACAGTCTCTTATTTAAATTATTATTGCAATAATTATCATACAGACGTTGTTATTTGTTCAATAAGGTGATGTTCTCTTCGACGGCACGCCGCACGGCAAGATCCACCACGGGTCCATACGTTACCGCGAGCTGCTAGGCCTTCAGGCACGCTGCGGGATGGTCGAAGGGGAGGAGCACGATGGTAGCAATCAGGGCATCGAACAGCTGAACAACACGCTCTATCCAACGGGGCAGCATATGACAGAGACTTTGGTAATCTTGAGCTACCACAGGTTGGACCTGGCCACGCGCAGTAGGCAGTTGCACCGCCAGCACTACACGCACACCAAGCTGGTTCACATCTAGGTGGAGGTGTTACACACGGGCATGCTTCAGTCACTGTAGGAGCTGGCACTGGAGGAGGCGGTTCAGGTTCTCGTTTTGAATAACCAACAAAAAACAGCAGTAAAGCTCCAGCTAACGTGGCTGCAGTTGAAAAATAGAAACCGGCCCTTGGTACTTGTTGATTAATGTATCCAGTCATCGGTACACCAACCATAACAGGAATTGCTTCTGCTCCTTGCACAAAACCTGATTAGAAAACAATATTTGTAGTTAGTAAATAAACTCAACATAGCAACAACTGCAACCCAATATAGCAACAGGACTATTTTTCACACTTACCCCAAACTTTCGTAAAGTGACGTCCTCGAACACGTTCCATTGTAAGCATTTTCATAGAATATAAAAATCCGCCTAAACATAGGCCGTACATCCAAGCGAAAAGCACGTACCCGTGATATCCTTCCACACTACTTAGAGCTAGCATAGAAATACCTGAAAACAAATAGCAGGATTGAATTATTATACTTATCTACTTTAAAAACTTTTTGCATAAATAATTATTTAACTTGTACATACTTATTCCCAACATTGCAGTTTGACATAAGTATTGTTTGGAAACAAGACATTGAGCTGATGGTCGCACCAGCACGAGCCCAAAGCCAGCGCAACCAAGTACAGCAGCGAATCCCAAAAATGTTTGAAGAAGCACCAAGGCGCTCTCTTCTAATCCTTCTTGAAATCCCTGCAAAGCCTATTAAAAGTCAAATATTAATTGATAATTCTCGTTGAATTTTCGTATAAAACTTTATCAATTAGGCTTACCAAAAAAAATACTGGGGTATATAGCCCGAAGGCAGCTAATCCAGCTGCCAACAATAAAACTTTTGCAGGCCGAGTTCGTAGAGGACTAAAGTCGATAAGCGGTGGTCGTTTTAGGCCTTTTTTTTCTTTAACCTTAAACAAGTGAGATAATACAATGAAAGAAACATGTATACTTAATACGTTCTCAAAGAAAAATGTAACTTGAAATGTAAAGTCATTGAATACAACAACACATCTGCGAGGTCATTGATGCAGGGATGAACATTGAGAATAATGATTTCAAATAAAATAAAATTGGTCAAGTGCGAGTGGGACTCGCGCACGAAGGGTTCCGTACCATTATCTATGCAACATAAGGCAACGTTATTAGTATCGAGCAAGAAACGGTAAAAAAATCAGTTTTTTGTATGGGAGCCCCCCTTAAATATTTATTTTATTTTATTTTTAGTATTTGTTGTTATAGCGGCAATAGAAATACATCATCTGTGAAAATTTCAACTGTCTAGCTATCACCGTTCTTGAGATACAGCCTGGTGACAGACGGACGGACGGACGGACGAACGGACGGACGGACGGACGGACGGACAGCGAAGTCTCAGTAATAGGGTTTCCGTTTTTACCCTTTGGGTACGGAACCCTAAAAATCCTGTCGAGAGCGAGGCAAACTCGCACCCTTAGGGTTTCGTACCTACTAGACATATAAACATAAGTAACAGCATTCAAATAATCAGTTAATTAAACTCAAAACAACTCACCAACTTAATTTTGTAGTTGAAATATAGGGAATCGCCTACATTTCAGCTACTTCATAAGTTGGTATTAGTATAAACACCTTTTTCTTATGATGTGATGACAAATTATAAGATTTTGGATTTTTCCTTATATCAGCACTATATAGACTTGGTCTATGCCAAATTTCAAGGCTCTAGGGCAACGGGAAGTACCCTGTGAAGTTTGATTCCCTAGCATAAGTCGAAAATTCTTAAAAATGGTCGTAATTCGGTTATATCTCTTAAATGCGTAGAAGTAAAAGGTTGATTGTATTTTTTGCAGCAAGGGACCGCGTAGATCTACATATCGTATGAGTTTCAAGTTGATACCTTCAGCCGTTGCTGAGTAAAAAAAGTTTGACAGACGGACAGACAGACACCGGAGTGATCCTATAAGGGTTTGTACGAAACCCTAAAAATAACAGAAATATGACTATAACAGAGCTGTAATGAAAAAAATAAAATAAAAAGCAAATATCTTACCGGTCTTACCTTCCGCCTCTGATTTTTGAGATGCAGTATGGCTCGACGTTGCGGGTGATAAAGAGAAGCACTTCGGTATACTGCGCTTAGAAAAAACGCCAAAACGAGTACTCCAGTTATTGCTTGCAAGCCGAGACGCCAGCCTAATTTACTGGTGAAAAAGTTAGTAGGTATTATACTCAAACGTTATTAACTTAAACATTTCTATGTAGAGAGGGAACTTTCGCATATAACAGTTATTTGAGTGGAATCTTTGTTAGATATTAAATGGTGAAGCGCCCCATATTGGCAAACTTATTTACCCGACCAGTTTTGTATATTAAGTAAATTTACTAATATTATGTGATAAATCTCTTATTAAATACATACATTAGTGATTACATTACACACATTACTGTATACATAGATGAAATCAAAGCTTGTGTGAGCAATCAAATTATGGCGGAAAAAATGACTGCCGCAAGCGGGACTTGAACCCACGACCTCGGCCGTTCCGAAGCTCTTTCCAACTGAGCTTATTGCGGTCGTGCTTGCAACATTCAAATTAACCACCACATTTGTCACTCGGTTGAGTTTATATATTTTTTACGTACCGCTTGCGGCAGTCATTTTTTCCACCATAATTTGATTTGTAAAGTAAAGCATAGCATGTCAATTGCAAAATCAATAAATTACTTGTGTGACCAGTTTATCACAAAATAATATTATGGCATCGAAGCCACAACTTCACCCACAGCAGGAAGCTTCACGTAAAGTACCATGTAGTAGCAGTTTTGCCCCCTACCATCAAATTTTGGTCGATGCGATTCGACATCAACATAATTGTTCGTGTGTTTAATATTTAATTACCAACTTCATTATTACCCAACGGCTTCTTTATAAGCGACACTGAAAAGAGCGATGCCAACACCGCCACCAGCGTGTGCCACCAATTCGACGAATTGTCGCCTTCTTCTAAAGTACGCACCCAGAACTAAACCAGCTGCCTCTCGAACTAAACCGCAACCAACACCAAGGACCACTCCTGATGAGAAATTTTGTACGAATGTATATACCCAGTTTAGCGAAAGTGATGTGACAAGTTCTCAGAAATTTTAAGATGCTTATAATTACCATAGCTAAGCAAAGTTTGATGTAATTGCGTGGCGAAAGACGTAAAGAGGCAAGCTAGAGGTAATAGTAGACCACCGAGCAGGGCTATTAGACGTGGCGACCTTTTCCGTCCGGTAACAAGGGCACTCGCGGCTCGTGACACTCCAACGCACATTGCGCCAGCCCACACTGATGAAATTCATATTAATGTAAATTAAACCTGACATATTTTGTAAATAAACAAGAATATTTACGTTATATCTTAATGGGTTTAGACTTTTTACATACAAATATGTCAAAACAACACCGCGTCCTCGGCCTCGAAGAAACATAAATAAACATTTCGTTTCGCGTGGGCTCGAGGGCGACTAATTTCAGTAAGTGACACGGTTTTTCTTGAATGGAATGCCGGATTGTCTATGTGATACATAAATCTGTTTTATTACAGGATAATCAGAATTCTTGACTAAAGTTAAAAGATGTAAATTTTTTAATTTTAAGATGATCTTTAAGTTTGCATTTATTTCGTATCTACTATAAATTAATATATAAATTAAAGGAAATTGGCTAATATAAAAGACTAGCATGAATAATATAATACAAATTATCATCTTTGGAAATAGAACCATATTTCAACTCTACATCATTTTTTTTTGTATTTAGAAGAACTACAACTAGATTATCTTGATCTATTTCAGACCCTCGTCCGTACTTACAGAATTTGTCTTTAGGCTTACATAAATCCTAATAATAGTTTCATATTTCTCATGTTTTTATTATTACATGAGCACTGATACCAGATATAAAAGATACTTTTATTTTACAAAAATATAAATAGAAGCTTTATAAAGAGGACGTTGTGTGAAATGTCCATGAATATATTTTATTTATTTATGATACAAACATCTATTCTGATCTTAAAGGTATCTTAAATACAAAATATTAACTTGTGATTACAAATTATGTAAGAGTAAAGACTAAATAGAATGAAATACAAATCAAGCAGGGCTATAAATATATACCGTTTAGCGAGAAGTTAAGCAAAAAGCTTATTCATAAGACAATTAACAACACTTTACAAAGTTATTTAGATCAAAACGATTTACGACTCCATTTACGTTGTGGATGAGCGAATGGAAACGTCAGTAATTAAAATTTGTCAACTTGAATGCTCATTATAACAAAAGCTCTCATTTGATTTGTAAATAATTTTTGTTGCTGTCTGTTTATTTAAGTATTAAATCCGGAGGGTTGGTTTGATAGATTACTTTTATACGTCTGAGCCCCTTGTCATCCTCGACCAAGCATTCTAAATTATATTTCCCTCCATTTCACCCTCTATTGTGACATCTAAAATCACTATCTTCGTTTTTATGTTAAAGATAATGAAATAAAAATTGTTATAAATATTACTTATAATAAATAATAACCTAAATGAGCCTGAAATTCCAAAAAACAAATATTTTTGTAGTTATTACCAAATAAGTTCCAAATGTTGTTATAAAACAGTAACTTTTAAGTCCATTTTAATAAAAACCAAATTAAATAAGCGATTTTGGGCAAACATTTATTAAAATTCGTTAGTTAGAAATAGAAAATAGTAATAATGTCGCTAAGAGTTATAGCGATTTCTTTCTGAATAATAAGATCTGGGACCGAAGATGTTTCGAGAAAAACTCATCCAATTTCACACCTATATAATTATAGTGTAAGTTATACGTAAGTTTTGTTTTTAAACCAGTAAATCATTACAAATTTACTTGGTCTTTTAACCTAATTTTGTTATAATTTACTGATATGGATATGACAAATTATCTGCAATGCTAAATATAAAACTAAGTAAATCAAAATATAAAATCAAAAATATAGAAAATTAATAGCTTTATAAAAGTTATACCTGCCTTAAAAGTTAGAAATATGTATTTAAGATTTTAAAATTCGAACTGATGCGTTGTAAGATTTCGATTTCAGATGACTGAAAATTCGAGTCTTTTAAGCAACACGAAAGCTCCCAATTTATTCCAATCATTTTTTAAGTACGCCAAGTATTTGATTTCGAATTATGTCTAGAACATATATACATAACCTCTAGCTTAATGCCTAAATCTCAGGCAGATTGCGAGAACGACAACTACGTAAAAAAAAAAAAAAAAAAAAAATGTCTAGAACATAATATCTAAAAAGTATTGTTTGACAGATGTCAATGGAATGGTACCGACTTTATTATAAATTCATTGATTAAATAGTTACGCTGAGCGATTAAAAGATAATTTGAAAAAATTCTAGCACCTACTGGCATGATCAGCATGAGGTCCAAGGTGTTTTAAGGCATATACATGAAGTGCACCGTACGCTAGCTGTAGTCCAGTAGACAATAGATGTGCAAGGAATGCAGCTCCACATACAATCCATCTATAAAAACAAATAAAAATTACGTATATGAAATAAATTTAATGTCCTCCAATTAACCGTACTATACTTGTAGAGGTAACCGTACCGATCTCGTTATGACACATTTCACGTATATACAACTTAATTATCCATAACTCTCCATACATCTCATACCATTATTTCCCATGCGGTGTATAAAAGTTAAATAAGGGGAAATAAAAGTTAACATAGGTTCTCTGTGAGAGTCAAAAATAGTCGAGACTCTATAAATTCGAAACAAAACCAATAGACTCTTCCCTCTCACTGTGGAAGCGTGCCGATCGATGGTATAGACCAGTGCATAGCGCATTTTACTTTTCGTTTATTATCAAGTTTTTTCTTATGGAACTAGAAATGATTACCCCCAACCACCCTCAGGATAGAAGTGATGCTTAATAGCTCTAGTATCTAGTTCACGGCGACGCAAGGCAGGAACAGTACGGTGAAGTGAACGCAGTTCTCGTTCACGAAGTGCACCAGCTGAAGTCTCCTCTTCACCGTCTGGCCATCCATCTAGCAACAATAAAGAGAGCGTGTATTTAAACGTAAATGGAGATTTATGTAAAAGAAATACGAATGCAACTGCTAACAAACCCATTTCCCCCGTTAGTATTTTTTGAGCCTGCTAATTTAGAGATGGAAAACTTGAGGCTACGCTTAAACTCGATGCCAAGGCCTGGTCAGGCCACCAGACACTTGTAGTACAAATATCCGATTGACGATGACTGAGGAAACTCAGGCCAAATAGAGAGATGGGCAGCGAAGAATGAAAATATGTATTTCTGTTTGGATTTTATGAAAATAGCACAATTGATTAAAACCATTTATTTATTGGCTGCTATCCAGTATTTCGATCTAAATTACCTATCGTTATAATACATTTTCACCACCTCCATGACATTTAAATTCACAAAATATGTGTTTATGTACCATAACCTTGATTTGTTTCAAAATTATTTTACTTATATACTGTTAATATAGTGATGATTTTCGTGGTTAAGAACTTGCTGAAATATTGAGCGTTTCCTCTTTTTACCTCGCCCAATAATTGGGTGAACGCGTTTCGCTTAGTATATCTCAGGTTTACTTTGGAACTTGATAACTTGACGGCATCTCAGATAAGTTGCTTCTATTGTGTCCTACGCAATATGACTTTTATTGATAACCTCAATAGAAATGTTAACCTAAGATTCTGGGTGTCCTGAAATCAATAGGATCGTCGCGATGTCTGTATACGCATAACTTTTAAGCGATTGCAACAAATTGGATAATAATTACTGTGTTAATGAGTTCTTTGTTGTCAAAACAAACTTTGTTTCCAATCCAAAGCAAACAGCAGTAAAATAAATATTAAAGAATTATATACAGTGCTAAAAATTCGCCGGGTCAGCTAATAGGTACTCTATAACTTATTGAATACTTATTTGTAGCAGTTTTATATTTACAAACATCTGATCGGTCAGTTATGTAAATGCCATGGTTGCGATTACAGGACACAAACAGCCAGGAATAGATATGACTTATACGATAATATTAATAACACACGTCAGATACATTAGCGATTTCAATATTTCTTAGATTGAACATTAATTTGTTACTATTTTGTTGTTGGTCATTATTTCAGATAATTTAATGATCAACTATTGGGAACATGAAAGTTTGGTTAACATTACGGTTATTCACACGTGAATTAGTTACATAGATTCTACTTTTTGACCAATCACAGCACTTATACACTTCATTAAGTTTTTTTCCCTCCAAAATCTTATTACTTTAAACGAGCAATTCTTATTCTTATTCTTTATTGTACATATAAAATATATTTACAGAGTTTGAAATTTAAATCTAATGTACACAGGCGAGCTTAATTCACTATGGAATTTTCTTCCAGCAAACCTTATTGTTACGTAATTTGTGGAAGATGGGCACGTAATGCACAACAATAAACAAAAACAAAGTTATAGCAAATACTTACTAATTAAATTGTTAAAATTTTACTTATTTCTAATATAACAATACATAAACACTAATATTTACACACGATTACCTAATAAAATATATATTTAAGTTACTATAAATAAACTACATACACAATACATAAATATAATATCAACTTATAGCAATGACAAGAAATAGTTCTTAACTCTCCTTTTGAAGATATGAAGAGATGTGCTGGCTCGTATTGAATGTGGCAGAGAATTCCACAAACGAATTGCACGAACAGTAAAAGACCCACCATAACGGCTGGAAGTATGAAATGGAGTTTTGAGAAGCAGAGAAACAGTAGTGCGGCAAGGTTTGTCTCTTGGTACTAAATATTCAAAGCGTTCACGAAGATAGTCAGGAGCATTAGAATTATGAAGAATAGAGTAGAGTAGACAAAGAATATGACATTCTCGACGCCGACGAATAGGCAGCCATTGTAACTGTGACCGAAAACGTGAGACATGGTCATACTTCCTGAGGCCGAATATAAAACGAATGCATAAATTCTGCAAGCGTTCCAGCTTATTCAGGAGCTCCTCAGTTGCGTCAATAAAGCAAACATCAGCGTAGTCAAGAAGAGGAAGTAAAAGAGCTTGAGCAAGAGTGACTTTAGTACGAAATGGAAGAAAGTTTTGAAGACGCCTAAGGGATCGGAAAGAACAAAACACTCTCCTGCTTACCTCCGCAATGTGGTCGGTCCAAGATAAATTGTGATCTATAAGAACACCCAGATTTCTAGCACACTTGGAAAAAGCTATAGGGACATTTTCATAAGTAACAGGAGATAGTGTGTTAGTATCAAGAGCGTTGCACATGTATCTACCACCAATAATGAGAGCTTGTGATTTAGAAGGGTTCACCAGGAGGCCAAAAGATTTCGCCCACTTGCTTATGTTTTCAAGGTCATTATTGATGGCAGAAACAGCCCCCCCAGAGTCGACAAGTGCAAAATGCCGATAGATCTGCAAGTCGTCTGCGTAGAGATGGTATTTAGAAGTTAAAATGTTAGTAATCGCATTTATAAACACAGAGAATAACAGTGGGGAGAGCACACCACCCTGGGGAACGCCTGCAGTAAGCTCACACCATTGAGAGCAATTCTCGTCGCAGCGAATCGCCTGGGATCGACCTCGGAGATACGAGTCGAACCAGTCAATTACGGAAGTAGAAATATTTAAGGAGGAGAGGATGCCAAGGAGAATATCGAAGTCTACAGAGTTGAAAGCACTGCTAAAATCTAACAAGACTAAAATAGTAAGTAGTTTTTGGTCCATAGCCGAGCGAATGTCGTCTGTAACTTTCACAAGTGCAGTAACAGTACTGTGGCCAGGGCGGAAACCTGATTGGAAAGGACTAAGGAGTTTGTGGGAAGAAAGGTAGTGAGATAGTTGCGTATGTACAATATTCTCGAGAACTTTGGAGAGGAAAGGTAAAATGGATATAGGACGGTAGTGACTCAAGGAAGAAGGATTGGCAGTTTTTGCAAGCGGGATAATGTGAGCTCTTTTCCAAGCACTAGGGAAAGAAGATGATAGGAGAGAAAAGCTTATTAAATAAGTAATGATAGGAGCAAGTTCATCAATTATTGGGGAAAACATTTGTAGTCGGAGACCATCATCACCTACAGCTTTGGAAGATATAGATTTGATAGAATTTATAATATCACTCTCTGCAACCGGTTTGAAAGAAAAGGAAGTAGTTATAGGTCTGGAAAGATTGGAAAGATATTGAAGAGTCGAAGATTTAGTGTCCGCACTCAGGGTCGTAGGTGGTTTTGCAAAATGAGTGTTTAAAATGTCTAAATTTATGGAATCCACCTTAGTTTTGTCGCTGGAATCCTTGCCTACACCGAGAGACTTCAAGAATTGCCACACTTGTGCCGTACCCAGGTTATTGATATATTCTTGTATATATGTATATATATAATTGGAATCTCGGAATCGGCTCCAACGATTTTCATAAAATTTAGTATATAGGGGGTTTCGGGGGCGATAAATCGGGGATAAGCTAGGAATCATTTTTAGAAAATGTCATTTAATTGCTTTTTTTTCTTTTTGGCCACACCACCAAAAAAGAACTACGATCACATAGATACGAAACCATCTACAATTATTTTTTTTGTCCAAAAAACTGATATGTACTTAGACTAACCGTAATGTGGTAAGCAGTTATAGCTGGTAGAGAATGGGTGTCGACATCGGCATCTGGGTGGCGGGGCGCGGGGCGGAGGCGGCGGAGAGGCCGAGGGCGACGGAGACCACCAGCCCGGGTCCATTAGCCGGCCATGGTTGCAGCCGCACCCGCACCCACGCCCGCGCTACCTGCCAAGTATAAACACCTTAAAGAATATACACAAATACACTACAAAAAGGGACTTCGGGAGTTCTGACAGCAGTACAACAAAAGCCAACATGCATATGTTCCTCCGTGGTTCCTCCTATGTAGGTACACTATGTATAATCGTTTTAATCATATCACTGCCGCTATACCAGTTTCAAAACATTAGCGCTTAAGTGGGAAAAATACTTACTTAGACGGATTAGGTCTGCTACTGTACATACATTTCAAAGCCTTTTTAGTTTTAGTCAAAGTCAAAGTCAAAATATTTTATTTTAAGTTGGCATGTTTTACAAGCTCTTTTGAAACGTCAGATACTAGGTGTCTGTTCCAAACGCGAATCCTATGGAGAAGAACAGACAAGAAAAGTTTTTTTTTCCACAAGATTATACATAATTGTATCAGGGGTGTAAGAATGATGCCGATTAGTACTATCACGACTAACTAAAACTAACTTTTTTTAAACTAAAACTAACTTATTAATAAAATAGCCTTGTTGGAGCAAATCGACCAGTCCCAGCAGAAGGCACCCGTTCACGAGTATAACGCACACATCAGCCCCGCACAGCTCGACCATTTTGTAGGGAACCGTGCGACCCGACGTGCAACGCTACCAACTTCGAGACATTTGAGTGAGCATGACGAAGTCGCTCCGTTGGACAGTACACAAAGCAAATAAAAACCAATTAGAAATATACAAAGGAAATATACTAGGTTCGGCATAATGCTCACACCTTTACAGTTTCATGAATAAATATTTACAATGTATATATACAACGTGAAACAAAACTCCTATGTTATGCTTGAAACCAGGCATTCTTTAGGTCATCACTAATGACTACGTGAAGTTAGAAATTAACTTGCATTATAAATGCTAGTCATATCTTAAGCTTATTCAAAGGCGAAATTTTATAATATGAATGCAAAATATATAATTTCTTATTATGTTTCCTCCATACTCGTCAATTTATAAATAATAACTTTGAGTAAGACACTATCTATCCTTTGAAGCGCGCAGGACTTGTTCTGTGATGGAAAACTGCCCAGCTCGAACTTTAGATATTTTGGACGCGTTAGGATTGTATTAACAGAAAAGCCAGCGTCTGCATAACATTATTATTATACCTGAAGTGATACTGACCTAACACAGGCGCACCTCTCCAGACCCTCACTCACACTATACACGCTGGCTCGCCGCATTCGCTGCAAGTAGCCGCCCTGTCACGCACCCTTAGCCCACATTCCCTTCAAGTCACTTCAACACGATTTATTTCACTTTTGCATACTTTTCACTTTATTATTACTGTTGTCAATATAATTTCATCTTCTGATAACCCAGATTTCTGACATGCTTGTAAATTTTTATGAATTTACATTTACGTCCACTGAAATTCAAACATTTTCTAGAAATAGTTGTATAGTCCTCATCATTTTATCCCATTCGCGTCACGATATCTGTGGAAGAGGAAACATAATGTCATTATTCACACAAATTCAGAGGATACTGTACTCCTAATTTAGGTATTTGCCTTAGGTATTGCTATCCCTATTCCCGAGCACCGTGCTGAAAGGGACAAATATAGCTGAAACAGATTTTACCTACAAATTCTTTGAAAAAAAGATGTTTCGTACTCCCCTTTTTCCTTCGCGAAAGTTAAACCGATTTTAATTTTTTTTTACGCTATATTATAGATGAAGTGTATATCTATGCTTGTATCACTTTTTTTGGTAAAACGTTACCAAATATGTGTGATAGACGCTGCAACTTTACCTAAAGAAAACCGAAAAAATCGGGATTTTCGGATGGTCATATTTCTTTTAGTTATTATGTACTGAAAAAAAAGAAGTGACAGAAGCATAGATATACTCTTCATCTATAATATAGCGTAGAAACAATTAAAATCGGCTTAGCTTTCGCGAAGGAAAAAGGGGAGTACGATACCCATATTTTTGTATGGAGCATAATTTAGTATCGTGCCCTCTTAAATAGATTGTACAAAGTCAGCTAAATAAATGCTAAGTGACAAAATAATTGTCACAGTCATTTTTAAATTTAATACAAGCTTTATGAAGCATTAGGAATACGAGTAATTATTCAATGGCGCGTGTGCCAATACTTTTAATTATATGTAGATTGTGGGACGCTCGCTCTAGTCGGCTGCAGTGTCAGTTTATCCGCAGACATGAATTTGCATTTAAAACGAATGGTATGAAGTGTAGTAGTTTAGTCTAATTCGTGACAAGAAGTGTTAAGTGTTTACTTAAAAGTGTTAAGTAAACACTTAACACTTCTTGTCAATTTTCAGTTTTATTTTAAGAAATGTGAAAAACGAGTGCTTAATAAATTAAATTATTTTATTTTATTTATTTGGAACAATAAACAGTTATACATTAAAATTTAAACTTATGGTTATGACAATTTGTACAGTTTTGATAAAAGTATAACCCACACAATTGTCCACGACATATAAAGAAACGAGTGAGGAGCAATTCGAAATACACAAATATAAATACAGATAAATGAATAAACTAAATATACTAGTAACCAAGAAGGTTATAAATAGGGAGTAACAACTCGGGAACATAGATTTGTTCCAAGGCAGGGCCGCCCTGTTTATGGTTTAAAAGTAAAATAGTAAATAGTAGCCTTGCTTTCTCTTTTATTCCCGCTTAAAAAGAAAGAGTTAGAAAGGCTACTAAATCATTTATTTTTCTTAATGTGTTCAACTAAAAAAAGCAGCAGGCCGGATTCGTTGTACCGAGTGTTACGTCTAGATCTATATCCTAAGTCTATGCTAGTAACATACAGGTTATAGAAGTTTAAACATCGAACCAATTCAAGAAACATCTTTAAGTGCTGTAATTGTTAACTTTTTGAATTTACAATGAGATTCTGCAAAAATATCTATCTCCGAGAAGTAAGTATTATAAGTATCTAGTGTATCTACTAAACGACGCAGAGGTGCCCTTACACCCAGTGGCGTGCACATATATTTGAAGCAGGGTAGGCTCTTATACTGTAGGTAGTACTCTTATAGATTTTTAGCATAGCCACGCGACGGATCTCTAAGTCGGAAACCATGCCAACAGAACAAATTTAAATCTGAATATCCCGAATCAGTCCACACTGTACTAGAATTACTAAACAATAACTACGTACGTACATACATACGTACATGTATGTATGTACATACGTTTCATAACTTTTAAGGGCCTACATCAATATTATCGTATATCATCGCCGACACGTACATATTAACACAGCCAGTAGGCACAGAAAATGAAGAATTAGGGATACTTTTCCTATTTACTCAAAATCTAGTAAATATATTTTAATTCTGATTTACGTGTTTCTATATAATAATATAATAGTTACTTATGTTTTTAAAGTTATTTCATTAGTTAATATGCGATAATAGACCGACAAATGAAAAAAATAAAAAATTAGAGAGGTTGTTTCGCTAAGATTTTCTATCGAGAAAACTTTTTTCAATCGTGTTTCTGAGTTTATGCAATCCTAGATCATATATTGAAAAAACATATACTTAAAAATTAGAGCTCTAGCCATTCAATCTAAAGAAACAATAAAAACTTCGTACGTAGAAAAATGCACGAAGCTATTTTGGTATCGTCTTAACATGAAATTTTCGAGTTACATTGGTGCCTATTCTATGTGCAGACCTAAACTTAACTTAACTAAAAAATGAAAATTGATAGCGTCTATAACACAATTCGGCAATGTTAACAGAACTTTTTTTATATAAAAACTGTTTATTATAGACTAACGATTTTAATTAATATAAATGTGTGCAAAAAAATAGCGAAACATTTAAGATACAGCAATAGCTGTTTTCATTTTTTAGTTAATACCTATTATACCGTTGTCCGTCCAGCTACGCGTGGCGCTGATTCGATCGGTACCGCGCTCGCATGTTGTAACAAAAAACCTTTATAGCTTCTTATCTATAATACCTAGAGTGAAGACAAATACTACGAAAAATTACTAGAAGACTACAGATGAAATCTATCTATTTTTTAAGATCTGAAAATTTATTTTAAAGTATTAAAAATGAGAACAGAAGAGGACAGAGGAGAAAACATAACAATTCAAAATATAACTCGATTTTACTCTTAAAACTGTGATATGTATGCTATATGTATACTTAATTATAAAGCACAAATCATCTAGTTTATCTTGATGTATAATAATATTAATAATCTATGAACTCATAAATAAAACTAAACTACTTACGACAATCAAAATCAATAAAAACTGCCATCTAGTGATTATGGATTGTGAAGTAATTCATCAGCTATCTATTACACAACTTATAGACGCAAAAAATAACGCAATTTGTCCATAGATGTCGGTATATCTAATCGTAACTGACTGTTGATACTCGTTTCGATACGAGATTTACCAAAAGTATTTAATTTTAAGCTTTCTTTCTATTTTTTTATATTTTATTCTTTGTCGCGGAATGGAAATTATTTAAATCTGAATATCCCGAATCAGTCCACACTGTACTAGAATTACTAAACAATATGCAAGGGAAACAAAATAATTTATTCGTGTGTACACAACCACATAGCCAGTTATACGTTTCATAACTTTTAACATGAAATTTTCTAGTTACGTTACCCTTTTGTTGATTAAGTTGTAACTCGGGTATACATCTACCTATAGACACAATTTGAATTTTTTCACCGAACGACAATTGTGAGAACTTGTTATTTTTAATTTTTAACAAACACACACTATCAACACACATTTCACAATCAAATAACATTTTAAAATCAACAAACGAAAATCCATACAATTATTAAATTAAAGAAACTCAATATTAAACAGTTCAATGAATCACACCAATAAAACCTTACTAAACAAAAATGCATACGTGATTTATTAGACTTCCGAGTTATAAGTAACGAACGAACATTGCCGAATACTCGCGATAACATCCGATCGCGAAAGCAGACGGCAGGATTTTCAGTATAAATCGTCTTGGATATGTAAGCCTGTGTGCGTTTGGGAACTGTGCACGGACACCAAAATTTCTACACACATATGAACTCATGGCAGGCGAGCGGCGTGGAGCTTGTCCGACGCGTTCGTCCGACCAATATTATTCCTTCGCCAAACGCCTGGCAAAAAACAATTTGCAAGCACATATTGGTGCTATTTATGAATTATTAGGTAGGCGTTTTTAAGTTATAATATTTTGTTTAATTAATAGTAAATACATGAATAAAGTCATCTAAATCATACGAACGTTTTATTAAAATATCTGTGAATGGCAAGTAAAGCAGAGCCTATCAGCTTGTATGGAGTGCACGCCACTGCTTACACCAAGTGTTTGTCCTACATTTTACAGTGTGAAATAAAGCCCGGTTTCCACCGCGAGCGGAACGGACCCATTAATGACTTCGTTAAACTCGCAAACGCAAACTGCATACTTGTATTTCCACCAACAAATAGTCGGACGGAAAGAGCCGAGCGTGTAGAAAGAGTAGAAATGAGCTCGCTCAGTTCTAGGGAGCGGAGCGGAGTACTTACGGACTCCGCTCAACTCGCAATTACAATTTACATAGTAGCGTTTCCACACAGAAAGTGGTGAGCAGGGCGGATTGAGCGAGTAAAAAGAAATTGAAAAGAGTCCGCTGCGCAAGGCCTGCACCGACTAGTTCAGAACGGACTCGCTCGCATAAACACTCACTCACTCTATAACATCGCAACAACACGACCACACGCAACCAGCTTAAAAATTCAACTGAACTCGTTCTCTGTGGAAATTATCTATTCGTTTTTCATTTCTCATTTTCCGTTCAGCTCAGTCCGCTCATTTCTCTATCTCAGTTTCATTTTGCAGTAGAAATCAAATGACCAACTCTTCGTTGGTGGAAACTCAAACCTATTTAATTAAAAAGGAGTCCGTTCCGCCTAACTATTTTCCGCACATTACCCTTTCGCAGTGGAAACCGGGCTTAAGCAGGGGGCACGCACTGCTCGTCGTACTGTTCTAGGTACTACATAGCTCAATTTATTTGTGAGATCAATACAGTCATAATTATTGTTACATATGCCGTACAATAATAGATGTGTGTCTGATATCCGAGTCGCATCTTACCAAAGAATCTTTTATACAGTGCAAAGGTTATAAAGCTTATCACGCATTACATCCTAACAACACTGCGAGAGGAGGCAGCACTATAATTATAAAACAAAATATCTGTCATCATGAAAAATTTAAATACGAAGAAAATCACATTCAAGCTGTCGCTGTATGTATCAAAACTAATAGATACTCTGTTACCGTATCAGCTATATACTGTCCACCACGGCACTCAATAAAATCAGACACATACAAGGAGTTCCTAAAACTGCTTGGTGATAGATTCATACTAGGAGGTGATTTCAATGCTAAAAACACCTACTGGGGATCCAGATTAACAACAACTAAAGGAAGGGAACTGCTGAGGTCCATTAGAGATATGAAATGTGATGTCATATCTACTGGTAAACCCACCTATTGGCCAGCAGATACCCAAAAAGTGCCAGATTTAATAGACTTTTTCATCTATAAAAATATATCTTCTAGTTTTTTAAACATAGAAGAGGGTTATGATATGAGTTCAGACCACTCACCAATTTTATTAACATTAAGTGAACTACTAATTTTAAAAGAAAACAAACCTAGTTTAGTAAATAAGCAAACAGATTGGGAGAGTTTTAAATTACATTTAGATTCCATAATAGAACTAAAAGTTCCATTAAAAAGCCCAGAACAACTAGACTTAGAAGTGAGAAAACTTATATCCGATGTTCAACAATGTTCGTGGAGATATACCCCCACGTACCAAAGAAGGACTCGAGCTCATTGCTATCCTTTAGAAATAAGAAACCTAATCGTTGAAAAACGAATGCAGCGTCGCAAATGGCAACAGACTAGGTACCCAGGCGACAAAACAAAGTTGAATACTCTGACTAAAAAACTTAAAAAAGTCATTCAAAATTTCCACGATGCAACTATGAACAAATACCTTTCACAGGTAATAAACAATCGTGCCTCAGATTATGCACTGTGGAAGACAACGAAAAGATTAAAAAAGCCAATTATCCAGGTTCCTCCCATAAAAAAACTAAATGGTAGTTGGGCTATTACTAATGAACAAAAAGCAGCGAGATTTGCAGAGCATCTAGAGGCAATCTTTCAACCTAATGAGGGAACGAATGATGCTGACCTGCTAGCAGATACATCGTGCGAGGACTTTGAAATAAAACTTGTGACTCCAAAAGAAGTCTACTCGGAAATTAAACACCTTAAGTCTAAGAAAACACCAGGATACGATTTAATTACCGGTGAAGTACTCAAAAACTTTCCACGTAAAGCTATAGTAAAACTAACCACGCTTTTCAATGCAGCATTCAGGCTCAAGTACGTACCTGATGTATGGAAAGTAGCTGAAGTTATAATGCTACCAAAACCAGGCAAGCCAACACATGAAACTACCTCGTATCGTCCAATTTCTCTTCTACCAATAATTTCAAAAATCTTTGAAAAACTGTTACTCAAAAGGTTGCAGCCTATCATAGAAGAGAGAAAATTAATTCCAGACTATCAATTTGGTTTTAGAAAAAAGCATTCAACTATCGACCAGGTGCATAGAATTACTGGAATGATAGAAAAGTCTTTAGAAGATAAGAAAGTGTGCTCAACTGTATTTCTAGATGTGCAACAAGCATTCGACAAAGTGTGGCACAAAGGCCTCATTAATAAATTAAGAAATTTTCTTCCCAAACAATATGCCGATATCCTAGAGTCCTACTTAACGCAACGAATGTTTTTAGTAAGACACGACGATGCATATTCTGACCTTAAGGAAATCAAAGCTGGTGTACCACAAGGGAGTGTTCTAGGTCCTGTCCTATACCTGCTTTACACGTGTGATATGCCAGAATTACAACATAATACAGTTGCTACGTTTGCTGACGACACAGCCATTATGGCTATAGGAGACTCTCAAACGGAAGCTGTAGAAAAAGTGCAAACGGCTATAAATACGCTATTTATGTGGACAAAAAAGTGGCGAATCAAGTTAAACGAGGCAAAGTCTATTCATATAGACTTTACCAACAAAAGAGAAAATTATGTACCGTTGTACCTAAATAAGCAGATTATACCAAACGAGAACACAGCCAAATATCTGGGCATGACATTAGACACAAAGCTGCGATGGAAAGCCCACGTCAAAAAGAAACGCGAAGAGTTGGAGCTTCGCTATAAAAGTATGTACTGGCTTCTCGGAAAGGAATCTTCGTTGTCCGTACAGAATAAATTATTAATATACAAACAAGTCCTTATGCCAGTGTGGACTTATGGTATCCAGCTTTGGGGCTGTACCAAACCAAGCAATGTACAGATTATTCAAAGATTCCAAAACAAAGTCCTAAGAGGCATAATAAACGCACCCTGGTATGTGCGAAATGACGACATCCATAGGGATTTACAGGTTGACAAGGTCGCAAATATAATTAAAAAGTTTGCTGAAGCTCATCACAATCGACTTCATCATCACGTAAATGTTGAGGCTATCCAACTCCTTGACAATACGGATCTAGTGAGAAGACTTAAAAGAACAAAGCCGTTTGAACTAGTTTTTTAATATAGTGATAGTGCTAATAGTGCAGTGAGTGCTAGTTTTAAAGAACACATGAACAAAGTGTCTTCGCCTTAATAGAGACAGTAAGAAATGTGTTAATGGACACGTTCTTAGTCATATTCTATTTAACAATTTAAGTTAGTTTAAAATTACTTATTAGCCTTTGTAGGCTAGATTGTAATTTATATGATGAATCCGGAGTCCAAATACGAGATACATCATGGAAAAAAAAAAAAAAAAAAAAAAAAAAAAATATGCCGTACAATACCATAACACTTAGCAGCGTGCGTCTAGACTCTAAGCTTAACATTTTGTATCTGTCTAATAAATTAGAATATGGTACCCTGCTATGGAAGCATTTGTATTGCATAGTGCGTAAAAACTTTTTTTGTACCATTTCAAGGTAATGTTTGTATTTTGCATAAAAAGGATTCCATATTGAAACCGCGTATTCAAGTTGAGAACGTATTAAGGCTGTAAATAAATAAATGAAAGTAGAAGGTCTTTTGAAATCTGCAGAGGAACGCATAACAAAACCATACATTTGGTATGCTTCACCAGCGGCGTGCACTGCTATTTAACGTAGGGTAGGCAGTCACAAAAACTTTTTCTTTTATAGATTTTTAGCATAGCCACGCGACGGATCTCTAAGTCGGAAACCATGCCAACAGAACAAATTTAAATCTGAATATCCCGAATCAGTCCACACTGTACTAGAATTACTAAACAATAACTACGTACGTACATACATACGTACATGTACGTATTGTACGTATGTACATACGTTTCATAACTTTTAACATTTCATACATTTTAACATATAAATGTGTGCAAAAAAATAGCGAAACATTTAAGATACAGCAATAGCTGTTTTCATTTTTTAGTTAAGAGGATACCAAAATAGCTTCGTGCATTTTTCTATGTACGAAGTTTTCATTGTTTCTTTAGATTGAATGGCTAGAGCTCTAATTTTTAAGTAGGTATATGTTTTTTCAATATATGATCTAGGATCGCATAAACTCAGAAACGCGATTGAAAAAAGTTTTCTCGATAGAAAATCTTAGCGAAAATACCTCTCTCATTTCTTATTTTTTTCATTTGTCGGTCTATTATCGCGTATTAACTAATGAAATAACTTTAGAAACATAAGTAACTATTATATATAGAAACACGTAAATCAGAATTAAAATATATTTAGTAGATTTTGAGTAAATAGGAAAAGTATCCCTAATTCTTCATTTTCTGTGCCTACTGGCTGTGTTAATATGTACGTGTCGGCGATGATATACGATAATATTGATGTAGGCCCTTAAGATAACCATTCCCACGTCCCGACCTAAATACCTATTATACCGTTGTCCGTCCAGCTACGCGTGGCGCTGATTCGATCGGTACCGCGCTCGCATGTTGCAACAAAAAACCTTTATAGCTTCTTATCTATAATACCTAGAGTGAAGACAAATACTACGAAAAATTACTAGAAGACTACAGATGAAATCTATCTATTTTTTAAGATCTGAAAATTTATTTTAAAGTATTAAAAATGAGAACAGAAGAGGACAGAGGAGAAAACATAACAATTCAAAATATAACTCGATTTTACTCTTAAAACTGTGATATGTATGCTATATGTATACTTAATTATAAAGCACAAATCATCTAGTTTATCTTGATGTATAATAATATTAATAATCTATGAACTCATAAATAAAACTAAACTACTTACGACAATCCGCTGCAACTTCAAAACCACTTGTTTACTAAACACAAAGCGTAAAGTGGACTGAAGATAAAAACTGCCATCTAGTGATTATGGATTGTGAAGTAATTCATCAGCTATCTATTACACAACTTATAGACGCAAAAAATAACGCAATTTGTCCATAGATGTCGGTTTTATAAAATATGTCGCTATGGATATAAAAGTAACCTTGGACGTAAATTGCCCTTTTTTTTTGAATATCAAAGTATCCTTGAACGTGTGAATGGTTAAGTTTAGTTCTGCACATAGAATAGGCACCATTACCTACCTTTTTGCTGGCTTAGTTGTTGAACTTGTTATTTTTAATTTTTAACAAACACACACTATCAACACACATTTCACAATCAAATAACATTTTAAAATCAACAAACGAAAATCCATACAATTATTAAATTAAAGAAACTCAATATTAAACAGTTCAATGAATCACACGAAAAAGTAAAATGGCCTCCGTCGAACCAAAATATTTCTGCTATTTAAATAAATTAAACCTTACTAAACAAAAATGCATACGTGATTTATTAGACTTCCGACTAAGTAACGAACGAACATTGCCGAATACTCGCGATAACATCCGATCGCTAAAGCAGGCCGCAGGATTTTCAGTGTAAATTGTCTTGGATATGTAAGCCTGTGTGCGTTTGCGAACTGTGCACGGACACCAAAATTTCTACACACATATGAACTCATGGCAGGCGGGCGATGTCGAGCTTGCTAGCTACGCTAATATTATTCCTTCGCCAAACGCCTGGCAAAAAACAATTTGCAAGCACATATTGGTGCTATTTATGAATTATTAGGTAGGCGTTTTTAAGTTATAATATTTTGTTTAATTAATAGTAAATAAATGAATAAAGTCATCTAAAACATACGAACGTTTTATTAAAATATCTGTGAATGGCAAGTAAAGCAGAGCTTATGTGCTTGTATACAGTGCACGCCACTGTGCTTCACTAATTATATTATTTATCTAATATATAAAATTCACGTGTCACAGTGTTAGTTACCGTACTCCTCCGAAACGGCTTGACCGATTCTTCTCAAATTTTGCATACATATTCAGTAGGTCTGAGAATCGGCCAACATCTATTTTTCAAGCTTTTTTTTTTTTAGTATGTCAAAACAACGTTTGCCGGGTCAGCTAGTAAGAATGTATAAATGTAGTTTCGAGTCAAGCTGAATGCCCAGGTCACGAACAGAGTTAACTGTGTCCAAAAAAGTACCATTAAGACTGTATTAAAATCGTGTTTAGTTTTATTTTTTGTAAAGCAAATATACTGACATTTAGGTAAGCTAATTTGAAGTCTGTTAATAACGGTGGATAAAATTACGATGGAAAAGTGATAACCGAAAGCGGGACTAGAACCGAGTGCTTGTTTATTTTGTATGCATCAAACTTCTGTATTTCTAATCATATGGTTCATTTTATATTATAATTTCAATTTTATTATAATTCTACTGTATTTAACGAAAGGAATAAAGACAAACAAACAACAAACAAACAACAAACAAACACTAGTTCGATTAAAAAAAAATCTTTCGGTTCTGGATAGTTCATTTATTTAAATAAAACTACTTTTAAAAAAAATAAAAGTAAAAAGTTAAAAAAAAAACTTTGTAAAAAGTAGTTTTATTTAAACAGATGAGTCGCGCAAGTGTTAGAAAATATTATAGTTCATTTATTTTAAGGCATGCTATAGGCTATATAAGTATAACATCACCCTGCAACCAATAGGAGCGAAACAACAGTGAAAAATGTTGCAAACACCAGAAAAAGTTCTTTAATCCACGCGCAAGGATTCGCGAGCAAATGCTAGGATTACATATTTAAGTGTCACCACTTAATGAGGTGAAAAATATTTTTACCGCTCATGTTTATCATCCCACATCAGTTTAAATATAACACATTAAAGAAAGCTTGTACAAAAACTTACAATAGATGTTATTAGAATGATGGGAGGGTCTGACCACGCCATTTACAAAGGATACGCAGTCAGTGACTCCTACATGCTCTGGTATGTGGTGGTATTCAATCTTGTTTTGCGACTATTACTGTAATAACTTGTAAAACTTGTTAATGATTCAGCTTCAAGGTCAGTACCCATCATATTATTATGTTTTACATTTATGGCTTACAAATTAGCTTAGAGGAATTTAATGCAGTTTTCAGTGCTACATATATTATAATCATCTTATAGTCAAAATCCACCTCAAAAGATGCTTGAAAAACACATACAAGATGACCTATAAAAGCGCTAATTTATTTTCCTTTTAATAATTACAATAAAATTCCTGTTACCAAAGTATACATAACATAGCCACATTATAGATAGAGAGATAAAAGACAAGAATCTTAAGACAACTTATACGTTTTACGTTTTGACAATGTCAGTATGAACCTAATGCCTGCTACATACATAACGATATAGCGTAGCGATTTATTTACCGATCGTATTTGAAAAGTAGTTGCTGTGTTGCTGATATAAAACTGCAACGATTTGACAGCGTGTGGAGACTCTGAAAACGGTTGATTCCTCTTAACAGGTTAATATATACCTATTTCTACGATATGTTATGTTGGCGTATAAATTATTTCCTCCAGACTCGTCCTCTATTTAATTTAATATTGCTCCAAGATAAGTTGATTGTACCTTTTCTGAGTATTTTCAATAGATAAGTATGTATAAAAACATTGTTTTACCCTATTGCAATCTTAGAAACACCTATCTCAATTTTCGAGTGGTACAATTTTAATTACTTTTTGAAAGTCTCAATTATATTTTGTCGGAAGTTTTCTCGACCTCAGAATAATTTTATTTAATGTAATTAATAATGAAAAGTTTAAATTAAGTCTGTCGGGAAACAGCGAATTTCTATTACGTTCATTAACAGTAATACCGCAGTGGATTGAAAAGCTTAACGTTTAATTTGGTAATGCATGCATTAATTTCTAAGGATTATTTAATCACTTTCCAAATTCAAAGTATTTCTAAATTCAAATAATATAATAGTTGGATGATCAAACGGACTTAGCATGGAAAGTTAGATCTAAATATCGTTTATTCTTTAAAGATATATAATTAAGGTTGATACGAGAGAGCAAATCTCGAAAAGAATGCTGGATAACATATAATAGGTAGTGTACATAATGGTGCCTATTCTACATGCACAACTAAACTTAACTAAAAAATAAAAATGGATGCTGTCAATAACACAATCTAGCAACGTTAACTAAACTCTCTTATTGTAAAAACTGTGTATTCTATACTAACGTTTTTAATTAATATAAATATGTACAATAAAATACTAAATCAGTTAAGTTTAGTTGTTGCACGTAGAATTGGCACCATTGTATACTGAAAAGAAACCGAGTGACCGATTGAAAGTATTAACCAACACAGTCAAAACTATATACTAAAGCTTAAAACCTGAAAGTTATCCCGAAAATTTTATGGGCATTTGGTTTTTTTGGAAAATATCTGAAAACAATTTTTCGGTAAAATATTTATTTATTTATTTATTAAACTAGAACTGCATAGCTTATAAGTCGTAAAGACTCATAAGCCAGATAACATCATGCTACAATCCAAGAAGTGGACCAGTAAATATAAAAGCGGTTGAAACCTTGGACATAAGAAAAAGTATAAAGAAACATGTCTTCGTAAATAATAAGTAGGTATTACCTACCATCAGTACCATCCGATGTAATAATCACCAGTACATTTAACCTTTAAGTGAGTTTGAAGAGAAAGGTATCTGTCAAAGTGTTATTATAGACTTCTTTTATATTTAAAAAGTAAATTACATAGCCAGTGTTTACTTAAGCGAGCACGAACGAAATAATGACTTTGGTTGAGGTTGAAAATAAAATTAACGAATGAGGCAAACTGGTCATACATCAAGATAACACTTCGAGACATGTATTGTTTTTAAAACATTACATGAAATCACTACAAGAACATTTCATACTAATAAGTTCCTACCGAAATGTTCTAAAATGGAAATACCAACATTGTAGTGTATGAATTGGAATTTCATTTATAAGACTTATAAGACAGGTTTATCATTATTACACAAAATAGTGCAGACAATTTTTGTACTATCTACTATAAACTACGAGTATTATCTATCTATTGGCTCTATTCTATATTCATTTATTCTTTTCTCAGTCCATTAATAATTATCTATTACGCCAAGATCTTCTCCACTTCAAGACGGCATTTGGTCAATTTACGTTACGCTGTCCAAACGCGTTGGCATTGATTATAGTTTTTTAAGTTTCCCATCTCTTACAGAGGATGTTATCTGCCTTGATCATTATTACGCGAAGGCTTGACTTAGCATCGAAGATCCACCCCCATTTAAATATCACTAAGCATTGCGCACGCTACCAAGCTGTATTGTTATTTAATAAATTGCCTTGCTACATTAAACGGGACTTATAATATAAATTTAAATTATTCAAACGCCACGTTTAAGACCTTTTTGCTGGAGATTTGTTTTTATTCTCTAAATGAATTTATGAAGTTTCGATTGTAGACTATTTTATGGAAAGACTTGTATAGTATCTTCTATCTATTCTGTGATTGTAAATTAATTTTTTCATGACTTAATCAAGTGTTAGTTTTTGTGCACCAATTTTGATTTGTTTTTATAGTATTTATTATGTTTTTGCATGCCTCATAAGGCATACAAATACAATCAATGTACTGGTAGATAATCCGCGTAGAGACGGATTAAGAATATATTTGTCATTTCATTTCTATATGGGTATAGTTTATAAGCCAGCTAAGTGTATTTTGTATTTATTTATTCATAAACAATAACATTGTATTTGAATAGTAGATACATATACCTACCTTATTGTTTGAATGACAAATATATTCTTAATCCGTCTCTACGCGGATTATCTACTAGTACATTGATTGTATTTGTATTAGGACACAAACTAATTATTAAACCATTGATAACATGTGACAAATTACAGAAATAATTATTACATGTTCCACAAAACTAATTAACTTCCATGTGTTTGTGTAAAACAATTATATTTTCGCTTTGTATAAATAAAATAATTGTGTATTTCCCGATTATAACATTTATAGTTCACAATCTGTTTCACAACGGATGCAGTGCGGCATAAATAAAGTATGCAGATGCATGTGTCATGTTTGTGGAACTTTAGATAATATTACGTACATTCTGTAAATACATACATAATATTGTATTTATAGCAATTCATATAGTTTCTCGAGTTCCGTATCGAAGCTAAAACGGCTATTACTGAGATTTCGCTGTCCATGAATACGTACGTCTGTCACCAGGCTGTATCTCTGGAAGGGTGATAGCTAGAAAGCTGAAAATTTCATAGTGTATGTAAATATTTCAATAGTTGTTTTAACAACACTCGTAACTGAGGGTCAGGTATATGAAGACTATAAAACCGTAAGAAAATGTGTTTATTCTGATTAATACTAATAAAACTAGACAGATCGGTGATTAAAGAATGACGCTTCACTCTTTGCATACTCGCACCTTAGTGTCTTCTATGTATTATTGTCATAAGTCAGCATGTTTAGGTTTCTCGCGACTAATGTGATCAATTGATCGTCAAACAACACTCGCTGTTGCAATATCTTTAAAAGCATACGTAAAATTGTTTCAGATTTAGTCCTAAAACAAATATGTGTGAACCGTTCCATTCCTAAAACATTTATTTGTAAAATTATTACTTCTACAGGATTTTTTTTCTAAACATTGAAACCATAGCTTTTTAGTATTACTATGCACGTTTAGGGTTACTTTAGTTTAATGAAAATATAAAATCTGATACAAACTACAAATATAAACGAACAGAAAGGGTACATTTTGGTTATCACATGAAATATCTAATCAAGATAGTTCAGTGTGGCTTGAATTTCCTTTGGGTAGATTCTAAAGCAGCTCTCAAACTGTATGTAGTTTTATACGAAAATTTACTTTGAGTATGTATGTCAACGAAATATATTAGAGAAATTTCGCTAATGAAATACGACACTCTTGAAATTAGTTACAAACGCATGACAACGCAACTCGAATGATAAACAAATAAAAAAAGTTTTTTTTTAAGAACGTATTGTATAATCCTTGTGAATGCTTTGAATATTTTGTGTACTTATGTGATGCAGAAATTATTATGTATTAGATATTATATTTAAGATTGACTGCAGAAAATGTCTTTAGCACTAGGGCCGCCTTTGTGCACAAATCTTAACTAATATTATAAAAGTAAAGAGTTTGTTTGTTTGAACGCGTTAATCACAGGAACCGCGTGTCCGTTTTGAAACATTTTTCAGTTTTAGATACTCCATTTATCAAGGAAGGCTATAAATTATATACCATCACGCTGCAACTAATAGGAGCGAAGCATCAGTAAAAAATGTTGCAAAAACGAGAAAATGTTTTTAAATTCCACGCGTACGATGTCGCGGGCAACAGCTCTTTGTAATAAGTTTTAAATATATAAAACTATTTACACGTGTACATAAACACAAACAAAAAAAAACACACTATTTTTATAATAATAATATTTGGTAGATCTGAGAATAAATGGTAAGCTATTATTATACCCCTAGGCTATAAGGGTAGTTCTCATCGGAATTTCTATTTTTATTTAGTACTAGTTGTCCCGGCAAACGTTTTTTTTCCATACTAAAAAAAAAAAATTTGAAAAATAGATGTTAGCCGATTCTCAGACCTACTGAATGTGCATACAAAATTTCATAAGAATCGGTCTAGCCGTTTCGGAGGAGTACGGTAACTAACACTGTGACACGTGAATTTTATATATTAGATTTAAAAATACTTAGCTTTAAACCTACGTTATGACCCTTCGACCACCGATCACATTAATAAAACTATGAGATGCAGCTAGCCTAAGTTGTATATGCTTTGTTTTTTATATAATGTTTATAGTGCATGCAGAGCCTATTTTTTATTAATTGTAACGCTGGATATAACGTATGAAACGTTTTTCAGTGTTAACAATGGTTGGTAAGCCACTTTCAATAATAAATAGTCTAACGATAAAACACACTTCAAAGTTCTGTATTTATCGTCAGTTCTGAAAATGTGTGCAATAATTAAAATAAATACGACTATTATAAAAATCAAACATTCCGAAAAGTAGATCAATATCATAGATTGATTGATGGATTAATAAATAGATACAAACGAAGCTAATAAAAACGTGTTAAAAAGAAACCCAACAATGAATATTTGGCGTGTGCGTTAGTTACGCTATTTGTTTTGAATGATTACTTGGCAGATATTTAAGCTCCAACACTTCAATTATAATATCGTTAAAAAGCATTTCAAAACACATTAACCCAATAAGCATCAGGAAATGGAGTCTATCCAAATCATACAATAAATCTTTTATCAAGATAATTTACATTATCTGTGGACGTAGTCCGTACATGTAGTTCAGATAAATAGTCAATTTAAACGCGCTAAACTCAGGATCTACTGTTCCGATTAGAAAATTTTTTTTCAGTGTTGGATAGTACATTTATCGACGAAGACTATGGGCTATATAACATTACGCTGCGACTAATAGGAGCGAGTATTAGTGAAAAATATTGCAATTGATTACATTTAGTGCTTGTGAATAAATTATACTAATTCATATTTCTTTCTGAAGAGTGTCGCAACTAATGTATCGACTTATTGATACAAACAGTGCCTAATTATGTTTAAATTTTCATACAAGCATTTCAGACAGTAATATTATTTTATCTTTTATATTATATTCAACTTGGTAGACCATTCACAATCAAAGTAACAAATGACCAAATGAATTTAAATGTAGAACGTCGTTGTGTACCTACTGTGGAATAATAAATATATTATTCCATGGATTGTTTTAATCCCAATACACCTAGTTGTGACTTTATTGTCTTCATTAATACTGATATGCAAGATTACGAATAAATGCCAGTCGTTCCTTAATAAGAAAATACGCAAATAAATATTTAAGAAATATCTGTAAATATTTTAATACTTGTATACTAATATAGATGTATGGTATCTGTTGTAGATCTCTTGTTTGTACGGTTACCACTTGATATGTTGTAGATTTTCCCTATACTGTGCAAGAGATGAAAAACTCGAACATAAACCCAACGCCAAAACGCGCGACTTATTAGACCATAATTGATAATCCCTTCCAAAGTGAAGGAGAGAGAGACATAATGAGCTGAAAAGAGAGAGGTGTATATAGCAACTTTTAATGATTTTTTAACATAACTAGCAACACCAAAAACATAATTCTACGTAGGATATTGCAAAAGGTAATTTTTAATGCAATTCGTAGCCTTTAGTGAATTTGCATTTGCAATAGTAGCATGTTCAGAGCTTTTAATATTAAAAATAAGGCGCAAAAAGCCTCTGTGTGTCATAAATATTTAAATTGAACTTGATGAAACCCTTTTTGTTGATTTTGCGGTAGCCTCTGTTGAATTTTCCCAGTGTGACTGTGTGACTTCGTAATTTGCTACGATCATTTGAATAATATGACTTCTGCAATCAGTGATTGCTACGTTTGGCAATAAATTATTGTCATTAATGGAGAAATATGTAGAACAATATGAGTTTTCTTATATGAAACATATGTGAGCAAAATATTGAATAGGTTCGACAATTTAGTAGTTTATGTATTCTATCCGTATTCTGGTACCCATAACACAAGCAAATAAGCTTAGCTTGGGACCAGAGGACGTTCTGTGAAATGTCCATGAATATTTATATAAAAAAAAAATTACGAATGATCCATGTGGTGTCGGATTAGAAATATAAGTGTCACCACACCATTTCTATCCCAGGGTGTCGTAATAGCCAGCTAAGGGGCAATATAAGCAGTTAACGACGTCTACTGTGAGAGAGACAGAAAACTCGAAACAAAAACCTATGCCAACACGCCTAAGCACGCACTAGGCTTTGTAGCCGGCAGTGCTACAATTTATAAAGATATTGTGTGAATTCTCCAAAATGTGACGATAAGTTTAGTGTTAAGTACCCTGTACCAAATCACCCTTTATTGCCTGATGTCTTATCCTTTAACTATGGGTAACACCACTGAGCGCAGCTTGTAATAAAATAATAACAGAAAGTCGTTTACAACGTCAATAAAACTCAGCTATGGGAAGCCAAAAAGTCTGACCCATCTATTTAACAAATAAGCTTGCATTACCTTATCTCGCATTTCCAGTTGGTTACCTAAGCCTCGCCCTTAAAATGAATTTGTTTACGGTCTTGGTAATTTATTTTATTGCGTCATTTTCATTTTTCTTTCAATCACTAAAAGCGATTGCTATAAAATTGCGTTGTGTTTATAAACATGGTCAAATAAAAAGTAAGATTGGAAATATTAAATTTACTTCTTTGCATTGTTATCAATTGACTAAACAAATGTGACATTAGTATCATCGTCTATTGAATCTTTATATATAGTATGCTATCTTTACTAGCATACTCACCCGTGAGAATTTAGGCTGCAAATTCTCTGATAAACCAGTAAAACACCTCTAAATTACATGTGATTTTATCCTTTAAAAGTAGTAGTTTCTTAAATCTTTACTTATTCTAAAACAAAATCATTATTTTCGTATGTCCCTAATGTGAGCTCATATTTTCAAAACTACGCAACGGATTTTGATGCGTTTTTTTCTTTAATAGATAGAGTGACTTAAGAGATTAGCTTTTAAGCTATTGCATAGCTTCTATCGCGGGCCTTGTGGAGACCGAATCTACAAAATTCTAAATTTAAATTCCGTACGTAACGGAAATAGCGTAAAAATCCTTACACATCGGCGCTACTGCGCATGCGTAATCCCCTCTTCGCCCCGCAATTTATTTCATACTGTTGATACCAAGGGTAAACGCCTTCCTCAAATTAAACAACGTATTAAAATGAGGATTTTGAATCGACAACATATTATATCCTAAATGTTTAGATAACAGCGTATTGTAGATTTTAATAATGTAAAATAATGTCAAAACTAAAATTGTATACCAACAGATTGACATTTGACATTTAATTTAAAACAGATTGACATTTGATTGACAATCGCTATTGTATCATAATTACCATAAACAATGGACAGATGTAAGCATCAGTAAATAAGGATTATTAATCTTATTTTAGTTTATGGTATGTAGATTCTTGCATAAATAAAATAAATAAATAATTTTAAATACATAAGTTGATAACAAAATGCTATGCAATAGCTGCCGCTGCCGCGGCAGTCCCCGAGTGCCACACATCTTTTCTTTTTGTATAATTTGTTTAGGTTGGCTGTATATTGTTAACTCCACGCGTACGAAGTTGCGCGCACCAGCAAGTTAAAAATATTTGATAATATTTTTATAGTAAAAGTTTTGTTTTAAATCCTGCCATCAACTTTGGTTGATCTGGATAGCACTGTTGATCCTGGCCAAATTATCACCAATTCGAAAGAAAGGCTCTAAGATCGGCCTTTACAAATGCATATTACAATTTATCAGAGTAAAATTACATCACTATCTCATTTTACGACCGCCAAACGTGCTGTATACAAAATGGCTGATTATTTATTTAAATGTTCTACAGATACCGCAACGGGAAACAGTTGCGACCGTTGTGGCTGAAACATTAAACAGGACGTACTCATTCTTTGTACATCCTCTAGCTAATTTATTTATCTTACCTCTAAGTTATCTTAAGTATTAATAGAATTAACTTATTACAACAGTAATTTGTTAAATAGCTTGTATTCTTACGCTTTTAAAAAAAACAAAGTACAATCTACTTCTGATCAAACACTAATCATACTAATGACCGCGGTTCCACCCGCATTTATATTTATTCAGCTCAAACTCCCTGAACAAACACGAAATTTTAAAAAATTATACAAAAAAGCCGGCCTCTTGAACCAGTTTATCTATTAAAAAAACCGCATCAAAATCCGTTGCATAGTTTTGAAGATATAGGCTCACATAGGGAAATACATACAAAAATAACGGCTCTGTTTTATAATAAGTAAAGATTTTAAGTCCAATATATAAATTCCTTGCAATTATACTTGATTAAAAATCTTTTCATTACTAGGAATAAGGCACTAACCAATATCAGTGTATATATATGTTTCAGTATTTTTTTTTCCGATATAGGATCCGGGCCCTGTTAACAAGCATCAGCTGTTCGCTCCTCTATCGCTCTGTTGATACCCTTTATTTTATGAACCGTAATATACTTATTTTCATTGAAATCAAATGTGTCTGTTTCAATTTTAATAGATACTCCGTAATCAATTTTTAAACAAACTAGCTGTCGCCTTCGACTTCGACGCATGGAATTTAAAAACCAACTTTTACCGAAAAGAAACCTTCCTGTTGAACTAAGTACTCTGTCTATTAAAAAACCGTATCAGAATCTGTTGCATAGTTTTGTAGATTTAAGCTCACATACATACAAAAAGACGACTTTGTTTTGTAAAAACTAAAGGTTACATGTCTCTAATTTAATCTAGTTAAACGACACTATTTTTAATGGGTTTTATATTGCTTTTTAAAGAGAATTTATTTTTATCAACACTTACAACCGTCGGGCATGTATGATGTATGAGTGTGGATGAAGTTAAGGAAGTATGTTAAGATCGTAGCAGATGGCACTCTATAGTTCTGCTTACCCCCATGGGAAAAAGGCGTGATGTTATGATGATGATGACGATGATTCTTTTTATCGGATAATTGTCGTAGGTATGACGTCTATTCTGTGACTAATTGCTATGGACTTTCTTCGTATCGTGTGTTCGTTTGTAGGTACTGAAGAAATAAACAGCTTCAAGTATATTATATCATTCACACTTTCTGATCTCTGTATGTGTCAGCGAGGCAGCTATAACTGATATTTATAGCCGCATTTTATCGCTTGAAACCAAACCCCATACCGAATCACCTGAGATTTTGCGAAAAATTTGTTTCGTTTATTGTACTTGAATGATAAATCGATATTTGTTCTCTAAGGAGCTGTTTTAATTAGTACTATCATTATTGTTCTTTCAACATAACTAAGTATCATTTCAAAACAAAATTCATCTCTTTAAGCTAGATCAACTGATTTTTTTCTTTTATTTTTAATAGTTTTCATGTATAAGTCGATAATCTATTTTTAACTATCTGTAGTATATGTGTGTCATCTATAGTATTGTAAACTTTTTAATTTAAAATTCGCCAAGGGCATAGAAACTGCTTTTGCATTTTAATGGGTTAAGTCCCTTCTAACAACTAAACACTTAACATAATTATGTTTGGGACTAGACAGTTTCACACACACTTTCAAGTTCATAGTTTCGCCTGAATTGTGGCAATACTCATGTCAATAACATGTATTGAGTTTTAGGCACTTTAATAAGGGTTCGGATAATTCTATTGTACTATAGTTTAGATTTTAAGGAGTTAGCGGCTATTCATATTATCTCATATATAATTACAATGTCAAATTTACTTAACTAGCTGTTCTCCGCGACTTCTTACGCATGAAAAAAAAGGAAAACATATTCGTAAGCAAATTTATGTTCTCTTTTAATAAACTGCAAAGAGAGCTCCTACTTTTATGTCAATTGTCAATTTACTGGAAAAGGAAACTTCCTTTTCCAGTAAATTGACAAGACCGCGTATTAAAGTCCAATTATCGTAACAACTACAGGTCTACGAAGACGTTGCTATGTAATCAACAAAGAAAATTGCAATGCTGTTAGTGTTACATATTACATCTAAATAAAAAGGACGATAAATTATTTACGCCCATTTATTACCCAGCAAAAATGTCAGATTATACGACCTGATGCTACAGAGAATGTTGGCTTTTGAACGTATCGTCAAAATGGGCAGATTCATAGCATAATTTTGCAATTTATAAACGGCGTCCATCAATTCACAATTTGGTCTTTCTAAGTAGATTTATTAGACGAGCATCGTTAAGGGCCTACATCAATATTATCGTCGACATGTACATATTAACACAGCTAGTAGGTATAGAAAATGAAGAATTAGGGATATTTTTTTTGTTTACTCAAAATCTACTGAATATATTTTAATTCTGATTTACGTGTTTCTATATATAATAGTTACTTATGTTTTTAAAGTTATTTCATTAGTTAATACGCGATAAAAGACCGACAAATGAAAAAAATAAAAAATTAGAGAGGTTGTTTCGCTACGATTTTCTATCGAGAAAACTTTTTTCAATCGCGTTTCTGAGTTTATGCGATCCTAGATAATATATTGAAAAACATATACTTAAAAATTAGAGCTCTAGCCATTCAATCTAAAGAAACAATGAAAACTTCGTACATAGAAAAATGCACGAAGCTATTTTGGTATCCTCTTAATATGTAAACTTAAACTGAACATTTAAACTGCAAACTACTAAAACTTAATTAATCTACTTAGTTCAAAAAGTAAAAAACACGCTTGAAAATCCTGAATATTTTTTTAATTATTGCATTTTCATCGGTCCTTGATCGGTTCTTGATATGTACAAAATTTCAGACTAATAACTAATAATAATAATAATAATAACTACTGCAAGTGTGTTAAAATTACTTTCAAAGATTCCGTTACATTGATAAATACATTGATAGATACATACTGAACTTATTTAAGCGTGTTAAATAAATGGCGATGTTTACATGTTTTTTAATACTATATAAGCTCTGTAGCATTTCGCTTTTGCTTTGCATGTACTCATACAAAATACCAAGGTTTGATTCTGTACATAAACTATTGCATGAAAATATTCTTTTTTTCATCTGGATTTTATTATTATTTTAATTTATTAATTTAATTTATTAGATTGTAATTTATATGATGAATCTGGAGTCCAAATACGAGATACATCATGGAAAAAAAAAACTGGATTTTGGACTCCAAATTCATCATATAAATTATAATTTAGCCTACAAAGGCTAATAAGTAATTTTAAACTAACTTAAATTAACTATATTAACTAAATAGAATATGACTAAGAATCTGTCCATTAACACTTTTCTTACTGTCTCTATTAAGGCGAAGACACTTTGTTCCTGTGTTCTTTAAAACTAGCACTCACTGCACTATTAGCACTATCACTATTAAAAAACTAGTTCAAACGGTTTTGTTCTTTTAAGTCTTATCACTAGACTAGTATTGTCAAGGAGCTGAATAGCCACAACATTAACGTGATGATGAAGTCGATTGTGATGAGCTTCAGCAAACTTTTTAATTATATTTGCGAGGTTGTCAACTGTAGATCCCTATGGATGTCATGAAAATAAATCAATAAAAATCTTTCTTAAGAAATTTTTGGTCTAACCTTGACGAAGCTATAGACATAAATTCATCAGATATGGCTACATGACTCACTCTGCTTGAAATCAAACACAGAATATGTAAAGGGTATACATCATATAAAACATTATAAGTCTATGATGTACAATTTAGCCAAGCTAAATTTACGTGTCTTCAAAATTAAATTCAAAATTATATTATCTAGTGAATCTGAGGTTATATATTAACCATTAAAATTTGTTTAGCCTTTACGTGAAACTCGATTAGAATGGAAGAAGTACTGATACGACTAAAATACAATTTAAATTCCTTTGTATGAAATACTGACAGAAATATATTAAATTTAATTTAACCCAAACCGTGGACCGAAATTAATGAACCCTGTTCTGGCTGAATTATTACAGAAATAATTAAATTGAATCTCCGTTATTTAATCGCTGAGACATTATTTAAATGCCTTAGATTCGATGTCACCCTCAATTTAGATCGAATTACACCGATCATCATTTTGCGCAGATTGATGGTAACTTAGTATAGTGTCTTATTTAATCCTATCATTTTCAACATCTTTTGTTATCTAATATATCAAAAATTCTCGTGTCACAATATTCGTTCCTATACTCTTCCGAAACGGATTGACCGATTTTTATGAAAATTTATATGCATATTCAGTTGGTCTGAGGATCAGCTACTATCTATTTTTCATACCCTTCATATCGCCTCCAGGTCTTCGTCAACCGCTGTCTTCGTCAAATCCTCGGTATCTTCTGGCCCAATAAAATTTCTAATTCACATCTCCTGGAACGCAGCCACGAATCTCCGATCGACCAGCAGATCAAGCGTCGTAAATGGAAATGGATCGGCCACACCCTGCGTAGTGATTCTAATCTCATATTCCTAAACAGGCACTTGATTGGAATCAGCAAGGAAAGCGTAGGCGTGATCGCTCCAAGCAAAAATGGCGCACAATTGCAGCCGAGGCGAAGAAAATCGGAAAGACCTGGAGCGAGATAAAAAGTGCAGCTCAAGACCGATCGCGATGGCGAATCACTGTCGATGCCCTCTGCCCCACCTGGGGGACATGGGACAATATTGTAAGTGATAAGGGTTGTCCACCCCTGACATTTGTATGGTAAAATAACGTTTCCCGGGTCTGCTAGTTATCTATACTAATATTATAAAGCTGAAGAGTTTGTTTGTTCGCACGCGCTAATCTCAGGAACCACGAAAAATTATTTTTGTGCTGGATAGTCAATTTATTGTGAAAGGTTATAGGTTAATAATATCAGGCTGCGGCAAATAGGAGCGAAGCATTAGTGAAAAATGTTGCAAAAACGGGGAGAGTTTTCTAAATTCCACCCCTACGATGTCGCTGGCAACAGCAATTTATAAATAAATACTTGTTACTGAAATACATGTAATACATATCGTTCTTCTCCACCTATTAACGTCCCACTGTTGATTACATTATAGGCGAGAAGGCCTGTAATGTAATAAATGGTAAATAACACTTCCGGAAGGTTTTTAGTAAACTATATTAAAATCTATAAAATTGCCAATTTTAAAAACTCCCGGAAAACTTTCCGGGTAAAACTATCAAATTACCGTAGTAATATGTTAAATTAAATGCTTCGTTCGAATTTCGATTCTATGTATGTATAATCGAGATTTTTCGGAGAATTCAAAGAATCGCCAACCCTCCCTCAGGCATTATTCGACACAGACAGGGTAGAATAACATGCCATCCATTCAAAAATATTTACGAATTATTCTGTGGTAATGTAATCAAGCACTGTATGTATTTTATGTTCAATATTGTCACAATAACTTGGACTTCAGACAAACCATATCTTGAATTTAAATTAACAAGCGCCATCTAGCGAATTTTCATAAAACTAGTTTTAATATCCACTGCTTTGTCCAGTCTAGTCAGAGATATAATTAATAACCGCTTGTACATTAACATAGTTAAGTATTTTATTAATATATACTTAAATGATATTGTCAAAATAAAATTTAAAAAATGTTGCGTTAGTTTATCCTACTTGCCGATCAACCACTTGCTTTTGTGTTAGCGCAGCTAGATTTTAAAATAATTAAATTTGCAAATGATACTTATATGTGACTAATTGTTTTCATAAACCACTATTGGTGATTATAAATGCATTTATGTTGATTAAATTGGACTCATGGTTAAGCAGATAATAAATTACAGATCAAGCAAGTAATTAAAAGGCCTATTCTACGAAATAAAAATCATTATATTTCGATGGTTACAAATTAGAATTTTTGTTAGTTGACACTCGACGGCTATAAGCCTAAGTATAAATTGTTAAATTTTACTAAAAAAACATATTTTAAACTTGGTATTTTCCTTTTACTTATTTACTTTTCAATGTATTACATCAATAAGAAAATAAATACTGCATTGGCAAAACCCAGAAAAAATAAAACAAAATATTGGTACAGAGTTGATTTATCTAAACAAACTGTATCCTTTGTAAGCAAAAGTAATAATATTACTGTTCTATGTAAACATTCATAATTCAATGAAATCAAAGAGTTGTAGATTCAGATATGATTCATTCATTCATACATCTCTTTGTTGATAACTTGTTTTCAACTAATGAACGTATTTCTGCTCTACATTATGCGTTTTGTAGTTTATCGTAATTGAAATATTAATCTACTATATAAAAATAAGTCGGATTTTCCTTCCTGACGCTATAACTCCAGAACGCATGAACCGATTTCCATGGTTTTGCATTGGTTGGAAAGGTCTCGGGCTCCGTGAGGTTTATAGTTCATTTTTTTTAATTTTTTTTTTTTACTTTTTTTTTGGTATGGCAAAACAACGTTTGCCGGGCCAGCTAGTCTACTATATAAAAATAAGTCGGGTTTTCCTTCCTGACGCTATAACTCCAGAACGCACGGACCGATTTCCACGGTTTTGCATTCGTTGGAAAGGTCTTGGGCTCCGTGAGGTTTATAGTTCATTTTTTTTAAATTTTTTTTTTTACTTTTTTTTTGGTGTGGCAAAACAACGTTTGCCGGGCCAGCTAGTTAATTATATTTTAAAATTAATGAATATGTCCGTGTAGTGACGGATTAAGAATACATGTGTCACCACTCCCTTTCCTTCCCAGGGTGCTGTAAAAAAAAACTAAGGAATATTGTACACAGATAACATCCTCTGTGCGAGGTGGAAAACATACTAAGCCAACACGCCTGGTCAACATGAAACAGTAGACCACAATCCCTTACAAAGTGTGGGAGACCATTCCTCCCAGGGCAACAGTTTCACATCTTCTGATAAGTAGAGTCACATTTTCTCATCTCTACTAGTAATATAAAGTTGAAGAGTTCGTTTATTTGAACGCGCTAATCTCAGGAACCACTGGTCCGATTACAAAAATTATTTTAATGTTGAATATTGCATTTAACAAGGGAGGCTATAAGCTATATGACACTTCGACTAATAAGAACGAATCATTTACATTAGTAACACTTTATGTAGACATGAAACACATGAACAAAATGTCTTCCCTTTAATAGAGACAGTAAGATAGGTGTTAATAGACACTTTCTAAAGTAAATCATCGTTAGAAATTTTAATTAAATTACTCATTAGTCTGATAGACTAAATTGTAATGTCCATGATTAACCTGGACATCCTAGATTATATAAATAAAAAAAAATTACACTGCGTGAGATAAGAAATTGAGTTATTCGTCAACACCTAAAATTATCTTCATTTCCGTAAATGTAAGAAATTCGTACACACATCTTTATTTTAATAAAAGTAAGCCAAGGTAAAGAAATGTTCATGCGACTTGAGCTTTAAGGACGACTGAATTATGTATGTATTGTCGACTTGGGAACAGACTGTTAGAATATAAAATAGGTGATTTGACCCTTTATTTTTTATCTTTAAATATGAGCACTTGAAAGTGAAACTGTAAGGCATTTTTTACTAAGCTTGTAACTGCGAGTTCAACCCGTAGTTTCAAAGAAAAAAAGGTTTAACATTTCTTTACAGGAGATATATAAATGTAAATTTCTCCTCTCTCCAGCTCATCAACGTCACATTTCTGGCCACGGGCCTTCTTCAATTTGAGAGTGGTTATGGTTTGATGTGCCGTGCTGACCATGATGCATGTTAGCACAAGATTTATTTTGAAATTATGCGTCTCTCGCAGAGGATGTTATCTGTGTGCAAAATTCCTTAGCTGGCTTTTACTGCATCCTGGGAATAAAAAGAGGTGCTGACACTTATATTCTTATTCCGTCACAACAAGGACACATACATGTGAATATAAAACTAGGAACAAAAGATAGTGGTTACGAGGTGTTTTATACGGAGCTATGTAACGGCTGCCTGCTCAAGACAGACGCTGTTGACAGAGCGGTTCATTATCTTTCGTGAAAATTGTACTCGTTTCACAGAAAGCTTTGTGAGTAAATGTACTTGAGGAGGTTCGTTATTTCAGAGACGGGGAATAAATTCAAGTTAGCGTTTTATTAGTGCTCTAATTAATATGTTCTGTCATTTTACTTGTGATTTTTATTACTTTCACGCCTCTTTCCCATGGGGGTAGGCTGGAAACTATAGAGCGCCATCTGTTACGATATAAATACACTTCTTTGGTTTATTGACACTCACACATGACGCTAAGGAAGCCTATTTGTAACTTTATCTTTGTAAATTATGATCATCATCATACCGTTACGTCTTTATTCATAGGGGTAGGCAGCGACTATAGAGTGCCATGTACACTGCTACAATAATCTTAGTTTTATACATAGGAAGTCGCATGGCACTGGTAACATTGACGGGCCTCGTGGTGGAGTGGTTTATATAACGGACTGCCGATCTCATGACCGGGAATCGGGTTCGATTCCCGGTCAGGACAATCATTTGTGTGATGTTTTTAACTGTCATACAAATGTTTGTACTGCGTCTGGGTGTTTATTATGTATTATAAGTATGTATTTACAAAACAAAAATTAGTTTATGTATTATATCCGTATTCTGGTACCCATAACACAAGCATAATAAGCTTAGCTTGGGACCAGAGGACGTTGTGTGAAATGTCCATGAATATTTATTAAAAAAAAAAATAATTATACAAAACTAAGCTCGTTTTAAATGGGCAGGAAAGAGAGGAACTCGTTTTATTTGTCCTTGTGGTGACGGATTAAGAATACAAGTGTCACCACCCCATTTCCTCCCCAGAATGCTGTAAAAGTGAGTTTAGATATATTGTATACTGATAACATCCTCTATGAGAGGTGGAAAACTCAAAAGTAGACCGCGGCATAGTAGACCAAAAACCCTCACAAAGTAAAAGAGGCTAGTCCAAAAGTGGAACCTTAATGGGTTAGAAAGAAGGGACGTTTTGTATATTACAACATATACGGAAAGCAATGTAGATACAATATTTCTAACAACTTTATAACGACGATTTTAAGAACCTTTTTTATTATAAAAAATAAAATACTTATTACTTTAATTATAAGTCAATAGATATAATTATTATTATTTAACAGTAAAAATTCAGTAACATTTTCATGCAACCCAGAGATCAAAGCTTTTTCAATTGCAAGCTATAAATAACTCCAGTAGAAGTATCGACACAACTCAAGACTGGAATTTCATAACTATACCGTTATAGCACACTGTATATACTTATAGAAATTCTTATCAATTTGAAAAATATTAAATTTTCGTATCACAACATTTGTCACTACTATCTCCTGAAACGGAATAATTCTTGTACACAAGATTTCATAAGAATTATTCTATCTGTTAATTATAATAATTTAACTATTTTTAATACTTATACGTCTAAGGAAACTTAAGTAAGTATGCAAGTGAAACTGCAGGACTAGTATTATAAAATAATTTTGTCCCACTTTTAATCAACTTTTTATACATTAGGTAATTTATTATTTTTTTGCGAAAAAATGTCAACTATGAGCGGGACTTGAACCCACAACTCTTTATAATCAACTATTTATATTTTAATAGAAAACAATAAATATGTTTTAGCATACCTAAATCCTAAAGTATAGATACTTTAGGCTTTAGGTATGCTAAAACATATTTTAAAATACTTAAATCATTTAATTTATTTTTTATATGCACCTAAAAATGTTGTTACTTACTCAATTTTATAAAAACCACAATATTTTGTTAAACATTTATATAATTAACACGTGATAAATCTGTAATAATGAGCAAAAAGTAATTATTACTCACTAAGCGACCCGTTTACGCGTCCATAAAGTTTGGATACAGCAAATAAATGCCACACTAATTCACATCCGTTCACAAACAACGTCACACAAACATACGCGGTACAATGGACATAAATAAAGGTAGTACTGAGCGTGGAAAATTACGGAAAGTTATATACGCTTCGAGTGTGGAAGCTGTGTTCGTCTCGACGGTTAAAGCAGTACTAGGCAACTAGCCCGGGCTACGCTAACCGCCCCCAGCTCGTCCGCGCCTGTTCTCTACATTTTCAGCTTACGTATAGAAGCAACCTTGCAGACCCTTATCCTTCAGATGAAATCTTTGATCGTTAAATTGTAAGTGACATTTCTTATCAAATAAATTAATTATTCTGAATTTTTGATGTTATACACTTCTTTTAGTGCGTTAAAGAAAAATGTATAGAGTAAAATACATTGTGCACGATTTCACAAAAAAAGAATTAACACATAAAGTTAGCTACATAGCATTTTATTTCCTAATTACAGTTTTTACGTGTGTACATCATATTATGTACATACATAATATTATAATATTATATATTTTTTATTATATATTACAATACATAATATTATATATTTTTTATTAAATTAATACACACAACTTCCTCTGGTCCCAAGTTAAGCTTAAAGTTATGCTTGTGTTATAAGTATCAGAATACGGATATACTAAATATACTACTTTTCTTTTGTAAATAAATATAAACACCCAGACACAGTACAAACATTTCTGAAACAATTGTAAATATCACACAATCAATCGTACGTACTGTTTGAAGAACCCGCGACATAATGAACGGTAGTCCGTTACATATACCACTGGACCACGAAGCATTTTCAATATATTTAGATGTAATTTATGTTATTTCATTTATTTAAAATCTACTTATAATTGGCAACAAAAAAAAAACATGTACCGTAAAAAATAAATTAAAATTATACAACGTGTTTCCGAAAGGTGTAGTCATATTTGACCATCGTTACACATGGCCGGTGACTAGGCACTAGGCATGGATGAAATTACAAATACTAGTTATTTTATGACTTTCATGTGTTCATAAAAGTTTAATTAATTTATTAAATTAATCAATCTTTTTAATAAAACTATTTTTTACGGATTTAGACGCGTATATTTGTTTTAAATTTGGGCCCGACGTTTCGGAGACTTTGCAGTCACCATGGTCACGGGTGAGACTGTCTCACCCGTCCGACTGTCTCACCGACAATATACGCGTCTAAATCCGTAAAAAGTAGTTTTATTTAAACAGATGAGTCGCGCAAGTGTTAGAAAATATTATGTTAATCAATCTTCTTTAAATGCAACACTACTATGAGGTCATCTTTTATCGTAAGGTTCAATCGCATTCAATAAACCGTAAACATCTCATAATTGATGCGTTTCTGGTAGTTATTTAATAGCATGAACAAACAAAAAAAACTTACCAACTGTATTTTTCTATGTGTAACTGTAATATTTATAATATTTAAGGCCTATCTAATGCAACTTTAAATTATGACTACACCTTTCTGCTACACGTTGTATTTACAAACTAGGCATCAAAATACTCCTCCCCATCGCTGTAGACTGTTTATCTGCTTACTATTTTTCTTAATGAAATAAATAAACATGTCTTAAATTAACAATTATTATATCACGTGCGCTACATTGAGAGTTTTTATTACCAATTTTATAACATATGCAAGTCTATGTTGTCGTAATATCGTTAGTAGTATTAAATAATTAACATCATATTTATGATTTAATTAAAATTACAAATCAAATTAAAGCAATTAGAAAGTCAATAATGGTGCCGATTCTGAGCGCACAACTAAACTTAACTTAACTAAAAAATTAAAAGTGATAGCGTCGTTATCACAATTCGGCAATGTTTACTGAAGTTTCTTATTATTAAAATTGTGTATTATAGACTAACGATTTTAATTAATATAAACGTGTACAACGAAATAGCAGGTAATAGCTATATTGACACTACCAATTTTCATTTTTTAGTTAAGTTAAGTTTAGTTGTGTACACAGAATTGGTACCAATGTGTGTTTTTAAGATGATTTACATGATTTTTGCCCAAGTATAGTAAGTAGTTAAGCATCATTAAATTTAATGCGAAAATATTAAAGTTATTTACATATAAAAACTATTTTTAGCTTAAACGAGCAATTTCCGGCGTCAATAGTTAAGATAATTATTTAAAAGAGATAAAATATTCATTTAACAACGATAACAAGCATTTATTTTCTAAATATCCCCGAGTTCACCGTTCAATTCCCGTTTAAGACAATTATTTGTGTGATATTTGTAATTGTCACACAAATATTTGGACTTCATTAGGGTGTTTTGTGTTAATGAAAACTAATTTATGTATTGTATCGGTATTCTGATACCCACAACTCAAGCAAATCACCATGGGACCAAAAGACGTGGTGTGATATTTTTATGAATATTTGTGTACTATCAACTAAGAATGTTTTGCAATATTTAACTATTAATTATTATAGTTATTTTTTATTAGGAATTTATATTTATTGAACTACTAGCTGTCCCGGCAAACGTTGTTTTGCCATACAAAAAAAAAATTGAAAAATAGATGTTAGCCGATTCTCAGACCTTCTGAATATGCATGTAAAATTTCATAAAAATCGGTCAAGCCGTTTCGGCGGAGTACGGTAACTAGCACTTGTGATACGTGAATTTTATATATTAGGTTTAATTAAGAATAAATAATAATTAATTTAAAGCGTTTCAATGTAGTAACTTTATCCATATATATCCAAATATCAACATCAAACAGGCTCATCAGTATGTTATTATGTCTCACATGACATTTATAAATCTTAGTCATTAGTGAAAGCCGTCTAGACTTCCGAAATGAATACTGGGGCTCAAGGATATAAAACATCTTTAGAACAACGGTTAATAAAATATTTCACTATAAAAGAAGTAAGTACATACGTTTATTGTATAATGACGGGCCTCGTGGTCGAGTGGTTCATGTAACAGAATGCCATTCACGAGGTCGTCGGTTCGATTCCCGCTCGGAACATTCATTTTTGTGACATTTATATTTGTCATACAAATTTTTGTACTACGTCTAGGTATTTTTATGTATTATAAGTATGTATTTACAAAAGAAAAGTAGTTTATGTAGTCTATCGGTATTGTGGTACCCATAACATAAGCTTAGCTTGGGACCAAAGGACGTTGTGTGAAATATTCATGTATATTTATTTATTTAATTAATGGTTTATTCAAATAAAACTATTTTTTACGGATTTAGACGCATATATTTGTTTTTCATTTATATGTTAAGCTTATTGCTTGTGTATACTGGTATACTGCAATAATAAATACTGGTTTTTTTTTTAAATATATTTTATGATTACTATAGAAATAAATGTTAAACGTTACGTTCGTTCGATTATAAATCGGCGTTTTTTACGGCAAGAATTCAAAGAAAAGCCAACCCTCACTCAAGCACAATTCGACACAGGGTAGCAAAAGCGCCATCCTTTCAAAAACTTTTACCACCATACCATTCATTCATTTTGTGGTATTCGATTCTATGTATAATCGAGGTTTTTCGGAGAGAATTCAAAGAATCGCCAACCCTCACTCAAGCATTATTCGACACAGACAGGGTAGCATAACATGCCATCCTTTCAAAAATATTTACTAACTATTCTGTGGTATTGTGTATTGTGACAATATCTTGGACTTGAGACAAACCATATCTTGATTTTAAATTAACAAGCACCATCTAGCGAATTTTCTGAAAACTAGTTTTAATATTTTTAATAAATACTGTTTTTTAGAGATATTTTAATAATCACATCGGTTGCTTTCCAATTAATACAAAAAGTGACGCAGTGTAACGCAGTGCTCGATAAAGCGCTTTCCATCAACGACACTGTTGAACACAGCCGTACACTCACGGAGTATTGTATCTATGGTTGCTTTCCAATTAATACAAAAAGTGACGCAGTGTAACGCAGTGCTCGATAAAGTGCTTTCCATCAACGACACTGTGGAACACAGCCGTACACTGTTCGACACTCGAAAAAGTGGTGTTTGACAGATGCTTAGCAAGAATTACCAACAAATAAGAGAAGAATTCTTTTCTCCACTTATGAGTTTTAATTATTTAGATTAGTAGATTCGATTCGTAGATTCTAGTAGTATTATTTGAGATTATTAAATTGAGCTTGTCTGTTACTGCTAATTAAAATTTAATAAAAATGTTCAAATGTAAATATTGCACTATTGAAGTGAGCCCTGATAATGTGGCGAAACATGGTTGCTTTATAAATAAAAGTGAGATATTCATAGATGATGGTAACAATTTCTTCTACGACGGTAATAATAAGTTTTTTAAGTCTAAAAGCAGTATTGTGAATTGTATGTTTATAAATTATTGAGCCAAGACTTTGTCAAGGAACTTGCATTTAGGTAAAAAAACGCCCATAATTTTGCCATATTGATGCACTCTAGTGTTATTTTGAGACAACTAGCTGTTTCATTTAAACTTTTACATAGTGTTTGGCAGTGTATCACAATGTAACGCAGAGTCCCTCTGTGTTAACTAAATGGAAAGCAACCTTTGTCAAGGAGCTTGCATTTAGGTAAAAAAACGCCCATAATTTTGCGATATTGATGCACTCTAGTGTTATTTTGAGACAACTAGCTGTTTCATTTAAACTTTTACAGAGTAAAAGTTTAAATGCAATGTTTAAATGCCAAACACTGTGTAAAATTTACACAGTGTTTGGCAGTGTTTCACAATGTAACGCAGAGTCCCTCTGTGTTAACTAAATGGAAAGCAACCATCCAAAGCGTTCTTTTCTCGACAAGAGATCCAGGGCACATTAGAATAATCTACTAACTAGTATACCTACGTGATATAATTAAAAAATATCATGGAGTATGGACTCCTTATCCCTAAATTCGCGTTTCATCAATTAATAAAGTTTGGAATTAAATTAGCATAATTTAAGAAAATTATGTAATTTAATTATTTACAATAATATTGAGTTATATACAAAGCAAAATGAAATCTTTTGCCCTAGTGATTGAATTTCTCTTGTACCTTGTTGTCTTATGCATATTTATTAGTTAATAATAACAATCTTAGCAAGACTGATGCTTGGTAAACCATGTGATTTATGAGCAAACTAACTAACACCTTTGGAAGGATACATAATATTGTATGTATAATTAATTCAAGTTTGTGATAGAGTAATTTACTAAGTCCGATATCTTATGCGTATGTGGGAACAAACTAATTTGATCACTTAACAACTAGAGTTAGTCACTTTAAGAAATACGTTATGTATTAAAAAAATTCCATAACTGTATGGTGTCAAAAGACTTTTAGGTAATTTAATTAGTTTCTTAATAATGAGTCAATGTTAACTACTATTTTCAATGACTAATAAAAATCAAAATTACATATAAGTTGACTAACTGTTGCCCGCAACTTCCAATGCGTAGAATTTAGAAACCAAACTATAACAAATTATACATCGAAAACTACAATGAAAAAAATAGAACTACCGATGACAGTTTTTTTCTATTCAAACTTTAACTGGAGATGGAAATATCTTGCTGATAAGCGAGGATAACAATATGTCTTCTCGTATATTGGATATTAAAAACGGCCTTTAATGGTAATTTGTTAAATAGATAGTCTAGATTCTGAGACAAAGAATAGCCGTCAAGTCAAATGATGTAAAAAAAATTGTGTATCGTGATTCCAAATACTAAATGAACTTATAGGCTAGTAAAACCGTAAAAAAGTAGTAACATAACTTCGCTATATACATATGTAGTAATTTGGGTCTGGGTTATTTTGTTTTATGACAGTTTAGAACTTAATGAACGTATTCATTAAATTATTTCCGAAAGTATACGTAACGCGGCTGTTTATGAAGGTTTATTCGTGTTTTCTCGCCATTAAATATACCATCTACCTTTATTAATTAGGTTTAACCTTGTTTTATGGTCACTCTAATATATTTATTGAATCACTAGCTGTTGTCTGCGAAATCGTACGCGTGGAATTTAGAAATTTTCCTCGATTTTTACAACATTTTCACTAATTCTTCGCTCCTATTGGTTGCAGCGTGATGTTATATAGCCTTCCTAGATAAATGGACTATCGAACACAAAAATAATTTGTCAATTCGAAGCCGTAGTTCCTTAGATTAGCGCGTTCAAACAAACTAACAAACTTTTCAGCTTTATAATATTAGTTTAAATAGAAAATTTATGAAATAAATATGATAAAAGTTAATTCGCACATTATTTCTCATCGACGTTTTCTTGAATTCATACGAAATCATTATTTCTATATTTTATATAGAGCTATTATCTACACTCTTGATAGAGTCGTTTTATTTTTGGTTTACTAAATGCAAACGCAACTTCGTAGAAGTTGAACTACTAAACAAATTGTACAAAACAACACCTCTTTGAATTACTAATTAAAAGAATATATAATAATATAATAAATAATTGAAAGAACCGCATCCAAATCCGTTACAGGGTTTTGAAGGATTTGAAGTTCACATAAGGACATACATACAAAAAAAAACAACTTTGTTTTATAATAAGTACCTAAATAAAATCATATTTTCCCACAAAGTGGAAATACTACTCAGTCAGAGTTTAAACTTAACCAAAATAAAAAGGAATTTGCAAAAAAGAAATACAAAACAGCGGGAAATACTTTTGGGGATTTTATAGAGACATCAAAGTAGAGCAATTAACGTATACGCGGATTGTGCGCCTAACAACAACCTAATTTGCTCAGCACCCTCGAACTTTCTGAACCGTAATGAGCGATTTCTTTTTTACCTTATTTGTAGTAGATCTAATAGAAATGACAATATTCAACTGAATGTACCGTTTTTGTAATAATGTTAATAGAAAAGTAACATATAACCTTTTTTTTTAACATTTTATGACGGTGATAGAGAATGAAATCGAAATAATATTTAAATGTTATTTTCTGTCACTTAATAGGTCATACCTATTAAGTGGACTTAACTTAATAGGACATATCATTTAAACTTTGCCTACATCCATATAACCTGTTTTTTTTTCTTTTTTAGGGTTCCGTACCCAAAGGGTAAAAACGGGACCCTATTACTGAGACTTCGCTGTCCGTCCGTCCGTCCGTCCGTCCGTCCGTCCGTCCGTCCGTCCGTCCGTCCGTCCGTCCGTCCGTCCGTCCGTCCGTCCGTCTGTCACCAGGCTGTATCTCAAGAACGGTGATAGCTAGAGACTTGAAATTTTCACAGATGATGTATTTCTATTGCCGCTATAACAACAAATACTAAAAATAAAATAAAATAAATATTTAAGGGGGGCTCCCATACAACAAACATGATTTTTAGGGTTCCGTACCCAGTATCTCAAGAACGGTGATAGCTAGACAGTTGAAATTTTCACAGATGATGTATTTCTATTGCCGCTATAACAACAAATACTAAAAATAAAATAAAATAAATATTTAAGGGGGGCTCCCATACAACAAACATGATTTTTAGGGTTCCGTACCCAGTATCTCAGGAACGGTGATAGCTAGACAGTTGAAATTTTCACAGATGATGTACTTCTATTGCCGCTATAACAACAAATACTAAAAATAAAATAAAATAAATATTTAAGGGGGGCTCCCATACAACAAACATGATTTTTTTACCGTTTCTTGCTCGATACTAATAACGTTGCCTTATGTTGCATAGATAATGGTACGGAACCCTTCGTGCGCGAGTCCGACTCGCACTTGACCAATTTTTTATTATTATCCATACTGATATTTTAAAGCGGAAGAGTTTGTTTCTTTGTTTGAACGTGCTAATCTTAGGAACCACTGCTACCATTTGAAAAATTATTGAAGGCTGTTTGCTATATAACATCACGCTACGACCAATAGGAGCGAAGCATCAGAGAAAAATGTTGCTAAAACGGGGAATTGTTTTTAAATTTCACGCGTCTATAAAAGAAAAAAAAAAATTGAACAAAAAATCTCACTTGCAAAAGCTAGTAATAAATATAAATAAAAATTTCAGAACATCATCTGGTCCCAAGCTAAGCTTGTTTGCTTGTGTTACTGGTATCACAATATAGATAATTCGACTCAATAATTAAGTTTCATGAGAGATACTTTATAACATGATCTTTGATTACCTTAGACAAGCATGTGTAACTTTACCCGCAAATATGGCGTTTAGTATGTAATTCATGGAGAACGTAATTAATAATTCCCTAAGTGAGTTTGTGTACAACGTGATCAGTAATTCCTATAGTAAATAACAATGTATGTAAACAGGTTACGATAAATTTACCAAGTACAAACTGTATTTTAACATTAAATCTGATTAAGATTTAGTAATCTAGAAACTTACTTTGCCCTGCCTATATACCCATGCCTATATGCCATCACGCTCGTTTAGTGCGGTACAGTAGACCATAATCCCTCTCAAAATGAAGGAAGCCCGTGCCCAACAGTGGGACGTTAACGGGCTGGAGAAAAACTATATCTGTGTGTGTGTGTATGTGTTAGTTCGTATCTGTTTAGTGGTTTTAATTGGAAACCTAATAGTTTAAAAACTAAAAAACACGCAGTACTTTTTCATTATTGCATTGTCATCGGTCCTTGTTTGGTGTGCAAAATTACAGATCAATCCGACTACTGCAAGTGGGTGAAAATCACTTTCAAAGATTCCGTTACATAGATTAATACATTGATAGATACATACCGAATATATATAAGCGTGTTAAAAATGTAAGAGAAAGTGTTTACTTTTTACGAAAATGTTAACTTTTTTTAATATGTGTATGTGTATGTAAGTATAGGTTGGCGAAAGAGAAACGACAAATTTCTTTTAATGTTATAAAGCTTGGGAGTAGGTTGCTCTGGAGCAGTACATATTCTATATTGTAAAGTTATTAGCATTGTAAGTATAATTGACATTTAATTTAAAAATATTGATTTGATTAAAAGCTCTGCTGAGTTTCTTACGCCGGTTCTTCTCAGCAGATTGCGTCCTGAACCGGTGGTAGGGAAAAAAAATTGAACATGTCATAAGCACATAATTTTTCTGAAAAATTATGTCTACGTGATTAAATGATTTTTCATTTCATTTCAAAGAGGTAAACATTGTAAGTATGGAGATACAATCAATTTTTTGTTTTTTTATTTATTTTTTATCATAAAATATATATTTACACTATTAACAATTTACAATTAAAAACTAATATATAAAAACATAAATATATATATAAAAAATTAATAATTTAAATATACAATTATATTTTATGATAAAAATTAAAAACAAAAAAAATTGATTGTATCTCCATACCTATATTTTCTATGTGCACATTAATATTAATTAAAAAGATTGTAGTATGTATGTATGTAGGGGATGATCTCCAAAAGTAATGAGCAGATCGTATTTTTTTGAATATTCAAGAAACTACAGTCTTCAATTTAGTTCTATGTATATAAAATTGCAGTTAAGGCGAACGAGTTGGCGAACAAAAGACTAGTCTAATATATAAAATTCACGAGTCACAGTGTTAGTTACCGTACTCCTCCGAAACGGCTAGACCGATTCTTATGAAATTTTGTATACACATTCAGTAGGTCTGACAATCAGCTAACATCTATTTTTCAAACCTTTTTTTTTTAGTATGGCAAAACAACGTTTGCCGGATCAGCTAGTTTCATATATAATTAGACAACAAAGGCACTCGTAGTTAATAAGTCATAAATTCAAAACTTGCTAATTATTATAAACTGTAATGTAGGAATAATTACGCACCTACCCCTAATATATTTTGTACGTGTAAATTATTATCTACTCTAAGTTGCCCTTTATATATTAATTTAAAGATTATATCAGGGCAGAGGTTCCAAAGAGAATCATTAATGCTTCATTAAAAGTTATTTAGTACTGTATTTAAATAACTTTACAATTTGTTATACATACCTACGGGATTAAGGGCCTACATCAATATTATCGTATATCATCGCCGACACGTACATATTAACACAGCCAGTAGGCACAGAAAATGAGGAATTAGGGATACTTTTCCTATTTACTCAAAATCTACTAAATATATTTTAATTCTGATTTACGTGTTTCTATACATAATAGTTACCTATGTTTTTAAAGTTATTTCATTAGTTAATACGCAATAATAGACCGACAAATGAAAAAAATAAAAAATTTGAGAGGTTGTTTCGCCAAGATTTTCTATCGAGAAAACTTTTTTCAATCGCGTTTCTGAGTTTATGCGATCCTAGATCATATATTGAAAAAACATATTATTATACTTAAAAATTAGAGCTCTAGCCATTCAATCTAAAGAAACAATGAAAACTTCGTACATAGAAAAATGCACGAAGCTATTTTGGTATCCTCTTAAGGCTATAAGTAATTTTATTTATTTATTACTAGCAGTTATCATAGCATATACATATATACATATATTATAGCCAAAAAGATATAATCCAAAAATTACAATGAATTTTCTGGTTTAACCGAATTCAAAAAAGGAGAGGTTCTCAATTCTACTGTATGTTTTTTTTATGTTTGTTACCTCATAACTTTTAACTGAGCAAAGCGATTTTAATGATTCCTTTTTCCTTTGGCTTTTTTTCTTTTTTGACGCATGAAGTCACTTGCACTTTTTTATTAAATACTGAATCATTCTTAATACAAATTATAAATGCGAAAGTAACTCTGTCTGTCTGTACGCTTTCCAGCTTAAACCTCTATTAAACCTATCATTATGTTTAGCTATTTATAGAACGAAATCTTCAGTGGAAGTCAACCTTGCCCTTAACTGACTTTCTGATGCTGCTGTATTCCATTTTAGTGGTAAGAATGCACATTAAAGGGATTCCATTCACATCCTTTTAGTTTTTTGTATGATACTTAATTAAATATGTTGAGCCCAATAAATCTACGGAAAGTTTCAAATCATTGCTTTAACGTTGCGAAAAAATGGCCGTCATTCAAAGCCATATCCTCAGCTACATATTTATGAATACCTTTTTCATAGACCAATTTATTAAACGTTTTATATCCACGAGAATTTACTGTTTTCTCATAATTTATATGTAAGAAACAGTTACTTATTCCGCAAAATTTTGTTATATAATAGTCCTCTACTGCTTACTCGTCCATGTATGGTGACAGATTAACAATACAAGTATCACCACACCATATAATTTTCCTCCCAAGGATAAAGGATATCATAAGCAGACGCATAACAAACTATGAGAGATGAAAAACTCGAAATAAAACACGTCTGGTCTGCGCGGCATAGTCGAGTAAGTAAGAGAAATACCTTTCATAAATGGAAGAGCCTCGTGCCCAACAGTGAACAGTGGGAGCTTTATGGGCTGATAAGATACTAAAGGTACTAAAGCCATAAATACTAATACTTAATAATAGCAGTTAATTTCTTTATCACAACGCTATTCTTGTTACACAAACCACAATGAATATCCCATATCAAACTAAAAAGAAGAATTGTTATATGCGGGTGTTCCTAGAATACGAGCGTACTTACCTATATCGGAAAGACCAGCTGTTGCCGGCGACTTCCCCGTTTTGGCCATATTTTGCAGTGATGCTTCGCTCCTCGCTCGCCATTAGTTGCAGTGTGCTGTTATATAGTTTATAGCCTTCTTCGATAAATGTCCAACAATTAAGGATTTTTCAAATCAGACCAGTGTGCAGTTGTTCCTGAGTTTAACGCGTTCAAACAAACAAACCTTTATAATATTAGTATAGATAAGGAAACCTACTTATATTTTAGTTAAAAGACAGAAATTATCATTCTCAAATATACATAAATAAAAAAATAAAAAAAATTTAATGTAATTATTATATTTCAACAAAAGGTTTCTTCGCTAATGTCACTGTCATTTAAAGATATTAAAAATATCCTTTACGGGCGTTTTAATCTCAGATATCTTAATAAGATTAAACAAAGGGCTTTGTAGATTACGACTGTGGAATAATTTAGTTTGTAATTTATTTTAGGTACTGTTTATATTAAATTTTTTTCATATAACATTTGCGATACAAATGTGATGTTATGAAAATGAAAAAAGAAGTGCTTAAATTAATACAATTATGTTAAATGCCTAGTAAACATGACTTTAAATCCAGTAATTTTGAAGTCATAAACATTCTTAGTCAGTAGCTCATATACCCGAGTGCCTTTCCAGTCTAAATTTAATAGTTTAGAATGAGAAAAAATTAATTACGGCGAGGACGCAAAATTATGCTACGAGACGAAGTGGTTCATTGGCTAACGATTTTCAAATTCTGAACGCCTTGACAGAGAACTTACGGCAAGTGACTAAAACTTACAAAACGCGAGTTAGAACGCGCTAAATCGAGTTGGAATCGCACACGAAGGGCTCCGTAAAATAAAACTTTGGTTTTAATGGAACCTAATGAAAATAATAGAATAAGGCCACGAGAATGATGATGATAAGTATTTGTTGTTGTAGCATCAACAGATGTATAGCAGTTTATTTCTTTATTACAACGCCATTCTCATTGAACAAACCAGAATGAATATCCCATATCAAACTACAAATAAAAATGGTTATATGCGGGTGTTCCGGGAATGTGAGCGTACCTACCTATAAGACTATATATGTGAAATTTTCAGCTCTCTAGCTATCAGCGTTCCAGAGATACAGCCTGGTTACAGATGGATGGACAGCGAATTCTCAGTAATTGTGTCTCCTTTTACCTTTTGGTACGGAACCCTAAACAGTAACTATTTTCTTTCCGTCTTCACTGTCTGATATTTTTCTGCTCAAACAGTTTACACTTTAACTCTTGATTCAAAAAAGGAGAGAGCTGCTTTATTATTTTTATGACAATCGTTTGGAAAAGCTACTTTAAAGTTCTGTATAAGATTATTTTATTTAGTTTTATTGCAGCAAGTCTCTCTATTTTTAACCGACTTCAAAAAAGGAGGAGGTTCTCAATTCGTCTGTATTTTTTTTCTACGTACATCTTTACTCATTATAAAACAAAGTTGTTATTTTTGTATGTATGTCGGATTTTGATGCGGTTTCTTTTATTAGATAGAGTTGTTCAAGAGGATGTTTTTTTTTGTATAACATGTTAGGATTTGTTTTTTAAACAAATTTCACCCATATGAAGTTGTGGGCAACAGCTAGTCTTTATATATAAAAATTACATGTCATGTTGTTTGTCTGCGATGGACTCCTAAACTACTGAGCCGATTTTAAAATTTGATTTGCACACCGTGTACAATTCGACCCAACTTGAAAGATAGGATAGCTTACATTTCAATTTATAGTGGCAATTGCAAATTATTTGTATGCATATTCAGTAGGTCTGAGAATCGGCTACTATATATTTTTCATACCCCTAAGTGATAAGGGTTGTCCACCCCTAACATTCTTACGGCAAAACAACGTTTACCGGGTCAGCTTGTATTTTATAAAGATTATTCATTTTTAGGGTTCCGTACCCAAAGGGTAAAAACGGGACCCTATTACTGAGACTTCGCTGTCCGTCCGTCCGTCCGTCTGTCACCAGGCTGTATCTCAAGAACGGTGATAGCTAGAGAGTTGAAATTTTCACAGATGATGTATTTCTATTGCCGCTATAACAACAAAAATTAATACTAAAAATAAAATAAAATAAATATTTAAGGGGGGCACCCATACAACAAACATGTTTTTTTTACCATTTCTTGCTCGATACTAATAACGTTGCCTTATGTTGCATAGATAATGGTACGGAACCCTTCGTGCGCGAGTCCGACTCGCACTTGACCAATTTTTTAAATAGTTTGAACTTCTAGAGCACAGGACAAAATGCCAGCAATATTGACATTCATAACTTTTTTTTATCTACATCCGAATTTGGAGATGCTCCACATACCTTCAAGATTTGAAGGTCAAATTGTATAGCGTAATAAATTATAGCCTCGCCCTTTAACTGAATTCTATTTTGATGTGATAAACCAAGTTTAACCCAGATGCAAATTCAAGGTATGGGGTGATGTTTATAATATATGCTAATACAGGTTATGGTTTTTTTTTACTAAATTATGTCAACATTATGTTGGCTTTCATGCCAAATAGATCTGAATGTCTGACTGTCCTTTACATTTTTAGGGTTCCGTACCCAAAGGGTAAAAACGGGACCCTATTACTGAGACTTCGCTGTCCGTCCGTCCGTCCGTCCGTCCGTCCGTCCGTCTGTCACCAGGCTGTATCTCAAGAACGGTGATAGCTAGACAGTTGAAATTTTCACAGATGATGTATTTCTATTGCCGCTATAACAACAAATACTAAAAATAAAATAAAATAAATATTTAAGGGGGACTCCCATACAACAAAATTGATTTTTTTACCGTTTCTTGCTCGATACTAATAACGTTGCCTTATGTTGCATAGATAATGGTACGGAACCCTTCGTGCGCGAGTCCGACTCGCACTTGACCAATTTTTGTAATATTTTTTTCTATAAGTTTCAATAAATCATCAATACAATACAATACAATATACGTTATTGCACACCGATAATACAGAATTTTTACAATTTATATACAAACAATTAATGTACAATCGCTGTTAGCGATCTCTTCCAGACAACCTGCATGGACATGTCGATTGGATAGACAGTGTTGTGGTGTGTAAATATAAAAACAAATACATACTAATAAATGTGTATAAAGCATAGTATAAATATATATATAATATCTGTGTAAAAACTACTTAAATATAGTATAGAGAAAGTAAATATATATACGGCAATTACACATATTCGCGGTTGTAATGAAGCAGCACGGTGAACTACAATTTGACCCCAGCCTCTTGAGACAACGAAAGTCATTTTCAGTTTGTACACACACACACAATTATTTCGAACGTCTCATGCGCAAAGGTTCTATAGCTTTCTAGGACCATATCTCTATAATAAAACTAATACGGTAATAGGTATATACCCAGATACAAAACCAAAGGTGAAAAGAAAGTTATTGAGCTGGCTTTTGACATTATCCTATGATGAAACAGAAAAATTTGTTGCAATTGTAAAGTAAAATATGTGTATAAAAGAATTAAAAAAAAAAAAAAAACTATATTATTATCACATTTTATTTATTTAGGTACATAAAATATAATAAACATTCTTATAAAATAATCCTGACACACTAACACGCACACACACACACGGTCAACCACTTACGCATCTTCTCCACCCACAGCATTATTTTTCGGATCATGTAATTATTTAACAACTTGCTTTACCGTATGTCTTAATTCATCCTATTGGAGGGAGCCTGGAGTTCTGTAGTACAGGTCTCGGCCTATTTCAGACTCCAGACTCTCACAAGAGCTCATATGAATTCTATTCTTGTAATTATTGTTATGTACTATTCCTTGTGAGAAGTAAATAAAATAAAATAAGTTATAAACTCATAGTATCCTAGGCGAACAGTTGTGAAGCAGGCTGAATCAACTGGCCTAAGCTGGGAAGAGCTGGCGGCTGGACGGACGGGAAACGCCTTCTTAGAGCCCGATGTCTCTGATGAGAAACAAAATAATAACATCTTCATCAACTTTCTATATTCTTATCTGTTTACCGATTTTCTTTAAATTCACTTAGTAGGATCAAAGATCCTTTCTTGACCAATTTACTAAATCCCAAGCCAATATCAACATAATTGGAAAGTTACATTGATATCAACAAAGATCCGTAATAAAAAGAACAAAATACATTGAGGATATCACAAGTAGAGACAATATAATAGAAAAATGACGCACCCTCCTTAGGGAAGGTACTACATTATACGAGAGGACGGGCTCATTATGTAAATATAACATTAAATAACATCTTTCAATGCCTAAACTTTTAATAAAATATCCATCACATTTATTGCAGTCTTTTTATGGATGAATCACGATGACTTAGTCTTTTTCAAACAAGCCTTTTGCCGGTGACTTCGTTTGTCTAAATCCTAATTTTAACAATAGTCTATAGCACTGATGTAGAATAAAGCTTCTTAGTATTGAATTTTTCTTAAGATTGGATCACTACTTTCTACGATTTCATTTCATGCTGAAAATATTACCTCTTTATAATATTAGTGCAGATAATAAAAAAACTACATACAAACACATAGTAAACTTAAATATATAGTAGAGGAATTGGGCAGTACGAGTGCAGCCTACGATAGCTCATTTGGTTAGAGCACTGACAGTGTTCTGAGGTCGTGAATATTTCTAATTGCTTTGCTTAAAATCAGTACTAGTTTTTATTCTTTAACATCAGATGAAATACAGTAATTTCCCAAAACTAGCTATAATACATTGACAAATGTAACCTCGCGCAGAAAAAAGAACAGGAGCAATGCTCATACTCATAGTGTACGGACAGTGTCGTCTGTTTGTGTGCGTTATCTTGGCCTCTCACCGATAGGGCTGCATATTTGTCAAAAAAAACAGTGTGTGGGAATGCTCCAATTGGCTCGGCTCTTATAGCACCCACAGACCTACTGTGGAAATGGCATGCTAAGACGTGTATTCTCAATTCATTACCAAATAAACAATCAAGTACAATTTGATGTTATTCTAACATTTAATATTGTAATAGAAAGTTTGTTATTACATTTACATTAATTTCCCAACAAAGTTGAATTTGTTTTGGAAGTTACAAATATCATATGTATTTTCTTATGTATAAAATATAGTCAAAGTAATTACGAGCGACAACTTGGTAATAACAGTGATAACGATTATTTGTTCAAAAGTTAACAGACTTTTAGTAAAGACATTAAACAACTTTAATTCATCTAGGTTTATTTAATTAAATGTACGAGTATAATATAATAATATAAAGCTAAAGAATCTGTTTGTCTGCTTGTTTGAACGAGGTAATCTCAGGAACCACTGGTCTGATTTAATAAATTCTTTCAGTTTTGGATAGTGCATTTATCGAGGTAGGCTATATAGGCTATATAACATCACGCTGCGACTAATAGGAGCATCCGTGAAAAAGCAACAGCTAGTTTATACATAAAAATATTAATATACATATATGCCCAGCAGATTTACTAAAATTTATTAAAGCTAAAAAGCTAGCTAGCTTAATAATAAAATAGAGCTCTACACACGCCTACTTTAATTTAATATACATTATGCCTTTGTATAAGTAATGCTAATAACGTATAAAATTCAATAAAGTAAAAAAATAACGTTTCAAAGAATTAAAGAACAGTTTAGATCGAACTTCACTTGGTAAGTTCGTTTGGATATACGAGCATCTATATTAGTTTATGTGAAATAAGTCTATATAATAATATATATATATGCCGTTCATGTAAAAGCCATTATAATCACAATATTGTCTGTGAATAAAGTAATGCAAACACATTGTTATGATTGCAGATTGAAGCTAACAACGGAACAAAAGCTCCATTGTACTGTAGCAGACGACGATGCATTACATTATATTAAATAAATGAATGCAGCCTACTTATGTATGTCTATATATTATGACGCTTAATATAAAATGATTATTTTGTACATAGATGGGATCTTCGCAGTATGTAGATAAGAAAGATAAATAAATAAATATTCATGGACATTTCACTTTCTTTTAAGGGTACCAGAATACGGATAGAATACATAATAATACTTTTGTTTTGTAAATACATGCTTAGAAATCATAGAAAACACCCAGGCGCAGTACAAACATTTGTATGACAATTATAAACATCACACAAATGGTTGTCCCGAGCGGGAATCGAAACCGCGACGTCGTGATCGGCAGTCCGTTACATGAACCACTTGACTATGAGGCCCGTCGAAAAGATATGAAATCTGTGTGTCTGGCTATAGTTAATAGTTAACTTATGTATAAATTCATACTTGCTAAATCAGTCAGTGTCACCAACTTTCGTGCAAGAAGTTCGTTGATGGGAACCTATCAACTACATAATACTTTGTGTTATTTTCAATTTATTTATCTAACCTCACACATTTTAACAGACAAAAGCCCGCATTGTGCTGATTTTCATTTGGCAAAACCAAACAAAAAGATTGATGCATAGCAATTGTTTTTATGGTTTTAATTCCCCCAAAAATAAACGGCTTTTATAAAGCGAAATAAACGCAACAATAGGTTAAATAAATCAAATGAATAATAATAATAATAAAGGTTTATATTTGACGGGCTTCGTGGTCTAGTGCTTCATGTAACGGACTGCCATTCACGAGGTCGCGGGTTCGATTCCCACTCCGGACAATCATTGGTGTGATGTTTATAAATGTCACACAAATGTTTGTCCTGCGTCTGGGTGTTTCTATGTATTACTAGCTGGTACGGCAAACGTTGTTTGGCCATACCAAAAAAAAGTTTAAAAAAAAATTTTAAAAATATGAACTATAAACCTCACGGAGCCCGAAACCTTTCCAACGAATGCAAAACCGTGGAAATCGGTTCGTGCGTTCTGGAGTTATAGCGTCAGGAAGGAAAACCCGACTTATTTTTATATAGTAGATAAGTATGTATTTACAAAAGAAAAGTAGTATGTGTATTTTATCCGTATTCTGGTATCCACAACACAAGCATATAAGCTTAGCTTGGGACCAGAGGACGTTGTGTGAAATGTCCGTGAATATTAAAAAAAAAGTATTTACAAAGGAAAAGTAGTTTATGTAGTCTATCCGTGTTCTGAAACCCATATCACAAACATATAAGCTTAGCTTAAGACCAGAAAACGTTGTGTGAAATGTCCAAGAATATAAAAAAATGTATAAATTAAATTATGCAATCACGCTGACAAAATTAGGTTGGTGTTGAAGCAATATCAACAAAGAAGACTGTTTAATTTGAATATTTATGAAAGAGGTAAGCTTTTACACGTCGCATTTAGTATAGAACAATGATGACACCTGTAGAATTAATCTGGTGAAACTTTATCACAGAACATGCAGCTACGATAAGTAATAATAAAAGGGAAATTAATTATTGTACACAACATAGAAACAATAATTATCTATGACTTGGTTCAATATCTATAATTAATATAAATAATAAATAAATAAATATTTATGGACATTTCACACAACGTCCTCTGATCCCAAGCTAAGCTTATTATGCTTGTGTTATGGGTACCAGAATACGGATAGAATACATAAGCTACTTTTCTTTTATAAATACATACTTAACATAGTAAACACCCAGACGCAGAACAAACATTTGTATGACATTTATAAATATCACACAAATGAATGTCCGAGGCGGGAATCGAACCCGCGACCTCGTGAACGGCAGTCCCTTATATGAACCACTAGACCACGAAGCCCGTCAAATCAATATAAAACAAAGTCTAAAGTAATTTATAAATTTTGCAATTGACATGCTATGCTTTTACTTAATAAATTGAATTATGGTGGAAAACTTCAAGTCCCGCTTGCGGTAATCACTTTTTCCACCATAATTCAATTTATTAAATAAAACAAAGACGTTATTTTTGTAAGTATGTCCATATGTAAGCTTCAAAACCACACAACGGATATTGATGCGGTTTTTTTTAATTCATTAAAGAGGGTGGCTTTTTATATATTTTGTTAGGGTTTGGCTTTTAAATTCCACGCGTATGAAGCCGCAGCTAGTTTAATTAATAAAACAAACAAGCAATGCAATTATTACAACCGATCTTGTAGTAATGAACACTTTATTGTCTCTCTCTCCACTCCAGCGTGTTGGCACAGAGCTTATTTTCGAGGTTTCCGTCTCTCACAGAGCATGTTATTTGTGTACAATACCCCTTAGCTAGCTATAACAGCACCCTGGGGAAGATAAGCCCTAGAGTGGCGCAGCGTTGGGCGGCCCCCGACAAGGTGGGGCGACGATATCGTCAAGATCGCGGGGAGACATTGGATGCAGGCGGCACATGACCGCGCGTTGTGGCGTTCTATGGGGGAGGCCTACGTCCAACAGTGGACGGAGAGAGATATGATGGACGGATGGGGAGGAAATGGGGTGGTGGTGATATTTGTATTCTTAATCCATCACCTCACGGACTTAGTAGTGCAAATAAAAAGAAAAGAAATAAAAATATAAAAGGAAAAAAACATCCATAAAAGAAAAAAATATAAGATCAAAATCACATCAGAGTGTTCGCAATATAATAATAGTTACATTTATTCGTATAAAGATATGATGAAAAAATCACACAGAATATTATCTCGCAATTCACTCTGGCGTGTTCATAATTATTGTGTCAGAAATATCTCTACACTTAATGGTATAACATTCAGATATAAAGAGCAAAGATTTAATATAATGACATTTACTTATACTACAGTAATAGTGCCTTAATAACTATATGTTGCAATTATTACTACATGGATTGTGTTGTTAAAAGATGTCATTGCTCAAGAATAGAATATTTTTAAGAGTATAATGGTACATTCTGTGATCTAACTTGAAAGATGTCTTCAAATAGTTAAGTAAATAGATAGATAAAACTCTTTAATAAATAAATAAATAAATATTAATGGACATTTCACACAACGTCCTATGGTCCCAAGCTAAGCTTATATGCTTGTGTTATGGGTACTGTAGTACGGTAATGCACACAACATTACATAAAATAAATAGATATAACGATGATGTTCATGTTTTAAATAAAAAAATAGTGGTCATTATTATAGGGGTTTACGGGCCAAATCAACGTCATAAATCCTACACTGCACAATCTAAGTAAATATTATTAAATAGTTGTCGTAGTAACTAAATAGTTTTGTACTTTAGAACGAGTTAAAATAAGGCAAATAACCTAAAAGCATTAAGAGGGTACTGTACTCCTAATTTAGGTATTTGTCTTAGGTATTGCTATCCCTATTCCCGAGCACCGTGCTGAAAGGGACAAATATAGCTGAAGCAGATTTTACCTACAAATTCTTTGAAAAAAAGACGTTTCGTACTTCTCTTATTTCTTCGCGAAAGTTAACCCGATTTTGATTGTTTTTACGCTATATTATAGATGAAAAGTATATCTATGCTTGTATCACTTTCTTTTTTGGTAAAACGTTACGAAATGTGTGCGATAGACGTTGCAACTTTACCTAAAGAAAACCGAAAAAAGCGGGATTTTCGGATGGTCATATTTCTTTTAGTTATTATGTATTGAAAAAAAGAAAGTGACAGAAGCATAGATATACTCTTCATCTATAATATAGCGTAAAAACAATTAAAATCGGTTTAACTTTCGCGAAGAAAAAAGGGAAGTACGATACCCATATTTTTGTATGGAGCATAATTTGGTATCATGCCCTCTTAATCCAACAAAAAAATGAAATAAGTGCGAGAGCAATTCTCATACTCATTGTATACGGACACTGTGATCGCTTAGTACGCGCATGGTGATTTTGACCAATAAAATAACGTTATCGTGTTTGTATGCGTTACCACAGCACCCCACCAACTTGATAATATATTTGTCAAAGAAATCAGCGTGTATAAAAACTCTTGTTGGTGTAAAAATACTCTAAGTGAGGAACAGATAACCGTTATTAACATAAATTATACATTATAATTAAGTTACACATTAAAATCGGTATAATTTTTTGTAGAATAACCAAAGATTTCAAAAACACGGACCCAATACAGTTTCCTATACGCCGTATATCTCTAGTCTCTACATACTGTCGCAAACTTCGTTTAACATAAGATAAGTAAGATACCATACACCTGCACCTCTGTGTTACGAGAAACTTTACTACCGAACTCAATGTATTGAACTTTGTTGCACTGCTGTGTAGTGAAGAACTTCTTTTTCTTTTCGCCACATACATATGAGAAAGATGGCAATACATTCTTCCAGAATTTGCAATAAAATAACAGAATATTATTCTAGAACCTCCGAGAATTTTCACTGTTAGTCTTCGCCATTTTTGTTCTTGCAGTACGTTTCTGTAACGATAAGCGTTGAATCAAAATATTACCGAGCCTAATCCGTTAATACTCTAATCCATCACACAATAAACTCTCTTATATTATTAGAAAACGTAACCATTCAAATAGTTGTGTATCTTAGGATTATCTACATCATATATTTCAAATATATAATAGATAATATTATTCGTGATTGCAAATCTTACCTATACTCGTGTCTGACTTTTACCTTTTGGCATTTTAGTACTATTTTTTTATCTATATAATGGAACTAATATTTAAACTTACTAAACAAATTAAATAATTGACTGGCTGAAACAAATTGCTCTACATTTCAAGAAGTTAACAGTACGATCGACGCTGTGGCGGATAAAAGAATGAATGCCGAGCATTGGCTTTATGTTCTCCTAGTTGCAGACTCTAATGTAATCAAGACGAAGAAATAATAAGAACAGTAGATATAGCAAGAACAAAAAGAGCGCAGACTTGACATCTGATTTCAAAGATTGTTAAGTAATATTGAAGGAGTGTTACGAAGTTTTAAGTTAGTTTAAAAACGATTAAAATTAATATAAACTAGTTTTCATGTTCACACAAGGCATAAACATACACAGTCAATCTTATAGTATACCAGTTGTTGCCCGCAACTTCGTATTCGTGGAATTTAGAAATCAAACGTTAACAAATTATACAAAATAATGTATCTATGTGACTTGACTGGTTATGTCAAATATTGTAATTTTTCACATGCCTTTCAATGACTAAATAGATGGACTATTGTAACAAATTTATGTAACACCTTTGTTAACTCTATTTTAAGTGAAATAAAGTTCATTCATTCATTCATTCAAAAAAACACAATGCTATTGAACCATTTGACCACTTCATACATCCCTCATGATATGGCCGAACGTCAACGCGACGGGGGGACCTAATGTTCCCTAGTCTGGCCGGGCCCCGGTTAGCGGAGCCACCTCTCGCCGGGTCGGCTAGACTCAAGGCACCATCATGGCAGATCATAGCCCGGCAGGGCACAAAGGCGAAGAAAAAAAAATGATATGGGCCATGGCTTTGTCTATAATTTGGAATTTAGGGTATTCTGACTATCTTCAAGCCGAGAGTCCTAACGCAAAGGCCCAAGGTTACCCTGCAATCGACTGGCGAAGCGATGTTAAAAACCTCCTTACCTCACACCTCTTACAAAGTAACTGCGTTGTATGAGATTGAGCATATATTCACAAAAAAAAATTGATAGGATCTGTGACCTTAAATTAGAAGTTTTTTTTAATATTGATATAGCTCCGTACCTACAATTGCATACAATTAAAAAAAAAACATACAGACGAATTGAGGACCTCCTCCTTTTATGAAGCCGGTTAATAAGAAATAGACGCGAATGAAACTAAAGGTATGATCTGGCCTACGTGCGAAACCTTAAAAAAAATGACTAGAATTTAAGCGTAAGGAAAGCAGATATTATGCCATTACCTTAAAAAACTTAATACAAGTCTTAAAATATCACGTAAAAACGACTTACGATGTCATAATAGAGGGTAAGATTGAAGGAAATATAATTTTGAATGCGTGGTCGGGGCCGACAAGGGACTGAGGCGTAGTAAAGTAATCTATCAACACCAACCCTCCGGATTTAATAATTTAGTAATAGACAACAATGAAAATATATTTACGATTCAAAATGAAAGCTGTCGTTTAAAGTAAGCCAGTACGTCAATTTTAATAAAAAATACTTGCTATAATTATTGAAGCACAGATTTACGAAATAGTGGATACGTATTTAATCTTGAAGACACGTAACTTGAAACTGGCTATGTACTGCTGGACATAGCCTCTCCATAGAACGCCACAACGCGCGGTCCTGCGCTATCTGCATCTATATAAGCACTATAATATTAGTAGATACTAACGATATCCATAAATAAAATGCATAGTCTGGGTGTTTACTATGTATAATAAGTATGTATTTACAAAAGAAAAGTAGTTTATGTATTCTATCCGTATTCTGGTACCCATAACACAAGCATAATAGCTTGGGACCAGAGGAAGTTGTGTGAAATGTCCAAAAATATTTATTATTATTATTATTTATTTTTTTATTTATATTTATCTCGGCTGACCGGTAAAACTTACTTATTATTATTTGTATCTCACTCTGAATTCTAATAGTCACGGGTTATTTCTATTATAAGAAATACCCGGTCCTTTGTAAGGCTTACATGGGGACATGGATCCAACATGCAGAGGCCCTTTGAGAATTTTAATGAATAAATAAATGTGGTGGGACACCTACCACCGACACTCCACACCTGCACTATAGAAGTGGAGTCATGCAATGCCAGTGGTAGCTGTAGATCTATTGCAAAATAATGTAGAGAAACTAACTGGTTTATTATGAGGGGGTGTTTGATGGACTGGTTATATAAACTATTGCAAATAATAATACGGACGCCTGCCTTCAATACTGATAGTTGTTGAACCGTGGCAGACGGTGACTCGCCGACTCACTAGATGGGCCCCCACATAGCCGCCAGACAAGGCAGCAGGGAGCAACACCGGTGTGAGCGGCTTGGGGTGTAGAGCGGTGCGGCACCGGTTTCACCATCGCGGGCCGAGACCCGGAGCGGCTTTCCCCGTAATTACGCCCTTGAAATTGACACTTCCACCCCCGAGCATATAGCTCTGGCGACCCCACTCTGTTCGGCCGGCGAAGGCATGACAGAGGCGAGAGTCCAGGCACTCTCGGTTTCCAGTTCGACCAGCCAACAAATGCAAGCCGAAGGCGAGGCCACGACCGACTCTTAGGGGCACTCGGGACCGCAGTGTCGCCACTCACATTCAGCTCGCCACAAGCCTGCGGTCTGTAGGCTTTCCCTAAGTCCTGTGGTACATTTTTTGTTTATACCACAAGATTTAAAAGCAAATGTCTGAACTTATTCTTAAAGAATACTGTTTTTTTCAACGCAACGAATTCACGTAACATTTTTATATAATTGGTATCTATAAATAACTCCATTCTTCATTTCTGTTTGTGTGTTTTTAAGATGTTAGAGCATCTTTGTAATACAATAACACGTAGTTAACTTAATAAATTAAGACTTAAGATAAGACTTGTGGTTTGATCTAATTTTCTTATACCTTTACTTGATTTGCGAAGAGATATGTGATGCAAATAGCTACATAGCCATATCGAGCGTTGTGGCTTTCTTTTAGGGACAGGTCTAATCTCCCAAAGTGGAGAAGGCCCGTGCTCAACAGTAGGACGTAAATGACCTGGAGAGAGAGAACGTCAAATGGACTGCAAAAAGTTCATGAATTGGTTGGTTGATTATCTAAGGACATAAAACTTCAAGTTCACATAATCGTAATTTGGTCCAAGTGTTATGTACTAATTACAGTTCATTTTACATGATACAATCTTTGTTAAGATTTTTTTTTTTTTTTTAATTTTATTTAAAAGGCTTGGTCGCTTTGCGACTATATCGCCCTATCAGTACAAATTCTTAGAGTACCTTAGCTAAGTGAATAATGTGTAGTTACATGAAAATACAAAAAACTAATGTTTTCCTATTAAGGTTCGTGGCCTCAATCCAAGGTACCTGAGAGATGCGGGAATGAATTGTATGGTACCAAATACCTTTATGTTTTGATATTTCGTCAAAATACTGCTGCCACATTTTAATGTAGTCTTCTACTACAAGGTTAATATAATCCGAATGCAAAGGAATGATATTTAATGGAACACCATCAACACATGCACGTTTTGCCAGTACATCTACAAAATCATTTTCTTTTATATTCACATGTGATGGAATCCATTGAAGAACTATTTCTTTATTGTTATTTTGAAAAGTAAGTATCGATTTCAATATTTGATATGCCACCGGAATAATCTTTGTTAAGATGTTATAGAGAAAATTTCTAAGTTACTCAGCGTAGGCTGCTTGCCACAAAGTTAATGCTAATGCAGGGAGCATAATAAAGCATTTGTAGCGTTATCAGTGTGGTACGAGTTTACGAGCAACACGAGGTCACTACGTTCCATTTGCGTTTTTTCGCTAGAATACAAAAAAAACGGGTAAATAAGTAATATTTGACAATATTATGTTATGATTCTTTAAATAAAACTACTTTTTACGGATTTAGATCCGTAAAAAGTAGTTTTATTTAAACAGATGAGTCGCGCAAGTGTTAGAAAATATTATGATTCTTTGTTTTTCTGAAACTATACTGTTTTCTAACCTGCGACGGTATAATCAAGTGTCGAAGCTTTGGGCTATGGACATTAACAGAAAACTTGACAGAATACAAGGACCCACGACCTCGGAATACCGTTCCGTAGCTCTTCCAACTGAGCTTATTGCGGTCGTGCCTTTCAGCAATCAATTATGTCCCGCTTGCGGTAATCACTTTTTCCACCATATTTTTTTTTTAATAATAATTCATGGACATTTCACACAACGTCCTCTGGTCCCAAGCTAAGCTTATTATGCTTGTGTTATGGTTACTAGAATACGGATAGACTACATATACTACTTTTCTTTTGTAAATACATACTTATAATACATAGAAACACCCAGACGCAGTACAAACATTTGTATAACAATTAGAAAAATCACACACAAATGATTGTCCCGAGCGGGAATCGAACCCGCGACCTCTTGATCGGCAGTCCACTACATGAACCACTCGACCACGAGGCTCGTCGAAAGTCGAAAAAAAAAAATTCTATGTATTATGTAAAAAGCATAGCATGTCAATTGCTAAATTAATAAATTTCTTTAGAATACAAGGATTTAAATAACTGCCTACATATTAGTAAAACATTGTCATGTATCTATAATAATATACTTAATATTATAAAGCTGAAAAGTTTGTTTGTTTGAACGCGCTAATCTCAGGAACCACTGGTCCGATTTGAAAAATTCATTTAGTGTTGAATAGTAAATTTATCGTGGTAGGCTATAGGCTATATAACATCACGCTGTGACTAACAGGAGCGAAGCAGTAGTGAAAAATATAAATATAAAAAATATATAAATTCTACGCGTACGGAGTCGCGGGCAACAGCTATTAAGAATATAAGTGCAATCACTCCGCTCTCATGGATGCTGTAGGAGCCAGATAAGTTAAATAACATCAACTGGGAAATACGAGTCCTCGAAACTAAATCCTATGCCAACAAGCCGGAAAAAATGCAAGATATGAAGCAATTGACGGGCCTCGTGGTCTAGTGGTTCATATAACGGACTGCCGATTACGAGGCCTCGGGTTCGATTCCCGGTCAGGACAAATATTTGTGTGATGTTTTTAATTGTCATACAAATGTTTGTACTGCGTCTGGGTGTTTACTATGTATTATAAGTATGTATTTACAAAAGAAAAGTAGTATATGTATTATATCCGTATTCTGGTACCCATAACACAAGCATATAAAGCTTAGCTTGGGACCAGAGGACGTTGTGTGAAATGTCCATGAATATTTATTATTTATTTATTTATTTATTATTAATTAGATATTGTTCAATTTATGTAAATATTTCATGGCAACCATTATGTACAGTTCTTCAAATGTGTACGAATGCGCATACTTGTACTCGTATATAAAGTTTTATCCAATTTATAAAGTCTTTATATTGTATACAAAACTACGATCGTCCGATATGTCCGTATATAGTCGCGTTTTATATTTTTGTTAATATTTTTAATTTTCTTTTATTTTTAAATAAAAATTTATAGACATTTTAATCAGTGTCCTATAGTAAGCGTCCCAAAGTAAGCTATATTTATTTGCTTGTGTTATGGGTACCAGATACGGATATACTACATAAACTACTTTTTGTTTAAGAATCCATTCTTTTAATACATAGCAAACACCCAGACGCAAATATTCGCATGATATATAGTAACATCACACAAAGAATTGTCCCATGCGGGGATTGACCCCGCGACTTTGTGAACGGCAGTCCGTTACATGAACCACTAGATCACGAGGCCCGTCAAATTATTATTATACTAGCTGTTGCCCGCGACTTCAAACGCGGGAAGGAAAGGATAAGGATTTTTAGAACGAAAAGCAAACACAAATATTTATCTTAAATTTTATTTTATGAACTTGTAAATTAAAATCGTTATTTTGTTTTACTCCTCTTCTACGATATAATTGATGAAAAAAAATACGTAACGATACCTACGATAAACAGAATTATTCGACATTTGGACCTTGGAAATACAAATCATGGACATGGACCATGGTATGAGACTAACACCCCGAGCCTCACCATGAATGACCTGGCAAGGGGAAGAGTGGGGCAATAACTAACTATATACGCTGATGAAAACGCGGACAATACCTAGCTTATAAATTCGGGTGTAAAGCAAAGACTTTCCTTTATATTCGCAAGATTATGCGAACGAAGGTTGAAAACTTATTTCACTTTGCTTATCTCAATTCTTTGGTTTTACTCTTTGTTTTATCTCCATTTTGTGGTGTTTATAGCTCTGCATAAATTTTAATAATTTACGTGAGGTGTTTGTTTTATTTTAGCTTGAGGCTTAATTTTAGTAACACAAAATACGAGTTAAAATGATTTATGATATTTGGTACTGATTCTATGTCCACAACTAAACTTAACTAGTTTGATTTCTTTGGATTTTCTTCAACTGGATACTTTGTTTTCTTGTATATATGTATTTATAGAGTTTTAATTGTGTATGTATATCTTTATTTATATGTGTATGTATTGTTTATGTATTATATTATTGTATGTAAGTATATCAGTAGTTGTTAGGATGTGCACCACAAGTAGCCCTCTCCAAAGCAATCATATCCACCCAAAGGTTGTCTGGAAGAGATCGCAATCTGCGATAAGACCGCCTATTGTACTTACTTACTATGTTCTTGTAATCCTTAAACTTCTGTATAACTTTATGTTGTGCAATAAAGAGTATTCTATTCTAACTAAAAAATTAAAACAACTATGATATATTTTGATTAAACGGCTATTTTGTTGTGTACATTTTTATTGATTTAAATTGTTAGTCTATAATACACAGATTTTCTAATAAAAACGTTTTGTTGACATTGCCAAATTGTGTTATTGACACTATCAATTTTCATTTTTTAATTAAGTTTAGTTGAGCACGTAGAATTGGTACAAATGTCTGTGTTATAATAAAATATATACTAAGTATAACATAACTAGACTTATAACTAACTAGCTGTTGCCAGCGACTTCGTACGCGTGAAATTTAGGAATCAATCCTTATCAAACAGCAGTTTACTCTTCTGCTCAATAGATGGCGTTGTACGTTTTTTTAAATCGCGCTATCGTTTCGTTCCACACATTAACACTTAAGATCGTCAAATTTTTTACAACACTTATTATTTACTAATTAATAATTAGTAAGGATAAGGATTGTTAGAGAAAATCTAATTCTTATTCTTTATTGCACATGCACACTTAAAATACACTTTCAAAGTTAGAAATTAAGTAAATCTAATGTACACAGGCGAGCTATTGAATTTTCTTTCAGCAAACCTTATAATTACGTGATTTGAGGAAGGTGGGCACATAATGTACCTACAACAATTTATAAATACAAAACAAAAACTACTTAATAACAGGTAAATACTAATTTTCTATGTATAATGCGTGTAAAACGTCTGACTGATTGATTAACGAAGGTTTAAAATTATAAGGATTAGAAACTTGAAATTTTGCACAGCGGTTTCTTTTTTACCGCTTTGGAGCCTTATGAAAAGATATTTGAAAATTTATCCACAGAGGATGTAAAACAGGGGTGCATCACCTATTTACTATATTGCAAATAAGTGAAAAAAAATGTACAAGTACATATGTTAATGCTTTTTATAATAGAAGTATGCAAATAAATGTGTTTTGTATATATTATTGTAAATACTTATTATATAGTTTTGTATACATATTGTAAATACTATTAGATTAATATTAAAATTAATATCAAATTAACATTTTACGACTGGCCGTTGCCTGCTATATGGGAACACGTGGAATTTAAAATAAAAAAAGTCTTAACAAATAGATATGTGTAAGATTTATCTAAAATCTCTTATCCTCTTTAAATTATTTTGTCACGTTACCGCAAATGGTAATTTTATGAATAGCTATACTATCTAGAAATCACGACGCACTAAATAGCACCTCAATTTCTTATGTAAGTACTAAGTCGGAAAATATCCTTATCCTTACTTATTATAAAACAAAGTCGTTATATTTATATATATGTCACTATGTGAGCTTAAATCTTCAAAACTATGGTACGGATTTTGATGCGTTATTTTTTTATAGATAGAGTTTTTTAAGACGATGGCTTTTTGTATAATTTGTTAAGGGCCTACATCAATATTATCGTCGACATGTACATATTAACATAGCTAGTAGGTATATAAAATGAAGAATTAGGGATATTTTTTTGTTTACTCAAAGTCTACTAAATATATTTTAATTCTGATTTACGTGTTTCTATATATAATAGAATATTGACTTTAGTGAACTATACATAAGGCATTAAGGGCCTACATCAATATTATCGTATATCATCGCCGACACGTACATATTAACACAGCCAGTAGGCACAGAAAATGAAGAATTAGGGATACTTTTCCTATTTACTCAAAATCTACTAAATACATTTTAATTCTGATCCACGTGTTTCTATACTTATGTATAGAAACACGTGGATCAGAATTAGTTACCTATGTTTTTAAAGTTATTTCATTAGTTAATACGCGATAATAGACCGACAAATGAAAAAAATAAAAAATGAGAGAGGTTGTTTCGCTAAGATTTTCTATCGAGAAAACTTTTTTCCATCGCGTTTCTGAGTTTATGCGATCCTAGATCATTGAAAAAACATATACTTAAAAATTAGAGCTCTAGCCATTCAATCTAAAGAAACAATGAAAACTTCGTACGTAGAAAAATGCACGAAGCTATTTTGGTATCCTCTTAACGTTTGGTTTCTAAATTTCACGCATACGAAGGTGCGGACCGCACAACAGTTACTATTACATATAGAACAGAATGATTAATGATTGGTAAACGGCGCCATCGTGATCAATCTCCTATCCTTGTCGGAATCTATACTGAATGTAGAATACCTCGAATTTTCTTTATACTCAACAATATTAAATGAATTAAATTATGGTGGAAAAAGTGATCACCGCAAGCGGGACTTGAACCCACGACCTCGGAATGCCGTTCCGTAGCTCTGTCAACTGAGCTTATTGCGGTCGTGCTAACAGTAACCAAATAGACCACCACAATCGTCACCAAATTGAGTTTACATCGTATTTTGACGTACAACGCCATCTATCGAGAATGTTTTGCAACGATCTCGACCAGCCACCTAGTAATCTTTACAGAATACAATTGGGCTTAAAATAATGACGCGACTTTTATTACTAAATTTGATTTATTGAGTAAAAGCATAGCAAGTCAATTGCAAAATTAATAAATTACTTTAATAATAAATTAATCAAGATGTAACTTTTAATTAAATAGCTCTATACTTGATGATAGCCTTAGACGACATTATGCTTTGAATATCCTCCTCTCCTCTCCAGCCCATTTATGTCCCACTGTTGGGCACGGGCTTCCTCCACTTTGGAGGGATTATGGTCTACTGTGCCGCGCTGACCAGGCGTGTTGGGTTTATTTCGAGTTTTCCGTCTCTCACAGAAGATGTAATCTGTGTGCAATATACCTTAGCTGACTTTTACAGCACCCTTTTGAGGAGATGAGTTGGTGACACTTGTATTCTTAATCCTCCACACGAAGGGTTTTGAATATATTATGATAAAATTGGTATGGCATAAAAAATGGTATGAAGAAAAGTCCTAGAGTGGCGGCCACGTACCGGACGACGCAGCGTCGGGCAGCTCCCGACAAGGTAGAGCGACGATATCGTCAAGGTCGCGGGGAGGCATTGGATGCAAACGGCACAAGACAGTGTGTTGTAGCGTTCTATGAGTGAGACCTATGTCCGACAGTGGACGAAGAGAGGCTAATATATGAATGGTATTAACCCTTCTTGCACGAGTTAAACTTGTACTTGGCCGAGTTTTTAGACTTTGTTTGCTTTATTACCGTTGCTATACAACATTCCATAAATGACCAGAATGTCATACATAAATTACTAAGTTTTAAATTACATTATGTATGATCAGACGAGAAGTATTATTATTAGTTGTGGCTCATAAACATGTATATTGGAAATGTTTCCAGTTGCTCTACGCTTGTTATAATGAAACTATGTAGTTAGTGTATTAGTTCAGTTCCCTTTGAAGATATTGATGCTATGGAATTTTGATCAGTAAGTATGGTACAACCTAATCTGTATAGATTAAACGAACAACTCGTTAGATTTTTAATATTTGTATTAATATTATAAATCTAAGGAGTTTGTTTGTTTGAACGCGCTATTCTCAGGAATCAAAGTTACGATTAAAAAATTTTTTTCATATGTTGTGTTGGATAGTCCATTTATCAAGGAAGGCTAATAGAAGGGATTGTCACGAAAAAATCATAACTTAATGTTCATATATTTAGATCCAGTGCCTTTATTTTAGAACCTGGCTGTAATTAACTTGCATCATCAGTGATTTGATAGACGAAAAAAAATAAAACTTAAAACATGAACGGGACTTGAACCCACGACCTCGGAATACCGTTCCGTTGCTCTCCCATCTGAGCTATCATGGTTCCCAGACATGTTTTCCAAATCTTCCACTACAATTTTCTCAATGTGAGTTAAACATCGCATCTATGTTTTAGCACAACGCCATCTATTGAGCGGTTTGCATAAACGATCGATTGTTCGAGTTGGTGCGGTATTCCGAGATAGTGGGTTTAAGTCCCGCTCATGGTTATCATTTTTTCCACTAAAATTTAGTTTATTTAGTAAAAAGAATAGCAAGATAATTGCAAAAATTATCAAATTAATGTAAAACTTAAAACACTTTAGTATGGACTCATGGACATCGTATTACCTATTACCACAGATATCTATGCTTATTACATTGTCATTGGTCCATATGTCAACATATATGTGTGTAAGGTTCACAATTGCAAGTTGGTGCGAATCACATTTAAAATTCCGTTACGTGGATTGATACATAGACACGTAGATAAATTGGTAGATAGATAACAACGAAACTAATAAAACCATGTCGAAATAGATATATACGATAAAATCTATTTAAAATCAGTTTTATTTTATCAAGATAATATTACGAGCCTTGTGGTTGGGTGGTTCATGTACCGGATCTCCCGATCACGAGGTCGCGGGTTCGATTCCCGCTCAGGACAATAATTTGTGTGATATTAATAATTGTCATACAAATGTTTGTTCTGCGTCTGACTGTTTCTATGTATGTATATGTATGAATCTATAAGTATGAATTTACAAAAAGAAAAGTAGTTTATTTATTCTATCCGTATTCTGGTACCCATAACGCAAGCATTTAAGCTTACCTTAGGACCAGAGAACGTTGTGTGAAATATCAATGAATATTTATTATTTAGTTATTAAACCATATTCACAAATTAAATATTTTTTCTGCACTTAATTATTATCCTACTTACAACAGAAAATACAAATCATATCACAGGGGCATTTGACACATTATATTTCGGTTACCCCTCTGTGCCATAACAGGAGAAAACCCTACAATAATATTACAACAAATGTACGTATCTATACTAATATTAAAAAGCTGAAGAGTTTGTATGTTTATTTGAACGCGCTAATCTCAGGAACTACTGGTTTGAATAAAAAAAAATATTTTTGTGTCGGATTGTCCATTTATTCAGAAAGGCTATATAAAATCACGCTACGACCAATTTATTGACAAAGGCTAAATAACATCAAGCTGCGACCAATAGGAGCGACGCAATAAAATATTGCAAAGACGGGAAAAATTTTCTAAATTTCAAGCGTACCTACGTAGCCGCGACAACAGCTAGTAAATATTAGACATCTATTGTCTATAAATATCGAACACAGCAACAAATAAATAAACAGAGAGAGGTGCCTACACGATATACTCATTTACCTAACGTATATACAAAGTTTTGCTGTTCACAGATTCTGATTTTATCTTACCAAAAGGAAATTGAACCAGGCTCCAACCAACAATATTAGATGATTTTTGCTTATATCTATATATCTGTTGTCGCAATTTAAAAAACTTAAGAGGCACCTTGTGGGCCAGTAGGGTGGTTACTGCTTCTACAACAGCCCTCGAATTTAGATTGCACAGCCACTTAATATGGACTGCAGTCATTTGCCCAACCCTAACTATAAAATCAAATCAATAAAATAAATAATTAAATATTCATGGACATTTCACACAACGTCCTCTGGTACCAAGCTAACCTTATGCTTGTGTTATAGGTACCAGAATACGGATGAAATACATAAACTACTTTTCGTTTGTAATATATACTTACTATTAAATCATTTATTGTCATAAACAGATTGAACACAAAAGAAATAGATTCACCTGGTTCCAGTGCTAATCATAACTGTGTTACAAGAACTATTATTAACTATAGTTACTAGATTAGTATTGAAAACTAAATTAAAGCAACAACTTTTAAACTAAATCTGTATTTTCTATTTTTTTTTTGTAAAATGAAATAAAAAAGTACATATTCAAATTCCATTGCATGTTGAAATTCTAGTATTCCATTATTGTCACGTTCTACGTAACAAGTAAAATGAAATTATTCAAAAAAATTGCTATTTAGTATTGGGTTAGTGAACATTAATTATATTTCACAATAAATGCTAAAACTTTTTGATAAAATTTATTAAATAGTATTTATTTTTTTATTTTTGTTTCTCTCTCTCTCTCTCTACAGTCCATTAACGTCCCACTGTTGGGCACGGGCTTCCTACATTTTGGGCGGATTATGATTTACTATGCCGATCTAACCAGGCTTGTTGGCATATTGTTTATTTTCGAGTTTTTCATCACTCATAGAGAACGTTATTTGTGTTATATCCCTTAGCTGGCTTTTACAGCACCCTGGAAAGGAAAAACGGTGGTGACATGAGTATTATAATGTGTACAACACAGACAAGAGAAAGTTTAATTATCAATATTTGCAAAAAAAAATTGTTCATGAACACAGCATAAGTTAAAGGCATACTTCGGAGTCAATTTTGCCAATGAATTTACGATATAAATATCATTTCAAATGGATATAAAATTTACTTGAACGCAATTTTAACAATGATATATTTACCTTAACGTAGTTATCATTGGCATTGTGATACAATATACCATTGTAATTATTATACGTCGAAAGCTATTAAAATCAATCTTCGCCTTTTGTACAATAAAAGCTCTCCATTAAGACGATACCAAAATAGCTTCGTGCATTTTTCTATGTACGAAGTTTTCATTGTTTCTTTAGATTGAATGGCTAGAGCTCTAATTTTTAAGTATATGTTTTTTCAATATATGATCTAGGATCGCATCAACTCAGAAACGCGATTGAATAAAGTTTTCTCGATAGAAAATCTTGGCGTAACAACCTCTCAAATTTTATTTTTTTTGTTGGTCTATTATCGCGTATTAACTAATGAAATAACTTTCAAAACATAAGTAACTATTATATATAGAAACACGTAAATCAGAATTAAAATATATTTAGTAGATTTTGAGTAAATAGGAAAAAGTATCCCTAATTCTTCATGTTCTGTGCCTACTGGCTGTGTTAATATGTACGTGTCGGCGATGATATACGATAATATTGATGTAGGCCCTTAAGAGTACTCGATAAAAGAAGATTACTTTTTTCAAGGAGAGCTTTATTCATTCATTGATTGCAAAGAAGACAATAAACTTACAACCATTTCGCGAAAGTAGTTTTAGTATTACTTAGTTTACAAATTTATTACACACCATAAATATTTCATTGCTTTAGCCATTAGTTTTTAATACCTTTAACTTGCGACTATGAATACCATAGGTACATATTTAAAAAGCTTCGGAGATTTTGTTTTTAAGATAGCTAATCTATTTTAATTGGTTTTCAAATATTGCTTAGCATTTATTGTATTACCAAAGACAATAAATAATTACTTAAATTAAAGCCAAAAAAATCACGCTTAAATCTCAAAATTCCTAGTGGTTATTATTTTTGTATTGTCCTTGACAAATTTCATAGTGTGAAATTTACACATGAATGACGTATAAAGGGGCTGAATATTGCGTTTCATACTGATTAATACATTTAAACGAAACTTAAAAAAACGATGCCATAAATAAGTTTTATATGCTTTAAACATAGCTAAGCAAAAACATTGAATCTCAAGGCAAATCATTGCGGTGCCGCGATGATTCGAAAACTTTTGAAAGTAATCTACCTAATTCTGTTAAGTATTCTATTAGTTCAAATTACTGTTGTGGAAAAATACGAAGAAAGCTTTCTTGCTTGCCATTATAATCCAAAGTTGATGAGACTCGCCATAATCCAATCACTTTCTTTGGCCGTCTATTTTTACTTACAGTTAATCTATCAACAGTAACAATCATCCTTTAGATAGCTATCATTTGTCAGTCTTTTTGTTTTCAGTATTTAGGCTTTGATAAATTGTAGGTTATAAAAGCGTAAATTTATTTTAAGTAATTCTTATATTGTATACTAGCTGTTGCCCGCTACTTCGTACGCATAGAATTTATAATTTTTTCCCCGTGATTGCAACATTTTCCACTGATGATTCGCTCCTATTGGTCGCAGCGTGATGTTATATAGCCCGTAGCCTTCCTCCATAAATGTATTATCCAACACGGAAACAAATTTTCAAATCGGACCAGTGGTTCCTGAGATTAACGCGTACAAACAAACAAACTATTTTGCTTTATAATTTTAGTATAAGTAGATAAAATACAGCCAAATTAAAACAATCGTTTTTGTTACGTCTTTATACTCGTATACCTTTACTATAAAACTATCTAAAGAACCATTTTCATGTGTAACTTAAAATTATAATATGCCGCAATCCCACGTAATAGTTACAGAGATAACAAACATGAAGAAACATCAAATTCTTTAATTTACATAGTTACGCCCTTTATGTTATCTAACATACAAACAAAGCAATATTTTTTCCAGATAGCAATAACATTTTGCAAAAGTCTTTTCAAGTTATCGGCTGTGATGTCACTACGACTAGCGACTATTGGAATTATATTTACTGATATGAAATCTATGACCACCATCCCAAATAGGAAAAATATTTTAAGAAAAAAATTGAGATAGTCGCACAAAAATATTTTTTCATCTATTTTTCAGCAACCTAAACTATAAAAAAGGGCTACAAAGTTAATATTTTTCGTCGCATAGGCCATGTTTTTTTTAGTAGGCATGAAATTAATTTATGTAATATAAGAATATTATAATATCGCTTGCCTTCAATGGCTCCCCACGACTTCATCGACCAACCGAATCAAGTCATTGGATGCAAGGGTCACAAGACCACGTTTGTGGCCTTCTATGGGGGAAGCTCATTTCCAACAGTAGATGGAGAAAGATTGGTAGACGGATGAATGGATATTGTAATAAAGAATGTAATATTTTCTAACACTTGCGCGACTCATTTATTTAAATAAAACTACTTTTTACAGATTTAGAGACGTGTATTTGTTTTAAATTTTTTATCACCCGTGACTATGATGGCTGCAAAGTCTCCGAAACGTCGGGCTAAAAAATAAAACAAAACACGCGCCTAAATCCGTAAAATGTAGTTTTATTTAATAAATATTTGTTAGTTCAGTTTTTCATTGTATTAGAGTAGAAAATTCCATAAAGTTCAGTTAAGTTAAAAAAAACTAGCTGTTGCTCGCGAGTCTGTCCGTGCGGAATTTGGAAAAATTTTTTTTCGCAATAAAAGGTAGCCTGTGTACTTTCTCAGGGTCTAAAGATTGTTTGTGCCAAATTTCATCAAAATCGATTGAGAGGTTTAAGCGGGAAAGTGTAACAGACAGACAGACAGAGTTACTTTCACATTTATTATATTAGTAGGATAAATAAAAGTGACAGAGTGATAACATAATGTTAAACACTTATTAAAATTTATTAGTTTTGTAAAAGTAAAATGCTGAGAAATAAGTTGTAGATACTCGTATAGTAAGTAGTACGTAGTATGGAAATTTATTGCCAAGGATTCCTTTACTATGAACATATTGACGGGCCAGATTTCCCTTGAGAGACGTGTTCCTTTTATCCAATTTCTATTTAAAGTGTTATCTTAATTTCTCAATTTATATATATACGGGCACTGTAAGTAGGTATGTAGTTATATTTATTCTTATTAGACAGTATTTCCACAAATCGAATAGGCACTTCTAGAACCTTAATAAATGCATAACGAAATTTATACCTACAAACTTGCCATAATAAGTAGATAATGAAACATAAGTTTTGTTTATGTAAACTGCATAAACCAAACTTTTAGTTAAGTTAGAAAAGTGTGTGTGTGTGTGTGTGTGTGTGTGTGTGTGTGTGTGTGTGCGCGCTAGCTTGTGCGTGTGCGTGTGTGTAGTTATCCTACATTTGTAACTCAGAGTGACGGTTTCTTACAAAGTTTGGTCGGCCTTGGTTTCAGACGGTGCGCGGTGTGCGCGCGCATCATAAAACATTACTCTCAACATTTTTTTCCAAACGTGGCAGAAACAGTTAAACTTCGAAATTTTGCCGTTTTGATAAATCATCATCATCATAACATAACGTCTTGTTCCCATAGAGGGTAGGCAGAGACTATAGAGCGCCATCTGCTACTATCCAAACATACTTCCTTGGCTTCATCCATACTTATACATCTGGTCATACATGCCCGACGGTTGTAAGTAGGTACTACGCACTTGCCTCTTTTGGAGTATACCGGGCACAATAAAGACCTTTCAAATTCTTTTATTTTCGCAAGCAGGATCTCGAACTTTTTTGATTTGTAGTCTAGTTTCATTAGAACTACTAGAAAAACTTAAACAAGAAATGGATAATAGTGCTAGTGTAACTTTGTTTATTTGATAATATCAAAACACAAAGAGATGTCGCATTTCTCCTATAACAAACAACGAAATGTCTCATTTAACTCTCAACTGAAGTAGTTACTTGGCTTTGTACTAAGTAACTTGAAACTTTGAAGTAAACTAACAGCTACAAATAATAACAGCTACTCACACTTCATTATTCTCGTGTATAGAAGCTAAATTAATATTAAGAAAATAAAACCATAAGAACTTTTTTAAGTGACTTGAATTTGATACCAGGGAATTTTATCTTGGTGTAACTGCTACATAATATATTTCATTTGGCGACCAAATTGTAAAATAGGTTATAGTTCATTCTTAGTTTATTTGCGTTACAAAAAAAGACGTGTGGCACTCGGGGACTGTTGCGGTAAAGCCAGCCGTCTGTCCGTCTTTCCGCCTGTGCGTCTGTCCGTCCGTCCGTCCGTCGGTGTCAGGTTATTGTCGTTACAGAATTTCTGGATTCGGTCTCCACGCTCAAGGCCCGCGATAGAAGCTATGCAATAGATTAAAATCGTAAACACAAAATTTTGTCACTGTTATAACAAAGACAGAAATTGTATCTACTATTTTTAGATTGATGTATGTATTGAATAAATCAAATTATAGTGGAAAAAAATGATCACCATACGCGAGACCTATTAAGTAAAGGCATAGCAAGTCAATTGCAAAAATTTATAAATTAGTAAGATAAGATAAGAATTCTTAATTTTTATCTTTGTTATTAGTAGAGACAATTAGTTAAAAAAATTATATTATGTTGAATTGCAACAAAGATGCATAAAGTTAAGACGATACCAAAATAGCTTCGTGCATTTTTCTATGTACGAAGTTTTCATTGTTTCTTTAGATTGAATGGCTAGAGCTCTAATTTTTAAGTATATGTTTTTTCAATATATGATCTAGGATCGCATCAACTCAGAAACGCGATTGAAAAAAGTTTTCTCGATAGAAAATCTTGGCGAAACAACCTCTCAATTTTTTTTTTTTTTTCATTTGTCGGTCTATTATCGCGTATTAACTAATGAAATAACTTTAAAAACATAAGTTACTATTATGTATAGAAACACGTGGATCAGAATTAAAATATATTTAGTAGATTTTGAGTAAATAGGAAAAGTATCCCTAATTCTTCATTTTCTGTGCCTACTGGCTGTGTTAATATGTACGTGTCGGCGATGATATACGATAATATTGATGTAGGCCCTTAATATCTCCTATACTATACCACACAGTTGAATTATGAAAAAGAGTTATTGATAATTAGAATATGATACGAATATACCTCTTATAGGAATATTAATTAACATTTCCACGAAGTAAGTTAGGAATGAAGTTGTATGGTTGCAAACATTTCAAAAATATACTGCATTATTATGTGGTATTTTACGATATTTTCACACATCGTTGTTTTTCTCTCGGCAACTCTCTCATATAGTTTCAGTTATTACATTGCTGTGAAATTATTTATGATCAAATATATTCCCCGGTAACTCTACATTTTCTTTTGACGCTTCCAATATTTGCCACACAGAAACTACGGCTTATTTTTTATTTTGTTCATCTGTAGCTACTTAGTATATAGTGAAAGCCCTTTTTTAGTATCTTTTGGTAGAAAAAGAGTAAAACTATGGGCACTTAATTTTTGTAAGAAATCCTTGCTAGTATTGTAATAAAAATTGGTCAAGTGCGAGTCGGACTCGCGCACGAAGGGTTCCGTACCATTATCTATGCAACATAAGGCAACGTTATTAGTATCGAGCAAGAAACGTTAAAAAAATCATGTTTGTTGTATGGGAGCCCCCCTTAAATATTTATTTTATTTTATTTTTAGTATTTGTTGTTATAGCGGCAATAGAAATACATCATCTGTGAAAATTTCAACTGTCTAGCTATCACCGTTCTTGAGATACAGCCTGGTGACAGACGGACGGACGGACGGACAGCGAAGTCTCAGTAATAGGGTCCCGTTTTTACCCTTTGGGTACGGAACCCTAAAAAGCATAATAATTTTGTCTGACTATCTGTCGCTCTTTAATTCCAAAACTACTAAACTGATTTGAAAAGAAATTCATTTCACAGACAGTCTAACTAATCTGTTTAGAGCTTCAATAAGTACATTCATTAAGCACAAAGTCTAACTTTGGATGTGAAAACAGGGTGTCTAGCGATTCCAAATTTCATATTAGAAAAAAGAGTCTTGGATTTTGATTAAAATTATTAATTAGGTATTACTTTTGCATTTGCCCCAAATATTAGTAAAAATTGGAAAGAAAGGAAGGAAGTATGTTTGGGATCGTAGCAGATGGTGCTCTATTCTCTCTGCCAACCCCCATAGAAAAAAGGCGTGAAGTTAAAATGATGATTAGTAAGAATTATTTGTTCATTCAGCAGTAAGTAACTATTGAAGCAATGAGAACAGATGGAAAATCTGTGAAAAGTGTTAAATAACTGTTTATATACATTTATTCTACCCGTCCGTAGCTTTCATGAAGTTTTTACGCTTGTCAGACATAAAAAGCACGTACAGGCTGTGATCACGGCACCACGCTCCGTGAATTTAATGTATATTTATAAGGTTTTATTGATTATAGGCTTAAAATAAATTTCCTTATATTATGTATTATTGTAAAAAAAAAATATTAGATTGAATTAATGCTATTATTGGTTGTTTTAGGCGACACATGTTTACTCACTCACCCTACACATGTCGAAAATTTTATAAAACAACAAGGTTGACACTATTTCTGACAGAATATAATTATTTTTTTTAGTCTCAAAATGGTCATGGAGACACGATGGAAAGATAAAGAAAAGAAGAACTGCTTCTATTCCTTAATTCTCTAATTCGGAATTTTTACATTTTGTTTGATCGCCTTAAAATCATCTATCTAATTTCGATATCGTTAATGTTATTGTTTATTGTGATGCGATGTACGATTGGTAGATAAAAACAGTAACTGTACAAATTTTCAGATTAATATGAAGTTTTAAAAGTTATTTACAGATACATTTGAAGAAAATATGCCGTCATATACTTATCTACAAACGAAGCTAATAAAAACATTAAAAAGTAAAGATATATTTAATAATTCTCGAGTTAGCAAAAAAAATTGTACAAACAAGTCCAGAAAAATAAAAAATATATAGCACAATCACGCAAAATTATGTAGTTATACGGTTTATAAATATTTATGAAAAATGGCGACGAACTTTACTTAGGCGACATGGAAAATACGAGAACTTCTGTTAGCGATTCATGAAAAAATTCAAGTAATATACTACAGGAAAAGTAAATTTACTTACTGTGAAGAAATTTTTCATTTACGTAAATACTCGGATATAAACAGTCCATAACTACGTATCCACTATGTTAGTTGTAGTTAGTAACTACCAATTTAATATTTAAAATACATATATACACAACCGACATTTTCACATCTCCTTTTGTGTTTATGATTTTTGTAACCTATTTGATGCTTTTTAAACCAGTTTTGTTATTATTACGTTATGTGCTTAAAAATAACAACATAATTACATTTGTTTTAAAAACCTCAAATAAAGTAAAAAATATAGATTATAATAATGTATAATTTCAAAGAAAATAACCAGAAAACAGTCATCGGGTCTAAATAAAACTTTTATTCATAAAATATAGGCTTATCCCAAGCTTGCTGCATTATTTATATGTATAGGACTAGAACCGTACGATCTTTTATTATCTAGGGTCGTCATGACTAGCGCAATTTGAGATGAGAGCAAATTTTCCATGCAGGGTGAAATTTTATATGTGACGATAAAACCCATTACCTTAAAATACATTTATGACTGAATAACCTATTAATTTTCACATAATTTGTTATATTTTTGGCGAAAACGCATTGTAATGTATGTAATGGACTGCCGATCACGAGGTCGCGGGTTTGATTCCCGCTTGGGACAATCATTTGTGTGATATCCATAAATGTCATACAAATGTTTGTACTGCGTCTGGGTGTTTTCTATGTATTATAAGTATGTATTTACAAAAGAAAAGTAGTATATGTAGTCTATCCGTATTCTGGTACCCATAATACAAGCATATACTTATACTACTTTTTTTTTGTAAATACATACTTATAATACATAGAAACACCCAGACGCAGTACAAACATTTGTATGACAATTAGAAAAATCACACAAATGATTGTCCCGAGCGGGAATCGAACCCGCGACCTCTTGATCGGCAGTCCGTTACCAGAACCACTACACCACGAGGCCCGTCAAAATAAATATAGCTTACTTTGGGACCAGAGGACGTTGTGTGAAATGTCCTGAATATTTGAATTTGAATTTGTAATTAAAAGATAAAGAAAACGACATAACGTCCCAAGATGTTTTGCAGTATTTCAAGTTTTATTTCAAGTTTGTTTTGAAGTAGGTAGTTTTATTTTGAATGTTACAGAGTTTTACTTTATTAGTTTGCGTTCATTACTTACTAGCCCTCCTGAAGTATTTAAGTAATTAATATTCCTACATTCAAATATATCTGTACTTACTCGTATGATTACGTAGATTATGATTGTTACTAAACACACTCGTAACTCTATAATTCTAAATAACCTTACATTAAAATTAAATTATCATGCTTGCCTACAGTTTCAGCTTGATTGATATATTACGTAATTCACTAAAATCTGTGTTAACGATGTTTGGTTTCAAATATATCTGTGTTTTGTAATTTGAACATTGACTTTCCTGTTAGCTTCGGGCAAATTGTACATTATCGAATACATCCAATATTATCTGCTCAATGTTATTATTGTTTTCTTTCAATATTAGATACATTTTACAATAGTAGTATGTTATTTATTTTCTATTTCAGAATACAGAGATTGATTGATTCAATACGACAGTTAGAGTTGGATGTTAAATACATTGTAGGTAAATTGTATTTGTATACTAATAAAACAGAATAGGCTCCCTAAGTAATGTCTTTTTGGTTGACAGAAGAAGAATACAAGTGCCACTAGCCAACTTCTTCCCGACGGTGCTGTAAGAGCCAATTAAGGGATATAAAACTTGGCCTCCATTTTTTAGTTCGTCAGTAAAGTTATACGTGAAAAGTCGGGTCGAAACAAGGACATTACTCGTATTGGTCATCATATTTTACTTTTCCTATACAGTATTATTTACTTCAATACAATCTAAATGCTTTCATTAGTGTTGGTAAGACCTTTGGCCAGCAAACTAATAGAACTTTAAGACAATCTTTAAGCGAAGCTGTATAAGGCGTAGACTACCAGATTACAGATGTTAGAAGTAGTATAAGTTTTCTAATAAATCTGTAAAAAAAATTAGAATTTATAATGAATATGTATTCTGGACATTTCACACAGCCTCCTCTGGACACGACCTAAGCTTATTTTGCTTGTGTTACGTGTAACAATATAGTACCTACAATGTAGGTCCTACATACATATATAGAAAACACCCAAACGCAGTAGGTACACAATATCTTTGTAACAATTACAAATATCACACAATTAATTTTCCTGTGAGCAGATCAGATCTACGACCTCGTGAATGGCAGTCCCTTGTCATGAACCACCGAACCACGAGGCCTGTCGAATCGTTTGAAATTTAAATAATTTACAGGAGGAAGCTGACTGACTGAATTAGCACTGCATAGCCCAGACTTTTGCAGCTAATAACCACAGAATATAGAATAATGCTAATAACCTAAAAGTCTACATGGTAGTTTAAAGTACTTATCAGACACACCCCGCCATCTTGCAATTTAACCAGAAGCAAACATTTACAAACAAATAATAAAAAAGTATAACTATAGAAATAAAAAGAAAAAAATAATCAATCATTTAGAATTCTTGTTCTTTGTTCGCTGTAAAAATTAATTGAATTTTTGTTTACGTTTTCTAAACATTAATTTTCATAAAGACCCTTTTCAATTATATATAAACATTGGACTCCGTCAGAAATAGATTGTTATCGAAACATTCGTCGATATTATTTCCATTATAATTATTTAGGTAAATTGTTTTTATTGATGACCGTGTACGAGGGATATATAGCTATAGTTATGTTAAAAGGAAATGATGTATGAAACGTAATTAAGATATTAAATATAAATGAGATCCAGCAAATAACAAATTGAATAAAAACATTACAGGTATTTATTACTAACCTAACCATTTGTCGGCTGCGACTTCGTACGCATGAAATAGAGACCCCTTTTTTAATAATATTTTTACTGATTCTTCGCTCCTATTAGTCGCAGCGTGATGTTTTATAGACTATAGCCTTTCTAGATAAATGTGCTATCCTCTTGGATAATTCTGAGAGAATTTTTCTAATCGGTCTAGTGCAGCAGTGGTTCCCGATATAAGCTCGTTCAAACAAACAAACTCTTCAGCTTTTTTATCTACGGTCAATATATTATCCAACACTTAAAGGATTTTTCAAATCAGACAGGTGCGGTGGTTTCTGAGATTAGCGCGTTCAAATAAACAAATTCTTCAGCTTTTAGATTGAAGCGAGGCGCAAGGCCTTTCACCGCTAATGCCTTGGCTTAGCACCTAAATATTTATCAATACTCAGTAGAAAATTGTGATATGACATATCTACAAAAATACAATCAAATCCCAATTTGATTGTATTTTGAGAGACCCACCTCTTTTATGATGTTGCCTAAAAAGTTAACTAAAAGAATAGAATACTTATAGTTAAGTTCGAGACAGAAAGACGCTGAATTACGTATATAGAACTACATTCGTAGGGTCTTTTATTTTGAATGGTGGCCTTAACGAAAGTGATTTAAGATGTCCGCATTTTCTTCACGTCGATTTTCTATCCATTTCCTCTCCACTGTCTGTTTTCAATGCTAACCCTTGAAACTTTACTTGACGGAACTTTACTCACATAAAGTTTACGCCCTTTTCTTTAGTTTCTCTACAATCCTTATCCTTGGATTTGATTGATTTTCAACGTCACATAGATATTTATCAATCTTGTATTTATAACTACTAAACTTAGATTTGTTTCTAACCGTTTTATAAGTACCTATATTACTCCGCATTAACAGAAAGACATGTAATTCTTATAACTGTTCTATACAACATGCTTTGATTCCAAATTAACCTATATTACTATGCTCGTATTATAGGTAGGTACACGAAAACGTACAAATAAGTATGACCAGTATTTAACACCCATTGATAAAACATCTGGGCAAGAAACAATTTATTATTTCTCTTTTCTATTCGCTCCACTGCCACTGTTAAATAAACGATAGCCATGAGTTGAGAAGTATTGCATTTAAGAATACATTTTAAATTGAAACGAGTTAAGAGAGATACTCGTCTTGAGGGAAATCCAAAAGTAGCGTCAATGTTATTATATATTTTGTAGATAGTACGAAGTCTTGCTATGAATTTCTATGCAACTAACTATAAAGCTTATTTGTATGCAGCCACTGAGGTAGTAACTTTGTAGCTCCTTTAGTGCACAAATAAAAGAAGATACCTTTATTTTATAGCTATGAGAGTAGAATTAAAAACCGTTTAGGTATTAGACTAGCACACGAGGGTTTCGTACTTGTATTATCATAATGTATCCACAAAGAACGGTATAAGGGCAAGAGAATGATGATGATGAGTATTATTTCTTGTAGCATCTACTGACATACATGAACTGTGAAATTTTCAGCTCTCTAGCTATCACCGTGCCAGAGATTTAATTTTAATTTTTTTAGTAAATAAACCACCGATAAGTCATTATGAATAAGACCAATCTATAGCGTAGTAACAGACGGACGGACTTATAGCGAAGTCACAGTTATAGTATCCCGTTTTATCTTTTGGTTCCGTATCTTAAACAATATAAAGTCAAAGAAGTTATCACACAAATTGCTTTGCTTACGACCATGGAGGCTTCAATCCATGAAATGTTATATAGGAACTCAAAGTATACGCTATAAAATCCAAGATACAGTAATTTTATTTGTTTAAATGAATCGAGTAATTGCAACGCTCGGAAAAAGCTTACTACTCCTGCAGATTGGTATTGCGTTTCCCTTCCTTTTTCCTGTTTCTTGTCACCCTGTAGGTATTCCTTTCTAACAGCTTGGTAGTTAGCAGGCTAGTAATTGGTTCATCGTCAAAGTTGCTTATAAGAAATATAATGCATTAATTAACTATAAATTAACTATCAATTCAATTCAATATAATTCATTTTTATGTATAACATAGGTATATAAACATAGTTGGACATGTCTATGTTTTGCCTTGCAAAGGCGTACAAGTTATATGTCATTTTATACTACTAAATGAACTATTACTGCACTACTTATCTAGGAACGTGTGTAATAATTATACAAGAAATAATTGCAATTCTGATTGTAAAGGTTTATTTCAAATCATTTATACCTCTTTAATAGATTTTCCAAATTATTGACTATTTCGTTGCTCTCCCATCTGAGCTATCATCCGTCATATCATATCTTCTATCTATTCTGTGCGTCATATCGTCCCGCTCATGGTTATCATTTTTTCCACTATAATTTAGGTTATTTAGTAAAAGCATAGCAAGTCAATTGCAAGAATTCATAAATTAATATTGACTATTTGTTAATATTTACTGCAATTTTTTTTAGCGATTCTATGATTAAGGGCCTACATCAATATTATCGTATATCATCGCCGACACGTACATATTAACACAGCCAGTAGGCACAGAAAATGAAGAATTAGGGATACTTTTCCTATTTACTCAAAATCTACTAAATATATTTTAATTCTGATTTACGTGTTTCTATATATAATAGTTACTTATGTTTTTAAAGTAATAACTTTAAAAACATAAGTAACTATTATTAGTAATGTAAAAATATATTAGTATTAACTAATGAAATATCATTAGTTAATACGCGATAATAGACCGAAAAATGAAAAAAATAAGAAATGAGAGAGGTATTTTCGCTAAGATTTTCTATCGAGAAAACTTTTTTCAATCGCGTTTCTGAGTTTATGCGATCCTAGATTATATATTGAAAAAACATATACTTAAAAATTAGAGCTCTAGCCATTCAATCTAAAGAAACAATGAAAACTTCGTACCTAGAAAAATGCACGAAGCTATTTTGGTATCCTCTTAAGAACGTAATAAGTATATTATTAGATAACTAAATGAATGCTCTAAAGTAATCGATTTAATAACTGAAGAGGAAACGTGAGATAAGGTAAAGTACACCTATTGGTTAAGCTTTCTACATGAATAAATATACGGTTAAACTTTAACCAGTAAATTTAGGGTATCATTATACTCATGTAATACGTTCGTCGACTTCAAAAAGAGTATTTAAAAAAGTTAATATCTTTTTAACACAATTATTTTTGATATTTAATCTATACTATTAATAAAGAGGTAAAGTTTGTAATTGTATACATCTGTAGAGGGGTAATCTTCGACAGTAAAAGACAGCCTCCGAGAGTGATAAAATCAGTTTAGCAGCTATAATACCTATATACTTCCTCTCTCCTCTCCAGCCCATTTACGTCCCACTGTTGGGCACGGGCCTCCTCCACTTTGGAGGGTTATGGTCTACTGTGCCGCGCTGACCAGCCGTGTTGGCACAGGGTTTATTTTTAAGTTTTCCGTCTCTCACTGAGGATGTTATCTGTGTGCAATATCCCTTAGCTGACTTTCACAGCACCCTTGTGAGGAGATGGGGTGGTGACACTTGTCACCACACGGAAAATACATACTACCTATACTTAAATATATAATAAATCTGTAGAAAAATATTTTTTGTACATTGACTATATTAAAAAAAAAATCGTCAGTGGGTTAAAAGACAACCAACAGAACCTATTTTTAGCATTTTTGAAATTTTTTACTGTTTGTCTGCTTAGCTTAAATATTTATCAAATTTCTCAATTTGGTTACTTGCAACGCCATCTAGCGGCTAAAAAAAGATTCAAAAAATTGATTGGGTCGATCGAAAAACAATCGATCCACGCAGACGGAGTCGTGGGCACAGCTAGTATACTAATAATACTCTTCTTACCCTCAACAAGTCTTACGTAGAATTAAAGTGAGCCCTTTTTCGTGTTTGTTTCTCGTGTTTCTTCTCGCTAGAGCCATTTTAACATATTTTATTCATTTTTTTTTATCCATTCGCACTGCAAAGAGAGATTTTAAAATTTATAGATCTATACAATTTTATGTAACATCTGCTAAATAAACATGTTGTCTATATTAAACCATAAAAACATTCTTTTAAATGTGCTGTAGTCAGAGAGCACGTTCGGTATATACTCGTAAATGAATTCGGGGCAATGTAGTTAAACACGTGCAGTTGAGAGAAATGCAACGATGTATGAAAATATAATTTACATATCCTAGTGCAGTATGTTCGGGAAATTATATATTGTACAAACTAAAACTGAGACATTAAAGTTCTAATAATTAAATTAATAATAATTTTATGAAATTAGATTGTTTTCAAACCAAAATATTAAAATCTTGTGATAAAGTGATAGAAACTAATTTCCTCTAAAAAAGCTTCATTAATTCTTATGAAATATTCAGATTTACGAATAGGATGTAAACCAATTTTATACCTCGAAATCATAAGCAGAGACTCATAAAACAATCGTACCTCTCGTCTTCGGCAGAGAGTTCATTATCACACACTAGAACCAATGCCATCACAGACTGTATTATTCCTTCGGAGTTTTATCCCACGTACAATAAAGATGTGGAATGAACTACCTGCCGAGATTTTTCTATTGGACTACAGCATGGGGTTCTTCAAAAAAGGAGTGAAGAGATTTCTGCAAGGTCGGCGAAGAGCGAGTGATATCCCTTGTGTTACAGACGTCTGTCTCTGTAGGCTACAGTAACCGCTTACCATCATGCGGGCTGTAAGCTTGTTCGCCAACTTAGTGGTATAAAAATAAAAATCCTACCAAGAGCGAGGTAAACTCGCACACTCAGGGTTCCGTACTTAGACCGAAAAATATAAATAACTACATTCAAATTAATCAGTTAATTAAACTTAAACCAACTCACCAACTTAACTTTGTAGTTGAAATATCATAAGTTATTATCATATGTTATAAATCATAAGTTGGTATTAGTATAAACACTTTTATCTTGACGACAAATTACAAGTTTTTGGATTTTTCTCCATAACAGCACTATACATATAGACTTGGTCTATGCCAAATTTCAAGTCTTTAGGTCAACGGGAAGTGACCTGTGAATTTTGATTCCCTAGCATAAGTCGAAAATTCTTAAAAATGGTCGTAATTCGGTTATATCTTTTAAATGCGTAGATGTAAAAGGTTGATTGTATTTTTCGCAGCAAGGGACCGCGTAGATCTATATATCGTATGTGTTTCAAGTTGAAAACTATAGCCGTTGCTGAGTAAAAAAAGTTTGATGGACGGACAGACAGACAGAAACCCTAAAAACGAGACCACTTCCTTTTTTTTATACATAAAACATGTTGGCACTTGATCCCATGCCACCTGATGGTAAGCGACAATGGAATCTCTTCATGGTAAAGCGTATCAACTATGTAGGTATTTACCCTTTTTTTTTTAATGTTGAACTTCTGTAAGTACGCAAGTAAAACGACTACATTTTTTACAATGTTAGTATAACTTACATATTACGAGTACCTACTAATAAGAAACATATTGTAAGAAGTCATTTACTTGCTACTAAGTTACTAGTTACTGATCACCAGATTAAATCAAGGTTTTAAATTATTACGGTAAATGGTGTATCATTAAAACACAGCGTTGCAAAATTTTATATCCGTCAGTTGAAATTATTCAGTTCAAACATTTAAATGACAGAAAATGGCAGTGAAATTCAGATAACGGCTTTCAAAAAGATGTTAATTTAAATTTATGAGACTGCTATCTTTGATCGATCCTGTAACGTCAATTAAATATCGCTTTTAGCTGAGAAATTGTAATCTGAATTTGATTAAGTTTGTTATCTCGATATTCTTCTTAACTCGATTTGCATTTGAATTTTATAATGAAAAACTAGAGAGCCTTCATAATAAAAATTCGGGAATTACTGCTTTTTGTTAAAATGTTTTTTATTAACAGTGTGTTTTAATCCGTAGATTTAAATAATATCTATAAAAAATTGCTGGTATGAATAAATAGGTTATATTGCCTTAATACAAGGTTATTCCCTGGAATAAGTGCGTTTGCAAAAGCAATGCGACTCGTAGAAGAACGTAAACAGCGGTAAAAAGACGCTAATTTTAAATTAATTTGTATAAAATTTGTGATAAAACTGTATGAAAATAATTTAAAAAATCTTAATTCTGGGTATGGTATCTTTACTATTATAAAACAAAGGCATTATTTTTGTATGTATGTCCCTATGTGAGTTTATATCCTCAAAACTACGCAACGGATTATGGTGCGGTTTTTTTTTAAATGATAGAGTGGTTCAAGAGGATGGCATTTTTGTATAATTTGCTAAGATTTGGTTACCAAACTCCATGCAGGCAACAGCTAGTATCAAATAAATCTAAATGATTTACTCTGTTTTTTATTTCTTAACATACGCGTCTCAAGATCCCAAAGATAAATCCCAAGATAATAACTATATAACAAATAGTTACGTGCTGTGAAGGTGAGGAAACAAGGTCAACATCTGAAGTCCCAACACAAGGGCACGAGACAAATACTGTCACATATATGTTGACAGAATTAATGTGGAATTTAACTGAAAACGCCATCTCATGAATTTATATTTAACTGTCTACGGAAATAAAATGATGACACCACAGTCCTTATTAGAATGCGCCTAGGGCACACATGCGTACCAGCTCATCTGTCAAGGATGAAAATTCGATCTGACCCGCTTTGTCACTGTGGCGAATTCGGAGATATTAATCACTTACTTTTTTCCTGTGTCCTATATGATCACAGTCCACTCCTAAATGAACTAATAACCTTAAATATTCCTCTTCCTACAAATATAGATACCCTTCTTTTTTCACAAGATTCTTCTGTATATAATTGTATATCTTCCTTTATTGTATGCCGGGTGCTTCAAAAAAATGTATACACACTTTGAACTTCCATAGAAAATTTATTTACCGTTCTACAAAGTTAGATTTCAGGAAAATAGAAAGCTGAAAGTCCAATGTAAATAAAACATAAATAACAAATGTTAATACTGTTCAAATTGGTGACCTGCAGCATCAATACCATTCAGAGTACGAGTCACCACTGATTCTGTACATCGTATCAAAACGTCCAATGAGATTTCTCTACACACTGCTTGAATCTCATTCCAAAGAATGTCTAGGTTACGTGGTTTACGTTTGTACACCTCATCTTTTACTGTGCCTCACAAGAAAAGGCCAGTGGATAGGACGCAGGGGGCCAATCGAGTTTCCAGCACGCTCTCCAGACCTTACACCGCTGGATTTCTTCTTGTGGGGCACAGTAAAAGATGAGGTGTACAAACGTAAACCACGTAACCTAGACATTCTTTGGAATGAGATTCAAGCAGTGTGTAGAGAAATCTCATTGGACGTTTTGATACGATGTACAGAATCAGTGGTGACTCGTACTCAGAATTGTATTGATGCTGCAGGTCACCAATTTGAACAGTATTAACATTTGTTATTTATGTTTCATTTACATTGGACTTTCAGCTTTCTATTTTCCTGAAATTTAACTTTGTAGAACGGTAAATAAATTTTCTATGGAAGTTCAAAGTGTGTATACATTTTTTTGAAGCACCCTGTATAATAATATTTCTGTATAATTTAATTTTTCAGTTTTTATGTATTTTTTCAAATATTTATTTTATTAATTTAGTAATATTTTTTTTTTACAAACCTTTCCTGATCCGATCCTTTTTCCAAATTCACGTTTCTTTTGTAAATAACCTACTTTCCCAAATTTTTGAAAATGGCAAGGGTTAAGACCGACGCCAAAAAAAAAAAAATTATGACTAAGTATTAAGTATTCGTGTATTTTTAAGAGTAAGACCTAATCTATAGCAGTCTGTGGAAATTTGATATTTTTTAACTATAGTAAAAGGGGTAACTCATCATCAAATAAATAATACTAGTATACTTCCAGTATCATTATTATACATTTATTATCAAATATTTATGAATCTTCAATAATAGTTGTTACTTTTATGAATTCTTTTATGAAACTGCCAAAATATTCGTATTTCGAAAAACACTTCAACGCGTAGACGACCTCCTTCTTAAGATTGTTAATTAAATAATATTCTCCTTGGTCGACTTACAATAGGTATTTATATTCAGATGGTATTTATATTCTAATATCGATATTTTATTAATTATTTTAATAAAGACGGAGCTTTACAGTAGATACAGATGGATCTCTCTTTAACCGACTTTTTATCAATACCTGTAAGACATAGTCATCGAATTTTTATAACTTTAATAATAAATCATAATCATCATCATCATCATAACATCAAGTCATTTTCATGGGGGTAGGCAGAGACTATAGAGCTCAATCTGCTACGATCCAGACATACTTCCTAGTACAGATATAGAATCTAAATGTAGATGGATATACTTTATTATCGTAATATGATATGAATACGCGGATGTACTTGATTACATAACTTACATCCGTGATTAAAACTGTAAATGAAATGTAGTCAGTTTTAATACAAAAGAAGTACAAATCTTTGTAAGAAGTGAGGTTTCTTAGCATCATTCACACAATAGATGCTTGAGGCGGACATTAAATTCTTATTTTTTAAAAGTGGTCGCCCAAGTAGGTCATTCTTGACAAGCATGTTAGTAGAACAACAAGAATAGGAGGATATTATAAATAGCATATAAAATCAAAAGTTACCAACAGACTATTATAACTTAAATAATTTTAGCAATAAATCACCCTGTATATTCAGCGTGACTAGGTATTTGTGCAATTATGAAGAGTTGTTGTGAAAATAAAATAAAACAAATATTTAAGGGGGGCTCCCATACAACGAACATGATTTTTTTACCGTTTCTTGCTCGATACTAATAACGTTGCCTTATGTTGCATAGATAATGGTACGGAACCCTTCGTGCGCGAGTCCGACTCGCACTTGACCAATTTTTTTTCTTTCTGTGACCATGAAAAAACCTTTCGTAGGTACAGGTTTATGGTACGAAACTCTTTGCGTAAGTTTAGTTCGTACTTCTCTGGTTTTAAATTTTATAAAAGATCTCCTAAGAGGTCAAAGTCAAAGTCAAAGTATTTTTTATTGTGGACAAATAGGTACATAAGATGTTGAGATCCGTAGAAATTAAAACAGGTTTCACTATGTCCTGCCATTTAGGCGTACAACATTGGTAGATAATATAAACATTTAATATTAGGCATGCAGTTTTCATTTTGTTACAAAAAAAAATATGTCAAGTAATAATAATATTAGAAAACAATGTCGAAATTAGCACATCTGAAGATATCATTGCAAATAGTATGTCATTTTAAGGTGTCATCATTTAAAAAGTCATTGACGGAGTAGTAACACTTTTCAAGTAATAAAGACTTAAACTTTTTCTTAAAATTTAGTAAAGTCCCATCTTTTAAATTATTGGGAATTTTATTATAAATGACAGGCCCCATACGAAAGATGCTCTTCCTTAACAATGCTGTTCTGAAACTACCTGTGCTTAATAAATTTGTATATTGAGATCTCATTAGATGAGGTCTGTTTGAATTATCAGATCTAAAGTTAAACAAGTTCAAGTGTGATTTTACAAAAATAGCAACTTCCAGAATATATAATGACGGAAACGTTAATAATTTAAGGGATTTAAACATAGGAACACAGCTATCTCTATATTTTATACCGGTCATAGATCTTAAACAACGCTTCTGGGCTCGAAAAATTCTTTCTCTCTCACTACAATTTCCCCAAAACACAACCGCATATCTCAAAACAGATGCAACCAAACCATGGTAAGCTAAAACAAGAGTTTCTATCTTTACCTTTCTATACAGTTTATAAAGAACAAATGCGGATTTACTTAATTTTTTACATATATATTCTGCATGTTCTTTCCATGTTAGTTGACTGTCAATTAATACGCCTAGGAATCTGATTGCATTGGCCCTGTCCAATAATTGACCCCTATGCTGGACTGCCAAAGAGCCTGGTGAAATTCTTTGGTAAAAATGTACTATTTTAGTTTTTTCTAGATTAATAATCAGAGAATTTGATTCCAGCCACTTTATTATATCTCCTAGTGTCTCATTAATATCTTCTTCATAATTCTTTTTGTTATTACATTTTACTACCGCTGTGCTGTCGTCAGCGAACAAAACCATAGGTTGTTGAACTTGCCTTGGCAAATCGTTAATGTAAACCAAAAACAACAGAGGTCCAAGCACGCTACCTTGGGGCACCCCAGATCTGGTTTCCCTAGATTTAGACACATAATGCAATTCAAGTTTGCGTGTGGGACATATTCTTGACAATTTAGTGTATTGTGATCTGTTACTCAGGTAAGATTTAATGAGTCCTAAAATATTTCCTCTAATACCGTATTTTTCAAGTTTTGAGGCTTTGACGAATAAATATCCCCTGTTATTATTAGTATTATTACTGCTTACCACGCAGTTTTTAACACGCTATAAGTTCGGTATGTATCCATCAATGTATTAATCTATGTAACGGAATCTTTGAAAGTGATTTTGACCCACTTGCAGTAGTCGGATCGATCTAAAATTTCGCATACCTAACAAGGACCGATGACAATGTAATAATTAAAAAAAAATTAGGATGTTCAAGCGTGTTTTTTAGTTTTTGAACTACATAAGCAGATTATTATTTGTTGATGAAGCTTGAACATAGATAAACATAATAAAAAACATATCTTTATGCGTAATATCTTTGTACGCTTAAATATAATTATAGAACATTAGCTTTATACTAGAAAGTTAACTAAATACTCGAAGCTTTATACAGTAATTTATTACCGTACACATTTATTAATATGATTGATACCTTGTATTAATTTAAATGAATTTGATGTAACAACCTACTTAGTACATATAAAACCAAGTAACTGTTTTATTAAAGTGTAAAATATGCCATCTCATTGTAATTGAATTAGACTTGTATCTAATAAGAGGAAAATAAGTTTTTATTTCGTATGCAAAAATTGGCACCATTTTCTCGAGGGTCGCTACGATTTTCTTGGAAGTTTAATTTATTCAATTTTGAAGTTCTTACAAAAGTACATTATGTACCTAAGTATTGAATAGTTCTATGTATACAAATTAGAAAGTTAGATCGAGTTTTCAGTTGGCCAAGTAGATGTTTTTGAAAGGTCTTTATTGTGTTTGCGATAAATGTTGTTTCCTTTCCTTCTCAATTTGGAAGAACTTCTCTGTTAACTGGTTAAGTTTATTAACCGTCTAAATAACTACATTCAAAATAATGTCGTCTTAAATATAATCTTTTATTAACATAGAGTGTAAATAATAATAGTTTTAGAGTGACGTCAACCAGTCACCCACTAACGGCCATTTCGAATAACTAATCTACGATTACGGATAGATTGACGAGCCTCGTGGTTGAGTGGTTCATGTAACGGACCGCTCGGGACAATCATTTCTGTGATTTATCCAATTGTCATACAAATTTTTGTACTGCGTGGGTGTTTCTATGTATTATAAGTATGTATTTACAAAAGGAAAGTAGTATAATATATATTATTTTCGTATTCTGTTACCCTGGTAGAAGCTTAGCTTGGGACCAGAGGACGTTGTGTGAAATGTCCATGAATATTTATTTATTTATAATTATTATTATTGCATCCTCGTTTATCAGTGAGATCTATCTCCCGTCAAATTTTCAATATATAATACTGTCATCAATAACTTATTGATAATAATATGCATGTTTGCAAATCAGAGCAAAAGTTTGATGATAGCGAGATTCGCGGATAGGTAGAATATTGAAAATGGTCGTAAGTTAATTTGACACAATAATTGCTTAAAATAACGAAAATTATAACAATTTATGCCTCACAACAAATAAATCGTTTACAGTTTCGTATGAAAACAAACAACGTATCCTTACTTACTTTAAAAGTGAAAGTGAGTTTGTTGTGACGTTTTCACGCACAATCAACCGAATAGAATCACACGAAAATTGATATAGAGATAAATTATAGTCCTGGACGTCAAATAGGCTATATTATTTCGCTAAAAACTCTGTACGAGATAATAACCGCAAATGTTTGTGAAATACGGTATAAAATAATAGCTCGGCCATTTTGTTATTTTTACAGTTGTCATAGCAACTCATAGAGTCCGTCGACATAGGTATTTTTTTAAATTGGCCAAGAAGGTTTTAATCCCAGGCTGATATGCAATCTACGTGGTAGCTCGGAATAAAAACTCTTTGAACACAAAAACGTAAACTCTGCAAAGTTCAAATAATCTTCTTCTTCTTTCTAATATATAAAATTCACGTGTCACAGTGTTAGTTACCGTACTCCTCCGAAACGGCTAGACCGATTTTTATGAAATTTTACATGCATATTCAGTAGGTCTGAGAATCGGCTAACATCTATTTTTCAAATCTTTTTTTTTGTATGGCATAACAACGTTTGTCAGTACAGCTAGTTTTTATATAATTTTCTTTTAAATTATTAGACGAAATAAGTTTTAATGAACTAACGAGGCAAGTTTATTTCTTGCTCCCTACTATTGAATGGCGCTTGCTCCCTACTATACCTAGATGGCGCTAGACCTTTTTTATTCAAGCTATCAAAATTTGGTCTATGCGTGTAGTAGCCGTGAGATTTTTACTTACAGTCATTCAAACTCATTACTAACTACAAATTTTTGTGGAGTTCTGGAAAACTCAAATCTCTACGTTTGTTATTACTGATAGGTAGAATAGTTAATTGTTAGATAACCTTACGTCTCATTTTATTTATAGTCGTAATATTATATTATTTTATTGCAAATAATTAGTCTAGCCCTGACATTTGTATGGCAAAACAAAGCTTGAAGTTTGCCGCGTCAGCTAGTATTATCTCTTATATAAAATTCACGTGTCACAGTGTTAGTTACCGTACTCATCCGAAACGGCTTGACCGATTTTTATGAAATTTTATATGCATATTCAGTAGGTCAGAGAATCGGCCAACATCTATTTTTCAAACCTTTTTTTTTAGTATGGCATCACAACGTTTGCCGGGACAGCTAGTATAATATAAAATTCTCGTGTCACAATCACAATGTTCGTTGATCGTTCCCATTCTGCTCAGAAACGGCTTGACCGATTCATATAAGTATATATTTTTTTATGAATATTCAATAAGTCTGAGAATCGGCTACTATCTATTTTTCATACCCCTAAGTGATAAGGGTTGTCGACCCCTAACATTTATATGGCAAAACAACGTTTGCCAGGTCAGCTAGTTTAAAATAAACACAGTTTTATTATATTAATAGACAAACATTCTGAATGGTATTTTCGTTGACGACATAAAATGTTTTTTGTGATTAAACAGATGGCTCATAATATTACAAAGAGAGTACATTTTCTCGTTGTTTGTATTCCGGCGGAAGGACACAAACGCTACGTAGTGACCTCGTGTCGCTCGTAAACTCCTGCCTCTGATAACACCACAAATGCCACAAATGCTTTATTATACTGACTGTAGTAGCGCTAACTTTGTGGGAAAGCATTCTGTATTTTGCTACTTCATCTGTAAGAACATTTTAAATTATCTTGGTTAATATAAAACATTCTTAACACTTTTTCTTAAGCCAGAAAGTGACAGAATTGTGCTGATGCAACATAAATTTAACAGGGAACTCAGGAATCAAGGATCTTCAAAAATTGGTTTTATGTAATGCAGCGCTGGAGATTTTGCGCACCATATACTCCGCCGTAACCGCGTCCCCATCACGCCCGTGATCAAATTAGCGACGATACGTCAAGATCGCGGGGCCAATGTCCAACAGTGGACCATAACCGCAATATTGCCATTGGTAGCAAAACCTTACCTTCGTGATGAAATACATAAAACTATAGTAACCCCGCTAAAACAGTATATAAAAGCAATATTATTGTCTCAATAACGGATTTTCCTCCTAATAACGTTGTAATATACAATAATGAAATCTTTACTCTATTGATAAGCATTGACAATCTTTATTAAACCTGGTGAACAGGTCTATTTCAGCTAAAAGCTTTCATTTCGAACGTAAATATATTTTCATTGTTGTCTATTACTAAAGTAATAAATCCGGAGGGTTGCTGTTGATAGATTACTTTACTACGCCCCCATCCCTTGTCGGCCTCAGCCACGCATTTAAATTATATTTTCTTCAATCTTCTATTCTATTATAAAGTCGTAAGTTGTCTTTACGTCATCTTATAAGCCTATTATTATTTTATTGGATCTAATATTTTGAGAATAAAACAAATTTGTTTTGCAAGTCAGTTCTTTAATAACATTTGGGTAGTTAATATATATAACTAGTAGGTACTATGCATATAACTAGTATAGCAATTGGTTTAGGAAAACATACTCTTTTATATTGTGACAAACTAGCATCAATTATTCAGGATTGATTCAGGATAAACTAACAATAAATTTTATTTCGCGTTAGATGGTTGGCTCAAGAGTAATACTAGGCAACGGCCCGTAATGTCAGGAGGTTCCTCTCTATGGACGCTTAACCACCGGTAGCTTGGCCGCTGGCGGTCGGTGATGTTTTATTTTTTTATTTAAATTAATGTATTTTTGTTTTATAATTTTATATTTAAAAAGTAATTAATAAGAGAAGTAAGGAAATATATACGAGATTTATTTATTTTATTTATTTATTTCACACTTTATATACATTAATTGTACAAAGGCGGGCTTAATGCCATAGGCATTTTCTTCCAGTCAACCTTTAGATGGTGCAGAGAGCAAAGGTACAGATAGGTGTGATCGATTAATGAGAAGTTAAAGTAGAAATTAATATTAAACCAAATCAGCCTAAGCAATAAAAATATACATATACATAAATAATATACCCACACATTATTACATAAATCTTATATATAAAAATCAATTGCTGTTCGTTAGTCTCGCTTAAACTCGAGAACCGCTGGTCCGATTTTGGTGATTTTGGTCTTGAAATATTCATGAAAGTTCAGGGAAGGTTTAAACGGTTCCTAAAAATCCACGCGTACGGAGTAGCGGGCTTCAGCTAGTATTTACATAGATACTTGATCTATATTATACCTATTCATAAAATCTTACATAGATGATGTTGATAAAATTTAAAATTAAAGATACAAGAGATTAAAATTTTAATAGATATTAGGTATATAATTTTTATATTTACTCTCTATGTGATAGAATCAGTCACATATTTAATCAAATTAGGATATATTTGTGTGAGTAACGTAGCTCTCTCAGCTCATTTAGGCCCCAATGTTGGGCACGGGCCTCCTCCACTTTCAAAAGAATTACGGTCTACTGTGTCGCGCTGACCAAGCGTTTCGGGCATAGGGTTTATTTTGAAGCTTTCCGTCTCTTACAGAATACGTTATCCGTGAACAATATTCCTTAGCTGGTTTTTACAGCACCCTGGGAAGGAAAAGATGTGGCGACACTTGTATTCTTAATCCGTTATCACACGGATAAAGTAATGCAATTAAGGCAATAACCAATATATTCAATAGAGATTTTATACTTACAAATACATATTTGTAGAACTATAATAATCTACTTAATTTAAAAACTAAAAAACACGCTTAAATGTCCTGAATATTTTTTTAATGATTGCATTGTCATCACAGAATAGATAGAAGATACTATTGTCATCAATACTCAATTCTATGGTACCTACTTACAAAACGTTGACAGTTAATGTTGTCAGAGACATAAGTTTCTGTTGTCACAATCGTAGTAAACACCAAGAAGGTTATAAATAGGGAATAACAACTCGGAAACATAGATTTGTTCCAAGGCAGGGCCGCCCTGTTTATGGTTTAAAAGTAAAATATTAAATGGTAGCCTTGCTTTCTCTTATACTCCCGCTTAAAAAGAAAGAGTTAGAAAGGCTACTAAATCATTTATTTTTCTTAATGTGTTCAACTAAAAAAAGCAACAGGCCGGATTCGTTGTACCGAGTGTTACGTCTAGATCTATATCCTAAGTCTATGGTAAACACAAGTAAACAATTATGATATTTTTACCTGATTCTATAAACAAAGCGTTTTTATGTGAAATTATCTGATTGTATATAAAAGGCATACGTAGACACACAATAATCTTGGTGAGTCTACTCATATACAATTAAACTATTAGGTGTATAATTAAAAATACAAGTGTGGTCATAGTGATACTTCAACATGCTATTCTAGTAATTCTGATCAAGGAATTGGGATTATTCTTTTAAATTATTGCATTGTCATCGGTCCTTGTTAGGTGTGCAAAATTTCAGATCAATCCATCTACTGCAAGTGGCTGAAAATCGCATTCAAAGATTCCGTTACACAGGTTAATACATTGATAGATACATACCAAACTTATAAAAGCGTGTTAATAAAGGAAAGCGTTTCACTCATCAATCCAGAAATATTGAAAGCAATACCTAATGCAATTTCATGAGCTAAAACTACAAAAGTGGAGTGAACCGAAGAAAAATTTCTTCGCTGTTAAAACTCAATGTTGATGAGACTAGGAAAATCCAATCACTTTTTTAACCATAATCGTCACGATTGTCGACGTTTTTCGCAAGTCTATGAATAAAGAGAACAAAAAAATCTTCAAGTATATTCAAATTCTATTAGCTTAATTAATTTGATTTTTAAACTTTCAAGAAAAATAATTGATGGATATGTGTTGATGGATAACCTTCCTTATTATTTTGTCACAATATACTTACATTTATTTCAGGCTTTTTAATAGAAATATTAAAGAAATCTATTCGCTATAGGAGAATTTGATGAAACACAATTAATTTATGAGATACTTCCTTTCCTAAAGACGATAATTAAAGGGCAATACTAACGGCACGTTTCGATGTATTAATTTATCGGGATGTATCTATAATTCGTGATAATTATGATGTCACAAACAGATATATCTGTCTCTTTCTCGCCTCGTCTTTTTTCTATATACATCTATAGATATCTTTCTCGCTATGTTAATATATCGTCGTAATAATAATATTAATGCCGTTAGTTGCGTTCTTAAATAATTCAGAAAGACTGACAGAATTGTTATTATTCTGTGGTTATATATTACAAAACCTCAAAAATTAAATATTACATTACGTTAAATTTTTTTAAAGCTGCATTACAAAAAGCGTACTGGGTTACATTTTGTTTATAAAGTAAATAAACACCTTCGTAATCCAGCACTACGATCAGCAAGCAAAAGAAATAATGGTGTAATAAGGTTAGATTACTTAAAGCATAAAGTCTAATAATCATATTTTCAATAGTTATTTATAGTATATTTGAAAAGACTTTACAAACGTTATTATAAATTGAAACAGACATAGCTGTTGAATTATGAGATAACTTCCCAAAAAGGTGCCTTTACAAAGTTTTGTTTGATACGAACCGGTTGTTTGTGGAAGTTTTAAATTATATTAAGGAAAACCTGCTTTTCAACTTATATTTCATGAATTAACTGAGCACTGTAATTATATTATGAAAGTTATTACTAATTATATATACTACGTGCTTATCCTAATTTATAAATGTGACAAATGTGGATTGGATACCAAAAATTTTGACGTGCTTAAGTTTTAATGTGTGTAACCAAACCATAGAGGGATATAAAAATCTGTACAACGCCATCTATTGACCGGTAATAGTAAACTTCAAAGTAAACTTCACAACTGATGATCGTTGAGAAAGAAATGTTATAGAGTGGCGACAACGGACCAGACGGCGCAGCGTAGGGCGGCCCTCGACAAGGTGGAGCGATGATATAGTAAAGGTCGTGGGGAGCCGTTGTATGCAAGCGGCACAAGACCACGAGTTGTGGCGTTCTATGGGGGAGGCCTATATACAACAGTGGACTTAGAAAGGCCTATGGATGAATGGATTCAGTATCATGATGGTGTCGAGATGATTTTATTACTTTATAGAAATACTTACTGCTAAATAAGACAAAGGTAAGGACTTTGAGTCTTGCAAAAAAGAAACACAAGTACAATAGATTCTTATGTTCACTATGTCCTTGTCAGCATTCATGAATGTAAATAAAGTCAACGAAGTGTTTAGTTTGTAGCAGATAGTCTCTGCCTAGCTTCATGGGAAAAGGGCGTGATGTTACGATGATGATGATGACTATGTCCTTTTTGATGAAATAATCTTAGATTTGATATGAAACTAGTGTTGCGTATTTCTTCATTAGGTTAAGTGCCGAGAGAAACATCGAAAGTAATATGAATATTTACAACTAAGAAGTAGGTACATGTCTTCTAAAAAATACGTTATATTAAAAATATAACCCTTCCTTTAGTCGGACAGTAAACATAATCATAAAAATGAATATATAAATGATTGTTGGGTTTATAGCGTGAAAATTTTCCGCAGTCGATGGAAATGTGCTCGTTATGTGATAATAGGCTCGTTTCCTATTACGTGAGAATCCGGCAATTATTGGTGTAAACACGTTGATATGAAATTCTATTCAAGCCTTGAGAGTCATCCATGTTTGTAAATAAACGGCACATGAAAGACTTTTTGAGATACAAATATGCGCATATTACGTTGCGTTATTAAGCAGCATTTTAAATAACAAATATCATAAATGAGGCTACATATTGACATTCACTGTTTGGAGCATTAGTCCTAAAAAGTATGTAAGAGACTGTTTCCCTCTCTCTCTCTTGTATGAAAGAGAGATTATGATCTACTGCGCCGCGCACACCAGGCGTGTTAACACTGTGTTTACTTTCGAGTATTCCGTTCCTCATAGAGGATGTTATCTGTGTACAACATTCCTTAGCTGGCTTTTACAGCAGCCTGGGAAGGAAAAGGAGTAGTGTCACTAGTATTCTAAATCCGTAACCACACGAAGAGTATTATTCCGCCTCGTAATGTCAACAGTCGCTTCGCAGTCGCAGAAACAGAATTTTATAAGATAAACTTAAGAATAAATTTATTAAATGGTTTCCAACAAAACATGCTGTAAATCTGAAATAGCCATTAATCACTCGAATCTTAAATTACTACAGAATTTGTACTGACATAATTAATTGCACTCTTAAATTTATGGTCAACGGGTCCGAAGGTAACGACTAATCATTTTAGAAATTATGTCTTAACATGGAGAATTATAACAATTCATAATTTTCTTGAAGAAAACTAATTTATACACTAAATACCTACTTTGTTTATCTACTCAAGCTGCAGAGATTTAAACATAAAGTCGGTATTTTAACAATAAATAAATTAAATTAAATTAAGTTTATTGATCAGAATACACGTCTTTAGAAGTTGTTTTCGTATCTAGTTTATAGTGGTTTCCACCGACTTGTGATAGTCGAATGGATATCAAATATTTCACACTTTATGGACTAATCATAATGCTATATTTTTAAATGTCCGGGACTTTCAAGTGATTTTTTTTATACTAAGTAAATTATTTCTTCTTAGCCCAAAAACGTCGCATTAAGAGCCGCTTCTTCGCTAAAGTTAAGTATTTAGCCTCAAGTTCACCGTACAAGTTATCTACTTATACTAGCTGTTGCCCGCGACTTCTGACCCGTGGAATTCCTACTTACTTCACACTGATCGTCACATTTTGGACAATTCACACAATATATTTTAAAATTATTTCAAAATATGTGTTATTCTGATGTACAAGCAACATAATTGTAAAGTTACATTACAAAATCCATTCAGAAGTTTTTGCGTGAAAGAGTAACAAACATCCGAACATAATCACCAACTTTCACATTTATAACATTAAGTAGGATATCTTATTCGACTCCAGCACTCATTGAGGCAAATGAAGTATTGAAATATGTATTCTTAATCCGCAACTAGAGGGACGATGATCATTCACGCGTTAATATATATTTCTTTCATTTCGAGAGATTAACGTACCTTGATCACAGGAATCACCAAGTTATTTGATGCTGAGTGTGGCTTTTAATATCTTAAATGTTATAAAAAATCGCTGCCGCCATCACATTTTATAAGCCTTTCAATAAATTTAGACGAAATTTTCAGAAATATGCAGATTAATTTATTAGGATTAAGTAAGACATACGCTTAAAAATCCTGAATATTTTTTTATATTATTACATTGTCATCGGTCCTTAACATTTGTACAAAATTTCAGATTAATCCGATTACTGTAAGTGTAAGTCACTTTCAAAGATTGATAGATACATACCGAACTTATAAAAGCGTAAACTTATAAAACAACTTAAAACATAAAAAGCTAGTCCCGCTTGCGGTGATCACTTATTCCACTGCAAGTTAATTTATTAATTATAAAAGTGTGTTAAAAAGCTAAGATTTTGGTGTTTAAAAAGGGGCTGTAAAGTAGTGATATGATTTAAGATAAAATAAAATCAAATAATATCATAGCATCAAGTACGTATGTCCAAATTATTGCAAACATCCGTTCGAATATCTAACGTGAGTTTTTAATTTTACTAAGAGACGTGACCACACCATTTAGGGAACGCCTAAATTGACAATAAAATAGCACTATTTATAGCTCTAATAAAAGCAATACTGACGCGGGCTAATCCTACCCTATCCTTCCTCTCATGAAACAGGATAATAAGGATAAATGTTATTCACTACTAAAAATATCAAACAACTGTTTATTATAGCTAGACGTATGTTAGCTAGACCGCTGTAATCATCTCATATGAATGAGCAAAATACATATTCTGAATAATGCATAATTTTGATTCATATTCTGAATTAAATTAAATAGATTTCACGAAATTAATTTTGATAAAATTACGCACACTTAAGTGTACACCTAAATTTAAAGATATGTCTTTTATTCATTCATAGTTTATGCAAGCGCTAGCTGCTGCCCGTGACTCCGTACGCGTAGAATTTACAAAACTTTTCCCCGTTTTCGCAACATTTTTCACTTCTGCATCGCTCCTATTGATTGCAGCGTGATATTTTATAGTCTAAAGCCTTCCCCTATAAATGGACCATCCAACAAAAAAAGAATTTTTCAAATCGGACCAGTAGTTCCTGAGATGATTATTATACCTTTAGATGTAACATCTGAGTTTCCATTAAACAAATACTAGTTAATGCCCGCGACTTCCTTAAGAAATTATACAAAAAAGCCATAATCTTGAGCTACTCTATGTATTAAAAACAACCGCATTAAAATCCGTTGCGTAGTTTTAAAGATATAAGCTCACATAGGGTCATACATACAAAAATAACGTCTTTCTTTTATAATAAGTAAAGAAAGATAACCATAATGTACGGTGACTAATGCGGACAGTAATATGATTTGTATTCTCTGTAGCAGGTGTTGAGTAGAATAAAGAAGTACCATTTGTTTTAAAATATGATCTATTTATCACAGTTTCCTATGCTCCCATGGTAGCTGTAAGAGTTTGCTAATGTATACGCTAAGCAGGCATTAAATAAAGTAACCTTGAAATAAGACTACTAGTGACATCATAAACAGCCAAAATAAATAAAAAGGGTTTTTTTTTGTACGAAATCCTAAAACGAACATAGTCCATATGGATGCTTGTTACTCTTTCACGGAAAAACTAAATGGATTTGAACAAAAGTTTACCATAATTGCCATAATGTAGCTACATACTGCTAATACATCAGAACAAAATATTTATTTTTATCCCAAAAGAATACAATGTTAAAAAGAATGCAAAAACAATTTTTTTATCCTTTTTAACGTAGTAACACCGCGGGGCACAGCTAGTAGCTCTATAAAGGTACTATGTGTGTTTCATTGGTCACGATGTACGCCCCGCCCAAAATCGCCACACTTAGAGACAACAGCGTACATACACAATTAGTATGAGCATTGCTTTCGTATCTTTCTCAGTGCGAGGGTCGCCTTTTCAACTCCCGTCGGATTAATCTCAGAGATTTCAATCACTTTTTCTGTCAATAAACGTATCCAATGCTTTTAGTATCAGTAGATTATTATTAAAACAGTTGAAATTTTAGGCTACTTACTTGGTTGCAAGCAGTACTTGATAAAAATTTTGCATGTATTTAAGTTTAATATAGGATTTTGCTCTACATAGAGTGACAGCTGCAAATAAGCTGCCAATAACATAGTGATGCTGAGATACGTGACGAGCTTTTCATATGTAAGAAGCTAAGTTATTGTCGCTTGTCATCTTTCACTGTTGTAAAACAATATAGTACATTTTCCTTTTGCATAATTTCAATTACAAGCAGCATTAAAATAAGCTTTATTATAATATTTTTCTTTCTTTTTTTCATCTAATATTTACAAGTGATTTTCTTGGTCACTGTATTTAACTTATATTAACAGTCAAATAACTCTGATAAATACGATTTACGACAGTTTTACCATTTATTGAATACTTTGTGCGAAAATATATTGTAACGAAAATTTGTACTTACATACTTTTATATATACTTGTTAAGATAGTTTTATGAAAGCAGAAGAATAAGGAAAGAAATAAGATTTATAACTACTGTATCAAATTTTTTAAATGTCAAATGTAGTGATTGGAAAAACAAAGTGTGAATCTGTTATTTTAAAAAGCTAAAGAATGCTGAAAAACCGTTCTAAAAATCTCATAATGTTTGTAAAATGTACAAAATAACAAAACGCATAATGTATCACATCTAACGTAATATACCACAACACAATGCATCGTTTACTACTGTCACACAATAAAGGTATTCTTATGCCATGTTCTTCAAACTGTAGTCATTATATTTAAGTATACATTTCCTCATTTATTGAGAATCTTATGGTTGGTATAGCTCTTAAATATGAACAGGATACAGAATACCTTTTTTATGTTTACTTCTTTATTACAGTTTAACACGAAACGTGATATTTTATCTTTTATAATCTTAAAGCTTATATCGTAGAGATTGATGCTCTACGGTGAGAATATAAAAGGTGTTTTTACCTTAGAATTTTTAAGAACTCATTAGAATTTAATATTCTCTAACACTTGTGCGACTCATATGCTTAAGAGGATACCATGCATTTTTCTATGTACAAAGTTTTCATTGTTTCTTTAGATTGAATGGCTAGAGCTCTAATTTTTAAGTATATGTTTTTTCAATATATGATCTAGGATCGCATGAACTCAGAAACGCGATTGAAAAAAGTTTTCTCGATAGAAAATCTTGGCGAAACAACCTCTAAAATTTTTTATTTTTTTCATTTGTCGGTCTATAAACGCGATTAACTAATGAAATAACTTTAAAAACATAGGTAACTATTATGTATAGAAACACGTGGATCAGAATTAAAATATATTTTTCTTCATTTTCTGTGCCTACTGGCTGTGTTAATTTGTGTACGTGTCGGCGATGATATACGATAATATTGATGTAGGCACTTAAAATCATTCTCGCTTTTAAAATGGGGCTGACATTTAAAATTTTATTTAATTAATTTTAATTTATTATATGCTTACGTGAATTGTTTCCGGCTTCGTCATGAAATCATTTCACAAGCAACAAATTAGTATAAATTTGTTGTGAAATTAATTTCGCAGAACTATTTCCTATGGAACTACTTTTTACGGATTTAGACGCGTATATTTGTTTAAAATTTTGGCAATGAATGATGAATGTGGGTAAACCCTGTAATAACTGATCGTAGAAGACACATTACAGCTCAGTCTCACCCGTGACCATGGTGACTGCAAAGTCTCCGAAACGTCGGGCCAAAATTTAAAACAAATATACGCGTCTAAATCCGTAAGAAGTAGTTTTATTTAAACAGATGAGTCGCGCAAGTGTTAGAAAATATTATTTCCTATGGATATCAGGCGCATTTGTGATTAACATTTTACATTATTGACCTAATTTCAAATAACTAGATAGTTTTATATGACTTTATTTAAACATTTACTTACAGGGCTTGCCACTAACAATTATATAAAATAGGTTTTATCATAAAATTCTATATTTTATTGATATTTTCTTAATTAAAATGTTAAACGCAGCTTTTATATACTTATTTGTTTCCTTAAAACTTTAATTAACAATTTTCTTTGTTCAATGAAGGATACTTTCCTTATTTATTCTGTGTAATTAATTTTTGATTTCAAATAAATGGATGCGATATTAATTGTAAAATATTATATCTGTACAAAACATAATACACTTTATGTATTGCAATAACGTATCATAGGTAGACAGATATTATTAATAAAAAAAAAAATATCATACGAAAACTGATATGTCTGACATAGCCCGCAGATGTAGACTGAAATGGCAATTGTCACGCCACATCCACATCGATTAAAGGTTCTTAAAATACCCTAACAAGGTAGAGCGACGTTATCATCAGATTCGTAGGGACCTGCTGCTGGACTACACGGAAGACGTTGAAGAAAAGCTAATGGATCAACGAATTCTGACACACTATGTATATATATAAATATTTAATATTTTAGCAGAACTGTACCCTTAGGGGAACTCTATTGTCTTAATCAAAATACTATGTGTTTAATTCATTAACATGTGACTTATACTATGCGTAAACCATTATTACAATTTTATAGACATGTCAATAAATCTCTCATTTCCTCCACACAAAACAGATTTCTACTCTTACTCTTTCACTGTACACGCTGCCAGACTATGGAATTCACTTCCTTCAAATATTAGAGAAAGTAAAACTATCTCCACTTTTAAACGTAAGGTTCGGCAACACTATCTCTCCTCTATTAACTAACACTACCAATAGTCATTGTTAATGTATGCCATAAATTTGACATCCGTGTTAATGTTATATATTATGTAATGTTGGTATACGTTATATAATTATATTCTGTAAATTTCATGTTTATGCTCATGTATATGTTATGTATTATATGTATGTATTGTATTGTATTGTATTGTATGTACTGTATGTATTGTATGTGTTGTATGTATTGTATGTATTGTATGTATTGTATGTATTGTATGCATTGTATGTATTGTATGTATTGTATGTATTGTATGTATTGTATGTATGTATTCCTTTTTAATTTTTTATTTTACGTTCATTAGATATTATTCTCAAAGTTTCCAACCTACACACAAATAAAAATTCCTATAACACGCGCTATCCTCTCGAGGGTCTGCTGGAAGAGATTTCTCAAAGAAATAAGCAGATCCTTTGTACAGCCATTACTTGTCCAATGTTGTTTCATAACGCTCTGTACCGTGTGCATAAATTTATAAATAAACAAATAAATAATTTCTTTTATGTTCGATATATTCATACAGCTCGTAAAAAAATAAATTGATCTAATGGGAGTTAATGCCTGAATTGATCTGGTAAAAGTATGTGTTCACATTTATGAAAGTTATTGGTGGTAAAGTTTATTTTATTTGCTTTCATATGTATTTACAATTAGCCCACTTGTCGTGAAAATCGTATAGTTTATTATAATGTTATGGCTATACCGATTTCCATAAACACAATTACAAATAGCATAATTTGAATGAACTTTTAAGAGAGAGTTATTTAAGAGATATTGGCTTTCTCTCTCTCTCTCTCCCCAGACATTTACATCCCAATATTTGGCACAAGCCTCCTCCAGGCTGGGATGGTTTATGGTCTACCGTGGCGGGCTAACCAGGCGTGTTGACATAGGATTTATTTCCGAGTTTTCCGTCTCTCACAGATGATGTTATCCGTGTGCAATATCCCTTAGATGACTTTTGAAGCCCCTTTGGAGGAGATGGGATGGTGACACTTGTATTCTTAATCCATCACCACACGGAATATCCGTCACCATTATAAAAATATATAACCATTACCATTATAAATATATATTGGATTTACTTATTATAAAAGCAAGTCGTTATTTTTGTGTGTGTCCATATGAGACCTTATATCTTTAAAGTTGCGCAACGAATTTTCATGCGGTTTTTTTTGTAGATAGAGTAGTTCAAGAGGAGAGCATTTTTATATATTTTTTTAAGGTTTTGTTACTAAATTACACGCTGACGAAGTTGCGGGCCACAGCTAGTCCACGTATATTTTCCAGTTAAGTATACAAAGGTAATGATTGTTATATAAAACTGTTCTATAAGAAAAGAAAAATAGTGTGGAACACGCACGATTAGCGACTACTTATGACCGGAACTCTCCCTTGTTGTGATTTATTACACCAATAAAACTTCAGCCACTGTTACATATTGCTCCACAAAATGTCGCTTTTATACATTATAATAGTACACGGAGAAATACCTTTTATGGAACCCATTAATTTTTATGTAACAATCCTTTGAAGAGGCTACTAGAATCATATATCTATGCTAATATGAAAAAGCTGAAGAGTTAGTTTGTTTGAACGCGCTAATCTCATGAACTACTAGTTTGGATTGATAAATTCTTTTCGTGTTGAATAGTCCATTTATCAAAGAAGGCTATACAACATCACGCTATGATGAATAAACTCGGAGAATGTTCTAATTTCCACGAGCATGGAGTCACGGGCAGCAGCTAGTTTAATATATTCTAGTATTTTAAGACAGATTACTTACCAGCTTTTGCCTGTCTCATACTCTCAAACTCGTAAAATATGGAGATAAATTACGATAAAAACATTCTCATCAAAGTATTCTGTAATAATTTATTCGAATCCGAGACGGAAATAGAACGAATTTTGATCATTATGTATCGCTTTATTTGCAAAAAAAAATAAAATAATTAACATATTCATGGACATTTCACACAACGTCCTCTGGTCCCAAGCTAAGCTTATACGCTTGTGTCATGGGTACCAGAATACGGATATACTACATAAATTACTTTTCCTTTGTACATACTTATGATACATAGAATACACCCAGACGCAGTACAAACATTTGTATGACATTTATGAATATCTTACAAATGATTGCCCCAAGCGGAAATCAAACCCGCGAGCTCGTTAACGGCAGTCCGTTATATGAACCAATCAACCACGAAGCCCGTCAAACAATTTCATATTCTTACATTGTCATTAATTTGCTCTCCGAATTGATTCGTAAGAACATGAGAAATGTACGGTCATACAATTTACTCTATTTACTGCTATTACTATTTACTTAAGTACACACTAGTATCTACGTCGTGTTGTGTGTTATTTTCATTCCCATAGTTATGTTTAATTTAGTTGCAGACCGATCCTGAAAGCCTTGTTAATAATTCCTAAATAAACTATCTGCGTCTAGTTTCAGAATCTGAGCTTACGTGAATCATTTAGTTTAACTTTATAGGATCATTTTTAGTATTAACCGCGTAATTTGTAACAATTGTTACAAGCTTATCGTCATTTTTTTCATGGGGATAGGTTGAGAATATAGAGCGAAATTTACTATGGTCTAAACATATTTCCTTTTACGAATTATCCTGCATAATATCTATAATTATGTATCTACTTTCAATTTTCCTATTAATTATTAGGTTCCTGATGCAATTTAAATTAATGAGGTATAAAATGTTACTAAAAACGCCGTAATTTTTTCACAAGAATGTAGCTTTTTATTTTAAAACTAAATTAAGGTATTCAAGTAACTCCGTACGGTGTTCCAGTGCGCGTAATTTAATAAAAATCGACAGATTAAGATTAAAATGTAACTTCAAATCGTGTACACTGAACTCAGGTAGCTATTGCAAAGTGGAACTTTTAAATATATATAAAAGCAATTTTACTTTTATTTTGTCTCTACATTTTTTTTAAGACCCTAATCCCTTTCAAAATGGAGGAGGCCCGTGCCCAACAGTGGGACATTGGCATGGGCTGGAAAGAGAGAGATAATAAACGCAAATATTACTTGAGTAGAAGTTAAAAGCTTTTACAATAGTTAATTCATTTAACGTGTTGTAAATTGTATTATCATAGGTAATGTACATTTGATCAACTTGGAATTTACACAGTTTTTATTGTACATCCGTTTATATTGTCAGGCTTTTGAATACCACACAGCTTTTTGGGTCTTTAGGGTGTATTAATGGATTAATGCTGACGCTTTGCTGAATTTTCACATGTGAAGCATTGTAAAAGATTGTATTCAAGCAATTTTTATTTATAAGAACTGTGTATAAGATTTTTTTTTACATAGAGTAAATAATCTTGCGAGTTACTCAAAGTATCAGTTATTAATATTCATAGTATTCAAAATGTTATCAAGTAATACGTTAATAAAATCTAACTTTAGAAATACGCCCTTTATATTGAACTGAAGTATAGAAAATGGATGTAATGATGACTTTTTCCTATTTAGTTGCCATTAAAAAGATCACTTTGCAGAGTACATTAGAGTATACTCCGATAAATAAATGTGTAGAACATGTAAACCTATACAATAACTTAGCCGTGTAGGTAAACACATAATATGAATAAGCTAGAAAACCAAAATATAAACCTGACTGGCACCGCGGGCATTAGTTATTGAATTCATAAATTATGGAGCCATGATTCCAAATTCAAATATAGTTATTTACTTTGTATATTAAATGTGGTGAGTATATGCCTACTTTTTAATAATTGAATATTAGCCGATAAAATAGGTCAAACTAAACAATCTCACGATCACTGCCTATACAACAAGCTAGGTCAGATAGGTCATTAATATGTGTCAAGAACAGAAATGTTTCAAGAATGGTACTCTATACGTAGCAGTAACTATATTTTGTTGAAGATATTAAACCATAGCTTTGAATACTATAATGATTACTTATTATACCTTAAGCAAAGTTGTTATTTTTGTATGTATGTCCCTATGTAAGCTTATATCTTCAAAACTACGATTTTGATGCGGTTTTGTTTATTAGATAGAGTGATTCACGTGGATGGCTGTTCTGTATAATTTATTAAGGTTTGGTTTCTAAATTCCTCAAAAACAAAGTTGCGGGCAACTAACTTCAAATTCATTCCGTCCGTGTGGTGACGGTTTGAGAATATAAGTGTCAACACCCCTATTTCTTTCTAGGGTTCTGTAAAAGCCAGCTAAGGAATATTGTACACAGATGTCATCTGTGAGAGACCGTAAAACTGGAATAAAACCCTGAGCAAACGCCTGGTCAGCGCCGCACAGTAGACCACTATCCCTCCCAAAGTGGAATACGCCCGTGTCCAGCAGTGGAAGGTAGATGGGCTGGAGAGAGAGAGACAGTATTCAAAGCTATAGTTTAATGGTGACTTTAGTTAGGAACTATTGATACTATATACTTATAAAGCTTGTATCTATGGCACACCTATGGCACACGCATTATACTTAGTCTGAGTCCAAAATTAAAAAGACATAACAGGCTTCTTGTAAATGAATTCATCAAAAAATAATAAGTGTTTGCAACACACATAAAACATAATTAACTTACGTAATAGCAGTCGTAAATAACCGTAAATAAAGCTTCAATGATTCCCTAAACACCTGAGGGTATGAAACATCTACTCCTTTCCAAATCGCTCACCTCTAGGGAAAATATAAACAGTTAATAATCTCCACATTTTGGGCTCCGGAACTATTTACAACGAATACTGATTCCGACAACAAATTGCTTTATCCTATTCTAGCTGACCCGGCAAATGTTATTGTGGCTAATTGTATGGGTTTAGCAATGTTTCTTTGAAAGATATTTGACTTCATAGACTTTTTTTGTATTTCAGTTAATCTTATTTCTAAGGAAATGATTTCACTATACATGCAAAGTTTTGTTGTATCTCAAACGAATATAGACGGAAGCTTCGATCGACTCTCAAAAGTTCTCATGTTTTACATTTCAACACTTATCTTAGTAATAATTTTTTTACCTTCTATTCAAACTTAAGACAACACTTGGCTTTGAGCCGAAACCGAAAACCGAGAAACAGTAGTTTAAAAAGTAAATAAAAATATTGCTTCTAGAACGCTATTTTAAAATTATTGTTTAAACATTTAAATAAAACTGTCGGAGTCTGCAAAAAGATATTTTAAACAGATAACCTCTGGAAAAGAGGGAAATCTTGAAAACAACCCTATAGCCTACCTTTAAACTAGACCAATAATAAATAATAATATAATAATAAAAAATAAAGCATATAAGCTTAGCTTGGGACCAGAGGACGTTGTGTGATATGTCCATGAATATTTATTTATTTATTTATTTAATAACCCTCTTGAAGTGGAGGAGGCTCATGTCCAACATTAGGATGTTAAGAGGGTACTGTACTCCTAAATTAGGTATTTGCGTCAGGTATTGCTATCCCTATTTCCAAGCGCTGCGCTGAAAGGGACAAATATAGCTGAAGCAGATTTTACCTACAAATTCTTTGAAAAAAAGTCGTTCCGTAGTCCCCTTTTTTCTTTGCGAAAGTTAAACCGATTTTAATTGCTTTTACGATATATTATAGATGAAAAGTATATCTATGCTTCTATCACTTTCTTTTTTGGTAAAACCTTACCAAATATGTATGATAGTCGCTGCAACTTTACCTAAAGAAAAACAGATTTTCTAATGGTCATATTTCTGTTAGTTAATATGTTTTGAAAAAAAAGAAAGTGATACAAGCATAGATATACTCTTCATCTATAACATAAGAACAATTAAAATCGGTTTAACTTTCGCAAAGAAAAATGGGAAGTACGAAACCCATATTTTTGTATGGAGCATAATTTGGTATCGTGCCCTCTTAATGGCCTGGGAAGAAGGGTCTAATAACTTAAGTAACAATTATTTTAGAATTTCATGTAGAGTTTTTAGCTTAGAGTAAACTTTAGGTGTGTTATTATTAACGTAACGTAACAAGGGATAATTATATTTGATAAATTATTATATTATTTGGTTCCCAAATTATTCAGTAATAACCTCGCAACCAAATAACAACAGGTATTCTTGCAGATATTACATACTAACTGCTACATTTACGGATAAAGTTACACGTTGTAATTAATTAAGGTTGCCTGTATTATCTTACAGAAGTAATTAAGTTCATTTACCTATAGTTCTACTGTTGAAAAAGCAGGAATCGTAAGATGAACAAAGATACTAATGGCGCAAGCAGTCAATTCAAGTTCTTTGTATTATTTAAATACCGGCATTTAGACTTGTTCTGAATTCTGATCTCTGATTCTGTCAAATATCCATACATTTTGTAGTTTTTGTGCAAAGGTACAAGATACATTCGCACAAACTTTCAGGTTTATAACATTAGTGGGAGAGATATATCAATTGATTTCGAGGTGCAGTTACAATTTCGCAGAGAATATTAGATTTGTATGCGCTATAGCGAACGTGCATGTGGCGTGGAGCTTTATTGATTTTGCGTCACTAACACGTAGTGTCTAATACTAAAACTTAGTCATGCAAAATTGATAAAATAGAAACTTTAATATAAACTTAACAGAATACAAACTCTATGACCAACTACGCAAACGTTTAGATATTCCTTTACAATATCTATCTATTTGCCGAATGGCCGTGTTGTCTAAAAGATATCTAGAAATCTTTAAAATATCTGACAATAAATTTATCTAAATAAAACTATTTTATTAACGAACTTTATTAAAAAATATTAAAACAGCAAAATTAGATAAAACCTATCTGGAACAAAAAATTGTAATGAGTTCCCTAGGCTATATAATTTATTGCTCTATATGAAAGAAAGAAAGAACAAAAAAATTTACACACTCACACAGAAAAAAACAAACACAGCTTACACAGCAGTCACAAGTATGGAGTATATTAATGTCTGTAAATTGTCCGTTTAAGGGCCTACATCAATATTATCGTATATCATCGCCGACACGTACATATTAACACAGCCAATAGGCACAGAAAATGAAGAATTAGGGATACTTTTCCTATTTACTCAAAATCTACTAAATATATTTTAATTCTGATCCACGTGTTTCCATACAATATAATAGTTACCTATGTTTTTAAAGTTATTTCATTAGTTAATACGCGATAATAGACCGACAAATGAAAAAAATAAAAAATTTGAGAGGTTGTTTCGCCAAGATTTTCTATCGAGAAAACTTTTTTCAATCGCGTTTCTGAGTTCATGCGATCCTAGATCATATATTGAAAAAACATATACTTAAAAACTAGAGCTCTAGCCATTCAATCTAAAGAAACAATGAAAACTTCGTACATAGAAAAATGCACGAAGCTATTTTGGTATCCTCTTAATATAAATGTCTGTTAATATTCTCTAGCACTTGCGCTATAAAACGTCGGGCTATATACTATATATAATACACACAAATACACACGTCTAAATCCGTAAAAAGTAGTTTTATTTTAATAAATGCCTCTTAGTAATAATTTACAGGCACAATTTCGTTTGAAACTCTGAAATTAATGTACCGGTGTACGAAATATAAGCCTTCGCAAAACAATCTCAAAGAGACGAACACAAAAGGACTGGTGATTCATGTGCGATTGGACAACCTTCATTATGTAAATTTTAACTGTTGCCTTTTCTCATACAGGGATCGTATATAGATAAAACATTCCCACATGAACTTATCTGAAAAGGCTTCTTTGAAAGTGGCAAAATTAAGTAAATTAAGCTATGCTTGTATTATAGGTACCAGATATAAGTAGAATTACTACTTTTTAACACCCTTGTTTTGTAACACTTGTTTTGACTTTTGCAAAGGGGAAGAGATTCCTCAATTCGACCGCATATATGCTTGTTCTCCATATTAACGTTTGGTACGTATCTATCAATGTATATCTATTTATTAATCTATGTAATGGAATCTTTAAAAATTATTTTCACATACTTGCAGTAGTCGGATTGATCTGAAATTTTGCACACATGTTAAGGATAGATGACAATGCAATAATTTAAAAATATTCAGGATTTTTAAACAGTTTTTTTTAGAACTAAGGAAATTATTATTATTTGTAAACCTTGTCGCAATTTAAACCAAATTAGTAGATATAGAATGTTTCAAGAGGAAGGAGAGAGTATAACCTCACAATTTTAAATTCCACGCCTGCGAAGTCGCGGGCAGTTAGTAAGTAGTATAATAAACAGAAAACACCGAGACGCATTGCAACTATTGTCATGGGTGGGAATCGAAACCGCAGTCTTATAAACAGAAGTGGCTTATATTATTATCATCATCATAATTCCTTCACGCCTCTTTCCGATAACCCAGAGTCTACAACGCCATTTGTTGTCTAAGCACACTTCCTAGGCTTTTTACATTGCACTATGCCAAGTTTATTAAGTAATTTGATAAAATTTGATAAGAACAATTATAATACATATAAATAAAATTTTGGTATACAATATACCCAAATTTTTTTATTTATATATTTTTCGTTTGTTATTGCTCTTAATTTGTTTATTAGAATTATACAGAGTAACCAACGGCTACTTTATTAAATAGATATTTTTTAAAGTGCTCCATTAAACAGTAATTAAATTAAGGTAACCAAAGAACATAAAACATAATTAATAAGGATATTAAACGACAAGAGGCAGTGAATAAACGTAACAGAGTTTACCTCAAACAACTTAATTAATATGTTCATTACATTGTAAAACGCTATTAAATAAAGTACAGTATGATGAACTTAGAGCAATAATATTGCAGGACTTGATACTATAAATAAGGCGACCCCCGCTGAAAAAGTTATGAAAGCAATACTCATATTCGTTGTGTACGGACACTAGCGTATCCTAAGGGCATATTAATATAGCAAGAAAGAGACAGATGTATACAGAAAAAGGACGAGGTGAGAAAGAGACACATATATCTGTCAGTGAGTTTATAAGATACTTCTCGGTAAATTCATAAATATCTATCTCTTTCCGCCTTGTTTACAAAAAGTGTATTTACAAAAAAAAAGTGGTATATGTAGTTGTTTCTATATTATAAGTAGGTATTTACAAAAGAAAAGTAAGTATATGTACTATCAGTATTCTGGTACCAATAACACAAGCGTATTCACTTAGCTTGGGGCTAGAGGGCGTTGAGTGAAATATCCATGAATATTTATTTGTTTGTAAAAGAACACAGCTCCTGTTGGTTTAATACTCTAAGATGATGAGTAACAAATTATGATGGCGCAGGTACACAAAATTACCATTATTAACGTAATTAGAGACTTTTCGTAAAATATTGTGGGTTTTTATGATGATAAATTAACAATGAGAGGTAATTTTTAGTAATAATAAAATTGTAAATATTTATCTGCGCTAATCTCAGGAATTACTGATTGTATTGTACCTGCGTTTCTAAACAATAAGAAACCTAACAAAATATACTGAAATATCCTTATCCTTACTTATTATAAAACAATGTCGTTATTTTTGTATGTATGTCCCTACGTGAGCTTATATCTTCAAAACGACGACGCCTTGATGCGCTTTTCTTTGGTAGAAGCATAATAGAAGCATTTTTGACATTTTTGTCTGGTTGCCTGTTTAGGTGTTTATCTGTGCACGCATCACGTAAAATGTACAACACTTATAAGTATAAATGTTATACGTAAAAATTGTACACAACTCAAGGTATCACTTAGCCTTTGTTTCATCGCAATCGGTCCACTCGGTCAAGAGCTATTTACATACATAATATGAACATTTGGTTACTTGCAAGACCATCTTGCGGCTAAAAAAAGAGTCAAAAAATTGATTGGGTCGATCGAAAAATAAGCTAGTTACTGTAATATAAAGCAAAGACTTATAGAGATCTATCAAAAGGAAACGTCATTATGAAGTGAAATGCTTATTATGTTGCGTCATTCCTTCCATTACAGATTGTACTAAACACAAATGGAAATGGGAAATCTATTGTGATAAAATCTTCAGTTTCGATTCATTCTTTCATTTGAATGTTCTTTTGTGTTATCTAATGTTCAATCTTGTACGATAATGGAAGCATTTCCCTTTTTTTGGGCTGATTTTTTATATCTTCGTCTATAGTTTCAGCTGCTTTTATAATTAAGTATCTACTGTCTCTTCCTTTTTTGTAAACGTGCTAATGTGATGCTGAGCCTATATTTTACAATATACATATTTATCGATATTAATAGCCGTGACCATGATCGCTGCAACGTCTCCCAAACGTCGGGCTAAAATGAAAAAACAACTCCAATATCAACTACAAAATTTAAAACACATACAATACTCTAAATCCGTAAAAAATGGATTTGTTTAAACAAAATGGTCGCGCAGGTGTTTGAAAATAAAATCAGTTTATCTTAGAATAAAAACCAACTAGGTAAATATTCTTAAAACACAATGTTTACGCACATTGACTTGCTAGACAACACAAGATTTACTTATCCGTTCGAACATTATTCTTCCATACATCATCTATTGCTATTACATATCTATTGTTGTGAGTGGGTGTGTGAGTGGGATATGGAAAAAAATGTGAGAAAAGAAGTCGATACCAACTAACCGTGTCGGCAAAGAGTTTTGAGTTTTTCATGTCTCTCAAAGGATCTATATTATTCCTGCAGTCTGCAACATCCTGGAGGGTAAATGGTGATGATTTTATTCTTCATCCGGACTAGACAAGTAGAAACAGTAGGTACAATGTTGCCTACCGGGTGTTGTGCCGCCAGGCCAACGTCGGGGCGTCAGAGAGAATTCAGAACAGAAAACCTCTGGCACTCCAAGAAGACGAGAAGAGCGCCGCAGTTAGATTTAGTCGGTATTCCGTCGTTCGATCCATCCGGACGTCAGCGATCCGACACTACCCGCTCCTACCATGACGGTGATAGCCGCAATAACAGAAGCGGGTGTGAGTGAGCATTCCCCTGTGAAAAAAAAGGTACAATGTTGACTAAAATAAAAAACGCTCAAAATAAAAGCAATATACCTTACAATCGTACATAAAACGAAATAACCAAAGAGATGGCCGTTTTTATAGCTCTATCCAATCACGACTTGAAATCGATACCATTTTACGAATATTTTATGCCTACTTAGTATTTCTGTTATTACCTCATTGCCATGAATTTTTTATATTGTGGTACCCTATAGCGGTGACCAGGTACAACTGATACCTTGAATATTTTATAGCATTCGTTGTCATTTTACAAGGTTGGTAGAGGCTATAAAACCAGGCCATAAAATATATTTTTCTTTTTGAACATTTCACACAAAGCTAAGCTTATATGCTTGTGTTATGGGTACCAGAATACGAATATAATACATAAACTAATTTCCTTTCGTAAATACATACTTATAATACATAGAATCTATCCGAGTGGTGACGGATTAAGAATACAAATGTCCCCTTTTCCTCCCGTGGGTGCTGTAAGAGCCAGCCAAGGGTTATTTTACACAGATAACATCTTCTGTAATAAACGGAAAACTCGAAAATTAACCCTGTGCCAATACGCCTGGTCAGTGCGGCACAGTAGACCATAATCCCTCCCAAAGTGGAGGAGGCCCGTGCCCAACAGTGCGACGTTTATAGGCTGGAGAAAGAAAGAAAATACATAGAAACACCCAGACGCAGTACAAACATTAATTATTGCTCCGTGCGGGAATCGAACCCGCGTCCTCGTGAACGGCAGTCCGTTACATGAACCACTAGACCACGAAGCCCGTCATCTATTGCCATAATTCCAGTTCAATTATAGACCAAACCGAAATTAATTCTAAATTTTATACGTCTTTTTACACAAAAGATCTCTTTTTCATAATCCTAAACTGCGTCAACAGCCCTCCAAACTCGCCGACGTGACTTATATTACTTTGTCAAGTACCGGTAGATACATACATACGTGTAACACATGTAAAGATCAAACAAAGCTATAAGAGTTTATACAAAAAGATATAAGAAAGTAGCAACATTTTTTTCGAATGCGATGCTAAAGAAGCTTCGTGATAGGATTACAAGTTTGATTCCCACACGAGAGATGTTATTAGTACAGTAATTAACGCAGATAAGTACTACTTACGTCCGCTAAAAGAATATTTAGAAAAATATTAAAATTAAAAAGAGATAATGTTGAATAAAATATTCAGGAATATTTATTTATCAAATCTTTGATCAATGACTTATTTAATATTTAGCTACCATCAGCCTCAAAACTAATACAACTTTTGTGCTATTTGGTGCTATAACTGCCACTTTATCGTAGGCGACTAACGCATAACAAGTAATTGATACTCTAAGTTTTCTCACAAACCTTTGAAATTGTGTTTGGATAGAATTTTGAATTGTATACTTAATGACTTTGCTAAACGTATAACCGCAGAATAATAACGTGAAAGCAGTTTACTAATAACTGCCTTATAGTTCTCTATCTTTCTACTACTACTTATCACAGAACAAAGTCGTTATTTTTCTATGTATGTCCCTATGTGAGCAGATATCTTCAAAACTACGTAACGGATTTTATTGCGGTGTTTTTTAAATGATAGAGTTGTTCAAGAGGATGGCTTTTTTGTATATTTTTTTAAGTTTTGGTTTCTAAATTCCATGCGTATGAACTTGCGAGCAACATATAGTGTATTATACATCAAAATTACATAGTTATTTTTCATTTGATAACAAACTATTATCAATAAGTCACGGGCACACATCTTGCTTGATAAACGCTGAAGCGCCTTTTATTTCAAAAGTTTGCAGACGCCATGATAAAAGACGAGTGACTTGTAACATGCCCTTTTGTGACAAACTGTTCGCAAACTTCACTAAGAACTTCTACCAGTCCCTCGCACATGAATAGATAATATGATAATTTTGTTTACTTTGTTTGAATATCTGAAATACGGAGATCTATTAGGAAAAGGGTTTATCTGATTCAGTCCGAAATATACGCATAGTGAAATGGCGCTGAATAGGCAGAAGCTATTGGAGAGCTGGTAATCGTTAGAAGAGACAGAGAGATTCTGATAGAATACAATGACAAAGATAAGATGGATAAAGAACCGAGACTTATTAGGTTTGCCGGGAGTTGCCAAACTAATGTAAGCAGCACATGGGCATTTTTGAATGATCATTTAAGCCTACTGGGTAGTTATACTTTTCTGTGTAGTGACGGATTAAGAATACAAGTGTCTCCACCTCATTACCTTCCCAGGGTGTTGTAAAAGCCTGCTAGAGTACACAAATAACACCTTTTGTGAGAGACGGAAAACTCAAAACTTAACCGTATGCCAACACACCTGGCCTGGGCTGGAGACAAATACTTAGTTAGTACGTATAATGTGTGCGTAATAATTTGTCTATGGATTTAGCCTAAGTACTATAAAGTTATTGATTTTAGTTACAATTTCTGAATTACGTAATACAAAAGATTTATTTTGTTATTTCAGTTTTATATTCAGTCCAATTTAATTTATTTTATGTTACCCAAAGTAAACATTGTGCAAACAAACTTGTTAGTACAGTTGTTAATTGAGTTGTAAACATTTTAATTAATATCTGTGATAAAAAGGTTGGTTTATTTACAGTTTTAATAGTAATAGTAATTCCAAGTTGTGTCCACCAATAGTCGTATACTATTGGTGGACACAACTTGGAATTAATTTGATTTTTTATCCTGAATTGACATGGAATTTTTGATCCAAGCATTTTATTTCACGATAATAATTATGGATATGGCCAATATGGCCTTTCGAGGCATCTCGAAACAGGCAGGACGCACACCGACAAGGTTGGTTACACTCTGCCGGCGTGGTGGAGCGTAATGGGAGAAAAACCGACGAACTATACGGGTACTTTCTAGCAAGACTGCATCTGGGCCGACTTGCTATTGACGCCGAGCCTCTCGAGGTGCTGTGAGAGGCTCGGCTCTATATTAATAATTATTATATTTTTGTTTGTCAGTCTAAATATTTTTTAACTATTTATAAGAATTGCAAAACTAGAAAAAGAGGAAGTCTTACGCTGGGGCGCATTTAGCTATCAAACCCTATTGGTACAAGTGTCATTAGGTATTTAAGGTTATAAATCCGTATCATAAGTACTGACGAGCCTCGTGGTCGAGTGGTTCATATAACGAACTGCCGGTCACAAGGTTTGATTCTCGCACGGGACAATCATTTGTGTGATATTTTTAATTGTCATACAAATGTTTGTACTCCGTCAGGGTGTTTTCTATGTATTATAAATATGTATTTACAAAAGAAAGTAGTATAAGTAGTCTATCCGTATTCTGGTATCCATAACACAAGCATATAAGTGAAATATCCATGAATATTTTTTTTTATAAATATGGCCATAAAATATTAGATGCATTTTATGAACACTGTGATAGGTATGTACAAAACTTATTTCACTTTGCTTAACTCCATTCTATGAATCCTGTTTTGAGGCTATGCATAAATTTAAATGATTTACGTGAGGTGTTTGTTTTAATTTAGCTTGAATTTTAATTTTTGTAGCACATAATAATTTGAATAACTACCGACACAGAGATGCTTAATCTCTCTCATTTTGGCAACCAATCTTTTAAACACTTGTTTTTTAACAATAATATATATCAATATTAATTATACTGAAATTGCTTTTAGTTATCCAAGTGGTCTAAAACGGCTTGATACATATCTGGAATTTTTTGAGTTTATAAATAGCAAGAGTTTATTTTGATACTCCCGGGGTATAAGGTTACATCCTTGTACCTAGAATTAGTAAGAAACTACAGAAAATATAGCTATAGCACTAGCTAACAGCTGAGGTGGTCGCGCGCGGCGGGTCGGCATCCAGAGACCCGCTGCGCCAAACGCGACGGGGCGAACGTAATGCTCCCCCCATCGGGTCTGGTCCTGATAAGCGGAGCCACCCCTCGCCGGGTTATGGTAAAGCTCAAGGCACCATCATGGCCCGGCAGGGCAAGGCGGAGGAGAAACAAAAAGCTTCGCGACTTCGCACGCGTAGAAATTAGAACATTTTCGCCTATATTGCAACCAATTACCGTAATGTTTCGGTCCTATTGGGACGTGATGTTATACAGCCTATAGCCTTACTCGGTATTTCCGGTTCCTAGAGCTTAAAATATTACAGTATAGATACGTTGTATATTAGCTAGTACCCTGCCTTTTCTTGCTAACACCGCATAAGCGCTTGTACGATTTTGAATTTATATTTACTGCTCTTAATTTCAAATTCAATGCATAGTCAATAACACCGAGTACAGACAAACATGGATATAAATCTTGTTACCATATTGTGAAACTATATGTGACACGAAATATCTGAAACTTTGTAGGAAAATAACAACTGAAAAAATCAAATATGTATATAGAACGAGATACCTGTCAGTTTTATTTATCCAAGAATCAAACAAGTACACACAAAGTTACAATTTCCAAAAAAAAACTTGTGTCAGGCAATAATTTGATTCTGAAGAAAAGTCTATTTAATTTAGTAGGATAGAGAGTTCACATCTTATTATTTTTATCGGTATCTGCGCAACACGTCATTCTTTTGTGGTAACATACCGGAAGGGTATCGAAAAAGATTTATGAACAACCGCGTGTCTGACGTCAAAATTCTTCGAGAACACTTTTATCTGTAGAAGGCGCCACCTCTTTATTCCTTCAGACAGCAATATATCAAGCTAGGAAATAGAGAACTCAAATAAATAAAATCTTAACATTCTATAAAGAGAGAAATTAAATAGGTTATTTTAAACATAATTTAAATAAATAATCTAGTGACTATGATGGTAGAATCTTGATTTAGAATACAAGTGTCACTCCCCATTTCTTTGGTGCTGTAAAAGCGAGCTTAGACACATTACACGGATAGCCTCCTCTGTGTAAGACAGAAAACTTGAAAATAAACCCTAATCCAACGTGTCGGATCAACGCGGTATACTAGACCATAATCCCTCCCAAAGGCCCGTGGCCAACATTGGGACGTTAGTGGGCTGGAGAGAGAGAGAGATTATTTCAAAAATTTCTTTAAAACATAGGAAGAGGCACAGTCCAAAACAATCACGACGGAAAAGTTATCGTTATATTTATTTAAAAAATATCATAAATATTGTACAGTAATAAAAAATCAGGTGATATTTAAAGCTACATTCCAGCAAATTGCTAATTCCTATGATACAAATTAGCAAAGTTTCTGTTGATAAAAATGTCCGAGAAACAAAATGTGAGACCTTAATTAATGAAGATGGATCGTATCATAAGGTGAACGATGGCCATTTTGTGCAAATTTACTGAGTTAGCTATTAAATAACATTGCAAGCTTTGTAACATAATTTTTTTCATGGCATTTGTATTACATATTCGACGTTAGTAGTATTATACAATTCTAGCACAAGAGTCTAACTTACTACGTTAGAATTCTAAGCGAGAACGTATGAACAGTTAAAGTTAAGACTAAGTTTCGAAGCAACGCTGCATTTACAATAACATACTATAAACACTCGTGTTCACAGATGTACATAATATTTAAAGGACAAATTATTTAATATTTACGATTTTAAAATAATGTTTGACCTCGTAGCTCAGTGGCTACAGCATTTAGTCTAAAATCAGAGTTCGTAATGAATCACGAATCAAGGAATTTTATGCTCGGATTTATCAATAGGAAATAGAAGTTGTCATACCTGATTTACCAGTGTTTTCTGATACATTCTATTACTATTTGACATGTAACACATTTATATTTGTCTTTCCATGTGGTGACCGATTATGAATACAAGTGTTACCACCCTTCTTTTCCAGAGTGTTGTAAGAGCCAGTTTAGTGACAATGTTAACAGTTAACGTCTTCAGTGAGAGACGGAAACTTGAAACTAAACCCTGTGCCAACACGCCTGATCAGCGCGGCACAGTAGACCATAGTCTCTCCCAAAGTGAAGGAAGCCCGTGCCCGGCAGTGGGACGTTAACGGGCAGCAGTGGTATTCTGCGGGCGTATTATGAGCTTTTTAAAAATCATGCAGGTTCCAAGCAGGCCGTACACTGCCTGACTAAATTATGTATTATGGTAAACATAAAACATTTAGTTGAAAAATTTTAGTTAGTACTTAAAGTTTTAGTTGTACCTTCACTATAAACATATTAATCTATGACTGTTTTAGCGAACTGGATGGCTGGGAGTTATATTCATATTACGAATTTGCCGGGCAGTTCCATTCACGGCGTAAACGGCCTGGGAATAAGAGCTCATAATACGGCCGCAGTAAGAAAAAGTGAACTGAATTTCTATTATTATTGGAGGAGCGCTGTCACGTGATCAAGATTCACCGAAAATTCACTTCACTTTTTCTTACTGAATACCACTGCTGTGTATTATTCATGTATATCATAAGTATTCATGTGATAATAAATTAAGATTAGAAGTGTTATAAGCCCATTCGGACCTAGGGAGCCATAAGGGCCAGTTAAGGGACAAGAGAAGAGAGTAGAAGCCATCCTCCATCAGAGAAGTTCGAAGGTCGAAACACCTAGGTCAGCATAGCATAAGTACAGCAGAATCCTCTCGAATATAGAATTCTGCCGTTCAAAGACCTGTGCCCAATATTGGGACTTTGATGGGCTGAAAAGATAAAGATTTATATAACTAAAACATAACACAAAAAGTGTTAATATTAAGAAAACTTAAAGAGAGGTTTACGTGACACTGTTTTCAATTTGATACTAATACTTGAGTTTAGCTTAGAAGCTAAGTACAGGAGCCATGTGTTGGACGAATAATCTATATTAAATAAGTTTTGCTACTACAAAGTCGACAATAACACGCGTTCAACTTAGTTGTAATAAGTTTGTAATCGACTCTATAAAGTAACCGCGTTGAAACATGAAAAGCTAGTCAACGCTCTTTTGTAAGTGAATACACTAACATAATAATGCTTTAATTAAACTGAGCACTTACGAGTATACTTATGCTTTGTATATAGTATTTATTTATAAATTAGAACAAATAAAGCTGGAGCTAAAAAACAATATTAAGTAAGATAACAATTTGTATAAGCGCATTACAAACGATAAAATTATTGTAGTTTTTTGTTTTGGGTATCACAGTATTTTTCCTTTCCGAAAAAGTTTTTCTTTCCAACTAATCTCTTAAACCACTGCCTGTTTAAAATAAATCAGTAAAATACATCTTAGATCAAGCGATGTTCCACATATTATGTACTGTCCATCTTTATGTAGAGTTAATATAAAGTAGCAAATTATATTGCCAACAGATTTTTTTTCTATTTAGAAGGCTGTTCTTATATAAGCATATATTAGAATTGGCATGCATATTCGATGTTGGTCTGAATTTACTGATTTATATGTCTATTTTTTTGTGAGTTAAAAAGGCTAAGTGTTTGTTTAGATTGTAGCAGATGGCGCTCTATAGTCTGTGCTTACCGGCATACGCCGACGGTATGATGTTGATGTCTATTATTAATCTATATCATACATTACTACCTTTTAATGTTTTACTACTTAAGGTTTACAAAATGTATTATGTCTCTCTCTCTCTTTCTCTCTCTCCAGCCCATTAAGAGGATACCAAAATAGCTTCGTGCATTTTTCTACGTACGAAGTTTTCATTGTTTCTTTAGATTGAATGGCTAGAGCTCTAATTTTTAAGTATATGTTTTTTCAATATATGATCTAGGATCGCATAAACTCAGAAACGCGATTGAAAAAAGTTTTCTCGATAGAAAATCTTAGCGAAACAACCTCTCTAATTAAATAAACTAAATTATAGTGGAAAAAATGATAACCATGAGCGGGACTTGAACCCACGACCTCGGAATACCGTTCCGTTGCTCTCCCATCTGAGCTATCATGGTTCCCGGTTATCATTTTTTCCACTATAATTTAGTTTATTTAGTAAAAGCATAGCAAGTCAACTGCAAAAATTCATAAATTAACCTCTCTAATTTTTTATTTTTTTCATTTGTCGGTCTATTATCGCGTATTAACTAATAAAATAACTTTAAAAATATAAGTAACTATTATATATAGAAACACGTAAATCAGAATTAAAATATATTTAGTAGATTTTGAGTAAATAGGAAAAGTATCCCTAATTCTTCATTTTCTGTGCCTACTGGCTGTGTTAATATGTACGTGTCGGCGATGATATTGAATAATATTGATGTAGGCCCTTAACGTCCCACTGTTGGACATGTTGGCACAGGGTTTATTTTCAAGTTTTCCATCTCTTACAGAGGATGTTATCTGTGTACAATATTCCTTAGCTGGCTTTTACAGCACTCTCGGAAGGAAAATGGGTGATAACACTTTTATTCTTAATCCGTTACAACATGGTATATGTAATATACGCAAATAGAATTAATTTCATAAAATACTATTATTAATATTATGTAAACAATCGTCCTACATTCTGTGACATATTGACAGTTGATAACAAATTGATTATTAATAGTGACACACAAAAATTTAATTCCAATCTATTTAATACTTAATTGACATTAGACAAGTTGACTGGTAGCTATCTTGATAATAGATTAATTAGATCGTCAACTAATAAATTAAATTACTTGTACATCTTAATTCTTAAATTACTTTTTACATCTGAATATGAAAGCGATTTTTAAAACGGTTGACCTTAAATGTAATTTGTAACCCTATTGTTAATTACGAGATAGTAATCATTTAAAAGGTATACAGACATACTTACAGGTTTATCATAATATTTAGACCATATTCACACTAACAGGTCGTAACCATGAAACACCGGGGAAATCTCATGCCTCTCGTGTTACAAGCATAATTTAAGGGCCTACATCAATATTATCGTATATCATCGCCGACACGTACATATTAACACAGCCAGTAGGCACAGAAAATGAAGAATTAGGGATACTTTTCCTATTTACTCAAAATCTACTAAATATATTTTTATTCTGATTTACGTGTTTCTATATATAATAGTTACTTATGTTTTTAAAGTTATTTCATTAGTTAATACGCGATAATAGACCGACAAATGAAAAAAATAAAAAATTAGAGAGGTTGTTTCGCCAAGATTTTCTATCGAGAAAACTTTTTTCAATCGCGTTTCTGAGTTTATACGATCCTAGATCATATATTGAAAAAACATATACTTAAAAATTAGAGCTCTAGCCATTCAATCTAAAGAAACAATGAAAACTTCGAACATAGAAAAATGCACGAAGCTATTTTGGTATCCTCTTAACATAACTTTATAATCTTTTAGTTTATTTGATGCTAGGGTGTCGCCTGCAACTTTGTACGCCTGTATGAAATGTACACCCTAACTAATAATATACAAAGTCCAACAAAAAACCGCATCAAAATCTGCTACGTAGTTTAAAAGATATAAGCTCACGTACGGACATACATACAAAACTAACGACTTTGTTTTATGATAAAGTTATGAATCGTCACAATAAGTAAAGATTATGATTAAGTTACCTTTACGCAAACGAATAATTTTCAATAAAACATGCTATAGGCATATACCAACGTAAGCTTGTATTTAAATAAACATATTGAGAATCTTTCGTGAATAATTTATTTCAAAAGTTACTTCCTGAATTTTATTATGTCAGTCCAATGACATTCAGTAAACTTTATTTACGCAATGAGTCCGTAGCCAGCCTGTATATACGCATTCAAAGCGACTCTTAATTAGGAGAGGTCTGCAGTTAAAGCTGGGGGCTGGTCAAAGAGCGTACAATTAGAGTCGTCTGTTACGCACTGTGGTGTGTACATAACAGGGAAACTTAAATTGTTGGGGTCTGCTGTTTATTTACAACTTTTATCAGCTGATTACTGTTTTTAATAAACTAGCTCCTTAGCTCCTATCAATCCTTAACAAACAGAAGTTTACTCTTCTGCTCAATAGATGGCGTTGTACGTTTTTTAAATCGCGCTATTCGTTTCGTTCCACACATTAACACTTATGCTCGTTAAAATTTTTACTGTGTCATCATTCAGATTTCGCATTTATTACTTAGCAAGGAAGATTCCTGTTTTATTCTACAAACCTTTGTGTGTTCTACTATTTTACTACTACTAACAGGTCTTATCTATTATTTAAGTCAAGATTAAAAAAAAAAAACTAATAAAAAAATAACAATATTTAATCATGACGGGCCTCGTGGACTACTGGTTCATGTAACGGACTGCCGTTCACAAGGTCATGGGTTTGATCCCCGCTCGGGACAATCATTTGTGTGATATTTATAATTGTCATACAAATGTTAGTACTGCGTATTTTTGTGTTTCTATGTATTCTATGTATGTATTTACAAAAGAAAAGTAGTTTAAGTATGTATTCTATCCATGTTTTGGTATCCATAACACAAGCAAGCTTAGCTTCGGACCAGAAGACGTTATGTGAATGCACATGAATATTTGTTTACAACTCAACACATTTTTTTACAAATACTAAATTAATCTAAAGCGAGTACATAACAAAAATTTTGTAAACAAATATACTTGTTCTTAAATAATTGTTCTCTTTGGGATTAAACCCGCGACTTCATGCTCAGCATGGCTTCACTATGAAACATAAGTTGATTCTACACACATCTATGCTACGAGACTGGTGGCGTGGCATATGTACATTTTCACAAAGACGTAAAATAGACAAGGGAAAAAATTACGTACAATTGTGTGCAGAATTCAATTGTATTTCCATACATGGTCGGCTTATTCACATACGAATTCTATTCTGGGTTTCATTTTTATTAAAATACGCAAAGGAATTTTTGTTCGAATATATCAAAACGACATTTTATTCGTTAACGGAAAGAAAATAAATTCTATAACACCACGGTTTGCAAGTTTTTCATGAAAGCTATAATACTGAATTTATAAGTATGGCAGTTTTAAATCGTCACATTTCTTGTTAGGCGGAAATAGCTTAATAGATTCAGATGTTTCGTTGCTACTGGCATAGGGCGTGTTATGGAATCAGTTTACGATAAATGATTACTTAGCCAAGGGCCTATTGTTGCCGAGATCGGGCCCTTACTTTTTTCATGGTGAGGTCGGTCCCCTTTAGATGACAAATATAACCAATTTAATAGATAAACATTATATAGACATTACAACGTCCTCAGGTCCGAAATTAAAAAAAAATACTACCATGTTTGTGTTGTAAGTACAAAGTTAAAGATATAATACTGATCTGAGGCATATTTTTGAAAAAAAAAATGTTTGATAAGAAAAAAAATTCTTACCATACAAAAACTACACGCTACAATGTGCGATCCTGCGCTATCTGCATCCAGCGGCTCTCGTCACATTTGACGATGATGTGTCGTCAGTTTACTTTCATAAGGGTCCCATACTGTCGCAAAATTTTATTAATATCCAATTCTTAAATATTCTCTGGGTAATTTTTCAAACTAGCTACCCAATTTCTTCTAACGATTACTAGCGATGGATATATGTGGTTAATAACATCCATATTTTTAACTAGCTATCGCGCGGGTTCGTGTGGTATTTAAAAAATACCCGTTTTTGCAACTATCTTCACTGATGCTTCTCTCCTATTGGTCGCAACGTGATGTTTTTTAGCCTAAAGCCTTCCTTGGTAAATGTACATAATAACCAACACTGAACAATTTTTTCAAATCGGCCCAGCGCGGTTCCTGAGATAAGCGCCTTCAAACAAACAAACTCTTTAGCTTTATAATATTAGGACAGAAGTGTAGCACCATCACCATAGGAATGGTCGTAAGTGTTTAAATTTATTGTATTAAGACTTAAATTGTTATTCAAATCACGGCTCGTGTGCGACGCTCTTACACATAGGAAAACAATGGAGGATCTTTCTGAATGTATTTACTCTGGATTATGTTAAGAGCTTAGAACTATATTTCACCCACAATCCGATTATTCTACATTATATGTTGACAATGCAAATTGATGTTTCAATTTAGGTGATGGAATGAAAAGATTTTATTTACACGATACTGAAGCCGGTTTCGTTAAAACCTGTCTATAATCTCTATCTGTAAAATTTCTTCAGTGTAATGCAGTAACTATTATCAAATAGAAAATAATGTAGTAAATTATAAATCTGAGGAATAATTTTGTAGTAGAAAATATCTACTATAAGTAATGTAACGAAATATTTTAAGTAATAGTAAATAGAATGAATTGCTAAGTGATTAAATTTTATTGTTTTCATGCCTTCCACTGATAATTCTGGGACTTTTTATCTATACGACTGCACTATACTGTATAATTCCTTTTTTTTTTGTTCTTTTTTATCAAAAGAAGGTTTATGTAAATTAAAAGAAAAAAGAACTTTACACTAAGTAAGAAGTTCTTAGTACAAAGTTAACCTGATCAACTAGATATTTCATTCAATATGTGTATGTTTATGGGTTTATTTTAAAACAAGCACCTGAAGAAGAATCTAGTTAGCTAATATATGTAATAAAAAATTACTATATCATATTTTTTGAACATATTTAAAGAAACACTAATATAAAAGAGCATTAAATGTGCTTAATACGTAATCACATTTAAAATTTGGCTTTTTACCGTTTTCATTCGATGAACTTGCAACGTCTATCACACAAGTTTGGTACTGTCCCTCCAAAAAAAAAGTGATACAAGCATAGATATACTCTCCATCTTTTAAATGACGTAAGGAAAACTAAAATCGGTTTATTTTTCGCGAAGAAAAAACGGAAGTTCGAAACGTCTTTTTCTCAATGATTTCATAGGTAAAACCTGGCCGAGCTGCGACTGTCCCTTTCGCACTCTTCGGGTAAAGGAAAGAGGTGCGGGAGGGTAAGGTTAACCCACACACTTACAAATAGTGATACACCAATATCGATATTTATTATCGATACCCTAGTGATGTGTATCGATGTCGATTTAGAGTTTTTGTAATTTTATTTACAGAATCATAATTTTAGTAGCTAGGTAATGAAACTATTCAGTGTTGAAGGCTACGAGAACTAGAAAATGTTGTATTCTTGTTGTATTACAAAAAATTACATAATAGGCATTAGGTATGTATACCTATATGTGGGCTCTTAATTATATTGCTGAAAAAGAGCGCGAGCAAGTGGCGGGTATTTTTACAATGGTAGTTCGTGCAAACACTAACTTATACTAGATATTTCATCACTAAGAACATGAGTAAAAGGTTTCACCTCTCGGATCTTGGTCTATCAAAACAAATTAGGTCTGTTGTGGTAACTTGACATTGCACGGTGTAAATGAAATAGGTGTATTTTTACAAGTTCAATATCATTAAGGAGACTGAAGTAAGCCCTAGTTAGTACTAGGGCTTACTTCAGTCTCCTTAATGATATTGAACTTGTGCTAGTGAATGGGCTAGTGCCCATAATCGGAGCAATTATTGTAGCACACTAAACTTGAATGAAACACTATCATGCCTATAGATATTTACTTCGACATAGTAATTCAACTTCATACCTAGATGAACGTAAGATGCGAGCCCCCACTAAGCTTAGCTTTCTACTAGTTTACACCTAGGTACACATATTTATTCCTATTTTTAACACACTTTTATTAGCTCGGTGCCTATCTATCAATGTCTATTTTACGAAATCTTTGATGAATCAAATGAAAAAAGTTGCAGTAGTGTGATTGATCTGAAATTTAGAACACATATTAAGGTCCGATGAAAGTACAATAATTAAAAAAAATATTCAACATGTTCAAGCGTGTTTTTTTAGTAAGCAAATATAGATGTTTTTATTTCTATATATTGCTTAAGCCCCAAAACTTCTCTAGAAAGAACAAATGATGATCGTCACGTTTCGTAGATGTTTCGTAGCACTCAAACGACAAAGATAGTATAGTATATTGATGTCCATTTCTATTTGAATAATGCCTTGAAAGAACATTTTTGGCCATCCTTTCAATCATCAAAAACGTAAGCAATATATTCAGAATGACATGTATAAATATAATGCCAGGTTAAATGTACAAAATGCAATTTTAATTCAGACTATCGCATTAGTTTGAGAACTTTGGAGGAATTTTGTTAGAAATTTTAGTGACTAACATGTAATAAAATTGCAAAATGTTGTAAATTGTTTGTACTGTTGCTTTGGTTTATTGCTTTAAACAAAGTCTAACGGTAGGCATTGTAGCTACGTGTTTTAGAACAATCTTAATTAAGCAAGTTTAGCTAGCAATAAGACTAATAAGTATACGTCACTTAACAACTTAATTGTAATAAGTTTGAGCTCGACATTGGTCCCAATGTGCTTATAAACATATGAACTAATTATACTCTTCATACATTATACTACATTAGGTAATATCTATACTTCTATGCTAATATTATAAAGCTGAAGAGTTTGTTTGTTTAAACGCTATAATCTCAGGAACCGCTGATCCAATTAGAAAAATTCTTTCAGTTTTGGATAGCACGTTTATCGAGGAAGGCTTTAGACTTTATGGCGCTGCGACCAATAAGAGAGAAGTATCAGTGAAAAATGATGCAAAATTGGTCTTGTATAATAGTCGGTTTAGTATAATATCTTACCAACTTTCCTGTTTCACAGGTCGCCGTATATAAACTCTTGGAAAATTGTTTTATCTAGTTACAAATCGACGTAGCTCGCTGAGTTGCGAGATAATTGCATTAACAACATCGTCGTGTCAAATTTCCTATTCAATTACGCTACATTCGATAAATTATTAAATATCAAACACATTTTGACGGGCTTCGTGGTGTAGTGGTTTATATTGCGAACTGCCGATCACGAGGTCGCGGGTTCGATTCCCGCCTCAGACACTCATTTGTGTGATGTTTATAAATGTCATACAAATGTTTGTTCTGCGTCTGGGTGTTTCTATGTATTATAAGTATGTATTTACAAAAGAAAAGTAGTATATGTATTCTATCCGTATTCTGGTACCCATAACACAAGCATAATAAGCTTAGCTTGGGACCAGAGGACGTTGTGTGAAATGTCTGTGAATATTTATTTATTTTATTTTTATTTTATTTTATTTTCTTTGTCACATAGAATTCGACTTTCCAAGGAGAGCTGGACAGTTAGGTATCATCTTATATAAAAAATTCACGTGTCACAGTGTTAGTTACCGCACTCCTCCGAAACGGCTTGACCGATTTTTTAAAATTTTACATGCATATTCAGTAGGTCTGAGAATCGAACAGCATCTATTTTTCAAACAACAGTCATTTGTATGGGAAAACAACGTTTGCCGGGTCAGCTATTATTATTATAAAAACCTGACATATATATGACATAACGCAAGTAAGTGCTTGGTTATATAAAAAATAAAACAACTTTACATCAAGCTTTACAAACTTTAATAACTTTAAACGTTGTTGTGTTCAAAAACATTAATAATGGTACCAATTCTACGTGCACAACTAAACTTAACTAAACTGAAAAATGAATGTCAATAACACAATTCGGCGATGTTAACAGAACTTTTTCAATAGAAAATCTATACTATACCTATATTATAGACTAACGATATTAAATAATTGCTCGGGAGGTGATGGCGGCAAAGAGGGAGGCCTTGCGGGAGCGTGAACGCGCTGGCGACATTTTGCCACCTCGCAGGGCGCCGGGCGGGGGTCGTCGACAGGCAAGAGCCGACGGCCTCTCTCGAAGAGGTGGTCGTGCGCGGCGGGTCGGTATTCAGAGACCCGCCGCGGCAAATGTGGCACTCGCCCACGTGAAGGGGGGACCTATTGTTCCCCCAGGTTAGTGGGGCCACCCCTCGCCGGGTAATGGTAAAGCTCAAGGCACCATCATGGCCCGGCAGGGCAGAGGAGATGGAAAAAAAAACTATAATATTAAATAATAAGAATACGCTCAACGAAATAGTCAATTAATCAAAACGCGCTATAGTTGTTTTTCATTTCTTAGTTAAGTTAATTTTAGTTGTGCCAATATTACTTTGCAGGCACGATGGTCTCACCCGTGACCATGGTGAATTGGTGACTGCAAAGTCTCCGAAACGTCGGGCCAAAATTTAAAACAAAATATACGCGTCTAAATCCGTAAAAAGTTGTTTTATTTAAACAAATGAGTCGCGCAAGTATTAGACAATATTGTGCCAATATTGACAAAACTACATATAAACAAGCTAATTATGACAGTAACAAACCCAAAACCGTCATATACAATAATATAAAACAGCGTAACAAATTCAAGGGTTAATAACTTTCTGAAACTGCAATAATATAATTAAATAAGTGACCAGAAGACCAAAGAACTTAAACGGTAGAGATATGTCTATGTTCAGCATACGTAGAAGTACAAATGAGAGGTCTCTTGTCTCCGTCCAAGCAAGAAGCGCTCTTGCCATACCACGGCTTGCTTTATCTGTAAAATTAATATTGTATTGTATTGGACGGGCTTCGTGGTGGAATGGTTTATGAAATGGACTGTCGATCACGAAGTCGCGGGTTCGATTCCCGCTTGGGACAATCATTTGTGTGATATCCATAAATGCCATACAAATGTTCGTACTGCGTCTGGGTGGTTTCTATGTATTATAAGTATGTATTTACAAAAGAAAAGTAGTATATGTATCCTATCCGTATTCTGGTATCCATAACACAAGCATATAAGCTTAGCTTGGGACCAGAGGACGTTGTGTGAAATTTCCATTAATATTTATTTATTCATTATTATTATTTATATTGGGCGATCTTTGACGTAGATTTAGTAGAATGCACCTCATTATCTAGTGGTTAGTGTAACGGACTGTCTTTCACGAGGTCGCAGGTTTATTTGTGTGACATCTATAAATATCATACAAATGTTTGTACTACATCTGGGTGTTTATTATTATATTATGTATTTACAAAAGAAAAAGTTTATGTATGTAGTATATCCGTACTCTGATACCCATAACACAAGCAAATAAGCTTAGCTTGGCGTTGATGTTGTGTGAAATATCCATAAATATTTATTTATTTCATTTCGCAATATTTTGTAAATGCTTTTCTATTTTTCCGATCAGTGTTGCCAGGTTTTCATTTCTATTTTGGTTTTCGGAACTTTTTTAGTAAGCGACATTTCTTCGTTAAAAGCCAGATATAGCAAAAAACGCAAATTATGGTCAAAAGTTTTTGAATATTTATCTTTTTCATCATACACGTGAATTTGACTTTCTAAACATACACCATGGCTTTTATCATTAATGAATATCTACCAGAATGATAAAATATGTAAAAGATCGAAAATAAAGAAAATGAAATTAAACTTTACCCAATTGGTTTTCATAAAGTCTTGATGCGAGCAGTTCGCGCAGTCGTCTTACTTCATTATGTACTTGATCAGCAACAGTACATGGAGCAAATAACGGTAACATCAGACCTATTGAGAGTCCCAGGCGAGATACTGTAGATATTATCGGTCCCTGAAACAATTAAATAGCTACTCGCGCAATTTGTAGAAACCAATATTAATTTTAAACCCCTTGCATTAAAACTTATATTTTATTTTAATAATTGTTTGTTCTTTTTAAATTCAATTACAGACAACAATAGGTATCCATAACTAGTTCAAAAAAAAGTAAAGTAAAGTAAAAGTAAAGTAGAGTAAAGTAAAGTAAAGTTTAGTTCTTTTCACTGTTTCAAAAAAAACATTAAAATACCATGCCTGCTTTTCATAATGTAAGATATCAATCAAATCTAAATAAGGATCACGATAATATTAAATTATTTTGGAAAAAATAATTATGTTATTGTAATTGCTTACCTCATTCTTAATCAAGGTGTAAGAAATTTTATAGCTATTAGATAAAATACCGACAAATGACGACACTATTGATACCAGCAACTGAAACAAAAATAAAATATCTTGGCCTGCAAAGCGAAGTTTATTCGTTCGTAAAAATTTAACAAACAGAAAATCTTAATAACAATTACTGTATACATTGCAAAGAAATGTAAAAGCCTCATCTTATTAAATTTAACCACCAATCCTCTACTTATAGGTATGGTAACTTAAATAATAGCTGACAGTGAAGATATTTCTTGAATACTGGAAATCACTAAACACTAGTACAGGTTTGCATTTGTTATAAGTATATTACCTGCCACTTTATAGCTTCTACTAAAAAGTTGTACGCTTTTATAATAGTATGATACAGATTCATCAACTTCTCCATTTTACAAAGACTTTTATTGACGGCACTGCTTGTGAGACCAAACTCTTTTACGTCAGTCGTCTTGGTAATCTTAGCATTAGTGAGAGATAACTCCATGTAGTAGTTAATCAAACGAAGTCGTGGTATCAAAAGGCTGAGCAAATGCCCAATATAATATATTTCAAGAATATGACATGCCGTCATTGGAATGTACTCCAAATGTACTTTGTCAAATATATCCAAGAAATAGGGAACTGTATAAATCGTTATAAAATAAAGAATAATGAAAAATATTTGCACAATATTCCTTATCGTGCCTTTTCCCATTTTTGGTGTACAGGCGACTTCTTTGTCGAAAATATTTAACTCTTTGTAATACCGCTGTAGTCTCCTAATTGAAGCTAAGTCAAAAAACATCAAGAACAGGCCCTGGAACGAAGATGCTGCGACGGCAAAATCAATGGAATCACTATTAACGACCAGGGCTAAGTTTATTAAGAAGCCTGCTACTCCTAAAGAGTATATTACTGAAAGGAAAGTAAATATGATGTTGACGTTAGCCAGTATTGGCAATCGAACGACGCCAAATGGTAACCCACTCATAACGAAAATCTTAGATACAGAATCAACATTAAGTTTGCCATCTACACAAACGTAGGAATTAACAAGAGTCACCGGTGGTGTCATGTCGACAGCTTCGATTGTTTTCGACTGATATTTTATTATAACTTACTTGTCGATAAGTAATTTACTAATGGTAATACTAATATAATTCAAATAATATTACTTGTACTTGACATGAGGCATGAGTGTTAGCTTCGCCATTAAATTAATTAGAAAATATCATATTAATATAATATTGTATACATAAAATTACTGATCAGAAGTACACTCGCTATCCGTGGCTAAGGTAGCTAACGTCACAAGACGTGGAGTGCTTTATAAATTTAAACAATCGATAACAACATTGTATTATTGATATCAATACGTCGATCCTGTATATGAGAATATTTTCCCTAATATTTGTCTAAAATACTCTCTTTTTAAGTGTAAACTGTAACGCCTCTAATGTTTGATCGACTACACGCAGTCCTCTTTGGCACTATATTTATTTTTTTTAGATATTAAAATAACATCCGCAATATTTTCATTTTAATAGATAACTTCATTAATCTTACATCGAAGCTTCTTGTACGCATATCATAAATAATGCAGCCACTCTAAACCTTACGGACAATACCTAAGTGACGCTATGATGTTTGATAAATGATAAAATTATTAAGTCCTCTGTACAATACAAAATGTATATTGTAATATGAGTGTAATACACAGAGGATTTTTTCACAATTTCAATAAAAGATTTATGGGATTTTATTAAGGATATAAATCTTTTGTCATAGGTATTTTGAATTCATCGTGGCAGAGATGAAACTGTAGGTGTTAAAAATTTATATAATATGGAAGATAAAGCACAGTTTAATTTTATATTGAATTAATCTTATTATATAAAAATCAATTGCTGTTCGTTAGTCCCGCTAAAACTCGAGAACGGCTGGGCAGATTTTGGTGATTCAGGTCTTAAAATATTCATAAAAGCCCAGGGAAGGTTTAAACGGTGACAAAATATATGGGGATCTAAAATTCCACGCGTACGGAGTAGCGGGCATCAGCTAGTCTAATATATAAAATTCACGTGTCACAGTGTTAGTTACCGTACTCCTCCAAAACGGCTTGACCGATTCTTCTCAAATTTTACATACATATTCACTAGGTCTGAGAATCGGCCAACATCTATTTTTCAAACCTTTTTTTTTAGTATGGCAAAACAACGTTTGCCGGGTCAGCTAGTATTCTTATATAAAGAAAACATTATTTTCTTCACTCCTCCAAAGATATGCTAATTAATAAAATGATGGTTAGCCCCCGTACATCTCGCTAAGTATGGTCCTAGCCATGTTATTAACAAACCAATTTGTTAACAAAGAAAAACATAATAATCACAAAAGAATGGAAATGTTAATTATTATTAAGTGCTACTACTCTCGCAACGGAAAAAAGTAATGACATCAAGTTTGCACAAAAGCAACCCACTTAAATTAACAACGTGGAGTACGTTGTACTCCACGTCGAGTAATTAATTTACTTTAGTGGCAAATATCAACTACAACATCAATTATACACAGTTAATATCTGTGTAGTTTTAAGGAATAAAGTAGGCATTTTTTAATTCCGTACAAAAAGGAAATTTGCAGTGGAACATTATAGTCATGGAAGTCTTCGCTATTTTTTTATCGCTAAGGTAGGCAAATGACCACACTCCACCTGGGCGCCAAGTCTGCTATTCAATGTTGTCATAATGATAGTTCAATGATACCACTATGGCGTCATAATGAAAGAAAGAAAGAAAAGAAAGAAAAGAAATTTTATTTTTAACATGAACTTATGACTAAAACAATGTGACTTATAAATGACCTACATGTTAAAAATCGGTCCCAGCTCAGCTAACGCTGGTAGAGAACCTGCACTGATCTTCCGCTGGGCCGTGTTAGTGACATTAGACATTACATAGAGAATAAAACAGTGCACAACATAATAACAATAAAAATAACACTAAAGACAACAGTGATAAGAGTAAAAGAGTAGGACAAATACACATAAAGATAATTTATGGATAACAAACAATTCCTGAAAATAAAAGAAAAAGAAAACGAGACAAATATAAGACAAATTAAAATAATTAAATAAAATTCTTAAAGTGCATTAATTAATCTACAAAAGAAACAATTGATTACAGTAACATATTTATTTCAAAAGAACAACTGATGCGGTGCTATTTGCTTACGAATGTTCAACAGTTTCTTTTGGACGTTCGGGTAGCAACCTTGGTTAACGAAATCGATATCAAACATTGGTTTTAAAGTATTTTGTTTATTAACTATATCTCGAATTATACGCTTTACTTTCTTCAATGCTGCATCGGGATTATCTGTCGTGACCTGTTGAATCAAAGATATTTATGACATTATTACCTATTGTGTTCAAAATATCAGCTTAGCCTCTTAAAGCTCCTATTCCTCCTATGTTATCCGCAATTAGCTGTTGCGCGCAATTTCTTAGGCATGGTATTTGAAAATATTCCCCCCTTTTACAACATTTATCACTGATATTGCGCTCCTATTAGACGGAGCGTGATGCCTATAACCTATAACCTTCCTCGATAAATGTACAATCAAAAACTGATAGAATTTTTCAAATCGGACTAGCGGTTCCTGAGATTAGTGCGTTCAAACAAACAAACTTTTCAGCTTTGTAATATTAGTATTTAGATTATCTGTCGTTACTCCGAAATCCAATGATTTGATGAATGATGATTTCAGATGTTTACAATTTTATAAATGGGTATCGTTATTTTGTCGATAATATTATTATGCAAAGGGAATGCAATCATAATTTCGTTATCATACTAATAAAAGTATGTAGATAATACTGGCGCATATCTACATATTTACAGATTCCATAATTGTTCTACCTATACTGAATTAAATCTAGTATAGTTACAATTAAACTCACTGTATCCCAAAATAAACCAGGATTTTTACGATGTATACTTTCGTAATCTTCTCTAAAATGAGCTTTTGACAAGGTTTCCATACTTTCCAGGTTTTCTACTGTTTCTGTTGGTGTCTAAAATATAAGACGTAGGGATTATTATTTTTATTTATTTATTTATTTTAAAACTTCATGCACTTTAATAATACAATGGCGGACTTAATGCCGACAATGGCATTTTCTACCAGTCAACCAACGTTGGTGCAGAGACAATTTGGGGCAAGTGCTATTTTACAATAAACTAAAAAAAGAAATAGAATTTAATATGATAATATGATGAGATAATAGATTTTTAATATGAACTAAAGATTATATAAAATGTCTAGGTATAATACCATATTCTATAATATTTTTTTAATTTTATTTAACTGGATATTAGTCAAGTTATAGGAGATATATAATATGTCGTGTCGACCTAAGTGATTTGAATAAATATTCAAGGACATTTCACACAACGTCCTCTGGTCCCAAGCTAAGCTTATATGCTTGTTTTATGGGTACTAGAATACGGATAGAATATATAAACTTCTTTTGTAAATACATACTTATAATACATAGAAAACACCCAGACGCAGTACAAACATTTGTATGCCAATTAAGCATACAATTATGTGAATACGCTGACACACATACAAATACACGTACATACACACATACATACATACACACACGCACACACACACACACACACACACACACACACACACACACACACACACACACACAAATGAAAATTCCATTGTAAGCTATGTATTCATAAGAAAATAACAAAAAAAAAAAAAAAAAAAAAACAAAAAAAAAATCTATTTGGGTTACATTCTATCTTGCAATTTTGTACCCTAAACATATTTAAACTTAACTTACATCTAACAACAAAAAAGAAAAATTATAATAATAAATAACCTTTCTTTTTTTTTTAAATTGTTGTCATAGTTCGGAGTTTTAGTTGTCTAACCGAAATAAATAAAGCAGACAAACTTGTATTAATAAACATTATGAAATTTTTTAGTACTACCTGCAATAAATTTGTATGTGAATTATTTTATCAAGAAATTATTTACAACGATTGATGGACATCTTACTTAAGTTGAATGTGTCAATGGAATAAATGGTATCCAAAATACAGGCTATGCCTAGTTTGGATGCCAAGGATTAATAGGTATTATACGTTCCTCTTATTAATAGTTGAGTTCTATCTTTTAAGTAAATAAGATTGTATTTACCTGTTTTTGTAACTTTGTAAACACTTAAATAAATAAAATAAAAATAAAATAAATTATAAATATCACACAAATGATCATCCTGGGCGGGAATCGAACCCGCGACCTTGTGAACGGCACTCCGTTAATTGAACCACGAGGCCCGTCATAATGGAATAAAAACGTAATGGACTCGTAATAATGATTACGTCAAGTTAATTAAAAATGTAATAAAAAAGAAGTAAATATTGTACCGTATGATTTCTAATCTCATTCATCATATAAGTATGATCTTCTATTCGCGACCTATGTGCTGCCACGTCATCTAATAAACAGAATAAATTATATTTTTAAACAATAATACATGACGACTATAACTAAAAATTAAGGATTCATATAGGTACATAATCACTGATGATATCGTCAAATATGCTGGGGACCGCCGAATACAGTTAGCGCAGGATCGCGTGTTGTAGCGTTCTATGGGGGAGGGCTTATGTCCAGCAGTGGACGAAGAAGGGTTGATGGACGGATATACATAATTTCCTTCATTGATGAACTACGAGTATATGTCAGTTACAAGTTGCAGATCCTCTAGCAAGGAATTTTGTTACTTTGAACGTGTTAATCTCAGAAACCTAAGGTCAGGAAAAAACATTTATCAAAGAAGGCTATAGGCTGTACAACATCACGCTGCGACCCAAAGGAGCGAAGCGTCAGTAAAAAAAAATTACATAAAGGCTATACTTTCATATAATTGCTAACATGCATCTTCAAAGATTTCACTCGCTTGTCTCTGTCCTGCCTCTGTTAGAAAAGCAAGCCAAAGATCTGAATCATTGACATCAATCTGTGGACCATGTTGTGCATGTTGCCCTGGAGTGAGCCACGGTGCTTTAGTGCTTATAGAACGTAATTTGTCTTCTGTAAATAAAAACACACATTACCGAAATAAAAATTAAAAACCAATCCAGTACGAACTGGACTCGCACATGATGGGTTCCTTCAAGTTATTATCATAATGTATTCGTCATATACTTGACTTCAAAAAATAGGATAAGGGCAGGAGAAGCATGACGCTGAGCATAATAATATGCTGATAAGCATCAACTGATATTCATAAACTGTGAAATTATCAGCATTCCAGAGACACAGCCTGGTGACAGACGGATGGGCGACAGACAGACAGCGAGGTCTCAAAATTAAGCGTAACCACAAAAGGAAGCTAGACATTTTTGAGTTACTACTGCATCTCAATAATAAATAAATATTCATGGACACTTCACACAACGTCCTCTGGTCCCAAACTAAGCTTATATAAATATTAAATATAAATATTCACGGACATTTCACACAACGTCCTCTGGACCCAAGCTAAGCTTATATGCTTGTGTTATGGGTACCAGAATACGGATAAACTACATATACTACTTTTTATGTAAATACCTACTTAAAATACATAGAAACACCCAGAGGCAGAACAGACATTTGTATGACATTTATAAAGATCACACAAATGATTGTCCTAAGCGGGAAGCGAGCCCGCGAGCTCGTGAACGGCAGTCTGTTACATAAACCACTCGACCACGAGGCCCGTCAATAGTATAATTTTATTGTAGTAAATAACATGTGTTTTAACGACGCGTTTCGGTGTGCAATTCGGTGTTTAACACCTCAAAAATGTCCAAAAATGGGTTTGCATTCGATTATATATCAGAAATTTGTGTTTATTCATATCATAGTTTATCAAAACTGTTCTGAATGTGTACTGTCAGAAATGTACGTACCACTAACATTATCAGCGGGTGCTTCGATGATCATCCCCGAGGGATTTATTCCGCTATTATTGTCAAATGTCACAGATTTCGATGATCTTTCATTTGGAACTAAAGTAAAATAAATACATTTTATAAAATACTATCTACAACTTTTCAACCTAGTTTAGATATCTTTACTTATTATAAAACTAGCTGTGGGCCACAACTTCATACGCGTGGAATTTAAAACCTAACCTTAACAAATTAATGAAAAAAAGCCATCCTATTGCACTCACTTTATAATTCTAATAAAAAAAACCTCATCAAAATCCGTCGCGTAGTTTGGAAAACACAAGCTCACATAGGGACATACATACAAAAATAGCGACTTTGTTTTATGATGGGTAAAGATAAAGACGTTATTTTTGTATGTATGTCCCTATGTGGTCTTATACCTTCAAAACTACACAATGAATTTTGATGCAGTTTATTAATAGTAAAAGTGTTTCAAGGACATGGCTTTTTTGTATAGATTGTTAAGGTTTGGGTTCTGCCGGCGTATTATGAGCTTTTTAAAATCATTCAAGTTCCAGGCAGGCCCTAAACTGCATGGCTAAATTAGGTATTATGGTTATTTTTAGTTAGTACTTTAACTTTTAGTTGTACCTTCTCCTTAAACATATTAATGTATGACTGGTTTAGCGAACTGGCTGACTAATAATTTGTTCATAATACGAATTTGCCAGACAGTTCAATTCACGGCGTAAACTGCCTGTGAATAAAAGCTCATAATACGGCCGCTGATTCATATTCTGCACGCGTATGAAGTTCCGGCAACAGCTAGTATACCTACCAATAGTAAAAGACAAGAGTATTTTCAAATGTTTCTTTTGCATGCTTGTTTCAATCCGCTAATCTCTAGAACTACTAGTCTAATTCTTAAAACACTATTTGTATATTGAAGATTTATTTCGTACGAATAACGTGATACATAAATTACCATATTGAGCCATATTGATATGGTATTGATATCATCTAATATGTAAAATTCTCCTGTCACGGTGTTTGTAATTATACTCCTTTGAAATGGCTCGACCGATTTTCGTGAAATTTTGTGTACATATCCGTTAGGTTTGAGAATCGGACAACATCTATATTTCATGCCCCCTAAACGTTAAGTGGTCCATCCCTAACAAATATATGGCAAAACAACGTTTGCCGGGTCAGCTAGAAGTTAGATAAATATCTATTACTCTGAACAACGATAACATTATATATAAATATTACCTTCATAACATGAAGGCGTGTATCTACTAAATGATACACTTGGATATTTCACTTTTGATTGCCTGTCGGATCTGTAATAAAATAGGCCTCGTGAATTATTAAATAACGTTCTAATAGTGACGTATAACATAGAAAAGTTGCGAACTTATATATCGTTATGAACTTAACGCATTTTAATGCAAATAATCTAAAAGTTCTCCGTGATAAGAAAAAACAAACTTGAAAACTTCAAAATGAAATTCAATATAAGCATGAACACTTTTAGTTAGGCAAGCTAGCACAGGCGTGTAGAAAGTTCCACGGGCTTTCATATGTTTTTTTTATAACACTATGGTGGTATACGCCGGCCCGCCTGATGGTAAGCGGTTACCGTAGCCTACAGATCTTTACACCTTTTTTGATGAACCCCATAGTAGCTGTATACAGGACTCATGTGATTATCAAAAAGAATAAGTTGTTTATAGAGCGGCTCCCTCAGTATTTTTTTAAAAGCACCATTAGTTCATTACAATCAGGAGTTTATTTACAAAAGAAAAGTACCTATTATATGTATTATATCCATATTCTGGTACGCATAACACAAGCATAGAAATATACGGGAATATAATTGACGGGCCTCGTGGTCTAGTGGTTCATATAACGGACTGCCAATCACGAGGTCTCGGGTTCGATTCCCGGTCAGGACAAATATTTGTGTGATGTTTTTAATTATCATACAAATGTTTGTACTGCGTCTGGGTGTTTACTATGTATTATAAGTATGTATTTACAAAAGAAAAGTAGTATATGTATTATATCCGTATTCTGGTACCCATAACACAAGCATATAAAGCTTAGCTTGGGACCAGAGGACGTTGTGTGAAATGTCCATGAATATTTATTTATTTATATTTATATCTTACTTTGGGACCATAGGACGTTGTGTCAAATGTTCAAAATATATATATATATTTTATTTTTTATTTATTACAAATTGTTGCATTATCTACAGTACAGCATTATACAGTTTTAGACGTTGACAAATATCGTAATTGTACGTCACTATTAAAAAAAAACATTTTAAGCACTTACTTTTGATAAGATTGTGCATTAGTGACGTAACTTGAATAATCAACTTGAGAATCTTTAAACAAAGATTGTAAACTCTGTTCATCATTATTGTGTTTTTCTCGGTATCGTCTATTAATTTCACTCAGAGATAAATTGTTCTACAAAATACAGTGTAAATAAAAATACACGTAAACAACAAACATAAAGAAAATAAAAAGCTTTATAATTTGTGTGTACTAAATTAAAGCAATCTTTCTCAATATTAACAAAGCTAATAAAGCCATTTCGATGCGTCAAAAACTTAAATAATGGAAACAACTATGGTGTATTTTGATTAAAAGGCTATTTCGTTGTACGCATTTAAAACTCGTAAAAATTTTCCTTCAAATGATTTCAATTTAAACTGTGTTTATTGCAAACTTGAGTTAAGGTTATTGAATAAACTTTATGTTAACTATGAAAATAATAAAAAATAAATTTTAATTTTATTACCGAATTCAAAAGCGCAATAACGTTAGGATCTTTGGAGTAATCTCTCAATATTTTGCGAACTTCACTGTCCATCATTAGAGAACATTCGGACTCTAGCAAAAAATCGCTACGTTCTTTTTCCTCAGGCAACTCCTTTAATTAAGACAATTACAAAATAATTAATAAAAAATTGGTCAAGTGTGAGTCGGACTCGCGCACGAAGGGTTCCGTACCATTATCTATGCAACATAAGGCAACGTTATTAGTATCGATCAAGAAACGGTAAAAAAATCATGTTTGTTGTATGGGAGCCCCCCCTTAAATATTTATTTTATTTAATTTTTAGTATTTGTTGTTATAGCGGCAATAGAAATACATCATCTGTGAAAATTTCAACTCTCTAGCTATCACCGTTCTTGAGATACAGCCTGGTGACAGACGGACGGACGGACGGACGGACGGACGGACGGACAGCGAAGTCTCAGTAATAGGGTCCCGTTTTTACCCTTTGGGTACGGAACCCTAAAAACGACTAAATATTTTTAAGTATATCAAATAGGAAAGATTCGGCAAAGTTCTTACACAACTTCATATCATGGTAAGCAGTTCTATTAATTATCCTTTTAGCAGCACAAACTATTATTGCTATATTTCGTTCTATGTGTAGAGTAGGTACCTACGCTAAATTCTTTTAATTAAAAATCACAAATAGAACATAGTAGTACTACAAATTTTCGTTGAAATCTACTTGATGATGAATAAATTACCATAATTATTTCATTAAGAATCCCTGTGATTATTATTCGACCGGATAAAAGAACTTGCAATGTCTCTTGTTCTAATGGTACTTCAATAGACGTACGTTTTGCATTATGATAATGACTAAAACGGAAAAAGAGTAAAAAATAAATAATTACACCCGAAAACCCTGGGATTTTAATGGGTATTCAGTTTAAATTATATTAGCACCTTAATCCCTCTCAAAGTGGAGGCTCGTGCCCATTGCCCAACAGTGGGATGTTATTAGGCTGGAGAGAGAGCACTGTAACGCTGACCGACTAGTATGTGTAAATTGTTAACCATTGTCCTGTATAATTAGATTGAAGGGAATAACAATGTTCACGCAAGGAGAACCACCTGACAGCCAACACCAAAACGATAAAAGTTATAAGCCAGCCTCGTATAGAGTAATAAACAGATAAGGATAAGATACTAAAAACTACTAGCTATAAGCTTTAACTTTTTGTAAGTTGTCTGGGAGAAAATTCGGTTATGAATTAAGATCGCCTTAAGATGCCTTTTCTGTAATCATATTTTGTCACTACCGTCTCAATGTGTACAATAAAGAATAAAGAAAAAGCTTTTGTTGCGTCGGCGTCAACGTAGTAAAATGACGTATTCTCGTAAGAGCACCTTTTCATTAGAATTCCAAATACTCTCAATCAAAAGAAAGGTGAAAGTAATTTTTAGGATTTTGACTAAATATTATAAGCAATTGCATACGTTCGACGTGCGAGTTGTTTCTTTACAAGCTCTTGGTTATCCCGCATTGTCGCTAAAATCAAATATGGTTGATATCCACGCAATTTGAGCATCAAAGCTCCGAATAAGTCCATGTTCACAATCTTAACTTTACCATCCTTTGTAGAAGCTTCTTCGCGACCTTCAAGAGAAATAAAACAGTCTGTAACTAAATAATGTACTCGTATTTAATTCTGTTGTTGCCACAAAAATTAATATACAAAAAACAATCCAAAAAAGATAAACGCGCGATTTGAATTTGGTCTGATATTCACAGCATTTCCTCCCCAGAGTGCTTAAAAGCTAGCTAAAGGACATTATGCACATATAATACCCTCTGTGAGAGACGGTAACCTTGAAAACAAACCCTGTGCCAACACGCCTGGTATACGCGGCACAGTAGACCATAATCGCTCCCCAAGTGGAGGAGTCCCGTGCCTAACAGTGGGGTCGCTAATAGGCTGGAGACAGAAGAGTCAGAGGTTTTACAAAGGTTTCTTTTGTAAAATGAAATAAATCATATGAAAGTAATTGTAATAATACTTAGTCCATAAGATTCGCCAGCTGATTCAGAGTATGTCAGTAGATCACCAGCAAGAAGCATATCGTCAAACTTTTGTCTAGTTATTTCAATGAAATGATCCGAAAAGTGATGTGTTGCAGTAGTATGCTGACGTGCCAGTTCTATGTGAGAGCATTCAGATGTTAAGCGGCGAACTAACTTCCCTGTATTACACAACATTTTTGTAGCATCTTGCAATTTTGATTCTTTCATCCTGGAGCTTTGAGCAGATGAGATGTTAGAGTAATCACATACCCATGGAGTGTTCTATCCAGTAAGGGGACCAACTTATAGCTTTACGCTACTGACCAAAGAGTAGTCCAATGTCAAATAATTTGAACCGATCGGTATAGTCTTTGTTGGTCAGCTACCGGGCAAGCTAATTTGGATGTTTCATGCAGTTTTCGAAGACAGAGTGATAGATGCGAAAGGAATGTCGGATAATTATTGAAAACTACAAGTAGTCCGGGAGCTTTCATCAATTACAAGATGAACACGAAACCGTGTAAATACAATTCTCGTATCATCATGTTACATGTAAAATGTTATTAAAACATTACAAATACCTTTGCCAACAGCCTCGTGGCCAACTATAACAACGATAGGAATATCGGTAGTATCTGCAGGCGGTACATATGGTGAAACCACAGCTCTTGACAGTTGTTGTATATAGAGTAGTCGGAGTAGTCTTCGAGAGGCGTGTACTGTTATGTCCGGGAACATTTCCATTTTCAAAGATCGCTCAGAAAAGAGAGAAATATAATGTATTAAAAAAAATTACAAAAAAAAATTATATTTTTGCTATTTGCTATGATGGAACTTACAAGAAATAACATTAATTATCGCTAATTTTTCTAAAGGTAAAATAAGGATATAGGTAAGTATAAATCCTTGGCATAAATTTAGTTTTACTAAGAGTTCATAAAAAAATAAGTTTGAAAGTTGCATTAGATTGAAAGTGGATAAAATAATAAAATTGTCGATGTTTCATGTTGATTGTTCATTGAGTTTGCATTATCGATACCATGTAAGAGCACGATCGATGTATTTTATATTGCAAAATTGCATTTGGGATAATGGAGCTTTCAGACAAGTTTTATAGATTACACTCGACAAAACTTATCAACTTAGAACTTAGCTATAGCTTTTCATTTATATATTAACATCGATAGTCTTAGTAATATAATATAATAAGTACTTTCAGCTGTATGCTTCGTATTCTTCAAAAACTTTAATCGGTAAATGATAGAGTCGACCTATGTACGTAATGGATAATTATTGAAGTACCTGTTCAACTGGATCTAATTCTTCAGCATCTAAAGTAAGAAGCAATGGGAAAGTGTTAATGACAGCAACTTTGTATCCTGGAGTGTTACATAATGGGTTTTCACGAAGATCTAACACAACCAGTCGTCGCAACTGCTTCATGAACACCGCAAGCTCGAGGAGGAAGAAGAAACGATTGTTCCGTACATGTAGCTCTCTAAGCCTAGATTATGAAAAGTTAAAGATACAAAGTCAATTAGCTACTTACAAATCGGTATTTTGGGCGTTTAAGCCTACCCCGAAGGGGTATTTACTATATACATGTTTATTATTATATTGTATAATACAAACTAAGAGAATTAAAGAAACAAATCCCAAAACCCAAATTTCTTGTTAAGTGAAAAAGAAGTTAAAATCTTTTGTAAAACCTAGCTACGTATATTCACTTTGAGTACCTATGACCTGTCTTGAGCATAATGAGCACCTACCATCAGTTATCAGTAAAACTAAACCATAAATAGCAGTGATACCTTACCGATTACATTCTGAAAACATTTTCAATGAAGTTAAGTTATTTTCATTCAAATTCAGATATTCAAGATGATAGAGGGTCCATAAACCAACTTGATCTCCAGATTCAAACGTGGATATATTGTTATAGGACAAGTCTAACCAGAGTAAGCGTAAATGATTTAAATTTTCAAGATGCTGAATATGGTTAAAGGATAGATCTAGCCGACGGAGGTACCTACAAATAAATAAAGCAATAATGTTCTCCTTTCTTTTTTTATTTACTACTTTTTACTATTTAAATTGCCACATCTTTATAAAGAGCAAATAGACCAACGAAGAAACTTGCTAAACCTTGGCGGTCTAAGGTCTAAGGCTTGATTTAGGTCTAGATACTTTGCTCAAATACCTATCATTTACTCATGATAGAAGCATTTTCTGTTTCTTGACACAATCTTTAGTTATAATAAAACAATGTCGTTATTTTTGTATACATATATATGTCCATAAGTGAGCTTATATCTTCCAAATATGCATCGGATGTTGATGCAGTTTCTTTTAACAGACGCCGGAGTTGTTCAAGAGGATGGCATTTTTTATATATGGTATGAATGTTGGCAGCAACAGCTAATATTCTTCACTTTGAAATAGCTGAACATACCGATTATTTATTTATTTATTATTATTTTATTATGCTGATTGTTATCAATTATATTTATTAATTTAATATGTATTTGAGTATGACATTGTATTGTAAAATTTGATTTATGAAATGTTTAATGTATGACATGTAAGAATCCCTTATGAATAAATGAGTTATGAGTTATTATTCATTAAAGAGTACTACTTTACTATATACTTTAAATAACTGTTATAGAACCGACAGGAGTATAATTTGTAGGTACAACCAACATAATAATACGCTTACTTTAAATTTTCCAATCCGCTTATGTGTTTGATGTTATTGTGCGACAGATCGAGAATAGTGATCGACCAGAAAGCTGTTAAATCGTTAATTCTTTTAACTGAATTATATTTATAATGGACTTCAGTTAGAAACCATTGTGCTGAAAAAAAAATTCTATCAGAAGATAATGCTGTGTAAGAATTTGTAATTCTGGCTGCACACGTAAGCGATTTTCCCTTTTGAGTTATGTGTATAAATTTCCTAGTTAACCGTTGAGCGATAATCTGCAACCATTTATCATACACATGATCGCTGAGACTACACAAATTTCTAAATTCAATAAATTATAAATAAATAAGGTGGACTCTTGACGGATTAAGAATACAAGTGTCACCATCCCTTTACGTTTCCAGGGTGCTTTAAAAGCTAAAGATATTGAACACAGAAACAAATATGTAAACAGATATATTTACCAGTTTCGTAATTTAATACGTTACTTAAACTGTTGTAAGCGACAGACAGGTATTGAATATACGGCAGATATGACAGAACAGTTAATTGATTTAGTAAGTTTGAAGATAGATCCAAATATACCAAGTATTTGTAATGTATCAACACATCGATATTGGTAAGTTGCTATGAACAAACGAACAGAATTAATTTCGTCAACTGTTCATAAAACTAAGCACAGATCTTGTGCCACACTGCATCTAGATTACATAGACGTCATTGTGACGAGAAATTTAATGCAATATGTATCACCTCACGTGTAGGTAATAAGTGGCGTATGTCTTAAGGAAAAGGAAAATTTTTAAGGTAAAATATGTACCTCAACTGCTCTCCTTCAAAACATTCTAAATAATTTACTTATTTCTTGTTGGATATTTGCTAATTGCTACTCCCTAAGAACTCTACCAATTATGACCACATCAAAGTCTTTGAGAAAATAACACCTGTAATATTTTTCTTTGTCTGTTTGCTGGAACTCGTGACTTTTAATGAGTTAAAATAACGCGCCAGCATAAAGTTATAAAAACATTAGGAAGAGGATGCGAAACCCCTATAGACTCCTTCTAACCACTTCGCAATAAAGGGTACTAAATTATTATCGCATTTTATGCGTGGCACCATAATTCTCTGTAGCCTTATGTAGGTACATAATATACGTAGGTAGTGTTCGGTCCATGTAATGACAGATTAAGAATATAAATGTTATCACCCCATTTCCTTCGGAAAGGCCAGCTGTAAAAGCCAGCTGAGGTCAGTATAAGCGGATAACAACCTCTGTGAAAGACTGAAATCTCGAAACTAATCTCCATACTAAGCCGCCCGGTGAGTGTAGTATATGTAGACCACGTTCTCCAGTATTCAAAAGCGGAGCGTTTATGGGCTGTGAAGAAAGGCGAAGAAATGAAAAACTAGACAAGACTAACAGAAAATTAAAAGTAAGTTACCTGTGATGCAAGATCTAACTTTATATACGTGTAATCACCAAGTATTGGGGTACGTTTCAAATAAGTCAAACATGCTGTAACCATGTCTCTGGTTAAAACCCCTCCTTCCAAAGGCGGTACATCTTCAATATCTCTAATTCTTACTACTGGCGAATATACGTCCGCATATAACTCCGGAAATATGTAAAAACATCCCCATAGATTATCTTCATTCATAAGAGACGTAACGTGCATTGGAAACTAAAATATAGATGTTTGTTATTAAGGCTGCCATGGAGTTGTAGAATACCTAGTTACTAGTCATAACTAGTAATAACTAGTAATAACTAGTAATAACTTGTATACATCTATGCTAATATTATAAATCTGCAGAGTTTGTTTGTTTGAAGGCGCTAATCTCAGGAACTAATGGTTCGAATTGAACATATTTTTTTGTTGGATAGTACATTTATCGAGGACTATATAACATCACGCTGCGACCAAGAGGAGCGAAGCATTAGTGAAAAAAACGGGAATTTTTTTCTAAATTCCACGCGAACGGAGTCGCGGGCAACAGGTAGTTTGAGTTATAAAATTCTCGTATCGCAATGATAGTTACCAAAGGTAAGCAGGTTCAAGAATAGGTCAACGTCTATTTTTATAAAACTAAATCATTAAGGGGATTCTAGTAACATACCTAATAAAAACAGTGGACTTTTATAGTCATACTACAGCAGTAATAGCTTTATTTTTGACTAAAAGAAAGGATCTTTTCAAAACAGAAAAAGTTGAATAAAAATTGATACAAGCTAAAGAAATTACAAGAGCTTTTAGGTAACATAAAGCGGGCAGGTAAAATATTTTCCTCAATCATGAAATACCAACAGCGGAGGTGCGACGAAATATTACCCTTCTCAAAGGCACATTCCATATAAAATTGTGCGGTTGCGGAAACCTTACAATTCCTTTTTATTCCTTAAATCACGAAATACCTCTAATCTCGACCCTGAATAAGTATACCTACCGAGGTTAACAATACTCTATAAAGTATACAGATATTGTATTTAAATATAATGTACACGAAATTGTAGTGCATTGCATACGAAAGCAAAAATGCTACAGAAAAAAATGGCTTAGAATTAAATATAAATAAATAATATTCATGGAGATTTCACACAGCGTCCTCTGGTCCCAAACTAAGTTTCTATGCTTGTGTTTTGGGTACCAGAATACGGATAGAATACATATACTACTTTTTTTTTGTAAATACATACTTATAATACATATTTATATGGTGGATGCTGAGAAAGGGGCGGCTAATTGCCTGGGGCCTAGAGCGGCTAATGGCATGTGGCCTAGGGCGGCCGAGACTGCAAATCCGCCACTGGATGTACTACTTAAACTAGTTTATTTTTGTAAATAAATTCTTACAAGTCATATAAAACACCCAGACGCAGTACAAACCTTTGTAAGACAATTATTAATATCACACAAATGATTGTTCCGAGCGGGAATCGAACCCGGACCCAAGGTCGCCTCGGGAACGGCAGTTCGTTACATGAACCATTAGACCCGAGGCCCTTCAAATTGAATTGATTTTAATTAAAAGGTACACCCACTTGTTCAGTTAAAACTTCTTCCTTTTTGTCTTCAAATGCATTAAATATCTCTAAGGCTCGCTCTTTAGATGGTAAACCAATACTCCGGCGTCTTAACACGTTAGAAACTGCATTTTAATATACAAAAGTTAACGTTAGTTCTTTTGGTGGTCCGTAGACATGCTTTCGTATCTCTCTCGAGCCTACTAACGTCCCACTGTTGCCCACGGCACTGGCCTTTTCCACTTTGGGAGGGGTTTTGATTTACTGTACCGCGCTGACCAGGCTTGTCGGTACAGGGTTTACTTTTAAAAGTCCCGTTTCTCACAGAGGATGTTATCCGTCTACAATATTCCTTAGCTGGCTTATAATAACACCCTGACAGGGGTGGTAAGGGTAACACTTGTATTCTTAATCCATCACCACACGGACAAAAATATAAACCTAAAATTACCTTACCTGATGTTATAACATCTAGAGGCTGTGAGGACATATAGTTTATTTGTGATACATCTGCCCACGCTTTAAGCAGACCGTGCACTTTAGACCCAACAACACTACTAACACTAGCCTTAACTTTATTAGTTCTTGTGTGACTTTCAGATTCAAGTACACTCGATGAATTATTAGATACTTTAGAACTTGTTTCACTGCTCTGTGTTTCACTCATTGTTAATCTTAAAAAAAATTTATATTTCGTAAATAAAAAAATTCGGAGAAAATACACACGTCTACTCCCCGATACGCTCAAATGTCAAATAGCTTTTAATCTAAAAATAATACGACGCAACAAATTGCATGTTTACAGCCAGTATTAAAGAATCCTTTTTTATAAAAATAGTTTGCATATAGGTTTAAGCGCTACGGAGGACAAATAGCGTTGGAACTCTGTCCATACCCATTGTCCCACCTATATAGCTATCAAATACTTGTTGAATTTTGTTATCTGCTGTTTTTAATTCCTGCATTTTAGTCTCTAATTGTAATTGTCTGCATTTTAGTTTCTAATTTTGCGCCGCACCGACCGCAAAATGTGCGAGGTCATTAATGAGCTCGCTTAACTCGCAACGATAAAGCCCGGTTTCCACTGCGAAAGGGTAATGTGCGGAAAATGGTTAGGCGGAACGGACTCCTTTTTAATTAAATAGGTTTGAGTTTCCACCAACGAAGAGTTGGTGCTCCCTAGAACTGAGCGAGCTCATTTCTACTCTTTCTACACGCTCGGCTCTTTCCGTCCGACTATTTGTTGGTGGAAATACAAGTATGCAGTTTGCGTTTGCGAGTTTAACGAAGTCATTAATGGGTCCGTTCCGCTCGCGGTGGAAACCGGGCTAATTTTCACTCTCAGACCGCTCCGCTAGCCTCTTTGGCGGTCGAGCCTCAACTATGAAAATAATCGTTGCGAGTTAAGCGAGCTCATTAATGACCTCGCTCATTTTGCGGTCGAGCCCGGCCTTAACACTTGCAGAACTCACTTATTCAATTGAAACTACCTTTTAGGACTTCCACTCGTGACCATGGTGACCGACAAGTCTTCGAAAGGTCAGGCTAAAATTTCGCTCAAAATCCGTAAAAAACGGTTCCTGTATTTCGACTACCTGTACGAAAAGCTTTGTTAACCTTGTGGTTACCTTACACTTAGCTGTCTAATGTTGGTGAAATGGATGTTGGTGAAAACGGGTAACGGTTAGGTTTTTATTTTAAGACGAGTCTAACGATATCTTACATAGCTCAGTTAACTCTCATTTTATCCAGCCAGCCATTTCTGAAAGTACGATGTAATAAGAAAACTCTTACATAATTTCATAATCGATTTTTTTTATCAGCTCGTAACTTCTGGGCATACAGACTACAGTTAACTGTATCTACTTATAATTAAGAGGGACGTTACGCCAAAAAAACCATCTTTGGCAGTCGTGTATCTAATGGTAAAATCAAAGTTTAATGTAACATTATTATAATCATTTTATAATATGACAAATTAAGTGGGTAGACTTTTTTCTTAATTTAAAATTAATATAATATTGCGATTAAGGGCTACATAAATTAAAAATGCTTAATTATTTTTTGGTAATTACCTAAATCGACGTATTTTACCGCACAATTATCAAGCTACTCGTCTGTGTAATATAAACTGTAGCAAAAGTAATTCTGTTTACAAGATCTTGGTTTGTTACTATCTGTTTATTAATAATTTTATGAGTACCTAATGAAAGTTTTTTAAATTATTCGTAATCTATTGGTACATTTTTTTCCGGGCAGTTTTCTTCAATACCTTATTCTGGTCTTGAATCGAGTTTTTTCATTAGATTAATGCAAAATTCTGCAACATTTCATAGTTGGAAAACATCATTAATCACAGGGCGAAGCTTTTTGTGCGTGTAATGTCGATAATAAATAATAACAAGGACCCTAAATTCAGCGGACAATAACGAAGTGTCGCCCTGGGCCCTGAGTCGGGTATTTCAACGGTGTCACAACTGTACCATTATTGTACCATTATGGTGCAATAGTAAAGTTTTTGGTAGTCTACTATTAATGTGTCGTCATAACGACTTCATCATTGTCTTACAATTGTCAAAGTGACATAAATTGCTAGTCTCGTACACAACTGCTTCACAATTGCAATTCAATGACTGAAATGTTTCGGTAGTCTGCTATTTTGAATTTGACAGTAATATTTTTAAATTGTCCTGTGTCGAGAGATTGCCATAAATAAAAAATAGATAGATAGAAATATTAGAAATTGTTCTTTGTAATTTATTGCAATTTACTAATCTCCTAAACTTCACATTGCTTTTTATACTAATAAATAGTATGTACAAATATATTTAAACGAAGTCTAGCATGATTAAATGTTTAAATTTATTAGTAGTTTTTCGAAAATCACTTCAACTAACGCATTTTTTAAAAACGGCAACACATACATACCATTCTAACACAATCCATAGATAAAAGAGACCGAAAATTCAATGCATAGATAAAAGAGATCGACAATTCTATTACCATTGAAAGACCGTTATGACGGCATATAGCAGACTACGGATATTTGACTTCAATTGCAACGGTATAGTGCCGGTATTGTGCCGGTATGACAATTGTTCCAAAATAGTGGACTTGAGCACCTAATATTTGATTAATGAACAGTCCACAGCTGAAAAACTTTTTTTATAATGTATAAATAGAAATCTGAATACTCAGCTGAATCTTTAGAAATATGTAAAGGAGAAAACAACTTTTGACAGTACATATTTAGAAACGCAACACAGTATGACGACCAGTGGTAACAATTCTACATGCACTACTAAACTGAACTAAAAAATGGAAACAAACATGGCGTGTTTTTATTAATTGGCTACTTCGTGGTGCATATTTTTATTACTTAAAGTCGTTAGTCTTTAATAAACAGATTTTCTAATAATTAAAAAAATATTTTAACATTGCTGAATTATGTTATTGACACTATCCATTTTCATGTTTTAGTAAAGTTTAGTTGTCCACGTAGTATCGGTCCCAGTATGTATGTTTCCACAACGAGTAAGAATACGATTAGAATGGAACACATAACAACTCTACATAACTAACTGCCGTGTGGTGCCGGTGAAGAAGAATAGCGCCACCCCATATATTCCCGTGGGTGGTGTGGGTATCGTACAAGGAGATTAAGGGAGTGTGAAAAAGTTTACCTCTTGTAATTGATCTCTTGTAACTTCTATGCCGTCAGATAGTTACGTCCATGGCGAGACGGACAAAAAGAATACAAGTTTCACATCTCCAAGTCTCTCCTGCAGGAGCCATATAAACTGACAGAACGGACCGACAGGTCGTAAAAATCAGCCAAAACCTATTGCAACAGACACGGAAACATGTTGCGCCGACCCCAAATTATGGGATATGGGCAGGACAATGATGATGAAGTCTACATACCTAAATAAATGACGTTGTTTGTTTTATAATATCAATTTATTCTCGACTTACAAGTACAACTATCTGCGACCACTATAATCGAATTCGTCCCTCACAAACGTATAGATGCGTACGCCTTTTCGTTTGGCAAAGATTTAATTGCAGACCTTTTCTAATTAAGTGACCATTAGTGCGAAATAGAAACCCTCTCAAAATCTCCGCTTGAACAATTTATCACAAAGGAAACGATATACTTTAGCTTTTTAAAGAATGAAAAGCAGTGCTTATAGGGCTATAGTCGTAGATATTAACCGCGTAGACATACAGGTGTTGTTAGGTATTTTTAGGGTTCCGTACCCAAAGGGTAAAAACGGGACCCTATTACTGAGACTTCGCTGTCCGTCCGTCCGTCTGTCACCAGGCTGTATCTCAAGAACGGTGATAGCTAGACAGTTGAAATTTTCACAGATGATGTATTTCTATTGCCGCTATAACAACAAATACTAAAAATAAAATAAAATAAATATTTAAGGGGGGCTCCCATACAACAAACATGATTTTTTTACCGTTTCTTGCTCGATACTAATAACGTTGCCTTATGTTGCATAGATAATGGTACGGAACCCTTCGTGCGCGAGTCCCACTCGCACTTAACCAATTATTTAATAACTATGCTCGACGCATGATGGAATGTTTGGGTGTATGTGTACAAAGTCAATAATAGTATATCAGAACGATATAAGATGGATTGGAACCGGATTTAAACCCGACTTGTGGGATACGCGTATAACCATTATTGACTTTAGGGTATTTGAAACCGAATGTTTTTATAGCTAGGACCGACTAATGACTGCAGTCTACCTAAGTACGAAAATGCTGGTGCTATAGCCACCCGTCTTGCCGGCTCGCAGTTTTACCTTTATATTGCCCAATAAAGCGAGTCCCAAATGAATGGCCTGGTTCAAACTCTCTTTAAAAAGTGTCGAACTAAATACACGCTGTTTTTTTTTGACAAATACCTATACTGCCGTGTCGATGGGGGCCGAGATAACACACACTACTTTCCCTCGAAACTTATTTTCATTGGATCTGGAAAAACCGATAGTTGTGACCACTTTGCAATTGCTTTTGTTTTTCTGTAAAAAAACTGCATGGTGTCAGCGTGTGAACTTGCTAGTCGGATTTTTGCAGGAAAACAGTCCAGTCCTGTCATATATTTGTATTTTATCCGCGCCGTCAGAGATTTGAAAGAGTTAATTATTTAGGTTAAACCATTGCAGAAGAGTGTCTGTGCTTCTTTTAATCTTCTTGGCATTAAAAATAATAAATATAATATTATGACAAACTGTTTTATTATTGTTAGATAATATTAAGTAAATTATAATTATGATACAATCAATAAATGTAAAGGTGTGAGACTGGATTCATTTACGACCACTGCACTATATTATATAGCCTTATATTTGTATACAAAGTATCATTCTGGATCATTTAAACACCATTGTATCAAGCATCGCTCCCAAACACTGCACTATGTTGTTTGACATCAAAACATCGACTTTCTCTTCTAAATGCCTCTTGGGGTCTTGTTTACCTACATTCTTAATGGCTAGCTGTTCTGGCGTCATTTTCTCTTCATCCTCTAAGGCCTTATTATAATTTTTCGCTAGATCTAACATATCAGTAACTGTTGTCTCGTTGATAGAACAATGCTCCTTATAGTCCGATAAAGTTAAGCCATCCATCCAAGATTTTTTATGTAGATTAAGCAACATCTTCTGTTCCAACTCATTCTTCCTATAGTTTATACTAATGGAGTAATAATGACGATTGAGACCGTGAATCAGAGCTTGTACTGAAGGCTTTTGGAGATGACCCAAATTTGACGTGGTCTGCCTTGGTTCCTGTCCGAGGACCATCATGTTAGGGTTGATAAGACGAAAAGCATCAATAACAACTTTGCCTTTCACTGATTGGATTGGATCAACCACAACAGCAACTGCTCTTTCTGACAAAGCTTCAAATGACTGTTGAGTATTAATGTCCACACCTGATAACCAGCAACCAAATCCAGGGTGAGAGTGGTACCTAAAAATAATAACATTACATATATTATTACATACAACCATTATGCATGTAGAACCAGATATTCGAGTGTGAAGCCAATGAAGTAGGTTTCGACCATAATGAATGACATTTTATTATCATTGCCTACCCTATGGAAAAAGGTGTGATAGTATGGTAATCATGGTTACCTATTATTGTATACCAAAGTAAATAAAATAAATAATAATAATAAATATTCACGGACATTTCACACAACATCCTCTGGTCCCAAGCTAAGCTTATATGCTTATGTTATGAGTACCAGAAGAAAGTAAGAATTGGACTCTTGCATTTAATTTTATGTAGGTAAGAGATAACAGGAATAAGGAACAGATAATAGGAATAAGAATAAATGTATTTTCTCTTCCACAACGGAGACTTAAAGCTAAGGAATTACCATACTAACTAACCACAGGCTCAACCAATGAAGTGTTGGAGGTAAAATAGCATTCTAATCTCATATTGACACTAAATCTAAGAGGTAGGTCCCTCTCTCCATCTGTAAGTACTGTGAGCAGCAGCTAAGGTATCTTAAGCAAATAACAGTAAGCATTAACACATTAATATTCTTTCATTAGGGAAGCCTAGAAGTACTGCTTTGTGTATTTTTTGTGTTGATTTATTGTGCTTACCAGCCAACCACCATTTCTGGACGTCCAGTCTGTTTAAGCATGTCCAACATTTTTGCTTGGAATACTGGATCAACAGCTTCTACTGATACCCCGGTACCAGTTTGCGGCATAGCAAAAACATCTATTACACGCACTGTGTAGTCATCTACAAATTCACCTGAAATTTAAAGTAAAACACCATTATTTTAACAGTTTTGAAGGTATCTGTGTTCCTATGACCAGGCAGAGATGGAAGTTTATGGCACAGGAATCTAAAAAAGCACTGATTCCTATTTTACTGTACCCTTGAGAGATTCATTAGTGTGGAATTAGACATTATCCTCAGGTAGTGGCTCTCAAAGCATTATGAGATATCCAGTCAGGTATAATTACAATAAGAGGCTTAAGTAGAATGTAACTGCATCGAATAATCAATGCAAACTTAATTATGTTTACAAATAAAATTAATTTTGCATAAATTTTAAGTACGGGTAACAGATGTTTTAACATATCAAAGTAAACATACTAAGAAGGAACAACAAAGAAGAATTTATTGTTATTATTATTAGTTACTGAATTTTGCATTGCCAAACAGCATACCCAAACAAACTAAACACCATGACACAGCTCTTTTTATATTATATCATTGTAAAAAACAAACCTAACATGAGCCCCATGACTTCCATAGGAACACCAGCGCGACCATGTTTTAACATCTTCAGCAGAGCCAATGATGAGATATATACTTGTTCGGCGGTGTCGACAGCAGGTGCATCAGTTGGTGGCGGCGCCTGCGATAGACCAGCCATACCTCCTCCGAGACGTAATAGACGATCCATTATGTACTTTTATACTTCTTACACTCTAAAACAATAAGTAACCTCATCATTAGAAACGTAATCATATCATAACACATCAACAATTTGCAGTAAATAGTCAATTCTCAATCCGGCAAAAACAAGTTAAATATTTGTTGTATAAAAATACATACTAAGATCTTGAAATCATTTACACCGTTTCTTTGCTATTAAATCCAGTCATTAAACAAAATGAACGGGATTTGCAACGCTAACGACGGACAAAACGAACAATTTTATTTCAACCGAAATTGACAGCCCACGTCGAAAATGCAACCTCATGAACACAGATGACAGCGTCATAATTAAATACCAGCATTTAGCACAAACCGCGTAAAATGGTAGATATTTAAAATAAATAGTAGATATTACTGGATTAGAAAACTAAAGTTGCCATAAGAGTTAGAAAAGCCATATTGACGGGCCTCGTGGTGGAGTGGTTTATATAACGGACTGCCGATCATGAGGTCTCGGGTTCGATTCCCGGTCATGACAATCATTTGTGTGATGTTTTTAATTGTCATACAAATGTTTGTACTGCGTCTGGGTGTTTATTATGTATTATAAGTATGTATTTACAAAAGAAAAGTAGTTTATGTATTATATCCGTATTCTGGTACCCATAACACAAGCATAATAAGCTTAGCTTGGGACCAGAGGACGTTGTGTGAAATGTCCATGAATATTTATAAAAAAAAAAAAAAAAATATCAATATCACAAGAAAAAAAAACCTTTAAGAAAGAATGAATACTAATAATATGCATACTTAAAATAGTGTGATCCTGCGATAACTTTAGGCATCACTTTGATAACCAGGTGATAACCACGAAGTATAGATACAAGGAGTCCGAACGTAATGTTGAACGAATGGTCTCAATTTAAGGGACAGATTTTTGCCGGTAGAGTGCGCCATTTTTCAAGAAGTACTCGTTTGAACTATTGACACTTGTGGAAAAAAATATTCTGAGAAACGTGGATATAAATATAAGTTTTAGGAAAATTTTCGAGTGCTTTAAACCCAACAATACAGAGAAGGTCAAGAGATATTCTGATATTCTATACTAGCATCGGTACGTCCTGAATACTTGCGCAGCCAGTGGCAGAAAATAGAACTATGATCTGGGTTGATTATTGTGTACACGAAATATTATGGAAAAGCCTATACCGTTCGGACTCCTTGTATCTATACTTCGTGGTGATAACAATCACAAAAAAAAGTGACACTGACAAGTAACCAGCTCTTCCTCTACCAACCTATCTATTCTGTGCTACCAACTTAAAAAAAATCAATGAAAGTCAAAACAAAATAGAAATTTATTTTTGTTGAAAATTATTACCTACCTAAATATAATTCGTTGATAACAATGTCTGTACTTTCAAATAAGATGTCGGAAGGACCTAAAGGTCTAGGTAAATACTAGATGCTGGCAGTTGTGAGACATGTACTAGTTGTAACCTATCTGTATTTTCATTACAGCTCAAAACTTCCTAGAAAGTATTTAGATAAATATCCTAACTACCTACTTAAAGTTGCTACTTATAAAATTAACTACAGGATTCAGGTTCATTTTCCTATCATTGTCATATCCTATTATTTAGGCTCAATTTCCTATCATTGTTCAAAAATCTTATTATTTAAATAAGTAATATTATTTAAATGACGCTGAAATAATATACCTTTCGCTTAATATTCAGCTCACAGAACCATTCATTTATTGAATCATATTTTAGGTGATCCCGACGACAGGACTCTTCGAAAAGTAGAAATAGATGTCATGATTCCCAAACTTATACGAGAGAAAGCAAAAACAGAAAAATGTGTAAAGGAAGTGGCAGAATTTGAGAAATGTTGTAAAGATTCTGCACTATTAATGGTTGTTAAATGTAGAAAAGAAAATTCTATTCTTAAGGAGTGTCTTGGTGGTTGGTATAGAAATGAGGAATTCAGAAACTTATGTACAGAAGAATACTTAGCCCAAAGGAGTGAATATAGAACAACTGGAATAAAAAAGCCCATTAAAAGAGCTTAGCCTGTTAATATTTTTAAATTATAAATGTAGAATAGTGTAAATATATTATTAAATAAAAATATTTATAATCATCATCATTTATTATAACTGGTAAATTCCTATTCAGCAACATTTCTCTTATACTGTAATCTTTCAAGTTGTTTGGGAGTTGTCCATTTCCTTCTTCTGGTTCTATTACTTCTACAATTATTATTTCCTGAAAACAACAATGCTTTGAGTAGAATTTATCTTGAAAATTATTGTGTATTTTCTATATAATTTTTGAATTAACCATGTTAAAATGTAATGACTTCAAGGATACCTTAACAGTAGTATTGGCCATTCGAACATGACCTAAGATTGTAATCCAATCAAATGATGTCCTTACATTTTTTATAACAACTATGTAGTCTGCATGTGACATTGCGGGGCCATCTTTATATAACACTGAAAAATAAATTATAGTTTATTGTTGATCATATTTCTACATCATAGGTCGAAGTAGAGATAATGTATTGGTAGAAAAATGAATACTTTGATAGAATAAAAATGTATTGATTATCTTTTTTCGGACAAATTAAGGTTAGAGCAGGGCCAGTGGTGTGTGTGCATGTGATTTTATATTTCTTCTTTCTGTTCCAAAGCTAAGCTTATATGCTTGTGTTATGGGTACCAGAATACGGATAGAATACATATATTACTTTTCTTTTGTGAATACATACTTATAATACATAGAAACACCCAGACGCAGTACAAACATTTGTATGACAATTAGAAAAATCACACAAATGATTGTCCCGAGCGGGAATCGAACCCGCGACCTCTTGATCGGCAGTCCGTTACATGAACCACTCAACCACGAGGCTCGTCTAAATATATTTTATACAAATATAAACAAATTATCTCTTACAATATTCTCCTCCAAATTTTATTCCCGTCTTTACTATGTACCCTCTTGATCTATAATAATGGAATACAATATATTTAAGTATAAAGTTCCTATCAGCTGAAAGAAATAAATTCCAACATTTTTCAATTGTTAGTAAAGTATTATCAAGGTTAACTATTTGTAAGCAACCGAAGCCATATAGTAGAAAGAATGCTTCTTCCGGCATAAGAATCAGTTTTTCTTTTATCTTAATTTTGTTGACACAACATTTTGGCTTCATATTTGCAAAGTAATTTTCATCCTCTGAATCACTATTAGAAACTATAACTACAATATTCGCTTTATCTGTACTGTGAAACTGTTCAGTGTATTCTTTAATGTTATCACTTTCATTAAGCTCTACGTTATCCTCATCGCTAGACACCAAATCTATAATGTCTTTCTTTGATCTCTTCTCACTATCTGTAATAATTTTGGCTGCAATTTCATCAACTTCTTTCACAAATGCATCTACATCTTCTCCAGGGCTATCAAACTTTTTTAACCAGTAATTTCTTTTCAAAAACTGTCTCTTTCGCATAATATGAGGGTAATTTTCATTTTCAGCTGCTGGCTGTGATCGCGATGCCGATCCCTTGCCAAAACAACCCATATGGTACAGTAATGTTATCTCTTCTACAGATCTTACTTCCACATTATATCCATTGAAATAGCCGGTAAACACAATCCTCATTGAATTACCTAATGGAAAACGTAATGATTCTAAGGCCATCGGAAATGAGTCATTTAGGTCATTAATTTGACAATCTTCTGATTGCAAAGTAGTCATGACAAAAGAACTGGCCAGTTCCCAAAATTATTTACAGCCAAAAATGTCACTTCTGTAGACAAACAGTGCAAATTATGATTCCACAATTTTCTCAATTTTAGTAGGTACCTACATGAGTACTATTTCTTTTATTTATTATGTTTATTCTTTAAAATATTTTTAATAAAATTTGGTGAAATCGCGGAGACTATTTTTGGATATTTCTTAGCAATATGCCAGGTGCTGTAAGTCCCGGCGAAGATCCCGATTTATACAACGGTAAGTAACAAATACATAATACACACACTTTTGTTATACCTTCATAATAATATTAATAAAAAAAATGTTAATTTCAAAATATTTCAAAATCCCATAACCTTATGAAGGTAAAAATTCATTCACTGTTCATTCACTTGATCACTTCACAGTTCACCCATAACATTGTCAATGAAATGATTGGCCATTGCCATTGGCGCCATTTCCATTGCCCCAAACAGGTGCTCAAGTCTACTATTTTGGAACAATTGTCATACCGGCACAATACCGGCACGATACCGTTGCAATTGAAGTCAAATATCCGTAGTCTGCTATATGCCGTCATAACGGTCGTTCAATGGTAATAGAATTGTCGATCTCTTTTATCTATGCATTGAATTTTCGGTCTCTTTTATCTATGAATTGTGTTAGAATGGTATGTATGTGTTGCCGTTTTTAAAAAATGCGTTAGTTGACGTGATTTTCGAAAAACTACTAATAAATTTAAACATTTAATCATGCTAGACTTCGTTTAGATACATTTGTACATACTATTATTTTATTAGTATAAAAAGCAATGTGAAGTTTAGGAGATTAGTAAATTGCAATAAATTACAAAGAACAATTTCTAATATTTCTATCTATCTATTTTTTATTTATGGCAATCTGTCGACACAGGACAATTTAAAAATATTACTGTCAAATTCAAAATAGCAGACTACCGAAACATTTCAGTCATTGAATTGCAATTGTGAAGGCGTTGTGTACGAGACTAGCAATTTATGTCACTTTGACAATTGTAAGACAATGATGAAGTCGTTATGACGACACATTAATAGTAGACTACCAAAAACTTTACTATTGCACCATAATGGTACAATAATGGTACAGTTGTGACACCGTTGAAATACCCGACTCAGGGCCCAGAATAATATTTAAAATTGCCTGCCAGTAGAGCTGTAATGAACAAACCGTATGTATTCGTTACTGAGTAACGGGTACTGCGTCAAGTACCGAGTAACGAATCGTTAAGAAAATTTTTATTAAGTATTTTTTAGTTTTGTTTAAAATATGATTTTATTGTTTATTTCATTCTAAGAACAAAAGAGGTTTGTTGTCGTTTTAATTTTTTTGCAACTTTTTATCTAATTTTTATGTCAAAGAAATAAATAAACCTGGTTAAATTAAATAAAGAAAAGTAAAAAATGCGGTATGGTATGCAATGGATATTATTTAAATATTAGTTCTACGTATGCAAATACGACTCGTTGCAATATGACTCAATTCCAACATTCAAACAGCATGTTATGAGGTTTCAAAAGTATCGAGTAACGATACGAAAGTAACGGGTACTGATTGAAATAGTAACGAATATGTATTCGTGTGTAAAAAATGAGTACACGTATGTACGTGTACTCATTTTTTCGTTACTTTTACAGCTCTACAGTGGCTGGCAGGCCACTAATTTTGACCGCGAATTTCGTATTTGAATTAAATATTTTGTTTGAAAATACTCTGATCAAAAATAATGTGGTTCGCATTTGGCTTTGGCATACACAGTAATCTGTGTTGACATACACCCGTATTCACAAACAATATTTACCCAAGTAAGTACTTATGTAAGTGTTGATCATGGAGACTAGAAGAAAGGAGGAATATCTTGTATGGGGGATCAGTCCAAAAAGTGTTCCGTCCATCGAGCCTTTGTATTCATAGACAAAACTTAGCTATGCGTTCAGTTTAACGAACGCATAGTGCGCTTCACCACTTAAGTATTGTTTTTGAAATGATTTTGCTACCCCTGGGCCCTGAGTCGGGTATTTCAACGGTGTCACAACTGTACCATTATTGTACCATTATGGTGCAATAGTAAAGTTTTTGGTAGTCTACTATTAATGTGTCGTCATAACGACTTCATCATTGTCTTACAATTGTCAAAGTGACATAAATTGCTAGTCTCGTACACAACTGCTTCACAATTGCAATTCAATGACTGAAATGTTTCGGTAGTCTGCTATTTTGAATTTGACAGTAATATTTTTAAATTATCCTGTGTCGACAGATTGCCATAAATAAAAAATAGATAGATAGAAATATTAGAAATTGTTCTTTGTAATTTATTGCAATTTACTAATCTCCTAAACTTCACATTGCTTTTTATACTAATAAATAGTATGTACAAATATATCTAAACGAAGTCTAGCATGATTAAATGTTTAAATTTATTAGTAGTTTTTCGAAAATCACTTCAACTAACGCATTTTTTAAAAACGGCAACACATACATACCATTCTAACACAATCCATAGATAAAAGAGACCGAAAATTCAATGCATAGATAAAAGAGATCGACAATTCTATTACCATTGAAAGACCGTTATGACGGCATATAGCAGACTACGGATATTTGACTTCAATTGCAACGGTATCGTGCCGGTATTGTGCCGGTATGACAATTGTTCCAAAGTAGTGGACTTGAGCACCAGTGCGTCCATGCCTACTATGAGACCTCACAGTAACGTTTGTGAATACGGCTGTTAGTAAATATGTAGCTTATAGTGAATGGCTAGCTCTTTATCCAAAACAACCGTATTCACAAACAATATTTATTTAAGTAAGTACTTAAGTGTTGATGCACTGTGCAAAGGGTAACATACTCTATGGGGTAACACTTCTCAGGTGCTCAAGTCCACTATTTTGGAACAATTGTCATACCGGCACAATACCGGCACGATACCGTTGCAATTGAAGTCAAATATCCGTAGTCTGCTATATGCCGTCATAACGGTCTTTCAATGGTAATAGAATTGTCGATCTCTTTTATCTATGCATTGAATTTTCGGTCTCTTTTATCTATGGATTGTGTTAGAATGGTATGTATGTGTTGCCGTTTTTAAAAAATGCGTTAGTTGAAGTGATTTTCGAAAAACTACTAATAAATTTAAACATTTAATCATGCTAGACTTCGTTTAAATATATTTGTACATACTATTTATTAGTATAAAAAGCAATGTGAAGTTTAGGAGATTAGTAAATTGCAATAAATTACAAAGAACAATTTCTAATATTTCTATCTATCTATTTTTTATTTATGGCAATCTGTCGACACAGGACAATTTAAAAATATTACTGTCAAATTCAAAATAGCAGACTACCGAAACATTTCATTCATTGAATTGCAATTGTGAAGCAGTTGTGTACGAGACTAGCAATTTATGTCACTTTGACAATTGTAAGACAATGATGAAGTCGTTATGACGACACATTAATAGTAGACTACCAAAAACTTTACTATTGCACCATAATGGTACAATAATGGTACAGTTGTGACACCGTTGAAATACCCGACTCAGGGCCCAGGTGCTCAAGTCCACTATTTTGGAACAATTGTCATACCGGCACAATACCGGCACGATACCGTTGCAATTGAAGTCAAATATCCGTAGTCTGCTATATGCCGTCATAACGGTCTTTCAATGGTAATAGAATTGTCGATCTCTTTTATCTATGCATTGAATTTTCGGTCTCTTTTATCTATGGATTGTGTTAGAATGGTATGTATGTGTTGCCGTTTTTAAAAAATGCGTTAGTTGAAGTGATTTTCGAAAAACTACTAATAAATTTAAACATTTAATCATGCTAGACTTCGTTTAAATATATTTGTACATACCTACTATTTATTAGTATAAAAAGCAATGTGAAGTTTAGGAGATTAGTAAATTGCAATAAATTACAAAGAACAATTTCTAATATTTCTATCTATCTATTTTTTATTTATGGCAATCTGTCGACACAGTACAATTTAAAAATATTACTGTCAAATTCAAAATAGCAGGGCCCTGAGTCGGGTATTTCAACGGTGTCACAACTGTACCATTATTGTACCATTATGGTGCAATAGTAAAGTTTTTGGTAGTCTACTATTAATGTGTCGTCATAACGACTTCATCATTGTCTTACAATTGTCAAAGTGACATAAATTGCTAGTCTCGTACACAACTGCTTCACAATTGCAATTCAATGACTGAAATGTTTCGGTAGTCTGCTATTTTGAATTTGACAGTAATATTTTTAAATTGTCCTGTGTCGACAGATTGCCATAAATAAAAAATAGATAGATAGAAATATTAGAAATTGTTCTTTGTAATTTATTGCAATTTACTAATCTCCTAAACTTCACATTGCTTTTTATACTAATAAATAGTATGTACAAATATATTTAAACGAAGTCTAGCATGATTAAATGTTTAAATTTATTAGTAGTTTTTCGAAAATCACTTCAACTAACGCATTTTTTAAAAACGGCAACACATACATACCATTCTAACACAATCCATAGATAAAAGAGACCGAAAATTCAATGCATAGATAAAAGAGATCGACAATTCTATTACCATTGAAAGACCGTTATGACGGCATATAGCAGACTACGGATATTTGACTTCAATTGCAACGGTATCGTGCCGGTATTGTGCCGGTATGACAATTGTTCCAAAATAGTGGACTTGAGCACCAGACTACCGAAACATTTCAGTCATTGAATTGCAATTGTGAAGCAGTTGTGTACGAGACTAGCAATTTATGTCACTTTGACAATTGTAAGACAATGATGAAGTCGTTATGACGACACATTAATAGTAGACTACCAAAAACTTTACTATTGCACCATAATGGTGCAATAATGGTACAGTTGTGACACCGTTGAAATACCCGACTCAGGGCCCAGTGCGTTCCGTTAATCGAGCCTTTGCATTCATAGACAAAACTTAGCTATGCGTTTAGTTTAACAAACGCATAGTGCGCTTCACCACTTATATATTGTTTGTGAAATGATTTTGCTATAAGCCACACAAATTGGTAATGCGCCTGGCGGCCATGTTGGTGACGTCATAGTGACGTATAGATGAGAATATTACATTTTGTTAGCTCTACTTTTTCTTTGCTGATGACGTCACAAGGGCATTAATTTAACAAGGTTCCAGCGCATTACCAATTTGCGTGGCTTATACCCACGGAATAAAAATCAAATTGATTTTTATTCCGTGCTTATACCCCTGTGTGTCCATGCCTACTATGAGACCTCACAGTAACGTTTGTGAATACGGCTGTTAGACACGTAACACATAAATTAAAAATTCTATAAACATAGGTGGCTATTCACTATCCTGCCAGCAGTCATGTTGGATTATAGGCATTATTACAAAATTCATTGTAGTGATTATTTAAGTAGACTTTACTGTTGATTTCTGTCCATTTTTAGATTGATTATTTTGGCTTTTTTCGCTCTTTTTTTAAAGTTTGTTCACATTGCTACATCAAAAAAAGATTTTGACATTTTTGACATTTAATATCATTTTCTGAATGTTGTTAACTTGTTCGTAAATACAAGGCAGGCAACCGTTTTTATTCTTATCGCTATCTCTTTTTTTCCAGCACGAGTTGTGTTTATAAGAGAAGGTAAGAGAATAATTTATCAATATCTAAAACTAACGTCACTCTTCACTAAGTCACAAGACTCTCAGCTGAGGCTGCCTTCATTTTTCTGTTGTTCCCAAATACAAAGATTTTTCAATAATCTTTGGATATAATAAACTAGGTAATAAAAATTACTAGCCAAAATGGCTAACATTGGGGATGAAAATGTTAGTCAACTTATGCCGTCGCTGGGTGACGAAAAAATCGGTAAGTACTTTTACACGATCATGTTTATTGCAATTATTCCCCAAGAGGACATGTAACAAGCATAATGCTTTCCAGATATGATTGCGGCCACCAGCGTCTTGCAAATACGTGCCAGCGAAATTCGTCAAACTCAAATCAACTGGCAATCATATCTGCAGTAAGTATTGATTCATGTGTCATAACTATAAACTCAATAAATGTAAGGCCCGCTGTTGAACACTGATGTCCTTTGTACAAGAAAAGTTTCTATGTATTGGTGTATAACTCAAGTGTTCAAAATGATTATGTATCAGGTCGCAGATGATCACACAACGTGACCATGACTTCATTGTGAATTTGGACCAGAGAGGTCAAAAAGACCTGCCTGATAAAAACCCAGATACCTGCGCAGAAGTGTTTCTTAATCTGCTAACACACATCAGCAAAGATCACACCATCCAATATCTACTTGTTTTGATTGATGATATTCTATCAGTGAGTATAAAATATTTTTTTTTTATTAATCTCAAAAATTTTAATACTATGAAGTGTACATGGGAGTCTTGTTAGAGTAAATTAAATGTAGGGTTAAACATTTCAGGAAGATAAAACTAGAGTCAAGATCTTCCGTGATACAAAATCATCAGGCAATGTTTGGCAGCCTTTCCTGAACTTGTTGAACAGACAAGATGAATTTGTTCAACATATGACAGCTCGTATCATAGCTAAGCTAGCCTGTTGGCATCCTCAGCTGATGGACAAGAGTGACCTTCATTTCTACCTCTCCTGGCTGAAGGACCAGCTTAAGATGAATGTGAGTTTTTTTTTTCATAAAAGACTGAAGCACTATTTATATCACACCTTTTTGCATGAAGGTTTTTTTTTATTTTATCTTACAGTTGCATCAAGTATGATTGTTTTGTTATTGAATTTTAAATTAAGAACAGTTTTTAAACCAAACTGCATGTTCCATTGATATTGGCTACAAGGTTTCATTATAATACTATGTAACATTTTTATCTTATACATAACAATTGAAATCATCATTTTGCTTATTGAGTAACATCAACTAATAATATTAACCTTGAACTCAGATTTTTCGATATATTTTAAGTGCTCCAAGGAAGATTATTATACATATTGAATAGATGCTATTTCTGTATGGTAACTGTATAAAATTTTGTAGCCTATAAATTTACTTTTGAAAATGCACTAAATTTTTTTTATCACAATTTTATATAGATTGTCATGTACTGTCAGCAATGGTGAAAAATAATCTCTTAATTTTTTATACTATTTTAGTTATGTGTAATAAGATTAGACAATAATGGTGTGACGATAATTACTTAACACCAAGTTAGTTTAATTTCAAGTAAGTAGTTAATTTTATCAAGCTTTTTTAGAAATAATTTTGTCAGTTGTAAATCCAATTGAAAAATTATTTGACTCTACTATACATTAAGTGATATAATTGACAATCAAATGAACTGCTAAAGAATGGATTAACAAAAAAAATTTAAAAGAAAAACGAAAAGCGAGAGCTTATATTTTAGTTGGTATAAAATCATGCAATTCTTATCACAAATTTATGTGCTTACTTATAAATATATCTTCTATAAACTATTCTGCAGCTTCTACTTAAATATCATATTGTTTTCACCTATTCTCTGTTACTCATATTTATAAAGGGAGGTAATGGCAATAAGATTAAAAAACCGGTCAAGTAAGAGTTGGACTGACACACCTAGGGTTTTGTACAAAAAAGAAACCCAGTCTCACTATGGTGTCCATATGTCTGTCGGTCTCTCTGTCCATCTATCAAAACTTTTTTTACTCAGCAGCAGCTAAAGGTATCAACTTGAAACTTATACCAAATCTAGATCTATGCGGTCCCTTGCTGTAAAAATACAATCTATATTTTAGATCAATGCATTTAAAAGATATTGCTTAGTTATGGACATTTTTGAACTTGTCCCATTGCCCTAGAGACTTAAAGTTTTGTGTGGCCTAAGCCTATATGGTGTTAATATATCTAAAAACTTGCAATTTGTCATCAAATCATATGAAAATTGTGATTACAAAATGTTCGTACTAGTAGCGCTACGCTTGTGGTATAGCGGCGAACGGCGGATAAATTACTATGAGCGCCATCTAGTGTGGAATAGTTACGACAACCTTCGTGTACGATTCTATCTCCCGCTTGACAATTTTTTTTTAATTGATTTTGTTTACAAAACTGGAATTGATATTTTAAAAGAATTATAATTTAGAATTAATTTAAGATAATCTAATTGAATCAGTTAATAATATTTAGTCACGCTGCTACCTCCCTAACTAATATCTGTGTTAATAGATTTAAAGGATAATACTGCTTAACAGTCCTAAATACGTGTTCAATATAAATTATGATAGATATCATAGAAATGTTACCTTCCATCGACTTAACAAAATACAGTATGGCTATTTTGTTGATACAGCTGTTAGATTTTTTAAGGAAATCACTGGAAAAATTATAGTGGTTCACTGAATTTACCTTAAATTTCTAATTGATAAAACAATACTAACTAATCACGTAAAAAAATGCCTGGAGCCGAAAGTCAATGCTGTAAAATTTCAGATTAAATTCTATGCACATTTTTATCATGGAAGAAGAGAAGCTATAAAGACTATTATTACTTTTATAATAGTGATTGTTATGATTATTCATACTTTCTTTTCATGGCTATCTATTAAAAATATTACATAATTTGTACTTTCTAGTGTTAATAACTGACAACATATCTAATTCAGAAATATAATAAAAAATAAATAAGACTTAATTTAGAATATCATCACATATAGCTAATAATGCAATAGTTGTACCCGCTGTAACTCAATCATCACTGTGTCTAAACTGACTGAAATATAACAAAATGTTGTGAGCATCACATGGCAGCATCACGCATCGTTGGGGCTTATCGAGCTGGTGAATTGACATTGAGAGAGGTTTGTTTTCTGGTAAGGCGGAGAAAATGTCTGCCGAGTTAGAGCATGCCGAGCAGGTTATGTTGCTGCACGAGAAACAGAATTTCGCTGCTGATAAACAACCGAAACATCACAAAGAAAAAGAACAAACCGACGCTGACGAAAAATACTCGAGCCTTTATAGCTCCTTTGATGAGTTGAAACCTCTCGAGGATTTGCCTCCAGGGCTGCATAAGGTATTATGTAATGTGTAGATGTCAACACGAAAATTAATGTTCAAAAATGTAATATAACAAAGTGATGACTAACTATATTGATAGGATTTAATACTTAACTCTAACGTTCTGTGTGTGTATATAACATGTGCATTTTAATAAATTATCCGTATTATTGCATGCTTACACTAACATTGTTCATTACACTGCACAAGGAGGATGTCAAGGTATTATGCATGCTCGCTATAGATACTTAGTTTTAGTAAAGTGATAAATTGCTTTTATTGTAAAATATTACCAATTGTTAAGTATTTTAGTGATGTGTTTAACTTATATTTGTATATGAATGTTTATTAAGTATGAATAGACTTATAAGTTTCTGTTTATTAAAATGCTTTACGACTTCGAAATTATGGCTGTTTATAAGTAATCCCGCGGATTTTAAATTATACATACATATGGTAACAAAAATGTAGATTTATATATGTAATTCAGTTATACCTGAGACAAGACGTCTTTTGATTTTCGTCATATTATTATGTCAAAGTGTCTTACCGAAAATAATATTAAAGCACAGAAATCGTATGTCTTGGTATCGCGTCAATCAAGCAAAACTCAAATTCAATTCCAACCAAAGACCGATAAAAAAGAAAAGTAGCTGACGATTGATAAAGAAAATTATTCTTATTATTTTTACTATCCTAAAATTCGTCGTTTGACCGCCTCAAGGGCGATTATCTCTTAATAAGTATTTGGAATTGGCACAGTGCTTTAGAACAACGGAAGTAATTCGTGCAAGAAATTATGTTTCGATACAATACATGGTATGGTTAAAGCGTGGATGACCGCCACTGTTCAGACTTAGTAAAATAGTGGTCTATTGGAAGATTTCTTTTCACTTGCACAAGATTCTCATAAGATATATAGGTATTTTAAAAAACATCATTGTATCATCGCAATATTTAGTAATAGTCGGGAGAGGTGAAATTTAAAACGTATTTTACGATCTAATGGGTAATATCTTTGCCATATTTTGTAGTACTCGCAGGCTTTTAAGAGCGTTTTATGTATAGTGACTCTTGCTTATATTCAATACCGTTATTTATACAAAATATTGATTTATTTGCTTATAATTTTGTACACAGAACAACGATTACATCCAGTCCGTAGCTCGCTGCTTACAAATGATGCTACGTGTCGACGAGTACCGCTTCGCGTTCCTGTCTGTCGATGGTATTTCTACGCTTCTGTCCATCTTGGCCTCCAGGGTAAATTTCCAGGTAAATAAAATTAGATAAATCGCTGTTAATAATTAATTATTATTATAAATAAAATAAATAAATAAAAATTTTACGCTTTGTCGAATGTAGAACAAGAATAGTGTACAATTAACAGGTGCGTGAAGGAATGTGTCGAAAATGTCTCCAAGGATTTGAAAACACATTGTCATGATATGAATGAATCCAATCCCTCTCTAATACGCCTGGTCAGCGCGGCACAGTAGACCATAATCCCTCCCAAAGTGAAGGAGGCCCGTGTCCAAAAATGGGACGTAAATGGGCTGGAGATAGAGAATGAATCCATATGTTTTGCTCTTGCAGAGACATCTATATACTTTACATTTGTTAAAAAATAAACGAAACTACATCACGACTATTATACTATTGTATAATAGTCGTGATGTAGTTTCGTTTATTTTTATATTACCGATATTACATCCAACAGGGAATATTCTGCATGTACATTTTAATATTTTTTTCCCAGGTACAATACCAGCTCGTGTTCTGCCTCTGGGTGTTGACTTTCAACCCATTACTTGCTGAAAAGATGAACAAGTTCAACGCCATTCCGATCCTCGCTGATATCCTCAGTGACTCTGTCAAGGAGAAGGTCACCCGTATTGTGCTCGCTGTTTTCAGGAACCTGATTGAGAAGCCTGAAGATCAACAGGTATGATTTAAATTACTTTTTCCAGATAAACTTGTCCCTGGGAAGTTAAATGCATCGCAGCCATTTAATCAGTTCGAAATTCGCGAATTATATTCGGTATAGGCATGACTACTATCTTAAATTGTGCTAGGATATCAGATGTAAGAAAATCTCTTTTCCCAACATCCTCATCTTCTCGTTTTTCACACAGTTGTCACTTCGCTGAGTGGTCACGTGCACCTATACGAATACCTATGGGCGTGGCCAAAATTTAGTTTTTGATGGATTTACAATTCTTTGTTAATTTTTCAAGGTGGTTCCATTTCCACCTGTGTCTGAAACAGGTGGAAATGTCAAATGCCGTTTTCCACGCTATTCGGGTATTTTTAAGACCTAAACTTTAAACTAAAAAATGTTATTACTATTTGTGACACAGGTTGCCAAGGAACATTGTATTGCTATGGTACAATGCAAGGTTCTTAAGCAGTTGTCCATCTTGGAGCAGAAGCGATCAGATGATGAGGATATTATGAATGACGTTGAATTCCTGAACGAGCGCCTTCAGACCTCTGTACAGGACCTTAGCTCTTTCGACCAGTACGCCACCGAAGTTAAGAGCGGCCGGTATGTACTTCACTAATCGTTTCTTAACTTAAAGCGTGATTTTTGCAGCACCTCTAAAATATTACAATATTATAATAGCAGAAGTAACGGAGCCTTTGAGTATTAAACCAACAAGAGTAGTTAGTTACTCACGCTGTTTTTCTTTGTCCAATAATCGGCCACTATAGCTTGCTGCTACGTACCCACATCACAAACTTTTCACACATGCATACAAACACACTAACAACATTGCCCATATAGTATAGAAGGAGCATGTCTTTTGTAACTTTTTCAGTGGACGTTGCTGATTACACCAACTCCAGTTGCATTAACGCTCCAAAATTGGGCTCTTGGTACTGGTATTTAGAGGTGATCGTTATATTAGATAGCTGATAAAATAATCTAATATTTATTATTAATCATTCAACCTATTATTTATTACAACTGGCAAGCGTTATTTATGTTGTGATTTATTTTTTATTTTTATTAGTCAAGACCCATTCATTATACACACAACACATCACATGCACTATTCGAAACGAAACGGAACGTCCCATTCAAAGTCGATTGCACTTGGCAGTATAATATTTTTGTCACCTACCAAATTATACTCTAAGGTGACCGCATAAGAACTATTTCCGTTAAATAACAAAATAATATATTAGTTTGCCTAATATATTTATTAAATATATTATGCAGTCACCTACCAAATTATACTCTAAGGTGACCGCATAAGAACTATTTCCGTTAAATAACAAAATAATATAACGATCTTAACTCTTATCTCTATAACGATAATCAAAACGGGTCGTTGTACGAAGCGAACTAATATATTATTTAATATATTATAGCGTATAAAATAATAGGCGTTTTAAAAATAGCGTATCGTTATAACGCGTTTGCAATATATAGCCGTTACGAACACTCCTACTGGTATTGATCTGACTTATAATTATATTTGTGTTAGTTTGGAGTGGTCTCCCGTACACAAGTCCGCCAAATTCTGGCGTGAGAACGCCGCCCGTCTGAACGAGCGCGGACAAGAGCTCCTACGTACATTGGTGCACCTGTTGGAGAAGAGTCGCGATCCTGTAGTGTTAGCAGTCGCATGCTATGATGTGGGAGAATATGTACGACACTATCCACGTGGCAAACAGTATGTATTAACAATTGTTGAATATCATGCACATTAGTGTAACTTGGGATTTGAATCAATCTTATATGGCAGTACTCTTTTGTAATCAAGTAGTCGACGTTCTTTTTGAAGATAAGGGCTGCAATATGATAAAGCGATGGAAATGTGGAAAAATATATCAATATTTCTTTTAAAAAAAACTAAAATATTGCCGACCCCTCCACTACAGAAAACTATTCCGAAACTTAAATAATAGATAGATATTAAGATACACATTTCTTTTTAATACATATGTTGATTATTATATTATGAAGCATATCATAATAATGTATTTGTTTGTTTATTATTTTTAAATTTTACTTGACAGTATTATTGAACAACTGGGAGGTAAACAGCGCGTCATGTATCTGTTGAGTCATGAAGACCCCAATGTGCGTTATGAGGCACTACTCGCCGTACAGAAACTTATGGTCCATAATTGGTAAGTTATTTAATAAAATATAAACGTTTTGATGTGACTGCTATAGCTTATCCCAGAGTTCCAAATGTTATCTGACGTTTACTGTGTTGCTAGGTAATTACACTTTTAAAATAGTTATGTCCTCCAACCGTTATTAAACAAAAAACTATACGTAAATCTTTAGCAGATTTATATAATTTTGAAAATTAATTAAAGTTAACTATTTTTACGGATTCATACGACCAGTGCAACCCTGTGTATTATTTTATTTCTGAGATATGCGCGTACAAACTCACTGACGCGAACAACTAACTAATAACCTTACTAGAGTTCAGCATGGTGCTATGCTCGCCAGAATCATAGAACAGTGCAACGAGAATCAAATATTAGAACTATATTAAAAATATATTATTAAAATTTCAATACGAGAATCAAATAATGACTATCCGTAAAATGGCGAATTTTTAAGCTTGTTTGTTTTTGAAGACATGTTTTTAGGGTTCCGTACCCAAAGGGTAAAAACGGGACCCTATTACTGAGACTTCGCTGTCCGTCCGTCCGTCCGTCCGTCCGTCCGTCCGTCCGTCCGTCCGTCCGTCCGTCCGTCCGTCCGTCCGTCCGTCCGTCCGTCTGTCACCAGGCTGTATCTCAAGAACGGTGATAGCTAGAGAGTTGAAATTTTCACAGATGATGTATTTCTATTGCCGCTATAACAACAAATACTAAAAATAAAATAAAATAAATATTTAAGGGGGGCTCCCATACAACAAACATGATTTTTAGGGTTCCGTACCCAATATCTCAAGAACGGTGATAGCTAGACAGTTGAAATTTTCACAGATGATGTATTTCTATTGCCGCTATAACAACAAATACTAAAAATAAAATAAAATAAATATTTAAGGGGGGCTCCCATACAACAAACATGATTTTTTTACCGTTTCTTGCTCGATACTAATAACGTTGCCTTATGTTGCATAGATAATGGTACGGAACCCTTCGTGCGCGAGTCCGACTCGCACTTGACCAATTATTTTTACTTTATGTTACATTATACAAAGCAGTGATTCCCAATTCCACGCGTACGACTTCGCAGGCAATAGCTAGTATGACATTTCTGGTCGGTTCTAATAATCGGTAATAACCGGGATTAAAAAATTACGGTTGGCCAACACTATTGCCAAAAATGTGGCATGCTGCCACATTTGTATTGTGTATAGTGTGTATTTTCAAGTTTGACATTAGTAACTGTCAAATAACATTTCGAATTCTGGGATGGATTATAGTTTCAAATTGTTCACTCGAATTCGAATTTTAGATGAAAACTATCTGTGTAATTTTGTCTCCCTATTTGAAATTCAATATTGCAGTTTTAATTTTGTTTTTTTTTTTAGGGAATATCTTGGCAAGCAACTGGAGAAGGAACAGATTGACAAGCAGGCAGGCACTGTTGTCGGTGCTAAAGCTTAATTATGTTATATACACAAATATTTAATTCCTCGTTATTATTGTTATCATGAATGGTACAGAAACTCCTAAAGTATTAGAAATGCAATAGTGAATAAATGTAAATAAAATGTACATTTTTTATTTAATTCTTGCAAAAATCAATTAAAGCTCTTATAAAATTACACGCCGTGTATGTGAGAGCTATAATTATAAAGTTGTTGAACATTTTAGTATACATATTGGCTTACATAACTATACTAAATGAATTATATAATGTTTTGAAAATGTATTAGCGGTTGATAATGTGTTAAATACTGGCTGTATCAGTATTGTGAATAAACAGTTCATCATTATCGATTCAATGTAGTTTTATTTTTTGTCACAGTCATCGATTAGCGTATTCGTTCATCTATGAATTATTACTGCTTTATCCGCTTTCAACAATAAATATAATGTTGTGTGAGATGAAATTACGGCAGCTCCACCTCAAAACTGCTTCACTGAGTAGAAACGACTCCCTTAATTTTTGTCAAATATTTTATTAAGACGATAAATTGTTTACCTGAACTGAGAGAGTTATTCTATCGAATATTTTACTTTCTCCTTTGTTGGAGTTAATAGGTCCTAATGAGCTTTAAGTCACTTTAAGTATTTTAGAATCACTGACAGGCTACGCGCTGTATCTGTTTTGATGATACCGAGCTCATAGTAAACAAACACCATTTGGTTCATGCTCAGTATTCTAGTCCACACCGAACAGGGAATCATAAGTTAAATTGCTATTTAATGTGTATGTCCAGTTTCGTTTACTTATAGCATTATCATCATGGCCCTGGCCTTACTCTATTACGGGTTTTTTTTTCTATTACGGGTTTAGTTTTTATGGAGTCACTTCTGTCTTGATAATATGTCAAATACCCTCTTAAATTGATGTTAAATTATTGATAAATTGATTGGGCAACTTCAATTTATTAGTTTTTAATGACTAACTTTAGTGTTTAAGTATATTACGTATCCACAAAGATCCACAGTTGAACATTCGTAGTTAAAAATAAAATTTGATTAAAATGAAACGTTTTTAAACAACTAGGTAGTCTGTGCCAAAGATTATTTGTTAATCTGTGATAAATGTCAAAATAATAAACAAAGACAAACATAACCTCATTAACCTCAAACATCCAAGAAAAATAAATTTTCTATTACTTTAACCACAGTTCTTTATTCTGTGAATTTAACAGAAATGGATGTAGACCAGTTAGAAAATGTTTTAGTTTTAAAAGACTATAAGTCAGTGCCGGATATCGTTCACGAATATAGTCCTACGCTTAAATTTGGACATATACCTTTGGTGATAGATAATGGTGAATTAATTTCATAATACGTGTTTTTAAAATTAAACAGAGTATATTTTGATTAAATAGTGACAAATTGTTAATATTTCCTTAGGTTCTTACCAATGTAGAGTTGGATGGTCAATTTACGATGAACCAAATTTAATATTTAAGAACTTGATAGCCAGACCAAGGAAAGATAGATGTAAAAAAGATGCGGAGCCGCCTGCTACGCCTCCTATACAAATTGGCAATGATATCATTAATATAGAGGCTGTTAGGTAAGTGTTTTTTAGCCATTGTACAAAACACTGAAAAAATTATTTATTTACTTAATAGAGGTTAACCAAAGGTATTACTAGATTTAATAATAATATTTTTTTTTTAATAAATATTCATGGACATTTCACACAACGTCCTCTGGTCCCAAGCTAAGCTTTATATGCTTGTGTTATGGGTACCCGAATATGAATAGAATACATATACTACTTTTGTAAATACATACTTATAATACATAGAAACACCCAGACGCAGTACAAATATTTGTATGACAATTAGAAAAATCACACAAATGATTGTCCCGAACGGGAATCGAACCAGCAACCTCTTGATCGGCAGTCCGTTACATGAACCACTAGACCACGAAGCCCGTCTTTATGATTTATTTTATAGATTGCAGATTATGTACGATAATCTGTTTTGGCAATAATTACAAAATCTTTATATACATATATAAATCTTCTGTACATGTGTTTGTAATTGAACTCTTCCTATACGGCTGGACCGATTTTGATGAAATTTGTTGTGTGTATTCAAGGGGGTTTGAGGATGGTTTAGATTCACAATTAGCTGGACCGATTTTGATGAAATTTTATTTTACACAGAATTGTATGGCAAAACAACGTTTGCCGGGGCAGCTAGTAATTAATATATTTCAATGTCTCTTTCAAGGATTTTATACTATTCAGTTACAATTAAATACATATTTCCTTTCTTAAACATTTGTATATGAAATAAAATGCAATAGTCCAATTGAATGTATTAAGTGAATATAATATATTGTAAAGCTTTTTATATACGCTTTAAACTAAAACTAAAAATAACAATATTTTCAGATTCCAACTGAAGACACAATTTGATAAAAATGTGGTAACACACTTTGAGGCACAAGAACAAGTGTTTGACTATATATTCTCACATTTGGGTATAGACAGTGAGGGAAGTGTTCCTCATCCTATTGCTTTAACTGAAGCATTTGTTACACCTAATTATTGTAGACAGTGTAAGTAGTTTTAAGGATCCATATTTCAAATATTATTAATTTAATTTCGCACTATTTCTAGGGTTCCATGCCAAAGGATAAAACGGTACCCTATTACTGAGTTTTAGCTGTCGGTTTGTCTGTCCAACAGTTTTTCCATTACCCACTAGGCTGTGTATTAGAAACTGTGATAACTAGAGAGTTTAAATATTTAAGGGGGCTCCTATACAAAAAATGTTTTCAGTGTAACTTGATCTAATTTACATGTTGCTCAAATATTTATATTTTTCAGTGATGTCTGAATTATTGTTTGAGGGTTATGGTGTACCCGGTATAAGCTATGGAGTTGACTCTTTATTCAGTATGTATAAAAATGATATTGGTGATACAGCTCTTGTTATCAATTGTGGTTATCATACCATACACATAATACCTGTAATAAGAGGACAAGTTATAGAGGAACATTCTAGGAGAATTAATTTAGGTAAGACTGATCTGGATCTAGGAAGTTCTGGTTGTATTTTTATGTTTGTATATTGGTTTATAGTTCGACGTATTTTTTATTAGTAGTAAGGTGTTTCCTGTATGATTTTATAGCATAATAAAATTGTCTCTTTTTAAAATATCATTTGTGTTATAATATTTACTAACACTTGCGCGACTCATTTATTTAAATAAAACTATTACTAAATACTAATACTAAATATAACTATTTTTACGTATTTAGACGCGTACGACTGCAAAGTCTCCGAAACGTCGCGGCGTCGGGCCAAAATTTAAAACAAGTACATGCGTCTAAATCCGTAAAAAGTAGTTTTATCATTTGTGTTGCTCAAAATCATAATTTATGCATAAATAAATATTGAAAATAAGTGAATATACCTCCCGCGTCCTGCCGCTCATATAGCGCTGGAGGTGACTAGCAGTTGCGCGAACACTATATAAAAAAACATTTATACCGAACGACTACACAAATTTTTATTTTTTATTTCTTTTATATTGACGTGTACAGAAGATTTACTTCTTTAAATATTGTCAGTACTTCAATAATTGGTTCATATTGTGGTTATAGGAGGCAGTGAAATGATAAGTTATCTACATAAGTTGCTACAACTAAAATATCCAGTCCACGTCAATGCTATAACTATGTCTCGAGTTGAGGAAATATTACAAGAGCACAGTTCTATAGCTTTAGATTATCAAGAGGAGATCAGGAAATGGGCGAGCCCTGATTATTATGAAGCTAATGTAATGAGAGTACAATTGCCTTATGTACAAGCTGCAAGTTCATCAGGTCTAACAGGTATTATCTTTACTTACTATGCCGTTCAAATGAGAATAGGATTGACCCCGCGTAATGTTGTGACGTTATAGTTGTCAATTTGAACAATTTTGGTAGGATCACCAAAAAAAGACATTTTTATAATATAACTAGCTGACCCGGCAAACGTTGTTTTGCCATACTAAAAAATAAGGTTTGAAAAATAGATGTTGGCCGATTCTCAGACCTACTGAATATGCAGTAAAATTTCATAAAAATCGGTCAAGCCGTTTCGGAGGAGTACGGTAAATAACACTGTGACACGTGAATTTTATATATAAGATTTATCTATCACTTTGTCGTTATCGTTTGCTAATTTTCGAGCAATTAGCGAGACAAATACAATTAAAAACAATAACAAATAACGACAAGTTCAAAATAACAACACTAATAAACAAAAACAATGAGAAATGACAACAAATTATTTTTTTTAACGGGAAACAACTACATAACTAACAATTTAAAATAAAATGCCATAAAATTCATATACTCGACAAGGCACACCAACAACAACAGAATGGCGGGTGGCAATTCAACTTAATATCATAGTATCCAACAACGAAATTATTGAAAGAAAATAGTATTTCTTTTTTAATAATATTATAACTATTATTACTAATTAATTTAAGACGTTTTTCGCTTCATATTACTGAGTTTAGGTAAAAGAAAAAAATATTTTTTTTTTTTTTTTTATTCTTTTTTGGTCGAACCCGATTTGGGTATTGCCATTTTAAAGTTAAGGAATCTTTTTAGGGTAAAAAGAATTTTGATCGTAGAATGATAATATACTATTGTGGAAAAGTTTAAGATTATATACTATAACTATGTACAACTATATACATGAACTAAGTATTTATAATTTTATGTCATTAGATAAAATGAAGGAAGCAATGAAATCATATACATAGAAATTTTTTGTGGCAAGTAAAGTAGGAACAGATGTAGGCAGAGGAATACTTAGAGAGGACAAAGATGAAAAAATTAATGAGTGATCATACAAAGGACAGGCAAATATAATGTGATTTATATCACCAAGTTCACCACACTCGCAAGCATTTGAAGGAATAACTTTTATTCTCGCTAGATGAGAGGGGCAACACATGTGTCCAAGCCTCATCCGGATCAGGCTACTTGTAGCACGTTTTCCTAGTTTGAATTTAAAAAACCACGGTTTATTGAGGATGTTTTGTTGAATACGTGAATAATATTTTCCTTTATTTTTACAGCTATTATACCATTGCTGGTCCCATGAAGTTTTTAAATATAATGAAGGTAAAGCAGCCAGGTCGTGGTAATAATTTAAATACGGAAACACATCGCCAGTATCGATAGCATCTTTAGCGAGGCTGTCAGCTCTAACATTGCCAGGAATATTAGAATGGCCTGGAATCCAAGCAAAAATCACCGTATAATTGTGTTTGAGACAACTATACAGTAATTCTCTGATTTGGATTATTATTGGAAAGATAGTTTTATGATGTGAAAAAGGAAATCTCATTAAGGTCTGAAGAGAACTTTTAGCATCCGAAAAGATTATAGTATTATTTAATTTCATGAGTAAAACGTATTCTATTGATTTTAACAACGCAAAGCATTCTCCTGTGAATACTGAAGTTTCCGGTGGTAATTTAATTTTTTGGACAATGTTATATTGATGATGATAAACTCCTACGCCAGTGCAACCGTCGGTGACTGTTTTAGAAGCATCAGTATAAATATGATGCCAGTTTGGCCATTTAGTATTTACGACAAATTGAAATGAAGATGGAGCTGAACAATCAGCTTTATCAATACCTAGCGACAGATGAATATTTGGAGTGATCACTAGAGATTCGTAGGAAGCGCAGTAAAGGGGATACAACGATGAACTATATGTAGGTGCCTGCAAGGAATTATGCTTTTGAAAGCTTTTGATAAGACATGGAAGATTTTTATGGCGCCAATATGAAGAACTATTGATTTGATCTTGAAGTAATTGGAGTTTATAACGCAGTGGGTGGTTAGAAAACTGAAAACAACGGAATAAAAATTTATCTGCTAAGTATTGGCGACGTAAATTTAGAGGAGGATCAGCTAGTTCTACCTGTAACGCATTTGATGGAGAAGATTTCATTGCACCAGATACTATTCTTAGGGCTTTTAATTGAATGCTGTTTAAACGGTTTAAAGCTTTACTATTGCCCGGTTCTAATAAGAAAGTACCATAATCAAGAAGGCTTCTAATAATTGCATTATAAAGCAACTTTAAGGAGTACGGATGAGCTCCCCACCATACACCAGATAGGCACCTTAGTATATTAATGGATTTTTCACATTTCATTGCAATATAATCACAATGAGGGATTCCAGAGAGTTTGGAATCTAGGACAGCACCTAAAAATTTAACACTTATTTGAGGTTTAATTAGATCATTATTGTAATAAATGTTAATAGGAGGCGGAAGGCGATTTCTGGAAAAAAGAATGGAACTACTCTTCTGAGAAGAAATCTCTAACCCATTAGAGTCCATCCAGCATTTAAGATTAATTAGACAGTTGTTAATAGTGGCGCAAGCTTGATTGGTAGAGTGGTGAGAATAATATAAAACCAGATCATCTGCATATTGAAGGACTGATACATCCGGATCAAGAGAACTTTCTAAATCAAAAACATATAAATTATACAAAATAGGGCTTAAAACAGATCCCTGGGGAAGACCTTTATTGGCAACTCTCGGATTTAAAGAACTACCATCTAAATATATATGTCTATTACTTAGAGAATTTATAATGAAATTTATAAGTATAATAGGGACGTTTAAGGAAATCAGTTTTTTGTACAAGATTGTTAAATTAACATTATCGTACGCCGCAGAAACGTCTAAGAACGTAGCCACTATTGATTCATTTTTAGAGAAAGCTAGACGTATATCGGTAACAAAAATACTGAGACTATCTAATGTACTTCTGCCTTTCCTAAACCCAAATTGATTATTAGTCAATAATTTGTGATGTTCGATAAACCATTCCAAACGGTTTTTTACAAGATGCTCAGTAATTTTCATTAATGATGATGAGAGGGCGATCGGGCGATAGGAGGAGACAAGGGAAGAACTTTTGTTGGGCTTTAAAATTGGGATTACTAATTGCGATTTCCACGAGTTGGGAATTTCGCCTGTTATCATAACAGTGTTTATAATATTTAGGAAATAACAAAGAGTTTCGTCGGAGGAGTGAGTAATAAAAGAATAAGGAATACCATCCATACCCGGAGAAGAGTCTTTTAATTTTGATAGCAGTCCCTTAAGTTCAGAGAGAGAGAAAGGAGCATTAAGACCAGAAAGGTTACTGGAAATCGAAGTTAGATGAGGTAATAATAATTGTTCTGAGACTGTGGGTGGAGCTAATTTATCTAAAAACTGGTTCTGAAGTGAAACAGGCATTTTCAAGGTCGGGTCTTTATAGGCAGATCTAAATTTTCTAATATTTTTCCAGACAAGAGAAGGTTTTGTTTCCGGAGAAACAGATGCGCAAAATGTTTTCCAGCTGTCAAATTTCTTTTTTTTAAATAATTTTCGAGTCTGAGTTATTAAACAGGATAAGATATCAAAATTTTCAGTGGACGAGAAGTGAGCAAAATTACGTTCGGCTTCTTTTCTTTTCTTAATAGCTTCCGTACACTCCTTATCCCACCAAGGAGGAGATGGAATGAAACCTAAACAACTATTTTTGACAGGAAATATTTCATTTGCAGTGGATATCAGTACCTTTGACAGCGCCTCAGCAGAATTACACACATTATTACGAGTGACGTCTGGTAGTTGGGCTATCTTGTCGTTTAAATGGGTGTTATAAGAACTCCAATCTGCATCTATTAATTTATATTTAAGACGAGGAGAATAAGGAGTACATCTAGGTATCTTAAGAAAAGGGAAAGAGAGAATAATAGGGAAGTGATCACTGCCATACGAAAGAGACAGGCATTGCCATGATATTTGCGAAGCTAGATTGCTTGAGCAGATAGATAGATCAGGAGCACTATTTCCTTCATTCGGGGCAGTGCGACGAGTATGTGATCCCGAATTTAATAAACAGAGTTTATGTATGTCCAATAAATCTAAAATCAAATTGCCAAAATAATTTGATGAACTTCCCCAAGACTGATGTTGGCAATTAAAATCTCCCAGTAAAACAAAAGGTTTAGGAAGAGTTAACAAAATGTTATTAATTTCATTAAATATTAAGGAAGACGGATGTGGAATGTAAATGCAAACAAAACATATTTTATTTACAATGGCAGCAATTATAGAGAAATTACTATTATGATTGTCAATCGGAAAATGAGTAAAATGGAGATTTCGTTTAATGAGTAGGGCAACACCGCCGTACCCATCAAAACGATCCTCTCGAAGACAGGCGTAGCCAGATAACCTGAATGGGAAATCTGGTTTAAGCCATGTCTCTTGGAGAGCGAAAATAAATGGATTGTATTTATTAATTAAATGTATAATTTCTGACTTTTTAGACGGAGCACTACGACAGTTCCACTGAAGGACCTTGTTTGTGTTGTCCATTTTTGTTTGGACTTTGTAAATGCAAGTTTTCATTACTTAAATGGGCAGCGTTGGACGGTTGAATAAATTTAGAGTGATTCAAAGTGTTTAATAAAGCTATTATTAATTCTTTCAATGATGTATCAGTTAATTCTTCTTTACCTATGTTCATAAGAGCAGATCCTTTTGAAGATGTTTGCATATCATAATCTTTAGTTAAAGCCTTATATGCACCAACATCATAACCTGAAGTAGTTTTAGGTTTTTGTTTATTTTTGAGAAAAACTGTTTTTTTATAAGAGTGGTTTGGTTGAAGATAAGAAGATGTTACTTTTTGAGGACTTGATGGTATTTGTGGAGACTTAGAAGAAATTAAAGCATCAGCATATGAGATTTTGGATATTGGTGCATATAACTTGGAAGCTTCTGAGTATGATATGCAACTTTTCGCCATAGATTCTTTAATAGATTTTTGCCTCTGAAATTCAGGGCACTTGTTGCTTGTTGCATTATGGAAACCTTTACAGAGTACACAACGACAATCTTCCTCCTCTACATCACAACTATCACCTGAGTGATCAAGACCACATTTGAAGCATCTGGGCAGCGAACGACACTGAACTTTCACATGACCAAACCGGCAGCAATTATAGCACTGGACGGTTGGGTAAATATATAATTGAACAGGAAGAGCATTGTAACACATATACACATGTTTAGGTAATGTCTGACCGTCAAATGTTATTACCACTGACTCAGTGGGCTTTAATTCTGAGATATTATTTACAATAAGTTTCCTTTTCAGTCTCCTAATTTTCAGTATATTACCACAACCATAGGGAAGTGTAATATTGTTAACGATATCATCCTCGGACCAGTCTGCAGGAATTCCTCTTACAACACCCATCCGGGTGACTGAAAAGGTGGGAATGAATGCCTTGTAATTATTTGTCTCAAGGTGTGGAGAGGTTAAAAATTCATTAGCATCTAAATAGGAATTAAATTCTATGGTTAATCTGTTTCTACCAATACGTTTAAGGCTGCCATTAATGATATTTTTAAAACAGTAATTTTTTAAAAATCTTCCAAACACCATAGGATGAAGAGATGTGCCATCATCAGGAGATGTAGTTTTTTTTTGTATATGAATAACGAATGGTGAGACATCGGTATTCACATATGACAGTCTTCCAACAGGTATATGAACTGAATGTGTTTCTGTATTCTTTGCGAGTGGTTTATTGGGAGGAGGCATTTCATTATTTGTAATTTTTTGTGATTCCAAAAAACATTCACAATCAACCGTGTCGTTAAATTTCTTGTCGCCATGTTTGCGTCTACGTTTATTACAGTGTCTACATCCTGATCTGCGAGATAAAAGTTTTCGACGCTTAACAGTACCGCCTGCACTGACTATGGAGCAGTCAGTGTCCATGCTTTCCGTATTCGAGGCATTATTAGATATAGTTACAACGTAACCAATATCGGGGGCTGTTCCCCCTGGGTCTTCTGGGTCACCCATATTAATACATAAAAAAAACTTACCTAAATAACAGCTACTTAAAAACACTAACTATATATTTACACACTACTTTATAAAATTTACACACTTTTACTACTATATACAAGAAAATAAATACTTTTCCACAAGAAAATAATTTTTATCAGAAAAAACGCGACCGCCAAATTTCAAGATTCCCGCGCTTCCCGAAAAAAATATTATTGATATGCAATGATCGCTGACAGTACTTTTCTAATCACTTTTGACAACTAAAGGTCATTGCCAATCCTATTTTCAGTTGAAACGTGTAATATTATAAAACAACGTCGTTATTTTTGTATGTATATCCCCATGTGAACTTATATCTTTAAAGCTACACAACGGATTTTGATGCAGTCCTTTTCAAATGCTAAAGTGGTTCAAGAGGATGGCTTTTTTGTATTATTTGTTGAAATTCCACGCGTACGAAGTTGCAGGCAACAGCTGGTTATGTTACGTAATAAAACTTTTTTAATTATATTCTCACTTCTGCAATTGATTGATTCAAATAAAACTACTTTTTTTACATATCCCTTGGGTTATTTAAAACTAATTTATGTGTCTATCCATGTGGTAACAGATTTGGAATATAAGTGCTCAGCTCGGCGTGGTAGACCATATACCCTCCCAGAGGATAAGGCCAGTGCCCATCAGTGGGACGTAAATGGCCTGGAGAAACAGACAGAGAGAGAGAGAGAGATATTTGTTTAAATCAATCTAGCATATTAGAGACAAAAAAATTTAGATAATAAAGTTTCCTAATGGTTCAATGAAATTGCTTCACAGCTGAGCAACAAAAGGAACGCAAAAAAGAGATGGCGAGACGTTTGTTAGAAATAAATGCAAGAAAACGTGAGGAAAGACTTGCAGAAGACGAAGAACAGTTGAACCAACTGCTTACATTAAAGGTTATATTAAAATCTTTATTAACTTCATAAAAGTCATATATATGTATACATATATATGACTTTTATGAAGTTAATAAAGATATTGGACAACAACAACAAGTTATTGGACTGGATAAATAGCAACAGATTTATCACATGGAGTGTCTAGTAGGGCTACATCCTTCACATTTCTTGAAGTTTTGTTTAATAAAATTATGTTTACTCATCTATCTTGAAGCCACATAAATATCTATGCGTGCGTGTCTCTGATACAGGCTATACGTCATATGAAACAATATTAACCAATGAAATACTATTTAGCCAAGCAAAATTTACCTGTCCACTACCTATTTGGCAAATCTGTGTCTATGACATCTTACCAGTTTATAATTTATATTACCTGACCCGGCAAACGTTCTTTTGCCATACTAATGTCAGGGAGGAGGGGGAGGGGTTTGAAAAATACATAGTAGCCGATTCTCAGACGTACTGAATACGCATCTAAAATTTGGTAAAAATCGGTAAAGCCGTTTCGGAGGAATACGGTAACTAACATTGTGACATGGAAATTTTATATATTAACTAGCTGACCCGGCAAACGTTGTTTTGCCATACTAAAAAAAAACGGTTTGAAAAATAGATGTTGGCCGATTCTCAGACCTACTGAATATGTATGCAAAATTTGAGAAGAATCGGTCAAGCCGTTTCGGAGGAGTACGGTAACTAACACTGTGACACGTGAATTTTATATATTAGACTAGCTGACCCGGCAAACGTTGTTTTGACATAGTAAAAAAAAAAAAGTTTGAAAAATAGATGTTGGCCGATTCTCAGACCTACTGAATATGTATGCAAAATTTGAGAGAACGGTCAAGCCGTTTCGGAGGAGTACGGTAACTAACACTGTGACACGTGAATTTTATATATTAGATGTATTTCAAATATATCTCCAATGATAACAGGAGCTGATAGAAGATGGTGACACAGATGAATTCGACGAGGCTATTAAGAGTTTCGATATTAAAAACTATGAGGATCTTCAGGTATGACTTAAGTGTTGATACTTTGTGAGAATGTAGTTATACTAATATGTCTAAGCTAAGTTTCAATTAAACTTACTGACTAGATAACCAGAATCGATTAATTAAATTACTAGTTTGTATAAATCTTGTACTATCCTTACTTATAAATAAAAGTGACAGTGAGTTTGTCTGTTTGTTTGTTTGTGACGTTTTCACGCAAAATCTACCGAATAGAATGTCACTAAAATTGGTACAGATATAATTTATAGTCCTGGACGTCAATTAGGCTATATATTATTTTGCTAAAAACTCTGTACGAGATAATAAACGCAAATGTTTGTGAAATACGGTATAAAATAATAGTTCGACCATTTTGTTATTTTTACAGTTGTCAAAGCAACCCATAGAGTCCGTCGACTTAAGGGTATTTTTTTTTATTGGCCAAGAAGGTTATAATCCCAGACTGACATGCGATCTACGCGGTAGCTAGAAGTAATAACTCTTTGTGTGGTACTTAGCTTCAAATTTTTTTTTATTTTGAGATGCTTTCCTAATTAAATTGATTTTATTTGATATACATAGTATTTTATAACGAATGTTGATTAATGACAATTTTGCTATGGATTTCAGTATCGATGTTAGTTTTGTATACCTATAGTGTATCTATTAATTTCAGTTCAGAATACAGTTTTTATTTTAGGTTTGATTTCAAATTCGATTCGGCCACTAATGCGTGTGAAGCCGCGGGCAGTAGCTATTAATAATATAAAGCTGAAGAGTTTGTTTTTTTTGAACGCGCTAATTTCAGGAACCACTGGTCCGATTTCAAAAATTCTTTCCGTGTTGGATAGTGCATTCATCGAGTAAGGCTATAGGCTGTATAACATCATGCTACGACTAATAGGAGCGAAGCATCAGCGAAAAAAATGTTGCAAACACGGGGAAAATTTTCTAAATTCCACGCGTACGGAGTCGCGGGCAACAGCTAGATTTATTAACATTTTGAAAAAATCGCACGTATCTTATGTAAATCGAAAGAGCTCTTTATATAAAAGCTTACGATTCCACTGCCGGCGCGGGTCCTGTAGTATTTATTCTCTTGCTATATGGTCAATGCGCCTATGACTGATTTTCTTTATGCACATGAGAAAATTTTGTTTGTCTAGGTTTTGTGTTACTTTTATAAAGCAATGACATCGTAAGGGAATTTTGAAAAAAAAGTGCAAAGCCTTCCCGTTCCCCGGACAGGGCTGTTAGGCGTGCAATAGCTGGCGGCATCCCTGGGAAACAGTTATTAAAAAGATAATATACTAACTACCCTCCCTTGAGAAAAAAATTATTTGTTTTTCTTTCAGAGACAAATAATGAACACAAACATGCGCATAGAGAAGAACAAACAACGTATTATAGCTGCGGCCAACGCTGAAGAAAATATAGAGACAAGACCTAACACTGGGAGATTAAACCCTCCTTCAGAACCAGATGCCTTCCAAACATGGCTCAATGATACCAGGACTAAGGTAAATATTGGTATCAATTCTATATGCACAACTAAACTTAACTAATATAATTCGGCAATGTTAACTGAACTTCTTTATAAAATAATATGCATATTATAGACTAACGATTTTAATTGAAATGAAATGAAATGAAATATTTATTCACAATTCGAGTTACATCAGAACTTTAGAAAAACCTCTGACCTTCAAACTAGGTAAACCTGTGTGATGAAAGTCAGCGTCTTTTCCCACTAATACATGTTTCTTATTTATCTTAAAAATATAGTACATGCCATTTATTACAAAAAAAATGTGTATCTAATTGAAATTGTGTGTGTGTGTCTCACACAGAGTGTGTTTGTGTGTATGTGTGTGTGGGTACCATCTTCTGCAGTCATATAATAATTAATCAAATTACAATTAATTTAAATGTGTAGAAAATTTTAATAGCCAATTAATCAAAATACGCTATATCTGTTTTCATTTTTTAGTTATGTTTAATTTTGCACTAGAGATGAAACGTTGTTTGGCCAGATACCGGATATTCGGCAAGCTACTAGGCCGGAGCGCCGGATATTCAATTTGTTATTGTGTCCTCGTGTTTATGACAACTAAAATGTCACAAATGATTGTACCGCGTGGAAATCGAATCCGCGACCTCGTGAACGCAAGTCTTTTGCATGAAACATTAGAACACAAGAACATTAATATTTTTATTTTATTTTAAAAGTTTAGAAAACTTACAGCTAAAATTACATTATGTGAAAATAAGAATACACTAAACTTAAAGGCCAGTTACAAGTTTTCGCTAATAGAATAAATTTATTATCTTATATATAAAATTCACGTGTCACAGTGTTAGTTACCGTACTCCTCCGAAACGGCTTGACCGATTCTTCTCAAATTTTGCATACATATTCAGTAGGTCTGAGAATCGGCCAACATCTATTTTACAAACTTTTTTTTTTAGTATGGCAAAACAACGTTTGCCGGGTCAGCTAGTTATTTTTATAGAATATAGTTTAATAAAAAATATTGTTTATAGACAGCGATCAATCACACATATCACAGGTTAGGCAATCGTCGAAAATACTGTTGCTCATAACTTTTTTTATCTTAACTACGCTAGTTGTAAAGAATCTATATTTGCCTCATGGGATACTTTATTAAATGATTTGCTGGCTCTTATAAGGTAAGAATTTTGAAGAATTATTTGTTCAATTTATACAGTACCGTGAGTTATTATCTCGTCGCGAGGCCCGTAGAGCTCGTCGCGCCGCCATGGTGAAGCGTCGCACGGCGGCAGCAGCTGAACGTATGAGGGTCATCTCTAGACTGGCCGCCGCGGGGGATGAGTTCGGTAATCAAGACTCAGACTGGGATGCTTACAAAAGGTAACATATAAACCGTCCCAGAATTGTAAATGTGATTTGACAGTTGCTAATGTCAAACTTGAAAGTTATTCTGCCACATTTTTGGCAAGAGTGTTGGCCAACCGTAATTTTTTATACCGGTTCGTCCGATTAACTAGTTTTGTATAAATCTTTATTGATACAAAGATTTTCTCGTCTAAGTAATATTTTCTTGTTAAGACGTACGTGGTTGTATTCAACTATAAAGTATATTTTTAACCGACTTAAAAAAGGAGGAGGTTCTGAATTCGGCGGTATGGTTCTTTTTTATTTTCTTTATGTGTTACCTCATAACTTTTAACTGGGCGAAGCGATTTTAATGAATTTTTTTTAATTTGAAAGCTGGTAGTTCCCGTGTGGCATTGGCATTGGCACCAGGTCAGGATCTGATGGTTAACTCCTGAGTGTAATATGTAAATGTGTAAATGTTTCTCCTTTTTAGCATAAGTCGCGAGGCTGATTCAGATTCAGAGGCGGACGGTGAACGTCTGTTAGAGTTGGAGGAGGCACTACGTGAATATGAACCTCAGCCGGCTAATTGTAGCCAGTACCATCAGTTGCATCTCGCTATTGAACCATTCAGGTATATAATACTCTTTGTTTTGTACAAGTTATTATTATTCTAGTACTCTTTTGAAAGTCTTATAAACGGGTCTTTTAAACGAGGCGTGAAGAGGCACCTTGCGGGCCGGCAAGGCGAGGGCGCCTAGTGCATATACACTGTAGTAGCCACCCTCGCATTTGGATTGCACTTCCACTTAACATCAGGTGGACTGCAGTCATTTGCCCGCTTTCGATAAAAAATAAAATTAAAAAAAAAGTCTCTTCCTCCTCCTCCAGCCCATTTACATCCCACCGTTGGGCACGGGCCTCCTCCACTTTGGAGGGATTTTGGTCTACTGTACCGCGCTGACCAGGCGTGTTGGCACAGGGTTTAGTTTCGAGTTTTCCGTCTCTCACAGAGGATGTTATCTGTGTGCAATATCCTTTAGCTGACTTTTACAGCACCCTTGGGAGGAGATGGGATGGTGACACTTGTATTCTTAATCCGCCACCACATGGACAGTGTCTCTCTTAAAAAAAATATTTTACTAAATAAAGACAGTGTCGGTTACCAACTTTACTAGTTTCAAAATAATAGGTATCGCTAAATTACGCGCCTTGTGTAGGGCAGTAATCGCCCTCTGCTGGCATTGGTCGACTTGCTCTAACAAGGCAATTTTGTCTATAAGTTAGTTATACTTAGCCTAGATGGCATTAATGGGCATTATTCTTACACCCCACAAGCCCACAACAATGTAAAATATTAATATTGAAAATAAAATTAAATGAAAAGAAAATCTATTGAGTTTCTTGTCTGTTTTTTCTCCATAGGATTCGCGTTTGGAACAGACACCTAGCGTTTTAAAAGAGCTTGTAAAACATGCCAACTACAAATTTATTTTTTGACTTTGACTTTAAGGTGGTCGACGGTGTTTTCGACTGTACATTATAATACATCGTGAGGGGGCAGGGAAAAAAGAGCCGATATAAATTTTGATATTGGTACCAATTCTACGTGCACAACTAAACTTAACTTAACTAAAAAATTGGTCAAGTGCGAGTCGGACTCGCGCACGAAGGGTTCCGTACCATTATCTATGCAACATAAGGCAACGTTATTAGTATCGAGCAAGAAACGGTAAAAAATCATGTTTGTTGTATGGGAGCCCCCCTTAAATATTTATTTTATTTTATTTTTAGTATTTATTGTTATAGCGGCAATAGAAATACATCATCTGTGAAAATTTCAACTCTCTAGCTATCACCGTTCTTGAGATACAGCCTGGTGACAGACGGACGGACGGACGGACGGACAGCGAAGTCTCAGTAATAGACGTTTTTACCCTTTGGGTACGGAACCCTAAAAATGAAAATTGATAGTGTCAATAACAGATTTCCGCAATGTTAACTGAACTTTCTTATTATAAAAACTTTTTGTTATAGACTAATTATTATAATTAATATAAAAGTACACAACAAAATAGCCAAATAATCAAGATACGGCAATAGTTGTTTTCATTTTTTAGTTAAGTTATGTTTAGTTGTGCACCTAGAATCGGCACCAGTATCAATATTTAGGCCCGTATTTATAAATCACTCTCAAATCTGAGATCGATCTTGAGAGCGATATTGAGATGCTGCTCTAATTAATAGATTCAATTTATGTACTGTATTGAGTCCTTGGTTTCAACTGAGTGACGCGCTTATTAATAAACAAAACTCAGCACTTGAGAGTGCTCTCAAGATGCATCTTGAGAGTTCATTTCTCGAGTGGCGTCAAACCTTGACTTAAGATCTGAGTTGAGTAAACGTTTTCTGTGTAAACAATGGATTTTGAAAATATTATGAGTGAAATTAATCACTACGACGAGTTAGATCACTATGATGATATATTTGGGCCAGATAATTATCGCATACCAAAAACATACATAAGGGACGTAACAAATCCTTTCGAATTGGAACCAACGAAGTTTAAAAAAAGATATAGATTTTACCAGGATTCTGTGCTTTATATAACATCTTTGGTTAAAAGTAACCTGGAAAAAACAGACAAAAGGGGTCTTCCAATTGCCCCAGAATTAGCGGTCCTACTGACCTTGAGATTTTACGCTACAGCTTCATTTCAGGTGAGTTTTATAAACTGTTATTTTTTACTCAAATATACTTATTTAGTAAATGCAATAAATCCTTAAATAAGTAGGTAATATAGTTATTATAATTACAAGATAATATAATTATTTCCATTGTACTTTTTTGCAGCTAGTATGTGGAGATCTGCATAATATCTCTCAACCAACAGCCTCAAATATAATAAGAAAAGTGTCAAAGTTATTAGCCCAGCTACATAACCGTTTTATCAAGATCCCCATAGGACAAGAGGCTACAGTGAACAGGCAGCTCTTTAAAGAATTGGGAAGAGCACCAGCTCTTCCCAATTCTTTGTCCAGGCCAACGACCACGTTGGCCTGGACTACCAGGTATTGACGGAGCTATTGATTGCACTCATGTGAAAATTGTGTCTACACCAGGATGCCAGCATCATGAGGTTTATCGCAATAGGAAATCTGACTTCTCAATCAATGTCCAGGTTGTTGTAGGACCTAAAACGGAAATACTAGATATTGTAGCAAAATGGGCTGGCAGCATGCATGACTCTCGAATATTCCAAGTGTCATCAGTCTTTATGAAATACACTCAGGGAATATTAACAGGAAGACTCGTAGGAGACAACGGATACCCCACATTGCCGTTAGTACTCACACCTATAAGACCGCCCCCAGAAGATCCACCATCAATCAGATACAATAGAGCCCAAATTAAAACAAGGAACATTGTAGAAAGAACCTTTGGAATTTGGAAGCGAAGGTTTCCTTGTTTATCAAAAGGTCTTGGAAACAATTTAACTACAGTTTCACATATTATCGTTGCTTGTGCAGTTTTACACAATATGTCATTAATATTAAATGATGCTATGATATTTTCCGATGTGGAATACAATGAAGAGCCACACAACGAAAACAGTGAAGTACCAAGTTCCAGTGCAGGTTTTCTACTTAGAAGTACACTAATAGAAAATTATTATCAATAACATTAGTAATAGTGAATAAACTGATAATTTTACATGATGATAATTTTACAATTAAGAAAAATATATATAAAATATAAATATCAACGAACAACACCATCTAAGCGTTAGCTTGTACTATGGGTACTAGAATAATGGATATAAATACATATATTGCTTTTTGTACGTACATATTAACACATAGACATAGAAAACATCCAGACACAGTACAAATATGTTCATCACAAAAACATTTGTCCTAAGTGGGAATCGAACCCATGACCTCTCGCTCATGAGGTAGTGTCACTACCGACTGAGCAACCAAAGTAAATCACTCAATGTAGGCAGGTTTAGGTTTGTAAGGTAAATTAAATAAAACTTAAATGATTTATTATTTTTTATTAGTATTCCTGTATTCGTGATTTTTTTAACATAATATTAAGCTTTTAATCCTTGGAAACAGGTAGTCGTTTAGTATCTGGAAAAGAAATATTGATTGTTAAGAGGGTACTGTACTCCTCACTTAGGTATTGGCCTTAGGTATTGCTATCCCTATTTCGCCGCGCTGAAATGGACAAATATAGATGAAGCGGATTTTACCTACAAATTCTTTGAAAAAAGACGTTTCGTACTTCCGTTTTTTTTTCGCGAAAGTTACACCGATTTTAATAGTTTTTGCGTTATTTTATAGATAAAGAGTATATCTATGCTTCTATCACTTTCTTTTGTGCTAAAACTTTACCAAATTTGTGTGATAGACGCTGTAACTTTATCTAAAGAAAACCGAAAAAAGTAGGGTTTTTAGATCGTCATATTTCATTTAGTTGTTATGTTTTGAAAAAAAGAAAGTGATAGAAGCATAGATATACTCTTTATCTATCTACCACTTTGTATGGAGCATAATTTGGTATCGTACCGTCTTAATTTACAAACTTAATAAAATCAACTGAATAAATAATAATAACTAAATTGGGAGGATCAATTAATCAGCCAAAAAGGTTGACTTTGTGTTGGTTTCCATCAATCCATTGCAAATTACATATCCTTCAAAGCATGTAATCAATAAATGTTCATAGTCAATCAGGTGATTCAGGCTACAGGTATTATATGCTAAACACCAACCAATAGGAAATTAATGTTAAACCAGGTAAATTAATGTAACAATGGCTTCAAATAAATACCTTCCAGTGAGCGCTCTCGTTCTAGCAATAGTTCTGCTAGATCAGCTTTCGCTTTACACTCCCTAATCTTATGTTCTAGTAACTCCTTCTCCAAGGCATGGATTTCACTAGCCCGATTCAATCGGTCCCTGTATTCTTTCTCCAAAATGGTGGAAGAGGTTGGTGGCAAAGGAATTGTATTGGGAAGTGGTGGGGGAGGAGGTGGAGTTGTGTTAAGAGGAGGTGGAGGAGTTGTGATGAGAGGAAATGGAGTTTTTGTAGTTAGGGAGGAATCAATTGAACCAGAAATCTCAACCATAAGCCCTGGTGCAATTTGTGCCACATCCGGGTCAATTGAAACACTACTGGTTGAGGGCCCTCCACCAGTTGCCATGCGATGTTGCCGTTCTTTTGTTAATACTTCGCGTTGTCTTTGTTTTAAATTCATCCACAGCCGCTTTAGTTGTTTAATTGATATCTGACATAAAACAATAGGTTAGTGTTATCATCTGAATACATAATAAAAATATGCTAATACTGCCACAACAAAAGCCATTAACAAGAAGATAAGGTAATAAGAATATGACCAGACTTAACTACTTACCTCGGCGGTAACATGAGGGCTTACGTTGTACTCCCTCGTTATTTTCTCCCAAGCTACGTTTTTTTCTCTTATCGTCGATCCGTCTGTATTTTTATTTTCAACTATGTGTGAATACACTTTTAAGATATCCAAGAACACCTTCTTTTCAATTTGACTAAAAACATGCTTCTTGGATGCCATTTCACAGGTTTTTTCAGTTTTCAGTTTTATTGCTCTTTAATCAAAGTGAAGTGAGTGAAGTGACAGTTCAACTTCACGTGCATTATGGAGGGTAGAAGAAAGGAGGACTATCTCAGTTTATTAAAAAGTGTCCATTGAAGGGGAGCAAATTATGGTGGAGCTATAGTAGCAAGTGGAAGAATTAATTAGAAAGAGCGCTATAAATTATTAGAAAGGAAAGAAAAACTTCCGCTTTGTTACAGCGCAGTTTTTAAATTATTATATTATAAAGACAAACATGAGTATGAAATAAAATTATACGGTGTTTGTAAGTACGCCAAATATTTGTAAATAGCATTTCGGTGAGTGTAATTTGCTGTTTACAAGTGGACACTTTTTGGACTGATCCCCATACAAAATAGTCCTCCTTTCTTCTACCCTCCATAACGCGCATGACGCACGACGCGCATGACAATCAAATACATGCGTTTTGTTTCTTAAAAAAGTATTGCTGTTTATTTATATTGAATTTTACTTACTATATTTAATATAATAATTAATTATTAAATAAAAATATTTTGTCAGAGCGTGGATACTTTAAATTTTTGCTCTTAAAATTGAAATACAATAAAAAATCTTCTAATACAGTAACAGAGTATATACAAAACGTTGTATTCCGAACTAGCATTTTGTCTATGGTCTTGTATTTAAAACAATTTAAAAAAAACTTGAGTTCACGCTCTTAAGATCGGTATCAAGTGATACGCTCTTGGTTTATTAGGGTTCCGTACCCAAAGGATAAAAACGGGACCCTATTACTGAGACTTCGCTGTCCGTCCGTCCGTCCGTCTGTCACCAGGCTGTATCTCAAGAACGGTGATAGCTAGACAGTTGAAATTTTCACAGATGATGTATTTCTATTGCCGCTATAACAACAAATACTAAAAATAAAATAAAATTAATATTTAAGGGGGGCTCCCATACAACAAACATGATTTTTTTACCGTTTCTTGCTCTATACTAATAACGTTGCCTTATGTTGCATAGATAATGGTACGGAACCCTTCGTGCGCGAGTCCGACTCGCACTTGACCAATTTTTTAATTAGTGTCAAACTTAAGATCGTGAGTGCATCTTGAGAGCGTATCAGTTGAGATCGGTATTGAGAGCGATTTATAAATACGGGCCTTAGTCTGTTTTCTCTTACAGAGCACCGGAACTTATGTTTCAACCATCGATGTTGGGTAACTTAGAAGCTGGGTTAGCCGAGACAATGGAATATGTGTTCAAACACTTCAATCCTGAAGATCAGCTGCTCTTAGCTAATAACGTGTTCCTAACTGGAGGTTGTTCACAATTTCCTGGTAACATTTGAAATCTATAATAATATTATAAAGCTGAAGTTTGTTTTTTTTTTTAAATAAATATTCATGGACATTTCACACAACGTCCTTTGGTCCCAAGCTAAGCTTATATGCTTGTGTTATGGGTACCAGAATACGGATAGGATACATATACTACTTTTCATTTGTAAATACATACTTATAATACATAGAAACACCCAGACGCAGTACAAATATTTGTATAACAATTAGAAAAATCACACAAATGATTGTCCCGAGCGGGAATCGAACCCGCGACCTCTTGATCGGCAGTCCGTTACATAAAGCACTCAACCACGAGGCTCGTCGTCGTGAAAAGCTAATCTCAGGAACTTGGTCCGATTGTACATTTTTCAAGGAAGACAGACTATAGGCTATGCAGCATCACGTTGTGACTAAAAGGAGCGAAGCGTTAGTCAAAATGTTGCAAAAACGGGCAAATTTTGCTAATTGCTAGATTATATATAAAATCCTAGGCATATCTAGGATTTTGTTTCAGTGTAGTTCATTGATTTCAGTTCTTTTTCTTGATTCGATCGTCTCTGAGGAAAACTATATCAGACTGATATTTAAAAACCCTGGCAAAACCCACGGGCCTTTTACACGTTTATTACCCGCTCTGCTCCTTGAATTAACGGCCTATGTGATCTTACATACTATGTATATTCATAGTCTTAATGTCCATTCAGTACTTTTAGTGGCAAAATACACACATACAAACTCTATTCTTGATTTATATGATTCTATACCAGTCACATACCTCATACCTAAACGTATAGCTACATGTTTTGCTTGTTTTTAGGTTTCAAAGAGCGTCTAGAGCGAGAGCTTCTTGAAATGCGTCCATTCCAGTCGACGCACAAAGTTGTAATGGCAGAAAATCCAAGTTTAGACGCGTGGTACGGTATAAGAGATTTTGCGGGTAGTAATGATTTTGAAAACTGGTGTATTACTAAAGAAGAGTATTATGAAATGGGAGGTGAATATTTAAAAGAACATTATGCTAGTAATAAGTATTATAGGAGTCCGGCTCCAATTGTAGATAACACATTAGCGCCTTCAATAGATGCTAATGTTGTGAAAGAAGAAATTGTCATTGATTGTTAGATCAATAAATGTATCGATTGAATTACCGCGTTTTATTTTGTGATTGGAATTAATCGATATACAAATATATCGATATCGAATATGATAAGACTTTTTGAAATTAACGACTTTGAATACTATCGGAATCTAATCTGATATTCGGTATCCGGCCGCCGAATATTCGGCCGACGGTATGATACCTACTTCAATATTATTATGTATTACCTAAAAGAATTGATTTATTATAAAAAAAAGTTAGTTGTTCAAAATAATAAATAGCTTCGATTAAGACTGTCTTTTTTTAGATTCCATATATAAAATCTACCAAGTTTACTATCGAATAGTACGATGCTACCCGGTATCCGGCCGGATAGTAAAAAAAGGGCCGGATACCGGATACTAACCAAATATTCGGTGCATTTCTAATAATTACTTGTCAGGCAAAATAATTTTTTTTAAATTTTTACTGTAATTTTTAAATATTTATTTACCTACTCGAAATGTAACTACAAAATAGGTTTACTCAGACGAAAAATTGTAATCATTGCATTAATAAATATGTACTCTTTCTAGTATTTCAGTATTTTATGCTAATAATATGGACGATTTTAAGGATTATATTAAAAGCAAGAGAAAGGCGGGATATAAAAAAACAAAAGTAATTAGCCACAAATATCATGGCACGTTTATTTTTTTCCACTACATGGCGACTTCTAAAAGAATCTTGACTTGTTATTTTGCATTCATATAATTTCTTTTTTTTTAGCACTCCGCAAAACGAGTACTAAACAATAATAAAGGTATTTTTTTTTTTCCATAAAATTAAAATATAAACTCTGTATTTATTTTGATCTCAATATAAATCACTATGAACTGAAAAAAATTAAATGTTTTGTTAGTTATCTAATAATATTGTTTGATGATACTATATAATAAAGAGTACATTTAAAAAATCACATTAAAGCATATATATGCTGACTACATAAATGCTCTGACAGCCTCACAATACTCCTTTCACTTGCTAATTGTTTACTCAAAGTATTAACAATAAACAATATGAAACACCACTACTTATAGATAACAGTTTTGTTCGAATAATCAATAGAAAATAATTCTTGTAACCAAATTTCGCTTATGAAAACTTCATTAGGAATTATTGTATAGAGAAACGAACAAAACTCTTGATACAAGTATAATACTAAACCAATCAATATAATTATAATAATTTTTATCACAATCATTTCAGACTACAAAATAACTAAATAAATCACTCGTAAAGGAGGCTGTAAGAGCTATTATCACGTGCAATGTAAAATGTAATATACACCACAAATAACAAATCTAACTTATTACAAAATATAAACTAGCCTAAAAATTTTAACAATAAAAATTAAAATAAAACGGTTGTAGATAAAATATTGGTCATCACAACTCTGTAGAGCTATAACTAAATGACCGTATAAATAATCTTCATGCCATGATGTTTGTTTTAAAGAATTTTTAATAAAAAATTGCACTCAAAGGGGATGTAAATTACTCCAAAATTTGGTAAAAGTGGTGGCTTTAAGCCTAGTTTTTTTTTTAAAGAGTATAAATAGTAATAGTACCTATAAAAATCAGTGACTTAGAAATAGCTCTCAGTATAATAAAAAAAAAAGTTAAAATCCTTAGGCTGTACTCATATGATTATAATGTAAGCAACGCAATTATGTTGGCAAAGCGGGAAGTTCACGTAAATCTAACGATACAATAGAACTAAATATTTATGTACCTTAGAGATTATGATTACACAAGGCTCACTGTTACTTGATAAATCTAAGACGTACAAGTTGCAAGTGGTCTAGACTAGTACTCTGCCTCGACATGGGAACTATAAGTTATACATCGGTAAGGATATGTACGATTTCTTCAATAAAATAACACAAAACTGGTCGAACCGTCAAACACAAACACTCTGTGATGTTAACAACAAAACAACAAACAAACACGAAAACTAACTGCCAATTATTGTGAGTATTCTTTTAACATTGTGAATTCCTCAGTCTTTTCTACGGTTCAAAACTAAGTAGATTAATAAGAAAAACTCATACGTTACGATAATGGTTTCAAACGTTCACTTAACATACAGTTAACTAACATCGGTATGTAAAATAGTTGAAACAGTGAAACCACGCAAGTTATACATCCGTATACATCATAGTTCTTTAAAATCAAAGTACAACCTGCATCTTTCACTGTTATATTATTAGGTCTTTGTTTGTTACGAAACATATTCGAGATAATTTCACTCTCATTTTTTTTATAAATATAATATTTATACTCTGTTTTGTTAGTTTGTAAAACAGAGTACATTTCGTAATAAACAAAAACCATCTATATCCTAAACTCTCGTATACACCCGCCTCAGATGACGTAACGATAGTAAAATGTCAATATAATAAACATAAAACAATCATAAAGAGAGAGAGAACATAATATAATAATAATAATAATAACAAACATATATTACCACTAACATCTAGAATACAAAAAATAGAAGCGATCATCTACGGCGAGTGATAGAAAGCAGGATTACAATATATTATATAATGTATATGTATTTATGTACCTAGGACACTATGTTGGTGTTTCTATTACCATTCATAATATCTATGGATTATATATAAATAAAATAATCAGCATTAGAAAGCATCTAATACGTGTAATAGCCACTAATGCTGATACATACAACCTATTGATAACTATGGTTTCAAAATTTTAATGGTGATCATTAAGGTATTTGGAACGTATACACTAGTATTTTAACCAAAAAACTCTAGTTTGTCTAAATAATACTGTTATCAATGGCTTGGTAAGAAACTTACTAAAATTTTATAATAATAAGACAATGAATATGCGTAACTTTTTAAAATTTGTCGTCAAATAAATGCATCCTCATTTTATCTCTTAACCTTATTTTACGATGTACATAATTTTATTTTTAAATGATAATGAGATATTGGACTATTTTTTTTTTCTTGTTACTTTCAAATACAGAACTATCAAAATATAAAAAAATATTGAGGACTATCAAACAACATTCATATGTATATATTATTATAATATGTATATACTTATGTACATCTACAAGAAATGTTGATTTTCATAGTACCAAAGTATAGTTCTGCACTAAATCTAACATTAATTCCACATTATTCTCAGTACGATATATTGTGATGACTGTAGAATTAAACATTCATACAAATCATACATCCACATTATAATTTTGAATGGTTTTCTCTTCGATATACTTGAATAAATAAACCCTACCAATATTTATTTACATTTGCTTAACCAGCACATGGACACACACATTTTGGAAATAAAATAATGTACGTATTGAAAATAATACGGCAAGTTTGAAAATAAAGGGTTTCAATTTAGATATTATTTCTTCACTCGAATACAGACTTTCTATGGATTTGGACATTTGCATGAATCTTTGTCTCATTAAATAATAGTTAAATCTATTGGAGACAATATTTTCCGTATATTATCTATATACCTATATTACTTACTAGGCACAATTATATATAGGTAGGTACTACTACAACTATTAAGTAGGCGCAATAAATGTCTTAAGAAACTAATTGTGATGAAATTGATTAATAAAAAAAAATTGTTAGCTCTCATTCTAATCCAATCTGTAACCTCTACAGAGATCCATATTCCGAATCTGTTATCTCCACCCAGCGACAAATTCCGAATCTGTAATTTCCACCTAGCTACAAATCCCCAATCTGTAACCTCCACCCAGCTCCAAATGTAAATAAAACGGCTAGAGCAGATTAATCTAAAATTGTATAGAAAGTCTGTATAAGAAAGATGTAACTACAAGTTATTACAATATCTATTACAATATTTTATTTCCATATCTACCCTGACCTGCAGACTTAACTAAACTTACACTACCGCATCATTTACATAGAAATGGCACCAATCTATCTTTGATATCAATAATGGCAAACCATAAGGAACCCCCGTAGCGGACACTGTCTCAAGGTATTGGAAGACTACTGCACTATATCTAGTCATAATTATTATTATTCGAAAACAGTACTTGGGAATTAAGTTCCGCATATCGCCTAATGTTATATAGACACAGCGTTATACTAATGGGTTAAATTATTGTGAGATGATGTTTTATGAGGCTACCCTTCATATGAATATTGTACAGGTTGTTCATTTAATTTGTGACAGTGATGCCAAAAGCTTTAATATTAAAAATGAGTATTATTTGGATTATATGTATGTTTTACAAAATTTTACACAGATTTGTACGAATTGTAAACAAACCTGATGTACAATATAAGATCAAACAGTCGTAATTAATATTTATTTTAACTAACTTCGACAGGAACTCTATTTGAGTAAACTGTTGTTATTTAGCTTAACTTATACTACGCGAATTTTCAATTGATATTAATAATGTTTTACTATTTTTTTGTGCCTAAAATTAGTCAACTCTTCGATACTTATAAAAACAAAATAAATGTTGAATAATTAATTCATAATCTGCACAATTCATTCCCCAAATTAATCGTACAGTTTATTTTTGGGTAATTCTTTTAAACCTTTTCAGTAACATATTTTACGCTTAAATCCCTAAATCAAATTTAAATTTATTATTTTTATAAATCATTCCATGTGATTTGTATTAGACCCACAGAATATAGAATAAGATTCTGTGATTAGACCACGTAAATATCTATGTGAATTGTCTATAAAACAAGTGATATTTAACACGCATAAATAAGTTCGGTATGTATCTATCAATGTATTAATCTATGTAACGGAATCTTTGAAAGTGATTTTCACCCATTGCAGTAGTTGGATTGATCTGAAATTTTGCACATATATCAAGGACCGATGACAATACAATAATTTAAAAAAATATACAGGATTTTCGAGCGTGTTTTTTAGTTTTTGAACTAAGTTTTATTCATTTCATTTTTTTTGCTATAGCAACGTTACTAAATGAACATCCTGTACATATTGTAAAAGTTTAAAGAGTAATGAAGTTATATCAATGTTGTTATGATTGATATTGCCTAACGTCGCTATCCGCTAGAAGGCACACAAAGTTTTAGTAAGAAGCTTCACAAATATGCTGTCAGTATAGCAACGTTCATTGCTCGCAATACACAATACAAACGACACGAGGTCACATTCTAAACACGCAATGGACCACTTGGTACAGCGAGCCACACTAAATACTCAGGGCTATGTCCAAACACACTGAACATAATTTTATTAACGTAATACGTTTAAAAAATATTGCCAATTTTATGTTGCAACAGGCACTTCTCTGGATTTCTCCAATAAACATCATATTAAAACTTAGTTTGTGAAGCTTTCAATATTACCTCTCAGGACTCTAGTATAATATGGTTTTATTTTGTACTTATTTTTAATATTAGTATATGAAACCTGAGTTTATTCTTATGGATTATTATTGTGGAGTATCACCTTAGAGTCCTATATATCGAACCTCTCATCGGCAACAGTTCCATAATATATAAAATTACCGAACTTCCATAAAACACTGACACGTTCTAAGTTAAAGCATCGCAATAAGATATTGTTACATTTCACTACCACTAATGAATTATGATGATGATAAGCGAATGATGAACATTAAAATTTAGAATTTTAAAGTTGGAGATTTACCATTTATGATCCAAAAGTTATCACTAGCAAATTAGAATATGAGATCAAAAATTTTAGGCCTACTAACTATCATGATGAGACTTTTAAGTTTTGATTTATGAACGCCACCACTTCAATTAATATAATTATGTGTGATGGTATCGATAAATCACAGTTGTAGGTATAAATCACATTGAATATTATCATAGGCGGTATCGCTACATAACTACTAACTACATCCTCGACTATGTGATGTCCACTTGATGTTATCGAGGGATTCCACAAGCGTAACGAAACCGACTCGATCCTAGTCACTCGTACTTGTACTCTATCGATCAACTCTTAATATCGATTAAAACTATCGATACTTTAGAGTATACACTTGAAAGTCACTGCCACATCCGAGCAATACGGTTACGATCCAGCGTTTTGTAGCTCGTATCACTTTCGAAGTAAACAATTGGTAAATAAATATGTATATAGAATTAATAATAAACATAGGCATGAAGTCCATGCGTATTCCCACCAGAGGGTATACCTCTGTCTTCTATTATAAGTCGTGAATCATAGCTGCTCTTGTCGTTGGCTGCCAAATATTTAATATTGCACTCCGGCTGCCCACTAGTAAACCAAGAGCTGGAACAATAATGAGTCACTCAGGAACATTCAATAAAGCTATATAGTTTACACTTCTTCAGTTTAAAGTTATAGTTAGTAAATTAAATTATGGTGGGAAAAAGTGATTGCCGCAAGTAGGACTTGAACCCACGACCTCGGAATACCGTTCCGAAGCTCTTTCCAACTGAGCTTATTGCGGTCGAGCTTGTAGCATTCAAATTTACCACCACAATTGTCACTCGATTGAGTTTATATCGTATTTCTACGTACAACGTAGTAATGAACGTCGCGTCATTGTTTTCAACCCAATTGTATTCTGTAAAGAATACTAGGTGGTTGATCGAGATGTTGCAAAGCAATCTTGATAGATGGCGTTGTACGTAGAAATACGATATAAACTCAATCGAGTAATTTATTAAGTAAATCATAGCATGTCAATTGCAAAAACAATAAATTACTTATAGTTAGTATTTTTTTATTACATTTTTCTGTTTTCTCCGCCTTGCCCTGTCGGGCCATGATGGTGCCTTGAGCTTTACCATGACGCGGCGATAGTTATAGATAGTACCTATATAATATCTAGTTAACAACTTGGGTAGTTTACTAAATAATCATTGCAGAGAGGTTTGGTTATTTAAATGCTATATTCCATGTATGGGAAAATAGTATTTATGCTAAGAATTTTGTGGTAAGGCGACGCTTAGCACTACAAAATAATTATATGTCTCAAAACGGCGTAAAAAATACGTAAATCACAGCGTTTTTCTCATTACACAATAATCTTTTAACAAATGAACATGAGATTTTAACATGAGCTTCTGCAATCTAGGCGTAATATAAGATAATAAGTATTATATTACCTTCAGTTGTGGATCAGTCTGTAAGATGCAACTGTCCTGACATCTGAGGTTGGGGCGTAGGAGTGTGTGATGGAGGCGGCGACGCTGCAAAATAATTATAAAATTAAATTAAATATTTTACATTATTTTTCTATAGATCAGAGTTTTTAAAAAGGTGTTAAAGTATAGCAATTATTAGAACAATTCACGAACATTTTGCACAACTTACCTATTCCTAAGCTAAGCATATTTTAAGCCATTTCAATGTTTCATTTTAGCGAAAACCAATTAAAATGTAAAAATAATTCCACATTATTAAAATACCTACTCTTTCCAGCCGCTGTAAATCATCTTTCGAAATATGTCTTTTGTCGATAAATGACATTAGCTTTTTTGCTTTGTTTTTCTAAACATATCTAGATTTAAATAAACTAAATTATGTAAGATTTGGTAAACATATGCGGGAACCATGATAGCTCAGATGGGAGAGCAACGGAACGGTATTCCGAGGTCGTGGTTCAAGTCCCGCTCATGGTTATCATTATTCCCAGTATAATTTAGTTTATTTAGTAAAAGCATAGCAAGTCAATTGCAAAAATTAATAAATAAATATCTAGATTTAAAAAAAATTTTAAACTAATAAAATATAATTAGCTTTTAATAATACATAGATATATTTATGATAGAAAACATCTAGACGAATATAGTTGTCGAACCCGTGGTCTCAGGAACGGCAGTTCATTACTGATATTTTTTTCCGATTTCTTTTAAAATCCAGAACATATTTGTTCACTGTATTTTAGCAAAATCAACTCGAATACTTGGATACTTACAAATAGAGTTGATTGATTGTGGTGACATGGCTGCCAGTTTGTTAGTATCTTGCATCGATACTTGAGTACCTTGTGATGTCATGTAGCGATTTACCATTGGTACAAAACTGAAACAATACTTAGAGTTAGTTTACAATATAAACCAACATTGGTACCGATGCACACACCGTGCACAACTAAACCTAACTAAATAATCTACTTAGTTCAAAAACTAAAAAACACGCTTGAAAATCCTGAATATTTTTTTTAATTATTGCATTGTCATCGGTCCTTGATATATGTGCAAAATTTCAGATCAATCCGACTTCTGTAAGTGGGTGAAAATCACTTTCAAAGATTCCGTTACATAGATTTAATACATTGATAGATACCGATATTATTTAAGCGTGTTAAAAATGAAACTTGATAGTGTTATAAATCTCTGTAATCTGTAATCTGTTTATTATCTAGACTAACGATTTTAAGTAATAAAAATGTACACAACGATATAGTCAATTAATCAAAATAATTAATTATCTTTTTTTTAATTATCTTTTAAAATGAAAACTTCTTAGAATGTCTCCAAGTACCATATAAATATCACTTAAAATAATTTATTAATTTTGCAATTGACATGCTATGCTTTTACTTAATAAATCAAATTGTGGTGGTCTAATTTGGTTAGCACGACCGCAATAAGCTCAGTTGGCAGAGCTACGGAACGGTATTCCGAGGTCGTGGGTTCAAGTTCCGCTTGCGGTGATCAACTTTTTCCACCACAATTTGATTTATTAAATCACTTGAAATGTTATAGTCTACTGTCCGTGTGGGGACGAATTACGAATATAAGGGTCCTCACTCCTTTTCCATCCCAGGATGCTGTAAAAGTCAGCTTAAGAATATTGTACACAGATAACATCCTCTGTGGCAGACGAAAACTTGAAAATAAGCCCTGTGCCAACACACCTGGTTAATGTGGCATAGTAGGCCATAATCCTTCCCAAAGTGGAGGACTCGCATGTCCAACACTGGGACGTTAAAGAGCTGGACTGGAAAGTAGTAGTAACTTTTATTTTTATGCCACGCTCTTCTCGTCCTTTTATTGAATAGACGTGGCTATGTGAAGAAGTGTCATATTTTAGTTTTTGGTTCAATTTTCGAAAGGTGCATTTTTAATTCCCAATTGGGATTGTTCATAATTATCGACCTGCTGTTTTTATATTTTTTTTAGAAAATATAGACTATTTTAAGCATCAAAATTTCACTATACTTAAAGAATTTAAAAAAATACTTAAAGATATTATTTTAAGTGTTGTGACGTCATCGTTGTACGCAATCTGTGTATTGCCTTTTCCTGATACTCTTATGACAGATTGCAATACATACATCTTTTCAAAGTTGCTATGTTGATATAATAGACCAATTTCAACTCCACCACAGAGTAGTATATCCCTAAGAACGCTTTAATATTCTAAGTCCTTCCTTTCAAGGGCAATTAGAGATCATTTGCCTTTTTGGAAAAATAATCGTTAATATAGCAAATTTTCCGAAAAAAACTAATGGATCATGATCAGAAACTCTATTCCACGAAATGGTTTTCAAATTGGGATTGTTCATTATTTTTGACCTACTGTTTTTATATTCTTTTCAGAAAATATAGACTATTTTAAGCAACTAATTTCAATATTATTGAAATATTCACTAAACAGAATTTTTTAAAAATTCTTGAAGATATTACTTTAAATGTTGTGACGTCATCGTTTTACGCAAACTTTGTATAGACTTTTCTTGATAGACTTAATACACATTGCACTTTATCTTTTCAAAGTTGACAAGTTGATATAATAGACCAATTTCAACTCCACTTCAGAGTGGTGTATATCCCTAAAAACGTCTTAATATTTTAAGTCTTTCATTTCAAGGGCAAATAGAGATCATTTGCTTTTTTGGAAAAATAATCGTTAATATAGCAAATTTTCCGAAGAAAACTAATGGATCATGATCAGAAACTCTATTCCCCGAAATGGTTTTCGAATTAAGAGTTTTAAAAAAATATGAACAATGCACATTAAGTTTTAAAAAAATATGAACAATGCCAATTCCTGACTACGCCCCTAGTAGGTACTAGGTACCTATATATTAAGATAATTGTTATTACAGTACCTTAAGTCACAGACGCCTGGAGAGTCAAAGCTGCCGTTATTTCCGTTATTGGTGTTGTTAATGCTTGTGCCCATACTGTTAGCTGATACGTTGCTGTGGTTCTCACGGTGGACGCGGTTGTGGTGTCTGCAAATAAGCGTTTATTGTAAGTACATATTAAAAAGAAATAGAAGGCATAGGTAAGCATGTGTTAAATAACAAGCTTAGGTTGATATCAGAAGCCGCTGTGTGAGTATTTCCGCCATTTATTTATTATAGCCACATCTCTCTCCCTCTCTCTCCAGCCCATTAAAGTCCCACTGTTGAGCACAGGCCTTCTCCATTTTCAGAGGGATTATGGTCTACTGTGCCGTGCTGACCAGGCGTGTTTGCACAGGGCTTAGTTTGGAATTTTCTGTCTCTCACAGAGGATATCATCTGTGTAAAACATCCCTTAGCTGGCTTTTACAGCACCCTGGGGAGGAGATGGGTTGGTGACATTTGTATTTTTAGTCCGTCACCACACAGACATGTACTACCTACCACATATATGTAATAACTTATTTTTAGCAGTGCATCACTCACTCTAAGTTCTTGAAGCCACATTAATATCTATACATGTGTGCGTAAAATAGGTATCTATGTGTGTGCTAAACGTCATATGGAACGATTTATTAGCCAAGCTAAATTTATGTGTCTTTATTATTAAACCCGCGCCCACCATCCGGTAAAAATTTTTGTAGAATAAGTAGTAATTTATTAATTATGAATCTAATTACTTAGGTATTTTCAGGAGTGAAATACAAACGTGAACGTGACATACCTTATAAGATAGCTGTCTCTAACGAAGGATCGTCCACAAACGCTACACTCGTAGCACGAGCCCGATGTATGTGTGCGGATATGTAATGCGAACTGAGACTTGGATGTGAATGTCATCGAGCATCTGTCACAGTTCAACGGCTTATCCGCCACGTGAGACCATCTAAACATAACGTTAAATATCACTATCAACACATACTATAAACATTCACCTGCTAAGTCTGTCTGTCTGTTCGTAAAACTTACCATTAAAGGTTTTCTGACGATTTTACCAACTGAGAGTGATTTTATTAAAATACAAAATGTAGAGCTACCTACAGTTACCTAGGACCCTCACGCCGTTTGACCTATGAGCTCGTGATTTTAAGACATTATACGTTCGTGCAACATAAGGTTAACGTTAAAACTCCATAAGGTTGACTTTAGTGAACTATTTAGGGCATTAATTTAAAAAATAAATAAATAAATATTCACGGACATTTCACACATTTTTGTAAATATATACTTATAATACATAGAAAACACCCTGACGCAGTACAAACATTTGTATGACATTTATGGATATCACACAAATGATTGTCCCAAGCGGGAATCGAACCCGCGACCTCGTGATCGGCAGTCCATTGCATAAACCACTCTACCACGAAGCCCGTCGCTATAAAATATAACTAACCGCGACTTCGTACGCGTGGAATCAAAAAAAAATTGCCCGCTTTTGCAACATTTTTCAATGATGCATTGTTCCTATTACTCGCAGTGTGATATTATATAGCTTTAGCTTTCCTCGATAAATGTACTGTCTAACACTGAAAGAATTTTCAAATCGGATCAGTGGTTCTTGATATTAGCGCGTACAAACAAACAAACCCTTCAGCTTTATAATCTTTATACATATATATAAATCCCCTGTCACGATGTTTGTCAGCGATGGGCTCCTAAACTACTGAACCGATTTTAAATTTAATTTGCACACCGCGTGCAATTCGACCCAACTTGAAAGATAGGATAGCTTACATTTAAATTTATAGTCGCAATATTATTTTATTGCAAATTATTTGTCTACCCCTAACATTTGTATGGCAAAACAACGTTTGCCGGGTCAGCTATATTAGTATAGAAATAGTAGAGATAGTACAAATGGTATATACCTGTGAGCTGTAACATAACTCTTCACAGCAAATCTCTTTTGGCAAATATCACAAGCGTATGGGCGTTCACCTAAAAATTAAAAAAATGCTATAATCCTTGTAATTGAGATGTTAAATAAAAAAAAAATGTATGAGGAGCGATGAAAAATAATGTTAGAAAGACGGCAAGATGCAATTAGATAGATGATGCAGTCTGAAATGAATTAATGAAAAGAAATGAATAAATTATACGAAAATGATGTAGCGGGTGATAGGTATACTATAAATAAGGAGTTGTCGGTGCCACATCATTATATTTGAAATTAGGGTAGAATGTGCTTGGTTATATACATTTGCAAAGCAATTTGCCGTCTTCTTAACTATATACTGATTTAAAACCACACTACACTCTGAAGATTTAGACGAAAAACATGACACATCTGTTACATTATGTGAAAGCAGAATAAATTTTGTATTGTATATGTATATGTGTTAAAAATTGGTCAAGTGCGAGTCGGACTCGCGCACGAAGGGTTCCGTACCATTATCTATGCAACATAAGGCAACGTTATTAGTATCGAGCAAGAAACGGTAAAAAATCATGTTTGTTGTATGGGAGCCCCTCTTAAATATTTATTTTATTTTATTTTTAGTATTTGTTGTTATAGCGGCAATAGAAATACATCATCTGTGAAAATTTCTACTCTCTAGCTATCACCGTTCTTGAGATACAGCCTGGTGACAGACGGACGGACGGACGGACGGACGGACGGACGGACGGACGGACGGACGGACGGACGGACAGCGAAGTCTCAGTAATAGGGTCCCGTTTTTACCCTTTGGGTACGGAACCCTAAAAAAGTACTAAAACTTAAATACTACAAATGCCTTTTGGCCTTTAGAAACTGCTGGCTATTTAAAACAGAGTTACTACCTAAATCTAATGATTAGAGGTTTAATTAAGATATTTAACTTTTCTATGTCTGACATTAGATTTAGTCTATAGTCTCTGCCTACCCTATAGGAATAACACGTAATAGTATGACGAATTATGTTTTTTAAATGTTTAACGAGTAACGAGGACGTTGTGTGAAATGTCCATGAATATTTATTTATTTACCGACTCGTAGAATAGAAAAGTGAATTAGAAAAGTAAAAATAATCTAAGAAGCAGGCTCGTCTTCACTGGGCACTTGCTTAGGGCCACGCGATTACTAGGGCCCTCCTATTCTTACTCTTTTACGTAAATATAACCATAGTTTACTCAAAAAGGCCCCATTATTGTAAAGTGCCCAGTCTAGGACAACAAAATGTAAAAAATGACCCTTTTTTTAAAAAGTAACAAATAAAGTAGGCATGTGGTTGTTTTTCGTCATAAACCAAGCACCTAAAGCGAATCAGTATTTACTTCCCTTGAGGTATCTCAAGAGAGAATTACTTATGGAACTCGATAGCATGTCATACCGGTATGAATTCGCTTGTGAATGTTGAGCGTGGATTTCTGCGTGAAGCGTTTGTAACAGACATCGCACTCGAATGGTCTTTCACCGGTGTGTGTGCGCATGTGTATCTCCAGGTACGGCTTGCAAGTGAACGCGGCCGGACACTCCATACATTGGTACGGCCGACCTTGTACTGAACACCCGCCTCATTAACACTACACTCACATTTAATACAGGCTTATTTTTTTAATTTCAAATTTATTAATAACCTCCTAAGTATAACTGCAGCGCGTAAAAAGATTTTATTTTTAAATATTAACATTTTTTCTTTTAAAACAGCTTAGACTAGTCACGTGTGCAGTACGCGTACGTGTACGTTGTACGTGCACGTGTATGTAAAAGCACAGATTAAATAAAAGTAACAAGTTAAATTGTAATTACCATTAATACCCTAAAATTTCTTCGGCACGTGTATACGCAGTCCACGCTGCACACGCATGCGGTTAGTGTTGGACTAACTCGTTTATTCTAAAATAACTATTACTTCTGATAGTGTACGCATCGCATTCGTTATTAGTTTAAGAGATTATTAGTATGTTTAAATAACCCTGTACATCTGATAGTTCCTGTATACTCACGACTACAAAACATCATGTGGCACCGACAACTTTGGACATTTAAACAATATATTTATGTTTTATGGTAAAATATCAAACATGGACCCTAGTATGAGTTTCATTAGAAGAATTGATAACTCGAATTTACTTTATGGATAGTTCCGAGCAATATTTAATGAATAAACTCTTACTGAGGCACATAACTAAGCTCATGAACATGAAAGCTTATAGAAATAACGAGTCTTTGAAGCGTGCTCAAACTGTTTCCAACGTACCTGTGTGCGTTCTTTTGTGTATATTGAGTGTTGATTTTTGCGCGAATCTCTTGAGGCAGACGTCACACTGGTAGGGTCGCTCGCCAGTGTGAGTGCGGTTGTGTATCTCGAGGTACTGCTTGCAGGTGAAGGCGGCCGGACACTGCAGACACTGGAACGGGCGGCCCTGCACTGTGGACGAACACGAGCGTTAGCCTCGAGCGTGGGGCCCGGGCCCCGCCCCCTCGCGCTACCCTAGCGGCCCACGTGGGCCCCGCGTCCGGCGGCCTCGGCGGCCACACACGTACCTGAGTGAGTCCGCTTGTGAATGTTCAGACTGGACTTCTGCGTGAAGCGCTTGAGGCAGATGTCGCACTGATAGGGTCGCTCGCCGGTGTGGGTGCGCGTGTGTATCTCCAGGTATTGCTTGCAGGTGAAGGCGGCGGGACACGACAGGCACTGGAACGGTCTGCCCTGGACTGGTGCCCAACACATATATTATAGCGGCGGCGAGCCCGCGAGGACGCTACCCGCCCTCGCACTAGGACGTACGCGGCGCGGACCGGTCGCCGCTCGTCGCGTCTCCTCCGCGGACGCGAGAGGCGCATCGTGTCTGAGAGACGGGGGAGGAGGACACGGGCGGGCGGCCAGTCCGGCGCGCTGACACCCACCTGTGTGCGTCCTCTTATGTATATTGAGGCTGGAGTTCTGCGTGAAGCGCTTCAGACACACGTCGCACTGATAGGGCCGCTCCCCTGTGCGCATGTACATGTCCGGGTACTGCTCGCACTGCGCCCAGTGCACACACAAAAGCGAGTAACGCACTTCGCCGACGACGCGCCTAACACACACAGACACACCCCGCCCGCGCCCCGCCAATACCACGCCGCCTCCACGCTCGACACACCGAGTACTACTCAGTACCAACACAATTTTGATAGCACCGAAGTGCTGAGGCGTCAGTGAAAGCGTCATTGCGGCGATTGCATTACCGCTTTTGTGAATGAATTAATATCGATGAAAGAAATGATAAAAATGATAAAATGCTACACCTAATCGTATGCAGAATGATAGGAGTACAGTGGGCGAGTGAGCGGATATATTAACATGACAGGCGGGAAATTATCATTGGATGCAGAAGTACGTAAGCTCGCATTTTTTGTGAATTAATTTGAAATGTTAGTCGAAAGCGAACGAGATGGAAGCTATCAATAAAAAGGTAGAGTAAAACAACGGGTTAGGCGGGCAACGGAAAAATAGGAGAAAGCGTGACGCTAATGAAATGTCGAGTCGTATTAACGCTAGTCGCATACCGGAAGGAAGTACTGCGTATTATATAATATGTGGGCTACTAACCCGTATGTATTTTTTCGTGCAAATTGAGCGCGCACTTCTGCGTGAAGGACTTGAGGCAGACGGTGCACTGGAACGGCCGCTCTCCTGCGCCCCGCCACGGACACGACACGGACACGGGGCGACAGAGAAACAAAACAAAACCACGATGGACAAATAGTTGTGTGTATACTGTCTATCGCGCGTATACTGTCTACTGTATTAGTACGTAACAATACACTACCATGAGGGAATTATAACGCGCCTTATTTGTCCATCGGACATTCTCTCTCTCTCTCGCGCCCTCTCTCTCACAACTCAACGGATATATCAACACAACGTACACATGCTAAACTTTACTGTTTGTGAATAGTTTTTGAGCGTATTCTACCTATTTGCACGTCGTACGTAGCGACTGAAACGAAAACGAATCAAGAACAAACCACTAATCAATCATCCAAAATAAAAAAATAAACAAATAGGGGAGCCCTTAAAACTATTCACAAAACAGAGGTATCCAAGTCACATTGTAAATTCAGAACAGAGAGAAAACTAACTACTTGTGACTTAGAGACCGTGAATGAAAATATGAAATATCAAGGGACCCACCAGTGTGTATGCGTTTATGTGTGCCAAGGCTGGACTTCTGAGTGAACCGCTTGTCACAGATGTCACATTGATAGGGGCGCACTTTGTTGATCAGCGATTGGATGTGCTCCTCTAGAAATACCAACAAAATTGAGCTAAAACATGTGTCCAGGTGGCACTTTGCTACAATTCACTGCCTAATAACGTGAGCTATTAACATAATTCATTGTCTACATAAGGATTGTAGGGGAAAATGCCTACCAGTGTGTACTTTCGCGTGTCGTCCCAGGCTCGACTTCTGAGTGAAGCGCATAAAACAGATGTGGCACTGGTACGGCCGCACTTTTTCTAACAGGGCCCGTCTGTGCTCCTCTATAAGTTATACGAGTTCGATATAGCAACACAACACCCACTCAAACAATATGCATGGCATTATTACCTAGATTGGTGTTATATTTAACCATTCGCACACAAACAGGGGGAGGTTCGCTATAAAACATTAGTACCGTTCTGCCTCAAGGGTTACGTCACGCACAAGTATAGCCAGCTAAGAACCCATTGGCATTTTTCCGTGCCGGCCCATTCTTCTTTTATAAATCTCACCAACGCATTTAAGCCAACAAATTAGTTTCCCTCTGCACGAAACTATGTATTTTAAATTGAACGGACTAAAAAGAAAAAAGGCTTGAGGAGCCAAGTGAAATAGAGAAGTGTTATTTATAGAGTGGGCACTTGTTGGTGCTAAGGATGACGTGATGAACGCACCAGTGTGAATTTTCTTGTGTCTGTTGAGGCTGGAGCTCTGCGTGAACCGCATCTGACAGAGGTCACACTTGTAGGGCCGGTCCTTCACCATCAACGCGCGCATGTGCTCATCTAGAACCCAGGCCACAATCCAACACACACACTCACAAGTTGCCTACACAACCACATACAAGAACACACAATCGATTCTTGTAAGTATACTGTATTTGAGAGGCTAATCGTATAACTAGGGTTGCCAGACGCCCCGTTATTACTATACATATTACTGCTCTCAAGTCTTAATTTTTAATGCAAAGTTCAATATGATAGATAAATTAACTGACATGCTCTTTTTGTTTATTTTTTGCGTAAATTGACATGCATTTATAATTTAAATTATTTTATTGAAACTTGTATATTTTTCCTAAAATGTCGGGAGATTTAAAAGTGTTTTATGGCAACACTAGATATAACGCGTATATAAGATATCCATTGTGAGTTCTTTACCTCCCCCTGTTTATCTCTCCACAACGAAGCCTTCCTCACGCCCTGATGTTTTGCGAAACGATTTAGTCTACAACAACTCAAAAACTATTCACATGTCGTATGTTAAGCATATGTATTGTCAGCTATTACGTATTGTGTGTCGCACCAGTGTCCTATTAAGATTATAAATATTGAAATACCATTAAAACGATAAGAAGATATGGATGAAAATATAAGGGTGTTTAATATTTTTTTTATAGCCCCGTCCATAGACCGCGTCCTCACAAATTTAAAAGCACAGTTAAAATATACCTTAACAGATTTCTATAGATCATTACGACAAAAATATCAAGTTAATAAATAATAATAGTCCAGTCAAATTACCGAAAGAAATAATCACTAAAATACCTAGTTTGGGAATTATTAAGGATCGATCGGGGGGTGTATTCTGAGCTTATATTCCAATTTGAGGGAATCTAGGGAGGTCAGCTCAAGGTCATTTCGATGAAAATGCGTTTAATTCGATATCTCGAGAACGGTTAGTGTTAGGCAAAAAATTGTAGAGACCTTTTCTCTTCTAAATTAAATTTACTAACTTTTTTATCCGAAACCTTTTTTTTATCATCAATATTTTTCAATTTATTGCTTCTGATAGGCAAAAATTTTACTTTTTTTCCTCCCTTTTTTTTATTTTTCGCCATTTTCTCCCCAATCGTTCAATTTTATTAAATTTTACCCGAACATGAAAGTGTTGCTCTTTTAATTATGAACAACTTTATATGTAAACTTTTTTCTGTAATGCCAATACCTTCGGAGTTATATATTACTTTACCGAGAATTTCGCTGGAGTATAGTGCTGCGGTTGTTGTTGGTGAAGACGTGGATTTACTGGTTTTGCTGACTGCGACAGCCGGCGCGTGCAACAACATTTATTTGAGAAAATCTGGCCGAGGCAAATCGACGGAAGCTACATATAGCCCATACTGCCTCAAACCGATATATGCGCCGAATGCCGCAAAAAATTATATATAATACGCGATTAGTGGTTGCGACACAACTTCGGCACCATTCAACGTAGGCAAGATCAAAGCAATGACCGCATTGAAAAATACTCCCGCTTTGATTTCTCTGACTGAAGTTTTTCTACAGCCTAAAGCAGATAAAATAACTCTCGCTTCAAACGGCGAACAATTCATTTTGAATTTGTATCGCAAGGCTTCAGGTGACACGAATTGTACAAATCTCAACGAGCTCCGTTATAAGGGATACAAAAAATTGGCAAGCAGTGGGAGGGTTAAATTGGAATCCCTTCCTCCTACCTCCGATGCCGCATTTTTTCACTTGTTGAGGTGTTACTACCAAATACAATACTGGCTCGAAAATTATCTGGAACCCGAGGAGTGGGGCTGGCGTCACACCCCCCGTGGATTGGAGCCGATACCGATGTCACTGAAACCAGCTCCGGAAGATTTGCTTAGATCGATTGCGTGCAAATGCAAAACCAACTGCGGCAAAGCGTGCGGATGTAGAAAGGCCGGCCTGTTTTGCTCAGTAATTTGCACTAATTGCCAAGAGAACTATTGTTCTAATATCGCCAATGTTGTCAACGATGATATTTTTGACGCAATGGACGAGGACGACGTATGCCCCGATACCGTCAGGGCCTTTAATATTGACGATTCACTTCCATCGACCTCGCGTACTTAATTTTACCAATTTTATGACCTATTTTTTTATCAATAAATGTGTGAAACAGTTTCAATGATTCGTTTACTTCTTTTTCTAATCCTTATTCACATTATTATCCCATTGAATGCAATAAAAAATACCCAAATTGAAAAAGTAAAATATTTAAATGATATTTCAATTATTACAATATTTAATATTTAAATGAAGTTCAAATTTTTAATAGTTTAATCGATTCACCTTTTGATACAGGTAAGTTGGCTAATAAATGATCATGGAATACTTTAATATTTCTTTCAAATACTAAATACCCACTGATGTCGATGATATTGCGACAGTGGCACGGATTTCGCTCGGTAAAGTAATATACAAACTCCGAAGGTATTGGCATTACAAAAAAAGTTTATAATAAAGTTGTTCATAATTAAAAGAGCAACACTTTCATATTCGGGTAAAATTTAATAAAATTGAACGGTTGGGGAGAAAATGGCGAAAAATAAAAAAAGGGAGGAAAAAAAGTAAAATTTTTGCCTATCAGAAGCAATAAATTGAAAAATATTGATGATGAAAAAAAAAGTTTCGGATAAAAATGTTAGTAAATTTAATTTAAAAGAGAAAAGGTCTCTACAATTTTTTGCCTAACACTAACCGTTCTCGAGATATCGAATTAAACGCGTTTTCATCGAAATGACCTTGAGCTGACCTCCCTAGATTCCCTCAAATTGGAATATAAGCTCAGAATACACCCCCCGATCGATCCTTCATAATTCCCAAACTAGGTATTTTAGTGATTATTTTTCCCATTCTCAGCCGTAATTTGACTGGACTATAATGTAAAAACTAATAAAAGGTATAAAGTATACATAACAATTTACGCTACACAAAAAGCTAGGGAGGTTTTTTGTTGGAAATATTTAAAAAAATAGAGATAGTAATCTAAATTGCATACTTTGAAATAAATATGAAATAAACAGGGAGAAATACAAAATAGCACATCTATCAGGGCGTCAAAATAGGATAAAAGCGATAATCAACAACAAACAGCCAATCGGTAAGTTTAAAAACAAAAAAAATACAAAATAATTTTCAAACTTTTTGGTTTCGCGGAAACAGGAGGAGGTTAAATTCAACAAAATGATAATATTTTATGATAAAAATCCCCTCATGGTACATTTTTTATCGTATGGGAATTTGTTCATTGACAAATATATTAGGTACAATGCAATTACAATGTAATTTCCATGTTTACAAATCTTCTTATTGAAGTCATCGTTGCTATATTATTAATTTAAAATTCTGTGAGTTTAATTAATAATAGATAGTTATATAATAATTCGATTTTTTCTGGCAAATAATATTTTTAATATTTGGAAATTACATTGCTCGCATATTTAAAAAATAAATCAATATTTTTCAAGTGAATGTTTTTAAATGGCTGAAATGCGACTAGATCTATTTTAGTATCATATTATGTACTTATTACACTTAGGCCGTTCCCACAAAACATAATGTTTGAAAAATATTATTTATCGAGGCTATCAAAAAACAATATTGTTATTGAAATTGGAAATTAAAATGTAAAGCCCAAAAATGTCAGCGCTGCGTGATAGTTATTTAGAATCTTGACTTGTATATATCTTGAGCATAGAGTTTCCAAAAGTCCGCTACTCTTGCGTAACGACCAAGTAAAAGTTTTATGAAATCATCAATCGAATAACTACAATATTTTTGCAAATGACACAGAAGCGGACTCACGCAAATAAATATTTTATAGTTAGAATACATGTAAAATCAGTTACTGAATCTAAATATAACAGATAATCCGTCTACTGCCAATCTAAAACTCTGACACATCAACCGGTGGGCGGAATTTGCAGCTCAGGAAAGAATTCTTGTTTTAATTCAGTGGTGCATGAGGCAATCGGACAGTGTTGGACGTAGAAGTTAATCTCATATTATGGGATAGGATATGGCTCTCTACGCTCGCCCTAATAAAAATAGTATTATTATTATCGGGCCTCGTGGTGTAGTGGTTCTAGTAACGGACTGCCGATCAAGAGGTCGCGGTCGGGTTCGATTCCCGCTCGGGACAATAATTTGTGTGATTTTCCTAATTGTCATACAAATGTTTGTACTGCGTCTGGGTGTTCCTATGTATTATAAGTATGTATTTACAAAAAAAAAAAGTAGTATATGTATTCTATCCGTATTCTGGTACCCATAACACAAGCATATAAGCTTAGCTTGGGACCAGAGGACGTTGTGTGAAATGTCCATGAATATTTATTTATTTATTTATTTATTATCAGTTTTCGCGAGGGGAAACTTTAAAGGCAATTTATCGCAATCCCAATTAACAGGCATAACCCTTGTTTAGAAAAGCTCATGTGCAGCTAACGGCCACTCAGGCTTCTACTGGGACAGTGAAATGCTCCAGACCTATCAATCTAGATGGCTACTTGGCCTTAATTAGGGCCCAAGCAATGCTTTTAAAACATGATTTTCCGTTTAAGAAACCCAATTTTATAGTTAAACACAAACACTAATTCATATGCAAAGTCTAGTCGTTTTTTGATAGCCTTAAGAACATCAAGTTACATAAATAAATGCAATAATTGATCATATTATTTACAACTGACCTGTGTGCACACGTTTGTGCGTGTTCAGGCTGGACTTCTGAGTAAATCGTTTGAGACAGAGATCACATTGAAAAGGTCGCTCCCCTGTGTGAGTTCGCATATGGACTTCTAAGTATGGCTTACGGCAAAAAGCTGCGTCGCACACCTAAGAAAAACAGACTAAGCTTAAACATTGGTCTATGTTCATAAAAGCATTTATTAGGTACCAACGTCCAACAGATGTCTGATAAAGTCCATTCCATCCATCCATCTATCCTTTAGGCTCTCTACAATCTTGATGACATCGTCACACTATTGTGTTGAGGCTTTAGAAGTTATCGTCAGATAAATGCACTTACCAATTAAGAAAATTATGACTTTTCTACAGGTTTTTTCATTTATAAAACCAATACGTTTTCTCCCAATGAACAAACTGGCCTGCTGGTAAGCCATGAAGTTTTTATTGGTTTAATGACTTATGCGTCAAGGTTCTATTTTGCTCTTTTAATGCGTTCAAAATTGTTTGCAAGAATTAGCCAAAATTACGTTGTAAATAAACCGTGTTAAATGGTGCTTATATGTCTAAAAAATACTTACAGTGCATTGGAAAGGTTTGTTGCCTGAATGTAGCTTCATGTGGACGTAATATGAAGAAGCGGATGACAAGATTTTACCACAAACCTGCAAATAATATTCTTATTACTTTTAAACTTGTGTTTAGGCATAGAGTCATGACAGCCCTACGTTATTGCGAATATTTACGTAGGGCTATAATTATCCAAATTGCCGACATTGGAAAAACATCTCTAAATCCCAGATATTCCGACGAACTCGCCTCGGAATACATTTCAGTTTAACCAGAATATTTGGCAACATAATTATATTCGGTTGGCTTTACGGGTCAACTTAGCATCCTATCCCCCAGACGGGCGGCTTTTAAACTAGGCCCAATCCGGGGACACCTGGACGGATGATAGGCCTAGATTAATATAAAATTAATATAAATAATATGTTACTGACTTCTAAACTCACCTTACATTCTTGAGGTTTTGAACGAGGTGTCGACTGTCCACCATTGGCAACTTCCATTTTAGTTTGAACTGATCCCATGTCCACACCCATACCCTGTTTAAATTATCTAAGTTATAAATAATAATATACATAAAACAATATTCCTAAATTAATTTATAACAGTTAAAAGCTACTTGATCACTAGACAATGAAATGAAATGAAATGAAAAATCATTTAATCACGTAGACACAATTTTTTAGAAAAATTATGTGCTTATGACATGTCCAATTTTTTTCCCTACCACCGGTTCAGGACGCAATCTGCTGAGAAGAACCGGCGTAAGAAACTCAGCAGAGCTTTTAATCAAAGCAATATTTTTAAATTAAATGTCAATTATACTTACAATGCTAATAACTTTACAATATAGAATATATATTGCTCCAGAGCAACCTACTCCCAAGCTTTATCATCTTTAATATAATCAGAAATTTTAATAATCAATAAGTATAAGTATTAAAAAGAATGAAATAATATATTAATTCAACTAAGGGAAACCCGAACGTTATATCGACACTGGTGGTCCAATACTAGGAAGGTTTGTGTATACTAGTACTTAGTTGTTTGTATGCTCAGAATAAGAAAAAAATATTGGATAAATAAGGAGATAATAAAATTACTACTACCACCTACGTATCATCACGCTAGATCCTTCAGGTAATAAGAAAAATCAACGGAGTGTAAATTTCTATTCTTATCTACATCTATCGGTTCAGCTCTCATAATTCTTATCATACACTTTCCACGGTTCTGAAGATTTAACTGTTCAAGTTAAAAAGTAATAAAGCAGTTGCATACGTACCTACATCGTATCTTACCTGTGAACATTGTCGACCGTCCATATCCATATCGACACCATCATCGTCAATTCCTTTGAAACTAAGCTGCAAAAAAATACCTAATAAAAACGTCTGAGACGAATAAAAGACTTGTTTTGACAAAATTTGAATTACCGAATTTTTTTTAATATTTTTCTTTATTCTTACTTACCAAATGTTTTTTTTATTGTGTTAAAAGAAAATAATATAAATAAAAAAATAAATAAATAAATAAATAATTACTACTTACCTCGTCATCTTGTTGCATATCTTGGTGTTGTTGATGTTGCTCCATGAGATCTTGTTGGTGTTGTACTTGATGTTGTACTATGAGGCTGTCTTTTGAATCTTCTTGGTGCGTCAAGTGGTGTTGGTTCATATTGATTATGTTAGGATGATTTGATTCTGAACGGATTATTGCAGGGGGGCCGGTGTGAATGTGGGGATGAGCTGTGTAAAAGCTGCAACGTAAAACATTTAATATTTTACTAATAGAGACTAATTACAAAACTACAAATTTAAACCATTTTACCGTTTGTGGCAAAACTACATCTACCCACCTACGTACACATTAAAAGCAGTATTTAGTGATAGGTTGAGATAAGAGTAAATTTATTTACAATTGAAGTTTGGAATCTCAAATAACGTCCTCCTGTAAATAATATACTTACTCGGTATTGCGGGCAAGTAGTGGATGAGGACTGCATGGGCCAGGAAAGTGGCTTGAAACAGAAGAAGCCCATGATCAACAGAATATAGAACAGTTATACTTGTAAGTTATTTAAATACCACATTTTTATGTTTATCATATTTATAGCGGCCATCGACGATTTAGAATTACAACAAAGTTATCGTTAAATGGTTATACTATTACAATGTACTTGGCCTAAATAGCGCCTTTAGACATACTTAAATATTCGACAAAGAACGCCATAACGTTCAGTCCTACGCCCATAAATAAGTGGAGACTTCATTTAGTGGGAAGCCTAGAACACCTCATTGCCACAAGAAGTATACTTAAGTGTTAGTGCATACCTCATTGGTTCAGCCTTGATCTGTTGTTCGAACATGGATATCGTGGCGAGTAGGTCGCCAGGGGGTGGCACGGGGACCCCCACGCCCCGTGCCACACCCCCGACGCCTACGCCCCAGTGTGCCGGGAAACTAATGATGACTTCTTTGCTTCCCCATTGTCAACTTCGGCCATCTGAAAAGAACAAAATATATATTTATAGCGTATACAATTAAAATTAAGTTTTAACCAGTACCAAGTAATGGGAAAATCAAAAGCGCCGCTAATAGCTTCCTGAAAAGACAGTAAAAGTTGTGCTTGCTGACAGACAAGGTTTTGCTAGAGCTTCCACTCTATCAGATATAGGTATCATAAGGTGTCTTAATATATTCTAGATCTCATTGGTAGGCCATCAATGAGATCTAAAATATAATAAGACAGCTATTTAATAATTTACTTTTTTTTTCCAAGTTGTTACTGAAACATACAGTGCGTTTTTATTGCCAAAAGCGCAAACAAGGTAATGGCCTATCAGCCTATCTGATAATATCTAAGTGGCAACTGTTTCGATTTTAGTTACAATATTGGATAGGTATACTTAGAGGCTTTTTAACAAAAAATCTATTGCTTTGCTAGTTTTTGAGATCAATATTTAAAAATTCTTATGATTACCCAGGTATATATATTTTGTAAAAATATGTTAATTTGTTAAATATTCAACCTTTGTATATGATATAGGTACCTACCTCTTTCTAAGCTAATCTTTGTATGGTTTACAGTTATTGACTGTTAAGGCCGGCTCGCGTTTTTGTTAATTATTACGTAGGTACTGCTGTTGTTTTTATCTTCTAACCATTTAACATAATAAAAAACCTTGAGAGCTGTCAACGGACATGATGGAAGGAAGTTCCTTTCGAATAGTAAAGGAATTGTAACAAAATTTTGTTTAATAAATCAACAATTCATAAAAAAACCTGTCAAGAGCGAGGTAAACTCGCACACATAGGGTTTCGTACCTACTAGACGTATAAACATAAGTAACTGCATTCAAATAATCAGTTAGTTAAACTCAAAACAACTCACCAACTTAATTTTCCAGTTGAAATATAGGGAAACATTTCAGCTACTTCATAAATTGGTATTAGTATAGACACTTTTTTCTTGTGATGTGATGACAAATTATAAGTTTTTGGATTTTTCCCTATATCAGCACTATATAGACTTGATCTATGCCAAATTTCAAGGTTCCAGGGCAACGGGAAGTACCCTGTGAATTTTGATTCCCTAACATAAGTCGAAAATTCTTAAAAATGGTCGTAATTCGGTTATATCTTTTAAATGCGTAGAGGTAAAAGGTTGATTGTATTTTTTGCAGCAAGGGACCGCATTGATCTATTTCAAGTTGATACCTCCATCCATTGCAGAGTAAAAAAAAGTTTGACAGACGGACAGACGGACACCATAGTGAGACTATAAGGGTTTGTACGAAACCCTAAAAAATAATATATTATTATTTTATTCATGTTATGAGAGAGAGAGAGAGAGAGAGAGAGAGAGACAGGCAGAGAAACACGCGCACGCCGCACGGCTTACAACTATTGCAAAAGGTGTCGTTAAAACTTTTGGTCTTAATCTTTTCCGTCTAGCCCCCTTCGTAATGCGTGATTTTTATGGAACTTCGTTCTAATAGTAGTAGTATCACATTTAATAGAGTATTAAAAAAAAAATTCTACTGACTTCATGTGCCTTTGAAATTTGAGGGTTTTTCTCGATTTCTCAGGAGATAACCATCAGATCCTGACCTGGTGCCAATGAAACCACACTGGAACCACCAGCTTTCAAATAAAAAAGGATCATTAAAAACATTTAAAAAAATGAAAAAATAAACATACAGACGAATTGAGAACCTCCTTCTTTTTCTTGAAGTCGGTTAAAAAGTCTGCTAAAGTATAATCTAAGGATGAACTTGTTTTTTGACGAAGGATATAAAATCTAATACTCTTTTACAAGCCTATGTCCAGCAGCGGGCTACTTAAGGGCAACAAAGAAGATATATTGGTTTAACTAATTGTAACTTTAATCATTTTCTTGTCATCAAAATACTTAGGTGTGTACCTATTTTAAATAATTTCGGAACATTTTCAGTAGGTACCTACCTAGACGTCTTTATTAAGCTAGACGTGTTTATTATTCGAATAGTTGACATCTTAGAGTACGTTTTAACTAATTTAAATAATACTCCAAGAATGACATAGGTCTTTTTAACTAGCTTTTTTTCAAGCATTATCGCAAGTCTATTCTCCGAGGTTTTTCTGTTTATGTTGTTCCTGGCTCGAGATGGCGACTCTCAGTAAATTGAATCCATTTTTACTTAGGTAAAAGATCACAATTCTAGAGAATATGCATGCGTGATTGAATATTCCAGTTATTCTGGAAACATTCAGTGACTCTAGACAAAAAAGTGAATTATGTTTTGTATTAGTTGAGAGATTACTGGGAAAAAGGTTTAACATATAAAAAACACAGTAGCTAAATCCAAAAAGGGTTATAAAGACCATATTTTTAAAATGACATTATTAAATTTAAGATCTTGTTTTTTAACCCAGTGACCTGCCTATTGTAGAGTTTTTGTAGAGCATACTTATTGATATTTTTTGGTAAAACGTTTGTTTAGACCTAATTAGGCCTTACCTAGTTATTCTTTATTTAAATTTAATTTATTTCAATGTTGATGGACATTACACACAACGTCCTCTGGTCCCAAACTAAGCTTGCTTGTGTTATGGGTACTATACTATACGAATTGAATACTTATACTTACTACTTTTCTTTTGTAAATACATTCTTAATAAACATTTATACCCAGACGCAGTACAAACATTTGTATGACAATTATAAATAGGTATCACACAAATGATTGCCCCGAGCGTGAATCGAAACCGCGACCTCGTGAACGGCAGTACGCTACATGAACCACTAGAACACAAGGTTCGTTGTCTTTATATATTACCTACATACCTAACTATATGTATTTTCCCGAAGACATGCCCGCGCAGAGTAGCGGGTAAGGCTAAATCACGAGGATAGGATTATTGTCGTGTTTCAAACTTTATTTCTTTGAAATAATATTATATTTATACCAAATCGGAAACCCCTATAGGGGGAAGGAACTCAATAAAAATCTTGATTTCCAATATTTTTATTTCGTTGTTTAATATAATTATAACACGTATAGTTCGCAAATCCCTGATTTATTAGATTGTATTTAAGCACATAAGCGTACATTTCATATTATTTAATCCAGTCTAATAGAAGGGTTGAATTACGTTAAAAAATTTCGAAACTTGGCTCTATCGCTTGTATCGCCCAATGATAAATATCGCCTCTCCCCAATCATACTTCTCACGCATTTACGTTCTTAGAAAAAGTTTCGACATTTTTTAATTTATCATCGTTGTTTTTGAATTTTTAATTAATGTACAGAATGATGTGCTTTTACTTTAAAATCATTTATTTACATAGTTTATATTTATGACAAGACCGTTTTATTCTTCTACATTTTTATTTCAATTTTTATTTTATTTTTTTTTGTTTGTTTTTTAGGGTTGCGTACAAAAAAGAAACCCATAATAGATCACTTTGGCTTTCGTTTGTTTATAAACTTTTTTGTATCTTTTGGTTTTGAACTGAATAATATTGTCGAAACAATTGTCTACATAATTATCTTCTATAGATTCTTTTATTTTTGCGTTTGTTATTATCAGGTCTAAATTTGTATAAAAGAAAATTTTAATATTATGGAATATAGGTAATTATGGCGGTACGAAGTTTACAATGTCGACTTGCTTTAAATACTTCTGAAAGTTGAAAAATTACTGGTTAATTTTTTTCACAGATTTTAGTAAGTTTTATATAATTTTATGAGAAGATACATCTTCTTATAAAATTATTTATACAACATAAATATTGACCGGGTCAAGATTTAGTTACTCCTCAATTTTTCGTTCATTTTACAACCCCCTTGGATACTAATCCTCTAACTTTTTTAACTCTAATTATTCAGCTTTAAAATCAAATTCACCATTTAGTTTAACTTCTATTTTAAGGTTTGTGATAGTAATTAAATCTGGCAGGTACAGGATAGTCAGGTCCAATTTGTTTAAGATGGAATGAACGCTTCTAGGTTGGTATCTAGTGCTGAATTCGAAGCCTAGAGGGCACATTTTCAGAACTAGCTATTTCTTGGCCGTAAATCCCGCATTGTAGATACCAACCTACTTTTATATTAGGAAATGTTGAGAAGTGGGTTATGTTGTTATTTAAGGAAATAAAAAGCTTTATAGTGCGTGTTATACATATAATTAAAACAAAAAAGACACATTACAAAGAATTCTACAATAAAGCAGCATTAATAACAAAAAAGTAAGCTGTTTAACAAACTACAAAATTAAATATTAAGATTAATTGAAAACACGTCATGCGCTTTCATAACAAAAAATTTTGAAAATAATTCTAGGAGTTATAAAATAATATTGGAGCCACAAAATATCTATGTACAATGAATGATTCATACCATCACAAAACGCTAGATACTAATGTTAGTAGAAATAGTAGATACATTTTACTTAAAAGTTGATAACATCTCAGTTAAAAAACTGTTATTAAAAGTTAATAATGACCTAATTAACAATTTTATTAGTGCAGAATCCTTTCATCAAGACTAGCTAATAGAGTAATAAGAAGCAATCACCACGGGCCGCTTAGAAACTAAAACATAGAAATGCCGCCAAAAAGAAAAATTCATCAAAATATTATTGTGATTATAAACTCGATAACATGAGCTTAACGATTATTATTACATCGTACGCCGACCAATAATCTGACAAGTGAACTTATCTTTAGCATAATCGTGAAGTATAGTTATGTAGATAAAGTATTTATAAACTCGTTCTACTAAGCTTGGCATAGTAATAAGTAGATATACTATACTGTAAACAAAATATTAATCTTTAGCGGTACAATTGTAGGCAGTAACTTAACAAAATGTAAATGGCGGAAGCTCACCGACCGTCTCCACCCAACCTCCCCCCTGGTCATCAATAAAATGGCCAATTCGTTATTGAATTCTGTTCCCAACTTTCAAGTCGAGGCTGCGCGACGCCGGTTGTCATATGTTCGACAAGTAATTTAGTAACCAATACAAGCATAATGTAAACAAAACGGGTTTTCAACACTTTATTCAACGTTTTAGTGAAAGTTATGTCATATTATCCGGAGCTACATCTACAGACAAAAAGTACTTTGTGTAATTATTAGTAATTTTAACATGTAAATGTAAACATAATTTAAAATGACTAAATTACTAGTTATGTTTTGTGAAAAAACCTTTATTATCATGATGGAAATCGTCTAAAATTTAATATTATTTCTTTTCCTACAAAAATGCTAGGTTTCATCGCGCTAATGTTATTTTTATCATATATATGTATAGCAAAAGTTATATTTTACTCACATATGGAAAGGAACACCTAAATATAGAAGTATATTCAGAATCACATAAATTATATCACTAATTACACAATTTTGTTAAGATTGGCCATTCGAATTATGTTTTTCTTAGACACCGACATAAAATGGCTGCTAACTCATTGTTCTGCGCGTTCGTTCGTGCGCATAGAAGCCGTGAACGCTTGGGGACGACTTCTCCGCCAATTAAAATTATGGCGCGAAATTTAAGGCGTCGTTAAGTACAATTTAATGTTTTATTTATGTTAATTGAGGTATTAATTACTATACGCAACTATAGTATAGCAAAAAATAAAAGTAGTTAGGGTAATAACAATGAAAAGAAACATGTAAACAAACACATCGCCATTACCGTTATCAATATTGTCGGCAAGGTGAGAATTACAAAATAGTATTCTATGTTTATGCCGATACCCCTCCAGGTGTTGATTTAATTGATTGTCCGAGTTAGTAAACACGTGACATGTTGAACAATAGTACTTTTTGTATTTTTTACTTTGTAAAATCTTAACACGTCGGGTATCTTCCATTTTAATAATTATAAAGCTGAATGCCGGTTTAGCCGATGCCGATGTTCAAATGACTAACTTAACTTTGAAGTTTGAACGCGACTAGTATTAACTTATTAACACAACTATTTAATGGGTACTATTTCATGTTGTTAACACGTTCTACCCTTCGAATGAATAGAAATTTCTATTAATGTTATTCAACTCAATTATTATTCTAAAAGAATATACCCGCCTTCAGAGATTTGCCTATGCCTGCTTTTTATTTCAGCAATCACACAAACAACTTATCAGAATTAATTAATTAAGCAGGTTACCTTAAATTAGCAATTAGTTAACTTAGACTAATTACGTAACTAAATAATATTCTTACCTAGATAATTACCTACATATCATGGAGGTAAGTAATTGGTTACTGCGGCGTTTATATGGATAATCATTGGCACATTGTTTAATAAATAAATAGAAACAATGTTTTTATGTTTAATTTGAAAAAAACAAACTTGTTTTTTCTATAGTTATAATTTTGAAGTGCAAATATTTTTTAAGAAAATAGTTACGATAATAACGCAACGTTAATTTTAAAAAAGAATTACGTACTTACGTCTGTATTTCCTAGTCGGCGATGCGACGTTATCAATTATAATCATAACGTTATGGGCACCACAAACGGTATAAATTACGATAATAAATATGTATTAATATAGCAAGAAAGAGACAGGTATATAGAAAAAAGACGAGGTGGAAAAGTGAAAGATATATAGTCGGTGACGTTTTAAGGGCCTACATCAATATTATCGTATATCATCGCCGACACGTACATATTAACACAGCCAGTAGGCACAGAAAATGAAGAATTAGGGATACTTTTCCCATTTACTCAAAATCTACTAAATATATTTTAATTCTGATTTACGTGTTTCTATATATAAAAGTTACTTATGTTTATAAAGTTATTTCATTAGTTAATACGCAATAATAGACCGACAAATGAAAAAAATAAAAAATTTGAGAGGTTGTTTCGCCAAGATTTTCTATCGAGAAAACTTTTTTCAATCGCGTTTCTGAGTTTATGCGATCCTAGATATATATTGAAAAACATATACTTAAAAATTAGAGCTCTAGCCATTCAATCTAAAGAAACAATGAAAACTTCGTACATAGAAAAATGCACGAAGCTATTTTGGTATCCTCTTAAGTACACATCTCCCTACATTATTAATATTATTATACCGAGATGTAAGTATCTATATATCTATATATATCAAATAAAATAAAATATACTTATTAGAAAGAGACAGACATATATTATAATGTATGTCTGTCTCTTTCTCGCTATATTAATATAATCGTAATATGCCGCTTGTGTTTGTGGTTCCCTTAACCGGCGCCCGGCTCCCTGCGACTCATCACCATTGTAAAGCTTTAAAAAGAACTAAATAATTTTTCAAAGTAATTTTATGTACCTACAAATTAAATTACTCCACTACATAAGCAACTAACCATTATCAGATTTTAACAAAATATATACATGTTAAAATTAATGTAAATATAAAAACCTAACCGTGAATACCATTATATATTTTAGGATTAGATAGGCGCCATAAAGAAGATGTGTATTTTATTGACATGTTAATTTTAATATTATTAATAAGATTTTATTAAAATAGAAAAAAAAAGATATTGCTATTCGAAAAAAAAAATTGGTTTGTAATTTTATTTGAGGTACGTTTAATCTCCTCATTCATTTATGTAGTACATGTATATAAATGTATTAAATTTTAATTTATCCATTCCCACCTGACCCTATCCTTTCCCATTACCGTTTTCGTTTGTAAATATATATATGTAACAAAAAGTTTCCCCGTTTTAACTCGTATCATCAAATACCAAATTATCATAAAATATGTACACAATATGCAAACGTCTTGAAAAAGTCAAGAAGTTCTATCAAAAAAGAAGATGAAGTTCCCTGGAACAAATCGAAAATCAAGAACAGATAAAGAATACTTTAAAGAAAACAGAGACATTGACGCTGGCAAATCCAATGGGAAGCCAATCCTTCATACTCCGTGGGGAAGAAAAGTAAAAAAAAAATTTAAGGTACGGAACCCGCAATGTGTCTTTCTGTCTTGATATTGACTGTTTTTGTTTGTTATGTTGGTCATTGGTAAAAACACGAAGTATAGATACAGATAAGCCTATACCGTTCGGACTCCTTGTATCTATACTTCGTGGGTAAAAATTACACTATTCATGGCAAGCCTTCCAGGCATATAAAGAGTCGATCCTCCTAGGAGTCGACATTCACTGATGGTTTTCCAATTACAGCACAAAAGCGCATTATGCGGCACAATGCTCAACGTTGAGTGTTCCAATGGTTCCAACTACAGCAACGCTTCGCACAATCGAGCACTCTCAAAACTGATGCGTGCAATCGGTACCTTTGCGACTTCAGCGACAGAAAATTAACAAGTATTTTTTCTTTAAATTGGCATTGATTGAAATTTTATTCATATATTATCGTTAAAATATATTATATAATATTATTGTTAAAAAAAATTTTAAGGCTTCCGTTTCGTTGGAGTTTTCTGGAAATAATCAAAGTTAATTCAACCTGTGTAAAAAAAAAAATATAAGTATAGATTAAGGTACCAACAATGACGTTTTTTTATATTCCACCACGAAGTATAGATAGAAGGAGTCCGAACGGTATAGGCTTTTCCATAATATTTCGTGTACACATTATTAAACCCAGATCATAGTTCTATTTTCTGCCACTGGCTGCGCAAGTGTTCAGGGCGTACCGATGCTATTATTATTATTACATGTAAACACGCGCTGGCTCGTGAATGTTGAATTTAATTTAATTAAATACATAATATTATTTTATTTATTTATTTATTTAAAATTACAGGTGTCAATAGCAATAAAATTTCCCGCGTAAGAATTCAAACGAGTACTCCTTGAAAAATGGCGCGCTCTACCGGCAAAAAATCTGTCCCTTAAATTGAGACCATTCGTTCAACATTACGTTCGGACTCCTTCTATCTATACTTCGTGTATTCCACACTCATAATGTGAATACAATTTCATTTTAGTATTCTTTTTTCAACACTGAACTTAGCGCACTCTGCTGGTGCATTTGAAAACTAATTCACGTTCCAATTATGCGTCAGCATAGTTCAGCATTGTGCGGCACTGAGTCGCATTATGCTCTGCAATTGGAAAACTAGCACATGGAGACTAGAAGAAAGGAGGAATGTCTTGTATGGGGGATCAGTCCAAAAAGTGTCCACCTGTAAACAGCAAATAACACTCACCGAAATAGCGCTAGTGTAGCAAGATGAATGATATGAATGTAGCAGTTATAAGCAGAGTGAAGTGTGCTACTGTTGCGGTAATTCTTTAATACCTACTATTTTCTATTTGCTATTTACAAATATTTGGGGTACTTAAAAACACCGTATAATTATAACAATAATTAATATAAATTTATTTCATAGTCATGTTTGTCTATATAATATAATAATTTAAAAAACTGCGCTGTAACTAAGCGGAAGCTATTCTTTCCTTTCTAATAATTTGTGGCGCTCTTTTTAAAATTCTTCCACTTGCTACTATGGCGCCACCTTAATTTGCTGCCTTTCAGCGGACACTTTTTATTATACTGAGATATTCCTCCTTTCTTCTAGTCTCCATGAACTACCACTATTCCATGGAGACTAGAAGAAAGGAAGGAAGGAAGAAATTATTATTAATTATACGGTTTTTTTAAGTACCCCAAATATTTGTAAATAGCAAATAGAAAATAGTATTAAAGAATTACCGCAACAGTAGCACACTTCACTCTGCTTATAACTGCTACATTCATATCATTCATCTTGCTACACTAGCGCTATTTCGGTGAGTGTTATTTGCTGTTTACAAGTGGACACTTTTTGGACTGATCCCCCATACAAGATATTCCTTCTTTTTTCTAGTCTCCATGCACTATTTTCTAATGTAATCTTATTGTCTATGGTAGACGAAAAATGTAATTATCTGTGGTTCCATTTTGACGTTTCCAGTTGAAATTGGTTTATCTATTGTCTGTGGTTCTTTTTGACAAGTGTAGCCATGGCGGTGGGTGTTTTTATTTTTTACTAATATTTATCGATAAAAATCATGCTATGATTTCAAGCATAAATGTGGCTGAATGTACCAAAATCATTATGACTGACCTCAATGCAGTTTCTACATAATATTTTTGATATTCGTTTTTAGTTCTAGTTGTAATCGGCTTAACCTAAACTTCAGTGTTTAGTCACAAGTTTTGTCAATAGTTTTTTAATTCTGTATAGTACAGTGTATTAGAAGTGCACAGGATGACCTAAGAATGTCTTTTACAGCGTGTACCACCGCCCGCGTTGAAGAAAGATAAAAAGGAGAAGAAGGCTCCAAAAGACAATTCTAAAAATGTAATGCGGAATCTTCACATCAGGAAACTCTGCCTGAACATTTGCGTTGGTGAGTCTGGTGACAGGCTGACTCGTGCTGCTAAGGTTAGTGATTTTTATTTGGCAATTACTGAACAAGTACCTAATCATACACAAAGTAACACAGTGGTGCATGTGTTAGGTTAGTACCATAACACATTCCAGTTTTTACCTTTGTTTAAGGTAACAGTAACCAGCTATCTTCACTACAAATTCAACAATAGCTTTATTTACAGTTAAAATAATTAATGTGATCATTTTACCCAATTAAATTATATATACACAAATCATTGTTATACCAATGAACTCGCACCATTTATATTGTTAGCTTTAGCCTCATATTTATGAAACTATCAATATTTTTTAGTTATAAAAGTAAATTGTTTCTCAAAGCACTTAATAATGATTAAAATTTCTATAATGCTCAGACTACTAAGAAGCACATATGCAGTATTATTACAGTTTTCACAAAATTTTAACATTTGTTATGCTGAAATTTGAATGGTGCTGTCACATAGCATATGATTATTATGAATTTATCATTATAAGACTAGTAGATTGTTGTGTTAAGAGTCTAGTTGCAAGGGGCTGCTATCTCGGACATAGGACTATATAGTGAAGACCTTTATCTCGGTATAAATTTGTTGTACATGTTGCATCATATAGGAAACTGGTTACATACATGTTATATGGACATTTGGGCTCAGTTCTTTTGTGTGCTATGTTATGAGTATTAACAGTAGGTTTGATTTCTAAATTTCAAATGTATAAAGGTGCAGGCAACACCTAGTTTTTATTTATTTGCATGAACTTGTTCAAGATTAACATGATTTGTGTTATTCTTTGTAAATTCATGCAATATTAATATTTCCAATTTGCAACTTCCGAGCACTATCTTTTTACTGTTTGGAATACTTACGGAAATTACATTATTTTACTTTTTATGTTTAAAATAACACACATGGTCTTACACTGATAAGTGTACTACAATAAAATGACAGTGGATAGAGTGGTATAATGTTGTACAATATTACTGATCAATGCGTTAAATTATTTCAGGTATTGGAACAGCTTACTGGACAACAGCCTGTGTTCTCCAAGGCCAGGTATACTGTACGTTCCTTTGGTATCCGTCGTAATGAAAAGATTGCAGTCCACTGTACAGTACGGGGTGCTAAGGCAGAGGAGATCCTTGAAAGAGGACTTAAGGTTTGTAAAATAAATAAATATTTTAAAGTAATAATATTATGCATTAGCGAGAAACAGAAACATGAAAAGTAGCACAGTGTACACCAATAAATTATACAACTCATTTATTATGGGAAGGGAACTCATTACCTAATAGTTTATTTGTTATATCTCTTGAAAAAATAATAAAATATCTACTTTTAGGGTTCCGTACCCAAAGGGTAAAAACGGGACCCTATTACTGAGACTTCGCTGTCCGTCCGTCTGTCACCAGGCTGTATCTCAAGAACAGTGATAGCTAGAGAGTTGAAATTTTCACAGATGATGTATTTCTATTGCCGCTATAACAACAAATACTAAAAATAAAATAAAATAAATATTTAAGGGGGGCTCTCATACAACAAACATGATTTTTTTACCGTTTCTTGCTCGATAATAATAACGTTGCCTTATGTCGCATAGATAATGGTACGGAACCCTTCGTGCGCGAGTCCGACTCGCACTTGACCAATTTTATTTTAAATACCAAGTTAAGATTTGAATTTGTCAAGGTTGATCCCAATTCAAGAATCTTGAGAGGCATATACCTATGACTATATCGAACTACTATTAAAGATCGTTTTCCTGTTCAAATTTATTATTTATTTATTTAGAATAGGAGTAGAACAACTAATTTGTAACAGTGATTTTTGTTTTTAAAGTATGTACTTACACTTAAAAATATGATGATAGTGTAAGCATAATAAAGTTAAAAGTCTTATGTTAAACATGTTGTGAAATTTTATTGCAGGTTAGAGAATACGAGTTGAGACGAGACAACTTCTCAGCCACAGGCAACTTTGGTTTTGGTATTCAAGAACACATTGACTTGGGTATCAAATATGACCCGTCTATTGGTATTTACGGTCTCGACTTTTACGTCGTCCTTGGCAGGCCAGGTAAGATATTATTTATATAATTTTTTTATTAGAATAAGCAGTGCATAGAGAGCCATACATTAAATTTTATATGTTATTAGAAATGTTAGTTTTAAAACTCGATTCTGGAAATAGGCTTCATTTTTTGGAACTTCTGGAACTGTGTTAACTCACATTACAAAAATAAGGAATCTCAAGACTCAATTTGACTAATACAAGTGGATTACATTGGATTAGAGGAATATTAAGTTAATTAAAAAGTGTTGGTCTATCACCAAAGAAAAACTAATTGTGCACATTTGTTCAAGAGTGATAGTAACAACAGAGCTTCATTCTGTAAAAAATGTGCTATATTATGCACCATTTTGCAAATTGGATAGTAATAGTTATTATTATTTTATGTAAAACGGTCAACATGTGTTTTTTTTTGTTTAAATAAATATTCAAGGACATTACACACAACGTCCTCTGGTCCCAAGCTAAGCTTATACTCGTTACTGCTTGTGTTATGGGTACCAGAATACGGATATACTATCTTTTGTAAATACATACTTATTATACATAGAAACACCCAGACGCAGAAGAAACATTTGTATGACATAAACATTACACAAATGATTGTCCCGAGCGGGAATCGAACCCGCGACCTCGTGATCGGCAGTCCATTACATAAACCACTCCACCACGAAGCCCGTCAAAAATTAAATTATACTAACAAAGTAAAACGAGCTTCGTGGTTGAGTGGTTCATGTAACGTACTGCCGTTCACGAGGTCGCGGGTTCGATTCCCGCTCGGGACAATCATTTGTGTAATGTTTATGCCATATCCATAAATTTGTGTGATATCCATAAATGTCATGCAAATGTTTGTACTGCGTCTGGGTGTTTTCTATGTATTATAAGTATATATTTACAAAAGAAAAGTAGTATATTATGTAGTCTATCCGTATCTGGTACCCATAATACAAGCATAGAAATATAGCTTACTTTGGGACCAGAGGACGTTGTGTGAAATGTCCTGAATATTTATTTATTTATTTAATTTTATTAAAAGGATGTGCTGAGAAAGAGTGCATAAAATGAGCTATAGAATTATTGATTAGGCATTTATCGGCTAAACATTGTCAGAACTGGCTTTTATTGGCCTTTTGGAGTAGTAGGGGTGGATATTATTTTGTACGCAAGATTATAGTTGGGATTTCCATTCCAAACTTGTCTTGACACAAATATATTTATTTGTAAATATAATTATACATTATAGTAATGTAGGTATTATCTGTAATCTCGTGTCTGTTGATGTAAAATTTTTAACTTAGGTATACTATAAGAAATGTTGTATTATATAGTAACACATGGTCATGTTAATTTGTTTCAGGATTCAATGTAGCGCACAGAAGACGCAAGACTGGCAAAGTTGGGTTCCCCCATCGTTTAACAAAAGAAGATGCCATGAAGTGGTTCCAACAGAAATACGATGGTATCATCCTTAACAGCAAAAAGTAAACTTAAGTAAACAATTTATAAAAGATTTATTTGTTTTATTTATCTTTACAATATTCGCATTATCACATATTGACCTGAAATAATAAAAAAAAAACTTTCTTTAAAATCTTCATAATTAAGACCCAATATGACTGCAGCGACGCTATATTTCTCTACTAGTCGGATCAACTGAATTTTTCTTGGTTGCCATGTGTTGCGCCGTTGGCGCTGTGATCTTCCTTCTCAACCCGTTAATAGCACACTGGTGGACACGGGGCTTCTCAACTTTGGGAGGGTATATTGTTGACTATGCTGACCAGGCTTGTTGGCAGAGTTAAGTCGTTTTCAATCTCATTAAAATGTTATTTGCTAATAAAATCCCTTAGCGCCATTAGGAAGTAATTGTGGTGGTAAAACAAGGTATTAATGAGACAACACGATTGGGCCATAAAATGCGTCCTATTTGTTTAGGTGTTTTGTATTTACGTCCAGAAAATGAATGTTAAAATAGAATCCTACCTGAACCACGCTAATAGGACATTAAAGTTAATGATCGCTCTGATTAAGCTCTGAGCTAAGATTTTATTAACGACCTGTGCCAATTGTATTTTGAACAAAGAACTTTTGAGAAATTGCTACTACCTACCTACTTTAGATGTTATGCTACGTTACGGTAGAGCTACGATCGCAATGTGTTACTGGATGCAAGCACAGGATGCAAGCTGCTTGAAAAACAGGTCGTAACGTCTGAAAAAGAAGTATCTTCGTAGAAAGCCTATGGCCAGTGTTGGACGGAAAACAGGTTAATGGTAAAACCTGATGGATAGAAATGGGAAATGCACGTTTCTATATTCTAGTTTTATTGACAGCAAAATGCGCAGTCAGCGCAGTATCTGTAACGAACTTTTATAGAGGGGCCGCTGGAATGCTTTATCGGGCCTTTTCCCCCCATATATCTGAGTAAGGAGTACTAAAATATCTAAGTGCAGGGTCCCTAGCTATTGCTAGTCCTGCTATAATGCTATATATGATTAATCACCTTGTGGTACAACTGCAGACCTATCGATTTTACTTGCTTTCAACAAAATTGGTACTGATATCTTTTGATTAAATAGATGCTAAAAGAGCTTTACAAATTGTATTATGGCGGTGATTACGATGCTTTATGAGCTACCCTTTGATTAGGGAGTATAGGAGCTACCTACGTACGATAATCAATAAGATAAAAGTAGATAGTTGTCATGGAAACCAGAATTTATTATTTATTGATTACATTCTCTTTGTGTGACATTAATTTTAACAAAGTTTAGCGATTTTTCATCTATATTATTGTTTATTTGTGACATAATTTTTAATGGCACTTGATGTCAAATATTTGAGTCTCATGGTATAAATTACTTTGCTACAAATTTAATAAAATAATCGAAATGGCTACAAGATACGGAGATGATGATGAGGATGATGTTCTGGCGCCTAAGGAACCACAAGTTACATCTCAGGACCCTTCAGAACGTAAAGCTGCCAGAAGTTTACGTATCAAGCGAAGACAGGAAGCCCTTAAAAAGTGTGCTAATTTTATACCTACATATTAAAAAGTTCCGATCTTAGCTAAGTCTAGAAAAACTATCTGTGTCTAGAACTAACACGATATCAATAAAATTACTAAGAGGCTCGCCAAACAGCAACCAGTTTATTGTTCATGTTTATTCTTGGTGTTCATTAGTTCATTGACGAGCCTCGTGGTTCATGTAACGGACTGCCAATCAAGAGGTCGCAGGTTCGATTCCCGCTCGGGACAATAATTTGTGAATTTTCTATTTGTCATTCAAATGTTTGTACTGCGTCTGAGTGTTTCTAAGTATTGTATGTATTTACAAAAAAAAAGTAGTATAATATGTATTCTATCCGTATTCTGGTACCCATAACACAAGCATATAAGCTTAGCTTGGGACTAGAGGACGTTTTGTGAAATGTCCGTGAATATTTATTTATTAAGAACCTAATTCTTTAACGTTTTATCAAATCTCTTTTCTGTACAATATCAATGTTGCGTGTTTCAGAGCTGAGCAGGCAAGTGAAGAATCTATTGGTGAAGAAACAACGTTAGGCCCGATAGACCAAGCTACAGCCACAGCAGCCGAAGAACTGCAACGCTTAGCATTAGACGGTGCTGCCAAAGTTACCAATGTCAAAGTTACCACAGATGAGCGTGAAGTCATTCGGCGCACGCTCTTCTTTGCCAAAATGAAAGGTGTAGTTGTTTAATAGTTTGCCTATAAGTAGTATGTTTTTAAATTCGTTAAATACCTACATTTTAGATCCTTGTACTTACGTAAGTGCGTCGTCCAGCACCCACGTGGTTAACACTTCCCGAATGATTGTTAGTCCATGCAGCGATGTGGTCTGCTTATTGCCTCTTCAACGCGTGTATATAAATTTTTTTGACTATGTTACAAATAGGTAAACTTCCGCCTACATATTAATTTTTTTTTTTATTATATAGCTTGTTGGAAAATATTTATCAAATGAAAAGTTAAATTAATCACAAGCAACTCAATATTTAATCATATTTCAATATTCAGTTTATATTTAACAGACTCTCTCAAAAATATTGAAGAAGAAGCAGCCGAGGCACAAACTCAATACGACGCGATATCAGCACATTGGGAGCATATATTGGCTGTGAAGGACCCTTTAGATATAGAAGCTGAGATGAAACTGCAGAAAGAAAAATGTGATGGTCTTCTTAACCAAAAAGACGACCTCATAGCGCAACTTAAAAACGATCTTGATCAAATGGACGAAGCTTACTACGAAGATTTACATAAACAAGTACTAACAAAAATATTTCTCTAACATTTACGTAACTCATTTCTGAAAATAAACCACATTTTAAGGATTTAGACGCGTCCTTACAGCTCAATCCCATGCGTGACCATTGTGACTGAAAAGCCTCCGTAGCGTCGGGCTAAAAAAAAGAAAATATGCGTGTAAAACCGTAAAAAGTATTTTTATTTGAAAAGTTAGCTGACCCGGCAAACGTTGTTTTGCTATATAAATGTTAGGGGTGGACCATCCTTAACATCTAGGGGGATGAAAAATAGATGTTGTCTGATTCTCAGACCTGACGGTTATGTACACAAAATTTCACGAAAATCGGTCGAGCCATTTCGAGGAAGTATAATTACAAACACCGTGACAGGAGAATTTTATATACATACTAGCTGACGCGGCAAACGTTGTTTTGCCATACTAAAAAAAAAGGTTAGAAAAATAGATTCGCCGATTCTCAGACCTACTGAATATGCATGTAAAATTTCATATAGATCGGTCAAGCCGTTTCGGAGGAGTACGGTAACTAGCACTGTGACACGTGAATTTTATATATAAGAAGATTAGATAAACATTTGAAATTTTCAAAAATACTTAGTCGTTATTAAAAATGTTTTCTATTGTAGGATAAAGACATCAAAGAATTATCAGACAGGATAGAAAAGCAAGTAACAATAATGCAAAGAGTTTATGAAAAACAGTTAGGCTTAATAGAAGTGGCTATTAATATTGAGAGAGAAACACTCATAGATCATAATAATAAAAGATGGGAAGCTCTATACAAACAGCGAGATAAAGAAGAAGTCGCCCATATGGAGTACAGTTATGAACAGGTTAATTATTTCATTTTCTTTATATAAATTTACTTAGAATTATATGAAACATTAGCCTATGTACCTAACCTATGTTTGGATATAAGCCACGCAAATTGGTAATGCGCTGGAACCTTGTCAAATTAACGCCCTTGTGACGTCATCAGCAAAGAAAAAGTACAGCTAACAAAATGTAATATTCTCATCTATACGTCACTATGACGTCACCAACATGGCCGCCAGGCGCATTACCAATTGGTGTGGCTTATATCTACCATAATTTTGCATACCGTTATCAATTACAGTTTTCTACTTCGATATAGAAGCAACAATAAAAAAAAATATTTACGTGGGTATCGTTGCCGATATTAATCGACTTTATTTATTATTTTAGTTAGAAAAACAAAAAGAAGCTATAGAAACAATAATGTGGGATCACCATGAAAAATATCGTGAAGCTAAAATAGAACTTGAATCACTAATACAAGAGCTACAACAAGAGTTGGAGAAATTAAAAGCCACTTGCATTATAAACACTGAAAAAATCGGATATACTTACCAGGTGAATATTTATTAACATTTACACTACGCACTTGTATGGTAATTAATAATTATGTATTTTCTGCACTTCAAAATGGAACCCGTTTTCTCATTCAAACACATGAATGACATAAAAAGTAGCCTTGTCCATCTAGGCTGTTAGCTGCCTCTATCGTTATAATAACTATAATGAGTTTTGTTATTCGTTTTATTATCGTCATTTTTAGGTTCTCAGAAAACGTGAAGAGGAAAATGTATTTGTAAGGTCTCAACAAAAGCGAAAATTAAACAAAATGTCAGATATAGCTAATACATTGAGAGCGAAAATTCGGAAGGCCGCTGAAGATGGCGCTATTGAAGAAATAAAAGCTGATGCCGAAATTGTTAAACTAATGCAAACCATGGGTGACTTAGAGAAGAAATCCGATCAATTTTCTCATACAAACCATTATAAGTTCACGCAAGTGTGGCGAATGTCGGCGGCTCGATGTTTGGAATTAAGTAAACAGTTGCGACAAGGAGAAGTTGCGCTGCATGCTCATATTTTAGCAGAACCTCCTCCACCGCCGCCACCTCCGCCTCCTAAAAGTCCTTTGCATAAATATGGTAAATACTCATAATATTTAACACTGTGGAATTGAAAAAAGTTAGTTAATCGCGTTCAATAGTTTAGTGCACAGTTGTATGAAAATAATTTAGATTTTGTTTTTCAGAACAAGAATGGGCATCTCGAAAGCAGGATGCAGATACAGAATCAATGACCTCCGAAGGTTCAAACAACAAGGCCAGAGAGAAACTGGTAATAAATTGAAAGCAATTATTACGTATTAAATCAGTCGTCCTTTTTGGCAATTACGAATACAACAAAAACGAAACATATGCGCATACGCATTTGAGCGTGTCCTTACTTAGTATACGCGCAAAAGCGTATATTCTTTATTATGTACTATGCCGTTCAAATGAGAATAGGATTGACCCCACGTCATGTTGCGACGTCATAGTTGTCAATTTGAACAATTTTGGTAGGGTCAGAAAAACAAGATATTTTTATAATATAATTTATCTATCACTTTATCGTTATCGTTTACTAATTTTCGAGCACACAGCGAGACAAATACAACTAAATACAATAACAAATAACGACAAGTTCAAAATAACAACACTAACATACAAAAACAATGAGATATAACAACAAATTTATTTTTTTAGAGGGAAACAACCACATAACTAGCATAATTTAAAATAAAACTCCTTATAATAATTCATATTTTCGACAAGGCACGCCAACAACAACAAAATGGCGGTTGGCAATTCAACTTAATATCATTGTTTCCAACAACGAAATTATTGATAGAAAATAGTATTTCTTTTTTAATAATATTTTAACTATTATTACTAAATAATTTAAGACGTTTTTCACTTCAAATTACTGAGATTAGGTAAAAGAAAAAAGAAATATTGATACGCAAATAAAGTTACGTTGCTGACAGTACTTTTCTAATCACTTTTGACAACTAAAGGTCATTGCCAATCCTATTCTCATTTGAAACGTATAGTATAGCCAATTATTATTGGTGCCTCTTTATTACATTTATAGATTCGACATATCCTTCAATTGGTAGCAGACAATACTGGATTTCTGGTAGAAGATCGTTTGCTAAAACTAATTGCAAAATATCATTTGAGTTCAAGAAATTTGTGTACATTGGATGCTATCTTTATGGTGAGCATTGTGTTTCTTAGACATGCCTAACTTGGCTCATTGCCTATATTGTATGTAGGCACAATCTAACCAAAGAAAGAAAAATATATTTTTGTAGCATTTTTCACTGATTCTTTCTTCTTATAGCTTATAGCAGCGATATATTATTATAGCCTATACCCTTCCTCGATAAATGTGCTATCTAACACTGAAAGAATTTTTCAAATCGTAATTGCGGTTTCTGAGATGAGTGCATTTATGTAAACAAGCAAACTCTTCAGCTTTATAATAATTATTAGTATAGATACATCCCTACTAATATTATAAATGCGAAAGTAACTCTGTCTGTCTGTCTGTAACGCTTTCCCGCTTAAACCTCTCAACCGATTTTGATGAAATTTGGCACATACAATCTTTAGACCCTGAGAAAGGACATAGGCTACTTTTATTGCGAATTTTTTTCCAAGTTACGCGGACGGAGTCGCGGGCAACAGCTAGTAGTACATAAGACTTATAATTATATGTAATATATAAATATAGTAAATATGAAGGCATATTTACTTAAATTTTAAGAAAGTGTCTTCTCATTCTCAGGCATTGGAAATCCAAGCTGAAGAAGACATAAACCTTTTGTGCAAGACTTTTTTAAATTACTCATTCTGTCCAATTTGTATTGGTGTTGAAGGTTCATCGGAATATAATGGACCAATAGAAACATCAACTGTAGACCTTTCTGGTGGGGAATCGGGGAGTGCTGGTAATAGAGGCGTGGTAGGTAAGTGGGGTAATATTAGTCGACCTGAACAGATGACCTTAAACCAATCTTGACAAAACTTAACTGAAGGCTACAGCAAGACAAGACACACGCACTGTAAAAAGTATTAAACACTGCGTATCTTGACTTCAAGGAGGTAATTTGCCGATGGAAAACTTGTATCTTAACCATATACCAATACGCGTAAACCGGTTAAAACAGCGTAGCTCTTTTAATTTCCAGGACACTCGAGTTTAATAGTGGCATGTTTATAAAATAGGCTAAGAAAAAAATTATAATATCAATATGTTTTGTTTCAAAGTCTATACTATAGTCCTCCGGAAAGGAAGTGTTACGTGGGCGACAATGGTAAAGTTATTCGTCGCATCTGTTGTATTATTTAATCTGTATCGTGTACCGTAATGCAGACTTTTGCCAATTAGTGCTTAATTTTTTTACTTCAAGTCTCGTATGTTCTATGTATCATATTAGTGCTTTTGGTTACAGGTACTCGACAGTCAATAAGAGGTCGTCAAAGTTTGCAAGCTAGAAGTGTGTCGGCCAGCACTTCTCGGTCCGCTCATATTGGTTTCAAGTATAATATTTTTATGATTAATTTCTAATATCGTTTCGTTTAATAATGTCTTAAACAAGGTGGTGGGTGGGCAGAATTTATTTATTATTTAGACCATCTCTAATTTTTTTGTCAATTAAAATTGTTTGATTGTTTTTATTAGAAATAACGAATTGTCGGCGGCTGATCAACTGTTAATGAGTGAAGCAGATGAAATCATACAAAAGTGTGGCGATCCTCAAGGTAAGAGCGTAGAATATGTTTGTCTTGTACTTCTATACTTGTCGTGTTAATTTTGACGTGACTTTGTAATTATCTTATAATTATTTTAGCTGTACCTATTTTGATGTGTGGAAGTACTCCCGAGGCAGGATCTTTAGTTGGAAGAAGGCCAGGTGGTCGCGGTGTGACTGTAGCAGCTGAACCGACTGTCACCACCTTGATGAAGTCCACATCAAGTTGTCCATACCTTTGTCCACGTCAGTACTTATTGCTAAATATTTTAGAGTAAAGATGTATGGGCGTAGCCAGATTTCTAATCTTTCGTTTCATTTATTTAACAGTTGACACTAAACACGAGTGAACTGGTTGGAAATAGTGTAAAATTCTGATTTTTGCCAGAATTTTCGGTATTTTGGGTGTGGGGAATATTAGGGGTCGAAGCCCAGTATAAATGATGCTAACGAAGAATATTTGGATCACAACAGATGTCGCTCTATGATAAAATATTTTATTTTTCAGAGGGGCATGTTTTGGAGATAGAGCCCATGCAAGTATTAACAGCTTTGAGTGAATTTATATCAGTGTTCGTACCACCAGAAAAAAAGAAACTTCAGGATATACTGTAAGTGCGTGTTTTCTATCTTGCCTTACTCATTATCTATCCTCTACAGGGGCGTATTTACCCTAGGGCCATGAGGGCATGGCCCGGGGCGGCTGGTCTAAGAGGGGCGGTGCAAGCCGCACTTACCTTTTAAAAACTCTTACAACTTAAAACTGAATGAAAATTCATTCAGTACTTTAAGTACTTTCAGTTCTAAGTTTTTCAAGAACAGACACACAGATAGATGTGTAGTACTTTGCTCTTCTTCTCCTTCTTCTCCAGCCCATTCACGTCCCACTGTTGGGCACGGGCCTCCTCCACTTTGGGAGGTGGTCTACTGTGCCGCGCTGACCAGGCGAATTGGCACAGGGTTTATTTTCGAGTTTTCCGTCTCTCACAGAAGGTGTTATCTGTGTGTAATATCCCTTAGCTGACTTTTACAGCACCCTTGGGAGGCGATGGGGTGGTGACACTTGTATTCTTAATCCGTCACCACACGGGATACTTTGCTCAATCTCTATTAATTTATGGGGGCGGCAAACCTTTATAGCCCGGGACGCAAATTTTCAAAATACGCCCCTGATCCTCTATGGTGTATACCCATTATGGTTCATTTTGGATACTTGCATAGGATACAAAATTTATAACTTTTAATTACAGGGATGGTTTAAGACCCCCAAATTTTGAAACGCCTTCTCGAAAACTAACTCCAGAAGAAATCGATCAATACTGGACTCTGTGGAAGCATGTGTTTTCAGCAGAAAAGGATAAATTTTGGGATGGAGTTTTAATCGGACTTAACAACTATATCACAATATTGCAAGGTATAATTATGAGTTAACATTTATATTAGTTTGGGTTAAGTGAAGTTTTGATTACCAAATATCCAAACGTTTTACCAATTCAATTTTTATGGCTATGTTATTAATTAATAGAAGTAATTTTGTTTCTGTTAGAGCGAGAGAAAGTTCACGAAGAAGTAGCACAATTAAGAAGTCGAAACGCCGCACTACGTCGTTTGGTTCGCGGTGCTCTGCCCGAATTGCCTGCAGTGCCACCGCGGTATATGCGACCAGCTCCTACAGGCTTTACCGCTTCAGTACCCGATCAAGCCGCCATGCCCTATGCTAGACTTCCACCTATTTAAATAATTATAATATAATATAATAAATCTGTAATATATTTAATGTTAAAGAATGTTTTCAGCTCTTTAACTTTTGCTTTATGATACTTTCACTTACCATGGAAAATTATGAAAAACCATGGATAGATGGAAAAACCTAAAAACGGCCAAAATTAAAAGTAATATGTGCTTAAATTGTTCTTATTATAATACAAACAAATGCAAATATTGAAAAATAAAGTTGTTTTGTTTCCTTACTATTGCCAAATCTCATATAATCACTATAAATCGAAAAATGACAACTATATAAAAATGTTGCATCATCGCGCTCCTTCTTTTTACCTTCCTTTCTTTGGCAAATACTTTACCGTGTTTGCGAGGAAACGCACACAAACTATCAATATTTTATTGGTCGCTCCACCCCCCAAAATTGTCGCAGGCACGCGAAGAGGCGATGGTTTCCGTGTACAATGGTTATGAGTGTAGATTTATACCTTTTTTAGCGAGGGTCACCCTAGGATAAGGAAAATATACAAAGTCTATGGGGTCGCCCTATGATGTCAAATCCTTTTAGATTAATGCTCTAAGTCCCGTTCGCATCCTGTTGTTTAAATAGATAGAGGTAGTCAAACCTCATGAAATCTCAATCTATTCTATGATTCTACGTCATTCCAAAGTGTCATTGTCATTCTTATCTTATAAGAAATTTTGTTTAGTCTGTGTTGGTTCGTGGAAGGGTCGGTATTGTCGAAGTAAATTAGTTTATTTAATCCATAATAAATTAAATATACTTTAAAGCATTGTAGTATAAGTGTGCATTAAATATTTGAAATTATCAAACAATTCCAAAAGTACGTATACTTGTTACTCAATTGCAATAATTATAAAAACATTTTGTTTAATGTAATTGTTTGCTATACTTACCCAATTTGTTTGATTTCTAATAAAACTGATCGAAATGTAATGGTTTAATTGCTATTCTATTTTCAGGAACTTGTGATGTTGAAGTCAGTGTTTCACCTTTTTGGAACCATCCAATTTTTCTATGGATGTTACTATGATTATAATTATGTTATTATACCTAGTACCTCGACTACAGTCACACCGTACGGTGGGAAATTTAAATATTTGACTTATTTAAATGCGGTGAGTAAAATCATTCGTAACATGACGGGCATCGTGGTGGAGTGGTTTATGTAATGGACTGCCGATCACGAGGTCGTGGGTTCGATTCCCGCTTGGGACAATCATTTGTGTGATATCCATAAATGTCATACAAATGTTTGTACTGAGTCTGAGTGTTTTCTATGTATTATAAGTATGTATTTACAAAAGAAAAGTAGTATATGTAGTTTATCCATATCTGGTACCCTACCCATAATACAAGCATAGAAATATAGCTTACTTTGGGACCAGAGGACGTTGTGTGAAATGTCCTGAATATTTAAAAAAAAAAAAACACTATGTTACCTGAAAGATTATTGTACCAGTTACAATAATATACAAATAAATATATCTATGATTTTTTATTTTATCAATTTCTTATTACCATTATACACAACCTGATTTAATACCTACATTAATGACAGATGTATAAATTAAATCTAAATTCCACTAGTATGCTTACACCTATTTGTTTTTTCCAGATGATACAAACTGCATACTTTGCACTGGCATTCCTCAATGATCTTACTGGCACAAATGAACCATCACCTTCTCACAAACCATTGATAAGAAGAGTTAAAGATACAGTATTTAGTGCTTTAGCATTTCCTCTAGCTGTGTTTGTGTCTGTTACATTTTGGGGTATTTATGCAGTGGATAGAGAATTGATCTTACCTAGAAGCATAGATCCATATTTCCCAATGTGGTTGAACCATGTAATGCATACTAGTATACTTGTATTCATTCTGATTGATCTTCTCACTTCATTCAGAATGTACCCCACTAAAAAGCTTGGCCTATCTATCCTAACATTGTTCATGTTATGTTATTTAGTTTGGATCCATATTATTTATTTCAATACTGGTTTTTGGGTGTATCCCGTATTAAATGTTCTCAACTGGCCTGTAAGAGTATTCTTCTATATATTTTGCTTAGCTTTAACTTATTTTGCTTACAATGTAGGTGAAAAAGTTAATAAAATTGTTTGGTCAAGAGAAGTAGAAAAGACTGTGCGATCTGGAAAGAAAAAGGCTAAATAATGGCATAATGTTATATGTACTTGCCTAGCTTTAGCCTCGCTTCCATTTTGGGGATTAAATATTAAATTGTTAATATATTCATATAAATAATTTAAGAATTAGGCTATTAACAAGGCTTAGATAGTTAATAAGTAGTATGAAAAAAGTTAATTTAAGTAGTAAATTGATGAAAGTCATATTTAAGATTATGATGTCATAGATTGCTAGATTGAACTAGATTTAATATATAGATATTTATTTCTTTATAGAATTATGCCAGTGATATAAAATAACCCCAGTAAACATGTGTTCTTTAAACTAAATATCGTTGTTCTGCAATAGATATTTATAAATGTTTAATCTCATTGTTAAAAATACAAAAAATATTTTAACTATCTCTATTTTATACAAATTAACTGTACACATGCTAACTTTTTGTTCAATGTAGTATTTCTTTTTTTTTCTAATTTCTTTTTTGTGACTGATTTTGTAAGGTTGCACAAAAGCAGCAAAAACATAAGATTTTTTTTCAGAATAGCATTTTGATAAAAAAACTTACTTTTATTCAAATGTGCTGTTGTTATAACAGTAACATAATATATAAATTTTATTATAAATATATTTACAATAATAATTATTTCATCAGAAAAGTATGTTTTCATAAATAGTTGTACTATTATGAAATTATTTTTATTCAATTTATTTGTACTACATCATAAAAGTACTGATTATCCGTATCATGTTGATTATAGATAGCTTGTACTAATTAAAAAGTTCACAGTACTTATAAATAAAAACATCATCATGACAAGCAATTTTTTAAATTATTGTTTGAACAATAGACTTGCTGTAGCTGCTATTATCTTGATTGTTGTAATTATACTTAAAGCATTAATACAACAAGAGTTGGTGTAGTCAGGCGACTCGCAATAAAAAAAGTACGAGACCAATGCTCATACTTATTGTGTACAGACACTGTCGTCTCTTAAGGAACGCGAGGCGATTTTGGGCGGGGCGTAGTGAACAATGAAATCACGTTGTAGTGTTTGTTTACGTTACCTCGGCCCTTCCGCCGACCTGACAGTATAATTGACAAAAATTTGTGTATCAACTCTTGTAAGTTTAATACTTTAAGTAAATATAAGTACTTATCAAATTATAATAAATAATAGCCTTGATAGTGAGCGGATGTTGGTTGTGATTCAACTCAGCAATAAATTATTATAGTAAGTCAATGTCTATTGATAGCTTCAAAATTTTACTGTGAGATAATGAAATAATCATTAAAATTTATTATGCTTGCTAGATAACCTCTTGAGTATATTGGTAAATAAACATTTATTGATATTGCTCTCAAATCGTGACTCTTAAATTTAAGAGAAATTTAAAGATTCATTCAAACAAACTTAGCTGTGTCCTTGAATTTTTTATATAGAACATTGTAGGGCTAACATAAAATAGAGGCGTGGTCTGACGTTTCTGGTCGTTAAAACACTACAAACCACGCCCATATTTTATGTTAGCCCACGTGTATAAAAACCGGCACAGAACTATTGGAATTAAACCCTATTATTTTAGATAGTATATAATTATAGATTTATCTACACATTGCTATTATTTTTATTTAAAAAAAATAACTTTAATGATTATTTTTATATTATTTACGGTAACTGTCAACTTTTAAACCACCTTTTAAATAAAACCTGTTATTAGCCATATCCTATTTACTGTAAAATACATATCTGTTGTTTAAAATAACATTCCACAAATATATTCTGCACTTAGTCATTTATAAATGGAGACATTCCAAAGAATAAAGTGACTTACTTCAATTCTTCATAGAATAAAAATACGTAAATTTATTCTAGTCTAGATATTTATAATAGTATTCATGTTGTTTTATATACAAAACGAACTTATAACATGTCCGAAATAATTTTCAATCTTAATATTTTCTAACACTTGCGCGACTCATTCGTTTAATTAAAACTACTTTTTACGGATTTAGACGCGTATATTTATTTTAAATTTTGGCCCGACGTTTCGGAGACTGCGGTCACCATGGTCTAGTAGAAGACTGGTAGAAGACACATGACAGTGGTACAGCTCAGTCTCACCCGTGGCCATGGTGACTGCAAAGTCTCCGAAACGTCGGGCCAAAATTTAAAACAAATATACGCGTCTAAATCCGTAAAAAGTAGTTTTATTTAAATGTTCAATCTTGTCATTTGGGCAAATTTTCGGCATTTTGGGGGAAGAAACGTATGTTTACCTCTAAAACACCCGCGCTGACTACGCCCCCCATGCCTTTACTACCGTGGTCGGACTTTCCCCAATAACTAAGCCACGGATTCACCAGATAGTGGATATGCGTTAATCTTGACGACAAGTACTCTGTGCTGTGTATATGTGACAATCATAGAACGTACTTCACGCACACATAGTTAAGTGGCTGGCTGATTGATGTAACCATACACACTTTATCTGGTAAATCTGTAGACTAATATAATGAAATGTAGCAGTAAAATAAGCCGTTTGTATCTAAAATTAGCAAAGTACTAGTAGGTATCTTCACTAAGATGACTAGAGTTTCTTCAAGGTTATAAATATTAGTGATAAAGTCGCAAATTAAGAACAAAGTCCAAACCACTTTTTAACATACACTGCTTAATTTAATATGGCCTGGTTAGCGACAGATAATTTTATTTCATAGGTATTTAACTTTAAAATGCTTTGTGGAAGAAATCTGTAATCTACTTAGATGGATCTAGCTTGCAAGTCAGGAGATCCTGTAGTCGTTTTGTCTAGTCATGACAATTCCAAAAATATTTAAATTCCAAATTCTTTAAGAAATAATTATTCTGTCTAGAAAAAGGGAAACGTAAGCCTACATGCATAGGTAGTTAGAAGAAAGATTAGACGTTGAATGTAGTGGATATACCTATTACTGTTTTCTTGTTAAGGAAAAAAGTCTCCGCTAGATAAGTTTTTATAGAATATTAAATCTATAGATGTGTATTGCATGTAATCAACGATACCCCGTCAATTTAAATAAATACAGACGGATACATTGAAGTATTTTGTTCACCATAGAGGAAGTGAAAATTCCTATTTGATCATTGTGTATAACATGCAATCTACAAAATGTTACTTACGTCGTTGCTGCAAATACGATGGTATTCAAAGAGTGCGTGCCTATTTTGCCTAAACGCATTAATTAACAAAGTGTTCAAATTATGATCTAAACATATGTATGAATTTTTATCGCCTTTGATCACTATCTGTAATGTTTAAAAAGCAATAAATTTTATAATAAATAAGATTGTTTCATGTTTGCTATTTTATTTTTTCCTTTGCCGTTAGACTAAAGCAATTCTGATGGACCTTCTTATTACATCTTATTATAAAACAAAGTCGCTATTATGTCCCTATGTGAGCTTATATCTTCAGAACTACGTAACGGATTTTAATGCGGTTTTTTTTAATAAGTAGAGTGGTTCACGAAGATGGCTTTTTTGCACAAGTTGTTGAAATTTTTTTGTTTCCTGAATTCCACACGTACGAAGTTGCAGGCAACTGCTAGTTGTATTCGACACACATTCTAAGAAGGAAATAAAAAACTAAGATAAGCCTCAATCGCCTTTATTCAAATATACACCTTAAGTACATAACAAAATACTCGTCAAAATTACATGCAGTAAAATAAAATACATAAAACAATATAATAATATTATCACTTAACTGGACTAGACTTTTTTTAAATTACTTACGCGTAAATTTTAAGAGCCTGACAAACATCCACGGTACATCCGTGCAAAAAGCAATAACGTGCAGGCTCTAAGACATTAATATCTGTCTTTGACAAAGCTATTTACGAAATTTGTCTTATTTGAATAAAATAATATAAAAATATAGTTTTATAACTTAATTGTATAAATATAATAATTTTTTGTCAGAAAATATAATTAAAACAGCTGATAAATGATTTTTTTTGCATTAAGTATTAGAATGAGATTAAATAAGTAGTTATATTAAATTAAGTATAAGCATTTAACACAAAAGCAAAAATGTAAAATAAATTATACAGATATAAATTTCTATAAAATATGGTAGACATAAAAAAAATCTAAATACTGAAAGCTTACATTTATTTACACACAAATACAGAATAATCGATATTAAATAAGGTACCACCTTTAACAACACATTAAATACGTAAAAATGAATTTAACTACAAAACGAGGTGTTAAAAATATCTTGTACGTTCTTTAGTTATATTTAAATATGTATCTTTAATATTTTTTATTTTGTGCTTAGAACGTGTTGTTTCAACTGAAATTCGCCTCAAATTATAAACAAAACTAGCAACACTATTTGCAAATTCAGTAAGTAAAAAACCTAATACTTAATAATATATTTTATACTTAATGTTATACGTTACCTACACACTATGTAGTTAATTGTAGGCATATTTAAGATAATCTACATAGTTCAAAAACTAAAAAACACGCTTGAAAATCCTGAATATTATATATTTTTAGTTATTCTCAATCGATAATTAATATGTGTGCAAAATTTCAGATCGATCGGACTACTGTAAGTGGGTGAAAATCAATTTTAAAGATACATAGATTAATACATTGATAGGTATGTTTCGAACTAACATAAGCGTGTTAAAGAGAAAAGAAAAATGTTTTCTTTATTTTTTAACTATACCTACAACTTTTAACTATTTACAACATGTACTGGGAAATTGAAGTGACGTTTACTTTAAAACGTACGAAGTACTTTGGCTATTATAGGCAGGTACACACACCACAGATTTTCCAGATAGCGTTTCTATGGCTAAACCACTCACTTGAAGCCACATAAATAACTGTGTGCGTGAAATATGTATGTATATCTATAAGTGACTGATACAGGCTATACGTATGTAACATTATTAGCCTATACAGTACGATTTAGCCTGCTTTAGCTAAATTTACGTGTCTTCAAGATTGATCGCATACCCAATATCGAGGAAATGGCAGAGCAAATTAATAGAGATAGAGCAAAATTTTAAAACTGGAAGGCTTTCGGCGCCCTCCTCAGGCTGGCCTTTCCATGGCCCCTGGCCCTAGAGTAAATACGCCTTTGGGGTATGGTATGTGTATGCGAGGTAAATCTGTGGTACATATATTAGCATAGTCACGGGAGAAGGTTTAGAAGTATAAACATCCCCTTTAAATGTGAAAATTTCTTACACTAGTCAATATATATTAAAATTTATTAGAAAGGTACCATTGTCACTACTCTATATATTTTCAAGAATTTATAAACATTTTTGTAGTAATACACTCATCATCATAGGCACGTGTTCGGATGTTAACGATATAATACCTAATAACTTAAAGTATTAATTCAACCAGAGCTTCGAGAAAAATACTCTCTCATTGGTGAGGTGCCGAGGTAACGCCCACGAATAAAATTACGTTATAGAACGTAATGTTACTGGTCAATATGCACGCTCCGCCCAAAAACGCCTCACGCACACTAAAGTACGACAGTGTCCGTACATAATGAGTATGAGCATTGTGCTCACCAATTTTCCAGCGGAGGTCGCCTCCTCAGCTCCTATTGGTTTAATGCTCTAAGTCGAATAACAATAGACTAATATAACGAATATTATTAGACGATTACCTATTATCATACACCCTCAAAATTTTGTCCAACATTTTAACCACTTATTTCTAAGTAACTCATACTAAAATGGCTGTTTTTATCTATGTATTGCTAAAATCCACAAATATCCTGTATCTTAATTCTCCAAGGAAAGTTGTGTATTCTTAGTCACGAGCAACAACTGGGGGGTTAAGTCTGCTAATACAATGTTGTCACAATGATCAGTCACTGACTGACGACATTATGGCACCATAATGGCGTCATTTGTGACAAAAAATCAAGTTTGGTGTCATAATGACGCCATAATGGCGAAATTTTATCAAGTTTGGTATCTACTATTAATTTTTTGTCAAAATGGCGCCATAATGGCGTCAGTGGCTGATCATTATGACATCGTAAATATTGTAATAGCAGAATTGGCCCCCTGGTATGTATCTATTTATTGTAATACAAAACAGCTCATTTACACAAGCATATCACTACTATACGACTTGCTACAAAGTCGCTATTTACATACATACATATTACAGTTTAGTTTATATCCTTAGTAAATATTTAAATATATTTATTTTATTCATGATCTCGCCTATAAAACCGATTGTTGAATTTAAACTGATCTATTTATGAGAATATTTGAAAAAGAAAATGTTAGAACACAGCTATATTAAGACGGGTTCACACTTTTCTGACGTGCCGTGACATGTTGCATAAAAAAGGCGTCATTTTCATACATTTATTCATCACAACACCTCACAGTGCGTCAGGGAAATAACTAAATGTAGTAAACATTTTCCATCTGATGCTACATGTCAGATGACGTCAGACTAATATGAACACGGCTTTAGAATTTGATGTCACCATAATACTGAAAGCTCGTGATATCTATTTTCTATGTCTGTATTTTTATCTATTAGTCTATATGTATCTATTGAAATATAATCACAATATCTTAAAAATTCTTTTATTTCTTTATACCTAAATTAAATTGACTGATTGGTTCAATAATCTTTACTAACAAAAACATAGCTTAATTTGTTTTTATTACTGCAAATATAAAATTAATTTCAATGCTACTAAAACATTTCTATCATTATTAATGTTCAAATCGGTTAACTCACTTCAGTATTATAATCAACATTTTTGTACTAAAATAATGTACTTATATGTACGTAACTCGAACCCCTTATTTACAGTTCCCATATTGGCCTTTCTTACAAGCGATTTAGTAAGAAAGGAACAGCTTTGTTTATTCACTAATAAAATATTTGAGAAATTATATTATTTACAGTTATGTGTATTTTAACACAACACATCTTTTATGTAGCACAAAATGTGAAATACAACCAATTTACAAATAAACTTATTATAACTTCGGGATAAAATCAAAAAATGATAGTCAAGAATTAAACCGAGTATTCAGAAATTGTTATAATTTAGAAAAATACTTATATTCTTGAAACATTGTTAAGAGGATACCAAAATAGCTTCGTGCATTTTTCTACGTACGAAGTTTTCATTGTTTCTTTAGATTGAATGGCTAGAGCTCTAATTTTTAAGTATATGGTTTTTTAATATATGATCTAGGATCGCATAAACTCAGAAACGCGATTGAAAAAAGTTTTCTCGATAGAAAATCTTAGCGAAACAACCTCTCACATCTTTTATTTTTTTCATTTGTCGGTCTATTATCGCGTATTAACTAATGAAATAACTTCAAAAACATAAGTTACTATTATATATAGAAACACGTAAATCAGAATTAAAATATATTTAGTAGATTTTGAGTAAACAAAAAAAAATATCCCTAATTCTTTATTTTCTATACCTACTAGTTGTGTTAATATGTACATGTCGACGATAATATTGATGTAGGCCCTTAAAAACATTATCTGACGGCGTAGTTTCTTTGAATGATAATCGACGACTCAGTCTGTTGAAACATCATCATCACCTGAAATACTCGGTTTTGGAAACGCTAATTTAGTGCTCAGTCTCCTGAAACATTGACTCAGTGCTCAGCTTTTTGAAACGCTAACTGAATACTCAGTTTGTTGAAATCCTAACTCGATTATCCTTAAGCGTAGCGTTAGAGAATGTATATGGAGTCTCAATTGTACAATATTATCTAATATACATATATTTACCCAATGTTGTTTGTATACGTATGCAGCTGAGGCGCAACGCAATAAGCTACGTTTTCACTTTACGTGAACTCTTATGATGTCCGTTTTTCTTCCAACTGTTGCCTATAGACGCTTCACCGTTAAGACGAGGTGTAAAAGATGTCGTCTTGCTTTTAGTTTCGAATAATACATCCGAATCTGTATCAGTTTCAGATAAGTCTTTACTTGTGACTGAAAAAATAAAATACAAAATATTTTAACAAATCAATATAGTTGCTTATAAATCTATATTAATATTATAAAGCTGGAGAGTTGGATTAAGAATACAAGTGTCACCACCCCATCTCCACCCAAGGGTGCTGTAAAAGTCCGCTAAGGGATATTGCACACAGATAACCCGAAAATAAGCCCTGTGCCAATACACCTGGTCAGCGCGGCACAGTAGACCATAATCCCTCCCAAAGTGGAGGAGGCCCGTGCCCAACAGTGAGACGTAAATGGGCTGGAGAGAGAGAGATAAAAGAAAGCTAAAACTGTAATCTACTCACAAGGTTTCTCTTCATGGTCTCCTAAGGGCAGCAGACGGTATTTAGGTCTAGTGCGCGGCTTGCGTGGAGTACACGCTCGTCTAATACCTCTCGCACATAGATAACAACACGCACATAAAGCACATAGTACTGCCACGCCTCCTAGACTTGCGTATACTACCGACCAGTCTATGAACAATACATACACAATAAATTAAAAAAAAAAAAAACCGCATAGAATGAGTAATTCTATTATTTTCTTGTATAAAATTAAGTATTATGGCGTTACTAAAGTCATTTATTAATTTTGCAATTGACATGCTATGCTTTTACTTAATAAATTAAATTATGGTGGAAAAAGTAAATACCGCAAGCGGGACTTGAACCCACGACCTCGGAATACCGTTCCGTAGCTCTGCCAACTGAGCTTATTGCGGTCGTGCTTTCAGTAATCAAATTAGGCGTTGTACGTAAAAATACGATACATATAAACTCAATCGAGTCACGATTATGGTGGCCTAATTTTTCCACCATAATTTAATTTATTATGGCGTTTTTACCAATCGACCGATGATGATGGTACAGAGATAAAAACTGGCCAAGTACGAATTGGACTCGTACACGAAGGGTTCATTCATCATTTCTAAGTATATGACGTCATAAGGTCCAGATTTTGGTTATACTACCTTAGTATGTTTAAAGTAAAACGAAAATATATACATTACACAAATAACTGTCCTGATTTGCGACTAAATAAGTCTACTTAGATCTAAAATGAAATTAGGAACACACAGTTGTTTCACCGACCTCAAACAACGGTGTAGAGGCAAGAGAATGATGATGATGCATGAAATAACAGTTAAAACTATAACTTACTACAATCAGGTATAGCATCAGGATCAAGTTGTGAGAACAGACTCTGCATCCAGAAGGCATCACATCGACAAGTGCGAGTCGCGTGATCACATATACCACGTCCTGAACAAGTGCTGAGACAACGAAGTGAACGAACACGACCTGTACCCCAAGCATCCCATGCACCGGAGACGCCACGACTCAGAGATAACGCGCGGAGACCTTCTACTGCTTTATTCTGTGGAAAACATTACATGATAAATAAATGACGAAGCCTCGTGGTTGAGTGGTTTATGTAGCGCATTGCCGATCAAGAGGTTGCGGGTTCGATTCCCGCTCGGGACAATCATTTGTGTGGTTTTTCTAATTGTTATACAAATGTTTGTACTGCGTCTGGGTGTTTCTATGTATTATAAGTATGTATTTACAAAAGAAAAGTAGTATAATAATATGTATTCTATCCATATTCTGGTACCCATAACACAAGCATAATAAGCTTAGCTTGGGACCAGAGGACGTTGTGTGTAATGTCCATGAATATTATATGTATAAAAAAAATGTAACTTGACCAATTATTTCAAACTAAAAAAAGTTATATTCTCAACGATTCATTGTTTGTGTCTAGATTACAGACATTCCGTATGTTGACGGATGAGGTAGACAAGTGTTACCACCCCTTTTCTTACCAAAGGGTCTGTAAGAGCCAGCTAAGGGACAATATAAGCAGTTAACATCAGTTGTGTGAAACGGAAAACTCTAAACTAAATGCTATGCCAACACGCCTGCTTCCCGAGTCCGGTAAATGAATTGTGTCACAATGGTAGCTCAATGACACATTATAACCTCAAAAAATTTACAATAGACTACCAAACTTGTTAAAATACGCCACTAAGCAATCAGTTAAATGCAAACAAAACATTGATTGCTTAGTGGCGTATTTTATCAAGTTTGGTAGTCTATTGTTAATTTTTTGAGGTTATAATGTGTCATTGAGCTACCATTGTGACACAATTCATTTACCGGACTCGGGGCCCTGGTCAGTCTTTGTCTTTAATTGTACTTATTGTTTACTGTTAATTTGTATATGTTGAATAAATAAAAAAAGGCCCGTGGACAATGGGGAATATTCCAGGCACTTTGAATTATCCTAAACTAAGAAATTCGTCATATTGGACTTAGTTGGTGTTTAAAATTTCGAAACCTCCCGGCCACCCTCATGACATTACAACTCTCCCCTCTAGGTATGAAATAACTCTATTATGTATGATATTTATAATAGAAACTTAACACTCACCTCCTCGGACAACAAGAAAATTAACTGCGTATTACCGGAATCAACTTCACCACGTACTGACGTCACATTTACTTTGATATCATCTTTTAAAAGTAAAGTCATCTTTTGTACTAAAGAATCTAATTGACTTTGTGTAAAAGTCGCTATAGGAATGTTAAGGGTCAGTTCCATCAAGTTCATTTCTAATGGGTCAGGTTTGACCTGAACACTAACAGTGTCACGATCTGATTCGCCTTGATCATCAGTCACTGTTAATTCAAATACGTATCTACCCGCTTCTATGTTGGTTATCTGTAAAATGTTTATAGATTTAATAGAAAAACTCATTAGTTCAATATATTTATCACTTTTAATAGATATAAGCTAGCTGTACATCTGATGACGGATTGATAAGAACTAGCGAAAGGAGTACAAGAAAAAAAATCCTCTATGAAAGATGGAAAACTCCAAACTAAATTCTATGCTAACACGTCTGGTCAGCGTGGCATAGTAGACCCTACCGATGTGGGAGAGGTACGCTAGGAAGAAGAACGTAAACGAAGAAGAATATACATAAAATGGTTTTACTATGACTAACCTGCCATTTTATTCCAAATATGAGAATTAAAAAAAAATACGGATTTGTATATGGTTACATTAATCAATGAAATTATGGTGGAAAAGTAATCACCGCAAGCGGGACTTGAACCCACGACCTCGGAATGCCGTTCAGTCGCTTTACCTACTGAGCTATTGCGGCCGTGCTAACAGTAACCAATTTCTCCACTACACTGTTACTCGAATGAGTCTACATCGCATTTTAATGTACAATGGTATGGTAACATGTTAAGAGGATACCAAAATAGCTTTGTGCATTTTTCTACGTACGAAGTTTTTATTTTTTCTTTAGATTGAATGGCTAGAGCTCTAATTTTTAAGCATATGTTTTTTCAATATATAATCTAGGATCGCATAAACTCAGAAACGCTAACGTAAATTGAAAAAAGTTTTCTCGATAGAAAATCTTAGCGAAACAACCTCACTCATTTTTTATTTTTTTCATTTGTCGGTCTATCATCGCGTATTAACTAATGAAATAACTTTAAAAACATAAGTAACTATTATATATAGAAACACGTAAACCGGAATTAAAATATATTTAGTAGATTTTGAGTAAACAAAAAAAGTATCCCTAATTCTTCATTTTCTATACCTACTAACTGTGTTAATATATACATGTCGACGATAATATTGATGTAGGCCCTTAAGTATTGCATAGATGAAATAATGAATTATTTACTAACCATAAGCACTGATGTTTTATCAGAATTCAGTATCACTGTCCCAGCAGCTAATCCGGACCCAGATCTCGTCCATTTCCACGACACAATACGGAAGTCATCATGAGATTTAGATCCATTTAAAATAAGAACCGGTACTGGTAGATTCAATATTTGATCCCCACCCGCATCCGCTTTAGGTGGGCTGTTTTTATCTGTGCATAGATGAAGATACTTGTTTTATAAAAAAAATAAAACATACTGACCAATTTCAATACTTAAAACTTTTTGTATAAATTTAAATAAAAATAACAAGAGTTTTGTTAGTATCTTCTATATTCAAATTCAAAACTTACTATTAAGGCTATCACAGACCGAATGCGTGTACAGCACGTATACGTACTTTGAGCGTATACGTAGCGGTAACATTGTGAATGTATAATAAGCTATTAACAAATAGGGCTTATCACATTAATTGTACGCATTCAGCTTCTAAGACGGCCTTTAAAGTTTGCTATGTAAAAAATAATCACCATTTATGACCAAAGTAACCTCTCAAATAAAAGATGTAACATTGGCATTCTTGATATATGTTTGTGTGATCTGACTTAGATTTACATGAAAATTATTACTGTAGAAAAACGAACCCCACCCTAGTAAAGATCGGTACAATAAATAAATAGGTGTGCAACAAATTAAATATAAAATGAAGAGTAAAATAAATACATAATAGAACTTTATCCATGCCGTATATAAAAGAGTTTCTGGAACCTTTAGGTTACATGTACAATCATGCACTAGTATCATACATGTTAATGACAATTTCCGATTTAATCACTGTCAAAAGCACGCAATGTTGGTGAGAATTATTATAGTACGATAAAACTGTAATTTCAAATGTCTAATACAGTTTAATCAGTAGGTTTCTACTATTGTCTGCAGCAGGTTATATGGCAGTGATTAACTCGGTCATGGTTATATTAGTAACCATTATAAATACACTTACTTTGAGTAACTGTGATGGTGACATTATCAGATGCTGAATTGCCATTATCATCCAGAACAGTTAATGAGAAAACATATTGTCCCTTAGTAAGTGCCGTTGCATTGGCAATGGACTCGTTAAAATTGACAATGTTAGAATTAGTAGGACCGGACAAACAACGCCAAGTGTACGCAACTATTCTGTGATCATCGTGCGATGCTGAACCGTTCAGGATGGTCCATGTTTGTGGTAGTGATATAAACTGGAATTATATTACATTACATGCTACTAAATATTAATTGTTAATATGTTATGACACACATTAAGGTTATAAGTATTTACAACAATGTTCCTTCTTGTTAGATAATAAAGACCAGCACAGATTAGGTGCGTGTGTAGCACGTATGCGTGCACGTAACCATGACTGTATGCGTGCTACTGACGGAATGTATAAATAAATACTGAATGAATGAATGAAATGAAAAATTATTTAATCAAGTAGACATAATTTTGTTGAGAAAATTATGTGCTTATGACAGGTATTTTTTTTTTTTCCTTTTTTTATTCTTACCTCCTACTTACACATAATGTCCTCTAGTTACGAACAAATTCTAATAACTGCGTGATACACCAAGACGCAGTACAAATATATACGTCACAATTGTCTTAAGTGAGGTTTGAACCTACGAACTCGAACAGACGCGGGATATTACATGCTACGAAGCCTGTCTTGAAAGATTAAGGTATACCTCATGTCGCGCAACCAGTTTGACATAATCCTTCAACACTTATACATTACGCATACGTGTATATACAATACGCACTGCACACGCAGCCAGTCTGGGCCAGACTTAAACCTGGTTGTCCACAATTTATGAGCCAGAACTTACAAATAACGCATGTTCGTTGTTTTTAGTAATATCTAGCTCATCAAATTGAAAACTGTGAATATTATATTTACATTCACTTAAAATGTTATTATTTACACCGTACCTATATTGCAAAATAATAATACAGATAACACTGCATGCATGCAATTTCCTAACTGTACTTTACATAGTACATGCAAACATTTTTAAACTGCACCACAATATCGTACTATGTATATGTTTATAGGACAAAAATAATTTTGTCTTTATATATAATGGACTGGGAAGTTTACAAAAAAGATTGGATATACGTATTTACAAAGATCTAATTTCTTTAAAATAAATCCCTGATGATGCAATTTGGTTTGAATTTGACCACTATATAACTAAACTTTTAAATAAATTATACAGTTCAGATATCCTTACCTCATCTATACCGGCGTCTGCAACGGGAGGCGTGTTTGTAGGCGGCTTAACAAAAACATGTACATCTGCCGTCGAAGATTGACCGGAAGAATCCGTCACTTTTAATACGAACGTGTAGACACCTTCTGATAGGTTTGATAGCTGCAATTATTACAACAATACTTACATATGATTGTCTGTCACGAAACCGTTGTAATGCAGAAATATGAACGTTTTCTCTATTTTTTTTTAATCTCTTTTTTTCTCCCGCTATTGGGCATGGGCCTCTTCTACTTTAGGGTATCTGGTCTGTTTATGCTATGATGACCTGAATTGTTGGAATAGGGTTTAGTTTTGAGTAGTCCCTTCTCTCGCAGATATTTTGTGCTTGTGGTGTCCCATAACAAGGATGACGACATTTATCTTATTACTTTAAACGAGCAATTCTTGTATATGTATATATTTTTGGGATCTCAGAAACGGCGTCAACGATTTTCTTGAAATTTGGTATGCAGAGAGTTTTGAGGACGATAAAACGATCTAGCTAGATTTCATATTCAGAAAAATTTCTGTTTGTCGGTGTTTTTGTGCATTGAAAAATTGCATTACCCTGCCCTCTTAACCACTTGGTCACGGTAATCTGACAGCGGGCGGAGAAATTCTATAACACTTTTTGTAGACTGTTTGGATTTTTTGGTAAAGGTAAAATGGGACCCGATTACTGAGACAGTCCTTATGAATAATTTCCAAAAAGTCTATCCCGAGTTCAGCTCGGTCAACAAGATATCTTTCTTAAACCGTCACCATACGGCCAATCTTTCTTAGGGTAATAATTTAGTACCTATAATTTTGTAATTCTGCCTACATAAATTAATTCGTGCCTAGCAATTTCTTGTTGTTAGCTTCATAATTGGGTGGCTAGTTTTCTGAAACATACACACCTTTTTCTCAAAGGGATTGGCGGAAATCCTTTCTTAAGAGCAATATTTTCGTAAAAGAAAAATTAAGAAACCGGGTCATGAAAATTAACTTGCGTCTTTTGGCATATCAGCCATTTGGTTTAGCAACTTAAATTTAATTGTATACCTATCTATATGATTGTAGTAAGCTGTCAAAACCCTACATAATATTTTAAATATAAATAAAGTAAAGCTAAATATTGACAAATACGGGTCGTACGATAAGCGTTGTGATATCGTTAGTAATAGGAAACATTGTTTCACAATTCGCCATATTGATAACACAAGATAAGGCAAGGATATGATTATAAGCTGCGGTTTTCCATAAAATGATATCAATCAAAGTTAAATTGTTCATTAAAATGATGATATGAAAATCACAACAATATGTGTATTTTGCTTTTGTTTATTTACATTTCTTACTATCTTCTCCAGTAATAAAAATATACTTTTATTTTGAGGGGGTGAAAAAACTGAAAAACGGTGAACATCTTACGGATATCAATGATCCCCGTTTATCAGTTAGACATTATTTATCCACTATCCACGATTTAGTACAAAATGCTATTAGCTTAGTAGCTTATTAAAAGCAATTGAGGACAAAAGCTTAGATTTATCTCTATTCTCTCTTTCCAGCCCATTTACGTCCCACTGTTGGGCACGGGCCTCGTCCACTATAGGCGGGATCTGGTCTACTGTGCCACGCTGACCAGGAATATTGGCACAGGGTTTATTTTCGAGATTTCCGTCTCTCACAGAGGATGTTATCTGTGTGCAATATCCCTTAGCTGACTTTTACAGCACCCTTGGAAGGAGATGGGGTGGTGACACTTATATTCTTAATCCGTCACCACACGGAGATTATCTCTATTAAGTAGTGTAAATTTCGGAAAGACAAAATATTGAAAACTGGCGCTAGCTATTTGGTATCTTGGGCTCTTTCTGCAGCCCGTTAACGTCCCACTGTTGGGAACGGACTTCCTCTACTTTGGGAAGGTATTTGGTCTGCCACGCTTACCAGGCGTGTTGGCATAGGGTTTAGTTTCGAGTTTTACGTCTCTCATAAAAGATACTATCTGCCTAAATTATCTTTTAGCTATCACTAAGAGCACCCTGGAGGAAGAAAAGAGGAAGAAAAAAAAGAGTTGGTGACACCTGTATTCCATCATCACGCAGATAATCTTGAGCTAGAAACAATTTTTAAGCAGTTTTTACTCACTTGTAAATATGGAGAATGTGTGTTTTGCATATCAACGGCTTTATTCTCATCTTCGGCAGATTTCGTCCATTCCCATGAAGTAATTTCATGATCGTCAGTGGAAAGACTTCCGTTTAATGTTAGATTATTTTTAGGTAGATAAATAATAACATCCTGACCTGTAAATTAATTTTTATTTGTTTATCACAAAAAAGAATATGATTTATTATAAGAGACCCCAGGCTGAGTCAGATTAGGAGTAGTAAACCCTATGCCAACACGCCTGGTAATCGCGGCATAGCAGACCAAATACCCTCCCAATTGGAGGAGGCCCGGGCCTAACAGTGGGAGGTTAATCGTTTGGAGGGGTGAGGAAGAGATAAAGGCTTGCTCAGAACAGAAATAATAAATTCCAAAAAAATAACAAAACAATACCTGCATTAGCTTCTGGCGGGTAATCCGTATGATTCAACACAGTAATGTTCGCTGTGGTAGAATTCTTCACATGATCTGAATCTTCTACAGTCAACTTAAATGTATAGTTACCAGCCTGTTTGAGATCATTGAGTACTAAAGTAGGACCGTCTTGTAATGGAGGTTGGTAGCCTATTGGACCTACTGTTAAGTCCCAATGCCACGATATTATCGCATCGTCATCCTATTGAAAAAAATTACTAGAATCATTTACTAGTTGTTATGAATGGTATATCCTAGTCTTAGATAAATGAAATATTTTAAAGGTTCTACTCAATCATTAAAACCAAGTATGTAGTTTCTTTTTAGCATGACTAACTTATTCCCGCGGTTTCACCCAACTTTATTTATAGTTACTGCAGCGCTCCTTTTCATTTAGTGTGATCATACAAAAGCTATGTGTTTTTTTATCTAAAGCCATATGCCAGTAGTTTTATTGAAATATATCCAGTAGTTTTTTGCGTGAAAGAGGAATAAAAGTCAAGTACGAGTTGGACTTGCACGCAAAGGTTTCCATACCATTATAAACATAACGTATTCGTCGTCGACCCCAAAATAACGGTATAAGGGCATGAGAATGATGATTATCAGTATTTGTTGTTGTAGCATCAACTGATGAACTGTGAAATTTTCAGCTCTCTAGCTGTTACCGTTCCAGAGATACAGCCTGGTGACAGACTGACGGACCGACAGCGAAGTTTCAGTAATAGGATCCCGCTTTACATTTGGGTACGGAGCCCAAAAAATATCCTTACATACATCCATCCATTCATACATTCACACAATCATAATTATAATCTTTTTAAATAAAAATTTGGTGTCACGTTGTTTGTACGTGATGGACTCCTAAGCTACTGAACCGATTTTAAATTTGATTTGCACACCGTGTACAATTCGACCCAACTTGAAAGATAGAATAGCTTACATTTCAATTTATAGTCGCAATATTTTCTTATTGCAAATTATTTGTCTACCCCTGACATTTGTATTTTGCCATACAAATATTTGCCGGGTCAGCTAGTTTAATATAATAATAGAATTTACAAAATACAAATGTAATACTTACTTTACTAGCACTGCCATCAAGCACAGCAACAGTATTAGGCAGTTTTACAGTCTGTGTTTGTGGTGTTATAACAACTTGAGGTGGTGTATTAATTCTTTGAGGTGGCAACACTGTTACATTAGCGAAACCCTCGCCATAAGAGTTGGTACCATTAACTGTCACTTTAAAACGATACTGACCTTCTGTTAGATCCGTCAATGTTACCTTTGCACCGTTTTGATTCATATTACCTATAAATAAATTAAAAAAATTGTGGGTAGGATAAAAAAATTGCCAATATTTTGAAATATAAATATTGAACATCGAAATGATTTTTCTGTCGAAGCCATTTCGGCGTTATTTAGTAATAAACAGCGCAACACAAGAATGATACGTAATGGATAGGCGACCTTTTTAAAAAAAAACTCTTTTAATAAAAAAAGCCAGTGAACATAAATTAACGCGTTCAATGCTGAATAATTTGCGAATTTATAGCCAATGCTAAAAAAAGAGTCATTCGCCCAGTGCTGAGAACGCGTATGTGCGTTCAAAAAATTTTTCGCGTAGTGCTAAGAACGCTTATATGCGTTCATAGAAAACTCGCGTAGTGCGGCTGGACGCTATAGCGCGTTGTCTTTTACCTTCCCGCAGTGCGGCCGACGCTTATGTGCGTTCGGTAACTTTCGAGTTTTATGACTGTCATATAACAATTACGGGTCATATAAATGTGTTGGATGGATAAAGGTGCTTCCACACTAGTGTTTATTTGTAAGAGATTTTGTGAAGTTTACGCCTTAATATATCTTCGTTCGGTTTTGTTAAAATAGTAAGTTATACCTTAATAAAACAGTAATAGTAAAGGTACCTTCTCCCGAAAGCCCTTTTATTCTTAATTTTTTTTAATTTACGACTTTTCGCCCGCCTCGTAATAGACTCGCTCTTTTAACTAAACTAATAGGTAGTTTTAGTCTATTTATAAATGGATAAATAGACTAAAACTACCTATTAGTTTAGTTAAAAGAGCGAGTCATAATAAAATTATTTCACTAATCTATTGTACTAAATTAGGTTATTGTTGTCGTCGCCGCCGCCCCCCCCCCCCTGCAAGATTCGTAGCAGAAACCTGACTAGTGTGTAGTCTCCTTTACAATTCCACATTTTACGACCGCTTCGAAACAATAGACACCCAGAATACACGCTATAAACGCACAGGTGCGGCGCACCCGGTTGCCTACAGATTTTTTTTTTGTATGGACGCGTATACGCGTCGGCCCGCACTTGGTGAAGATCAGAAAAACGCGCATAAGCGTTAGCCGCACTGAACGTATTAAGACTAGTAGAAACTATTCCCCAACCTTTTTCTTTAACTTCCCTATTTTTTATTCGATTTTCATCTATTACTTAATGTTAATAAAATTATAATGATTAAATTATTTATTAATATCTTTGGATTAATATATTTTAAGGCTAATATATTTTTAATACCTATCAGAAGTCGCATTCGGCCGGTCACGCACTTCCTGCGAACTCGTAAATTGTTCTCGTACAGATTTCTGTATCGATGCTTGGGATACCTATTTTAGTACTTTACTGTAACTTAGCATCGTAAATACCACGGGGAAAAACTTGGACATTTCATGAGCAAATTTTTTATTAATAATAGATATATTTTTTTACAAAAAATTCGCTCTTAAGAAATGTTCAAATTTTGCAATGCTTTTCTATTTAGTGCATATTAAATTTGCAACTAAGTTTTCGCACAAAGGTAGGTAAACAATCAAATCTGCGCGGAAATATACCTACCTATATACCAGTACTATAAACGCTATAATTAGATCTGATTTATTACAATTTTACCTGTAAATCCACCTTTAGGCTGATCAACTAATGTCCAGCTGTAGCTGTAATGGCTGTTTGTTGCCTTCTCGTCAGGGATCACATATGCTGACAAGGTTACTTCATTCTCTGGTAATTGGACCTACAGAAATATATCGTATTAAAATCTCCTTACACTGTGTACGAGTTAAATTAATAGTCGTCAATTATGGTTGTTTAAAATAAGCTAATTTTACTAAGCTGGAGTTAATGAACATTCGTAAAATGTTGACGAACAGTAACACCGAAAACTTAAGCATACAGAATTTTACAAGCAATTTCAGTTGTTTAAACTAACAGATTTACCTGTTTTGATATTATAGATACAGTTAAAGTTTCTACGGATTTTTGCGACGATGATTCAATTTTCAAAGCATCGCTTTTCCCATCAGTATCATCATTTTTCTTCATAGAATCAACTGGTATAGTTGGACCTTTAGAAAACGGTCTAATGGTCTGGACACACGCGCCTTGTGCATTCTCTTCAGTACCAGGCACACATTTGCAAATTCCATTGCGTGTTTTCAAACTTAATGGAATGCAAGCCGAATTCATCGGGCAATCGTCGGCGCCTACTTCGCAGGGTATTTTTTCTAAGAAGTTTGATGCATCCATGATCATATCGCTATCGCTACTAGTTCTATACTTGTCATAAGATCCATCATCATCCATTGTAGGCAAGTTGTTAATGAATCGTGACAAGAATGCAGATTCATCAACATCACTGAGTAGATCGTTCCGCCGGCTGGTGTATGGTGAATATATAGATTCTTCTTCAGGTGAGAAATTGTTGTTCACTTGTCTGTAACTTGATTGGTCCAGTATATCTAACCAGTTCTCTGTAATAAATTATGGAGACTAAGCAAAGATTGTTAATGCACAATTCTTGCAGTAGGCCAGGAATAGGTGACGCGCTTGGGGCGACGCGACGATTCGTTCACGTTGGAACCAGTTTACACGGCGCGTTGCATCCCTGATACGCCAACATAGCATTATTGTTATATCATTTTCATTCTTTTCATTTTACATACAAAAAATAATAGTGTTCACATGTGTCGACGTAAGGGGATGCAACGCACTCACGACTGTAGTACAGCCCCCGAGACGAATCTGGCGGATGTCTCTGGAACGTAAGCACTCGTGTAGCTATGCGTTACACATCAACGTTGCCACGACGACGCAACACGCCGTGTGGACCTGCTCTTAGCGAACTGTTCATTAATGCGGCGCTATAGCGTTGACATGGTTCCAACGAAATTAAATTCAAATTTAGAATGGGGGTGATCTACTGATCTAATATGAACATAATTTTTTTTATAAATATTAGAACATTACATATGGACTAAGAGCCAGTGAACGGATACCTGTATGTATTTGACCAGACCTGGGGTTTTGTGCATTGAGACCCCTATATCTACCGTACATGAGATGGGGACTGAGTGAGGACATATCACACAACGTCCTCTGGTCCCAAAGTAAGCTATATTTCTATGCTTGTATTATGGGTACCAGATACGGATAGACTACATATACTACTTTTCTTTTGTAAATACATACTTATAATACATAGAAAACACCCAGACGCTGTACAAACATTTGTATGACATTTATGGATATCACACAAATGACTGTCCCAAGCGGGAATCGAACCCGCAACCTCGTGATCCATTACATAAACATTACATAAACTGCTCCACCACGAAGCCCGTCGAAATTCTTAAATATTTATTGAGGATTTGGTTCACATTATGTAGTGAGCATGTCATCCTAGTAATGATTGCAGAGGTGTATAGCTACACAAGTCTATGAACAGCATAAAGATGGTCTTACCATTAGGCAGTACAGGTTTAACTAGTATCATCGAAACATGAGCAGAATCCCATTTTCGGCCACCAGTTCTCAACAAGGGTAGACACAACTCATCACTGACACACTCCACATGAAAACATCTCGCATCATATATGAACACTATATTGCAAGACTCAGTTAAGCAACATTCCATCACACATTGCTTTAGCCCTTTTAAGCCAATCTTTTCAGTGTAGTTTCCAGCTGTTAAATTACCTACAAACAAAAAAGAACTCTTTATGATTTCTTAACTAAATAAACATATTATAGAAATCTAGATCTATGAATAAATAAACATATTATAGAAATAAATATTTATGGACATTTCACGCATCGTCTTCTGATCCCAAGCTAAGCTTATATGCTTGTGTTATACTAGAATACGGATAGATTACATATACTACTTTTCTTTTTATTATTATAAGCAGCTGCACTAGGAAGAACCTGTTTCTATGATTTTATTGAAATTATATTGCATAGTAAATCCATAGTCAAAGTTTTCTACTAATATTCTCCCTAGAGCTTCTGGAAAACTACCTACTCCATGAGAATACAAACAATGAAAAGAAAAAAAAACTAAATTTAAAAGGATTTTATTAACTATTTTTAAGATATAGCTCAATTTCATATTATCTATAAATACATGACTAAGTATTTAATATGATGGGCACAGATAGCAGTAATGTAAACATTTTTATGTGCATAAGTATTTAATAGATACCAGATTCCAATTACTCTAAACATCAAGGTAGAATACTGTCAGAAATATTTTCTTACCATTATTATTAATTATAAAAAAAAAATCGTAAGAAAATATTTACACGACATTAAAATGTTAAAAAGAATCTAATATATTTAATACATGTACAGGAAGAAAGCGAATCGATATTTACTTCAAGAGAAGGCAGAATAAACTTACCAACTGGCATATAATTAAAAAAATTTTTCGGATATAGCTTTGGGCACTTATTGTTTTCGTATTTTTCAGTCCATGGCTTATTATAGAGCCCACAGCATAGTTTCACATTGAAAACAAACACCAAAATAAATATTTGGAAGCACACGGAAGCAAAGGAATTCATCCCGAAAGTAATTTACGCCAGGGTAAATATTCGTCGGTCGCCGTCACACAATTTTTTGATCACAGCTTGTAATAATTTAGTTATTGAAAACACAGGAACCTAAATGTTAGAGATATATAATATTTGTGTGGGTGTCTTGATAAGGGATTTCGTGTTTCTTATTTCCACTGATACTAGTTATTATTTAAATATTTTAAATAATAAATAAAAATAATCCCAATTTACACATTAGCCATTCCACGATGGATGATTGCCAACTGACAGTAGTGACTAGGAGTGAGGCGTATTTATCGTAACAGGTAGATTTCACTGTGAATTAAAGATACCAGATACTAGCTGTTGCTGCAATTAAGAAATCACTGTGATTAAAAATAACAAGCAATACCATTCAACCGTCCATACAAATTATTAAAAAAACAGCTGAGAACAGCTCTGCATGAACTGTGACAAAAGAACAGCTGTTCTTTTTTCACAGTTCATTACTATCCGAAAAATATAGTTGGTAGTTTTTCAAGAAGAAATCCTTCTACTTAAGATACATCCATCTTTGGTTGTGTAATGTGTTATCAGGAACAGCCCGCCAATGCAAGAAATATAGTTGGTCGCTTATCTAGAATAAATCCTTCTTACTATGTAACCTTCAAACTTGGTCGTTTTATCTGTTATTTACAGTCTATACTATAAAGCACAGAATACTGAATGTGTGATAGAAGTCGTAACCACAGACTATTGTTTTTTTCACAAACGATATTTATAAAATGTTTACTGTCATTTTTATGTTCATATACCCCGTTTTCCAATGGCAGAGCATAGTGCGACTCAGTGCCGCACAATGCCGCACAATGCTGACGCTTAATTGGAACGTGAATTAGTTTTAAAATGCGCCAGCAGAGTGCGATAAGTTCAGTGTTGAAAAAACAATTCTAAAATAAACATTGTATTCACATTATATGTGTGGAATATAAAAAAGTCATTGTTTATACCTTCATCCATACTTATATTTATTTATTTTTAACACAGCTTGAATTAACTTTGAATATTTCCAGAAAACTCCGGTGAAAAGAAAGCCTTAATTTTTTTTTTAACAATAAATAATATTACTAACGATAATATATAAAAAAAATTTCAATCAATGCCAATTTAAAGAAAAAATACTTGCTAATTTTCTGTCGCTGAAGTTGGTATGGATTGCACGCATCACTTTTGAGAGTGCTCGATTGTGCGATGCGATGCTGTAATTGGAACCCTCAACGTTGAGCATTGTGCCGCATAATGCGCTATTGTGCGCTGATTGGAAAACGGGGATAGTTATAATGTCCTCGTCGTAATATATAATATTCACATAGTTGTCGTATATTGCCCTATCAGGGCTTGGGGGCGATCGTCACGATGTTTAGCGGCCTTTGCTGGAAACCAGCGTTGTGGGGCGAACTCACAACAAAGCTGAGCAGAGGTCCCTATCTGCTTGCCATCCCATAACCCATCCGGTTACACAATCAATTTTTGTTTTCTTTAGTGTTTATTTTTTATTTCTTTTTTTGTGTTTTTAATGACTTTACACCAATGAATGTTATAATTTTTTTTTTGTGTTTGATTTGAGATTGTTTTTGTCTTCTCTATTATAACCTTGTATCTATCTATGTAACCTTATGCGCAAGCAAGAAATAAACGTTTTTCTTTCTTTCTTTTCTTCTTCTTTCTTTTCTGGTCCCATAGCTTATATTTATTTTATATAAAATTAAACAATTCAATATTTTAAACTTTAATTTCTAGACGAAAATTGCGCGATTTAGAACGTTTTTGTTTGTGTTCATCAAATTTTATTTTACAAGCAAATGTAACTTTAACAATGGTGAATGAATGGTAAAGGCGAATTAGAAATTGATACTTGAATTATTAAATTTTTTTTTAATTTCTCCCAAAAAAACTAAACAAAAATACAGTTGTTTGCTGTAATTTCAGTAAAAATAAATAAAAATAGTTTTGAGTTTGTGAACTTAATAAAAGGTTTAGTTCTAATAAAGTATAAATGTAATAGATTTATTAATATACATATAGGTACAAGTTTTGTTTAGTTATATCGGCAACATGTCGAGTAAAAAAATAAGTGCTGCTTGGGACCATTTTGTGGACATAGGTGATAGTTATGCAGCCTGCAACATTTGTAAAATTGTCTTTTAAGTCATCAGTGACTAATTTAAAGGTTGTATGTATGTTATTATTAAATTAATAAATAGAAAGACCTGTTTTTATTTATTGAGATAAAATTAAAATGTAGTATTAATTTAAGTTCTTTTTAGTTTTGATTTTCTAGGTTCTATTTCATTTTATTCATTCGACTCTGAAACTATTGTGTTCGAAATTCGAAGACGTAGGCGGTAGCTGCTTCTATCTAAATATAACAGCCTGTTATTTAATAACAGGTATTGACACCTGTTATCTTTGTTTAACAGTAACAGGAATAACAGATATCACTTTACTGCTGTTATAACCCATCGCTAGTAGTGACAGTAATGACAGATGACATTATTGATATGTAGTCCTGGTGCTCAAGTCCACTATTTTGGAACAATTGTCATACCGGCACAATACCGGCACGATACCGTTGCAATTGAAGTCAAATATCCGTAGTCTGCTATATGCCGTCATAACGGTCTTTCAATGGTAATAGAATTGTCGATCTCTTTTATCTATGCATTGAATTTTCAGTCTCTTTTATCTATGGATTGTGTTAGAATGGTATGTATGTGTTGCCGTTTTTAAAAAATGCGTTAGTTGAAGTGATTTTCGAAAAACTACTAATAAATTTAAACATTTAATCATGCTAGACTTCGTTTAAATATATTTGTACATACTATTTATTAGTATAAAAAGCAATGTGAAGTTTAGGAGATTAGTAAATTGCAATAAATTACAAAGAACAATTTCTAATATTTCTATCTATCCATTTTTTATTTATGGCAATCTGTCGACACAGGACAATTTAAAAATATTACTGTCAAATTCAAAATAGCAGACTACCGAAACATTTCAGTCATTGAATTGCAATTGTGAAGCAGTTGTGTACGAGACTAGCAATTTATGTCACTTTGACAATTGTAAGACAATGATGAAGTCGTTATGACGACACATTAATAGTAGACTACCAAAAACTTTACTATTGCACCATAATGGTACAATAATGGTACAGTTGTGACACCGTTGAAATACCCGACTCAGGGCCCTGTATAGTGCCACCAACTTATCTGTAGAATGTAGCGATGGCGCCACGATCGACAAATGTTGCCACAGAAATGATCAACTTTGGCCACTTTTAATACTCGTAAGCATACCTTTTTACCGTCCCTGTTGCTCGCTATCACAGATATAAGATATATTATATAGGTTTATGAATGATAAAGAGAAAGGGCTCGACTAAACGGTAAGGATTTTCAGCCATTTGGCCTTGGAATAGTTAAAGAATACGAGTATGTAACTTTTTAAATAATTATTTATATTTACTAATTTTTAAAATATGTATTGCATGTTAAATAAAAATAACTTTATTTATTTTGTAATCATTTTCGTTTTACTGAAAACCTTTCATGCAGTAATTATGGTCTAAGGCAGCCGAAGTATGTGCAATAATACCATAACTGTGGACAACGACTGACAACAACAAAATTACGTTTTCAAAATGGCGTCAGTAGTTCCACTTTTAGCCGTTCTACAGATAAGTTGGTGGCACTGTACCTTGCATTTTTGATAATTAAATATGTTATATCAGTACCTTTTTAAAATACTGAATACATAATAAGATTATAAAAAATACATAATATTATCATAAAACGAAGTTCGTCTGCAGATCAGTCTCGCTGTCTGTACGTTCGCGACAAAGAAAAAACCTATTGGATAAATTGCTATGCGGGTTTTTGCAATAGATCTATTGGTTCCTAGCTGCGACAGCATTTAAGAAATAGTATGTGTATATCGCTCGAGATGGCACTAAGTAAACAAGATGCGTAAAAACTATGTAAAAACTAAGACGGTGCTTTTCCGTTTCAGATAGGGCTTAATTTGAGGCAAACATTTAAGCGTCTAAATTCATAAAACGTAGATTTTATTTAAATAAAAGAGCCGCATGACAGAGGTTAAATTTACTTTGTTTTAAAGTCAGTTTAAATTTAATACCTCATCCAACGATATATTTTTTTATATCTTAGGATTTAAATAGATAATATAAAGTTATCATTCACGCATCCCTAATCTAGGGACGTACTTTTTATTTTTGTGTATTTTCATGAGTGCAATCGATATTATATCGATACTACTCGTATCGAGCTGTCAATGGGATTCCAAATTATTTTAGTCTTAGTGCATTAATCCAACAGGAGTTTTAAAGCTGCCTCCATTGAAAAGGGCATGAAAGCAATGCTCATACTAATTATGTACAGATACTGTCGTCTCTTAGTGTGTGGAAGATGATTTTAGGTGAGGTTTGCTTTGCAACCAATAAAATTACGTTACAATATTTATGTGATTTCGGCACCCCACTGATGTAGAAGGTAGTCAAAACTGCGTCTGTGATTGCTCCTTTTGATTTAATATTCTAAGATTTTTTTATTTGAAATACTTTATTCCTTACCTAGCGTATAAAAAAATGTGTGACGATAGGTAAAATTAAAGTTGAATTATTCGATTAATCGAGAAAGGACATAGGACTACTTTTTTAATTCGTAAAAGTTAATTTAAAACTTTACGCATAAGATATAACCGGTGTCAGCTTGTGTTTAATAGTAGAATAGTGTATGTATGTAGTCAACTTGCATAGCTTAAAATCTAATTTATCATGTTAGATAGTTTTAGTATTCAGAAATTGTTGTTGCATAAACAGTAAATATATCGGTAGTAAATAGCGTATTCGGTCTAGTTTGGTATGAACATAACATAATATATACAATTACTACCTACAACGAGTTAGCACCTATCTTTAAATTTAATTTCGTCGTCTAATATTTAATTAATTTCGTCGCGTTTGACTGATTTTGTTATGAATACAATACCTTCGGTTATAAGTTGTAAATGAAAACAATTTTATTTACGTAATTGTACAGTGAAACAGTATTAACATAACAACAAGAACATACATTCGATATTTATATTATTTGAACTAAAATATGGGTGCGGGACAAATAGGAGGCATAGCTACATTGTGTAAATACGACTCATAAAATATTTATACTATTAACATCTCTGATAAAAAAAAAACATTTTTGAGATATTTTCTAAACTATCAAGATTATTTACTTAACTATCCTTCAATTTCTTGAATAACCGTTTTATAACATAACTAGCTATTATCCCAGGATTTATCCCGGAATAAAATTTAGTTTTATAACTGTATTCAATCCCATACAGACAGACAGACAGAAATTCTATAAACCTCTGTTTTGACTTCTATTACGCCAATAAAAACTGCCTATCCAATTATTTTTTCAAAATCTTTGAAATACAGACATCTAGTTATTAGAATAATATTATATGTATAGATGGATAACATCTCATCTTCATTGTTGCAGTGGATATTGATTTTAATAATGCAGCTGGTTTTATTGGTGAGAAGCCTGATGTTACGGATGGACAACATGTTGTAAGTTCAAGTTTTTTTTAATATAGGAATTTTGAATTTTTGTACCTAACTATTCCATTTGCCATTGAAAAGAATTTGATAATAAAACGAGTATGTTTTTTTATGTGCAGGCATATTTTTTTTCACATGCTTTGATATTCTGCTCTGGAGTATTATTAGAAGCACATGTAATTTTAACGGCAGCAAGTTGCGTGTTTGGTGAAAGACATAAATTTGATGTGTTTGCTGGCACCCACCGGTTTTTAGAGCATACTGGCAGTGGACGTCAAGTACAAAATTTTTGTGTTCATAAAGGTACTCGTATAATAAAAATTTTCGTTTATTTACTGCTGTAGTACCTATTCACTCTGTAGTAGTATCTTAAAGTGACCATAACATGGCTTCGTTACTCAAAGAAGTAGTCGTAGATGATATAGAGTTGTCTAGACCAACCAACCAATTATCTTCCCAGCCCATTGATGTCCCGCTGTTGAGAACGGGGTACTCGTTGACGAACCTGACGAGGCATGTTGGCATAGGCTTTATTTTAGAAAATTACTTTTAGAGATAGCAAGTTTTCTTCTTTTACCTAATTAAAATTTGATTCATCTCTTGCTTAAATTAATTTTGATTCTGTCATATTTCAGGGTACAATCATACTGTTCGGTGGTCTGAGTGTTCAACAGATAACTTGGCTTTGCTTGTTCTAACCGAGCAGTTCTATTTTAATCTGAGAGAGCCAAACACCGACTATATAATCAATCGGGTTCGTTATGGTGTTCACTCTCCTGCAGAAGCCGATCTGTATAACGATCGTACATGTCGATATTATGGTTGGGGTAGTAGACGAAATGTAAGTTATAGTATAGAAATACGACGTTTTGACATTATGATGAGTATGAGTACATTCCGATAATGTGGGCACGGAACTTTTCGTGAACAAATCCAAGAACAAATCCGTACTTAGCTGGGGTTTTTAGAGTACCCTTTCAAATAATAAAATGGTCCCCTATTACTGTCGCTTCGCTGTCCACCCATCCGTTCGTCTGTCATTAGGGTGTATCTCAGGAACGGTGACCTAGCTAGAAAAGCTATATCTGTTGACGGTATAACTAAATACTAAAAACTATAATGCAGTAAATATTTATGAGTGCTCCCATACACTGCAACGTTTTCAGTGCAACTTGATGGCACCCTTAGACCACACTTGATTGTTTCGATGTGACGTACCTATGTATTTTGATGATAATTACATTGAACTCTTCATGTGTGAGTCCAACTCGTACTTGACCAGTTCTTGTAATAAATGTAAATTGTTCAAATTAATAGCATACTACCAAAGTCTCACAATACTGTTAATTTTGGATTACCTATTTTTTGTTTCAGGGTTTCTTGATTCCGTTACTAATAAACCTTAAAAAAGTGAAAGTTAGCATTTTACCACGGAATAGGTGTCTACAAATGTTTCAGTGGGATAACAAATATCTATGTATTCAGCATGAACCATGTAGAGTGAGTAATCTATTACAAAATTTAGGCTTTAAAATTATATGCATAAAATTAACTTGTTCTTTATGACTAAGGTTTCAAAGTTTTCTTTATGACATACCTTACACATACCTACTAATTTACTTTTATAATTATTTGTTTTCTTTTTTATTACATGTGATCTAATTATATAGTCGGAAAAATTTGGAGCACTGTGTCCTGTAAGTATTAGATTTTAGTTATAAAATGTAATTTCATGTTTTTTTTTGCTATGTAACTGTAGGTACCTATACCTAACCAAAAATAAACCTGCAGCTTTGCACAGGAAACATAGTTGATAAAGTTGCTGTTTCTTTGACATCAATAGGTAGGTACACGTTTTAAAAAATTTTGCTACCTTGGGTACATTGTTTCTATTTAGCTAATGACCTCTATTCTTTTGGAATCAAATATGGCCTATGTTCACCGGAGATATTGTAGCTACACGACGGTAAAAGATTTTTTTTTAAATCCGTGCATTTTTGAAACCTAATGATTTCAACAAAGAAACAATTAATACTTTTCTCTTTATAGTAGGCACTGATAAATAAATAATATAGATATATGTTTGCACCAAGAGGCACACACAGAAGACACATAATAAATTTTAAGAATGTCTATGTATTACCGAGCTAAATAATTATTTGCGCTGTACAAAGTTTATTTCAAAGTTTGATTCTGTATGATATTTTTACAGGATGATATAAGTTTTCAATTATACTTATTGCTGTTAATATTCCAGGATGACGTGGGCTCTGTAATTATATGTTCAGGATTTGCTAGAGGGATGATGATTTCACGTCTGGTCGATCGCCCCTGCGGCGTAGGATTCATAGATTTAAGTCATTACACGAAGTTTTTGATGTGTGGGGTGGATGACTCTCGTGATGTAATAGGGTCCAGTGATACGATTATTACCTATGACTTTAGTTCTAGATCACCCCCACCGACAATAGAGCTGATTACTATACCTGAAACTAAGCATAAATCTGATGAATCAACGAACGAACACTCACGTGAAGAGTCAATAATTGAGCCAATTTCAGAACCTACAATAGAAATAACTTCTGAATGATAAAATTATATTTTTAAAGATTTTAATTATTTTTTTTATTTATAATTTATTTACGCCGAATATGAATGAATGAATGAATGAATACTCTTTATTGTACGTGATACGTCAGTAAAATATTACAATTAATTTTAACAAACAGTATGTACTTATGCTAGGTACAATAGGCGCTCTTATCATAAATTGTGATCTCTTACAGACAACCTTAGGATGGAAATAGTGTATTAAAGAGAGGGTATAATGTGGCGCAACATAACTTATAAATATACTATAAATAAATAGATAAATAATCGTATAATACATACCTACTTATAGATAAACTTTCGTATCTCTCTTCACATTTTCATTATCTATGCTTGACTCATGACAGAAATCTTCGATCATGTCATAACCTTTTACTTAGTTGTCCCTCTCATAGTTATATCTATATTATTATACTCTTTGCTCTCATAGCTCGAAACTTGTCCACTCTTCTTTCTTTGTCCAGCCCATTATATTATGGAACGCTCTTCCGTTGGAAATCAGGATGTGCAAAAGCCGTAACACCTTCAAGCGTAAGTTGCGAGAGCATTATAGACGTTTATCATCCCATTCTCACGCATAACTTCGTCTATAACTGATCCTTTGAGGCTACTGACTTGTTAATTTTTCATTTGTTTTTGTCATATTTGGTTTAATAATGTGTTATGTATGTTTATGTACGTGTGGTATTTATTAAGTAACATTGTAATGTGTATATTTGTATGTATGTATCATGTAAATCATTACTTCAATATATCTATGTCTATACCCCTATCCATTTTATAATAAATAAAAACTGTAACTTTAATTTTCCTATTAATTATTGTAATTTTTTTTTCTCCTCAGCTCTGTATTGACACCTGCCTCCTTTAATTCTGCACCACCCTATGGTTGGCTGGTAGAAAATGCCTTAGGCATTAAGCCCGCCTATGCATGTAATAGCATTAAAGTGTTAAATAAATAAATATAGTTTTGTATACAAATAAAAGTTTAAATAAAAAACACGTAAATAAAGCAATGATAGACGTGTTTGTTGTAAATGACGTGTAAATAATCTAATATATAAAATTCCCGTGTCACAGTGTTAGTTACCGTACTCCTCCGAAACGGCTTGACCGATTCTACTCAAATTTTACATACATATTCAGTAAGTCTGAGAATCGGCCAACATCTATTTTTCAAACTTTTTTTTTAGTATGGCAAAACAACGTTTGCCGGGTCAGCTAGTATTAAATATATAATTACTTAGGAATAAATTATGATGATCGTTAAATGAATAAATAGGTAATTATGTATAAATTAAAGTGACAAATAGTGCTCCATAAGGATTTTCTTAAATGAAGCTGGAGTTTGGGCCTTCGTAATCGAGTCGGGCAACGCATTCCATAGCCGAGCCGATCCTTGTAGTGTGCTGGAATAACTAATTTCTGATTTTCCGATGATCTCAGATGCCTCGAATGTGTGTCATGGAGAAACTCAAACCAGTTTTTGAGATAAAAGGGGGTAGACGGATTAAAGAAAATGTTATAGAGTAGGTAGGCAAAGTATGTGAGTATTCCTTCGAAGGCGGATGGGTAACCACTTGAGCTCTGCATGAAACTCGGAAACATGATCATACTTGCGTAATCCATAAATGAAACGATTACAGAAGTTTTGAATTCGCTCAAGTTTGTTAAGTTGGTCTTCGGTGAGATCCAGATAGCTGGCGTCAGCATTATCAAGTATAGGAAGAAGAATCGATTGTGCTAGGGAAATCTTAGTTGCAGTGGGTAGAAAATTACGCAGTCTTTTTAACATAGCAGCAGGTGCGAACACTTTGCGATTAACAGTTTGGAGTTGGATCGACCATGAAAGTGATTTATCAACATAAATTCCCAGGATCTTAACATTATCACTTATAGGGATATTGGTACCATTAAAGGAGACTGAAGGTAATTTTGTCCATTCTATTTTTGACAGAAGTTGTGAACTGCCTTCGAATATCGGCCCTATAACAAAACTCAGTGTCGTGGTTAGGGGTGTTTGATTAGGCACCCTAAAAATTAATGTAGAAAGAGCATAATATTGAACATACGTGAGCCCTCACGGGCTGCCGCCTCAGCCCATGTCCCATTTTTTTTTTGGTTGTAGCGGCTATTCAGGCTATATTACGCCTAGTATCACTGCGACCAGATTGACCTATTGTGATCGCCACTTTTTACAGTTCTCGGTCCAAGCCTGTCGCCATAAAGAACTCCAGGATCTTTTTGGCTCCGAGAAGTTTAGTCTCTTTTGGGTGCATGGTTTGATTGCCCAGAGAGGAACATCGCATGTGCATCACTGCAGGGCAATCAGTGAGAATGTGAATGGGCGTTTCCTCCGCCAAATGACAGAGTCTACACGTCCCATTGTCAATCAGCCCTATGCGCAGACAGCGCATGCTTATTTAGGCAGCAATGCCCATTAAGTATTCTTACTAGCAGAGCCAGAGCCAGAGCTTCAGAAGCAGCCTTTAAATTAAAGGGTCTTATGAGAGCCTTGGACTGTCTCAATCCGGGATTTGTTCTCCAGAGTTGAATTGTTGAGCGCATGCAGTCTGCCTTCAGGGTCAGTCTGGCCAGGCTTTTGGGTATTCCACAAAAGGGTTCAGGACCAAACTGAACGCCTTTAGCTCCTGCCCGCGCTAATTCGTCGGCTTTTTCATTGCCTTCGATCCCAGCATGTCCTGGGACCCAACGTAATATTACTCTGTTTTTTACACCCAGAGTATTTAATAGTTGCCTGCAGTTCATGACCAACTTCGAGCTAATAGCATCAGAAGACAAGGCCAAGAGAGCCACCTGGCTATCAGAGTGTATATAGATTGTATGGTTGAGGTAGTTACTTTGCAGATTAGCTACTGCACATTCAATGATGGCGTACACTACATATACATATTCCAAGCAGAAGCTTGGAATATAGATGAGTATGTTCCCAGGTTCACACTGAGCGCCCTCTTGGGAACTTCACCATATATTCCGCATCCTACCTCTTGTATGTAATGTCCCATTTGGCCCTAATGTTAATGCTTCTCTGGATGTGTTTGATGTTTCCTCACAAAATCGCAGGGAGCTACTGGTAGCAAATAGCGCAGTACCACGTGTTGTGACGATCTTTAAGGGAAGCTTATGTCCCGCTGTGTAGGACGTAGAAAGGCTGATAGATGAAATTTATATTACATTGTTCCTTGTTCAACGTCCAATTCTTAGAATATAACTGTCAGGGCATATTAAAAATGTGTTTAAATACGAGAGTTATTTAATGCATGTTTCCATAGATAGACGAAAACGCAAGCAAGTGTCGTTCAGTCAGCTTATGACACCAATTGTGTTCTTAATCGATTCATCGATAGAATCGATTTAATTAAGAGTAGTACATCACTACATAAGGCAACATGGCTGATTTGCTTGATTCGGAGCGTTAGGTTAACGTTGTCTTTATTATTTTGTTTGTACATATTTAATGTATGGTGGTACATATTTATAAATTGTGTTTTGTGCAGTTGGAAAAAGGAGCGTGTATAATGTTATAGTGTTTGATAATTAAGGTAAGGATTATAACAGATTCTAAAATTGGCCATACGCAACGAATCGAATGGCCGTGATTGTAATGTAGTTTTAATTTTTTCAATTAGGTGTCGAAGTAATTAACCATGGATTTCGGACACCCTCCACCGAATCTGGGCATGCCGCCTCCCAATATGGGTATGGGAGCGCCTATAGGCCCGCCCATGATGGGTCCGCCGGGTAGAAACAACATGCGCCATAATTTTAGACCTTTCAACAGCTACCAGATGCGATTTCCACCCCAAGGGCCGCTGAACATGACGCAAGATGATTTCGATGGTAAACGTCTACGTAAATCGGTCATGCGTAAAACTGTAGATTATAATGCCGCTATTATCAAAGCCTTAGAATGTCGCGTTTGGCAAAGGGACTGGCGGGACAGACACGCACTGCAGCCCGATGCTATGTATACTCCTGATTTGTTGCCACCTCCGTCTTATCCTGATAATCCTATTAATGCAGTGACTACACGTTTCGTCAAAACAGCTACAAACAAAATGAGATGTCCTATATTTGCTGTCGCCTGGACTCCAGAAGGCAGACGTTTAATAACTGGTGCTTCCTCTGGCGAGTTTACTTTATGGAATGGTTTAACATTTAATTTTGAAACAATTCTTCAAGCTCACGACTCACCCGTTAGATCAATGGTTTGGTCTCATGGTGAGGGCTGGATGGTAACTGGTGATCATTCAGGATTCATAAAATACTGGCAGAGCAATATGAACAATGTTAAGATGTATCAGGCTCACAAGGAAGCTGTTAGAGGTATTAGCTTTAGCCCTAGTGATTCTAAAATTGTAACATGCTCAGATGATGGTACCCTACGTATATTTGATTTCTATAGATGCCAGGAAGAGAGAATATTGAGAGGTCATGGTGCTGATGTCAAGTGTGTTCAATGGCATCCTACAAAAGCACTGATTGTCTCTGGAAGCAAAGACAATCAACAACCAATAAAGTTGTGGGATCCAAAATCGGGGACAGCATTATCCACATTGCATGCTCACAAATCAACAGTAATGGACCTAAAATGGAATGAAAATGGTAATTGGTTAATAACAGCTTCCAGAGATCATTTACTTAAATTGTTTGATATTCGTAAATTAGGCACAGAGTTGCAAATATTCAGAGGACACAAGAAAGAAGCCTCCAGTGTAGTTTGGCACCCAACTCATGAGGGATTGTTTTGTTCTGGTGGTTCTGATGGAGCTATTTTGTTTTGGAATGTTGGTACTGATAAAGAAGTAGGTTGTATTGAAGGAGCACATGAGTCTATTGTTTGGACAATGGCTTGGCATCCTCTTGGTCATATATTATGCTCAGGTTCCAATGATCATACATGTAAATTTTGGACTCGAAATAGGCCAGGAGATCTGATGAGAGATAAATACAATCTCAACACATTACCTCCAGGTGTGCAGGATGATCACGATTTAGAAGAACCAGCAATTATACCAGGTATGGGTCCAGAAGATAAGGTTGAAATATTCTCATCTGATACTGATAAAGTCATTCCTGGTTTAGATTTAGATACAACACTAATTCCTATGGATTTTGAGAAGAAAGTGAAGAAAGTACCATATAGTAAACCTATTCCTAGAAACTTCCAAGCACAATGGAATCATCATCATGGTCTAAGTGGCACTGATGATACAGCTGATGCAATAACACAAGCTTTAGTTGAATCTGTACCTGGGGCTATACCACTTCAACAGATAACACCATCCGCTATATTCATTTATGGTCAATTAATTCCTGTAGAGCCTGGATCAAAATTAGAGAAAGCTATATCTGATGGGCCTATTGCACTGAAAAAGTATATAGCATCAGGTGAGATAGAACAATTACATGAAGTGATGCCTCATTTAGAAGATGATGCTGATGAAGAGAATTTCCTACCATTTGAATATCCGGAACCAGAAAATGACAATGAGAATTCTGAAAACCAAAATGATAATGATGCAGAAAATTATGATAATTACAATCAAGATTATGACAATGAAATGGATACTAGTGGACATAATGATGGGGAAGATGAACAAAGTTACAATAATGGATCTGATATGAATGATATGAGTCCAGGTAATAATATGCCTATGGGTAATATGATGCGTTCTCCAATGGCTATGGGACCTATGGGGCCGTGCCCTCCAATGGGTCCAATGGGACCTATGCACATGCCTCCACCTCTTATTATGGGTAACATGCCTCCAATGGGCAATATGCCACCTTGTCCATCATTTTCAGATAATGGTTATAACAAACCTCATTATGACTCTGGTTATGATCAATACAATCAGAATGATAATGATTATAATGATGAAGAGAACTATAATGATCAAAGTTATGATGACAGCTTTAATGATGATGGTAATGATGATAACTACAACAATATGAGAACACCAAGAAGAGATGGTGGTTTTAGAGGAGGACGTGGTCAGGGACGTAGTAGAGGTCGTGGTATGAATGGTCATGGTGATAGAGGTAATTGGAGAAATAACCCACGGGGATCCTCCAGGCGAGGTCGCAGAGGAGGTGGCGCGAACAGAAATTTTCGTAGAGGTGGTAAACCTATATCCAACTAGTATAAATTCCTCACTCTGTTATTAATAGACTGTCATTATTTTTTAAGTTATAATCTTGAGACTCTAATACATGTTTTTAAAGTGTTGAAACAAGACAATACAGTGATGATATGCTTGAAGGTTGTACATATTTTTTTTATTTACGCCTTATATTTAAATTTAATACATAATAAATTTATATTATGTCACAAAATACTTGATTTTTGCACAGGTGTATGTTATCGCGTAAATATTGCAGTTGTTGGTAAGTTTATCAGTTTCACATTAATTAATTTTTATGTTAACTGGTTAATTTAATTTTTTTATTGTAATATTGCCAGGTAATTATGTGGTAAAGGCGTGAACGAATTAGTGTCCCACAACTACTGCACACAACCTGCAAGAGGAAGTCATCGTCATTTGCGTCTGGTTTTCATTCGAGCATCTCAACTGGTTCATCAAACTTATAGTAAGATCCTGGTACTTTTTGAATTTGTTTTGTCAGTAATAAATAAAAAATAAAGATTACCTTATACCCAATTGTATATATAAATAAAAATATTTTTAAGTACATGGGGCTCAATAAAATAAAATACATATTGAATAAAATAAACAAAATAATGTCCAAGGTCTGTCCTGTCCTTTTCACGCATGTCAGTACATTATGAGCATTTTAAAATATCTTCATTAGTGAGGATATAATAAAAGTTTATGGCTAACATTTTATAAAATGTTATATTGTGTTTATTTCTTAGCGATTTTTTTAGATCTAACAGTTGTTAGCAAAAAATTATCTGGCGGTTCAAAAATACTATCTTTGAGAATACCGTTTTATTTAGGCTTAAAATAGAAAAAGAATATTTAGCAATCCACATTTAAGTTACCTACCATTTAAGATGTCTTGACAAGTGGGTTTCAAGCTGGACTAAGGATTCTAGCGAGGGCATGACCACAATGTTATTGAATTTATTGAGTAATAACTTCATTTGCAAGATTTTGAAATTCATTCGAAACTCCTAAAATTGCCTTCTTTCAAATTTTTTTTTTCAATTTTTATTTTAACATTGTAATTGCATTTTGAACTTGGGAAAAGCAAACAATGTTAAAAGTCGTGATACACATTTTATTTCAGTAACTCTAACTGCAAGGGCATGCCAAATAGGCTTTTGAGGGTATTCGGACTGCTGTTTCTCAGAAGTGTGTTTATGCACCCACATTTCGGATAATAATAAATAAATATTCTTGGACATTTCACACAACGTCCTCTAGTCCCAAGCTAAGCTTATTATGCTTGTGTTATGGGTACCAGAATACGGATAGAATACATATACTACTTTTCTTTTGTAAATACATACTTATAATACATAGTAAACACCCAGACGCAGTACAAACATTTGTATGACTATTAAAAACATCACACAAATGATTGTCCTGACCGGGAATCGAACCCGAGACCTTATGATCGGCAGTCCGTTACATAAACCACTCCACCACGAGGCCCGTCAAATTCAAATTCCGTCAAAAAAAGTATGCTGAATTACAACGATTTTTTTAACTTGATGTCTATTGATACATATTTGATGATAGCTCACTTATTAAAAAATACCTAATGTGTTAGATTTGATAGGATCTTATGTTCGCGAATTTTTTTGCGAACGTATTATATATATCCTTCGGCGTGCATAACTATGTACAGTCAACGTTTAGAACTACCATAATAAAAGTAATTATTACTACCATAAATCGGTAAAATTTATTAAAACAATATTATAACAGGAGACCACCTATATGAAGGAAGTTATGAGCCATAAATATTTTATTACATATTCAATCCAATGTACTGACTTTTCACCAGCGCCTAACCATACATCCTTTTCCCTTGGACTTAAATAGGATGCGGGATTTGTTTTCGTTATTACTTGAAATAAGTAATACTAGGGATTTTAAATTATTGTTGAATGAATAAACTTTTTAAATTTACAAGGGTTTCATTTGATACTGCCTTCGCCCTGCATCAATAAAGAATTATTGAAAATAAAGTGTAGTTTTAATTTTTTTTTACTTTATTTTTTGCCCCTAAGAATTTTTAAAGTATTATTAGATAGTCACAGCGCGTTTCATTTGTTACAGATGTCCCCCTGGAGATGGTTGTGTGGATTTGTGATAATATTAACATGTCGAGCAAGCCAATTCGACAACGGCGGCGACAAAAACGGTATAACAGATTTGAGCGACAATGTTACAGAACGCCTTGAAGTAATTAATGGTACGCCGAACTATAGGCTAATCAAACCTGACAAAAGTACACAATGGTTTCCAGAGCGCGAAATAAAGTTGGATAGTTGTGTTAGAAAAGCACGATGTGAACCATTAAATAGGACAACTTGCTTGGGTTCTAAACTACCATACGATAAAACAAGCGTTCATTTGACTTTCTACGACAATCAGCAACAAATTCAGACACAATTGGAGCTGTATAGAGGACTTATAAATGTGCCAAATTGTTGGGCCGTTATACAGCCATTATTATGTTCGACTTTCATGCCCAAGTGTGAAAAAATACTCGGGCAGGATATGGTTTATTTGCCTTCATACGAAATGTGTAAAATCACAATGGAACCATGCTCGATGTTATACAATACCTCATATTTTCCGTCCTTTTTGAAATGTAATTCAACATTGTTTCCGTCGCGTTGTGAAAATGCGGTGAGGGAAATGAAATTTAATACGACCGGGAAATGTTTAGCGCCGCTCATTCATACAGACAAATCTATTCATTTTTATGAAGGTGAGCATTTTATTATTATTTTATAGTACATTATATGTACGCGCGTAACTTCCGATCGACTGCTTCAAATTAGATTATTACTTTTATTGTGTTTTTTAATCGTTATTGTTTGGAAAATGTGTGAATAGAAAAGAATAACAGACCGATGGTAGGACGGTACGAAGTTAACCAGGTCAGCTAGTTAAGAAAAAGTTAGGATATCTGCTGCTCTCTAAGTGCAGTTTGAACAGCAACATAGACTACCCATGCTATATCAATATACTAGCTTTAAATAACACTAAATTTCAATAATTCCTACAGGTATATCAGGCTGTGGTGTTCCCTGTCGTGATCCACTATATACTGAAGATGAACATCAACAGATCCATAGATTGGTAGCATGGGGTGCCGGCATATGCCTGGCCCTTAATCTTCTCACAGTGGCCACATTCCTTATAGACTGGAGAAGTGCTAACAAGTACCCGGCGCTGGTTATATTCTATATCAATGTGTGTTTTGCCGTCGCTTCTATGGGGTATGTAATTTTATGTTTATGTTAGCTTACGAGAGAGATTATAGAAATTTGGATTCAATCTAAAATTCTGAATGTACGTTTTTTAGGGTTCCGTACCCAAAGGGTAAAAACGGGACCCTATTACTGAGACTTCGCTGTCCGTCCGTCCGTCCGTCTGTCACCAGGCTGTATCTCAAGAACGGTGATAGCTAGACAGTTGAAATTTTCACAGATGATGTATTTCTATTGCCGCTATAACAACAAATACTAAAATAAAATAAATATTTAAGAGGGGCTCCCATACAACAAACATGATTTTTTTACCGTTTCTTGCTCGATACTAATAACGTTGCCTTATGTTGCATAGATAATGGTACGGAACCCTTCGTGCGCGAGTCCGACTCGCACTTGACCAATTTTTGTCATTACTACATGCTGAAACGGCAGCAGCACTGAGACGCCCTATAAATAATCCTGTCTAATGTGTCAACAGTGCCCATAATTCCTGTAACTAATTATTCGTTTTATTTTATTTATTTAATCAAAGCCTTAATGTGACTTATTCTTTTTTAAATTGACGAAATGTATGCATTCTCAGGTGGCTGATACAGTTTGGTGTTGGATCACGGGATGACATCGTATGTTCTAAAGATGGTACAAGGAGACGAGGTGAACCTTCAGCTGAAGAGAATTTATCATGCGTTGTAGTTTTTGTACTGGTAAATATTTGGTTATATTTCAATTTAATAACCAGATTAGCTAGCTGGCCCATCAAGTGAATTGTCGAAAATTCACAAATAAACGAAAAGACAATACTGCGTTGGACTAAAACGCACGCCACTAATTTCGTGGTGGTAGTAATTTGCAGTCGATTTAGCGTTCAGTGGTTAAACATAGATCACCATTGATGAGATTTTTGCTACCAAATAAACGCCCAACCATCCTGGAAGAGGCAAAACGCTACTCAGCCAAGTATAAAGACCGACTCGAATTACATCCAAATCCATTATCTCACTCACTGATGCTACCTAACGCCATTACGAGACTTAAAAGAGCTAACGTGCTGCCTTCATAGGGGAGATGGAGTGAGGAAGTTGCTCCATCCTCCTGAACTTCATATTCACTCAACTAACCTGCTCATAGTCTTAGTGGACTGATTGCAGATCCTACAAAGAAAAAAAAAAAAAAAAAACCAAATAAATTTTTTTTGTTGTGTGAAATGTCCATGAAAAAAAAAAAAAAAAACGCGCTGTTGGAGGAAGGCGCGGGTTGCTGGGTATAGAATAATGCATTTTTATTGTGGCAAAATCACATGCCGAGTTCTCACCCACTACGTATGCGAGAATAACGAATAAGTTCAGAGAGCGTTGATAGCCTTATGTGCGAATTATATTTGGGGTAATCTGTGATATAAGGTTATAAAATTAAATGCTCGAATATTTATACTGAATTCTCTTATTTTACAGGTATATTACTTCATGATGGCTGCATGCGTTTGGTTTGTAATATTCACTTACGCATGGCATATGAGTTTTCGAGCATTAGGCAAGATTCAAGACCGTATAGACAAAAAGGCTGCGTACTTTCATCTAGTTGCGTGGTCCTTGCCTCTGGTCCTGACTATAACGACTATGGCGTTTGGTGAAGTGGATGGAAGTAGCGTTACTGGAATATGTTTTGTTGGATATGTGAACCATCCTATGAGAGCTGGACTATTACTTGCACCATTGGCAGTTGTATTAGCACTTGGAGGATATTTCTTACTTAGAGGTGAGTTTCATTATACACAAAGCAGTAATGTGTTTATCTGTATGTCTGTAGGATGGTAAAATTTAAACACCTGAAAAGTTGTGATGCATTTTATTGTCTGAAACTTGACTTGTCCAAGATTGTCTTTAGCTAACATTGTCGGCGATTCAAGTCTCAAATTGGATTACCTAAATAATGATTCTGGTCCATCTATGTAGATATCTTCATCTCAGCCTATTAACTATTGAGTTTTAGCCTCTTCTACTTCGAGAGAGTAGTTGGTTTCAGATTTTTCGTGTTTTACACAGGATTTTATCTGTTTGTGTTTTCTCCATAGGGAGGAAATCTTATATATTTCTGTTGTTTTATTATAGGTGTATTCTCACTGATAGCCGTGCGTGTTTCAAGTAGGGACGTAATATCAGCGCGAGCAGCTAATAAGATTCGACAGACTATAACACGATGTTCACTGACAGCGGCTCTGGTGGCTGTCTTTATATGTGTAACGTTCGCGTGTCATATATACGAGTTCAGGAATGCGGAGCTGTGGAATGAATCGTTTAAGAAAAATATCATGTAAGTATTTTGTTTTGTATTGAGATCTTTTTAAGTACTATTTTTTCTGTTAATTGAATTGTGAAGAGAATTTGGTGCGAAAAATATAAATGACTATTACTTTGTATTCAGCTGTCGTCTAGAATCACTGAAGAGCAGCAAGGAGTGTTGTATGGGCACACGTCCCTCAGTGTCGGTGTTACAATTGCGACTGTTATGTTGTTTCGCTGCGGGTGCGCTCATGGCTTCATGGACCTGGACTCCGGCAGCAGCCGCCGCCTGGAGACGATACTTGGCTAGGTGATGATATGATATTTATTGATTTTTTATAAGTGGGTTCCATCTGTAACAAATCGAAAATTGGCAGTATGTAACGTAAGATGGGGCTAATGTAGTGGTATTTGTACGTAGTTACGGATTGCGACCTAATACGTTATGATACTACATACATTGAGTACTACAGCTCCACCTTCTTTATAGCTTTAGATTTGTAATATGCACCTTACTTTATGCTTGACGGTCGAGGAAGTGTTGTTATTCGCGCGTATATTGTATGTATACAGGATGACTTTGCAAGGTGTTGCCAAATTGTTTTAATAAGTTCTATAGAACAATACTAAAATACGTCTTTGTAGTAACTATTTGTAAACGTAGTATTTTTCAAAAAAAAAACTATTTAAAATGTCCTTAAAAGTAACTCAACAAAGAGACACCGCGTGTGTTGTCATTCATCAGAGACCAGAGCCAAAAACGACCTTAAGCAGACCACATAACGACAAGCGCACCAACAAGTTCTTATGCAGTGGACATACGGTGCAATTTCATCAACACGCCACCGGTCAATGACCCTTCAATAAACACTCCCCCTCCATTTGTCGGCCTACGCTTCCCGCTAACCCTTGCTTGCGCGGGCGCCCGAACCTTATGTTGTTAGGCATAAGGCTTATTTTCGCGCACCATAATCACTACTACACTTACAGTTTAACTTTTGCGAAACTATCGTGACGTCCGTGCGTATTTTTCTATGAATGAAGTAAATTATCCACGCGTACTATTTTTAAACAGCGGATAGGATTAATTAAAATGAAAAAAAAATTTTTGATGTTCTTTACGTAAATCGATTAAGTTACTGATTCAGAGTCGCTCCTAAAAATTTGGCAACACCTTGCAAAGTCACCCTGTATTTGTAAATTTCTTTATTACCTCGTGTTTTCTAAACGAATATGTTATTTTTATAATAATTAACGTTTAACTTTGTTTGTAAATAAAGTAAATATGTTCCAGGAAATGTGGGTGCTCAGTAGAGGCTGAAGTGAATCGTCGTGCTCGTAAACACGAACTCATAGCTCGAGCATACCGTCGGCGCGGAGAGTTCGCGGCGCGAGGCAGACTGTCTATATCGCTGGGGGGCTCCAGGCAAGACCCTGTGGGGCTCTGCATCGATCCAACATCACCTGTAAATTATCCTGACGATGCTAAACATGAAAGGTAAAAATTTAAAAATAAATTTCAACATAATTCACCCAAGCAATCATAAGTATGTATATTGATTTTCGAGATTTCATTCTCTTACAGTAGCTTAGTTTTCTCTTAAATTTTCCTTGAAAATATAATAAACTTTTAAACGTGTATTATATTCTATTCAGCTATTTAATTATGTTTTCTAGTGGTGAATTATCATCATCTTGGGCTGCAACATTACCACGTTTTGTAAGACGACGTGATGCTCTAGTATTACCCACACATACACATCATTCACTCAGCTCCACTCCTGACAGACGAAACTCACAAGACTCGCAGATCAGCATCAGTCTACGTCATGTATCTGTTGAATCACGTAGAAACTCGCTAGACAGTCAACTGTCTGTTAAAATAGCTGAAATGAAGACTAAAGTAGGACGACGTCGTACTAAACATAGTAAAGCTAAACGAAAAGCACGTGCAGCAAATTCTCGGAAAGAAAGCACGCCATCTATTGAGAGCCAAATCAGTCGTTATTGGCTCCAAGCTGTGGCGGCTAATAATGACCCATCACGCGAAGAAGTTAAATTCAGTTTTGACTGATATTCATATCGTGATATATTATCCAAATAAACTATTTCTATAATGATATTTAGGGTTACACACATGATACTTTTAATGTTATTTGTGTATCAAGCGGTATTTTGGGACTATTTGATTGCACTGAATTTTTACCAAAAAAAGTCCAAGTAACTGTATTGTATATGGCTTTTCATACTTAATAACATAGATAATAAGGTTTAGGTTTGCTATATATTAACACAATATTTTCATAACTGACTTCAAAATTCAAAATATGCTTATGAACTAACTGGATTACTTTGCATTTGATAATTTAAGACTTTAATATCACAACCATAGCAAAAGATCTGCTAAAGTTTTTATTAGGTTTGTTAGAAGAGTTTAAGTATTGCATTAACATTAAAATTCATTAAAAGTATCTATGTACCAAATTAATTTTATCTAACTTAAGTTGTTGTACTCATTTACATTGCTTAGTAATTAAGATTGAGAGTTCAAATTAGTATTTCAAATGATAACTGCAAATTATTTAAGTAGAGTTGTTGCTAATTGTTTCGCGAAATATTCTTATCTGGACGAATATTGTGTTAGTTTATGTGTATTAAAATTTTAAAAAAGACATTAGCTAGAAGACTATCACCCGTATTCACAAACAATATTTACTTACGTAAGTACTTAAGTGTTGATGCACTGTGCAAAGTGTAACACTTCTTAGTGCGTTCAGTTTAACAAACGCATAGTGCGCTTCACCACTTAAGTATTGTTTGTGAAATCATTTTTCTACCCCTGTGCGTTCATGCCTACTATGAGACAGAAACGTTTGTTAATACGGCTGTTACTTGTGTCAAAAAATGACTGAATTTACATAATTTAATCGAATACTCGGTTCATTTTAAACCGAATCGCGAATAGAATGCTGTTCACACAAACTGTTAGGTACATGTCTAAAATCTCTATACGTAATTTCATTTTACGGTTACATTTTTGTAAGCACAATAATTCGTCATTGAAACTAATATAAGACTGATCAGAATCTCATAAATAATATTATCAGTTAAAAATATCCATGACAATCTACTTCCGTATTTGCGTGATATTACATGACCTCGGATATACCGTGCCATACAATTATTATAAATATGTTTTTATTACTTGATTCTCTTTAAAAACATTTATTAGAAATACAAATTTGTAGTAGTATTTAACAGATTCTATTTTTGTAGAAGAACACGTTAGTCAAATGTCTAAACATTTTTAAGACAATATCCGTGTTTATTTTTATACAGTGTTATTTACATCTATAGTTATGACTGCCCTATTTGAGTCTGCGTAGACCAAATGCGTGCGCGTGCACGTAAGCGTATACTAAATGGCGTAACCAGTGTTTTGAGATATTAATGCTATAATTATATAGTAAATAACAGTTTATGTTTAATTTAGATCAGATTTAGGTACAATATTTGACATAATAATAAGTGTTTGAAACCTGACCTTCTAAATATGGACGTGGCCTTTACGTACAAGTGATGTGATTAGCTATTTTATTATAATTTAAACGGATTTGTTTTAAACCACATTTCGTCAGTGTCTTGTGTATAACTTCAGATGAAAACGTGATAATGTCACAATCAAATACGCCATGATAATTGTAGAAATGTTAGAAGTAGTATCACACCCCGAATAAATAGGAAAAAAGTTAGTCACACTGATTGCGCGCCGGTCACGCAATCAGTTGGACATTACTATTTGACTTTACATCTAATTATGATTCTGCCATTTTAAATACGTGCACGTGTATACGCTGCGTACACATTCGATCTTCGTCAGTATTGAGAGAACAAGTAATAAAATAGTTTTTTTGACGACTGATATTCTTATAGTATGTAAGCACAAAACGTATCTTAAGTAAAATAAGTATCATATCAAAGTCATGTAATGAAATGGTTGTATAGTAATGCTAGGATTGGTTGCTGTATTAAATATCAATGTACAAAAAAGGGTTGTGACGTCAGGTCTTAACGAATGGCCATAATTTTTACATGTAATTAATTTGGCCGCTATTTTTGTATATTTATTTCTACGTGTTGATCTGAGGCTGTCAATCTGACAACTGCAATAAATACTTGCACTTTTTATATGATGTATTCGCTAGCTTTAAATTTTTATATTTTGTATGTTTTATTGAGTACCAATAGTAATATTGGAAGTAGCAATGTTTTGCACAATAAAGTTATACTTTTATGATACGAAATTATTTTATTTTTAATCCTTATATCCATAATCCCAAATTAATGTGGAATTATTTTAGAGGTACATACGTCTCGCCTTTTCCATGGTGGTAGCGTCCCATATGCAATGATCTACCTATAAACACATGTTTTATATGTATTCTTGTTTGATATTTTTATCAGAAAGGCGTTCAGTATTACACATTAGGCCAAGTCGAACGTTGATGTTGTATGTTCTTTACGTTTTTATGCAGTACCTATACTACAGCTATTGTTCTCGCTTATAATCACGCTAATAGTCAAAGAATGGGGCAGTGTCTATAATCGCGTCATGTAGGGGCCAATCTATACTAATATTATAGAGCCAAAGTTTTAAACGCGCTAATCTCGGGAACTTCTAGTTCGAATTGGAAATGTCTTTTTTTGTGTAGGATAGTCAGGAGCAAAGTATTAAGGAAAAATGTTGCAAAAACGGGGAAGTTTCGAAATTCCATGCGTACGAAGTCGCGGGCAACAGCTAGTATTGAATAAAACTACAAGTGAAATTTATCCTTGAACATTTATTGAGAACCAAAGCAAGCAACTTAATTCTCACTATTAAACTACTAAGTACGTTTTAATGAATCAAATTAATGTCATGTACATATTTTTTACTGCATTTAAATCTATCGTAAAATAATGAACCATCTACAAATTGTACAAGATTTGTATAACTATTGGACGTTAACAATGCTATATACATAGCTTATTATCACGATAATCTTAATTTATATAGGCAAGACAGTTTGCGAAATAAATTTGCATAATATAATAAAATTAATTTACATAGTAGCTAAATCCCATTCAATGTTTCCAATTCCTTACCCTACTGTTATAGGGTTATGTTTTTCGAAAGTAGCATTTATCTTTTCAAATTGATATTATCTGAAAAACTATGCTTAATAACATGTCTTTGATAATTCCAACTTGAAAAAAGTGTTATAAGTTGTAATTATGGAACTTGTATATTTATTGAATGGGATAAACAAGAAATAAAAAAGAAAGATTTTTTAAATATATTATGTATCACCGTTACTATAAGGTACATATTTAATCACAGTTGCAACTTGAAGTGGCAAGAACATAGACATAGAATACTCAATAACAGACAGACAATTCCATTTTTGAAAAAGTCACCAAAATTTTTTTCAATACAAGGTTATTTCACATCCTCTGGTCTAAAACTAAGCTTAATGCTTAGGGTGCCAGATTACGGATATTTTATTTACATAGCTTTTCTTAGTAAATATATACATAGAAAACATATAAAAATCTGTTTATCACACAAATAATTATATTGTGGGGATCAAATCTACGACCTCGTACAGGGTAGCTTTATTATTACTACGCAATGAGGTACATCAAATTTAACTCGCTAGAACAATATCATTAAGACTGATAAAATGTGATATGCAAGATATTAGCATCCTTGTATTCCCATCCTTTATATTATGGCTTTCTGTGTTTAAAATTGGCAACTGTTTCTTTTATACATAAAATGAGATTGTCTATCTGTAATCATATTCTATATCTATGGGCAATAATTCTTTATTCAACTAGATATAAGTTAAGAGGTCATATTTGATAAATAAATCGTTTAAACACAAATAATAATTGAAGATTAACTTAGTGCAATAATTTAACTATTCTATTTATAAATGTTGCACTATAATAAATGATGAAATAATTTATTACGAAATAAATATATTTAATTACCGATTTAATTAAAAATTTATCTTCAAAATTATTTGTATTATTTCAATGCATCATTACCACATTGTACAAGAGCATTGGCACAAGCAAAGTCTTTTATGCACTGAATTGCATTTTTACAGTGTATTTAGCAGTTCGGTGGTATTGTAATTTTGATGAAAAGAATTGGCTTTATAGAACTTTATAATGTGGATGATGCGGTTACTACAGAAACGATTTAGACCTTTTATTCATAAAATTATATTACAACACTAAAATTGCCATTAAAAATGCTGATCAGCACAAAAAAAAGATCACAAATATAGGAAAAAAATATCAAAAAAGGAACATAATATGTATATAATATCTAAAATTTATAACACTTACACTAATTCAGCCAGGAATATATTATGCTTTTATTGGACAAAATTGCACGACTTGATTGCTAATGATTCTTTGGTGCTTAAAAACTAATAAAATCACAATCTAGAAAACAAATTCGGTTTAAAACCTATACAATGTATCTATTAAAAAAAAACAAAACACATCACCAAAACGAAAAAAATATTAAAAAAGTGTAGTTGCAGTGCTAACTTATTTAGTAATTGAGACTTACAAATAATGTGCACTTGAGCTACCCTATCTAGTAATTTACGAGCTATTCGTCTTAGGGCCGATTTTTCAATCCCCAGATAAACAGTCAGGTAGTACTTATTAGATAGATAACAAAATATTGCATTTTTCAATCGTCAGATAGGCACGATCTGGTCAATAACAGCCCTAACTGAGGAATGAATCTATCTACCTCTTGGACCGGCAGATAAACGTTTATTCAATAGATACAACTAGATTCCTTTATTGAAAGTATTAATATTTCATTGTAAATAATAATATTGTATAAATTCTGTATTGTAAATAATAGTTTTTAGTAATATTAGTTTAAACAAAACTACTTTTCATGGATTTAGACGCAAATCTTTGTTTGTAATTCCGTGAAAAGTGGTTTTGTTTAAACGGATGAGTCGCGCAAGTCTTAGAAAATATTATAATATTAGTTTATTTTATTTTATTAATAGTTTACTGAAACCTCTCCTGAGATGATCCTATCTTTCCAAATTAAACTTTAAAATTTTATAAAACAATTCTTTTCCTAATTTTTAATATGGTAAAAGTTAATGTCAAAAAGAGAAAAAAAGATTCCAATAATAGCAAAATAATAACAAATCACTGACAATAAATGAAACTAACCTACAAAATCCCCACACGAGAAAGAGAAAGTTAACAAATTTTATTTATCCATAAACGTCAAATAAACGAGTGTCAACACATTTGCTATCCTCTTTTATCATACAGTACACCATACGCGTGTCTCGCTTCCACAATATTGCAGTGAAGTTGGCAACATAAAAGTCACAGAAACTATTCGCTTGTTAGCTAGCCATTGAAAAATACAACAATTTTATTTGTCCTTTTATCAATCAGATAAGTTAATTCTCTTGTTAGTTATTCGTTCAGTTATTCGATGATTGAAAAATCGGCCCTTAGACGAATAAAAAATAAAACTTATACAAAATAGTAACAAAATTTCCTAGTGACTGTGTCACATTTGACACATACACGGCAGTCTTTCCTACGAAGTTCTTGCTTTGCGTATATTTTTCTTTTCCGTTTCAGAGAATCCGAGTATATTTTCAATGGCGTTGAGATGTCCTTGATGATTTTCAGGATCGGTAAGGAAATAGTAAATGGCCGATTTCAGGAACTGCAATGTCACCTCTGGGTCTACGCTATTCTTGCTTCCCTTTTGTGACTCGACAATGCGACGGTACATTGCCTGCAATAAATAACATCTATATTACAAAGGATTCAATACTAATAACTACGATCATGCATCGCTACTAAGCTTAAATTCTACCTTGAAAATTGGTAAAACCGAAATCCATTTTTCTACTAACTAATATTTGGTATTACGTGTATTATAGAGTTAAGTTACAGCACTGCTTAAGCATTAAGCCAAATACTTGGACTTGATTTATGAGAACAGATAAAGCGCCATCTGCTAATTCACATTTGCAAAAGAGACTAGTTTGTCTACATCATGGGTTCCCAAACTTGTTTTGTATACTGCCAAGTATTTACTACTTTGGGAATCCATAACTTTAAGAATAAATTATTATTTAGCGAACATTGAGAATATATTTTTATTTAGCCGGCCCCATTTTTTTACCCTTTAGGCCTGCAGTGCCCGCAAGGGATTGTTATCGGCCACTTTGGAAAAGGCTGGTCTACATCCTAAGAAAATTTCTGTCTACTTATTCAAAACAAATTTGTAGCCTTTGACACCCGTATATTTCGCGACATTTTACGATAATTTAGAAATAATAGTTTTAATCCATACATTTATTTGGATACCACTGTAAAGTAAGCTTATCCAAGTTCATAATGTTGAGATAAATTGTAGATTCCACAAGTACCTATTTTAAAAGTATAACACCATTACCAGCCAGTTCTCAGTAGTTTTGAGTTGGTATTGAACATGAAAAAAAAATGTATATCCATGACTTAATGTACCCTTAGAGTTTAACTAACGCACTTGTAACCCGATGTGACAGCTAACATGACCTAGGACTGTGAGAAGGAATCCCACAATAATACTAATAATATTTTATAATGTAAGTAAACATCTGTAATATAAATGTCCCATGAATATGATTCAATTATTTAAGAAGTAGTATGGTATGGTGTATTATTTAATAAAATTTTTGGTATCTTGTATTTAGTAGGATTTCTCAAAAGGAATGAGAATGTGAGAGAAAACAAATTCTAAAAGCTATGCATTAAACTTCGATTTCATTTCTGCCCATTATGTTCAATAATTGCACATTAATTTGGTTAATAATACACATAATTAGTTCTTAAAACATACTTATGACTATATAAATCTAACTACTGCTACTTTACAATCTAAAATAATAAATGTACACTATTTACAAATAATATTATATTAAACCCAATACCAAAAGAGGCTGTTTCAACCAAATAGTTAACATGCAAAGCTATGGTAAGGCAAAATCTAAACTATTAAAAAAAATATAAACCTAAAAGCAGTTGCTAGTGGATAATATTATATGGATTAGTCAAAGCTTTTTACAAATAATACTTGAAATATCTGCAAGATAAAACTTATTTCATTAGGAATGACGAAAACTACCCGCTTTATTAAAAAAAAAATCTACCCTCCATGTATTAATATAAACCTATATGAAAAAATGGGATTGTCCATAAAACAAATATATAAACCGTTTATAACCTATGAGGAAAGCCGAGTGTATATACAAAAATAAAAAAATAAGTGTTGAACAGTGAGCACTGCTGATTGTCGATATAAAATCCAACCTTTCGAGCTCCTAGGACCCATAAAGAAACAGCCTCCTTTGCACTTAGTAGTACTTGTGACTTTGTCGATCGGTCCTCTGTGAATGCCGTGTCCTGTAATGCACTATACGTTAAAGCTGGACACATGTTAATTGCTGCTACATGCACACACTAAATCTATATCCGTGTACAATGCAAGTTGTTAATTCAAAGACATTTGTTACAGTGTTAAACAATCATCAAAAATTCATAACAATAACTAGTTTACTAACTCGATTAGTTATTTTGCAAACATTACAATTGAAAAAAAAAACCAGATAAGGAAAGTGGTAACTGTTACTTTTTAAAACTAATTAATATCATTGTAATTGAAAAAATCAAGTGTTTTTAAGTGTAACTTACTCGAACTTTCTCAAGCTCCGTCTGAGTAATCTGCAATTGCTCCAGTAGTTCCTCGACGGATACCCGGCTTGCTTGCCCTTGTGAAGAAGTGCCAGGTTCAATATCCTGGAATTATTATAATAATACATAATTTATTTCAACTGTAATGCATAGCTTTTTAAACATTACCTTATCCATTTCTAATGAATTGTAAAATTTTGTGTTGTAAAATTATGAAAATTTTACTATTGATTTGGGTTAGAAAAAGTACTAATGAGTGGCTATGTAGACTGGTAGAATGTGAAAATATTCATAATTATTTAGTACCTGAGCCAATGTTCACATTATAAGAACAACAAAGTAAATTATCAATAATATCTCATTCCAGATATCCAGGGTCATTGTTAATTTTATGGTATATCAAGCAATGATTTATCTATTAGCCAAGTCTGATAATCTGTTATAATTACCTATACAATCACATTTAATAGAAACAAAACCTATTAAAAGCTATCCAAAGTAAGTATAAACAAATAGCAGTTAACAAAATTACCTTATCCAACTCAAATTTGGCGGCCTCAACTCCCTTATTGTACATCTGCAAATACATGGATTTATGTCTAGTTTCATCATCTTGTAGCTGCTTACTCACATCCTCCAGCTGTTTTTCAAGTGCATGTATCCTATCTTTGGCCTGCTCATAATTAGGCAACAATTCACAATAACGAGTGTTAACATCTGCTAATTTTTGCAATAAAGCCTCAACCTTATCATTATGAAGTCTTTTGATTTCTTGTGTTTCCCCAACATGAGCACGTACCATGTCTTCTATTTTCTTTTCATAATACGTTATTAGATTACGACGTTCCTCTTCTCCATCACTTACATCAGTCATACAGGAAACTTCATGTGTTAACATGTGAACAGACTCCTTAGAGTGTAATGAGGAGTTGGTGAGGTCATCAAAGTGACCAGAATCAGTGAATGAACCTTGCATTTCATTGCGACTTCGTGTTGGTGTTTGGTTTTTATACAAAGAACTATCGGTGATATCAAAAGATCTACAAGTATCATCATGTTTTGGACTATCTTGTCTAATTGATCCCTGATCCTCAGCATTTTCTCTTATTGTAACAACTTCACTAGAGTTAGACTTTTCATCTGGTGAGCATATGGATGCCTTATACAACCGTAGTTCCACAACTTCCTTAGTTAGCTGAAATATTTCACTATCCTTCTTTTCTAAATCTTTCTTAGCTTGACTAAGAAGATTTTTTAGTCGACGGATTTGTTTCTGAGCTCGTTGAGTCGGTGTTAAATAATCTTCACCGGCAAGTCCTGCATGTGACGAGCAGTGCAGGACATATCTCATGGATCTCCCACTGAATGTGGTACCATTGAATGGTGCATATCCAGCATCAACTGAGGCAGCAGTTGCAGCACTACCGTAGCTGTGTAGAGATTCATCATCTGGCAACTCTTCAGGAGAGCCAGGTGGTGTGTGACCAGAATCAGTCATACTCAGCTTTCTATTACAAGGACTATCTTGTGACTTTAGGCAGGATTTCTTTGGCTTTTGCTGAGGATTTGAATTAAATGACTGCAAAAAGAAAATATTGCTATAAGTAATTTAATACTTACAATGTTAACAGATGTTATGTTTACCTACCACGATAAACACAAACAGTTTTCAAAAAATATTAGAATTACGAAAAATATCTTAACCTTGGCTTGTTAGTAGTAATAGTTTTGATTTTAATATGATAACTAATATGCAAAACAAAGTATTATTAAGTATATTTTATTGTACCTATTTACGCGTTTTGTCAGTGTTTGCGTGGCTTGCCTTCTGTTGCTATAGCAATCTTGCTACAAAAATAGTAAAAAGCGACGTAACTTACATGGCTCCGCTGGCGATGGCCAGGCTCCTGGAGTCTTGGCACATCACTGCGTTGTTTCTGATGGTTATTTTCCGTGATTATTGGTATTAATTTTCTTGTTGCCAAAGGCGAGCGTTGCACCATTTTCTCACCGCGCAGTCGCAGTGAGGAGGTGCGCTTGAAATTCCCGTTGACATTACCGGCGCAGCAATGGTCATCGTGGAAGTCAGCGACTCTTCTGTTGTAATTTCTATTCATTTTCCTCAATTATTTACATCAGCGTAGCGTACTGAAAAAAGAAAACAGCTGTTGAAATAACGCGCCATGTGTACAAAACCTGAAAAATGACATTGACAAATTCGTTCAGAAAACAGTCCAAAGTATAGATAATTTTAGCATAGTCTTGTTAGGATTGCATGATTTTTATATCATGCATTAAATCACCAACACCTGATTACTTTGATACTTTAAAATAACTTATATTACGCACCTAATAAGTATATTTATAGTTATTTCGGTACAAAATCGGTAAAACTTGTGATATGCGATTTATCTTTTGTATAATAATAATAAGTAGAAACAGTTTGACCCGGTGAGTAAGCAAGCATGTTACGTTACATAGCATACGTAATGATAAGCGTAGCGAAACAATTTTAATTGAGATTGTTTAATCAAAGATGATTCGTATGTCTGTATGTACTTTAAATATTCTTTATAGTTTATATCTCTCTATGATATTGTGATAACAAGTTCAAGTTATGGTTTATCCTGTAGGCTCACCGGCTTAACAATATTAACAAACCGCACTTCAAAAATCTTAAAACGTTAGATACATTATGTAAATTGCCGCGCCTGCCTTATATGATTATCTACCAATCAATCGCCTGTAATTCGTTTAATTAAAATCATTCAGCAAGTAGTTGCTAAGACCTTATTATTTGACGGTTTGACCTATGTTTACATATGAATACGTACCGACTTAAATCGGTAATGTACCTACCTATTTAATGTAGGTACATACTTATATTTATTTTTCAATACATAAATCTAATTAAAACACCTGTATTTACATAAGTGTCATAGATTGTAATAGACTAATACCATGAATGAGTACTTTATTTATGCTAATACGGACCCACAGCACATGTTCATTTTTACGAGTAGGTACATTTTCTTTCATATAAAATTCACGTGTCACAGTGTTAGTTACCATACTTCTCCGAAACGGCTTGATCGATTTTTATGAAATTTTACATGCATATTCAGTAGGTCTGAGAATCGGACAACATCTATTTTTCAAACCCCTCCCCCCACGCACTGACATTTGTATGGCAAAACAACGTTTGCCGGGTCAGCTAGTTTAAGTATAAACTTATACATTGACCAACGCTGAAGCGCCGTTTTCCAAAACTGCTGACTGAAATTATTGTTGTCCACAATATCCACTGTAATTATTGCGCAAGTTGTACACAACAACTGTGTGCGCAGTGACCACGACATCAGGTAATTACACGTAGATAGTTCATTGTCCGTATCGTGACCCATGACAGACTTCTCGAGTTCTCGAGTCATCTACTATGCAGTTCCTTTCCACGACTGTTGTAAGAACAAATTATACATATTAAATTATCAAATCTGTATAATATAGACTTACGATTATAATTAATATAGAAGTGCACAATAAAATAGCCATATAATCAAGATACAGCAATAGTTGTTTTCATTTTTTACTTAAGTTAAGTTTAGTTGTGTACGTAGAATCGGCACCTTTGTGTAAGATAAATTACAACAGCCGCTGTCTTTGCTTATTCAATGTTTATCTCTTACATGAATTAAGCAAGTACAAATTTAAATTCGTAGCAGCATTTTTTTTATTATGCTTCACATAAAATTTGACGGTATTATTAGCACAAGTCATCAGCAATGTTTTTGTAGTCTTGTTCTGATTTTTTTATATTTGTGTGTATTGCTGTCCATGTGTCTTTATTTGTCACCACCTTAAGGAAGAATAAGGTGGAATAAGACTACTTGACATATTATTTCCTCCTAAGGGCGCTAAAGAGCCAGCTAAGGTAAACAGATATTTTTAGCAGAAATTCCGTATAAGACTAAACTTAGTACTTAAATGAGCAGTATCTAATTAATTTCCGGGACATGCTATCTAACCTACTAACCTTCTTAAACAATTTTTTTAATGACAGTATGCTGTTATATTGTATTCCGGGTAGGGATTCTACATTAGCAATTGTCTAACATGACGACTAAAGACTGTTTTATAATAGCATTGTGATACAAATGAGTAACAAATTATTTACAATTACTTTCTCTTGCGAAAAGCTAGTGCAAATATTAGTACATTGTCCTGACCGAGGCGATTAATGTTTATTGTATAATTTAGACGTGAATTGTGTGAAAACTTTTCAAGTGAAAGTTGTAATGATCCGTGAGAAATAAAATAATAATTGAGTGTACTGTAGACATTCTCATTTTTGAAATAATATGTACCAGCGCGCGGTGAAAACATATTTTTATTGTTGAACTACCAAATGAAGTGGTTATAATATATGTATATCTCATGTGCTGACGTCAGTGGCGTAGCTACCAAGGGGCTAAGCGGGGCAGTGTCCCGGGACCTTCAAGCTCAGGGGTCCTCGATTCCTTACCAGAAATCTTGATCGTAGTCGGGCCCCATTTTTTAATTTGCCCCAGGGCCCTTGGTTCCCTAGCTACCCCACTGGCTGCCGTGCAACTGATTATGCTTGAAAATGAAAAAACTTCATTAAATATTTTCGGTAGATATGTGAGAGGCGTCTATGACCTTGTTGAAGCCACGATAGTGCTCAATCTTAAACGATATACGTTCGCAAAAATGCCTTTTATACGCACCTACCTATTTGTATTTTGCACTACAAAAACTATTTAGAAATTGTAGTACTTAAATTGTATTAAAAATGAGTAAACAAGTAAAAAGATTTTTTTTTGCAGGACTCGAACAATATTCATTCTGCGTGAAATCTGTGGTGAAATGTACCTATTAGAATATAGGTTTCACTAACAACCATACTGTCAGTAAATACTTTAAATACTTACATCTAATAAAAAATAAATAATATTATAATTAATAACTATTTTATTGTATTTTTAGACAGGAAACCGTTACCCACTATAATACTCATCTGTTTTTATTTTATATCCGCGATACATTGTAGATATACTTACTCATAGTTACGTATCTTCGAATGATCACTCAACCTTGACGTTGCTTTGAAAGTAATTATTTTTATTTACGTAATGATCTACAAAGCTTTACAATACTTAATTGTATTAATTTCGATTACATTGATATCGGTTTACTCGAGCAACCTAGATAGTAGAAACAATGTTGAAAAGAGACATAATAGTAATATGTAGATATATCCAATGTCATTTGTTACGAAAATTTAGATTTTTTTACTAGCTGACCCGGCAAACGTCCTTTTGCCATACAAATGCCCGGGGTGGGGGAAACCCTTATCACTAAGGGGTATGAAAAATAGATGATGTCCGGTTCTCAGACCTAACTGATATGTACACAAAATTTCACGAAAATTGGTCGAACCATTTCGGAGGAGTAAAATTACAAACACCGTGACAGGAGAACTTTATATAAGTATTAGATATTATGCTACGGGCTCCAACCTACAGCTTTTACATAGCCTAGGATTTAGTCCAAGGGGGGAGGGGGCTTTAATCCAAAAAGCACACAATTTTACGGAAATACATTTTTGGTGCAATTTTCCACATCGCGGCATGTTTTTAAATTAAATACATTTAAAGTAACAAAATTCTTTAAATAAATGCTATTGTTTTATTTAAAATAGCTTTTTTTATTATTTTATATTTATCCGCTAAGGATTTAATATTGCAATCGAGGACAAAGAAATATTTACACGTGAAACATTTGCATTTATTTCAAAATAACTATCGAGCTGTAGAATATGTGTGAATATAAAAATATTTATGTAAACCGCCATTTATAAGGTCTTTCACCAATTAGTTTTATTACTTTTTTAGTTTTAATTCTAAGTTGTTCTCAACAATTATTATGGAATTAAATCACACATTATTACAGAGAAAATTTTACATCTAAAGACATTCGATTCATAAGCTATTATAGCTGTTGCCCCCAACTTCGTCCACCTACACGTACACAAAAATTATTTTTTTATACTATTTTAAAAATTAATTAATGTAAGCTAGTATAAGTAGTCTATCCGTATCCTGGTTTCTGGTTGGGTGAAATATCCATGAAAAAAAGCCACCCTCTTGAACCACTCTACCAATCTATTAAAAATCGCATCAAAATCCATTGCGTAGTTTTGAAGATAAAAGCTCCCATAGCATATACATATTATACATATAAAAATCACGACATAATAGCAAATTTTATTTAAACATCATCATCATCATAACATCACGCCTCCTTCCCATGGGGGTAGGCAGAGACTATAGAGCGCCATCTGCCACGATCGAAGCACACTTCCTTGGCTTCATCCACACTCATACATCTGGTCATACATGCCCGACGGTTGTAAGTGCTACGCACTTGCCCCTTTTGGAGTATCCCGGCGATGACATCGGAGTATATTTTTCTCGGGCGTCCTCTCCCAGCATTTCCACTTACTTTCGCCGTGTATATGCCTTTCGTTAAGCGTCTCTCATCCATCCTCTCCACATGACCAAACCACCTAAGCATACTTTTCTCCACCTTAGTCACTACATCCTCTTTCAGACCGCAACGTTCTCTTATAACTTCATTTCTTAATCTCTCTTTCAAATTTTATTTATACAATTTTATTTAAACAATTTTTTATTCCAGACGGGAAAGGAAAATAAATTGATATAGCTTTCACGGTATACCATTGTCAACTTATTATACGTAATCTTTATGTTAAACAGCAACAATATAATTTTATTAGGTTGTTTGTTTCTTTATAAACAATTAAATGTGAACAATGCAAATCTTGAAAATAATGTGAGAACTGAAAAAAATATAAGTATTTTTTTTAATAAACTTACTTAATGATTTCAATCGTGCTCATTAAAGAGACTTGAGCAATTAAAACAATATTTTTTTTGACCTGACAACGTAATATTCGACTAATGAAATTTACTTAGTTAACCCAATTAACATTGTATTTGCAAACATCTAGACAACAATGCAATTAAATATTGTTATTGGAAGTAACAACGTAAGTAATTTACTTTATGTATGTTTTCAAATACCTAGTGAATATAAGCTATTGCTTTCATCTTTGACTGGTTTTAATAAATGCGTGTTTTAGTCTCTGAGGATATATGTATAGGCATTGGCGTAGCCTAGGTTGACGGGAGTTTCAGAGCTAAAACGCCTTCTAAATGCCGCAAATTCTGCCAAAACATCGGTAATATAATATGTACTACTTTTTCTTAATTTGATATCAAATTTAAAACTGTAATATATTTTAAATTGAGGACAAGTAAATTTAGCCTGCCTAAATTGTACTACAAAGAACAATGACATTTCATATAACGTATAGCCTGTATCATAGACACCCATAGATACATTTTCACGTATACATTTATTTTATTTTATTTTATTTTATTTATTATAAAACATTAACAATATCTTTACAGGAGATCCCAATACAATATTGTAAGTAATAAATTTATATAAAAAATTGGTCAAGTGCGAGTCGGACTCGCGCACGAAGGGTTCCGTACCATTATCTATGCAACATAAGGCAACGTTATTAGTATCGAGCAAGAAACGGTAAAAAAATCATGTTTGTTGTATGGGAGCCCCCCTTAAATATTTATTTTATTTTATTTTTAGTATTTATTGTTATAGCGGCAATAGAAATACATCATCTGTGAAAATTTCAACTGTCTAGCTATCACCGTTCTTGAGATACTGCGTACGGAACCCAAAAAATCATGTTTGTTGTATGGGAGCCCCCCTTAAATATTTATTTTATTTTATTTTTAGTATTTGTTGTTATAGCGGCAATAGAAATACATCATCTGTGAAAATTTCAACTGTCTAGCTATCACCGTTCTTGAGATACTGGGTACGGAACCATAAAAATCATGTTTGTTGTATGGGAGCCCCCCTTAAATATTTATTTTATTTTATTTTTAGTATTTGTTGTTATAGCGGCAATAGAAATACATCATCTGTGAAAATTTCAACTCTCTAGCTATCACCGTTCTTGAGATACAGCCTGGTGACAGACGGACGGACGGACGGACGGACGGACGGACGGACGGACGGACGGACGGACGGACGGACGGACAGCGAAGTCTCAGTAATAGGGTCCCGTTTTACCCTTTGGGTACGGAACCCTAATAAAATCATTTATAATGCACCTTTGCGCGATTTCTGTGAATTTCGGATACATAGATATGTATGTGGCTTCATTCCGAATGAGTGATGTAGCCTTAGACACTATATATGTGGCGATGAATATATATTTATAACCATAACCACTCTTATACCTTCACGCCTGGTCAGCGTGCCTCTTTTTTTTTTACTTGGGGAATGCATTTACGCACTTTGTGTAAGACTCCCGGGTCAGAAGCGGACCCAAACTACTCACTAAACCCCACGGTGTTCCTCCTCGCCCCTTGTTCGGGCCATGGTATTCACTCGGGTCTTCGATCACTAATATTCTAGATAAACAATCCCATGCAAAAGTACTCTAAAAACTGTCGCCAATTGTTTTGACCTTGTATTCACAAAGCTACTTACAAAAAGCAATAAATTTTTATGACAGGTACCCACTGGTCAATCTATATCAAAACAAATTCAACCTTACACGCTCATTTTAAAGTCAGAATTACAAAGTGGTAATAAAAATCAATAAAATTTTACGACCGAGGCTCGTCGCTTGGACAACGAATGAGTGGAGTCGAACTGCCGAATAATTTTTGTTACTGTAATTTAAATTTTGTTCAACTTGTTTTAAAAAATTGGTATACTTAATAAAGCATATTCTAATCTATGGTGTATCTATACTAATATTATAAAGCTGAAGAGTTTGTTTATTTGTTTGAACGCGCTAATCTCAGAATTCTTCCGATCTTTGGCGTGCTATAACCGATATCCATTCTCCACACCTAACCGGATCTCGAGGAAAGCTAAAAACAAAAAATCTTACATCTTTAATTTTATTACATTCACTTATTCTAAATTAAATCTATAAAATGTTCTATAATATTTAGACAGTAAAAAAGTCTCATGAAACAAGAAAAAAAACAATAATACTTTATTAATAAAAAAAATAATAAAACATAAAAAAATAATAAAACAATAGCGTCTCCAACAAATGGAATACAGTCAACGCACATAACTCGAACAATTTAAGTGGGTTGTGATACTATGATTAAAAACATTAAGTAAAGGTCTTTACAATTCAGATGCCTTATAACTCCTGTTATTTATTACGAATTAATTTAAAAAATGTTTTTACGATGATTTCTAGACAAAATATCAGTATTTACAATACAGTGATAACAATTTAATAATGTTAATATTAATACATACCGAAAATATGAAATTCCATCCTTCTTTAACGTCCTGGATGTGTGATTTTTACACTTTTTAAAGGAGCACTGAGGCATGTTTACCGTCGGAGCGTTGGAACGCTACTAAATTAAAAGCGCACCCAAATGTTCGAGTGGGCGCTCATTCGGTAAGGACATTTTTTGTCACTGATTGTTTATCTAGAATATTAGTGATCGAAGACTCGGGTATTACCATGACCCGACCAGGGGGTCAGCGTGGCTTAGTATATGGCATGGCGGGGTATCCGCCGAAGTGGTTGATTAGCATGTACAATAGTTGGATATTATTAGAGATGAGAACAAATTATTAAATTATTATTTTTCTTGCGAGTTTCATTGACAGGAAGCATAAAAGGACAAGTCACACATAAACACACGCACACTGCTATTATGATGTAGAAAATGTAGACTTTGCTGTGTGTTAAAAGAATAGAGATCTTCACACGATTATTCATGAAATCTCTGAAGCGTACATGTTTTCTCACGCTGTTTACTTTATTCTTGATGTTATAAAATACAATTTAACATCACTTTTCGTTTAGCTGTTACCAGTCGTATTTTTAAACATTTTTTTGTGGTAAATCATGGTATCGTAAGTTATTCCTTATAACAATAACTATCTGTTATGGAAAATTCGGTGAAAATTAGTATAGGAGATGTGGAGATTACCCCAAACAAATAGATAGAGTTATCAATACTAATATTATAAAGCTGAAGAGTTTGTTTGTTTGTTTAAACGCACTATTATCAGGAACTACTGGTCCGATTTTAAAAATTGTTTCAGTGTCGGATAGTACATTTATCGAGGAAGGCTATAGGCTATATAACATCACGCTGCGACCAATAGGAGCGCAGCATCATTGAGAAATGTTGCGAAAACGGGAATTGTTTTTTAAATTCCACGCTTACGAAGTCGCGGGCAAAAGCTAGTAGACAGATAAAGCTGTTTATCTGTATTTTTTTACAATTATGGTAATTATGGATAAATTTTATTATGTGTAGTATTTATTATGTGATGAATATAATCTATTGTATCATCAATTTAAAATATTCACAAGAATTTGTTGCCAGACTGTTTTAAATTATTGTCATATTAACATTAAAATGATTGACAATGGTGTCGATTCCAGTGCAAGTCCAACTTGACTAAACTTAACCATAAATAAACTATTTTTAGTTTGGTTTTAGTGATAAACCTATTCTGTTTCAAACAGAAATTAAACTTAAAATTTTAGTTGACAGCACTTATTTGATTTTGACATAATCATTTAAAGCTGCCCACTAACAGACAAAAATGCCTTTTATAGTGAACGAATGAATGAATGAATAAAAAAATAACTAATATAAAATTCCTTTTCAAACGTTATTTGAGCAATATAGTTATTTATAAATATTTACAACTATTTCTGCATTATTGTTATGAACATTTATTAATAATTTAATTAGTTGGCGGCCTTATTTCAGTGTATTTCTCATCTTAGATATGAGCATAGTGAGCATCAAATCTTTTAGGTTATCTGTGGAATGATTAGCACTACTTTTACTCTGTGGTATGCCTATATTACTTTCCTTGATTACTTTAAACAAAAAACAAACAATTAAATTCGTTAATTATTTATTTTAATAGGTGTTTAGTGTAAATAATTACAGCAACTAAGGAAAAATATGCTTTTAAGCAAATATTTACTTCTCATCTACCATAAACTGATGACGGAAACTCATAATTATCAAGATAACAATGACAAAACCCAAAAAGTGTATTTATGGAAACATGAAAATCTGTATTTATAAAAATTTGTGATATCATGTGGTGTATAATTATGCAAGAGATATTAAATGAACCTAATAATTTATTTCTACTTTTATTTATAACTTATAAAAGTGTGTTAAGTTCAGTATGTAGTTGTATATGTGAAGTATTCTGATTTATAAGCTACACAACAGTAATTAATTCATCATAGTCTTTTCTTATGGGCAACATATATCCATGAATTCTTACAAACATATTTAGATTAATAGAATGTTAAGAATTCCAATAAATTATATACTTTATTTCTAACTTAGCTAAGCCTGCTAGTGGTTACTATAATATAGCCTATGTGTTAAGTATTCTGATCTAGCTATAAGCTACAAAACAGTATTTATGTATCTATGAATTCTTACAAACAATCTATATGGATTATTAGAATGTTAAGAATTCCAATAAATTACATATATGCATAACACATTACTTTTTGATATAGTAAGAGGCTTAATACTTACTTATTATACAAATAAAAATGCAATATTTGTTTAAATACATGTTTTACTAAATAAATCTGAATGTTTTCCGAGTACATATAAATAAATGTTGGTCCACTGAACTCTCTGGCTTGGCTTGGCTGATTCTATTCATATCTTCATTAGTTATTTTTAATAATAAATTTAGAAACCTACTGATAAAAAATATAGCTCACTGTTCTAGAGACAAACTGTTAGAAACCTTATTAAGTATCACAGTTCAAGTAGCACCATTTGGTAGGTATAGTTTTAAGACTGGCTACAATTATTATTTCTACTATTTAATGATATTTACATAACTTTAGGCAGACACACACAAATACACATTTTTTATCACTAGTTTCAATGTTCCAAACTATGGTTCCAAAGATTTCTAGATTTTTCCTGTAGTTCACTTAATATAATTGGTAGCAACTGCATTTATAGGTACTGGAGCACAATTTTCCATTAGGCCACCAACTGGACATTTATTTTCCCCTGCATGACCTGGAAAAAGGTTATATTTATCATTAGACGCCATTAACCTCAAAATCGTTCACTTTGTATTAAATTATATATGTTTATAATATTTTTACGATAACTTGTATACTTACATAATATATGATGTCTTAGAATTCTATGGCTAAGTAAAAATACGTATTATATTATGTATGTAAATTACAAAACTATTTCGACAAAAATTAAGTAAACAAAGAAATACCTAAATAATTAGTTCTACGAATCTCCGCACTTGACTGTGATTCGTCTGTTTTTCGCGCTTTGTTTAACCTCAATTTTGGCGCCAATATTTAATTTATCAAGTATAATTTTAATTTATAAATATTTTTTATTTGCTAACAAACATTTATTATTCAATATTTAATCAGAAAATCAACTTTTAATTTTCAAAAAGCCATGATAAAATTTAGTGAATTTAAGTCGGTACCTACTCACATCCCGACTAAATAAGTCGAGAACTCACTAAATTAAGTGAATTTTTGACATTTATGATGTACACCAGAATAGCATTATCACTAAATTGTATAGATTGACTAATTTTGGTCCTGTCAAACTTAATTTAAGTGAAGTTGTGTCTTTCAGAATAAGAAAGTGAGATTTGACAGGAATAAATCAATTTTTAGTTAAGTTTAGTTAAGTTCTTGGACACAGAATCGACACCAATGTTTAATATCATTTTACAAGATTTCTCTTGGCTTTTTGTTATGAATACGCTATTAAAATTCTAATTTATATACCGAATATATGTTTTATGAGTTCAGAGAAATCCTTGAAATATTTATTAATATAATAGAATGTTAAAATATAAAATAGGAAGCGATGAACGAGTTATTCTTGTGAACAAATTATAGTCTTATCGAAGTGAACTTCAACTTAAGAGTTTTTACGACTTTAGAGTAACACAAAGAGAAAGAAATGTTCGCAAAAAGCTGATAACTTTTATAAAATGGATAAAAATATTGATTGCTTTGTTACATTTTAGAGTCCGTCTGGTGGGATACTTGCTCTATCCTGTGGCACATAACATTACTTATTGTAAAACAAAGCCGTTATTTTTGTATGCATGTTTCTATGTGAGCTTATATCTTCAAAATTACGCAACGGATTTTGGTGCGGTTTTTTTAATAGATAGAGTGATTCAAGAAGATGATTTTTTTGTATAATTTGTTCATGTTTGGTTTCTAAATTCCGCACGTACATGTGAAGATGTGGGCCACCGCTAGTAAACTATAAATAAATAAATATTCATGGACATTACATACAACGTCCTCTGATCCCAAGCTAAGCTCATATGCTTGTGTTATGGGTACCAGAATACGGATAGAATACATATACTACTTTTCTTTTTGTAAATACATACTTATAATACATAGAAACACCCAGACGCAGGCGCAGTACAAACATTTGCATGACAATTAGAAAAATCACACAAATGATTGTCCCGAGCGGGAATCGAACCCGCGACCTCATCCGTTACATGAACCACTCAACCACGAGGCTCGTCAAATAACTCCAGTGTTTAGACAAAAATTGATCTTGAGCTTAAACTCGTGATGGACTTCGTAAAAAATTAAACAGCGAATACAATTTATTCTATAAATATAAATTGTATAATTATGTTTTATTTATTCTTCATATAATATTACGAAACTGCGAGTAAGTAGACTGTTTTTAATGTGGATCTGTTAGAATAAATTTGCACATGGCACACATGATCATATCACATCATATCTTTGCTTTTTATTTATCTACATTTTTAAATACAAGTAAGGAATGCTAAGTGAATACATACAGGAGGCCCGCGCCCAACAGATTTAATTTTTTGGACATTGATTTAAAAAATTTTTTTTTGGACATATCACACAACGTCCTCTGGTCCAAAGCTAAGCTTATATGCTTGTGTTATGGGCACAAGAATACGGATAGAATACATATACTACTTTTCTTTTGTAAATACATACTTATAATACATAGAAACACCCAGGCGCAGTACAAACATTTGCATGACAATTAGAATAAAAAATTGGTCAAGTGCGAGTCGAACTCGCGCACGAAGGGTTCCGTACCATTATCTATGCAACATAAGGCAACGTTATTAGTATCGAGCAAGAAACGGTAAAAAAATCATGTTTGTTGTATGGGAGCCCCCCTTAAATATTTATTTTATTTTATTTTTAGTATTTGTTGTTATAGCGGCAATAGAAATACATCATCTGTGAAAATTTCAACTCTCTAGCTATCACCGTTCTTGAGATACAGCCTGGTGACAGACGGACGGACGGACGGACGGACAGCGAAGTCTCAGTAATAGGGTCCCGTTTTTACCCTTTGGGTACGGAGCCCTAAAAATCACACAAATGATTGTTCCGAGCGGAAATCGCACCCGCGACCTCTTGATCGGCAGTCCGTTACATGAACCACTCAACCACGAGGCTCGTCGAATGGGCTAAAAAGAAAGAGAGATAAGTGAATGTTACCTATTTAACGAGTTTTAACACGTAAATATTTATAGCGTCAGTACGACAAATCAATAATGTTAACTATTATTACTTTCTTGTTACAAAAATGTGCATTAAAGGCGATAACGATTATTATTCGATTTTAATAAAAAAAAAAATGCCTACGGCATAACAGTCGCTTAACCAAAATATAAATTAGTTTAATTTACCTTAGTAGAAGCTAGTTTTGTTTCTGACGCAAAAGTATTGGTACCACTGACGAGCCTTATTATATTTAGTTTACAAGCACCTATACAACGCACAAGCTGATTAGATTAGAATATTATTGGTTATTAATTTGTATTATTTAATCTGTGTGAACATAGTGAAAGGGAATCGCCAAGTAAAGATGAAATAATTAATAAGTCATGAACCTTTTTGTATAACTATAACACCAGTCAGGTCCCCTGAGCCAGGAAATGAGTCACTTCATACACTTTTGACACTCGATGTTGTTGCCTATTTATTGGATTTTCATTACTTTTGATATTCAGTCCAAAAATATAGGAGAAATCCAATTTCATTGAGTAAACTAGTTTAATCCTCCAAGTACACGATAGCGTAGATATTAATAGCATACCTATAGAGATAGATATGGATCTATCTCCATATCTGTGTCTATACTCATAAAAAAAAAAATTGGTCAAACTGGCAACTGTTATGCATAACTGCATAATCAGTGTACATATTCTGATATGCCAATGATGATAGGAGCTTCCTCCTTTTTAACATAGCTTCGAACTTCGAACATAGATACGTTCGAAGTTCGAAGAAAGAGAAAAATGAAAAAGAGAAGAAAGAGATTTTCACCCATTTTATAATTAGATTTATCTGAAATTTTGTAAACATGCGTAAAACATTTTAGATGAATCAGATTACAAGCCGATAATGCGATAAACACAAAAAAAATATAATATCACATTTTTTGTTTACTAGTTCTTAAAGTAAAAAAAATATTTGAAAGTCAGTTAATAAATAAGGGAGAATTCTTTCGCAGTGATATTCTATTATAAGATCACTATTCACTATATTTAGCTATTTCTACAATTAGAAAAGCCTTCAAAGAATTTTATATATTTCAATTCCATGACGTATATAAAATTTCTTATAAGAATTTACAATTTCTTTCATAACCAGTTTCATTCTTTCTGGTAATTAAAAAATAACTTGTATAGTTATGGCATTGTTACCAAGCCATTCTTGTACAGCCATGTTGATAAGTTCACGGTACATTTGACATTTATTTCATACTATCTATTTTATTTCGTTATTCAATTATTTTCGTATTTATTATCATAGCAAAATTAAATAATATACAGTAACATACATACTGAATTAATTTTGAGTCATTTGATATAATTATTTTATACGTGTAATTATTATATAATATTATTATCATATATTACATGTTATATCTACATAACTGAATTACAAATATTAATTTGGTAAGCATGACCTATTACGAATTCATTACTAACAAATAAAATCATAAATAACAATAGAAGTCTCAAAAGGTCTTTTTTTTTTATTTCTTTGGAGATTTTGATAATTTAAGTACTTTATAAAAAATTGACAGACGAAGTTAACGAGTTTGTGGGACCCGCACAGTGCAGAGTGATTTTTATATTTGTCACATATTTTTTTTTATTTTATCGCCTCCTGCCCTGCCGGGCCGCGATGGTGCCTTGAGCATTACCATGACCCGGCGGGGGATGGCCCCGTTAAACGGGGCTCGACCCGACTGGGGGAGCATTAGGTCCCCCTGTCGTGTTGCCGTGACCGACAGCCACATTTGCCGCACGACCAACTCGTCGGGAGGGTCCGCGGCCGGCTACTGCGCGGCGACGACCCCTGCCCGGGGCCCTGCGAGGGGGCAAAGTGCTACCAGAGCGTTCGCGCCCCCGCAGGGCCTCCCTCTTTGCCACTATCACCTCCCGAGAGTAGAAGTCGACGGCGGCCCAACACTGTTCGCTCTCGGCCATAGACGAGACCACGACCGAGAGCGACAAGTCCTGTCCAAGCACGCTGACGAGTTCAACGCGCTGGTCGTCCTAGGCCGTGCATACGGCAAGGGTATGTTCTGCCGTATCCACGGCCCCACTTCCATAATTGCGGCAAACGGGATCCGACTCGATAGTCACATAAATATTTGTACTGTCTACGTAATACCATACTTATCATGCTTTTCTCTCCAAGCAAATGCACGAAGCTATTTTGGTATCCTCTTAAGGATACCAAAATAGCTTCGTGCAGTTTTCTATGTACGAAGTTTTCATTGTTTCTTTAGATTGAATGGCTAGCTCTAATTTTTAAGTATATGTTTTTTCAATATATGGTCTAGGATCGCATGAACTCAGAAACGCGATTGAAAAAAGTTTTCTCGATAGAAAATCTTGGCGAAACAACCTCTCAAATTTTTTATTTTTTTCATTTGTCGGTCTATTATCGCGTATTAACTAATGAAATAACTTTAAAAACATAGGTAACTATTATGTATAGAAACACGTGGATCAGAATTAAAATATATTTAGTAGATTTTGAGTAAATAGGAAAAGTATCCCTAATTCTTCATTTTCTGTGCCTACTGGCTGTGTTAATATGTACGTGTCGGCGATGATATACGATAATATTGATGTAGGCCCTTAACGTTGTTATCCGAAGAAAGTGCTTGATTAATTTTCTCAAGCACAAAGCAAAAAAGCCAAGATTATATGCAACATACTGCACAACGATAAGTAGTTAGCACCACGTTAACAGCATATTAATCAAGCAATTATCAATCCTATGTGATAGAAAATTACTAGCAGACACATTATTTAGATTTAATATCTCCGTATGTTTATTTATTAGCAGCAATATTATGACAGTTTTTCTGTTAATCTTGATTTTCGGAGACAATGGTCTTTAGCAATATGTATATGTATTCAATGCAAAATAAACTTGGATACAATCATTAATAACACCAATTCTGTTGCATAATTTAACTAAAATGAAGCATTGAAGCCAACTATATATTTTTTCATTTAATTCTAGGCTATTTCGGTGCACACGTTAATATTTATTAAAATCGTTATAGTATAGGTATAAATCAGTATTTACAACAATAAAGTTCAGTTAGTTGTCTAATGGTGTTTTTTCCAGGGTGCTCTAAGAGCCAGCTAGGGGACAATATAAGCAGTTAACTTCTACTGTGAGAGACGGAAAACTTAAAACTAAACCCTGTGCCAACTTGCGGTCAGCGGGGCATAGTAGACTATAGTCCCTCTCAAAGAGGAGGAGGCTCGTGCCCAGCAGTGGTACGTGAATGCACTGGAGAGAAAGAGGGAATGGTGTTATTGAAAAACACTATTTATTCCAGCGTTTTAGTTTAGTTTGTGCCAGCGGAATTTGTGTCAATATGTTACGTTATTTATCAAGAAAAATGGCTGTTAAGAAATATATGGTTGAAGGTTTATCACGGTTTTACTTTTGCGCGTGGTATCAATTTCTATTACCTACCTTGGCATGACTACTTACATTTATTGAATTGATATAAAACTTGATTCAATGTAGTCATGCTATTTTGAAGCAAAAAGCTATTAAATCGATTGGTAAATTGATGGGATTTTCACTATTTGAAAGTGCATATACTCGCGGCTGTGGCCAAAAGTTGGTTCAATGGTAACGGTTAAGCAAAAGTATAATAATCGTTTAAAGTTGAAGAAAACAACTAACTGTGTATTGTAGATTGTGTACGTACTTTGTTCTTTATAAAACTAATGTTGTAATAGGACAAGTGATAAAAAGTAACAATGAAATAGAGAGAGTGGTTAGAAGATTAAACTATTAGATCAAAATACTGAATGAAAATTGCAGGTCACAAGTAGCAGTTTCCACTAATATTACCATAACAAATAATAAAACAGATTGGGATAAGCTAACAATTAGCAATTGGCTCTATATAAATATAAATACTTAGTTTAAAGCTGAAAACATGCTTGAATATTTATAAGTAAATTTTTGCATTAGGTACCGGTCCTTAATAACTATGCAAGATTTTTGATTATTCAAGCGGGTCAAAGATCAAAGATATACTTCTTTAGAAAGATACTCGCGAAGCAAATAAAAGCTTGATAAAAAGCTCAGCTTATACGTCAAATCTCGCTTATCCTTTGGAGTTGCGTACTGAGTAGAAAGTTGTGACCCACTAACGTATATTATATTTTTTACTTATAGTATATATTTCGGGGCTGACTTGATCTCATAGTAGTTCGAGGCCTCAAACGAATAATAAAAAAAAATTGTATGTAATTTATTGAGAGTGAATTTTTATATCGAGAGGAAACCCAATTGTTCGGAACAATTCTTTAGTTGCGTGTTCTGTTGACAGTTGCTGCATGGAATAATGCTTTTTTTAGCTAGTAAGTAGAGACAAAATGTAGAGACAAAATGTAGAGACATTGTATCAACACATACATAGATATTGGACGTAACGAAATGACTTAAATTATCATTTTCAAAGGTATATTATATGTTTTGCAGACTGAAGAATATCATCCGATTATAGTGACTAGGGATAAGGTACCAATCGACTAGGTATCTTAATATCTTGAGATTTTAAGGAGAGCTTTAACAGCTTCTACAATGTATTTTGAAGTTAAAGAAAAAAAAAGCATTACATTTACGTACGTCTTTTTTTTATTACGACTACAATAAGAACTATCTCATTTCTTATCAGATGATTCACTTAAATATGGATCACGCAATCCATTGCAATAGGTTACTTATACAGTGATAGCGCGCAGTTAGAATATTTATAAAAAAGTCTTTCTTATATGGGAATAATAGTGGAAAGTTACTTGGTTGAATAGTAAAATTGTATTACAGGATTTTTAGTAGGAATAGTTACTTTTTTGGCATCAAATAAATAATTTAACGCCCACAGAAAAGACAATTTTGTAGAGTTCTAAGAAGAGTACAATGTCATGTAAAGTTTTAAAAGAGTTCGTAATCGTAGTCATATTATGAGCTTATATTATGTAGTAGACATGTCGCAGCTTTGTGGTCGTAGGTAGGTAGAACATGCCGTTGTCTATTTTATGTGTGTGATATCGTAGCGAAAACTATCAATTAAGTCAAAAATTTTGATTTAGGTTCAAGTAGCAAAAATAATATTATATAGTGTAAAAAAGAGATACTTGAACTACTTGAAACTTAACTATACCCAATGGATGATATTATCATTGGCCATACGATTAAAGGCCAAAAATAGGTATGTCACTAATCCATTTTGTCATATGAACGGTACAAAAGCCTATCAGAGGATACGTAAAAACTACATCTTCTACGAAAGGAGGTAAATTGGACTTCTACTGGAATTCTGTAGGTACCAATCCACCCGCTTGAACAGCATGGTAACTAACATATTAATTATCTCTCCCCCATTATGAAACCCGTGCCCAATATCACGTAAATGAGCTAAGAAAGAGATAATTAAAAGTTTTATAAATTTAATTCCAGAATAACAACTTCAATTTTATTTGTCTCCTAGATAACTGTGTTAGACCAGGTAATTACACAATTCAGACTGTTACTTATAAAGCCTTTGTGTAAAAACTAAAATTGTACATAATACTAGAATATTCAACGATAATGAGGCTAGAAATTGGTTAGATATCAACGCTTAGTTTAACAAAGAAACCACATTAAAATCGGGTCAACGCTTCTCATCTTACGTGTTGCAATAAATAGGCAACCAAGTAACCGTGTCTATCTTTTTGAATCACTATAACAATAACAAAGTGGTAATATTTGCAATATACCTACACGAATGTTGGTAACAACTAGTTACAAAATTACATGTACAAACTTTACGCTTAATTGCACGCTTTTTGCATCATTTACGTTGTTTGGATACCTCACGATGAAATTATCATACCGACAACACATGAATACTTAATAAAGAGTAATTTCCTACACAGCTCTCTATAAATTCTTTTGTTTTTCTATAGTACAGTAAAAAGATAACGTAGAAAATTAGCAACCAGCTTGTAACTTAGAAAAATTCGTATAAATGAAGGTAACTTTTATTAACTTTGATTCTGCGAAATTTTAACGTGTTAAACTGTTACTATTTTGTAGGGGTGGGTTATTTTAATTATTTTCATGCAGCCATTACCTTTGTTACTCAAAAAATTAATTTAACAATGAAACGGATACTTTTGAAACTTTTTAACATTGACAAACCAAGCGTGCAATTCGAACATCTAGAGCGATTAGGAAACAAGTCGAAAAAAACCTTACCGACTAACTCATTCACGAATGAAGTTTCAGTTAACACACCGCAAGAATATCATAAAATAATAATGATTGAAAGTAAAAACCAATCAGTTATACTTACTAATTGCATCATGCACGAAGTTTTCAAACACCATACAGTTTATGGAGAACATTGTTGTGGTAAAATCCAGTAAAACACATCATTTACAACACAGTCGCAGTTCGAAATTAATGAAAAATTTGTCGCACAATTACTGTCGTAGGAAAAACTTAGTATCAACTCGTACATCGCATATTACATAGAGTAAACCATTCACGGTAACTTTTACGCTAAGAATGTTGCGGCGAGCTGTCGGAGGCCGGAGCGAAGCGCAGTGCGTGCTTGTTCAATGTTTGTTCACGGTGTGTTGGCGCCGCCGCTGTCAGCGCCCCTCTGCGGCCACCACCACGCAACAGTTCGGTAAATGTTCTTATTGTATTCACAAACATTACAACACAATGCCTTCTGGAAATACACAAAAAGTGTGAACGAATCGAAAACTTATAACCCGTTACCTTTTTATAACATTGGTGTAAGTACTGCAAGAGACTAAGCTTGATACGCCGTCTGGTGCCACAATTGTGTCATACAAATGTTTGTACTACGTCTGGGTGTTTTCTATGTATTATAAGTATTTATTTGCAAAAGAAAAGTAGTATGTATTATATCCGTATTCTGGTACCCATAATGCAAGCATAATAAGCTTAGCTTGGGACCAGAGGACGTTGTGTGAAATGTCCATGAATATTTATTGTATTCACTCATCAATTACGTAATATCAGTTTTATAATACAGTTATTTTATTATCAAATCAGTGTTTATATCAGCCTATCCTCTGATCAGTCCTTTATAGTACGGGAACTACCCGTACAATTTTATTTATTATAATTTTGCATCGGTTTGGTCTAGTTGCAGTAGTCGTTATGTAAGGTTTATACCTAACTGACAAAATGTATATCAGCGCCTCAATACATACATATATGAATCATGGCCTAGTTTCCATTTTCAGGTGTATTATGTTTAGGAAGTTGAAAATATGGTCGCTAAGGCTTTCGTGGTACGTTATGTCTGTGTTTAAGGTTGGAAAACTATGCGTTTTGTTCGTATAACAATTGTTACAACATAGACTGTTCTGTTAACATATTTCACAGGCAAGTGGTACAGTTTATTGCAATAAATCGTAGTGTACGGTTATAAAACATAATACAATACTGAATTCAATGTACCATAACATGAATTACTACATTCATTCGGTTGCAGGGAAGTCGACAACAGATTTCAAGATTTCAAAAAAGTTAAATACGAAGCGAGGGGAACACTTTTAAAATCAACTAAGAGACATTAAACAGTTCATATGAATCTTTTATCATCAGCTCAATAGATATACAGAACCCTAAAAAGGAATTTAATTAATTTAAAGACCTTGAGCTCTAGCCTAACTAACGTCCGGCATATGTGATTGTTCCTACTATTGTTAAAAACTAATTTGTTTTTTACTTTGTGATTTGATTAATAATCATAAAAAGTTGGTGGAAAAAATGAAAAATGGTTTGCTTTGGCTCTACCATGGTCGACTTTCTGACTACATTAGCCAAGGCTAAGTGTTTGTGGCTTTTTTGTTAACAAAACTCTCAAAAGGTTCAAGTGCGTAGAACTTTCAACCATCATACATCTTTATACTAATTATAAAAGAAAGACGTTATTTTTGTATGTATGACTCTATGTGAGCTTATATGTTCAAAGATACGCAACGGATTTTGATGCGGTTTTTTTAATAGATAGAAATAGTTAAAGAAAATGGGTTTTTTAAATAAATTGTTAAGGTTTCCTATTTCTACGCGTACGAATTTGTGGGAAACAGCTAGTGTGTAATGAATGGAGTATGTACCGTAGCAGATGGCGGTCTATGGTCCCTGCCTATTCCTATGGGAAAAGGCGTGACGGAATGATGATAATAAAAACTAAGGATTACATGTTTTGAATTTCAACGTAATTTGAACATACACTTGAAATAAATTAACTTATCGTAATTAATAAGAACTTGGCACATACATACATATAACATATTTAAAGGAAATTGACTTACTTATATTTAAGTAGAATTTTAGCAATTTTTGATGAAATACAAGATCGCACACGTATATGTATGGTGCAAATGCAACTTGCCTTCCTTTACGCCATCGATTCATATGGAAATATCAAAATAATGGTTTTTTTAAGTGGTGTAATTACCTAATACTGTACATGAACATGAAAGACATCATTGTGACAACAATAATTAAGAAATTATAACCTCTAATGTTTAGATAGCTTCCAAATTAATGAAATTCATAAGGTGATCTTGCTCCAAAAATTTGGTAGATTCACCATTCTACTTCACAACTTGTCCTTGACAACGACTTCTGCTCGTTTACTAAGCTTTAATGCTTCCGGGACTAGTTATATAAAAATATATTTTTAATAAAAACTTGTTTTACAAGGTCGTATAGGTCAATATCCTCTCGTCAAATTTATGCGAGATGTCTTTAGTTCCGAAATCTACATATGAAATCTGATGGTGATAGATTACTGTATTGTTTGTAAATGTATTGCTGTCGCCCGCGACTCCGTACGCGTAGATTTTAGAAAACTTTCTTTGTTTTTGCAACATTTTTCATTAATGCTTCGTTCCTATTGGTCGCAGCATGATGTTATATAGCTTATAGCCTTCCTCGCTCCGTGTGGTACGGAGTAAGAATACAAGTGTCACCACCCTATCTCCTCCCAAGGTTGCTGTAAAAGTCAGCTAAGGGATATTGCATACAGATGGCATCCTCTGTGAGAGACGGAAAACTCGAAAATAAACCCTGTGCCAATACGCCTGGTCAGCGCGGCACAGTAGACCATAATGGAGGTGAATAATGAACAAGTGGAGGAGGCCTGAAAGAAAGAAAAAAGATTTATTTGGTAGGTTTTCGAGATCAAGATACATGCTTATAACTTATGTGACTAAGATAGACAAAACAAAATATATATGTATATAAGTACAAAATAGATGTCACAAAAATAATGATAAAATAAAGATGCGTGTCCCGTGATACCTCCAAAATGGAACCTAGTTCAGCATATTGCCAAACATACGTCTAGCACTGATTTTCAACTAGGTCCATGATGCCTGTGCCTAACAGTGGGACGTAAATGGGTTGGAGAGAGAGCCTTCCTCGATAAACGCACTATCCAACACTGATAGGAGGTTTCAAATCGGATTAGCGGTTCACCATCAGAACTGCCGGCTTTCCAAAGAGGATGCAACGCTTTACACATTTTCTTATGAATCGGGTAATAGATTGTAAGCCTCGGGTTTTACCTCTATCTTTCTCTCTCCAGTCCATTTAAGTCCCACTGTTGGGTACAGACATCTTCCATTTAGAGAGCATTTGTTCTACTAAACCTATGCCACGCTGATCAGAGTTGTGGATATAGAGTTTTCTGTGTCTCAGAGAGGATGTTATCTGCTTATATTGTCTTTTAGCTAACAGCGCCCTGAAGAGAAAATTGGACGGTCATACTTGCATTCGTGATCCATCATCATCCAGGTAGAAAGGGCTTTTTTATGCAAAGATTTTTTTTTTACTTTTTTCTCTGACTGACAGGTTATTCCAAGAGTTTAAAAAAAAGGCCAAATATACATTGGCCAGCGAATCACTGAACGATTTGAAAAAATAAATAATAGTAGATAATTAAGTAGTTAAATATACTCGTATCAATAAAATAATTTCTTGTGTCTCGCCTTGGGCCATTCACTGCGCTAATTGCTTATGTGCAATTTAATATTACGTATATCATTCCTTAATTAACACAGTGGCCGTGCGATGTTACGGTTATTTGGAGTTTATGACCCTCGACGTTTTAGTACTGGTACCTAGTAGGTAACTAATTAGTATGTACGTACTTTATCTAAATGATATCTATTATACTTTTTGAAGTTAGGAAATCCTTTTATTACGGATTTCAGCAGAGTATCACGAAACATGACAAAACAAGTTAAGGGGGTTGTAATTATTACAGATTCAGTGTAGACTTTAGAAAATTCATTTTTGCAACATTTTTCACTAATGCTTCCCTCCTATTTGTCGCAGCGTGATTTTATATAGCCAAAAGTCGATAAACGCACTATATAACACTAAACGAGTTTTTTAATTCGGAATAGTGGTCTAAACAAATAAACTCGTAAATTTAATACAGCGTGAATTTTGAGAACCTCATCTATCTTCAAATTTCACTCATTCTCTCCACCTTGTGTCCTCTGAGGAGAATGTTAACAGGATAGACGAATGGAACTGTGTGTGTGGAAGTCGGAGGACGGCACTTTGTGGCGTGAATTTGACGAAAGGCTTTTCAATTCGCGCTAAATAGATAGAGAATTCCATACAATTTTATTAACATTTAGTTTAATTTTGATTGGAAGATATGATAATGCTTAGCTGGATCTTCGTATTGCTGTTAATATTAACGTCAGATTACGTGTAAAGTTCGCAAACAGGAATAAAATAGGATAGTTCTCTATCGAGGAAACCGGTTGGAATATTGAAGGAATAATAAAAGTAAGTAGAGCGCGACGAAGTTGCGGACGTAAACTAGTGATATAACATATCGTGATGTTAGTATAATGTTTTGATTGTTATCTTCATTAAACAAAGTAAAAAACAATGTTAAAATATAATGATAATAAACAAAAATATATTAACATTTCATTTTGAGAATTGCAATAAGTGCATCTATTATTACTAGCAGAGCCGGCAAAAATTGTTTCCTTATAAGATCTAAGGATTGTCTTTTATGAAAAGTTTTCTTCAATATTCATTCATGGACATTTCATACAACGTCCTCTGGTCCAGAGCTAAGCTTATATGCTTGTGTTATGGGTACCAGAATACGGATATAATACATCTTTTCTTTTGTAAATACATACTTATAATACATAGTAAACACTCAGACGCGGTACAAACATATGTATGACAATTAAAAACATCACACAAATGATTGTCCTGACCGGGAATCGAATCCGAGACCTCGTGATCGGCAGTCCGTTATATGAACCACTAGACCACGACGCCCATCGACGGACTATTTTTGTAGATTACAGTAATATGTACGTAATAATACAAGTCTACATTTCATAACTCACGTCAAATGGATTAGGTAGCCTTTTCCATGAAGACTTCCAGATGCAGAGAAATCTATGGTACCTACTATCAGTTTTAATAGCGTATTTCTCAGTTAGTGTATATAAACTTTCTTTGCATAAGTAAAAGGATCTTTTATATGCTCAATTGTTACATTAGTTCACTTATTTTTGATCGTGCATTAGTCGTTATGTTGGCTTATCCATGCTTTGAGTTTTGGAAATAGGTACTTGAAAACAAATTATAAAACAGAGTCCGTATAAAAAGACATTGTATTTGAGAACATACTTAATCATTAAGCAATGCTCTATTCAATCTCTCTATAATTTCAAGAAATAAGATAAAATTACGATGAAACTATAAATAAATTATTGTAATTATTCTGTTGTCAGAAAGACATGTTGCAACAGCATAAAATGTTGAAAGGAACTACACATTTCACACATTTGTGACAATAGATAATCTTTAATTCAGCAATCAACTTACAAAGCTGAGATCCTTTTTTTAGTTGATCTTCGAAATGCAACAGCAATATCTTTATAATGTAGAATTGTGTGAAAATGTTGAAATCAGCAACACAAAACAAAAGGTAATAAAAAATATCATTACAAGCGATAGTGAGCAAAAACTGCTAAGCAAGAATTCCACAATTTTCTTTGAAATTTAATACGCCTTTCATTTCATTTTTACAAAATGAGCCGTATTTCAAAGTATCTTTGAAATACCACTTACTACATTTTAAATAGATTTTTGTACCTTTTTTCTTTTAGCTTACCTATAGTAATAAAAGATACCCAAATTTTATGTAACGTTGGCTTATAGATATAGATAGGTATTGTTGAAAAAGAGCCAGGTTGTACTTATAACCAGAAAGTAGTTAGCAAAAACATTTAAACGGCCATTAAACTCTCAAGGGTTTTCTAAAGCATCAAAAAAGAATTCTTTCTTTCTTTTATTTCAAGTTCTAAAATCTAATATTTTTTGAAACAAAGCCTACATAGAATCATAGACTTAGTATTATTTCATCATCCTAGAGTACAATTTACCTAAAATGAAAACGCTATTGCTAATCGGTATTGCGAGGAATGTTGTCATGTACTGGAAATAATGACAGTAAAGAGTTGTTAATTCATCTCTACGTGATTATGATAAACATCCGACGTGACTATAATAATCATATTACGGTTAACGTGTTCAGGAAGTTAGCAGATGAGCAGTTTATTAAAAATGAACGTGACAAATGGTTAATTATAACATCGTTAATAGAAATTTCAATAATACGAACATAGTTATAGAAACAAAAAGTTAGGATAAAGAGTGCTATGATTGATATTTGTTAATATAGATATGGAGCTAAGGTGTTATAATTGATTCGACGCCCTCAGGCTAAAAGAGCCCCATATTTATGTTACAAAAGCTTTCTTTTAATAACTTGTTTTTCTTTTGATATGTATTTTATCTAAAGTAGAGTCACGCAGTCGCAAGTCGCGCAGTCGATTGGAAGTTATGCACATACATTAGGGATACGAAAGGCGAAAGACCGTGTATTGTATTGTAGTGTGAATTAGGAGAGGCCTATGTTCAACACTGGACTGCAATTGGTCGACTTTATTAATAGATTAATTGGTACATATAAAGGTTTCCTTTGTATTTACATAACCAAACAAAGATAGATGGACTGTGTGAGACGATATGTAAGAAAAAGAAGTTGATGAAAAACACCGAGCCCAAACAATTTGGGGTAAGGGCAGGAAGAATTTAAGTAATGATAGTTTATTTATAATTCACTGTATAAAAAGCAGGATTCTTTCTTGTTTTGAGTGCGATATCTATGTACTTACTACTAGTAAGTATATACACTAGATCAGATAGATCTTATAAACAGTAGTAAGTTACTAGTGTTTATAAGATCAATTTTATAAATTAAATTACGGTGGAAAAAGTTCAAGTTCATTTAATTTATTTTATTTTTTATTTATTTTAAGTTCATAAGTAAGTTAAGTTCATAATTGACATGCTATGCTATTACTTAATAAATTAAATAATTTATTAAGTAATAGCATAGCATGTCAATTGCAAAATTAATAAATTACTTTAGTAAGATTTTGATTTTAGTGAGATTTTGTTATAATAAAAGCAGGTTTTTAATACTTGCACACGTAGGTACTCATTAAAACTTATAATGGGCTTGCCGGCCGTTGACTTAATATGCAATTTGGCAACAGGCATGTCTGGCTGTGGAATTAATTAAAATATTTACTTAACGATACCTTGTCTTAATAACTTATTTGTTTTATTATTGGTTTTCGAGTTACCTAATATTAAGAACTAACTGTTGCCCACGACTTCGTACGCGTGAAATTTAGAAACAAACCTTAACAAATTATACAAAAAACTATCTACTAGAACCACTCTATCTATAAAAAACACCGCATCAAAATCCGTTGCGTATTTATGAAGATATAAGCGCACATAGGGACATTCATACAAAAATAACGATTTTATTTTATAACTAGCTGGCAAACGGTGTTTTGCCATACAAATGTCAGTGGGGGCGGGGTTTGAAAAATAGATGTTGTCCGATTCTCAGACCTACTGAATATGCATCTAAAATTTCATAAAAATCGGTCAAGTCATTTCGGAGGAGTACGGTAACTAATACTGTGACACGTGAATTTTATATATAAGATAAGTAAAGATTAAGAATAATATATTTCGTGTTATATGAAAGACATCAAGGAAGCTTTTAATTCTCCATTAAGCTCAATGAGTTGGATTAAGTGGAATCCCTTTCCAATCAGAAAAGTTTCTATTGCCGTAAATTTTGCCAACTAAAACTTAGTGCACGAAGTATGGTTGGTAACTTCTACAATATTATACTTAAATACTTATTTCGAGTGAACTCAGGGTTGAATCGTTTCAATTTGCCCTCTCATTAATTTAATAGCAGGCAAATATGACCTTAAAAGATTGAATAAATAAGTCTGTGTAATTAGAAGTGTACTAATTATATTAAACATTTTAATAACTGTACAGAAAATAAATATAGTTTTAAATTTAGAAAATTTTATACAAAACCAGACAAAGGAGGCCAGGCAATGTTTAACGAATTTTAATTTAAGGAAAAAATTACTGGCAGCCATATTATTTGCCTTTACCACAGATAATATAATAAATTACTTATATTTTGCGTTTACTAATTTTATCTTGCTAATATTGGTTGTACTTCCTGAACAAATAATAAGATATGGTTGAAATTAGAATCCTTTGGTAATTTATTAATTTTGCAATTGACTTGCTATGCTTTTTTTACCTAATAAATTAAATTGTAGTGGAAAAAGTGATCACTGCAAGCGGGACTTGAACCCACGACCTCGGAGAACGGTATTAATTATTAATTTTATATCGACAAAATTCTATGTTAAAATTTCTTTATTAACGTACCGATTGAGGATTAATTATTATGCGATAATGGACGTAAACCCTTAGGGTTAACGTCCATTATCGCGAAAATTAATGGCATTTCTCATTAGTGTGGCCCCAGCATTACGGATACTTCGATTTGATTAAATTATGAAACAGGGTTAAAAATATTTATGGTCACGTCTTCGCTGAATCATTTTGCAATGTCATGGATGATGACAAGGCACGTTTTTATGAAATTGATTTCAGACAAATTTATTAACTTATTGAAAGTAATTGATTGCATTAAAACAAAATACTGTCAACATTAATGTTTAATAATTTCTAATAAGTCTTGCTAAATCCACTTGTGCTGCAGTGACCTGAAATATTGATAAAAAATATATTTATAAAGTTCTATGCAGATACAACAAACTGGACTGCAGCCAAAGATTAAAAATAAACTATAATAATTGGTCAAGTGCAAGTCGGACTCGCGCACGAAGGGTTCCGTACCATTATCTATGCAACATAAGGCAACGTTATTAGTATCGAGCAAGAAACGGTAAAAAAATCATGTTTGTTGTATGGGAGCCCCCCTTAAATATTTATTTTATTTTATTTTTAGTATTTGTTGTTATAGCGGCAATAGAAATACATCATCTGTGAAAATTTCAACTGTCTAGCTATCACCGTTCTTGAGATACTGCGTACGGAACCCTAAAAATCATGTTTGTTGTATGGGAGCCCCCCTTAAATATTTATTTTATTTTATTTTTAGTATTTGTTGTTATAGCGGCAATAGAAATACATCATCTGTGAAAATTTCAACTCTCTAGCTATCACCGTTCTTGAGATACAGCCTGGTGACAGACGGACGGACGGACGGACGGACGGACGGACGGACGGACGGACGGACGGACGGACGGACGGACAGCGAAGTCTCAGTAATAGGGTCCCGTTTTTACCCTTTGGGTACGGAACCCTAAAAAGCACATTGAAACTCTACATTGAAAATTATTGTTTTGGAAACTTTCTCTATAAAACTGTTGTCAATTTGGTGTTAAGAACATGTCGTTATTGTTAAAATTATGTTCTAATGCAAGTAACGGTGCTTTATTATTTTTTTTACGCGGGGAATGCATTTACGCACTTTGTGTGGGACTCCCGAGTCAGAAACGGACCCGAACTACTCAACTACTCTACCAAACCCCACGGTGTTCCTCCTCGCCCCTTAGCCGGGCCATGGTAGTCACTCAGGTATTACCATGACCCGACAAGTAACGGTGCTTAACTAATAACGCTAAAAACACAAGTCATGGTGATATTTTTCTCGCAGTTTGTAATAATTGGTCAAGTGCGAGTCAGACTCGCGCACGAAGGGTTCCGTACCATTATCTATGCAACATAAGGCAACGTTATTACTATCGAGCAAGAAACGGTAAAAAAATCATGTTTGTTGTATGGGAGCCCCCCTTAAATATTTATTTTATTTTATTTTTAGTATTTGTTGTTATAGCGGCAATAGAAATACATCATCTGTGAAAATTTCAACTGTCTAGCTATCACCGTTCTTGAGATACTGGGTACGGAACCCTAAAAATCATGTTTGTTGTATGGGAGCCCCCCTTAAATATTTATTTTATTTTATTTTTAGTATTTGTTGTTATAGCGGCAATAGAAATACATCATCTGTGAAAATTTCAACTGTCTAGCTATCACCGTTCTTGAGATACTGGGTACGGAATCCAAAAAATCATGTTTGTTGTATGGGAGCCCCCCTTAAATATTTATTTTATTTTATTTTTAGTATTTGTTGTTATAGCGGCAATAGAAATACATCATCTGTGAAAATTTCAACTCTCTAGCTATCACCGTTCTTGAGATACAGCCTGGTGACAGACGGACGGACGGACGGACGGACGGACGGACGGACGGACGGACGGACGGACAGCGAAGTCTCAGTAATAGGGTCCCGTTTTTACCCTTTGGGTACGGAACCCTAAAAACTGTTAATAATATGATTACGTATAGATGAATACCATATTATTATAGTTAGATCAAATTTATATAAATGTCAAACAACATAATTGCCTTGTCCTTTTCATTATTTGATCATTCTATTACACAATTTCAAATATGGCCAGTTCTATAAGGACTTGCAGAAATTGTTAGATATATTTTTCAAGTCCCTATGGTTATGAACTAAGAATACAAGTATCACTACCCTATGTTTTGCATTCGTAAGACCCAGTTATGGGACAACATGTAGGTATAAGCTTAAAACATCTTCTGTGATAGAAGCAAAACCTGAAAGTTAAGCCTACGCAGACGCAGTTCGCATGGCATAAGTAGGCCACATACCTACCCTCCCGAAGTACAGGCCTGTGTCCATAGGTTAAGAGGTACTTCGGGAACATTGCCAAACCGTAGCTAGGTGCTATATGCAATTTTTGAAAAACAAGAATTTTAGATTTAAATCGCCGATCTTGTGACCGTACCATTGGCTATTTAGCAAGAACGTATTTTTATTTTCTTTGATTCTCGTCAGTCAAAATTATGGGAACAACGCTATATGTTACCTAATAAAGGGATAAAAACTGTGCAATGATGGCAGGATGGAGGGCAATGATATTATTACATAAAGGCGTACCATTTAAATTTAACCATTGCAATCTCTTATTAGCCAAAATCATTATAATAATGTCCAAAATAATTCCTTCTACATCCTCCTGTTAATAATTATATAGCAACATCTGAGTAACAAAGGATTGGATGTCGTGTTTCTGTATCTCAACTATTGATCAGAAAAATGTAAAGCGAAATGCTACATATATTTATATAGTTTTAAAACCGGCTGAACAACCTTGCCGACTGGGGTGCCCGCTTTTTGTGTAATTTATGTGTGTCTGTGTGTGTGTGTATGTCGCAATTTTAGTAATTTATGTTCGTACTAATGCGGGTACTGTAATCAATACATATCAATTATTTGCAGTAACACAGAATTAGTAACCAATTATTTCCTCTAGTCATAAGTTGAGCAGATATTATTAAAAATCCCCTGGTAAGTAGTAATACATGTAAGTACATAAATTAAAATGGAGTCAATATCTATAAGAACATTGGTCCCAATTCTAGGTGCACAACTAAACTAAACTTAACTAAAAAATGAAAACAACTACGGTGTATTTCAATTGATTTGCTAGTTCATTGTACAGACATAATTTAAAACAGTAGGTATCTTATTCGTATGGGTATGGATCGAGAGAACATATACCTCTTTTGATATAATTTTATAACATGCTAATTACCACTGCGCTAGAATAGTTGGTTGTAAATAAAAATTATGTAAAAATATTACCCTAACTATATACATGTAATAAACATAAGTTCTTATCGTGTCGGTAAATCGAATACATATTTTTTAGTTCCTCCAAACTGTAGTTATTTATTATACTGTTTTGGCCACGCTACCTGCGTAGATAGTTGCGAAACAGGTCTAATTCTATCGAATAGTCGTTTTATATGGTGTGTGTCTGTCTGTTTGATGCTCTTTTACGCCAAACTACAGGACTGATATAAAATGGTAGCTACATTTATGGTAAGTACCTGAAATTTTATGTAGTACATCTTTACTTATTGTAAGACAAAGTCGTTATTTTCGTATGTATGTCCCTATGTGAGCTAATATCTTCAAAATTACGCAATGAATTTTAATGCCCTTTTATAATAGATAGAGTGATACAAGAGGTTGGCGTTTTTGTATAATTTGTTTAGGTTTGGTTTCTCAATTCCACGCATACGAAGTTACAGTCAACAGCTAGTACCGATATAAACTAAAAGTGTTATTACAAAATTATTGACAATTGATAGATTATGTTTGCAATCATTTTTACATAATACTCAAATCAAATATAGATTACCGAAATAACAACTAATAGTAATGTTTGTTTAGATAAGTATTATTACTCATTGCTTGCTCGACTGAACGTGTTACGTATAATAGGTAGGCCATTGCATCAGACAATTGATAGACACTATTTTAAATACACTTTCTTTCAGTAAAAACTTAACAATAGCGTGCGTAGGATAACAGTCAGATCTTGGTTATCTATCGTATTAAGGCGACTATAAAATTACCACTGGTACCAATTCTACATGTACGAGTATAACTAAACTTAACTAAAAACTATAAATAAAAAATTTATAGTGTCATTAGCACAATTCGACGATGATAGGAGAACTTTTTTATTAGAAAATCTTTTTTATAGACTAACTATTGTAATTAATAAAAATGTGCACAAAGAAATAGCCAATTAATCAAAATACGCCATATTTGTTTTCATTGTTTAGTGGCACACGTAGAATTAACACCACTCATGTGGTGTGAAATTAAGTACCTATACAAGTGTCACCATCCAATATTCTCCTCAGAGTGCTGTGCGAACCAACTAAGTGATATGATAATATGTACTTACCATTTTCTAATCAGACGGAAAATCAAAAACACTCTACCAACAGGTCTTAACATTGTAGTTATAATATACTAAAAACCTTTCCAAAATAGAAGAGGCTCGTGCCCAATATTGGGACTATAATGGGCTGCGAAGAATACTGTCACTAGTCGATAAATAGTAAAAAGTTAACTAGCATTAAGATTGTATTGCGCAATGGTTAAGTTAGCCTTGTGACGTTAAGAGGATACCAAAATAGCTTCGTGCATTTTTCTATGTACGAAGTTTTCATTGTTTCTTTAGATTGAATGGCTAGAGCTCTAATTTTTAAGTATATGTTTTTTCAATATATTATCTAGGATCGCATAAACTCAGAAACGCGATTGAAAAAAGTTTTCTCGATAGAAAATCTTGGCGAAATAACCTCTCAAATTTTTTATTTTTTTCATTTGTCGGTCTATTATCGCGTATTAACTAATGAAATAACTTTAAAAACATAAGTAACTATTATATATAGAAACACGTAAATCAGAATTAAAATATATTTAGTAGATTTTGAGTAAATAGGAAAAGTATCCCTAATTCTTCATTTTCTGTGCCTACTGGCTGTGTTAATATGTACGTGTCGGCGATGATATACGATAATATTGATGTAGGCCCTTAAGTTCTCAGATTGAACGGTAAAACAAAGTGTTACTCTCGTTGTTCTGTAAAAATAATGACAGTTCTGTGTTAGGAAATGTGCGTAGAGAATGGAATGGAATTACACCATACAAACACAAATTATTGAACTAAATTATGTATCTATGAATAAAGTAGTATGTACAAATACAGTATAAAATGTTATCAGGGACTTCTCCACATATACCTGGAAGTAAAATTAAAAAGATTTTGAAAATACGAAAATAAAAACTATAGAGTTTGCATATTTTTATTGTTAATTAACTTTCTTTTCTTGTATTTTATATATAGAGTATTTAAAGTATTCAAAGAAAAATAAGGCACTGCTAACCATGTCTATAATTTTGCAAAACACATGTCTTCCTAAGATATCTTCATTAAGTTCAAAGATATAAAACGGTTTATGTTTTTAAACTTAATGCAGGTCAAAATCACTTTAGCTTTGATTACAGCGGTTTTATTGGTCATATTATGCTTATTTATATTTGAAAAGTACACAAGCGATGAGCTATCAAAGCTACAGAGCCTTAACTCAATAGGTCAGAATAAAAAGTTTATTTATGTAGGCGGTTGTTGAAAACTAATTAATGTGTTCATCTTTCTATGGTATCTATTTATGAATGAATCTTGATGTTACATCGCTTGAATGGTCGCTCTCTCCCAGTTTCTCTGGCTCCAATATACATTTGCATGCAAGACTATTATTCGATTATAATTAAGTCCATCAGATAAGTGTACCTACTCTCAAATGAATTGTAGGAGGAATAACTTAGTAACATTGTGTTCATTTATTAAGCAAGTCGAAGACTAGTGGCCTGTCCTGGCTTCACAGGAGTAAAAATTACTATATGGCAATTTGTTTTAAAAAATAAAACCTTTTTTTCGACGGGCTTATTGGGCTAGTGGTTCATGTAACGGACTGCCGTTCACGAGACAGTCATTTTTGTGATGTTTATAAATGTCATACAAATGTTTGTTCTGCGTCTGGTTGTTTCTATGTATTATAAGTATGTATTTACAAAAGAAAAGTATCCATATTCTGGTACCCATAACACAAGCATATACCTAAGCTTAGCTTGGGACCAGATGACGTTGTGGGAAATGTCCATGTTTATTTATTTATTTTACTGATTCAAACGCAAATATTTGTTATATACGCGTCTAAATCCGTATTTTTTTTTTACATATATATATTTTTAAATGAATCCACTTTGACGTAAAAAGTGGTTTTATTTGAACGAATGAGTCGCGTTCTTTACAATATGACATTTTACTACAATGTCCCTGTATTTAGTAAAAATATATCGTATGTTACTTGGAGATAATGTAGCATTATATTGGTGAAAGAATTATAGAAATTCCTTCCGTAGTTTTCCGTTACAAACACAAAAGTGTAACGTTTCCTTTTTATAATGTTAGTATAGATATTTAACTATAGATATTCCCTAGTTGCTTAATTGCTAGTTAACATTGTTAACAAACATTAATGGGTTGTTAAAATATATTAAGCCTACTATACAACAAATAAAAAGCAGTTCATTGCTGTTTTAAAAATTAGTAGCTGAAATTAAATTCATACTATGTATTAATATTTACTGTACAGCTCCATCTTATTCAACATACTTTTCTTAGCATGGTACGTATCTATCAATGTATTAATAATCTATGTGATAATATCTTTGATATTGATTTTCACTCACTTCCAGTAGTCAGATTGATACTTACTAGGCCATAAAGATTCATCCAAATGTTGCCTAGAAGAAAGCGATAAGGCCGCCCATTGTACGGGCTCTTCCATACATCCATCAGCCTCTCTCAGTCCACTGTTGGACATAGGCCTCCCCCATAGAACTCTACAACGCGCGGTCCTGTGCCGCCTGCATCCAATGTCTCCCCGCGACCTTGACGATATCGTCGCTCCACGTTGTCGGGGGCCACCCAACGCTGCGTCGTCTGGTACGTGGTCGCCACTTTAGGACTTTTCTTCCTCATTGATCATCAGTCCTACGAGCAATGTGGCCTGCCCATTGCCACTTCAGCGTGCTAACCTTTCGGGCTATGTCGGACACGCCAGTTTCACGGGTTCTTACAATTATATTTTTTATGTAAATTTAATGTAATGGTGTACAATGAAGTACAAATAAATAAATAAATTGATCTGAAATTTTGCACATTTCATTTTGAAGAACTTAGTAGATCGGTTTGTATTGCAGATTCATACAGCAGGTATTTGTCGCAAATGCCATACTAGCCAACGTAAGTATGGGGAATGGGGTAGTGACAGGTATTTACCAATTAACTGTATCCGTCTGTATAATAAATATTACCTAGCTATAAAATTGCCTTGGGAATTTAAGTTCCATTTTAGTTCGATTGCTGGTGTTATAATATATTAGTTCCGATTTTAAACAAGTTCTATGTTCTTTTATTATACTTGGGTGCAGTTAGTTCGTATTTGAACTTTTTGAACTAATTAAAATATCGTATCATGAATTATATAAACAGGTTTTTATAATCCTTTGAAGCATAATACTCACTTAGCTTTGATTTAATCAACTTATCGCTGCATTGCACCATGTTTTTGTATACCTACTAAAATTTTAATACACAACTTTTTGTTCGTTTTAATTCGCTATGTCTCTGAGAAAATAGAAAACTGTAAATTCTAGATAGGTACATTTAAAAATCTATAAAATGTAAAAGGAATAAGGTTTGTAACTTTTTTAACTGTACATATTGGATTAAGTTAAAGGATTCACTATGGTATTTTTTATTTTTATATTCATATATGTTTTGTTTTAAATTATATTAATAATTATAAAGAAAATATAATTTAGTTATTGCTAAGAATACATACACGTAACGCCATCTAGTTACAAACTGAGTAAATGATTAGCAGTTAACTGAACTGAACGTTAAAACATTTTCTAGATGCAATGTAAATAAATTAAATCGTTACGTTTCTAAGACTTCATTGTTACTGGTGGTCGAATTTGCCAAGACGTTAGGATAAAGTACCTAAGTAAATAATAATATGACCATCTGTATGTGTTAAAAGTAGCGTTATTTAAATATGCTGGTCACACAAGTAATAAAGAATTTAAATTTATTAATAAATTGGCTTATTCTGCCAAAATTATTTTGCTACAAGCTAAGCGGATTCAGTAAATGTAAACGAGGCATGGCTTATGACTTTTTATATATCCAAATCATACATTATACTGATAGCGATAATGTCGACTTATCATTATTTATCACTCAAAATCGATAACAAGGCCGTATTGCTAACAATATAATCAATATTTGTTAAATGTCAATATTTTAGAGTGTAGTGTTTATCTCGAACCATCATAACGAGGAAGTTTTACTTTTTTGAAATACACAAGAACATGTAAAAATTCTTTTTTAAAGACTTTAGATTACAAGATAGATACATAAGTTTAGCTGTTGCAACTTTGAGAGATGAAAAACTCGAAATTAAACCCTATACCAACAGGTCTGGTCAGCGCGGCGTAGCAGACCATAATCCCTCCTGAAGAGGAAGAGTCCCGTGCCCAATAGTAGGACATTAATGGGTTGGAGAAGTTCAGCTGCGTCTATCATAGGCAAAATTTCATAACCTTTTATCTCTTTACCTACTTTCTGTGCCTGCCCTTTACCTATCAGTTGAGATTCTATAATGTATTTTAGAATTTACGCAAGAAACTAAATAACTGCTAAGTAATAAATCATATACATAAATCCATATTTGCATACTTTCATTAGACATTTTGTCAATTTATAGTTGTTTCGTCTAATCGGAAAATTTGGTATGATATGAGGTTAAATAGAAAATCTACTTAGTTCAAAAACTAGAAAACTTGCTTGAAAATCCTGAATTGTTTTTTTAATTAAATATTGCATTGTCATCGGTCTTTGTTAGGTGTGAAATATTTCAGATCAAACCGATTACTGCAAGTGGGTGAAAATCACTTCCAAAGATTCCGTTACATAGATTAATACATTGATAGATACCTACCGAATAATAAATATTTAGGCGTGTTAAAAAGTAAATAGCACTGTATTCGCGTAATGCTGTTATAACTAACTACTTGGGATATTATAAATAGTGAAACTGGTAGGGCTACAGCTCGTAGCCGCGACTTTAATATAAAAATAAATAATGTAAATTTAACGGCGGATATGGAAGTAGCGACTGAGTTTGAACATTATTTTTCTAACATTCCTATATTAAAAACCAGTTCACTCAAGTCCTCTCCCATCTCAGCCGAAGAGCTCCTCAAACAAAATGTTACAGAATGTATCACCGAGTTTTCGTTTACTGCAGTTAATGACATAGATATTATAAGTACTTTCAAAACAATTGATAAAAAGAAAACCATAGACCTATGGGGATTGTCTGTTAAAACTGTTGAAAATATTATAGGAATAATTGCCCCTTGCCTGGCTGAAATTTTTAATTGTTGTATTGATTTAGGTGTGTTTCCAGATCTCATGAAACACAGCAAAGTAATACCTTTATTTAAGTCAGGTGATTCTTCGGATCCAACGAATTTCCGACCTGTTTCTATACTTCCTTCTTTAAGTAAAATATTTGAAAAAATTATTCTAAATCAGCTCCTCAAGCACTTTAATGACAATAAATTATTACATAAGAAACAGTTTGGATTTACGAAAGGATGTTCAACTACAGATGCAGCGGTTGAACTGTTAAAAGGTATATTCTCGGCCTGGGAGAACTCGCAAGATTCGTTAGGTGTTTTTTGCGATTTGTCCAAAGCTTTTGACTGTGTACAACATGAAACCTTAGTTAGGAAACTACATCATTATGGTATCAGAAATAAAGCACTCGATCTTTTAAACTCTTATTTAGACAATAGAATTCAGAAAGTTGATGTTAACGGTAAACGATCTCCAGGAGCTGCTGTTACATTGGGCGTCCCACAGGGCTCCATTCTCGGCCCATTCCTTTTCCTTACTTATATTAATGACTTACCGTACTATGTTGGGAACGATCAAGAGATTGTTCTGTTTGCTGATGATACTTCCTTGACTTTTAAAATTAATAGACAAATGCGTGATTATGACGAAGTAAACAGTGCACTCTCAAAACTTGTACAATGGTTTAATGTTAATAACTTATTGTTAAACTCTAAGAAAACAAAAGTAATAAAATTCTCCATGCCAAATGTTACCCAAGTAGAAACCAATGTACATTTGAGTGGTGCGAAATTGGAACCAGTACATTCAACTATATTTTTAGGAATCACTATTGATTCGAAATTACAGTGGGGCCCACAAATTGAAAAAATGTCTGGCAAACTTAGCTCTGCGGCATATGCGGTGAAAACAATTAGACGACTTACGGATGTAGATACGGCTAGAATGGTTTACTTTAGTTATTTTCACAGTGTAATGTGCTATGGAATTCTTCTTTGGGGAAGCTGTGCGGACATTAATCGGATATTTGTGCTCCAGAAACGCGCTGTTAGAGCTATATATAACCTAGGTCCGCGGGATTCTCTAAGGGAGAAATTCAAAGACATAAATATTTTAACGGTCGCTTCGCAATATATATATGAAAATTTATTGTATGTTCATAAAAATATTCATAATTTTACAAAAAAAAAGCGACCACCATAATGTTAATACAAGGCATAAACACAATCTTGTGATGCATGTAACCCGTCTCCACAAAATATGTAACTCTTTCATGGGTCATTGTATACGATTTTATAATAAACTCCCTATTGATGTAAGAGAATTAAATAATTCTAAATTTAAAAAATTCATTAAAACTAAATTATGTAAAAAGGCGTACTATAAAATTTCTGATTATATTAAAGATGATAAAGCTTGGGAGTAGGTTGCTCTGGAGCAATACATATTCTATATTGTAAAGTTATTAGCATTGTAAGTATAATTGACATTTAATTTAAAAATATTGATTTGATTAAAAGCTCTGCTGAGTTTCTTACGCCGGTTCTTCTCAGCAGATTGCGTGCTGAACCGGTGGTAGGGAAAAAAATTGGACATGTCATAAGCACATAATTTTTCAGAAAAATTATGTCTACGTGATTAAATGATTTTTCATTTCATTTTCATTTCATTTCATTTCATTTCATTTTATAAACTCGTCTAGATCTAACATAAGTTACACTCGGCTGCGTATGAAACCAATTATAATAATATTAAGTAACAATCGCATTAGTAGGCCGTCAACCTACAATATATTTAATTTATAAAGTAACTTTAACCAAGGTTATAACCGCTATAAGTAATACTAGCTGTTGCCGATGACTTCAGATATGCGGAATTTAAAAAAATTCCCGTTTTTGCAACATTTTTCATTCACTGATGCTTCGCTCCTATAGGTCGCAGCGTGATGTTGTAAAGCCTACAGCCTCCTCGATAAATGTACTATCCAAAACTGAAACAATTTTCCATATCCGACCAGACGTTCCTGAGATTAGCGCGTTCAAACTAACAAACGCGCTAATCTCAGGAACCGCTTGTCCGATCTGAAAAATTCTTTTTTAGGGTTCCGTACCCAAAGGGTAAAAACGGGACCCTATTACTGAGACTTCGCTGTCCGTCCGTCCGTCTGTCACCAGGCTGTATCTCAAGAACGGTGATAGCTAGAGTGTTGAAATTTTCACAGATGATGTATTTCTATTGCCGCTATAACAACAAATACTAAAAATAAAATAAAATAAATATTTAAGGGGGGCTCCCATACAACAAACATGATTTTTTTACCGTTTCTTGCTCGATACTAATAACGTTGCCTTATGTTGCATAGATAATGGTACGGAACCCTTCGTGCGCGAGTCCGACTCACACTTGGCCAATTTTTATTTAGTTCTTTATCGAGACTGGCTACAGGCTATATAATATCACGCTGGAACTAATAGGAGCGAAGCATTAGGGAGAAATGTTGCAAAAACGGGGATAATTTTATAAATTCGCACGGAGTCATGAGCAATCAGCTAGTTTGTGTACATAAAAATATATTGATGATGTCGGCAGGTGTAGCGACCCCTACAGTAGCATTCATGGAACCGTGAACAACTTCCGCGAAACACTCACCTAATTTTTAATACTCTTTTTAATTGACTTTGTATTTGTGCCTATTTTACTTTTGTTACGTATGCTTAAGAGGATACCAAAATAGCTTCGTGCATTTTTCTACGTACGAAGTTTTCATTGTTTCTTTAGATTGAATGGCTAGAGCTCTAATTTTTAAGTATATGTTTTTTCAATATATGATCTAGGATCGCATAAACTCAGAAACGCGATTGAAAAAAGTTTTCTCGATAGAAAATCTTAGCGAAAAAACCTCTCAAATTTTTTATTTTTTTCATTTGTCGGTCTATTATCGCGTATTAACTAATGAAATAACTTTAAAAACATAAATAACTATTATATTGTTACGAACACACAAAACACAAAGGAGCTAGCGCCATCTAGCAGCAACTAGTAAAACCAATTAAATAACCGAACAAAGTGAAACCCCTATTAGATACTAGATGGCGTTAGAGGAACTACCGTACATGCTCGAACCTTCTAGAAACATTCGTTCCGGGCGATCACGTTCGCGCACAGTCGGGAACATTCTGGAATAGTCTGGAACTCGTCTCGGCGCATATAAATAGCGGCAGGGGGCGAGCCCGGGCAGTTCATTTCGAGCTACGATCGAAGCGACTTCGAGAGCGAAAACAAGTGATCAAGAGTGATACCAGTGAAACCTACAACTTGGCTACGATCTAGGACATTGTTAGTGCTTAGTGTTTGGACCTAGTGCTTAGTGTTTGGACCTAGTGCTTAGTGTGTAACTAGTGCTAGTGAATAAAGTCTTCTAAAAGAGTCAGCAGGTCTTTCTCTCCAAATCCTTCGAACCTTAGCACGTAACAACTGGTGTCGGAAGTGAGATTTGGAGATGCCATTGACTCCGAGAGAGGACTTCGAGGGCGTCAGGACAAGGGCACAACGAGCTGCGGAGGCCACGCCCGCTGTGGACCAAGCCCCGCCCACTGGCCCCACCTACCAGGCCCCGCCCACCGACCACGCCCCCCTAGACCCGCCCACTGGCCACGCCCACCATGCCACGCCCACCGACCACGCCCACCGGTTTCCGCCCACCCGGGCCCAGGCTCCGCCTACTCAGACTCAAGCCACGCCCACTGGCCCCGCCCACCTTGCCACGCCCACCACACCGGCCACGCCCACTAGACAAGCTCCGCCCACTGGATCCGCCCACCTTGCCACACCCACCACACAGGCCACGCCCACCAGCGGCACCGTAGCGTCAGTTCCTCAAGCAGCACTTCAATTAGGAAGTTTAATTGAACTGATAGAACGCAAGTTCGGCGCTTTGCAGGAGTCACAAGAACGCAAGCTCGGCGCTTTGCAGGAGTCACAAGAACGCAAGCTCAGCGCTTTGCAAGAGTCACAAGAACGCAAGTTCGAGTCACAAGAACGCAAGCTCGGCGCTTTGCAAGAGTCACAAGAACGCAAGCTCGGCGCTTTGCAAGAGTCACAAGAAAAAGTGATTTGTGCTATAAATGATGTTAGTAACACGGTGATTAAGCTTCGAAAAGATGTCGACGTAGTGGAAGAACGAGTTACCGGGTTAGGATTGGATGTCGAAAATGTGAAAACCGGCCTCATTGAACTACAGAAGAAAGTAGTGCGCCTTGAAACCACGGGAGTTGCGATCCCTAGTGGAACTATCGGAGTGGCACAAGGACCAAGAGTGAAAGTTCCGCCATACGACGGCACTACTTCCTGGAACGCTTATCGTCAGCAATTCCAGACGGTTGCTACTGCCAACGGATGGACGGAAGAACAATGCTTGACCGCTCTCACTGTTGCGCTCAGAGGGCAAGCTTTGTCGGTCCTGGAAGCACTGGCACATACAGGAAATGGGTTCCAAGACCTGATGGAGGCACTTGAATCCAGATACGGGGAGCGACACCTGGAGCACGTGTTCCGTGCCCAACTGCGTGACAGAGTCCAACGCTCAGGAGAAGGACTACAACAATGGGCGTTGGAAATTGAAAAACTCGTCAGGAAGGCACACCCAGGAGCCGACACCAAGATGGTAGACACGAATATTGTTCAAGCATTTGTCGACGGAATCAAAGACCTGGAGGTCAGAGCTGCAGTGAGGCTTCGTCACCATACCTCGCTAAAGGAAGCATTGGCGCATGCTTTGGAGGTCGAGGCTGTTCGCTATGACATACGGCATACCCATAAGATCCGCGAGGTCTCTGAGGAAGTCAAGGAAGTTAAGGCCCCTACGAAGAAAAGTTCTGGAGCCATGTGCTACAAGTGTGGCGAGAGGGGCCATCTTCAGCTCAACTGCCCGCAGAAGGAAACCCAGATGGAAAGGATGAAAAGGATCGAGGAACAAATAGAGGTGCTGAAAAAGCAGCGGGCTTTGCCCCTTGCCCGGGATCAGGGAAACAGGACTAAGGGGCGAGTGCTGGCTGACGCGGAGGGAGCCCCGATAACTGTTATCTCCCAGGCATGCAGCGGGAATAGTCTTGCGATTCAGGGGACTATTAACGGGACGGATTGCAAAATGACTCTGGACACAGGAGCCTCTAGAACAATAGTGAACCCAAGTCTGGTAAAAACCGCAACGGGACACAAGAGGAGAATTAACTGTCGGCTACTTACTGCCTCCGGTCAGCCAATACCCGTCCTGGGAGAAACGTCAGTTACGATGTATGTAGGGGGGTCCTCATACTCTCATAACGTAATCGTGGCTGAGATTGTGGATGATTGCATCTTGGGTTTGGATTTCATGAAGAAACACAACTGCAGAATTAATGTCGCTGAAGGAGTTTTCAAGTGTGGTGAAGAAGAAATCTGCATTCTTGGAGGCGTCTGCGGGAAAGTCAAATGTGTAAAGAAGGTCATCATACCTGGACGAGCGGAAGCTCAGGTACTGGTGGAACTGCCGCCAGCTGGAAAGAAAAAGTCAAACAGATGCGTGTTGATCGAAGACACACCTACCAAGACATCGTCACAAAAACTGATGACGGCGAGAACCCTTGTTAGTGGAAGCAGAAACGCTGTGGTCAGGGTTTTGAATCTTGGTGATCGCGAGATCTGCTTGAACAAAGGTGATGTCATCGGAAAGTGCGAGGAAGTTGTCTGGATGAAAAAGTGTAGTTCGATGACAGGCGCAGACTCAGCAAACAGCAATAACTACGGTTTAGTGACTAAGCTACTCGATGACTGTAAGAGTAATCTGACTTATTCGCAGAGCATGAAAGCTAAGAAGTTTTTGCAGCGCTATGCCAATATCTTCTCCAGTCAAGAAGGGGACCTTGGAAGAACGTCGATGGTTCAGCACAGGATAGATACCGGAAGCGAGAGACCAATTCGTCAACGAGCAAGACGGATACCAATTGCAAAGGAAAAAGAAGTTGAAGGCCTTTTGGAGGACATGAGAAGGAATGAGATTATTGAACCGTCTACAAGTCCGTGGTGCTCACCTGTTGTATTAGTGAAGAAGAAAGATGGTAGCACGAGATTTTGTGTGGACTATAGGCGTCTCAATGATGTCACTAAGAAGGACAGTTACCCGTTACCTCGAATCGACGACACTTTAGATACCCTGAGTGGCATGAAATGGTTCTCAACCCTAGACCTGAAATCTGGCTACTGGCAGGTGGAAATTCATCCAAAAGACAAGGAGAAGACAGCTTTCTCGACCGGTAAAGGTTTATGGCAATTTAACGTCATGCCCTTCGGATTGTGCAACGCACCTGCCACATTTGAGCGACTCATGGAATGTGTACTGGCAGGCTTAGTTGGAGAGGCTTGCTTAGTCTACTTGGATGACGTCATAATTGTCGGCCGCGACTTCGAGGACCATTTGCGAAACTTGGAGCGAGTTTTCGCCAAAATAGAGGGAGCCAAATTAAAGTTGAACCCGGAAAAGTGTCATTTATTCAGGAGCAAGGTCAACTATCTCGGCCATATTATCTCCAGTGATGGAATCCAGACAGACCCGGAGAAACTGGAAGCAGTTCAAAAATGGCCTACCCCTAAGGACAAAACCGAAGTGCGGGCATTCCTCGGCCTATGCTCATACTACAGGCGTTTTGTTAAGGGATTCGCAGAGATAGCCAAGCCATTACATCGGCTGACAGAAGATAAACGACAATTTAGTTGGGATGAGACTTGTGAAGATTCTTTTCAGAAACTGAAGAAACATCTGTGTGAAACACCAATCCTGGGGTATCCACAAACTGAAGGTCAGTTTATAGTTGACACGGATGCAAGCAACACGGCCATTGGAGGGGTGTTATCTCAAAAACAGGGTGAAGGAGAAGTTGTTATTGCATATTTCAGCAAATCTTTATCCAAGCCAGAGAGAAACTACTGTGTGACAAGACGAGAACTCTTGGCTGTTGTAAAGACGCTACAACATTTCAACAAATATCTCATCGGCAGACAGTTTTTACTACGAACTGACCACGCAGCCTTGAAGTGGCTACTGCAATTCAAGAACCCAGAAGGTCAAGTAGCTCGATGGATTGAACAGCTCCAGGAGTATGACTTCAAGACGGAACACCGCAGCGGAAAGACACATGGGAATGCCGACGCACTCTCACGAAGGCCGTGTTCGGAGGACTGCAAACATTGTGTTAAGCAGGAATGCAATGAAGAAACATTAAAACTAACGAGAACGAATCCTTTGAGTCTCTGGGAGAATGATGCTATGAGGGAGGCTCAAGAAAAAGATGACGACCTTCGGCACATCATCACATTGAAGAAACGGGGTGACGTAAAACCAATATGGAGTGAGGTTGCACCCACTGGCGCTGTCACTAAGGCGTACTGGGCGCAATGGGACAGTCTGATACTCCAAAACGGAATACTCTACCGGAAATGGGAGAAGACTAACGGCAGAGAGTTCCATCTTCAGATAATTGTCCCAAGAACGAGAGTACCAGATGTTCTCCATGAAATACATGATGGCGTATCAGGAGGTCATCTAGGTGTCAAGAGGACGTTAACAAAAGTGCGAGAACGATTCTACTGGTTGCATTGTCGAGATGATGTACAGGATTGGTGCCGCAAATGTACTACTTGCGCTGCTGTAAAAGGACCACAGACCAGGAGCCGTGGGAACCTGCGGTTGTATAACGTCGGTGCACCGTGGGAACGAATTGCAGTTGACGTAGCTGGGCCATTTCCTGTAACGGATTCGGGAAACAAGTATTTTATGGTCGTCATTGACTACTTCACCAAATGGCCCGAAGTGTTCGCCATACCAAACCAAGAAGCCACAACAGTCGCTTCCAAGTTAGTCGAAGAAGTGATATGTCGTTTTGGTGTGCCTCTGGAAATCCATTCTGATCAGGGCAGGAACTTCGAATCGCAGGTGTTCCAGGAAGTGTGCAGAATTTTGGGCATGCATAAGACGAGGACCACCGCGTACCATCCGCAGTCTGATGGAATGGTTGAGAGATTTAACCAGACCCTTGAGAGGCATTTGGCGAAATTGGTAGATGACAAACAAAAGGATTGGGACAAGTATATACCACTCTTCCTTCTGTCTTACCGAACCGCCGAGCATGAGAGCATAAAAGCTACCCCGGCGTATGTCAATTTCGGTAGAGAACTACGAATACCAGTAGACCTATTGACAGGAGGGTCACCGGAGGGACCAAAGACTGTACAAGACTATGTCTGCGATTTAAGGGAGAAGATGCGCTATATACACGCCTTGGTTCGGGAAAATGGGTTACAGTCAAGTGAGAACATGAAAACCAGATACGACCGGAAATCGAACACGAGCGGCTTCGAGGAGGGGTCACTGGTGTGGCTGCATAACCCAACTCGCCGGAAAGGGAAATCTCCAAAGTTGCAGAACCAGTGGGACGGTCCATACAAAGTGTTTACCCGACTGAATGATGTGACCTATAGGATTCAAAAGCAACCAAGAGGGACATTCAAAGTGGTACACATAGACCGTCTGGCGCGCTACCATGGTAGTAACAACGATGCTCGGGACGAGCATCTCTAAGAGGGGAGTAGTGTTACGAACACACAAAACACAAAGGAGCTAGCGCCATCTAGCAGCAACTAGTAAAACCAATTAAATAACCGAACAAAGTGAAACCCCTATTAGATACTAGATGGCGTTAGAGGAACTACCGTACATGCTCGAACCTTCTAGAAACATTCGTTCCGGGCGATCACGTTCGCGCACAGTCGGGAACATTCTGGAATAGTCTGGAACTCGTCTCGGCGCATATAAATAGCGGCAGGGGGCGAGCCCGGGCAGTTCATTTCGAGCTACGATCGAAGCGACTTCGAGAGCGAAAACAAGTGATCAAGAGTGATACCAGTGAAACCTACAACTTGGCTACGATCTAGGACATTGTTAGTGCTTAGTGTTTGGACCTAGTGCTTAGTGTTTGGACCTAGTGCTTAGTGTGTAACTAGTGCTAGTGAATAAAGTCTTCTAAAAGAGTCAGCAGGTCTTTCTCTCCAAATCCTTCGAACCCTAACACGTAACAATATATAGAAACACGTAAATCAGAATTAAAATATATTTAGTAGATTTGGAGTAAATAGGAAAAGTATCCCTAATTCTTCATTTTCTGTGCCTACTGGCTGTGTTAATATGTACGTGTCGGCGATGATATACGATAATATTGATGTAGGCCCTAAGTTTTAAATTCATAGATTATTTGATAACTATTTAATTTTGTATCTAGGCACGTGTCTTTGCTTATTCTTGAACGATTAGTTTTATGATAAACTAGCCGTTGCCAGCGACTTCGCACGCGTAAAAATTTGAAAAATTTCTCCCTTTTTGCAACATTTTTCACTGATGCTTCTCTTCTATTAGTCGCAGCGTGATGTTATGTAACCTATAGTTTTCCTCGATAAAAAACTATGCAACACTGAAAAAATTTTGAAATCGACCTCGTGGTTACTGAGATGCGTGCGTTCAAACAAACAAACAAACTCTTCTGCTTCATAATATTAGTATAGATTGTATATCTAATATATAAAATTCCCGTGTCACAGTGTTAGTTACCGTACTCCTCCGAAACGGCTCGAGCGATTTTCCTGAAATTTTGTGTACATATCCTCTAGGTCTGAGAATCGGCCAACATCTATTTTTCAAACCATTTTTTTTTTTAGTATGGCAAAACAACGTTTGCCGGGACAGCTAGTAGATTATAAATTGGTGCGAAATAGCTCAGAGTATTGCACACAATTATTTACTTTCTTGATTACTTCTAAAGAAATTTATTAATTTTGCAATAGACTTGCGTAATTTAGCTTCGTGGTTGAGTGGTTCATGTAACGGACTGCCGATCACGAGGTCGCGGGTTCGATTCCCGCTCGGGACAATCATTTGTGTGATATTTATAATTGTCATACAAATGTTTGTACTGCGTCTGGTTGTTTATATGTATTATAAGTATGTAGTATATGTATTCTATTCGTATTCTGGTACCCATAACACAAGCTAAGCTTAGCTTGGGATCAGAGGACGTTGTGTGAAATGTCCATGAATATATTCTTTTTCTTTCTCCAGCCCATCGACGTTGGGCGCGAGCCTCCTCCATTTTGGAGGGATTATGGTTTACTGTGCCGCGCTGACCACGCGTGTTGGCACAGGGTTCTTTTTTCGAGTTTTCTGTCTCTCACAGAGGATGTTATCTGTATGCAATATCCCTTAGCTGACTTTTACAGCACCCTTGGGAGGAGATGGGATGGTGACACTTGTATTCTTAATCCGTCACCACACGGAGGGTATGAATATTTATTATTTATTTATTGTTTTGTCACACAAGTTGACACAAGTAACACATAGTTGATTTCCAACAGGCGTTATGAATAAAACCGTTTTCCACATTCGCGCCACCTGGACTTAGAGGAAGTAACATATTTTTATGGTAGTTTTTAATTTATATGCAACGGAAAATTAGCATAATAATAATAATAATAAGCCCCTCACAAATCTAACTCTACGTCCGGTCCGAACATCTGTGGCCACGTGGAGGGCGGACTTTAGCGGCTCTTGAGCCATATACTTACTAAAGACTAACAGAGCTATAGTAAAACAAAATGCGATGCGGTTAAGAAGCGGATGTAAGTTACCCCAGGCGGGTACCGGAGTTAATCACGATGGAGAATCCCGTCCCGAGCGACCTCGCTCAGGCTGTCCCATGTATTCTGGGGGGGACAACGAATCGCAAATTGTAGCTTCTGCCCAGCTTGAAACTGTTGCAGAACATCATCATCACCATCATCAACATTCATCATCAACCAGCACAAATAATCACGCTCATTCATTAACCGATTTGTCACCGCAGAGCTCTCTTTTTTCATCGCCCGCATCATCCCCATACTCATGGCAACAAGATGCCGGCCTCATTAAACATTCATCAGAATCAATATCTTCACCGACAGTAGATGTTGTTCAGGAGGTAAATTCCTCAATTTCTGAACCCACTACTGCTAAGTCACGCGCTAGAAGAAAATGGACCATTGATATGAATATGTTCATATGGCGCACTTACCTTATTACAACCAAGCTAGAGACTCAAACTCGAGGCTATCTAGATTCATTACACAAATCTTTCACTGAAAAATTTCCTGACATGAATGCATCTAAACAAAATATAGGTGACCAACGGCGTGCTATCGTTAATAATAAATTACTATCCACAGACACACTTGATACAATAAAATCCGAAGTAGCTATTCACTTAGAACAGAACCATGAACCATTACTTACACTTACACAGTCATCAGCAAGAATGAGATGGTCCGACGAAATAAACGAAACTATACTACGCATTTACTACGAAATTACAGAGTTAGAAACCAATATCACAGCACACCGAAAAAAATTACATCAAAAATTCATTCAAATTTATCCTCATCTATCACACTTATCTGAACAGAGAATCTCCGACCAAAGAAGGGTGATTGTCAATAATAAAATGGTTACAGAAAGCAGAATAGAACAAATTAAAAATGAAGTCAGTATTCTTTTGAATTTATCTCAGGAAGAGAATAATCTAGTGCAAGAAAATGTCGTGTCCCCACCACTAATGGATAATCACAGAGAAATAGCTTTTAATTCAGCCTCCTCAAATACCGCAGAAGCCGCAACCAACGATAATAACAATGCGAATATCACCACGATAGACCACGATGAGATAAATCAACAGTTTTGCTACGCACTAGAAACATTTGTTAACACCGAACCAACGTCAAGACCATATCTACCCCGACAAAAAACTTCAAAAAAGTTAGCTCTCATTATTGAAGACATTAATAGAAATATACTACCTAATTATTTAAATGCAGATCAAGATTTTAAATCGTTCCAAACTGTTATATATTCAGCCGCCTATGCAGCAGTGGTATGTAATGGATACAAAATTAGTTCTACTGAAACACAACCACGAATATTTAAACCGTCATGGCAAAGAAGACTCGAATACAAAATAGACAACTTCCGACGTGAAATAGCAAGATTAATAGAATACATGAAAGGTAACAGAAGCCATAAAATAAATAAAGCCGTAGAATTAATTAAAAAGAAATACAAAATACATGCACAATACGAAAGAGATAACACACAATTAGAGCATTTCATGGACACACTAAAGCAAAAGTTAAATACAGCAGCTAGTAGACTAAAAAGATATCTCGAATGTACAGCCCGGAAAACTCAAAACAAAAGGTTCATAAACACAGAAAAAGAATTTTACAGAAGTTTATCAACTACAGAATCGAATTCGTATACACCTACCAACATGTTACCAACTACTGAAACTTTGCACCGATTTTGGTCCAATATCTGGACGAACCCAATTCAACACAATACAAACGCCAAATGGATAGAAACTATTAACGAAACAACCAATAACATCCCCCTTATGGAATTCGAAGAAATTTCTTTTGATACAATGACTAACGTTATCAAACACACGCATAACTGGAAATCGCCTGGAACCGATAATATCCACAACTACTGGTACAAAAAATTCACCTGCATTCATCCCTTTTTAGTTAACCATTTAAACACATTTATACAATCACCTCACACAATGCCAACATACATCACACACGGCGTAACTTATATGCTACCAAAAGATAGCAACACTGAAGACCCATCTAAATACCGCCCTATAACTTGTTTACAAACCATATACAAAATTTTAACTTCTTGCTTAAGTCAAACAATCTATACTCACTTGTCCGAACACGATATACTTGCAGAACAACAGAAAGGCTGCCGAAAAGACAGCCAAGGATGCAAAGAACAACTCACCATAGATTCAGTAACAATAAATAACGCATTCAAAAATCAAAGAGATATCTGTACAATGTTCATAGATTACCGAAAGGCTTTCGACTCTGTCCCACATAGCTGGCTGTTACACACACTACAATTATATAAAATAAATCCCACCATTATTGAATTCTTGAAAACCTCCATGCAAAACTGGAAAACTATACTGAAACTTAAACACCATAACTCTTCTATAACTACTGAACCTATCAATATTCAGCGTGGCATTTATCAGGGCGATGCTCTAAGCCCACTCTGGTTCTGTTTAGCTCTCAATCCACTCTCAAAACTTCTTAATACCAGTCAACTCGGATATAACCTAACAACAATAAACGAAAACTATTATCTTACTCATTTACTTTACATGGACGATATAAAACTTTTTGCTAACAACACCGAAGAACTATTTTATTTAGCAGATATCACACAGCAGTTTTCTAAGGATATTTGTATGGAGTTTGGTGTAGATAAGTGCAAAACTCTTTGCGTCAGCAAAGGACAATTACTGAACAACACGTACGTGCTAGAAACAGGAGAGAATATTGAGCCAATGGATGACCACAGCACATATAAATACCTAGGATTCAAGCAATCTCGAAAAATTCAGCAAAAATATACTAAAATAGAACTCACAAAAAAATTTAAACACCGCCTTAATCTTATTCTAAAAACACACCTTAACTCCAAAAACATAATCAAAGCTGTTAATACTTATGCCATACCCATACTCACCTACTCGTTTGGAATCATTAGCTGGTCACAAACAGAGTTAAAAGCCCTGCAACGAATAATAAACACACAAATGACTAAACACAGAAAACATCATCCTAAATCATGCATAGAGAGATTAACACTATCACGTCGTGAAGGCGGCAGAGGTCTAATTGACATTCAAAATTTACACAATAAACAAATAACTACACTAAGACACTATTTTCACACTAAATCTGAACACTCACCATTGCACAAACAAGTTACAGACATAGATCGCAAGCTTACACCACTTAACTTACAAGACAGATCTACACAAAATAACGAATCGCTGACCACCACAGAACAAAAAATTGGAAAATGGAGTAGTAAGTCTCTTCATGGAAGACACCGAACCGACCTAAACCAAAGATACGTCGACAAGGAAAAGTCGAACGAATGGCTTAAAAAAGGGGAACTGTTTCCAGAGACTGAAGGCTTTATACTAGCAATACAGGACCAAATTATACTCACCCGAAACTACAAAAAATTTATCATTAAAGATCCCAACCAAACATCAGATTTATGTAGACACTGTAATTCAGCATCCGAAACAATACAACACATTACAAGCGCTTGCAGATCCTTAGTTCAGACTGATTATAAACATCGACACGATCAAGTGGCAGCAATTGTACATCAACACTTAGCTCACCAATATAAATTCATTACAAAGAAATCTCCATATTACAAATACAAACCAGACACAATACTAGAAAGTAGAAGCTGTAAAATATATTGGGATCGTACAATTATAACAGATAAAACTATACATTTTAATAGGCCTGATATAACTGTACATGACAAACTAAATAATACCATCTACATTATAGATATAGCTATCCCTAACACCCACAATCTTCAATCGACTATCTCTGAAAAACTTGCAAAATATCAAGATCTCGCTATAGAACTCAAAACTCAATGGAAAGCACACACTGTACACATAGTCCCCATAGTATTGTCATCAACTGGTATAATACCAAAAACACTTACTGATAGTCTTGACATCCTTCACATGCCTACACATTCATTACAACTATTACAAAAAGCTACCATCTTAAATACATGCCGCGTCACTCGTAAATTTCTAACGTCATCGTCTATTTCATCCACTTACACCATTTAGCATACCACGCTTGGTTTAATATACCCGTGTGGTGTGTAATCTACCTCTCAAAAAGAGAGAGACAAAGTATTTTCTATAATAATAATAATTAACCCCTCTGTGCCAGTCGTTACCTCACCATGAGACTAACGCAAAACCTGGAGGCAGATTATAGGCTTTCAAAAATCTTGTGGTATAAACAAAAAAATGTGTCACAGAACCTAGGGAAAGCCTACAGACCGCAGGGCAGCTTGTGGCGAGCTGAATGTGAGTGGCGACACTGCGGTCCCGAGTGCCCCTGAGAGTCGGTCGTGGCCTCGCCTTCGGCTTGCCTTTGTTGGCTGGCCGAACTGGAAACCGAGAGTGCCTGGACTCTCGCCTCTGTCTTGCCTTCACCGGCCGGACAGAGTGGGGTCGCCAGAGCTATATGCTCGGGGGTGGAAGTGTCAATTTCAAGGGCGTAATTACGGGGAAACCCGCTCCGGGTCTCGGCCCGCGATGGTGAAACCGGTGCCGCACCGCTCTACACCCCAAGCCGCTCACACCGGTGTTGCTCCCTGCTGCCTTGTCTGGCGGCTGTGTGGGGGCCCATCTAGTGAGTCGGCGAGTCACCGTCTGCCACGGTTCAAGAAGCATCAGTATTGAAGGCAGGCGACCGTTATTATTTGCAATAGTTTTATATACAACCAGTCCATCAAACACCTAACACAATAACCCAGTGCGTTTCTCTACATTAATTTGCAATAGATCTACAGCTACCATTGGCATTCCATGACTCCACTTCTATAGTGCAGGCGTGGAGTGTCGGTGGTAGGTGTCCCACCACATTTATTTATTCATTAAAATTCTTAAAGGGCCTCTGCATGTTGGACCCATGTCCCCATGTAAGCCTTAAAAAGGACCGGGTATTCCTAAAAAAATAATAGGAATAACCCGTGAATTAAAACAGAGATACAAATAATAATAATAATAATAATCTTTATTTCAGATAAAATTAATAATAATAATATAATAATAATATTATAAATATAATAATAATATTATTATATTTTTATATAAAGACAATCTTTTAGATTCTTCAGTTGGATGTCAACAGGGTGACCCTCTTGGACCGGTCATTTTCAGTCTGGCAATACAACCCATCATTCGGCAACTAAATTCTAAATTTAATATATGGTACTTAGACGATGGGACTCTCGGAGGCAGTGTTGATACTGTAACACAAGATTTGGCTTTTTTAAAAAACGAGTTTCGATCGATTGGTTTAGAATTAAATCCTACCAAATGTGAAATTTATTTTAATGACAATGTTGACAGAGTTTCGGCCCTTTCAAAATTTTATTCTTTGGCTCCAAACATCAAAATTATTGACAAGAGTTCCCTCTGTCTCCTTGGGTCTCCAATCTTTGAAGATGCCTACTCCTCTTTTGTGGAGGAAAAAGTTCAAAATTTTTGTGAAGTTTCGGAACGTTTACTTAAAATTAACATGCATTCGGCTTTTACGATTATTAGATACTGCCTTTTTGTTCCAAAATTAACCCTAGCAATCAGATCAACACCATTTTGGAAACATTTAAGTCTTTTGGCCAAAATTGATGATATTATTAAATTAACTTTGAGCAAAATTCTAAATTTAAAAATGAACGACCGCAATTGGCTCCAGGCGTCACTACCAGTGCGCTTTGGTGGACTCGGTGTTCGAAAAGCTTCGGACGTCAGTTTACCAGCGTTTTTGTCCTCGGTCCACAGCACCGAGCAATTAACCAGGAAAATTTTAGAACCCACACTGGTTGATTGCGAGGTGCTATGCAGGGCCGAGGCCATAAACGCTTGGAAAATAGCTTGTCCAGGCACTAATCTACCGGCTAACCCGCTCTCCCAAAGACATTGGGACGGTCCTCTCTGCAGTACTGCTAGGCAAAATCTCATCAATACCGCTAGCGGTGCTGCCGAGCGGGCACGTTTGCTGGCTGTGGGGGAGTGGGAGTCAGGTGTTTGGTTGCAGGCGCTCCCCTCACCTAATCTAGGAACTTTTCTAGATAACACCACTTTCCGCATCGCCACTTGCCTACGCATAGGTGCTTCTTGTGTCACTCCTCATCGCTGTCACTGTGGAGAGGCCGTTGATGGTCTTGGGCACCATGGCCTATCATGCAGCAGAAGTTCCGGACGCATATCCCGACATGCAAGTATAAATGACATTATCCGTCGGGCTCTTGTCACCGCCGGTGTACCAGCCGTGCTAGAACCCAATGGCTTGGTACGTGACGATGGGAAGAGACCAGATGGTATGTCCCTGTTGCCTTGGAAGATGGGTAGGCCTTTGGTGTGGGACGCCACTTGCGTCGACACCCTTGCGCCATCACATCTTCCAAGCACCGGGTGTGCGGCCGGTGCTGCTGCTGCCTCCGCGGAGATTCTCAAGCGGCGCAAGTATAATAATCTCATAGGGGATTATATATTTGCGCCGTTTGGGGTCGAAACATTAGGGTCGTGGGGCCCCAGTGCCCGGAATCTTTATAAAGATTTAGCGAGCCGACTGATCGACGCCTCTCGTGACCAGAAGGCTGGCCTTTATTTCGTTCAAAAAATAAGCATTGCCATCCAACGTGGCAATGCCGCCAGCCTTCTGGGCACACTTCCGGTCGACAGCGATGGGGAGGAGTATTTTGATGCCTAGTTTTTAAGTATATATGTAATTTTAATTTAATTTATTTTAAAGGTACTGTACATATTTTGGTTGTAGATAATTAATTTTGAAATATATACTTAATAATAAAACAAAAAAAAATAATAAAAAAAATAATAATATTTTACAATTACTTTATGGGGCCATTTTGTCCGCATTGCTTTGCAAGCGCGAAATTCCAGATGGCAAATATGTTTTTGTATGAGCATAGCCAAATCTTTGATACAAATTGTGTAACAATTTCCGGGAAACTACCAAGTTCTTGTACTAATAATTAGGTTTAATCATTTTATATAACATGCAGTTAATGATTAAATAGCCGTTGCTTTGGCAAATACTTCAACATAATCATAAAAAACAATTAAAACCCTTCTAAAACGCTTACTTAACTAGAAATATACCAGGAAAGGAGAAAACCTTTTATAAAAACGTTGACAATTGGTAATTCTACCTACATATAGTTACAAAAGACAGTTTTTCTAGTTATATAACGGAGTGGTTTTTGCTTATTACACCCAACCAATTTACATTTTTTCTATGGTACATTGTAATACAATAAATTGGATCACGACTTCTGTTGAAGGGCCCCGACATTATTTAACAGTATTTTTATTACATCTTGTAAAGTGATGTTGCCTTGGTACTGGTACAATAAGTACCAATCATGAATAATCTATGAGGTATTCAAGGTTGTTCGACCGAGATAATTTCGCGTTAAACAAACTATTTTTGGTGTACATAATATATCTTTATTTAACGATTACGTAAGAGCTCCGTCGTTGACTTAATACAATTTTTCTTCCTTTTTCCATATTTGTTCACGATAAACTTTAATATTACTGAATTGGCATTATCATGCGCTTGTCATTATTTAATATTGTAATATTGGATGTTGCCTCTGTATTTGTTTATATTTACAGCCTTGTGAAAGAAAACAATAAAGAATTTAATTTTTTATTTATTTATTTTATTTATTAAAAAAGCTGGAAGATAGATGAGGAAGATGTAAATGTGTATATATGTTGTTAAGGTCTTAAATACAATTTATTTTCTCAATAACTTTGATAAGATACTGGTCACCACTACTTGCTCCTTATGAATCAAACCTACACTATTCGTCACAAGAACTGTTCAGTGTTCACATAATATTATGTATCCTATTTTATTAAGGTTTTGCAACTGATTGTAAGTAGTGTATAAATAAATAAATATGATAGTTATATTGTACTAGCTATTGCTTGCGACTTCCGTACTGTTATACCCTTCCTATGTATGGAAAGGGGCTGAACACTAGATCCTAAGTCTAGTGTCAGCACTTATCATATTATAAATAGAAGTGCGCCCAAGAGCGGGCACGCAGTACAGATCTTTCTATTTCCCGGTCGCGATCGGTTGCCTTTTCCAATTCTTTTGCTAATTCCATTGTATTTCTATTAAATTCTATTCTAGTTTAATAAAGTAGTTTCTTTTAAAAACCTATTATCAGAGTGCCGTATAACATTTTGGTGGCAGCGGTGGGATATCGAAATCCCCTGCCCCGAATACGCCTCCGAAACAGTTCAAACTCCTTAAACTCTCTATCGAAAGAGAGCAGTGAGAAAATTGTGAAGTGAAGAAGTTCCTTCTCCAGCCGTCAAAACCAGACGGTCTCGCAGCAGCCTCCAACAGCAACATCCAGCAGTACCAGGAAGGTCCTGTGATATTTGCGGTGAAGAGCTCATCACCACATCATCGCGCCAGCCGCTACCATGCTATTCCTGATTTTCCTGAATATCTTACAGTGAGTGAAGCCTTTTTGACAGATATTTACCTACCAGACACGGTGTGAGCTCAGAGTCCTGCTAAATTCAATTACTAATTTTACCTACGTTGTTCTTAATTATTGTGTAATATTTTATTTTAGTTATCCTGCGTCAATTTTTGTTCTAGTACATAAGTGCATGTTAGTATTATTACCTCACACATACTTTGTTTATGTTATTCATCCTCACGGTCACTGATAAGCGTTATAGCATACACCTTGCCCACAGAGTCTCGACTAGATTGGAGTCGACTTTTATTTAAATTAACTCCGCGATTTATAAAATATTTTAACTCAACATTATGGCTACCTCAAAATCCGACACGAAATATGAGTCATCTCCAATTCTTAGGAGTGCCAGTCTAGAAGAAAAAATCGAACTCAACGTATTGCTAAAATTCATAAAACCATATGACGGGTCACGGGACACCCTGAACCCATTTATATCTAACTGCCAAAATGCATATAATATAGCTGATAGATCTCAGAAACCCATAATATTTAGATACATCCTAAGTCAACTAACCGGTCGTGCCGAAGTCACATGCAGTATAAAAGAATTCGAATCTTTTGAGCAATTCATAGAGTTTATTACTCAACAGTTTGGCGAGAGAAAGCACTACGCACATCTGCTCTCAGAACTACAAGAGTGTCACCAAAGCCCTTCGGAATCCGTTAATCAATTCGCCCTAAAAATTGAAACGTGCCTAGCCAAATTACTAACCGAAATTAAAATATCTATTCCAACGAAAAAGAAGGGTGAAGTAGCAGGTCGCGTAGCTGCCATGGAAGATCTTGCGCTTCACACATTTATGATAGGGCTACAACCACGTCTATCCCAAGTGGTTAGATGTCGCAACCCTGATTCCTTAAACGAGGCCGTAAACTTTGCAGTTGCTGAAGAAAAAATACTTTCAGGAATTCTTAAGAGGTCTCCTCAGCAAATTTCAAACTATAATGACAGGCCTAGATTCACACCTCGACGCGATCCACGACTTCAACTAAATCGATCTCCTGTGATACAATCGTCGCGTAATGATCAATCCCGTAATAACAACACCAGCGAACTGGTGTGTCGTTATTGTAAGAATATCGGCCACACAATAGAGAATTGCCGAAAACGCCAATATAATAACAATATTAAGAATCAACAAAATCCTTCTACGTCACGCTACCGACCGGCTAACACGCCGCCCAACTCTGGTTCATCTACTGCACCTCAGAGAAATTTCCACATCACTCAGCCATATCCTGATGGCGGTGTAGACGAAGTAGACTATTTAAACTAGTAAAATTTCCCGACGGGTATCGCCCGGGAAATTGCTCCAAAATCAAAGACGATACCGCAAAGCTCACTGTATCTACTATCTCTAAGGCAAAACCTCTGAATCCTCTGAATCCGCTGAATCCACTGAATCCGCTGAATCCACTGAATCCTCTGAGTCAGCCAAAACCTCTGAATCCACTGAATCCTCTGAGTCAGCCAAAACCACTGAATCCACTGAATCCTCTGACTCCTCTGAATCCTCTGACTCCTCTGAATCCGCTGAATCCACTGAATCCGCTGTATCCACTGAATCCTCTGAGTCAGCCAAAACCTCTGAATCCACTGAATCCACTGAATCCGCTGAGTCAGCCAAAACCTCTGAATCCACTGAGTCGGCCAAAACCTCTGAATCCACTGAATCCTCTGACTCCTCTGAATCCTCTGCATCCTCTGAATCCTCTGACTCCTCTGAATCCTCTGAATCCGCTGAATCCACTGAATCCTCTGAATCCCCTAAATCCTCCGAATCCTATGAATCCCCTGAATCCTCTGAGTCCTCCGAATCCTCTGAGATCCAACGTAGCCACTGCATCCGGTCCTGTTCGAATTTCCAGTTCTCGACGCAACCTGCAACATAAAAATAACAAAGTGAATGTATATGAAATTAACCAAAACACAGAGAAAAGATACTTACCATATATTACTATTCATACTCCCGTTTCTGATCACGCGCTATCCTTTTTAGTTGACACCGGTTCTTGTGTATGCCTCATAAAGTCAACCTCTATGACTAAACCTCCAAAATTAAGTGACGTAACTATAGCATTAAAGGGCATAGACCCTGGCGATGACTTCACGACGACCCTTGGAAGCTTTCAAATGCCGTTGCTACAAGATGGCACCGTTAAATGTGAACATGAATTCCATGTAGTAGAAGACATTAGCCTACAATTAGATGGTATAGTAGGTAATGATCTGCTAAAGAAGTTTGGTTGCCAGATTAACTATGAGGAAGGAGTTCTCCGTATAGAAAATAATTCAATCAAATTAAATTTTTCCGAACCACTTTATATTGTTCCAGCCCGAACCGAAATGGTCATAGAATGCACAGTATGTAACCCACACATTCAAGAAGGGATAGTAATAGACCAACATATCTCGGAATCCTTACTAGTCGCAAACTGTATCGTACAAGTTAAAGATAATAACCGCGTTAATCTGACGGTAACCAATACCTCTGATAAACCAGTCTCTCTTCATCCCAATCTCAATCTCCGACTAGAACCAATAAATGTCAAAGCCTGCACGACATCTTTAGATGATGAAATTGTACGTAAAGTACTTGAGAGAACTAATAAGGTCGTCGATTCACTCCGCATCTCCCATTTAAATGAAGAAGAAGCTGATGCCTTAATGAGTGTCTGTGCTGATTACTCTGATATCTTCTATCTCCCTGGCGATCACCTTACTAATACCACAGCTACTGAACACACAATAACTACAAATACTCAAACTCCAATCCAAACTAAATCCTATAGATTTCCTGAATGCCATAAACAAGAAGTAGCTAAACAAATAGACAAAATGATAGAACAAAATATAATTACGCCATCTAACTCTCCTTGGTCTTCACCCATTTGGGTCGTACCTAAGAAAATTGATGCTTCCGGTGAACGCAAGTGGAGAGTGGTCATCGATTATAGAAAACTTAACGATATAACGATTGGTGAAACTTACCCTATCCCACAAATAACTGAAATACTAGACCAGCTAGGCAAAAGTCAATATTTCAGCACGTTAGATTTAGCCTCAGGCTTTCATCAAATTCCTGTATCCCCTAACGACGCCCCAAAAACCGCATTCTCTGTGCCACAAGGACACTACCAATTCAATAGAATGCCCTTCGGACTCAAAAATGCTCCAGCCACTTTCCAGAAACTAATGAATACCTGTCTGTCCGGACTCCAAGGGACGCGCTGCTTCGTATATTTAGATGATATTGTCGTCCATTCGCCAGACCTTTCCAGTCACATTCAGAACTTATCCTCAGTTTTTGACAGATTAAGAAGTTTCAACCTCAAACTGCAACCTGATAAGTGTGAATTTTTGCGTAAAGAAGTTGCTTATTTAGGACATGTTATAAGTGAAAAAGGCGTCAAACCCAATCCAGATAAAACTAAAGCCGTATCCGAATTTCCTGTTCCAAAATCACCCAAGGATGTGAAATCATTCCTCGGTCTTATGTCATACTATAGGAGATTTATTCCAGACTTCGCTAAATTGGCCAAACCTCTTACGTCCCTGTTGAAAAAGGAAACCCCTTTCAATTGGCAGAACGAGCAGCAGCTTGCATTTGAATCTCTTAAACATAAACTGATATCGGCTCCAATCCTAGCTTATCCTGACTTCACACAACCATTCCTGTTAACTTGTGATGCTTCAAACTATGCCATTTCAGCCATACTATCCCAAGGACCTATCGGACAAGATCGTCCAATCGCTTTCGCATCACGCACCCTTAACAAAGCCGGATGTAACTATAGCGTCACCGAAAAGGAATGTTTAGCTATAATTTTTGGCACAAAAACCTTTAGGCCATATCTTTATGGTTACCGCTTTAAAATAGTGACTGATCATAAACCACTTCAATGGCTGTTTAACTGTAAGGACCCCGGTTCAAGACTAATACGGTGGAGACTTAAATTGGAAGAATTCGAATATGATATAGTATATAAAAAGGGCAAAATCAATACCAATGCGGATGCACTATCACGATTCCCTGTAAACCCTGTAACAAACACATCTCCTAACATTCTGACAGACGACGACGTTAACCCCGACACTCCCTTAGAAAGCCCTCTAATAGATTTACCTTCTCCAATACCCTTTACCTTTAATAACGAAGAACTATTGAATGACAATAATCCGAATCCAGGCCAAAATACTGCTCCTGAACCTACTACAACTACGACACCTAATGTTCCTGACGTTGTTACTGAAATGCCTATCGAATTACCAGAATTAACAGATATGGGTCCAATAGACCTCAGCCCTGAAAGTGCTGACTTAAACCTCGACTTTGAGAACATCGAAATCCCTTCTAATCCTGAAAGCCCAGACGCTCAAATTGAAACTAATGTGACTGAAGACGACTATTCTAACTTCCTTAAATCAATTGCCGATAAAAACTTTGCACCTAACACATCACTAACTGAACACAACGAAAATTTATTAAAGACTCCTTATAAAATTATACTAATTCCTACATCTATAGACTTAGATGAATCTAATCCATACCTTACGGAAATCCTAGCAAATGTAGAAGACAAAGAACAGATAATCAGCTCAGAAAAAGAATTACACTCTTACCTGAAAACGAAGTACGGTGACAAAACTATCTATTTCATCTTTACTAAGGTACACTATTTTGATGAAGGACCGTATCCAGATATTTATAAAACTATAAAAGCTGCAAGAAACGAAATACTCCGATCTGAACAAACCTCTGATATAGCAATTTCAGACTTCAAGAACCCTTTCGATCAACACTCATATACGAAGCTGTATAATATTATCACCTACCTTTTTCATAATACCAATGTCAACATACACATTTATCGTAACAATATAATCTATCCTGCCTTAAGTGAGAGACAACGAATTTTGCGCGAAAATCATGATATACCTGTAGCAGGACATCTAGGATCAACACGAATGTACAACAGGATTCGGGAACAGTTTTATTGGAAAGGTATGCGAGGAGACATAGAAGAATATGTGAAGAAATGCAAGCTTTGTCAAGAGAACAAAGCTTTGAGAAAAGTAAACAGAGCCCCGATGGAAATTACTACAACATCAACTGCTCCTTTCCAAAGAGTCGCACTCGACATAGTAGGCCCTTTGCCCGAATCAGGCACAGCTAAGTTAAAATATATCCTTACACAGCAAGATGACCTAACAAAATATTCTATAGCATATCCCATTCGTAGTACATCAGCTGAAGAGACAAGTGATTGCCTAATCCACTTTATTTCATTATTCGGAATTCCTAAATCGATCCTCACAGATCAAGGCACTAACTTCACCGCCGAACTATTTAAGAACACTTGCCAATTTCTAAAAATTAAACAGTTGTGGTCTTCGCCTTACCATCCCCAAACTCAAGGAGCCCTAGAACGAAGTCATTCTACTCTCAAGGAATACCTGAAATCATTTATAAATGAAAATCAAAATAATTGGCCAACTTATGTATACACAGCTATGCTAACATACAATACCACTACACACACAACAACAAGGTTCAGTCCATACGAATTGGTTTTTGGGCATAAACCCTTTATTCCAAATTCACTCTATGAGAGTTGCTCCGGCGCTACCTATACAGAATACATTAAAATGTTACAACATAAACTTAAATACACGCGAGAAAAGGCACTAGAACATATATTGAAATCGAAGGAGTCTTCTAAGACGTATTATGATACCCGAACTAGAACCCCTCCTCAGTACAAAATAGGTGACTATGTATACCTGAAAAATCATTTAAGATTACGAAAAGCACTCTCGCCTATCTGGAAAGGCCCATATAAAATCATTCGAGTTAATAATAATCATACAGTCACTCTCCTAATTAATCGGCGTCATGTAACCCATCATTTTGATGAAATCAAACCTGCTGAAGTCCATCAACCTCTTAATTAAATGCCAGTTTCCAAGGTAAGTACCTTAATTAATTACAAATGTTTCTATTTCAGCACCTCGTCCAATGCCCAGCAACTATCAACCATCAAGCCATATAATTCTAGTTCCGGTATCTACTTCGATGGTCTAGGCAAACTAAAGATAATAAGCGGGCAACTGAATGTTGTCAGTTATGTAGATATTTCCCATATCAATCCACATCTCGTTAACCTCAACGAAATTATAAGTACAGTGAGACTTGCGTGTCAACAGTCTATTGATTATCATTGCGAAAATATCCTATCTCCTTTAATTACCAGATTTAATGATATCCAACGAGAATACGAGTCGATATCTCATTTAATTTCTAAGCGCAGTAGACGCTCTGCATGGTTTGGTGGCATAGGCACCTTGTTTAAACATGTCTTCGGCACTCTCGATGAAGACGACGCAATAAAATACGATTCCGCAATCAATTCAATTCAAAATGATCAGAAAAACCTCGCGGGACTTATTAAAAATAATATTTTAATTACAACTTCAACTTTAGAATCATATAACAGGACGTTAAATAAATTAAAAACAAATGAGGAAATTTTAAACGAGGCACTTAATACCTTATTACAACAAAATAATAATATTTCCGAAATATCAAATAAATTATTATCCGTAACAAAAGTCCACTCCATACTTACGATGCTCGAAAGCTCCTTACTTACATTGTCATTCCAGTTAGAAGATTTGATAAACGCTATCATGTTCAGTAGTCAAAACATCCTTCATCCCAATGTACTAACTCCGTCACAACTGTACCAAGAACTTGTTGATACTAACAGACACTTACCTAAGGATGGCGATATCCCTGTTTCTTTAAATCTAAATAATATTCATTTAATTTTAAGTATATCTAGTGTATCGTGTTACTATTATAATCATAAGTTAATTTTTGTTCTACATATACCACTAGTTACTAGTGACGAATTTATTTTATATCATAACTTAGGGTTGCCAACTCCACATGGAGTAAACAATGAAAATGTATTTAGCCTCATTCTACCTTCTAGTTCGTATATTGCTATTTCTACAGATAAGTTAAGCTTTTGTAATTTAGATAATTTAGATAAATGTAAGTGTATAAACTCTGAGCTCTTCCTGTGCGATATAAAGTCGATCATGTTGTCTGGTAGCAACCCTACGTGTGAAAGTGAACTCTTAACGAAATCGATCAGCGTTATCCCTGTGCAGTGTGAAACCAAAACATTTATTGGTGACGTAGACATCTGGAAACCTCTATCGAATAACCAATGGATCTTTGTACAATCACGCCCTACTAAAATATCTATTGAGTGCGGCATGTCCGAAATAAGTGAAAGTGTTGTGTCCGGTACGGGAGTGTTAAGTACAGGAAGCCAATGTACAATATTTACAAAGAGCACGAGACTCATATCGTCCCGTAATAGTGTTAACATAAGTATTGCCAACCCTAGCTTAGATTTTAACATCATAAATGACTCATGTTGTAGAATAGATGATAAGAATAGTATAAGTAAAATTATGCCCCGTGTTTCTTTAGAGAATATTGATTTAGATAAGTTACCAACTAACATTAGAAATAATAAACTGATTTCTCAGTTAAATGACATAATTGTAAAACAACCTTTTTTAGAAAAGTATAAAACACATTATATTGTATACACTCTTATGATATCCTTAGTTTTAGTCTCTTTTATAATTTTCAAGATTGTCAAATTACTTTATAGTTATAAATGTAAGTTCAATGTTTCAAGGCCACCGATACCTACCGAAATCGAAATGATAAGCACAGAAAACAATCTGTCAACATCAGTACCACGACTTAGAGAAATTGTATGAATTCGAACTTCTATCAAACTTCTCTCCCGAAGTTCAGTCTTCGCGGGGGGTTGTTATACCCTTCCTATGTATGGAAAGGGGCTGAACACTAGATCCTAAGTCTAGTGTCAGCACTTATCATATTATAAATAGAAGTGCGCCCAAGAGCGGGCACGCAGTACAGATCTTTCTATTTCCCGGTCGCGATCGGTTGCCTTTTCCAATTCTTTTGCTAATTCCATTGTATTTCTATTAAATTCTATTCTAGTTTAATAAAGTAGTTTTTTTTAAAAACCTATTATCAGAGTGCCGTATAACAGTACGTGTGGAATTTGGAAAATTTTCCTCATTTTTGCAACATTTTTCAGTTATGCTTCGCCCTTATTTATCGCAGAGCGTGATGTTACATAGCCTTTCTCGAATGAAAGATTTTTTTAATTCAGTTCATTGATTCCTAGGCTCGCTTATAATATTAGTATAGAGATATGGTTATAGTTAGGTATGGTAATAATTGGGTATATTATTAACGTACGTTTAGGAACTTCTAACAAAAATACTACTTTGTGCTAAGCTGAGTTGGGTTACTAATATAAAAATATAACAAAGAAACGATAGCCGTGTGGCAGTTGTAAATGAAGTGGTAATATTTCTGTTTTAATTTTTTTGCAAATCGTATTAAAATCTTAATACCTGTGGTGATGTACAAATGCGGCATTTATCTTACACTTAGAATTTTAAAATTTGAATTTTATTATGAAGCAGTAAACGTACGATGTAATTATACAATCTAATTATCATAAAAAATATTACATATAAATTTGATTAGAATGTAGAACTAAGTAAAAAACTATATGTGTAATATGTTTAGCGGAAGCGTATATCATTAAATTATTATTTATTTAGGTAAATTGAATATGTAAAAATTTCTTCAATGTTGATAGGTTCCTTCTAGAATACGTAATACATATGAAGAAGATATTATTATGAAGACACAACTGAAGAAAAAAATATCAATAGGTTAGGTATAAGGTGGATGTTATTTTTAGATAGATAGATAGATAGACAGATTACTCTTTATTGTACACCATTTTACATTACAGTAGCTTAGTCTATGTTAACAATAATATAGTACAATAGGCGGTCTTATCACATGCTGCGATCTCTTCCAGACAACCTTTGAATGGACTAAGTTTGGTCAAAGAGAGGGCTTTATGTGGTGTACTCTAACCTACAAAGATTAGCTTTACATACTAATACTAACATAAACTCAATTTTTATGAGGCGTTGTAAAATTATCCACGATATTCATGAGTATTTTTTCATATTGATACTAACCAAAATAAGGTTCTCTCTCTCTCTCTCCAGCCAATTAACGTCCCATAGTTGGGCACGTGTCTCTCCAACTTTGGAGCTTTTGCAATATGGGGTGGTGACTCTAGTATTCTTAACCGACGTCTCTGCACGAACAATTTTATTAAAATTTATTTTTCTTTAATATCTGTTAATGAAAAGATAGCATGCATTTTTAAGCAAGTTACTGTTAAGTACTACTTTCACGATGGGGTTGGCATGTCATGTGACAAAGCTCCTTTAAAAATTTGGATTATAAAGCAACTTCCACTTTATTTCAAAGTATGATAGCATGACATATTTAGGTACAAATACTGATTATCCATATTGCGTGTTTTCAAAGTTGCTTAGAAATGCAATTCACTATCATTTCCAATATTATCATTACGACAGAGATTCAAGGTAAGATTAGATACTATGATCATTTATTGAAGTAAACAAGATTATTTGGGATCTATAGCGATTTGATCTGATGCAAAGCCTATCGACATCGATAATCTATTCGAAATGCATCTTACACAAATCTATGGAACTGGACTTTTAGCATCTGGATCAAAGAATACATGTCATATATAGACGATGTAAAAGACGATGTGGAAAGAATGAGGAATGGACGCGAATATGCCGTCTGACAGAAAAGTGTGAAAGAAAAAGATATCCAACACCAAATCACCAAATAACAATCTGGTCAGCGTGGCATAGTAGAATCAAATACCTTCTCAAAGTGGATGAGGCCCGATGCGTGCCCACAGTGGGACATTAATGGGCTGAAAAAGGAACACCAAATAACGAGATAAAACCTGGAGGTTTTTAAGGCTGTTGGGCACGGGCCTCTTCCACTTTGGGGGGGATTATGGTCTACCGTGCGGCGCTGACCAGGCGTGTTGGCACAGGGTTTATTTTCGAGGTTTCCGTCTCTCACAGCGGATGTTATCTGTGTGCAATATCCTAAGCTGGCTTTTACAGCACCCTTGGGAGGAGATGAGGTGGTGACACTTGAATTCTTAATCTGTCACCACACGGAGAGCAAGGCTTCTAGCACTACTCAATTGGTGTAACGGTCTATCATCGTGTGTTAACTTACTTTTATTCTTAGATATCATAACAATATTCTAAAATTACATAATTCACTCACGCGATATAAATACTACATGTTTCACACTCTACATATTTCATTTGCATTAAGGGTCGTTTACGCAATAGCTAAAAATAATTTGCATTTCACTATTCTAGTATGTTATCACCCCATCCTAACCCACACAGTGCAAAGATGTAAAGCTTTGTTTTTGTAATATATTATTATATAACATAGATGAAGTTAAGCGTAGAATGAATTAAAACCTCCTTAGATATAATTTAATCTGCAAATTTATGAAGAGTTGCAAATAATTTCCCTTAGCTATCTCGCAGCATTTATTTGAAACATATTTGAAATGGAATGATGACATTGTATTTTTAATCCATCGCTGCATGGAGTATTTGATTTCGTCACCACAAATATTCTGACATGAATTATACGGTCTATTCATTCTTTCTTATTCTTACCCTATAAGTCTGCATGCATTATTATTATTATTATATATTCGATGAGCCTCGTGGTTGAGTGGTTTATGTAACGGACTGCCAATCAGGAGGTCGCGGGTTCGAGTCCCGCTCGGGACAATCATTTGTGTGATTTTTCTAATTATCATACAAATGTTTGCAATGCGTCTGGGTGTTTCTATGTGATATAAGTACGTATTTACAAAAAAAAGTAGAATATGTATTCTATCCGTATTCTGGTACCCATAACACAAGCATATAAGCTTAGCTTGGGACCAGAGGACGTTGTGTGAAATGTCCATGAATATTTATTTATTTTATTTATTATTATGTATCTCTCTTTTCAGCCCATCAACGTTCCACTATTGGGCACGAGCCTCATCCACATGAGAGGAATTATTGTCGAATGTAAAGGTTGTGATCATTGAATATAACCTATACAATGATACAGGCCACTTAAGATTTATTTTTAAAAAAGGAATAAAGAAGAAGCTTTACACTACTTTTCCGTCTTTCATAGAGGATGTTATCTGTGTACAATATTCCTTAGCTGGCTTTAACAGCACCCTGGGAAGAAAAAGGGAATGGTGACACTTGTAGTCCTAATCCGTCACCACACGGACACTATTATTGTATATCCTATAATATTGTGTTGTGTCTCTTAAATAAAAATAACTCAAGAGTGTTCAGTGCGTCTATTTTTATCCGTGCATCCGCGGCCAACCTAGGCGAGTCATAGGGGCAACGACCATACGATGCAACGACACGCTTAATTTTCTTAAAGTCATTGCCCTTATAGTAATTATCAACAGAAGTTACTTAAAGTATTATCTATTAAGTTTAAAAGAAATATACTTAACATTTTACAAGTTCTTATTCTTTTTTAACTTATTAAGTAACTTATTTTGTAATTTCTATTGTAATTTTTATAATTTTATTTTATTTTATTTTTACTACTCTTGTGTGATTTTATTTTGTATATGGGTTGTTTGCCTGCAATAAAGATTATTATTATTATTATTATTATTTTTTTAAACTTTTCTGTTTCTCCCTTTTATAAAGGGGTAATTTCTACAGTCTTGTGCGGGCCTTAACCAAGCGCAAGAGCTGGGGCTGTTTGATCTAAAGAGAGAAATTTCCTAACAATTCTGCATGTGTTCAGAATTACTGCTTTTTGTAGAAGGATATATGTTAGTGAATGGACGTCTAGTAGTGTCAGGCTTGTGTGTAGAGTGTGAGGAATGACTCCTGTGGATGATAGAACGATGGGTACAGTTTTAACTGAATTAACTCTCCATTGGGACTTAATTTCTATGGCTAGGTCTGTGTATTTGCTTAATTTCTCTGTATAAGTAGTTGATAGGTTATGTGTGTTGGGGATAGCTATGTCTATTAGGTATACTATTTTTTGTTTTTTGTCGTGTAGTGTTATATCCGGTCGGTTGTGATGTACTGTTTTATCTGTCAATATTGTTCTGTACCAATAGAGTTTGTAGTCAGGTGTATCTAATATGGTTTGTGGTGAGTATTTATAGTAGGCTACTTTTTCTGTAATGAGTTTATATTTGTATGCTAGGTTCTGGTGAATTATAGCTGCTACCTGGTCGTGTCGATGCTTATAGTCAGTTTGTACTATTGCTCTACATGCTCCAGTAATATGCTGAATCGTTTCTGAGGATCCCTTGCATTTCCTGCATAAGTCGTCGGTTGAATTTGCTGACTTTATTATATGTTTCCTGTAATTTCTGGTTTCAATCACCTGGTCTTGTATAGCAAGCATAAACCCTTCTGTCTCAGGAAATAGCTCTCCACGCCTTAGCCATTCGTTCGACGCAATTTTGTCGACGGTAGGTTGGTTCAGGTCGTGCAGATGCCGTCCATGTAGTGTTTTTTGACTCCATTCAGTTAATTTACTCTGTTTTTCTGTTTGTGCTTCGTTTCTTTGTTTCATTTTATCAATTAAATTAAGAGGTGTAAGTTTTTTGTCAGTCTGTACTATTGTGTTATGTTTATTATTATTAACCAAGAACAAGAATGTGAAAGATTTTTTTGGCTAGTAGTTTTGAATTAAGTTTTCTATCCTTATAGCATATACAATAACTAGCTGACCCGGCAAACGTTGTTTTGCCATACTAAAAAAAACCCAAAAAGGTTTGAAAAATAGATGTTGGCCGATTCTCAGACCTACTGAATATGTATGTAAAATTTGAGAAGAATCGGTCAAGTCGTTTCGGAGGAGTACGGTAACTAACACTGTGACACGTGAATTTTATATATTAGATATACATATTGTAAAACATAGTCTCATTAGAAGTATGTTTATTTATTTGTTTGCTTGTTTGTAATAAACTAAAAAGTGTTAATTGAAAAACAAAAATTATTTTTAAAGATATATTTCTTTATACATAATAATATGCTTCTTTAGGCACGTCAGAGACAAATGATGATATTAACACAACAACGCTACACACTTCCTCACAAAAATCCTGTCAAATACTGGACGCACAAACGAGAGGTTCCGTACCTTTATTATCATAATAATGTAATATTTCCGACCCCAAAATACGGGATAAAGGCGGGTGAACGATGATGATATTCGTTGTTTTGGTATCAACTGTGAATTTGAACACAAACTGTGAAATTTTCAACTTTGTAGCGTTCCCCGATTTTACATTTTACTTACAGACGGACTATGGAACGACAGACAGACGTATAGTGAAGTCTCAGTAATCAACAACACCCTAAGATTAGTTACAAATATAAAATAACGCAACAAAAAGAATAACTTTTTTTATACCATTTAATATCAGTTTAGTTATAAACTTTAATTATTATTTTTTGATGACGTTTATGTCTTTTGTAAGAAATTAAATCAGAGTTGTTTAAGATTAAGTTTATTTTTATCTATGTTGTTTGTTATTGTACATTTCATTGTTGCAAACGTTAAATTAAAATATTTATAGTGTATTCGTATATTTCTAGCTGTATTTTCCTGAACAGTTACAGAGATGTTATTGTAATAATAATGTTATTATGTAGGTAAATAACTAAATACATATAGCAATACTGGAGGAAACTACAAACATAATAAATAATTTAGTTTAATAATTTTATTGTGGCTAATTACCTTATGATATTATATTATTACCTATTTATAGCTCGTGTGGTGACCGATAAATATTTATGTCACCCTTCCATTCCCTCCTATATAAAATGTCTCGTCAGAAGAAAATATGTAATTATTTTATGTGCAGTGGTTGCCAAGAGAGCCACGAGAGCAATGCATACTCATAGTTTAGCACCTAACGAACTTGCAGTATATTTGACAAGGCGATAAAACAGCGTTAATAAATACTTCTGCTGACTTAAGAGGATACCAAAATAGCTTCGTGCATTTTTCTAGGTACGAAGTTTTCATTGTTTCTTTAGATTGAATGGCTAGAGCTCTAATTTTTAAGTATATGTTTTTTCAATATATAATCTAGGATCGCATAAACTCAGAAACGCGATTGAAAAAAGTTTTCTCGATAGAAAATCTTAGCGAAAATACCTCTCTAATTTCTTATTTTTTTCATTTGTCGGTCTATTATCGCGTATTAACTAATGACATAACTTTAAAAACATAAGTAACTATTATATATAGAAACACGTAAATCAGAATTAAAATATATTTAGTAGATTATGAGTAAATAGGAAAAGTATCCCTAATTCTTCATTTTCTGTGCCTACTGGCTGTGTTAATATGTACGTGTCGGCGATGATATACGATAATATTGATGTAGGCCCTTAAGAGGACACATCACCAAATTATGCTCCATACAGAAATATGCGAATCGTAGTCCGCTAGTCGTCGCTAGTAGTCGTTTCTTCGTAAGTACCTATTGCCTCTCTAGGGCAACGAGTTTTTTTCACAGTGTCTATGTCCTTTGTATCTATGTTTATATTACTTTCTTTTTTCTAAAATATTATTACTAAAACAAATATGGTCAACATTGGATAGATACTCTTCCAATATGATTACGTTTTATGTATCAAAGGAATATACTTACTTTTGTACTCAACTTTTGTAACAAAATCTGAGATATGACAAAGAAACGACTCACGCTTACTCATCGATAAGTTAATGTTGTGGTATATCTACATATTCTTTATTGGTATTAATTTTATTTTTATTACGTAGTTAAAACCACTTTGTGTAAACAAATTTTTATTAATATTAGTTAGACATCAACGCGTAATTAGTAGCAATGCTACCAAATGGTAGCATTGCTACCAAGGGCTCAAGGACCTAATTTCCGATCGATCGATCGATAGATTTTTAGTTGTCAATGATGTATCTATTAATTTTAAATATGAGAAAGACACAAAAGCAGTTTAAAAAAATATAGCTCAGAAATACTCTTTGCCTTTGCTTAAAAATAGAAATTATTAGAAAAAAAATAAAAAAAAGAGTAACGAGGTTTATTATTTTTTTTCTGTGTCTTTCTGTGTCTGTGTCTAAATATAACAGAGTAATAACTAGTTAACAATAAGAACAATTGAATGTAAAAAGTATTGTAAATGCAGCATAAGTATATTGTTGCCAGTTACGGTAACAAGTTATACGCTAAAGTGAACAAAGCACGGACGCTATACGATTTTCGGTCATCCGTTTATACGTTACGTATAAGGCTTCATAGAAATAATTGTTACAAAGCGTCTTGCTGTCTTTGTCACTCTAGTGCTGTTCTTCTCTTGCGCACAACGGCAACGTCACAGCTGAAACCAGCCAATTGACCGGTATACCCGCCAACCTTCATTTTTAGGGTTCCGTACCCAAAGGGTAAAAACGGGACCCTATTACTGAGACTTCGCTGTCCGTCCGTCCGTCCGTCCGTCCGTCTGTCACCAGGCTGTATCTCAAGAACGGTGATAGCTAGAGAGTTGAAATTTTCACAGTTGATGTATTTCTATTGCCGCTATAACAACAAATACTAAAAATAAAATAAAATAAATATTTAAGAGGGGCTCCCATACAACAAACATGATTTTTAGGGTTCCGTACCCAGTATCTCAAGAACGGTGATAGCTAGACAGTTGAAATTTTCACAGATGATGTATTTCTATTGCCGCTATAACAACAAATACTAAAAATAAAATAAAATAAATATTTAAGGGGGGCTCCCATACAACAAACATGATTTTTTTACCGTTTCTTGCTCGATACTAATAACGTTGCCTTATGTTGCATAGATAATGGTACGGAACCCTTCGTGCGCGAGTCCGACTCGCACTTGACCAATTATTTTTATTTTTGTCCGCTTTGCTTTTACAAGTTATGCTCTGTTTAAATAGTTTGTCTTTAAACTGACTCTGGTTGTCAAGTGTTTAGTATAAGTTCAAGTTACAGTTATTTATTAATAAAAAATCTGTGAATTTTTTGTTCAAATGCCACCTGTCTGAGCCTACGTGTACGATGTACCATAAAGGAGTATTTGTCTGTTCTGCGGAACTTCAGAGTTTGTTGAGTGTTGACCTTGGACACCAAGTTAGGAGCATAATTGACTTTACCATTCATTCTCCTGATTTTATCCCGTTTTTGGGATCGGCCCAATATGACTACTCGTTCATGTTGCAGTGGATTTTGGCTAATTTAAAGACTGGCCGCCTACCTGACGTCAACCGTCAAACCTTCTTGGGTTATCTATTTATATCTGTTAATAATCGAAGAAAGGGGATTTTTTAACAGTGAAATCTTTATTTTAAAATAGGAGCCAAGGCAAAATATAAAAAGCATTTTTTGAAATCCCTCGGATATATGATAGCTATGCTTGCTATTTATCCTCGTAAAAATAATTGTTTTATAGTTGTTTCTCCTCTGAAGCCTTTTAACGTCGCACTGCTAGGCACGGGCCTCCTCCACTTGGAGAGGGATTGTGGTCTACTGTGCAAGCGTGTTGGCACAGGGTTTAGTTTCGAGTTTCCGTCTCTCACAGTAGACGTTAACTGCTTATATTGTTCCTTAGCTGGCTCTTACAGCACTATGAGGAAGAAATAGGGTCGTGACACTAGTATTTTTAATCCGTTACCACACATAAGGATAAGCTGTTTCTATTACACGGTAAAGATTTAAAGTAAATTTGGCAATTATCTATAATGTTTTGATCATTTCATGATTACTACTCATATATGTATTTTTATAACAGGTTTCAGTTTTTACTAAATAAACTAAATTATAGTGGAAAAAATGATAACCATGAGCGGGACTTGAACCCACGACCTCGGAATACCGTTCCGTTGCTCTCCCATCTGAGCTATCATGGTTCCCGCATATGTTTACCAAATCTTCCACTACAACCTTCTCAATGTGAGTTAAACATCGTGCGATGTTTTGTGTACAACGCCATCTATTATATATATATAGTTTATTTAGTAAAAGCATAGCAAGTCAATTGCAAAAATTCATAAATTAATATAGGTTTCAGTTTGTTACGGGGTTTAGGCCTAGATGTATAATCTTGATTTTTGATTTGGAAACTTGACTTTGAAGTTTGGTGTCACTGATGTTAGGCATGCATAAAATAAAAGCGTTTTTGATAAATATTAATGAAAAAAAGCAAAACAAAAGCAAACTTTACAAACAAAGCAAACTTTTTTTTTGCTGACGTAATAATATTTTTGTTCTTCTGTGTGAATTATGATGATTACAAAAGCCAAACAAGGGATACGACAATGAGTAGCAATTTTAAATATGAATATATATAATACGTCAAGTAGACTTGAGCAAGTAACTTATCAGTGTGGACGAGGCATTATACAGTTTAATGAACGAGCAGCGAAGTCGGCGGCGTGTGGCGCAAACTGAGCGCGCAGTCGGCCCCGAGCGTCAAGAGGCGCGCGCGCAACTACACGCTACACGAGTGAAAGGACGCATGACTCACACCAAAACCAGTCATGAACGAATACGCCGAATATGATTGGAAACTGCATCAATTGCAGCAAAATGAGCGGCTTTGTGAAACAGCAAGAAAACGACTTACAGATGGTGATAGACAACGGGCTCTCATTGCCTTGAAAGATACAGTGGACTCAAGCCTTAACCTCGCCCTACGTGACAAAAGTAGATGTCAAGATGATAATTTCTTGCGGCGTTTTTTATACGCCCGTAAACATGATGTTCAGCAAAGTTTTGAACTCCTTGTGCGCTACCATCAATACCGGCGGGAGCATCCCGAGCTGTGGGTGACGGCAGATGGTGGAGTATTGCGCGCCCTGGCGGATGGCTTACCCGGCGTCCTGGCTCAGCGGGATCGCCGCGGCAGATGCGTGCTCTTAATGTTCGCATCCAATTGGATTCCACACGCTTGCCCTCTAATCTCCGTGTTTCGTGCATTACTTCTTACAATTGAGCGCACTTTAGAAGATGTTCAAAACCAAGCTAATGGATACGTTATTATAGTCGATTGGACAGAATTTACGTTTAAACAATCGTGTAATTTACAAGCTAAAGTGTTGAAAATGATTATTGATTGTCTGCAAGATTGTATGCCAGTTCGTTTTAAAAGCATTCATTTTATTGGCCAACCTTGGTATGTGGAAACAGCTCTCGCAGTAATCAAACCGTATCTTAAAACGAAGACTCGTGAGCGGATTGTGTTGCATGGAAATAACTTGTCGACGCTTCATGATGCATTGCCTTTAGACATACTACCGGCAGAATTGGGTGGTGAAGGCCCTTCATACAATTCTGAACGTTGGTTACAAGAATTCTGTAGAAGTGAAAACATTAACCCTGCACCAATTACAACAGTTACACCGCCAGTTGTGTCAATAGAAAACGATCTCCCCTCAGCAAAGTTAGATAAAGCATACATACAAAGGGATAATCCAAACTATTCATTTCACGGCAATGAAAAAAGTGCAAAATCAGAGTTGCTACGTGATAAAGACTGACAACGCGTAGTTGCAGCATAATTGAACACAAAGGATGGTTCTGTTAACGTAAAAGCCACCAGTGAGTGCATTTGTGTGTTTCAGTATATTTTTGTGATATCCAGTGTATTTTTATAACATAAGCCTTGAGACTGCTTAGAAGATTAGAGTTAAATAATAATTAAGAATGACGTGCGCTATGCTCTTAGAAAAGAGGAGTAATTTACATGAAGTCGGTTTAGAGCTGCTTAAATTAGTTGTTGTGCATATTGGTTTAATGGCATTGGTTTAAATGAGGCTCATTTCATGAGTAATGGCACGAAGTTGGTTGAGGCGGGCGTTCGGCCGGCCAGGCGACGTCGGCTTTGGCGCAGGTAACGGTGCTCAGCTCTCGTTTCGTTGCATCCGTTCGAATCACGATTGCAACCGATGAATCTCAGTCTATATCCACATATTCTTATATTGTAACTTTTGTATTATTTATTCTGTTCCTTACTAAAATTCATTATTTGAAATAATTCATTAGCGTAGTTGTAGATAAATTGCTTTCATCGTGTGAGGCTTATTGCGCATTTATACTATTATGTTTAAGTCCATGTTTAAAAAGTATGTAAGACAATGCGATTCACATTAATAATAAGTGTCTATTGTCCTATAACCGATTTTTATTATAATGGTGAGATTATGAATTGAACAGTATTAATTTATTAAAATTAACGTCCTTATGGAGCAGGTTAGAGCGTCTGTGGTAAATATTATGAACATAACAAATTATTATTATTCTTTTAAGAAGCAGAAAATTATTTAAGAGGTCGTTAGCTGAACTATGACGCTTTAGAAGTTGCGTGTAGATATCATGACAAATAAGTTTGTAAAGGCCCCGTATTTTGAAAGGAAGTCTTAACGAATAACTTCGACGACCACATTCCCTGTTTGCTATTAAAATTTAAAATTTGATATAGTAATCATGCATCATCATGCATGTTTGTATGTAATTGCAAAAAAAAAAACGCTTTTTAATAGAAAACGTTGCTAATGCTATGATGAGCAATGTTTTCTATCAAAACGTGTTTAAGAATTTCTACAAATTCTAATGGAATAATTAGATAATGTTATTTTTGCAATAGTAAATGTGTGAACTTTCAATTTAGGTTGAAGTTTCGAAATTTAAAAAAAAACGATAATTTGAATGCGTATTAAAATGTACAACTAGACCCAATTCCCAATTTGACTCCAATTATCTAATTCTATTAATACTTGCTAATAAATCAAGTTTGTACGAAAATTAAGTTGTGATATCTTTTGATAAACTATTAACATAAAATTTGGACAATTGTTTTTCAGCAATCATATCGTTACAAACTTATATTTGCAATCATTGTGCATTGTAGTGTAGTTTCCTTTTTGTAATTTATTGCATAAATGAAAGTAATTCTTAAATAATTTTCTTTGTGAAAGTACTAAAAGTTTTATGGGACCTTCGGTGTATGAACTAAGACCATATTTTAATTTAAATGCATGCGCGAGATATTCTGTGTTTGTTATTCAATCTATAATATTACACATCCATAATCCACAGTAGAGATGAAACGGATATCCGGTAACTATCCGGTATCCGGCCTATCCGTCCTTGTTTTCACTATCCGGCCGGATACCGGATAGTAATACAGTATCCGGCCGGATACCGGATAATAAAATTTTAAAAAATCTCTTTCAATTCAAAGATAAAGACAATCACGACGACAAGTGATAAACAATGAAATAAACAACAAACGAACTGAGAAACAAACATACACTGACATGCGCGATAACACTCGAACGCCTCCGAGTCGACCCGATCTCCGCTTACGTGCGAGCCGAATGCGCCTGAATATTTCCGATCTCATTCACCGCGCCAATATGAATATGATCAGTTTGATTTGAAAATCAAACTGATCGCATCAACGCAATAAAGGGCCGAATATCCGGCAGCCGGATATCCGGCGCTCCGGCCTAGTAGCTTGCCAAATATCCGGTATCCGGCCAAACTACTATCCGTTTCATCTCTAATCCATAGTCCAGACTTTGGTGTGAGTTTATTTTACTTTACGCTACGCGTTAACTTTGACGCGCTAGCGGTCGTTTACGTAAACATAACTCACATCACAGCCTTAGGTGTTTTCAAATTAATTTATTTCGTAGAGCTCTCTCATATTCATTAATAACTGTATATTCTAGAGCTTTAATTTATCTACAAAGTAGATAACCGTTAGATTTAATATATCTTAACACTGACTACTGTATAACAGAAGAATATACAAGTAATAACTATTTTTGTATACGTATACTGCGTCCTAAATGCTTACTGCAAAATTTCACGTCTTATTTGTAAATATTATAATGACTGATACAATGTATTGATATTATAAAACATTTGATAATAAATGTATTGACAGCATATTCATGTGTATGTTTGTTTTATTTATTACTTAATTCTGGAAAAGTTATAAGCTAATACAATACTTTGTAAATTCGAACGGCTCATATACGGAATTCGCTAAAAAGCAATGAAATCTGCTCATTCATTAGAACATCATTGCAAAGAGAAAGCGTACACTTTTTGCATGGTAAATCTAAATTATCATTTTCACTGTTCATAAAAATTTTGAATCTTTTTAGTCAATTACCACAGTTAGATCACAAAATCACATTATAAAATGTTTTATCACCTTTTAGAAGTTTATTATCTCTTCTGAAAGAACTGAATTTGATAATTTTAGCAGCGTTTGTATGGCGAAGAGTTTAATTCTAATTACATCCTACTATTATTAAAAATGTGAAAGTTTGCGAGTATGGATGTTTGTTACTCTTTCACGCAAAAATACTGAAATTTTTTGAAACTTTACTATAATATAATAATATATTTGTTCTTGTTCCGTTGTTGAAACCGAAACTTGTGTCACAGTTCACGAACATCCACGCTCGCCTAACTTCGTTTCCCGCGGCAACGATTTGACGGCCCTGTTCAGGAATTAAGAAAACATAATAAAAAATAATAATAAAAATGTTATTAATATTTTTTTAAATTATATTAAATAAATGATTCCAACGAACTAAATATCCTTTCTCCATTTCATATCCTAATTAATGCAAAATAATAGGTAAAGTGCACCTGATATCAATATTTTAAGAAATTTTATACGTCAAGTATAAAAACGTGAGTTTCGGTTTCGGCTCCGGTTTCGGCTGAAACTGAAGCCAAGGCCGAATATTCGGTTTTGGTTTCGACCGGAAAACCAGTTTCGGTCGGACACTAATAATAATTAAGTGTCTAATAATTAAAAATATTAAAATAAAACCTACTCCTGTAAAATTTGGTTTTGTCGGTTACGCTAAAACGGCGGTAAGGGCTCGATATTTCTATAAAAATTGGTCAAGTGCGAGTCGGACTCGCGCACGAAGGGTTCCGTAACATAAGGCAACGTTATTAGTATCGAGCATGAAACGGTAAAAAAATCATGTTTGTTGTATGGGAGCCCCCCTTAAATTTTTATTTTATTTTATTTTTAGTATTTGTTGTTATAGCGGCAATAGAAATACATCATCTGTGAAAATTTCAACTGTCTAGCTATCACCGTTCTTGAGATACAGCCTGGTGACAGACGGACGGACGGACGGACGGACAGCGAAGTCTCAGTAATAGGGTCCCGTTTTTACCCTTTGGGTACGGAACCCCAAAAATGGTAAATACGTAGTTCAATCTTTGCATGTTTCATGTGCGTGACAATGATTTTAAAATATTTAAGTCACAACAGTTATAACTAATTCGCAAAAACACACGCAGAATAGGTAACTAATGAAACCATATCAGTTTTAGGTACCTACCTACTTGTAAAACAGATTAACTAGGCAACGTAAAATAGCATAAGTACTAAGTCAGATTCTATGGCCTAAAAATATTGTTTTAATTACTACGGATATAGAATACCTTATTTACGTATTAATTTATACAATACAGTACAATAATTAGCGGTCCGAGGTTCGACCTTTCGCGGTCCGGATGCGGACCGCGGTCCGCCTGTTGCCGATCCCTGACATAGATGAAGGACAAAATAAAGTCACAAATGGTGCATGAAAATAAGTTGTTTAACAATAAAATAAACATCTAAATGTCATGAACTTTTAGGTGACTTTATTTAAATAACCAGTGGACAGTTTAAATACGATTACCTAAAAGAAACAAAATTATTGAGGAAAAATCGAATATTCCTTTTACATGATGTAAAGGTGTAAATGTAGGTATAACACTAATTTATGGTAGGTACGTCTACCTACCACTCCATGGCCGTTAAGGTGTGATGATATCATTATATCTTTGTAGTGTACCTATTTAGTCGAATGTTTGAAATTTTTTTTTGTTGATGTGTCTGATACATTGCTAGACTTCAAACTTTAAACGGGATTATTGACATAGCATATACACATAGTTGGGCATAAACAGCCTATACTAGATATACATAATTTTACTGGTGACCTTTAGCATATTACATACAGTATTATAAAGTAAACTACGAAACGAAAAACAGTTAATCGCCATTGATTGGGTTAAAAGGCTTTATATTGCACTTCGAATAAAGCGATGATGTCATCTTGATACTAAATACAAAGAACTATTCAGTCCACCTTGAACATCGTTAATAACAGTTTAATGTAAGGCATGAGTGTTCACTTAACAGACTGTGTATTTTAACCAAAGATTTCCAAACATTTATGCATTAAAACAAAAAAATAATACCTAAAACCTAACCTACTTATGTAACTCTTTCACTTTTAGTCGTTCTTTGTTTAAACTTCGTACTATCCTACGTCTGTAACTGAATTTAGAGTGATGACGTGCACCCTCATCTCCTACTTTTGTAACTAATTTCTAAAAATTTTTTGAAACTGTGTGCGCGCACCACGTAAAAATTTACCTTCATTGTATTCCTCTGACGCACAAAAAGTTTAACTTTAAAATTATTATAAAAGTGACGCTAAAGTAGCAATCAAGGTTTTGTCTTTTGCGAATAATATCTAGGTTTAATGTACGTTTGTGCATCTTGCTGTGGGTTAAGTCCGGAAGGCTTAGCATTAGCTAAAGGAGTCGGTATGACGTGTTAAACCTTTCACTATCTTTGTATTGATGATTGAAATGTTGATGATATCGACGATACAAAAACCCTCAGTGATTCAGAGCCACGGATGGCCCAAATGACGTCCCTGAATTATGAACACAGTATGGACAGTACACGTTCTAGCTACAGTCAACAACGATGAGGTTGTTGGACACACCGGAACTCTAGGGTTTTGCCCAGATTGGGTTGCCAAGCATGTAAGTTATAGCGTTTTATGTCAAAGTAATCCTTACTTATTATAAAAAAATTGGTCAAGTGCGAGTCGGACTCGCGCACGAAGGGTTCCGTACCATTATCTATGCAACATAAGGCAACGTTATTAGTATCGAGCAAGAATCGGTAAAAAAATCATGTTTGTTGTATGGGAGCCCCCCTTAAATATTTATTTTATTTTATTTTTAGTATTTGTTGTTATAGCGGCAATAGAAATACATCATCTGTGAAAATTTCAACTGTCTAGCTATCACCGTTCTTGAGATACAGCCTGGTGACAGACGGACGGACGGACGGACGGACGGACGGACGGACGGACAGCGAAGTCTCACTAATAGGGTCCCGTTTTTACCCTTTGGGTACGGAACCCTAAAAAAGTAGCATTTCCTTATTCCAATAATATAATAATAATAATAGTAGTACAGAAGCGACTTTAGGGCATTTCTCCCTTTAATAATGATTCATGACGATAATCATACATACAAAACAACTGAATTTACGAAACTTATCATTTGGTGAAATGATATAAAATTGGTCAAGTGCGAGTCGGACTCGCGCACGAAGGGTTCCGTACCATTATCTATGCAACATAAGGCAACGTTATTAGTATCGAGCAAGAAACGGTAAAAAAATCATGTTTGTCGTATGGGAGCCCCCCTTAAATATTTATTTTATTTTATTTTTAGTATTTGTTGTTATAGCGGCAATAGAAATACATCATCTGTGAAAATTTCAACTCTCTAGCTATCACCGTTCTTGAGATACAGCCTGGTGACAGACGGACGGACGGACGGACGGACGGACGGACAGCGAAGTCTCAGTAATAGGGTCCCGTTTTTACCCTTTGGGTACGGAACCCTAAAAAAGGTCAATTGACATTTGAATACTTAACACATTTGTCAAGTGTAGTGTTTGCTAATGGATCATTTGCTATGTAAGTTTTTGTAAGATGATACTTTTGTCAAGTGTATTGTTTGCCAAATGATCATTTGGTGAAACGTTGTTTGTCAAATGATCATTTGTCAATAATTTTTTGGTCAACCCACTAACATTACAAGAGAGTTATTAGCTTTTATGTCGAACTTTGTTACTAGTGCAGTGCTCGGAATGCTTGGATATGTTGACTTGAATAATTATCATAGCAAGATCCAATTAGATGTAGGTAATACCAATAAAACTATGATATGATTGTTAACGGTCATTGATCTCTTATATTGTATGAATATATAAAACAATATAGAAGGTCTATTTACGCATTTAAGTGATGAATGACGTCCTCGTTTTGTTTCGCTTATGGCATAAATGAGCGTGGTTTATGGAGTGTGTAGACAATGGCCAGTGAATCGTTATTGTGTATTTATGTCTATGTAATTATCTATGTGTGTGAGCTCAATGCTTATGTGAGTCACGTGGCCGATATGGACACTTCCGTCGTATCGCACTCTCTATACAACAACGGAAGAAGCTCTAGGAATATGTTTAACTTTCAATACTTTTTAATGCAACAAATTTATAGTTATATTTTGCAAAATAATATGTTGCTTGTTTGTGTGAGATCACCACAACGATTTTAACACGCTTATATTAGTTCGGTAAGTATCTATTACTGTATTAATCTATGTAACGGAATCTTTGAAAGTAATTTTCATCCACTTGTAGTAGTCGGATTGATCTGGAATTTTGTTACATACTAGGGACCGATGACAATGCAATAATATAAAAAAATATTTAGAATTTTCAAGCGAGTTTTTTAGTTTTTGAACTAAGCAAGTTATTTATAGTAGAGGTCAGTAGATTGCACACAGCTAACATCCTCTGTGAGAGACAGAAAACTCGATAATAAAACCTGTGTGTGCCTGGTCAGCGCGACACAGTAGAAAATAATCCTGCCAAAGTGAAGGAGACCCATACCCTTTGAGCATGTACCTTATGGTTATATCCTTAAAGCCTGTACCTAACAGTGGGATGTTTATGGGCTGAAGAGAGAGAGAGAGAGAGAGAGAGAGAGAGAGAGAGAGAGAGAGAGAGAGTGTGTGTATAGGTTAAAATATCTAACAAATAAATCGTAAATCAGTAACATTATAAAAAAATTACTGTTTTTCATAGTCTTAACAACACACTCTCATTCTGTCAGACTCTTACAGCACTTTAGGAAGAAATGGTGTGGTGACATTCTTAATCCGTCACCACACGCACAGCGGTGACACGTGAAGGCATAAATGATGATTAATAAAAGAAAGTTAAACCAATATCCACATGTTTATTAACACCTGGCTGTAATTAAAGATAAGCCAGTTCCTGTATATTCTAAAATATATGAAGCCATTGATAATTTGATACCCCCGATTATAAATGCACGCTGGAACTGTAATATTAACTGTTAAATTATTCAAGTAACTGTTAATGTTTTTAGCTATTTTATTTTAAATCTAGCGTATAGACTTTTATAAGTAGAATGTAAAAATAATAATAGTTTTGACTTCGGCATTTTGTAGAGGTCATTGCAATTATATCCACGTGAATATAAAGATCCGGTTTCTAATAATTCATGTCACTGTGTCATCATTATTTTACGTTTGTTTGTATCAGACTGACATTTAATCAAAACAAAGTTGGGTTGGGCAATATTTATGAGAGATCCTATTCAATATTAATTTAGAATACGCCTATAACTCACTAATACAAGAATATCTGTTAAAAAGTAGAGAATAAGTTACAATGATACTGGTTGTGCCCCAAAGCGTTGTGTTTTCAAAATTCTTATGAAAAAAAAGTACCAAACGTTTGGCTTTGATAAGTAACTAATTAAGCATTTATTACAATATTTTTTTCTCTTATTTATATTACGATTTATGTAAGTATTTATAATATGTCTGCAAAGACGACATTAAAAAATTGGCAACTTAATTTTATTATTTTAGTCACGTGTTTTTATCAAAACATGTTAAAATTAACCTAGAATTTAATTGACATTTTACGTTACAATTGTATAATTTATTAATTATTACATTCCTAATCACCTGGGAACATAATTTATATTTATCGCAGATTTTGTAAGCGAGTCCATCATTGCTAAAAATCGGTCAAGTACGAGTTGGACTCGTTCACGAAGTATTCCATATTATTATTATCGTAATTACCTATTCATCTTACCATCATAATTACGTCAATAACGCCAGATCATCGCGCCATAGTAGACCAAAATCTCTCCCAAAGTGGACGAAGCCTCTGCTGAACAGAGCCAGTGGGACGTTATTGGGCTGGAGAGAGAAAGAGTGACTGGTGATAAGTAAACTATTAACTAAGTAAACAATTTTGTTACAAAATTAGTCATTGAATCTTTTAAAGCTACCGTGAGAAAATATTTTTCATAATAAACAAACTCTTTCATTTGCTTAAGGTTTCATCTCTACTGATTGTAAAATACTAAATTTAGCCTAGTTTTCTTAAACGATTAGATAACATACTACAGACTTAATATTATGTATGTCTATTATCTTAATTATATAAAAACCTTGACTTGAAATAAATAATTTAAAGATTTTAAGAAATTTATTTATTTATTCAAATGCTAAGGAACTGGTCCCAGCGATACTGTATTTTGGGGTCAAGATAAGTCGTTGTAACACATTTTATTATCAAATGAGTACTACTTCTTCCCAGCTTATTAACTTTCCACTGTTGGGCACAGGCCTCCTACAATTGAAGAGTGTAGTCTACTACGCCACGATGACCATGCGTGTTGGCATATGATTTAGTTATTTTAGTTATGAGTTATTTCTTACCCAGATGCGTATTCTGAAAATTAGCGCTCCAGTCATTTAATTTGACGCCCCGGGCCAATTCAATAAGCCTCCCTATAAATTAATAGAGATAGAGCAAAATTTTAAACTTGAAGGCTTTGGCCGCTCTCGTCAGGCTGGCCGCCCCGGGCCATGGCCACTATGGTCGTAGGGTTAATAAGTCTCTGCTCTAAGTGGCAATAATAGGTTGTTTAAAATTTATTTGTAGTGGGTAATAATTGGTTTAAAATTTATTTTCTTTAAAATGATTCTTGACACACATTTTTGCTAAGGACATTAACCCGAACAAAGCCTATAGGTTAGGAATAAATTAATCTTTACTTATTATAAAACAAAGTCGTTATTTTTGTATTTATGTCCCTATGTGAGCTTACATCTTCTGAACTAGGCAACGGATTTTAATGCGGTATTTTTATGTAATAAATAGAGTGGTTAATGAGGATGCCCCTTTTGTATGATATGTTAAGATTTAATGTACATTTGGTGAGAGAGGGCTCTAAAACTTTAAACGTGGATGAAATCGCGGGTATTAGCTAGTCTATACTATCAATATTTCCATACTTTAATATTATAAAGTGGAAGAGTTTGTTTGTTTGTTTATTTGAACGCGCTAATCTCAAGAACCTCTGATCCGATTTGAAAAAATCTTTCAGTGTTGGATAGTCCATTTAGCGAGGAAGGCTATAGGCTATATAACATCACGCTGCGACTAATAGGAGAGAAGCAGTAGTGAAAAATGTTACAAAAACGGGGAACATTTTCTAAATTCTACGCACACGAAGTCGCGGGCAACAGTTAGTATTAGATATAAGTCTTCACTTTGGTAAATTTAACCTATTCATAAATGATCAAGTTTTTTTTTGCAAACAACAATATTTATAAAAATAGTTAAGTATTCGTTCTTAGTGTAGCTATCATTTTATAACGATAGGAGAGACTTTGTACTCTTTATTATTTTGATGTAATCAAGAAACAAACTAAACGAGTTTTTGAAGGTTAAAGTTGGTAGTTGGTAGTTGGTAGCCAATCATATTAATCTCAACAATTACGCGAAATCTGCTATAATTTTAAACTTATCAATAAACTTAGTAATAATAATAGCGTAATATACCTACTTATTCTGTGTTGATTTATGTATATTTTAGAATATAGCAACCGAAATTATTGTGATTAAGTTATGTAAACAAAAAAAAAAATAAGCACCATCTGAGCGGTAAGCAAATTCCCATTCATAGAAGTCAGAAAAGGCTAACAAATAGGCTTTAATAGCAATTATGCTCGTTACTGTTATTAAATACATAAATAATTATAAATATTCATGGACATTTTACACAACGTCCTCTGGTCCCAAGCTAAGCTTATTTGCTTGTGTTATAGATACCAGAATACGGATAGAAGACATAATATATATTACTTTTCTTTTGTAAATACATAGAAACACCCAGACGCACAACAAAAATTTGTATGACAATTATAAATATCACACAAATGATTGTCCCTTGCAGGAATTTAACCCGTAACCTCGTGAACGGCAGTCCGTTACGTGAACTACTAGACCAAGCGGCTCGTCTTAAATGTTACGCATTATAACAATATATTTAAAGCCGGATACTACTAATGAATGTGGTAAGAAAGAAAACGTAAAATGATTATCAAATATTTTGATATGCCATACATGTCTATGATAACTAAGTCATGAACATGTACGGTTACCCATCAGTACTTTAATGGAACTAGGTGAAAAGCGGTTTTCCTTTCTGATATTTGCAGTTCACATGTGCTACTAATGCGGTCAAGTTGTTTATAAATAGGTATCAAGGTGAGTTTTCTTTACTACATCGTAATTATCCTGAAAACATATTGAATCAAAGAGTTTCTTTAGTTGTTTGTTTGTTTGAACGCGTTAATCTCAGGAACTAGTGGTTCGAATTGAAAAATCCTCTTCGTGTTCGATAGTCCATTTATCGTGAAAGGCTATAGGCTATATAACATAACGCTGCGACCAATAGGAACGAAACAGTAGTGAAATTTGTTGAAAAAATTGAAAAAAAATTCTAAGTGTTAAAGATCCCAATAAGAGCTTAGGAGAATGGTTGGTTTGTACGAGTATATCTAATAATATGGACTCCTAAAATCTGTTTCGTAAATGATCTTTTCCTATAATGGCATTGTTCATGCCTTTTGTAAACTTTTCATTCGGCAACTAGAAGAGATGATCTTGATATTTTATGTGCTTCAGATAAGGTCGGTGGTGCACTATTGAACTATATACATTATGTGTAATATAATGTTTGTATAATAATGTATATTTCTTTAAATTACTCGTTTCTTAATAGTCTATTATTTCCAAAAATAATAAAAACTGCAGGTCTTTAGAACAATATTGTGAAAAAAAGTGCAATCACAATAGGCTCATAATTTGGTGGACAAATTTACTCCACCAAATTATAAGTCTTTTGTGTTTGCACTTTTATAAAACTAGATAAGATCAAACTATGTTACACAATATGCATTGTATTAGTAATTTAGTAGTAAAATAATAGTCCACGGTCCACAGGCTAGTCCGGATGCACACAATGTCATCAACGGCGGCGAAGCGTATTAACATATTTTCCGCTAGAGAAACATTGTACTAAATATGTAACCTAATTGTAGACAATTAAAAATTACATGAGATAGTTCTAAGGTATATTGCTAATTTATGCTACCAATCCCTACTAATATTATAAATGCGAAAGTAACTCTGTCTGTAACGCTTTCCCGCTTAAACCTCTCAACCGATTTAGATGAAATTTGGCACAGACAATCTTTAGACCCTGAGAAAGGACATAGGCTACCTTTTACAGCGAAAAAAAAATTTCCAAATTCCACGCGGACGTAGTCGCGGGCAACAGCTAGTGCACAATAAAACTTAACTAAAAGTGAAAACAACTATGGCGTATTTTGATATTTTGATTAATTAGCTATTTCATTTTCCGTGTGGTGACGGATTAAGAATACGAGTGTCACCACCCCATCTCCGCCCAAGTGCAAGGGTGCTGTAAAAGTCAGCTAAGGGATATTGTATAAATAATAAATAAATAAATATTCATCGACATTTCACACAACGTCGAAATTGAGTTGAAATTTTCACAGATGATGTATTTCTATTGCCGCTATAACAACAAATACTAAAAATAAAATAAAATAAATATTTAAGGGGGCCTCCCATACAACAAACATGATTTTTTTACCGTTTCTTGCTCGATACTAATAACGTTGCCTTGTGTTGCATAGATAATGGTACGGAACCCTTCGTGCGCGAGTCCGACTCGCACTTGACCAATTATTTTTATAAATACGTACTTATAATACATAGGAACACCCAGACGCAGTACAAACATTTGTATATACAATTTTAATATACAAATATCACGTCGCTTTCGATACCAATGAGTATACAAATGTGTCTGGAAAGGAAGATTTAGGTCTATTTTTGTTAATCTGCTGATGACATCAACGCCTACTACAGGTAGATACACACAATCTTATACAATCGCGCGTGATCGCAAAGATGATAAAAGATAAATTCATGTCACCTATATTTTTTACGAAAAAAATATTGATATCTAGAGAATCTCCATTATTATTTCGATCTAGGGACAAAGTCATTGTTACTGATAGAAAACGCTTATTAACTAAGCTATTCTAATAACAATTTCTTTTTCTATAGGAGGTTCGAAACCAAGGACACATGCAGAAAAAAATGGTTAATGTTTACCCCAAGTGAAACGTTACACTAATTCGCTTCAAAAAATAATTTACAATATTTTTTGAAGTCTAGTTTGGATCACTACTTCGCATACAGCCTAACACATAATGTATTAGGACGAAGTATAGAAGTACTTAACATATATATACATTATGTGTAAAAATTCTGATTCAATGATTAGCTTGTTCAAATAAATAAAGATATAATTATAATTATATACTTTATTATATTAGCATTGAGAGTGTAATGACTGATTAAATTTGACAGCAATAATCATACTACAACTATACTATACTTATAAAATGATAACTTAATACAGCATTTGATTTTCGTAAAGTGAAATACTTTCAATCAAATAACTGCTTATAAAGACTGTCACCGATAATGAGATATAGCGTGGTGACAGACGGACAGTGAAGTCTTGAAACCCTTATTACATTTTAGTACAAAACCCTAAAATGCCAGTTTAATAGTTTGCACATGTAGTTGAGTAAGAATGTTGAGACAAACACACAAAGACAGGCACACCTTCAATTTTCATCATCCTTTTTGTGTTCAAACTTAAAGTTAATTAGTGCTTTCTAGTATTTAGTTCTATATTCTCCGTGTGGTAACGGATTAAGAATACAAGTGTCACCATCCCATCTCCTACCATGGGTGCTGTAATAGTCAGCTAAGGGATGTTGCGCACAGATAACACCCTCTGTGAGAGACGGAAATCTCGAAAATACACTAACGTTAAGTTTAGTTGTGCATGTAGAATTGCTACCATTACAGCGATGTTATAATGACATAGCTAGTTTCTGTCCGGGTTTCCTTATTGTCGAGGTAAGAAACGTGTATACGTCATAAAGATAAGGACTTATTTATTTTAAAGATATGAAAGTGGCACAGTAATTAATGATTAACTCTTTATTTTCTGTTAATCTCGATGATGTATGTATGTTGTAATTATGTATATATAATAATATGATAGCTGTTGCCCGCGACTTGGTACGTGTGGAATTTAGATAGCTTTCCCCGCGTCTGCTACATTTTTCACTGTTGCTTCGCTCCTATTAGTCGCAGCGTGATGTTATATAGCCTATAGCCTTCCTCGATAAATGGACTATCCAATACTAAAAGAATTTTTCAAATCGGATCAACGGTTCCTGAGATTAGCACGTTAAAAAAAATCAAATCAAACTCTTCAGCTTTGAAATATTATTATAGACTAGACTAGAGATTATAGACTCCGTCCGCGTAGAATTTAGGAAATTTTCCCCGTTTTTGCAACATTTTTGACTACTGCTTGAGTGAGAGTATTATAAACGTAAGAGTAAACAAATATAATCAGATTGCTCCGAACTGCTAAGCTATCAGGAGGTACACGTGTTATTGTGAGTCAACCATAAAGTATAGATATGTGCTGTTTCGGGATGTTTTTTAGACAATTTTATGTAGAATATTTCCTTCATACATGATTTCTATGTAACTTTAACCATTAAGGCTGCACACGCGACGGAAGCTTAAAAAATGGAGCACCTTTTCCCGTTTTCCCAACATTTCCCTTCACTACTCTGCTCCTATTGATTGTAGCGTGATGAAAAGTATACTATAACCTGCCCAGGAGTATGAAGAATAATTGTACCAAGTTTCGTTAAAATCCGTCGAGTAGTTTTTGTTTCTATAAGGAACATACAGACGGACAGACAGACAGACAAAAATTTTACTGATTGCATTTTTGGCATCAGTATCGATCACTAATCACCCCCTGATAGTTATTTTGAAAATATATTTCATAAATAAAACCACTTTTTACGGATTTACACACGTATATTTGTTTTAAATTTTGGCCCGACGTTTTTTTGAATGTGGGTAAACCCTGTAATAACTGATCGTAGAAGACACATTACAGCTCAGTCTCACCCGTGACCATGGTGACTGCAAAGTCTCCGAAACGTCGGGCCAAAATTTAAAAGAAATATACGCGTCTAAATCCATAAAAAGTGGTTTTATTTAAACAGATGAGTCGCGCAAGGGTTAGAAAATAATATATTTCATGTACAGAATTGACCTCTCTACAGATTTATTATAAGTATAGATTAATTTTAACACATTTTCCTTTAAATCCGATTTTTGTCTCCTTATTCGACATAAATCAGGCGTAAACACAGATATCACATCAGATAGAAGACGATGGAAGAAAAAGATATGATGCGCTGACCCCAAATAAGGATGCAGAAGGCAGGATGATGATGGTATTGGGCACAGACTTTCTCCATTTCAGGCGTGTTCGATTCGTAGGACAAGGGCAAGAGAATGATGATGATGAGTACCTAATTGTTACTGTAGCATTAACTAATATAAACTGTGTAATTTTTAGCTCTCTTCCTACCTACCTTTTCAGAGATACAGCCTGATGAGAGACGGACGCACGGACAGAAAGTCTCAGTAATAGGTCCTGGTTTACATTTTGGTACCGAACATTGAATAAACCAAACCTAGAATAAAAACAACAACTATAATAAGAGTTTTATGCAGTAATAACTGTTTATGTATAAATATTCACGTTTGTTACATAAATTTTGTTTAAAACTAGCTGTTGAACGCTGTTGACTCCGTACGCGTAGAATTTAGAAAATTATCCCCGTTTTTACAACATTTTTCACTACTGCTTTGCTCCTATTGATTGCATCGTAATGTTATATAGCCTTCTTCGATAAATGTGCCATCAACAACTAAAAGAATTTTTCAAATCGGACCAGTGGTTCCTGACATAAGCGCGTTAAAAAAACAAACAAACTCTTCAGCTTTATAATATTAGTAAAGATTTATGGCCTTATTTATAATGACTTATCGGAGGTTTAAACGGAGATTTTATCGGAGAGATAATAAACGTTTTATCGTAAAAAGACTATTATGAATACCAAGTTTTGACAATTTTCGCGAACCTATTTTAGCGAACTTTTAAACCTCCGACAAGTCATTATGAATAAGGCCATTAAAATATTTAATAAAACCGGTCCCCTTCAATCTGTAGTAAGTAACAGTATCTTGTTTCTGAATAAACAAAGAAATAAATGCATTGTTTCATGTCTTGTCGCCAGAAACATAACGTAGCTACTATATCATGTGAGACAAAGTACATAGCTAAAGAATAGCTTGCCGCACGTGTTGGGTGAATCAACTTTATGATGGCACGAATCATACCTCATATACATATACTAGCTGTCCCGGCAAACGTTGTTTTGCCACACTAAAAAAAAAGTTTGAAAAATAGATGTTGTCCGATTCTCAGACCTACTGAATATGCATGTAAAATTTCATAAAAATCGGTCAAGCCGTTTCGGAGGAGTACGGTAACTAACACTGTGATACGTGAATTTTATATATAAGACTAAGCTGACCCGGCAAACGTTGTTTAGCCATACTACAAAAAAAAAGATTTGAAAAATAGATGTTGGCCGATTCTCAGACCTACTGAATACGCATGTAAAATTTCATAAAAATCGGTCAAGCCGTTTCGGAGGAGTACGGTAACTAACACTGTGACACGTGAATTTTATATATAAGAAGAAGATATAGGTTAGTACATATTTTCTGACTGAGAAACTGGTGATTAATAATACAAGCATAACAACCCCATTTCTATCTAAGAGAGCTGTAAAAGCCAGTAACATCACGCTGCGACCAAAAGAAGCGAAGCATTAGCGAAAAATGTTGGACAAACGAGGAAAATTTTCTAAACTCCGAGCGTACGAAGTCACGGGCAACAGCTAATATCTAAATAAAAAATATACCAAACTCTCAACTCGTAAAACTCATGAAAAGTGCATTTTTAACTTTGTACTAAGGGCGATATAGTCGCAAAGCGACCAAGCCCTTTAAAAAAAAAATATAAAAAACTTTGTACTAAACTTATAGCGACACTAAAAGGAAGTAATTAAAATACCAATGATTATAACAAATGTATTCATTTTATCATTAATTTAATAGATACTGCTCTAATAGTATCCAAAAAAAAAACAAGCAACATATCTCAACTGGTTTATGGTATTTAGGTAGGCAAGAATTATTTTTGTGATCACTTTTGTTAACGAGTTTTTAAATGGCTACAAATTAATACCTACTTGTAAGACTATTTTTAATTAAACTAGCTGTTAGCCGCGACTTTGTACGTGTGGAATTTAGAAAGTTTTCCGCGTTTTTAAAACATTTTTCACTAATGCTTTGCTACTATTAGTCGCATCGTCATGTTAAAAATTTCAAATCGGACCATTGGTTCCTGAGATTAGCGCATTTAGCGCGTTCAATCAAACAAACTCTTCAGCTTTATAATCTTGGTTTAGATTATTATGGTCTTATTCATAATGACTTATCGGAAGTTTAAACGGAGATTTTATCGGAGAGATAATAAACGTTTTAGCGTAAAAAGACTATCATGACTAACAAATTTTGACAATTTTCGCAAACCGATTTTAGCTAACTTTTAAACCTTCGATAAGTCATTATGAATAAGACCATTAATGTATTTTGGAGGTGCAATTAATAATCTAACTCTGGTGTATACCTCTTATGCTGTGCTTTTATGTGAGATTATTTTTTTTACATAATAAGTGCACTTAATAAGTATGCAGAAAACTGAAATAAATCTGCTGTTTTCTATTTTGATGATTCTAAAATGTCGTTCAGAGATACACATAAAAATATACATTGACATACATATAAAAGAAAAGTGTCTACAGGAGTATTGACGGGCCTCGTGGTCTAATGACGGGCCTCGTGGTCTTTGACGGGCCTCGTGGTCTAGTGGTTCATATAATGGACTGCCGTTCACGAGGTTTCGGGTTCGGTGCCCGGTCAGGACAATCATTTGTGTGATGTTTTCAATTGACATACAAATGTTTGTACTGCGTCTGGGTGTATTCTATGTATTATAAGTATGTATTTACAAAAGAAAAGTAGTTTATGTATTCTATCCGTATTCTGGTACCCATAACACAAGCATAGAAAGCTTAGCTTGGGACCAGAGGACGTTGTGTGAAATGCCCATGAATATTTATTTAAGTATTCGATTAAAACTAAAATGAAGCGATTTATTTAATTTTATCTTCTATGAAATCCTCTATAAAATTAGGTAATTAGCAGAATAATATTCCTTTCTATAACGAAATCCCATAAAAATTAAAAAGAGCTGAATAATTACCTACATTTTCTTTTAGAATTTACAACAAGAACGGATTAGAACTGGCTTTAATTTTATTTGTATTTGTGTAGTTGCTAGTTGTATACTTAGTGACGAATGTTTATTTATACATGATAATTATACTACAGCCGGCTGAGCACATAAGTATCACAATGACCTTAGTAGTAGGCGTTACACAAAGGTTTTAGTGTACATGATCGCCTATCACATGTTTTTCATCTCGTTTGAATGTTGTCTGACGCATATATGATACAGGGGCGTAGCGTGCCTTGGTTGGGCCCCGTAAAAAAAATTTATTTGGAGGCCCTTATGACGGGTAAATATTTCTAACAAAAGAAAAAAAATCTGTGCATAAAATTTCTGAAATAATAAAAAAATTGGAAAGTTATTATTAATTTTTGCTTACGCACGTCGCGGGCCCCCCTGGCCCGTTGGCTCCGTATAATTAATACGGCTGATACGGCGGTAGCTACGCCCCTGATATGATACTACAATATGTATCAACGTAAGAACAAACCATGTAATATTTCATGCTGATTATGATATATTATTTTCAATAAAGCGCAAAATATATAATCTACACTCAGTATAATAAATATTCAATGCAGATTGTGAATTCTTACACATTGGTACCAAGTCCACGTGCACAACTACATAATTATACTTAACTGAATAAAAATTGGTCAAGTGCGAGTCGGACTCGCGCACGAAGGGTTCCGTACCATTATCAATGCAACATAAGGCAACGTTATTAGTATCGAGCAAGAAACGGTAAAAAAATCATGTTTGTTGTATGGGAGCCCCCCTTAAATATTTATTTTATTTTTAGTATTATTTGTTATAGCGTCAATAGAAATACATCATCTGTGAAAATTTCAACTGTCTAGCTATCACCGTTCTTGAGATACAGCCTGGTGACAGACGGACAGCGAAGTCTCAGTAATAGGGTCCCGTTTTTACCCTTTGTGTACGGAACCCTAAAAATGAAAATAACTATCGCTTATTTTGATTAATTGGCTATTACGTTGCGAACATTTTTATTAATTAAAATCGTTAGTCATATGCAGATTTTATAATAAGAAAGTTCAGTTAACATTGCTGAATTATGTTATTGACACTATCAATTTTTATTATTAATTAAGTTAGGTGAAGAAAATGTTATAATGTAGTCAGAGATCTGTCTCTGACCACCACCTTTTGCTGCGATTGCTATAACCTTATTAGACCTTCTGGGCTTCGATGCAAGACGCTTGTAAGTGTATCACGCTTGACCATTATTATGAACAATAGTTGCATCTTTCTCATGCGTCCTCTTAGTGTTTTCAGATACCTCCGCCGTGTTGATAAGGTTTTTACGTATTAAATGAAAAGCATATACACGGTAGAGGTTACAGCCTTCATTTTCATATTAATTATTGATATTATTTTATTTCATATTATTATCTTATAAGTAGGTAAAGGGCATATAAATTATGAAAAAGCGTGAGGATACTCGTATATTGCGTATAAAACCGGCTTTATATAGATTTATTAAAGTATGTATATAAATTTCTATAAAGTGTATAAAGGTTATATAAGTGTATGAGTTAGAAACTCTAATTAATTTAGTTATTGTTAATTTAGTTGTTTATTTTATGTGTTAAAGGTTAATGTTTAGTATTTTTACTTATGTTGAATAAAATTAGCATGATTAAATTAGTAAAAAAAAAAATGGTCAAGTGCGAGTCGGGCTCGCGCACGAAGTGTTCCGTACCATTATCTATGTAACATAAGGCAACGTTATTAGTATCGAGCGAGAAACGGTAAAACAATCATGTTTGTTGTATGGGAGCCCCCCTTAAATCTAGTTGTTATAGCGCCAATAGAAATACATCATCTGTGAAAATTTCAACTGTCTAGCTATCACCGTTCTTGAGATACAGCCTGGTGACAGACGGACGGACGGACAGCGAAGTCTCAGTGATAGGGTCTCGTTTTTACCCTTTGGGTACGGAACCCTAAAATAAGGGCTTTTAAAATATAAGATGTTGAAAGCACTTACACAAACCAGTATTTTATTTTTATTGTATTTTCGGCATCTGTAAATAATTTAGGTATTAAGTCTACTAAGTCTGTTTTCCATTCCGGTAATTCATATAACACCTAGTAACGAAATAACTCTGAAACTACCTCAAGCGTAACCTACGCTAAAAGCGTCGCACAAAGAGACCTATACAAACAGTAGATTTGCAATAACATGTTAATTATACATAATGAAAGGTAAGCTTGTTGTTAAAGATATACACAACACATTAGATAGACAAATGGTGCAGGTGCATCCAGGTGTTCAGTTTCAAACAACCTCTGTTATACTGTATATAACTTATACAAAGCCGGAAGAACGCCTGTTATTTAACAAGAATTTCTTGTTTATCAATATTTATGGCTAATCTTTGCATATCATCTTTAAACGTCTTTTAAAACTGTCAAATTCATAATGATAATAAGTATCTATCTGTATAGATAACCTATCTTTAAGGTAACTTAACAGTTGCATAGTATTGTGCAATATGTTCGATTTTTAACGGATTAAAAATATAAGTGTCACCCCACCATTTATTTTTATGGAAGCTGTTAGTAAATGACAGTAAAGCGGAGAATCTTCTGTAAGAAATGTAAATCTCTAAAACAAGCCCTATGCAGTATGCGCCCACAGGCATCGTTCTCTCTCTCTCTCTCCAGCCTATTTACGTCCCACTGTTTGACACGGGCCTCCTCTACTTTGGGAGGGATTATGGTCTACTGGCCGCGCTGACCAGGCGTTTTGGCGTAGGATTTATTTTCGAGTTTTCTGTCTCTCACAGAGGGTGTTATCTGTGTGCAATATCCCTTAGCTGACTTTTACCTTGTAAAAAGATGGGGTGGTGACATTCATGGTTGTATTCTCAATGCGTCACCACACGGAGATATTACAAGCCTGGTTAGCGTGGTACAAATATAATAGGTAGATTCTGTCTCAATGGGTAGGACACCTGTGCCCAATACTGCGACATTAGGGGGAAGAGAACCACGTCTATTATCTATTATATAGCCCTGCAGTGGAGTCAGTAAGTAATAGTATTTTATACACATATATACGCCCGCTTTCTGTTATGCAAATCATGCTAAATGCTTATCATTATGATGTCAACTTTTAAAAAATGGTTGCAACTTAAGGCGGACATATCTATCACTTGAAATTAGCTCTTATTGTCAACCTTATTTACATAGATATGTACCTATTAATATGTAGTAGGAATACTAGAATTGGTAGTAACTACACGAGGAGTTGGTTATTATTATTATACGATTTTTAAGCTATTGCATAGCCTCTATCGCGGGCCTTGAGCGTGGAGACCGAATCCACAAAATTCGAAATTTAAATTCCGTAGGTAACGGAAATAGCGTAAAAAACCTCACACATCGGCGTTTCACTGTTCGCGCTGGTGACTCATGTCAGTTTTAGCGTTAGTTTTTATTTTATTGACATTTGATTGACAATCGCTATTTTATCTTAATTACCATAAACAATGGACAAATGTAAGCATCAGTAAATAAGGATTATTAAATATTAATCTTATTTTAGGTTATGTTATTTAGATTCTTGCATAAATAAAATAAATAAATAATTATAATTGCATAAGTTGATAAAAAATACTATGCAATAGATTTACCGCGGCAGTCACGTCTTTTTATTTTTTAGTTTTAGCTGTGCACGCAGAATTTATACCATAATCTATTAAATGTTTTTACCACCAATAGTTTTTACATACCTAGTGATATTTGGATTTCAACCACATTTGAAAATTTTATTTAAAATTTCAGTATGATGTTTCCTCCAACATTATAAGTAAAGGATGATGTATGTTCCTATAGAACTAATATCCTATGCATTTTGTAGTAATAATAAATATATAATTATTAAATTGCATATGGGTCAAACACCAAGGGCAGAACAAGGAAAACAATGTGTTGCAAAATATATATGTCCTCTTTGCCAAACCAAAGCAAGAAAACAAAATAAAATTATTCTAGAACATAATTATACAGTTAAGCCATGTTCTGACTAGACATCGTAGTATTTACATACAACCGATCACATGAGCGCGCGTTAACGCGCGTTAGCGAGCGTTGACGCGGCGCTCAGAGAAAAATTCTCTAGACGCAGGCGATCGCGCGTTGACGTGCGTTTTGACATCTGTGTAACATATATTCTGTTGACTGTTCAGTGTTCAGTTGAGCGCGCGCTTACATCGCATTTGCACGTTTTTTTTTGTGACTTGCTTTTGTATTTAGTTCAAAATGAGTGAATTAGATATTGGCATCAACTTACTAATTGACAAAGTCAGGAAAATGCCAGCGATTTGGGATATAGCTTCAGAATCCTATAAAAATAAAATTTTAAAACGACCGACCCAATGTGTGCGTTTTCTTTTACCATATTTTTTTTAATAATATAACCACAAAATAATAGTCCATTCCACGTCCATTTTCTAAGCTCTATCGAAACAGGCTGACGAGCTGCTCGCAACGTGCGTTAGCGCCTGAACTCTTTAAAAATTTGATCGCGCGTTGACATGCGTTAACGCGCGTTACATGTGAAATTAGCCATAGGGCCTCGTTCACCATCTTCAAGTAAAGCGTTGATTAGTTACTTATCGATTAGCGTTAATTGTCAAGTAATAGTTACGAGTATCTTCTGTCAATTTCAATTTTTTAATCTTAAGATTACTGCTACTCGAACGTCGTGAACGTCGCACGTGTAGTTACTTGGTGACTTTAACTAGCGATTAGTCTACTTGGCGCTTTACTTGAGAATGGTGAAAGAGGCCCTTAGTATTACAAAATATTAGTACTTACCTATATTAGCTTTATAATAATTAACTACTACATTTCAGCATACATTTTATTTCTTAAATTCATAAAATAGTAAAAAGTACTTACTTTTTCTAATAAAACACGGGTGGGTCACCATGATCATGGTGACTGAAAAATCTCCGAAACATCGGGTTAAAATTTATAACAAATATATGCTTCTAAATCCTTGAAAAGTGGTTTCATTTAAGTAAATGAGTCGCGCAAGTGTTAGATAAAGTACTTTTTCATTTTTAGTGCTTGTATCATGCAGTAGATAAAGTGGTTTTGGAATATTGCTTTCATAATAAAGTTATTGTTACTACAATAAAGTACCTAGGTACCTACATACAACTAATTGTTACAAAAGTTTGGCTATAACTATTATATTTCAATTGCTATACATCAAATTTTATGTTTAATAACTTGACTATGTGTTTATGTAGGTGTATATAATATGGTGATTAAAAATATTATAACATAGCTTAAAATAACTTAGCCGCGATCGAAAACTATTATATGTATAATATAGGTAACTAAATATGTGATTGTACTTTATGACTAAAAGCCTTGTATTTTTATTGCTATAAAAATAAGTATTTCATTGTTAAATTTATATTACTTTAATGTCAAGGTCATCTTTTGTCTGTCTGTTATATTTTGGAGCATTACGAGGCCAGTGTGTGATTCATTCTTGAGCCCATTTTTCTTATCTTGCTATGATTTGCTTTAGACAACGCTATGTCTGCGCATACACAGCTGCAGCTTGGAGTTAAGAATTCTAATATAATATACTAACTGTTGCCCGCGACTTCGTACGCGTGAAATTTAGAAAATAAACCTTAATAAACAGAAGTTTACCATATCATTCGATAGATGGCGTTGTACAGTTTTTTTTAAATCGCACTATTGTTTGGTTACACACATTAATACTTAAGCTTGTCAAGATTTTCAGTTTTTAATTCCAATTTTCGCATTTATAAATTAGTATTAGTAAGGATAAGGAATAAGGATAAGGAATAACCATATTTAAACTGTGAAATTGATTTAAGTTATCCCATAATTAACATGTCATTGTATTCTGTTATAAAACTTTGTGAGAAAAGCATAAACTTTATAATTTATATTTAAGTGGCTTTAAGCCGGGCGAGTGATGTAGCCATACTAGCCATAGACACTATCTGACAAATCTATAGTAATACTAGCTGACCCGGCAAACGTTGTTTTGCCATACCAAAAAAAAAAAGGTTTGATAAATAGATGTTGGCCGATTCTCAGACCTACTGAATACGCATGTAAAATTTCATAAAAATCGGTCAAGCCGTTTCGGAGGAGTACGGTAACTAATACTGTGACACGTGAATTTTATATATTAGATGCATACTGTGCATAACAAATTAGGAGTACATTCAAATAAATTTTAATACTAAACGTAGGCTATATCCAGGGAAAACAAATGTTCTGAACAAGACCAATAAGTCATGAACTTGTGTAATTAGCGAACGGTGCATATACTTGACAAGCTATTGCTTGCGACTTCTAACGCATGGAATTCAGAATATTTCCCCGTTTTCATTGACGATTTGCTCCTATTAGTCGCAGCGTGATGTTAAAAAGCCTTTTAGCCTTCCTCAGTAAATCCAACATTAAAAGAATTTTTCAAAGCGAACCAGTGGTTCTTGAGATTAGCGCGTTCAAATAAACAAACTCTTCAGCTTTATAATATTAAGTATAGATTGTACCGTACCCCTGTAAGTAAAGCGCTATGAGGTTACAATTTGATACCAATAATAACCACAATATGTGTGTACTAATTACGCAACAACATAATAATATAATGTTACTGATAAATAATACTATTCTCAATGACATTAATTATTACATCAAGACGTAGATACGACATAATTTATTTTACACAATTACGATTCTAATATTACCAAATATTTTAATATCAATATATCTAATATATAAAATTCACGTGTCACAGTGTTAGTTACCGTACTCCTCCGAAACGGCTTGACCGATTCTTCTCAAATTTTGCATACATATTCAGTAGGTCTGAGAATCGGCCAACATCTATTTTTCAAAACTTTTTTTTTAGTATGGTAAAACAACGTTTGCCGGGACAGCTAGTATATATATATAGTTATTATCCAGGTACATACAAGCACTTTTGATGTAGGTCATATGATCTATAGAATAGATAAGGTAATATTAGTAGATAGATAGGTAAGGAAATATCTCGACTAACGATTAACATTGTTTTGAAATCGTAGAAGATGCCGCTCTATAGTCTCTGCCTGCCTCTACTGGAAAACGGCGTGACGGTATGATGATGACAATGACAAACGTTTGTTCGCGGCAATATCTGGTAAAATCAGGATTTACTGGTTCACATTTAGTTATTTTTTTGTATTGGATAGTCTATATATGTATAGTGGAGCACGTTGCTGTCCAACCAAGCGGATAATGTCGCGGGCACAGCTAGTTTTAAATAGGTCTTGATGTAAATAAGACAGAACATATAAAGGCGGCCAATTCTGTTGCGTCAAAAATTTAACATAATTTAACTCTACTGAAATGAACTACATATAGTATTTTTTGATTTGTTGGCAGTTTAATTGTAGGTACACATATACGAGTATATTAACTAAAATCGTTAGTTTAAAATACGCAGTTTTATAAGTAAGTCCATTTATCATTGCTGAATCGTGTTATTCAGTTCCAATATTCAGGTTTTAGTTAAGTTTAGTTGTGTACAAAGAATTGGTACCATAGTCGGAGTAGTAAGATAATTTTCCCTATCAACACAACATATCTAATGACCTTTGTAAGAGTACTTATAAGGTCGACGCATAAGTCTCCTAAATATCCAAAAATTATAACCTTTAAAAACTTCCTTTAACGAACTTATCTAAATCAATATGAATCCAAACAAAAGACTGGTCTTAAAGTGAATCATCTACCTACACATAACTATGTATTAAAGGTATAACTTAAACCGGTCCAAGAGATGTGTTCCCGTTTATGGTACACACATGTTCTACTAAGGCTTTTATGCAGACGCGATATTTTACATTAATTTATTCGATAGTGGTATTATTTATAAGATAGCGGTATGAGCGAGTTACATTTTTCAGATACTCGTATGCGTATTAGTGGACATTTCGGACATCGCTGTCTGGTCCCAAGATAAGTTTACAGTAACAGATATATCAGGAAGTAATAGGTACAAATACTATTTCTTTTTAATAGTTAACATCATACCATTAATTATCCTAAGTGGAAATCGAACCCGCGACTTCGTGAAAAGCAGTCTGTTTCACTATCCACTACACTACGAGGACTGTTTAACACATATAAATAGTAACTATAGCTACTCTATATATAGAACGTCGATAAAGAATAAATAAATAATAAATAAATAAATAAATATTCACGGACATTTTACACAACGTCCTCTGGTCCCAAGCTAAGCTTACATGCTTGTGTTATGGGTACCAGAATACGGATATACTACATAAACTACTTTTCTTTTGTAAATACATACTTTTAATACAGAGAAACACCCAGACGCAGTACAAACATTTGTGTATATGTAATAGATAAATACAATAGAAAAATGCTTAACCATGTATAGACAGGTATAAAGAAATTTTATTACATTTATGGCTCATCTAAATTACCAATACAAGCCGGAATAAAAATTATAAAAGCCCAAAATGTTTGTTTTATTACAAGTTGCTCGATGCCATGGATAACGTAGTGTAATTTAGAATGTTTTATGTTTGAACGGTAAATATAAGATAACAGCCTCTCTAGAAGATAAGATTTATCGTCTATGTTAATATTATGGATAGTTGTATGCATTTGACCAAAGAATATAGGTTGCTTATCTTTTGTTATCCTTCCCACAGTATCTAAGTAAATAGAATATATTTTTCTACTAGTTTATTTTTCCTAATCCTTATGCCATACACTGCCGGGTCAAGAACACAAGTGTCACCCCCCATCTGTTCCCCAGGGTATGGTAGGTAGGTCATTAATAGACAGTTAAGAGGGTACTGTACTCCTCATTTATGACAATGACAATCTTTACACCCGTATTCACAAACAATATTTACATAAGTAAGTACTTAAGTGTTGATGCACTGTGCAAAGTGTAACACTTCTCAGTGCGTTCCTTTCATCGAGCCTTTGTATTCATAGACAAAACTTAGCTATGCGTTCAGTTTAACAAAGGCATAGCATAGTGCGCTTCACCACTTAAGTATTGTTTGTGAAATGATTTTGCTACCCCTGTGCGTTCATGCCTACTATGAGACCTCACAGTAACGTTTGTGAATACGGCTGTTAGACCCTGAGAAAGGACATAGGCTACCTTTTATTGCGAAAACAAAAAATATCCAAATTCCATGTGGACGGAGTCGCGGGCAACAGTAGTTTATAAATCTTATATATAAAATTCACGTGTCACAGTGTTAGTTACCGTACTCCTCCGAAACGGCTTGACCGATCTTTATGAAATTTTACATGCATATTCAGTAGGTCTGAGAATCGGCCAACATCTATTTTTCGAACCTTTTTTTTTTAGTATGGCAAAACAACGTTTGTAGGGTCAGCTAGTATTTATATATATTTTTATGTATATTTATAATGTTAATTAATAACATTAGTATAAAACGGCTACTGACCTTTGTAGTTGTATTACAGCAGCGTAGTCATGAAAAAAAAAAAATCTAGGATTATTTCTATGCCATATTAGCTTATTAGGAATTATTGTACCTACTTAACTAAGTACTTCAGATTAGTAACTAAGTGTTAAATTCGTGTTAAGTTTACCGTGAAAAAGGGATTTTAATATTATTTTAGTATAAGTATTATGTTTGTATAACTGCTAAGTTTAATAATAGCAGTATCAATATTAAACGTATGTTGTTCACGTACCGGAACGCTGTAGCTGTACCTATATTTTTTTTTGTTGAATACTCTATAATGGTGCCAATTCTACGTGCATAACTAAACATAACTAAAAAATACCTGTCAAGAGCGAGGCAAACTCGCACCCTTAGGGTTTCGTACCTACTGGACATATAAACATAAGTAACTGCATTCAAATAATCATTTAATTAATCTCAAAACAACTCATCAACTTAATTTTGTAGTTGAAATAAAGGGAATCGCCTACATTTCAGCTACTTCATAAGTTTGTATTAGTATAAACACTTTTTTCTTGTGATGTGATGACAAATTATAAGTTTTTGGATTTTTTCCTATATCAGCACTATATAGACTTGGTCTATGCCAAATTTCAAGGCTCTAGGGGTTGCCCTAGAGCCTTGAAATTTGGCATAGACCAAGTCTAGGAAGTAACCTGTGAATTTTTATTCCCTAGCATAAGTCGAAAATTCTTAAAAAATGGTCGTAATTCGGTTATATCTTTTAAATGCGTAGAGGTAAAAGGTTGATTGTATTTTTTGCAGCAAGGGACCGCATAGATCTACATATCGTTTGAATTTCAAGTTGATACCTTTCGCCGTTGCTGAGTAAAAAAAGTTTGACAGACGGACAGACAGACAGACAGACACCGGAGTGATCCTATAAGGGTTTGTACGAAACCCTAATGAAAACATCTATTGCCGTATTTTGATTATTTGGCTATCTTGTTTTGCATATTTATATTAATTAAAATCTTTAGTCTATAAATAGACAGTTTTGGTAACAAAAAAGTTCTACATTAATTTTTTATTTTTTGCTATTGACTTGCTATGCTTTTACTAAATCAAGACGAAATAAATAACTAGGTAAACTAAATCTAAAAAAATCTAAAATAACTAAACTAAATCAAACAAGAATGTTCTGTTAACATTGCCAAAATGTGTCCTCGACACTATCAAAATAGATTTTTTAGTTAAGTTTAGTTTAGTTGTGCGGGTAGAATTGGTACCAACGTAATAATATATTTTTACGAGTCAAACTTTAAATGGGTATAGAGCAAAATGGCTAGTATTATTATTATTCATATCTTTGTTACCTACTATGCTATAATTTAGTTACAGCAGCACTAATTCAGTTGTGACAAGAACTAAACTAAACTAAATCAAAATCTTTAAGACGTATTGTATGCTGTAAACCTACTACGTATTACCTACCTACGGGTATTACGGTGTATATACCTAGGAAAGCAACTTACAAATTTTTATATTCTTAGACCTTTGTCTTTTGTTCTTTGGTATTTAATTATCTAATTCTTCTTTTTCTTAATTAAGCATGAGTAAGGTGACGGATGGCCTTTCCCCAAATCATCCGGGGAGAAGCCATGCAGACGCGATGAGGGACCTAATGTTGGGTTGAGCCCCAAATAATGTTAATCAGTCATGGTTAAGCTCAGGGCACACACCATGACCCGGTTAGGGACAAAAGAAGAAAACAATCTTAGGTATTTAATATCAAAATCTTAGAAAAATAATTAAATTAAAATATCTTTATACTTACTGGTTGGCTGGTAGATAATGCCTAAATAAATAAATAAATAAAAATAACAAATAAAGTAAATTAACAGTATAATTATGTATACTAACTTTTTAAAATATAATATTTTCCTATATTGTTAGGACTGTAACTAGGGTTGCCACCCGTACTTTATAATAAAGTATTGTACGTTATTTCAGGTAATTGTACTTTATACTTTATGAAAACAATAAAGTACGCGAAAATACTTTATTTTGCATGATTTGTTTTTTTTTTGGGATTTTGAAAAGTTAAGTCGTAAGTATTTTAACGTTCAAAGAATTTGATCGATTAGTGATGAATCGATGTCGCCACTCGCCAGCGCTATATCACTTAGGTAGGTACTCGTTTTTAAAATTCTCTGAACGCCACCTAACCTCAAATGTCAACAATGCCAGATGTCAGTATCATTGTCTTAATTTCTTGTTAATCATTGTCTTGTTTTGTGCAAAGCAGTTGGAAATTTTTGAATTCAATAGGAATATGATTTAAAGTTTTATAAATTTGTGCTATAGTAAATCATGGACTCTTGTCCACTAATTTGATACAAACTGCAAAATACAATAAAAATAATGTTTTTAAAATAATAAAGAAAAATAAATTGTACTTTATTTTGACACTATGTACTTTTTTTTTCTTACCTATAATAACTAATATACTTTATCTGCAAAGAAAAAAGGTGGCAACCCTAACTGTAACAGCAATGGCAATGATGTGTCAAGGGCGTAACAATGTTCTAGAAGCTAATTTCCGAATTTAGAATTTAATTGTTTTGTTTTGTTTAAATAACACTAGCTGGAAGTTAACAGCAATAGTTAGATAAGGTAGGTAACGACATAGGAGTAACGAGGACAAGTCATAAAATATTTTCTTAGCTATGGGTACTACCTCCTACTTATTGGTAGTTCATAAGGCGAATCTACAACTATAATCTATAAACACTCCAAGAAAAAGGGCTAACAAGCTGGTAATCTAATAGTAAGGAACGCTTACCTACGTAAATAAGAATAATACTACTGCTTTAGTAATAGAGATAAATTAACGCTTGAAAAAGACATTAATAATACTGTAAAGAACATTTTAGAGTGGACAACAGCAAATAATCTCAACATAAATTTTGATAAGACTAATATTATGATATTTCGTAACAGAGTTGCACAATTAACTGACCTTAATATTAATATTTTTGACAATAAAATTAATCTTGTTGAAACAACAAAGTTTCTAGGTTTAAATGTTGACTGTAATCTTAATTGGAAGGTTCATATTGAGAATTTATGTTCGAAATTAAACCAGCAATCTTATGCTCTATATATGCTTAACAAAACAGTAAATACTTCGGCGGTTATAACAGCGTATCATGGCTATGCAGGGTCCTTAATAAGATATGGAATTATGTTCTGGGGGAATTCAGTTTGTAAAAATGATGTTTTCAAGGCCCAAAAAAGATGCATCAGAGCAATATGTCGACTTAAGCAGAGAGACAGTTGCAAGGCCTCATTTATAGATTTAAAAATATTAACAGTCCCATGTATATTGTAAAGGTTGTGATCATTGAATATAACCTATACAATGATACAGGCCACTTAAGATTTGTTTAAAAAAGGAATAAAAAATTTAAAATTTGAAAATAAAAAGAAAAGAATTTCGGGGGAGGTAAGTAGGACATGAAGAGAGGATGTTGAAAAATGATTGTAAAATAGTTTTTCTTTATTATAAAAAATATAACAAATTAATTTAAGCTTTACAATTAATTTTATAATAATAATTTAAAATACATTTAATTAATTTGTTATATTTTTTATAATAAAGAAAAACTATTTTACAATCATTTTTCAACATCCTCTCTTCATGTCCTACTTACCTCCCCCGAAATTCTTTTCTTTTTATTTTCAAATTTTAAATTTTTTATTCCTTTTTTAAAAACAAATCTTAAGTGGCCTGTATCATTGTATAGGTTATATTCAATGATCACAACCTTTACATTAATTGTAAAGCTTCTTCTTTACATTAATTTATAATAATAATTTAAAACACATTTAATTAACTTGTTATATTTTTTATAATAAAGAAAAACTATTTTACCATCATTTTTCAACATCCTCTCATCATGTCCTATCCACATCTCTCCATTCTTTTCTTTTTTTTTTCAAATTTTAAATTTTTTATTCCTTTTTTTTAAAAACAAATCTTAAATGGCCTGTATCATTGTATAGGTTATATTCAATGATCACAACCTTTACATTCTCCCCAAATAGTTTTTCAACATCCTCTCTTCATGTCCTACTTACCTCCCCCGAAATTCTTTTCTTTTTATTTTCAAATTTTAAATTTTTTATTCCTTTTTTAAAAACAAATCTTAAGTGGCCTGTATCATTGTATAGGTTATATTCAATGATCACAACCTTTACAATATACATTTATGAAACAGTAAGTTTCATAAGATCACATATAAATCTCTTTGACAAATATAATAGTAGACGACATAAAGACAAGATCTGTTGCCCGAGTAATAAAACTGCTTTTTTAAATAATAGAATATTGTGCATGGCGTCGCGTTTGTATAATCATTTGCCCAAAAGTATTCTAGAAATAAATTCATTGAATAACTTTAAGACAAAAATTAAGGCCTTACTTTTGGAAAAAGCTTATTATAGTGTTGCCGAATATTTAGCTGATAAATTATGAAATAAATTATTAGAAATTGTATTATAAACAAATAAATGAAATGAAATAATATTGAATCATAAGTGTGTGATGTATGACTGTAAATGAAGTTTATTATTCATTTATTATTTAAATTGATTTGAAAATATTGACTGTTTTTAGACATTACATTTTATTCAATAACTGTTACCTCATTTGACGATTCTAATTGGAACGAATCAACTAAAGCAATTGTGTAAGCCTACCGGCAGATTTTGGAGAGCTTATTTTTATTTTATTTTAACATCTCTTGTACCCAATTTCACACTAATAAAGATTATGATTATGATTATGATTATGCTCTTGCTTTAAGGTTGATAAAAGTAATTTGGATTACAGGTACGAGTAACAATTTATATAACTAACGTGTCGTAACGTCCTTTAATTGGAATAGAATATTGTATCCATGCAATGTATTTTTTAGATATCAGTTGCGATGATGTAACATTCAGGCGCTTGTATAATAAATTTACAGGGATCAAAGCAAGGAACCACTTCTATAATCGAAAGATTGGAAGATCCTCTATTTATTATTATATATTTCCGGTCAACTACTTACTTATTAAGTCCCTATATTCACACAAGCCAAAGATATCTAATCTAATCCTAAAGCTTAGGGCATTTATCAAATATCAACCAATATAATAATTTAAATAAGGTATTTTGACCGATTTGAAATGTTTTTGTATCTCTATCCAATCCATCGTAATTTGTACTTGGTCACGTAACTCGTAGCGTAAAGTACCTAGATAGGTACCAACCAATTACCAATAATAGTAAGCTAACTAGCTAAGTTAGCTTAGTCTTCACTAATAATTAATAATGCTTCTTCTAATGGTTTTATGACATCATTTAAAAAAAATTAATTCTACGATTTATTCGATTGCAATTACATTAATCTCGGTACACCAGTGATTTATCAATAAAATTTGCAGCAATTATAGAAAAATATATCTGTGAAATAATATAAATTTAAAACATACTTTGTTTCTGTGTTCATTCTTTGATTATGTAAAAATTAAGTTACGTAATTTCAGAGAATCGAATGAAAACTATCGATGTTCCATTATCTTTATGACTTCAAAATGTCATGAATTCATGATACCTCCATTGCTATTTGGTCTAGTCTGTGAATTGGAAAAATGGGCTCCGTTGTGACAAAAATTACTCGTGCTTCAAACATGGCGGCAGTAACTTCTCCAGAAATTCAACAATTTATTAAAGATGCAATCTCTAAAGATAAAGTTGTAATTTTTTCAAAATCTTATTGTCCGTATTGTGATATGGCCAAGCAAGTAAGTAAAATGTATCTCCACAGTGTATCTCATTAAAAATCAAACAGTTCCTAAAATCAAGTCCAGATGTAAATATTAAATTTTAAGTGTTTTTCAGAATGTTAGCCGCAATAAGCGGCTACTAAACTGATATAATCTAAATTCAGGAAGATAACTTGTGTTTAAAAATATGTAGAATCCTTATTTCTACAAATACTTAGTGCTACTATAACGTGAGTCACATCTTGCTTGGTAGGTTGTAAGATTTGTTTACTCTCTAAATTAATAAGTCGTAATAATAAAATTTCAGGTTTTTAATAAATTGAAGCAGCCTACACAAGTTTATGAATTGGATGAAAGAGAGGATGGCGCTGCTATTCAATCCAACCTAGCCCAGATAACAGGATTTAAAACTGTAAGTGGCATTTATCTATTTCAGTTTTTATGAGTCATGATAATTATTACTAATCCTACTGAATGCGTTCTATAATGTTATGAAAATAGTTTATGAAGTCATTGTGCTTTTTAAGAACTATGATTTTTTAAAGGTATTTTATTGCTTCTCTGTAACAAGATCAGACGCATCTTCTAAATTTCTAACCATTATATTCTCAATCACTAGCTTCCAATTATTTGTCATCGTGGAACTTTGTCATTGGCAAGACTTTTCTATTGTCGGATAATTTAAACAGATAGAAAAGTAACCAAGTTTATTAAATGCTGCCTTATATTGTTTGTTACTATGGCCTAATGATGGTGATCTTACAAAAACTGCCTCAATATTCAATAATTTATCCTTAACTAGAGGACATTGTGTAAAACGTCTATGACTATTTATTTTATTTAATAGATGTTATAGTACATACCTTATATTGTTTAGCTATTCTTGCCAAGTATTTAGATAATTTATAGTAATAAATTACTATACTACTAATAGTAATAAAATACTGATAGTAATCAGTACTGTAAAGATAATTGCTTTGTTTTTTTTTTAAACTGAAATAGATAATTCGACCTATCCGTAGAATAAAGTTACTTCTGCATAATCGTTACTTTACAGGAGAGCGATTTTAAATTTGCCAATCACACAATCAGCTATAACATTTTTCGTAATTCTTCTAGCAAATTGTTTTTTTTCCTATCTATATAAAATACTATTTAGCATAGTTTTAAAACTACATAAAACTACAAAAAAAACGATTTGGTAACTTATTCACAAGTAACCTTGTTCTTTGCATAGGTCGAATTTACTGATTACTAAGGTTAAAGTTCTTCTGAAATCTTGTTATCTGATATGTGTGTATTACTATAAAACTCAAAATATACACACTATTATAATAATATAATAAATATTCAGGACATTTCACACAATGTCCTCTGGTCCCAAAGTAAGCTATATTTCTATGCTTGTATTATGGGTACTTACCAGATACGGATAGACTACATAAACTACTTTTTTTTTGTAAATACATACTTATAATACATAGAAAACACCCAGACGCAGTACAAACATTTATATGACATTTATGGATATCACACAAATGATTGTCCCAAGCGGGAATCGAACCCGCGACCTCGTGATCGGCAGTCCATTACATAAACCACTCCACCACGAAGCCCGTCAACATTGGTCAACATTGGAGTATAATTTCCTTTTACTATCATACCTACATAGTCTTTCTTTATGGTCTTTCTTTATTTAAGTAATTTAAAGTAATATGATCACAAAACTTACATTAGTATTTTCTAGATCAATTGATAATTTAAACAAAGCATGACTTATTAAAAGTCTCTTAATATCTATATCTTCTCTTATAAGCAAAAAACTTAGTCAGTTTTGTACATTTAACGCCATCTATTGAAAAAAAGCAGCATTTACTTACATTTTGTTTGCTCTAAGCTTAAGCAATTGTTTACATCTAAAATGCTACTAATTGTCAAAGCATTTCAAAGATAATCAATATTCCCTTTTTTTCAGGTGCCACAAGTATTTGTAAATGGAAACTGTGTAGGCGGTGGATCTGATGTTAAGGCTTTGCATTCTTCTGGCAAGTTGGAGCCTATGCTTATTGGTTAAAAAAAACTATATAATATCTATTTTTTATGTGAATAATTAAAAAACCTGTTTACTTTCTGTTAGCTAACAGTTCTATATTTTTCATGTTATATTAAAGTACAATTTTTTTTTTATGGTTCATTCCTGTCACGTGTTAAATACAATGTACTTGTAAATAATAAGTAAAATAATATTGCTTGACGTCACAAAAGTCGTTTTAAAAAAAGTATTGTAACAACATTTTAAATTTGTTGAAATAAAATTTATTTGCATTGTTTACAACTTATTTTTTATCGAAAGCTAGCTGTTGCCTGCGACTTGCTTTGCTCCTATTGGTTACAGCGTGATGTTATACAGTCTAAAGCTTTGATAAATGTACTATCAATCACAAAAAGTATTTTTCAATTTAAACCAGTGGTTCCTGAAATTAGTGCCTTCAAACAAACAAACGACATCTTTAGGTTAATAATATAAACTACCAGTTGCCCACAACTTCTTACGCGTGGAATTTATGAACTAAACCTTAAGAAATTATACAGAAAAGCCATCCTTATGAACCACTCTACCTATTAAAAACAAACCGCATCAAAATCCGTCGTGTGGTTTTAAAGATTTAAGCTCAAATGGGACATACTTACAAAAACAGCGACTTTGTTTTATAATAAGTAAGGATGTCGGTAATTCCTCTTAAATTACATAATGTCTTAATATCAAGTAAATTAATCATCAATTATTACAAAAACATCAGACAGAACTGAAGGACATAATGTGCCCTTGAAGTATCACCATTATCATAACATCACGCCTTTTCCCCATGGTACACCATAAAATTTAATTAATTTGTCGGAGTGTTTTCTATGTATTATATTAATGTTAAATAATACATAAATAAATATTTATTTACAATAGATAAGTAGTCGATCCGTGTTCTAGTTCCCATAACACAAGAACTTGGGAACTGACGACTGTAAAAAATCGCCGCAGTCTAGTCCAAAAAACGAAACCTTTATAGTCTCGCCACTGAGTCCGTCGGTCTGTCCGTCCGTCAAACTTTTTTTACTCGACAGCAGCTGAAGGTATGAATTTGAAACTTATACCATAATATGTAGATCTATGAGGTCTCTTACTGCAAAAAATACGATCAACCTTAACATCTGCGCATTTAGAAAATATGACCGAATTACGACCATTTTTAGCATTTTCGACACTAGGGAATCAAATCCTACTACGGGTTACTTTCCAATGCCCTAGAGACTTGAAGTTTGTCACGGACCAAGCCTATATGGTGCTGATATAGAGAAAAATCCAAAAACTTGTAATTTGTTATCTCATCACACCAAAGAATTGTAAATATGTACCAACTTACGAAGTAGCTAAAATTTAGGCGATTCCCTACATTCCAAGTACAAAATTAAGTTGGAGGGTTGGTTAGCTTAATAAACTCTGATATTTCTGTTTCTGAGTTTACCTCGCTCTGACAGGTTTTTTATTTAGAAACATAATGGTACCGATTCTACGCGCACCACTTAACTAAAAATTGAAAATTGAGTGACAATAACACAATTCGGCAATGTTAACAGATTTTTTTTTAAATTACTTATATTATACACTAACGATTATAAATAATAAAAATGTGCACAAAGAAATAGCCAATTAATCAAAATACGACATAGTTTTTCATTTTTTAGTTAAGTTTAGTTGTGCACGTAGAATTGGTACTAAACTGTTTTAATTTTATTTTTACAAATAACGACCTCAAAAACTACAACACGAATCAAAGAATTATCTAATTTGGTGCATTACGTCGCAAATTATGTGCGGATATACATTTCGGCGATTTTTAAAGAAGAAATCTCAAAAAAACCTGTACTGGAATTTCCTTTACATAATAACAGTAGACGTCAATGTAAAATGTTTTCTAATCTTTAAGCATCTTTATGTGACCGCCGATATAATATGGTTTTCACAGATTAAATAGATTTTATAGCTATGTATATTTGAGGTATGACGGACAATAAAAATCTATTGGAATAGGAACTTCAATACTGTTACAATATATCTATTTAATGTAAATTTGAGGAATATTTAATTGATTTTAAAAAACTAGTTCACTTTTCATTCCATATTATTTAAACTAATAATTATGTTGGTGTTGTTTCGTAAGAAATATTAGCAACTTAAAGAATATGCAAATAAATAATATTAAAATGAGCTATCACCCCATGACAAGCAGGAGCGTAACAATCAGTCGAATTAATTTTAGAGATTCTTCCATAAATCCTTCAGCTAAAGTCAGTTGTACTCTCCCTAAGCGCTTTATTACGCACACGGGATGAAAACATCAGGCCCTTCAAGGCCACTACGCGCAGGTTGGAGAGGGGCCGAATTGTAAGGTTACGTAGTAATATTATGTCTTCTATGTCATTGATAAAAGCGTCGTTTTTGCGTAACGCGATTGAGGTTTATGACAATTATAGAGAAATGTGTGCGAATGAGAGGGAAAAGAAGCCGAGACCCTCGTGGCCCCAGTTGCTACCGCCCTAGCGCTTGGTTCGCGCGCTGGCCGCTAGTTGGCGCTGCGAGCCCGCCCAAACATCATGATAATATACCTTATTTAGCTTAAAATTCTTGTAAACAAACTGTATCAGTGTTGTGTTTTATACTTCTAGATAGTTATTTTACATTGACTTTAACCTATACAGCAGGCAGTGATATACAAAGCAGCGTGGCAGAGCAATATTAAGGCAAGTTACATTTATAGTTATTTATATACAAATTATTGAAAGGCAAGCTTATTGTAGGGATAAATGAAACCAACCTTATTAAATCTGTTAGTATTTGTCTCATCACGGTGTGTTTATTTTAATGTTTTGTTTACATTTTAGTATAGTATCTATGTATTGTGTTGGCGCTCTACGCGTATGTATCACAAGTATGTAAACAAATATTGAAGCTGAAAGACATGCAATATATTCATAATTACTCCTTCGAGGTAACACCAAAACACGATTATTGCGTTACCTAGAAGGAGTTTAGCTTGAATTTTTGCATTTAGGAATCAATGTTACAAAATTCTTTTTGCTCTTGCAAATTTGGTACAAAAGTAGGGACTACTTTATTGTAATAATGATTTTCCTTTGTTCCAATTTATTCATTACATGAAGTAGTTTGTTTGCTTTCGCTTATATTTCGATTGAAGCACAACAACATATGGCTAAGTAAACACATACACATACTCGTACCTATGCACAAAACATTGTTTAAAATAATAAAATCCAATTAAGTATGGATAGATCGTCCTAGAAAGGCGGAGTTGAAAGATTATTAATAATGAACAGTGGCCTATGTCACAAGAATAGTTAGGACAGGTTTGTTATCTAAACGCCATTATCTATTAAACCATTTGGTTTAATAGATAATAGCGTTTAGATAACAATTTCAGAATGGACTTCTTTATCAGACAGACTAGATAGACATTCTTAGGTGTAATCTCGATAGGCGCTGATCTGTGGGTGGTGAGCAATGGATACCTCTTTACTTGAACAGAGCCAGGCCCATGGTGTCGGTGCGTTCTGTCTATGTGATCTTTTGTTGCGACTACGATAGACGAGTCCAGTATGGCTATTGCCTGCAGGGGTTGCGGTGCGAAAGGAATCACGTGACTCTAACTCTAGACCCGTAACGGAGGAAAACAAAAAAAGTCATACTAAGTTCGGATGAAAAGGTTCATTCGATAGGTACACCAAAACATACTCTTCCGTAACTAAGACACCGCACACCGTTGTCTTACAAATAGAGAAGTGTTTAACATTTATTAAAAAAGCTCAATTATTTATTATTAATGATATATTATTATATCTTAAAAAAATAGCTGTTTATATCTTTGTCAATAATGATACAATCAACATGTACGAAAATAGAAACCCATCTGCGTAAATTACAAGAGTGTCTATTTCTTTGTAGGCGTTATTAAAATAGTCCGGTAGCGTTTCGGCTCGAGAATTTTTGTACGCTCGACTTGGAAGGACGAGGGGTGGGATGTTTAGGCGGAAAGGGTGAACTTGGTCGGGTGGTATACCGGCGCGGGTTTGATAAAAGGCGAGCGGCATACGGGCGCCAGTTCAGAGCGGCAGCAGCTCTCGGCTACGGCGTAGTCTGTCGCGTAACTGTTGCTACGTAAAACTTTCTGTAGAACTTTCGACGAGAATAGTTTAAAATTTATTTAAATTTGAAATTTCTGTGGGCTATCCTGTTTTTTTTTATACGGCTGATAACTTACCTGGTAAGCATTTTTTACATTATGCTGCTTATTTTATTGCGTGCAAACTCATGTCCTATAAATAAATAAAATAGATCTTACAGCTTTTTCCTTATCGGATTTCTTAGAAAATTTTGTTACATTCCAACCAATAGGTATATAATTGTTTTGAGTTAGTAATAAAAATATTGTTAAATACTCTAAAGCAAGCTACAGCTTTTCAGAGCGTTTTTATTTAAATAAATAAAAATTACCTGTACAAAATTTACAATTGATAAAGATTAAGTGCTTAAAATATTTATTTTATTTATGCACCTATCTGCTTTTGTTTTTTTATTCTCTACACTACCTTAAGGTTCAGTGGTAGAAAATGCCTGTGGCATTAAGCCCGCCTTTGTTCAAATTTGTTATACATTTTGTTCATGAAGTATTAAATAAATAAATAAATACAGTCAATCAGCTGCTATAATAATTAAAAAAGTGTCTTTATCGAAAAATGAGGTTAAGTTTTACCGACTAGTTCTGGTATTGAACTTGTGACTTGTGTTACTAAACACTCAACATACTAACGATTTTATATAGAAACAATTTCGAGAACGAAATAATTATTTATTCTACTTAAAAATTTGTTATTTATTTGTTAACTAAGCATGATTTCTCCAAATATCTCAATTCCAATTTTAAATATTTAAATTCAACCATTTTCAAAACAGTATAGGTAATTTATAAACATAATATAACACCTTTTTCGCTGTCGGATAGAAATCCATACGTTTTATTACAGAACTAATAAAAGTACTGACAAATAAACCAAGCGCTTTTTCTGTTTTACCAAGCGCATATAACATACGTGTTTAAACAAAGGCGGGTAAATAAAATAAACTTTCGTAATATGATGTAGTTAGGTACTACTAATTTTCCTTCCTCTCATTTCCATGTTGTTGAAACGCCAGACGAGTGAGTGTACTTATCGTTTTTGAGTGAAAGGCGCTTGATTTTATAATAAAAGCAGTTTATGCGCTGTTGACGTCGAGACGCGGGTACACTTCATGAGAGTACAAAATTGAAATAAAAAACTATAAAGCCTCCATTTATTCGCTCGTGTTACTGAACTTACTTTGCACTTTTTAATGATCCAGATTAAATAAAGATTATAATACAATTGTTTACATTTCAATAAAAATAGTTTGTAGTAGTAATAATATAGCAAGATCATAAGACCTTCGTCATTATCGCAATGACTAATGATAAGATATATGATGATTTTAAATTATACCTAATGAGTTAGAATACTCGACTACCATACCATAGCAATCATGGTGTCTTGATTACAGAAGCACGGTCTATCGTTGACGGAATCTCTAAAACTAGACAGGGGATAACAAATTGAATAGACATCAATCAGGCATTATACAAAAATGTGACACCTACCCAGTTTCTACAATCTAAAGACCTATCAAAAACATATTTGAATAAAATAAAATATGGATTCTAATAACGCTATAATGTATTCTTAGCGAGAATAATAAACGAAGAGTTCTCATGCTAAGAAGTATTTACACAAAAATATCCTTGAGTTAGAAACTTTCAAAGTTTGATGGAAAATGTATTAATTAACCACCGTGAATGCGTCGCCGGTGGCTCATCAAAAATGTATAGAATTCGTATGATTTGCATAAAAGTCATTTTATTGCCTCGAAAGACAAACAGAATGGGATATTAGCCGTTGGAATGATTCCGAAATTGCGGTGTGAACTACGTTTTGCTATTGCAGTGTTATTCGTCTTATATACACAGTTACAGCTTTTCTTTGCTGTCCTTTTCAAGTTACGTGATGGCTGTCATACCTGTATTATTATAATGGCTAGCTTAAAATAGGCCGTGATCCATTGAACGCTCAACGATATTTCGAACTCTGTTGACCTATGTAATGTATATTTTGTGTTTCTCTATGTTGGTATTGTTTCACTTATTCCTTTTCAAAGCTTTAAAACTTCTTTTACTTGTTGTAAAAGAGGAAATTTAGAGATTGACAAAGTGTAAAATCAGTACTTAAAAATATTGGGTTACAAGTTAAATTTTGTGCTATGACCTTTTATTTATCATATTAATAATTTTAAAGAAAATCCAATACGATCCTATTCGAAACAGTTTTTCATAGGTTTTCCCTATAAATGTATAAGCATTAGTGTTAATTTATCAAAGAATAGTTAATTGTTAACGTTAGTTATGTAGATACATGTCCAGACACAGGACATATGGATACGGCTGTGAGATAAGTAGGTTCGTTACAGCTACTATAATAATATGGTGGCTGTATATATCAAAAGCTGACATAGCGCAATTACCGCACCTTCTTGATTAATCACGTGCGGTCATATTCTGTAACCCTTGACCCAGAAAACTCAGTTCGCCTTTCACATTGTGATTAATGAATGTCATACAAGAAATGTCATTTTTATCTTTGTTATAAAATTCGGCTGTGATGTGCAAATCTTTATTTTTACCAAGCATACTGTTACATACCTACTGGTAACCGTTAACTTCTTCTTATAAGTTAAGTAATTTTTTTCACATTATCACGTTTATTATTCAGAACTATTCATGTCTCGCATTCGATCCTTTTGCACCTTATTTTTCTTAATTATCATTTAAATTATCTATTACAAATAAAAGAACTCAGAACGAATCTTTCGTAAGTTTAAAAGTTAAAATATTTTCACGTCAAAAAATTGTTGCAGTATGGATGACCAGATATCCCTCACAGGCATACCCGTTGAGAATTTAAATAAGTGTCGGTTAAAGTTTGGCAAAGAATTCAATGAGTTGGCGTAATTATGTCGAGCAACTTGGCGCATTCATTAGTCGTGTTGTGTTTAATATTCATCAGGGTGCGGTGTGCGGTGTGCGGTCTACAAGTAACATTTTTACTTTACGTTACACGTTTACATTCGCGCGGTAACTCCATTCGCGCGGTAACTCGCGTACGAAGCGCACACACGCCACAGATTTATTAGAATTATTTAGACGCGCGCTTCATTTTGCGTTTTGTTGAGTAATTGTTGACGAATATCCACAGTGGTTATTTGAAATGGAAGAAATTAATAGTGACGCGGAAGATACAAGTATCGAGTTAATTAATAAACACCAACAAAGTACGCAGGAGGATAGTTTGGATGTTTTAATTACTAAGGAAGACTCAAGAAATAAAGTGAAGAGGAAGGACAGAGAAGATGATGTAAGTGAGGAAGAGGAATTTATAACAGTTGTTAGAAGAAGGCCTAAGCGACTCATTATAAGTGATTCTGCAGAAAAACAACAGGATATGCGGGTAGATATAAATAAAAATGCAAATTATCAACTGCGAAATGTAAACAAGTGTGAAGTTTGTGTTACTTCATTGGAGGATTTACCAAAACAAATGGCTCTGGCAAAACTACTGAGGTCTGAGAATATTATGGGTATTACAAGAATAAAATATAAAACTCTCAACAAAGTGTTACTACAATTCAAAGGAGAAGATGATGCAAGTAAATTATTTAATTGTCAGAAATTAAAGGAGATGGGTTTCAGATGCCAAAAGGTGAATGAACTGTCCCTATCTTATGGAATTATAAAGGGGATAGATATAGATCTGAATGAAAAAGAATTAGAGAGCATTATAGAATGTCAAACGGAGGTTATATCTATAAAACGACTAAAAGATTGAATTTCGAGGGGCATTGGGTCGAAAGTGAGTCTGTAAAGATATGTTTTAAAGGAAATATCCTTCCATCCTACATTTATGCCTATGACTGTCGTTTTAGAGTGGATCCCTACGTATTTCCAGTCACTCAATGTTCGGGATGTTGGCAGTTTGGTCACATATTTAAATTTTGCCCAGGAAGGAAGAAGTTGTGTCCAAAATGTGGAGGTGACCACGAAAATTGCGAAGTGACAGATTTTAAATGCTTAAATTGTAAAGGGCCTCATCTTGTGTTGGACAAATCTTGTCCACTATATTGTAAGGAGCGAGAGATAAGAATAATTATGAGTAGGGAACAGGTTCCATACCGTAAAGCAATCCAGTTGTTTTGTGAGAAACGTGAAAAGGAGCAGGCTTCCCAAACAACTCAGCATTTTTCTTCAAATTCAACCCAGGATAAGAAAACATACAGTTACATGGTCACTAAAGCTCAAGAGAATCAGGATACAAAAACAAAGAAAGTAGATTTTATAGATCATTCTTATGGGGAAAGGTGTGAGGATGCTGAAAGGATATCACAACCGACAGAGACTCGGAAGAGAAAGAAAAGGGCAGATAGTCCATCCACAGAGCAGTAGACGGAAGAAGATAAATCTAGAAATTCACAGTACAATGAGACTGAATATGGTAACAAAAAAAATGAAGATGAGTGGTATGGATTTAATTTAAGAAAAATTCTTTGTAAGTTAAAATGTATTATTATGTCAGGGGATTCTTTTGAACTTAAATCGGGGTTGGTTATGAAAATGTTGTGGGAGGTATTAAGGCAGTTTCTTACAGTTATATTTTGTAATGGAGATTATATAGAAAGATTTTTTAGCTTCTTTAATGGATAGTAATATACATAGTAATATACGCATCAACATTTTGCAATGGAATGCTCAAAGTTTATATCCTAAATTAACATCTTTTAAATCACTTTTGGACCAAGAAAAAATTCATGTAGCAATCCTTAGTGAAACTTGGTTAGACGATGAGGTCTACATTGATATCAATGGTTATAATGTATACAGAAAAGATAGGCCCGATTCTTATGGTGGTGTCGCAATTATAGTACACAATTCTATTAAATCTTATTTGTATCCCATTTGTTCCAAGAATCCAGGAATAGAAATATTGTGTGTTAAATTAGTAAATTGTAGTAATGTAGACCACGTTATAAGTATTTATTGTCCTTCTTCAGTTCGGACGGAGGCCTCAGATTGGGATCAAATATTTTCCTATTTTCCTAATGCCACAATAGTAGGGGGTGATTTTAATGGACATCACACCAACTGGTCTGTCAAAATGGATACACGGGGTTTGCATATTATGGAGTCAGCTCTAGAAAATTCATATATATCTATTAACAATGGGAACTCTACCCGGGTTAGACTGGTTGGTGGAAGGCTGCAGCAGACCTCTCCAGATGTCACATTTGTGTCAACCGACATCGCGATTAAATGCAATTGGCAGGTTTTGAATGAAAATATAGGTAGTGATCACTTAATAATTAAGATGTCAATTAATATTCCGAACAATTTTAACACTATTAAAAAACGAAATTACAGGAAAGGTAATTGGTTAGAATATCGTAAAACGTTGCGAAATGAATTTATAAGAGAAAACAATGCATACGGTTACAACAAAAATGTTGAAGAAATGTATAACTATTTCGTAGACCAAGTTTATACTGCTAGTGATAAACATATTCCGTTTATCAAATGTTGTTCCAATCCCACAAATAAATTCAAACCAAAAGATTATTGGACTCCGGAATTATCAAAGGTAGTTGCGGAAAGGAGGTTAGCCCTTTCGAACTTCCGACGTAATCCTATTCCAGAAAATTTACAAAAACTAAAAGAAAAAACAAAAGAATCGCATAAACTAATTAAAAAGGCAAAAGCCCTAAGTTGGCAAAAATTTTGTGATTCTATTGACGAAGTAGTTTCAGTGACTGAGATGTGGCGTCGGATGAAATGGATAAAAGGCTCTAGACAATGTAAACCTCAACCTCCCACTGATAAACAAAGAGAATTGTTGTTTTCTCTTACTCCAGACTATTCTTTAAATACTATGCCTCGATTTGCGTCAAAAAATGAAATTCTAGAAAGTGAATTCAGTATCCAAGAGCTCGAATATTGTATAAAAAAAAAAGATTCAGCTCCAGGTGAGGATGGGATCTCATACTCTATGATTTATAATCTCCCCGAGGAATGCAAAGTATTTTTACTTAAATTATATAATGAAATTTTTTATTCCGGCGTAGTACCCCATCAGTGGAGAAATATTACAATAATTGCTATACCTAAGCTTAATAACAATAATTCCGAATGTAAGCTGCGACCTATTTCGTTAATATCTTGTTTATGTAAAATTTTTCATTCGATGTTATATAAGCGTTTGGAGTGGTACACGGAAATAAAGGTATCCTGTCGCCCTATACTGTAGGATTCAGAAAATCTCATTCGTGTTTGGATGCAATTGCTCGATTAGTTACTCATGTACAAATAGGACTCTCTAAGAACTTGCCCACGGTAGCTTGTTTTTTAGACATAGAGAGTGCCTATAACAATGTTTCAGTAGATGTGGCGACAGAGATACTGGACAAACTGAATGTAGGTTCAAAGTTCTGTGCATATCTTTGGTCATTCTTGAGTAAAAGACAGCTAAATATCAATCTGAGTAATGATGGTGACACAGTTATGTCTAGATGGACAAATATGGGCTTGGCTCAAGGAGACCCTTTATCCCCTCTAATTTTTAATCTAATTACAAATAGTTTACGTTTAAATGATGACGTGGTCATGTCGCAATATGCAGGCGACTATGTGCTGTATATAACAGATAGAGATATACAGAAATGTGAAAACTTAATGCAAAGAGCACTTGATACCATAACTGACTTTTTGGGAAATCTCGGGCTGCAGTTATCTCCGACTAAATCCAATTTCTGTGTATTTAGTAGAGGACGAAGAAGAATTATACCGTCCTTACAAATAAAAGGGTGTTGTCTAGAAATGTCTGAATGCATTAAGTATCTAGGTATGTGGCTGGACAGAAGTTTACGATGGGGTCAGCATATCAATGAGATAGTTAAAAAATGTTCAAAATATTTAAATATATTAAAGGTACTTGCGGGTAGTTCCTTTGGTGTTCATACAACACATCTGCGAAAACTATACATTTCGTTAGTCAGGAGTCGAATAGATTACGGCTGTTTCCTTTATGACTGTAGTGCAAGATCACACGTTCAGAAATTGGATAGGTTACAAAATCAAGCTTTGAGAATAATAGGCGGTTTTATAAAAAGCTCTCCGATTCATGTTATGGAAGCCGAATTAAGTATATTACCCCTAGCCTTGCGTAGACAATATTTAGGATATAAATATAATTTAAAAACCATCTCCTTTTCCAACAATATAACAACTAGTTTGATCTCGAATCTGAGGGACCTTTGTGACATTAGATATTGGAATAGTAAAAAAAAACCGCTCCTGGTTAAAACTTCCAGTGAGTTAAATCAAATTTCTGTCAAATCGTGTAGTATTCCTGGTATGTTCGATATGGATAAATGGGTGACAAGTATTGATATTAAAAATGTAATCCGTACACATATTGAAAGTGTTCAGTCCTCCAAAACCGTATATGATCCTGACTTGCTATTGAATGAGGTAAGGGCGGAATTGCATAAGTCGTATGGAGACTGGCATTGGGTTTTTACTGATGGATCTAAAGGTAATCAGGGTTGTGGAGCGGGTTATTATGATGAAACATTGAATTGCAAAGCAGGAGTCAAAGTTGATAGCGATATATCTGTTATGGTGCTGGAGCTCATTGCAGTTGATGAGGCATTATCTTATTCAATCGTCCGAAACTTGAACAAAGTGGTTATCTACTGTGATAGTAAAGGTGCTTTACAACACGTGGCCCGATGCGCCTCTGGCCGCAGAGGTGCATCGATAGCCTACGACATTTTAAGGCGAATAATTACTTTTAACGAATCGGGTAAAGAGTTGAGATTGCAATGGGTTCCAGCACACATTCATCTGAAGGGCAATGAGGAGGCTGACCGTGTAGCTAAATTAGCAGCAGTAGACGGAAATTTTAAAACGTACCACCTAGATTATTGGGAGCTAATGCCTAGATTTAAAGATAAAATATTTGAAGAATGGCATAAGCAATTTGTAAACCAATCTTTGAACAGAGGAATTTGGTATAGGACCATACAGGGGGAGCTTCCTCGTGTACCATGGTTTGACGGCGCTAATTTGCATAGGAATTATATAAAGTTGATGCTTAGGCTTAGATCTGGACACATTCCGTCAGCAAAATTTGCATACTTGATGAATAAAGCAGATACACCAAACTGCACTACCTGCAATAAAATAGAAGACGTACAGCATTTGCTGATGGAGTGTACCAGAAATGGAGTGGAACGCGATTCATTGATGAAGGATCTAAAGCTAAATAAATTTGATGTAGGCCTTGTTCAGAGTATCTTAGCTGAGCCCCAGTCCATAGAGGCAAAAAAAATCGGTAGTTTGGCAATGATACTTCATCGGTGAACCGCATCTGAACTATCTAACCAGAAAGGAAACAATTGTAGAAAAAGGTACAATGGGGTTGACATGTCCTTGTCGGATAAAAACCCCTTTCACAAAGTAGATTAAAAAAAAAAAAAAAAAAAAAAAGACTCCGGCCAAATCCCGAGTACGAACACAAATTACATGGAAATTAGTCTAAGTTCATTTTGAGCCAAGCTTCGTTACTAAGAGCCAACTTGCTAAATTTGTTAATGTTCTACATGGTAAAACTTATTTTAAGGATACGGTAAACTTTAAATTTAAGAATACGGTCTGCATACTAATTCCAACCACAGAGTTTTCAAATTATATACCTACTGGTTAGTGGTACAGACGTTTAATAGGAATCATTGAGTAAAAATTAAGTTAATAAATCCCATTTCCAGTGTTTAATGAGTTAAATTATGAATGTCAAGGAATTGAAATATACGAGTACTTCTAAAACTAGGCTTAAGCATTCTTATCTTTTGGCCTACTCCGTAATAAAAATATAGGTACTACGTTTGCACATGTGATCGCTGCTGTATGACATAATAAAGTACTTTATATCAGGAGAACTTCCGTGTTGACTTGCTAAGCTCTCGGATCAACTGGTCAAGAGCAATCGACAGTTTGATCAATCCTACTGTAGGTTGAGGAAAAGTCTCATGGTGTCAAAACTCAAGAGTTATGTGTCAAAACAAATATTAGTAGTATAGAATAAGTGTAACCGAAATATCTTAAGAAATACATATTTAGTAGTGTTTTAAAAAGAAAAGTAAGTAATAGAAGTATACATATATAAGATTGTAGACAAAGGTGAGAAAAATTCGTTGCTCGAGAGGCAATAGCCAAGAAGAAAAACAGCGGATTACGATGTCCATATTTATCATCCCATCCGTCCATGTAGCATAGTTTGCTGTCGAGCTCTCTTAAGCATTTCAGAGTGCCAGATTTTACATTCAAGAGATTATACTTATTAGTTGAAGTGCTTAAATTATGTTCATTTATTTTTAAACGCGTTCAAAATGAAATTTACGCATTTGTCTAATTTTAAATCTGTTTTAGCGTCAAAGTTTTATATCGCTTCATTTACTTAAGACCCAATAGGCCATTGTGCTCCTTAATGTGACAAAGTTTTTGGTAAAAAAGAAACATTGGATTAGTAATACGAGTAAAAAGATGTAAAGCATTTTAAACATTTTGAATGAACCTTTATGGCTTTATTCATAATGACTTATCGGAGGTTTAAAAGTTCGCTAAAATAGGTTCGCGAAATTGTCAAAACTTATTATTCATAATAGTCTTTTTACGCTAAAACGTTTATTATCTCTCCGATAAAATCTCCGTTTAAACCTCCGATAAGTAATTATGAATAAGACCGTTAGAATTTATATTTTTAATAAACCTTTTTCAAAACTACTTACCCCTTTATGATAGTATATTGATGATGAAATACTTGTACTTGTATGTATTCCATTCCATCTTTAAAGGCTTAGCGTGTAGTAACGCCAATACCTCTGTGTTTTTTATGTCTTCATATAAATATATTTCTTTCTTTCAGATGCTGAATCGGACGTTATAGCAGCTTTCTATTACATATAATAAAGTAGCATACTTTTATTATTTCATTTACAAGTACAAAGTTGTCGAACTTAATTGCTCATAAGTCAGCTAGGTTATTTACATCGTACTTTTAAAAGTAATTTAGAGAAAACGGTTTGATAAATCGTTGTAATTTTCTATAATATATGTGTGTAGATAATAGATATCGGGGTGGGTCCGTAGTTATATAGGAAAACAATGGCAGAGGTTCTCATAAAGCATCGATATCTTGTAGGTTGTGATTTTTCTTGGGTTGTGTAATGGCAGGGTGTTAGGGAATAGTGGTAATGTGTGACGATAAGGACGAGGCACGAAGCGAGGCCGGGGCTGCAGCCAGTCCGCACCGTTTGTGCTGGTCGCGACGCCCGCCAGCGCCGCTTCCGGACACTAGAGGGCTATGTTGTGCTAAACTGCTTAGGAAAAACGGCAAGCCCAAAAAGGTAATATATATTAATGTATTTATAAAAGTTATCAAGGTAATATTGACCGAGAAATTTTGTATAAAATACGTAATGAAGTACCAACATGTGCGCAAAGCTTTCACACGCTAAAAATATAATATACACTGACTGATTTTAATAACAATATATTTCAATATGCAATTAATTTTATTTTATGATTGTAAATTTGCTAACGTTTTGTTTCTTATTTTCAACATTTGAGGAGGCAATAGTTAATAGTAATAAGTAAACGAAGAAAGTTGGAAAAACAAGCTCAATCTTATTTAGCACATATTTTACTAATTCCAATTCGATATAGTTGATTAGTTAGAAGCCATTACAATCTTGTTATATAAATGAAATGGCCGACCTAATAAAGGCATCCTCATATTTCAATGTAGAGCGGCTCTAAGCTCAATATAATCGAAGTTTGAAGTAACTTTTCGGCACGGCGGTTGACTCGTACTACACTTAGGAATACAGAATTGATTGCCTAAGTATTATACTGTATATATTCGCAGAGAATTCTGTATTACACAAGTTTGTGATTAGAGTTGATATTATGTACATTGTGTTAAGATCATAACTACTATGGCAAATAAGTTCACCGCGAACGTGATAACTTTGGATCCAATTAGTTTTCGCTGACGCAGAGCGCTTCACGACTTTGATTAACTTCCTGAAGAACGAGAAATGCATGACTCCTTGTACGACAAAGTAAAACAAACCACTTGTATCAATTTTGGTATTGGTTTATGTTTCGAATAGATAATTGATGTGTTTATTACTTCCTAAAACGTGTTTTTCGAGACATATACAAAAGTTAGTAACTACAACTTACTACATACATACCGAATGAGCTTATAATTTGATCTTATTCTAAGTGTCTTGTACGTAACTTCTATTTGATGAAACCGGATGTATAAGTCTATAGCTACAACACTCAGTGGGCTTAAAGCTACTTACACATCTATGTGTGCTTAAAAATGTATCTATGTATGTCTATGATACAGGCTATCGTCGAAACGTTATTATTCTACGATTTAGCCAGGCTAAAATTACTTTTCCTCAATTTCAAACCTCAACCCACCATCTGGTTTATCTGTTCTTAATGTATAATACCTACTCAAAGTTGTAGAAAATAATATCTTTACAAAAGTCACCAACTTATGAAGAATTGAGTGAAAAATCCATTGAATATACAATATACATATGTATTGACACAACAGTATAAAGTATTCTTTGAATCAAATAGTATTGGAGGACGGGTGTAGTCACTATTTTGCAATTCTAAGTTTGGCAAAGAGGTTTCAATCTGACTAATGTGTCTACCTACATAACTGCCTAGACGAGGAAAGCTTTCGGGTTTTATATTGATGTTTCAATGTGGAAATATTCGTCTCACATGTTCATTACACAAATACCTTTATAAAATATGCTTAAATATCTCAAGGAAAGAACATAATATAATATTTTATAACTGTCGTCATAAAAATGATTTTTAATGAGACGCAGGCGGCGGAGCGACGTCAGAGAGTGATAAAAAAGAAAATTAGTAATTTTCTTAATGACAAAATATCTTGTAGGACGCGCCTACGAAACTGTCACCCTAATTTTCTTAAAAAGTAAATTAATTTACGCTCAGTTAATTAAGCTTTGCATAAAAATTATTCAGTAAAACTGATTTTCCCTTTGAGAAAATGCTGAGTTTACTAATTTGTAATTAAGAGTGTTTAAAATCCTTTGTTGACGTAAAATGCTGACGTAACTAAGTACTTCAAAGCGAAAGTTCCATAAATTGGAATTAAATGATATAAATTTGAGTTTTCAATGATGTCGCGTACATAAATCATACCTAAGACGTTGTTACTAATAAAACAGACAGAAAATTACATACAAGTTTCGCTGTTTGTGCCGAAACTTTTTGTGTATTGTATATTTCTTTTCAAACTTTATTATTATTATTAACCGAAAAGATAAATTTTCCTTTGTTTCAATCACACCTTTATTCTGATTTTTTTCTATCCTAGTTTCCAAAACATAGTTCATAAGTCCTCTACTTACATACCCCTTTTAAGATTTACATACTTTCAATCTTCGAAGATTCGAATATATACAGTATCACTTTAAAAAGATTCCGAAATAAGTAACTTTACATTAACATAATCACATTAGTTGTGATACTTAGAGAGCACTACTTCCACAAAAGATACAATATTGAATTCTTTTGTTGCCGGTAGAATATGCACTATCTATGTGTTAAAAAAAAGTATGAAAGTACGATTGTAAATGGAGCCAAAGAAGTGTGTTTAGATCGTAGCGGATAGCACTCTCACTCTGTAGTCTCTGCCTACCCCCCACGAGAAAAAGACGTGATAGTATGATGGTGATGATTATAATGTATTTTCAAGGATACACCCTTAAATACGTCTTGAGAATGGGGACAGCCAGGTTTGGGCAGAATTTCCGTCAAATTTATTTTGGCTCAAAAACGAAATGAAAGGAAGAATTGAAAAGTCCCACGAAGTTATATGCTGGCTACGCCCATGGTCTTGAGTTAATATCAAGCCTAAAATCTCACAAACAAAAACATCAACTGATCTTAAAACTTGCCAAAGTACTCAAGGTACAATCGATATACAATATCATGATACAATAGCCGTTAAAGCTATCGGATATAAAATATATTACACCAGCTGTGATCACAGCCTGTGTTACTCAGCCTGAGAATGTTCGCGAATGTTCCTGTCTTTATTTGACAAGCGATATAAACGTAAAACACTGAGAGGTTTATTTTATTTGCTGGAGCTACATAACTTTTTTATTGACTTTCTTCGTAAGATTTTGTGGAACGGTATTGATAAGATCAATGTGATTCATGGGTGGTTTATGAAACAACACCGAATATTTCCGTTACAAATAATACGGAAAAATATTTTCTACAATAAGTTGCCTAAAATGAAAGGGCTAATTTCTAGTTTCCAACAACCATATGTTAGACAATAGTATATTCAGGATGAATCTTTACTTATTATATAAAAAAAAGGTCAATTGCGAGTCGGACTCGCGCACGGAGGGTTCCGTACCATTATCTATGCAACATAAGGAAACGTTATCAGTATCGAGCAAGAAACGGTAAAAAAATCATGTTTGTTGTATGGGAGCCCCCCTTCATGGGCGTGCGCTCCCTTAAAGCAGAAAAGCACTGCTTTACTTGCCATTCACAGATATTTTAATAAAACGTTCGTATGTTTTAGATGACTTTATTCATTTATTTACTATTAATTTAACAAAATATTATAACTTAAAAACGCCTAATAATTCATAAATAGCACCAATATGTGCTTGCAAATTGCTTTTTGCCAGGCGTTTGGCGAAGGAATAATATTGGTCGGACGAACGCGTAGGACAAGCTCTGCACCGCCCGCCTGCCATGAGTTCATATGTGTGTAGAAATGTTGGTGTCCGTGCACAGTTTACAAACGCACACAGGCTTGCATATTGAAGACGCCTTGTACTGCATGTCATGCCGCATGCTTTGGCGATCGGATGTTTCCGCGAGTATTCGGCGTTCGTTCGTTACCTATTATAATCCGAATAAATATAATAGTCGGAAGTCTAATAAATCACGTATGCATTTTTGTTTAGTAAGGTTTTATTTATTTAAATAGCAGAAATATTTTGGTTCGACGGAGGCCATTTTATTTTTTCGTGTGATTCATTGAACTGTTTAATATTGAGTTTCTTTAATTTAATAATTGTATGGATTTTCGTTTGTTGATTTTAAAATGTTATTTGATTGTGAAATGTGTGTTGATAGTGTGTGTTTGTTAAAAATTAAAAATAACAAGTTCAACAACTAAGCCAGCAAAAAGGTAGGTAATGGTGCCTATTCTATATGCAGAACTAAACTTACCTTAACTAAAAAATGAAAACAGCTATTGCTGTATCTTAAATGTTTCGCTATTTTTTTGCACACATTTATATTAATTAAAATCGTTAGTCTATAATAAACAGTTTTTATATAAAAAAAGTTCTGTTAACATTGCCGAATTGTGTTATTGACGCTATCAATTTCCATTTTTTAGTTAAGTTTAGGTCTGCACATAGAATAGGCACCAATGTAACTCGAAAATTTCATGTTAAAAGTTATGAAACGTATGTACATACGTACATGTACGTATGTATGTACGTACGTAGTTATTGTTTAGTAATTCTAGTACAGTGTGGACTGATTCGGGATATTCAGATTTAAATTTGTTCTGTTGGCATGGTTTCCGACTTAGAGATCCGTCGCGTGGCTATGCTAAAAATCTATAAAAGAAAAAGTTTTTGTGACTGAGTACGGAGCAGTGCTCAGTCACAAAAACTTTTTCTTACCCTTTTTGCATACCCAATGTCAAATTCATGTGCACGCCCATGCCCCCCTTAAATATTTATTTTATTTTTATTTTTAGTATTTGTTGTTATAGCGGCAATAGAAATACATCATCTGTGAACATTTCAACTGTCTAGCTATCACCGTTCTTGAGATACAGCCTGGTGACAGACGGACGGACGGACGGACGGACAGCGAAGTCTCAGTACCCAGGAACCCTAAAAATACGTTATTTTTACAAACGAATAAGAACAAAATACATTTGAAACAACAATAGAATGAAATATTGTTAAGTGAAATGTAAGAATATTTTCAACAAATTTTCGTCAAATTTGTTGGACTAACACGCTACTTGGGTCATCAAATCGAGTATTTGGATGTGTGGTTACGGTTTACGGATTTAGACGCGTGTATTTCAGTCTTACCCGTGACCATGGTGACTGCAAAGTCTTCGAAACTAATATTAAAATTTAAAAAGTGGTTTTATTTAAACAAATGAGACGCGCAGTTTTAATTTCATAATATATTCTTTACGAGTCCATGAATACTCATGAATTTCTTACAAGTTTCCACTTTTCAATGCCGACACATAATGTTATCTTTAATTCTAACATGCTTATTTAACTTAGAGAAAACTTTAATCCACCTTAGAAAGTTCTTTAATATCGCTGAAGTGTACACAAAAGTCTGTAAAGTGTACGCATTAAAGTATACAGTGTGAGACAGCGACGTGAAATTTAATATAGGCGGCGTATCGATGTCACATTATTTTCCAGAAAAGCTTCCATAAGAACTGTTCGCAATATACGATAAAATTACATACTCATTCAATATTTGACGGGCTTCGTGGTGGAGTGGTTAATGTAATGGACTGCCGATCACGAGGTCTCGGGTTCGATTCCCGGTTGGGACAATCATTTGTGTGATATCCATAAATGTCATACAAATGTTTGTACTGCGTCTGGGTGTTTACTATGTATTATAAGTATGTATTTACAAAAGAAAAGTAGTTTATGTATTATATCCGTATTCTGGTACCCATAACACAAGCATATAAGCTTAGCTTGGGACCAGAGGACGTTGTGTGAAATGTCCATGAATATTTATTATTATTATTATTATTATTTTTTTGTTTAACACAATAAGATGATTATGAATGAAATTGCAAATCTTTAAAATGGTTATTAATTTCGTATATCCCTCATCATGGATCACCGTTATACCGCGTAGGCACACAAATAATATTGATTCAATAAAATGACATATCTTTATTTAGTTTAAATCCCAGTCGTTATTTCTGTATGTCCCCATGTGAGCTCAAACTACGCAACGGATTTTAATGCGGTTTTCTTTATGATAAACTGGTAAAGGTTTATATGTATAATTATTTAAATTTTAGTTTTTAAATTTTGCCCCTACTAACTTGCGTGCAACAGCTAGTTTTTTATAAATGACCGAATTTAAAAAATAACTTATATACCTGTTCTAGGTTTTCTTATTGGCAATAATTCTCATCGCGTCCGGTGTAATTGCACTGTTCGAGAGGTCCTTCGGGTGCGGTTGCACGAATTCTTTGCGCGAAATTGAAATCTCTGGTAGCTACGTGACTGCAAACGCTCACTAGTGTTCAAGAAATCACCAAATATTATTTACCTTTCGTTTGCTTTTCGATTGGCTGACTTCTGTAGATAGATTTCCTTTGAGGTAAAAATTGGTACTGATTCCCCAGCGCTATGTTGTATAAAGACAAGGACCCAATACCAATAACAGAAATCAAGTAAATAAATAATCTTTCCCAGACCAATTTCTGGAACTAGTGACATTTAAATTATTAGCATTTACATTCTTTATATTTTTTTCAATATGATTTTAAATGTCTGCTTATACAAAGGAAAATTCCACTTGTGGATTCAAATATCTCCACTTATTTATAACGATCGGATTTTATTGTAAATCTTTTGTATGTGAATCGAACATGTTGTCATAATGTAAAAGAGCTTTAATAAATTGTTAATATATTTCTGGAAATACGCTTTGTTCATTAATATTTATTAATTTTTTTATCCAAATAATGCTAAGGTTGTCCTTAGTATCTAAAAATATGCGTCCAAATATAAATTGTATTTTCAGCTTAAACATCAAGCAAAAAGCCATCAAATGTCCTGTGGAAAATGTCATTTTACGAGTGTCCAAACCCGAATAGAATAAACCAATAATGTGTTTATACGGTGCGAATTCATTAAGCCGAATGAAATCTGATGTGGCCTCGGCGAGGCTCAGTGTCGCGCCGAGTACTGCTATTATCCCATCGACGGCGCACAGTCGAGGATGGGTGTGCAAACACTCGCCGCTGTCACCCCCTTGTCTGCACGTATTAGAGTAGACATGAAGAGTAGACACTGTATTATGTGCGGGGATAGTGGAGGCACAATTTAAACTTCTCTGTGTTATTCACAATGAGGTTCTTGTTGGCATTTTTGTTTTGTAGTTTCTTTTCTAACATTACAAAACAAAAATTTACATTTAGAATTTTTGTGCCATTTCTGCAAATTATTATTTTAAGTGTCGTGTTGTTAGCCTAGAATATAAGTGTCTTATTTCAGCAAATTGACTATCACATTGACAAGGATATTTTTTTGAATTTGCCCCTTCTTTATGAGAGATTCTATTTAGGTCTTTGAGAAAACTCATTTCGAAACGTAAATAAGCGGGCGGACCGCGTCCTTCAATCTCCGTAGAATTCACTTTATTTTCTTTAGTATTACATACAATATACATAAATCTTTATAAAACCATGACTGTATAACGATAAGCTGTAGACGGAAATGTATGGCATAATGGCCACACGAACATTGTTTTGGCATAACTTCCTTGATAGCTCCAAAGTATGTTCTAATATTGAGTACTGTGGCTAATATCTGACATATCGTATAGTAGTAGCCCACGATTTCGTACATACGGAAATTAGTTAGTTTCTAATTTCCTTATACCTTAACAAATTAAACATAATGTAAACCTTCATCTTGAACTGCTTCACTACCACAATGAATCTTTGAAATTTGTAATCCATTTCTGTGAAATAGAAGCATCGTCAAATAAAGTTTGGGTCAAATATAAAAATCCTTTGGGATAATTCCAAATACGTGCAACTCAGCATTTTATATTGAGAAAGACATGCGTAATATTCCATTTAATACATAAATAGGATAGGATTAACACGGTATTATCCTTACCAAGCCCGAGTTATTTTTCTAATGTTTTCTAATGTTTTGATTCAGGTACTCCGGATTTGGGTAGTCAATTTGTGGATTTGCTCTAAAATAAGAAGGGACACAGCTAAACTACATATACATACTAGCTGTCCCGGCAAACGTTGTTTTGCAATACTAAAAAAGAATATATATAAGAGATATATATATAAGAGAATGGTGTGTTTGTCACACAACTTCAAACTCAGGATCGGCTAAACTGATAGGGCTGAAAATTAGTGGGGAGGTAGCTTAGGACCAGGAATAGGATATAGGATACTTTAAACATTGGAATATTTACGAATAAAAAATTCTTTTTGTTCGATCAAATATTCCAGACAAATGAATCAATATTGATAGAGCAATATGAGAGAGAACGTCGGGCCAAAATTTAAAACAAATATACGCGTCTAAATCCGTAAAAAGTAGTTTTATTTAAACAGATGAGTCACGCAAAAATATTAAAAAAAATTATTTTATGTGGTCTGGTTGGTGTGTCTCTTTCAAAAATCTAGAAATATTTATTTTATGTGGTAGAACCCGTAGAACGTTATCTTACATATAAAATTCACGTGTCACAGTGTTAGTTACCGTACTCCTCCGAAACGTCTTGACCGATTCTTCTCAAATTTTACATACATATTCAGTAGGTCTGAGAATCGGCCAACATCTATTTTTCAAACATTTTTTTTTTAATATGGCAAAACAACGTTTGCCGGGTCAGCTAGTATTGTTATACAATTTGTTCACGAATAACGCTGTAAAATCTTAATTTTGCTATTAAACTACTGTCTTGCAAAATATTACAGATGAGATACATTGTAAGTTACTCCGCTGTGTATCTATAATAGTATTGGTTACGCCGCGCCGTTATAGTTGTGACGAGGGTGGCTCAGACGGTCCGTACTTCACCTTTGAAATGAACAGTGATTTCATACCTCACCTCACTCGTTACTGTCAAAGTTTGTTAACTATTTGGGATAGTAGGATATTAACATAAACATATTTCTTAATGTGCGTCATATTCATTTCTATGCGTAACGTTTTTCAAAAAAATACCAATCAAATCTCGGTAAACCAGGTACTATTTTGAAAACTTTAATTCTTAAGTCGTCACCACACAGACAAGATTTTTTTTTACTTTTTGTATTAGCTGCTTTGTTTCTGACCTCTTTTGGCTTTAGCTCTATTTTCTTAGTAAATACAATCGTCATCATTTTTCATTAAAGCTTTATTCTCATCAATATAAATGGTTTCTTCCTTAATGGTATTGAAACCCTCTGTTCAATCTGCATAATTACAGATGTCAGGATTTACTCCTACATAGTATTTAGTCCCGTTGTTAAATAAAACTTTATCCTACAGATTAAGTTTTAATTACAGAGACAATTTTTAACCTATTACACTAAATAACATGCCAATATAATTAAAATCAATTTTACATGAGAACAAAATCAGAATATCACATTGTTCATTGATTTGATCATTTTTTAATTTTTTCCATTCATGCTAAGACTATGGTAAGGTAATAGAAAGTTAATTAGTTCTTTTGTAAAAATTTTATGACTATTAGCCTATTATTAATTATTAGAGTCGTAGAAAAAAATTATGACTATTATTAATTATTATTAGAGTCATGAAAATTTTTGCAAATTGCTTATACATAATTTAAGTTTTACGGTTGGTATTATAATCAATGTTTACGTGAATACAGAATAAACAAAATATACAGAATAAACAAAAGTCGGCTTCTTTAAATTCTTATATTAAGTAATATACAAAAAAAACATAACAATATAGCAAAGTTTTACCCTATTTACCATTCACACGCGGCAGGGTGAAAGTGTTTTTCATTGTCCTATGTAGTACCCCGTCGTCTCTGACAGACGTAGGGCTTTTTTTGCGGCTGCTCTGCCCCCTCTTCTAAACATTCCTATTCAATGAACATCTATGGGTTTGCTCATTTGTATACCAACTATTTTTAATTGCGATATACCTATAAAGAATTTTTACTTCAAACTAAATACTAAATGTTTGGATTTTCGGAAATCAAAGCCATTTTAATCTCCATAATATGTACTATACACGCTGCTCCTTGTTAATTTGAGAGATTCACGTACTTGTTGAGTAGAAATTATTTTAATTTTTGTAACAAAACTTTTTACTTTGTTTCAATTTTATGCTGCAATAGTATTTATAGGAAGGCTAGTAGATTACAAATTAAATATTCTATTTTATTTTATTTTATTTTATTTGGGAAAAACAAACAGTTATACAATAAATTATCTTATTCTAAGGGATTGACAATAATTTTTTTCATTGCATAACTCACAGCGTTATCCACATTTTAAGCAAAAATATATATATTACACAAGAAAAGCAAATAATAAACAATAAACAAAATCCAAATCACAAGTCGGGCATTCTACATTTAACCATCGTTTACAGAGATATTTAACTAACATTTTCTTTTAACTAAATATCTAAAGTAATATCAAGTGCAAGATACAAAATATGTGCCTCCATAAACGTTTGTTACGCATTGTACTCCACTTAAAGTCACCTCACCTTAAACACTTGAAATGAGTTAAAGATAAGCTCTAGGATAGATAAAATGTAATAGTATTTTTAAAGAAGATATAATACGGCAATAAAAACAAATAACTCAAAGATTACAGTAACAGGTGCAGCCAATCTCTAAACGTAAACGACGTTATAGCGAATGGTTAATATACAATTATTAATGGGTGATTTACTCCGAAACTTTTACGTTTGTGTTAAATAGTATGTCGCATTTACGTAACTATATGTATAATTAAATTTATTTTTAAGATTCATTACTGTTGTAAGCATCACCTCATCACCCATAAGATATCGGCTATATTTTTTAACAACAGTAAAAAAAGTTATAAAACTACTAATACATAAGTTTTATCGGAGATCTTATACAATAGCTAAAAAACCACGGTCTAACATGCACATTTCTATAGAAACTTAACATTGCTGCATTGTACCGAAAAGTTTATACAAACAAAATGTGTAATATGTATAAGCACAAAAGTATACGCATTAAATGCTGGCAATATTTTCTTAAGAACCCAATTTAAAGCAAATACCGAAATAACTTTACCTAAAATGTGATCAATAAGGGTTAATAAATAATTGTTAACTCGCGAGCCTCAATTTGTATTCAAAGGAAGAGAGTACTAGAAGGGTTTCAGAAGCTGGACGCCGCTATCATTGTATTTGAATTTTTGCAAGCCTTTAAAACTCTGTGGTTTATAATTCACCTCACGTGAAGGGCCCTAATGAAAGACTTACTTAAGTAACTGCGCCTGAAACTGGAATTAATAAGTTCTGAATACAATTAAGTTGCTACACGAACATCATTTTAATTTCAGTGAAAGAAAAACTTTGTCAACTTTTTTTATAGAGTAAAATTGACAAAGTTTAGAAGAAATTGGTAAGCTCAGGTAACATTTATGAAGAAAGTGATCTCATATTTCATGTTTTCATTTAGTCGACTCGTTATATAAATGATAGTAATTTGTGCGACACGGTTTGTGTCATCAAGTTTATCTCCACAGCAATTAAGAAAAATCTCAGAGCTGTAATTTTTAGACTGCGGAGTCCTGCCAACTGATTGCTAATTCAAAGGTAAAGGACGCTGTTTTTTTTATTTAACTTTTACCAAATAAAGTATTCAAGTATATATTAATTTTTAAACACTTTTTAATGTTATCTATAGATTTCAGTATTGACGCAGAAATATAACGAAAAAGTATGCACTAACCATTTTATTTGTTACGTATTTTAGAACCGGACGCCTTTAAGTATGTTTTAGTTGAAAGTTCTTAAACTATGCGTTTCGTTAGATCAGTTTCAACTTCGCACTTTACTTTAACAGAATATCGTTGGTTCTAACCTCCATAATTAACTAAAAGACCTCGAGACAACTTTCATCCAAGTTGAAAAGTTGTTTAATATCGTTGAGCTGTAGTCGAAAGATTTTAAAGAGAGCGCAATAAAGCAGACAGCGAGAAGCCGTGAAGGCGGGAGATTTAATATGGGCGCCACGTCGATGTCACATTGTCTTGAAATAAGTTTCTATACAAACTACACTCACTGTGGAACCATGGCATATTTTTTAGGCATTTTATTTTATCCTTTGATATTTATCATTTACTTGAATTGGATCCACTAAAAACATATTAAAACATCAAGTATTTTCAATATTTTATACCCTAAGCCAACCATTAAATTATATTTTTGTATCAAAGCATCAGGCTTACTCTGGTTTACCCGTAAAGTGTTTAAATAATACGGAACCAAATAAAATTTAATCAATGCTGAGGCCATTAAAGCTGTTCAGAATTCGTTAAAACATATTAAAATCAAATTTTATTGTTAAAAGACTAGTATAAAGACTTATCTTATGTTTATCTGTCCGTATGGAAAAACATATTTTACATAATTGATACAATATCCATTGCAATTTTACTGTTTAAGAGGTCCTTCTGGTTCAATTCCGTGAATTATCCGTGTGAAATTGAAATCTCTGGTAGCTACGTGACTTCAAACACTCACTAGTGTTCAAGAAAATCTTCAAATAATATTTACCTTTCGTTTGCTTACCGATTGGTTGCTGAACGGCTCGGCAGATGGCTTTCCTTTGAGGTGAAAATTGGTATTTATTCCCGTGTGCTTTGTTGTATATAGGGTCCAATATCAGAACTAAGAATTTCTCTCTGAAAATTCTTTATCTTATGTGGGAATTTTGTACTGTTATCAGTTTCATGTTTTCAATTTGTTTACCTACTTATTACTAGTGAAATTGAAACCTCTCTGAATTTCGTGAAAGCGTTTTATTCTAGCTAAGAAATCCAGTTAGATTAAACTGCACTGATATTATATGATATTTTCTATACAGCAGTGCCTATATTAAATTGTCGATACTCTGTCTTTATAATTTTTTGAATTTCGCGTCTTTTACATTTTTATTCGTTACTAATTCAACTCATGGAACCAGCCCTATTTTAAGGTATATTTAGTAACTGCGCCTTAGACATAATCTCTTAAAACGTCTGAATAGCCGCATAACTCAGTTGTTATTCGAAAATATTACCGCCTTATTCATAATGACTTATCGGAGGTTTAAAAGTTCGCTAAAATAGGTTCGCGAAAATTATCAAAACTTGTTATTCATAATGGTCTTTTTACGCTAAAACGTTTATTACATCTCCGATAAAATCTCCGTATAAACCTCCGATAAGTCATTATGAATAAGGCGGTAAATGTTTGCCTCCCTGTACTGATTCAAAAAGGGGAAGGTTACAATTTCGAATTTTTTAGAATTTATAATGGGTTTTATTTTTTTTGACCATATGGCAAACTTAACAAAATTTTTCAGTAAAGAAAAGTATTCTATATTTCATATTTTCATTTAGTCAAGTCGTTAGATAAATTTTAGCAATTTGCGTGGCAAGAGCTGTGGTATAAAGTTTATCTTCAGAGTAATTAAGAAAATCTCACGGCCTCTATTTTTTCAGCAACAATAAAAAACTCAATTAAGTCAACAAAATTATATCTTTTGTAGCGATCGTTTGTCACTAGTATAATAAAATTATAAATTTTGTCTTGTTAATATTATGCTACAAAACTATTACGTAATAGTGAAAAATGTTCTTGGGATGTTCAATTATAAGATTTCCTAACTGCCAAATCATTTTGTTACTACGACTAGTTTTTATAAAATTTAGGAAATCTACCAGTGGATAAATAACTAATAGATAGCCAAGTTCACCCCAAAAAAAAATTTTAAAGCAAATGTAATTCACTTCCTTTACATAATTTACGAAATTCCCGACAAAACGTACATTTAAGTCTGAGTAAATTACATGAAAATCCCATCATCAGGATTCGGGTGCAATTAACATACACGGTCTATAATTCATTTTCTTAAGTAATCCTCGTACCCTTTTGCCGCGAGTTCTGAAATATTTCACGCCACTTATTGCAAGAAGTTTTTGATTGTATGTAATTGGCATAATTACTTGAGCTTTGTGGCGTTCAACGCGAGAGACCTATGTCCATCGATAGACAGAAAAAGGCTAATGGCATGGATGGATGGATGAATTAAAAGGCGTAGTAAAGGCAAAAACGTATCTTCTTAATCGCAATGTTAACAATTGAGAATCTCAATTTGAGATAATAAACAGGGTGTGCTTTTAAAATGACGTAAACACAATTAACCGTCTGTTCGTGTGGTGACGAATAAGGATTACGAGTGTCACCGACCCATTACCCCCCCTAGGGTGCTGTAATAGCCAGTTAAGGGATATTGTACACAAATAACGTTCTTTATCACAGGTGGAAAACTTGAAAATAAACCATAATCCCTTCTAAAGTAGAAGCAAGTGCCCAACTGTGGGACGCTATTGGGCTAATTCTTCTTCTCAGTCCATTAATCTCCTTTCTGTTGCCGCATCTTGTCTACTAATTCCACACTGCCGGGTCATTTTTGTGTATAGAATTATGTTTCAGGATTTCCGTTTTTCTTTTTTTTTTGTATTATAGTCATTTTAAATACGACGCACGTACGTTTCATAATATACAATATTGAAAATACTAAAAGGTACAAATAAATACAATGTCAATATTATTATAATTTAAAATTGTACCAGGGGAAGTTAGTGGGAAACGAATTCACCCTTGATTTATATTCAGGAAGGATGCTGGGTTCGAAGGGTCTAAATCGAATTCCTATCATTTCTTTTACACGGAACTATGGTCAGAGGTTGTTCGCTACATTTTTACCTATTGTACCTTTATTGTAACGTTATCTATTTATCCATTTACACAGAAATGTATTGCGAAATGTTATCCATAATAATTTAAATTAACATTATCATAAAATAATTACGTAATTAATAGTCCTATTGTCACTTGATAATAATTGTATACTACGCCATAAGTAACATAATATCAAGTATACTATAGAAAATAGTAAGCCATAGGCCTTGTACTTAAACGTTTCTAATTAAAAAGTCTCCTAAAAGCTTATATAGTATTAGTGCTACGAATCGTAGCAGTGCTACGAAATCGTTGACATCGGATGGTTTAGACGTTTAGCAAAACACAAGTTTTGCATCAAATTTGCATAGAAGTATAATTTTATTCAAAAATATATGCCACAACATATTTTTACACCTGACTATAATAATTAGACATTATATTTTCGCACATTGACATCTTATTAATCTACCTATGTTCTCTTACATTTTCCCTTGGGTAATTTGTGGATCACAACGCCCTTATTATTTTAGTTTAGTTAAGTCGAATTAGTACGCAGGTGGTTCTTATATTGGTAAATTAATTAAATGCTTTAGCAATACATTTATTTATCTTGGAATTTGACACTTATTGAATTGTTTCTAAAGCCGCTACCATTCCTTGCGTTTGAATTGACAAACTTTTGTAGAACTTTAAACAAAATTATCTGTTGAAATAACGTGTTAGAGAACATTAAAATAATCTGTTACTATATCTCTAGTATGTAAATTATGTTAACACTAAGAATATATTTACGATATAAAATCTACTTAACTCAGTGTGATCGTAATCATAATGTACAGAGCAATTTCGCCCCTACAGCTCAAAATATGATGAACAATCTAATTTTATAACTAATATAATATTCTCAGGCCGCAACTGTACAAGCTAATTTAACACACCAACAAATAGGTACAAAGCAATGAAATATTTCAAAGATATTTATTATGTGTTACTATATCATATATTTCGGTTTCTTTTTTCGTATATCGCTTATAAAGTGGTTTGTCGTAACTTTTCTTATTTAATAAAAGACTGTGCTCGTCGATAAAATCATATTTAGAATACTGTAAGCATATAACAAAAGTAAATTTTTCTAGTTAGTATTCAAACGTAGTGGCGTGAAATGTTTTTTATTGTTCTACGAAATTCTCCTTCGACTGATTTTCTGATTGACGTATAAAATTTGTTTTTTTTTCTTTTTTTATTATAAGAAACGTCTGCGTAACGATTTCCAGCTATTTAAGTTATAAATTGGAAAGGTAGCCTTTAAAAAAGTGTATAACCATAATTGTCCATACACACACATACGCAAAATCTATCTATATATACATACTAGCTGACCCGGCAAACGTTGTTTTGCCATACTATAAAAAACAGTTTGAAAAATAGATGTTGGCCGATTCTCAGACCTACTGAATACGCATGTGAAATTTCATAAAAATCGGTCAAGCCGTTTCGGAGGAGTACGGTAACTAACACTGTGACACGTGAATTTTATATATTAGATATACTAGCTGACCCGGCAAACGTTGTTTTGCCATACTAAAAAAAAGGTTGAAAAATAGATGCTGGCCGATTCTCAGACCTACTGCATATGCATGTAGAATTTCATAAAAATCGGTCAAGCCGTTTCAGAGGAGTACGGTAACTAACACTGTGACACGTGAATTTTATATATAAGATATATATATATACTAGCTGACCCGGCAAACGTTGTTTTGCCATACTACAAAAAAAAGGTTTGAAAAATAGATGTTGGCCGATTCTCAGACCTACTGAATACGCATGTAAAATTTCATAAAAATCGGTCAAGTCGTACGGTAACTAACACTGTGACACGTGAATTTTATATATATAAGATATATTATATAGGCAAACGTGATATAAATATAAATATTGTTATGTAAATAAATCCCATCTCTCCCTAGAATCCTGTAAAAGCCAGCTAAGGGATATTAATATATAAGGATATTAATATATAAGATAAGCGGCAACGAGGAGAAGCCTTGTCCAAAGTTCACGAGACGCCAAGGACTGCAAAAAGTGGAGACGCATCGCGGGAGCTGCACTGGCTAATGAAAATGAAGCATCATCCACCACGACCATTCTGCCAACAATGAAATAGTTAAAGATTACTTGCTGATTTGTGCAGCAAAGACCATACCATAAAAATTGTTTCTACCATAATCAGGAATAATGGTAGTGATGCTTTTTTTCTACGGCTGCAAAACTCCGTGCACTGATTGCGAATATTACCACAAAGAACGCTATTACATGGCTACAGAGTACAAGAAAATGAAAATCTTTAAAGAAAATATTGCAAAGTTATTTATAGACTAAAAGAAAAAAGTTTTCTCGATAGAAAATCTTGGCGAAACAACCTCTCTAATTTTTTATTTTTTTCATTTGTCGGTCTATTATCGCGTATTAACTAATGAAATAACTTTAAAAACATAGGTAACTATTATGTATAGAAACACGTGGATCAGAATTAAAATATATTTAGTAGATTTTGAGTAAATTTCCTATTCAGTATCCCTAATTCTTCATTTTCTGTGCCTACTGGCTGTGTTAATATGTACGTGTCGGCGATGATATACGATAATATTTATGTAGGCCCTTAATACTTATGAATACCTATAAAATGGTCCACGTAGCTCTCTACGGTACCGTAGTCATAGCCTCTAGCAAATCCTCGAACTTCTCAAGAGAAGTTTGCCGGACAACTTTAATTGTTAGAAAACAAGACTCTTGTTAGCCACAGAGCAATTAGAAAGATAATTTATATTAAATTTCTAAGCATAAATACATATCCATCTATCCATCCATTAACTTTCTAGGTCCACTGTTGGACATACAGAACCTTTTTTTTACATATCAACTATAGTTTTTGCAAACGTGAAAGTAATCCTATCTGTCTGCCGGTCTTTCACGATAAAACTAATGATCAGATTTAAATGAGAAATGTCATAGGCTAGTTTTTAAATGCGAAATAAGTTGAATCCCAAATCCCCAAATGCATACGAAGTCGTAGACAACAACTACTAAATAACATAATAACAAAATTATATCTTATGAAAATATACTTCTTGTAAACATGTTTGTCCCTTGAGTGGCTCGTAGAGCACAATGTCCCTATAGATTTCCGTATATTTGTGTTATTCTGGTACGCAGGTGGCTCACCGATTTGTAAATTAAATTAGTGCGTCGCGGGGCCACCTCCTGAAACCTACAAATTATGCTTACTTTATTATAGGAGTATCACGTAAGAATTTATGATAATTACCAGGTATATTTAAGTATTTATTTACATTTGACTTTGGAATATTGAATAATTTCATATAAAACTTGCTGCAAAATTTGCGTACTTACCTAGTTATCCAAAGGTATTGTTTTCGATTCCTATCATACATAAATATTTTACTTTTTCTTCTCAGTCAATTAATATCCTACTCTACTTGGGTCTAGTATCTACTCTACTTATGTTACGCTAACAAGGACTGTTCGCACGGAATTTAGTTTAGAGTCTTTGCCTCTTACAGCATATGTCATTTGCCTATAATAATACCCATTAACTGACTCTTACGGCACCTTGGGAAGGAAGCGAGGGGCAGGAAAATTACCCAAGGGATAAATTTATGATGCACTGAAAAATCATACGTAATAAACTTTTTGCAAATCATAGAAACCAATTCTATATTCAATAAAATATTTCTAATAAACTTAATCCCGGTAATATTGTTGGTTTTTGTATTGTATCTTGTAGGCATCTGGTTTTTATAAATTCTTGTTAGTAATATTTATCCAAAAAATGGCTTTGCGAAGTTCTGTTTCCCTTTCAAGAATGCTTATTTAGTTACAGAAACGAGGCGTAACGACGTTTACTCAACTCGATTTAGGTACGTTGAACGTCTGAAGAATGTAATGAAAACATTATTATATAAACTAATATTGTTTACTTTATATTTGTGATGTCATATATTATAAGAAACTCATTATTATAGCACAAAAAAGTTGTTTATGTCCAAATATTATTTTAGCTACTAGAATGTGGCATTTTTAATTAAAACTAAAAATGTGTTAATCAATTCAGAGGTAAAACTTATGACTGTTTACAAAACGACCAACAAACTAACAATAAGATTAAAGAATAAATAGCTCTTTCTTCAGTAGAATCAAATTTGAACATTATTATTGAGCCAGAAAATTAAATCAATTACTTACCTGAAGATTTTTACACAAAACGCACATAATTTTATCATAAAGTATGTTCATCTGCTGTATCTTAACAGAAAACTTAGTTAACCGAAATCTTTATAACTTTTCAAAAATAATCGTATCTTAAAACGTTATTATATAACAAAGTATAAAATTCGTTTTCTTACATAGACTTAACAGAAACGTCGTAGTTAGGCTAAACATATAACAGTTTTCTATATTCTTGGGTTATAAACTTTATACCTGTGACCTTGTTTTTATACGTTTATTCTTAGCTATAAGCTTAGTATAAAGTGTTAACTCTTAGGTAACACTTAGGAGATAGACATAAAAACTTTATAGGAATGAACTTACAACTACCAACATTCTATGGAGTATAATAGGAATTCTGTAGTAAAAAGTGAGTCTTTTTTGCCGTTACTCAAATACTTGTTCTGAGTAATATTCAAAGATTGAAACCTACGACTCTCCTTCATTTAATACTCCATCATGCCTGTTAATGTATGCACGAAAGAAGCATTGGGTATTTAAAAAAAACTATCTTCAGAAATATACATACTTATATTATAACAATATATATACCACGTCATAGGTAATATATTCACTTGGAATGCACCAGGTCCGAGTCACAAAGGGCCCGGTAAATCACATTAGGGGCACGCATGAATTGTAAATTGGGCATTAGTAACAGCTCCGTGATGTAGCGCAAATGCGTTGTTAAATGTTCCCTGACGAATCATGCTGAAAAATAGCGTTCGCCTCATTTTCATATTACCTTCATAGATTATTCATGCGTTGAATTTAACTCAAATAAAATGAAATGTTTCATAGTGTGTTTTATCGTATTTTTTTTCGTTTTTTCATAATTATTAAATTTTATTTTTATTTCATATTATGCTAATGTTAAATAACGACAAGAAAATGCATTCCTAGTCCTTTGATTATACGAACTCGTAGCACACAACTATATAAACCTATACACCTAACCTAATATACACTAAAACAATCTAAATTGAACTAAAATTGCCTTTCATCTGCAGTTATTGAAACTTCATTTTATGAAAGCATCAACTATCGAAATATTTTAAAAATAATTTCCCCACGCTATTGATATACCCTCGCTTTATGAAGCTTGTTTCATTCGATGTTATTTTCCGTGCAATCAGACCAATACCGATCTGTAATTGGCGCCCAACGGGGACCTAACGAGACTGATTGTTCGCTGATGTTGCAAATACACAGCCATCTTTAATTTTATGTTTACCGTTTTACAACCACTATTTTGGTACTGTACCTTGTTATTATTGCACTTAATATATACTATCATAACCATACTATGTTTCATATAATATTTGGAACTTTATTTGCTAATTATTTAATATACGTCTGTCGCACTATGCTTGTTGGCAAACTATTTGGTTTCGACTTTTGTATCTCTCACAAAAAATATTATTTGCTACTAACATCTTTCTTTCTAATTGGTAGGTGACAGCTATAACACAAATTTTCTTTAATAAAAAATTGGAATGAAAACTTCACGTTACACAGAGACAGTTGTCACTATATTGTATTCATAGCACCCGGCTCTAAAAATAACAATGTATTTTACATACTTATAAGACTAAAAGTGTCAGATGTTACCAAACTTTCTCTGTGTTGAAGCCACATATATAACATTTTCCTTATTTTCTGTTCTCAAAGCTTACATTCACACATGCGTAACTTATATCACTAACGTTTTAGCGAACAGAATCAAGGCCATATCAAAGGGAGTGAGAATACAAAAAATAAATGTACAATAGAGATGTAACGGAATATAAGTGAATAGTAAATAGAAACCTATTTCGTATACAGCGCATCATCTCAAAGATTTCTCAACGTAATCTCAATAAACATGTTTTGGTCGTTTTGCGATACATTACCGGCTATATCTGGGAATGAGCGCTATTTGTCCCGGCGTAGCCTCCCCGTATAACTAATAGTGGCCCCACGTACTGCCCAGCAGGACACCCATTCGTTCCCAATTTTATTTTGATGACCGCTATTATGATATTGTAGCTACGTGGGCACTGATACCAATGTATTGGTTAAAAACTGTGTTTCTATTATTGAAACAAGTTGGAAAAATTGAATGAATTTTATTGCACATACAGATTACTGCCATGAAAATTTGTCGCTTGGAATTTATAGGATTGGTTTTGTAAATTGTTTAACCCGTTTCTCATATTGCTGCTGTAAACTGCTTGGAGATGATTTTACATCTTTTAACATCATAATACAATTCATTGATTTAAAAACCTGCGGAATTATTTATTTATTTATTTATTTACACTTTATGCTTAAACTATGCAAAGGCGATTTATTTTATTAAAATACTTTAATTATGCAAAACATTTTTTATAAATTGTTTAAATAAGAACGTAGGAGGATAGGAGAGACTGACATTCCATTATCCAAATGTTTAGAATTGTACTTATCATAAAGTAACCTAAAAATACACAAATCTGGGAAAGAGAGGGAGAGAGAGATTAGAGACTTACAGATATAAGAGAAAGTGATATTTCGTATCTGAAAATAGATACAGGAATTTTATACCATGATGTTTATGAGTATGTCAAACTATTAATTTATTGATTTACGCAAATTGAACGTGTCCGAATTTAAACTAATATCTACTACTAAAGAAATCTTACATAGAACAATACAAGAATAAAATTTCCTTAGTTCAAAAACTAAAAATCACACTTGAAAATCCTGAATATATTTTTAAATAATTGCATTGTCATCGGTCCTTGATATATGTGCAAAATTTCAGATCAATCCAACTACTGCAAGTGGGTGAAAATCGCGTTTATAGATTCCCTTATATAGATTAATACATTGATAGATACATACCGAACATATAAAAGCGTGTTAATAAAATTATGTGTATTACAAATTACTCGCTACTTATGTTTTATGTTGTATTGTTCTTTTATTTCTCAACAAACCTTATTTTATATCGTTGTCATTTGTTTAAAGGCGCAACAGTTGATTTCCTATGGGAAGTCAAAGTTGTTAACTCCTATACATTACATTTATGATAGCAATCCTTAGAACAATAAAAGTATTACATATTTGTTTGCTTCTTTATTACTTCTAAAATCTCAGATATGTCTACATTTCTATCTACCTGTGTCTTTCTTAAAATAAATGATCCTACATACCAATCACTGAAATATCTGCCAAACTTGAATGAGCATAAAGCTAAAAGAAAACATAATTCTGGCTTTTTATTCATAAATAAATAATCGGGTGAATCTGTTCTCATGCTCATTAAATGAATTCACATAGGCCGTATTAGTTTATTTAACATAAATAAATATAAATAAATATTCTTGGACATTTCACACAACGTCCTCTGGTCCCAAGCTAAGCTTATATGCTTGTGTTATGGGTACCAGAATACGGATATTTCGGACATTTCTTTTGTAAATACATACATAAAATACATAGTAAACACCCAGACGCAGTACAAACATTTGTATGACAATTAAGAACATCACACAAATGATTGTCCTGACCGGGAATCGAACCCGAGACCTCGTGAACGGTAGTCCGTTATATGAACCACTAGACCACGAGGCCCGTCAGACATAAAATTATCTGGATACTGTATTTTTTAAGGTTAATCAAGTATGTCATCGTATTAGATAAGTCTGTAATAATAGCATATTTATTGTGAAATAATAAATAAATAAATATTTCCACAGAAACGACTAATATTTGCATAGTCCTACACAAATAAAAACAGAGGTTGTTCTCCACAACGAAATGATGTTTTGATGAAATGACGAAACACAATGCGGTTTGTATATTGAATAGTTTCAATCAATAGCCTGATGACCGCAATCAAAACACAAATTACCTTATTATGATGGTTAAAATAAAAACGAGTGATTCTTATAAGCACAAAGTACACTCTCCATGGACGAGCTGAATTTAATGGCTGACAATAATTCGATTGTTCCAGTTAACCCGCCCGTAAAACTGTATTCCTTTTGCATCGAGGACTGTATCGTCGTATGCAATATTGCTTTTTGTTATTGTTTTAGTCTCTTTTATCATTACTGTAATAACTATTACCCTATTTATGTTCACACTCTTACTTAACCATTAAATATAATTACGACCGTTTGTTCCTGTGGTGACGGATTAAGAATGCAAGTGTCACCACCCTTTTTCCTTTCCAAGGTGCTGTAAACGCCAGCTTAGGAATATTGTACACAGATAAGATCCTCTTTGGTCTGTGAGAGGTGGAAAACTCGAAAATAAACCCTATAGGATAACCCTATAACTAACCCTATAACCCCAGTGGAGGAGGCCCGTGTCACAATCTCGACATATACAGTCGTATGTAAAAATATTTCACAAGGTTCACATAAAAGAGATTTTCTAGTTATCTGTTTTATATGTATATCTCTGAATTATCACGTGTAGTCGGTTACCACTATATATTTGACTTGTCTTACAGTCAGCCTATTGTATAAAAGAACTACAATTTATCACACCAACGAATCTAATTTTTACTTTCATGAATATTTTATGTTAGCAGCAAGTTTGTAGTGGATATTTCTATATGGAGTACTAAACGTTGGCCGCGAATACGTACTCGTACGTGTGGAATTTTGATAATTTTCCTTGTTTTTGCTATATTTTTCACAGATGCTTACCTTCTAGTGATTGCAGCGTGATGTTAAAACCTTACTCGATAAATGGATTATCTAACTCTAAAATAATTTTTCTAATCGTACAAGTGGTTACTGAGATTAACGCGTTCAAACAAACAAACTCTTCAGCTTTATAATATTAGTATGCAAGTATATATTTTAAAACCAATTCTCAAAGCAAATAAATAATGGGATGAGGGCAAGAAAATGAAATTCTTAATGAGCTATCTAACTCTAAAAACGTACTTAGTTCAAAAACAAAAAAAAACAAGCTTGATAATCCTGATTATTTTATTTATTTATTTTATTGTCATCGGTACTTAATATGTGTGCAAAATTTCAGATCAATCCAACTATACTGTTATTGGATGAAAATTACTTTCAAAGATTCCGTTACATTGATTAATACATTGATAGATACATACTGAACTTATACAACGTGTTTCAGAAAGGTGTAGTCATATTTGAGCATCGTTACACGTGGCCGGTGACTAGGCACTAGGCATGGATGAAATTACAAATACTAGTTATATTATGACTTTTATGTGTTCATCAAAGTTTAATTAATTAATTAAATTAATCGATCTTCTTTAAATACAACACTACTATGAGGTCATCTTTTATCGTAAGGTTCAATCGCATTCAATAAACCATAAACATCTCATAATTGATGCGTTCCTGGTAGTTATTTAATAGTCGGCTATAATGAAGAAAAAATTTACAAACTGTATTTTTCTATGTGTAACTGTAATATTTATAATATTTAAGGCCTATCCAATGCAACCTTAAAATATGACTACACCTTTCTGCAACACGTTGTATAAGCGTGTTAAAAATGGTATAATTCATATCTTAAAGAGCTTCGAAGTAACTTGTCGTGCTAATATTTATAATTTTCCACGCTTCGTTCTGTATAAGCAACGAAATTTAACAGAATCAGTATACCGTGGCATATTATAATGACAGCACAAAGCTATGGTAAGTAGTTACAAACTAATACGCCCTCATCATACGAGTACATGCATAAACTTCACTGATACCAATATAGGGGGGAATATAATATATTCCGTTGTAAATAACCTCACTAGAATTGGTAACTGCTGGCTGATTGTAAATAGTTACTGACATAAGTTCTGTAATGTTATTTTACTGAAAGAAGATAATCTTCTAATATATATAATTCACGTGTCACAGTGTTAGTTACCGTACTCCTCCGAAACGGCTCGACCGATTTTCCTCAAATTTTGTGTACATATCCTCTAGGTCTGAGAATCGGCCAACATCTATTTTTCAAACTTTTATTTAGTATGGCAAAACAACGTTTGCCGGGTCAGCTAGTAAATAAATAAAAAATAAAAAAATTATCATGGCCATTTCACACAACGTCCTCTTTAGATAATATATTACTTTTCACAGTATTCGCAAAAATGTGGTTTCTTATAAGTCGTTTGTAGATTACATTTGAAGCTCTTTTATGATAGTTATTAAATACACATAATAAAGATTCATTATAAGGTTATACTCGATCATCCTTTCATATAGAAAACTAGTTGACTTCGTACGCGAGGAAATTAGAAAATTTTCGTCGTTATTGCAACATTTTTACTGATGCTTCGCTCCAATTGATTGCAGCGTGACGTTATATATTGTATGCCTATAGCCTTCCTCGATAAATATACTAGCATAATATATCACATGTATAAAGAAATTAAAATCTTTATAATTAGTTAAATCTATCTACCTAAGTAGTCATATTTTAAACATGGTAACAAAAATAAATTCAACAATGTATAAAATAAATATTTTTAACAAGTATTTTAATTAAAATGTCAAAAACGTATATCTTTTGAAAAAAACTTCCGTGAACTGGTTTCGATGACAGCTGCCGTTACACATGGTGTTACTCGTACAAACACGATAGGTACATAAAATGAGCTATACATGCTATATGGGTTTCTCCCAGGTGTCACAGCCGACAAGCAAAAAGATTTTTATATATAAATGTTGCTTTAAAATATTTATCGTTTAAAATAACTTTATATCATATCTGCTACTTTTATATCGTTAACTATCGTAGCTCTACCTATATGGCCTATGTAATTAAAGGTCTATAAATACCCTTTTCTATGAATTTGAAAGAATTTTGATACCAAATTCCTTAAAAAATTGCTCTTCATGCTTTAGAATGTTGATGGCCGGAAAAGTAAAGGAAGACCAAAGAAAAGATGATTAGACTGTGTGAGAGACGATATGAAAGAAAAAGGAGTTAATGAGAGTATGACGGCTGATAGGAGAGGCTAGAAGCAAAAAACGTAGCTTGGAATAAGGGCAGGAAGAAGAAGCTCTTCATGCTTGATATTTATACTAAGTATAAACCAAAGGATTTTAAGAATATAAGAAAACATCATACTATAATATAATATATAATAATATAATAAGCATAATGAATATAAGAAGCATCGTACTATATTTTTACGTTTGCTAAAATATGATTTATACTTGAATAAAAAGTGTGATATATTGAGTGTACAAAAAGGCAGCGTCATATTTTATGGTAGTCGGTACGTCATCAAGAATACAGTGGGTACAACGGTAGCGCCCGCCCAGTGTCGGCTTCGCGCCTCAGGCGTTCGACACGAGTAATGCACAAAGGGCGTTAAGTGGCAGCCGCGGTTCATCGATGAAACAAAGGGAATATTACTCTGTACATTGGCCAAAATTGAGATATACTCGCAAATAGAAGTGGCTTGCAAAGCTCAAATTATTTTGTTGTCAACAAAATAATTTGAGTATCGAATAATTTGTTTATATAGTATTTTGACATCTAGACTCCGTTACAAATCATTATAATCGTGTTTTTATATATATTTTAAAATGTGTTTAATTACGCTGAACGATACAGTCATCGTTGACCATTGCCTTTTACTTCAAGTTTTACTACTTATGTAGTGGCTCTCACCCAACCAAAATTTCACCCCAATATCTGATCATCATCAAGATATGAAGTAAAACCGTTTCGGCCAGTTCTATGTAGTTCTATTGCTACTTCATTGATGCATATCATATTTATAAACAACTGTCTGACCCCTAAAATTGACTTATCTTTGCTCATATAAACAAGACAATCTTCCAGAATAAAATATACTAGCAAAAAGCCGAACTTTTACGTATATGTTCATTTTATTTAATTTTATGTTTGACAGGTAAATACATCTTGTTATTGAACGTAAATTACTAAATAAAAGCACTAATCTATAAGCGTGATAGGTTTTAAGTAAATGATTCTTCAAAAGTGGTCAGCTATTGGAGAGTGTTAGAGCTCAATAGACTGGCCTTAACAGGATGTGGAAGTTTTATTCCTTTTAAGAATTGCTTTCTTCGTTCAGTTAAAAAATCTACATGGTTATTTCATTTATTAAATGGCTATAGTAACGGTTTATTGTCATCGACAATAATAGATAATACAAATGTTTGTCTTGTCATTTCTATATACATAATTGCCAAGCAAGGGCTGCGTCTTAATTTACATATCGAGTGATCATCAATGCCGTACGTGACATAAATAATATCGAGTTTATTCTTACATCCCGTACAATTCCCCTTGTGTCACCACTAGTTGCAGTCAATTATCTGATAATCCACATCACCCTTCGAGCCAAGACGTGCCTGAGGCAGTGCGTGTTGTCACTACGTTGCTTGGCAACGAATAAATCAAGATATTACTGTACATTTATCTCCTATATTGTTCAATTAAAAGTTTGATATTGATTTTTTGGTTGTATTAACGTCCCGTAATGCAATTGTCTGGGCACCGAACGTCTGGAGAGTTTTAATTTCCTTAAAGATTTGTTACTAAAAGAAGGCATGAAGGAAATTTCTTGGTCGCACCACAAACAGCAATAGATACACTCATACTCGTAGTTAGTATAAAATATACCGCTTGTACATACCATATGCTGTAGGTACTTAATCAAATTATGTATCGTTTTTTCTTTGGTGTACAATAAAGAATATTGTATTGTAGATACACTTATAGATTAGATCTATGTTTTCCTTATAACTAAAATTTGGAAAATATTATACGAGTATTAGCGAATATTTTATTCATACGCTATTATCACATTGTATATGAAAGTTCGTATAATATTTAGGTATTCATTATATAGCTTAGGTAGCGTTTTATTATTATCTCATTTATACGTATAAGATTGGATATATTTAGTGGCCTCACAGTAGTCTCTAGCGGCCTCATTTCGTGGACTAAGATTAATTGTTTCAAGAACTTTGTTAGCTGGTCCTACATTAGGAATTAGGAAACTACCTTTATGTTAAAACATAATAAACGTAGTACGTACCTATAAATATTTCATGTATATTTCAGATTTGTACACTTCTAACTACTGGTGATTTTTTTGTTTGTCATACAAATGTTTGTTCTGCGTCTGGGTGTTTCTGTGTATTGTAGGTATGTATTTACAAAAAAGAAAAGTAGTATATGTATTCCGTATTCTGGTACCCATAACACAGGCATATAGGGTTGGTTTGGGACCAGAGGACGTTGTGTGGAATGTCCATGAATATTGATTTATTTATTTATACAAATTTTTATAATTGGATTAAGCAGTAATGTTTGCTATGTGTTAAAGACGAAGATTTAATGAAAAATACACGTATAAATATTAATATAACGATTCTCAGTAAATTTAACATAACTGAATAAACACATTAGAATTGTATAGGTAGCCAAACAAATTTTCGATAAATTTGTCAAAGGACAAATTATAAAGAAAAATATTCGAAATCGCTAATAGGATTTTCACTCATTTTGTACAAGCCTTAATACTTAAAAAAAAGAATGGTATCGTAATAACAACCATACATTTAGCAGCAAAATTGTGAGCGGTCTTGAAATTGAGTTAGAATGGCGTCGCGTTTTCGGACGTGCGGAGCGGGCGGTATGACCCTTTGTCGCGTCATCGCACTGCAAATTGGCAGTTGTACTATCCGCACTACCACAGGGAGATAGCTTCGGAAAATACGCTGTACAAATATTGATGCTTTTGTAATAAAACAATCGTTTCAATCGCTATGATCACTGTCATGTGTTGCCACTGGCGCGTGAAAACTGTTTGCCATATTCGAATCGGTAAAATGATTTCATTTTGATGAATCAATATTTGCAATTTGTACCTATTGCATATAGTATGTACGTAATACAACTCTAAGGTATTCTTACTTTTGACTGGTTAGAAATACTTATATTTTAGTCCGTCATCCATGAATTAAGGTCAGTAAATTAGAGCTATCGATATTTTTTTTAATCCTTAAAACTATTTCGACGGGAATCATGGCCTAGTGGTCTATAACAGACTGCTGTTCACGAGGTCTTGGGTTTGATTCCCGCTCGGGACAGACATTTGTGTGATGTTTACATATAATTGTCATACAAATGTTTGTTCTGCGTCTGGGTGTTTTCTATGTATTTATAAGTATGTATTTACAAAAAAAAATTAAAAGTAGTATGAATGTATGCCTTCTATTCGTATTTTGGTACCCATAACACAAGCATATAAGCTTAGCTTGGGACCAGATGACGTTGTGTGAAATGGCCATGAATGTTATTATTATTTTGGCTATAAAAGCTAGCATTGTATGTAGCCTGTTTTGACACCTAACTTTATGAAGTGTTTCAATTCAATCGAATCAATGATTACGTGTATGTAACAAGATAATCTTATATATAAAAATCAATTGCTGTTCGTTAGTCTCGCTAAAACTCTAGAACGGCTGGGCTGATTTTGATGATTTTGGTCTTGAAATATTCGTGAAAGTCTAGGGAAGGTTCAAACGGTGACAAAATACATGGAAATCTAAAATTCCACGCGTACGGAGTAGCGGGCATCAACTAGTATTATATATAACTGTTACACAAACTATTCACAATATCATATAACGTAATCATGATTGCAAAACACTTGGTAAAATTTGGTGTAACAACACCTACACCTGTAATAACACACCTCAGAATAGACTCTCCTTCGTTAATTTAGGTCTCGCATACACTTAATTAAGGGTCAAGTGTCTTCCACTACTTAAGTGTGTCAAGCGAGCTAGATTTTAATTAATTTGTGCTATAAATTTCTAGAACACGTCCTCATTCATTTACTAGATTTATTAGTAAAGCGCATTTAAATCCTGGTTGCTAATGAAAGCCGATGAAGTGAGCTGTATCCAGCTGTATTTACCATTTACCTGGCGAACTCGACTGGCTCAGGTTAATTAAATTTTGACGCGGATCCCACTGGGCCGTGCACGGTAAATGTCAATATGGATAATTTCCTAATTCACTGACTAATTCCGTACAGTATTTTTGTTTATTCTACCTAGTACAGGTTACTCAGCTTCTACTTAAATGTTATGAACCCAAATGTTGATGAAGACATATTATGACGTTATATGTTACATTTGGGGTTTTATATTATTACAAAATGCAAATAGGCTACAATAAATCCGTAGACGCGTGAATTCGATTCACTAGCAGGAAAATTTAAAAATATATTGGAATTGTGGAATAAGGAATTAGGTATATTGTACACAGATAACATCCTCTGTGATAAACGGAAAACACAAAAAGAAGCCCAGGCGTGTTGGTTTCAGTGCGGCAGAGTAGACCATAATCCCTCCCAAAATGGAGGAGGCTTGTGCCCAACAGTGGAACGTTTATGGGCTGAAGAGAGAGACAGAAAGAGCAAGAAAATTATGTGTGTATAAAACAGATATTTATTATCCACCACACATGCATATTTTTTGTCTACGAGTATTGTAAAAGTACATGTGCCTTCAATAATTGAATTAAGCTTTTTACATTTTTTTTATTAATATGATGTTATTTGCCTGAATTGCCCGTAGTTAAATTTTACTGCACTCTGGATACGTAACGAGTGACATTTGTATTCCATTCTACGTGTACGATATATGTCTGTCTTTAAGTGAATGTCTGAATTACCATAACAACTTTTTTGTGCAACAATAACATAAACTATATGTAATTTTAATATAATAATAATATAGTCCTTCAAGTTATTGTTATATCATAATGAAAACGTAAAAAAGAATTCACAAAATCAACGGTGTCGTAAAGCCCATATGAAATTTTGCGCAATTATAAGTAGTCCAATTTTTGTAGGCGCCAAAACATCATTATCATGCATTTCTGTTCTTCATGTCGTACATTCTTGTATACTTTGATTTACATCCAAGTATTATAATTATGTATATGTATACTAGCTTTTGCTTTAGAAACCTTTTAATAATTTAGAAACCAAACATAAGCTAATTAAACAAAAAATAATTCTCTTGAACCACTTTATCTACTAAAAAAAGCCATCAAAATTCGTTCGCGTAGTTTTGAAGATATAAGTTCTCTTAAGGACATATATGTATACAAAAATAACGACTTTGTTTTATAATTATGTACGAGTATATGCATATATACACATAATAAAATAAAATTATCGGGACTATAATCACTTTAAATCATAATTATAAAGGCACAATATTTTTACTCTCTACGTTTTCATCGAGTTTTACCGATCATTCGTGTCCACAGTTATAGACAGTCCCGATTAAATTAATTATGAAACTTTTTGTATATTTATATTGTATACATTATGTGGTGTTACGAAGCGTCCACTCAAATTATTGCCATAAATCAATTGCGGGCCCTAAACAAACTCGTAGACTGTGCAAACAGATCCTGCAATATAAAAGAATGATAATGTCCAAGCAAACTTTCTTCCCTCTGCGAACGAAGATTAAGGGCCTACATCAATATTATCGTATATCATCGCCGACACGTACATATTAACACAACCAGTAGGCACAGAAAATGAAGAATTAGGGATACTTTTCCTATTTACTCAAAATCTACTAAATATATTTTAATTCTGATTTACGTGTTTCTATATATAATAGTTACTAATTTTTTTAAAGTTATTTAATTAGTTAATACGCGATAATAGACCGACAAATGAAAAAAATAAAAAATTTGAGAGGTTGTTTCGCTAAGATTTTCTATCGAGAAAACTTTTTTCAATCGCGTTTCTGAGTTTATGCGATCCTAGATCATATATTGAAAAAACATATACTTAAAAATTCGAGCTCTAGCCATTCAATCTAAAGAAACAATGAAAACTTCGTACATAGAAAAATGCACGAAGCTATTTTGCTATCCTCTTAAAGGACGCACGCCACAGTATACCAATATGTTTAGATTACCATCTAATAATTTTTGGAAACAAAATGCTTTAAGTTCTTATATACTTATCAATCATTTACACTAGATACTTGTTTAATTATACTTGTGTACTTGTCCTTTGACAGGCTTCGTGCCACAGAATGGTATTCCGAGGTCGAGGTAGTGAGTTCAAGTCCCGGTTGCAGTGATCACTTTTTCCACTATAAATAAATAATAATTAAATATTCCTGGACATTACACACAACGTATAATTTCACTTATATTTATAATATCAGTAAGAACGTAAGTATAAATTCTATCAAATGATAATAATTAAACTTATTCCTGTAAGAAATAAATATTGAATAACTTTTATTGAATATAAAATTAATTGTATAACTTTTGTTCGGTGCACATTGTATCATTAGTATGTCCTTAAATCTGTAATCCTCAGTCGTACTTGTAGTCCAGACTAAATCCAATTACTGCGCGTTGGCTCACATCTAAAGTATACCCAGACCAAGGAATTACAAGCCTTAGTTTAAACAGCCTTGTTATGTGTATTTGTTCTTACAGTATTTGTACGTTTATTATTGTAACTTTAGTTAGGCAAAAATTATCATGCGAATCTTTTAAAGTTTTAACATTATTTTTGAAGTAACTAAACCAAAATTACCATGACTTTAACTTATATATTTTATATACATATTATTAGTTATTACTATTTATAAAACAACTGGTACTTCGTAAATGTGAAATTTAAAATATTTACAAAGAGTCATCCACTTTAACCACACTGTCTAATAATAAAAAAACCGCATCAGAATCTGTTACGTAGTTGGGAAGATATAAGCTCACATACATACGAAAGCTTATCTCAATGTACGAAAGTAACGATTTTCTTTTATAATAAGTAAAAAAGTCGTTATTTTTGTATGTATGTCACTATGTAACCTTATATCTTCAAACCTAAGCAACGGTTAATAGTGCGGTTCTTTTTAACAGATAGGGTGGTTCGAGAGGATGGCATTTTGATTTATTTTTTAGGTTTTTCGGTTTATTAATTTTAAATCCCACAGGTACGAAGTTGCGAGCGACATCTAGTTAGATATATATATTTAAATGATTTTGCTGGAGGATCGATTCGGCTTTTTACTAAGAAAATGTATTCAATTATGTAAAAGAAAATCCCAACGCTTTTTCTGATGAAGTGTTATGAATAATAATCCCATAATTGGTTTACCCAGGTATAGGTGTGTGTATTATTCTACCTTGTTATCTCTCTCAACAGCTATGTAACAATATTGTATACTAAGTAGATAATCCCATTACTACAGATGGAATAACTTAAATAAATACAAGCTTGAAACTAAACCATCTGGTTAATGTGATATGCAAGCTAATCCCGTTAAATTAATTAAATATTAAATATTAATGGACATTTCACACAACGTCCTCTGGTCCCAAGCTAAGCTTATATGCTTGTGTTATGGGTACCAGAATACGGATAGAATACATAAACTACTATTTTTTTGTAAATACATACTTATAATATATAGAAACACCCAGACGCAGTACAAACATTTGTATGACAATTAGAAAAATCACACAAATGATTGTCCCGAGCGGGAATCGAACCCGCGACCTCTTGATCGGGAGTTCGTTACCAGAACCACTACACCACGAGGCCCGTTGTGGAGAAACTTCGCAATTTTAGGTCACGAGGCAAAATATCAATGTCAACACATATTCACTGTAAAAACTTCATACTAAATAACTACAAAAGTTACATAAACATCAACTCTGTAGTTTTTGCTATGTTGAACTGAAAAGTAGCAAACTAGAGTTTTACTGTTCTTAAACATAATAATGTTTACTAACAGGTCTCGTTACGAACTTTCACTTTGCTTAGATTTATTTCAATTTTAATTTTTTTTACAATATGTCGATTTATTCAAGCTATTGCCTGCTTCTCCGTACGCGTTGAATTTAGAAACCAATAATAAAAAATATACAAAAACGTTATCCTCTTGAAACACTCTATCAGTTGAACAAAACCACATCAAAATCCGATGCGTAGTTATGAAAATATAAGCTCACATAGGGACATACATACAAAAATAACGACTTTGTTTTATAATTAGTAAAGATAAAGAAATAAAAGAATTATCTTAAAATGTGCTATTTTATACTACTTTTACAGTTTAACGATAACCGAAATGGCAGTGAACACTTCTAGTTTAAATTGATGTTCGTGCTGTTGTCCGCTTGAAATGCAACGACTGTAGTAGAGGCGCAAGCACTTTAGTTGGAGAGGTGGCGCGTGACTATCGACTGCAACCATCAAACTCCTTCAAGTTATCTGTTTCGACAATTTAATCAACATTTAACTTCCTTAATATCATTTGAATATTCCTGTTTGGATCTAAACTTGTGTGGCTAAAGACCTCCTTGACTGACGTGTTGGTACAGAGATTACATCACACCTTCCGCCTCTCCTAAAAATGTTATTTAATTACATTCAACTCATCAGTATTTTACAGTAGTCAGAAAGTATGTGTAACATTTTTTTTTTCTCGTGCTATCTGCGATCAGTCCTTTGACTGTAAACAGATCTGTTAAGTGTCAGATAACAGCAAAGGGAGAGTCTCATCATGGTAGACATCTTCTCCTTTATTTAGCTCTCTTCATCGTCAAGGTTGGAGTATGACACATTTTTTTAAGCGTATTTGTGTAATATGGCTGAAGAATGTATTGACGTATTTATAGGTTTACTAGTTTCTGCCCGCGGCTTCACACGCATAAGTAGCCGAATGGAATTTGAAATCAAACCTAAAATAAAAACTGAAATGAGAACTGAAATTAATATAGACTAAAACCTTTAATTCTGCACCACCCCATGGTTGGCTGGTAGAAAATGCCTTAGGCATTAAGCCCGCCTATGCATGTAATAGCATTAAAGTGTTAAATAAATAAATAAAACCGACACTGAAATCCATAGCAAAATTTACATCAATCAACAATCGATACAAAATTCTAACTACGATTGATATCAAAATACAAACCAAAATAAATAAATAAGTTCAATTGTTATTAAAATTGTAAGAAATTATTACTACAAAATGCAAAATAAATCGACGTAGTATAGAATATTAATACTTCACTATTTACCAGAATATAAATACTTAACAACCTTTCAAATATTTTCATTACAACTAAAAAAAAATTTTTGAACCATGTTTAAAATCACATGTGTTAATCTGAGATTAAAACCTTATTGACCAAATTTAAAAAAAAACCGTTAAGTCGACGGATTGCATGAATTGCTATGACAACTGTAAAATAATCAAGTTAGCGGTACAATTATTTTACTACCGTATTTCACAAATATTTGCGTTTATTTTCTCGTACAGAGTTTTTAGAGATATTTCTCTAAAAACTATATAGCCTATTAATATATAGCCAAATATATAAAAAAATATATAGTATATAGTATAGTATAGTATAGTATATAATATAAAAAAATATATAGCCTATTTTCATTCCAGGACTATAAATTATCTCTATACCAATTTTCGGCAATTCCATTCGGTAGATTTTACGTCAAAACGTCACAAACAAACAAACAAACTCACTTTCACTTTTATATATAAGTAAGGATGTAACTCAGGGTCTCCTCGAAAACGAGTGTCGTAAAACAAAATTATATTACATAGACGAATTACTACAGGGTATAGGTTTTCTATAAATTAGGGGGTATTCAGTCTACTACAAGTAGCTGATTATGTGTGTACAGCTACAGTATAGAGTTTAGACCGAGATCTCCATCTCTCACACATCATATTTGATTACTTAACCCCTAGCTGTATTTTAGAGCGGTTGGAAATACTGCGTCTATGAATTTCCACCACTCGTACAAATAGACATAATGATCGTTTGTTACATTTTTTTTTAAATTTCTTGCTCACCAATCAAACTTGTTATTTTATTTTTCTCGTAATATATTCACAATACACGAAGTAATTAAGAGATCGTTTCGAAATCGCATCGTAATTGGACGACACTCTCGAGTCGCGAATTGATTGCTTTATACTACAAAAATGTGTTGATAGATGCCACCATGAGGACTTTTAAATATTAATAGCTGTCATTGAAGAGTCTGTCTGCAATTCAAAAACTCTTTACATTTGATAGATTACGTATCATTTTAATAAGTTTAGAACAATGTCATAAAACAGATCTTTTGCGTTAATAATTGGTATCTTAATATTGGCGTTGAGAAACACACAGAACACTAATAACTCTAGCATTACGTAGGTATTTCTTCTTTTTCTTTTAGAACCATTCACGTTTTTATGCCTCATAATTAGGCATTAATTAGTTTTAAAATAGTCCTGATAAATTTTGCTCTATGAATTTTACCGCATTTAGTTATTTATTTTAATACCAGGCCCTCAAGTCTCGTATTTCAATGGTGTCACAATGGCATCACAATGACACATTATAACTTCAAAAAATTAACAATTTTGGTATAACACAATATTGGTATAACAATATTGCGATTTTTATCAATTTTGGAAGTCTACCAAAATTGATAAAATTCGCCACTAAACAATTAGTTATTTATGGAAGTTATATATGGAAGTTATATAGTATATAGTTATATATGGAAGTTATATAGTATATAGTGTTATTGCAAAAAATGCAATATGCTTAGTTGCGATTTTTATCAATTTTGGTAGTATATTGTTAATTTTTAGGGCTTCGTACAAACCCTTAAAGGATCACTCCGGTGTCTGTCTGTCAAACTTTTTTACTCAGCAACGGCTGAAGGTATCAACTTGAAACTCATACGATACATAGATCTATGCGGTCCCTTGCTGCAAAAAATACAGTCAACCTTTCACTTCTACGCATTTAAAAGATATAACCGAATTACGACCATTTTTAAGAATTTTTCGACTTATGCTAGGGAATCAAAATTCACAGGTTACTTCCCGTTGCCCTAGAGCCTTGTAATTTGGCATAGATCAAGTCTATATAGTGCTCATATAGGGAAAAATCCAAAAACTTATAATTTGTCATCACATCACAAGTAAAAAAGTGTTTATACTAATACCAACTTATGAAGTAGCTGAAATGTAGGCGATTCCCTATATTTCAATTACAAAATTAAGTTGGTGAGTTGTTTTGAGTTTAATTAAATGATTATTTAAATGCAGTTACTCATGTTTATATGTCTAGTAGGTACGAAACCCTAAGTGTGCGAGTTTACCTCGCTCTTGACAGGTTTTTGAGGTTATAATGTGTCATTGTGATGCCATTGAGACACCATTGTGATACTGGACTCGGGGCCCTGGATATCTGTTAAATAATGCAAAATGTGAACACCAATAGACAGAGTGATCATAAATCCTTAAATAAATATGGTGTTGAAAGGAATATAAATATTGATTGAAATAAGACGATACAAATAAAAAATTAGGTAAATATCTTATGGCCCTTGTGAAGCATAGAGTATTCGTAAAATATGCTATGCTATGCTTGTGGAATGTAATGAATGTATAAATCAATTCACATATTTCATTGTAGTTGGTAGACGCGTAACTTCCAATCGATTACGCCAGGTTTCCATAAAAGCATATTAGAAGAAAATACATTATTTTAGATTTTAGTAAAAAAAGAAAATATGGCCGTTGGAAGTTCATCGCGTCAGTTAGTTTTAAAATAAAAAATACGTCATGTTAAATGGCAAATATTGTATGAAAAAAGTTGAACTGAGATTACTTTATTTTAATATTAATTTTATTCTTTTCCTATTTACTTCACCCCTCAAGCTTCAGTTTTAATCTACGATTTTTACCTATTCATTACGTTCATTTTTCTCTTAATTTAATTCAGCAATAGTAACTATAGATTAAATAAAATCCTAGCATTTTGAAACCCGTAACAATGAAATGCTTTTAAATCCATTATACAGTAGAGTACATTGATCAAAGGGTCTGCAACAGGACGCGTACTGTCGGTCGGTGTCCCCGAACTAGACATCGACGCCGCTCGTCCACCCTGTACAGAACCAACCCTGCACTCGTCCGCACCGCGCGGAACTCAATCATTAGTGTGTTCACTCAATGTGAAAGCGATTTCATCCCCGACAACTCCGCCCCTTTGAAACTGCCGCAATATTGTCGAAAGAAGGAAAACATTGCGAAAGAAAAAATATTGCCTGAGACGCCACAACCAAAATGAGGACGGAATGCCAGGAGCCAATCGAACGAACGAGTCTCGGTGGCAATATGCTTTGTATTTGCGTTATCGAAGATGCAGCCGACGGTACAGCTTGTATCGTAAATATAAACGAGTGCCGAGATGGTTCCGTACTCCTCACTTCCATCGCCGCAGGTTGTAAACTCGAGAGTCTGAAACAATTTCGTTACAACTCCACTTTGTTTTGTTTCTGGGCTGCAATATTAGTTTTAGTCAAAAAGCTATTTTTCAACCCGCCGTCGAAGGCTTGTAAAGTTTTGTAATTTAGTTAATTCGTACTCAACGTTTCGTGAAGCGCTCATTTTACATCTGTAGATTGAATATAGACAGACAGATCGACGTAAAATATCGTCGGTCGAACACGGCTTTGTTTGCAGAAACAACATCCATCCATTACGATTGGAGGGAAGTTCTTAAATTAATTTACACGGACTTGAAAAAGAAAATGTTGAATGTACTCATTAATATAAAAGTTAAAGATTTGGACTTTTGAAATAGTTTTATTTACGTAATGTTTTGTCTGCAGGTACTGATGTTCCCAGAAGAAGGCTGGGCACGAAGTGCATCGTCATCTTACTGGACACTGCAGCCCAGTTGGTGGCGCCGGTCGCGATGCAAAGTAATCGAAGTAGCGGGCACTAGACGGTAATATTTCTTAACTACTAACATAGAACGTTGGGGACGCATATCTTGTCTTCTAATTGGTAGCGCTTACATTAGTATTGTCTTAACCTCTCAATTAAATAAAATAGTGCAAGGATTACTATAGAAATTTTCCACAAGATTTGAAGATTTTCTACTTATGATACTTTTAGACTATAAATAAAAAATTATTTCTTACAAACGTGCACGCAAAATTGTTTACATGAAATTAGCGCTTCTCTAATGGCACTTGTACAGAAATAAATCTCAGTAAATTCCACCAAAACAGGTTTAGATTAAAGGAGAAAAAAATAATTAAAAAGGAAACATTATATCATGTTTACTGTAGCACATAAACGTGCTTTCCGCAATTAACTGTAGCGGTTCAGGTGAACGCGAGAAGGCGGTGTTTGACAAACGGCGGAAAGTGACGCCACTATCGCGCGATCTTGTTCCAAAACCAAGAAGAATGCGCTGTGTGAACGTGCCGTAAATAAGTACCTATAGCGGAGGTTAAGGGCTTAACGCGAATGAAGCGCTATTTATTATCACAGCTATAATATAGAACATTTATTTAACACTTGCTGAGCAGATCTCTTTGTAAATTACCTCGATTAAAATGATGTTACGTGTAAGTTAAGATTAACAGCTTGCCAATTTAGACCTATATATGTATAGATAGTCTTTTCCCGGCTTTTCTATCTAAAGTGTCAAGACACTGATTTGGTTAATACTATTTTCAAAATTCATACAAACTTCAACCTATATTTTTCTCTATGAATTACACAATTTTGACTTTCTGAGCATAATTCATATTAGCTTAAACCACCACCATTTTTTTTGTACAAATAATGTTAAAAAATAGTTTCTTTTTGGAGAAAAACGTCGAAACTACGTCATACCGATTAAGCGGGAGCAGTTAGCGTTAACGATTATTGCCGCTCGTCCCACTATTTTACCTAAATGAGTTGTATTTTGTGATGACCTTTCCATAAATTTCTTTTATATATTGACCTATTTATTGCTAACATTATAACTTCACATTTTTGTAGCTCCCTCATAACACAAATATACAATACAAGTGACATACAGCATAGTAAGTTAGTCTATAACTGGAAAAATATTTGCTTGAGATTCTTCAGAGAAGTTTAAATAGAGAATATATGTTTAAGCAGTTTTAGACCCAATATTGGTCTGATACCTTATACAATACTACCATATCTACAATACCACTCAGCCAGCACTTTTCCTGCTGGACTTAGTTACACTAGATTATTTCTTATAAGTTTCTCCTATTTTTAGCTTTGTACTTATATATATATCAATATGAGCTTTTTGTCTGACAGCCAGTGAAGCGTTAGTTAGCAGTTATTTAAAGAATTTTAAATGTTACACCAATCTGACAAACCTGAACTATAATTTCTAAAATGCCAATTTAATTCCATCAATTAAGAATAATGAAACGTTGAAGTACCATTAATGGTTTTTAATTTGCTGGTAAGTTGTGATGTTCTCGCCATTATAGGGCTGTGGCCATTATGGCGCTGTTAGGCCCTCAATAGGTACGTGTTGGATTCGCGCCCTACTAACTGCGATACGTGACCGGCATGGAAACTTACTTGCTTTTCCAAATGCATCAGAAAGTCTCAAGTTTCGAAATCTACACGAGACTTTTTTCTTCAAATTTTGTTTGCCTAACGAGACAAAACATGAAAAGTACGTGTTAAATAAGTTTATTATTTATTACCTCAAGCGACCATATCACGTTGACAAGTTCCGGCATATAAATTAATAGATAGATTAATAGATAAGTAATACAAACGAAGCAATGTATAACTTTTATTCTTCTCCCAGGCCATTAATGTCCGACTATTGGGTACAAGCCTCTTCCACGCTTTTATTATGCGTGTCAAGAAAACTATCTACTCGTATGTCGGTATCTCCTAAATATTGCCAAAACTCTAGTTGCCATGTTACGTGCTTATTATTATTAATAGGCACAGTTTTATACAAATAGGCAATTATTATAGGCACAGGTTTTATCTAACAAAAATAAATCTGTTTACAATTTATCGAAGTATCTGCAACAAAAGATCTGTATAATCGACATTAATGACACTATCGATCTTATGTAAATGAGCATGTGTCAGCGTATTACAATGTACATATTATTAGCCACGGCGAAAAGAGCCAAGAAGTCGCGTAATATAATTCGTAAAGATTATATTTTATTTAGTAAATTCTGCGCACTTTTTAATTTCATGAAAATGAAAGTCGATATTTTGAAATGTTAATTTACAAAAGACCCAGGCTCTTTTTCACGTTACTAATAGTAGTTTTAGAACATTTTATTAATTTTTTCTTCGGTTTACTATGAAATACCTATTAGTTATATTTTGTTTCAATTCAAGATGTAGATTTAACTCGTTTGTTGTTACAGACATACCACCCACGCTCGGATGGTGATCAGCGGTGCCAATGCTGTCTATATTGTTGGCACTTTCAAACATATGGGCACTGATGCTGACTTTAAGGTATCGATTGCAAATGTACTTACACTACTTAAAACCTAGCTAAATACTTGTTCTGTATTATCTGTATGGATCAGCATACCCTCTAGAGGTGGACTCGTGTCGACAGTGGGACGTTAATGGGCTGGGAAAAATAAATACTAGCACTAGCAAAGTCTTGTGCTTTTATTTCTCGAAAATCTTGCATATGTTTCCTTCGTATTAAAAAGATTTTTACCAAAAAAAAACTTTGTAAGACTAGAGGCATGAGGCTTTAAAATGTTGATTTAATATTCTTGCTTCTCAGTCATAATAAAGTTAAAGAATCATATACCTATTTTAATATAATTATATTTTTTACGACAGCTGTATCTGACTACGAATGTAACACAAGCTGATTTCAACATGGGGTACACGATGACAGGAACACTGGAGAGAGGCAGTCGCGCCACAAATACCTTCCAGATGACACATTTTGCCGTCCTACGACGATGCGACCATGATGCACATCATCTCAAAACATCTTAAACTGCATTTCTAGTATAACATAGCATCAATGATACCAAAAAAATATACACAAGGCTATTAAAATTCCGATACTTTATAAAGAAGAAACGGAACCTTAGCAAGAATTTTAGCTTTTCAATTAAACGTCTAAGAAATATTTTTTTAATCTTATGCATTTGACATGTCTCCAGTCCCATCAATTATTTTTTAAATCCACATTATCTAAAATAACGCTTAACAAACTGATGTATTTGACCGGGTATATAATGAACATTTCTCAACGTATGAAGTAAATAACTTATTAAAACATAAATGTAGCACGCATATGTTAATATGTAATAAAAGGAAAGGCATAAAAGAGGCACGTTATTAAATTCGTAATCTTTTTATGGTTTCAGAGTCAGCAGAAAAAATACAGCCATATTAAAAAAGTTTACCTAAATCTCTTGGGAACGCTAGAACTATATACTCTATTTGGTAACTACAAGATTATTGAAAGCTAAAGTAGGGCGCACTAACATTAAAATTGTAGATGTTTGTGTGTAAGGACAAGAATCTGTATCATTGCATTGTTAACTAAAAGAGCTTACGAATTAAATTCATGGTTTTATGTAAAATTTAACTACTAATTATACTGCCATTGATCTCAAATAGATATTAGTCATTACTATTAAGATTGTATTGCCAAGCGATATTGTGATCTCAATTTTTAGTCATTCGATTATAAGTAGTCAACTTTTCTAATTCTGTGTTTAGCTTTAGGTATAAAATAAGTTTCCTAATTAGTAGATGTAAATAATTTTCTTTTTAATAATAGAGTTGTACAGATGCTTATAGTTGTAGGAGGTAGGAGTAGAAACATTAATTTATTTTTATATTAAATTAATTTTACATTTTAGAAATTAAGTATTGTCTTATCGTAGCGAATTTCATTCTCAATATTTCTAAGGGTAACGTAGACTAAGTAGGGCGCTATTTCTCTAAATATCTAAAGAAACTCGTAAGTAATAATTATGTATTTTGTAAAATAAGCGATTTTATTTAAAAATTCAGTGGAAAGTTTAAGTCAAGAGTCAGACGTACCTGCTTAAAATCATAAAATAAATTTGTATGAAATATAATAAACGTATATTTTGCATTATTTTATCGCTATTGCAATTATATTTTGGTGTTCCAGTTCATTGAAAATTTATTATAAGTGAATCGAAATTCATTTAAAATGGCTGTGAGCGAAATATTTTGTTGTAGCTTCCTTCATGCTTCGTTGAACAAAATAATGTTATATATTGGTCCGGCGTATATTGAACGCGTCCGAGATTGCCCTATATACCCCAAATATGAATTCATCTATGTACTAACTACTGATATTACACGTCAACGCCATATGTATAGTATGTATATAAAACATTTTATTTTGTATGTAATTTTATGCTGCATTTGAACTTGCTGTACCGATACTGATGAACTGTAGGATATCATTCACAAATACGCTACAATAATAAAATAATTGTTTTCGGGAGTATAAAGTATGGCGACTTTAAAATACCTGTTTTTTAGATTAAAATTGATACTTTTCAATATGTATTATAACTTCTTATAGAAATGAAAGTAAACTATGTATTTTAGATTCAAAAAAATATTACCAACCAATAATAACAGTATTTATATTGAAATAAGTCGAAAGAACTCTGAATAGACACACTTCCGTTCCTGCGGTTATTGAGGAAGATCCGGAACAAAAACTGTAACGTAATAGTTTCCATGTATTTTTCTGCTTTCTCACCGTTTTGAACAATAAATAACTCGCATCAGAACAATATATTTGGGACTGACAACCTAACTATTGGGAAGCAATTTACAAATATTGGTATAATAATAAATTCTATTAGAAATACTATATTACCGGCTAACACTCACAGTTTTGGGATCGAAGATGTCGACCCAGGTTTCGAGCATATCCGATGCTCATCTTCAGGGCCCTGAGTCGGGTATTTCAACGGTGTCACAACTGTACCATTATTGTACCATTATGGTGCAATAGTAAAGTTTTTGGTAGTCTACTATTAATGTGTCGTCATAACGACTTCAACATTGTCTTACAATTGTCAAAGTGACATAAATTGCTAGTCTCGTACACAACTGCTTCACAATTGCAATTCAATGACTGAAATGTTTCGGTAGTCTGCTATTTTGAATTTGACAGTAATATTTTTAAATTGTCCTGTGTCGACAGATTGCCATAAATAAAAAATAGATAGATAGAAATATTAGAAATTGTTCTTTGTAATTTATTGCAATTTACTAATCTCCTAAACTTCACATTGCTTTTTATACTAATAAATAGTATGTACAAATATATTTAAACGAAGTCTAGCATGATTAAATGTTTAAATTTATTAGTAGTTTTTCGAAAATCACTTCAACTAACGCATTTTTTAAAAACGGCAACACAAACATACCATTCTAACACAATCCATAGATAAAAGAGACCGAAAATTCAATGCATAGATAAAAGAGATCGACAATTCTATTACCATTGAAAGACCGTTATGACGGCATATAGCAGACTACGGATATTTGACTTCAATTGCAACGGTATCGTGCCGGTATTGTGCCGGTATGACAATTGTTCCAAAATAGTGGACTTGAGCACCTGGACGAGTGCGCAGCGGCGTCTGCGACCTTCCGGCGAGCACTGGAATGAAAAAATGTGCTCCCATACAACAAACATGATTTTTTTACCGTTTCTTGCTCGATACTAATAACGTTGCCTTATGTTGCATAGATAATGGTACGGAACATTTCGTGCTCGAGTCCAACTCGCACTTGACCAATTTTTATTTTATTTTTAACCTTTCTTTTAAAAATTTTTTATTCACAATTTAATAAAATCTACCAATATGCAAAAATATCATTGCCGTAACTCATCAAAACTAATTTATCAATAGGTAATAGTTGTTAGGGTTCCATAACAAAAGTTAAAACGGTACTTTATCACTGAGACTTCGTTGTCTATCTTCCATCTGTAACGAAGCTGTATCCCTAGTTTGTGTATATCATTTGATGCTATTACAACAAATACTCATAATTACCACTCACTTCACTCTCTTGTTCTTATCCCGTTGTTTGGGGTCGATAAAATCATCGTCTGTCGTCCGTATGCGAATAAATCTCGTGTATGACCGGTTTTCTAGACGTTGTGTTTTTATAGGTTATAATAATTACTAAAATTTCTTTGGATTTATGCCAAGTTTAAAAGCAGTATGAAACAATTAAATATTTTGTAATTTAGCTATTATGATATCTAGTCAGCTACGTTCCTGTAGAAATAAATTTACTACTAATGATTAAGTTATATTAATAGTGTTTACGTGATAAGTATGTGTTAAATGTAAGATGTTAAGTGTAAAAGGGTGGTAATAACACAAACGTCCAGTATCGCACTCCCTCCAGTGTTTACACACATCATTTTTGTACAAAGTTACGAGTATTTTATGGCTACTATTCAGCTGTATTTACTAGTTTACTGTAGAGTGCATATAACACATTTTACTCACAATAACCACTTTTATTATTAAAACAAACAAACATTTATATTTATATTAACATAAAGGCAACATTTATATTAAAATAAAGGCAATCATAATTGTGTAATACTTAAAGTTTTGAATATAGGTCTTTTTAAAAAAGCCTCTATGTTTTCGTTTAAGAGCCATTTCACAAAATAGAAATCCTAAAGTTGAATAAACCAATATATTGAAATTTTCAGTAGGACTATGAAAATTTTATTAGTAGGGCAACCGTAAATTCTTAGTTTTTTAAAGATTCCAACTTAATCGATATTCTCACTATTTATATAACAAGTTTTTGAAAATCCGTTACAACAGAGTTTTCTAAAGTAAGGAGAAAAGTAAAACAGAGGAAAGAGGAGATAATTATTTTCCTACTATTGGACATAATCTCATCATATCATATCTAGAGATTCCTACACTGCTCGGATACACTCATTCTCCTGAGGGTGCTTCTTACCCACCTTCACGAACCTATGTCCTAAAACCACGGAATCCTTTCGGACTGCACTGCAACTCCAGTAGGCATCAGCCCTACTGGGCTCCTCCGTGCTGATTTTTTAGCTGAGGGTATAAACATGTATCAAAATTATAATCGTCCTTTCACGAATAACTGTTAAGTAAGAGAATCTCATCGGTATTTGCAAGCTTTGTCCTAAGCGGCAGATTAAAAAAAATCGAAATAAAGTGTAACTAGTATACTATTTTTTATTATTGTTATTTTTATTATTGTTGACAAATGGCTACACTCCACCTGATTTAATGTCCATCCAAATATAATACATGTCGGAGTAACATAGTAGAGAATGGAATTGCTATGGTTTACTATAAATCTACTAATTGTAGACACTGTCTTTTAGATGTTCATACATAAATCTGACATTCTCTTTCACACATAAAAGGGTCCACAGCAGGTCTCCAACCAAATCCCCCATAACCTGCGCCTCTACTACCAGGATAATGATGTTCACACAAAACATCACCTCTCAAACGTCACTTTACACTTTCTCACAAATACACACTTTATAATTATACACTCGCGATTATAACCGGTATAAACTCTTTATCACTACTGTGAGTGAGCAACTAGTCGGGCAGAGATTCGCCCTGTCTAACGTCTCAAACGATACTGACTGTTAGCTCTGTTGCTGTCTCGTTTTTAGGGTTCCGTACCCAAAAGGTAAAAACGGGACCCTATTACTGAGACTTCGCTGTCCGTCCGTCCGTCCGTCCGTCCGTCCGTCTGTCACCAGGCTGTATCTCAAGAACGGTGATAGCTAGAGAGTTGAAATTTTCACAGATGATGTATTTCTATTGCCGCTATAACAACAAATACTAAAAATAAAATAAAATAAATATTTAAGGGGGGCTCCCATACAAAAAACATGATTTTTAGGGTTCCGTACCCAGTATCTCAAGAACGGTGATAGCTAGACAGTTGAAATTTTCACAGATGATGTATTTCTATTGCCGCTATAACAACAAATACTAAAAATAAAATAAAATAAATATTTAAGGGGGGCTCCCATACAACAAACATGATTTTTTTACCGTTTCTTGCTCGATACTAATAACGTTGCCTTATGTTGCATAGATATTGGTACGGAACCCTTCGTGCGCGAGTCCGACTCGCACTTGACCAATTTTTATACTGACTGCGAGGTGGGGCAGCGTAAAACACAAGGTGGGGAAAACACGTGTTAGGACTTGTCTACAATTCTTTACGTTAACGAATTATACGTTTATATTTATTTATTTTAATTGTCGCTCCGTCATACATTTACAAGTAATAAAAAGAAAATTCATGGATATTTCACACAACAGAATTAGATAATTAATAGCTAATTTAAAGTAATTTGTGTCTCTAATTAAGGTTCTGTTAAAATTATACCATATTGCGAGTAAGATGTGTTATTTTATCTTTTTAACATCAATTTTAGTAACGAGTAGTTTTAGTCGTCATACAAATGAACATAATACATGAAATCGCTTCATTATCTTTATGGAAAAATGGTGTCAGAAATTCTACACGAAATCATTGTATTTTTATTAGAAAACTGAAATAACTGTATTACCTCTCTTTCTCCAGCCCATTTACGTCCCACTGTTGGGCACGGGCATCCTCCACCTTGGGAGGGATAATGGTCTACTGTGCCGCGCTGACCAGGATTGTTGACACAGGGTTTATTTTCGAGCTTTCCGTCTCTCACAGAAGATGTTATCTGTGTACAATATCTTTTAGCTGGCGTTTACAGCACCCTTTTTTTTCTGTATCACCTATTGCCCTTATATTTTTAAGTTGATACTTATATCGTTTTATTGTGTTTTAATTAACTATGATACTATAAGTTATAATTATATTCCTTTTATTAAAATATAAATATTTATATCGAGACTTTTTGCTAGATATTTATATCGTTAATTCTTCATTCTATTCAAAACTTATATTTTTCTTGAAATTCTATAACATAATTATTTCAAAACTTTCATTAATAGAAATTCATTGAACTTGTTATTTAGTTCATGAACTAATCTGCAATGATAATATTGTTGATTAGAATATAAATATGTAAATGGAACAGCCGTTACAATCTCTCTGGGGAGTATAAACCGTTTCCCTCTTCAAGTATTGGAATCACGACCGTTATTGCTTAAGGCTTAGCATTCACCTGCCTTTATGATAATTACCTACAACAAACGCTGAAATTCTCTTTTCTTCCGATTGTTTTAAAAAAATATTTTAATTCTGCGAATGAATAGCTAATTCTAGAACATCATTTGATAAACTTGTATAAGTATTGTACTAGTACCATATGTTTTAAAAATCATTACACACGCTGTCAATGTATTGATTTATTTGTAAATGTAATGTAAAGCAAGTGCCAAAAAATATTTAGGGAGCTTTTATAATAAGTTTTGTTTTAATGTGATTATGTAAATATAATTCGCTTGAAATCATAAGTTTTTTTCGTATATCAAGTGAGTCAAATAAAGTGTACGAAAGAATTAAAGTTGCTTTGGTTTTATTTTCTAACCTGCACTATAAATGCTAAATCTTTTTTTCTGTTCCTCTATTGGGTAATTTAGTTTCGAGTTTTACTTCTCTGAATGGCTATTTCACACATCATTTCTCTGAAGCCGCAGTGAAAATGATGTGATGTCTTTTATCCATCACTACACGATTTATAGATGCGTAATACAATAGTACTGACTACGGAAGTAGTAAAAAAGAATCCCTTACACCTTGTTACGTTCAACCTGGGATTTATAATTTATTAGTTTTGTGGAAGCGTGACAATTCTTCAGGCCAAGACGAACGAACTTAAAATCTGCGTTTCACAGCGTTAACAAATTTATAATAGTACAAACTTACCCTGTTTTTGTTCTTCAACAATGTCTTCACCGTGTCACCCTAGCTATAGTTTAAATAACCAACCACACAAAATTTGGCCAAAAATTACGCAGGAAGATTAATTATACTGTACCAGCTTTTTCTTGGGTGAAGACACAGGCTCGCTCGACTCAAGCGGTGAACTTTCATCAATCGTCCCAATAAAATTACGCTATCACAATTATCAATTTATCAAACAGTTCAATTCGTATTAAATAGTATTAAGTATGGAGACACAAAATTCACTAGTTTTTGTAACGCATTTATATCATACAAAAATGGCGAACATTACATTTCGCGGTGATATTTCAAGGTTTTGTTTCAATTGTAATTATCGATTCACACAACAAGGATAATTAGTTTTATCAACAATTAATTCTAGTGACAATTTTAACACGCAAAACAGTTGCAAGGAAAACGCTTCAAATCGCATTCAAATCGCGACGTAATTTGCAAACAAGATGTGTTTTACTACTAACAACGCGCGCTCGGTAACCGCGTCGCGCGCGGGCAACGAGCCACGAGGACAGATGCACCGGTCAGTTCCCAACGTCATCGATAGTGAAGTTACCATCTCCTAGGGATGCGCGCGCGCATACTTGATACTATAGGTTAAGTTTGGTACATAACATCTACCCGCCTCGGCCAGGACTACCTGGCCGCTAATTCACTGGCAGTCGCGACAAGGTTGATACAGCTCTCTTCAAAATTGAACCGTCCACCCGGACCTCAGCAAAACGGGGCACTCCATCTGCTCCAAAGACGAGGTTGAGAATGCGCCCCCTGCGCCAACACAGTGGCGGTGAGTTAGCGTCCTTAACCAGAACGAGGTCACCAACATGAGGTGGATCAGTCTTGTCAGTCCACTTAACGCGCTGCTGGAGAATGTGCAAATATTCTAAATTCCAACGTTTCCAAAAGCTCTGAGTGAGTTGATGGACCAATTCAAACCGCGAGAGACGATTAGGTCTCACATCAACAAAGGGATATTCCGGCAGGGCGTTCAGTGGCTGCCCAATCAAAAAATGGCCCGGCGTGAGGGCTTCCAAGTCGTTAGGATCTGAAGAGATCGGGCACAACGGGCGTGAATTCAAAACGGCCTCGATTTTGCAAAACACAGTTGCGAGCTCTTCAAAGGTCAATACAGACTCGCCAATTACCCGTCGCAAATGTGTCTTAGCAACCTTTACTACGCTTTCAAATATTCCTCCCCAGTGGGGACATGACACGGGACTGAACCTCCAAGTTATTCTACGTGTAGCTAGTCTAGACGCAATTTCAGTCTCGTTAGCCGACAAAAAATCATACATCGCTTTTAAATAGTTGTTTGTGCCTTTGAAGTTGGTACCGCAATCCGACCGAATCAAGGACGGTAGTCCTCGTCGTGACACGAATCTATCTAACGTCGCAACAAATGCCTCTGTCGAGAGGGCTGAGACGAGTTCCAAATGTACCGCCTTGGTGGACAGACAGACAAAGACGCACAAATAAGCCTTGACAGTTTTACTGTTCCTGAGGGTCGAGGTTTTAACAAAAAAGGGGCCTGCAAAGTCCGTACCAACTCCAGCAAAGGGCCTTATCTCAGTGACCCGATCCGAAGGAAGGTCACCCATGATAGGTTGCATGGTAGGGGCCTTGAGCCTATAGCAAGGCATACAACGAAAGACCACACTACGGATCGTCCGACGGGCCGATAAAATCCAAAATTCCCGTTGCAAAATGGCCAATAAGGCATTACAGCCGGCGTGGGAGTTCTTGATGTGACGATCAGTCACCAACAGGTTCACCAAGTGGCCACTCTTTGGCAATAAGAGGGGGTGACGAGATCCATAAGGGAGGTTTGCGTTCCTAAGACGCCCTCCGACACGCAAAAGACCCTCACCATCCAAAAAGGGGTTCAGCTTACAAATGGCTCCAGATAGCTTGGATTTGCCTTTCCTCAAGATGTCAATCTCGTCTTCAAAATGTGCCTCTTGCACAGAACGAACCCAGTGAAGAAGAGCATCTTGGAGCTCTTGTGGCGATAAGAAGGCCTCCAAACATTTGTTCTGTGGATGTCTACAATTTCTCATGAAGCGCTTGATCCAAGCGGTGACACTCAACAATTTGTCCAATGAACTGTAACGATTAAGTAAGAAATCGGGGTCGAACGGACGGTCCTGCCGTTCGAGCGCAAGCGTTCGCAACCCAGGCAGTGCGACAATGTCTAAGGCCGGAGTTCGCGGCCAATTAGATTCTGATCTGGTCAACCACTCAGGTCCCCACCACAGAGAGTGCTCAACTAAAAGGGGGGCCATACATCCCCGTGACGCACAATCAGCAGGGTTGACCTCGCCAGGCACATGCCTCCAAACCAACGGGGTCTCCGATTTCTGTATCTGAGAGACACGATTTGCTACAAACACCTCTAAGGTGTGAACTGACGTCTTCAGCCAACATAGCACAATTTGACTGTCAGTCCATGCATATATCGTGGAAACGTCAATTGACGTGCACAAGGTGGACATGACGTGATTCAAAAGGCGAACAAGAAGGGCCGCCCCTGACAACTCTAACTTAGGGATTGTCAAGGCAGTTCGAAGAGGCGCGACCTTGCTCTTCGCCATGACCAACAACACTTTCACCTGACCATCTGTGGTCACGGTGCGCAAGTATACGGCTGCTGCGTACCCACGTTCCGAAGCGTCCGAGAAACCATGAAGGGACGCGGTGTGCTTCCCTGGCGGAAGCAGAGCACGGGGTAACGATATCCTATTGATGGCAGGCAATGAGGAAGCAAATAGGAGCCAGTCCTTCAAAACAGCTTCGCGAAGTGGCTCGTCCCATCCAAGACCTGCAGTCCAAAGTTTCTGCAGGAAGCATTTGGCCCAGAATATGACCGGGCATATCCAGCCATTGGGATCAAAGGTTCTCGCGACAGTCGACAGAACCAGTCGTTTCGTCCAAGTGTGATGCGAATCCAAATTGACATTAAATGTAAAGATGTCCTGGACTGGTCTGTACTGGATTCCAAGCACTGACATCATGGTAGGGTTGTCACGGTTCTCAAATAGGTGAGGATCCTGCTGGTGGTCATCCGGTAGCCCTTCCAAGAGCGCAGGTAAGTTGGAGATCCATTTACGCAACTCATATCCTGCGGAGGCTAGAATGCCAATCAACTCGTCACGCAAGAGCAGGGCCTCTCTCTCCGTGGCCGCGCCAGTGCACACATCGTCAACATATAGGTCCTCCTTCAAAATGGCGGCTGCGCGAGGAAACGACATACGCTCTCGATCCGCGAGCTCCCAAAGCGAACGTATAGCCAAAAAGGGGCTAGACCTCAGCCCGTATGTGTTCGTGTTGAGCTCGTAGACAAGCATGGGATCTTGCTGGTTTTCTCGCCACAATATCAGCTGGTATCGGCGATCATCCGGGTGAATTACCGTTTGCCTGAACATCATCTTGATGTCGGCCACAAAAACAAATTGATGACGTCGAAACCGCGTGATGACGTCACAAAGGTCCTTCAGCAATTTGGGACCAGGATGCAGACACTGGTTCAAGGACACTCCTGAAGAAGTCTGCGCAGAACCATCAAATACTGTGCGTAACTTACCACTGGATGGTTTTATTACAGCATGATGCGGGAGAAAGAAGTGCTCCGTCGAACGCCAATCCAATTTTGACACAGACATGTGTCCCAAATCCTCATACTCCCGCATGAAGTCAATATACTTCTCCTTGAGTAGTGGGTCCCTGCTCATACGGCGCTCCATCGCCAACAAACGCTTCTCTGCAATAGGCCGCGAGACGCCAAGTGGCGGACGTACGGCGAGAAATGGCAATCTTGTCATGATCCGGCCAGAACGGAGATAACTGGTGTTGGTCTTGTAGAACTGCTCACACTCTTCATGCTCCGGATCAGAGCGGGGAGCTTGTGGTGGCTCCTCCACTTCCCAGAATCTCTGCACGGCGTCAGAAAGGGCGGACCCCACCATCAAGGCCGTTCCAAGTTCGGCAGGGGGGGGAGTCCTCAATACAGGCCCCATCAGTGCGAACCCAAATATGGTCCGGAGGGCTACCAAGCCACCTGGCTGCAAAACACGATCCTTGACGAGTAATATTTTACCCAAAACATCGGCACCAAGCAACAAATCGACCGTGCCAGGCAGGTCAAATTTAGGGTCAGCCAAATTCAAATCCGCGGTCAATTTTACCGCATCCGCAGACAAACGAACTTGCGGGTGATTGCCCAAGATATTCTCCATCACAATGGCCGACGATTCCAACGTCGGACGTGGAGAATTTGAGGGGGAGAACTCAAACAAAACACGGCCCTCAACCGTGGCCACGGGGGCGTTCCCGACACCCCTTATTACATCTGAATATTTTTCAATAGTCTGGCCAGTCTGCCCTACCAACCAAGACGAGGCTATGCACCCCTGTGAGCCTGTGTCCAATATCGCTCGGACTACAACTGAGGCGCCCGTCCGTCCCCAGACCCTGACATGGGCCGTGGGCAAGAGGACGGTCTCAAAGGGGGGCGGTGCATAGCGGGGGCAGACGCCAACATCCTAATGTTGGCGTGGCGGCGACTGAGCGCCGTTGTCCCGAGACGGCAAATCAAAGTGCGGGTAGTGCCTAAACTCGGCCTCCTCTCGGTGACGACTGCCACGAGCCATAGACGGCGGTTCGTAGCGCCTGGAGCGTCCGTACCGAGGGTTGCGCGTCTCCAAACGGGGACGTTGCGCCAGAGGGGGGGACGGTAGTGGTACCGGACGTGCGTCACGGTAATCGTGGTACACTACCGGAGGTGATCTCGCTTGATCACGTGGAAGCGGGGAGGGCGAGCGGGACACAAAGGTGCGGGATTGAACCCGGGGCCCGCTTTCATACCCGCCCGTGGGGCTGCGCGCCGAACCAACTCGGCGATCAACGGCAGCGCAGTTTGCGCGGCGTGGGGGTGATGAGCCGGACTCCAAGTTGCGGGACTGGTCCCGGTGTCCACTGGCATACCCGCCCGAAGGCGACCCCGCGTGGTCGCGACGGCCATTCGCGTTGGCGCACAGGATTTTCAAATGGTGCCCTCCGCAAATAGGACACGGGTGAGTGTCGGGGCAGGCGCGCTGGTAATGGTCCCCTAGACAGGAGAAACACCAGCCGCGGGCCTGGGCAATCCGCCTACGAGCGGCCACGTGCAGGACCGCGAAGTCTGGGCACCGCACCGTTTGGTGTCCCTGCGACTTGCAAAACCGGCAGTCCGGTGGCGCAGCTTGAGCGACAGCGAAGCGGGCGGCCGTACCTCCTCTTGGTGCAGGTTGGGCATTGCGCCGTTGGTTGGTGGGTCTGGGACGTGATGCTTCCACCGGCGTGTCGGCGACCATGACGTCACCCATGCGACACTCGTCCTCCAGGAACGTCAGGAGCTGGTCAAAGGTAGGGAGAGCAGATGCCTCATCCCTAGTGTGCCCCTGTTCAAAACGTGCCCTCAAAGACACCGGCAATCGCTTGAGCACAATACGCAACAGTAGGTAAGACCACTTGGCAACCGGCAGTCCTAAGCGGTTGAGCGAGTTGGTGGCTATTAGGAGGGGGTTCAGCAGCTCGGTCCTCAACTGGGCAGCATTGCTCACGACGGGAAGGTTCAAAATCTGGTCAACGTGGGTATCTGCCAGACAGCGCTGGTTGTGATAGCGCTTGGTGAGCAACGCCCGCGCGATCCCATAGCTCCCGTCACATATTGGGAGGTGCTGTACTAAGCCCCTCGCCTCTCCATCAAGCACGGAGAGTAAATAGGCCAGTTTCTGAGACGGACCCAAATCGTCCCTCGAGTCCACAAGGCTCTCAAACAAACCAATGAATCCCATCCACATGTCTAGTCGACCATCAAAACGTGGAAGATCCAAGTTGGGTAACCTGGTCAAAAGGCCCACGGGAGTATTCAAGGGGGCCCGGTGAGCCGGTACTCCGGCGCGCGAGGCTAAAATCTCCCGCGCGCGCTGGGCGATGTCGTCGGCAAGGTCCATAATTTGGACGTAGTCCTCGTGGACTTGGTCCCGTCGCTCCTGGGGGAATGACTCCAGTGGCACATCATCCAGATGCAAGATGAAGCGCCGGTAAAGCGCCTCCACCTCCTGAAGTCGTGCAGGGCATTTCTCATGCCTGTCCAACAATGCCTCGATTCGGTTCTCCCTTTTCACCAAGGCGGCAGCTGACGTGAACCATCTCAAATGAGTCGCAATCCCGGAATATGTCTCGCGGACAACATTATACGCGGCGGTAGACATCTTCAAAGCACAAACGGCACGAAACCAACAATCTTATAATAACAAAAAAAAACAAATATCTTTCACAAACAAACAATATTACAATAGCGAAAAACAAAATATCTTTCAATGAGACAAGCCGCTATTACTCTAAACAAATATCAAATCTTAAATAGTTCAAATCAAACAAACAAAACAATTCTTTGCCAATGTGCAATTAATTTAAGACTTAAATTATTTATTTTAAGGTAACCAACAAAACAAACAAACGTATGAAATAAATGTTGTATTATACAAACGCACAACGCCACAATTTAACTATAACGTTGTTCAATATTAGACAATAATTAAATAATAATTTATATTAAATAATAACCTGAGCAACAACAAATACGATTAGCAATAGCACAAATAATTATCAAACCCTTTAAAATCTAATTGCCAATTCAAGTACTCAAATTAATTATTTAAAACTATACCAACAATTTAGATTAAACAAACAAACAACTAAATTAATCAAATTAAATTAATTAAATTAATTAAATCAATTTTCACAAATAATGAGGGTATAGTTTGTTCAACATGGAACATTCGAGAAACGGAGTTTAAACCACGCTCTGGGTACCAAAAATATGTTACGTTCAACCTGGGATTTATAATTTATTAGTTTTGTGGAAGCGTGACAATTCTTCAGGCCAAGACGAACGAACTTAAAATCTGCGTTTCACAGCGTTAACAAATTTATAATAGTACAAACTTACCCTGTTTTTGTTCTTCAACAATGTCTTCACCGTGTCACCCTAGCTATAGTTTAAATAACCAACCACACAAAATTTGGCCAAAAATTACGCAGGAAGATTAATTATACTGTACCAGCTTTTTCTTGGGTGAAGACACAGGCTCGCTCGACTCAAGCGGTGAACTTTCATCAATCGTCCCAATAAAATTACGCTATCACAATTATCAATTTATCAAACAGTTCAATTCGTATTAAATAGTATTAAGTATGGAGACACAAAATTCACTAGTTTTTGTAACGCATTTATATCATACAAAAATGGCGAACATTACATTTCGCGGTGATATTTCAAGGTTTTGTTTCAATTGTAATTATCGATTCACACAACAAGGATAATTAGTTTTATCAACAATTAATTCTAGTGACAATTTTAACACGCAAAACAGTTGCAAGGAAAACGCTTCAAATCGCATTCAAATCGCGACGTAATTTGCAAACAAGATGTGTTTTACTACTAACAACGCGCGCTCGGTAACCGCGTCGCGCGCGCGGGCAACGAGCCACGAGGACAGATGCACCGGTCAGTTCCCAACGTCATCGATAGTGAAGTTACCATCTCCTAGGGATGCGCGCGCGCATACTTGATACTATAGGTTAAGTTTGGTACATAACACACCTTCATTAAGTGGTTTTTTCTACCTGTCTTTCGATAATTAGCAACTTAAACCTAACAGAAATTTACACGATTCTATAATAATTACACTAAAAATCAAGCTCAAAAATCAGCGAAATCAGAAAACATGAATTACGGTCGGTGATTATTCCGCATTCGCAAAGGGAACAAGACTTACATTAATTGACTTGGGCACTTATTACATAACACGTACTAGATAACCATAAATATGGAAATTTATAAATGTATAAGAACTCACGTAATTGAATAAAACGAAATTAAAACCAGGAAGTCAAAGTTGACATCAGATCCTTACAGTTTCACTCAGTGGTCACAGTGGAACGTGGAAGTGTTTCACTCAGTGGTCACAGTGGAACGTGGAAGTGTTTCACTACCGGTATTACGGTGGTATAATGCAGGACTCGTCTATCCAGAGCTCAGTTAACAACTAGCAAGATCTAACTACTGACGTAATGTCCTTTATTAACAAAGTCGTACTAATAACTGGTGCAAGCTCAGGAATAGGAGCGGCGTGCGCGTTATTATTTGCGAAATCTTCAGCAACTTTAGTGTTAGTGGGCAGAAATCTGGACAATTTAATCAAGATTGCTCATCAATGTGAAAAACTAAACCACACAAAACCTTTACTCATTGTAGCTGACATAACATCAGAGAAAGACATAGACAGAATCGTTGACGATACTATAAATAAATACAATAAGATCGATGTCCTCATAAATAATGCCGGTGTAAGCTCTCTAGCCGGGATACAAACACCAATTGAAGCTTACGACCGTGTTATGACAACCAATGTACGTGGACCTTTTTTACTTACTAGAAAACTCCTGCCGTATTTGATAAAAACAAAAGGTAACATCGTAAATATTTCGAGTATATTGTCGAACAAGCCATTACCGCTTATGACTCCATATTGTATGTCAAAATCAGCTCTTGACATGTTTACAAAGTGTACAGCTTTACAAATGGGCCCGAGTGGAGTTAGGGTCAACGCTGTTAATCCAGGTCCTGTAAAAACAGAGCTATTTCGAAGAGGAGGCATGAGTGATAGAGACTCTGATAAAATGTTTGCTGATATTGAGATGAGTACACCGTTACGAAAAATAATCAAAGGGAAAGATGTAGCGGAACTAGTAATGTTTCTAGCCAGTGATAGAGCGAATTGTATAAATGGATCTTGCTACGTCATCGACTGCGGACTAATGTTAGGCGAAACCGACAATTTGTGATTGATGAACGCATACATATATTATACTTAAATAAACTTGTAATGTAATATCTTTTGTTTGTATTATTATACAGCAATATAAACTTTTGTTCTATGAGAATATTTAAGTAAGATAACTTTATTCAGAACTGTTAAATATTTCTCTAAAACAAAGGTATTCTGAGATATGTTAAGCGTGTAATTTGGCCTAATAATAAACAAAGCTTCCAGAACATAGTACTGATAAACGCTGTTAGATGTTCCCTTGAGTTTCGTTGTTGCTCGTTTAGATTGCAGTGACAATTACATCATCGTGTTTCCTTCTAATACCCTTTTCTGGTAATGTCGAGGGCAATATATTTACTTATCTAGAAGACTGAATCCTTCCTCAGGTGGGTCGCTAATCCGTGTTATCTCGCGTTAATTTCTTACGCATAATCTCCACGCAAATTGATTGTACTTGTCCTAGCTGCGTACAGAAATTGAAGTTATAATATCTCCACTTTTCTTTTGTCTTTTATATTAAAATTAAAACGTAAATATATAAAAGGTAACCTTTTATAACACCTCTTTAGATTCAAATAAAGTTGTATAAGTAATAGAAAATTTTACCGATTCAAGCATTAAAAATAAAACGGGTATAAGTTGTTAAGCATTACAAACAACGTTTAAAATTAAGATGGAACCCACGGCTTTGCATTATTCTTACAGAGTCATGTCTATTCAATGATGTTCATAACTCACATAACTTTACGGTGATGTATTCGTAACAGTAAAATATGAATAGTTCCTTGTGATGCCACGTTCAAACAAAAGACATTTTTATCATTTTGGATGGTTGATGATTGACATAATAACATGATTATGTTACTCCTTATATTAATATTTTATGACATCTTCTAATTAAAGTTATCCGATTTCTAAAGTCAAAACGTAATAAAGTGTAATTTTCAGTAACAAGTACGTAATCCGCAACAAGAGTGAGCTCGTTAGGTGCGCATCGGAGCGGCAGAGGCTCACTAAGGCACGGTATACGCGATTAATATAATTCCCTAATTTATACGCGGCGAACGTTACTACGGGTTCCATTGTTATTGGGCCAAACCGCGGCTTTCAATTATGCAGCGCAACCCACATATACTCGTATATACGTGTTACTTTTATTTTTGGTACCAACGCGGCGCTTCTAACTTTATCAAAGACTTTACTAATTGCAGCTATTTTCGTATTCATTATTTAGAATTTAAAATAACTGATTATGTAACCATTCTCGCTATATTTTTCCAGCCCAATAACGTTTACTTTTGGACACCAACCTCCTCGGCATAGTATATTTTCGAGTTTTGTTCTCTCACAGCGGATGTAATCTGTATACAATATCCTTTAGCGGGCGTTAACAGCACGCTGCGTAGGAATTTGCGTGGTGACATTTGTATTCTTAATCCGTTACTAAACGGAAAAAATAACCGATAGTTTAACGGAATTAATCGGTATAATATGAGAAAGTCTCGTAACCCCACTAATTTTAATTTTTTATCACAGGTAAGAGAAATAAACCAAATTACAAAAAAATTTTACTTAATTCTAACAGAGCAGAGATACATAGAAATAACAAATTTTTACTCGTTATACCTAACAATAAGATAACTTTAACATTGAGTCACGTATAAGTCATAAACACGGTACAAATTATAAAGGAAATGGGTAAGTATCGTAAATATATTGACTACGCTGCAATATCACGTCGACTGCACTATTCGGTGAAACTACGTGATCAAAGGTGAGTTTACGTACACACGGCAATATTAAATAAAGCTCTACCGTAGTGTTTATACGAATATGCAAGTTATGTTATTGTTACTTTGTTAATAACTGACATGAATGTTAAATTATTATTTCAATACATTGAAAATAAAGAAAATTTTGAATTAAGATATTTTATATAAATTAGCCAACATACATTGTGGTGAATGAATTCACGTAAAATCCTTTACAGACCTTTGTCTGTAGGGGGAACCTTAATTACTATGGATAGTCGATGTTTATCAAGCTATTAAAATTTTTTATAAAAGATCAGATCACCTTTGAGAAAAATCTAAAGTTTTTTATTCTATTTTTATTGTATTTTATTCTATTGCTAACAATCTTTTGCAGCTTGCAGGGGTAATGTATTATATAAAATCTTCCATGTGTCTTATCTTATGAATTAAGAAAAGAAATTTGTTAAAAATACTTACATGTTCAACAATTATTATCATAATATGATAATAATTGTTATATTATAATATTATTGAGATATTATCTCAACCAGTTTGTCTAACAATGCATCTACCTTTCTCATAAACCACTGTCTTTTGAAAAATACTACATAGATTTTAACAAATTTTGCTGCATAAATGCCTTATAACGATACCCACACTGTCGTGTGGCGATTAATCAAACTTTGCTATTAATGCTTGTCAGTTCTGTTTTATTATTTAGTAGATCCGAAAATGTAATAGCCAACATATTTATATCAACAAGGAATTTTCATACAGCGCAATACACATCGTAATATAAGGAGTTAGCAATAGTTCTCATTATTGGTCAACTCCCTTTCAGAGCACGTCGAGCTGTCCTATTTGTTGACAGTAATCTTGAAGAGTTGCCAGGTTGCAAGCCCGCACAAATATATTGGAACTCTTCGACCCTAGAGACCGGCCAGTGCGGGTTGTAGCTGATCGTTTCCAGTTTTTACAATCAACCGTACAATTCTCAACCTAACATTTATAAGAATAAAGTTACGAATAAACTCGTAACATGATAATATTTGTTTTGATAGGAAAGGGATGTGCAATCGAGAGACGTCTATTTAAAGGGACAGCAGATCGTTTTACTTGTAATTTGTCCTGTGCGTGCAGGGAATGTATAACTTGTTGCTACGAAGACACTGCTTAATATATGCATGGACTTAATTAAGCAGAAACTTATCAGGCTGTGTTGCTGGTTGAAAAAGAACTTAGATTTTATCTTGGGACATGAGATATGTTTTTAAACAAAGAAATCACCCTACTCTATACAGAAGTGTATTAATTTAAAAGTTCTACGTAATATGTGTATCAAAATCAATCAAATACAAAAATCATTTATTCACGTAGGCATATTCTCTTTTTGCCAAAAAAAAAAGCTCCTATGATATGTCCAAAAATTTTTTTCCCTACCACCGGTTCAGGACTTTCAATCCGCTGAGAAGAAACGGCGAAAGAAACTCAGCAGATATCGTTATCTTTTGTCATATTAATCTTTTTATTAGGGTTTCGTACAAACCCTTATAGGATCACTCCGGTGTCTGTCTGTCTGTCTGTCCGTCTGTCAAACTTTTTTTACTCAGCAACGGCTGAAGGTATCAACTTGAAACTCATACGATATATAGATCTATGCGGTCCCTTGCTGCAAAAAATACAGTCAACCTTTCACCTCTACGCATTTAAAAGATATAACCGAACTACGACCACTTTTAAGAATTTTTCGACTTATGCTAAGGAATCAAAATTCACAGGTTACTTCCCGTTGCCCTAGAGCCTTGAAATTTGGCATAGGTCAAGTCTATAGTGCTGATATGGGGAAAAATCCAAAAACTTATAATTTGTCATCATATCACAAGTAAAAAAGTGTTTATACTAATACCAACTTATGAAGTAGCTGAAATGTAGGCGATTCCCTATATTTCAACTACAAAATTAAGTTAGTGAGTTGTTTTGAGTTTAATTAAATGATTATTGAATGCAGTTACTTATGTTTATATGTCTAGTAGGTACGAAAACCTAAGTGTGCGAGTTTACCTCGCTCTTGACAGGTTTTTTTTTAAATAATTATTACAATAGTTCTTACAATTTATATAAATTACAATTATAATAATATGTGTTGCTCTGGAACAATTTACTCCCAAGCTTTATTGTCTTTAACATAGTCTGAAATTTTATAATACGCCTTTTTACATAGTTTAGATTTTACAATTTTTTTAAACTAAATTTATTTAATTCTTTCACATCATTAGGGAGTTTGTTATAAAAACGTATACCATGCCCCATGAAAGAGTTACTTATTTTGTGGAGACGAGTAACATGCATTACAAGATTGTGCTTATTTCTCGTGTTAACATTATGGTAGTCGCTTTTCTTTTTAAAGTGCTGAATGTTATTATGAATGTACAATAAATTTTCATATATATATTGTGAAGCGACTGTCAAGATATTTATGTCCTTGAATTTCTCCCTTAGGGAATCCCGAGGGCCTAGGTTATATATAGCTCTAACAGCGCGTTTCTGGAGCACAAATATCCGATTAACGTCCGCACAGATTCCCCAAAGAAGAATTCCATAACACATTACACTATGAAAATAACTAAAGTAAACTATTCTAGCCGTATCTACATCTGTAAGTCGTCTAATTGTTTTTACCGCATATGCGGCAGAGCTAAGTTTTCCGGACATTTTTTCAATATGTGGGCCCCACTGTAATTTCGAATCAATAGTGATTCTTAGAAATACAGTTGATTGTACTGGTTCCAGTCTCGCTCCACTCAAATGTACATTGGTCTCTACTTGAGCAACATTTGGCATAGAAAATTTAATTACTTTCGTTTTCTTACAATGTAATAATAAGTTTTTAACATTAAACCAGTGTACAAGCTTTAAGAGTGCGTTGTTTACTTCGTCATAATCATGCATTTGTCTGTTTATTTTAAAAGTCAAGGAAGTATCATCAGCAAACAAAACAATCTCATGATCGCTCCGTATAACCGCCTTCAATTAAGGGCCTACATCAATATTATCGTATATCATCGCCGACACGTACATATTAACACAGCCAGTAGGCACAGAAAATGAAGAATTAGGGATACTTTTCTTATTTACTCAAAATCTACTAAATATATTTTAATTCTGATCCACGTGTTTCTATACATAATAGTTACCTATGTTTTTAAAGTTATTTCATTAGTTAATACGCGATAATAGAACGACAAATGAAAAAAAATAAAAAATTTGAGAGGTTGTTTCGCCAAGATTTTCTATCGAGAAAACTTTTTTCAATCGCGTTTCTGAGTTCATGCGATCCTAGATCATATATTGAAAAAACATATACTTAAAAATTAGATCTCTAGCCATTCAATCTAAAGAAACAATGAAAACTTCGTACATAGAAAAATGCACGAAGCTATTTTGGTATCCTCTTAAATATATACTATGCATGTACTATTACAATCACACTCATATCTCGTACAAACTACAGGTCTGTATACCGCACACGTACTAGCCATCCTTACGTTTGGATTACCCTTTCACCTAACATCAGATAGTCATATGCCAACCCATGCTATAAAAAAAATATAACAGAAACACACAATCTTATTAAATTTAACCCCGCAGAAATTAAAGTAACGACAATTTCAAAATGGAGGAATTATTTACTCATCATACCCTAATTTAATGTCTAATTATTTTCAGTTCAGACCAAAAGCAATAATTAATTATTTTATTCAAAACATGTGAACTGTTAAACCAAACATAATGGTTCACTGAAACTTGAATAGTTATTCACCCATAGTTCGATAAATACTGAAATGGACGTCATTTGGCAATCTATTTTTCATGGACACTCTGCAAATTTATACGCAATAAATACTACTATACCGTTATGGTGATCTACTAGATGATATATTAATATTGGTATAAGGAATACAAAGATAATATTTATGTGTACCTTCCCCTCAAAGAAAACACAATACATAGAGTATCCCTACGTCTTAACCACTTCAGATCAAGTGTAACAAGAAAATACCTATTTAGCTACGTATAGGAAATCGAGACAAAGATTGGTATCCCTTTATCCTCTCTACCTTGTACTATTTATTGTATTGTCTTTGCTCTACTTTTGTGGTCTTTGTACGAATATTCGCCTTTTAATTACATCTTATTTGTACTTATAAATATTTTTTCCTAAAAGAAATAACTACGTAGTTATAAGGCAAAAGTTAGGAAATATAATAGAGCATAAAATAAATAATATTTATTTTTTTATATTCACGGACATTTCACACAGCGTCCTCTGGTCCCAAGATAAGCTTAGATAAGCATGAAAACGTCAATCTTTATTGGTTGAGCGTTTACTAAAGTAGAGTAAATAATACACTATTATTTTCCATTGAATCCATTTACACATTTTGGGTGTTTAGTTTATGGTGCTATAGGAAACACATGTTACATTTTCATTGTATAAACTCACACAACAAAAAGAAACTGCAAAATCACCTGCAGAAGTTTTATGTAGAGTTGTGTATCTAAACAAAACGTTACATATTCATATATCCGATCTCTTTACTCTCTTAACTTTCGAAAAAATAAACTAATAAGACAATTATTTACCAAAACAGAGGTGCCGACTTTACGTGCACCACTAAACTTAACTAAAAAATGAAAATAACTATTGGTGTATTTTGATTGATTGGCTCATTCGTTGTGCACATTAATATTGATTAAAGTTTTTAATCTATAATAAACAGTTTTATAACAAAAAAGTTCAATTAACATTGCGAATTATGTCATCGACAGTATCAAAATTCATTCTTTAACTAAGTTTAGTTTAGTTGTGCGCGTAGAATTGGTACCACTATAGGGGAATACAATTTTAAAGCTTTAATCTTGTTCCGAAACAGTTTGCTGACCAACATTACTGAAATGTTAACATCTAAACATTATTATAACATAATATACTTTCTAAAATGAAACATAATATCGGTAGAACCGGCTGTACGTGACCTGACGCCACCTTCAAAATTACAACGCAAGCAATAATTCAATCAAGCCGAGCTTAACCGACTCTCTCCATGTTTACTAACGGCACACCTACCCTTATCATATTCATTACAAACAAATCCTGCTAAGATACCTATGTGATATATCAATATTATAATTAAAACAACTCCATATTTTATTTTCTAACACTTGGGCGACTCATCCGTTCAAACCAAACCACTTTTCGTTTCGGAGACTTTGCAGTCACCATGGTCACCCGTGACTGGTCGGGCCAAAATTTAAAACAAACATACGCGTCTAAAACCGTAAAAAGTGGTTTTGTTTGAACTCCATATTTAATTTAAAAGCTAAAGGACACGCTTGAAAATCGTAGATATTTTTTGTAATGATTTCATTTTCATCGCTCCTTAATATGTGTGCAACATTTCAAATGAATCCGACTATTATAAGTGGGTGAAACTCACTTTAAAAGATTCTGTTACACACATAAATTGTCCGTGTGGTGACGGTTTAAGAATACCAGTTTCGTTCCCAGGGTGCTGTAAAAGCAAGCTAAGCAATATTTTTCACAGGTAACATCCTCTGTGAGAGACGGAAACCTCGAAAATAAATCCTTTGCCAATAGGCCTGGTGAGCTTGGCACAGTAGGCAATAATCCTTCCCAAAGTGGAAGAGATCCGTGCATGACAGTGGATGTTAACGGGAAGAAGGAAATAAGAAGGGAGAGAGAAAGTGAAAGATTAATATATACATACCCGGATAGATACGTTTGAAGTTAATAAAAGCGTGTTAATAATATAAAAAGCAAGAGCAAAACGACAGAAAAGTAGATAAAAAACATTTACAAACAAATCAATAGTCTTATAGCACTAATTGAATTGAGTACTTGTGTGCAACAGTAACAACGATGAAATGTTTTGCGTTTTTACTGATAACGGTTCATTATATTCAGCAAATTATATGCAGAGATGAAGACAAAATTATGAAAGGTACTCCTAATATAGTTATCTACCTATACTAATAATATAAACCTGAAGATTTTTTTTGTTTGAACCAATCTCTAATCTCTCGCTAATCTCAGGAACTATTGGTGCGTATTAAAAAATTGTTTTTGTTGAATAGTATAGCCTATATAACATCACGCTGCGACCAAAAGGAGTGTAGCATTAGTGAAATATGTTGCAAAGACGGGGAAAATTATCAAAATTCCACACTGGCAACAGCTAGTTAATTTATAGAAGCTCATAACAAAATAGAATTCATTAATGTATCAAAAAATTTCTTGAGATTTTTCTCTTGATGTAGTTAAAACAAATGTTATATAGAGTTTCCATTGAACAAGATTTACGATTTTAACAGTATATTATAAAGACACTGTTCTTTCCCCCATTCAATTTTATCTCGTGTAAGCACGCTGTCTTAAGTTTTAGAAATAGTAATGTAAGTCTTGTGAATGTAGTAGCTCCCGTGGGGCCTGTAATGGACTTGTGGAAACGACTACAAAAGGAAAAGTCTAGCCCGCAACTAAATTTAGTGCGCACAGATACCTAATAATGTGCCGATGTGAGAAATTGCACATTCTCAAGCGTATAATGTGTTTTGAACATACTTAAAAATGTCTTCCTAAGCTTTTAATTTTTTAAATATCTTTATCGAATACTACATAAATTTTATGGTTCGATTCCCGCTCGGGGCAATCATTTGTGTGATTTTTCTAATTGTCATACAAATGTTTGTACTGCGTCTGGGTGTTTCTATGTATTATAAGTATGTATTTACAAAAAAAAAGTAGTATATGTATTCTATCCGTATTCTGGTACCCATAACACAAGCATATAAGCTTAGCTTGGGACCAGAGGACGTTGTGTGAAATGTCCATGAAATTTATTATATATTATAATTATTATATTGTTTTCTTTCAAGTCACGCTATTTTTCAGATATTAACGTCGTCGTAAGTTTTATTGCTTATTTGGTACTCCTTCGAAACAAATTCCTAACTGACCGACTACTCTACCGAGTCTAATGAAGTTTTGGGTGCATGTCGGGTAGGTCTGCGAATTGGTCAAGAATTTATCTATTTTTTTTTACTAAGACATACAGTTGGCTTAGTAAATTAAACTGCGGGGCACTGATAATAAAGTTACTAATATTTCTAAAATATAATTACAGCTTGCTACTGGCCAAATGAGATATATGAGTCATGCTTCGGTGGATGTGCAGAAGTATCGTGTGACAATCCACGCAACCACCTGCGACCATGCTACCCGTACTGTGAGCCAGGCTGCGTGTGTGATGAACCTTATGTACGGGATGACCGCACTCATCAGTGTGTCCTACCACAAGACTGTTCACCGTCAGTACATCCTCATTACTACTCTTTTCGAATTGCTTCTTCTCTATCTCCATTTATAATGAATTTCTATAAATTCAAATTAATAGAAAAGCTTGCGTACCGCAGATGTATTTTTATTATTTTATTGTACAGAACAAGGTGATCTGACGATATAGTGAAATGTGCCCGGAGACACTGGATGCAGATAGCCCAGCACTGGGTTTGGGGCGTTTTATGGGGAAGGCTTATGTCTATCAGTGGACGGAGAAATGTTAATGGATGGATAAATTGTACAGAAAATTGTCTCAAGTAAAATATAAGCTATGGACTATGTTAAATGATTAAAGAATTACTACTATTAGATGTGATAAAAGTATGTAGGTATTAGTGTCGGTTCATCCAGAAGTAATAAGTATTATATTTTCATATTGCAGAACCCAAATGGGTATACCAGTACCAGTGAAAAGAACGGAAAAACAACCTATGTCGGCTTCAATGGGAAAATTCACTAGCAGATTATCAAGAGCTCACACGAGACGTGATGATATACCGCCGGACTTTCCAGACAATGATATGACTCCCAATAACATGAATACTGCCAATACGAATGTAAATCAAAAGGAGGATTACAAACGGGGTACAGAACTGGCTAGAATGGGGAATTATTTTAACATCGTTATTGCACCACCGCCTATAAAAGCTCTACAGCCGAGGAAACTTCTGAAAAATGAACCGTATAGGGCAACTGCGGACAAAAGAATGCCTTAACTGTTTAAATAAAATGTTTTTCTATAACCTTGACTTATATTTTTTTAATTACACGCACGCATCTTCGAAATAATGTTGATTTACTTAAGTACGGTTATGCAATGCGTTTAAACTATCTTGAACTACCTGAAATAGAGAATACAAACCAAAAATAAGCAGAAATACGGTAGACCGGATTAAACATAAATCTCACTTATCTCTGTTTAAGAGAACGATCGTGACCAATACTGGTACAGTAATGGACGCTCGTTATTTTTATCGCAGATTTTAATATTAAATACATTACAGCTTAGTTGGCTGTTGTAATATAAGATTCATATTTTAAAATTAATTATGTAGAATATAATATAATAAGTAGGATGTTTATATACTTATATATACTTTCTACAAATACAGAACAAACACACAAACAAAAAGAAGTGTCTCAGTGCGTGCCGCTGTTTACAATAACATTTTTGTTAGAATCGATAAAGGCATAAAACCAATACATCCGTTTAATTCTATTTCTTTTTGTGAAACAATGTTTTTTATCCAGTTATTAGTACTGATTACACAGCAACGTGAAACGGAACGTTAAACTTAACATCCATTTTGAATAGTACAATATGTACTGCTAATAGTTTATCTTAAGCTGAGCAAAATGCGTTATTTGTTGACAGTCGCGTTATTACTGTGTAAGTGTTTTGTTTATTTTCAATAATAATACTTTAAAATCTATACGAACATTATAAAGCTGAAGAGTTTGTTTGTTTGAACACGTTAATCTCAGGAACTATGGTTCGAATTGAAAAATTCTTTCAGTATTGGATAGTACTTTCATCGAGAAAGGCTATGTGCTACATAACATCACGCTGTGATCAGTAGGAGCGAAGCTTTAGTAAAAAGTGATAGATAGATTGATAAGATAAAAGCCTAATACTCGTATATTGTAGATAATATTGTTGCACTGGCAACGAGGTCTCGTGCCTACGATTATGATGAACACGATGGAAATAAAAGACATATATTACTAGACAATAGAAGAAATTGGAGGAAGAAAGCCTTGCTGAAGCCGATAGATGATCGCAAAGATTATGATAGATGGAGGACTGACTATGATAACCAAAGATACATTGATGATCAAGAGCTGAAAGTACTCAACGGACTTGATAGACAAAGAGAGAGAGATATTGAAATGTCAATGCCGTATAGAGAAGGAATAAACCAACACTATGATAATGATAATCTAATGCAGCAAAATATGAAAAGTGCTGAAAGGCAGGGACACTCACCCTACATGTAAGTTATTTATACAATTTAGTCAACATTGCTCTCTTTACTCCATATTTAAGCTTATACTTAAATATTAATTTTCAGAGGAAAAGAATCTGAGAAGAAAATGTTGATGAACTGCAATAGACCACATGAGAGGTAATTACTTAAACTATGTTCATGTTATCAGATTATTTCAAAGTTTTCTTTAGTTTACATTCGCTCAAATTTTTGCACATAACATTAAATTATCTCAGCAGTGGTATTCAGTAAGAAAAAGTGAAGTGAATCTTGGTGAATCTTGATCACGTGACAGCGATCCTCTATTTTTATTGGAGGAGCGCTGTCATGTGATCAAGATTCACCGAAAATTCACTTCACTTTTTCTTACTGAGTACCACTGCAGGAATGCAACTTAAGAAAAGAACATTGTAATTATTAAAATATGTATGTTATGTCTCCTCTCATGTCTGCTAAAGGTTTGAGGCGTGTTTTGCGGGTTGCGCCTCTGTGACATGCGACAATCCACGTGATCGACTACGGCCCTGCTTTCCATTCTGCGAGCCGGGATGTATTTGCATACAGCCGTATATACGTGATGACAGGACCCACAAATGCGTCTTACCTGAAGAATGCACTAAGTAATAAGATAACTAATGTACAAAAATATACAACAAACAATCGCAGGTCCTTTATAAAATTAGGAAAGATTAAAATTCCAAATTAACCTTCAAATTTAAATCTAATTCTGCACAGTAGAATAACTCGACTTGGTGCGCCTGAATATCGTCTTCGAAAACGTTCACGAATGAACAGGTTTGGTACTCCGTTACCTAACAGAACCTATGGTACCAATTATACGCGCACAACTAAACTAAACTTAACTAAAAAATTAATTTTGATAGTGTCGATAACACAATTCGGCAATAGTAACTGAACTTTCTTGTTATAAAAACTGTTTATTATAGACTAAAGACTTTAATTGTTATAAATGTGCACAACAAAATAGACAATTAATCAAAATGCGCCAATCGCTGTTTACATTTTTAAGTTAAGTTCAGTTGTTCATGTAGAATTGGCATCTTTTTTTTATTTAATTATGACATTTATGTAACCATACAGACACATTTATCTAATTTCATTATTTTCAGAGGACTGAGAGGAATTCCAGACCTGGGCGATGATGTATGATTCACTTGACGTAAATGAAAGCAGTAATTTATGTTGTAGGTACTCATATTTCCACAAATGATTGTAAATTGTAAAAATAATTATAGATATAATAAACTGATTACTGGCTATTATTAAAACACCGTGTGTCCGTGTGGTGACGGATTAAGAATACAAATGTCACCATCCCAAGGGTGCTGTAAAAGTCAGCTAAGGGATATTGCACATTGATACCACCCTCTGTGAGAGACGGAAAACTCGAAAATAAACCCTGTGCCAATACGCCTGGTCAGCGCGGCACAGTAGACTATAATCCCATCCAAAGTGGAGGAGGCCCGTGCCCAACAGTGGGACGTAAATGGGCTGGAGAGAGAGGTAATATCTGAACGACCTTTCGCATTACATCGTTTTATAATAAATCCGAGTTTAGTGAAGAAAAATCAAAGTTGAATAATAAATAATAATAAATAAATAAATACTCATGGGCATTGCATACAACGTCCTCTGGTCCCAAGCTAAGCTTATTTGCTTGTGTTATGGGTACCAGAATACGGATAGAATACTACTTTTCTTTTGTAAATACATACTTATAATACATAGTAAACACCCAGACGCAGTACAAACATTTGTATGACAATAAAAAATCCATATAAACATTATATAAACATAATAGTATAAACATTAAAATAAATAGGTATGTTTAAAAGTAGTGAATAAATGACGATCGCAAAGATTTCAGATGACCTGGCTATCATTTTATGTAATATATTAGAGATAAGTGTCTCCTGCTGAAGGCAATAATAGGCGAATAATGATGCCTTCAAACAACGTGCAAAAGAACTTAAATTAGAAAATGTTTCCCCGCACTGTAACCTACTTATCATTTCAATACATTCATTGTTTGAATCAATCCAATAAGTCGACAAAACTCACACCATTGTTTGAGCACTCAAGTGTACCTCTAATTGTTTGTAGTTGTAACCCAGTTTTGATAAAGACAAGTGGAATTAATTATAATGAAGCATTAATAATATGTTATTAAAATATAAAATGAGAGTAATGTAACAAACCGAAGTATTTGTAGAAAAAGAAAAGTGTCGTTAGTTGAAAATGTTGTTTTGATTTTATATTCATAAATGGGTATTGTTTGAACCACTAATGTTTTATGTGCTTTCGTTGTTATGTTTTATGGTGAGGCCGTCAATATGCCGGATGCAAGCAGTTGAAAACTCGCGTTATGGTATGTAAAAGAAAAGGATTCCTTTTATTTCTCTCTTATTGATAATTACTTAATGTAATCAGAAAGAAAAAAAGATGTTAATACCATAAAGCATATATACGGTCGAATTTAGAAACCTCCTTCTTTTTTTTAAAGTCGCTTAAAAATACAAAATCTTTACTAGTAATTAGTATATTTTTATTTTTTATAGATATTTGTTTTATTTATTACAGAGTGTGGTTTGCACGGCAAGTTTGAGTATTGCATCGATGGTATTCCTGGATGTATCATTGGGTGTCATTGTCATCCAGGCTATTACTTTGATACTGAAACCAAGATTTGTGAACCGAAGTAATTATTTTTAAATTCATCCTCTTCTCTTCTCTTCCATCTTAATAATTATTTAGACATCTTAAGTAAAACAAGAAACTATTTGAGATATTAATCTATTAATTTTTGCAATTGACTTGTTATTTATATCTATGTTGCTATGATTTTACAAAAAGTTTTAATATAATGATTCCATTTAATTATGGTAGGTACTCATATTTTGAGAAATTATTTTCGTGAATTTATTTTTGTAGCAATTTTTGTTCTTTTTAGGCACGTCTTAAACTATGACCCGACGTTTCGGAGACTTTGCAGTCACCATTGTCTCGGGTGAGACCGTAATAAGTAGTTTTAATTAAACAAATGAGTCGCGCAAGTGTTAGAAAAAATTAAATTTTAATCCTGTAATAATATTCTATCAATTGTACTTTTCAGTACCAAATTAGCAGATCACTTCCGGCGGCAATATATTGCCGAACCAACGCGAGTCTATGCAATAAATACTCCAACTACAATAGCTCTTCCTACACCAACTGGCAAAAATGGAGTCAACGCGTTTGAAAAAGATACTGATGAACTTGGAGATTGGCTGTATAATCAATTTTTCAAAACTATTGAAGCTCGAGTAATAAACAAGACCAGTGATAAATTACCTACTAGAAGAAAGGGCGAGGATTCAATTCAAACAGGTGGTAGTGGTCTTGAAAGCATTCCTCCCACCCGTAAGTTTAACAGTTTTAAAAATAAAAGAAAATCTCGCATGAAAATGAAAGGTAAGAAAAAGAAACTTAAAGGACATGGCTTAAGAAGAAAATTGCTTCGTATTACTGAAGACGATAGTTTATTCGATTCTGATGACAGTGACTATGAAAGCTCTAGCGATGATGATGATTCTAGCTCTAGCAGTAGCAGCAGTGAAACTTCAAAAGAACATGCGAAAAATAGTACAGATGAAAGAGAACATGGCCACAAGAAAGTCGTAATATTTAACAGAAGACCACGGCCGCCTTTACCATCGTTCATAATTTTACCAGGCATGGATACACCTTACTATCCACCATTAGGTTTACCACCACCACCGGTAATGCCTATGTATCCCATGGCACCTATACCTCCAATGGCTCCGTTCCTACCTTTCTTAGGTTAGAAATTTTCTAATATTCCTTTGTTTTAACATTACATTAGTATTCACTTTAATACTAATACAACCTTTATTTTATACAGATAATAATGCTGTTACTACACCTTGTGCCACTCATAAAACTATAACATCGACTGTCGCTGATACGGAAAGGCCTACAGAATCTACTACAATACCAACGGATGAGAATGATAAAATTAAACATACAAAATTAAAAAGTTCTAGGAAAATGAAACCTGAGGAAATGATAATGATGCGATCTAGGAATGAAGACCCGGAGTAAGTCTATAAGCCATTTCAGCGCACGACAATGTGACAGTAGTTTTCCATTTAGTGACTTTTAAAGATTGTCTACCAAGTTTTGTATCAGTCGTGGTAGTAATAGTGTAATAACTCTATTATGTGAGGTGTCAACCTTTTAGATTATCGATTGATTGATTATTGTTATATTGGGGCATGAAAAATATGTTTTTACACATTAATATAATAGTTCCCAGAAGATATTAAGGTGCAATGCGATACATTACAATGTAGACGTTCTAGACATGGCGCTGGTTGACAGTAATACGGATTAACAACTCGATATTTCTAGGGTTATATTTGGCTTTTTGCTTAAAAATAGAATTCAAGTTTGAGTTGATTTAATTTGTTACTGTAAATTTTACATATTACAACTATATTTTAATATTTCAGTAGCCAACATAGGTCCCAGGACGTGGAACGTTTAAAATTAGTAAGTATTATATTACAATATACCAAATATACACACAAAATTCATGAAAAATAAGAAATTCTACCACAACTATTGATTTTTTAGGTAAAACAGTTGAGATCAAAACTAAGAATGAAACATAGAACGTCACCATCTCCTGAGCCTGTCATTGATGAACTAGATGAAGACCTTATTCTCAATGATGTCTCAACAGGACAAGCTTTGCCTGCAAATATAGATCGCAACAAAAACGAGGATGAAAAAGACGCAAATTTAAAAGACTTTAAATATTTATCCGAACTTATTCATAGAGTAAATTTTAATGATACAAAACCACCTTCAAGCAGGCTAACTGATTTTAATGAAAAGTTAAAAATTTTGGACAAAATGCCAAATATTCGTAGAAACTATAACCCTCAACCAACAAAAGGGTTCTATGGAGAAACTACCACGCCAAGACGATTACAAGAGCAGGACTCTGAAAATAAGTATTTTATGAACCTAGGAAGACAAATAGCATCTTTGGTTCGCACGGGAAATTCCAAGTTTAATGACAGTGATTACATACGCAAAAATCAAAGTTATGAATCAAACTCAATGCTCTCTGTATTAAATGAGAATAGATATCCATCCCGTTCTTATTGGGAAAGATCAGTCAGATCACCACTAATAAAACTTACAAGTTACTTTCCAGGCTTAGATTTTTATAAAGAAAATAACGAAAATTATTTATTTAATCTGGAAAATGCATTTGAGAACTTTGCTAGTACAGTTCACCCGATGAGTTTACATGAACTTGAAAATATTCTAAGTACGTTAAGTAAAAGACAAGCAGATATAACGTTTGTTGATACTAGTCAAGAATTACCTTTACCAAATAAATTTAAAATAAACACATTAGATACAATATTTCCCGAACCATTGAGCCACGCGCAATATACTCTTCAAAGAAGAAACCTACAAAATTTAGACGTTATTGAAGAAGAACCTAGAAGAACCAACGCAATTCATCATTTAGCTTCTACTAACTTTGATATACCTATGGTTGGTGGATGGATATTACAAAGCCAAGAAATTTCACCAATGAGAATCAAAAAACCGAAAATATCAAACAATGTAATACAACCAGTCTCATTGAAAAATGCAACAGCAAATAATATTTATACAAGTTATGAGGCAAAACCTATTAAAGAATTTCTTGCTATAGACAACACTATTAGCGTAAATACAAATATTACGTCCGGTGAAAATCTCTTATCTCATAATGAAATGGTAGACTTGCAGAGTATACCACCAAAGCATTATGTATTAAGGCAACAACATATCAAAAATCCTGAAAGCCGGTATGGATTACATATAAAATACTCATTGTCTGATAAACACCCGGAGAGACGAGAAAAATACGTTCATATGACTGCTAACAAAAAAGACGTAGCCTCAGGAAATCCTGAGCGGTCTCCGAAATTTCGAGAATTGTCTAATAAAATATATTCCCAATCACCAGCAAGACATAATGCGTTACATAAGCAGTCGCCTCCACTAGTTAGCGAATTTCAATCATTAGTTATGCCTACAAAACAAGACGTTTATACAAGCCATTTCGGAAATCCGATACAAATATCTGCGAAATATCCTAACATGCTTACAAAATATGTTGAGTTACCTGGGAAATATGTGGAATTAACCAAAAAAAGTCACGATATCAATAATAAAACTAGAAATTTTTCTGACATGTCGGGCAAATACCCTGGAGCAAAATATTCAGAGTTGCCAGTGAATTTCACCGAGCAATCTAGGAGACACTTTGACCGAGATAGAAACTATTCATTTGATTCTACAATTCATGATAATAAAGTACAAAATATTGCTACAGATATCAGTGGCAAGCGACAATACACATTTGAGGCCTCACATCCTTTGTACATACCAAGTTACAGAAAAACGTTTTCTAAACAACTGAATTCTCCATCGTATTTTCATCATGAATTACATCATTTTGACTATTTTAAATAGCATAGCGTATCTATATTGTAAAATATATCTTATAAGTAAATAAAACGTTTAAATGATTTTGCATTTCATAATCCGTCTAGTGATTACGATACACAAACTCGAGCTGGCTTGCCAAGCGATGCAGTGAAGGGAACCTCGCCGCAACTGAAATCTACCACGAAAAAGATATGGACAGTACTTTAAAATTGTAGCGTGTTCATTGCTGTTACAGTAGGATAATATTTAGATAACTTTATGGCTACAAAGCAATGGACGCACTAGATATCGTTTTATGCGTAATATTTACGTAGAAATAAATGGTAATCCCATTGTATTCTTCACAGACAATTTAATTCCCATTTCATAACGTGGGACGTGTGCACCGGCAGAATCTCTACTGCGGCGCCGAACCTGTTATATACCATCAGTATGGGGATTCAAGCGGACATGATACGATGTCTGTACACATTGTTATTATTATTAACTTTCAGATAAAGTAACATGGCTGATAGATTTAAATTTATTAATTAATGTACGAGCAAGCACGTACATTTGCCCAATCAGCAATAAGTTTTGACCTAATTATTCACAATATGTATAATATGAGTTCGTCATCGGTCACCAAGTAAGCCGGACGTTCTCGCCGTTACCATTATTCTATTCACTCATCAATTACGTAATATCAGTTTTATAATACAGTTATTTTATTATCAAATCAGTGTTTATATCAGCCTATCCTCTGATCAGTCCTTTATAGTACGGGAACTAGCCGTACATATGGTCCTTCGATCTATTAAGGATAGCGAAATTTTAAACGTCCACGTGTCGTGTCGGTCGTGTTGGACTCTAACCTGCAACACGTGGTGGCCCAGGTTCGCTAGCCTTATTGAAACCAGCATAGTGCGCGTGTAATTAACTTTATTTCGCACTAACTGTGACTCTGTTGCTGTGCTATCAAGTGATGCAGTGACATATCAGTCTACAATCAACAGCAGCAAGGTTTCGGGTAATCTGCAGCAGCAAGGCAGACTTTATCAAGTAAGATCTTTCCTTTTGTACTTAAACAGCAGTTACAATGGCTACAGCCAACGATATCCTAGCAAACCAGCAGCTAGTAGCTACGGCTATAGAAAACCTGTACATCAACTTCAAGAAAGATGGTCCAAGCAGGAAAACTACCGAGTACATAAGGAAAAAGTTGGATATACTAGATGGTTATTGGTTCGAGTATGAATCCAATTTTAAGAAAATATCATCCCTGGAGTTAGAGCCAGGAATGCGTGACTATATCAACAAGGATATGGAGAGAGTGAAAGAGAAATATGGTAACATAAGGTCTTACATTCAAGCTTGTGAGATAACCTCAGATGATAGGCCAAAATCTCCGGTTATAAAACCTCCTACGTTTGGTGTACCGAAAGCGAGTAATCAAGAAAGCCCGCATTCGGGTGGCAGCAAGGCCGGGTATACATCAAGTGCTACAGCGAGTAAAACCGAGGAGATGTTAAGAAAACAGACTAGCAATTTCAAAGCCTTCCACCGTACCGTAGTAGGTATTGATTTGGACTCAATGAGGGAGAAGTGGGAGTTTCAAGACCTGCTTCAAACCCTACAGTCCCGCTGGCAGGCTATTGACTCACTGCACTGGGATCTGGACAGTCAGATGGACGGTCCCAACCATGAGTATGAAAGTACATTCACTTCGTATGAAGAGAAGTATCAGGCTGCCAAGAAAGCCATTAACAAGAAAATGTGGTCTACAGCTCACATAGAAAAATCCACGCCGCAGATGGAAATACCATTCTTTAGCGGAAATTATAATACGTGGATTTCTTTCAAGGATTTATTTGATGAAGCTATTCATAACAATAACTCGATGTCTAGCGCGCAGAAAATGCAGTACCTCAAGTCTAAGGTTAAGGGGGAAGCAGAACGCATGATTCAGCATTTACATGTAAGCTCTGATAATTATCTTGTGTGTTGGGATATTTTAAATCAGAGATATAATAACAAGAAATTAATTTTTACCTCACACATGAACATTTTGATGAATTTGCCGACTATGCAACAACAAACAGTCGGTCTTATCAAGCGTATGCATGACACTACACAAGAGTGTCTTAATGCAATCAAGAACTTAGGAGTCGATATCAGTTCGTGGGACCCTATAATTGTGTACCTCTTGACTCAAAAGCTAGATACAATTTCATATACAGAATACGTGGCGACAGTCAAGGAACCACGTCAATTGCCAAATTTAGAAGAATTTCTTCGATTTTTAGAGGCTAAGTTTACAGCCCTAGAATCAGTACGTAAAAAACATGACAACCCTATTCAAAAGGTTCAGATGTCCAACAAAATGCAGACTAATACAAATAATAATAGAACGCTTAATTATAATAAGTCTTCGTTTGTTAGCGGCAAAAAGGTTGCGAAATCAAATGACCTCAATAAATACGACGCTTCGTCATCAAAATATAAATGTACGTTGTGCAACAGTGACGAACATGGAATTTATTTTTGCAAGCAATTTTTAGATATGTCACCACCCCATCGCCTAAGTACAGTTAATAAGTTAAATCTTTGCCATAATTGCTTGCATAATCATCAAGGAAAACCATGTCTATCAGATAAAGTTTGCCGGGAATGCAATATGGTGCATAACAGGCTATTACATGAGGCTTTTACGTCACAATCTACTGCCGGGGATAGCTCAAGCTCGCGTGCTAGTAGGAACGACTCATTCGCAAACACTAACACAGGAAAAACAATCCGAACAAGCTCACACGTGTCTCTTCAAGACGACTGTTTTGAGGTCTTATTACCGACGGCTTTAATTAACGTTCAAGCCGAGGATGGCTCACAACATACATTGCGCGCCCTTTTAGATCAGGGTTCGCAAACTTCTTTAATTACGGAACATGCAGCACAACTCCTAAGAATACCTAGAAAAAGATGCATGGGTGTAATCACAGGTATTGGAGATAAAGGAAATAACATCAAGGGTATTATTTCAATCAGATGTTCATCAGTCGTCAGCGATTTTACGTTCGAAACGGACGTGATAATCATGAAAAAGCTTATCAAGAACTTGCCAAGCCAGAACTTTGCTAAGCCTGACTGGTCATACCTGGACCACATAAATATGGCGGATCCAGAATTTTACAAAAGCCGCCCAGTAGACATTTTATTGGGTGCAGATGTTTATTCAATTATATTGATGGACGGAATATGCAGAGCAAACTCTACTCTACCAACCGCTCAACAAACAAGGCTTGGGTGGATTTTGAGTGGAAATATCAAACATTTCCAATGTAATGTAGTTTTAAACAAGATAGAAGAACTGCAGAAATTTTGGGAAATAGAAGACATATCAGAACAATCAGAGTTATCAGTAGAAGACAAGCATTGTATGGAATTTTATCAGAAAACAACTACCAGGCGGGATGATGGCCATTATGAAGTCCGGATTCCCATGAAAACAGATTATCAGAAAAATTTAGGCCATTCAAAATCAAAAGCGGTCGCACAGTTTTATAAATTGGAACAAAAATTTATAAAAAATGCAACAGTTGCAAATGATTATACACAATTTATCAAAGAGTATTTATCGCTTGGACATATGACACCGGCCGACGATTACAATAACAAGCTCAAGTGTTATTTACCTCATCACGGCGTTATACGCGAGGACTCAACTACGACCAAATTGCGTGTTGTTTTCAACGCATCAGAAAAAACATCTTCTGGGTTAAGTTTGAATGACGTAATGTTACGCGGACCGAACCTACAGGAAGATTTACAGAATATTATCCTTAAATGGAGACAGTATAAATATGCATTAACTGCTGATATAGAGAAAATGTTCAGACAGATATGGGTTAACAGTGATGATCAGTACTTGCAGATGATAATATGGAGAGATAATTCAAAGAAAAAACTAAAAGACTACCGGCTCGCAACTGTGACGTATGGAACTAAAGCAGCTCCATTTCTCGCTATGATGACGCTTAAGCAATTAGCACATGATGAGAAATCAAACTTCTCCGGTAGCTCAGCTCCCAGGGTCCTGGAAGAATCATTTTATATGGATGATTTAGTCCATGGGGCGCACACAGTACAGTCAGCAAAACAATTACAGACGGACATGATCAAGCTTCTAAAAGCGGGGGGTTTCAACCTTCGAAAATGGAAGTCTAACTCTCCCGCGCTATTAGAAAATGTCAACGGGTCTGAGGAACAGCAAGATAAGTTCAATTTCAAGCAAGTGGAGTCGACCAAAACCTTGGGCCTCAGATGGGACCCACAGGAAGACAATTTTACTTTTCAAGCAAATATGCCCATTACAGTAAAACCTACAAAAAGAATTATTCTATCAGAAATATCTAAGATCTTTGATCCGCTTGGTTGGCTCTCCCCACTCACCATCAAACTTAAAATATTATTTCAAGAAATCTGGAGATCTCAAGTACTGTGGGATGATCCTATACCACGAGAAATACACGACGAGTGGAATAAAATACAGCAAGAGATTGAGATAATTAATCAATTACGAGTACCACGGTGGTTACAAACTCAAGAGCAAGATAAAATTGAATTCCATGGATTTTGTGACGCAAGTACTAAAGCAATGAGTTGCGTTGTGTATTGCAAGATATACAGAAACAACAGCCCTTTAATCAGATTAATAGCGGGTAAAACTAAAGTAGTACCGCTAAATAAAAAATACTCACTGCCTCGTTTAGAACTATGTGGGGCAGTTTTACTAAGTAAATTAATGACAAAAATCAAGGCCAGTTTAGCAAGTTATCAAGTCATCACCTACGGATGGATAGATTCTATGGTAGTACTCGGTTGGATAAACGGTGACGTAGAGAGATGGCAGCCATTCATAGCAAATCGAGTGAAACAAGTCACATCGTCGATGCCGTCGAACTGCTGGCGCTACGTAGCATCGAAAGAAAACCCAGCGGATTGCGCTAGTCGGGGTATCACAGCTTCTCAGTTACGAGATCATCCTCTCTGGTGGGAAGGCCCGTCCTGGCTACAATCCTACACGTCCCAAAATGAAAAACCACAAACATATACAACTAATCAAGAAATGAAAAAATATAAACAAGTTAATGTTATAATATCCAGCGAGTATGATGTAGTAAAAAATCTGTTGGATAAACAAAACTCGCTCCGCAAAGCCGTTAGAATACTGGCATGGGTATTACGGTTCAGCAGAAAGGGTAAAAAACAAGATTACTTAAGCATACAAGAGCTAAAAAAGTCTACAGCTTTAATAATTAAAAATATTCAGAGTGAAAAATTCGTTGAAGAAATTAACCAATTAAAGGAACGCAAAAGCATAAGCAGTAAAAGCAAGATTTACAATTTAAGTCCAGTCTTAGACAATAACCAAATATTGCGGGTCGGAGGCAGGCTCAGACACGCACAGATAGATCCTGAAATGAAGCATCCGATCATTATACCTAGTGACACAAGATTAGCAGAACTCATAATTGATGAGGCTCACGAGCTTACATATCATGGAGGAGCGCGGTTAACTACTGCATATATTCGTCGCAAATATTGGCTTATCGGCGGAAACAATGCCACGAAAAAACGACTGCGGTTGTGTGTCAAATGCAGGAAACATAATTCCGGTACATTACATCAGGTAATGGGCGACTTGCCGTCAGCGAGAACAAATCCATCTCGACCGTTTTATCATTGTGGCATAGACTATACCGGTCACGTGACCATCAAAGCTAACAAGGGCCGTGGTATCAAGACCACAAAAGGTTACGTGGCAGTGTTCGTTTGTATGGCGACCAAGGCCGTACATCTTGAACTTGTGTCAGATTTGACAACATCAGCTTTTTTAGCAGCATTACGCAGAATGGCAGCCAGAAGGGGGCTACCAGGTCATATGTACAGCGATCAAGGAAAAAATTTTATAGGAGCGGACAAAGTACTAAAACAAGAATTATCAGTAATCAAACATACATTTAATCAAGATTTTATGGCAGAAATAGCAAATATGAACATAGAGTGGCATTTTAACGCACCCTCTTGGCCTTCAGCAGGGGGCCTGTGGGAGGCGGCTGTAAAAAGCCTTAAATATCACTTAAAACGAGTGATAGGCGAACAAAATCTTACGTTCGAAGAGTTCACTACGCTGCTCGCCAGTTTAGAGGGATGTTTAAATTCGCGGCCACTTTGTCCTCTTACAGAGGACCCCGATGATTTAAATTTTTTAACCCCGTCTCACTTTTTATCTAGTGGTCCGGTGTTAACCCTTTACAATACAGAAAATGACCTTAGAACGAGGTGGCATCTTACTCAAAAGATATTTAACGACATATGGCGAAGGTGGCGTGAAGAGTACTTAACTCAACTTACAGTAAAAAGTAAGTGGCAAAAGCCTCAAACAAATATCAAGTTGAATGATGTCGTCATTATAAAGGACGATAACCTCCCGCCGGGGAGATGGGCCCTAGGTCGCGTAATCAAGTTACATCCAGGCACCGACGGCTTTGTTAGAGTCGTGACATTGAAAACCAAGAATGGTCAAATGCAACGGCCCGTTGTTAAGTTATCGATCCTACCTGTACATCAAGATAACAGGCAAGACGAAACCCAAGACGTACGTCAGACTTCAGAAAAGCCAATTTTACAAAAAGGCACGAGAATTAAGAAAAATTTTAGTTTCTTAAATATGGGCATGTTATTGTTTACATTATTCTGTATAGCCGTACAATCAGTTCACGGCTCTTACGTCATTACTCCATTGCAGGGAAACAATAGCATTTATTTCGATCGCGTAAAAGATATGCAATTGATAAGAGACAATTGGAAGCTCGTTGTGTACTATGACACTCAACCTTATCAAGAAGGAAATAAAGCTGTCATAAAACATATCAAGTACTTAGATCAGTTATGCAGTAAAGTCGAAATGCAATCACACTGCGAAGGTGTCATGTGGCAGATACGTCACGAGGTGAATGAATTACAATATTATAACGATATACTTATGAATCATAATATCAAGAATCATAATAATATACGTCACAGGCGCGGACTTATCAACGGTGTCGGATATCTAGCTAATAGTTTATTCGGCGTTCTTGATGAAAACTTTGCCGACAAATATCAGCAAGACATAAGTCTTATCCGGGAAAATCAGAAACATTTGGCAACTCTCTGGAAAAATCAAACATCTGTCGTTGAAGCGGAGTTTAACTTGTTAAAACGAACAGAGTTACTTTTTAACAAACATCATAAACTTATTACGCAAAAAATGAACACCTTATCAAACACAGTCAATCAAGTGAAGACTGAAATACAAAACGTATCAATTATTAGCGATTTTTTATCTACAGCCATGATCACAAACAATCTTATACATAACCTGAAAAATATTCAGCAAACTCTGCTAGACGCTGTGACCAACATTTACAATGGCAAATTTGACTTTCACCTTCTCACGCCTGACCAATTGAGGCGCGAGCTGGAGATCATATCTGGAGAGCTTCCTAAGGACCTGTCGTTACCCATCAAAAGATCCGACAGTTTATCAGACATCTACAATCTGCTTCAAGTCCGAGCAAGAGTGACTAGCAGATTCATAATATTCGAAATCAAGGTTCCACTCATAAGCGAAGAGGTTTATGAAATCCTCAAATTAGTCCCAGTTCCCCAACGGACACGCAAAGGATATGAGATAGCAGTAGTACCTGTATCAAAATATGTTGCTGTCAGTCTAAAACATGAAATATTTATAAAATTAAACGAGGACGACTTAAAATCTTGTCTTCAAAGAACTACAGAATTAAGCTTATGTCATCTGAGGCATACTATTTATCTAATTAAGGATGATCAAAGTTTCTGCGAAACATTGCTTTCTCCGAAAGGGTGCAGAACATCTATGACTTTATGTAACAATAGATGGATGGAATTATCTAAATTCAACACATACTTCTATTTTTGCTGCGAACAATGTCAAGTAAAGCTCGTATGCAATGATCAAATTATACCCGTGAAAATGTCTAATTCCGGGTTCTTTCATGTCGATCAAGGATGTACAATTAAAACGGCAGATTCCTTTATTTACTCGCATAGACAGGAGGTCAGCCAGATAAACGTAAGTTCAAGTATTACGTTACCAGAAATCTCGCAGATTAATCACATCATCAATATATCGTTACCTAAAATATCGTTACAAAATACAGATAATTCTGATTTATTTAATCAGACAACTCAGCTCCAAGAAATAAAACGAAACCTAGAAATCATGAAGAAGAATGAACCACTTCTAGAAGGCAATATTTCTAACCACGACGTCCATCACTATGCGATGATATATATTTTATTCGTATTAGTGGGACTCGGGGCAGCAGCCTGGGTGTGGAAGATCATCAGCAGGAGGAGGGCAGTCTGGATGACAGGCACGCCCGCCGCGTCACCCCCGTCGTCAGCCCCTCAAGTCCCAGAGGCAGCAGCGCCCTTACAGGCGCCAATTTCAGCGGCCGTATCCGCGAGTGTTCAGTGCAGTGAGCTACACGAGTTAGCTAATAAAAGTGCGCGTGTGTCAGTGCGAAATAAAAGCTCAATTTCTAAAGTGCAAAGTGCGCGTGTACAAGTGAAAGAGACGGGGTCGTCCCCCATTGTGTTTAGATCGGGATTCAAATCCCCGGGTGACCCTTTATACTCCGTTATAGTATAAACTTAGACCTAAGAATATGTCTATCACCTTGTAATCATTATCAGTACTAATCAGTTCGTTCAGTAATTTTAAGTCCAATGTTTATCACCTTGTATCATGAGAGTCATCTCATCACCACCACTAACCCCAACTTTCTCGCCCGGGAATATGTACGAGCAAGCACGTACATTTGCCGAATCAGCAATAAGTTTTGACCTAATTATTCACAATATGTATAATATGAGTTCGTCATCGGTCACCAAGTAAGCCGGACGTTCTCGCCGTTACCATTATTCTATTCACTCATCAATTACGTAATATCAGTTTTATAATACAGTTATTTTATTATCAAATCAGTGTTTATATCAGCCTATCCTCTGATCAGTCCTTTATAGTACGGGAACTAGCCGTACAATTAAATTAATTTTATAAAGATATACATAGTATAGATAATAAAAAATATGCTTTGCTTTACAGTTTTAAAGCATTTACAATTATGATAAAGTTGTGCTAAGTAATTTAATTTAGGAACCATTATGCAAACATTGAGACCTAAGATTTCGATTAAATATTATAAATCGTTTTTATTTATTTTTCTATATTATTTAAAAATATCAGAAAAAAGGTCAGTAAAGAATTCAGAGTAATTTTAAAATTTATCTACCATTAGTTTGTTGATATAGGTACCTACCTACAAATTTTCTTAGGTATGTTATTTTTGATTTCATTAATATTGTATTAATCACTAATACAATTTCTGACGTTGGTACCTACGTTATATTTTACAAATACCTATTTGTTTTATCAGCGCTGTCACTCTACATTCTGTATTCTGATAGTAACGCGCCTGGCAATTTCTGTCTACTTTTATTTGATTCCGTCAAATAGTAGATGGGTTGGCGTATTACATCACGCGATTCTATCAGATCCCTCTCCCGATTCGGGGTTAGAAAATTAAATAAATTGTCAATAATAAAATATAATATTAAATATATGTATATCAATTTTAAACAAAGAAATTAAATGTTACTCAGCTATTTTACAATATCACTAGCTGTACGGCAATCGTTGCTTTGCTATATTAAAAAAAAAGTTTGAAAAATAGATGTTGGCCGATTCTCAGACCTACTGAACACGCATGTAAAACATAAAATCGGTCAAGCCGTTTCGGAGGAGTACGGTAACTAACACTGTGACACGTGAATTTTTTAAATAAGAATTTAAGATATTTTAAAAATAAATAATAAATAAAAAAATATTTAGACGGGCCTCGTGGTGTAGTGGTTCACATAACGGACTGCCGATCACGAGGTCTCGGGTTCGATTCCCGGTCAGGACAATCATTTGTGTGATGTTTTTAATTGTCATACAAATGTTTGTACTGCGTCTGGGTGTTTACTATGTATAAGCTAAGCTTATACGCTTGTGTTATGGGTACCAGAATACGGATAGAATACATATACTACTTTTCTTTTGTAAATACATACTTATAATATATGGAAACACCCAGGAGCAGTACAAACATTTGTACGACATTTATGGATATCACACAAATGATTGTCCCAAGCGGGAATTGAACCCGCGACCTCGTGAATGGCAGTCCATTACATAAACCACTCCGCCACGAAGCCCGTCAAAAATTAGAATGAACTTTAGCAGAAAATAAACATTTTTGTATTGGACTAAGTAAATAGTAGTTGCTTTGATTATAAATGTGATTGTTTTTCAGTTGAAAGTAGTTTTATTTAAACAAATGAGTTTCGCCAGTGTTATTAAGGATATTATTTATAACAAAATACATTATAACTACATATTCCTTATGTAGTTATCACGGGTTTTGTCATAAAAGTCCCGTTCAATTTCAAGAATAAAACGCTATTGAAAGAGTTGCCAAACGACAAACAACGTGAAAGACGTGTCTAAAAATGTAGTCCGAACGACAATCTGTCTTGAATAAGCGGAAGACATCAACTGAATACTAAGTATAGTTTGCCTACCACCTCTTTTTTTCTTTATATTGTACCAAATATTTCCTTATCTAACCGTAACAAACCAACTTTGGTTAGGTTAGCCTGAGGTCAAATACACAGAACAGGAATAACCTATTTTAGTATTAAAATTTTCATGAGTTTGAGTCATCTTAAAAATATATATAATTATGTTACCAGTGCGCGTCGCAAGGTCACGGACACCGCTGCGCGCTCGTCCTGATCATGAGCATTGGATAGGCTCGAAACCTGGGTCGACATCATCGATCCTTTAAAAGTGAGCGGTAACATATATATATTTTTAAGAGGAATAACTTATCATTCAGTCTTGTGTGTTATGGTGTTTACGCAATGGTTGCGCAGTATAAGCTTTATATGTCGAATGAAACTATTTAATGAACTTACTAAAAATTCTCTGGACCCAAACTTAGCGTTATGGTATCTAACAGATTAAAAATAAAATACGGAGTACCTCAAAACCAAGTAACTGGTTTAGTTATGGTATAATCTTAGTGCACATAACAATGATAAATAAACAACAACAAAAACTTGAAGTTGTAGTTGAGTAAGACCAGGGGCAACATCTTAAAATCTCGAGTCTCGATGTTCGATCAAACGTAACAGTACATTGATCTTCTATTACAATTTCTAGACACATTTATTATTATTTATTATTTCAAACTCGCAATTATTTATTATACATCGGTCGAATATAATACTGTTTCCTTAAAAAGAAACCCAATCAGCGTGCCCTTTCTCTTGTGGTAGCTAGGCATTATTACATTAGCAATAATATTAATTTATTTCTTTCATATCCCAAAATCCGATCCCTACAAAGGTTTACCTCATCTAAAATTCTACATAAACAGGTTTGGTATATAAGAAAAGAGAAAATAGATTCTAATTAGTTGGCTTCCGATGGGATGAGTAGGGACAGCAGGGAACACATTAAACTCTGATGGGCAAAACATTGCGCCCGTAGTGTAATCCCACTTTAACCGAAATAGGTCACGCGCCACAAGGACAAACCTTTTTTATTTTATTACAAATATCCTTTCCCGCAATGTATCTGAATTCACATTGATTCTAAGTTTTAAGTTACTTGTATATACACATTATACTGCAGAAAACGACTATTCACTAATACCTACTAATCAATTACAGGCGATCAAAACTTTTATTAGAAGGTTTGGAAAAATTAAAATCAAACACTGAATAAAGATCAGAACAGAACTAATTCAAGTAATGTGTCATTGTCATTTTGTATTTTTTTCCTATAAGAAATGCATGGTTTTCACACACAAAACTATTTTTCTATGATGGTTTAAAAAGTGGGTTAAATTTATGTGCCACCACGTAGCGAAGCGCGCGTATAATTCCAATTTTCATATTTCCCACGTCGATATCTACTAAATCCTGATCCTCCAACCGATATTTTTATGAAACCGATTTCTAAAAATGATTTACAATCTTCGAAACAGAAAATCCGAATAGAATATTTTCTTGTATCTCTTTTTATGACACAAGTAGTTACCTCCGGCAATATTTCGAAGACAAAATATTTTAACTTATATATAACTATACGCTATTATACGGATGATACCGCGAGATGTTAGCTTGGCAGGAGTTATTACTGTCTATTACAAATACTCAAGACAAAATCGTCTCATTTTTTAACATAATCATCTAATAATCATTTGTGTAAGGGTTCATTTGAGGTTTTCCTCGTAGGGGAAACCATAATTTGTGAATCACAACACTTCCCGCAACGATCTCTAGTGAAATAAAAGGTTATTTGGCCAACCCCTAACTTCAGCATGTAACAATAATGCCTTAAACATTTGCGAACGGAAAAAAAGGTAAGCTAAGGTAAAATACGTCGTTGAGCTTTTGCTTACTCAGCACACGCAAAAGTGACGGTAAGTGGGCTCCAGTCGTAGGTTTCGTCAGGTATTTCCCAAAGGGACGTTTATGACGTTCTGCTCACTCCCCAATCTTTGCCTACAAACATCATTGCTAACGAAATGTCTAGCAAATTATATACAACAATAACAAATGGTGAGCAAACCTTCGGAGGTAAAAGTTGTAACGAAAATGGCGCAAAGTTAGGACAATGTGCATATTCGCAGAGCTACCTTCACAGAAGTATGTAGGTACGTAATTCTAAAGCCGTGTTTATTCTGTAAAGGTAAACCAAAAATCGTTGAGTTGAAACTTTAATGTAAGTGCCATTATGACGATAAGATGTATTTCTTTGAGATATAAAAGTAATTCTTAACATACCTATTTTGTAAGGTAATGAGAAGAGTGATTTTTGAAAACAAATTAATAATGGTGCCAATCTCACATGCACAACTAAACTTAACTAAAAATGAAAACAACTATGGCGTATTTTGATTAATTGAATACTTTGTTGTGGTCATTTTATGTTACCTATATATTTACTCTAAGTGGACTTAATGTTCTTGAGGTAATAATAAAGATCTATAATCTTTATTATTACCTCAAGAACATTAAGTCCACTTAGAGTATAGTTTCATATGAATAAGTATGAATAATTTGCATTGGTTCTTTATCAGATTCAATGACTCAAAGAAGCAAATGTAGGTACAAATTGTTTTAATAATCAATTTGTTACAACGTTCTAAAAAATATGTAGGTGAATTTAAAAGTAAGGGTAGATTTAAAAAAATTCGAACCGACTAGAGACAACGCCAACATAAGGCCTATGTCACAATGACGATTAAATTATTTTAAAAATGTTTGTCGTTTTATATAAATATATATATTTATTATTATTATTTATTTTGTTATATTATATTATTTATTCTTTTTTATTAATTAAAATGTAAACCGTTAGTCTATAAGATACAGATTTTCTAATAATAAAGTTCTGTACAATTGCCGAATAGTGTTATTGACACTATCAATTTTCAATTTTTAGTAAGGTTATGTTTAGTTGTGCACGTATAATCGGTACCATTATCTTCTAGTTTAGCCCAAAAGGAGTTATTTTAGTCACAGAGTAAAGTCGCGTCGGTTTAAATCTCTATCTTTCTTTCCATTAAATATATTTAAGCTTATAATTAAGCATTAAATATATTTAAGCTTATAATTAGGGAACTTAACACAAAAAGTTAGATGCCGGTGTGTGTTTGCCGAGAGACATTCAGTCAGCGGTAGACCTCCAACTCTCTCAACCTTAAACTATTTCGCGCTCGGACCAAATCCTCCAACAAATTAGGATTAAATGAGGGTCTCGTGTTTTTAGGGTACAAAACAGTAAATGTAATTTCAATCGAAAATTCAATTCCCTTCGTATTCGTCAGGTGAAATTTTGTCTAATATGAAACAAAGACCCGTTCCCGGACATAACTCTTTTTTTGATCTAACGTATACCCTTTAAAAAGACTATATTATATCATTATTTTTATTTTGTATCCTCATTTGATTATCTTTAGTATAATTCTTTCGTTTCTGATAATATCGAAATTTTACAAGTTTTAGGTCTAAGTCAAAGTAGAATATTTATTTCAAATAAACGAAATTATCAAGCTCTTTAAAACGACAGAAAAGTTGGCGTAAATGAAAAGCTTCAGTTCCACAAAATTAATGTTGATGAATAATTTCCTATACATTTTATCTACGCATGATTTATGCACATAAATAATTCATAAAGTATGGTATAGGATCGTGAAATGATAACCATTTAGAGACTAAGGCACATATGTAACTGGGCAGTAAACGTAATTTATCCCTTTTGAAATGCACTGCATTAAATCATATATACATAAATCGATAGAAACCTCTTTTGCTCAGAAGACCCAAGAGAGATATTTCTATAATCGAGTTCAAAAAGAGCAACTGTTATGGCGAAAATATACGTAATCTAATACAAAAAGAGATTATGAAAACAGAATTTATTGTTAATTAATTCTACGGAAACTTATTATTTCGGAGGATATTTACACGTGAAAGTGTAAAGAGGAAGTTTTTTTTCTTATTAATTTTCATATTAAGTGAAGTACCTACCTACCCTTAAATGACGACCGGCCGTTTGGTTGACAGAACATGTAAAGCCTATTCTATAAAACTGTCAGGAAAAGGCAAACTTAAGGACCATAATCAATCTTATTTAATTATTTTTTTAAATCTGCTCTTATAGATCTTGACTTTAGTGAACTGTAAACTTATGTCAGTGTCATTATATAGCCGGTTTTATATAAGTATATAATAAAATTATCTGATGTAACATGTTTTCCACGTGATACAATTTTGCAGAATGCTAATAACGTTGTTAATAACACAAGGTAATTTTAGCATAAACCTGATGTTGGGCAGAAGCCCCGCTCCGAGAATGTTTTACAGTCCCGGCTGATTTATGTGAAAACTTACCTTAGACGCTTATTTGGTACACGAGTTTGGTATTCAAGAAATGCAAATTACAAAAATTATTTCCATGTTCGCAAACAATGTCATTGAACAATTAAGTTACTATAATGTGTCTATTCGATATTAGCTATATATCTATACCTAATCAACATATATGCTTACGCTACATTAAATTAAATATTTTTCCCATGGGAGTTAAACGAATGTGCACAAAATTTTCTCTACAATTTCCAACACAATTTATTCTAAACAATCATGTCGTCTACTTGCAAAGTATTTTCCGATATCGTATAGGCTAATTCTAGTGCACAAACCGCCAGGGAGTATCAAACTCCATTTCCTTGAACGAATGTTCGAGGATACCCCGAGACGAGATAAAACGACGAATCCGGAAAAACTGCTTATTTTATTACCACACCGAGTTGTAAGGCGGATAGGATAAGCCTGAGGCAGAATGGTCCAACCTCAATTAGGTGATCAACATAATTCTCTGACTGTATATTACAAGCAATAGATTTATAAACTATATTTTGTTCCTTTATTTTTTCTATAAACCTTTTGTACATGTAATAAAGACGGACATAAGTTGTGTCCGTCTTATTTATGTTTGGAATACACAATTAACAACCGTCGAGCATGTATGACCAGATGTATGAGTGTAAATGAAGCCAAGGAAGTACGTTTGGATCGTAGCAGATGGCGTTCTATAGTCTTTGCCTATCCCCATGGGAAAAAGGCGTGATGTTATAATGATGATAAAATATACATACAGAATTTTCCAGGTCAGTCAAGTCAAGGTCAATTACCGGATGATAAAACATATTTGCGTACGGACCTATTTACTTTAAGTGCATTACTGATTTAAATACATATAAAACATCCATCCATCAGCGTCTCTCCGTCCACTGTCGGGCATAGGCCTTCCAACTGGACTGTTTGTCCTACTCTAAAGTACCTAATATAAAATAGGGAATGTTAGTTAATGAAATGCATCTGGCAACATGTTTTCACTAAGCACCTGTTGTTACGTAATATCTGTGTTAGTTAATAAGTCAACTTGCTGCAAGCTACGTTCTCACAACAACAATGCTGTAAAGAAATTATATGTGTCATAGTAAAAAGATATCCTGACTCCTTTGGGGCAAAAAGGTAGTTACGTAAGTTGGGCCTAGCAGGTAATTTCTTTTGGTCACCGAGTCATCTGGAACTTGCCTTATTTTTTTATGCATCGGAATGGTGTTCTGCTTCTGTACAGAATAGTTGTAATCTAAATATATATTCTTGGATAAGATAGTCTAAATACTATACTGTTAATACCTATAGAAAAATAAATCTTGGAATTCTTGAAGAAGCAGCTAATTCATTCAAATTACTTCCTTGCGAGAATATACATCCTCGTATATGCTTACAAAATTATTTTACATTGCTTTCATCTATTCTACTTAATTGATAACTAATTGTTATGAAGAATATTATGATATTTTTTGTAATTAATTTAAGCTTATCGTATCTAGTTTTTAAAACTCTTACAAGAAGCATGATGTCTTGAACTAAGTTTGTTTTACAAACTTGAATATGCAGGCAGCAGATGTTAGCACCATCGCATATAAATTACTGACACGACCTCAAACCAACCTTGTTTTATATCTTAACTAATTTAAGTATCTAAATAAACTTTTGTAAATGAAATACCCACTGCTTTATAAGACAGACTATGTAGTGTTGGTCTTAGATTGATAAATGGGATTAGAATTGGGCAGCTGTGTTATTTTTTTATAGCAGCTTTTTCAAAATCACAACCAAGAAAGTCTTGATCGTATTGATCGCTGACGAGTATTTTCACAGTAAAACTCTATATATTAAAGATTGTTAAGGGCCTACATCAATATTATCGTATATCATCGCCGACACGTACATATTAACACAGCCAGTAGGCACAGAAAATGAAGAATTAGGGATACTTTTCCTATTTACTCAAAATCTACTAAATATATTTTAATTCTGATTTACGTGTTTCTATATATAATAGTTACTTATGTTTTTAAAGTTATTTCATTAGTTAATACGCGATAATAGACCGACAAATGAAAAAAAAAAAAATTAGAGAGGTTGTTTCGCTAAGAGTTTCTATCGAGAAAACTTTTTTCAATCGTGTTTCTGAGTTTATGCGATCCTAGATCATATATTGAAAAAACATATACTTAAAAATTAGAGCTCTAGCCATTCAATCTAAAGAAACAATGAAAACTTCGTACATAGAAAAATGCACGAAGCTATTTTGGTATCGTCTTAACAATATTTTTTTACGTAATAATATTACACAGAATTGTGTTATTTTTGTTACAAAACGGTATCTGAGACGGTTGTATGGGCGCAAAGTTGAACCTTAGTTGAAGGTAATTTACAATTTAAAATGTTCGAGGAAGATATCACGTAGAGCTTAGGGCGACTTTACACTTGATTTATAAGCCCAGCCCAGGTAACTGCTAAAAAATTCAAATTTCCCACCTGCCATAGTTCTCATTTGAAATGCCTGTAGCAACTTTAGGGTAAACTTTTTCAATTGTTATAGTTAGTGAAACCGGAAAATGTATGCCGTGTTCTAAGAAAATCTTTATATTTGTGATTGTCTCTACTTTTATTGTTCTGATTCTTACTAAAAACAAAATAATCACAGAAAAGTAGTGGTTGTAATGAGATCTATTACGAGACATATAATTCTGGAATAGGAACAGAATATCTATAAATATTTCAGACAGCGTCAACAAATATGGAATATGTTATACAGGGACTGTTACAATTTACAGTTGATAACACTGGACATCCTACCACATAAACAGTTCTACATACAGGTTCTACTTCAGACAACATAATAACTCGTTGCTGAATGTGCTAACTATCAAACAAAATCTTATGCCACAGGATAATGGATGGCAATTTAAGGGCCTACATCAATATTATCGTATATCATCGCCGACACGTACATATTAACACAGCCAGTAGGCACAGAAAATGAAGAATTAGGGATACTTTTCCCATTTACTCAAAATCTACTAAATATATTTTAATTCTGATTTACGTGTTTCTATATATAATAGTTACTTATGTTTTTAAAGTTATTTCATTAGTTAATACGCAATAATAGACCGACAAATGAAAAAAATAAAAAATTTGAGAGGTTGTTTCGCCAAGATTTTCTATCGAGAAAACTTTTTTCAATCGCGTTTCTGAGTTGATGCGATCCTAGATCATATATTGAAAAAACATATACTTAAAAATTAGAGCTCTAGCCATTCAATCTAAAGAAACAATGAAAACTTCGTACATAGAAAAATGCACGAAGCTATTTTGGTATCGTCTTAATGAGTTATACATCTTTTTTATATAATAATATATTTAAATAATTAAAAACTCTAAAACAAAGCTTTTTCGTCTTGGTTCATTTTATATAACACCGCCATCTGTCGCACTGCATAAGTACGACGTTCTAAAAAGAGTGCTCAAAGCAAACGGTTTCAAATGCAATAAACTTAGCAGCTCTGCAATGCTCTACACTATGAGTAGTGCCGCGTCTATGCGATAGAAGTCTCTTTCATGAAAGAAGACTTTACCATACCACGCTTGATAAACTATAGCTGCAGCTCATCGCTTGGTAGTTATACCAATGGCTGAAATTAGGTTGATGATTAGGTACCTTCAATATTTAATGAATAACAGCAACAATAACAGGACAGTATCATCAGATCAATTCGAAGGCAGAAGCTATATCCTGGGTCAGAAAAGCCCGTAGTAGTATCTAAATCACGTTGAGTTTCATTTTTAGTATTTATTTATTTATTTAGTATTTATTTATTAAGAATCCCGGTACCAAATTAGACGAGAAAAATTAACGTAACGCATTCACATGAATCTGTTTTATATATCAGTTATGTCGTCACGATAAAATTTATGAGCCGACTGCGTAAATAGCCCATTTTGGTAACGATCCGCAGGTACACACTGATAATATAAATATCGTATATCGTAAAGATAAACGTGCTATATTTGTCATTTTAGGTACCGTCACTTCCGGAATATTCGTAATCGGTCATCTAGCTCTAATTATATTTTAATAATAATTGCCTTGTGGAGAGGTCAGTAACTCTGACCCAATTAGATAGAAGGCTTTCCTGACCTCAATATTAACCACCCACCACTTAAAGTTCACGTTATTAAAATTAAATAATAGGGATCGTTTGCGAAAAAAATTATACGCAAATAAAACTATTTAACAGGTTCTGTAGCGTTTCTCAGATGAAGATTAACCACCAGGTGCTCAAGTCCACTATTTTGGAACAATTGTCATACCGGCACAATACCGGCACGATACCGTTGCAATTGAAGTCAAATATCCGTAGTCTGCTATATGCCGTCATAACGGTCTTTCAATGGTAATAGAATTGTCGATCTCTTTTATCTATGCATTGAATTTTCGGTCTCTTTTATCTATGGATTGTGTTAGAATGGTATGTATGTGTTGCCGTTTTTAAAAAATGCGTTAGTTGAGTGATTTTCGAAAAACTACTAATAAATTTAAACATTTAATCATGCTAGACTTCGTTTAAATATATTTGTACATACTATTTATTAGTATAAAAAGCAATGTGAAGTTTAGGAGATTAGTAAATTGCAATAAATTACAAAGAACAATTTCTAATATTTCTATCTATCTATTTTTTATTTATGGCAATCTGTCGACACAGGACAATTTAAAAATATTACTGTCAAATTCAAAATAGCAGACTACCGAAACATTTCAGTCATTGAATTGCAATTGTGAAGCAGTTGTGTACGAGACTAGCAATTTATGTCACTTTGACAATTGTAAGACAATGATGAAGTCGTTATGACGACACATTAATAGTAGACTACCAAAAACTTTACTATTGCACCATAATGGTACAATAATGGTACAGTTGTGACACCGTTGAAATACCCGACTCAGGGCCCTGGCGATGAGTAGAAAACGTCGGGATGTAGACTAACCTGTCTTCTTAGGCAATTACTTGTTTGTGTACCCAAAATGCTACTAAAGCGATTAAAATAAAACTTGTTCTGGTTCACTGGGTCTAATTTTTCTAAGCTTCCATCATTCTTATTATATAGAATAATATTGCAATATACATTTTTCACCATAACTAAACAGAACCCATCCGATTTGTCTGCCTGCAAAAATATTATAAATATTTCCCTGAATACCATATATTTAAAAACCAAGACTGCGGAATTCTGTAATAATAGGTAAAGTTACAAGAAAATTTTAGACCCTTTATGCCTCCTACGTATAGTGTTTTCTATATGGTTATTTCCCTAAATAGCTATGTCAAGATTGTTTACTAAAGAGGGCAAGTACAGAAAAATAGGTCATAGAAGAGTAGCGCCTCGCGAAGTCGCGACCGTAGTCCGTAGTGCGCAGTCGGATAAAATATAGCATCGACGCAACGCAGCGTCGTCGTCGCAACGTCAACGGGGCGTCACGCGGCATACACCTCTGCCCGCCCAGGCAATCACGTCGTTCGTCTGCATCCGTCTGGATACACAAAACATAAATAAACACAGATCTATCCGCCGAGCAAATCACTAAGGTAACGCTTAACCACATTCGGTTTTTATTTAACCCTTTGTTTTAGCTGGTTATGTCATTGCAATTGCAATAAGTCTCTTTATTAACATTAGTATTAGTTAATTTTACAGCCTCTTTTGTGTGCAGTGTTTATTAATTTTAAGAAATACTGCTTATAGGTAGATATTATTTTGAAGACCATTCCTAACGCAAGGATCTCATTACGTAACTAGAGTTAGATACTAATATTTAGAAATGATGTGAGAGATTGGAACTAGGACATTCGCAATATTTCAGGACCTGGTTCCTTTGCTAGTTGTTTAAAGTCATTAATTAAATTATTTATTATTTGTATATAAAAACTATTTTAATCCTATCAATTCTTAATACTACTTAACTAATAAATACATAATAGCATTTGGTTATTGTTATAAATTATCTTATCCCTTAGTTGTCTCCAACAGACTGCGTTGATTGAAAAGAAATGATTGGTGGTGGATTGGTTTAGTATAGAGCCATCGCTGTATGACAAACAAATTATACAATACATACCTAAACCGTGTACGGTGTGTGTTTTCTTCATCTCATCTCTAACGTTTTACAATTTGTGCCTGCATTATTAGACGTCTATGTTTAATGTGGGGCAATTCATCATTTACGATAATTGGTCAATTCATTAAACGTGCATAGAACAAAGTTTGTTAAAATAGATAAGTTAGAAGAGCACCATTCAAGTTTCAATATTGGTAAGCAAAACGGATTGGAAATGTTACGATGTTGCTCTGGTTTGCCCACGCTGCAATCCAGCAGAAGATGAGGTAACATTTGGTTCTTAGTTTGCGAAACAACAAACGTCCAACCTTGAACTTTCATATTCAGTTGTTTATTTAACTGCTTACTTTATCGTATAAATTAGAAATGATTGCAAAACGATAGACCGCAAAGACCTATAAACCTATATATTTGTTAAAATTTATGTTTATAACATAGTAAAATGTTTTCGTCTTTAATTTTTTATACTAATAAAATATTTTGCAATGAATTGCATCATCTGCATAATTTTGTAATTAGTGGATGTACTGTGATATAAATTAAAAAGGCAATTTGATTTTCTGAATTAGTAAACGTCATGTATTTTTTTTATTTAGGTGTAGATACACGGTGCACTGCAAAACAGCTTCGTAGACTGGCAATGAGATTATCCTTTTTTGTAAAGAAACTAATGGTATTATGTATATAGAGACGCGCAATGACCTTTGAGAAAAGTAGGGCATGACGCTGTTTGAATCCACTCCGTACTAGAACAAAACCGGCGAAACCCGAGTATAGTCCTTTTATAGAAATTTCGGATGAGCTATTTTTGTAATATCATTTAACTTAGGACAGAATTTATACATATTAGCTAAAATATATAAACTTACTAGCTGTCCCGGCAAACGTTGTTTTGCCATACTAAAAAAAAAAGTTTGAAAAATAGATGTTGGCCGATTCTCAGACCTATTGAATATGTATGCAAAATTTGAGAAGAATCGGTCAAGCCGTTTCGGAGGAGTACGGTAACTAACACTGTGACACGTGAATTTTATATATTAGATAAGATAAGATTATAAATACCTTTGGATTTTTTTGTCACTAACTAACTAGCATTACTTACCTAACTAACAATTGAAGTTCGACAACGCTAACCATAATTTCTGTAGATATTCTAGATTCAACGATACGTGGCAGACAACACCAGGGGCGTAATCAGGATAGGATAGTGACACACACATCAGTCAGTGTGTCATCTACATTTAAGGATTTAGTTCACGATAAGTAGATACGTTACGCGTTCCATACGACACTGAAATTGCAATGTTCTTATTTTGTCTCTACTTTTCATTTTTATCTTTTTATGGAGGGGTGAGATTTTTTTAATAGCTACTGAGCATAAAATATCGCATATTTGACACGATTCACAATGTTAAATATTGGAAGCGCCTATTGAGTAGTATGTCGCTAACTACGATGACTCCTTTCATACAAAACCGGTCCGAGTATACTATGTTACAACAAACGGTGACAATGAGCCAAGCTAGAAGTTTTAACTCAGCGTCATCAGTAGCAAACTGTGGACACCAAGGTGGGCATTAATCTATTCTACAAAAACAAAATATGACGTAACCTACGTACCGACCGACCTACTTACTAACATAACAATAAATGCCAATGGAATGCAGTTAGCATTCAATATTTACTTCGAGCTTTGTGACTAAGCAGGCACAAGTCGTATTATTGTGGACACTATGCACGGTTAACACAAGTTAATAAATTGTTGATATGTCGAATTCAGAGAAATTAGAATAGCACACGCCAAACTTTTACAATATAAAGTTACATCGATATAAACAAAATGTAAAATTACGGTTTTTGCGTGTTTATAAATACGCATATTATGTTTAGAACAATGACCTCTATGGGAGAATCGGGTGGAAAAAATTTGGTCGGAGAGCGTTATCGTCAGTGGCATTTCGCTAATTCGCATAAACACCTACATGGGTGTACAATTTGTGAATTTAAAATAGGCAAATCTCGGCAGCCGGTAATGCAACAATAGACATCACATCCAATAACATTAAGTTATTATTATAACATTAATTACCATATTTATTATGAACAATCTGTAACAACGAAATGACCTCAATGCTATTACCTACCTATATTATCAAATGGTTGCGCAGCGCTAATGAGGGCACGAGCTACGATAGATAATATGACGGAACGATACGTTATGATGATTTAAGGCTTAAATCATCATAAATTTTAAGTCATTGAGTAACGGAAAATATTACACGCCGTGTTCTTTCTGAAAAGATTCAGTTCAGTAGTTTTTAGGGTTCCGTACCCAAAGGGTAAAAACGGGACCCTATTACTGAGACTTCGCTGTCCGTCCGTCCGTCCGTCCGTCCGTCCGTCTGTCACCAGGCTGTATCTCAAGAACGGTGATAGCTAGAGAGTTGAAATTTTCACAGATGATGTATTTCTATTGCCGCTATAACAACAAATACTAAAAATAAAATAAAATAAATATTTAAGGGGGGCTCCCATACAATAAACATGATTTTTAGGGTTCCGTACCCAGTATCTCAAGAACGGTGATAGCTAGACAGTTGAAATTTTCACAGATGATGTATTTCTATTGCCGCTATAACAACAAATACTAAAAATAAAATAAAATAAATATTTAAGGGGGGCTCCCATACAACAAACATGATTTTTTTACCGTTTCTTGCTCGATACTAATAACGTTGCCTTATGTTGCATAGATAATGGTACGGAACCCTTCGTGCGCGAGTCCGACTCGCACTTGACCAATTATTAAAAAAATCCGTGCCCATAACCTTTGTGCCTTCTCTTGCCTTGCTCTGTATCATTAATATAGTTGATATGGAAGTAACTACGCCCTTATTACTACTATGCTTTCTTTAGTTATTTATTTTGATTAGGATGTTATGATGTTTTCAGAATGACGTCTCCAGCAATCACGAAATCACCTGAGAACCAAAAGAACGAAAAGAAATCGCCCGTACATTCAGCAGGGTCACCGGAGCGCACACCATCCACTGATGCTACATCTGCATCCGGAACAACAAATCAACAACCAGAAACATTCAGTTGGCTACGTATCTTTAAGCTAGCTGACCTCATGATGAAACAAGGTTGCTAAATTTGTTTTAGGAAGCCATTACCATGAAGTTTAACACACTAATACTGGTAGCATACAATGATACATAATATAAAACAGTAGAAGTTTAATAATAGGTACATTAGATAGTTAAATAATATGCAGTTAACTAAATGTTTCAAGAAGTCTCTTTCTATTAGACTCGTTGTTCTCTATTGATTGTTGTTATATTCATTGTTCTAGGAGTTAATTGGTTATTGTAGAATGATGTAGTTATTTACTATTTGTCAATGTTTAAAATGTAGCAATATTTCTAGACGTTTAGTATCTGGATGGTCGAGATTTGCTCGGTATTGTTTTAGTAATTTAATAATTTGACGGGCCTCGTGGTGTAGTGGTTTATGTAACGGACTGCCGATCAAGAGGTCGCGGGTTCGATTCCCGCTCGGGACAAACATTTGTGTGATTTTTCTAATTGTCATACGAATGTTTGTACTGCGTCTGGGTGTTTCTATGTAATTATAAGTATGTATTTACAAAAAAAAGTAGTATATGTATTTTATCCGTATTCTGGTACCCATAACACAAGCATATAAGCTTAGCTTGGGACCAGAGGACGTTGTGTGAAATGTCCATGAATATTTATTTATTTATTTTATTTATTTATTAGACACAAATGAACTAGATGACAGTAGTTAGACGATAGTTAGAAACGTTAAACTAAGTTTTTGTTAAGTAGTTACCTATTAAATTAATATTTAAATAAAAACGAATTTTACTTCATTGGTCAATGTTCATTTCAATACCTACCATTGCTACCATGTAGCATTATAACAGCCTTTTGATGGTAGCAAATTTAATGCTCCCATGATCAGTTTTTTTACATGAGCACTGTTTGTCTCAAGGTTTAGCTTTTAATTTAAATCGATACTAAAGTAATTAACGGCATGTGTTAAGTATGACTTTATGACACTTTAAGGATGACGACTTGAGATTAGCATGTACCTACTAAGAATATGAAATAAAAAATATACATTTTACTAATGTATATTTTTTATTTACAATCCAAATTCCAGCGTCGTGTAAGTTACTACTTACACGACGCTAAAATTTGGAGTGTACACAGAGGTATTTTGTAGACATTTGGCTTTAAAATCAGATCGTCGTGATGGATTAGATTGTCGTGATATTTAACTGCAATTTCTAGTCGTCGACTAAATTACACACCCCGTTTTCCAATTACAGCACAAGAGCGCATTATGCGGCACAATGCTCAACGTTGAGTGTTCCAACTACAGCAACGCATCGCACAATCGAGCACTCTCAAAAGTGATGCGTGCAATCCATACCAACTTCAGCGACAGAAAATTAACAAGTATTTTTTCTTTAAATTGGCATTGATTGAAATTTTATTTATATATGTACTAGCTGCCCCGGCAAACGTTGTTTTGCCATACAATTCTGTATAAAATAAAATTTCATCAAAATCGGTCCAGCCAATTGTGAATCTAAGCCATGAATGAATTATATACATGTCTAAACCATCCTCAAACCCCCTTGAACACACACAACAAATTTCATCAAAATCGGTCCAGCCGTTTAGGAGGAGTTCAATTACAAACACACGTACAGAAGATTTATGTGTATAAAGATTATCGTTAGTAATATTATTTATTGTAAAAAAAAATTTTAAGGCTTTCGTTTCGTCGAGTTTTCTGGAAATAAAGTTAATTCAAGCAGTGTTTAAAAAAAAAATATAAGTATGGATGAAGGTACAAACAATGACTTTTTAGGGTTCCGTACCCAAAGGGTAAAAACGGGACCCTATTACTGAGACTTCGCTGTCCGTCCGTCCGTCTGTCACCAGGCTGTATCTCAAGAACGGTGATAGCTAGACAGTTGAAATTTTCATAGATGATGTATTTCTATTGCCGCTATAACAACAAATACTAAAAATAAAATAAAATAAATATTTAAGGGGGGCTCCCATACAACAAACATGATTTTTTTACAGTTTCTTGCTCGATACTAATAACGTTGCCTTATGTTGCATAGATAATGGTACGGAACCCTTCGTGCGCGAGTCCCACTCGCACTTGACCAATTTTTTTTATATTCCACACTTATAATGTGAATACAATTTTATTTTAGTATTTTTTTTCAACACTGAACTTATTGCACTCTGCTGTTGCATTTGAAAACTAATTCATGTTCCAATTAAGCGTCAGCATAGTTCAGCATTGTTGCGGCACTGAGTCGCATTATGCTCTGTAATTGGAAAACTAGCACAAATACGCGTCGGGCCTGGGCCCTGAGTCGGGTATTTCAACGGTGTCACAACTGTACCATTATTGTACCATTATGGTGCAATAGTAAAGTTTTTGGTAGTCTACTATTAATGTGTCGTCATAACGACTTCATCATTGTCTTACAATTGTCAAAGTGACATAAATTGCTAGTCTCGTACACAACTGCTTCACAATTGCAATTCAATGACTGAAATGTTTCGGTAGTCTGCTATTTTGAATTTGACAGTAATATTTTTAAATTGTCCTGTGTCGACAGATTGCCATAAATAAAAAATGGATAGATAGAAATATTAGAAATTGTTCTTTGTAATTTATTGCAATTTACTAATCTCCTAAACTTCACATTGCTTTTTATACTAATAAATAGTATGTACAAATATATTTAAACGAAGTCTAGCATGATTAAATGTTTAAATTTATTAGTAGTTTTTCGAAAATCACTTCAACTAACGCATTTTTTAAAAACGGCAACACATACATACCATTCTAACACAATCCATAGATAAAAGAGACCGAAAATTCAATGCATAGATAAAAGAGATCGACAATTCTATTACCATTGAAAGACCGTTATGACGGCATATAGCAGACTACGGATATTTGACTTCAATTGCAACGGTATCGTGCCGGTATTGTGCCGGTATGACAATTGTTCCAAAATAGTGGACTTGAGCACCTGTCTTCTACTCCACTGGGCACAAGTTCAGGTGCTCAAGTCCACTATTTTGGAACAATTGTCATACCGGCACAATACCGGCACGATACCGTTGCAATAGAAGTCAAATATCCGTAGTCTGCTATATGCCGTCATAACGGTCTTTCAATGGTAATAGAATTGTCGATCTCTTTTATCTATGCATTGAATTTTCGGTCTCTTTTATCTATGGATTGTGTTAGAATGGTATGTATGTGTTGCCGTTTTTAAAAAATGCGTTAGTTGAAGTGATTTTCGAAAAACTACTAATAAATTTAAACATTTAATCATGCTAGACTTCGTTTAAATATATTTGTACATACTATTTATTAGTATAAAAAGCAATGTGAAGTTTAGGAGATTAGTAAATTGCAATAAATTACAAAGAACAATTTCTAATATTTCTATCTATCCATTTTTTATTTATGGCAATCTGTCGACACAGGACAATTTAAAAATATTACTGTCAAATTCAAAATAGCAGACTACCGAAACATTTCAGTCATTGAATTGCAATTGTGAAGCAGTTGTGTACGAGACTAGCAATTTATGTCACTTTGACAATTGTAAGACAATGATGAAGTCGTTATGACGACACATTAATAGTAGACTACCAAAAACTTTACTATTGCACCATAATGGTACAATAATGGTACAGTTGTGACACCGTTGAAATACCCGACTCAGGGCCCTGGGTCTCACGAATACTCGGTTGTCTATGCATACGGGTCAGATGATCCTAAAGTGCCCAGGGCCATTTATAGGTGAAACTCGGCCCCTGTATGCGAAACATATCATTGCAAAAATATGAAAATATGTGAAAAATTACAGAAAAATCTTTCCCTGACCCTTCGCTACTTTGGTAAGGGGATTAAATAAAAAACAATATTATGTAATATTTTTTTAATAGTATTGGTAGGTAGGAGGTACATAACACACAGGAGTCTGGCTTGTTTGGATAAAGGGAAGTAAAGATACAATACTATTCTCAATATGTACAAAATATACAGTTATCTCTACAAGCTAGCTTTAAAACTATAATATAATTATGATCACAATATTTTTTTCTATACGTACGCTCTGTTAGAATTAATACCAACAGGGAGCACACTGGCATCGGGTCTTGTTCGTATGCGACTGTTGCGCTATAACAATTAACTCACTTTCACTTTTGCTGCACACTTGAGATCAAATGTTATTTTACATATATTTAAACTATCATCTTGCACACTGGCAACAGTCGCTAGCGAAGGAGACCTAAAGTGTCAACACATTCCATCCTCATGTCACCACTTGATGCTTGTAGACATTAAGACAAGTATACGAGATCGTTGTGACCCCACTATTGACAAGGTGTGAGGTGACAGCGACCTGACTACTTGTCCACTTCAGTTCAAATAACAATACACTGAAACTATAATATTATACTTCTCACAGGCTGTTACTTTCATATCATAGGCACGTCATAAACCATCATAAACAACTTACTAAATAGTTATAGAAATTGTCGTGAATTTATATATATTAATATTAATTGACACTTTAACAGCATAAACTCGAAGGGATGTAATTGTTTACAATAGGTCTGAAATAATGTTAAAACATTATTTTGAGTCAAGTAATAAATAACTGCATCCCTCTTACAGACAAATAAATGAGTAAATATGATCACCATAATAAGTTATTAATTTATAATTCTCATTTGTTTCTTATATTATAAATTTGTCAACAGCATGTCTAAATACCGTCATAACTACAATAGTTTCGTCAAGAATATTTACATTGAACTGCCTTTATAAGGTGTTCAAACTCGATCTTTTAAGTGTACATCATTGGGCATCTGTTCTAATAAAATTATAGATATTTTAAAATTAATGGACGAAGTGATGAGTTCGTTAGTGTTCCTCCTAGCCAAGTTTAGTTATTAAGAACTGTTTGCGACGGAAGATGACAAACAATACAGTTATTATATTTATACATTCTAATTTTATACCCTAAAAAGAATATACGTAATAATATTATTACCTGTGCTATAAATTTATATAGTACATTATAAAATTACAATACATAAAATATTTTGTACTTTATTTTTACGTACGACAAACGTTGTCGCACTATTTTCTAACTATGATAATGCAAGTATATGCGAATGCCACCTACTTTGATCAAAAATGGCGTTACAAATAAACTTGAACAAATTATGAGAAGTACAATATTGATGTAGTTTTAATTTATTTATTTTAAATAGGCTCCGTTTTATAACTAGTATATGGATGACGCCCGCATTGAACAGCGCTATAGTATAGTGTATATACCAATGAGGATGGCAAGTACCAGTAGAGAATACTCTGAGCGGCAGCCCGCAATTAAAGCAGCAATGAGATCCGAACGCGTCGACAGTATAGCACGATGCTTCCCAACGGACCGAAAGAATGCGCGACAATCATAGCGAATCACTTACGCACTTACTTTTGAATATCTTACTAGTTTCCGCTTAACTATATCATAATAAAATGAAATAAAACTTAAGGAATGGGAATGTATGTGAACAAATTTAAAATAGGACATTTACCTACTAAAGTGATTTAAATTAATGGGCTCACACAATGAATCCAACGTACAAGATGACTGATTTGTGTCACTGTTACTGTAGGAAAGTTAACATTAACGTATCTTCGATATATTAACTGTTCATGGCGTTATTGATCCTGTCATCGCCACTCGCCACTAGATGCGTGGTTACATACTCAGTATATCGCAGACGCACACTTGTTATATTCCTATACGCAAACTACGCAACGGCTCCACATAGTCAGGGATTTAGGTGTTCAAACCCATTTAGTCCTTTATGTTTTAAAACTTCCGACCCTCATCGAAACTAGACGTTGGCTACGCCCATAATTCGTTGTCTCTATAAATATTGATTGCTGGGTTGATCTTTGTAGTCATGTTTGTATCAAATGAAATGTTGAATTATGTAATAATATGTGAGAATAGTATTATTATTGAAGGACAGTAACGTTATTGTTGGCGACACTGCTCTCTGCTACATAACATAGGGCTACCTACACTATATATTTAAAAGTCAGAATCACAGTTTATTTCCACGTGTATTTTCCCTTAACATTTTATATAACTTATTACTTAACTATTAATAGATTTTTACAAATAAACAGTTATCATTCGGACCCAGTACTGTTGAGTGTTCCATTAACGAACGTTATGATCTATGCGATTTCGAACTTTAGTATTCATAGTTTCAATATTTACAAAATTTAAATTACTTTTAGACCTAATTCGCTTAAAACAAAATAACAATTTACACTAACAATAAAAATGCTCGTTAGATTGCCACTCATCTAATCGGATCCCAAAATTAAATATGTATAAGTTTTATCAAGTGACTTTGCCATCTATCTATATCTGTATAATTTAAACTCCGTATATCGTCGAAACCAGTCGACCATAACAAAAGTATTTTACAATAAAAGCTACGACTTAACACTAGCACTTAAATAGGTGACGGCTGCTTATCATTAACATAACTATGTGAGAGTTTGTAGAGACGTGACGCGTTCAATCTCTCTTAGCTCAATTCCTTAAAACTTTACCTCAACATTATGATAAGTTTTATCACATCTACCAGGCCGATCTATTGCTACGATAAAAATGAAGGTAAAAAATTTCACAACCTGGCCTTATTTACAATGCTTTCATAAAATGATCGATACAACATCGATTAATTATATATTAAATACAAGTCAATGAAGCATATTTCATACAAAGTCTAGTTCGAGTGTTAAAATACAACTAGTCAATTAATCATAAAGTCTGTTTACTTGATAATAATGTATATGCTATAAAATAATAACTTTGCTTACAAATTATGAGCGTGTTGATGTGTATCTTAATTTTAATTTTATTAAAAATTATCTTTATTTTAATAGAAATGTTTCGTAGCACTTGACTTTATCTGAGACTTTATTGTAAAAGCTCAGGGTGCAATTGTGATTATTTCATAACATCATCGTCCTGTTTATTAACTATGTAAACAGACTTTATATTTAGATAGTAGTATAGATTGATAGTCCGTGTGTACATTGTACTATAATCACATACAATGTAGAGTCGTCTGGTCCAGATAGGTTCCACTCTTGTTCTGTATAATAACATATCTCACACCGTCGCTATGACTATCAGTAGATGCGCAATATCTGCCACACGATGCATCAGGTCTGGGGCGATGCGGTTTAAATTTTCATTGGCGAAGTCACACGACGGGAAAATGTGAACCGTAAACATAGCCTGAAGACAAAAGCTATTGTTAATTATTTATACTCGAAACTTCTAAATTCGCCCATATTGTTATATCACGAAAAAAATCCAATTTTCTCAAAACATGTACAAGATAAGATCAAGTTTTAAGATGTTAGTGGGTAGATATTAGAAAATAAATGTTTGATTTCTGTAAAGCTGATCTATCTTCATATAAATTTTAATTCAACTAATTTTAAGAGAAGACAAGCCTGCGCTCGTGAATAAGAACACAGATTGGGAGAGTTTTAAGCTAAATTTAGATCGTAAAATAGAACTTAGAGTACCACTAAAAAGTCCAAACCAATTAGACTTAGACATAAGAAAATTTATTACTGATATTCAACAGTGTGCGTGGAATAATACACCTACGATTAAAAGAAAAATTCGTAGCCAGTGTTATCCCGCAGAAATAATATAATATATAATAATATAATATTTTATTTTATTTTTTCTAAAAAGATTACAATTTTTGCTTACATAACTCTGGATCCCGTGCTAGTAGAAACTGTATTACAGGATCCAAAATATCAATAATACAGGATCAAAAATAAGAAATGCTATAGTTGATAAAAGAAAACAGAGAAGAAAATGGCAACAAACTAGACACCCTGAAGATAAATTAAGGTTAAACAAGCTTACTAAAAAACTGAAGAAGTTAATACAAAACTTTCGCGAAGATTCCATGAATACGTATCTTGCACAGTTAACAAATAATCGCTCTACAGATTATTCTTTATGGAAAACAACAAAGACATTGAAAAAGCCTACTATTCCGATTCCACCTATAAAAAAATTAGATGGCAACTGGGCAGTCACAAACAATCAAAAAGCAGCTACATTCGCAGAGCATTTAGAAGCAATCTTCCAACCAAATGAAGGAGACAATGATAGTGACTTACTAGCAGACCCTTTGTGTGATGATGTTGAAATAAAGCTCGTAACACCAAGAGAAGTCCAGAAGGAGATTAAATGTCTAAATCGAAAGAAATCACCTGGATATGATTTAATTACCAGTGAAGTTCTCCAACATCTACCTCGTAAGGCAATAGTTAAACTAACCACGCTTATTAATGCGGCATTTAGACTAAAGTATGTTCCTGATGTATGGAAAGTTGCTGAAATAATAATGTTGCCGAAACCAGGCAAACCCATGCACGAAACCACCTCATACAGACCAATTTCTTTGCTACCAATCATAGCCAAAATTTTTGAAAAATTGCTTCTGAAGCGGTTACAGCCTATCATAGAAGAAAGATACCTAATACCCGACTATCAGTTTGGTTTTAGGAAAAATCATTCAACTATCGATCAGGTGCATAGAATAACGAGCGTGATTGAACAGTCTTTAGAAGGAAAACAAGTCTGCACAACAGTATTTCTAGATGTTCAGCAGGCATTTGATAGAGTCTGGCATAAAGGGCTCATACATAAACTAAGGAAGATGCTTCCAAAACAATATGCCGATATTTTAGAGTCCTATCTTAAACATAGGATGTTTTTAGTAAGGCATGACGATGGATATTCCGACCTTAAACAAATCAAAGCTGGTGTACCTCAAGGAAGTGTCTTAGGTCCGGTACTATATTTGCTATATACTTGTGATATACCAGAATTGGGTAATAATATAATTACTACGTTTGCTGATGACACGGCTATTATGGCCACAGGATCTACTCAAGCGGAAGCGGTAGAAAAAGTTCAAACATCTGTAAACACTCTGCTCAAGTGGACTAAAAAGTGGCGAATAAAGTTAAATGAGTCAAAATCTACTCATATAGACTTTACCAACAAAAAAGAAAATTACGAGCCTTTGTATCTAAATAATCAGGTAATACCTCACCAGAACACAGCCAAATACCTAGGCATGACATTAGACGCAAAGCTTCGCTGGAAGGCCCATGTCAAAATGAAACGCGAAGAGTTGGAGCTTCGCTACAAGAATATGTACTGGCTACTGGATAAGCATTCGTCGTTGTCAGTACATAATAAATTGCTCTTGTACAAACAGGTCCTAATGCCAGTGTGGACCTATGGTATCCAGCTGTGGGGCTGTACCAAAAAAAGTAATGTGGAAATTATACAAAGGTTCCAAAATAAAGTGCTTAGGGGTATTGTGAACGCACCATGGTACGTCCGAAATGCTGACCTTCACAGAGACTTAAATGTGGACACGGTCGCTGATACAATAAAAAAGTTTGCCGAAGCCCATGAACGGAGGCTTCATCATCACGTTAACGTCGAGGCTATCCAGCTCCTTGACAATACGGATCTAGTTAGAAGACTTAAAAGAACAAAACCGTTCGAACTAGTTCTTTAATAGTGATAGTGTTAATTAGTGCAGTGAGTGCTAACTTTTAGGAACACAAAAACAAAGTGCCTTCGCCTTAAATAGAGACAATAAGAAAAGTGTTGATGGACACATTCTTATATATTATTCTATTTAGTAATTTAAGTTAGACTAAAATTACCTATTAGCCTTGATTGGCTAGATTGTAATAGTTTGATGAATGTGGTCTCCAAAGACCGGAGTCATCAAAAAGAAAAAAAATATATATATAAATTTAATTACAATAATTATGTCAAATGTTATGAAGAAATATTTGTTTGTTTGTGTTTGTGCAACAGTGTCCGATTGTTTGACCAAAAGTCATTTGGCAAAACTACACTTGACAAACAACGTTTGGCAAAACAATGCATTCGCCTATTAATCATTTTACTACTGATCATTTTAGAAATGTTTCATTTTGCCAAATGATCAACACTTAAATTTACATTTTACAAATGATTACTTTACAAAACTAACATTTGGCAACTGAGTAATCTGATAAATTTACTATTGGTCTAAGAATTTGGTATTCTTGATAAAACGACCATCTTTTGCATATTTTTTTACAACGCCACTGCTCTGGACTTTCTTAAAAAGAAAATACCCGTATAATTAACCCGTTCGTCTTTGGAGATATATATCTCTTTTTTTAGATTGAGTTAGGTTAGGTTACAACTTTAACCTTAAACGCGCGAAGCGACTTCAAGGCATTTCTCCCTTTAATAATGATTCATGATAATGATACATTTAAAACAACATAATTCACGAAACAAATCATTTGGTGAAATGACAAAAAGGTCAATTGACATTTCAATACTTAACATATTTGTCAAGTTTAGTGTTTGCTAATGGATCATTTGCTAAGTAAGTTTTTGTAAGATGATACTTTTGTCAAGTGTATCGTTTGCCAAATGATCATTTGGAGAAACGTTTGTCAAATGATAATTTTTTGGTCAATCATTAGGGAACCTTGTGCAACACACGTGGTACACGTATGGTATGTTAACGTTTCACAAATGGTATGTTAGTGTTAAGTATAAATACACTAGCTGTTGCCCGCTCCACCCGCACCTCTAAGCTTGGAATTTCGAAAAAGTTTCCCGTTTTTGCAACATTTTTAACTACTGCTTTGCTTTTACCGGCCGTAGCGTGATGTTATATAGCCTAAAGCCTTCCTCGATAAATGCCCTATCTAACTCTGAAAGAATTTTTCTAATCGGCCCAGTGGTTCCTGAGATTAGCGCGTTTAAACAAACAAACTCTTCCGCTTTATAATATTATAGTATATAAATACATATATAGTAGTGCAATATTGACCTGTTGATGTCCTGGTGGTGCGACGTTGACGATGCCGGCGGCTTGTTTACGTTGTAAGTATGTAATGAACCCGGAGGTCAAGTTGTTCGACTGTTGCAGAACGTCCATGTGATCGCGGCCGCACGGCAGCGCCAGTAATATACAATGTTCGTTTTCCATCTAATTAAAGAACACATACACTTAATTAGCTAAATTTAATACCAACATAATCCTAATCCTAATAATATTATAAATCTGAAAGTTTGAGAGGATGTTTGGATGTGTGTTACTCCTTCACGGAAAAACTACTAAATAGATTTTAATGAAACTTTACAATAATGTAGCTTTTGTACCAGATTAACATATAGGGATATAAAGTATTATATCCCAAAAGGTTCCCGTGGGATAATAAATTGAGGGGAAATTTTCTAAATACCACGCGTATGAAGTCGCGGGCAACAGCTAGTATAATAATATAAATATAAATAAATAAACATATACATATGTACATAAATTATATATGTTATAACAATATATTTTCTAAGTATAAAATAAAACTAAATAACCTTTCATATTCAACCACAATTTCGTAACTAATCTTTGCAATATTTTTAAATTCCTATGAAAATTGAGGATTGCTCTTAATTTCCCTGGAGTCCAGGCACCCAGCATACCCATTTAAATAAAAAAATAAAAATATTTAAAATCAGCCTATGGAGCCTATGGAGAAATCGAGTAACATACAAATAGAACACAGACGAATAGATAATTCTAATGAGTCTTGCAAAATGAGACAACTAGACATTTATGACACAAAAAATGGACCAACCATTTTTTGTGTCAGATCTAAAATTGTAATAAAGAAAGTGCTCCCATACCTTCATCTTGCGGTGCACCTGGTCGAGCTGTACGGGCTCCAGTCTCATCCGTTGTGCGATGCGCAGTAGCGGCGTGCTGCCGTCGTTGTGTCGCGTGAGCGTGTCGCCCGCCACGCCGGGGTTCCCTCCCACGAAGTGCATCTGTACGGCCGCCGAGTCGTTCTTCAGGGCTAACAGACCCTGCCACATCACCGGGTAACGCTGCACACACACACAAACACACAACTATATACAACAACAGAACTAAATCATACACATTATTTATACATATTGTACACTAAAACTGAAAGTTCCTCTGCGCAAAGTAAGGATCAATATTTCAATTTTATTTCTTGAATTGATACTGTAACTGCCTAAAATACGAAACTAAATAAACTCTATACCCATACGCTTGAGTAATATCGTGCAAAAGTTGTATACCTAACGATATTATAGCCTAGCTAGCGTATATTGTTAGGTCTACAACTTGTACCATCCATCACGCAGAACTCATTAACTGGATAGTGTGCTACTGTCGAATTGTTAAGTTCAGTGCAATGGGTATAAATATTTAAAACCAATTTGTTTGATAAACACAAAAAAATGGTATAAAATATGTAGCGTTCCCACAAGCGTCTACAAATATGTACATATTAATATAGGCGTCGTATATTGTAATAATGACAAAGGCTTCATACGTTGTTGTTATTACAAAGATAATACTAACCCTGAGCAGCATCTGCAGCGAGTCAGCCTCACGCGGCACCTGCGAGGCGTGCGGCGGGCCGGGCGCGGGTCCGGGCGCGGCGCCGGGTGGCAGCGCGCCGGGCGGCATGGTGCCGGGCTGGCGGGCGGCGGCGTGCGCGGGGGGCGGGGACCGCGCCATGTTCAGTGCATAGAGCGCGACAGGTGCGCGCCGCACCACGCCCTCCGCCACACCGCCGCGGTACACCACGTGGTGGTCGGGAGCAGGCACGCGCGCACCGCCGGGCCCTCGCCGCAGCTCCAGAGCCGCGGACGGTGCCTCCGAGCCCTCCGCCTCTGACGACCTGACACAACCCGCACCTTACATTACTCAACTATCCGCACTATATCTTCAACACACCACTCAAATCACTCCGATGATACAAACTTGCTAGAGTTGCTAGTTAAGGGCAAGGAGCAAGATCTAAAAGTCCATAATTTATGGACATAGTTGTGAAAAATAACTGGCAACAGTTAGTCAACAAGACACTAGACGTTAACCTATCTGTATTTAGATTATTTTTTTATTTAATTTATATAAACTTATTTATTAGTTTTGCAATTGACATGCTATGCTTTTACTTAATAAATCAAATTGTGGTGGAAAAAGTTGATCACCGCAAGCGGGACTTGAACCCGGAATACCGTTCCGTAGCTCTGCCAACTTAGCTTATTGTATATTATTATATTCTGTACTAAGTCGATTTTTTTTTTACTTTGGCTTGGTTTGAGTTATTTTGGTATCATATTTAACTCTTAATTTTTGTAGATATACATAGTATTTTGTATCGATTGTTGATAGAGGTAAATTTTGCTATGGATTTCAGTAATGATTTTAGTATCTATTAATGAAGCCGCGGGCAGAAGCTAGTATAATATATGAAACAATACCGTGTATACGGCGACGGCGTAGTGCGACTCTCGTGTTGAGTAGCGCGGAAGTGTTGCTGGTACATTTGATAGTGTTGATGAGAGAAGTGAGGATACATTCCGTCGCCCTGTAAATAGATGCACTTATTGTACTACATAATTATAAGTTTTAATGCTATATAATATTTGAATATACAATTGTAACAGTTCTGGGTGATCGTATAGCAATAAAACTGCATTACATTTTGATATACCGAAGTAACAGGAGAAGTTTGTTGATGTGCCGGCGGCGGGCTTCTCTCTAAATCAGCCGACTGTTCCGGATGGCATGAACAGATATAAAGTTATCAACTACGTTCACTAGTGTTACGTTTTAAGGATTAAATAAAAATATAATTACCAATCCCATTTGACCTTGAGGACTAATCGATGGAACACTCGCAATAGTAACTCTCGATGCGGCGCCTAAAAAACAAAAGTCCATAGATGATTCTATGTATATTACTCACGTATTAGCTTAGCTATACCCCGCAATTACACTCTTGTACGTATTTCTGGTGAGGCTACTCTTAAACGGGTATCCGAAATAGCTTACCCTTTTCGCAAACTTACTTACCGCAATAAGAATCGTTAAAGCTCTTTAGTACGAGAATTGCGCCATCTGTTAAAAAAATTCTCGTATTCGAATTTTTTTAAGAGATTTATAGACAGTGTAAAGTCAGAACTCGGTGACATCTTATCTTATACATAAAATTCACGTGTCATAGTGTTAGTTACCGTACTCCTCCGAAACGGCTAGACCGATCTTTATGAAATTTTACATGCATATTCAGTAGGTCTGAGAATCGGCCAATATCTATTTTTCAACCTTATATTTTTTTAGTATGGCAAAACAACGTTTGCCGGGTCAGCTAGTTTAGATATAAACCTTGATTTGTTTTCATGTAATTTGTTTCTATGCTTTACACGACCAACCGCTTTGTATGACAAAATAATAAAACACAATTAAATAATAAACATACAAATATTGCTTAGATGGGACCATAATAAGTCGTGTGATCAAACTCCTCGGAAAAGACTCAACCGATTTTTATGAAATTTTGTGTGGATCTCGGTGACGTCTAAGCATGTGTTAACATTTATCTTTTTATTATTTTAAATAAGTAAGTAGGCAAGTGAAACTGAGGGACACAGTTAGTAATGTACACAACAAGGGGGTGAGTATAAGAAAAATACAAACCAGTATGATGGTGTTGGTGGTGCGCGCCCATGGCTGCCACCTGTTTGGCGAGGTGGTGGTCGAGTGGCGGGTTCTGTGGCAGGTGTGCACCGCGCGGCAGGCTAGCCGTGGCCGCATAACCACGGAACTGACGCGCAGCCACCCCGCCCGCCGGGCCCGCTCCCGCGCCGCCCACCACCTCGCCCTCGCCACGCCCACCCACGCCACGCGCGTTATCCTCGTGTGCCGCAGCCGCCGCCGGCGCGGGGGAACGAGCCCGGCCTCCTCTCATGAGCACGGGCGTAGCGCGGTCGGCAGTGCGGTGCATGGAGGGCGTCGATGGCAGAGACGGTGGACGGTGCGGCAGGGCGGGTGACTGCACGCGCGCCTCCGTGGCCTCCGTAGCACCAACGGGCACGAGAGCGCCCGGCACGGCCTCAGCGAGGCGTCGTGTCAACGCCGCCTCGCCGCCGCCCTGCACTACAGGCGCGGGAAGCACCGGCGGTTCGGCGATTACTCTGGGCAGTTCTGGTAGAACCCGTTCGCCGACACCTGTAGCCGCTGTTGCCTCGAAGACGCCGGCGAGCTTGGCGCTAATTTCGGATATCATCTTCTTAGGAGGTTTGGTTATAGGTGTCGGGGGGGGCGGCGGAGCTTGTGGTACGGGAGCAAGCTGAGGTGATGGCGCCGCATCGGGCTGAACACGGTCGCCCGTAGCCGCAACCGGGTCGTCGAGGCGCGGCACTTTAGGATCTTTAACTTCCTTCAGTCTCTCGTCACCGCTGTCTAATGAGGCATCTGATAAACTGCGATCTCTCGTTCGTTTAAAGGCTCTCGGTGACTTACGAGTATCTGTCCCAGGGATCTTCTCCTGGCAACCTTTTACGCCAGCCTGCCTAGTAAGTCTCTTTTTATTTCCATCTTTACTAATTTTACACGGTCCTTTGATGACGTCATCAATGACGTCGTCAACCGTATTACGCTGAACATCTTTCTCCAAAAGCCTGCGTGATTTCCGTGTGTTTGATGACGGCGAAATAAATTCCTCGTTTTTTTCATTCCTATTACTTTCAAACGGCGTTGTTTGATCTTTTGTAGTTATACTCAAAGTTGACGTTGCTATCATATTGGAGTGCCCCGATAGAGGACTCTTAATTGTTAAAATTAACCTGGGACGTGCCTCGGTTTTAGAAGGTGACGTAGCTGTTTCGTCACCAGAATCTTCATGAAAATCATATATGTCACCTGGCATCGCATTTACATTGCTATTTACTATGTTTTTTATTTTTTTATCTACCTTGGCTCGTCCTCTACCTCTTTTGCCAGACGTGATACCTCTTGGTGGTTTAGCTATTTGTCGCGTTTGAACCCTATCCAAATTTTTATCCACTTTTTTCCCTCTTATATTCCGCCCTCCTCCCCTCTTTGCGTTCATAGTAGGAATAATCTTATCTAGGACAGATTCCTGCACAACATTATCTATAATACTTTCTGTTTGGACTTTGTCTATAGACCCTTGTTTAATTTGCATAGAACTATCAAAACCTGTTTCATTATTTTCAAACTTTGTTGTGTCAAATACTCCTTTCTCATTACCATCAAGTTTTTGCGTGGTGTCCACATTGTCATTACACAAGTAATCTACTTTCTTAATAACAGATTCGATGTTTAAATCTTTAGCGTTCCAAGAATCATTTTCTTCGTTTTTTAAGTGATCAATAGGCTCACTAACGTTAGGCGACAATGTTAAAAAATTACCTTTCACATCATTATGTATACTACTTAATTGTAAGACAGATTCCTTTTCAATTAGAGCAGCATCAGGTTGCCTAATACTAGACTCTTGCTCTTTGATTATATTCTCTGCACTTACGATTGGTTCAATTTTTATCCTTTCGATTATTCCTTTCGATTCCAGAGTAGATTGTTTTATTTCAGCGTCATTCAATTGATCAGTATCGTCAGTTTTATCTTTTTCATCCTTTATATTATCAAACAAAGGTTCACTTTTAATAGCTTCCGTTTTTATATTAGTTTCAGTTTTAATACTATCTACTCTATTATTTTCAGCGACATTCACATTAGTAATCAGTGTTAAATTTTTGCCGACATTGACTTCTAATTTCTTTTCAGGATCATTGGTTACTTTAATTTCATTCGTATTATCTTTAAGAAGTTCTTCAAAATCCGTTTCACATTTGGCAATACTTGAAGAAATGGACTGCTGTGTTACCTGTAAGTCTTTTCTTTCTTTGACATCAGACACATTTATAACTAATTTTTTGAGGTCAGAATTTTCTTTAGCATTTTGGTCACAATCTCTCGTATGATTTTGTAAAACTGCCTGCGATTCAACATCAACTTTATCAAATTTTGCGGTGAGCCTAACAGGTATCAACGGACTAGTAGTTTTCAATAACATTGGAGACACGTTTGATATACAATTGGAAACAACAGGTGGCGAAGATAGTTCTAATTTAGCTATAATTGATGGTGGTCTAATAGCTGCCATTGATAATACAGTTGGGCATTTGGTTGGTACTGTGCCTTTATTCGGTTCTAATTCTGTCATGTTATTTATTGGTGCTTGAGTCAATATTCTTTGAGAATTTAAAGAGTGTATGACGTTAGAATTTTGAGATCGGTTTATCTTAACACCCACATCGGGTAAATTAGAAGATATAGTTTTTGTTCCAGTTTGTATAATAGATGTGGCAGTATTATTAACCCCAGCCATATGTATAATCGGAGGTGATCCAAACGGAATACCGTTGATGTGTTCTGATCTCTGTATAGTGGTGTCCTTTTTTTCATTTAAATGACTTACACTATTTATTAACATCTTGTTGTTTATATGAACAGGCGAAGTGATATTGCCGACATGCATAGCATTTTGCATTGAAATTATCCGGTTCTGTGCCATAACAGTGGAGTTTGTATTATGCTGCAAGCTTGATGGGGACAAGATAATCTTAGAATTGTCCGTAATATTGTCTGGCAAATTTCTCGAGTCGTTTTTCTTACAATCTACCGTCAATAAATGTTTTTGCTGATGTATGATGGTGGTTGTCGTTGCGGTAAGACCTTTATTTTGTTGAACCGAATTATTAACGTTTATCTGTTTTGTTATCGGTGCTAAAAGGGGTGTCACAGGTAATCTATTGAAGGGAATAGGCGTTCCTTGAACAAGTACGGAGTTAGGCCGATTTGGGGATAACATAGCTCTTGCACCAAGAGGCATATGATGTATTGCTTGAAGAGGACTTAATGGAGGCTGTTGCATACGCACTACTTTCATTTGACCAGGAGATCTTTGTTGAACTGTGTTGGGAGATGTAATCCCAACCGCATTTAAATTTTGTGGCGTGGTACTTAAAATGGCCACGTTAGTAAGACGTGGTGAAGTGATAGCTTCATTTTGTGAGCTTGTTTTTGGATCATTAGACATTCTTGGTGATATGATAATATTTTGTGGTTTTTGATACAAAATATGGGGCTCTGGAATTTTTATAGTTGGCGGTTGCATATTGGAGGCCTGTGGGCGAATAATTTGATTGATAACCTGATATGGTGCACTCATGCGAGTAGAAGTCATTACAGGTCTAGTTAAACTACTTGTATCTATATTTTGAGACAGTTGTGGTTTAATTTGAACTATATTAGCAGTAATATGGGTAGGGGTAATGTCTTTATCGCGACTAGAAATAGAATTTGATTCAAAATTTAAAACTGAGGACTCCAATAACTTTGAATTGCTCACTGTCCACGAAGTTATTACTGGCGTTGCTGTAGACGTAATAACTTGAACGGGACTTTCTCTTTTCGAAAGGTGAATCTTGGTATCATTTTCTTCTTTTGTAGATTCTTTGCTTTTTGAGTCATTTGTAGCCAACACAGAGTTCACACTTTGAATCAAATTACTTTTTATTTGTGCGGGTGTTGCGCTAACACTATCTAATTTATTTTCTTGAGCTCTGGTGGATGTAAGTGATTGATTTGTGGCAATAATATTAATAGGAAGTTTTTCAATGGCGTCTTGATTGGGTTCGTCGGGTTCTTCGGTGTCTGTATCAATAAGCAACAAGTCATTATCTGATACCGGTGTGTCAGGTTTCATTTCCATTTCACTGGCATTAAGATTTTGTACTGCTTGTCTCATTTCCTCAGCATCTTCTTCTGGTATGTTATCGTTTTCTATTGTAGAACTTTCAATTTGAATTTGCTGTGTGGACTCATTTTTGGTTTCTTCATAATTAGAGAAGTCATTTACCTTTCCACCAAAACTTTCTCCAAGTAGAGCAGCCACTGCGTCTTCAGTTTCTTCTTGTGAAATTATAGCACGCGGTTTCTCGTCACTCTTCTTTTCCATTTTACAGGTTAGTGTGTCAATATCCAAAGATTGCTCAGTTTTTTCGACTTCTTTTTCAGAATTAGTAATATTTCGAACTGCATCTTCACACAAATCATTTTCGTTATTAAAGTTAGAAATAAAATCTTCCCGATCGCTATGTACATTTGTTGGTACAGGTTCTGTTGGTAGAGGCACTTCACTAATATCAGTTGTCATAACGGTATCGTAGGGTGGAGGCATAGGGATTTCTTCAATCACAATGTCTTTACTTTCAGTGTTATTAATTTTGTCATCTTCAATAATAACATCGCTGATATCCATTGTTATAGAATCTGTTATTTCAACAGATTGCACCACAATCGGAGGACTATCTGTTAATCTGGGCAGACTGTGATTGACTAGTTGATCATCCATTTTACTGTCTTGATTTACTTTAGCATGCTCATCATTTGGTAAAGGTATATCTAACAACATTGTTTTTAAGGGCTTCTCTACGTTTTCTGTAATGTGCTGTTCATGAGAATCTTTTTCATTTTTTTCTTGAAGATAGTAGCTATGGTTGTCTTTACGGCTTTGACGATCTTCCCTGCTTCTCTTCTTTTTCTTCTTCTTCTCTTTACACTCTTTTTTAAACTTGTCATGTTTTGCTATCTCATTTAATAAATTAGCTTCCATAAATTTAAGTTCACTATGATCGATTTTGTTGAGACTTTCTGAAAGCGTTACGACTTTAACTCTGCTGATATCATCTTCCAATGCATCAGCAAATAGTCGTGCTTCGATTGCTTTACTTACAGCGTCAACATCTAAACTATTTTCATCGTCTTTTAAATACATTTTTTCTTTGCGTTTTTTCTCTCTTTTACGTTTATTGTCATCTTTTTCCTTTAACTTAAATGCAGAATTGTTTGCATTCAATACAGACTCTACGTCATAGTCTGTTTTAAGCGTAACGTTATCCCGTGTTTCTCTATCTGAGTCATCTGAAAGTGGCCCGAAAATATCTTCCATTTTTCCTTCCTTCTTATTAGAACTAGCAACACAATCAGTAATAAAATCAAAACTACTCGACAGTTTATTTTCCTTTTTCAATTTATTTTTTTCATCTCGTGTGTCATCCGTATCAACACTCTCACGTAATTTATCTTTTCGTTTTTCCTTTTTTGTACTATGACGACGTTGTTTATCATTTTTAAATTTATGTTCGCCATCCAGCAGGCTGACATCACAGTTTTCAGTTTTATTCTCTTCATCAGAATAGGCGGATTTATGTTTTCTTTGCTTTTTCTTGTGTTTCCGACGACTTTCGCTGATAATTTTGTTGGTTATAGATTCGTTACCAGACGAGAAATCATTAGGCAATGATTTAACAAATGCAGATTTATAAACATCATCATTCTCCGAGTTTATTTTTATTTTACTATCGTCACTATCACTCTTTCCAAATAAATTCAATAAAGAATTCTTTTTGCCGTTATTTTCCATATCTGCTATACCAATAGTTTTTAGTCTGTGTATAGACTCGGAATCAGAAAGTAACTCTTTTTTAATGTCATCAAAAAAGCTAGATGATTTACCAAGACTTCTTTTCGCAACTTCCTCATCCGAGGAATCTGACATGATTCGAGTTCTAGAATTTTTACGAGACAATTTACTACGCGGGTCTTCATCGTTTGTGCTGATATCGTAATAATCATCGATTTTACTGCACTCGTATTCAAATACGTGTATTTTATCTCTTTTTTTGGCAGAGCCTATTATATTATCTTCATCTGTTGAGTTGTCAATAGAAGACTTTTGATGCTTTTTCATATCTTTGTCGGAATCACTGTCTTCATCCCAACTAGATCTTTTCTTTTCCTCCCGTTTTGCTCTACTTTGTTTCAGCTGACTAAATTTAGCCTTAATTTTCTCTTGCCGCTTCTCTTCTTCCTGTTTTTGCATATTTTTGCATGAGCGTGCTTTAACTTTATCATACATGGAAATGTATGTTGGACCATCGTCAACAATGTCAAATATTGAATGCTTTTTAGGTTCATCGGAATCAGAAGTGTCACTGCTGTGTACAAGTTTGCGACTTTTTCTTTTATTTTGATCCATCTTTTCGTCTCTACTTTTACGATCTGTTGACATTCTCTTTTCACGAGGTGTTTCTTTCTTTTTTTCATCGCACTTCTGTTTTTTATCATCTTTGTTAATTTTATTCATGAATTCTGCTTGTTGCAGAGCATCGTGTTGCATCTGAAGTTCCTGAATTTGTTGTAATTGTTGAATTCTTTTCTTTTCTTTCATCTCTTTTCTGAGCGCTCTTTGTCTTTCATCTTCCTCACTCGATCTCAATTCTAATGTTGCAAGAAAATCTAAGTCATTTCGTAACCCCTCTAGTGAAGTATCTGTATTATATTTTTCTTCAATTTCCTCTTTGGGACTTCTTTTCGACAACTTTAGCCTATCATTGTTTTTCAAATCTTTGGAATCACTTCGGTCACTATCTTTAATGTCAGTATATATGTCATCAGGAGGTTTAACTAGATTTTTTTTGTCATCTTTAGTTTTACTTTCAATTATTTTAACAAAATGCCCTTTACTGAATTTCGTCGTTTTGTGCCTACTTTCATTTCGAGAATCTTTAGAATCTCTTCTGTCAGCAACTTTGATATCATTGCGACATTTTTTGACATCATCGTTGAAAGAATCTAAACAATCTTGAGAGGACATTCTTCGTTTATTGCCAATATTAGAAGGTAAACTTGAACAGGAACTTAACCTTTCTTTACGTTTTGTATCAACACTGGGTGAATCAACTGAGTAATGTCTTTGTTTTTCTGTAATATCTCCTTTCGTCTTTAAGGCCAGATCCCTAACTTCATCAAGTTTGATATTACTTTGGACAACACTATCCTTTTCTTCTTTAATTTCAATTTTATTTTGTGTTGCTTCTAAATCTTTATCGCTGTCATGTTTTTGAAATAATTCAGTATGCCTGGATTTCGAAAATCGGATATCTTCTTTGTTTTCATTATTTTCGGATTCCTTGATTTTAGATGATTCGTGAGATGCTCTGGATGTCGTAGAGTCCGTAGAATCCTTACGACAAATGTCTCTGCTAGATTCATCTCTAGAAGATTTGCGATGTTTTCCAGATTCAGAATTTTTAGCTTCTCTTCTAGAATCATTATCTTTCCTAGATTTATCATGTTTATGTTTATCCTCTTTCTTCGTTTTATGGGAAGAAGAATCCCCTTCAAGCGATTCTTTTCTTTTATCTTTCTCATGCTTATCTCTTTTATTGATATCACATTTTAGTTTGTCTTCTGTGGGTTTAAATTTTTCCATTTCTTTGTTATTTCTTTCTTTGTGGCACTTATCATTTTTTTCTTCATTCAAAATTTTTACTTTTTCTGTCTTCTCTACTTGTATTTTGTCTAAGTCATCTTTTGATTTTTTGTCTTTATCTGTATGCTTATGAGATTTACTTTTCAACCTCTCCTTTTCATATTCATGCCGTTCTTTCTCGGCCTTATCTTTGTGTTTAATTTTGTCAGGCTCTTCGTGCTTTTTGTCACAATCTATAGGACTCTTGTCTCTAGCTAAAGAAAAGATTTCCGTTTCCAAAGTTTTATCTAATTTCACGACCTCTTTTTCAAGCTTTGTAGTGTGATAATTATGTCCTTGTTTATCTTTAAGAAGTTTTTCCGTATTTTTTAATAAATTTTGACTAATATCTAAATTTGATTTAATTATGGAATTAAGGTGATTCTGATGTAGTTCAAATTCAATCAACTCTTTGGCAATATTATTTTCATGAATTTCTTTGTTTTTGTGGTCGTCTATTAAACACAAATCTAATTTGTTTTCACAAACTACTTTACTTATATCTTCTTGCTTATTAAATTTATTTACATGTTCTTTGACTGATTTGTATTTTCGATCAAACTGTGTATCAAATTTATCCATTTGAACTTCATGGTAAGCCTCAACTTGCTTCAATAACATATCCATGACATCGCGTGCGCTACTGTCTTCGGAACGAAACACAGAATGTTGTTCTAAGCTGCGATTATCACCTAATTCGTCTTTGATGGCGGCACAAATACCAGTCTCTATACTACTTGACCGTTCACGAGGAGTGTGTGGACCGTTGATTGAATGCAAATAATTTCCATCCTTTTCTCTAAAATGGTTCTTCTCTTCGCTAGAGGCATTCGGTTTCTTAACTTCGGTTCCGACAGCAGTGCCAATATCTCCGTGTCCAGATAACGAATCTCCGGCGCTCCTGTCGAATAACTTGTCATTGGTTTCAAATTGGAACACTGGGTGTAATTCCGAGTGATCCCTGTCCATAGTGTCAGGTGTACGCGGACACGCTCGCAGCTCGTCCGGCGGGTTGGGTGGCGGTGGAGGCGGGTGCGCTGGGAAGGGATAGCGCAGAGCGCGCGGCGTGCACGGCACCGAGGGGCGCGGGCTGCTCCCCGGGCTGGGCACGCGCGTCGCACCCTCCAAACGCTCCGAGTCCTCGTCGAATACGGAACGCTTCGCTAGCAGCGACCTCACGACCTCGGAGGGCTTCACTTCATTGATGTCTACTTCAAGTAACCGATGCCTAAGGCGCGTTCGATCAGGCGCATCGGTAACAGAACGCGAACCATTAAGTTTTTCGTCCAGGCTGCGAATGCGTTCCTCTAGTGACGGAGAGTGCGGTGCAGAACCTCCGCTCGAGGAGGACACTGACGGTGGACGAGGCGGAGAATCCGGCGCAGGAGCCGGTGCCGGTCGCGGTGCCGGCGGCACGGTACGTAGCAGTTGCACGGCAAATTTAGGCAACGGCAGGCTCATAGGGAGCGGCGGTCGCTCACGAGGCGCACGTCGCGGTTCAGTAGGCGGCGCGTCGGGCTCGTCCCTCAGCGGCGTGCCGGCGCGAGAGTGTGACCCGGAGCCGTCACGCCGCCGCCGATGTTTGCGACGTGCCGCGTGTCGCTCGCCGCCCCGTGAGCCGGAGCGTGACCGACGCGCACCTGCACTCCGGTGTCGTTCCTGGCACACATATTCAACTAGTTAGTCACATTTTCTAAATACACAGTATGTCTTTGTACATTATTAGGTATATAATTAGATGTGACGTATGCATATTCACATACTTATGTTGCCATTTATGGAAAACATGGAAGAAGTTAAGGAAAAGTTACATAGCATGCCCGTGGTATCATTATGATCATGATGTCATTATGATTTGTATTAATTATATGAATTACGGTTTTATGTTTTAAAACCTAAAAACGTATAACAATAAGTTGTATACATGTCGTGTCATGTATGAATTTTGGTTTTTAATTAAAATCAAGGTTTTGTTTCAATAAATATAAGCGTTGGAGTTTTTATTGGCAGGTGATGGTACCTATAAAAAAAAACAAAGTTTATCGCATTGACAACCGTTTCTGCTTCACGGTATTAGTGTCTCATTGGTGGATTTAATGGCATTGTGACATAGCAGATTAACAACTATCTGCTATATCGTGAATTAAAACGATACCTTTATTATTATTATACCATGATCTAAAGTTTACATAAAATGTCTAAAGGGAATTCTTAGTTTAGATTCTAAACTAAGAATTCCCTTTAGACATTTTATGTTTTTCAAGCTGCAATAACTTTTCCGGCGTAAGTCTGACGTAATATTTAAGACACTTCGAAAAACTATAAAATTATGAAGCTATTTCTATTCAGAAACGTTACATTACGTAAAAAAATTCTTAAAAGGAAATCAACATAGATATATAATAGATAGCTATATCTTAGACCCCGTCTAATCTAATGAAGTTCGACGGCCCATTATTAAAATCATTGTTTAAAAAAAAGTATTTTAAATATTTTTCCCAAGTATTTTTTTTTATTTTATAATTATTTTTTAAAAATTGCAGTCTATTACTTTGTTCACGCTCACATGAGCACAACAGGGCAACTACTTATCTTTCAATTATTTTATAACATGTTCCTTATTTATTTTACAAATTTGTATGTCCCCATGTTTCACACATTCACGTCGAAGTTCGCATCTCTGCTGAACGTATGCGTCATTAATTTTGCAGTCTTTCATAAACAACTGAAATAATATACGCATATAAACCTACTAACCTTACCTATCATGTTCGTTTTCCGAAGGATATTGTATTCTGAATATACATTGTACAAACAATAATAGATACATATTTATAATAGAAACAGGCTGTAACATTATTAATACCTTCGAGTGTTTCCGATCATCAGGACTAGAGTCTCGGCGGTGTCGTCTAGCTCTGTGCGGCGACACTACGACCGACTGTAACCTTTCCTCGTACGGTGTGTCCTCAGGTTGTGGACTAGAACCCACTTCATCGTATACCCTGTGTCATTACAATATATTTCTATTAGCATCAAAATATTCAACACAGTAACTATGCGGAATTTAAATGAACAAGTAGTTTACAAACTCAAAAAAGAAAATAAAAAGGCCTTCAACAGGAAAGTTGGAGATCAGGTGACACCTTGAAGTTACAAGATGTCACCTGTTCTGGCAAACGTCGGCAGTTCTGACCGTTAAAATCATAATATATATTCGTCACCGTATCATGCCGTAACATGTAACGTCGTCATTATACATCAGTTAGACAGAAAAAAATGTTGTTGTACGGAATAAAATAAACATCTAAGGGGGCTCCCCTTAGATGTTTATTTTATTCTGGGTTTTAGAATTCGTTGTAGAGCGGCAACAGAAATACATCATCTCTGAACGATTCAACTGCTTAGGTACCATCGTTGTCGGTATATAGCCTGGTGACACATGACGGACATGATGTGTGTACGTGTACGAGTGTATAGTGTCACCTGTACCGTCGGTCGGCGGCGTAGTCTGCGGGCTCGTAGTGGTCGAGTGCGTTGTACCGCGCGGTGCGGGAACTACTGCGACCGTAACTGGAGGCTCGAGACCGCGAAGTGCACGTCTCGTACCTGACGACAGTTACTAACATTATTACCAACTACTTGTACATGCACACACTGCAACATATACAACACTTATAAATATAAATCTTATACGTAAAATTTTTACAAAACCCAAGGTATTATTTAGTCTTTGTTTTACCGCAATCGGTCCACTCAATCAAGAGTTGTTTACATAATACGAAATTTCTCAATTTGGTTACTTGCAGCACCATCTAGCGGCTAAAAAAGAGTCAAATAATTGATTGGATCGATCGAAGAAGAATGCCGCGGACGGAGTCCAGCGGCCGTATTATGAGCTTATATTTACAGGCAGTTTACGCCGTGAATTGAACTGTCTGGCAAATTCGTATTATGAACAAAATTATTAGTCAGGCAGTTCGCTAAACCAATCATACATTAATATGTTTAAGGAGAAGGTACAACTAAAAGTTAAAGTACTAACTGAAAATTTTCAACTAAAAGTTTTATTTTTGCAATAATACCTAATTTAGCCATGCAGTTTACGGCCTGCCTGGAACTTGAATGATTTTAAAAAGCTCATAATACGCCGGCTGAGCACAGCTAGTCATAAATAAAATCATTTATAACACGAATCATAACACCATCAATCACAGCAAGATTTGAACCACAAAATTACAATACATAATTTCTTGATGAAGTAACAATAAATCAATTACATTTATTTTTCTCAAAAGTTAAGAAAACCTATTTTGATGTATTGTCATTTAACAATTCGCAAATATCCTGTATATCTGATGTTTCCAGCAATTATATTCTGACAGATGGCGATATATTCATTATTATCCATATGTGATTTACTAACCGTATAGGTTCATGACGAGTTGATGGCATGTACCGCGTTGTTGGCAGATCACCAGTAAGTCTTTCAGAGCCCGTTAAAGCTGCGGTTCCACCGTGTTTCTCAAGTTGCTCATAAAACGCCTCCTGTTTCAAAAAATATATAATTAATTCGTGTCAATACCGTATTGTACGAAATTTCATATCAAGGCAAAGAAATAAAAAATAACATTGTCGTTAACGAAAAACTATGTACGGCTGATGGGTAAGATTGGAAATTTGAAATTCGCTCAGTTATGAATAGGCATTAATATGTAAAAGGCATCCAGCTGCCACACACAGTGGATGAATGGGAATAGTGTGGACGAATGGCAATAAAAAGGGTGTGGAGGGAGAGGTGCCGCTTATTCCCATTCCTCCACACTATAGTGGTATAGTAGTAGGTAGTATATCTAGTTCCGAAAACTAAAATGTAGTATTTCCTTGCGAGTTAATTAAGTACATACTAGAAAATTACATAATGTATCAACAAGTAATCGTCCCGGCTCACGCGAGTAACGTAGTTTACTGACTATTCATTTAAACAAACATTTCCGTGTGTTAGTTATGAAGTTTAAACGTCTCCAAAATTGCTGGACCGGTTATTATCAAATTTTGTGTGTCAATCGTTGACATTTGAGAATTAGTCAAAATTAGTGCATCGTACTAATCTAGTGTAGATTAGTACGATGCACTAATTTTGACTAATTATCTATTATTAAATTAAATTTATTATTTAAATAATATTTTAAAGTTGAAGAGTTTTACGCGTTAATCACAGGAACCGCTTATTCGATTTGAAAAATTCTGTAAGTGTTGCATAGCACATTTATCGAGGAAGGCTATAGGCTATATAATATCACGCTGCGACCAATAGGAGCTAAGTATCAGTGAAAAGTTATTGCAAAAATAAACGGGGAATATTATCCATATGTTTCAGTTGAGTGCGCTGCCATAGTGGTTTATATGTATCATTAATGTGTTGTTTAAATTTTACGCGTACAAAGTCACGGGCAACTTACTTATTAAAACTACTTGCAACTACATACCTACACAACTTACAGGCGATAATTAAACTCTCGACTAGAGCGATAACTACAGAAATGATATGATGAACAACAATCTAACGTATGTGGTTAGTGGTTAGACTTCGAAACTCAGTTGTGTTTATGAGGTGTTATTAAAATAATAAAAATGTTAAAAATGAATGAAGTGCAGAAGTACTAAATAGTAAAGTAAGCATAGACGCATATCAATAGCAACGTAATATGGTGTGGTGGTGAGAGGCACGTCCACTAATAAAATGATTGTAATGTGACGTGAAGTGTTCACCTGGCACTCTCGTGATGCATAGTCTACACATAGTCTAGGGTGGTCAGGTTCCGCGGCGGAGACAGCGGCGGCGACGCGACGCAACTCACGCACCGCCGCTCCCGCCGCCGCCGCCTGCTCGAAGTGCACCAGCGCCGCGCCCGCCGCGCGGTCCACACACACCGACGTGGCGCCGCCGCACCGCGACACCGCACTTAGCACCTACCACAAACACCACTATGTCATTCGTTGCTGCTCTTTTTGGATTTTACTATTCACCTACGTCCCACCGTTGAGCACGGGTCTTCTATACCTACTTCTTATGATTCCATTATACCCGCTCACCAGGCCTGTTGCTATAGGGCTTACATTCCAGTTATACGCTCTCGCAATTATTATTCTGTTTGTAACTACAATAATTTGTGTACATATAACAATTATTGAGTGATTGATAGAACTCACTCGGCTGCATTCAACTAATGACTATACCCTGTTTTTGTCATAGCAGCTGCTGTGATTGATTTAACATTTACTATGCTGCTAAGTTAATGCTTTAAAGTTGTTATGTCTACTAATCTTATCCTTAATGTACGTGTTTTTATTGATATTTTACGCGTAATCTATTGAATCGATCTTACTTAATGAATATAGCATAATAATAACGAAATTTTATTTAATGTCAGTGGTGTAGCTAACTTTTGCACAGAAAATGTTGCAATTACAGATTTGATACGCCATATATTTAAATATAGAATACTAGCTTTTACCCGCGCCTTCGCACACATTAATAGCCGAATTGAATTTGAAATCGAACCTATAATCTAAAATCGATATCAGAATAAAATCAAAATAAAAGCTAAGTAATATTCACTGTAATATGCAATGCACCCACAAGGAGTTTCTATTCCGAGCTACCGCGTAAGTCACGTCACACATGTTATATGCCTAAGTGTGGACTAAAACCTTCTTGGCTAAATAAAAAGTGTTTTTACCTACATATATGTCGACGGATTTTACGCTTTGTACTACTTAAAATAAATTTTAAAAAAATTACTATAAAAAAATGCCGGCGCTTTCCATACTTAAGAATCGTTCGTGTTTTTCGTCTCGTACAGTTTTTAGCGAGATAATTATATAGCCTATGTTATCTCCCGGACTATAAATACAAAACTACATGAAAATTTTTGAAACGTTACGGACAAACTAACTCACTTTCACTTTTATACATAACTAGCTTCTACCCGCGGCTTCGCACGTATTAGTGATCGAATCGAATTTGAAATCAAACCTAATATAAAAACTGAAATCTGAACTGAAATTACCAGATACTAAAATCAGTACTGAAATCCATAGAAAAAATTACATCAATCAACAATCAATACAAAATACACGTCTATCTACTAAAAATCTAAGTTAAATATGATACCAAAATGACAACCACGTTTGATATAAAAATACTAACCAAAACAGAAACTAAGTACAATTGTTATTAAAATTGTAAGAAAACATTAATTCAATGGTGCAAAAAAAAATAAGTGACATTGTATAGAAAATAAATACCTAACTATTCCAACCCCTTTAATTAAGAAAGCAACTCAATTAAAAAAAAAGTTGGTACTAAGTACTATACAAGGAGTTTCTATTCCAAACTACCGCGTAAATTGCATGTGTCAGTCTGGGAATAAAACAAATAAATAAATATTGATGGACATTTCACACAACGTCCTCTGGTCCCATGCTAAGCTTATATGCTTGTGTTATGGGTACCAGAATACGGATAGACTACATATACTACTTTTACTTTTAGAAACACCCAGACGCAGTACAAACATTTGTATGACAATTGGAAAAATCATACAAATAAGTGTCCCGAGCGGGAATCGAATCCGCAACCTCATGATCGGCAGTCCGTTACATGAACCACTCAACCACGAGGCTCGTCAAAACCTTCGTCCGTCATAAAACCTTATTGGCCAAAAAAATAAAATACCTATAATACCATGGATTCTGTGAGTTGCTATGACAAGTGTAAAATAACAAAATGGCGGACCTATTATTATTTAAACCTTGTTTCACAAATATTTTCATTTTTTATCTCGTAGTGTTTTTAGCGAAATAATATATAGCCTATTTCAATTCCAGGACTATAAATTATCTTTATACCGATTTTCGTGGCATTCCATTCAGTTGATTTTGCGTGAAAACGTCACAAACAAACAAACAAACTCGCTTTCACTTTTATATATAAGTAAGGATTATATAAGTAAGGATACCAATAACATGTGTAAATTACCTGCTTTTCAGTGTGTTCGGTTAGTCCGTCTACCCATACACAAGTGGTTGCGACAGGTTTACCAAAGCCAAGTTTTACTCGAGATCCACCCACGTATTCACCATCCATAGCACGGATGGCTTCCACGACGCTTGATATTGACGCGTACTGACAAAACGCATAGCCTGCACCACCACTGCTTCCTTTTTTGATATCGATTTCAATTATTCGGCCAAAATGTTTAAATTTATCTCGAAGTTGCTGTTGCGTCACATCTTTTTCTAGGTTTCCGATAAATAAGGTCCTGGTAGCCTGTAAGTGAAACGACTCTGTTTTAGATAAATATCGAGTATTCATTGGTGCACTATTTATAAATTGTATTGTCGTGGCAACGTGGTTTAACATGGCATGTAGAAAGAGTTAATTTTCAGTGCCGGTTAATCACGCACTTGCATTTTTCTTGTAGTGTTGAATGTGAGTGATATAGGTGGTGATTATTGGTGCAAATTTTGAAAGGGTAATTGTTACTGTTTTAGTCTCTACCTATCCCCTTAGAAAGAAGCCGTGACCATTAACCATGAAGTTGTTAGGTCGGTCTTAAATGTGTAGTTAAATATATATGCCATATAATTAAATATACGTTTTATATATGTATACATGTCGTAAACTTTTACCTTTGGATGGTACTCGTCGATGTCAGTCTCGTAAGGTTTAGCCGAATCAGCATCTTCATCGCAACTCTGGTGGGGAGCAACCGATATCTTACAGCCAAAAAAAAGTTTATCTTGGGATACTTCTAAAGCCTTCTCCACGTCGGACGGCTTTTTAAAACGAACCACCGCATATCGATCAGCATTCTGACCAACGACTTTAACCCATACTACTTTTCCGTGCTTCTTGTATTCATGATAAAGCCCATCTTTCAGTGAAGTATCGGTAGATCTTGTCGGTAAATTTCGTACACATATGGCCAAGGGTCTTCCGTTTGCTGTAGATGCCCACTGTCAAAAGAAATAATAAAACCTTATTTACAAACTTGTTATGGTACAAATGTATAAAATAACAGAGTAACTAATTCAACAAAGAAATAATAATTCTAAGCATATTATTTTTTAAATACCAATCAAGTACGAATTGGACTCACGCTGGTCGCGCGTTGGACGAAAGGTTCTGACTGAACCATCATTTTCCCATTACATTCATCATCATAAAATCATACTGTCACAATATGCTGTTTAAGCGTTTCATTAAGTTACATTGAAAACGTTTGCTGTATTGGAGCCCGCCTAATAAATCTATTCTGCTTTTATTTGTTGTCATATTTGTTATTTATAATTATCTGTGAAAATTTCAACTCTCTAGCTACACCGTTTCTAAAACACAGCCTGGTAACAGACGAATAGATGGATAGACCTTTTAGTACGGACCCCTAAAAACTACTAATTATCCTCACTATGGTACAGTTGCGTCACATTTCAAAAATAAAGAGATTCCGTCTTAGAAATGTTTTGATTTTGATAATCTCTGTTTAACCTAAAAAAGCAAAGGAATGTTCATTCGATTAGACAAGTAGGTTAAAAACTAAATAAATAAATTATAATGAAATCCTTTTACTACGTTAGCTTGCTCATACAATGAAATCGTCTCACCACATTTATTATTATTACCTCATTAACGTATTATTATTCGAAGTAGGTGACTTCTGTTGCCGACCGTACAAGTACTGTACTTAGTACTTAATAAAGCCTTAGGCCGTTTCCTGACTTGTCGGTGCGGTAGCGGGGCGGCATGGCGGCATCGGTGTGCTCTGTATACGCGGTACAGAAAATTTACCGAGCGTCTATATTTCAATGAGCGTTTCCTCATAGGGGCGGTATGTGCGGGAGCGGGGACGTATCGGTTCGGTTTACCGCGTCTCGGCACGCTCGTCCAGTCGCCGCTCGGGTTTTACAACACCGCACGTCAAAATGGCGGACATACATTTAACTTTTACAGGATTTTATACCGAGAATATACCGATAGGTTCGTAGATGAAAGCGATGCAGTATCGTTTCGGGACAAAGCATACCGATGCCGCGCCGCTACCGCACCGACAAGTCAGGAAACGGCCTTGGGCACACAGAAAGCAGCAGCAATGCGTATACAAGATAACACACAAAACAAACGCGAGCCCGCCGAACCTACCGGCTCTATGTACTGTGGTTTTAAAGATGTACCTTGTGTAATGTAGTCTTTAATTAAATTGAGTATTTTTTTTGTATATTTACGAATTGTATTATTCTTTCCTCAGTTTTTAAGTCTGTTATTAGAATAGAATAGAATAGTCATTTATTTCCAAGAATATGGTACAATAGATTCATAAATATAGGTGCATATTGCAGTCACACATATTCTACCGTAAGCCGGCGTAGAAATATAATTAACTTATAATAGTCAGCATAAGCTTAGTTAGCATATTGTCAACATCAGTTACTATAAATTAATACACAAGCATAAAGTATTATTTGTGTGACAAATATTCCTTCACTGTATAAAAGCATTTGTCTACCAACCAGCTGTACAATTTTTTCCTAAATTTATTGAATGACAGTGTTTTCAATTGAGCTGGTAGTTTATTATAAAGAGTAATAGCCATACAATAAGCATTTCTGCTGTACAAGTGAAGTCTATGACGAGGCGTATACAACTTAGTGGGATTTCTACTAATTACTTTTTTTAAATTTCATCATGTAATGGAAAAAAGTGTGGATTTTTTCGAACAAATAAGCAAATTTCATAGATATATAAGCCTGGTAGTGTTAGAATTTTTAAATCCTTAAATATCGGTCTACAGTGCGCTAAATATTCAGCACCGTAGACCGCACGTACGCACTTTTTTGCGCTATAAATACCCTTTGCACTTCTACAGTTTCCCCAAATCACTATCCCATAGCGAAGCAACGACGCGACATAACCGTTGTATGCAATGAGGGCAGTTTCTTTAGAAACCGTCTACCTAAGTTTTCTGAGAGCAAATACAAATTTGTCTAGTTTTGTGCAAATTATATTAATATTTTCCTTCCAGTTTAGTTCTTTATCTATTGTTAAACCAAGGAACGGCGCTGCGTTTACTATATTTATTTAAGAATTATCCAATTTGATATTTAGGTCGCATGTTGTAGTTTTACCTTTACACGTGTTATATTGTACAATTTTTGTTTTAGCCGCGTTAATTTGTAGTTTATTTTTCCCTAACCATTCTAATATCTTTTGTTATTCATGATTTGTCTCTCTTTCAATTTCATATTTGTTTTCACATTTAATTACTAAAGTTGTGTCATCCGCAAATAGTATACATTCGTGCTTAAGACAGCTACTTAGGTCATTTATGTATATTAAAAATAGCAGCGGCCCCAGTATGCTGCCCTGTGGCACCCTACAACGATTTATTTTTATATCTGATAGGTATGGTACCTCCTTGTTGTTTACAACCTTCGTAATCACAGTGCGCTGTTGTCGGTCTCCTAAGTAACTTTTTATCCAATTATGAGCGTTACCTCTTATCCCGTATTTTTCCAGCTTAGCAAGCAACCTTTCATGAGACACAAAATCAAATGCCTTGCTCATATCTAAAAATACTGATAAAACCGTCATCTTTCTGTCTAATGCCTCAGTAACTAGTTTCACCAACGAAAAAGCAGCCAATTATGTATGTAAGTATGTATGTATGTATTTAATGTATTATGAATTTATGTTTATACCCATCGTATGATGGATGATGAATTTAATTAAAGTGTTTGGCTGGAAATCAGCGTTGTGATATGTCTTAATTAAATCTAAATCTTCCATAACCACTTAGATCACTTAGATATTAGGATGACATACTTGATGTTGCAACGATGGCGGTGTCCGGTGGTTATTATGATGGGATAAGGGTGGCTGAGTCGCGGGCGTGGACGCACGAGAAGTGTCGCTTGGTTCTGGAGAACTGGAATCAGATCGTGACGAGCCGGAACCAGAATGGCGCCGTCGCCGGCCACTCTCAGTGCCGCCACCCGGTGTGCTTGGTGTACTTTCTCCTCCCGTTGTTCCAGCCACTCTATCTCCAGCATACCACCTGTGGTGTGGCGTTGTTCTGAAACAATACCCTAATTTTCAATCTGTAAATGCATCAATACATATTTAGTGGAGGTATTGCCTCCACAAAATATGACACAATTGTTAAAAACTGTATAATCCAGAGTATATTATTATTTAAAAATAGTTGGCGCCTACTGCTAGAAATTTTAGCATAATTGATACTAACAAAAACGTAATATTTATTCTTTCTTGAAAGTCGGTTAAAATATACGACAAAACCTTTTTGGTGCTTTTTAGACCACTTTTAAATATTAATTATTAGATTGCCGCAGAAGGCAATATTAGAATCTGGTTGAACCGTTCTTATAAAAATATTAACATAATGAAATCGTGAAACAACCATTAAAACAAACATATGCAGTGATGCACATATTAATTACTATACTAATTAAGTGGTTTTACCTTGTTTAAAAATTAACATTACAAAATAGATCACACGTATATTATGACTGAATTCTTTATACTGTGTATATTTATTTAATTTGATACAATTTCTTCGTTAAAATCTTTCATTTACCCTTACCCTTAAAGTGAGTGTTTGTTTGTTTGCGACATTTTTTTTGCAAAATTTTCCCAATGGAATTGTACAAAATTTGTTATGGAGATAATTTTTAATCCGGAAGATAACATAGGCTACATAATATTATGTATTATATTGCTATAAATTCAGTACGAGACAATAAACACGTTTGTGAAATATGGTAAGATCCATGTTTATTTTACAGTTACTATAGCAACGCGTAGAAACTTCTTGTGTGGTGCTTTAGTTTCAACCATTATTTTATATTTATTAAGACGCTTTCCTAATCCAGGAAGTTGAATGGCTCTGATAATATATGACAAAATACCTGATAAAAATAAGAGCACTAATATGAATTCTTTTAAAACTCAATTTAAAAAATGCTCTTGGATAAATGTTACTATACCGTTATTTTCTAACACTTGCGCGACTCATTTGCCTAAACAAAACCGCTTTTTACGGATTTAGGCGGGTATATTTGTTTTAAACGTTTTCGCAACATTTTTCACCAATGCTTCGCTCCTATTGGTCGCAGCATAATGTTATATAGCCCTTTAGCCTTCCCCATAAATGTGTTATCCAACACTGAAAGAATTTTTCAAACTGGACTAGTGGTTCCTGAGATCTGCGCGTTCAAACAAACAAACTCTTCAGCTGTATAATATTAGCATAATTTCTGTTTCGAGTATAGTTTCTATGTCATTATTCTATATTTAAGTTTCGATTCAACATTATATTTTAGTTCTTTAATTTTAGTATTAATTAATGTACCTACCTACTTCGTTTTTGTTTTGGTTTGTATTTTAATATGGATTTTAGATACGATTTTGGTATCGTTTTTAGTTCTGATTTTAGTTTGGATTCACGTTCGATTTCAAATTCGATTCGGCTACTAATGCGTGCGAAGCCGCAATTAAAAGCTAGTACATAAAAAATAAATTGAAAATAAATAGTTAATTTAGTTAATTATGTATTTGCAAGAGGTAACTTAAAACGTATAGTTTAAGATATAAATATAGCTTTTGCATCTACCGTGGTCACAGGTTATTTTGCCTTTCTTCGAAACGTCTAATTATATTTAAAACAAAATATACACGTTTAAATCCGTACTAAGACACAATACATACTCGAATTGTTACAATTAAAGGGTAATAACATTTGTTGGCGGACGCAATTTTAAAGCCAAGGTCATGTTAGTTTTCCATGGACTAATAGTTAATCTTTACATAGTCGTTACTTTTGTATGTATGTCCCTATTTGAGCGTATATCTTAAAAACTACGCAACGGATTCTGATGCGGTTTTTTTTAATAGATGTTTGGTAGAGTGGTTTACGTTGATGGTTTTTGTACCATTTGTTAGGGTGTGCTTTTTTAAATTCCACGCGTACGAAGTTGCGGGCAATAAGCTAGTAAAAATGAAAACATGAATTTTTGAAAAAATTTTTGTTCATATTACCCTATTAGGTCTGCATATCTTCCATCATGTTACTATTTCACTCCAAAAATTCACCATTCAGTTTTCTAAAATCCATATAATATAGGAACACCGGGGTGATAAATACGAATTTTTCGAGGTCCTATATCGATATAAATCCATTTGTTAGGGAGATACGAGATAATAAAAATAATTCCTTGACAGTCGGGATAAAGTGGTATTGGTTTAGTACGTATACATCTTCTAATGTATATAAAACTAGCTAAACCGGCAAACGTTGTTTTGCCATATAAATGTCAGTGAGGGGGAGGAGGTGTTTGAAAAATAGATGTTGTCCGATTCTCAGACCTACTGAATATGCATGTAAAATTTCATAAAAATCGGTCAAGCCGTTTCGGAGGAGTACGGTAACTAACACTGTGACACGTGAATTTTATATATTAGATTCACGGGTCACAGTGTTAGTTACCGTACTCCTCCGAAAGGGCTTGACCGATTGTTATAAAATTTTACATGCATGTTCAGTAGGTCTGAAAATCGGACAACATCTATTTATCAAACCCCTCCCCCACTGACATTGGTATAGCAAAACAACGTTTGCGGGGTCAGCTAGTCTTATACAGGATGAAATGACAAAATGACCGATTTTTATGAAATTGTACATGCGTATTCAGTAGGTCTGAGAATCGGCCAACATCTATTTTACAAAACTTTTTTTTTTTTTAGTATGGCAAAACAACGTTTGCCGGGTCAGCTAGTAATCCACTATTATAAAGAGGAAAGCTTTGTTTGTTTGGTTGTAATGAATAGGGTCAAAAACGACAAGACCTTTTTAAAAAAATCTTTTACAATTTGAAAGCTATATTATCTGCGATTAACATACGCTAGATTTTATTTTAGAAAAAATTTGGGTTCCGTAAAATATTTGGGTATTTCAGACAAAAATCAACCTGAAAAGTTACTTATTTTGCGTACGCTGCCTAAACTATAAAAGATAGAACCATAAAATGTTCTAATTAATTGTAAATCTTATAAATATCTAAAAAAAAAACACTGCGACACACTATACCTATCTACGTCGAGAGAGGCACAGCAACCATTTTTTTTATTTAAAAATCTTGAATTTTTTGGGACTACATTTAAACGCATTTATTTTACTCATGTTATTATTCCTTATCAAAATATTATTTTATCACTAAATACAATTTATGTAGATAATATTTGGTCTCTGAATGATTAAAATTTGACGTGTGGTTTTGAAGTTATGGCGAAATTAAAATATTAAGATTTCTGCTGGACGGCCCGTTCCGAAGTGTAACGGAAAAAGAATTAGGCGCGATAAAATAAAATACATAAACTGTTTGCTGAGCAACGCGAACGTTTCCTCTGTCTTCTATCCATACTCCAATATATGGATGTTTGGTTAATGTTGGATGTATGAATGTAAGGTCGTTTGTTGTTCTTTCACGTAAAGACTTACTGGATGGATTTTCATTAAACTTTCCTATAATATAGCTTACACATCAGATTAACATATCTTTTTCTTTACTTCTTATAAAACAAAGTCGTACTTTTTGTATGTATCTCCCTATGTGAGCTTTTATCTTCAAAAATACGGAACGGATTATGATGCGGTTTTTTTAATAGATAGAATGGTTCAAGAGGATGGCTTTTTCCCCATAATTTGTTGGGGTTTGCTGTATATTGGATGAGATATGATTAAATTTGCCTTGAAATTCGGACGCGCGCGAGCTATAAATGAAAACGCTGCCTTATCTATGTGCGGTACAACAAACTAATGTATGGAGGAATTGTTTGTTACCTATAGTTCTTCAAAAAAGTCCGCAAGGGCATATGTCTATCTTTTAAGGGAAACCTGTTGTACCCATAATAATGTCAAAAAAAATATCAAATTCAATAGGGTGTTTTTAAAAGCTATTTATGTATATATAGTAATATTTTTTATCAAATTAAATAGCTTTAGTTAGCTTACGCAATTAATATAGAATATAACTGCTCTTTACAGCATGCAATTTAAATGAATATCTTAGGAGATATTATGTTGAAAAAAGAATTACGCGCTATAAAATAAAATACTTAAGAGGATACCAAAATTGCTTCGTGCATTTTTCTACGTACGAAGTTTTCATTTTTTCTTTAGATTGAATGGCTAGAGCTCTAATTTTTTAGTATATGTTTTTTCAATATATAATCTAGGATCGCATAAACTCAGAAACGCGATTGAAAAAAGTTTTCTCGATAGAAAATCTTAGCGAAACAACCTCTCTCATTTTTTTATTTTTTTCATTTGTCGGTCGAATATCGCGTATTAACTAATGAAATAACTTTAAAAACATAAGTAACTATTACATATAGAAACACGTAAGCCGGAATTAAAATATATTTAGTAGATTTTGAGTAAACAAAAAAAATATCCGTAATTCTTCATTTTCTATACCTACTAGCTGTGTTAATAGGTACATGTCGACGATAATATTGATGTAGGCCCTTAAGAGCCATTTCACAAAATGATTACGCTCGAGTTTAGGTAAAATACTGCATCATAGTTTATGTGTGCGTAGCTACGCATTCAAACGTAACTTAAACAGTGTACCGCGAGAGCCTAGGCGGCTGAAGCAATCTTGAGCCGTAATGTAATTTTATATGAGATTAACAAAAAGTTATACATTTTATTTAGGCTAGGTAAACTGAAAAACAAGAAGTCATGGTATGTGTAGGAACACATTGTATGAATTCATTGTTTGCAAGTAGACGTTTGTCAACAGGTCTACGAATCTATAGAGACCATTGTGCTAGCCACCCAAGTTATAATAAACAAATATATTTATTACAGTATGTACTATTGTTTGCTCGACGCCTAATTTATTGTATACAAATATATTATGTATGAATTCATTGTATGCAACACTCAGCGTATCAGCAGTTTTAGGAATATATAGAAACGATTGTTCTCCTTAACTATATAAGCTAATATTATATTAAATATATTGAGTCGCAAATAAACGCCATGCAAGTCCGGACGTATTTCATTTTATCCTCTAACCGACGCACACGACATTTACACCTAAAGTGTGTAAAATAATATAATAACAATTAACATAAAAACAATCACATATTATTGTCGGTTAACAAAATAAATGCTTAGGCTATATGAATATTTGGCGTAAAGTCATTGATCTTGCCTTTCTTGGGTCTATGATTATTATCACGTTTACTTTTTTTTAGACAACAGCTTTGCTAAAACTAATAAAACAAAAATATATATTTATTCTACAAATTCATACATTATACTTGATTATAAACCAAACTTTACCTTATGAAAAATTGTCATGAGACGAGAGGAACGTAAAATCGTTAGGAGAGTTCTGAGTAAAATATGGAAAGAAAAAAGTCTAGAGGAAGACCTAAGAAAAGATGGATGGACTGTGTGAAAGAGGACATGAAAGTAAGAGAAGTTAACATAGACATGACGGCTGATAGAAGACTATGAAAGAAAAAGACATGTTGCGCCGACCCCAAATAATGGGATGAGGGCAGGAGGATGATTTACCTTATGAAAAAAATACAAGGTGAATCAATACTATGTGGTCGCAGTACAATATAACCTTTACTGTACAACGCGCGACGCAGGAAACAGAGACACAGGTCCTTCGTCGATGGGCGCTCGCCCCGTTCTAAGCGGTAGCCACTTGTGTATCGTAATTTATTCGAATTTCGATTGAAGTTTTATCAATATTTTGACAAAAAAAAATGCAAGAATTTCCAATATTACTGTAGAAATCGGTTCCCTAATGAACGTAGTTTATTTTGGAATAATTTTATTTCCATAATTACTGAGTATTTAAACCAAAAATCACGATAAAATTGCAACGTTAACCTCAAAAATTAGCCTATTGGTTTATTATTTACTAAATAATGGTAATACAATTTAATAATCTGTTACATTAAAGGACGATTAAAATATCTGTCCAATGTGTTATGTATTTTTTGAAACTTAATTTATAAGTATTTTTGATTGAAATACGACTTTGAAATCAACTCTGCGGTGGTTTTTCAATAAAATGGTTGTGAGAAATTGATTGCTCTAGATCAAACAAGTCATTTTTAGTACATGTGTTACATTAAACGTCAACATGAAACCTTAGCCCATTTTTTGCGCATATTCAATAACTTCAAGGTGTTACAGACTATGGTAATTTAGGAGCCCAAAATATTAGAAATTCGTGCGAAAACGTGAAATGGCTTTTAAAATGTTGGCTAAGCAACGCGAACGTTTGCTCGGTCTTCTATCCATACTCCAATGTTTGGATATGTAAGGATGTTTATTGTGCTTTCACGTAAAGACTACTGGATGGATTTTCATAAAACTTTCCAATGAAAAGTTGAATAGAAAATGAACTTATTTTTTATCCTTTTTACCGCGCGTAACAACGCGGGGCGCAGCTAGTATATAATAATAATTGAAGAATGCAATTCCAAAAATAGATTCGGAGACGACGCCGCGGTGTGAAGGATAAAAAGAATAAAGTGTCACAATTGTCAATAAACTGTTACGATTGTTCCATAAAATTTATGTTAAAAAATAAAAATAAAAACAAATGTAGGCAGAAAAGCATCGTGTAATATATGACAGTGGTTAGTGTAACGGACTGCTGCTGTTTACAAAGTTGCTAGTTCGATTCCCGCACAGACAAATTATATGATATGTATTTATATTTGTCTGGGGTCTGTCTTGTACTTGTCTGTTTCTATGCCCCATATCCAAGTTTCACCTACATAAACTAAAATAAATACTAAGTACCTTTCCACATTGGAAGGTGGTGTAGAGTAAGGTGCAGTAGAGTTGTTGCGCTGGTACCTGCCGTATGCTGCTGGCGTATTTCCACGACGACAATACTCCGTAGCACTATCATTGGTACCGCGCCACGTAGCTGGTGCTGCAGCAGATGCGGCTATTGGGCAGGTATTACTGGAACTATCTTCTCCGCCTCTGAAAAAATAAATAAAAATAAGTAAATAAAAAAATATTCACGCATATTTCACATCAATAACGTACCGCAAAATGCAGAAGTGACAAACACTCTAGTGGTATACTTTGACCGATGACTAGTGGTGATGGTTTTATGAACGCATAGAAGGGCTTTGCAAAACGTAATAGCACCATTTTCCGACCATCCTGCTCTCTACAACCATTTTGGTTTTTACTATATAAAATGTGTAAAGTATGCACGAAACACATGAAACGAAAGATTATGATAGTGATAGTCAGGCATTATAAACTACGAGTAGGTACAGCCGAAACTTACTATTTGTCATATAAATAGGTAAACAAAAATGTACTTGTGGTAAATAGTCTTTGTTTATTATATAATGTCTAATATACTGTCAAAAATTAATATAATCTCTTGTGTTGTCATTTAAAGAAATTTTTTATGGAAACAAATTTGGTGATTTAAATGAACTAAAATGCTATAAATATAAGCTAGTTTTGTATACTACTGGTAACATAGGGGTGGCACCGAGGGCTGAAACACAGGTTTTTACCTAGTTCGGCATCGGGAGCTATTGTTTTATGTATATTTTGTGTCATATTTCTTAGCTTAAGTAAAAACTGTATGAACTTTTTGCCAATAAATTATTATTATTATTTATTATTTATTATATATTGCTTAATACGTTCAGTGCGGCTAACGCTTATGCGCGTTTTTCTGATCTTCACCAAGTGCGGGCCGACGCGTATACGCGTCCATACAAAAAAAAAATTGTAGGCAAGCAGGGTGCGCCGCACCTGTGTGTTTATACCGTGTATTCTGGGTGTCTATTGTTTCGAAGTGGTCGTAAAATGTGGAATTGTAAAGGAGACTACACACTAGTCAGGTTTCTGCTACGAATATTGCAGGGGGGGGGGGACGGCGGCGGCGATGACAACAATAAATAAATAAATAAATATTCATGGACCTTTCACACAACGTCTTCTGGTCCCAAGCTAAGCTTATATGCTTGTGTTATGGGTACCAGAATACGGATATAATACATAAACTACTTTTCTTTTGTAAATACATACTTATAATACATAGTAAACACCCAGACGCAGTACAAACATTTGTATGACAATTAAAAACATCACACAAATGATTGTCCTGACCGGGAATCGAACCCGAGACCTCGTGAACGGCAGTCCGTTATATGAACCACTAGACCACGAGGCCCGTCCTAATAATAATAATAATAACCTAATTTAGTACAATAGATTATTGAAATAATTTTCTTATGACTCGCTCTTTTAACTAAAGTAATAGGTAGTTTTAGTCTATTTATAAATGGTGTCTATTACGAGGCGGGCGAAGAGTCGTAAATTAAAAAAAATTAAGAATAAAAGGGCTTTCGGGAGAAGGTACCTTTACTATTACTGTTTTATTAAGGTATAACTTACTATTTTAACAAAACCGAACGAAGATATATTATGGCGTAAACTTCACAAAGTCTCTTACAAATAAACACTAGTGTGGAAGCACCTTTATCCATCCAACACCTTTATATGACCCGTAATTGTTATATGACAGTCATAAAACTCGAAAGTTACCGAACGCACATAAGCGTCGGCCGCACTGCGGGAAGGTAAAAGACAACGCGCTATAGCGTCCAGCCGCACTACGCGAGTTTTCTATGAACGCATATAAGCGTTCTTAGCACTACGCGAAAAATTTTTTGAACGCACATGCGCGTTTTCAGCACTGGGCGAATGACTCTTTTATTAGCATTGGCTATAAATTCGCAAATTATTCAGCATTGAACGCGTTAAGTAAATCAAACTAAATTAGAACGTACCGATGTTAATAAAGTCGTTATTTCTGTATGTATTGTATGTAAGCTTATATCTTCAAAACTACGCAATCTATTTTGATACGGCGACGTTAGCGCTAAAAACAATCGATGTTTCTAAACATCGGTGTTTTTTCTCGAAACGTCGTATCTAACATCGATACAACCACTCAGCGGACAGCTTTTTCACAAACATTTACATATGTCCCTATGTGTGCTTAAATGTTAAAAACTACACACGGCTTTTGATGCGGTTTTTTTTCAATAGATAGGTATAACAGCGCTTTAAGAGGGTGGTTTTTTTTGAATTTATTAGGGTTTTGTCCTCTAAGCTTCACGCGTACGAAGCTGCGGTTGCAGCTAGTAAGTTTATAAACTATTTTAGGAGGATACTTAGTATATTTAAAAAAATGTCTATGAGTGCCGTGATCAGGACAAATTGAGAACCTCCTCCTTTTTGAAGTCTGTTAAAAATGCTACCTAAAATATACGCTAAATAATCTAATTATGTACCAAAAATAAATTAAATAAATAAATAAATATTCATGGACATTACACACAACGTCCTCTGGTCCCAAGCTAAGCTTATATGCTTGTGTTATGGGTACCAGAATACGGATAGAATACATAAACTAGTTACTTTTCTTTTGTAAAGACATACTTATAATACATAGAAAACACCCAGACGCAGAAAAGACATTTGTGTGACGATTATGAAAATTGCAACAAACGATTGTCCCGAGCGGGAATCGAACCCGAAACCTCGTGAACAGCAGTCCGTTACATAAACCACTAGACCACGATTTAGATTTTATTATTTTCTAAAATAATAGATCTAACTTCTTTTATCATCAGTATTCAATACTAATTGTTATAAAAATTATTTGCACGGTCTTCAAAAAAGTATACATATACTTTCGAACATAATATAACCGTATTCTGGTACCTACCCATAACAAAAGCAAGGAAGTATAGCTTAATTTAGGACCAAAGGGCGTTGTGTAAAATATAATCCAATTTCCATTGATAAATTATTATTCCTGAAGATGAGCATCGGATATGCTCGAAACCTGGGTCGACATCTTCGATCCCAAAACTGTGAGTGTTAGCCGGTAATATAGTATTTCTAATATGACTCAAACTCACGAAAATTTCAATACGAAAATATTATAAAATAGACAGAAAATTGATGAATTTCCCAAATTGGTCTAAGTGTGTTCAAGAAATCGGGGAACATACATAAAAAACAAAAGGTTACGGCGTTTCGAGAGCTACCAGCTTTTTCTGATTTGAGTGAGTTGATTACAATTTAATTGAAAATTTGACCGATATATCCACATATCGATACTTTTCCTCGATATATTCGAGATTATAATTCCGACATGCTTGGCTATCTAGGCTATCTACGTCACTGCGCCCGATTGGTGTTTATGCATTTTCAGTAAGTCTGAGAATCGGCTACTATTTACATTTTTTTTTTAAGTGGGTCGTCCACCTCTGACATTTGTATGGCAAAACGACGTCCGCCGGGTCAGCTAGTATTATACGTATTTATAAATACATAAACAAGTACACATATACATAACTGTAAATTTAATATAAAGCAAATGTAAGTAATTATAATATATTAAGTAGGTTAATTTAATAGCCAATTAATAGATAGAAGTAACGAATGATTTTTCACAAGTTTTTTAAAGGATTTTGTAAGGTTTTAGCTTGTTTGATAAATAGTGGTAATCCGTTCCATAATAGGACGGCTTGGACTGAGAAAGACTTTGAGAAGTTAATCGCATATTTCGCCATTTTTAACTTTACTTTTATATATTTCAAGATAATGCCTTAGACTCGTATAAGTAATCGTAACGTTCTTTGTGATAAAATGGGGATCTAGAGATAAACAATACATTATATAGCCAGAAGAAAATATGAGCATTCCGGCGAAAGCGCATAGGTTGTCAATCGAGCTTTTTGCGAAACTCTGAAACGTGGTCATATTTGCGTAACCCAAATATGAACCGGATGCAAGCATTTTGAAGACGCTCAGTTTATTTAGTTTAGTTTAGTTTAGCTGTTGCAAGATAATCAATCAATCAATAGGGAAGTCAAACTCATTTTTTTTTATTTCAAGTTGTCATGTTTTATAAGCTCTTTTGAAACGTCAGAAACTAGGTGTCTGGATTTTTTTTATTCTCGTCATATGTTTTAATTTTTTTTTTTTTTAATAATATTAATAATTTTATATTATACATTGTTATATCAGGGGTGTGAGAATGATGCCGATTAGTACTATCAAGACCAACTAATACTAACTTAATAACGAGAAAATGCTAATACAATTAAGCAGACAATATTTTCCGTATTAATAAAATTATTTATTTCATTGCCAGAGGGCCGCTGCGAAGTGAAGATCAAGCATCTTCCATATAATGTACTAAACTTGTAACTGTAATACTTGTACTTTGGGAGAAGCAGTGATTCTGCAATCGTAATCATCGTAGTAAGTGGCAGAAAAGAAAGTTGGCTGTATTTTTGCGACTTAATAACGAAAAAGTTATATTTCTTTGAAATTATCTGTTTGTCAATTAAATCGTGTATTGTATCAGATTACTTATTTAATAAGCTATATTTAAGGCTTATTTCAATTAAGCCAAGCTCTTAGGTCAATATTTAGTCTTAAAAAGACATTTTCTAATATGCCGATTACATTTTTTTTCTCCAAAAGTACACAATTTTAGCTACTAGCGTTTATTTAGAATAGAAGATCTATCTTTATTCTAAGCCCTAAAAAAAATTACATGCAAGAACAGTGGAACTTTGAAGATATTATGATAAGATTTCAAAAATTTGTACTAGGGTTGACACTACGCGCGATGTAGTGAGCCCCTGCCAACTAAGAAATAAAAATAATTGTAAATTTTGTATTTAATTGTGCATTCACCCGCTAGTAGCTATGATTTTTTTTCAGTTATTTTTAATACATACTAAGTAGATTGTTACCAGAAGTTAAAATCAAATATAGTTAGTTTAGTTCTTCTCGGAAAAGGCGTAACTTGCCAATATCGTCGTTTGTCGTTGCAATTTTTTTCGCATGACATATTTCAATTCGATAACCCTGTTAATTAAGTTTGTAAATTGAGCAGAACAACAAATTTTTGATTTGACCTTCCAGCCGTACATAGTGCGTCACTGTAAGGAAACTTAGTAGCATCGCAAACAATCTGGGGCAATTTTTTTATTTACCCCAGATAAACATTTGTGGTCTTTCTAAACGTTTTTACAATAATTCTAGAGCTACCAATAATAGTTACTTTTAGACGACAAATGTTTTCAAATACTCAAAGAAGGATAGATGTATAAAGGTGTGTCCAAACATTGAGCGGCAAGAGCGCGGGAGCAACACGCGGCGTTTGCACAGGACACATTTCTGCCGCGCTCTAGTTAGGATGAAGCTGACTAAGGCTAAGCGTATGCTGAGACGCAGACGACGCAGGTCCACGCAGGGCAGGGCGGCGAAGATTTTGTAATGCTTGAGCGTACCGTGTGCTACGTACGTTGCGACGCGCGCAGGTTGCATGCGACGCAGATACGAGTCTGCTCTGCTCCGTACCCCGTTGTAGTGACGGCACTTGGCCGGCACAGATTACAGCGAGACGCGTACGAGTGTTTTTATAAAATATGTTTTTATCCACTTTGTTGCAATGAACTTCTAATTGAATTAGTTTGATGTGAACCATGTTTATATGACACAATTCATCCAGACTATTAAAAAAGACCGTTTTTTCAGATAATCACTTTGCCTAATAGTTTTTTTACGTTTTAACAAACTGTAAAGTAACAATAACTCATCGATTTCATTATCGGCATCTGACTCTGAACTCATTTTCAACAAGAACACGTCTATTCTTTGAGGACACGAGAACACGGCGGGCCGCGGCTGTCGCGCGCGGAACGCCGCGCTATGATTGGACGACAGCCACGCGTAAACGCTTCTGACTACCTGCCGCGCACGATCAGGCTAAGCGTATGCTGAGACGCAGGCAGACACGTGTCTGCATCGCATGCACCTGCGTCGCAACGTACGTAGCACACGGTAAGCATAAGCATTACAAAATCTGCGCCACCCTGCCCTGCCTGTACCTGCGTTACCCGCGTCCCAGCATGCGCTTAGCCTAAAATGTTTTTATCCACTACAACGGGGCGCAGAGCAGAGCAGACACATGTCTGCGTCACATGTACCTGCGTTGCAACGTTCGTAGCACACGGTACGCTCGAGCATTACAAAATTTGCGCCACCCTGCCCTGCGTGGACCTACGTTGCCTGCGTCTCAGCATACGCTTAGCCTTCATCGTGCGCGGCAGGTAGTCTGCGTGGCTTCGTCCAATGATAGCGCGACGGGCCGCGCTCGATTGCCGCTCAATGTTTGGACACACCTTAAGGGTAATGTTACTAAACCTGTTCCCGCATTTCGGTCTCGCAATAAATATTTTATGTCGCCGAGCTAATGAAAGGCTTTAATCACTGTTTCATGTTCAAGAATTATATTCACTTATTAGATTATTATTGTGTTAGTTATGAGTACTTAACATGTTTACTAATAATAAATAATGGGCGGAATGCGCTCACTGTAAATAGCACCATTCCGTATACTGACTAGTGTGGCCAGTAACACGATTTATAAACATAAAAAATTAAGCTATTTTTTATTATACTGGTTGCTTTATGAGATATTTGTTTTACGTTATTTATTTTCAACAATATTATTACTTAATAGATCTGTGCACGATCGGGGAACTTAACAATTTCTTATAATTACTTATGCTTTAAACTTGACTTTTTCTTATAATATTTAACAGGAACCTTCTTCGATAAACGACTCGACCTGTAACTAAACTGACGGACTCATAAACTGCATCAAACTTCAGGATTACTTTGAAATGATTTTTTTAATTAAGTATGCAAACTTTTTAGATTAAATTATATAAATATGGAGAGACTGGCCCTTAATCTTAAAAAAAAGCAATATTTAAAAATAAAACTCAAGTAAAACCAATGAATATAGCCGGGAAAAGAAAATTTACTCGTAGTATCAGATTTGCGTGTTATTTATAGCAAAGTTTTAAAATTGATTTATTGAATTATTATATTATATTATTGAACAATTGAATTATTGTTACCAGCAGAACTTTTGGGTTAGCTTTTTAACTCATCGAGAGTTTCTGAACCATAATATGGATACTTCGTCCGAACAAGCTGCTCAAATTGTAGCATTGGTGCGGGAGGGCTTCAATCAACGAACGATTGCTAGAAATTTAAATTTAAACCAGTCTACGGTTTCTAGAATATACAGAAGGTTTGTGAAGACAAGTTCTTACAAAAAGAGACGTGGTACAGGCAGAACTCGAGCACCCACCGGTCGTGATGACCGATTTATTGTTACAACTTCCCTGCGAAATCGTTTCCTCACTTCAGTTAACATCAAAACTGAGCTTAATGAAGTGCGTGGAGTAAACGTGAGTGCACGAACAATAAGAAGAAGGTTAAAGGAAGCGGATATCACCCCTTTTAGACCAGCAAATGGTCCAAAGTTCTCTGTAGCTCACAGACAAGCTCGCTTAAGATTTGCGCGTGATCACCTAAATTGGACAGATGAGCAATGGGCCTCCGTATTGTTCACAGACGAGTGTAGGACATGTTTATATGGTGCAGATGGTCGCAGAAAAGTCTATAGTCGACGTGGTGAGCGATATGCTCAAAGTTGCATTGAGGGGCGTGTTCCTTTTGGAGGCGGTTCGTGCATGGTCTGGGGTGGCATATCAATGAACGGGCGAACCATACTTGTGTTCATAGACATGGTTCGGCAAAACGGTAGTAGAGGGGGTTTCACTGCACATCGCTACATAACAGAGATCTTAGAAGATCACGTGGTGCCTTACATGAGATTTATAGGCGAAAATTTTACTTTAATGCAGGATAATGCCCGGCCGCACGCTGCTGCACAAGTTCGACAATATTGCGAAGAGGGGATACGTACAATGAATTGGCCAGCACGCAGACCGGATCTTAATCCCACTGAGCATCTTTGGGACAATTTAAAAAGAGCTGTATATGCGAGAAATCCTGTGCCTACGACAGTGGCACAACTAAGAACAGCACTTTCAGAAGAATGGGACAATATTCCGCAAGATCTTTTAATAACCCTGATCAAATCTATGCGGAACCGATTAGAATCCGTAATAAGGGCACGTGGAGGTAATACGCCGTATTAAAACATAAAAAAACCCTTGCATAAAGTTTGTGTCAATTTTAAAACCAATTTTTTTAATAAACCAATTTTCTTTAAATTTGCGTTTTTTCTTCAAAAAAGTTTTAAGGTCCTTTCCAGTACACAAACTTAAACTTAAGGATATGACCCTACGCTGTTTTAAAGTTAACGAACCAATCTAGACGTTTCAATTTAAACTGTATAGAAAGTTTGCATACTTGGTTAAAATATTTATTTCAAAGTCGTTTTTTACTTTGATGTAGTTTATTATCGTATTTGTAATATTGTGGAAGGCCTAAAACTATGTAGCATTGGTTAAAAGAACTTTCTTTGCAAGGCATGTGCATTTGGCAAGCAATTCCAATTCATAAATTAAAGGAAGCAGAATGAGGAGACAACCCAGGAGACATAGTTTAAAGTGATGATGTGGCTCTATGAGTGGTTCATCTATTCAAAGTACCTAATAAATATTACATATTATTCAAAGATGCTGCAATAAGTTATCTTCATAATTATACATGTTGTTAAAATTAAGAACAATGACATGGAGGCGTTTTAACAATACAATCTTTATCTTTATCTTTACTTATTATAAAACAAAGTCGTAATTTTTGTATGTATGTCCCTATGTGAGCTTATATCTTCAAAAATACGCAACGGATCTTGATGCGGTTTTTTTTAATAGATAGAATGGTTCAAGACGGTGGCTTTTTTTGCATAATTTATTGGGATTTGCGATATATTGGATGAGATATGATTAAATTTGCTAAAGAATACGGAAGCGCGCGAGCTTTAAATGAAAACGCTGCCTTATCTATGTGAGGTACAACAAAGTAATGTATGGAAGATTTTTTCATTACCTATAGTTCTTCAAAAAAGTCCGCGAGAGCATATGTCTATCTTTTAAGGAAAACCTGCTGAAGGTATATAAGAACGCCAAAAAAATTATCAAATTCAATAGGGTGTTTTCAAACGCTATTTATGTGTATATAGTAATATTTTTTATCAATTTAAATACTTTAGTAAGCTTACGCATTTAATATAGATTGTAACTGCTTTTCACAGCATACAATTTAAATGAATATGTTAGGAGATATGACGAAAAAGAATTACGCGCGGCAAAATAAAATACTTAAACTGTTGGCTTAGCAACGCGAACGTTTCCTCGGTCTTCTATCCATACTCCAATGTTTTGATTTTTGCTTAATGTTGGATGTATGAATGTAAGGATGTTTGTGGTTCTTTCACGTAAAGACTGCTGGATGGATTTTCATGAAACTTTCCAATAATATAGCCTACAGGTCGTTACGCCGTAATCCCCGACGTATCGGTATTGAATTGGTCTTTATAGGCGTCGGCGTCGTCGTCGGCGTATGGTGGTTACGCTGCTCAAATCCAGACGTATCGGTGCTGAGTTGGTTTTTATAGGCGTCAGCGTATGGTCGTTACGCTACTCAAATCCCGACGTATCGGCGCTGAGTTGGTGTTTATAGGCGTTGGCTTATGGTCGTTACGCTGCTCAAATAGCGACGTATCGGTGCTGAGTTGGCTTTTATAGGCGTCAGCGTCAGCGTATGGTCGTTACGCTGCGCAAATCCCGACGTATCGGTGCTGAGTTGGTTTTTATAGGCGCCGGCGTCGGCATCGGCGTTAGTTTTTAACAAATCCTTCATGTGATGTGGTAATAAATTACAAGGTTTTTGGATTTTTATCAGCACTATGTAGGCTTGGTCATGCCAAATTTCAAGTCTCTGGGATAGTGGGAAGTAACCTGTAAATTTTGATTCCCTAGCGAAAGTTGAAAATACTCAAAAATGGCTGTAATTCGGTTATATCTTCTGAATGCCTAGATCTAAATTATTGATTGTATCTTTTGGAGCATCTTTTGGTATTATGAAATTCGGACTTTTGAAAATCGGGACTTCAAAATTCGGAATAAAGTTTTTCGGCATTTTAGGGTGTTCCCCATAGATCTACATTAGGTATAAGTTTCAAATTGATACCCTCAGCCGTTGCCGGGTATAAAAAAGTTTAACGGGGGGATAGACAGTCAGGCGGACACCGTAGTGAGACTATAAGGGTTTGTACGAAGCCCTAAAAAGGTAAAACTCTGAGATATCATTTACTAAAATGACATTGGGGCCATGTGTGTTACTTCTTTAGAATTGGTCCTATCTCTATTCTTGCCTTTATTTCTAAAGTGCTTGAGTCTTGTGTCTACCAACATCTGTCGAAATTCATACACGGTAACAACTTCTTAAGTCCATATCAATCTGGGTTTAGAGCGGGTCATAGCACAGTCTCAGCACTTCTTAAAGTATCTGGTGATATCAGGCAGGGTATTAAAAATACTTTGGTTACTGTTCTGGTGCTTATTGACTTCTCTAACGCCTTCAATGTAGTTGACCATGACATCCTTTTAGCTATTTTATCTTATTTCAACATTTCATCGGGTGAGCTAAGCTGGTTCGCTTCATACCTTCAGGGGCGTCAGCAATCTGTCCGGGTTGATGATAGATCGTCTGAATGGTGTAATTTACAGGCTGGAGTCCCGCAAGGAGGGAAACTTTCTCCTCTTCTCTTCTCTCTTTTTATCAATTTCTTAACACCTGAGCTTGGCTTTGCGTATCATTTGTACGCTGATGATCTGCAGATTTATACTCAGTCCAGGGTGGAGAACCTGTCAACTGCTATTGATGATGTAAACCGAGACTTAAAAGCTCTACAGAATTGGGCGTCTAGGTTTGGCCTGGCAGTAAACCCAACAAAATGCCAAGCCCTTGTTTTGGGTAGCCCGTTTATGATACGTAAACTTAACTCAGAAGTATTACCCTCTATTACTTACAATGGATCAGTAATTCCCATCAATACCGACGTCAAAAACCTAGGGTTACATATGGACACTCTACACTGGAATGGCGAACACAAATTACGAAGATCTCACAAAAGGTTACGGGGACGCTTCGTGCCTTTTATCGGCTAAGGAATTTTTTGCCTGTAGCAGCCAACACAGCGCTTGTGCAAACTTTAATTTTTCCCATCATCGATTATGCTGATGTGTGTTACCTCGACCTGAATGCAGATCTGCTCAATAAACTTGACCGTCTTCTCAACAATTGCATTCGATTCGTTTTTAATCTGCGGAAGTACGATCACGTGTCAACTTTTCGATCCCGTCTGAATTGGCTGCCAATACGTCAACGACGCAGTCTACGTGCTTTAACCACCTTGTTCACCATTTTGAAAAGCAAGGATTCTCCATCGTACCTAAAGTGTCATTTCCAGTTTATCCAACCGACGCGACGCTTGATCGTAATTTGCGGTCGTCTCGTTATCTTCTTCTGTCTTATCCGGTTCATACTTCTAGTATTGTGCACTCTTCTTTCTTTGTCCAATCTATCCTCTTTTGGAATGCCCGCCCTCTTGAAATTAGGATGGCTAAAACCAAAGCAGCTTTTAAAGCCAAATTGCGTCGTCACTATATTATGCTATTGGCAGAGTCAAACCGCTAGTTTTATTTCCTCACTGTGACAAATATTATGTATAAGTATTTATTTATTTATTTATTTATAAACACTTTATGCACAAAAAGGTACAATGGCGGACTTAATGCCCTAGGCATTATCTACCAGCCAACCACATGGCAGTGCAGAGATAAAGGATTGTGGGTCAAAAATACAATAAAAAAGGGATCCTACTAATTTAAACAATTAATATTACGCAATTTTATCTAAGTAAATCTAATAATCATAATCTATTTAAACTTACACAAATAAGTTTTATTATATAAACATACATAAAATATCTACATAAGTACTTATACATAATATTTGTCACAGTGAGGAAATAAAACTAGCGGTTTGACTCTGCCAATAGCATAATATAGTGACGACGCAATTTGGCTTTAAAAGCAGCTTTGGTTTTAGCCATCCTAATTTCAAGAGGGAGGGCATTCCAAAAGAGGATAGATTGGACAAAGAAAGAAGAGTGCACAAGACTAGAAGTATGAGCCGGACAAGACAGAAGAAGATTACGAGACGACCGCAAATTACGATCAAGCGTCGGTTGGATAAACTGAAAATGACACTTTAGGTACGATGGAGAATCCGTGCCTTTCAAAATGGTGAACAAGGTGGTTAAAGCATGTAGACTGCGTCGTTGACGTATTGGCAGCCAATTCAGACGGGATCGAAAAGTTGACACGTGATCGTACTTGCGCAGATTAAAAACGAATCGAATGCAATTGTTGAGAAGACGGTCAAGTTTATTGAGCAGATCTGCATTCAGGTCGAGGTAACACACATCAGCATAATCGATGATGGGAAAAATTAAAGTTTGCACAAGCGCTGTCTTGGCTGCTACAGGCAAAAAATTCCTTAGCCGATAAAAGGCACGAAGCGTCCCCGTAACCTTTTGTGAGATCTTCGTAATTTGTGTTCGCCATTCCAGTGTAGAGTCCATATGTAACCCTAGGTTTTTGACGTCGGTATTGATGGGAATTACTGATCCATTGTAAGTAATAGAGGGTAATACTTCTGAGTTAAGTTTACGTATCATAAACGGGCTACCCAAAACAAGGGCTTGGCATTTTGTTGGGTTTACTGCCAGGCCAAACCTAGACGCCCAATTCTGTAGAGCTTTTAAGTCTCGGTTTACATCATCAATAGCAGTTGACAGGTTCTCCACCCTGGACTGAGTATAAATCTGCAGATCATCAGCGTACAAATGATACGCACAGCCAAGCTCAGGTGTTAAGAAATTGATAAAAAGAGAGAAGAGAAGAGGAGAAAGTTTCCCTCCTTGCGGGACACCAGCCTGTAAATTACACCATTCAGACGATCTATCATCAACCCGGACAGATTGCTGACGCCCCCGAAGGTATGAAGCAAACCAGCTTAGCGCACCCGATGAAATGTTGAAATAAGATAAAATAGCTAAAAGGATGTCATGGTCAACTACATTGAAGGCGTTAGAGAAGTCAATAAGCACCAGAACAGTAACCAAAGTATTTTCAATACCCTGCCTGATATCACCAGATACTTTAAGAAGTGCCGAGACTGTGCTATGACCCGCTCTAAACCCAGATTGATATGGACTTAAGAAGTTGTTACCGTGTATGAATTTCGACAGCTGTTGGTAGACACAAGACTCAAGCACTTTAGAAATAAAGGGAAGAATAGAGATAGGACGATAGTGATTAGGAAGACAGGGATTTGAAATTTTAGGTAATGGGCGAACATAAGCATTGCGCCATAAAGAAGGGAAAGTACCAGAATAGAGAGAGAAGTTTAAAATATGAGAGAGAGGAGAAAGAAGTTCATCCAAAAGAATGGAAATCATTCGACGGCTAATGCAATCGCAACCTGTGGCCTGAGATTTTATTGACAGGATAGCTTGTTTGATCTCATCGACCGAAAGAGGCAAGAATTGAAAAGAGTTAACAGAAGGACCCGATAAAGACGACAGATAGTCAACAGTTCGAAGTTTGGAGAGATTGTCGAGAGTATCTGAAGCAACGAAATGTTGATTTAACTTATTCAAACAAATAGCAGGATGAATATCGGGTTTGTCTGACCTACCAATACCAATGGTCTTAAGAAATTTCCAAATCTCGTTAGCGGAGGAAGATGAAACAGTATCAAATATGTGACGACGTTTAGCGTTGCGTACCATTTGGTTGCATCGATTCCTTGCAGACCTATACAAAGCCCAGTGAGAATCTGATCGATGTTTTTTAAAACTGCTGAAAGCTCGATCTCTGCGCCTCATTGCCACTCGAATCTCATCGGTCAGCCATAGTGCAGGCGGATGACGTATTTTTACTCGCTTTACAGGGGCATGTACATCATAAAGTTTAATAACTAAATCATTAAAGATCTTCACTTTGTCATCTATGGACGTTGCAGTCTCCATTTCCAGCCAATCTATTTCAGAAGCTTTGACGCGTAAGCTGTCAACATCCAACCGTGAAAAACAACGCGTGTGCAAAACTTTTGGCTTAAGTTTAGGAGGTTTAAGAAGATAGGATAAGAAAATAAGGTCGTGGTGAGAAAAGGCTGGGGCCGGATATTGGCCATGACCCAAAACTAAGGACGGAGAGGAAGTAAACATAATATCCAGCCAAGTATCATCTCCTTTGAAGTTGTGATGGGTGGCTTGTAATGGTAAGACTTGAAGACTAGAGGATTCTAAGATATGGAGGAGTTTACGGGTACGAAGGGATGAATAAGATAGTAAATCGGTATTAAAATCACCCATTATGATGATGTGTGTGTAATCAGACCCTAAAGACTCTAAAACCGATTCTAAATCAGTGAAATAATCAGTGGCAGGTGGGCAATAGACCACACCTACAACAGATTTAGTACCCTTTAGTACTTATGTAGATATTTTATGTATGTTTATATAATAAAACTTATTTGTGTAAGTTTAAATAAATTATAATTATTAGATTTACTTAGATAAAATTGCGTAATATTCATTGTTTAAATTAGTAGGATCCCTTTTTTTTATTGTATTTTTGACCCACACTCCTTTATCTCTGCACTGCCATGTGGTTGGCTGGTAGATAATGCCTAGGGCATTAAGTCCGCCATTGTACCTTTTTGTGCATAAAGTGTTTATAAATAAATAAAATAAATTAATTGGGCAATAAAAGAAATCAAACGGAAGATTTATTAATTAGCTGTAAAATGGCGTTATTGTTAGTTCATTTAATTTTTCGTTTCTAAATTCCACGCGTACGAAGTCGCGGGCAGTGCTAGTTCAATAATAAAATACAAATATATGCACTGCGCCATATATATAAATATATATATACCCACGGAAAAATTCTACATTTATTGTAAATCAAATATAGATAAAGTCGTATCATATGTGTAAAATATTTATTTAAAACAGGTACAAAAGGCGGTATTATCACTATTTGCGATCTCTTCCAGATAGCCTTGGGATGGAATTCTTAATTTCTGGACTGAAATGTTTTTAGTAACGCAAATGCACCGAATTCCGGACACTTATCGTAATCACACAAAGATTTTTTTCAAAAGATAAAATTATTACCCATGACATGATAACGCGTAACGTTTCTCTGAAAAATTATTAATATTAATTTTTGGAAATATACAAATTTGTTTCTAAAAATGGCTCTTATGTCTATATCTGGAATTGAACTTTAGTGAGCGAAACAATCTCGAAAGAACCGTATTCCGACCAGCTCTTGTGTCTCCGACTACTGAGGATCCATTTTCTGACCGGCTATATTAGATAAACTAAAATCAACTTTATGACGTAACAAATAAAGGAGCAATTCGCAAAAAACTATTATTGAAAATATTTTATTGGTAATAAGAGAAGAATAACATAATTAAAATATATTTTTGTTATGGTGACGAATATTTCCACTGGTGGCTGATATAAAATATGCATGTCACCGCTCCATTACCTCCCATTGATTCTGAAAGTGCCAGCTAAGGCAGAATTTGATCAAATAACGCCGTGCACTAAGGAGTATAACGCGAAATACCAGTTCCAGTTTTCGACTTTTTCTATATTTGCTTTACAAAAAGGAACCAATGGCATTCCATTGGTTTGGTCAAAAAAAATTCTATCCATTGATAGACGTCACTATTCAGTGCTAAATTAGTGCTGCCAGTATGTCTGAGGATTTTTTGGAAAATATTTTTTTTTTTTTGTTCAAATGCTAGTATAACAACGCCAGCAGTCTCAAGTGCTAGAAAAAGACTTTAAATCAGGAAACAATGGGATGGATGGACGTCACTATTCAGTGCTCAATTAGTGCTGCCAGTATGGCTGAGGATTTTTAAAAAATATTTTTTTTTACTGGCAGCACTAATTGAGCACTCAATAGTGACGTCCATCCATCCCATTGTTTCCTGATTTAAAGTCTTTTTCTAGCCCTTGAGACTGCTGGCGTTGTTATACTAGCATTTGAACAAAAAAAAAAAATATTTTCCAAAAAATCCTCAGCCATACTGGCAGCACTAATTGAGCACTGAATAGTGACGTCTATCAATGGATAGAAATTTTTTTGACCAAACCAATGGAATGCCATTGGTTTCTGATTTAAAGTCTTTTCCTAGCTCTTGAGACTGCTGGCGTTGTTATACTAGCAGTAGTTGATTTGAAAAAAAAAAAATATTTTCAAATATCTTTTGCTATACTGGCAGCACTAATTGAGCACTAATTAGTTACTCTGTCCAATTTCACCAATACCGATTTTAAAGTCGTCTTCCAGCTTTATAATTGCTCGTGTCATTATGTCAGCAGTAGTCTATACTCAAAAACAAAAAAAAAATATTTTTTAAAATCTGTTTGCTTATACTGGCAGCACTAATTGAGCACTAAATTATTAGCCCATGTGCCTCTCTCTGCGACTGTACCATAGCGCGGTCACGAACGGTACACTGCTAGCTTAATCAAAAGTTAGCAGTGTTCTCATTTTTGGTCTACCTATCACAGCACCAAATATCTGTTTATCAGCACTAAATTAGCACTAAATGAGCACTAAATTTTGATATATAAAACTAGTAATTCTGCCGACTTGACCTTTCTAGCTTTACAGACGTTATTATTTGCGCGATAACTTTATTAAAATATGGATTTAGATCCCGTTTTTGGAAAATTTAAGAACTTAGAAGGGTACTGTACTCCTAATTTAGATAATTATAATTATAAAGCAGAGAAAAGAAAAGACAAAGCAGAATATAACAGAACATAATAACAAGAAATAAAAGTAAATCATTCATTCTTTATCCTCCCATACTACCTCTATGCCCATAGATAAGAGATATCTATGCCACTCGAACAAAACAAACAATTTATTTAAGACGCACACTTTTCTAAGACGCACACACATACATAGATCAACCCAGCTCGTGCCTACTCTACTCTGTTTGAGGTATGTATGCAGCATGGGTATCAATAAGATTGAATCCGCTCAAGAGTACGAGATGTGTGTGTATGTGTGAATGTTTCTACGTGCAAGGATCAGGAGTAACCATGATTATTATGATCACTCCAAAATTTTTAAAAGCTTTTCTGTTTCTGCATAGCTTTGTTTAAGAAGCCATGCCGTAAGAACAATATTGCAGTTGTATTTACTAAGGTGGGCAATTGACAATTCTCTGTGAAGTTTTTTATATAAATGAGGACCCAGAAAATAGAAGAATCTGCGAGTGAGTAACAAAATTAGCGTCTAGATGAAGATACCGGGAAAACAATAAGTGGGTGTTGTTTAAGAATTGTTGCTTTTATGAATAGTTGCCGGACTAAAAGTACCTGACAGTACTCATATAGTTTGGTAGTGGGGTATAACCGGTAGCTTAAAACTGCTAACTTTTAGAACTCCTCTTTGGGCTCGTTCTATCTGGATGTTATGGGTTTTGGCTGCTCCACCCCATGCAGTGATGCAGTACCCAATGATCGATTGGCACAGAGTAAGGTATACCATCTTCATGATGTGGTTGTCAGCGGTTGTAATAAAGGAAATACATAAACACGTACATAAATACGTCAATATCATACATAGAATACGTACACAAAAACATAATTAATATTGCTACCACGCGAAATAAGTTCACACGTCAATTAAAGACGTGGCTTGTTAAACCTTATATGACCATGGTTCTTTTAGGATAAATGAGTGAAATGCCAATGATTTAAAATTATTTTTTGTTATTTTTATTTTTTATCGTTTCTTTTTTATTTTACCTTATTACTGTAATTATTTAGTACTTATACACTGTAATTTAATATTATCTAATATGTAAAATTCTCCTGTCACGGTGTGTGTAATTATACTCCTCCGAAATGGCTCGACCGATTTTCGTGAAATTTTGTGTACATATCCGTTAGGTCTGAGAATCGGACAACATCTATTTTTCATCCCCCTAAATGTTAAGGGGTGGACCCCCTAACATTTTTATGGCAAAACAACGTTTGCCGGGTCAGCTAGTATATTATAATAAATTAACATAGGTAATAATTTGATGCAAGCATAATAATGTTTGCATCAAATTATTACATACGTTAATTTAATTTATTATTATTACTAAAGATAAATAAATAAATAAATAATATTATATTATATGGCATTAAGAGGGTGTTAAGGTTCGAAATCACATCACAGAGTAATGTTTTAGAATGTCAAACTAAATTTACCTTTGTCGCCAATAGATGGCGTTGATATCAGTTTGAGTCGCGGTAACGTTTAGATACTTATGACAATTTATAAAAACAGGCTATATTTTGTTGCATTCAGCATTTCATTCAGAACTAGAATCGAAGTATAGATAATACATATAATATAGAGATAGATGCGTCACTCACAAATCGGCATGATTTTGTCCGCTAGATGGCGCTTATTGTTGTATATTTGTGTGTGCGTGAGTGTGAGCAGATATTATTATACAGGTACATCTAATATATAAAATTCTCGTATTATATATGTATATTTACTAATTCATAAAAAACATCATAATCATAAATATCATAAAAAGCACAAATTGAGCACTAAATAGTGACGTCCATCCATTCCATTTGTTCCTGATTTGGTCTTTGTCTAGCTCTTGAGACTGCTGGCGTTGTTATACTAGCAGTAGTTGAATTGAAAAAAAAAAAAAAATTTTTTTGCTGTACTGGCAGCACTAATTGAGCATTAATTAGTTACTCTGTCCAATTTCACCAACACCTATTTTTAAGTCGTCTTACAGCTTTATGATTGCTCGTGTCATTATGTCAGCAGTAGTCTATACTCAAAAACCAAAAAAAAATATTTTTTAAAATCTGTTTGCTTATACTGGCAGCACTAATTGAGCACTAAATTATTAGCCCATGTGCCTCTCGCTGCAACTGTACCATAGCGCGGTCACGAACGGTACACTGCTAGCTTAATCAAAAGTTAGCAGTGTTCTCATTTTTGGTCTACCTATCACAGCACCAAATATCTGTTATCAGCACTAAATTAGCACTAAATGAGCACTAAATTTTGTTAAATAAAACTAGTGATTCTGCCGACTTGACCTTTCTAGCTTTACAAACGTCGTCGTAGGAGACTTGATTAAAATAGTTTACTTAATGATTTTTAGTTTCAACTTAGGTTTTAAGATTGTAAAGTGGGTCCTCAAATGGTGTCAATGGTGAGTAATTCGTTTATTTACTGTAGTTGGTGAGACTAAATGGTGACCCGTTGAGTATTCATAAAAGGATCCTTCCAAACCAGTTACACGTGTCGTAAGCCACAGATCAATCTCATCGTAGTTAATAGAATGTTGTGGTTAACGTAGTTAGTTTGTCCAGTATTACAGGGTCTTTCGATGGATGACTGCTCTGGCTGTAATTACAGGTGATGTCTACGATGTTTCTCCGATATCAGAGGGAAGTGGGATCGAATAATCGTTATTCGATTTTGTTTTGAAAAGACTAGAACAATAAAATTAACCGTAGTCGATGTTTTAGTAAAAAATTCTTACAAAGTTAAAATCAGTGTGCCCTTTATAAACATTCAACACTTCGTTTTATAGTGTTAGGTTTTCTTTTCATAAAGTTGGTACATGATTCTCTACCCTAATTTATAGGCGTACTTGATAACTAAAAATAAAAGTTTTAAGGAAAAATAAAGATTTAATCTCCGCCGTGTGATAATGTGTCTTCACATATTCTAACGCGTTATTAAACTTTGTTATTTGTGATTAGCAAATAAAATCGTAAGAAACCCTCACCTAGATGAGAGGTAGTAAGAAGAAAATCCAAATCATGGTCAACTAAATACTCGAGATTAGACCTACATCCGTGTGGTGACGGATTAAGAATACAAATGTCGCCACCCCATTTCCTCCTCAGGGTGCTGTAAGAGGTCAGCTAAGGGATATTGTACACAGATAATATCCTCTGTGAGAGACGGAAAACTCGAAAATAAACCCTATGCCAACACGCCTGGTCAGCGCGGCACAGTAGACCATAATCCCTCCCAAAGTGGAGGAGGCTCGTGCCCAACAGCGGGACGTTAATGAGCTGGAGAGAGAGAGAGACCTACATGTTGTTACATGTAGAAGATAGAGTTGTGCTAAAAATATACGTTTAAAATTTTAAATCCTTTGACAGTGAAAGAAAGTTTAGGGGATCTATATACGTGCTAGTCGTTTTAGAAATCCTGTTTTGAAAAATCTGTTTACAATTATGTTCTGGACTGTGCACGTATGTGAACGTCCAGTAAGTCATCATAATATTGCCAACGCTACTTATTGTAGTGTACCTATAATATGCGGTTTAAATCGTCTTTTTTGAAATATCTAGCTACTAATACGCACCTGACGATGATATTGACGTATGAAGACGTCTAGTAACCAATCATAACATTAACATCATTTTTTGTGTTAATGTTATGAATGGTTACTAGACGTGTATAATAAGTTTTTGAAATCTTTAGTTTACTGACGTGTGAGACGTCTATTGAGCCATTAATAATATAACGCACACGCTCATCATTTCGTGAAATCTTCTTTTTAAAACATCTACTTAGAAATATGATCTTGATAATGTAGAGACGTCTTGTAAACTATTAATAACATTAACCACACGCTTTATTGTGGTTTATTTTATTTTATAAGGAAAACTTACAGCTAAAATTACATTTGATAAGAATTGGTAATAACAAAAATATGGCCAATAAAAGTTTTCAAAATTAGATATATATATATATATAGGTATATGATTAAGCAGCGTGATATAATATGTCAATTAAGTAAACAAATAAAATAAAAAAAAACAAAGTCAAAACAATTTCATCAATCGCGACTATTCCCAAAGAAATTACAGCTCAAGATATTCTTCAGCTTTTTTACACTGGTATTAAAAAGATCGATATTGTAAAGGTTGTGATCATTGAATATAACCTATTCAATGATACAGGCCACTTAAGATTTATTTTTAAAAAAAAAGAATAAAAAATTTAAAATTTGAAAATAAGAAAAAAGAATTTTATGGAGATGAAAATAGGACATGAAGTGAGGATGTTGGAAAAATGATTGAAAAATAGTTTTTCTTTATTATAAAAAATATAACAAGTTAAATAAATGTGTTTTAAATTATTATTATAAATTAATGTAAAGACGAAGTTTTACAATATCTACATCCCGGCACATCTCGTTATACATATGGCAAACTCTAATGAAATATGCATTTTGGCGATAGTTGGTACTAGGCATAGGTACGTGCAAGAGACGAGGCATACGCCGGAAAGTAGTAGGTACGCGCAGTGCTATTTTGTTCGTTATCTCTATCGCATCAATTGATCCGTTAATTATCTTAAACAAAAATGATAAGTCAGCATTTCTACGCTTTTCACACAGAGGTAGCAAATGAAATTTTTTACATCGACGTTCGTAATCTGCTAAGTAACAACCTGATCGATATTGTAAATACCTTGCGAATTTTTTTTGTATGCTCTCTATACGATTCATGTAGACATCGTAGCGCGGATTCCATACTTGTGAGGCGTACTCCAGGTGACTACGTACCAAAGAACAGTATAATATTTTAATCGTTTTAATGCTTCCGAAATCCGATGCAATTCTACAAATGAATCCCAGAGCCTGTGAGGCCGTTTTTACTATTGCCTCAACGTGAGCTTCAAAAATTAATTTCGCATCAAAGATAACACCCAGATCCCTAATTTGATTGACCCTGGCTATATCAGAGTCTTTAAGAGTGTATGTTTGCATAATTGGATTAGGTTTGCGTGTATATGAGCAAACACAGCACTTTGGTACGTTGAGTTCCAGTCTGTTTAGTGAACAGTAGTCTTGAAAACGGTCAAGATCTACCTGCAGCAAATGAGCATCCTCCACGCTCTTTATTGCCTTCATAATTTTTAGGTCATCAGCATATAAAAGAATTTTCGAGTGAAAGAAGCAAGAACTAATATCGTTAATAAAGATATTGAACAAAAGAGGCCCCAATAATGATCCCTGAGGAACACCGGAAGGTACTCCAAATTGTCTTGACATATATCCATTCAACGCTACGATCTGACATCTATTCTCTACATAAGACGAGAAGATCTGTAAAGATTCCCTCTAATACCTATGTGCATCAATTTGCTCAGTAGTGTCTTATGATGTATACGGTCAAAACATTTGCTAAAACATTACATATAACATGTTTCTAAAATTTTCATAGAGATGTCGTTTATAGCAGGATCATCTTATTACAAATATTAAATTCAAAAATGCCTTTAATGCCCATGCAAATGCAATACTTAAGTTGTATTTTGATTTAAATCTATGCCTCTAATTAGATTCTACTTGTTAATTAGTTATCTAATAAATTATAAAAGTAATAATTATTTTTGAATAATTGGTCTATGCAGGCTGGAAAAATAATCACTAGCAGTCTGCAACTGTTTTGCGTGGCTATCATTGTAGATGAAGTCTACCGTTTGTTGTGTTATAATTTGTGTTGTGTTGTTCGCGCTAACGAACCTTATTGACAAATTATTGAGGCGACAGGGATCACCTTTTAGTATTCACGAGCATAACTTTTGAGTTTATTTACTTGAACAAGAATCTGTTGTAGTAGCTTGACTATAGCAGATCTACATACCATAACAAATTATCTACCTGTTTAATTCTAATTTGCGAGCGTTTTTGGTGTATAGAGACGTTCAGTGAACTACTTATAATATTAACAACGCAGTTTACCGTGGTGTATCTACGAGTAAACTAATTATTATTATAAAAATTGGTCAAGTGCGAGTCGGACTCGCGCACGAAGGGTTCCGTACCATTATCTATGCAACATAAGGCAACGTTATTAGTATCGAGCAAGAAACGGTAAAAAAATCATGTTTGTTGTATGGGAGCCCCCCTTAAATCTTTATTTTATTTTTAGTATTTGTTGTTATAGCGGCAATAGAAATACATCATCTGTAAAAATTTCAACTGTCCAGCTATCACCGTTCTTGAGATACAGCCTGGTGACAGACGAACGGACGGACGGACGGACGGACAGCGAAGTCTCAGTAATAGGGTCCCGTTTTTACCCTTTGGGTACGGAACCCTAAAAAAGAGCTGTCGTCGCGTGGAGCGTTACAATAAGCCAAAAATAAAAGATGCTATTGGTGTGTGGAGCCGACCAATAAGCCAAAAAAAAATGAAAATAAATCAATAAATAAAAGATGCTATATTGGCGTGTGGAGCCGACCAATATAAGCCACTATAATTATCCTATCCTGAAAGAATAATGGTCCCCTTTGTACGACGGCGAACAGGACCGCCTATGGCACAGCATCAACCTATCCCTTTATTCCTAGGGCCCTTGCCTACGCGGCAACATCGACCTTTCCTTTACCTATCCTTCCCAAACCCCTATCCTTCCTAAATCCTTTCTATCCTTAAGACGCTATACTCATAAATATACCACGTTACGAAACTATGAACCAACGGTTACTATTCACGATGTAGGTGTTTGGTAGCAACAGCTAACATAGTTATGTAGGCTTAACTTCTACTTGAGCTACAAGTAGGAGGTAAAGTAACAGCGTTTATTCGTATGACAGTACGAAAATTCTAAATTCAACTTTTTATTATTTTTATTTTTTATCATTAGTATTTAAACTAAATTAGAAAAACATTCCTTTACTGTTGAATCCGTCTAGATCAGCAGGATAGGCGAAACGTAAATCCTACTATTAGTTTCAAGTAGGTAGGGAACACACGAGGACGCGTGCCTTTGCAGAATGGCCGTGTGACAATAAGGACAAAGAGAAACAAAGAAAAGAAAGAAAAAGAAAACAAAAAGAATTGTCTGTATCGAAATAGAATTTTAATGTGTTGATCATTTGAACTCATCGATTTGAATGCGATTGTATTGACTCGATAAGTCGATACTAAGCCACCACAACTCATTGTTCGTTAGAATAAATACGAAAAAATTGGTCAAGTGCGAGTCGGACTCGCGCACGAAGGGTTCCGTACCATTATCTATGCAACATAAGGCAACGTTATTAGTATCGAGCAAGAAACGGTAAAAAAATCATGTTTGTTGTATGGGAGCCCCCCTTAAATATTTATTTTATTTTATTTTTAGTATTTGTTGTTATAGCGGCAATAGAAATACATCATCTGTGAAAATTTCAACTCTCTAGCTATCACCGTTCTTGAGATACAGCCTGGTGACAGACGGACGGACGGACAGCGAAGTCTCAGTAATAGGGTCCCGTTTTTACCCTTTGGGTACGGAACCCTAAAAAACCTGCCAAATAGAGCAGTCAGTATTATACGGGTCGTTACGCTGCCCAGTTCTATAACTTAAACAATTAGAATATCCTCCAAAGTGTAATTACTGAGTGTGTATTTGTGAGAAAGTGCAAAGAAACGATAATGCGGAATTATTGTAACTGACCGAGTGTGAATGTTGAATTATTGTGGAAATTGTTGTAACTGACAGAGTTTATGGAAAAATCTTAGTTGTGGATTTCTTTATTCTGCGACTTTATATTGGGTCAGAATTAGCCGAGCGGAAAAACTTAGATCTATTGCAGATTTACACACGGGGACGTGTGTATTCGCAGAATGGCCGTGTCGTAGGAGACTTGATTAAAATAGTTTACTTAAGGGCCTACATCAATATTATCGTCGACATGTACATATTAACACAGCTAGTAGGTATAGAAAATGAAGAATTAGGGATATTTTTTTTGTTTACTCAAAATCTACTAAATATATTTTAATTCTGATTTACGCGTTTCTATATATAATAGTTACTTATGTTTTTAAAGTTATTTCATTAGTTAATACGAGATAATAGACCGACAAATGAAAAAAATAAAAAATGAGAGAGGTTGTTTCGCTAAGATTTTCTATCGAGAAAACTTTTTTCAATCGCGTTTCTGAGTTTATGCGATCCTAGATCATATATTGAAAAAACATATACTTAAAAATTATAGCTCCAGCCATTCAATCTCAAGAAACAATGAAAACTTCGTACGTAGAAAAATGCACGAAGCTATTTTGGTATCCTCTTAAGGATTTTTAGTTTTAACTTAGGTTCCAAGATTGTGAAGTGGGTCCTCAAATGGTGTCAATGGTGAGTAATTCGTTTATATAGTATAGTTGGTGAGACTGAATGGTGACCCGTTGAATATTCATAAAAGGATCCTTCCAAATCAGTTACGTGTCGTAAGCCACAGATCAATCTCATCGTAGTTAATAGAATGTTGTAGTTAACGTAGTTAGTTTGTCCAGTATTGGCATTGTTCATATTTTTTAAAAACTCTTAATTCGAAAACCATTTCGGGGAATATCCATTAGTTTTTTCGGAAAATTTGCTATATTAACGATTATTTTTCCAAAAAAGCAAATGCTCTCTATTTGCCCTTGAAACGAAGGACTTAAAATATTAAGGCGTTCTTAAGGATATACTACTCAATGGTGAGTCAAAATTGGTCTATTCAATCAACTCGGCAACTTTGAAAAGATGTATTGCAATCTGTCTTAAGTCTATCAGGAAAAGGCAATACACAGATTAGGTACAACGATGACGTCACAACATTTCAAAGAACATCTTTAAGTATTTTTTTTAAATTCTTTATAGTGAATATTTAAAAAATATTGAAATTAGTTGCTTGGTATAGTATGTATATATTTTCTAAAAAAAATATAAAAACAGAAGGTCAAAAATTATGAACAATACCAATTACAGGGTCTTTCGATGAATGACTGCTCTGGCTGTAATTACAGGTGATGTCTACGATGTTTCTCCGATATACATAATTAACAAAATGTACATAAAGTTTGCAATGAATTGGATGTGAAAAAAACATAAAATCGTGAAAACGAATTTTTGAATGTTGGACACGCCGGGAACGGGCTGTTGCTCGCTGACAGGCGTGTACAGAAGGAGAGTGTATAGACAGTGGCGTGCACATGAATTTGACTCAGGGTAGGCGGTGCTGTAGGTACTCAGTCACAAAAACTTTTTCTTTTATAGATTTTTAGCATAGCCACGCGACGGATCTCTAAGTCGGAAACCATGCCAACAGAACAAATTTAAATCTGAATATCCCGAATCAGTCCACACTGTACTAGAATTACTAAACAATAACTACGTACGTACATACATACGTACATGTACGTATGTACATACGTTTCATAACTTTTAACATGAAATTTTCGAGTTACAATACCTTTTTGCTGGCTTAGTTGTCGTAACTCGGGTACACAGAATCTTTTTACTGAATGACATTTATGAGAACTTGTTATTTTTAATTTTTAACAAACACACACTATCAACACACATTTCACAATCAAATAACATTTTAAAATCAACAAACGAAAATCCATACAATTATTAAATTATAGAAACTCAATATTAAACAGTTCAATGAATCACATGAAAAAATAAAATGGCCTCCGCCGAACCAAAATATTTCTGCTATTTAAATGCATACCTACGTGATTTATTAGACTTCCGACTATTACATTTATTCGGATTATAAGTAACGAACGAACATTGCCGAATACTCGCGGTAACATCCGATCGCCAAAGCAGGCGGCAGGATTTACAGTGCAAATCGTCTTGGATATGCAAGCCTGTGTGCGTTTGCGAACTGTGCACGGACACCAAAATTTCTACACACATATGAACTCATGGCAGGCGGGCTGTGTCGAGCTTGTCCTACGCTTATATTATTCCTTCGCCAAACGCCTGGCAAAAAGCAATTTGCAAGCACATATTGGTGCTATTTATGAATTATTAGGCGTTTTTAAGTTATAATATTTTGTTTAATTAATAGTAAATAAATGAATAAAGTCATCTAAAACATACGAACGTTTTATTAAAATATCTGTGAATGGCAAGTAAAGCAAAGCTTTTCTGCCTTAATGGAGCGCACGCCCATGTGTATAGATAATCGTAAACTCGTTGACTATCGGCGCCTTGTAGTTATGATCGACGTAGTAGACGCTCAGTACCTAGACTATGTGGACTCGGGCAGCGCTAGGGCGGCATGACGGTAGCCACGTGGTGATGAATGAGTCAATGAAACTTCGGGTGAATTCTCAAAACTGGTTAATTGCAGAAAGACATAGTTTATATAGTACTTTCATTTATACACACATATGCAAAATACGTGACCGCGGAGATTTACTAAAATAGAGCATATAAGCAATTTACTGATAACATTAATACGTGAGTTTATTCTTAAACGGGAAGTTAGTTATTCAATATATATAACCTAGGGTGGACTTGTCCGTATGTATGTTCATATGTGAACAGATGTTTTGGCGTATAATCCGCGAACCTTGGGGCTTATTGCATTTATACGCTTCATTAGTTCAATAAGTTCTTAAATTTTCCAAATACGGGATCTAAATCCATATTTTAATAAAGTTATCGCGCAAATAATAATGGTCGGAATGGCGCTCTCATAAAATAGCGCCATTCCGTATTCCGACTAATAATGGACGCTAACAGGATTTTCGCACCTTGTAAATTAATCTAATTTTCTATTACACAACTTGATTTGTGAGATATTTGTTGTACGTTATTTATTTTCAATAATATTCTTTCTTTAGTGCTTAAAATTTGTGTGAAAGTGGAAATTAGTGTACCTAGTTACTGTAGTGATAATAAATTCGTCTCAAAATTACTAAATTCGACACGAAAATAGCTTTCAAAGTTGTGAACTGACAATTTACCAGTGAAAATTTATAGTGCCTACCCCCAACTTTATTATGTTTGACATACATGTTACTCAAGGCTGAAACCATAAAATGATACCAGCTCTAAAATAAATCTACCAATTTTCGTATTGAAATTTTCGTGAGTTTGAGTCATATTAGAAATACTATATTACCGGCTAACACTCACAGTTTTGGGATCGAAGATGTCGACCCAGGTTTCGAGCATATCCGATGCTCATCTTCAGGACGAGTGCGCAGCGGCGTCTGCGACCTTCCGGCGTGCACAGTGCACGCCGGAAGGTCGCAGACTCGAAACCTGGGTCGACATCTTCGATCCCAAAACTGTGAGTGTTAGCCGGTAATATAGTATTTCTAATCTACCAATTGTACTCTTTTTAAGAGCAAATAAGGCTTCGCCAGAAAGTAGTGATCCAAGTGGGTTGCAAACACCTACAACACCAAACACAGGACAGAAAAAACTAACACAGCAAATATTTCACCCAAGCCTTTTTCATAAAAATCAAACATAATCAACACCTGCAGGTCAATGTAAGACTTCAACTGCAACAGTGCCCATCCAAAATACTCTATCATGGCAAAAAGTGCCTCAACTACGAAGAAAATATACAAAAAAGAAGAAGAATCTCTGATCACCTCCGGCGGCAGCAACTAGTAATAGCTTTGACGTACTTTCAGTCGATGAGGTTGAAGTAACATCTGCTCGTAGAGAAAATAAACCCCCACCATTATTACTTTATGGAATCCAAGATGTCAACAAACTTAAAACTACGGTAGAATCAGTGCTTAGTAGGACAGATTATGTTTTCAAAATAATAAACAAAAATCAATTAAGAGTATCATGCAACAACACAGAATCCTATAAAGCACTCATAACACTAGTTCGTGAACAAGGCCTTATAGGACACATTTTTACTAGGAAAGAAGATAGATGCTATAGAATAGTGATTAGAAATCCCAGAAGTCACCAGTAGGGTTACTCTTGAAAACAATTCCGATCCATTAGCATTGAGATTATGACGTTTCATCACGTTTCGTACTCTTGAACACAACACTAGCGCCATATTGTGTTAATACTCTGAGCGGATATTGAGTGAACTAAACATGATTGGTCAATGTCGCCAAAACCGTACTCTTGACGCCTTTTGACAGCTCCGTATTGAAATAGAAATTGCGTTAGAGATTGGGATTAGCACAATAACCAAAGAGTAACATTTTTGAAATTGTGAAGGTGATTTCGATTGATTTTACTGTTTAAAGGTGTAAAGTAATATACAAAAATGGCTTAACTGTCTCTTCCATATCTCATTCTTCGCGCAGCTTATAGAAATGAGTAGAAACAACGAAGATATGAGTGTCATTATGCACATTATATGACCAATGATTTTGCTATGGGTGACGATGAATTTACAGCTAATTACAGCGAAAGTAGAGTTATTTTACGAAATTTAATTAAATTGGCTTGGACTTCTAATTGTGAAATATTAGGCGTGATGTTTATGATGATAATGTTCTATATTGTTTTACTAAATGGTGTACAATAAATACTGTGATAAAATAAATAATATAATAAATGATGATGTAAATAAAAATAAATTGTATCAACCGTCTATTTATCTAATACTCTTACAGGAAAATAGGTGCCTAGGTATTTATTTATCCATTTATTTATTGCATTCATGATGTTCACAAGTTGGTACATAACATAATTTTTAAATGGACTGAAACATGAGCCCTTAGGGCACAGTAATATGACTTCAAACTAAACAATTAGACTCAAAATAAACATAACATTTACCTAATCATAAATCTTCTAAATAGTAAACTATTATCATACTATAGTACTCTCTATTATTACTACTTCATTTAATAGACTAACTTTTATTTTAATAAGTGACCTTAACATCTATCATCAGTCATTAATACTATAATAACATTTATTAACTAGATATTTCTGTAGGGTTTTCTTAAAATCTATTATCTATACCCTATTATCATTATTTACATTTTTCATACAGTCAAGTATTTTGCTATATATTTTTATTCACATCTTATATAAACTAGTATGTACAAAGGAACTTCCTTGTAGTATCGTTGATAAAATTAATATTATAAACATACCTTTATGCTTTATGTTGCTTTTTAAACTTAAAATCTCTGGATTTAATTTGTAAGTACGAACATCCATGCACATGATTCACTGGCATCACAATCACTTAACAAATAAAACACTTCACTTATTAATTGAGACCCTTGTCCTTGACTTGAAAAGATTTCTTTCAACAGGGACTCGAGAATATAAGCAAACAAAGTTTTGAAATTCGAATCTCGCGCCTTATCAACACAATCACAGTACTTTTTAAATTGTAGATAAATGTAAGCAACGGGCGGACCTTATACAGCCAAGCCAACATTATTTTTATACATAATTGAGGTCTTTTTAGGTAAAATACAATGAAATATTGTCAATTAGTTTCTATTTACGCAATTTTAAGGTGAAACTACCTTGAAATAACAGTATTTTATTGAAATTTTACTAGAAATAGTTAAACAACAGTTTATCGATCCCTATGCCACAGCACTACGACAGATGTTAACGCTGCTCACTTCACGTCGAATGTAGCCAATTATTGAGTGATTCAGATGTTAATATTAACAACGTTATTGTGTTCAAGAGTAAGACTTTAAGGTTATCCTTGGATTTAAATTGGAATTATAGTGGTATTGCGATTGTTTTCAAGAGTAACCCTACAGTTCGAACCTGGAAACTTGGTTTTTACAATTTGTGTATTTTTTAAATCGTTTTTAATTTTTCTGTAATGTTTTTTTAATTCCTTTCGCAGAGCTAAGCTGCGTAACAGGGCTGTATCGTCTCAGATGATCCCAGTTCAAACGAGAGATTTCGTTTTTACTTTTTGTTTATTATTGATTTTTAGGGTTCATTACCCAAAAGGCAAAATAGGACCTATTACTGAGATTTCGCTACATATGAATGAGATAAGTTTCACCGAATCTGGCAAATTAATGTAGCTAATCGTAATCGTGAGTAATCGGGCGTTTTGCGTCTCTAAAGGCTTCGTCAAACAGAACGCGCACTTAGCGCTGCGTAATAGCGTTATAGCGTCGTGTTTTAACGTCGCGCTCTTTTCATGTCACACAAATTGACTAGATGAGCCCAACGCTCCTTGACGCAACGTACCATTTGCCAAATCATAGTGCCTATCGATAGCAGAGTGTGAAAATTTAAAAGTATAAAGATGTCGGGTGATTCAGATGTGGAAGAATTGTTACTTTTATATGGTCTATCACGGTCACAGAAAAAAGAGTGCATGGGTGCATGACATCAATAAAAAGAGAAAGGGTTTATCCTAAGGTATTATCCTTCGTATTGTATAAGCATGGGTATTTTCTAACTAATTCTATATGCCTACGAATAAAATATGGAGAGAACAGTGATCTTCAGAGATATTTTGATGCTGACTTTGCGGGTGATTGCTACAGTCTCTACAGTCAACAACATATACATTTTCATAATGAATAAGGTCCAAACCGCTTGGTCCAGCCATGAGCAGGAAGAAAACTATTACTCTGATTACAACTGAAGTAGAATTTGTAGCAAGGCTACTAAGGAGATCATTTGGGTGCAACAACTTGTCACACCTAGGTGATAATTTTGATTACATTACATTAAATGTTGATAGTTAGAGTAACATCAAGTTAATTAACAAGAGAACAAAACAAAATACAACCTCATTACAGAGAAACTTGCTTTAGGTTTAATTAGTTATTAAATTATGTAGCAAGTAAGCATCAATTAGCAGATATTTTAAACAAAGCACTAACTGTTCAAACTGTTGACGAGCCTCGTGGTTGAGTGGTTCATGTAACGGACTCAAACCGATCAAGAGGTCGCGGGTTCGATTCCCGCTCGGGACAATCATTTGTGTGATTTTTCTAATTGTCATACAAATGTTTGTACTGCGTCTGGGTGTTTCTATGTATTATAAGTATGTGTTTACAAAAAAAAGTAGTATATGTATTCTATCCGTATTCTGGTACCCATAACACAAGCATATAAGCTTAGCTTGGGACCAGAGGACGTTGTGTGAAATATCCAGAAATATATAATATAAAAAAAAAAACTTTTACCTATTTAAAAGATCAGTGTCTGTTTAATTAAATATTTATTTAAGAGGGGACACTAGTCCTAATTTAGGTATTTGCCTTAGGTATTGCTATCCCTATTCCCGAGCGCCGCCCTGAAAGGAACAAATATAAAATAAAGAAAGACGTTTCGTAGTCCCCTTTTTTTTTCGCGAAAATTAAACCGATTTAAATTTTTTTAGAAAGAAAGAAAGAAGAAGAAAGAAAATAATTATATTTGTAACGATTACATATTTTTAGAAGAAACAGCATGTATAACAATAGGTAGGTACGTTACAAAGTGGACCCAGCTCAGCATATGCTGACAGAGGGGCCAGCGCTGGTCTTCCGCTAGGCACTGTTGGTGACGTATTGATTAAATTAAAATAAAAAAGATTAGGTAAATAAATAGGTCAGAAGCCATAATATAGACGTTTCATGAAAAAACTCGAAGATTTCTCCTTGGCCGCATCCTCTAACATTTAAAAACCTCTTATCGTAGAATCATTCAGTAAGTTTTATAAAAAAAAATTGGCTATGTTAAAAGAAAGAGAAAATTGTATCAAAATAAATAGTAACGCGCAAATTTGTTTAAAATGAAAAGGTATTTTTGTCATCATAATATATTTGTATACTACATACATTGCGTTTAAAATGTCAATTTAATAGAAAATATGTTATTTTTGTATTACAGAAAAGTCTGAACAAACAAAAAATTATGTATCTCTCGCTACTATTGGAGACAATCAACCAGACAAAGTTTAAATTCACGGATTATTAGAGTATATATCAGTGTACACATTATTATTTACAAGTGTCAGAACTAACTCTAGATAATTCTCTTTTTTATTTAAACTTTTTGGGCAATAAATAAATATTTATGTATATTTTACACAACATCCTCTAGTCCCAAACTAAGCTTATGATGCTTGTGTTATGGGTACCAGGATACGGATGTGCCTAAAATTAAACTATTTTAATATTGTAAATAGATAATACATAATATACATAAAAAAATTGTCTCGGGCGGGAATTAAGCCCGCAAGAGACAGACGACAGTGACAGAGAGAGACGGCAGTCCGTTACATGAACCACTAGACCACGAGGTCCGTCAATCAATCAAAATAATAATAAACAATCAATCTCTACAAAAAGGCATTTGACTCCGTCCCCTAATCGTAGCTGAAGAGGGTACTCGAGCTGTATAGGATTGACGATACAGTTCGAGACTTCCTCGAGGTCCGTATGCTTAGTCTATCCGGAGTATGTTTGTCGGCTGCGGAAGACTGAATAAGACGGTGAATAAGACGGTAAGATAGGTAAGACGGTGTATTTTCTAGTGTGAGGGTCTGAGTCCTCTGTGGTTTTGTTTGGCCCTGAACCCTCTTAATTCATTACTGGAGGCTTCGTGGACGGGTTTTCAGCTTCGGAGAGGAAATTCGAAGGTGTGTCACTTGTTCGACATGTATGACCTCATGTTGTACGCCCCTCGTGTTGCGCGCCTGGGGCGAATGCATGACATTACTTGTGAGTTCAGCAGCCGTGTCAGGGTGGAGCTTGGGTTTGACAAGTGTGCGGTCCTCCATGTAGAGCGAGGAAGAGTTGTCTCATCGGAGCGTATAACCATATCCGATGGGATAACCCTTCAGGCACTCTCCGAGGGTGAAACATACACCTGGGTATGTCGCAAAATATAGGTATTAACAGGGGGTCGTCTAACAGGCCGCCTGCGACCTGTTTTATGGACACTTGACAAAAGTGTTTAACAGCCTTTTGTCAGGTGTAAATAAGATGCGAGCGTTTAACAGCTGGATGATGCCCTTTATGATGATGGAAATGGGTAACGCCCTTTGGCGTGCTCAGGTGAACCCATCCTAAACTGGACACCCCGGATCGATAAGTCCGCGCAACCACGAGCCTCCATATGACCAGATTGTATGAGGGTGGATGAAGATGAGTTTCCATTATGTAAACCAAGCAGTAGGAGAAAAATCATTTAATTGGTCAAAAAATGATTTTTCTCCTACTGCTTCCGCTATTTATTTACGTGGCAACACGAAGGAGTTTTATTTACGTAAATTTAAATTAGAATCTTTTTAAAATCATATATAATTTACGACATCTTGATACTACGTAATTAATTAAAAACCATGGTTTACATAATGGAAACTCTCATCTTCATCCACCCTCATACATTCTGGTCATATGGAGGGTCATGGTTGCGCGAACTTCATCCACCCTCATACAATCTGGTCATATGGAGGGTCATGGTTGCGCGGACTTATCGATCCAGGGTGTCCAGTTTAGGATGGGTTCACCTGAGCACGCCAAAGGGCATAAATAAACACTTTGAAAACGTTTTGTGAAACCAGGATAATATCCAAACACAGAATAATACAGAAGGAGCGCTCGGCAATATTTGAATGAATTGTAGTGTGTTACAAAACGAAGCGCTGGGACACGCTTCACCTCCGCGTAGTGTTGCTAGCTCTCGAGTCATTTCCTACTAATTCTCACTTTTGGGGAAAATGTAATTTTTTTTTTACTTATTATATAATTAAGTTGTTATTTTGTAATGTATGACCTTTGTGAGTTTATGGTACTAATTCTACGCGCACAACTAAACTTAACTAAAAAATGAAATTTGATTGTGTCAATAACACAATTCCGTAATGTTAACGATTCTTTCTTCTTAGCAAATCTGTTTATTATAGATTAACGATTGTAATTAATATGAAATTACACAACAAAACAACCAAATAATCAATATACAGCAATAGTTGTTTTCATTTTTTAGTTAAGTTTAGTTGTGGACGTAGAATCGACACCTATATCTTTATAATTACGTAATGGATTTTCATATTTTTATTTTAATAGATGGTGATTCGAAAAGTAACAAACATAAAAACAAAAATTTAAAAAAAAACAGAGACGAATTGAGAACCTCCTCCTTTTTTTAAGTCGGTTAAAAAACATACATGCAATAAAAAAACCAATACTTTTTCATGAATTCAATATTTTTTGGACTTAATTTTAAAAGCAAGTCATCTATGAGTTATTAAAATTTGACATAAACGTTATCAAAATATTTACGTTAATATATTTAATATGTACATATTTATTCAAGGGTTATATTCTTATATATTAAAACTACATTAAAGTTAGTGAATAGGTGGCAACGATAGGTTGTGCACAAATTAGAAAACAAGGGAGAATGCTTGAACAAACAGTGGCAACACATTACGATTGGGTTCGCCCAACTCATACGTGGGCGAGTCCAATCAAAATAATTTTAATTATATTAATATATATATTACTAGCTGACCCGGCAAACGTTGTTTTGCCATACAAAAAAAAAGTTTGAAAAATAGATGTTGGCCGATTCTCAGACCTACTGAATATGTATGTAAAATTTGAGAAGAATCGGTCAAGCCGTTTTGGAGGAGTACGGTAACTAACACTGTGACACGTGAATTTTTTTAAATATTAGATTTATTTTTATATGTCATTATTCGTTACTTACCGATGAAATGTGATCCCCTCCTGCTTCTTAATAGAACCAGAAGCATTTTTACACGTGGGAACAACACAAGAGGGCATGATTACGTCATAAACGGAACTCACACGACAGGTCTTGACACGTTACTAGCCATTGTGCGACTAAGACGTACTCACGAAGGGTACGCCGTTTCGGCGTTCCTTTTAGGGTATCAATGCGACGATCGCACGCTCCTTCTGTCTTGTTCTATATTCTGTGTATCCAAATTTAGTTTTGTTTAAAATTAATCTAACTTATTCTAACTTTAATTTATTGATTTTTGCAATTGCAAGTCAATTGCTATACTTAATATGCTATTAACGTAAAAGCACCGTGCTCCGACATACCTCCGTTCTGCGACCATTCCGGTTTTTACTAGATAAAACGCATTAAAAAACGCGCAAAAGTTGTGAAACTGAAGGAAGGAATGAAGGAGTTATGTAATTCCGTCATTCAATATACACTACCTCCCAAAACTTTCGCAATAAATACTTAATTAAAAATGTACATAATTAACAAAATATACATAAGGGTGGACTTTGCATTGAAATTGATGTGAAAAAAAAAACACAAAATCGTGAAAACGAATTTTTGGATGCTTTAGCGTATAATCTGCTAAGCTTGGGTCTTATTGAATTTATACGCTTCATTAGTTCATTAAGTTCTTAAATTTTCCAAATACGGGATCTAAATCTATATTTTAATAAAGTTATCGCGCAAATAATAATGGTCGGAATGGCGTTCTCATAAAATAGCGCCATTCCGTATACCGATTACCGACTAGTATGAACCGTAACAGGATTTTTGTACCTTGTAAAAATAAATCTAATTTTCTATTACACAAATTGATTTGTGAGATATTTGTTGTACGTTATTTGTTTTCAATAATATTCTTTCTTAATTGACCTGTGTACGACTGAGGGTAACTTTAAAGGGTTTCTTACAATTACAAATACAATAACTATCACTTTTTCTTATAGTTCTGATGATTTTCCTTAATACTACTGTTATTTCGAAGAACTAAATATTTTTTTTTAGGCAGATTAAAAATAAAAAAGGTATCGAAATGAATGTAATGTGAGCTTAAATGCTTTGTAAAGCAAATATAGAAAAAATCTAAAACTGGAAATGGTATTTCGCGTTATACTTCTTAGTGTGCGACGTTATTTGATCAAATTCTGCCTTAGCAGGCACTTTCAGGATCAATGGGAGGTAATGGAGCGGTAACATGCTTGTTTTATATCAGTCACCAGTGGAAATATTCGTCACCTAAAGAAAAATCTATTTTAATTATGTTACTCTTCTCTTATTATTAATAAAATATTTTCAATATATTTTTTTGCGAATTGCTCCTTTATTTGTTACGTCATAAAGTTCATTTTAGGTTATCTAATATAGCCGGTCGGAAAACGGATCCTCAGTAGTCGGCGACACAAGAGCAGCGGCCGGCCGTATTATGAGCTTTTATTTACAGGCAGTTTACGCCGTGAATTGAACTGTCTGGCAAATTCGTATTATGAACAAATTTTTAGTCAGTCAGTTCGCTCAACCAGACATACATTAATATGTTTAAGGAGAGGGTACAACTAAAAGTTAAAGTACTAACTAAAAATTTTCAACTAAAAGTTTTATTTTTGCCATAATTTGACGGGCCTCGTGGTGGAGTGGTTTATATAACGGACTGCCGATCATGAGGTCTCGGGTTCGATTCCCGGTCAGGACAATCATTTGTGTGATGTTTTTAATTGTCATACAAATGTTTGTACTGCGTCTGGGTATTTATTATGTATTCTAAGTATGTATTTACAAAAGAAAAGTAGTTTATGTATTATATCCGTATTCTGGTACCCATAACACAAGCATAATAAGCTTAGCTTGGGACCAGAGGACGTTGTGTGAAATGTCCATGAATATTTATTTATATTTATATTTATTTATAATACCTAATTTAGCCAGGCAGTTTACGGTCTGCCTGGAACTTGAATGATTTTAAAAAGCTCATAATACGCCGGCTGGTCGGAATACGGTTCTTTGGAGATCTTTTCACTCGCTAGAGTTTAATTCCAGATATAGACATAAAAGATCTTTCAGAAAAGCATTAAGCGTTATGGGGTCTTGTGTAACAATTTTATCTTTTGAAAAAATTTTTGTGTGATTCCGATAAGTGGTCGGAATTCGGTGCATTTGCGTTACTTAATAAACTAAATATTGGTGCAAAACAGCATTCTTTCCACTATAATTTAGTTTATTAAATAAAATAGATTATTTTTATACAAAAGTAAATTGGGATCTTCAGATGAAATGCAATATGTACGGCGTCCTGTGAAAGCAGATGAATACAATATTCACAAAAAAACAGGTGAATGATAGTAGTTGTAACATTAAGATGTGGGGTTCATTTTCTGGACGTGGCGTGGGAGCTATGAGAAAAGTTCAGGGTAACTTAGACCAACATTAATACAAGGCAATATTGAAAGAAACTATGCTTTCCTATGCAGAGGAGCATCACCCTATTACATTTGTATATGGAAAGAAAAGAAATGAAAGAATTTTTCAAATCCGACCAGTGGTTCCTGAAATTAGCGCGTTCAAACAAACAAACAAACTCTACAGCTTTATAATATTAGTATAGATAAGTAAGGATTAGGATATTGCATGTGCTTTTAAATTTAAAGACAAACATGACGAGCATTTTATACAGATATCTAGGTAATTTTTAATTATAAATCTGTGAGGTGATTTTATAAAAAAAAAGAAAATAGATAACTACATTAACTAGTAATTATGTGATTGCACTCGCAACTTGACTATGGTAATACACATTACTGTAATCTTTAAGACGCTTAATCAATAATCAATATCAAAGTATCCAACGTCTGTAAAGCTAGAAAGGTCAAGTCGGCAGAATCACTAGTTTTATATATCAAAATTTAGACGTCTGTAAAGCTAGAAAGGTCGAGTCGGCAAAATCACTAGTTTTACATATCAAAATTTAGTGCTAATTTAGTGCTGATAACAGATATTTGGTGCTGTGATAGGTGGACCAAAAATGAGAACACTGCTAACTTTTGATTAAGCTAGCAGTGTACCGTTCGTGACCGCGCTATGGTACAGTCGCAGCGAGAGGCACGTGGGCTAATAATTTAGTGCCCAATTAGTGCTGCCAGAATAGCAAAGGATTTTTAAAAAATATTTTTTTTTCAATTCAACTACTGCTAGTATAACAACGCCAGCAGTCTCAAGGGCTAGAAAAAGACTTTGAATCAGGAACCAATGGAATGGATTGACGTCACTATTGAGTGCTCAATTAGTGCTGCCAGTATAGCAAAGGATTCTTAAAAAATATTTTTTTTTTTTCATATCAACTACTGCTAGTATAACAACACCAGCAGTCTTAAGAGCTAGAAAAAGACTTTAAATCAGGAACAAATGGAATGGATGGACGTCACTATTTAGTGCTCAATTAGTGCTGCCAGTATAGCAAAGGATTTTTGAAAATTTTTTTTTTTTTTTCAAATCGACTACTGCTAGTATAACAACGCCAGCAGTCTCAAGAGCTAGACAAAGACTTTAAATCAGGAACAAATAGAATGGATGGACGTCACTATTCAGTGCTCAATTAGTGCTGCCAGTATGGCTGATGATTTAAAAAAATTTTTTTTTTTTCAATTCAACTACTGCTAGTATAACAACACCAGCAGTCTCAAGAGCTAGACAAAGACTTTAAATCAGGAACAAATGGAATGGATGGACATCACTATTCAGTGCTCAATTAGTGCTGCCAGTATAGCTGAGGACTATTTGAAAAAAATTTTTTTTTTAATTTTTTTTCATATTACAATAACACAGCACAATTAAAAAAAAATTTGAATGTCACAATTTTCTAAAAAATTTGTCAGTTCAGGTCCACTTTTTTTGGAGAGGGGAACGTCATCGCCATTTTCATAATTTAAAAAAAAAATTTGTCTTAATTTTCATTTTTGTGTAGATATCAAGTAATAGAATAAGTGTAAAAAAAATGTTAAAGCATTAGTCATTACCTTCATATAGAAATAAAATTTTTTAAAATAGCTTAAATTTTAGGCCGCTAGACCATCGGGTCCCCTTAAATAATATAATAGAAATGTTACTGAAATAATCTGCAAATTTTTGAGATTATTTTAGATCATTAAAACAATATTTATTCAATATTCTAATAATTTAAGACTGATAATTTCAAGATTATATTTTTATATAAGGAAATAATTGGTCAAGTGCGAGTCGGACTCGCGCACGAAGGGTTCCGTACCATTATCTATGCAACATAAGGCAACGTTATTAGTATCGAGCAAGAAACGGTAAAAAAATCATGTTTGTTGTATGGGAGCCCCCCTTAAATATTTATTTTATTTTATTTTTAGTATTTGTTGTTATAGCGGCAATAGAAATACATCATCTGTGAAAATTTCAACTCTCTAGCTATCACCGTTCTTGAGATACAGCCTGGTGACAGACGGACGGACGGACGGACGGACGGACGGACGGACAGCGAAGTCTCAGTAATAGGGACCCGTTTTTACCCTTTGGGTACGGAACCCTAAAAATTGTATTAATTGTTGAAGTATGTATAATGCCACTCTGTATACTTTTAGATACATAATAAAGTTCTCTTTCTATGAAATTCATCTGTTGCATAAACCACTTCATCAACAATTCAACTAACAAAAATCGAAGTTAAATACGCGTTCTAAATCATCCTCCTGAATTCCGCGATTCATGATTTACGTGATTTAAGGGGTTACATGGGATTGGGAGTTTCAGAAAAATCAAATCTTTTTAATTGAGCTTATGAAATTTTACAATAATATGTTTAGAATATTTTTAAAAAGTTTAAAGTCGATCGGAGTATAAGTGTAGAAGAAAGAGCTTAAAAAATTTCGCTCTCAACCTGAATTTAACGTAATCTAAAAGCACTGAACACATTTCTCTTGAAACGATGTTTTCAAAGTTGGTTGACAAGATTTTAGTGCAATTTATGACATGTGTTCGAGATACTATTGATAAGGACTCGAATAAAGGGATTCTTTTTTTAATACAACCATTTTTACAATATCAAAGTTATGGTAGGGGAGCCCACGATGCTAAATGGGGATTTACTCGAGCGTCATAGAGACCTATTGAGTTGCAAAGCTTAGATGATAAGAAGAAAAAAATGTTTTGTGATTTTTCACTTTTATCGGTGGGGAAAGCGGCTATAGATTTTTAAATATGTAAAAAAAAACTGTTGCATGGACATCCTCGAGCGCGTCAGATATTGATAGCATCAATGCCCTACGTATTTTTAATAATGTACGTATGTTAATCTGATCGTTTGCATGATGCGGGTGGTTGTATTTAAGGGTTGAAAATGAAAAAAAAAAAAATTTTGTCGAGCGCGTCAGATTTTCTAAGGGAGTGTTAAGTGCACCAAAAAAAAGCTCTCATTCACTAATCTGACGATTTCGATGGGACGCAAACTCACGGCCAGTTTTATAATGTGCAAAAAAAATTCGCCATTTTGAAATACTCAAGCGCGTCAGATTAAGATATATATGGTTCATCTTTATGTTCTAAACGTACTGTTCCATAATCTGACGATTATCTAGAGGGATTCGCCTAATCTGACAAAAAAAAATTCGAAAAACGGTTCACCTTAAAGGCCATCCCTGCAACTTCCCGCTAATTCCATTCCTGGGCGCTTAAAATTGTACTTTGAACTATATTTTGAACTCAGCGGGTCATTCCCAGTCCTCCACACCCCGTCGTCCACAGTGTGGAGGTATGGGAATAGTGTGGACGAATGGGAATAAAAAGGGTGAGGAGGGAAAGGTGCCGTTTATTCGCAGTCCTCCACACTATAGTGCAGGAGCCGACACTAGAAAAAGTTAAATTTTAAAAAGATGAGTTGGACTTCTAAATGTTTAATTAGGACTGTTTATGAGATATTAAGCCATCAAAATATATCGTAAAAAAAGTTGCAAAGTTATACTGTCGGCTTTTAAATTGTTAGATTTACCAGCTGCTCTGTGTCTAGCCAACCGGAGTCGCCGATAAGAGATAACAATAGATTTTAAGGACAATAGAGTCGTAAAATCTCATCTCCATTGAATCATAGCTAGACAAGAAGCACAATTAAAAAGCTCTTAGGAATATTTTGTTTATATTATATATATATTATATATATATATTTATTTTTATTTTTATTTTGATTTGAGAAAAATAAAATTGAAGCGACTATATTCAATACTAAAAGAAAGTTAGTAACTTTAACGTTTCCTTGTGTACCAAATACTTACACCTCAAAGTAAATAGTTTGAAGAACGAAAACATTAACGAAAGTATTTACACTTTCAAATTATTGTCCATTATGTGATAAAACTATTCTGTGATACAAATTATCTTAGATCATAATATTTACTTTCTTTTTAATTGTTGTAAATTATAAATGATCACGCTGTAATAGAAATAATATTTTATACTTGTCTAAAAATTTGTATGATTTATCTTTACAACATACTCATAAATATTCCTAAGAGCTTTTTAATTGTGCTTCTTGTCTAGCTATGATTCAATGGAGATGAGATTTTACGACTCTATTGTCCTTAAAATCTATTGTTATATCTTATCGGCGACTCCGGTTGGCTAGACACAGAGCAGCTGGTAAATCTAACAATTTAAAAGCCGACAGTGTAACTTTGCAACCTTTTTTACGATATATTTTGATGGCTTAATATCTCATAAACAGTCCTAATTAAACATTTAGAAGTCCAACTCAAACAAACCCAAATGTAGGCATCACGCAGCTGCACGCATTTAACTTTATCGACGAATTTTTGTTATTTCGGCTTGCGGAAATTGTCAGATTATATATTTTTCATTATTCTTGAATTATTACCTTCAAAATAAAAAAAATTTAGCTACGCTCGAGAATGTCGAGATGACGTTTTTTTTTTACAACTTTGTTGCCCTCCCCTTTTTTTACGTCACTCTCAAATTGTCAGATTAGTGGAATATACACTTTTTAGGATGTAATTAACTCACCCTACCTTAATCTGACGCGCTCGAGAATTTCTGATGGTCAATTTTTTTTTACTAATCTGATCCTGTATCTTTCACGGGCGGCCTTATATATGGGTTTCATGTTTTGTGGAGGTACTTAACCGGGTACAAGGTATCCTCCTGTATATTAATCTGACGCGCTTTAGTAAATCCCGAAATCCCCTCTTCGGCTCCCCTACTATTAAGTCCTGTCCAAGTAGGTATTAGAGAAATTGATGGTTTTATTTTGAACGACCGAAAATTTAAAGTTCAATTTTTTCTCTTCGTCGAATTTCTAATTTGAGGATTCAACTGAAAAATGAGATTCGATTTGATTTCTTATGATCCTGTCATGAGTTATGCTGCGAACACGATAGTATTTTTTTTAGTAAGGTCACCGGAAATAACTTCGCAATGATTAAGTTTTTAACGTTTGTCAAAAACTAAACGCATTGAAAATCTCTAACATAATAACCTTTTTACCGCGGGTAACACCGCAGGGCACAGCTAGTCTTATTATAAAACAAAGTCGTTATATATATAGATAGTCTTTTTATAGATAGAGACGTTTAATAGGATGGCCTTTTTGTATAATTTACTAGGTTTTGGGTAAAATTCACGCGTACGAAGTCGCGGGCATCAGTTAGTTATCTATAAAATTGTACAAGTTTTCTCCTAAACGTTTCGTCAAATAAATCGGAATCCGTGGGATCAAAATTCTATTCCATTTTCCTAGTTTACCTAATAAAAAGGAGGCGGTTATATCTTTGGTTGTATCTATATTATATTATACATATACCTTTTTTTTTTTACGTCAATCATAAGATTTTCAAAATTCTTTTTTTATTAGGTGTGCACCGAGGTGGTCCCATTGGTAGGTCGGGATCTTATGGCGATATCCTGAGAAATCGAAGGGAAACCCTCAAATTTCAAAGGCACTCACAATGTTTTCTCATATTATTTATCCAAATAATCAAAGAATACACTACCGAAGTGATCCCGTGAGCACCAGCTCTGTATCTGATGGAGATATCCCAAGAAATCGAGGAAAACCCCGAAAGGGACCCATTACTTTGTAGGGACTTTTGGCCTAGACATAAAACTTAAGAACGTAATAAAAATAACAGTTTTCAGTAGCCTACACCAACACATAATTAAATATAATTTGGTATTAATCATAATTAAGTATCAAAAATATCTATTCATATAATAAATCTGTAAAAAAAAATTTTTGTCTGTTTGTCTGTGCACACATCAATATTATACGGCACTTTGGAATGTAAATGTTACACGTAAAAATTGTACACAACTCAAGTTCAAAGTAAGTCGTATCAGTATCAGTTTAAAGTCGGTGCCTATAGACTTTTTAGCGATTTCCTTTTTTAATCTATTACAAATTTCCCTTCTTACCGATTATTTTAATATTAAAATGACAAAACTAAATAACCACAAATGAGATTGTGAATGTGTACTTGGTTTAAATTCACAGATTTTTTTGTGGAATTTTACAACTTTTTCGTCCTTTAAATAGCTTAAAACCGGCGACGTTTAGGAGAAAACTAGGCTTGTTGAACAAATATCTATACAGCGATATTTAAAATTTCGATACATTGATTTATCGATATAAAATTTCAACTATCGAAATAGTATAGGTAAAATTCGACAAAAATCGAATTTTTTTACAGACCGAAAGCATTTAAGTATAAGTACTTTCTTTAAACTAAATTTTTTTTGACAAATTATTTTTTGTCTTTTATTTTGTTTTTCATTCATTCAATCCTCTGATTTGATGCTTCTTGAAGTTCTTAATTTAATACTTATGTTGGTTATTAAGTTGACAAGTTTGTTTGCCTGTCAATTTCAACCTAAGATTTCAACTGTCCGTCCGTTGACTGACTTCTATAAAACAAGCTCAACACCTGGCTGTATAGGCTTAGATCATCTAAGCCCGTAATTTATAGTGATTTTGATGACAAATATGTCATAATCGGCACATTGGTGCCGATTTTAACCCATGTAAATATGTAAATGAGGTGCCGATCCTATATAACTTTTACTACTATATAACTTTTTGCCCTAAATTGAAAATCAAAGAAGTTATAAGCGAAAAAGTGAGAAAATTTTCTTTTTTGCTCTAATGAAAAAGAATAAAGAAATTTACGTACTATCAAAATGCGCGCTCCACAGTTGGGCCTCTGTTACTCAACCACATGGAAAACTTTACGCGTCGATTTGGATTTGAAGGCCCTTAATGAAAAAAAAAACTCTAAAAAAATTTACTTCTTCAAGTACGAAAACATATAATTTTTGGCGAATGGACCTTGGAACAACAGCATGAAAAACCGCTGTTAGCGATGCTTTAACGCCTCTTGTGGGGTTATGTAAAGTCGTTAGTCTATGATGTAGACAGGCCGAACACGATTGAAACTTCGTGGGTAAACATAACACGCGTAATTTGTGGAATACAGGCCGAAATGCTCGAAAAAATGACGCATCATTGTACCTTCCGAATGGAAAACTTGAAAGGGAGTCGCGGACAACATTTACATGAATTTATCTTTAAAATTTAAATGGCAAAAGCCAAGTTATCAATTTCGATAAAAAAAAATACATAATGCAAATAGAGTGTTTAATGTTGTAATTTTTGCTGTTGTTAAAAAAAACAACGCTTAAAAAATCAGCCTTTATTTCCTCTTTATCTTATATATAAAATTCACGTGTCACAGAGTTAGTTACCGTAGTCCTCCAAAACGGCTTGACCAATTTTTATGAAATTTTACATGCGTATTCAGTAGGTCTGAGAATCGGCCAACATCTATTTTTCACAACAACGTTTGCCGGAACAGCTAGTCTATACTAATATTATAAAGAGGAAAACTTTGTTTGGTTGTAATGAATAGGCTCAAAAATTCTTTCACTATTTGAAAGCTACATTATCTGCGATTAACATAGGCTAGATTTTATGTTGAAAAAAATTAGGGTTCCGTAAAATATTTGGGTTTTTCGGACAAAAATCAACCTGAAAATTTACTTATTTTGCGTACGCTGCCTAAACTATAAAAGATAGAACTATAATATGTTCTAATTAATTGTAGATCTTATCTACAAAAAAGTCCTCGACACACTATATCCTGTCTATGTCGAGTGAGGCACAACAACCTTTTTTTTTTTAAATCTTGAATTTTTTTGGACTACATAAATGTACCTAGTCCAAAAAAAATTTACATATTTAGGTACATGGGTTAAAACCCTTAATTTGGCAACTGAATAAAATATGTAAATGTATAAGTTTGATGAATGCTAGGCATCAAAGGCATCCTAAGAACTGTAAAAAAATATGAAAAAAATTCCTGCAATTCCCACAGCTGGGAAAAACTCGATTTTTATATTTTGAAAGATGGTTAAAAAAAAAGAGTAGAGATCCTTGCCTACTTGCGAATAAAGTTAGGAAAGGTAAAAGTCACTATTTTGAGTACAATGCGGAAACTATTGATAGTATATAAAAAGGGGTTCTTTATATTAATAGTGCACATGATGATTGCCTATAAAAGTCTTTGTAGCGTAGGTCTATCTGTTATAGTTGAGCAACATTAACAGTTTTTGTTTAAAATACTGTGTTAAAAAACGTGTGTTATAGAAGCGACATGTTTTTGGTGTTATGATATCAATCCTTATCCATTTAAAACCAAATCATTTGTTAATTAAGGTTTACTATTTCGGTATGTGTAAACTGCAATTAAAATTTTACAATCGTTTAAAAGTTACTTCGTTAATAAAAATGCTTTGAGTCAGAAAAATATCATGGTCTGAACAGACAGTTTCGTCATTAAATTTACCTATAAATTAGGAATACAAGTGTCACCACCCCTTATCCTCCCTAAGGTTCTGTATGCGCCAGCTCAGGGATAATATAAGCAAATAAAATACTTTGCGGGGGCGGAAAACATGACAAAACGCTTGAGCGTTGCGTGGCGTGGTATATCAAATACCATCACGTTGTGAGTAGGCCAAATACATATAGGCTACTATTTATCCCAAAAGAATGCAATATTCCCGTGAGTTAGTAAAAAAGAATAGATTTTATCCTTTTCACCGCTGGTAACACCACAGAAGAGTTTAAGACGTTAGAACGGCCTTGTGGGCGGGGCAGGCGCGCCGCATATATGAGCAACGCTCATAAGCTAACCGAAATTAGCTGTACCGGCCAACAGTCGCGCTCATATTGTAAAAACGCACGAAGCTCCGCGAAAAAAAAAGAATTATGCCGTCTTGCGCTATTGTTAAGTGTCGGAAAAGAAGTCAGGTGTGTAGTGTAGCACGAGAAGGGATTTCTTTTCACCGGTAAGTCCATAAACCTTAAAATACAAGTGATATTTGTAATTAATAAAATAATTATTAAGTAGTTTGTAGACAAAAACGACACAATCGCAAAACAGATGCAAAATTATACATTGCTTGCAATACATGGGTACCATCTTGTACTGCGTAAGCGATGGCGCTATGTATTGTGTTCATTGCAAGAGTCACGTGCACCGAGCCAAAGCTTGAATTCCGCGAAATCCATGCAAATCGATAGTGTTGAACCAAGTTGTAAACATTGTCGATATTAAGAATGTATGCAAATGATTATTATTAGCAGTATTATAATTAAAATACTTCTGTTTATTACCAACAATTATTGTTAATTGTGGTTATCAATTTAATTTCTAAGTGGGGTTTTCGTTTAAAATTTTGTTTGAGGTTAGACATCTTTATTGTTTTATTTATTTTTTGTTTTTAATTTAAATTTTATATTTTAGTCCTTATTGTTTTATTTTAAATTGTATGTATTTTTAGGTTGCCAACAGATCCAGATATAAGAAAATTGTGGATTACAATAACAACAAATATTAAAGTACTTTTGTGTGTTTACTTGTGTCATTTATTTACATAATAACTTTAACCCTTGTATATGTCTTTCTATACATGAATGATGTTTATTACGGCATCGCACAGCCGGCTCAAAGCCGAGCATATTAGAAATTTACAGGGTAATTAAAATCAAATTCTTTTTTGAATTTCGTTTCCCCTTAATTTGGTAGGTAGTATTTATATGTATTTAGAAGGTCTACACTATTCATACCCCGTCTCCCTCCCGAAATTACAGCGACAAAATGCAAAGCTTACAGTAAAATTACAGTAATTTTATCGATGTTAATTATCGACCTTTTCTTACTCTAACATGTATGAGAAATAAATTGCTTAATGCGCGTGTGGGAGTATACGTCAAACACAGTAATTGCCTTAGTGTGACAATCAATAGCAAACTTGCGATCTAAGTATGTGTGGTTTATTTGTGTGCGTAATGCGCGTACGTATTGGTTTCTTACTTGTAGTGGAGTAAAGAGTGGGAGATAAGCGGCGACATGCGTTCTAATACAAATCTGAAACTATTTCCTTTCTAACGTCTTAAACTCTTCTGTGGGTAACACCGCGGGGCACAGCTATAATATTATAAAGCTGAAGAGTTTGTTTGTTTGAACGCGCTAATCTCAGGAACCACTGGGCCGATTTGAAAAATCCTATCAGTGTTAGATAGGGCATTTATTGGGGAAGGCTTTAGACTATATAACATCGCGCTACGACCAGTAGAAGCGAAGCAGTAGTGTAAAATGTTGCAAAAACGGGGAAAATTTTCTAAATTCCACGCGGGCGGAGTCGCGGGCAACAGCTAACAATATATATAATAGGTTTATTACTGTAATTTGTCAAAGTTTGGATTCAAAATTCTAAGCATACGAAGTCGTGGGCAACAGCCAGTAGCTAATAACAGTTCCTAAAACCAGAGCAGTAACTCCATTATAGCTATTTGTAAATTAGAAAATATGTAATCATTTAGCTGCAAAATAAATACAATTTAGTAGTAAAACTCTTATCGTGTGTAAGGATGATAAGATAACATTGATAACATAAAATTAACATTAAGACAACAACGACTACAACACAGAGTTAGAGTACAAGGTGCATAAAAATAAAGGGCCGCCGCCAGCCAGTGAAAAATCTTGCATCACTAGTGAAAATTCACTTCACTCCAATCACTTGTAACACTTTTTGACACCACTATGATCACTACACTGTTTCGTCACTCATCTAGCAGATCCACACTGCAATCCAAATGATTCACTGCAATCCATGTAATTCACTAACGTAGTAAACACCACAAACGCTGGCGGCGGCTACTCAGTCGTGCATTTTTTGTTACACTATGTCAAAATTAATCCATATTTATATGTATTATGAATAAGCACAGTTAGCTAACAACGAATATAAATTATAGGCCATATTATAAAAAAAAGGATTAAAGCACATAAGAATCAACACCCAAAGCCACTAAACTACTACTACATATTATTATGAGAATGTTTAATACATGTATGTATGTACAAGTATATTATACTACCACATATTTACGGGAACAGTGTACATTTAAATATGCTTAGGGTCCGTTGATTGAGACATAAATATGTTAAATTAAGCAAATTATTTTTTACACCACGAAGATGAATAATGTACTTAAATAAGTAGTTATCGCAGTCTTAATTTCGGAGGTGCCTAAATTGTCACATTACAGACGGAATAGATTCAGTGTTACCACCAACTTATAAAAATGAAACGACAGTAATTTTTTTAAGTTGTATTTTGTATTCTTAAAATTTTGAACGAATTTTCAATACGCATAATAATATCACAAGCCATTTATAATCGCAATAGGTAGGCCTTATTTTGAATAACATGTTCATTAACACTTTTGTCGATGATAAATAATAGACATCAAGTAATAACCATTCATTGATATTGTTTGGTATCTTTTTCTGTCATAATATATTAAACAGATGCACGAGCGAAATATGAATAGAATAACTATAATTATACTAACATCTATAGACAAAATTAACATTTTGAGTACCATATTGATTGGTGTTATTACCAATGACCACCTTTACTTCGTAAATGTTGTTCGTAAATTAAACAAATTTTGGCATAACTAGGATTTACCATAAGTGACTTATTACGCGCTGTTGTAAATATTTATCAACACTATGTACAAGAACTCTCAAGAGCTCTACAAGAGCTCTTTAAAAATAACCCTGTACATACTGATTTTTTTATTTAACAAAAGAGTTCAATTGCGTTTATTCGCCACTATCTAACAGGGTGTCACATATCATTAACATTGCAAAAGGCTCCAATCAACCGAAGGTCTGTCGTCTAAGCCCCTTTGGTAATCAAAATATTGCCCTAAGTTAAATAAATAAATAATTAGAGTTATTAATTATAAATTGTGACAGTACAAATGCTTATAAGTGTATTACAAGATGCATGAGTGTTTTTGCTATAAGCGAAAACCTTGTCACCATAATTATCAGCAGTTACCTTTAATATATTAATCTAGACAAACACTATCAACGGACCTAAAGCAAATCCTCACCAAGACCAAATATTACATAACCTTATTTATTTGCAGGGGCCAAACCCAACTATCAGTATAGGTAGCGTAACAACGTATAAAGAATACCATCGAATTACATAGTAAAAAAATTTGCTGTGGTTTTGGGCTTTGATACTGTTAACAAAACAGCGATCTATTTCAGTGCAAAATATTTAAAGTACAATAAAAACGATACTCTACGGCTATTTTACGGCATCATAACACAAGGGGATGTGTTTTGTACACGATAATTCATAAATTAATTATATTTACAATAAAGAACCAAAACTGATCACTGTTCGATAGACAAAAATGAAAAGCCTAAAATCTTGTACTCACGATAGATGGTAGCGTGACACAGAAGCGGGAGCCGGGGTAGAATTCACGGAGGACGATGAACCTGAGTAGCCAGAGCCGGCGGGCGATGAGCCAGCCGAAGGCGCACTCGTCGCCGCAGGTATTGCAGCCGGCTCATAATACTCGGTGGTAAGAGTGCGTTCATCCAACACATGCTCTGCATTGTGGGCCTTCGATGCAGACTTAATATCCATGAAGGCAACTGTGGCACAAATACCACTCGCTCCGCCCACAACCACAGCAGTGGTAACGTTGTCTGTCCGACCCAATAATTTGACATTCTGGACTCGGCCATAGCTGCAAAAAGAAAACATCTTTCACATAATCAATAAATCAACTTTAATATGGCCACCTATATTTAAGTAGCCCAAACAAGCTATATTATAAAAAATTTACATCAAAGAACAGCGGCGTAACTATACCGTTCGAGGGCCTTAGCAAATTCCTCGGAAATATAAAGAAGCTGACAAAGTCATAATAAACTTTGGAAGATGGAAATTTGACCTAACCAGGGTCCCCTTTCAGTTTCCTTGCCACCCTGAAGTTACGCCACTGTTAAAAAACATGTAGAAATATATTACAACTGACAATTTTAACTAAACATAAGATAGATATAATAAAATTGATAGATTATCATTCATTAGATAGATATAATAAACATTGTCGAGCGCGAAGCAATCAATGCATCAGTGAATTTGTATAGCAACTAATAGCCGCTCCAGGATTATTGTAAACGAAAACGGATAATAATATACAACATTATAGCACAAAGATAACTCGAGATAAAAATATACAAACAGCAAAGATAAGATGATATCTACTAACACATTTACGAATAAACCATGATTACATACGCAGTGGAAAAATACTTTTCCGTGTAACGACAATTTAGTGAAAACTATTGAATGATCAGTATTGTTTAATATTTAATTCTTCATTAATCAAGTTTTATATAAATATAATAGTACGGGATCCGTAGTACCTACATTTTTTTCACTTGATTGCTATCAAGTTGATTTTCCGCGAGTAGCTTTATTCTGACGAGACGCTCAATAATTTTCTATTCCAAAATCTCGATTGTAGTAGCTAACAGAGATAGCAAGGATAAAATATCGTACTACTTGCGTCAAAAATTTCAAACAAAAATTTAAAAAAAATCACTTACTGCTTTCTTCCAGTAATAGTACGATATTTTATCCTTGTTACCTCTGTTAGCTACCACAATCGAGATTTTGGAATAGAAAATTATTGGGCGCCTCGTCATAATAAAGCTAACTACTCACGGAAAATCAGCTTGATAGTAATCAAGTGAAAAAAATGTACTAGTATACTAATACATATTAATATAATAATATGTATTATAATATATAAGGGACGTTAAACCACTGATTCCGTCAACTAAACCAATACACTAATGAGATATAGTAGAGGTAGTAATGGAATTTATTTCACGAACGGATGGTAATGACACTAATGACAATTAAAAATCCTTTTTTAGAATTATGTATATGGAATTTAAAATGAATGCGAAAAGCTTCTTCTTCTTCTCCAGCCCATTTACGTCCCACTGTTGGGCACAGGCCTCCTCCCACTTTGGAGGGATTATGGTCTACTGTACAACGCTGACCAGGCGTGTTGGCAAAGGGTTTATTTTCGAGTTTTCCGTCTCTCACAGAAGAAGTTATCTGTGTGCAATATCCCTTAGCTGACTTTTACAGCATCCTTGGGAGGAGATGGGGTGGTGACACTTAATCCGTGACCACACGGAAAATGCGAAAAGCTAATTTCATAAAATTACAAATGAAACTAAAACCGGCGTGAAGGATTGAACTCTGACTTTATTTTCAGACAATCATTATTATATTATGTTAAAAACTGCTTCCGCTGGTTTAGAGTTTAGTCAGATTGTTTGGCCTGAATCACTCACACAATCTGTGCCAATCTCTCTAAAAAAGCACCTAAACTTTCAGTTTTCGCTTATTATTAAATGCGGACTACGCCGGACTCTTGTCACATTATAATTTAATAAGGAAATTAAAACAAAACAAGGAGGGGCAATAGATTTTTAAATAATAAAACTTAACGTCTTATTAATAATTGGTCAAGTGCCGACTCGCACTTGACCCGACTCGCGCACGAAGGGTTCCGTACCATTATCTATGCAACATAAGGCAACGTTATTAGTATCGAGCAAGAAACGGTAAAAAAATCATGTTTGTTGTATAGGAGCCCCCCTTAAATATTTATTTTATTTTATTTTTAGTATTTGTTGTTATAGCGGCAATAGAAATACATCATCTGTGAAAATTTCAACTGTCTAGCTATCACCGTTCTTGAGATACTGGGTACGGAACCCTAAAAATCATGTTTGTTGTATGGGAGCCCCCCTTAAATATTTATTTTATTTTATTTTTAGTATTTGTTGTTATAGCGGCAATAGAAATACATCATCTGTGAAAATTTCAACTCTCTAGCTATCACCGTTCTTGAGATACAGCCTGGTGACAGACGGACGGACGGACAGCGAAGTCTCAGTAATAGGGTCCCGTTTTTACCCTTTGGGTACGGAACCCTAAAAACTAAATAGGTAACAATTGCATGAGACACGGTATAACGTTTCTACAACAAACTTCATAATGTAATTAGTCAATTAAATAACTATTTCTGTATTAACTTATTCCGAAGCAATGCCAATTGTAATTATTGTATCTATTATTGAGAACATGGCCTATATTTTTCGTCATTTATATTACTAGTTACTTTATATAAAGGGAAACATAAATGTATTAATTGTTACAATGTGTATGATAGCAAACTTATAGCAACTCGCAACATCATGATGGCGAAGATAAGGTAAACGCTATACGCTGTAAATTAGGTTTCTTCAAAAAGTACCTACGGAACCCTCTGAGGGTTAATTTAACTTAAAATTAAATGGCTTTATTCTGAAACATCTAAAGACAAATAACGAAAAACGAGCTGTGAAAGAGACGGAAATTTTAAAATACGCACGTAACCTCTTCAATAGTCTGCTCACACCCGAGGGACTTTACTGACTTAGGTCGAAAATAAACTTTAAAAGTGTAATAACGTAAAAGCACCGTACTCCGACATACCTCCGTTCTGCGACTATTTCGATTTTTACTAGAAAAAACGTATTAAAATACGCGCGAAGTTGTGAAACTGAAGAAATTAATTCCGTCATTCAATACACGCCACCTAAAACTTTCACAATAAATACTTAATTAAAAATGTACATATTTAACAAAATGTACATAAGGGTGCAGTTTGCATTGAATGTGAAAAAAACAAACGAATTTTTGGATATTTTGGAGTATAATCCGCGAAGCTTGGATCTTATTGAATTTATATGCTTTATTAGTTCATTAAGTTCTTAAATTTTCCAAATACGGGATCTAAATCCACATATTAATAAAGTTATGGCGCAAATAATAATGGTCGGAATGGCGCTCTCATAAAATAGCGTCATTCCGTATACCGACTAGATGGACGCTAACAGGATTTTTGTACCTTGTAAATTAATTTAATTTTAAAAATATTTGGTGTACGTTATTTATTTTCAATAATATTCTTTCTTAATTGACCTGTGTACGACTGAAGGTAACTTTAAAGGTTTTCTTACTATGCCATAAACTATCACTTTTTCTTATAGTTCTGATGATTTTCCTTAATACTGTTATTTCGAAACACTAAATTAATTTTTTTAGGCAGATTACAAATAAAAACGTATCGAAATAAATGTAATGTGAGCTTAAATGCTTTGTAAAGCAAATATAGAAAAAATCTAAAACTGGAAATTGTATTTCGCGTTATACTCATTTGTGCGCGACGTTATTTGATCAAATTCTGCCTTAGCAAGCACTTTCAGGATCAATGGGAGGTAATAGAGCGGTGACATGCGTATTTTATATCAGTCACCAGTTGAAATATTCGTCACCGTAAGAAAAATCTATTTTAATTCTGGTAAAAGAGAAGAGCTCTTATTACCAATAAAATATTTTCAATAATCGTTTTTTGCGAATTGCTCCTTTATTTGTTACATCATAAAGTTCATTTTAGTTGATCTAATATTATGCCGGTCGGAAAACGGATCCTCAGTAGTCGGAGACACATGAGCTGGTCGGAATACGGGTCTTTCGAGATATATTTTCGCTCGATAGAGTTCAATTCTAGATATAGACATAAATGAGACATTTTTAGAAACAAATTTGTATATTTCCAAAAATTTATATTAATAATCTTTCAGAAAAGCCTTACGCGTTGTGTCGCGTCTTGTGGAATAATTTTATCTTTTGAAAAAATCTTTGTGTGATTCCGATAAGTGATCGGAATTCGGTGCATTTGCGTTAGTATAAATACGAACATTAGATGTACCTACTTCTTAAGAAGCTTAGTTACTGGTAGATAATTAGTTTATTTATATGTAAGAAAAACCTTCTTGCATAACATTATAAATATCCGTGTTCCGACTACTCTTTACACATTTAAATAATAAATTAGCTATAGCATAGGTCCAGAGAACGTTGTGTGAATTATTCATGAATACTTATGCTTATTTATTTTTAGGGTTCTGTACCAAACGGCAAACACGATATCCCGTATAATGATGATGGATGACGGATTTAGAAATTTGAAGAATGAGTCTCTTATTTTCTGAAAATAGTAACACAATATATTATAAATTAAATGCCAATTAAATAAACTTGAGCGCCTCCAAAATTTCTGTATAAGATTCATATTTGGGTTACGCAAATATGATCATGTCTCCCAATTTCGAAAACAACTCAAGTGGTTACCTATCCTCCATCGCCGGAATGCTCACATATTACATCTACTATATAACACTCTATTTAATCCCTCATCTCCTCCTTATCTCAAAGCACAGTTCGAGTATTACGATGTTGCGATTGATAGGAGTGTAAGGTCCTCGTATAATCTGAGACTAAGAACGTCACAGCATTCCACAACGTTGTATCAAAAATCGTTCACTATTACAGCTACACGTATGTGGAACGCTTTGCCTGTAACTATTAGACAGGCTAAAACGTTGAAATCGTTTAAAAAGATCGTAAAAGAGCATTACCTGGAACTGTCAGCATAGAATTAGTTGGACTATATTTTAAGCACTTAGTATTTGTACTGTACTGTCTTTAAGCATATAGAGTATATGTGTATTTATTATGTGTAATTGTATGTATGTATTCTTGTGTATTTTATTTTATGATATTGTATTAATAGGATATATAATATATTTTTATGTATATATTAAAATAATAATACCGACAACTCTACTCGCTTCTCATTTAGGTCCATACCCAGGTTGCCTGGAAGAAATCGCTTTTAGCGATAAGGCCGCCCATTGTAAAATCTTGTATTTTATTATTAAGTTATATGCTTCTGTATGGTGTACAATTAAGAATAAAATAAATAATAAATAAATGATACTTCCCTATTTTTTACCTATTAGGCATGTAATTTAAATTTTCGCAAAAGAAAATTGTAACGAACTAACACTAAGGGCGTTTCAGTATATCTTGAAAAAATTCTAATAATGAAAAAATAATGGATAGGCGGCCTTCATTGGTGTAATAGAAACAAATCTACTATATAAAAATAAGTCGGGTTTTCCTTCCTGACGCTATAACTCCAGAACACACGGACCGATTTCCACGGTTTTGCATTCGTTGGAAAGGTCTCGGGCTCCGTGAGGTTTATAGTAAACATTTAAAAAATTTTTTTTTTTACTTTATTTTGGTATGGCAAAACAACGTTTGCCGGGCCAGCTAGTATTATTATATATTAGGTTTATATAGGATTTTTGTCTGTCTGTTTATAACGCGTATCTGTATATAATGTACGCGCATCTCGCCAAAACTATTGTATGGAATTGAATACTATTTTCAGTGATATCAAGTTGATAGAGATCTAACTTAAAGTATAGGCAACAATTTATCTCGGAATAATAACTAATTCCTTAAGGAATCGCGGGCAACAGCTAGTAGGTAATAAGGCTGATAAAAATAAAGTTCTATGAGTTAGCATTGAACAAAACATTAGATACTAATATAATAAAGAAGCAAGATTTTGTAGTTTGTTTGTTTGAAATTAATAAGCCCCGAAACTAACTACTAAACCGATTTCTAGTTAGATAAAATTTGTTTCGAACATTTTTAGACATAATTCTAGTTAGATATAACTTTTCGTTTGTAGTTGGCTTATGTAAATTAATGAAATAAAACACCAATTAAAGATATCATGCATTTGACCAAAACTGTCGACAAAAATGACGCGATTAAAAATAATCATACATCAATTAATGTTAACAACCTTTTGAGAAGCCAGCAGTTTCATACACATAATAGTTTTATTTATATCACAATAAATATAAATAAAAAAATCAATGACAGACATTGAACATTCAGTACGTCTATTTGAACATTATACTTACTTTGTTATTGCATTATCCGGCCTGATCTGTCTGCATATTTTCGACAATTCAAACATGTCCAGATTCAACCAAATTAAAAATTCCTTCGACAAATACTGCGTACGTTCCGTTCCAAAACTTAGAAAACGAAAATAACCAAATTTTAAACTTCCTCTAATTCCTTCTGCAAATTGGTATAATTCTGTAATAATATGTAGTTGCAGTTTCATAGTTTTTTTCATAGATTAGTCATGCGAACCAAAGAGACTTGAAGAGTTGCCGTGTTATTATCATATTCTTTACCCCTTATTCCGTTATTTGGAACTTGTCTATTTTTTCATAGGTACTCTTCAGTCAGACGTCATAATCGTGCTCACTCTTCTTTCTTTTAGCCGAAATTTAGTTTCAGTCGTAAAAACTACTTTGGGTCGGACAGGGAATTTTTAATTCCACTCAAATGCAGGTCAATAATCTGCCATAGGGGTTAGTATTCTTATTGTTTTTATCAGATCTGTCTAGCAGTACAATGAAGCAGCTGAGCAACCAGTACTACTGGTTGCTCAGCTGCTTACTGCTACTCTATAACTAACACAAGAATAACCCAATAACGGCATGTAATTTTTCAACATGAAAACGTGAGTAAGTAATTATTAATCAGTTTGGCATTCCGAAATTCTGATTGTAAGACCCATAATACGATTAGATAGATAAGACGAATCAGATGAAATTATAAAGTAGCTATATGAAAAACAATGTATATACATATAAGTCTGAAAATATTAAGGGGAGACCATCTCCCTGACATTCAGTCGTTAGATCCCAAACTGCTGATAATGGGGCCACCCAGGAAGTATACATAATATACTTTATTGTACATTATGTACTATAAAGTAAAATAAGAATTTTTAAAATCGGTCCTAAACTGACGGTGGAACAAAATAACCACAATACAATACAACAACACACAGGCGAAATTATAATAATCAGTTGAGACAAATATTGATTTAGATGCATATAAAGAAAAAAGCTTAAAATGTTTTTAGAGTGATAAAATAAAAGAGGAAACGGTAATGGTTTTATTCATAATGACTCATCGGAGGTTTAAAAGTTCGCTAAAATCGGTTCGCGAAAATTGTCAAAACTTGTTGTTTTTACGCTAAAACGTTTATTATCTCTCCGATAAAATCTCCGTTTAAACCCCCGATAAGTCATTATGAATAAGACCATAAGAGTTCTACTCATGCCTTCTTTATGTCTATGTCTAGCCATTACGGAGCAAAAAGACAAATTCCCGTTATTTCTGGTCTTCCATACACTATGCGACTGACAAGTTTAGTGTTTTTGTAGGGAGTTCTACAATTAGTAGTTAAATAAGAGAAAAACATTTGACTAAGTCTGGGATATTTACAAAAAAATTGTAGGTGCATAAACGTTTGCATTAAATATTCAAGGACATTTCATACAATGTTCTCCGATTCTCGATTAGCTAGTTGGCTTGTGTTATAGGTACCACAATACGGATTAAATATCCGTATTCTGTGGAACTAATTATTTTAAACATATATGTGCACATTGTTATGCAATTTACAAAAAGTTTTCTAAATCATTTGATTTGTTTCGTTTCTACGGCAACATTTAAATCGTATTACCAACAGGCACACCTATTATAACGTTAAAAAATAAACAAATAGTCGAGCTCGCCTAACCGGATGGTCAGCGGTGCGCGTCGTCATGACGCGAGTGCGAGCGGGTGCGAGATACAATAAAAATGTGGCGTTGCCGTTCCGTGCGTAACAGCTCGCAGGTCACATCCAAGAGATAGCGCCGTGCTATAGACGCTACAGCAATGCTTTGAATTATGTATGTATGCTGCGCTCAATATTTTCTCACTATTATTTTTAGAATTATTTCATATAATATTTTCTAACACTTGCGCGACTCATTTGTTTAAATAAAACTACTTTTTTTACCAAAAATTTAAAACAAATATAGGCGTCTAAATCCGTAAAAAATTATTTCATATTATGTTAATCCCAGTGTGCCGTGACTTCCATATTATAGTAACGGCTGTATAAATATGAAATAATTCATAAATGTCACAAAGTTAATAAAAGCACGTAATTAAACATACGCAATACAAAAAGCTAAATTAATTATAAAAGTTATTATGTCAAAATTAAATTAGTTATTATGGGATAATAACTATTATTACAGTTATCCCACGGGACACAACATTTCAAAATAGGTTTTTAAAATGCTGCATCCTGTGCGTTGTTAATTCAGAATGCATGCAATTTAGTGTAAAAGAGTAACAAATACACACCGCAAACAAATAGAACACTGTATATTTTCTACTATTAAAATTAAGCTTCAACATTTTTTCTATCTTGAACCATTTGCGATATAAGGCTCAAGTGCAATATTTAACTATTTTGTTTAGTATTCCGAAGTAACTAGTTACCAATTTTCATTTTATTATGACATTCAGGGCAGACAGATATAATGTTAACAGTGCGATGTAGGGGCGGGCAAAGTTGGGGATACGAAGGGTTCCCTCCTACTTAATACATGTATTATTCGTTACCCACCCATTACTCGATAAAACTTACATCATCGCATTTCATCAAGACACAAATAAAATGTTTCGTTGTTTTGGAGCCCCCTTAAATATTGAATAACTATATTATTTTGGTTTTATTTGTTTTTGTAACGGCAACAAAAACACATCGTTTGTCAAAATTTTAACTATAGCTATGACCGTTTTTATGATATGTAACACCGATGACGACGATTTCACACAACACCAAGGTAAGCAACTAAGCTCGATTATCCGGGCACTGATAATTAAGTCAATAAATACATAGGCAGGTAATAGCAATTTAACTAAATCTTTTGTATAGACATGCTTGAATTAGGTACCTATGCGAATTTACCTATAACGTAAATATAATTTGCAATCAGTGTTAGTCTGAGAATTTCGTGTTCGTTCTGTGTTCTAAGGTGTGTTTCGTTAAATTGCAGCGTAGTAGTACGAATCGTATCGAATTATTGAAATAATTTAAAATGGTTCTAATGTTATTATCATTAAAAGACCGACTAATATTATCTACGACAAATTTAATCAACGCCACAAGAGATTAAATCGGTCGATGTCTGGTGCGACGTTGCCAGTTTTATGCTCTTACAACATGGCCGCGTTCGTTGCCGTAGCCGGTTTCCGTGTGAAACTCGACTCAACAACTGCGCGTGTGTTCGAGCTTGAGTTAACACAAGCAAACGAGGGGTCCGAGGGGAGGCAGCGTCGGCGAGTCAGGCAAGGAAAACGAGCGGCAGAACCTGAAGAGGGGCAGGGTGGGGTTAGGGGAGATACCGGCTTGGTGACGTCATCCGCTTTCTGAATAGCTACTTTGTACTTCAATCGAGCGTTGCTCACAGTCGCATGTTTTACATTTATAAATTTTGTTTTGACATTATAAACAGCCCAAATTACCAATATGTGCAAAGCATAACTTAAATTTCAAAAATAAGTTTTCTATTTATGTTACGTTAAATTGTAAGTAGGCCGCCACTTAATTTATGGCAAATTTTCGTGGAATTTTCTATTTCTAATGGTTCTCTTTGACGAAAGTTTATCGAACTCTATGTACGCCAAATTGCCTATCGAGCATTTTTCTTTCTTCATATTTTTCCTATTTTTACTGATTCTTTTACTCTTCGTAAAAAGCGACGTAAATTAGTTAAACTGATACTTTTTTACATCGAGAAATGCCTTACATATTACTAGTCCTTACACTTGCCTACCCATTTCTATTCATATGTAACTGTTAAGTGGGTCTGAACTGGTTAGCATTGAAATAGGTATCTACAAATTCTACACCAATGTAATAGGTTATACTTATAACCGACAAAACACTAAAGCAATAGAAATATAATTTATTATCGAATGAAATGACAAATATGCTTCATATGCTTACGAAAATCGAGTATGCATAATTATATGTAGTTATGATGCAGAGATAGCGCAGAACCGCGCTTTGAGCGTTCTATGATGGAGGTCATGTCCAGCAGAGAACAGATAAAGGCTGATAGATGGATTGACTGACTAAGCGCTACCTTGAAAAAAATTAAAATCAAATTTGGGCCATAACTTTGGTTTTTTAAGGTTTTATACAAACCCTTAAAGTCTCACTTCGGTGTCCGTCTGTCTGTCTGTCCGTCCGTCAAACATTTTTTACCCAGCAACGGCTGAAGGTATTAAAAGTACGAATTTCAAGTCGATTTCAAGATGCGGTCCCTTGCTCCAAATGCAATCAATCAATACAATCAACCCTTTACATCTACGCATTTGGAAGATGTACCCGAATTATGACACATAATGGATAAACATTAATTTCCGCTGAAATTTGGTGTAGGTTAAGAACCGGGCCAACATCATACCCCTAAAAGTGCTGATAACCAGATCATTGAGACTTTTATGACAGTTTATCAAATTCTACACAGGCCTCGACTATGTGTCGTGAAAATTTTCCCCGTTTTTGCAACATTTTTACTGATGATTCGCTCCTTTTGGTTGCAGCGTGATATTATGTAGCCTAAAGCCTTCCTCGATAAATTTGCTATCCAACACTGGAAGAATGATTCATACCAGACCAGCGGTTTTTGAAATTAGCTCGTTTAAACAAACAAACTCTTCAACTTTGTAATATTCAGTATAGATTTGACAGCTTGGCAAGAATCATCGATAAACAAACGGTTTTTGCGAGCAGGACATTATCGTAACTAACAAACAAAAAGTTGATAACATTCTATATAAGAAATAAGATTGAAATAGCTGATGTTCGGAAGAAGTACAGAACTTCGATTGTATCTGGTCGGTCGAGGAGTTTCTAACAACAGCGGACCGGATGCTTGCGCAGGTCGATAGAGTAAGGGGCGTGGATGGCGCTGAGCTATATTGTGTGCGGGGTGGTGGCCTCGCTTTAGCCCTGTTGACTCGACAGCAAGCAGCATTTTCGCGTTCCATAATTATGTTACATCTAGTCAACATAGCCTTCCTCTACGTGATACTTAGAACTCCATCGTTGACAACCATATAAATGTAAATACCTAAATATGTAGACATAACGATTTCAAGCGTTACATAATCATTCAAAGCGCGATAATGATGTGAAAAACAGATCGACATACACCTTCTTATAACCAGGTAAGACCTATATTTAACGAAAGCTGATCAAATTCTATACACGCTTGTGCCAACATGCTTATCGAAAGCATCTAGTAGGTGATAAAAGTTGTCTCTCGAGGATGAGTGATGGGACTCCTCAGAGAACAACAGCACACATTCTGTTCTGCAATCGAGTAGATACTTAGTTACTTACAAGTGCAATTGATGTCAAAATCGTGTAGGATGAGGACCTTCGGAGCACGTCAAAGAATGCATCAAATACAAGAAAAGCACACATTTACTAAATGAGTAATTATCATAAATTAGATATAAGAAAAGTAAGGGGTTCAAAAAAGCAATTGTGTGCAATAGACGTTAGCCTTCGAAAATTCCTTCAATACAAACAGTGATTGAATCATCGTCAGTTAACCATGTTGAGGGCCGCTCCACTTCACTAAGTCATCACTGGTAATAAACCTTTCTCGTCAGGCATTGGGAATTTTGGACTTGCCTAAGCTTCCCGAACGCTGCCCAGCCGAGTTTGATTCGTAGGTTGACCTCTTCCTCGAAGTTGGATTTGCCCAACTGGTCTGTCTGTCCTAGGTAGATAAAATGATGGACAACTTCGAGAATCGCATTCCTAATAGATACTGGTGCCAGAGGAACATGGACATTGAACATAATTACATAACAACATAACATATTTTTCATGTTGATCCTTAAGCCAACTTGTTAGGAAACACTACTGAGAGTGGCTTCAGGAGCTCCATAGTGATTCAACAGTAAAACGCCGGGCTTTACTGTTTGTGATCTGAGTTTGGGATGTCTTGTACAGCTGTCGATTGAACTGCTAGATCTCATCTTTGGAAAAAATGACAGTGCCCTTGTCGGTATTCAGTCTGGTTAGCTGACTCTGGCCAATAGACAGATATTTTGCGAACACTTTGGAGCCTTAGTTCCCGCCCTGTCGCCTCTTTAATACGCTTGGTATTGTAGAGGCGGATATCGCGTCGCACAAACTTCGAGATCTGTCTATTTAGCTGTCTCAGCCTAGACCAGTAGGCTGGAGACTGCACCATCATTTCTCTCCTCCGGTCCATGAGCTCAAGAGTGTGGTCAGAGAGTTTACTGGTTCTAGGAGCACTGCAGATCCTGAAAAACTTCCACCAAACCATATGCACAGTATCTACAAACTAATTGCTCATATGGTCCACTCTTTTGCACTCATCTAGGCATTTTTGCCCACAGAGCTGTAGGGTATCAAGTCCGTGTTGTAGGTGTTAGGAGCTAGTGTATTAAAGTCCATTTTAGAGATAGTGCGTGGACTGCCTACAACAATGACCTGGCAATTCTCTAGGTTAACAATCAGACCGAACTTAACTGTTATAGTTCAGTTAATAATTAAATTAATCCTTTAAAGCCTTTCTTTTTTTTAAAAGCCTTCCGTCTTCAACTCAGAGCATCATAAAAACTCAATGCAAGACCCGTCGTTTATTATCTAAACCTATTCCAGTATATACTGGAATAGGTTTAGATAATAAACGACATTGCATGTGCCTGTAAAAAGTGAAGCTTGCTCTCGATTTCTTTAGGATCCAGTTGTCAGATTTACAATCGCTGAATATGGGACCACTTCTGAAGTATACCCATTCAAGTACGAAAATAATTTTTAAAACCAGTTTACAATTGACAGAAAACGTGTAACAAAAATACAGACGAATAATTCTCAGCACAATAGCTTTACTGTGCAATACTAACGGCTGGGTTACTCCAGTTATCCTCTGCGCGAAACTTTTCCCTAGAAGTTGTGGCTTCTAAAATTGGACTGGGATGAAACCACTCCCAGGAAATCTGCATAGAGTGGCAACACATGTCAAGATCTCCTCTCCCACCATCTTCTCTCTCGGCGCATTTGCAAACGTGAGCCTACAAACACTTACCCACTTCACGGCTTTGCGGACGCATCAAAAGATGGCTTTGGAGCTTCATGAGTTCATTGCTACAGGTCACGTTAATGTCCACTTGGTTCTTGCAAAATTAATCAAAAGTAGCGCACATTAAGAATCGTTTCTTAATGCCAAAACTAGAATTCTTAGCCGCAGCTCTTGTATCGCAACTCATGACTCGTTTCTTAACCCAACTGTCAGCTCACATTACTGTTAAGCAACATATCTGTTGGTCAGACAGCACGATTGTGCTGGCATGGCTCAACACCCCTCCCCATCATCGTCTTCAAACGTTTGAGGCCCATAGAGTGGCAAAAATAGCCTCAGGCGATATTAATTTTACATGGAGTTATACATGTTCCTGCAGATATTAATCATTCTTTTGTAGTCGATTAAAAATTAATAAGGACTGTTAGCGGAAAGAATCGCAATCGTTTGAAGGGTTTAAAAATTAAATATTAATCTAAATGCTCCCCTATTTCAAACTGAATGTCTTGGCGACTAGTCCAATAAATACAAAAATATTGTTTATTTTTGCCAAAGGCAAGTAAGTGTATATGTAACATGTATAATAGATAGCACACTCAAATTTAGCAGACATTAGGCATCTGAACTCACTTTGCCCTTGTGTAATACCCCTTAAACTACCAATAACGAATAAAATGTTCAATTAGTATACGGATAGAAAATGCGTCGTACGAACTTTACAGGTTAGTCGGCGCATTGACGTTGTGCGCACTACACTGCCTCACCCCACTTGGAGCCGTTGGACCGGCTGGATGGCATCGATCGCAGCAGACTGCGTCCTAGCTACGACCTGCGATCAAGTTATATCACAAGACGTTTATTTTTTGTAGTTTATCTCTAAGTATAAGTGCCAGTTGATATTTTATATAAGAAATAGTAATAATGCACGAAAATTGAGCTGTGATTAAAATATAAACAACAATATCAGCGTTATAAGTATTCAAAAGTGTTATACCAATACTATCTGTTTGCAAATAACACTGACGTGAACGAATTTCAAATGAAAACTAAAACCTTTAATTTTTTTTTATTTTTTTTATGCTTTATTTATCAGTAGTATTTACAATATTATTACATATTTACAAAACATAAAAAAGGGTTCCAAAAAAAAATACGAAAAGGCAAACTAAAGTATATTTTACGCATTAAAAAACTCCTCCGCATCGATGTCTATGGGCAACGTGCCCAGGAGGCTGGCTGCATTACCACGCTGGATAGCAATTGCTATCCTTTGTGCCAAGTACAGACCAGCCTTCTGGTCACGTGTGCGGTCGACAAATTTTTTAGAAATCCCTCCGTAAAGAGATTTAGCCCATGAACCCAGCGTCTCGACCCCAAACGGCTTAAAAACCAAAACCTCAAAAAAATGAAACCTCAAAACCTTTAATTGAAAGTGAAAACTCATCTGAAATTACTCAAACAAATACTAAAATAATTTCATAACATCAACCCGAATACGACATCAAAATTGACACCAAAAAAGAGACTAAATACAATAACTACTAAAATCTAAACTAAATACGATTAGTATCGTATTTAGTTTAGATTTTACTTATAGTTGACTGCTTTTTATTACATTGCTTTCTGCAAAACTTCACTCATAATCGCATTTCTAATAAAACAGTAGAAAATTCAAAGTAGTATCTATACCAACTGTGAATATAGAACATATAGACTAAAAATATATTTAAATAAAACTACTTTTTACGGATTTAGACGCGTATATTTGTTTCAAATTTTAGGCCGACGTTTCGCGCAAGTGTTAGAAAATATCCTCCAAATCGTCCTCAACTGGTTAAGTGCCCAGAACGCTGGCAGCATTACCACGTTGGATGGTAACGTTGCGCAAAATAAAGGCCAGCGTCCTGGTTACCTGAGGCGTCGACTAGCCGCTACGCTAACTCTCCGTAAAAAGAGCGAGTCATCGGAACCCACAGTCCGAGCGTTAAATATCTAAATCTGATAAACTAAGTTTTTGTCAGACTTTACCATCGAATTGCTGAAAAACGGGCGACAGGTCAGAGTTGCGGGTATTTTAACAATGATAGTACCTACGTCAAAGACTATCTTTATGCAACACATTTCATCGTTGACAAAATAAGTGAAAAGATTCACCTCTCGGATTATGGTCTAATACTATTTCAAATGCCTTGATCAGCAACGCGTCTCAATGAATAAAAAAATTGTGGCTACTTCGTAATTAAATCACTCGAGTCAAAGTCTTGCAACTAAAACCTCCTTAGGCAAAGTAATCATAAACATTAAGTCGACGAATTTTGTTCGTTACCACTGCCCGGAATCTTAGAAGAAACCATAGACAACTATTTTGTGACAGCGGACGTCAGAGGAAATTTGAGGAAACTTAGGTTTTGAAAGGCGTCATGTCTGTCCATGACATTAATTTTAGTGTTGCCATTGTTCAGCACAGACTAATATGTTCTAAACTTTCTGTGATAGGTTTTAAGAGCACAGATTTGATCCATGATTCAAATTTGTAAGTACATATGCGGCGGCCACAAACCGGGAGACGAGGATTGATAGTAGCCTTGGAACCACCTCTGGTTCATAGGGCTCCTCCAAAGAACTAACCTCTCAAACTAAACTAAATTCATTCATCAAATTAAATTCTCCAAAAAATCTAATTATAAAAGGGGTGCCGATTTTTGTCTTTGTTTCATACATTGTGATGATTTATTTGGGGTCTTGGGATTGAAGGAGTGCAAACGGCGCAGGGTCTCGAAGTTCGGCGTTTTTTTAAGGAGCCCTATGTGATGTAGTGGAAGAATAAGAGCTTTTTAGAGAACTTTTGTTTCTTTATTCTTTCTGTGACTGTCGCCGTTTGTCAACTTGTCACCTGTGTCGTCACATGGTTGTCACCATTGTATAATTTGCCCTTATTTTAATTAGCAATTTTTTACATCTTATTTGTTTTAATTATAATTGTAGTTATAAGTTGAATGTATCAGGAGTATATTCTGCGAGCATATCTTCTCTCATCAAAACTGCAATATTCCGTATATGTTTTATCATGAAGACGACATGCTGTATTCCTAAATGCAAAAGCAAGCGAAAGAATGTGGCTCTGCACCAATTTCCGATTCGAGAAACAGTCACCAAGAAGTGTATTTAGAGTATTGACTCTGTTCTTTTGAAGGGCCTTTCGGAAGATCAAGTAAGATCGTCATATGTGTGTAACAAACACTTTGAACTACGATTTGTTATGACGCTGGCAATTCTCATATTCTACTATATTCTTAAAAGAGGAAATTGAGACTGACGCATTTGCTACTAGAGAATCTCAAGGCCCATCGGCTATTCAGGGTGTCAGTTAGTACCCGGGTTTTCTGCTTTAATTTAATTTATTAAGTCAGCTAGGTAATTTTAAAGTTAACAATTTACTGTTGTAAATTCTGTTTCTGTTTCTGTTGTCCGTATAGTGAAGAATGCAAGTGTCGCCACCCCTTTTTGTTCCTAGGGTGCTGTAAAAGTTAGCTAAGGAATATTGTACACATATAACATCCTCTGTCAGAGACGAAAATTTATTGTACGTTATAAAAAATAAAATTCTTATTTTAAATAATCGTCCGCCATTTGTTAACACGAGGCATAAGCACAATCTTGTAATGCATGTAACTCGACTATGTTAATGATAATAAAATAAATCTTTGGAGTAAGTAGTTCTGGGGCAATACATATTGTTTAGTTTTTAAAAGTATATTGGCTTGCTCTGACCTTGATAATAAGTGTACCTATATAATATTTATATTTATAAGTGTATTTTCGTAGATATGTTCATTCTGTTTTGTCATTTACAATAAAATAATTCGGTAACCACATAGTTGTAATTTTATTTTTGCATCTAAATAATTAACTATTGTGTAAAATATGTGGCTACATAGCTATAACATGTGGGCTAAGCATGTGGTTAATATCTAAACATGGCTTAATTATTACGGCTGTACTCAGTTGACAGAAGGTTGACAGTTGAGCAGTCAAATGACAATCAAATGACAGTTGTCAGAATGCAAAATACCCCTCCTCTATAATTTACCCGTTCTTCTAAGTTTCCCTTCTGATACGTAGTATCTTCTATCTATTCTGTGTTCGTTACTATGACAACCGCGAAATAAACAAAATGGTGGAGTTTTGTTACTTGCTCCGTATTTTAGAAACGTTCCTATTTGTCCTGTTTAGACTTTTGAGTGAGATAAGTAAATTATATTATGTTTTATTTCTGTTATATTATGTTATGTGTATGTTATATTATGTTTATGTGTTTAAGTAATCATATTATGTTTTATTCCAGACTTGCCACTGTAAGTATCATCAAAATCTAAGTAATAAAAAATACTTTGTAAGCAATGTAACACTGAACTTTAATATCTGGATCTTGGCTCGGGATGGATTTTTGGGAAATTGATTTTTTACGGAAATTTTATGAAAAACACGAAATACATTTATACCTTCTAAGCTACTTACATCAATGAGAAAGAGACGACGTCAATAACTATATACCCATTTTAATTTTACCGTCTTCTACCTATAGTCTTCAGATTTTGATACACATCTTTCAAAATTTTTACTAACTACCTGAGTTACATTATTCCTGTTTGGGAAATAATTTCTAACCATTGTTTTTTAGAACAGAATATAGCTTATGTTCACCTAATATAGTGAACTTGAACCGAGATTAAAATATTTTTTTATATTGATGATAAGTTGACTACTAGGTAGGTTAGGTAGGATGTGTAAGCTGTTACACATTCGTTTACTTAATAATCTAATGAAGCCCGTTAAAATATCTTTATATGTACAAAATGTAAACGTATTAACATACAAACATATACATATATGTATATATAATGAAAAAATACAGTAAAACATTCGACACTGTTGTATCTTGATCAAGTACAACGTGTACACGTAAAAGCGACGCGACGTTGCCAGCTCGCAATGCGCAGGGCGTCCAACACAACTACATACCTACGTCTACCCAAGGCAAACGCGCAGCATATTCGTTATCTGGGTGTTTGTTGCGCGCTACGCTTTCGAATGATAATATTGATGATTTACCGATTTTATTATGCTACTATGTATTTCCTTATCTAAAATAGAAATTACGCAAATACGCAAAGATTTTTAAATAAGTATTCAATTATATACATCTAAGTACGTGTAAATTGTATAAGCTAAATCATTACAAAAGAAATTACATCGAATGTGTAATTTCATAATAAATATTTTAACTGCTGTATAATAAAGCGGTTACATAACAACAAACTGTAAATATATTTACATTTCAATATAATATTCTGAAGAGGCGTTTAAAGTAAACGTTTTCAGGAAACAAACATAAAACATTCATGAATTAATAATAATAGGTCTGGTAGGTATACATATTGTAACGTTTTTATTTATGGATGCTAATGACAAACCCATTAAAAATAACCAACCTTGCAAATAATGAAACAGGCAATGAATTGACTGAGCATCGCTATGACAACTGGCAAGTAAAATTTTATGACCAATTTCTATCGGCTTGTTCTGTTCGTAGCAAGAGGTTAATGAACTGACATTCTCCGCCCGCGCACCTATGCTGCTTTTGGAGCGCGACATTGCAAAACTTTGGTGGGGCGAGACCGAGACTGTTGTTAAATACCGTACAGCTGGCCTTTCGAGGTAAAGCAATCACAAAATAAAACAAAACATAAATAATAAATTGTTCACAAAAAATAAAGACTAAAATAAAAGTATGTATGTAGGTATGTATAAAATTAATGAAATTCTACTGAACCGGGGATGTTATCAGTAGTTTATTTTTTATACTAATATAAGAATATTATGTTTAACGAAAAATAGTACCTAACTAAATAAGTAAACCAAAAGTTTTTAATTTAAAATATTAATTTATTATTATCTAGTAGATAAGTAACAAGTGACGATATTCACTAGCGTATGAATATTATTTATAGTTTGTGGAATCTAGTAAATAATACCACAAAAGTCCCAACTTGTACTTAGTACAAATTGGAACTTTTGTACGGTTTCTATATCATCATAACTCGTATCATAATACATACTGTCATAATTGAGTCGTCTAAACGTATGAAGTTAAACTAAACCCGACGTTTGTATGGAAAGAAATCCTCGTTAAAAATTAATTCTATTTTGGTTTTATTTTGGTTTTTTAGTATCGTACGAAGGAACTAAAACTAAGGACATTTGTAAGGATCAATAAATAAGGATTAAATTAAGAGGTCACGACACCAAACTATGCTCCACGCAAAAATATGGGCAGAGTAACGATTTTTTTTACAATATCATGATCTATATATCTACTCACATAATATATCTACTCGTCGATCACTTTATTTTCTTTAAAACATAATAACTAAAAGAAATAATATGACCATCCAAAAATCTCGCGTTTTTTTTTCGTTTTTGACGATGAAGATGATGTTGTAGCTTCTATTACACAAACGTGGTAAAAAAATAAGTTATAATAGCATAGATATACTCTTCATCTATTCTATAATATGGCGTAAAAAAATTATAATCGATTTAATTTTCGCGAAGAAAAAAGGGAACTACGAAACGTCTGACTTTTTCAAAGAATTTGTGCCTGCCTCAACTATATTTGTCCCTTTCAGCCTTCAGCGCGGCGCTCGAAAATAGGGCAATACCTAAGACAAATCTCTAAATTAGAACTGTAGTCCCCTCCTAATCTTTTGTTACATGACATAATGGTTTATACAGGGTGTGGCGTAAATAGTGGTCCACCGTTCAAGGTTGGATACATCAGGTAGGTACCTACACCATACCAAAATTTGGAACCGGTCCGCAGACTGGTTCCAGAAAAAAAAATATTTTTAATTTTTTTTAAGAAATTCCCATTTTCATTAAGAATTTGATCACAGTTTCAACAAAAAACATTATTTTTGATTTTTTATTCGTGTTTATTCATGCTGAATGTATGAGCTATCATAAAATAAAAAAGATTTGTATTGAAATTGTAGCCTTTACGGGAAAAAGTGATTTCTTCTCAATTCTTAACCTAAATTTTATCGCATCAGTCATGTTCAGGAGCGGTTTTTGAAAAAAAAATGTACTACACTGTTAGTGCCCATGCATTTAAAAATATGCTCATGATGTACTGATTATAAAATGGTATAATAGTAGATAGATAGATAGATAGATAACACTTTATTTGCACATTAATGATTTACATTTCATAAAAATTAGATTACAATGACAAATGCACAAAGGGCGGCCTTATCGCGAAATGCAATCGTATCGTCAATAGTACCGCTTTTCAAAAATAGATTTTTTTTTATTGCAATTGTAATTAAAAACGGATAAGTCTTCCTGTTACTATTTTCGCAACATAATATTTAAACAAAAATGTTGTCTTTTTGTTTTTACCCATTTAAATATGGAATTAAATAAAACAAAGTCTCAATCTTACAACTGATATTTGACTCCACGTCTCCAAATAATTCTACATCATGTCGTGTCCTATAAAAAAAGGTCGCTCTGTACCTGAACCATAACAAAAGACCTATTGAAGTGCGCACACTCTTGTAATGCGTAACGTAGCTGGAGTAACTAAACAATAGGATAGTGATAAGGAAAGGATGTAGTTTGTTGTTGTTGTCCCTTTCCTTTCTAGCAATTGAGATCGGAAAGAAATGGTACATAAACAATTAGTACGATCTACGCTCCCGTGCATCGTATACGTTTCGTTTCATTTGTGTTTAACTCCGCTGTTTCTTGCTATTCCCCTGGACTCCGGTTGATTGCCTAAGTGATTTGGACTTGTCGTTTTGGTGACATCTAATAATCTTGCTTACGTTTACCGGACTCTGATTTGCATAACGATTTGGACAAACGTGCAGTGCAGTGATAACAAAAATGTCTCAGTATACACCGCGCGAATATGCTGACATGCATTTTATTTACGGAGAATGTGGAGGAGTCGGCAGAGAGGCGGCTCGGCTTTACAGGGAGAGATATCCCGATCGCAGACACCCAGACCACAGGGTGTTTGGGCGAGTCCACAATGCATACACCGAAGGGAGGATACCCGGCTCAGGCGTAGGCGGTGCAAGAGAAGGACGCCCACGGAGACATGCCGATGATCAGGTACTGAATTTGGCAGAACAAGATCCTACAACCTCAGTCCGAGTCTTATCTCGCACAACGGGGATATCTACCAGAACCGTACATCGCATTTTAAAAAGACACGAGCTACATCCCTACCATTATACAAGGGTACAGACTCTGTTACCAAGGGACTATCCTCCGCGAGTGAGATTTTGCAGAGAAATGCTGCGTAGAATACGAGAGGACGAGCAATTTTTTAATAAAATACTTTGGAGTGACGAATCATCTTGCAGAAAAGATGGATATTTAAATTTACACAACTTGCACAGCTGGCAGTTAGAAAATCCGCACGTCATGAGACAAGATCGATCGCAATACCAATTTAAAATAAACCTTTGGGTCGGCATTATTAACGGACAAATAATTGGTCCATTAGAACTGCCAGAAACCTTAACCGCAGAAAGGTATCTTGGGTTCTTACAGACAGATTTACCCGTACTTCTAGAAAGTGTCCCTACAGAGATCCGAGACAGCATGTGGCTACAAAATGATGGCTGTCCCGCTCACTATGCAGTAAGGGTACGAGAGCACCTTAATGTGGCCTATCCAAACAGATGGATAGGGCGGTTAGGCCCAATACTATGGCCACCACGCTCCCCAGACCTTAATCCTTTGGATTTCTTTTATTGGGGATGCTTAAAGGAAGACGTATACAAGGGACCAATAAATAATATTGAAGAATTAAGGACCAGGATTCTGACAGCAGCTGGAAAAATCAATGAAAGCGGGTTTGCTCGACGTCTTAAACGCTCCTTTATTCGACGGTGCAGAGCGTGTATAGCTGCGAATGGGGGCCATTTTGAGCACCGATTGTATTAATCAATAAATAAATAATTATGATGTCAAAGTTGTTTTTTTTTAATACCCTGTCTGTAGTAACTTTTGTGTTCTCATTTGCCAATACAATTACAATAATAATATTGTCGTTGTCACTATGACCAAGTTTACAGTAAGAATGGGCACATAAATAAGGTAGACGAAATTTATGTTTCAATATTATGTTGCGAAAATGGTAACAGGAAGACTTACTTATTTTCAGTTACAAATGCAGTATTTTTTTTTCTATTTTTGAAAAGCGGTACTATTATACCATTTTATAATCAGTACATCATGAGCATATTTTTAAATGCATGGGCACTAACAGTGTAGTACATTTCTTTTTCAAAAAACGCTCCTGAATATGAGTGATGCGATAAAATTTAGGTTAAGAATTGAGAAGAAATCACTTTTTCTCGTAAAGGCTACAATTTCAATACAAATCTTTATTTTTTTATGATAGCTCATACATTCAACATGAATAAACACGAATAGAAAATCAAAAATAATGTTTTTTGTTGAAACTGTGGTCAAATTCGTAATGAAAATGGGAATTTCTTGAAAAAAATTAAAAATATTTTTTTTTCCGTAACCAGTCGGCGGACCGGTTTAAAATTTTGGTATGGTGTAGGTACCTACCTGATGTACCTAACCCTGAACGGTGGACCACTATTTACGCCACACCCTGTATATATACATAATTTGTTTTCAAAATTTCACGTGTATGAATTCGCAGACAACAGTCAGTCTTTACATTTGAGCTTAAATGTGGCTTAAACTAGGACATGCCCTCCCCCTAACCCTCAAATAAATTGTGTCGATCCATGAGACTAACATCCTGTATCTTTTTGACAAATGACTTATTACATCCTTGAGTTTCACACAAAAACTACTGAATGAATTTAAATGAACCTTTACAATAATGTAGCTTAAACATCAGAATAAAATAAAAGCTACAATTTATAAAGATATTGTGTGAATTGTCCCAATAAGAGCGAAGCATCAGTGAAAAATATTGCAAAAACGGGGAAAATTGTCTAAATTCCTTTTTTGATAAATGTTGTCAAGCCTATTCGTAACCATCTTCTACCTTGTCACGACAAATTATCATAATGTAAGTTCGTATGCTCTATTCCTTAAATATTGTATGTCAAGCATATAATAACCAGATATTTCTAATTTCCGAAACTTCTTTTCAATGCTTATCTACAATGTATAAGCAGTACCAGTAACCAGTATGCAGAATTGCAAGTTTCTAGCTTCAGTAGTTTCAGCTGTGCATGTTGATATATACTCTGCCATTTTTCCTAATTACTTGGGGGTCTTCGCAAAATATGTTCTGCCGCATACTTTTCTGCCTAACGTCATCTATGAATTTACATCCATCTTCTTCATATCCTCTTTGACGCAATCCATACATCATTTCTTGGTCTGCCTTTGGCCTTATTTTTTATATTATTGTATGTATAGATTAAAACTTTTATGGCAGTTATGCTCTTATTCTTTTCCATCACGTATCCACACCAAAACAGACGCGCGCTTCTCAACTTATCATTCACCAGTGCAACTTTTCTACTTCATGTGACATACTCTGATTACTCATTCCCAATTTTATCTTCCTTGTTACAACACACATCCATCTTAAGATACGCACATGCATTTGTTTCTCATTTGTTGCTTTCATAGCCCAAAACGGAGATCCATAGTAGCAATATTTTGCCTTTCAGTTGTACCATGTGGTACCTGTAACCTGCCGCCATTTCATCGACGCTGCAGTCGTTCTGTGCTGCGCCGCACAATCCACACCTTTATCACTTTGAATAAGTGGCTCAAGGTATCTAAAATTGGAAGATATTCACTGGGAAGTACACTCTATGTAAGATATAGGTGTAAAGTTGGAGAGGTCGCCAAAGTCACAAAACATGTGTTCTGTCTTACTTCGGCTTATTTTTAAGCAAACATTCTCCAACCTACAACGCCACTTCTCCAGTATTTCGTGAAACTCGTTGCACCGACGAGTGGAGTATCGTCGGCCAACAACATGCACCATGGAGCCCTCTTCCTGAATATCCGGTGTCATTGCACCTATTACAAACAGAAAGAGGTAAGGGTTTAATGCTGATCCCTGATGCAAGCGAACCGCTGCATTAAACTCGTCGGAGACTGCGACCCTTTGCACGTATGCTCTGTATCATCATCATCTTTCACATATTTTGTAGGCACACGTTTCTCTTGGAATGGCCACCACAAAACCTTTCTCTGTACACGGCTGTATGCCTTTTATAGACCTACGAATACCCATATTTCGTAAGTTCCTAGGTGCACTACGATATTTTTTTACTAAGTTGGCATAGTGCACATTTGACAGCCGTCGTCCCACTACCAGGCATAAACCCAAATTGATTTTGAGTGATCTCACACCCTTCCCGCACTCGCTTTTTTCCCACTTTTACCCAGACCTTCACACAGTGTAATATAAGCTTTATCCCTCTATAATTACTGCAGGCCTGCACATTCCCATTTTAAATAGCGGCACAAGCGTACTGCTACACCTAGCTCGGGTTACGGGGATCACTTCTTCCTGCAGCTAATTATTGAGGAATAAAGTTAGCCACTTGCATCCATCCTTCAACGGGTATATCGTCTGGCCCTAAAGGGTTTCCATTCTTCATAGTGTTTACTGCTATTCGTTATTCATCCAAACTTATTTCATTCACTAAGCAGCGTTTTTTGCCTTACATTCCAGTTTATCGGTCCGTACATTTTCTACAATCAATAAGATTTCAAAGTATTCCTGTCCACACTGTTTCTTCTTCTTATTCACACATTTGACACATACGTTATTTAAATCACACGTTCGTTCTTCGCTGACTTTTCGTTTTACAGTAAAGTTCTTTTTGTCGATTTTTACTGATCTTTAAAGGCAGTCGGTATATAGTGGGACTATGGGCATACGATATTAAGTCTGTCAAAATATAGAGCTGTACAGTTACAACTAAACACACATGTTATAAAGTTACACGAACACATAATTTATTTTTTATTTTTAAGAAGCTTTTCACGCTCTCTGAACCTCCACAAATGTCTACGAACTTGTGATTAACACGGTATTCGTAATGACACTAATGACCACAGGCCAGAATCAGATATATTCATGCACTTACGTGTACAGTGTGTACTATGTATACAAAATGTTGATATTCTTTTGTTATAATTGTTACGATTTCGTGTATTTTGGGGGAGGAGGGACTCAATAAACGCGGGTGAAACCGCGGGCATTAGCTAGTTGTAGGTATATATAGAGTCAAATTAACACGTGTTAAAATTCGCCATTTTACAGCTAAGTCATCGTTCAAATCGTGATATACATAACATTAATATAAGTATCTGTTAGAAGTACATTGAAAATTACAAAGACATGTTAAATACCTATATATAACATGTCTTTGTATTTTTGAATATTACGTAAATTTAAAATTGTTTAAGAGGATACCAAAATAGCTTCGTGCATTTTTCTACGTACGAAGTTTTCATTGTTTCTTTAGATTGAATGGCTAGAGCTCTAATTTTTAAGTATATGTTTTTTCAATATATGATCTAGGATCGCATAAACTCAGAAACGCGATTGAAAAAAGTTTTCTCGATAGAAAATCTTAGCGAAACAACCTCTCTCATTTTTTATTTTTTTCCTTTGTCGGTCTATTATCGCGTATTAACTAATGAAATAACTTTAAAAACATAAGTAACTATTAAATATAGAAACACGTAAATCAGAATTAAAATATATTTAGTAGATTTTGAGTAAACAAAAAAATATCCCTAATTCTTCATTTTCTATACCTACTAGCTGTATTAATATGTACATGTCGACGATAATATTGATGTAGGCCCATAATATGGTTAACTTGTTATGTTATGTTAACCGCCACTTGTACATCTAGTGTTCCTGTTTGTCTACCTTATGTAATCCTTGTGAGTACAATAAAGAGTGAAATAAGTGAAATAAATAACTATAATTAATTTACTAATTTCTGAAAGTCTGTTAAAATTTTAGGTCTTTGTGTCAAAATTGTTAAAATTACAATAATATGACGAAATAGTTTTTCGTTTAGTTACGTTTGGAAAATGTAACTATTTTAAAAATGCAATTACCTAGCAACACAGTGATCACCAAAAAACACCTGAATTCCGGAACGAGCAACGAAAAAAATTTTTTTATAACTCAAAAAAAAATTTTGTTTACACCTGTAGGTATGTCAACGACAAACAATTTTCCAATTTCGTGAACTTGGAGAACTTAATTTTGCTATAGATATCCCTATCTGAAATTTCATTTTGTCTGCTGTCTGCAAAATTCAGGGTCATAATTAAAATTCAAAGTTTTTTTTTCCTTTTCATTCCTTAAGTTCAAATAAATATCAGAGAAGAGAAAAATAATCCAATAGATATAAATATGTGACTAAAACTTGGCAGTTTACTATTTTATATTTTTTGCAGTGCCATAAATAAGGCATGTATAAACATAATAACTTTTTAAATAATAGGCGAGTACATTATCTTATATATAAAATTTACGTGTCACAGTGTTAGTTACCGTACTCCTCCGGAACGGCTAGACCGATTTTTATGAAATTTTCCACGCATATTCAGTAGGTCTGAGAATCGGCCAACATCTATTTTTCAAACTTTTTTTTTCAGTATTGCAAAACAACGTTTGCCGGGTCAGCTAGTCTTATATATAAAATTCCCGTGTCAGTGTTAGTTACCGTACTCCTCCCAAACGGCTAGACGGATTTTTTATGAAATTGTACATGCATAATCAGTAGGTTTGAGAATCGGCCAACATCTATCTTTCAAACTTTTTTTTTAGTATGGCAAAACAACGTTTGCCGGTTCAGCTAGTCTTATATATAAAATTCACGTGTCACAGTGTTAGTTACCGTACTCCTCCGAAACGGCTTGATCGATTTTTATCAAATTTTACATGCATAATCAGTAGGTTTGAGAATCGGCCAACATCTATCTTTCAAACTTTTTTTTTTTAGTATGGCAAAACCACGTTTGCCGGGTCAGCTAGTTATAGCAGAATAAAACTGAATAACTTTAATACATACACACAAACATAATAGTTAGTTAAAGTACGTAAGTGTATTTATAAATATGGAACCAGTGAATGTTTAAATAAGTCCATTTACAAGGTTATTAAACCTACATTAGTACAAGTACGGATCGGATGCAAGTCAAACCTACACACACAAAGCCACAAACAGTAAAAGTTAACAGGTTCTTGAGAAATATACATATATAAAGACGCTGTCTGAGATTTGCTCCAAACATCAAAATATGAAATTACGTATTCTCTAAACATTTTCAAGTAATATTGAAATATAATAACAAGACTCATAAATTATCGTTAATGATGAACCTTTAGATAAGTTACGTTAAAAATGAGTAATGTAGATAAGTACACAGGGTAGGCAGATAATTATGTAGACAGTGACATAAGAATCATGTTATAATGCAGAAATAGATCCCTGTAAACAATTATAATAATGTATTACCGTTTGAAGTGCTCCCTTATTCGATCTTCGCGAATGTTATCGGGTAAATTTCCAACCCACAGATGCCGAGTCTCTCTAACCATCTTGCTTCGAACTCCACATTAGGAATCATTACCCGTTCGCGTCACTACGTGGCATAAATCAATTTTGCACACAATTGTGATCCACACATTTTGATCAATCACTATAAGTGAAACATAAACATTGTACATATATTCCACAAAATACACTTTTTGATGATACACTATTTTCACTTCACGACATTCGTTATTTTTCTCACTAAATCCACTCCACTGTAAACACAACACACCACGTAATAGACGCGAGCGTACACTTCGCGGCTCTCGAATTGACAGTGAAGCCAGCTTCGACGCGAGTTTGCCGATAAGCTCCGCCTTCTGACCGCTGCCGCGCAAAGTGGAGTAGAGTGCCCAATACAAGTAAATTTAATTTACCCGAATTAAATATCTTAAAATATTTAAATTCGTGTAAAGGAAATCTTTGAGACAATAATTACGTATACTTGATAATAAAATAGACAACCATTACAAAAACCTGTCTTCCATAGCTTAGTGCAATAGAATATGGTCTTAGTTAAACTTTTGTTTTAAAACGTGAAAATTATTGTGATTTGAATCAAGATATAAATATTATATATAAACAAATAGATGATTGAAATAAATAGATGATATTTTGATTCTTGTGTCATGCTGAAGTCCATGTGTTTCACTTTCAAACATATGGATACATTGGATCGCTGGCCAGCTCACCCTAGTTTATTGGCTATCTCGCTCTCTCTAAAGGGTTCTTCTCGCTCTAGCTTACAGTGTAAACATACGAGTGTTGCACCAAAATAAAAATAACCATAAAATCGGGTAAGCATTTCTATATAATCTTCATTCCAATAATTTTAACTAGGTATGAATAGTTCGCTTTATCCGTGCAATTTCCATCGCTGGACATTTAGGTAAAACGGCACTTATTGCTGAGTTCGCTGTCCGTCTGTCCATATGTATCTGTGGAACGGTTATAGCTAGGGAGTTAAAAAATGTTACTGTTTGAGTATGGATACCTGTTGATACTATAACAACAAAGTAAAATATTTTTATTTCATGTTGGCATGTTTTACAAGCTCTTTTAAAACATCTAAGCAAAACAGCTAGTAGCTATAGGTGTCTGTTCCAAATGTGAATCTTGTGGAGAAGAACAGACAAGAAACTCTATGGATCTTTTTTTTCCTTTCTATTAATTTTTTTTTTCAATAAAACACTTCTTCGTTATTTTCCTGCTTCATCCCGTTATTTGGGTTCGGGAATATGAAGATGGATGGACTGTGTGAAAGAGGAAATGAAAGAAAGAGGAGTTCACACAGACATGACGGCTTATAGAAGACTATGGAAGCAAAAGACATGTTGCGCCGACCCCAAATAATGGGATAAGGGCAGGAGGATGATGACATATTATGATAATAACGGTAGGGAACCCTTTGGCTCGAACACGTCTATTCTAGTGATACAGGTGCCACGGACTGCCGTTCACGAGATCGCGGGTTTGATTCCCGCTCGGGACAATCATTTGTTAACTATTTATAATTGTCATACAAATATTTTCTATGTATTCTATTATAAGTACGTATTTACAAAAGAAAAGTGAAGTCTATCGGTATTCTGGTAGGTATTCATAACACAAGCATATAATTATGAATTTAGCTTGGGACCAGAGAACGTTGTGTAAAAAGTCCATGAACATTTATTTATTTATTTTCCATAGTTTGATTTTACAATGGATAGAAAAACTAAAATTATTTTATTTAAATGAGTAAGGTGTTTCAATAAACTCTTCCCAAAAAGCTATGGGGTTAAAAAGTTTTGATTAAAAAGGGAACTTGATAGGTTCGAAGAATCAGTTTTTATTGTTAGATAATTTGTAGCCACACTCCAGTATCGATATCTATCATAAGAACTGCAATCAATTTGTAACATTATTACCGTAGTTTATGCATAGCCACATATGGACCAATTTTAACGTTTTATTTTTTGTCTAACATTTCGTTCTCACACTTTTATCAATATTAGTTATGAATTTATTGCTTTAAGGATATGTGTTTGACAACCTCAAGCAGTGCATCCTTTAAACAAAACGGAATCGCTACTTTTCTTGTAGAACGTAAAATTAGTAATAAGTTAGTCATAGTTTGGTCTTGGTCGAGAATAAACGTCTTACGAACTATCATGTGGAGTTATATTACAACACGCACCTTCACCTCACTATCCCTCTCCAAACCTCCACAAATTAAATGATTATCAATATGACATATCATAAATAAATTAATGAAAACTAAGCATGATAATTTAAAACATACTTAGCTACATTTATGAAAACCAGTAGAATCAATACCAAACCCCAGACGCCCCGGACGCAATATGGGATGTTTGACGTTTTTTTAGTTTGCTCCTGTGGGCTAGTTTCTAGCAAAGGGCTACCAGACTCACCAGAACGTTCGCGCTCCCGCAGGGCCTGATAGCAGGTAGCTGACGTGATATGTCGGATCACGGTGCCTCGCTTCAACACTGAATTTTAAATCTAGACGGATCGCTTTTGAGAGTTGTATGTCACGGAGTAAGTTTGATGTGTATATTTCCTGGGGGAGAAGCCGAACACGATGGGTCTTATATCCCCTCCGTTAGATTGAGCCTCTACTGAGCTCTCAACACATCCTTTGCCGGGTCGTGCCGGGTCAAGTCCCACACGGAGCCGCCCGGTCGCCCCGGTGCCGAAAACCGTAACGTATAAATAAATAAATAAATATTCATGGACATTTCACACAACGTCCTCTGGTCCCAAGCTAAGCTTCTATTAATGCTTGATCCTCATGTAAAAAAGTAGGTTCCCTAATGATTGACCAAAAAATTATTGACGAATGATCATTTGACAAACAACGTTTCACCAAATGATCATGTGGCAAACAATGCACTTGACAAAAGTATCATGTTACAAAAATTTACTTAGCAAATGATCCATTAGCAAACACTACACTTGACATATGTGTTAAGTATTCAAATGTCATTTGACCTTTTTTCATTTCACCAAATAATATGTTTCGTAAATTATGTTGTTTTAAATGTATCATTATCATCATGCGTCATTATTAATGGGAGAAATGCCATAAAGTCGCGTTTGGGGTTAAAGTTCTAACCTAACCCAATCTAATATAAGAGATATACATATATCTCCAAAGACGAAAGGGTTAATAAGTATAATTATTTTGCAAATAATAAAAATATCTTTTTTTTTTAATTCTATTTATCTATATTATATTTAATAAAATATATCAATTAATACTTTTATTATTTTCTTTTTAGGAAAATCCATCGCAGTGGCTTTGCAAAAAAATATGCAAAAGATGGTCATTTTAACAATAATACCAAATTTTTAGACCGATAGGAGATTTATCTGATAACTCAGTTGCCAAATGTTAGTTTTGTAAAATAATCCTATTTATAATAAATGTAAATTTAAGTGTTGATCATTTGGCGAAATGAAACATTTGTAAAATGATCAGTACCTAGTAAAATGATCAATAGGCGAGTTCACTGTTTTGTCAAACGTTGTTTGTCAAGTGTAGTTTTGCCAAATGACTTTTGGTCAAACAATCGGACTCCAAAAAGGTACGAGTTAGACTCGCACACGAAGGGTTCCGTACCATTATATCATCAAGTTACACTGAAAACGTTTGTAGTTCTTAAATATTTATTGTATTTCAAATCGAGAGTCGACCAAAAACAAAATAATACATAAAATATCTATATATCTCAATGCAAAACATAATTTGTTAATAAAAATTAATAGAACGTAGGTGCCTAAAAATGTTTATCGGTCTAAAATTAATATCGATTGTTATACCTTATCGATTCTTGAAATTTTATATCGCTACATCGGTAATATCGGTGTAACTAAAAATTAAATAACGTTAAAATATATCGATCCATCGAAAAAATACTATTGTTAAATCAATATGTACATCGCAGTATGTATGTTATAATATAGCCTAAAGCCTTCCTCAATTTTATGCCAGAGATGCTTTTTAATAGAAATTTTTAGTTTAACATATTAGTAAAGATTGTGTACCATTCGTGTAAAATTAGATTTTAATCAGACGAATCAAAGTGGCAATGACTCAGGGGCGTGCGCTCCATAAAGGCAGAAAAGCAGTGCTTTACTTGCCATTCACAGATATTTTAATAAAACGTTCGTATGTTTTAGATGACTTTATTCATTTATTTACTATTAATTAAACAAAATATTATAACTTAAAAACGCCTAATCTTTACTTCTTATAAAACAAAGTCGTAATTTTTGTATGTATGTCCCTATGTGAGCTTATATCTTCAAAAATACGCAACGGATCTTGATGCGGTTTTTTTTAATAGATAAGCCCGGTTTCCACTGCGAAAGGGTAATGTGCGGAAAATGGTTAGGCGGAACGGACTCCTTTTTAATTAAATAGGTTTGAGTTTCCACCAACGAAGAGTTGGTGCTCCATAGAACTGAGCGAGCTCATTTCTACTCTTTCTACACGCTCGGCTCTTTCCGTCCGACTATTTGTTGGTGGAAATACAAGTATGCAGTTTGTGTTTGCGAGTTTAACGAAGTCATTAATGGGTCCGTTCCGCTCGCGGTGGAAACCGGGCTATTGTATACATGACTACAACCTAAGAGCATTCATCTAACAGGAGTTGATGTTATAAGGTGACCCCGCTGAAAAATGTAGGAGACCAATGTTTCTACTAATTGTGTACGTACACTGTCAATACTGTCATCCCTTAGAGAGCGTGAGACAATTTTGGGCGGGGCATGTGTAGTGACCAATGACATTGTGTTAAGTGTCAGTGTGTGTTATCTCGTCACTCCGCCGATGGAGTGGCAATATTTGTCAAAGACAATAGCATATGTAACTGCTCCTGTTGGTATAATAATTAATAATACTCTAATGGTGTTATTCATAATGACTTATCGCTAAAATGGGTTCGCGAAAATTGTCAAAACTTGTTATTCATAATATTTAGTCTTTTACGATAAAACGTTTATTAACTCTCAGAAAAAATATCCGTTTAAACCTCCGATAAATCATTATAAATAAGACCATTTGACTACAACGACAAGTCAACATTTTTTTATTGTTGCAAGAGCTTGAAAAGGCTAATTATACTGTTATTTTATAATACCTAAATACACATACTGGGGCATACACTGACTGGTTTAGCATCTGTAGCAGTGTGAGACAGGGATGTGTAGCGTCACCATGGCTGTTTAATCGATGCATAGATAGTTATTTGGTAGATTTGAGAGAGAGAGTGATGATGGATTGGTTATGGGTGAGCTGCCTATCAAGTGTCTTCTTTACGCGGATGATCAAGTTCTACTTGCACCATCTGCGGAAGAATTGCAAGACATGGTAACTAGAACGAATGAAGCATTTAGATTAAAAGGAATGAAAGTAAACGTAAACAAGACGAAAGTTATGTTGTTTGAAAACGAGGAGTGTATGTCTGCGTGTAATATTAAAATAAATGATGAAAGTGTGGAACAAGTACAAGAATTTATTTATTTGAGAAGTGTTTTTACAAGAGATGGTAAAGTTGATGCTGATGTGGAAAGAAGGGTGTTAGCGGGAAATAAGCTGAATGGTGCCTTGCATGCTATTGTGGCTAACCAAGCGACTACTGAAAAGGCTCGAATGGCGATCCACAATGGCGTGTTACACCTAACGGCACCTACGCTTATGTATGGAAGCGAATGTTGGGTGTGGCAGAAGAAGCACGAAAGTAGAATAAATGCTGTAGAGGTGCGCTCTTTGAGAAGTATGTGTGGTGTGACTTAGAAAGTTTGAAAGATAGATTAAGAAATGAAGTTATAAGAGAACGTTACGGTCTGAAAGAGGATGTTGTGACTAAGGTGGAGAAAAGTATGCTTAGGTTGTTTGGTCATGTGGAGAGGATGGATGAGAGACGCTTAACGAAAGGCATATACACGGCGGAGGTAAGTGGAAATGCTGGGAGAGGACGCCCGAGAAAAATATACTCCGATGTCATCGCCGGCATACTCCAAAAGGGGCAAGTGCGTAGCGCTTACAACCGTCGGGCATGTATGACCAGATGTATGAGTGTGGAGGAAGCCAAGGAAGTAGGTATGTTTTGACGGGCCTCGTGGTCTAGTGGTTTATATAACGGACTGCCGATCACGAGGTCTCGGGTTCGAATCCCGGTCAGGACAATCATTTGTGTAATGTTTATACTTCTCATACAAATGTTTGTTCTGCGTCTGGGTGTTTTCTATGTATGTATTATAAGTACCTATGTATTATTGAAAAGTAGTATAGTAATATGTAGTATATCCGTATCTGGTACCCATAACACAAGCATAGAAATATAGCTTATTTTGGGACCAGAGGACGTTGTGTGAAGTGTCCAAATTATTTATTATTTATTTATTTATGTTTAGATCGTAGCAGATGGTGCTCTATAGTCTCTGCCTACCCCCATGGGAAAAAAGCGTGATGTTATGATGATGATGATACCTAAATAATTATACTATATTAAATAAAGACAAAATTAAATCTCCATGTACAATATTAAGTAATTTTTAAAATTTATAAATTTCTCATACAAAGAGCACTGATGCTTATAATTCACTAAATATTAAAATGAAGTAAGAATTGTAACTTATTATCATTATTATCTTATTATTATTATTTGAATATACGTTTTGTATAGCTCGACTCCAGGTCGGTTTCTTTTTTTAAATGGCCAGGGCCCTGAGTCGGGTATTTCAACGGTGTCACAACTGTACCATTATTGTACCATTATGGTGCAATAGTAAAGTTTTTGGTAGTCTACTATTAATGTGTCGTCATAACGACTTCATCATTGTCTTACAATTGTCAAAGTGACATAAATTGCTAGTCTCGTACACAACTGCTTCACAATTGCAATTCAATGACTGGTGCTCAAGTCCACTATTTTGGAACAATTGTCATACCGGCACAATACCGGCACGATACCGTTGCAATTGAAGTCAAATATCCGTAGTCTGCTATATGCCGTCATAACGGTCTTTCAATGGTAATAGAATTGTCGATCTCTTTTATCTATGCATTGAATTTTCGGTCTCTTTTATCTATGGATTGTGTTAGAATGGTATGTATGTGTTGCCGTTTTTAAAAAATGCGTTAGTTGAAGTGATTTTCGAAAAACTACTAATAAATTTAAACATTTAATCATGCTAGACTTCGTTTAAATATATTTGTACATACTATTTATTAGTATAAAAAGCAATGTGAAGTTTAGGAGATTAGTAAATTGCAATAAATTACAAAGAACAATTTCTAATATTTCTATCTATCTATTTTTTATTTATGGCAATCTGTCGACACAGGACAATTTAAAAATATTACTGTCAAATTCAAAATAGCAGACTACTGAAACATTTCAGTCATTGAATTGCAATTGTGAAGCAGTTGTGTACGAGACTAGCAATTTATGTCACTTTGACAATTGTAAGACAATGATGAAGTCGTTATGACGACACATTAATAGTAGACTACCAAAAACTTTACTATTGCACCATAATGGTACAATAATGGTACAGTTGTGACACCGTTGAAATACCTGACTCAGGGCCCTGAAATGTTTCGGTAGTCTGCTATTTTGAATTTGACAGTAATATTTTTAAATTGTCCTGTGTCGACAGATTGCCATAAATAAAAAATAGATAGATAGAAATATTAGAAATTGTTCTTTGTAATTTATTGCAATTTACTAATCTCCTAAACTTCACATTGCTTTTTATACTAATAAATAGTATGTACAAATATATTTAAACGAAGTCTAGCATGATTAAATGTTTAAATTTATTAGTAGTTTTTCGAAAATCACTTCAATTAACGCATTTTTTAAAAACGGCAACACAAACATACCATTCTAACACAATCCATAGATAAAAGAGACCGAAAATTCAATGCATAGATAAAAGAGATCGACAATTCTATTACCATTGAAAGACCGTTATGACGGCATATAGCAGACTACGGATATTTGACTTCAATTGCAACGGTATCGTGCCGGTATTGTGCCGGTATGACAATTGTTCCAAAATAGTGGACTTGAGCACCAGGTACGGGCTTGTGCCAAGTACTCTGGTTACATAGTTGTAGTTGTATGGTGTGTGTTTGATACTATGTTGGGCGTATGTGGATGATGTGTAGATGTTGCCTGAGATGTGTGTGTGTTTCTTTGTGTAGTTTGGAGTGGGAGTGATGTAGGGTTTAGGAATCGTCTAACTATTGAGCATGTATCGATGACTACTGATTTTTGCAATGGAATGTATGTGTTTTCTGGGAGTTGTAGAGTATTCAATGCTATTTTAAGTGTTTTCGGGATTACACCGGTTGAAGAGATAACAATGGGGACTATTTTTACTGTTTCTTGGTGCCACATTTGTTTTATTTCGTCAGCTAAGGGTATATATTTTTGTATCTTTTCTGTGTATTTTTGTTTTAGATTATGGGTGTTGGGAACGGTGATATCTATTAGGTATGTAGTGTTAGTTTGTTTAAGAGTTAGTGTGATGTCAGGCCTATTGCTGAGAATAGTGCGATCTGTTATGATGTCTCTGTCCCAGTATAGCTTGGCAGTGTTATTTTCTATTACATTTTTTGGTTTGTATTGGTAGTATGGTGTGTAGTTATCTAGTAGTTTAAATTTGAGTGCGAGTTGTTGGTGGATGTGTTTGGCGACGTTATCGTGGCGATGTGTGTATTCTTTGGTGGCAAGTAGATGACAACCTCCTGTGATATGTTCTATTGTTTCAGAGCTTTGTTGGCAGAGTCTACATCTATCTGATTCGAGTGGTTCTTTGAGGATGTATTTGGAGTAGTTCTTGGTTTTGATGACTTGGTCTTGTATAGCTATGAGAAATCCTTCTGTTTCGCCAAATATATTGCCTTTTGTTAACCAAGTACAGGATGCTGTTTTGTCTGTGTTCTTGATCTAGTTGGTGTGGGTATTTACCGTGTAGTGCTTTCGCTTTCCATGCTTCAATTTTTTGAGTGTCTTTAATTATTTTTAGTTTGGGTTGAAAGTAAGTGTTACTTAATTGGAGTGGTGCATTATTATCTTATTATTATTATCATTATTATCTTATTATTATTATCATTATATTATTATTATTATCATGTTTATTTTTATAAGATATTATTATTTTTCATAACAGTATTCGATTCTAGATTTTCTTCCAACTTTTCTTTTCTTACAAATTTCAAGTGTCACACTGTCACTTTGCTTTCTATAAAAAATATCGTAGTATCTTCTATCTATTCTGTGCGTAGTAAGTACCTACCTATTGTACCTATATAGTATCTGTGTTGTGGTGTATATTTCGCTGTTGTTTGTAGCTGTAGTCTGTGTCCTGTGTGCATTATAAAAAATCGTTACCTACGTAGGTACATAATTTACCTAGTTATTGCTATTTAGTTATTTTCAATTTTGTTTTGCCAGCAAAGTTGTCAATTGATAAATAACATGTTTATTAGGTCTAGGCAGTTTTTGAATCTAGGTTATTGTATTTTAAGAAATAATAACCTTTATTGTACTCAAAAGGCCTTAGCATCAAATTCTAATAAAGCTATTGCGATAAGTGACAGTTGTGTGGTAAAATTAAAGCAGTTATGTGACGATGATAAGCAATTTTTAAGAATTTGTGTGGAAAGTGGTGGTTGTTCTGGTTTCCAGTACAAATTTGAATTGGATCATAGATTGGCTGATGACGACAGGTTTGTATCCAATTATGTAAACTCCTATGTTTTGGAAGTTTTTAAATTCGTACCTTTTGAATGATATCTAGTGCAGGTCTGGGGTATAGGTATTTAGTTACTGGTTAGTAGCTTCTGCAGTTAACTTCTTTGGAACATTTATTGTTGGAAACAAGTAACATGAGTAGAACCCTCTTTATTAACCAGGTTAAAGCTATAAGATCTCAAGTGAAAGATCTTTAAATGTTAATCTGTAATTATATTTTCATTTTCTAGAGTTTTTGAAAAAGATGGTGCAAAGGTGGTTATAGATGCTACTTCGTTAGAATATGTACAAGGTTCTACAGTGGACTACCATACAGAACTAATAAGGTCTGCATTTCGCATTGTTGAAAATCCCAATGCAGAGTTGGGTTGTTCATGCGGAGCAAGCTTTTCAATTAAAATAGACTAGACAATGTCTAGACTAAGGGTTGCCTCTTGTTGTTATTTATTTTGTAAGTATAGCTAGGTATGTTACTTTTACTAAATGTCTTTTAATTCAGGTACAATGTTTAATCTCACATTTGGATTTAACATACATATTCTTCAAAATAAACAAAGCTAAAAAAATTATGAGATTCTTTTTGCAAATTGCATAGAGTGTTACTCCTGTAGGACAATAATGAGTGCTAAAATAAATACTAAATAAGCTATCCAATTAACAATGTGCAATAAAATCAATCTGTCAAAGCCTTTTCAAAATTTAATATGAAAGTGCAGACAGTATTTGAATATTAACCCCCTTATTACAAAACGTGGCTCAACGTTAAACCCAGATTTAACAAAATTTATTTACAAGGAATTGGATAGTTAGACCCGCTTTGACACTAGTTTGGCGTCGGTTTAAGACTAAGGTCGTTGTTAGATCTAGGATTTGAGAAAAATCTGTTTGAAATGCGCAATTGAAGTGTTTAAAAAGCTAGGCTTAAACTGTGGCTTAAACTTAGTCCACGTTTTGTAATAAGGCGGACTGTGTTTAAAGAAATAAGTAAAAGTCACAGAATATAGAATAAGACAGAAGGAGCGTCCGATCGTCGCATTGTTACCCCAAAAGGCATGCCGAATTAGGCGAACCCAATCTTAATGTGTTGCCACTTTTTGGTAAAGCATTCTCCCTTGTATATAATTTGTGCACAACCTATCGTTGCCACCTATTCACTAACTTTAATGTAGTTTTAATATTTAACCCTTGAATAATCAAAACCCTTGAATAGGTATGTATTAAATATATTAACGTAAATATTTTGAGAACGTTTGTGTTAAATTTATATAGATCATAGATGACTTGCTTTTAAAATTTGGTATTTTGGTATTTTTTTATTGCATGGATGTTTTCACCGACTTCAAAAAAGGAGGAGGTTCTCAATTCGTCTGTTTTTTAATTTTTGTTTTTATGTTTGTTACCTTTTGAATCACTATCTATTAAAATAAAACTCTATGAAAATCCATTACGTAATTTTGAAGATATAACTCACAAAGGACATGCATACAAAAATAACAATTTTATAATAAAAAAATTTACATTTTCCCCAAAAGTGAGAATTAATAGGAAATGACTCAAGAGCTAGCAACACTGCGCGGAGGTGAAGCGTGTCCCCCGCGCGCTTCGTTTAGGGACACACTACGATGCATTCAAATATTGCAGAGCGCTCCTTCTGTATTATTCTGTGTTAAAAGTATATTTTTGATGGTTGGCCCTATTTCTATAGCTAAAATAACTATGAAGACACAATATGGTGTAGGGTCATGCACTTTGTTATCATGAAAGCTGAGTAGAAATTGGTTTCTGTTCTCTCAGCTGTAAAGGACTTAATTTTGTTTAATACCATGTAAAAATTAATGTTAATACCATGTAGTTATTATAATATTATACATTCAAAAAACGATAGACTATGGTTTTTAAAGTTATAGTATCTGCATTTGCAGATCCTGCAACCATTTTAAGTACTATTACTATAAATAACTAGCTGGCTGGCAAACGTTGTTTTGCCATACCAAAAAGAAGTTAAAAAAAAAAATTAAAAAAATGAACTACAAACCTCACGGAGCCCAAGACCTTTCCAACGAATGCAAAACTGTGGATATCGGTTCGTGCGTTCTGGAGTTATAGCGTCAGGAAGGAAAACCCGACTTATTTTTATATTGTAGATAATAAATATTACATAGTTCTGTAATATTTTAATACTTATAACAGTAATTTTTATTCTATGGAATACAATACAATACTAAAAATGATATTGAATTCCAATTCACTATAATTCCATTGTAGATAGAGGACTATGTTTTTTTTTAATTTTAGTACCCATATCTATAACAGTACTTGTTTTATTTTGTTTTTATTTGATAACATAACAAACAGTTACAATACACAAACATGTAAATAGCATAGAACAAGAACACCTAACCCAATAGGATCATGTCTTAACCTGTTTGGTCTTAAAGATGGAATAAAACGTGTTACTTATCTGTATAGTTTGGTAAAATGAGTGAATCTACTGGGCATACCTAGTTAAAATGTTAATAACGAGGCATATAAGTTATTTTATTTTTATTGTTACAAGCTTATTGTTAAATTATTTTAGTGTAATTATAGTAAAAACAATGCATAAAAAATTTACTACAATTTATTAAATGAGTTAGACATAATGTTGAGTGTTCTTGTCAGAAAAGACTGTAGACACTGGGTTTGTGAAAGAAATGTAAACTTATCCTATTTACCATACAAAAACTACATGGTGAAAAAAAAAATCTATATTCATGTACATTAATTTATTAATATTTTGCGATTGACTCGCTATGCTTTTACTAAATAAACTAAATTATAATGGAAAAAATGATAACCATAAGCGGGACTTGAACCCGCGACCTCGGAATGCCGTTCCGTCGCTCTCCCAACTGAGCTATTATGGTCCACGCAAATGTTTACCAAATTTTCCACTACAATCATCTCAATACGAGTTTTAACCGTCGTGCGATGTTTTTTCGTACAACGCCATCTATTGACCGGTTTGCACTAACTCCATCAATCGATCAGTTAGCGTTCTTTACAGAACACAATTGGACCGAAGTATTATATTATATATAATATTTTTTGAATATGAATATATAATATTATATTATATATAATATTATATATTCATGTAGTGAACGTCAGGTTATCTGGACCAGATAACAAGAAAATGTGATAAAAATGTGGTCCAGCATACTGATGTCTGGTTGTCTGGAGCAATATTTTATCTCATACTTGTAGACAACACTACTAAATTATTTTGTGGTCAACTTTTTTTCGTATTTTCTCGGAGCTATCGAGGTACTTACTAGAAATTTGAAGTTATGTGCCAAAAGGTACTAGCACGGTACTAAATTTTGGTATTATACCAAACACTGGATTTCTATGTTCGTCCAGACAACTTGACATTCACGTTAATGTATGTGATATAGTGGAGTATTCATCAGCTTATGTTCAAGGTGACATTCTAAGAAATAATAATACTTATACATACTTCATTTAAGAGGATACCAAAATAGCTTCGTGCATTTTTCTATGTACGAAGTTTTCATTGTTTCTTTAGATTGAATGGCTAGAGCTCTAATTTTTAAGTATATGTTTTTTCAATATATGATCTAGGATCGCATGAACTCAGAAACGCGATTGAAAAAAGTTTTCTCGATAGAAAATCTTGGCGAAACAACCTCTCAAATTTTTTATTTTTTTCATTTGTCGGTCTATTATCGCGTATTAATTAATGAAATAACTTTAAAAACATAGGTAACTATTATGTATAGAAACACGTGGATCAGAATTAAAATATATTTAGTAGATTTTGAGTAAATAGGAAAAGTATCCCTAATTCTTCATTTTCTGTGCCTACTGGCTGTGTTAATATGTACGTGTCGGCGATGATATACGATAATATTGATGTAGGCCCTTAATGTATGCTATGTATTTAATAAAGAGGTAGAGTTTGTAACTTTCAAAGATTACTTCATATATACACTATGGGGAAATCTTTGAAAGTAGTGATCCCATTATAAAAATACTATCACTATTCACTAATAGGAAGTTACAGTTTCACAGAGTGTTACAGATTTGTTAGTCAGTGATTCGAAATTTCTGGCGTACCTATAAGTCGCGGGCAACGCCTAGATAAATGTAATTATTTTATTCACATTTTAATATAACATTTTGTTCTTAACTGTGTGATGTGTTAAATTTTATTTATACCATGATTAGGTGTTAGAATTATGAGATTTCTGTGATATATGTGGTAGATTCGTAGATTACATATCTTTCGACGTTAATAGTCTGAAATGAATAAATTATTAAATTAAAATTGTTGTTATTTGCCTGGTTTTGTGTTTTAAACCTTAAGCAGAATAGTGTTTGATAATGTAAATAAGTAAGTATATTTAAGTAAAGACTTCCTCTACTATTTGTCTCTAAATATGTATATATTATAGCTAGCTGTCCCGGAAAACGTTGTTTTGCCATACAATTCTGTGTAAAAATCAACAACAAAAAATTTCATCAAAATCTATCCAGCCAATTGTGAATCTAAAACATCCTCAAACCCCCTTGAATGCACACAACAAATTTCATCAAAATCGGTCCAGCCGTTTAGGAGGAGTTCAATTACAAACACACGTACAGAAGATTTATATATATAAAGAATAAAGTAGGTAGTGACTAAATAGCGCTATCTACTGTAGTCTAGACACACTGTTTAAATTAGCCTATATGTACAAATCTTTACTTCTTATAAAACAAAGTCGTAATTTTTGTATGTATGTCCCTATGTGAGCTTATATCTTCAGAAATCCGCAACGGAGCTTGATGCGGTTTTGTTTAATAGATAGAATGGTTCAAGAGGATGGCTTTTTTCGCATAATTTATTGGGGTTTACTGTATATTGGGTGAGATATGATTAAATTTGCCGATAAATTCGGACGCGCGCGAGCTATAAATGAAAACGCTGCCTTATCTATGTGTGGTACAACAAACTAATGTCTGGAGGAATTGTTTGTTACCTATAGGTCTTCAAAAAAGTCCGCGAAGGGATATGTCTATCTTTTAAAGGAAACCCGTTGTACCCATAATATTGTCAAAAAAATTCTCAAATTCAATAGGGTGTTTTCAAAAGCTTTTTATGTGTTTATAGTAATATTTTTTATCAAGTTAATTAGCTTAGTTAGCTTACGCAATTAATATAGATTATAAGTGCTCTTTACAGCATGCAATTTAAATGAATATCTTAGGAGATATGACGAAAAAAGAATTACGCGCTATAAAATGTACCGCGAACGTTGGCTCGGTCTTCTATCCGTACTCCAATGTTTTGATATGTAAGGATGTTTATTGTGCTTTCACGTAAAAACTACTGGATGGATTTTCATAAAACTTTCCAATGAAAAATGGAATAGAAAATGAACTTATTTTCTATCCTTTTTACCGCGGGTAACACCGCGGGGCGCAGCTAGTATATTATAATTAGTAATCGATAAGTATTTCTCTTTCTAGCTCATTAATATCTCTTTGTTGGGCTCGGGGACTCCACCTCACCTCGGCTAGGTATTTGGTCGACAAGTTTTGTGTTTTCAATCTTTCACAGACGAAGTGTTTTTTCTTAGGTCGTCCTTGAGCTGGATGTTATATCACTCTGGGGAGGAAATGGGGTGGTGACACTTGTATTCTTAATCTGCGACCACACGGCCTATTAATAAATATGTGAATGAAAAACACGATTTCAAAAATCTGTTTAATTAGTCATAAGTTAATCAACATTGGATATTTTAATTATAGCTTTAAAGCATAATATCTAATGTGATGGAGTCATATTAGTGGCAGTCCAGAGACCATCCACTTTGTTTAGAAGAGTCATTATAGGTTCACTCTTCTGGTTGGAGTTAGCAGCTGGTCTGAAATTAAATAAATGCATAGTTACGTAAATATATTAAATACTTATCGAAGTTAGGTACTATTAAACATTTTTAATCTATGTATACATATATGTAGTTTAACGGGCTTTGTGGTGCAGTGGTAGAGTCAGATTTCACCGACTTAAGAGGTCGCGGGTTTGTGTGATTATGTTATTATTTGTAATAAATATTTGTTCTGCATAAGGATGTTTACCATCTATTAAAAGTATAAAATATAAATGAGCACAGCTTAAGAGCATGAACAAACCGTATTTGCTCATAATTGGTTTCAGTTTAGCGTGGGTAAAGGGAGACGAATAGAAACATTAGAAACTTAGTACCTACATAGATATTTTACGCCTTTTTATTTATTTTTTTGAGTAGCGGCTATTCAGGCTACATTACGCCTAATATCACTGCAACCAGATTGATCTATTGTGATCGTACTTTACGCTTAGTTTGTTGTTGTTAGTTGCGCACGAATGTCTTTTATAAATAAGCCACATACATGTCTACGACACGGGGTCGTGTGGTGTACATGCGTCTAAAGCACGTATTTATGAATGTTAGTACTTACTGCTGCAACTCCGCGTTGAGAACGTGAGCATCATTGATTTTCTTCACGTTGTGGGGTGAATAGCGGTTGTAGGAGCCCCAAATGCTATTCATCAACTTGCTAATATACTTCAGCGGTGATAGCTCCATATCTGAAATGTTTAAACAAAATCACGTCAAATAAGTCACATATGTAGCTACCGTAAGTCTTCTTGATTCAAAAATAATAAATTGACTTAAAAGTCCGAAACGTCGGGCTAAAAAAAATAAATACACGCGTAAATCCGTATAACGTAGTTTTATTCGAAAAAATGAGGCGCACAAGTGTTATGAAAATCGGTTTTTAGGCGGACGGGCATTGAGATGTATAGGACGGATCTCGTGCGAAAGTCAGTAAGACGAACCTTATTGTCTGACTTATCTATCAATGCACAGTCAAAACTACTGAAAACACAAGCTGGTTCCTTTTAGACTGTAGAAGAGCAATAAGAAAAATATAAATATTAACCCAGTTGTTATTCCAAACATAAAACAAAACTGCGAACCTCCTCCTACTTTAAAGTCGTTAAAAGGGGACAAGTGCACAAGTGAATTAGCATGAAGAAGGTTGATAAATTTTTTAGGAACTTTGTAGCATATAACAGCGTTTTAATCTAGGTATATCGAATGCAAGGGAAACAAGAATAGTTCTGAATTAAGTCAGAGAAAATAAGGTTTTTAGTTTCATTTAAGTTAGAACTACACAACTAGCGTAGTCAGCGTAGGGTGTTAAGGTGAGAACGAGATCACCAACATTTGGGAGTAGGTCAATACTTAAAATAACTTTATGTATACTTACATACGTTGTTGAAGAACTTAGTAGATTCGGTTCCTTTGTTTGGCTTCGATATCTTCATATCGCGCTGAGTCTCACGAATGCGGCTTGCAGAGAAAGCAGATGGTGGAATTGAAGCCATTATTTCAAGTTGACACACTGCAAATGAATAAATATAAAATGAAACAATAAAAAATAAAATTTTATCAATATATCTACTGAAATAATATAATTTAATGAGGGTATGAGAAGAAAACAAGAGTAATGTTCAAACTCTAAGTATTATGCTTATCTAATCAACAATACAATCAAAGTCTTTGTCCCTTTTTGTCTAAATAGTTAACAGACGCGCAAAACGCGTAATTTGTATGTTTAAGTTTAAATATATCACTGGTTTATTTGTTAGCTTGTTATCTGTAGTAGGTATAGTATTGAATAGGACGTGATAACTGTTTCAGATATCTAAACATCTAATAATAAGTTGTTAATTACTTTGCTAATAGTGAAGATTCCAGTCAGGATAATGACTATCGTCGGTCCTTGATAGGTACTTACTACATAAGTGTGCAAATAAATCTGGAATCTTAATTTAATTTAGTCAAGTTCTAAGATAATACAGACATAGACCGAGGCAAAGCTTATAATAAGTCAGTAAGTTCAAAACTTTACTCACCTTTGCACAAATTGAAAAATATTGTCTCACGGGTGTGGTTGTTAAAGGCTTCAATTTTTAGGCCGCGCAGTACTGGGCCTTTGCACACACCGTTCGTGTTTGCTACTTTAATTGTGCCAAGCAGCACCATTAAATCACAGTATACAGAAAAAATAAGGTAAAACGAGAAAAGAGCACAAGGCGCACTAGAACCCAAGCGAACAGTAGGACGTCAAGCAAATGACTGAGAGCACATTACAAAATGGTAGCCTAACATGACCCTTGACTTAAATAAAACTGATAACGGCGGTAACTGATGCTTATAATGTACATCAATTTCATAAAGTATTTTATATGATCAATTTATGGTCCGGGAGCCAGGTACATTTTTGATCAATGATTTCTTCTCGAGTGAAACTTTGTAAAATGCATAAGGGACTTATACTATGAATACTCGCGACCGTCAGCTGCGACTCCGTGGGTGGGGTGGGCAGAGGCAGCCTCCCAAACATGGAGAAAAAAAATTTTTTTTCGGTTATTTCCTCTCATTTGAAAATTTGTCAGATTATAGTTTATAGAGTGCTTTGGCTTTGATAGAAAAACAAAGTCAGCTGACCATAACACGCTGGATTATACGTTAGCTGGCATAAATATAGATAATATAAAATATTATCTTTTCAATGATATCCTCTCAGCAAAAAATTTTTCTGGTGATTGTTTATATACTACATACTATGAATGAAAATTAATGTCAGCTTGCTCTGTATCTCAGTGGAAAGTTTGTCAGCTGGTACCTTGAAAGGTGTAACGCAACGCAAGAGCTTTAGATTGAGAAATTTACACGCACATATATGTAAATTGCTCTTTTATTTATTCTATCTATTCTGATCGGACTTTTCGTTTAATATCACGGTCTGATTAAATAGCAAAAATATAATTTGCTATTTAATCCGACCGAATCAACAATTTTACCTGTAACAATTCTAGGGATCCTCCCTCTTCCAGAAAAATATAATAATGAACACAGCTAATGCCATTTGCAATAAAAATAAAGCAATATATTGCAATTTGTGGTTTTATTAATTATTATTTATGAATATCAAATATTATGTTAAGTGGGTGGTATTATAATGTTAAGTGGGTGGGTACTACTGGGTAATGAGAAATTAAGTATTTATTTTAAAACAATTTATCTATTAGCCTATGAACAAGAACTGTCATACTCGCTTAGTAGTACCTACTTAAGAGGGCTCGATACCAAATTATGCTCCATACAAAAATATGGGTATCGTACTCCTCATTTTTCTTTGCGAAAGTTAAACCGATTTTGATTGTTCAAATCAAATCAAATCAAAACGTTTATTTGTAAAATATAAGGTACCTAATTATACATGTTACGATGTTACATAGTTTTAAAAAGTGTCCCATTATATTTTGCCATGCGGCGTACAAATTTCATTCAATTACATTTCATCATATTGTTCACTTTTCATTTAATTTTGTCACAAATAATAAATAAATAGGTTATAGTCGTTAGCAGTAATATAATTTTAGACAACGTCAAACATGTACTAAACTCGAATTATAAATAAATGTCTAAATTGCTTGTGTCAACTTAAGCTAGAATTAATAAGAATAAGAGGCATGTCATAATCAGGGTGACTTGTCATTAAAAAATTCTTGAATGCTGTAATAGCATTTTCTTAGTAGATACTTTTTTAGAGATTTTTTAAATGCTATAGTATTTAATTGTTTTAATGAATTTGGTAGTTTATTGTATACCATTGGTGCCATACAAAATACACTTTTATTCATTAGAGACGTTTTTGCCTTCTGAGCACACAATCGGTCATTGTCCCGTCTATTTCTAACAGCTACATCGCTTAGCTTTTTAAAATGGTTAGCGTTCGTTTTAACAAAAATTGCCATTTCCAGAATATATAAGCAAGGGAGGGTTAATATGTCATTATCAATAAAGTGTGGTCGACAACTATCCATCACCCGTAGGCCGAACATCGCTCTTAAGCATCTTTTTTGTGACTTAAACACAAGGTCCCTGTTTGTGGAGTTACCCCAGAAGATAACTCCATATCTTAGCAGAGATTCAGCAATACCATAGTAGGTTATGAGTAGACCTTTTTTACTAAGAACTGGTCTTAATTTATATAAGGCATATGCCGAGGAACTAATTCTTTTGATAAGTTGCTCTGTATGATCTTTCCAGTTTAAATTCCTGTCAATAACCAAACCCAAAAACTTGGTTGAATCTACCGTGACTAATGAATTATTTTCATAGTTTATATCTAACTTTGGAGCTGGTATACGTTGGCTGAAATGCATGATTTTAGTTTTGTTTAGATTAATTTTAAGGTTATTTTCCTCAAGAAATACCATAATCGATTTAATAGCTTCGTTTATTTCGTCTTCATATGTTAGCTTATCTCTGCAATCAATTATTACGGTACTGTCGTCCGCGAAAAGTGACATCGGGTACTTAGTTGCTAAAGGAAGGTCATTAATATAGATTAGGAACAATAAGGGTCCTAATACGCTGCTTTGTGGTACTCCATATAAGTTGTTACGAAGGTTTGATGAAAATAGTCGCTCCTGTTTTGTATTAATATCAATTTTTGTAATGTTAGTACTTTGTGGCCTATCCCTTAGATACGCTACGTTGTTACTGTTGTGTTGTGTTGTACTGTTACGTTTGTCCTGTTGTTACGCTATATTATAGATGAAGAGTATATCTATGCTTCTATCACTTTTTTACAGTAACTACTAGCAGAGATGTTACCATGCAACATAAGTATATAGTACAGAAAGCACGTTATATGTATCTAAGTAGTACTAAGTACAATAAAATATATCTAGGTATCTATTTATTCCAAACTCTCTATAATAATGCAAATAAGTTTTCACGCTATCATCATAACATGTTCATAATTGCCGTTAATTGCCTATGTGTTATGACTACTGTAATGTAATTCTTGTTTTTGATTGTACATACATAGGTAAATAACTGCTTACCCAAAGGTACAACTGAAGTGAACGTTTATCAACGTAGGTACCAGTTTTCAAATACCATGTTTTTTTTATATTTTGTTGTCTGGAGTAAATATATTTTGCAAAATAAAGTCAATTAACTTTGATTCATGGTTCTTAACTTTTGCCTGACTGTCAGGGAGGTGCTGTGTTTTTAAAAGCAGTCGGTATTAGTGTAGGCTAAGCTTTAAAAACATAAATCATTGTAATTGTAAACAACATCAATGAACATTATATTGGCTGCAGCTGGACCATAGCAAATAATTATGTTTTTCGGAACAATAAACACGAACTAGTAAAATGGAATTCCCTGAGTATTGTTGCTGTGATGTATCTATGTGTGGAGGTTTGTAGAGAGGTAGTGAGGTGAAGGTGCGTGTTTTAATATAACTCCACATGATACTTCGTAAGACGTTTATTCTCGAAGAAGACCAAACTATGACTAACTTATTACTAATCTTACGTGCTACAAGAAAAGTAGCGATCCCGTTTTGTTTAAAGGACGCGCTACTTGAGGTTGTCGAACACATGTCCACAGCAGCAATAAATTCGTAACTAATATTGATAAAAGTGTGAGAACAAAATGTTAGACAAAAAACTAAATTTAAAATTGGTCCTCAAGTGGCTATGCATAAACTAGGGTAATAATGTTACAAATTTATTGCAGCTCTTAAGATACTGGAGTGTCGCTACATATGTAGGTACGTACCTATACTACAAACACAAAACACAGAATAATTATAATCACGAGGTGTGGAACTATTGCCAAGTCCATTACGCATGAGTTTTACAATCTGTTTGTTAATGCGATTGCATGGAACGTAAATAGTTAAAATATACTTCGTGTGTATACCGAAAAGCAAATGTTTTTACCTTTACTTAAATATAAGAGCCCGTACAAAGTCTTAATTGGTTTTAATAAAGAAGAAAGTGCAAGAAATTTTGTGGATTGCCATAGTTTGTCTACTTTGGGATGTCAGGTACGATTAACAAACGAGACTTGTGTTTCGTACGGTGTTTTAAAGGGCATCGAAATCGGGATGGATACGCCTGAGCTACTAAAGGATCTTAATTCCCCGGAGGAAGTTATGGAAATACGTAGATTAAAAAGACAGGACATAGAAGGCAAATGGGTGGACAGCGAGACAGTCAGATTATGTTTTAAAGGCTCTTTCCTGCCGTCACATGTCTATGTTTATGGATTTCGCTTTAGAATAGAGCCTTATGTGTTCCCAGTAACCCAATGTACTAAATGCTGGAAATTCGGACATATTAGAAAATTTTGCCCCCTAAACAAGAATCTGTGTCCCAAATGTGGCGGACACCATGATAATTGTGAAACTAAAGTGTTTAAGTGTCTTAACTGCAAAGGCCAGCATATATCTCTAGATAAAAGATGCCCAATATTCATTAAGGAGAAGGAGATTAGACTAATAATGAGCGTAGAAAATAAATCTTACAAAAATGCACTTAAGTTATATTTAGACAAAAAAGAAAAAGAAACATCACCAGAGACATACCTCCCAAAGGCGACCAGGAATGGTACAAATGGCACCAGTGATAAAAGATCATATAGCGAAATAGCAGCTGGACTTCCACAGGAGGTTAACAAGATGGAAGACAAGCAGGAACCAGCAGTGAATAAAATGCGAAGCCAAAAGGCAAGCCAAGAAGGTAAACAAAGACAAAAAAAGACTAAGAGGTATAAGCATGTACCCTACCTTTTCGACGATCAAATTGAATGCAGTTCAGGCACCGAGAACGCTGAGAACGAAGAAAGATTTCAAGAGAAGCAGGAAGAGAAAGAAGACAGGAAATTTTTCAATTTCAAGAGGATCATTGCCAAAATCAAACAAGTATTTACCTCACGCGACAGTATAGAAGACAAAATTGTTCAATTATTGGTTATAGTGTTCGAAGAATGTAAATCGCTGATAGTGAATCTTTTCACAGCTGGTCAAATATTGGATAAGTTATTTCTTTTAATTAATGGATAGTACAACAGTAGATACTAGAATAAACATAATTCAGTGGAACTGCCAAAGCATTAAACCTAAGTTAAATAGTTTTGAGATGTTCTTACATCAAAATAAGATACATATTGCTATTCTCAGCGAGACCTGGCTAAGTAGTGCATTTACCATAAATATTAACGGATATGACATTTTTCGAAGGGATAGGTCTGATTCGTATGGTGGAGTAGCCATTTTATGTCACAAGTCAATAAAAGCATATGAGAATTCCATTTGTTCAGATAATCAAGGTATTGAAACTGTATCTATCAAAGTATTAAATATTAGTAATTTAGAGAATATAGTGTCTGTGTACTGCCCGGCATCAGTTCGCACCGTTGCAACAGACTGGGATAATTTGTTCTCGAAACCTGAAGGAAAAACCCTAATCGCGGGAGACTTTAATGGCCACCATACGAATTGGTCCTATAAAACTGATACAAGAGGTGATCACTTGCTGGGTTCCGCATTGGACATGGGACTGGTGACTCTTAACAATGGGTGTGCCACAAGAATTAAACTCGTAGGCGGAAGTCTGCAACAGTCTTCGCCAGATGTCACATTTGTATCATCACTCATTGCTTTGGATTTTGACTGGCAGGTTTTAAATGAGAACCTTGGCAGTGACCACCTCATTGTAAAGATATCAACAAAATTTCAAAATAATACACAGTTTGTTAAAAAACGTAACTTTAAGAAAGCGGATTGGTCGAAATATCGTCGGTGTGTGTCCAGGGGATTGCCAAACATAAATTCGTTCTCGATTGATAGTCCTACAGATATTCAAGCTGCTTACGACTCTTTCGAGAAGCTCGTTAATAGGGCTGCAGATCAATGTATTCCTCTTATCAAGATATGTAATAACCCAGAAAAGAATTTTAAGCCCAAACCTTATTGGAACGCCCAGTTATCGAAAACAGTGGCACAGCGGCGACTCGCCTTGAGCCTGTTCAGAAAAAATCCCACCCCGCTAAATTTGTCCCGACTAGAAGCAAAAGTCGCCGAAGCTAATCAATTGATCGGCAAAGCTAAAGCGCAAAACTGGCAACATTTTTGCAACGAGGTTAATGAAACTACGTCAGTAGCAGAGATGTGGCAAAGAATGCGTTGGTTTAAAGGACGTTTTTCAAAAAAAGCCTTTATTCCCCACTCTAAATGTGACCAACTATTATGTTCCTTAGCCCCAGACTCAGTATTAAACTTACCACCCGTCTTTAGATCCCAAAACCAGCTTCTTGAGACCAGTTTCACTATTCAAGAGCTTAATAGCTGCCTGAAAAAGAAGGACTCCGCTCCTGGAGATGACAAAATAACTTACTCGATGATATATAACCTGCCTGCTGCTGGAAAACTGTGGCTACTCAAGTTATATAACTGCATTTTTAATCTGGGCTACGTACCCAATCAGTGGCGCAACATTGTGATTGTCCCTATTCCCAAACTGGATAACAACCCAAATTCGGATCCTAAAATACGCCCCATATCCTTGATATCATGTACGTGTAAAATATTTCATAGCATGCTGGGCAGAAGACTGGAATGGTTTACTGAGAAACATCAAATTTTATCTCCCTTTACAACAGGATTTCGTAGATCGCAGTCTTGCATAGATTGTCTAGTTCGATTAATTACATATATACAAATAGGCTTTAGCAAAAGCATCCCTACAGTGGCATGTTTTCTGGATGTAGAGAACGCATACAATAATATCTCTATTACAAAAGTTGTCACTATGTTGGACAGTCTTGGTTACGGATCAGCTTATTGTAAATACTTTTGGTCATTTTTAAGCAAACGCTGTCTAAAGATAACAGACGATAAGGGCAGAGCCAGCATTAGATGTACAGATAAGGGGCTAGCGCAAGGAGACCCAATTTCCCCTCTTATATTTAATATCGTCACTTCCGAAATATGCAGGAAAATTCAGAATGTTGCAATTGCACAATTTGCCGATGATTACGTGGTATATTTCAGCCATAGGGATCTGACCACGTGCCAATATAATATTCAGCAGGCACTCAACGCGATCAGCAGTATTTTACCACACCTTGGACTAGAATTAGCGGGGAACAAAACAAAATTCTGTGTATTTAGTCGGGGACGTAAAAGGCAACCAATTACACTTAACATTAATGGTAATTCCATATCTTCAGAGGAATGCATTAAATATCTCGGTATGTGGCTGGACAGATCCTTACTTTGGGACAAACACATAAATAAAACCATTGAAAAATGTAGTAGATTTTTGAATTTACTCGCGGTATTGGCAGGGTCTGGATGGGGTATACACCCCAAACATTTAAGAACGTTGTATCTATCGTTAGTAAGAAGTCGACTTGAATTTGGTGGTTTCCTTTTTGATAGCTGCGCCAGGACGCATGCTTCTAAACTGGATAAAATACAAAACCAAGCATTAAGAATTATAGGCGGCTTTATCAAATCCACCCCAATCCACGTGATGGAAAGCGAGTTGTGCATTCCCCCCTTGTTTTTGAGACGCTTGTATTTGGCATATAAGTATATTCTCCGTAGTTTATCGTGGTCAAATAATTCAACAATCCGTGTTTTAAGTGAGCTCAATACTCATATGAACCACAGTTATTGGGTTCGTAAAAAGAAACCATTACTTATAACCGTGTTAGGGGATACTAGTACAGTAGTCATACAGGCGACCAATCCCCTTGAAATGTTCAGTTTGGAAGTATGGGTGACCTATGTGGTCGTGGATATTAATTTGGAATTGTCGTGTGTACAGGGAGCTAAAGCTAATCATGATATAAATATTATGAAGAATGATATTATACATGAAATCAATATGAAGTTTTATGGGTGGCGACATATATATACTGATGGTTCCAAGTCTGTTAACGGACAAGGAGCTGCCTATTACGATCACGAGGGGGGTAGTATGGGAATGCTAAGAACTAACGCTGATATATCAATCATGTCGGTGGAATTGATTGCAATTTCAGAAGCAATTTCACATGCCCTCAGAAAAGGTTACCAAAGATGCGTTATCTTTACAGACAGCAAAAGCGCGCTGTGTCATTTAGCTCGATGCGCCTCTGGACACAGAGGTGTATCGATAGCTTATTCTATTCTAAAACTAATTTACATATGTAACCAAAAGGATGTGCAACTGAAGTTGCAATGGATTCCCTCGCACATAGGACTGAGCGGCAATGAGGAGGCGGATCGACTGGCTGGGTTGGCGGTTTCGGAGGGTAGCTATAGTATCGTCTATCCATTCCATTCAGAAATACTACACAAATATAAAACTATGGTCTATGAGAAGTGGAAGGAATACTTCATAAGTATGTCTGGTGTTAAGGGAATATGGTATAGAACCCTGCAAGAGGTGCCTCCTGGAATGCCCTGGTTTGCCAACGTGGCCAGATCGCGGTCTTGCTTAGTGAAATTGTACAGACTGCGATCTGGACACTATCCATGCGCCAAGTTTGCTTACCTCATGCATAAAAAACACACTCCAAATTGCGACACATGTGGCACTAATGAAGATGTGTTCCACTTGCTGATGGAGTGTGTCAAAAACAAGAGCCAGCGAGATAGCATATTTAAAAACTTAAAACTGAACAGGATGAACGTAGGAGCTATCCAGAGTATTCTAGCGGAGCCCTCAAGCAAAGGTGCGGAATTGCTGTGCCATATTGTCAATTAATTGATATTGGACATTATTTGCTACTCTAGTTGGAGTTTTGGGTGGTGGTTAATTTTAGTTAGGGTCACTATGGGACTGACATATTGTTACAACAATAAAAGTCCCTAAAATAATTAAAGAAAAAAAAAAAAAAAAAAAAAAAAAAAAACCTTTACTGACAGTTGCATTTTTACGTTTATTTTAGCTTTAAATCTCTTTTACCCGAGACCCGTCTACCGAGCGCATAACACTGCACTACAGAATTTCTGTATGTCCTTACCAAATAAGTAGTGCTTTTTCTGCCCAACCGAACAACGTGCCACTAATGGGTGAAGGCCTCCTCCATTTCGGAAGGATATTAGGTCGACTATACCACGCTCACCGGACGTGTCGGTATAGGGTTTACTTTTGAGTTTTCCGGCTCTCACATGTTACATGTTCGTCATGTTATCCGCTTATATCCCTTAGCTGGCTTTTACAGCACCCTTGGGAGGAAATGGGACGGTGACTCTTGTCTTGAGTCTTGATTTTCAATCCGTCACCACATACAGTGGTGGATTTACACTAGGGGCAGTCGGGGCTAGTGCCCAGGGCGGCAAATTTTCTAGGGCGGCAAAATATTTTCCAATAACATATAATTAACTAATTCTTTTAAATAAACATTTTACTTATCTTTCAAGAAATATAATTTAAATATAATGTATCAAATTAAAATTTTGTAATATTATAATATAGGAAATTTGAGTAAAAACTATTCAAATAGTTTAATTAATTTATTTCCATACAGGTTTGAAAAAATTAAAGTTGATATTTTTATTTTCTGGAATTGATAAATTTGTGTAACTAGTTTTTTTGAAGAATTAAAAATATTTTCAAATTATGTATGTGTTTTTGATGACAGAAACTTTTATTGATTAATGAATTTTTCTAAAATTGGAGAATTATCCAATACCACTAATTAATTTTAATTTAAAAGAACAATTTTATATTTTTAAAATTAAAATGTTGTTCCAAAATGGCATTAATTTTATTTGTAATTTATTGTAAGACGTATTTATTTAAGCTTCTCCATTGAGCTGAACTTCACCAAAACAGTGATGAAGTGATACATCGCTTCAACTTGCAGGCAATGCCGTAACCGTGATCATGGCCGACACATTCGGGCCAAAAAAGTACAAAATTTAACGGAAATTCTGTCAAATGATAGACAAAACGGACTGACCAAATACCCCGTATTTGTTCAGTCCGTTTCGTTTGATTTGATGTCATTTACATTAATTCGCGGAGCACTCCTAACATTATATCTCATTACACATTATCTGCAAAAGCTTAAACCTGTTGTGCTTATCTTTGTAGGAAGTCTCCTATATCCATATCTATTAATTATTAACAAAACAGCGGTTGCCTGGTCAACGAGCTAGTACCTATTCTTTTGAAAAGTAACCTACATTTGTTAAGGTTTTCTCATTGCTATGTCGTAAATAGATATATCGGAGAAAATCATCACGGAAATTACCTGTATTAACAGCCAGAGCAATCATCTATCTAAACGCCTTGTAATACTGGAGAAACTAACTACGTTAACTACAACATTCTATTAACTGCGATGAGATCGATCCGTGGCTTACGACACGTGTAACTAGTTTGGAAGGATCCTTTTATGAATATTCAACGGGTGACCATTCGAACTCATCAACTAACTACAGTAAATAAACAAATTACTCACCATTGACACAATTTGAGGACTTACTTCAAGATCTTGGAAGCTAAGTCAAAACGAAATCCATAAGTTAATTATCGTTATTACTTAACAATATAACAATAACGAATCCATATGTAAACTATTATAATCAAGTCTCCTACGACCTAAATATTACATAATTGATTTTAGTTATAAATCTAAAAGGAAAACTCATAGAACAAGAATAATTACTTATCTAGAAGGAAAATTGTAGACGCGGAGCATGAGGGGTTATCAATATTGTAACAAATGTTTTGATATCAACATGAGAACGTAAGTACGAATAATTAAATTTGTTTTTATGTTTACCCCTTGTGGGAAAAATGTTTAGGTATATTATCAAAAAAGTAATTACATATATAAAAATAGTAGTGATTACGGCGTTTAAACAATACCAATGTCGAACAGAGCTAGATAACAATATGGTGGACCAAATAAACAGTTTTAGCAAGGCTTATCTCTTCACCTGATTTGTTTAATATTAGGGTTCATTTAGCAACATGATAGGAGGATACAAGCGAGGAAATTTAGAATAGTAGCAAGGTGTAGTCAAGGAGCGGGATGTTTTGGACATGAAAAAAGCGGTTCCCTAATGATTGACCAAAAAATTTTTGACAAATGATCATTTGACAAACAACGTTTCGCCAAATGGTCATTTTGCAAACAATACACTTGACAAAAGTATCATCTTACAAAAACTTACTTAGCAAATGATCCATTAGCAAACACTTGACAAATGTGTTAAGTATTCAAATGTCATTTGACCATTTTTTTATTTCACCAAATAATAAGTTTCGTAAATTATGTTGTTTTAAATGTATCATTATCATCATGCATCATCATTAATGGCAGAAATACCCTAAAGTCGTTTGGGGTTAAAGTTCTAACCTAACTTAACCCAATCTATTATAAGAGATACTTATCGCCAAAAACGAACGGGTTAATAAGTAATCTAATTAATATTTTCTATTGTAGGAAAATCCAGAGCAGTGGCTTTGCAAAAAAATATGCAAAAGATGGTCATTTTAACAAGAATACCAAATTTTTAGACCAGTAGTAGATTTATCTGAGAACTCAGTTGCCAAATGGTAGTTTTGTAAAATCATCAGTTGTAAAATGATCAATAGGCGAATTCACTGTTTTGTCAAACGTTTTTTGTCATGTGTAGTTTTGCCAAATGACTTTTGGTCAAACAATCGGACACCGAAAAAAGTGCTTGGAAGAAAGAAAGATAGAACATAGATTTCAGATTTAAAGTAACGTCCATGGTCGTTAAACTACAGGATTTGTAACACAAAATCGGGGATTTGTATTCATTAATATCTTTACTTACTATAAGTTACTCCGGGATTATGTGCCATTCTAATGGTGAAAGAATTATCGAAATCTGTCCAGTAGTGTTCGAGTTTATTTGTATCAAGCATACAAAAATATACTTCCTCTTTATAACTTTAGTGGTACCAATTCTACGTGCATATACTAAAATAAAAAAATTGGTCAAGTGTGAGTCGGACTCGCGCACGAAGGGTTCCGTACCATTATCTATGCAACATAAGGCAACGTTATTAGTATCGAGCAAGAAACGGTAAAAAATTCATGTTTGTTGTATGGGAGCCCTTAAATATTTATTTTATTTTTAGTATTTGTTGTTATAGCGGCAATAGAAATAGGTACTTACATCATCTGTGAAAATTTCAACTCTCTAGCTATCACCGTTCTTGAGATACAGCCTGGTGACAGACGGACGGACGGACAGCGAAGTCTCAGTAATAGGGTCCCGTTTTTACCCTTTGGGTACGGAACCCTAAAAATGAAAACAACTATGGCGTATTCAGATCAATTGGCATTGTTCATATTTTTTTTAAACTCTTAATTCGAAAACCATTTCGGGGAATAGAGCTTCTGATCATGATCCATTAGTTTTTTTTTCGGAAAATTTGTTATATTAACGATTATTTTTCCAAAAAAGCAACCGATCTCTATTTGCCCTTGAAATGAAGGTCTTAAAATATTAAGGCGTTCTTGGGGTATACTACTCTGTGGTGGAGTTGAAATTGGTCTATTATATCAACTTGGCAACTTTGCAAAGATGTATTGCAATCATGAAGGTATAGATAAAAATGGAGTCCAGACTCTGAATACCTACTTGAAGCAAAAATGATGTATGGCTATCTCGCTCACTGTGGTCAAACCCTTTCTTTCTAAGTAGGGTAACCTTTATTGTATTTCTTCCAGGACAAAACTTCAAGTAGTTGTGTTCCATATAGTGTCAACAAAATGTTCACTTCTAAGACCTAGCCCGTATAGATTTTATATGTCGAGATACTTTATGTACTGTGCGTAAAAAAAATACTCAAAAAACAAACTGTTTGTTATCGCGTGAAAGTTTGGATAATTCTAGTTTTTTAACAGTAACTGGAGGTTCGGTTGTTAAATTTATTATTCTTTTTACATTTTTAAACACGTAAAATTTCCTAGTTCGTATGTACGATGTACCTATAGAATATTGGTGGGAAATAGATAATTACTAGAACAAAGGTGTAGTTCCTACGGCAATACGAAATTAATGAATGATTGTGAGATCTGCTTGAGATAAAATAATAATAATTTACCTTTATTTCAGACCTAAATACATGTTACAAAGATACAGAAAAATGATTCCAACGAATTGAGAACCTCCTTTTTTGAAGCCGGTTAAAAATAACAAGGTGTTAGTAATTTCTTAGTAAACAAAACAAGTTACACAATAAAATCTATTTGGCATACCTAAGTGGAAACATAACTTTTTGTGTAGGTAGCGTAAAAACGAAAAAGGGTTATTGTACTCATATTTTTAAACATGTACTGTTATTAAGGGACCAACTATGAAATCGCAAAAGATATATGTTTCATTAATTTTGCAGATTAATTAAACATTATGAATACATACTGGACAATAGTTTTTCCTAGATTTCTGGGTTAGCCAATGTATTTCTATTTATTAATGTCAGTTAAAGGGCAAATTCGGTCAATAATACTTCTGAAAAAAAAATACGTTACGTTGATTAAAATTAGTTTGTCGGAAAATCTGTAGTTAATAGTCATTTTAACTGACAATATGAATGTGGTTAAAAGTGGCTGACGGAAGAACGGAGAATCAGTCAAAATCAATTTTTACGTATATTTCTGTCTACAGCGTTTAAAGGAACCTATCATGAATGGCATGACGGGAGCTAAAAACCTAACCCACCCTTGTCGGGTTTCCCTTGGCTCCCTGTGCCTTGTGTTCCACTACTTGGCGCTAGGCAAATCAGATAAAATTACATTTAAACAGCTATATTGGGTAAAATTAGTTTTGAATAATTTCAGTCAAAAGTACTACTGTCGAGAGCTTACAGTCTATTGAGTGGTTATAAGTTTTGACTGTGACATATATCATAGGGGGCTATAATAGGAACGATAATAAAGTTACAAAAAAAGGGCAAAAAAGAAACAACAGCACTTTCCAAATTAAAATCATTTAATAACTTTTCTTTTATACATGACTAAATATTATTGTTTTGTGTAATTTCTGTCTCTTACCACGTAAATCACTAAGTATATTTTCTGTATGACTCTTTAAGTGTTAAAAAATGAATTTGCAATTTTCTTAATTAATACGCTTTCATGCAAATCATTGCAATAAATTGAGTCCGTGATGGGATGCTTAAACATTTCTTGCAACAGAGGAGTAAAATGTTGTGATACAACATTAATTAATTTGTTTTCTATATTGTTTTCTCTGAGTTGGCCCATCAGGAAGGATTACTTTCATAAATGCCAGAGCTAGGATTTGGTACACCCAGAGTAGCTACTTGCCCCATAGACTCTTCCTGTAATGAACTGTCTATCTGAAAATTATAATATATTTTACAAAATATAGCCTTTTGCCATATATTCGAACTACTACATTTCTGAAACATAATAATAATGTAAGGCTCTCATTAGGCAGTCGGATCGGGGGGGGGGGGGGGCTGGTTCAGAAAGCAGCAATTATCTCTGGAGCCTTGAGCGCCGGTAGTTTGGAAAATGTTCCTGATACTGGTGGGGTATTTTTTTTCATACTAGTTTTTATATTCCTTATAAATTCAAATATTTAACATTGTATAACATGTGAGACAATTAAAGGAGTTTGTAAATAGATACTTGAAATTTTACCTTGCAAGGTGATACTGCTTCTTGATTTGTAATTATAGTAGGAACTGCTGTTTGTTTTAAAAAATCCTTGCACTTTCATAAAATTTCATTTTCAATGGTACAATGGATAACCATAATTTCCTCTGGATACTATTTTTAGGAAATCTAAAAAAATAATATTGTAGGTAAGTATATTAATGTTGTAAATAATGTGAAATAAAAATTAAATGACTAAGCAAACATGTATAATTTAGTTCAGGTCCCACAGAAAGTCCTAGATATGTCCTCAGTATGGTCACACTATTTCAAAATTACTTCTTGTAAACAAGAAAGATAAAATTGCACTAAGTCCATGAAATTCAATGTAAGACTATTAGATCTTTACATCGTTATCAGTATAGTTAGTTAGAAGTATGCTGAAAACATTGTTTAATCATTTTATGAAGTATTTAATTGAAAATACAAAGAAATATGTTTGCAGTTATTCAATGCCAGAAATCACGATCTAAACACTTACGCGTGAAATTGTATATCACCTCCTGGACACCACGTACTACCGCAACCACGCACTACACAAGTTTGCACCATTTCTTTAATTATAAAAATAATTAGAGTCGAAAATTTGAAACGAAGCTGTGAACCGTAAAGTAAACAACCGACATATTGGCACAATTTTGTCGACAACTTGACATATGGTGACCAATGTTGCCAAATTACGAAATCCTTAGGAAATGGGGAAAATAATTCACTGATTCGTCAACCATGAAAAGCATCCGTGATCTACTATTTTATTATTTTTAATTTCATTCATCGTATTTCAACTAGTTATTTATAGTTACGATTAAACACTATCAAATGACAGTGTTTAACTTGTGATTTGATATGTGTGGTGACTCTTTTTAAGAATTTACTAGGAGATTTTAATAAGGAGATAGCAGTACTAAGGCCACACTAAAAAGAGAGGTCAGACCACAGAGAGTGAGATAGAGATACGTAGGTATTTGCCTCAAACCGATGTTCCAAGTATGGCCTCCTTTTTTTTATCTATACCTTCATGATTGCAATCTGTCTTAAGACTATCAGGAAAAGGCAACATACAGATTGCGTACAACGATGACGTCACAACATTTAAAACAATATCTTTAAGTATTTCAGTAATCCAAATTGGCTATTTCATTGTGCACATTTTTGTTAATTAAAATCATTCGTCTATAAATAGAAAGACAGTATAATACAAAAGTTCTGTTAACATTGCCGAATTGTGTACTATCAGTTTAAATTTTTTAGTTAGTGTTTAGTTGTGCACGTAGAATCGGTACCACTGTAGATAAATAACTTGTATCGACCATAGGGTTAAAATAAACAATAATATCTGCTCCATACAATTTTATTTAATATTTTCAATCTCGAAATTCTTAATGTCTATTTAGTGTTGTATATATGATTCAATTCTAATTTCTTCTTAATACTGAAAATAAAATAAAATTTAAACAACAATTAATACATTTACCATTATAAGAACAATAAAATTATACAAACAGTATTAATAAAAGATATAGTAAATCATGACCGCATGTTACTGTATCCTACAAGATTCTCATTAAAGTTAAGTAAAATAAGAATATTAAAATAATATCCTCGTATTGATCACAAAAAAACATAATTATCACTAAAATAACTACGTAAAAGGCAACATTATAAATAAATAACAGTAAGGTTTCATACTACCGAAATCAAAAGTATACTTATAACAAAAAAATTATGAACATTTAGATATTAGCATTTCCTTCTTACATCAGCTGTTAAATCGGACTATAATACAAAATTGTAAGTGAGTGATAATAGTGATGATAATAAATGCTGAATTTTAATAAAATAAATAAAAACATGAATAAATTGCTGCTGGTATATTTTGTACATTATTTTATTTCAACATCTCACAATTCTGAGGGGAAATTTTTATTGTAGTATCTACATTACAAATTCTAGGTATGTAACACTAAAATATGATTATAAGTACGTAATAAATTGTATAAGTTGCAATATATTGTTGAAAGTAAACGATTATTGTTGTAATAGTATGAAACTGATAAAAAAATCCGTTATTATTTAGGAACTTTTTATCAGGCTGTTACCTAACATTAAAAAGATGGTACAAGACATAGATATTGATTGTGTAAAGTGTAAACAATATATCGTCGGCTTACTGCAAGAAGTCATTAATGGCAAAAAATCACTAAGTGCAGTTTGTTACACCAATGAACTCGTCTCGTTGAGTACTATCTATAGATAAAACTCACTAATTTCTATGTACCCAAATAATATCGTTATGACGTAACCATAAATTCGATAAATACAATTTCTAAACTTTACCTACCATAGAAGTCATGAAATAATATTAACATTTTTTAACAAAATAGTAATTCCGCTTTCTTTTGCATTAAAACTCATTTTTGTAACTAAGGGACTTTTATGAATTACTCGTTGACGTCAATTTCTTAACTCGGGGTTTTGTTAGATTTCATTAAATGCACTTAGTTACTTTTAAATCATACCAATGTATGACAAAAAATAAACAAACAGCTATAATTACTTTTATCAAATCAAGCGACTGTCTTCACATCGGAGTTCGATGTTTGGTTAAAATTAATTAATGTTTCTTAACGGTTCTTTATTTTCGACATTTAGTGTAAATAATGATAATGAAATGCATTTAATAACATTTACCAGACCACGGTTTTATGTTTTTAAATTTTAATGAATTATTCTTGCCTAACATTTTAAATAAATAGAGCGTCCGCGGCCTGCAGCGCGATACGTAGGTACATGCAGCGGGTTGGCGGGTGCTTGGGGGGTGCGCGGGGGGTTGATCGGGCCGGCTCGCTCGCTCAGTGCGCGGCGACACACGATTGATATTGCATGTACGATTTGCTCACAGTTCATGAGTTCTAGCAAAATGCAACGAAATTATATTTTTAAGCCAGGACGAGGTAGTAACATGTTGGAGCAACTTGAAAATAAAGAAAATATTATTATGATGAACGACTCAACTGGAGGTAGTGATGTAAGTACTTTTTAACCTATTATTAATATACAATTTACTCGTATAATGAAGTAGGTTTGTTAACTAGGACCATGTGACAGCATTTAAATTAATGTTTTAACTACATAACTCTTCTGTTTTAGATTTCATCAGACATTATCGAAGGTACGCCATCTCCACAGACACTTACTAGAAACATTAAACCATGTACAACGATGTTATTTGCCAACAAAGACAAAGAACTCGCACAAAATGTCAGTGAGCCATTCCATGTAATGTGTTGTTTTATTTCATAATAATTGTAGATTAGGTTTTTTCATTTATATTTCAGATCTTAGGCGATGTAACTGAAAGTACAACCCCATCTCTCACTCCTCTAGATCAGCGTGATGAAACAAAAGCTACTTGTGAACTAACTCAGGGACCGATCCTAGAGGATAACACGGTTTTTTGTTCTCTAGAAGATAATTTAATTTTATTCATATCATCCGTAAGTAGTTTTGCTCATGTTTGCAATTATTACATTTTGGAACACCTTTTATTAGTGTAATATCATTTATTTTTGTTCAGGATGACTCTGTTGCTGATCCAAATTGGACAAACCCTGAACTTAATACAAGAAGTAAAAATATTGATAGTGATTCTGATAAATCGGAGCTGGAAATTTTCGTACCAAAAAAAATAAAAACAAGCAGATGGCATAAGAAAAATTCTGAAACTTATGATAGAAATATTCAAAAACAATATAGGGCACAATGTCTACCATACCAAAACTATAAAAAGCAGATACAACCACCCAAAGCACCTAAATCAGGAGAGTGTAAGTGTAAACTTAACTGCTCGCTAAATTTTACAGAGGAAGATCGTAACCAAATTTGTAGATCCTATTGGGGTTTAGGTGATTATAATCGCCAGAAAGATTTCATTTTAATGAATGTGAGAGTTCATACCCCTCAGAGACGTTTAGTAACTGCTACAAAGAAAAGAACAGTGTCTCGTACATATTATTTTAAAAAAGACGATCGCTCGATCAGAGTTTGTGAAAAGTTCTTTAAAAATACTCTTTGCATCTCGAATGGTCCTATTAACAAAGCATTTTCTGAAGTGAGTAGTTCAGGAACTTTTGACGGCCAAGATAAACGTGGCAAACATGTGGCTCACAATAAAACACAGCAGGAAGATATAGCATTCGTTAAAGAACACATAGAGTCGTTTCCTACGATGGAGTCACACTATTGTAGAAAAACATCATCTAAAAATTATTTAGACAGCCATCTTTCCATATCAAAAATGTACGAACTTTACGAAGAAAAATGTAGAACCGCAAGCAAATCTCCAGTGTCTGTAAACGTCTATCGCAACATATTTTGTACACAGTATAATCTAGATTTCCATAAACCAAAGAAAGACCAATGCTTACTATGTTACAAATATAACTACGCCAAATCACAAAATTCACCCGATATTGACACCTGGCAGCAAAAATACGAAGAGCACATGTCTTTAAAAGACCAAAGCCGAAATGCTAAAGAGTTAGATAAAATTCGGGCTAACGAAGATCAAACTTTTAATTCTATCACACTGGATTTACAAAAGGTACTGCATTTACCATCTAGTAACGTCTCCCTTTTGTACTATTTACGAAAACTAAACGTTTATAATGCTACCATCTACGAAGCTCGTACACCGAATACTGGATTATGCTACCTATGGTCGGAAGTAGATGGGAAAAAAGGTAGCGACGAAGTGGGAACTGCTTTAGCGCTATGGGTTAAACGTCTACCATCGACGGTAACAGAAATTTCTATATTTTCTGATACTTGCGGAGGTCAAAATCGGAATCAGTTTCTATTATGTCTGCAGCTTTATTTAGTTCAAACAACGCACCTTGATATTATTGAACATAAATATCTCGAATCCGGACACACTCACATGGAGGTCGATAGTATGCATAGCGCTATCGAGAATCAAATGCGCCTTGTGCCGATTTATGCGATGACCGATCTTTGTACAGTTATTCGATTGGCTAGGTCAAACAGAAATAAAATAAAAAAATCTACGACTAAAATACCCTATGAACCTATAGTAATGAATAATTCGGACATTCTAGATCTGAAAGATTTGAGAAATAATTTAATGTTGAATAGATCAATTGGGTCTGATGGAGAAAAAGTACAGTGGCTCAAAGTAAAATGTTTTCGCTTTGAAAAAAAGCGCCCCTACATTGTTCAATATAGATATGACTACAAATCGGAGTATAAAGAACTCAATGTGTCAAAAAAAGGAAATTCTGAAACAGGGACCCAAACGATAAATCTGAGAAAGCGAAGAAATGACGCAGGGACTATCACTGAGTTTGATTACAGTACTTACAAACTAAAAGGAGCCTATAACAAAAAACTTCCTATTACAAAAGCAAAAAAAAAGGATTTAATAAAAATGTGCACAGAAAAAATAATACCAAGTGAACTGCATCATTGGTATCAGAATTTACCAGAAAAAGAAGGTCGTGACTTTGTACCAGAAGAAGAGAGTTCCGATGGAGAAGAATTGTAAAAGTTTACACAATGTTTTAATTGACACTTAAAAAGTGATAGTGATTTTAGTTTTTAGGATTTAATTTAATTTTGCAATGAAGAGAATAAAGAGAATAGAAGAAGACTATTTTATAAATACCTAAGAATGATTAATAGCATTTCAAGCCTAGTCTGGCGTATATAATATAATTATTTCAAGAAGTATTTAGTTTAACCAAAGAACAAAGTAATTATAGCAAGAAGTCATTAACTTTGTTTTTTTAATTTTAAAAAAAGTTCCTGTTGATTATTGCATTTCTTTGTTAATTTTATTAATAAATAATTATTCTACTATATAAATCTGTTTTATTTTACGTACACATTATCGTAGTTTTGATAATATAGGACATTCAACATTATAAAATCTAATTAATTGCATTACTCAAACTTTTGTAAATGTAATTTAATGAGTTCTTGCAATAAGCCGACGATATACAGTATACGTATTCAACATAAGATAGTCTTTGCTTATCCTCATGAAAATAGGCGTGATGGTATGTATATACTGCGAATAACCGTGCACCATATTGTGACGTCATAGTTGTGAATAGCATAATGACGTCATTGCTACGATTAAATTGCAATTAAATACGTGCGTGCAACTAAGTTGCTAATGATGCGCTATTTTTTTTTAATATATAACAAATTTAATTAATGGCGTTTAGCGGTAAGTACTCTAGCGATTATAGTCGCAATCTCACAATACTAATAACCCAGTCAGCACCCATGTTGAGATAGATGGCTTACCTGTGAAGAAAATGTAATGATTAAGTGTTGTACATAAAACATTCAAATAACTTCAGATTCGATATGGTTGCGAATTTTTTTGTCTGTAAATGGATTATGGTGTGTACAAAAATATTAATAGCTTTTGTTCTTTTCTATGCGATTCATTTTAAGAACAGATATTTTACTTCGAACCTTATAATTAAGGTTTAATTGAAACGACGTCGAAGGTAATCATCTCCGGATCCCGATGAACCGATTTTGATCAGCATTTCAATAGCTTCAAACTAACGGAAAGCCTTGGCCATAGTAGCCTAAGTTTTTTCTGTAAAAATTATGGCCATTTTTCATAAACTTAAATTTTAAAAGTGATTAGTACTCACTTATTATGGTCTAATATACTCTGATGGTGGGCGGTACTGTGGCGCATTCCTCCTTATCGAGCGTGTCATCTATGACAGGCCGGTACGATAGTGTTGTCTCGCCTGTCTCAGCGTTTGTGATAGCTAGCGTGTGCTTCCTCCAGTGTTGCTCGATTGGTAACTTTTTCTGTACGTAAGATATTATATTTACTGATATTTTATAAGATAAAACATAAAGAAACGAAACGCTGCGTGGTCAAAATAACTGCAAGAGGCTCGTCTTCCATCCATGGGTGGCGCCAAGAGTGGAAGGGGGCGGGGTTGTTGTTTCAAAACCCCTCCAAAATATCGAAAGTAATACAAAAACTCGCGCGAATCATTTGTTTAAATAAAACTACTTTTTACGGATTTTAATTTTACATTGACCATAAAGATAGACTTTTACCATAAACTATTATTATAGATCACTAAACAAAATAACTTAAAAAAAAAAGTTACTGACACTCAAACAATTTACTTTTACAAGAGTAATAATACAAATTAAAAACTACAGAATAACGTTCGCACAGTATAACCGTTCGCGAAAGAATGAATACCAATGCTTTATTTGTTCGCCTTTTTATATTGTGGAATAGTTGGGGTAGAATAATATCCAACACTATATTATATTACATTGTGATCACAATAACCCTGTAATATCTGATCGTAGAAGACACATTACAACTCAGTCTCACCCGTGACCATGGTGACTGCAAAGTCTCAGAAATGTCGGGTCAAAATTTAAAACAAATATACGCGTCTAAATCCGTAAAAAGTAATTTTATTTAAACAAGATTCATGTTCTATTAATAGTTGTAGGACATGATTTTATAATTATAGCAATCAAAGTGTCAACATAAGCAGTATGACATATTATTATTTATTGTACATGACAACATCACTATTAGTATACGCCCGTTCATACGTGCGACGTGCACGTATACGTACGAAATATGTATGTATTGCTATAGTGCAAAACGTATACGAGTTTTAGTTAAGAAATTTACTATCGTCGTTTAATAGGGCGCCATCTGTTACGATCTAAACATATATTCTAGACTTGATTTATACACATAAAGTAAAAATTATGACGTAAAATACAAGTTATTATACCTGTCCTTCCAAAGGTTTGGTGTAGTCATATTCATCGCGCCTAGTCTTGAAATCTTCCCTGGCATGTGCTCCTCTACTCTCCTCCCTAGCAAGAGCGCCCTCTACAATCTGGACCGCGTTGATAAGCAAGTTCTGCAACTCCAATGTCTCTACCAAATCCGAGTTCCATATCAGAGATCTATCTGATACTTTCACATCAGGCAGTTGACCGTAAATTGTCTTCATTTCTTCTTTAACTATGTACAAGCAAAAACATGTTGGTTAAACATTATACATACACGCCAAACAAGGGATTTTATTTTTAGAGTTTCGTACAAGAAAAGCCATTACAGTATCACTTCGGTGTTTATAATTGATAGACAGATGGATGATGATTCGGATGGATTTTTAAAAAATCTTTGCCCGTCGTTATAATTACCTTCTTGCAGTGTGCTCTTCTGTCTGAATACGGCGGCCTTAGCCTGCATACACTTTTGCATGCGCAGACGCATGTCCGCCGTAGGAACGTTACCGTCGGCGTATCTCACGCGGTCCAAGTTAGCTATACTCGCTTCTCCGGTTGTCTGTATTATAAAGTAAAGCATTATAAATATCGTCATTATTTGGTATATGTGCTGAAATGCTATGATGAATGTTCAAATTACATTTTAATTAAACATATTAAAGAATGTAAGAGTTTTGGATATACGATAAACCTGAAATAGGTACGTGGAAATTTCCACTAAATTGTCAAAATTAAATGGACCAACTTATGGCTAACTATTTTTTACAAACTTACATCCTTAAGTGGTGCTTGTGGATCACCAGGCTTGCTAATATCAGCTACGGTGTTAGCACAAGCTCTTCCGAACACCACGATGTCAAGAAGCGAGTTGGCTCCAAGACGGTTAGCACCATGTACTGAGGCACAGGACGCTTCACCGGCAGCCAACAATCCAGGCACTAGCTGGTCTTTACCATTGTAATGGGTGATTACCTATCCCAATAAAATTACAATTAGTTTTATTTTTGCTAATCCCTGATCATTAAATTTTTTTCTGTGCCTACTAATTTAGTTTTTAAGTTTTTCATAATGATGTTTATTAATTTTTACAGAACATTTTAAAAGAAACCGCCTATGCAGTCACACAATAAGAACATAACTGTACAGTCATTTGTAACTCTATAACTATATTTGTCTACTACTTTGATTTTAGAAATATAACAAATCTATACTAAAAATTGGTCAAGTGCGAGTTGGACTCGCGCACGAAGGGTTCCGTACCATTATCTATGCAACATAAGGCAACGTTATTAGTATCGAGCAAGAAACGGTAAAAAAATCATGTTTGTTGTATGGGAGCCCTCCTTAAATATTTATTTTATTTCATTTTTAGTATTTGTTGTTATAGCGGATAGAAATACATCATCTGTGAAAATTTCAACTGTCTAGCTATCACCGTTCTTGAGATACAGTCTGGTGACAGACGGACGGACGGACGGACAGCGAAGTCTCAGTAATAGGGTCCCGTTTTTACCCTTTGGGTACGGAACCCTAATAAAAAGCGGAAGTTTGTGTGTTTGTTTGAATGCGCTAATCTCTTATGGTCCGGTTTTAGGCTATATTATACCACGCCGTGACTGTTAGGAGCGAAGTATCGGTAAAAAAGATTGCAAAAACAGAATTAATTTTATAAATTTCACGCGTACGACGCGGACAAATATTTTCATACAATTTAAAGTAATTGTGTCCGCAATAAGCTACATATCAACAAACCAATGCGTAATGATATACATATTTATAATGTTCATAGTCTCGCAAAATATAATCAATAGTTGATAGTATAGAAGTCAATGGAATAAAACAAATTATATTAAACTAATATAAAGAAAACATTAGTAGAGCTGACCTCAAGATAAATGACGCATGATAATACATACACATATGATAATATATGCACGTAACAGGCAAGTGGTATATTTGTTTACAGTTTTAAAACGAACAGGTTTATGAAACCCGTAAATTGTTTATTAATTGAGCTTGAGCATGAACAATTGTTTAAATAAAATAAATATTCACGGACATTTCACACAACGTCATCTGGTCCCAAGGTAAGCTTATATGCTTGTGTTATGGGTACCAGAATACGGATATACTACATAAACTACTTTTCTTTTGTAAATACATACTTATAATACAAAGAAACATCTAGACGCAGAACAAATATGATGGTCGTACAAGACATGGTGTAAACTCAGATTTGTTATTTTTTTAAATAAACTGGGTTAACACAGGATTGTCTATTCAAGATACCTGTAGAACTTGTCGACATCTATTTAGACAGTATTCGAAGTCTCAAATAAATAAAGAAAAATTATCATGAAATTCTTTTACGAAATCTTTGGAGAAGAAAACCTCTCGAATCTAATAACAATATTTTGATCATGCGAAATTTTGATAAATTTTAAAGTAGAGAAATTTCGTAGATGGAAGAAGAAGACATGTTGCGCCGACCCCAAATAATGGGATCAGGGCAGGAGGATGATGATGAGTATAGATTTCGTGATTTATTTTTCTAAGTAATTCCCAATTTTAGTAACTCGATAAAATATTGTTTTAGCAAATTACTACAAGCATATAAAAGGGTACCAACAAAAAATGCAATGTTTTTACGAAAAAAATAAAAAAACGTTTACCTCTCCACGGAAGTTGGTAGGAGTGCCGCCCATATTGTAGTGAACAGTTGGCAATACAGGAATAGGTTCCTTAGTAACATCGACTCCGGCGAAGATGTGTGCCGTCTCTGAGATACCAGGCAATCTCTGCTTCAACTGTTCTTGAGGCAAGTGGTGGAGTTGCAAGAATACGTGATCCTTCTCCGGTCCACAACCGCGACCTGTTGACAAATTTATTTATTTAAAATGACTTAACACTAAAACTAATTTTAAAAAAAACTAATTGCTACCAATTTGTTTACTTCAAAGATCACCCCCAATAGATTCCGCCCGTAAGGCCGCACACCGTAGACACTATTCTCGCATACGTACTAGAAATAGTAGGTACGAGAACTCTGGGTTTGCTAGAATTTTGCTGCGACCAATGAAAATGCATTGATCTTTAGCCCGCAACCCGCGCCTTTCTCCGACGTTGGTGCGTTTGTTAACAAAGATTTCGTAATGCTCTATCTATTAAAGATGATCTGTGACTTTATTAACTACCTACTACTTTGAACTTACGTGAGCTAATTTTGATCAGTAAATAAAAAAATAAATACATAGATACCAAAAATAGTAAAAAACACCAAAAATACAATTTTATTGAAAACACTAGAAGCAAATTCCAAAGTCCTATAAGGTTTGGAAAAACCTAAAGCGGGTGACTTGTTACGAAAATCTTTTAGGCAAATAGCTGTGACCGGAAATAATTAGGCATTTATGTTGTTTTTACGCGACCGTCAAACCAAAAATAATTAAGAACATTATCTTGTTGTTTTTACATTGATAAGTGTTGTAAAAACAACAACAATGACGTCACACATTCCAAAACGCTCGCGTTGTTAGTAGGTACTGTTAATGTTCTACATGTTGCGAATCATTACAATGTAATAAACTTTTTTTTTACTTTGACCTCGACAGTATCTTTATAATGTGTGTTTAGGCTACGTGTTTGTATGTGTGTGTAGCTATGTCTACCTGAATTGCAAAGGAATAATAATTATTTCTTTTTATTATGACTTAATCGTTTATTTTTACGATTGAAGAATCAGTTGTATGTCGAATAATTTTAAGAAATAATTTATTTAATTTTAAGAATTTAGTTCTTAAATATCTATAGGAACATTATCTAGCTTAAACATACATTATTATCCACACTACAATTTAGATTCTGGTTTTTTAATAATATTATTTATTTAAAACTTTTTGCACATACAAAATAGTGTACAATGGCGGACTTAATGCCAATGGCATTCTCTACCAGCCAACCATCGGTGGTGCAGAGATAATAAGAGGCAGGTGCTATTTTAATATCATCAACCATAACTAATAAATAACTATCAAAAAGTCAATAAGTGAACAATCCCATTTAATTATAAATCTTAGTCCATACCTTCCAAAATCTCAAGAGTCATAGATCTGGAGACCACGTCACGACTGGCCAAATCCTTGGCTACAGGGGCGTAGCGCTCCATGAAACGTTCACCCTTGGCGTTTATCAGCATACCACCTTCTCCACGACAGCCCTCGGTCATCAGACAACCAGCGCCGTAAATACCTATGTGGTACAAAACAACATTTTCATATAGAGTAGAATAGGAGTTCAGGAATCTGTAGGTATTCTAGCTCTCAATCTCCTCACACAGATTTGCTGCTCCAAGAGAGTTAGCTAAAAAAGGAATATCTTTTTTGGAAATCTAATAACCGAAGCATAAGGAAGATATTTTGCTAGAGACCTGAAACCCGCAACACTATGCCATTACACCTGATCAGATAAACGAGACCGAATACCATTTCAATGAGTGTGTGCGCTATAATGGGAAGATTATAATTAGGAAGCTCACCAGTAGGATGGAACTGTACAAACTCCATATCCTCGTTCTGCAGTCCAGCGCGCGCTGCCATAGCTGTACCATCACCAGTGCAAGTGTGTGCCGAAGTACAACTGAAGTACGCGCGACCAGCACCGCCTGTTGCCAGTATTGTGTTCTTCGCTTGGAATCTGCGTACAAAAAGATCGTATATGAATAGCGTAAAAAATAATCTGGGATACATGTGGGTACCTAATACAGATGTAGGTATAAGAAAGAAAGAAAATAAATTTATTCATAACATATGGTAACATCTATTTCACTAGAAAAAACATTATCATTGCAAAATCACGCCTTTTTTGCACAAGAGGTAGGCAGAGACTATAGAGCTACTACTATCTGCTACGATCCAAACATACTTGGCTTCTATAATTTTTTCATAAATTTTATATCAATTTTATACTTATACAAATTGGTTACATAACCTACCACTTGTTTAATTATAGACGCTCTAACATTACTCCAAAGACATCTAGCATGCATTAAGCTAGTATCATAAAATTTTAGAAAACATGTTGTGTCTTTAGCTTATTTAGCTAACATTTTTCGATGTTACCTATATGTATGTACGTATTATTCGTACAATGTTCTGAAGCAATTGTTATATGTATGTAGTTATCAATAGAAGTACTTGAGATGATTTCCAGTTACAGTCTGGTTATTTTAGCAATAGCAGCTTATATGGTCCGATACAGAGATGATTTCTTTACTAAACGAACACAATCAGTTAATTATAATTACATATTCGTATCTGAGAGACGATCTGAAGAGACGGTACATTGCATTGAACTAGCGGGAATCGAGTGCAACGACCTGCCGCGACGGTTATTTTATAACGGATAGATAATAATAAAAATAACAGAGTGCGCTGCACCTGTCTATGCACAAATAGTGAGAGGCACCTCCTGACCTGATACTATTAATAATAACTATGCCCCACAGGTTCACCCACGTCAGTGACATTTATAGACAAAGGCCCACACCCATGGACAGTGCAATGTTTTATAGCCTTGTCGTCTATGTTAAATAAAAACCGTTGTTATCGTATAAACTTTCGCGGTGTAGTGTATTTCGACTTCAATCCTAGGTTCACCGTTCAATCAATGCTTTATGCCTAATAATATTATTTTATCTTTGACTTTTAGGCTTAGAGCGGAATCTACCTTTGGTTGATTTGGTTGGGTGTTTCTATATATTATAAGTATGTATTTACAAAAAAAAAGTAGTATATGTATTCTATCCGTATTCTGGTACCCATAACACAAGCATATAAGCTTAGCTTGGGACCAGAGGACGTTGTGTGAAATGTCCATTAATATCTTATCTTATCTTATCTTATCTTATCCTCTAGTATCATTATGGCGAAGTTGGCACCCAAAATTATAACATGAAATGAAATATTAATATCATAATGGACCTAGTAATTAATACGTTCTGTAATAATTTTAGTTTAGTTTTAGTATAGGTGATATGTATTATATCATTGTCTTTATGTTTTAAAGATAGAGCCAATAATCATAACTTTAATTCTGTTATCCTTCTTTTTAAACTAGCTACAGTTTTTGCAGTTTTAGGAAAATCAATAAAAAGGTATAGCCGTAGTACAGTTGTAAATCGAAAATTGACCTATACAAAAAACGATCAGAAAAGGTCGCGTAATCGAATGGTCTATGTGTCATCGCACTGCAGGACGCTGCTGAAAATCGGCGTTGTGAGGTGGCTGTATAAACCATCTCACAACAATAGCCGAGCAGCGTACCTATTTTTCAGACACACGGGTCGCTGTCACTCTTTGTAAAATATTTTTCATATGCTGAGCTGTTTCTTTTATTTTGTTTTTTTTTTAATTTCATTCTGTTAATGTGTATTATGTGTACCTATGTGTTTCCGATGTTTTTGAAAAATAAATAATTTTTCTTTGTTTTCTTTCATCGGTTTGCAGCGTAAAGAAAATATCGAGATTAATTTTAAAACATTATAAACATTCATAAGACAAGTTCACTGTCCGTCTTATTGCAGTGATAAATAAAGTAGAACAGACACGATTGTTCCCATGTCGATAATATTTCTATTTTGTTTAAGACATGTCTCAGACATAATTATCTCTTACCGTGTTTAAAGAACGGCATATGTACAACTTCCGTAGTCTCATTTAATGTTATCATAATTAAGACATTTTTATCATCATTTCCCTGCCCTTATTCCTGTCTTTGGGGTCGGCACATCATGTTGTTTTTTTCTACCATGCTACTATGTCAGACGTCATTTCTGTATTTATTACTCTTTCTTTCAATAATTAGGACAATTTATAAGAAAAACTTCAAGAAGTGAAAAAATATTAAACAGATAGGTATCAATATTTTATGTTCAGCTTATAACTTAATTTGCCTCAGGTTCGATCTTTGATCAGGTTAAGTTTTCTTATTAAAGACATTTCAAAAACACATTACTCTAGCTACGTTAGTACCTACTACTACTTTACATAAATGTATTTATTAATTTTGCAATTGACTTCCTACGCTTATTATAAGCCTTAAATGAAATTGTAATAGAATACGCGACTACCACAAGCGGAACTTGAACCCAAGACCTACCAATATCGTTCCGTTGCTTAGACAACTGAGCATTAAACAAATAAGCCTCTCACGGTGCCTCCAAGTGTTAACCAATTTCTCTGTTATATTGTCTACACTACCTACTTCGTATCTATGTCATGCCATCTATCGAGATCGTTTGCAAGTCTCTAAAGAAAACAATTATATCGAACTTGATAGTGGAAATTGATAGCGTGAATAACACAATTCGGCAAATAAACTGAACATTCTTATTATAAAATCTCCAATATAGACTCAGGAATTTAATTAATATAAATGTGTACAACAAAATAGCCAATTAATTAAAATAAATAAATATTCATGGACATTTCACACAACGTCCTCTGGTCCCAAGCTAAGCTTATATGTTTGTGTTATGGGTACCAGAATACGGATAGAATATATATACTAATTTTCTTTTGTAAATACATACTTACATTGACGGGCTTCGTGGTGGAGTGGTTTATGTAATGGACTACCGATCACGAGGTCTCGGGTACGATTCCCGGTCAGGACAATCATTTGTGTGATATCCATAAATGTCATACAAATGTTTGTACTGCGTCTGGGTGTTTACTATGTATTATAAGTATATATATAGGCTATATAACATCACGACTAACAGGAGCGAGGCCTCAGTAAAAATTGTTGCAAAAAAATGGGAAAATTTCCTAATTTCCACGGGTATGAATTCGCTGGCGACAGCTAGTTGTTAAATATCGGGATTCGACATACAGGTCTGGCAGGTAGGATTAATAACAAGGGATTATTATATTAGGGACAATAAGGGATACAAATTTCGAAGCTATGACAAAGCCTATTATTTTTCATGAAGCTATGCTAGCTGTGTTGCGATTTTATAAGACCAGGGAAATGGGATTTTTCAAGCCAGTGTTTCTTTCTATTTTTGCAGGTTTTTTCTCTCTCCAGCTTATTAACGTCCCAGTGATGGGCACGGGCCTATTCCACTTCGGGAGGCTTTATAGCAGGAGTGGCCAACAAATCGATCAATTTTGGTCGATCACTCGCAAGTTCCATGAGGGGATGCATTCAATGCCAAAATGTTTCTAGTACTTGATACAGGAATGAACATGTACGCAGCTCATGCTTCGAGTAGGGAGACGTTCAGCGTGACCACTTTTAGTAGTTTTCTACTATTTTCAAGAGTGCACGGCGGTGTAAAAGCACATTGCATAAACGTCCCCCTTCTTACCTAAGAAATAGGTCAATCGCGACTCAATTTTAAAATAAAAAGTAGATCTTATGTACGCAAAAGTTGGTCACACCTGGTTTATAGTCTAGTGTGCCGCGTTAACCAATCATAAGCGGTTTATTTTAGAGATTTCAGTCTCTCAAAGAGGATGTTATCTGTGTACAATATTCCTAAGCTTTTGCAGCGCCCTGGGACGGAAAAGGGGTGGTGACATTTTTATTCTTAATCCGACACCACATGGATGTTTTTTACAATATCAAAAGTTCAAAAATATATATGTAGTTGGATTTATTACAATATAATAAAATTATGTACCTGTGTAATGTTCCATCCTCAAGGTTAAGTGCAATACAGCCCTTACAAACGCCATCTTCCATCAGTAAATCGAGCGCAAAATATTCGATGAAGTATTCACAGTCGTAACGGAGAGACTGTCCATACAATGTGTGCAGCAATGAGTGACCCGTTCTGACAACAATATAGAAATTAATTAATATTAACATTAAACATCCTCTCTATATATAATAATACGCTGGGGGCCGCTGGATGCAGTTAGCGCAGAACCGCGCATTGTGGCGTTCTATGGGGGAGGCCTATGTCCAGCAGTGGACTGAGAAAGGTTGATGGATGGATGGATTTACCCCTTGGGTCTGCTAGATCTATGATATCCTGGTTTTATTGTCAAAAAAAAATTAGGTATAATAAATTACAACACAAATATCTCGAACAGCATTCTGAAGGTAAGAAAAACTAGAATCTACACTATTTCCGTCAAATTCAGTTTTTTATTCTCCCCATGTAACATGAAATTGAAAGCCTCCCTGTAACGAAATTCTGCCTACACCCGCTTTTTGTATGGGAATAGAACCCATGACTTCATGCATGGAAGCTAGTTCTGTAGAGTCTATTAAATTACTGATTACATAGTTACCTGTCAGCGACAGCACAGCACCTATGAGCTTGGCCTCCTTTACCAAACTTAAGTGACTGACCACCAAAAGCTCTCTGGTAAATTTTGCCCTCAGGTGTACGTGAGAAGGGTACTCCATAGTTATCTAGTTCAATAACGGCATGAGGAGCTTCACGGGTCATGTAGTGAATCGCGTCCTACAATTACCATAAAAATACATTAGTATTACATAAGATGCTGAAAAGAGAGAAAGAGAGCCGAGCTCGGTACTCTACATGTATACCGTCAATATATTTGTGATTTAATTGCATATAATACACACATATTATTTAAGTTCTTATTGTGAAAAATCCTTGATAATTAATTAACAGTATTAAAATACACTATTCAACTTGTAAAACTATCTAATTAGGAAATAACAGTTACGTCATCTTGGTAAAATATAATACGCGCAATTATATTTTACCAGGAAGACATAGTACATAGTAACTCTCCTTTTAAAAGCAAATAAAGAGCATTACATTTATTAATATTTTTATTTAATGCGGGACCTATATTAGTGTATATGTCCTGCATTATGGAAAAGTTCCCTCATTGCATTAGATATAATAAATTGTGCTGGATTTCTGTGATGGTATGATGCATTGTAGAAAACTCTCAATAATTTTCCAATCTCAAAACAAGAAAAGCTTTAAAAATCTGTATGATTGGCATTACTACAATATTTAGGTGGTTTAAAAAGTTATCTTACCTGATCTCCAAGCCAATCAGATCCTTTGACAGTGTCGTACATGTGCCATAACCAACTGTCATCTTCCATATTACCTAAAAATATAAAACCATATTAATCTGAAGTTCTATGCACTTTAAAGAGTTGTTTCTGGTGACAACTCTTGGTTCCACAAAAGTAGGTTGATGAATAGATACGTAATTTTCGTAATAATTTAACATGAATTGGTCCAGCAGTTTCAGAGTCTATTCATTCAAAACAAGCAAACAATTGTCTTTCCTTTTTATAACATTAAGTGTAGAATTGCTCCTTATTATGGAGCTGGCATTTCTCTCTCTCTCTCTACAGCCCATTTATGTCCCACTGTTACGCATGGGCCTTCTTCACTTTAGGAGGGATTATGGTCTACTGTGCCGCACTGACCAGGCGTATTGGCACAGGGTTTATTTTCGAGTTTTCCGTCTCTCACAGAGGGTGTTATCTGTGCTGAATAACCCTTAGCTGACTTTTACAGCACCCTTGGGAGGAGATGGGTTGGTGACACTTGTATTCTTAATCCGTCACCACACGGAGCTGCCATAGCATGGCATAATATTAAAAATATACAAACCTAAGGCAGCATTAATGCCACCTTGTGCTGCTACAGTATGAGATCTTGTAGGGAAAAGCTTAGTAACTACAGCTGTCTTGAAACCTTCTTGTACTAAACCGAATGCAGCTCGAAGACCCGCCCCACCGGCTCCAATAACCAGAGCATCATGTTTATGGTCAATGACTGTGTATGCTTTGGATGTATTAGTGTTATTGGTAGCATCTTTCAATGGTGTTGCACCACCAACTGATAAATGCAAGTTCCTATATAGGTAGGAAGCCTGAAACAATTTAAATGTTTCATTTTTATTAACAGGGAAAATTACAATTAATAAATAATAATATAATAAATATTCATGGACATTTCACACAACGTCCTCTGGTCCCAAGCTAAGCTTATTATGCTTGTGTTATGGGTACCAGAATACGGATAGAAGACATATACTACTTTATTTTGTAAATACACACTTATAATACATAGAAACACTCAGACGCAGTACAAACATTTGTATGACAATTAGAAAAATCACACAAATGATTGACCCGAGCGGGAATCGAACCCGCGACCTCTTGATCGGCAGTCCGTTATATAAACCACTCAACCAAGAGGCTCGTCAAATTCTATACTAATACTATAAAGCTGAAGAGTTTGTTTCTTTAAATGTACTAATCTCAAGAACCAGTTGTCCAATTTGAAAAATTCTTTCAGTTTCTATAGTACATTTATCAAGAAAGTCTACATGCTATGTAACATTATGTTGAAACCAATAGATATGAAGCAGCGTTGAAAATTGTTACAAAAATACAGAAAAATTTCTAAATTTCATGTGTACAAAGTCACAGGCTACAGCTACTTAATTATAATACTGTATAAGGGCAAGCTGCAAATTAATTCATGTTATAAAAGTACATAGAAGTATGTACTTGACCACAATAGATCAATCTGGTCACTATGATAATTGGTGTAAGTGTAACATAACTTGATAAGCCGCAAGTCTAAAAAAAACAATTAATAACAATTTAACTCTTTAATATGTTAAATAAATAATAAATATAATAAATCAATATAATAAATCAAAAAGTATTAAGTAATGTGAAGTTTTGGTGACGATTCTGTTTGCACAACTAAACCAAACTTAACATAAATGTTAAGTGATAGATCATTATTCAGCACCATTAGCTAAATTATATTGATAAAGAAAATGTGTAAAACTACTTAGAATATTTTTTTTTAGGTCTATATGGTTGTCTGATAGTTTTGTTTTAAAAAAAATAACAATAACAATTACTGTTGGATCTGAGCTATTGTTTTTTATATTTTTTTTATTAACAATTAAGGCAATTAGTTTACTACTACTCTATGCTAGCCAGCAGCCAGACAGTTGCCAAATGTTATTAAATAGGGATGTTGACTATTTTTTGGAATTGCTTTTATTTTGTAGATAGCTCTTACTTGAACACAATGACAATAGAATTTTTTTTAAATACATATTTTCAGTATAAAAAAGCAGAAAGAAAAATTATTTTAAAAATTCCCGCTAAAACGCTCCAAGCTGTCAAGTGACGGCGATGACGTCAGAGCCCTGATAGTAGGGGTGTCCACTTAGAAAAAAGATCAATGTTTTTATTTATTAATTTAGATTGTATTCTTTTATAAAATAATACATCTAACTTTTTTTTAAATTAGTATTCAATAATAATTGTATTAAAAATATTTGCACTGTCTTCAAAAAAGTATACATATACTTTCGAACTTAATATAACCGTATTCTGGTACCTACCCATAACAAAAGCAAGGAAGTATAGCTTAATTTGGGACTAAGGACGTTGTGTAAAATATAATCCAACTTTTCACTGATAAATTATTATAAAATAGACAGAAAATTGATGAATTTCCCATATTGGCCTAAGGGTGTTCAAGAAATCAGGGAACATACATAAAAACAAAAGGTTATGGCGTTTTGAGAACTGCCAGCTTTTTCTTAAGTTGGTTACCATTTAGTTGAAAATTTGACCGATATATCCACATATCGATACTTTTCCTTGATATATTTGAGATTTCAATTCCGACATCCTTGGCTATTCAGTGTACCTACGTCACTGCACCCGATTGGTGTGCGCAGTCACGTGATAATGTGTACAAAATAATGCAATTTAAATTCATTTTTATTTAATTTTAACACGATATTAAACTCTCAAAACAATATTTTAGGTATCTAAATACTGTCTTCAATCTATAAAACATAATTTTACATGAATTTGTTACATGAGTCAACATCCCTATTGTTAATAACTAGGCGTATGGTACATTTTTGCTCTAAAAGACCATATTGATGGAGCTGAGTTAGGCCAGGTTAGAAGGCCAATTAATCAGTAGGTTTTGTCATCTAACCACGCGAGTAAACATTGCAATTTAAAGATATTATACAAATTATAGACAGTTAAATAACTGTGCAATAAAGTTACAAATTTACAATTTATCATTCCTGGGGCCATTTATCTATATTTTTTAAGCGTATAATATAGGGCCATAATAATATTGCTATAATCTCATAATTATGATTTTCTCTACGACTGCTTGGCGATTACATAACATGTTTTTTACTAAACAGTGGTACTTACCAGTGAAACAGGGCTTCGAGAAACAGCTATTTTCATTAAAGCATTCATGATGGAACTCTCTATTCGCACCAAGAATACTAATTAATTTAGGACGCTTTATTCAAAATTTACATTCGTAACACGCCAAATCACTCGCCGACTGTGACACACAGATTACTGTTTATTACTCTTTTAAATAGTGAGCCAGCTCTCGCACTTTTATAACCAACGTGAGAACGACTTCTGACTTTGTTTTTCTGAAACATGAGAAATAAAATATACTATGTTTTGTTTCCTTGTAATTTTAGAGCATTAGTTTAACAGGAGTTTACATTATAAGGTGACCCTAGCAGAAAAAGTTACGAGAACAATGATTATACTTATTGTGTATGAACGCTGTCGTCTCCTAGTGAATGTGAGGCGTTTTGGGCGGGACGTGCGCACCAACGAATGAGGTTACGTTTAGTTTGTGTGCGTTGCCTCAGCACCCCGCCGACGTGTCTGTGTATTTGTGACGGAAAACATCGTATGTAGCTCCTTTTGGTTTAATATTCTAATCTGTAAGTACACATTTAATTCTTAGTTGGTTGTACTTTGTAGTGACGAGTAAAATATAACATTATTGTATGCGTTGGGGACGCATACACGAGTGTAGAGTTTTAGGCAGAGGTGAGTGTGGATAATGTTGGTACTCACGTGTTGGGATGCTGAACTTGGACGAACAGGTTATCGGGTCTTCTATGACCTGAATTGGGAACTACACTTATATTGTTCGTATGTACGCGAAAATTGCAACTTTTCTTGGGCGAGCGACCCTTTGCGTACGCACTTGCGGTGCTAGTTCTGAGAGCGGAGTTGTATCGTTCACGTGTTCAGTGATGTGCTCAGTAACGTATTACAATTGATTCGATTGTGCTGTCGTCGCGCTGAGTAATTAAGTCGCCCGAACAATAATTATTCTTTACTTCTTGTTAGTATCAATACACGTAATACATAACACGCTTTACAAGATAATATTACGTAATATACGTAATATTATCTTGTAAAGCGATAAACTTACTTTTAATAAATCCAATAAGCATTAAAATAACGGTTTATTCTTTTTGATTTTTAAATTCCTCGCGTATGAAGTTGTGAGCAACAGCTAGTATTATTTTATTCATTATTCATTAAAACATAGTTTTAACCAGCTATGTAAAGCAGAAACAAGTGAAATGTTTTCTATCTAGTTGAATGCTCTTGAACTCGTTCATGCACTTAAGGCTATTAGTCTTAGCCACGCAAGCGCCCGAGCCGCGATAATGTATAATTTAATATATTAAAGTAATTTATTAATTTTGCAATTGACATGCTATGCTTTTACTTAATAAATTAAATTATGGTGGAAAAAGTGATTACCGCAAGCGGGACTTGTCAGATGCAAAATTAATAAATTACTTTAGTAATGAAAGCCGCGTCATTATTTTCAACCCAATTGTATTCTGTAAAGAATACTAGGTGGCTGGTTGAGATTGTTGCAAAACATTCTTGATAGATGGCGTTGGACGTAAAAATACGATATAAACTCAATCGAGTAACGATTGTGGTGGCCTAATTTGATTACTGAAAGCACGACCGCAATAAGCTCAGTTGGCAGAGCTACGGAACGGTATTCCGAGGTCGTGGGTTCTAGTCCCGCTTGCGGTAATCACTTTTTCCACCATAATTTAATTTATTAAATAATGATATTCTTATTGTAAATACGAAGGAACCCCAACTTAACTCAATAAATTATTGTATTCACGTAATTACGCCGTAAATATTTTCAATGCCGGAAACCGATCTACAAGACTAGTTTATCGAAGTCGACAGGAAATCAGTTAAAATGTATTTTATCGCCATTTACTAATAATTATGAAGTATTTAAAAGCATGCCATAAATATTGCGGCCAAAAAATTGAGATGGCGCTGAAAAAGTAGCCATGCTATGTTCTTACTTTCCTTCCACTGCTGTGACATTTGGGAATAATATTAGAATAGAGTAGTTCAGATAATCCACAGATCGTAGATATCTGCTTTTGGGCTTTGGCAACACTGTTTTTTTTATTACTCTGTGGTTTTTATGAAAGATGTAGGTAAATCAAATTTTCTATTTCTAGCTTTTTTTGCCCATTTCCTATTCCTGTAATAAGTCTGGTTATTTAGTTAGGTACTACATGGTTTGGTGGTCCTCATAATGGCGGAGAATCCAAGTAGTGATGGATTATCGGAGATGGACAAACTGAGAGGTCAGTCTTTGTTGTTGTTGATAGTGATAACCTAAAATAAAAAATTTGTTTACCCCTATCCTAATTACTAATTTCTGTTCTATTTTCACAGATGATGAATTAGCGCGGGAACTAGAACATAGTGATTCCAACGACGATGATACCCAGGAGATATCTTTAGATGTGGAGGAAAAGTTGCTTAAAGATGAACCAGAGTGTAAGTATTAGTTTGTTTATTATGGTTTTTTAAACACGTACAAAACATTATTGCCCATATTTTTGGTTGGTCTTTTGTTTAGTAGACAAAGAGCTCGGTAAGTATCAGACTTTCTCTTTCTGTGTACTTAGTAATAATATTAGCTCTCTTTAGTACTTACTGTCGTTGAGACAGACTTGCTACATGTTTGACTTTCTGGTTGTAGTGGTTTTTAAAACTGCTTGCTGTCAACAAGTCTTAGTTCCCATTCCAAAACAAAAAGGAAAAAGTACACAAACAATTTATAAAAGTTATCAAAAGTGTATGTTTTAAAATGTTTATTTATTATTTTAGATACAACTTTAGTCAATTATGGTGAAAGTGTATCAAATACAAATCTTGAAAGCGAAGTGATAGATGCTTATTCTGACAGCTCTCAAAATGTAGAAATAGTACACAAAGCTGATGAACTAGGCAACATATACACGGATAATTCGGATGCATTTATTAGTTCACAACCAGATACACTCACAGATCAATATGAGTCATATATTAATGATTATTCATTTGATAATGCAACTTTGGAACAGACACAGATTTCTGATATCGAAAAGTATGATAAACTGGACTTGGATGAGACTGTGGACAACACTATTGTGCCAAATATCAGTGATTTTCAACAGAGTGAAGCAGATAACAATTATGATAGTCATATGACTGAAGAAATGTTAATAAATGAAAGGGAGAGGGAAAAGAAGAGTAAGAAAGAATTAGAGGAAGAGGAACGTGAAAAGATGCAGTAAGATTTTGTTAACTAAAAAAGAACACCCATTTTCATTTTTACATAATAACTCCATCATATTAATTCTAAGAGTTTACTGATTCAGATGCATATATTTGTTTTAAATTTTAACCCAATATTTCAGGAACTTAAGTCACCTGTTTTTTATGTATTTTACAAATCACATTATTCCTTTTGTAGCCTGCAATAAAGTTGCAATGTTAATTTCCTTTATTTCATATTTTTCCAGAGTTCTTGTATCAAACTTCACAGAAGAACAGTTAGACAGATATGAGATGTACAGAAGAGCTGCATTTCCCAAGGCAGCAATCAAAAGGCTGATGCAGACAATTACAGGATGCTCAGTTGGTCAAAATGTTGTGATAGCTATGTCTGGTATTGCCAAAGTATTTGTTGGAGAAGTTGTAGAAGAAGGTAAGAATATTTAATTGTACTAATTGTGAATCATTGTTAAACTTAATTAAATCATATTCATATTCATTCATATTCATTCATGGACATTTCACAGAACGTCCTCTGGTCCCAAGCTAAGCTTATATGCTTGTGTTATGGGTACCAGAATACGGATAGAATACATATACTACTTTTTTTTTTTGTAAATACATACTTATAATACATAGAAACACCCAGACGCGGGACAAACATTTGTATGACAATTAGAAAAAGAACACAAATGATTGTCTCGAGCGGGAATCGAACCCGCGACCTCTTGATCGGCAGTCCGTTACCAGAACCACTACACCACGAGGCCCGTCAAATTAAAATTGCACTTAATCCCCGTTTTCCAATGGCAGAGCATAATGCGACTCAGTGCCGCACAATGCTGACGCTTAATTGGAATGTGAATTAGTTTTAAAATGCGCCAGCAGAGTGCGCTAAGTTCAGTGTTGAAAAAAAATTCTAAAATAAACATTGTATTCACATTATATGTGTGGAATATAAAAAAAGTCATTGTTTATACCTTCATCCATACTTATACATATTTATTTATTTTTTAACACAGCTTGAATTAACTTTGAATATTTCCAGAAAACTCCGACGAAAAGAAAGCCTTAAATTTTTTTTAACAATAAATAATATTACTAACGATAATATATAAATAAAATTTCAATCCATGCCAATTTAAAGAAAAAATACTTATTAATTTTCTGTCGCTGAAGTTGGTATGGATTGCACGCATCACTTTTGAGAGTGCTCGATTGTGCGATGCGATGCTGTAATTGGAACACTCAACGTTGAGCATTGTGCCGCATAATGCTCTATTGTGCGCTGATTGGAAAACGGGGAATATAAGCAATGGTAACCACAACTGTACTTGGAAATAAAACATTCGTAGAGAACCTGTAAGCGTCATATTTTTAAAAATTTTATGTAGTTTAGAATAATTGTCCTGATTAGGAATTTATAATCTCATACATAGCAGTCTATTATCACTGACTATAACTTGGGTGGGACCTGTCTAAACATAAATAAAAAAAAAGCCTAAAAAATTTTAGAAATACTTATATCAAGAATATAAAATTATTTAAAAATGCTCAACAAAAGTTACGTTTATTGCAGCTTTAGAAGTGTTAGATAAATCTGGTGAACCCGGTCCACTGCAGCCCAAACATCTTCGTGAGGCACTAAGGAGGCTAAGGGTTAGAGGTGCCATAACTACAAGAAAGGCACATAGGACTATGTTTAGATTGTAGCCTTCTAGTACTTTTACTAAGTTTTAAGTAATAATTATAATCTCAGTAGCAGAACTTTTGTAAATCTATTAGAATTACTAATCTATTAATTGTTGAGTGTTGTAAATAATGAGGTTATATTAAGCGATTGTTTAAAAAATCTAAACAAAAGTATTATAATGCATGTATATTATAAATTCTGTTTTGTTTGCTTGTTATTTATGTTTTTATAAAATTTGCAATATTTAAGACAATTTTAAATTTTGTACAAATTGCATATATGTGCCTACCATCACGCGTTTTCTCCTTAAGAGTAGGTAGATTATAGAGCGCCATCTGCTGCAATCTAAGCATACCTTCTTTACTTTATATTTATACTTCTGTTGATTGAAGGTAGAATAGGTATAATGTTGTAGTTAAATAAATAAAACAACGTATGTATCATTAAAATGTTAATTTATTACATGATAAAATTGTTATTTTATTAAAAACAATATACAACAGTAACTAAGGATTAATCAAGTTCGAAAAACTTTGAAAATAAAATCAGTCTTGTTAAAATGGCCAACTATGTTGTGGACAAGAACATTAGTGGAAATCCTTGGAAGGGTAACATAATGATTAAAAAAATATGGGCTTAATACAAAATGTCAATTAAAACCTAAGTACCAAATTATGTTTTTAAATTTAAAGTACACAAATTGGCACTTGAAATATTTAAATTCATCCAATTGTTCTTTTTTCAAACTGATGTCTATCACAGATACACAATTTCCAAGGTTGCCCAGGCCAATTTTATTCACATACAATTGCAACATAAATATTAAAACTTCTTAAATTAAATAACAGGGACAACACAACAGACATTACAGTGTACTTTTTACATTTTATTGTGAAGGCACAAATTAGTACATAAATTATAGCAATTTGGTAACGTTTTGTAAATATTATGTTAATTAAACATAAATAACTACATATTATGAGAAACTTTCAATTACTCATATGAGTAGTGGTCCAAGATTGTGCAAATATGATATTTTATATAAAAATACTACTGATTGAGGTAATTATAAGGTTACGACACCAAATTCTCATTAGAACAGGTTATTTTTACAAATAAGTACCTATTGTAAAATAGGTGTTAGCATCGATCAAGAACCATAATTACATTATAGTTATTTCTAGCACGCATTTTAACACATTAAAATTTGTTCATCTATTGTTTTATATTAATTTTATGAAATCAATACATAATGTATTTCATCAATATCATAAATGCTGTTTATAAAATGAACAAACTTAAGCTTGCTAAGTGTTTGCTCTAAGTATATAGTGCAGCCTTCATAGAACGCCGGTACTAAGTACTGGAGTCTCATCACCTACTTAGTGGCACTATTTAGGAGACTAGAAGTGGGTCACACATCGTAATACTTTTATTATACGACAAGACGTTTAACTCCGCATTCCATACAAAATTTGGCGGTATCCACTGGGAATTTATTCCCACATTCATGACAAAACCGTGATAGTCTAGGAGCGGGTGCAGAATCTCGTCTCCCGTGATGTAGTGACGCTTCTGACCCGCTTGAGCTTAACGTACCACCAGCGACTCGCCATGTTGAACTACGACGAGAAGACGAACGTGATGAAGCTCGTTTATCTGTAAGTAAATATAGTTATTCTACCTATTGCGTTAGACGTAGCTACCGCCGTATCAGCCCCGGACAAACGACGGGGGCCCCCAACAGGCGAAAGCAAAAATAAATAAATGCTTTCCAATTTTTTTATTATTTCAGAAATTTTTAGCACAGATTTTTTTCTTTCGTGTGAAATCTTTACCCTTCTTATGGGGCCCCACCAAGGCACGCTACGCCACTGATTCATATGCTGCACCGCTGCATGTATACGTGTAACGTAAGCGTATACGTGCACGGAGGTAAATAAAGCCACAGCAAGCTATATTGCAAACAAAAGCCGCAGGCATTTTGAAAAAATCTCTCGCGTAAATGTGTTCTTTAGTTGCTGTTCTCGGCTCGATCGAATCTCTGCTATATTTGAGAATACCAAAAAAGTAAAAATGCAGGGGATTCGTTTAATATACATATTCTGCTATCCTACAAGTACTAAGCTTGTACGTATGAACATTACGTGCACCTAGTTGGGTAAGAAAAAAAAAAAGTTACCATTGATATGATTCTCTTGCTTTTTATAAGGCTCAGGCGGGGATATTGGTTCATCAAGTTCCGCTGATCGTTCCATAGCCAGAAACTCCTCGCTGGAGATGGATCTTACATCTTCCTTGTGGCTGCCACTCGACTCTGAGCCCGCGGGTATCTGGTCTAGGGATGTCAACCCGTTCGATTCTTTGTTCGTGCAAAGTGATAACTTTGAGGGCGATATCCTATTTAAACTGAAAATAAAAAAATCCATTTGAAAATATAAATTTGTTTATGAGATTTTACACACACACAAACAAACCGAATTTTACAATAATTTCTTACTTGAAACATAAAAAATTGGTCAAGTGCGAGCCGGACTCGCGCACGAAGGGTTCCGTACCATTATCTATGCAACATAAGGCAACGTTATTAGTATCGAACAAGAAACGGTAAAAAAATCATGTTTGTTGTATGGGAGCCCCCCGTAAATTTTTTTTTTTTTTGTATTTGCTGTTATAGCGGCAATAGAAATACATCATCTGTGAAAATTTCAACTCTCTAGCTATCACCGTTCTTGAGATACAGCCTGGTGACAGACGGACGGACGGACGGACAGCGAAGTCTCAGTAATAGGGTCCCGTTTTTACCCTTTGGGTACGGAACCCTAAAAACGGCGATATAAAGTGAAACTTACAATTAACAAAACCAAGTGACATGTACAAAAATATGTAAGATGTGGCTGTTACATCATATAAAAACAGTTACCTGACTAACCTGCTATAGGCTGAATCGTTGCTGGGTTTGCCATTGGGAGAGTGATTGCCATTTGTTAAGTTTTCACTGGTCTTTTTGGACGACTTTTCTGATTTCACTCGCTTCGCTGTGCCATTGTAAATCGTCGCATCTTTATTAGTCAAATTATCGCTTTTCTCGGGTTCATAAAATTTATCAAAATCTCTCAAAGACTGCATAATATCTTGTTCAAGTTGATCGGATTTATGACGGCTTTTTCCACTTTCCATCTTCAAAGTATTTTTCTTTTGAACGGAATCGAGGAGGGAGGTGGAACGTTTCACAGAGGAAGGGAAAAGGTTTTCGCTCACAACATTGTTATTGCTAAAATTGAGAGACATTGATTTATTAATGGGTGTCATACTATTGATAACTTTGGGCGAAGAGCAATTACTATTAATTTCCGATGTCCTGTTACTGTCTAAAAGATCAGAACGTTTAACTATCCTAGTTGTCGAGCTACAAGTACGTTTAGATTCAGATTTGTGTTTATCTATCTCTTCATCAAAAGACGTCATGAACTCCTCAAGATCGAAATCTTCGCATAAAGATTCATCGTCTTGAATAGAATGTTTAGACGCAATACTTTTTTCTAGAGAATGCATTAATTTATCATATTGTATACTCAGGTCATCAACAATCAGGGCAACCGGTTTGTCTACGTTATTGTTACGTTCATTTTTGTCAGTTTTATGATTTAAATTGGTATGTTTATTATTTAACAAATTATTATTCTGATTAAATGTACTAAATGAATCAAACTTGGCAGGCAAGTTTTCAGTAGTAAGGAGAGATTCCATACTACTGATAATATCGGGATTATTTAAAATTGTATTAACGTTTATTGGCAAATTGTCGTTTTCGTTTATCAATCTAGGATCTATATAATTACTATCAGTCATAGAAGACGAATCGTCAATTAATATAGAACCGAGATTGACAAATTCTTTCTTATCCTCTTCTCTTTTTATTTTATCTAATTTAACCGGTTGTTTTATTGTACTACGCTGAAAACTATGATACATGGAGGTAGCAATTTTAGGGATTTTCTCTCTAGCTTTAGGTGTGCTATAACTCGAAGCTGTATAACTAGAAAACGATCTATTGAGATTGTTGTTTCTAGTAAAATAACTTTTCTCTATAGAACTAATATTTTCTTTACTAGATTTTGTATATGTTGTATTTAACTTAGGGCTAGGTTTTTTGTCGTTTCTATTTAATCTAAATGAGCTGCATCTACCGCCAAAAGTGTTACTACTATTTTCGTTATTTGTGCTACCGAAAGATTTCATTCTTTGTAGTGTTGGTGTCTTTTGATAAGTTTTATTAAGTGTATCTTTGATCATTTTAGTGTTATCGGAGCGAAGATAACAGGAAGAGCCTTTATCACGAGCAGGTTGGAGGGCAGGTAGGGTTCTGCTGTGATCTTTGGTCGACGTTTGTATTTTTTTAGGAATGTTTGTATCTGAAGACATGAGCTCTTTCATTTGTCTAGCAGCGGAAACAAATGGGTCGTAATTGTCATCAAGCCTGTAAACATGTATAAATAAAGGTAAATATAGTGGATACAACAAAATATCTGATTCATAGAATCAGAAACACTAACAGAATAACATAACTGCAAAAAAACAAAAACTTCTAGCATATCAGTGATTCGGCCTAATTTTCTCAGAATATACAAACTTAATTGGACTGCGACAATATCTAAATAAACACGAAATACAATAGATTAAGAAGCATATGAGTCTTTCCAGGATGACGATGGAATCGGTATGCTTATAGGAAGGAGAGTGGATGTAATCTCACCTTTTTAGCTCTATTCGAGGCAACTTCAAAGGCGGAGCATCCGAAGAAACTGACAGTCCATCGCTATTATCGGCGTTTTGCTTTACAATAAAAGTTTGGTAATCTTTATTACTTCGCTTTTGTTCTCCTAACATTTTGAATTTTCTGTTCGACTTATACATGTTTTGCACCTTTTTCTTACTACATTCTACCCTACGTCCCGGAGTTTTCGTTTCAGAAATAGAAGGCAGTCTAAATTGAGGTTCGGTTTCTGTGAATATATTTTCGTTTGATTTTCCTTCATAAAATTTAACTTTATAAACTGTTATGTGTTCCATATCGTCTACCTGTCTATTTGATGCAATATTATCTTCTTTTGATAAATTATTTATACTAACTCTATTCGATATTATTTTTTCGCTAACATTGTTACTATTTTGCAATAGTTCTTTTAAATTACTCTTAAGTTCTTCAAAAGTGTCGGAGAAATGATGTTTCACCGGTTCATTGATGTCTTTATTATTGTTTATCGCTTCTATCGAACTTGTATTCGGAGTATGTAAATTGTTAATATCTTTATCAACATTATTACATTCTCCTACAATAGCGTCATCAGTCAACAGTTTATCTGTTAAATTTATGAATTCTTGTAAATCCGCAGGGTCCTCTGTAAATTTTGTATATGTTTCACCACTTCCATGGCGACACTCAATTCCATTATCTTCATTTATATTGTCATCGTCGTAGTTTTCTTCAATAGAGTCGTTTGAAATATCATGTTCATAATTTTCTTCGTATTGTTCCTCTGCAGAATGAGAGCATATATCCTCATTTCTTTTTTCAACATTCCCATTAAAATTTTCCTCCGGCACATTTTGAATATTTCTGCTTAGTTTTTCATTATTCGATTCAGTGTTATTTAAAATTTGTTGACTATCGTCGATGTTAATTTCTGTGTGTATGCTGCTTTCAGTATTTTTAATCCCTAAATTTAAATTCGTCTGCGATATTTCACTTCCAGCTGATATAATTGTGTTTGCCATTACATTTACGGAACTGGTTGACGTACACATGTCGTTATCAAATGAGAAAGTAGAAATATCTTCTTTTATGTATAGATCTTGGAAGCAATTTTCTGGTAGGTCTATACGACTAGAACTTGATATTGTTGGATTTTTATACAGTAGTTCAACTTTTGGTTCAGGCATATTTTTGTTAGTGGTGGTTTGGAGATGTGATTTAATGTTTGAAATGGTGATTTCATGTTGTTCGTGTTTCTTAATTGCTTTATTCAATAAATTGCTTTCCTTTTTTTGGTCTATACTTTCGTGTATCACACACGGAACACATAATAGTTCTGTATTGGTGCCAATTGACTGATGATTTCGGTCACTATTAGTGCGGGTAGAATTAGGGAGACATTCTTCAAGGCTATCTATACTCATGCTACTTTCTTTGGCTTTTTTGATACATTCTTTTTTAATTGTATTATTAGTTTTCTTTTCTTTACATTTGTTATTCTTTTTATTAACCCCAGATTCTTCGCATTGTGGAATTTCAGGCGCTTTTTTAGATTTATTAATATTTACTTTAGTTGGCTTATTATTGTGATGGTCATTTCTTTTTGTAATGTTTTTATTCAAATGTTCATCAATCCTTTTAACATTTTCTTTTTTGGGTAGAGGTATTTGGCTCTTTTCTGGAGCATTTTTTGTTAATTCTCTCTTGTTATTATCCGGATCTTGGACCTTTTCGCTATACTTACTAACAATCTGCTCCAGTTTTTTTATTTGTTGTTGTTTTTTGAGACTTAATTTGTTTTTGTTCTTGTTTAATGAAGAGTCATTCTTCTTGATGTTGGAATCAATAAGGGTTTGTTGGGCAGTGGATGGGCTGGGATCTTGGGTTTTTCTAAAGAAGGGAAAGGAAGGAATAGGTTTACTTTTTGAGATAACGTAACAAACAAGGAGACAGGATTCGAATCCAATTCTAATCTAGTACTACAACAAAAAGTAAAAAAAAAGCATCCTTCCTTTCCCCTTATTTGCTACGTAACTATCAATTAATGGCTCTAATTATTACAACTACATATTAAGAAAATTCATACCTTGTGTTGCTAAGGTCTCTAGCAAGTCTAGCTTGTCTTGCTTTAACATTAGCATCCCCAGAGGAGCTATTCTGCGTATGTCGGGAGTTTCTTATTACTGGTACATGATGTAAGGTTTCATCTTGACAGTCATTACTTGATGCCGATTCTGAAAATGAGATATGGACAATAGGTATTTAATGGATATGGGGAGTCACCTATTATATCATTATTTGGAATAAAGAAAAATTGGTCAAGTGCGAGTCGGACTCGCGCGCGAAGGGTTCCGTGCCATTATCTATGCAACATAAGGCAACGTTATTAGTATCGAGCAAGAAACGGTAAAAAAATCATGTTTGTTGTATGGGGGCCCCCCTTAAATATTTATTTTATTTTATTTTTAGTATTTGTTGTTATAGCGGCAATAGAAATACATCATCTGTGAAAATTTCAACTCTCTAGCTATCACCGTTCTTGAGATACAGCCTGGTGACAGACGGACGGACGGACGGACAGTGAAGTCTCAGTAATAGGGTCCCGTTTTTACCCTTTGGGTACGGAACCCTAAAAAGGAGTCGTTGGTAAAAAGATTGAAATTATTATAGTTACCCGAGGCTCTGTTACGGCCAAGTTTGTAGTCGCCATATTCACGAGGATGAGGAGGTGGAGAGACGCCGCGTGATGAATCTACGGACGCTGATCGACTGTTTGATGATTTTTCGCGCGTTTGTGAGGATCTATCGTGTTAAAATAAAAATAATATCATGCCTGTTGTTAATAAGCAATAATAATATCATAGGTATGAAATAATCCCAAAATAAGCATTACAATAAATGATTTATTGCAATTTAAAAATAGGTTAACTCAGCATAATTTGTTAAAATAAAAATAATTTAGTACAACTAAATAGAACTTAGCATTTACACTTACAGGATAGAATAGAATGGCTTGGTATCCAACCCAAGAACCTAGATTAGAAATACGTTTGTGGGTCTGTTGAAATATATATTTTATTTTAGTGACTTACCGTCGAGTGCGTACTAGTGGTGCTTTATACTGCGTGCGCGCATTTAGTCGTTGTTTAGCGTCGGCGATGTGTTGCGGAGCCTGCGCGGGCGCAGCTGGTAATATCTTCGCCTTGTCCGCGCACCACTCCACGTGACGCTCAAAAGCTCGTACCCCAAATGCCCGGTTACAGTGAGGACATCTTTGTAGATCTGCTGCAGGCTGAAACAACCAATTTTCCATATTAATCCACGGACAGTAATAAAAATATTACGAAGTAAAGGAAAAGCAGAGAAGTAGGTTACGTAATTTCCTTTTAACAAACACAGTTCAGTAGTATTAGTCACTTAGTCAATAGTACCTATGCATTACAGAGATCCTCTCGTAAATAATGTATGTAGCAGTGTTACAGTTGTTTTCAGAACGATAGATCATCTGCTACTACAGACATATAAAAATCCAGATTTATTTATTCGTAATTTGTAAGAAATCCTAAAACTGATTATCACAAAATCAGATGCATAATTTCATAACTTATTCTCCCAATTCCCTCCCACAATACATTTAGACAAAAGTCACGGTAGTCATTATAATAGAAATATGACATAGTGTTTCTAATATTTCTTTGACTGTTTGAAATCTATTTTTTAAAGGAGTAGCATTCATTATAAATGAGAACTCTGTAGCCTTTGAACCAACAAAGCCTTCCATTAGCATTAAAGGCGTATTAAAGGCGTCCTTTGTCGGTGACTGTAAGTAATAATAAATAGGCAAGCCTTTCTAACTTTCGTTAGGATCGTTTTAGAGGAGAAAATTGGTTCACTTTGTTTTCACATTTTAAATCCAGTAGCCTAGATATAGATAAACTATCGGAATAAACACTCAGGATGACAATGAATGTTGTTCTCAGTCAAAGTAGCAGAAAACATTTTAGTTTTTGAAAAAGTTGCGATTATGCGAGGCTGCATCCAAAGATTGAATTAAATAAATATCTCTTTTAGTTATGAAGTTCTAACTTCAAAACTAAATTTGTGAAGGTTTTAGTAAGTATGTATAAGTTACCTTAGTGACCTTTGTTCCAGTAGCTCGACCTGAAGCTTGTGGCTTAGGTTTTGGTGTAGGCTTGGCAGTGGGCGGGGGACTTTTTTCTAGGAACGGACTATTTTCCGGCAGACCGAAGTTTTTTGGCAAATATTGTTCCAAGTCTGTACCTGTAACATACACATTATACTTAGAATTATCTTAAGTCTTCATTAAATAGAGCGATCTAGCACCCATTAGTGTATTTCGTGTCACATGCGAGAATATACGAGTATACAAACATGCCATAATACCAGTTTGAAGGTCCTTTTAGTGTTACTAGCTATATATCTACATTTAGTAAGTCTCTAAGGATAATTTATGCAAATTAATTCCAAACAGTGCTCCAATCGCAAGTCTACGCACATTATAGCATTCACTTAATGCAACTAGAAATCACATCTTCACAAGACAAGTGCTTATGTACATAATTAAAAACATTCCGTTTGGTCACAATTTGTAGAACAAACACTTGTAAAATCACCAGATGTTCTACAACAAGCCGTGACAGACAACCCGTGCATTTCTTAATTAGAAACATGGTCACAGTAAATATATATGCAGTGTGGAAACGACGTCGAACGTTTAAAATAAACACCTATGCTCCATTAGAGCCTGGTTATTCTCATCTCATCAGTTATTTAAAATCAGAGGTTTTATTTTGTAGCCAAAACATGACACTGTATTTCAGATATTTGGTACAATACAACTTTTTTATAACTTCCCGTGGTTTAAACCTTATATTTCGTGACTTAACTCATATTAAGCATGACACAAGTAGGTACTAGACCACTATTCGCAGCTAGTAAGATTCGCGCGTCGAACGATTTAGAACGGTTTCTATACTGCTTTTCTATAAACTGTGCCATAGTGCTAAGTAACGATACCATGACGGCTGTTACACACACGTAGGTTGCTAAACACATGGGCAACATATACAAACAAAATGCAAATGCAACCTCGTTAGACTTGCCTTTACCTTAACTACGTCATACTTACTGTCAATGAAACAATATGAATTTACATAAATATTTCTGAGTGCTTTTTGTAGGATATTGACTGTATTATTTGACAACGTGTTATTGTTATTAAGATAAATGCTTAAAATGGAGCCATAGATGGCAGAGCTATTTTCGTTGAAAGCGGGACTGGGTATTTTAAGTAGAGAAAAAGTAAAATCTTAAACTTATAAAATATATCCTATTAGGTAGCGACTTTTTTGTTTTACTCATCATTTGGCATTGTTCATATTTTAAAAATAACATACATAATCCTACTTGTATTTAAAAGAACTCTTCATCAATAACTTTAATAACATTATCAAATTAACTGCATCCGCTTTGACATACCTATTGTAAGTAGGTAACTACTGACGCGATATTCCAACTTATCTGCCAAGTTCCTAGAATAATATTATTGCTTACTAAACTACAACATTTCAAACTAATTTTCTTTATCAGTATTATTTGCAAGCATCAGTTGGTGTGTGGTTGTGTTAGTAAAACGATCACATACAATGGTAAGGAGTTGGTCCAGTTAATAATGTATGGCATAATGGAATAACCGTTCACCCACTCACCGGAATTAGCACCGTTCGCCGCGTTCAGCCCTTATAACCCACAACAAAGGAAACGTCAATAATCATCAAATATAACATGCGAATCTTACATTTGAAAACAAACTACAACTCTACAACTACTTAAACTTGAAATCGATATCTATAAAAACGTACTTGCTCATAGGGACATGCAATCGTACATAATAATTTTAAAAAAATACATATAAAATCTACGCTAAGATACAAAAAATGTAAGTTAGTATAAAACCCACAACACGAACTGAATAATGATAACTTACTCGTATGTTAATAGGCTAACTAATAACTTTATATATAAATATCACAAATAAAAACTAACAATCTACTTATACGTATTATGGACGTAAAAATATTTATAGTACCTATAGTTACTTCTATCCAATAATGTTGAACTGCTATTATAGGACACAGACGTTTAGTCAAGACCAACATCATTTTATCATAATTAGTTTTTACGAAATGTATACCTATTACTGTGCTAATCATAATGATCGTAGTCAAGCAACACTTTTATATTTTTTTACCTAATTCGCATTTCTGAGATATTTAGAAATTTGCTCTGATCAATCAATCTAGAATTTAACAAAAATTACCAACATACCTTCACGTCTCTGTCTTGAGGAATCAAAAGTTTTCCTCTTCTTTACGGTCATTTTCTCGCATATTTTGACGTGTTTGGCTAGCGATTGTGGCACAAAAGTACGCCCACAGACTTGGCATGGCATAAGGGGTAATGGCGCTGGCGGCTCAGGAGCTACAGGAGCAACAGGATGAGTTGGCACTGGCGGTGATGGCGGGGGCCCTACGCGGCTCGGTGGCGGCGTCCTCAGCAACGGTTTGAAGGAGTCACCATTCAGGACCGACACTGGAGACGCCGCCCCCGCCGGCTCGGGGGACGGTGAACGTGAAGACTTTGATGAAAGTTCCTGATGTTGCCGTTTGCCTAGAAAAAAGAGAAAGCAATTTGGTCCAGCAACATAGCACAGCGATAAATCCAAAGAACTGACTGGTAGTGAAGAGTGTAATATTGTAGATAGAGTGTACGTAAGTAATAATTACCTATTTCGTTCTATAATCTACACTGTGTTGGTAATTATGTAGAGATATATTGCTATTAATGCCGATTTCACTGTAATACCAGACTATTATATGAACTGCATATTTGTGTATGCCTATTGGTGAGCTTAATGAGTTAAAACAACAGAGTGCTGAGTTGCTGACATAGTCACAGGTCTGGCATCACCCAGAGGCTCAGAGGAAAGCGATGTTATCAGCTCGTAACTGGGCGTTCTACTAACGCAATTACGCGACCCGGGTTAATCCAACTAGTTATCTTTGCACAAAGACGCAAGAAACGCAATTTGTTACACTTAAACAACATAATGTGGTTGTTAATTATTTACAATGCATGTCACATATAAACAAGCAAGTGAATTTATGTTTGTAGTATTGTTGCTAAATGTATGAGGCGAATATTTATTATAATTATACCTATTTGTTTCATTTGCACTTGTTATTCTATACTAATAGAATAAAGCTTTCTCTTTTTCATACTTGAGTGTCGCTAGTCCCTAGGAGTCCTATTCGCATGCGGCTAATCTCTACACAATAATAACATACGCAAAATACCAGACCGAGCTTGGACAAAGACGTTAGTACCTGTGTAACCTTGAACCTCTGGAACTTATAAATCTTTAAACAACATAAAATTAATATATAATCTTCTCCTATGTTACAAAGCATTTAGATTAGCATATAGTTCAGATTTTTACTGGGCACTTTTTAAAAGTATTGCCCTGGCACCTACGCTGGAGTTATTCACTGCTACTTTAATAAAAAGAAATAAGCATCCATAGCCGAATAGTATTAGCATTTATTAGTGCATCCAACAAAAAACATACGTATTTTCTGCCCGTATCATAACTTCACAAAAACATTCAAAGTTCGTGCGTGACATACTAAGTAGGTGGCAAATATCAAGGTTATATCAAATTTATTAAACTCTGGCTCTGTAGAGGTTTAAAAATTCTTAATAAAATTGTGCCTTCATTCATCGCAGTGTTCATACAAGGGCATAAATCATGACGTAAGCGACCACAACCTCTATATTGATTAGTAAAATTACTGCCTAGGTCACGCGACAACAGTCTGAAGTCACCAGTTTTAAAACAGTATTGTAGTGTTTAGACATTGGCATGTAATATTAAATATCCCACACGACCTTAAGTTCTAAACTCTACATACCATTTTGCGACTTTGGTAGTAAAGTCGAATAATACTTTTTTCAAAATCTGAGAATTAAAAACAAGAACTTGTCATAACAGTGCTGCCTTTGCAACGTGTTACGGAAGTGGTCTAGAAGAATTACCAATTAATAGAATAAATACCGTCTCAGAGCATGCCATATACAGCATTCATTTATGCAATATGATACAGTTCCAAAAACAAACTATTATATCATAATAGCCAAATCTAATAAAAAGCTAGTTCAAAACTAAGTACAATATTGTTTGTAGTGAGAATGAAATACAATCACAAATTATTATTTAACAAACACGATAAAAGCGTGGGCGAGTAATATACAGCATATTGCAAAGGGGACGCTTGACCTACTAAATTCTAGATAAAGAAAAGGATGAAGCCATTTTTTCTATTAAATTAAAATATATATCTTAATCAAGTCTATTACACTAGGATACATGAACAAAGCGTTGACGTTATTAGCTTAAAATAGTAGACTTCAACCAGTGATCAAGGCGAGGCCACAGTAATAATTGTAAGACATCGTAAAAACCACATAACTATAAAAGTATAACTGTGTATGTATTAGTTACATAAGCAAAACAACAAGATTTATATAAGCCAAAGTTCACAAACAGAATAATTTCTTGGGGTTTGCTATAATGACAATTGATAATAGGCTTAAAATCTTAAAAGTTTTATGATAAAGCATTAATAAAGTATATTTTTCCTTTTTTGCTTAAGTAAGGTTTTTTTAATTTCTTATTAAAATATAATTATTTTATGTTTACAAGTTACATTGTAATGCTAAACGCATTTAACACAAGTCACTAGCTGGGTGTTAAAACTTTCGTAACGTCAAAACGTTCAAGTTCAACTTGGATGTTAATTAAAATTAAATTATGTGAAACGACCACTTCCTTTCATAATCATATTCGTAAATACAATTAAAATTTTGTTTGCAATCATAACCGAGGATATCAACGGGTCTTGAAAGAATAATATAACAAGAAAAAAAGTGCGATTTGCTTTATCAGTCGTGGGTCATGGATAGTGTTCCTTTAATAGAAGCGCCTTACTTTAGACAGCCTATAGGATGTTATGGACATTTATCATAACATGGTAGACGTATCAATACTAGTTCTTATGTAAAATTGCAGTAGGACTCAACTGAGTACCTACAGATAATTAACTCAAGTGGCTTAATTGATGGCATGGTTCATCGAACGTATATTGCACGTTTGATTTCCTGAAACCATGCATCGTACACTTTCATTGAATTTAAAGGCTTAGAAATGCTCGATCTTTCTCTTCACTCTTACACCTGGCATACCTCACACTTTTAATATCTTTCAACGAAAACAACTCACAAATTTTGTCAGCGTAATTTATCTAAACACATGGTAAACTAACCGCGTTAATACAAATAAAAGTGCATTTAATATGCAATAAATCATACAGAGGTACAATTAGGTATTGATAAGATATGTTGTGCTTGACGGCCAATCGAACGACCGGGTGGCTGAACCCGGTCGGGCAGACGCATCCCGTTTGAAGGCGTTCAAGTAGACATGACTCGAGCAGTAATTGACTTTACTCAGTCTCAGTTCTGCAGTTTAAAATAGGAACATCTTGATACATTAAAAGAATCCGGGTGATTGCACCGGCCGCATTTTATTTTAGTATGGTAAGCAATAGCCTGCAAGAGTAACAAAATTTTGTCTGTGTGAATTTCAAGGGTTAGATGTGGTATATTATTTATATACCACATCTGTAAATATATTTAAAAAAAATATTTACTTGGTCTATAACAAAATGTTTAATTCTTTTTAGTAACTAACCAAAATAAAATAAAACACATAAATGGATCTTTTATGTCCACCATTAAGGCAACTTTCACGAATATTGTATATACACAACCTATAACTGTGAAAGAAATCCTAGCCAGAAATCGCGGACAAGTGTTAATTTGAAACGCCGTCAATATCCTCGACATGAATGCCGAAGACGCAGATGTGCACCGTCCCACTTAAAATTCACGGTACATCAGAGGATTTGAACAATTTCAACCTTTCCTAGAAGATGTTTGCTGTTTCCAATGTTAAAAGGCATAAATCCCATATGCGGCACGCGGAACATTGCTCATTCGTGCTGTGAACACAAATTGATACAGGTTTTACTCGTGACAAGACTGCTAACAAGCGGACCGCTTTGTCTGCCGGCATCCAAGCGATGCACTACATCAAATAAATAGAGCAACTTGCAACGAAATGAAACTTCGACGAGAAGTCGATAAATGTTATCAAGATACCACATATTGTCTTACTAATATAAACAGGGAAACGAGATTTGTTTCTAGGTTGTGGTTTATCGGTAGAGCAATCAATCTACGTACATGAAATCTGTTACCAAGATTAAAATTGTCACTTAAATATAGATTTTGTCAAGTAAAACGGTTATCCTAGACTAGAAATGTCATGGAACTTAATTAATGATTAAGCAGTCCATAAATTGTGGCATATATTTATTTGAAAGCTAAACAGAAAGACAAAATTTACAGTCTGCCACGATATTGGCTTTTCCAGCGATGAGAGACATTTAAAAAATACCGGAAGAAATACCATGAACGGTTTATATTTTATAATACTTGCTATGGAAAGTTCCAAGTACGGTCAACATTGCCTAAAATAGTATCAACGTTATGTACAATACGTCATCGTAATCTAGGCACCATTATCTTTTATGGCAAATACGCCAGCGAGTAGACAAGACACATAACTAGCCGGAATATCTTACACTAATCACTTGAACTAGATGACAAAGAAATGAAAAGTAACTTTATTTAGTCACTCAGTATCCTATATTTATAGTCCCACAACCCTAGTGAGACAATCATAAATAATTTATGTACATGTTCCCCAATTCGGAATAAATTTTAGATTCACTCGTGTTATTACAAAGTCTAATTAGAACTCCAAAGTTAGGACGAACAGTGGTAGACAAAACGTATGAGAGGGTGCAGAACATAGGCAGTAAACGTGTTGAGTTAGGGGTAAGGGTGACATAGTAGGTACTGACATGTACCAGGCACTGGTTTGAGATCACGAAATTCGAAGGTGTTGCTTTAGGGGGAGCGCACCGTCTAAGACAAGTTAATATTAATGCACGATTGGTATTTCAAGTATACTGAGTAGTGAGTAAAATAAACATGTATAATTTAGCACAAGTAGAACAGCGAGATAGTAGCGTTTAATAAAAGATTGACCTTTCGATCACAAATAAGTTTTAGTAAAGGCCAAATAAGGCTTGGGCTTGGGTGTGTGATAAACGTAAACAATTATGAAAAGTAAACATCATAAGAGGGATGAGAAGGTTTACTACCTATAAATTATGACTACGGATAAAGCCAGGTTTCGAACAAAATAATTCATAAAAATTTACTCAACTGTTATCGCGCTACAAGGCTTTGTGGTCTGTGGAAGTCAGGCACATATACGTATGACACCCTTATTTTTGGTTCTGGGTTAAAAGATTAACAGCAATATCATTTAATTCACATCCACATAACAATATGAAAAACGCAATCAAGATAGTAGCAAAAACATCTTGAAACTCAACACACTGGATGATGTGATTACGGAAATAGAATATAAAGTAACTTCTAGTGTATAATTAGGTACACTTTACGATGAAGACGGGACCACAGAATCTGTTTTAACATGTCATAAAAGTTAATAAACATTCGGTAGTCCACAGATGCGAGCTTGTTGGTAGGTAATAAAATATTTATTCCATTATTATTCATTACACTAAACTAACCGGATAAAGTACACAAAAAAAGAGTCTGCAGCGAAGCTTATAAATGTATTGACTTCTAAGTACCTTATTTATATATATAAAAAATTGGTCAAGTGCGAGTCGGACTCGTGCACGAAGGGTTCCGTACCATTATCTATGCAACATAAGGCAACGTTATTAGTATCGAGCAAGAAACGGTAAAAAAATCATGTTTGTTGTATGGGAGCCCCCCTTAAATATTTATTTTATTTTATTTTTAGTATTTGTTGTTATAGCGGCAATAGAAATACATCATCTGTGAAAATTTCAACGCTCTAGCTATCACCGTTCTTGAGATACAGCCTGGTGACAGACGGACGGACGGACGGACAGCGAAGTCTCAGTAATAGGGTCCCGTTTTTACCCTTTGGGTACGGAACCCTAAAAACTGAGAGCTATAGTTGTATCAGTAATATCCCGCTGAGTAGGTTTTTGTCAAAGGGGTTAGTTTTAGGGCGTACTAGTCGTTAGGCAGGATCTCAACGTCTTTCTCTAGTAGGGTAAAATATTGGAATCTCTCTATCTCAGGTATAGGGGTGAATGTCATTGATAAAAAACACAAATCAGGAAAAGCCTGGCCGAAGTGGTAATTTTTGTTATAAAGATAACGGGAATCTACTATTACTATTGAGCCCAAAAGCTAGCCACCTTGGCAAAAATTTACCCATCGGGATCCCACTAGGTATTAATTTGTGGTTTTTTGGCATTTTGGCACTAGTCAGACAAAGTATAACAAATTGTGTATGTTTGTTTATGCTAAACAATATTATTTATTGTAATAAAAATATTGTTCAGACATAATAATATGCAAGTTGATGAAAATGTGGTTCAGATATTCCGTTATTTTGATAGCAATAGACATACAGGTTAAACTAATAAAAGCGTGTTGAAAATAGACAAAACATTAGATAATGTAATAATTTTCATCAGAAAAGAAAGCGTATCTGGCGATGAACTTTAATTACGAGCCACAAATCGCGTGAAGAATGCAATAAAGCACGAAATTACTTCCTATCCGAACAAACATTGCGGTTGAAGATTACTTTACTTACATGGAGGCAGTTATATTTTTACCGTATCTACTTTGTATACAAATTATATGGTTATAACAAACATTTCGTCTCGCTACTTTGCTGTTGGCAGTCTGACGTGGTAAGCAAAAAGAATCGGTAATTTTTATAACAAACGCTGACCTATACTGACAATAGCTGACCCGGCAAACGTTGTTTTGCCATACAAAATAAAAAAAAATTGAAAAATAGATGTTGGCCGATTCTCAGACCTACTGAATATGCATGTAAAATTTCATAAAAATCGGTCAAGCCGTTTCGGAGGAGTACGGTAACTAACACTGTATCATGGAAATTTTTGTATAGGTATTAGATAAAAGATACAACGCAATGAAAAAGTCATCATAACTAGATTCTTACATTTCCCTGTCGCATGTGTGCCTGTCTATAACAAACTCAAAAACGATATAAAAAGGAATTTAACTAATAGATACTTAGATTTATGTGTATAATTTGTTAAGATTATGTGTAAATTGGTTGAAATATTATAATAATTGTTAAAAATGTTGCCTAGAGTGGGAGCATTCATTGAGCGCTATCTGTGAAGCAGGAGCAGGCCGCTAGTTAATTTTATAGAGTAAACATAAGAAGCTATGTAATATTATACACTATCCATCATTTACAATTGAAGACGTTGAATAGAATAAAAGTGAAATATATTTAGGAAGCGTTCTCATCTGTGTATTGCGGATCAATTTACATTATCAACTCACGATCTAGTTTGACATGGGAACGAAAGTGACCATAGCCTGTTACATAAAAGCATTTACAAGCTCTACAATTGATGACACCCGACACTTTCATATGAAAGGTTATTTTGTAGCGTGAGAAATAAACGTATGCAAACTCTACATTACATTGTATTCGTGTTTGAGATAATGTATGAGTTTACTTGGTACGTTCACGCCTCTTACGTAAGTAAAGGTCAAACCAGTTCCCTACCAGTTATTTATGTATAAGCATGCTGTGGCACGGAGTTCATTCAGAAAGAATTAAGGCACATAGAATATCCACACGAAATAAGACAGTAAATATGTTTGATATTTCACTCATGCTCCTATATTAAAGTTGATTATTATCAAAATAAATGAACCTTTTTCATTACACGAACTTGAAACTCTAAAAGATCTTAAAATGTTTTTTATAATTTATTGTGATGCGACAATCTCAAGACTTCCGCTTGCAAAATAATTAGGTAACGACCTTATTAGCTTCAGGTGTGTCACTTAAAACTATTTATAAATTCTTTTAATTACTGCTAGTATCATACAAGCCAGGAAATTGGATTGTATTAACGTGGATAAAACTTTGTGTATAGAAATATTGTTATAGGCCTAGTATTGTCTTGAGAGCTTCACCTAAAAAGGACTTGGCTAATAAGGCTTATAGCCGAGAAATCTTTTAAAATTTGGTATAGAAAACTATATTGATGTTATTCCGATGTTAACCCATAGACGAAGATTAAGACAATAAAAATTGATAGTATTGGTATACGCAATAAAAGCATATCTACCTATATCAGTAAGACTAAGATTTTATGGTTGTGAGGTTGTACCTTACCTACAATATTTACCTACAGGTGTCGCATTCCTTGAAACTTGTTTTATTAATACTTCATTATAATACACATGATAATCCAGTTTAAAGGACTAGATGGCTTTGAAAGGCCAATTTATAAATAACTTCAAAAATATTTTGCCATGATCTCAGCTCAATATATTTAGTTATTATCGCGTTCTAACAAGTATATAATAATATATTTTACAATAATATTACAATATGCAAATAATTATTCAAATATTTAGTACGGCAATAAATACGACCTTTACGAAAAATCACTCACTAACTAACTAAAGGATATTATGATGATTATCGAAATACATAATAGGTACCTAAATATGCTTCTGCACGGTATAATAAAGGTTAAATTTAAAAGTAATATTACAATTTAAAAATTGGTCAAGTGCGAGTCGGACTCGCGCACGAAGGGTTCCGTACCATTATCTATGCAACATAAGGCAACGTTATTAGTATCGAGCAGGAAACGGTAAAAAAATCATGTTTGTTGTATGGGAGCCCCCCTTAAATATTTATTTTATTTTATTTTTAGTATTTGTTGTTATAGCGGCAATAGAAATACATCATCTGTGAAAATTTCAACTGTCTGGCTATCACCGTTCTTGAGATACTGGGTACGGAACCCTAAAAATCATGTTTGTTGTATGGGAGCCCCCCTTAAATATTTATTTTATTTTATTTTTAGTATTTGTTGTTATAGCGGCAATAGAAATACATCATCTGTGAAAATTTTAACTGTCTAGCTATCACCGTTCTTGAGATACTGGGTACGGAACCCTAAAAATCATGTTTGTTGTATGGGAGCCCCCCTTAAATATTTATTTTATTTTATTTTTAGTATTTGTTGTTATAGCGGCAATAGAAATACATCATCTGTGAAAATTTCAACTCTCTAGCTATCACCGTTCTTGAGATACAGCCTGGTGACAGACGGACTGACGGACGGACGGACGGACGGACGGACGGACGGACGGACGGACGGACGGACGGACGGACGGACAGCGAAGTCTCAGTAATAGGGTCCCGTTTTTACCCTTTGGGTACGGAACCCTAAAAATTGTTTAATTTATCATCCCCAAAATATAGAAAGACATAAATAAATTTTTCAAAAGTAAGCATTATAAACATAACCACTGTCTTAACACCTTTGGTAAAACAATATTTTCGTAAAAAAGTACGAAAAACCGACTAGGTACAAAAATAGCAATTTTATTTTTCCAATGTTATTAATAACCTCCAAAAAATTTTGGTATCAATTTTCCTTATTTGCGTGTAGTGCACACACTATTGCAGCTTATTTATTCTATACGAAAACTGCGTTAAACCAGGTAGGCGTTCATTCTATTGTTTTGCTAAGTGATATTGCAATCAAAAGTGCTGTGGTGACGAACCCTACTAAGTATTTAAGCCAATACAGTGATGTTGACTTAAACATTAGTTCCGGTACATCATTGGCACTGGATGTAGAAGGCGGAAAACCACACAGGGCCTTAATTAGGTGAGCCCAACTGGATTTTGCTATATAGGAATTTGCTATATTAACTATTATTTTTCCAAAAAAGCAAATGATATCTATTTGCCCTTGAAATAAAGGACTTCAGTTGTTAAGGCGTTCTTAGGGATATATACATATACTACTCTGGGGTGGAGTTGAAATTGGTCTATTCTATCAACATGGCAACTTTGAAAAGATGTATTACAATCTGTCTTAAGTCTACCAGGAAAAGGCAACATAAAGATTGCGTACAACGATGACGTCACAACATTTAAAATAATATCTCAGTATTGTTAAAAAATTCTATATAGCCAATATTTCAATAATATTGAAATTTGTTGCTTAAAATATTTTATATTTTCTAAAAAAATATAAAAACAGCAGGTCAAAAATTATGAACAATCCCAATTGGACTTTTTCAGGAGTACTAGAAGTCATAGAAAGTATACAGCAGAACATAATGCGGAGTAAAGGCTATTGATAGCCGAAGTATACATTTATCATATTGATGTTCGACTTTAATTAGTCAAGCAATTAATCAAACTAATTGTCTTTCACTATCAGCAAGTGTCAGCAACATTAGCATTTATTGTCTGTTTGTGAGTTTTCATTCTACGTTGCCATTGTCAACTTTAATCGAATCTATAAACATTTTTGCAAACATTTACGATGGTCAATTTTTTTTTTATGAAACGGCTCTGTCAGCGCTTTGCGACTGTACCGCTCTATGGTCAACATTTCAAGAGTGCATTTTTGAACGAAATTGTACTAGTCGCTTTAACAAACTTATTTAGTTAAACTTGCACATCAATAATTCTCCATTTAACAAAAGAGCAATGTGAATTCGAAATTGTACTTGGTTGGTTGGACTTCTATTTAGCGGATTTCAAATGTCATTATTACTATGTAAAAAGAAAATTTAAAAAATTGGTCAAGTGCGAGTCGGACTCGCGCACGAAGGGTTCCGTACCATTATCTATGCAACATAAGGCAACGTTATTAGTATCGAGCAAGAAACGGTAAAAAAATCATGTTTGTTGTATGGGAGCCCCCCTTAAATACTTATTTTATTTTATTTTTAGTATTTGTTGTTATAGCGGCAATAGAAATACATCATCTGTGAAAATTTCAACTCTCTAGCTATCACCGTTCTTGAGATACAGCCTGGTGACAGACGGACGGACGGACGGACGGACAGCGAAGTCTCAGTAATAGGGTCTCGTTTTTACCCTTTGGGTACGGAACCCTAAAAAATAAATAGGAGCGTATCGACGCATGAAAGGCAAAAATGACCAAGCGACATATTGACAACTTTACACCAGAGCAGTTTAGTTTTATTTTTTTAAAGAAAAATTTGTTAAAAATTGTCTATTAATCACAACTACATAATTCCAACGAATTTTAATTGAACTTTAAATGCTTCATGAATTGGCATTTAAAAAAATGATATTTATCAATAGTTTATGAAATAGTGCCGGTTAGAAATAATTTTATCAAAATCACAAACAGGTAAAAGTTACTAACCGACAACGAAATTTTATAACTAACTAATTAGTAAAATTAGCTAAATCCCATTATTTTATGATTGTGTTCAAAGTAAAATGAAGCATCCAGAAGTAATGCACTTTTAACATTTAGGTAAAATTATTTAAATAGAAAACAGAAACACTTTTCTGCCAGGCAAGTTTAGTTATATGTAGTTGAATTGTTTGTTATGGTCAGGTAGGGCCGAACGAAAACGACAGTGTATTATTGGTAATTTCACAGATACCTACTAATGCGAATTAATTTTTAGTTGTGCTTTCTGTTTACAAAATGTAAACAAAAGAATTATTATGTATGACTGTTTATTGTGTTACAGACCTGATTACCTTGCAACGCAGTGTATGTATGAAGGTATGGGTAAAATCTTAAATGATTTTACAGTAGTTATCTTGAACAGATGGAGGTGAAATTATGTACACACGTTTGGTTTGGATGACAGGATAACAACGAACAGTTGAAACTGTGACATCATTTTAGATCTACTTGAACTAATAAACTTGATTGTTTTAATGATGTCCTGTAATGTGGATATCAAATATTCCGATGTGAATTATTTTAATTGTGGTGTTGGTGACTGTTTCCAAAAGTAGTAGTGACATGTGGCGGCCGAAGCGCTCTGAGGCATCTCGCTGGTCCGCTGCTTGGTGGGTGTGCCTACTGGTTGCGCCCCTACTGATCACCACTGGCGTTAGTAGCCTCTGACGTTAGTCGTCATTTGCGTTAGTCGCACCCGGCGTTAGTCGTCATTTGCGTTAGTCGCACCCGGCGTTAGTCGCCTCTGACGTTAGTCATCATTTGCGATAGTCGCACCCGGCGTTAGTCGTCATTTGCGTTAGTAGCACCCGGCGTTAGTCGCCTCGGACGTTAGTCGTCATTTGCGTTAGTCGCAAACGGCGTTAGTCGCCCAACAATGGTAATGTACAGTAAGGGTGTGTAATGGTCGGGACGCCGACTATTTTACATACTTACCTTTGTTATTTATGTTTCTGATGTTTAATTATAATCGAAATTTGGAAGTTTAATTTGATGAACTTATTGGTTAGGTACTGATTGAGCTAAACTTTCTGTAGTCTGAGGTTAAGTTTCATGTTTATCGCCCAACTAGTTTCCATTTATTTCATATTTCGTGTACACAATACGTGCATACTACATGCAGTTAAGCAGTTAATATACGAAAGTTATTTCGAACAATATGTACGTAGGTGCCTAATGCGTATGTTTGTGTACGCTTGTTTTTGTGTGTAGTGTTCAGGTCTGGCAGACTTAAAAATAAGGAGTTTGATATCGTTGGCCAAGGCAGTGAGACAATATCTGGAGCTATAGACTGCGCTAGCGAGCAATAGCAGCCTAGTGCGTTTTGTGTGCTGACCACACCAGAAGGACGACGCAGTTGTGCTGCGTTGGGATGGCTTTGCGGAGAAGCCTGTACTGAACACGGATTTTCAAAATTAGATGAGTCCGAGGACGGATCAGGGCAGAATGGCCGAGTTAGGAATGACTTCCCCCACCACATCAAAAATAATATAAAATGGGAGGCATTCCGACAGCCAGCGCATTCGCTCATCGGTCTTTGTTGTGTCGACACGCTGTCCGTGTCGGTATCGCCATATTGTGTCAAACCTTTTTCTGTGTTACCTACATTTTATAAAATTTTATTGGAATGGTAAAATTATGAAGTTGTGAGATATTGTAATTTGTATTTTTTTAAGCAAATAGAGATAAATTCCTAATTATACTTATTATAAAACAATGAAATTAGGACTAAGTTCCCACAATTTAGAGTAAAAAACGGCAGGTAAAATATTAATAAACGACAAAATTATATTAATTTTAGGCAGGACAAACAAAATACTAAATGAAAATAAATACATAATTACGGTATGGTAAAAAGTCTTTGATGGTGAATAATAATAAAAATAACCAGGTAAAACTTCTTAAGCAATATTCATACCGTAGACAGTAGAAGCTAAAAAATACTTAATGTATAAACACGTTAATTTGAGTCAAAAAGAAATTACTAAGTGTAAAAAGTTACATTCGTATACCCTACCGAGTGAAAGATATTCATAAATTGGTAAATTTTTTGTCACTTAGTCGCCGAAATCAGTGAAAATGTGACTTTTTTTTAATTACCAAGCGACAACCAAAGTCATCCTAGCGGGATGAGGGCAGGATCAATCGACGCAGATTTTTTTTCTGATTTCAATGATATATATAACTCAATATCGCCCAAAATGTCGCTTGGTCATTTTAGCCTTTCATGCGTCGGTAATATGTAAGATATCGTTATTCTTAAGTATTACAAATAGATATAAGACATTTTATAAACTGTCCGTGATTACGATGAATAAGTTATAAATAGTTATACCTTTACTAAGCTGTCACTAGCGAAAGCATATTAATATTTATTGGTTGTCACAATAAATAAAAATGAATCTATTTGTACAGTAAGCTGCCACTACTCAGATTCCGTATCGTAAGACCACAATGTAAACTAATATCGTGATCTCAAATAACTGTCAGAATGCGTGATATCGCTTGTTACATTCACAATTTATCGATTTCACAACATTATTATTAATTAACTACTCTATCTGCTGGCTTTTCTGTCACAATTACCGCAATAATTTTTAATTACATAATTTTAAAAATAAGGTTCTCTCTCTCCAACCCATTAACGGCCCAATGTTAGGCACGGGCCTCCTTCACTTCGGGAAGGTTTGTGGTCAACTGTGCCGCTCTGACCATGTTGATATAGGGTTTAGTTTCGAGTTCTCCGTCTTTCACAGTAGATGCTAACTGCTTATCCTGCTTGCTATGCTTCCTTTAGCTGGCTCTTACAGTACCCTGTGGAAGAAATGGGGTGGTGACACGAGTACTTAATCCGTCACCACACGGATAAGTCAAAGTAATTTTTTTTTATTTCAAGGTGGCATTGTTTTACAGGCTCTTTTGAAACGTCAGAAACTAGGTGTCTCTTATATATGTGATAAAATAATATTATTAAATTTGGTACACTCTACAAAATGTAATAGGATGTATAATTGATTTTAGGTATAATTATCTATAGAAAATATGTTTTCAATTACATAGCGCCGTTTTTCTGGAAACACAAAACATATTTTATGAACAGAGTGAAAAGCTTTTTCTAAAAATACCTATTGTCTAACATAATTTTCAGATTTTCTATAATACTATTTACATAATTATTACCAACTATAAGAACCTCGTGAACTAGTTACTGAACAAAGCTATTTCTATGAAAAGCTGCGCTTAAATAACAATGCAAAAACTGCTGATGTTCAGCAGTACAAAATACAATGACAATGAGACTCATGCGAGGTAATAAATAACATTTGACACTTAACCCGCATCTGTAGATACTTAATAAAAACAATAGTTGGCAAACGAACGACCGGTCATATATAACAGTCACTTAATAAAAACATGTTACTAACAAGACAAAGTCAACGCCATATCGCAACGTTTTAATAATTTATACAAGACATCTTGTTGAATTAAGAAGTAATTAGACTAATATTAAACTTGTAATGGAGATAGTAATATGGGAATGAGACAGAATCAAACAATTTGTTGTAGGAAACAAACCTGCTTGAAATCCCACGGCGGTAAAATAATCTACGCCTAACTAATGAACATTTTATTTTACGGCGTGTTAACTTAGAAACACAATTTGTTAACATATGCAACGACTACTCGTTATAAATTACATGGCAAAGTAAAACATCATTAACCATCACAGATGCTAGCGCAAAAAAAGAACTAGGTATAACAACAATAATGTTGCATTTACTTAAATAATAAAACATGAAACCGTAATTCCAACGGGTACTTACATTTCTTGCGACGTATCTTGAAACCGCATAGCATAGTTTTAAACATATTTAAATCGGTTTAAAATTCACACTAGTAACCCTGAGAGAATTATCTTGAATACTGAACTAAAAACTGTACACAGTAACTACAAAATATTATAACCACGTGCTTATCAGTATTGTAATACTGCCTAGACTATTAGGTAGGTACCTACGATAGTCACTGTTGTTCAAGGTTTATTTACTTATTTAATTTTGTTAGTTTCAACTGATGCGTCGACTGCGGCATGTATTTTTATTAGCTATTCTTTATAATAACTTTAAGTGATGAGTTGTATTTGAGGTTTTGTAAATCCTTAACCGTTAGATGTATATTTTAAAGCTGCGAGAAACTAACTGGTGATCTACACACGCCTATCTCTCACCCTACCGTTACCGGCGTTTAAAAAGAGAATCGGTTCGTTTGTTGTTCAAAAGCAGCTGTTCAACACAAACAGGGTCACCCGGGCTCACACAGAAATGCAATAAAAAGGAGACAGTTGCACCAGCTGCGTACTTGCGATAAGAAATACAGACTTACACTATTCCACTGAGTGAATCTTACAGCTACAGACATACTGTTACACGAATAGCGCCCATCCCCGCGTCGTTACACTTCAAAACAATTGCTATCCATAATTTATACAAGAATTTAAAGAAAAAACTATGTGCGATTGATAGAAAAGACATTGAAATATATTACAATTTCAAATATAAAGTAGATGAAAAAGCAATAGATACCTAGAATTGTATGAATATACTTATGAAAAATAAAATAACGGTGCAAGATTTGTTTTGCCATTTCTCTCATGACTTATTCTTTTGCTGTGTCAAAATTGTCAAAAACTCGAGAAGAACTTTCAATTCCATCAATATTTTCAAAAACGTTCACAGTTTAAAATGACCAGAAAGGAAAAAAATGCATCTCGAGATTGTCACTAACGCAAAGATGATTTCTTAAAGGATTAATTTTACGGATAATCTAAAATCATAGCGTACAGAGTTAGTTGATCAAGTAATTACTAAAAAATACGGTCAAAGTAGTAATATATATTTTATTACCTTTTTTAGAACTGAATATAGATTTGAGTTTCGATATGGTCCTTTTCTTCATTTTAAAGGTATTTCGTCACGATTGTATCCGAATTTCACTCACACAAGTGTTATAGACATTGGTTTACAACAGACAGAAATACACTCAACACTACGTCCTCAAGTTTTTCAGGCGATCTCGACTTTTTACTCCTTTTGCCGCTCTTATTTCCGTGCTACGAAAATAGTCCCAACGCAACACTTGCACCGCCCGGCAGACGCATCATTCATACATCATAGTGCACGTTTACAATAAAACTCTTTAAACAATATTTAGGTGTGTTCGGTATGTCAGATTACAAAATACTGAGCACTAACACAAGTCACAAACTAATATATAAAACGTTAAAATATTTACAAACATTCAGTTTGGTTATCACGTAAGTAACCTCGTTTATCATACTGCTATCAATATACAGTCACACGTCATGTGATAATGTTTGAATAGTATATTTTTAACATAAATAATAGTGTAACGCTCACGAGTATACGACAGAGACGCCGGTATAATACTAAAGACGAGTTTATAAAACCGCTAATAAGTATGCTGGATTCAAAAATCAACACGGACTTGTATATTGTTTAATTCGCGGAATAAGCGACGAAAATGATCTATAGGATAAACTAGATGAATATTTCAAGCGGGAATAATAATAGTAACGCCTATACCTGATCGTGCTACGAACGCAACTAAACACGAAGCGACGCACGCGCATCATACAAGAATAATAGAGAGCTTCACCGGTATACACAATCCTGATACAGGCGTTCTCAAACTTTCAAGTTCCCTATTGTTTAAAGTCATTTCCGTCAGAATTTCATCAAGCAAAGAATGAATATCGCACTCGTTAATAGCGTTAGGATGTAAGGGGGTGAGATGTTGATGAAAACACCGAACAACATATCCGTAGACTTCTTTTAAAAATAAAATGGAATGCAAAGAATAAATATAGCTTACAAGAGATTTAAGTTTTAAAATTGAGATTAAAGGACGACGCATAAATCACCAAGGGTGCGAGAAAAAAATACAAGGGATGCAATAAGAGGAAGCAAGACAAAAGAAAAAAAAGCTAAGGAATTTGAAGACCAAAGCAAGGGCAAAAAATGACGTGTGAGAATATTGCAAATTATAATGTTACTTCTTTTCGGACCTTGACATAAAAGGAGTATGTCTATAATGTTTCGCATCTCAACTAGCTGGGTCAATCTTAATTAGGTATTTTCTTATCTAAAATAATTATGCCTTCTATCAGAAAATTGTCTAATTTGTAAATTCACACCACCTTTTTTGTTAGAGTGAGGAGGAGAGAGGTAAATTTTTATATCTACTGCGTTTTTCTTCCGGGATGAACATGCATGAAACCAGTAAATAAGAATTATTAGACAACTATTTTTAAATAATGTTAAACGGAATCAAGGTGCGTATATGAGAGCAACTTTGGGCTAAAGAGGCCCGTCCATAATTACGACCACTTTGGGAGTGACGCCGAGCCGTAAACGGAAACATAACGCATCCTCTTTGAAACGCCAACTAAATTAGTTCTGTTGAAAATTACTTCCTTTATTTCAGCGTAGATCAACAAAGTTGATTTATTTTAAGTCTTCTAATGATGTCAACGATGGAACATTGGATAAACGTATAATAAGATAAGTGTATCTTAGACATAGTTAGTGCCTTTTGAGAAAGGTATAAGTATAGTTTGTAAAGATTTTGTTTAAAGTTGTTAAGATAATGCAAGAATATTCAAAACTCCCGAAGGTTTTCATCCTATACGATGTCAGGACGGGTCAGTAGTTATTTCTTAAAGTTTACTTAATTTACACTCACTTCAAGGCTTTTGTAACCACTTGCATATTTTTACAAACAGTACGCGGAGAACGCATGCGGTTTGTTTGTCCAGACGCACATTTCGCAAAACAAACAATGACGTTAACTATACTGTGAAATATGTTTAGCCGTAAATGACTAGTACAGCAGAGCTATGACACAGTTAGCGTTTTCAACGTTTGTTTGGGTTTACTTAATCAGCCGAGTGCTACTTACGAAAGATGCGCGTCTGAATCGCACATCGTAAGGTGCTTTAGACTAAAATAAAACAATGCAATATGTCAAAGTTACATCAACAGTATACGGAATATATTTAGATGAAAAATTAGAATTTTTTAAAATTGTAAGAATTTATCATATCTAGCATTTTTAGAAATTAATACGATAATATGTCACTCATTCAATATTAAACAAAAGTCAATGCTTAGCTAAATTATTAATCGCATTGAATAAAAAAAAATTCTGTTTGTAAATTGAATTTAAAAACTTTGCATAAGTATATATTTTAACTTGAAACGTATTATGTATCCTAGGTACCTACGTTATGGTAACATGAAATTTTGTATTGCTGAATCATAATGGATTTATATTGCATCATGCTTGGAGTACCATTGAATAGGTCAATACAATAACGCTAGTTTTGATGAGGGAATGGGAGCGAGAGAGTTTAATAAATTCATTGCTGTTTTCTGTGAGCATAACGCTGTAACAATACAAGCAATGGCGCGCATCGAACCACCATTGCACGCTTGGTTGCATCTCCTGCATCCCGACACATTACAACGAATTTTTCATTAATTAGGGGAAATTTTTCTCAAGTATGTCAACAATTTAAATTAATAAGTAAAATGGTAAAGAAATTTTGTGTTGGTAAAGAAACTTCCCTTTCTGCTAAAATTGATAAAACTTGCCACTAAGCAATCAGTTATTCGTCTGACGGGCTTCGTGGTGGAGTGGTTTATGTAATGGACTGCCGTTTACGAGGTCGCGGGTTCGATTCCCGCTTGGGACAATCATTTGTGTGATATCCATAAATGTCATACAAATATTTGTACTACGTCTGGGTGTTTTCTATGTATTATAAGTATGTATTTACAAAAGAAAAGTAGTATATGTAGTATATCCGTATTCTGGCACCCATAACACAAGCATATAAGCTTAGCTTGGGACCAGAGGACGTTGTGTGAAATGTCCATGAATATTTATTTATTTATTTATTGCAAACAAATGCAATAACTGATTGCTTAGTGGCGAATTTTATCAAGTTTGGTACTCTATTGTTAATTTTTTTGTGATTATTATGGTGCCATTGAGCTACCATTGTGACACAATTTATTAGCAGACTTGGGGGCCTGATAAGGTGAACTGATGACACGTCGTTTTCTAGCATTAAAATACTTATTTTTTTACTTTTTCTGAATATAGACAAATTAAGAAATAAAAAGATTGATTTAGAGAGACTAAGTTGTTAAAAAGTTTTACAAGCATGCTGCGCTACACTAAAAGTAAGACGAGATTAAAATGTTCTAGTTTAGTTACACGTCGAAAACAATAGCGTTATATGAGAAATCCTCACAATCAAAACCTGTTTATGACATAGACATCTGACACTCAAAACAAGGACTGACGTAACCAAGTCCCGACAAACGAACCCTACTTTAAATGTCCAGGCGGATAGAACAATGCATCAAACCACATTGAACTCGAAGTAGAGCAATCAAGCTTTCGTATTGGTTATGTAACAAATGTTAATAATACGACAGCTCCATTGACAAGGATCACTGAGAAAGTATCAACTTCCATATGCATATTTGCTATTTATATAAATAGCAGTAAGGTTTAATAATTTATGCTGCATCCATCTTTTAATAGTCACTTAACTTGATTTAGAAGCCACAAATTTTACTGTCTTTTACCAATAGGTAATTGTTATGTTCGCGCTTAGGACTTTGATTAATAAAACAATGATTTCAGTTAAATGATTCAGGTCCAGGTGTAATGCCATTTAAAAGATATGTGTAAAGTTAATATTTTCTTTTTTATCTTTAAAGATATTAATGTCAGATAGTCACAGTTCTATAACTGTGAGTATCTAAGAAAGGAACAGCTAACCTAGATATCAACTCTTATCGGCGACACCAACAATTCCAAAAAAGTCGTGCCAATGAGACCAGACTTCTTTACAATTGTAAATATTGTTCGTTCTCCTTGTGTTTATAGAAAACCTAGCTACTTTTGTAATTGGACGTAAAAAATTTAACGCGGTGCGTAATAAAATCAATAAAATATTTTATCGTGTAACATATTATATAAACAGAAATATGTTGTGTTCAAAAATTTAAAATTCGAGTACCTGGTCAAAATAAAGCGCAAGTGATGAGTAAACAACTAAACATAAAAAATACGTAACGTGAGAAAATTACGTAATTATTAAAGGTAATCGTGGCGACTGCAGCAACAAGTTGATTAATAAATCAGTACACACAGAGTCACAGTGGGTGGTCGACAACGTTAATATTGCTTGTCTTGTCATTATGTGCCATGTGATGCCTTGTATTATTAAGAAACTAGGTATTATGAAGAAATTGATGAACCGCATTCTTTGAATCTTCGCATAATGGATCTACATATATCTATAACCGTCCCAGCCACGGTAAATGTATAAAATTTTTAGATTCCAAGTTTCTACTAAATTCTTTCCGTATAGAGCAGATAACATATAGACAATGGGAAATTAATTCTAGGACCAAACTAAAATGATTTTATTATCTAAGCTATACTAGCTATACTTAGCTCAACTAACGAAAAATTAAGTATATGATCATTGTACCTAATCTGTATACTAAAACGAATAAATATTTCAGACTACAAAAACCTATAGCTATCAAATGATTAATATTGATGTACAAGGTTGTTTGAGACTAACATTATAGTTCAAACTCTCCACGCCCTAGGCGCGAAGGCCATCTTCTCAATGTTTACTTTACCATAACCTTGCCAGCCTACTTCTTTTTATGTTTAGAAACACATGCGTAGAACTAAACACTACATAAATATAATAAAATTATATGACATATAATTTTTGGTAATAAATACGAATATAGTTGTCTATCCGGGCAGATAAAATAACGAGAAATATAAAAGAAATCTGTGTACGTCAAACTTTGGCAGTAGTTATAAAATAAATAACGCACTAACTTATTAGAATAAACCACATAGAATAGGTGTTTAATTTAATGGAGATGTTATGAAGACTTACCGAAAGCGATTGCGTTTTGGCGATTCATGGTTTATTTGGAATAGTTTTTTCTTTATATCGGCTACCGCAGTAAATATTAGACAGTCAACGGCGAGATCAAGTAATTCGATCTATGCAATTTGATTAAATACGATAATGAAAGCAACATTTGACAAAGAAACTTTCTAATATCGGCACTTCAAAGTTTAAATAACTTAAAAATGAAGACACTATTGTACAACAGGAAAAAACACAAAGCTGACGATAAAAAAGACTAAGGGTACCTTTTGTGTAAGTAAGTGTCTAAAAATAATATGGTAATATTATTATATTTTTTTAATGTTAACAATCAGAATCGAGTACTCCGCACAATAGCGAAAAATGAAACCTTATAACCGTACGCGAAAATTGAGATGAATGTGTAGTGAAAGCCTATTTAAAGTGAGAAAAAGATATGTGTAATACGTAGGTCAAAGATACATAATTGACAAAAAATGGAGAATCACTTGATTTACGTCATTAACCTATTACATTATTTTATGTAACACGATGTAATAAACTTCAAACTGTGCGTATAAAATCTTCATCACCATTAATAATGGACGCATGAACTTTGACCAATTTACGTTTCTTCCGTTTCGACGAAAAATTTATATGTAGTCTCATGATGTTTGGGAAACACGAAAAGCAAAATACATCCGCAAAATACATACATAACACAAAAAAATAAAAAGATGTTTAGAACACAAAGAATATCAACAGAAAGGCAGGCATCGTGGCATCTCTTTAGTACGTAGTTAGTAGATGAAGTAATGACTTAGTTAAATCCACACCCATTTTTGGAACCAGAAACCAAAGGAACCTTTGTTTAGAACCTAAATCATATTTAGTCAATGAAACAATAATCCATGAGAACCTGGGTAAGTTAAAACTGGAGTTGTTTAGCCTCCTAAAAATTGGGTACATGGATCGTTTTTGCCTTGCGATTTCAAATGAAAATATTAAATAAGCTGTAGGAGGAAAATGTTTCATTTGCATTCTTGTTTATGTTGAAACTTGCGTCAGCTTAAATATCAAATAACCATAAACGAGACTAAACAGTTCCTTTGATGCAGATTAGACGAAAATTAAATCTACTTAACGTTTAAAAATAGCTATTCATGTTTAACAGCAGAACTTACGGTGGGGAATGTCGGTCGGAAGATTGGAACGCATGATTGATGATGCTAATTTCCCATAGCTTCTTACGCTTAATTTAAGCGGATACTTTTTATTTATGCAATACGATGGATATAGCTGCTTTCAGTAGCGCTTACATTAGCTCAAGACATATCAAGTGTTTTGTTCGTTCTATTAAAAAGTACACTTATCCTAAAGAGACCATTCATTATTTGGGTAAGTAATATGGATAGATGGGGAAGGTTAATAAATATCTTCAGGCTTTTTGGCACAAGCAAGGTAAAATTCTCCTTTTGAATTTACATGATTATGCTATGAAATTTTTGTACTGTTGTTTTATACCAGTATTTCTTAATCACTTGCAATACATGTACGATAAGACATGCTTCCAAAATATTATAATTTTGTATTGTGTATCCTAATCTATGACCTAAAATCTAAAGGCTTAGACAAATCAATATACCTAATTTACACATAATAAAAATTACTGAAAAGCCATTGCATCATTTATTCGAGCACATGTAATAGGTACATCAATTGCTCCCAGACAATTCTACTGCAGAATGGACTCAATAGATACTAAATACAAATGATTGGATCTCATCTGCATGCGTGGCGAAATTGGTTCACGAATGATATTAATATACATTTATAAGACCAATAAATCTTTATAAAAGCACAAGTGTTTGATTTAAAGCGTTCATATTTATCAGCCGTCATTTTTATAATCATCCAATTTTTATTTTTTGTTAGACACGCGCTTTGACCCGATGCTGCTTTTGATAACTAACAACCCTACTCTAAACTCTCTCAAATATTCTAATAATTCTATGACCTGTTTATTTATAAACATAATCTTTTGTACGCCTGTAATGTACAATGTACATGTTGGAGCTCAATATTTATTTTTTCACCACCAATATTTTATACCTGTTTTATAACCCATGTTTTTAACAAATAAAGAAAATTTGAATTGAACTTACGTCATGTCATATTCTCAACGTTTCAACCATGATATTAATATGTAATATATATTAAGTTCTTCTTACAAACGGCTCATGCGATCGATGAAAACATACGAGTAATACAGCACATTCATGTTTAAAGTTCAGCGAATAATAAACAACTAAGTTCACTCTCGGTCAAGTAACTTCACATGTAATATTATTTACTATCTACAACAAAATGGGTAGGTATATGGATTAAGATGCATGCAAATGATTACACAGTACACAGACATAAAACATCAAGCATATAAAATTCATATAAAAGCATATAAAAAGCAAAAGCAACGCGCGATCGGTAATTTTATTTTTTCGATTTGCCTGTTTTTAAATCCATTTACAACAACTATCCTAAAATTCCTAAAATTAATCGTTATTATTTTGATAAAATCTAAAGTAACACCAATTTTAGTGTTTAAAGACAGAGATCAATATTGAAAGGAAGAAATAGGGAGATGAGGATTAAAATCTTGTTCTAATACAAGAGAAATAAAATATATTGTCTAAACAAAATACCTGCTCACCCGTTACCATAGGTCACCCACAGACCCATGGCCCGACCCGACGGGGGGAGCTCCAGGTCCCCCCGTCGGGTCGGGCCCTGATTAACGGGGCCACCCCTCGCTGGGTAATGGTAAAGCTCAAGGCACCATCATGGCCCGGCAGGGCAGGAGGCGAAGCTATAAAAAAAAAAGGAAAAAAGACCCATAGGGTCGTAGGTTAAATATTAGTTATACCGTTATTCCATTCTATCCATCAATTCCATCTCTAGGATTATCGATATGGATTTAATAATGGCAGACAATAAATGCGTAGGATGCGATCATTAAGAGGTCATTCAAAGGGAGAAACTAAATAAAGAACACCACCGGAAAAGGAAATCTCAAAATATAACCTACGTACCTTGGAGTTGTGGCAACATTTTATGAAGTTTACGAAGAATGCCCGTTGATTTATAAAATTCGATTCGTCGATATCAGCTGGGAAGATAAAGTAAAATCTTGTAGAGCTTGTTACGTCACATCAGTACCAAAACACCTAGATAAGCTTAAGACCAGGGATGAAAACGGCCAGTCAGTTGCAAGGCAGATTTCAATTGACCCTAAGGGTTTCTTGCATTATAGATTGAATGAATGTATTGTAAATTACGCTAAATAAAGATACATACTTAATTTTCTGCTTCGAATGTAGGTTATGTAGGTTACCGACTACGTTGCAGGTGTGGTAATTAATAATTAAAGTTTTCAGCAAATTGTACATTAAAAAGATGCTTGAATCACTTGTCGTCCTTCCGTCTATCTTGTCAATTTAGTATCGCGTATAGCTCTGATAATTGGCATTGTTCATAATTTTTGACCTGCGGTTTTTATATTTTTTTAGAAAATATAGACCATTTTAAGCAACTAATTACAATATTATTGATATATTCACTATATAGAATTTTTTTGAAATACTTAAATATATTATTTTAAATGTTGTGACGTCATCGTTGTACGCAATCTGTGTATTGACTTTTCCTGATAGACTTAAGACAGATTGCAATGCAACACATCTTTTCAAAGATGCCAAGTTGATATAATAGACCAATTTCAACTCCACCACAGAGTAGTATATCCCTCAGAACGCCTTAATGTTTAAAGTCCTTCATTTCAAGGGCAAATATAGATCATTTGCTTTTTTGGAAAAATAATCGTTAAAATAGCAAATTTTCCGAAAAAAACTAATGGATTATGATCAGAAACTCTATTCCCCGACATGGTTTTTGAATTAAGAGTTTAAAAAAAATATGAACAATGCCCATTATCTCTTGTAATACAGCTTTTGTTATTACAAACTTATTAATGGAACTCGAAAATATAGCTGGTATAGACTGGTATTTTTACGTGAAGTATAGAGCTGATAGTTACATGGTTACACAGACGCGTTCATTTCAGAGATTCAAGAGGTTGAGATAAACAACATAAGGAACAATATCTTGATATAAGGGCATCTAAGATGTATTGATTCCCAACGCTGCGTAGTTAAATAAACCGATGAGAGCACAATAAAAGATCGTATTGATAATGTTTAGGAGGAGTGGGCGCGACCTACGAAGCCTGCGTACATAATTTGTGCGATCCCACCCACACAACACACAGCTTCGATAGTTAATATCTGACGCGATCAGATTATTCGTAAATATAATCTCTAACAATAGATAGGAATTAACGTGATTCGCTTTCACTTTGTGATAATCTAAAATTCGTTGCATTGTAAATATTTTACAAAATGACATTACCCGGGCGAAATCTCCATTTTAAATCAGCAGTATTATTTACAAACTTTAGAATCATGCTCAATATCAGTTAAGTTAACAATACGATAAAAATCTATGAAGCTTTTAATTTGACAGAAATGAGAAATCGTTTTCAGATAACAAGTGACTTTTATCGACTTGTTAACTGAATCGATTTTTTTTTCTTATTTCAGTTGGTTGGAAATACAGATTTCGTAATAACACTACAATGCTAATAATCTCCGCTTAGCATTAACACTTTCGTGATAACTTGGATTATTGTACTGTATTAACAGGCAATACAAATAAATTTGCAACCATGATTATATTTTTGAAATGAATATGTGTGCCTTGAATAGTCCGGCAAAACCTTGATTTCAAATAATCATTGACACTAATTAGCCATGATTAGCATTTTTAAGACAATACAAATACTTATTAGGTACATATTAGCAATTCAACAATACGTTTTTCACAAAAAGTTAATTTTTGAAATCTTATAAATACATGGACTGCAAATGGGATTGAGATACAATATTTTGGTCAATGGCTAGCTGCTACTTGATCCAGGAAACACCCTAGGCTTTGTATGGGATGTTATAAGTTATTTAGAAAAATCTAGAGGTTTCTTTCAAGAGACACTAATTTGCTACGGTGAACATTTCTGTTTGATTGTAACAATAATACCGGGTGCTTCAAAAAAATGTATACACACTTTGAACTTCCATAGAAAATTTATTTACCGTTCTACAAAGTTAAATTTCAGGAAAATAGAAAGCTGAAAGTCCAATGTAAATGAAACATAAATAACAAATGTTAATACTGTTCAAATTGGTGACCTGCAGCATCAATACAATTCTGAGTACGAGTCACCACTGATTCTGTACATCGTATCAAAACGTCCAATGAGATTTCTCTACACACTGCTTGAATCTCATTCCAAAGAATGTCTAGGTTACGTGGTTTACGTTTGTACACCTCATCTTTTACTGTGCCCCACAAGAAGAAATCCAGCGGTGTAAGGTCTGGAGAGCGTGCTGGAAACTCGATTGGCCCCCTGCGTCCTATCCACTGGCCTTTTCTTGTGGGGCACAGTAAAAGATGAGGTGTACTAACGTAAACCACGTAACCTAGAGAACAGTATTAACATTTGTTATTTATGTTTCATTTACATTGGACTTTAAGCTTTCTATTTTCCTGAAATTTAACTTTGTAGAACGGTAAATAAATTTTCTATTGAAGTTCAAAGTGTGTATACATTTTTTTGAAGCACCCTGTATTTATAAGAATAAATACTGCAATCTCTCGTTGATCTGCGATAAAATGTATGAAATTAGAAGTGAAATAATTTTCAACAGTCCTTTATTATTGTAATGGGAACGTTCAATCCACTACAGTACAATTGGCTGTTAAATTAGAAGAAACGGATGACTAATAGAAGTAACCGATATCATTTTAGCAAATTTAAACAAAAGCCCGAAACAAAGTTATTATTTTCAGACCTAACGTGAAAGTAAACATTATTATTTGATTTCCAAATTCGATACGAGTTAAGTCTTAAATAGTGGAATATAGACTGCTGTCTATATTCTACTATTATATACATTAAATATTATATACATAAAAGATAATGGATGATTGCATAAGGTAGTGATAACAGCAGAATTTTTATGTGTACCTACCTATATCTACAAAGATCGATGACGTAAGTTGCCATTAAGCAAATAAAAATTAATACAATAAAGTTTAAAAAGATTTCTTATCTGATCAAACCTGATTATCCGATGACCTTGATTCTACAATTGCCTTTTCAAAATTTTTTGTAGCAGCCTCTAGTCTGGAAACTTCGCTTCCAAATAACAGTATACTAGTAATCCATCCATCACAATTTTTCCGCCCACTGCTGGACATAGGGCCCCTCCATAGAACGCCACAACATGCGGTCTTGGTATACCTGCCCATGGTATACCTTATTTACGAATTGGATAAAACAAATAATTTGTCTGTTCGAAAGAGGTCACACCGATCAATTTAGCAATTCAACTACACCATAAAATAAATACATCAGGAATCTTTTCAAAACTAAATAGGAATGGTATTATTTTATCGGTTTCTTCGCAGTTCTTTTTCATATTTAATTATGATGAATGAGTAACCATGCCCAACAGAAGGACGTATATGGGCACAACAAATGACGTAACAGCATGATACAGTTCGTATCGCAAAAAACGCCACTCATTCGACATATTGTCAACTTGATAATGAAAACCTATACTTACTTAGTCCTAAACTACATCGAAAGAGGCTTCGGCTGGTAAAAAGTCGGAAGACCCGACAGAGGACTTTCATTATTTCTTAAATTATTATTTGTGAGTGTATAATTACACGATTGATAGATATAATGAACCATTATAGATCTTTCGGTTCACGTAATCCGTGAAATAATTACGATTGAATAAAATGACGAAACAATTTTTAAAATAGCATTTGTTTCTCATAGGAATTTCGATCGTTATAATATTGTAGCGATAATGATAGGCAAAGGATTTAATATTATAAGACAGGTTTTGTAAAGCACCGAATATAAAGTTTGATAATAATAGTGTTCAAGAAGTTATGTAAAATATTCTAAAACAAATTAATTCGTCTCGCAATATTTTACTATTAGGTATTTTAAGATAATGGTGAATGTCAATAACCCGGCGTGTCGGATTAACAATATGAATATTCAACTTAAATATTGAGTGTTACGAGAAGAAATAGTTCTATGTCTGAAAAACGTTTTTCTCCTAGAAAATTTAGGGTATTTAAAATATTAACTACACAATTATATCAATCCTTATATGTATCTATTATACGTTAAGAAATAAGAGCGTAGTAGTTCAAGAAAATATTTTAAATGTATTTTTCCAACTTTACGTGATTATTCCTCATTGCGTGAAACTATTACGTTGTGACATTAAAAAAGCTCTTGTAGGCTGTACACGCGATCAAACTAGCACCGTAATACTAATACAACACTCATTACAATTTAAGGACTAAGATTAGGCATATAAATTACCTACTGAAAACTCAAATTACGTAAGTAATCTTTATTTAATATTTTCTAACACTTGCGCGACTCGTCTGTTTAAATATAACTACTTTTTACGGATTTAGACGCGTATATTTGTTGTATTTGACAAATATACGCGTCTAAATCCGTAAAAAGTAGTTTTATTTAATCTTTATTTCACATTTCTATGAGCTATATTATAATTATACTAGCTGTTGCCCGCGACTCCGTCCGCGTGGAATTTGGAAATTATATTTTTTCGCAAAAAAGGTAGCCTATGTCCTTTTTCAGGGTCTAAAGATTGTCTGTGCCAAATTTCATCAAAATCGGTTGAGAGGTTTAAGCGGGAAAGCGTAACAGACAGACAGAGTTACTTTCGCATTTATAATATTAGTAGGGATATAGCTATTATACGAGTATATATCAATATCTATGGCGTGAACAAGGCGCCAGAATCTGGGAATTTCCTCTTGTTCAACATTGCCTGAAGTTACAGAAAAAAGGAGCGCCAGAGCCATTTACGATGTCTCGTTGTTTAATCGGCATATTGGCAATAATGTTGTTAGCAGGACAAGCTGTACAAGAGGCGATATGCCCAAGTCTATTCATTCCTTAAAGTATTAAACCTCAACAAAACGAAACTCAAGGTATCTTCTCAGCAAATAGCAATTTAGTAGCAACGAAGTTCGCGCCAATTTCATAACAGAGAGACAGATTTACTGATAAGATAAATTTTAGATAGGATGACAATCGCCACATCTTATAAGGGAAGGGACAGCAGAGTACAGGTGCTAAAGTGCAAGCGTTTTTGGGTAGTTTCTTATTCTAGCGTTATATTTTTTGATAAGTGAAAGTTTGAAACAATCATGGAAGATTAACGATAAATCTATCCAACTAATATTTTAAATACATAAAGGCGGCGGTGTTTGCTAATAAATTGCTAGCGCTTCAAAAGAAAACGAATATGCAATTTAAAAATAAAATATGGCTTTTCACAGAATAATCACGATCCGGGAATCACGGAACTATCAAAATAGAGAATAGAGAAGTATTATAATGATCAGTTTGCGTAAGTCTACTTTACTATTTCGTAACTGCATAATAAGCTCGCACTCCAGTTCTCAGGAGCTTTCAAAATCAAATCGACGGCCAGAAAGTGCCAGAAATAGCTTTGAATGTAAGGAGTGGTTAGAGAACAATTATAAGCAGATATTATGCACGAGTATGTACATTAAGTTACTGTATGAAGTGTATGGTCTAATAAAATGTGACGTAATATCGCATATTACGCGCTATTGCTTATTTACTTGCCATAGAAACAAAGTGCGATAATCGCTAAGCCTTATTTGTTATGCTCACCTTATACCGAAAGCGAACAACGCGAATAGGTACCCATATACAATATTCTCAATGTTCTAGTATGTACGTACGTTATTAGTTATCGATGATTTTAACTGCATGTTAACTTGGAATATAGTATTTTTTATTCCACTATAGTATTTTTTTTACAGAAGTAAGGGAGAAATAATCATAGGGAAATGTAATCATATGAAATTTTGAAATGAGATGTTGACCTAGACACAAGTGGATTTTTTATTTGGAAAATTCAAATTAGCTTTATATTCAATAAGAAGCCTACTTAAACGCCTTTAAGTGAATTCCACACATCCCTAAGCTATTTCCTATCCACTGTTTATCTAATAATTGCCTGCGCTATTGATCGAACGTCGTCATTGGATACAAGCGGCACAGCACTCGTCTTTTAACATAATAATAAGGCAATTCATATACCTAAAACCAAAAACGAATATCCATATCGAACTTGTAACTTCATGGTTATGTTTAAATTGGTCTATTGTTTTTGATTGAAGAGTTGATATAACTTAAAAGCACGTCGAGGAAGGTTTAATTAAATACTTCAATTTCCGGGTTGGGGCGAATTTTATAAGGAACGTGATTTTAGGCTTTTTTATGGTAAGCTCCTGGAACCTTATCTTAAATTAAGACCTAAGATTCCACTTTACTTGTAGATTGAATGTTGTATCCATAGACATAATATAGTGTGTCTGTGGTTGTAACTAATTACAACATACACCATTTAATTATTTCTGGAAGGTATATGTCTTATTATCCCGACCGACCTTAAAAAATCCGGAGTTATTTTACTTGCATACAGAGCGCTGCCATTGATCTCTAATTTTAATTGCGTTCTAACACGCACATTGAATCGTCAATAAATTAGTCACCCATCTCAGGCTAGAGCTTCTAGCACAATTGATCTCTGTTCCGTGAGCACAAGGCATAGGCGAGGTTCATTAGTGCCTGCGAATATTGGTGTCTAAATCACGATCAATATTTATAATTTATAATGTAATATTGATTAAGTAGAATTATTATTAAATGTAGCAAAACTGCGATATTAAAATTCCATACTAAGCGAAAGGGTTAATACTCGCAAAATTAAATAATAATCTTGTTTTATTGTTCGCTAAAATAATAATAGAAATATATAAAATATAATAACGTTACAAAACGTTGTAAAACTTTTATACGATTTCTATAAAGCTATGATAGCGTGAAGTAGGTAAGATACAGTGGATTTATGTTTACGAAACATTTAAAATTTTAATTTCGAGCTAAATAATTGCAAGGATCTACAAAATACGAACAGAAGGTCCTTCAAAGCGAACCTGTTTTGGTTTTCGCTTATAATTCAATGATGACACAAATAATATATTTAAAAAACGCAAAATTATTTAAAAATCGTATTAATAAATGTAAAACTCACCCTCGTATATCTCCATGTCGATTCCGTCCTTCGAAAATAATAAGTTTCTAAATTAAAACGTTTCTATGACGACGCATGACAGCAAACTCTGTTTTGCTTGGAATAATGTCAATAATAAATGTCAAAAAACCATAGAGTGGAATATTCGAAATTTTAATTATATTTAATTGGCGATATAATTACTAAAGTTTTTTTGTAAAAATCAAATATTTCTTGAATATATTGACAGAGAATAGATTATTTAGAATATTGAGTACCTATTAAACTAAGCGCACGTTTTGTACGCTGAAACTAAACGCCGACATCACAAACACCAATGACACGTATTTTACTCTATGGTCAGTTTTTGTTTTTGAATACTCCCTAATATCACAGATTCAATATGACTAATCGATTAATATCATAATAATATCTGTGGCTCCTGTGCTGAGTGATCTATCTCGAGTTATACTCTTTTCGATTTTCTTACATATAAATGATCAGAAAAAAATTAGGATTTTTTTGGTCTAACTCACGTTATTCTATCTACTATAGTTTCCGAGATAATTTCGTGCAAAAGGATATAACTCTTATAATTTTGACAAAAATTTCGTGAATATAGATTTATATCAAGTCACATCTTTTATTGTGTCGAAGCTACACACGTGTTTTCTGATATAAGTACAGTTCTATTCTTTTCCACATCAAATTTTTTGGAATAATAATTGTGAATTTGGAAATAGCGAAAGTTATATCACTTTGAACAACTTTTTTCTCGCACTGTCTAAGGTATAACTCGAGATATACCCTTAATAAACTGTTTCTGACAGTATGCCGAATTTGTGTCACCTCATATGAGTTGACTTATATCTGAAATCAAAACAAATCTAAATAATGCTATTTAGTTTACAATTCCATTAAATTAAATAAAGCTCTGTAAGGTTCTCTGGACCTTCACGGTTAATATTAACAACTAAAACAGAAAGTTCTGACTACAAGTAGAAATGGATATTCATCAATAATTACCTATAACTTTTTCATTTTTATTTGGAGCTATTAGCGAATTAAATGGTTTTGTTTTACTTTTACAGCCTAACATTAGATTAATAGATTTGCCAAGGACAGACAATACCATTGACAATACTGTGAAGCTATTACGACAGTTTACAATGAGATATAGACTGCTGTAAATTTCATACTATGAGAATAAAAAATTACGAGAACCTCTCAATCTTTGGCTTCTGATTACGTTCCACCACCGTAATTTTTCTTATTGTAACTATTTTTACATATCATTTAACTTCTAGATCATTGAAATTTTGTTATCCCTCTGTCTTTATTACGAGTTTAGTGTTTTATGGCTCATAGTCATCGATTGAATTTTAGAATTTCTTAAACATAGGTAAATCAAATAATTACCGACTTTTAATGATTGATTATACAACGTGTTGCAGAAAGGTGTAGTCATATTTTAAGGTTGCATTAGATAGACCTTAAATATTACAAATATTACAGTTACACATAGAAAAATACAGTTGGTAAGTTTTTTGTTATTTATAGCCTAGTATTAAATAACTACCAGGAGCGCATCAATTATGAGATGTTTACGGTTTATTGAATGCGATTGAACCTTACGATAAAAGATGACCTCATAGTAGTGTTGTATTTAAACAAGATCGATTAATTTAATAAATTAATTAAATTTGTATGAACACATAAAAGTCATATTATAACATCATAATATTATATATTTGTAATTATATCCATGCCTAGTTCCTAGTCACCGGCCATGTGTAACGATGGTCAAATATGACTACACCTTTCTGCAACACGTTGTATACCTTTATGACAACGTATCTTTTGATAGATTAATATGTGCTGTTTAGTTAGTTAGTTCGTTAGTTATAATAAATAAAGAAATGGTAAAAATTTTATCATAATTTTTAATAAAAGCTCTTATTTCCTTTTAGGTCCATATTTTATGGTTAAATTACGCTTTTATTAAAAAGTAATGAAAACAACATCTTTACTATTTAATTATCTTAAGAATATGATAAAAATTTGTCTGATTTGACCAAAATTACGGAGTTTAAAGAAGTTGAAAATTCGTAAAATATTTCTCTAGCACATGTATCCATTTTCACAAAAAAAGTGTGGGTTATAACATGAATTATATCACTTAACACGAATTTAAAAACACAAAATTTTGGTGTAAACTGATACAATTTAACATAATCGTGACAGCAGAAGACTAATACGTAAAAAATTTAATCCTTAAAGTAATAGTTACAACTTTTGTAAGAGCGACATTGCTCTAGAAACATACAGTAGTGACTTATTACATTTTGTAAATTGATCTATATCCATTTACACGAAGACGATTTATGTTGGTGCAATATGATATAAGTGTAGTTGTATCGTTTAACACGTATTTCACGAAATTTATGACACGGCAAAAGGTATAACTCATGATTTTTCAGGAATTACTTCAAAACTATAACGTATAAAAGAACAATTTAAACACACAACGAAAGCTTATGCTTTTATCTACAAAAGTTGGTGCTCAACTTCAACCTAGCCCGCGTATCTAATGAACTAGAATTTTTTAAAACTTGTTTTTGCTCTCCTGAAAAGTAGTGATTTTTGAATTGTATCACTTAACCCAGGAGCCACAGATATATAAACATGAAATCGAAAAGAGCAAGTAAATGAAATAAATCATATTATGTCGATATGTAATCAAAACGCAATGTTAAGAATATTGTAAAAAGCTGGGCTTAGTAACTCACGTATGCCTTTTCTTTTTGTTTTAATGTTCATAAAATACATCTGATTACGATTAATAAGTCAAAGGACAAATAATCGATAACCTAAGCGTATAGACTTAGGAGAAAATGTATTACTTTTACTACTCGTCGTATCTATAATATAGTACTTAACCTTTAAACTTTTTAACTCGAAATAGCAAATAATGATAAAATGACTTTTGAAACCCATGATTAGAGTAAAATTAACTCCCTTGTTTTCCCTATGTTGCATAACTTACTACAATAAAATATAGTTTGATATATTTTAATTTGTCATGTGAAGATTTTAATCGATTTTAAGTTAAATCTATAGTAACGTGCCTACCCGTGAATTCTTCTACAACACTATCATTTAAAAAAGTTGAAAACGTTGACGTGCGTGGTTGTTGAATGGAACTTTATTATTCAGCAAAGTGTTTATTAATTTCGTGTTAAAGTTTTGTTTTTTAAGTAAATATTAATTATCTATTAGATATTCACAATGGGTCTTACCATATCTAGTGTCTTTACTAAGCTTTTTGGCAAAAAACAAATGCGTATCCTTATGGGTAAGTATCATGACAGCTCATCGTTGCAAGATTGCGTAGAATTTTTGCATTATTGCAGTCGTCATTGTTTTTCAGCTATTGTTTTTCGTAATCGTCAATATTACAATGCTACTTTGTTGTTACAGTGGGTTTGGATGCCGCTGGAAAAACTACTATACTTTACAAGCTTAAACTGGGAGAAATTGTGACCACAATACCGACGATAGGTTTCAACGTGGAAACTGTCGAGTACAAAAACATTAGTTTTACAGTGTGGGATGTTGGTGGCCAGGACAAAATCAGACCGCTGTGGCGCCACTACTATCAAAATACCCAGGGCTTGATATTTGTTGTAGATTCTAGTGACACGAAAAGAATAGCAGAAGCTGAAAATGAGTTGGCTAATATGGTAAATAAATGTCTTCTTATCAATTAATATAATTATCAGTTAAGTGCAGTGATTTACAAAAAAAATATCCTATAATATCTGGTCTGGTAATGGGTTTAGGCTGCCTAATTATTGTTTTATTGTGCATTATTGTATTGTAACTATGCAGTTATAAATTTTTTACAGTTAAAAGAAGATGAGTTACGAGATGCGGTCATTCTAGTATTTGCCAACAAACAAGACATGCCTAATGCAATGACTGCAGCTGAACTCACAAATGCCCTTAATCTCAATAATATGAGAAATAGACGTGTAAGTTTTTTTTTTCGTATTTCATACAAAATTAGATTTTTTTTAAATTGATCTATAGATTCATCTATTAAGAGTCTTATATTGTTATAATGCATCCATTGACCAAGCAAGCATTTCACAGTATTCCTTCAACCAAAAAAATTATTCCCTATAGATTGTGAATTTAACTAACAATAATTTTTAACAAATGTAACAGAAAGGTTGTAAGAGATAATTTAGGGATATATAAATATATGACTGATATCAAGTATTCTTTGACAGTGGTACATTCAGGCTACATGTGCAACACAAGGACAAGGACTTTACGAAGGTTTAGACTGGCTTTCTAATGAATTGGCTAAGAAGTGAAATCAATAATAGTAACTCTCAGTCACTGGGAACAGACACTATAACATTCCCATCATGACTGACAAGTGAATGTTGCATGGGTGTTGTCAGGTTTTGCTTTAGTGAAGTTCAATTCCCGGTTTTAGGGGATTCATCTCCTGGTTTTAGGGGGTTGGGTCAAAAATCAGGCTTTGGTACTTTTTTTAACATCGGGATACGTTTTTGAACTTTTTAAACACTGCCTGGGTGCACCAATGCAATCTTGTTTAATTTATAGAAATTTAAAGACTATTATATAAAATCTTATGTATTTATATTAACTTTTTGAATATAATTAAGCTAAAAGTTCTTTTCACATTATATTTTGCAAAATTTAAGTTATATTAGAATTTAGCTAGCCATATTGTACTGGTGTTAAAGCAGCCCCAATATATTTACTATTTATATTTAAATTAGGTACTTGTGTCCAGAAAAATATTACTTCACTTATAAAAATAATTTGTCCATTTATTAGAGATATGATGGAGTATTATTATTCATTATTAAGTACATTATATTAAAGTACTATCTTGTAGCATTTGTACATGTCTAAAAAACCTTTAGATATAAACAATGAGGTGTAGATTATTTTCTATATAGAATTCTTATTTAAAACCACTTTTCCAGTAATAGATTTTGTTGGTTATAGGCTGTATAAATTACAGACAGGGCTGGCAGACAATAAATATGTAATTTCGGTAGATTGCAATGTAGCAGCTGTGTAATTTTTTTTTAAGGCTATGTGTAAAACCAAAACGTTTTTGAAGACACCATAACCACATAATCTGCTTCTCATTGGCTGATTTAGTAATATTGGCTAAATAGCTTGGACATAATAATTTTACAAAATTTCTACATAGTAACTATGGGATTATTAAATGTTATGTTATTATAGATAAATACAGGGCGCAACAAGCGCTGTATATATATGGAGCCCTAGGCTAAAATTCGCCCTAAAACTATGTAAGCAAGTTTTTGTAAAAAAATTCTAATGATGTATTTTTAATTGAGTTTAAACATTCATAAGGTGTCAGATGATTAAAATCCAATTACTAAATACCAGTTTAACTTCATAATATTAACCAAATATAATATATCATACCATGGCCATAAGCCATATCACAAGCTATTAGCGGTGTATATCAAATATAATCGGCGGCAAATCGGCAGTTCTGGGCGCTAGTTTTCAATAGAAAACTAGCGCCCAGAACTGCCGATTTGTCGCCCCATAAATTAATCGAGAAAATGAAAAAAATTAAATATAAATGCTTGCATCCACACCAATAGGCTGCCGCCCCAGACCATGACCCCTTGGGTCACGGTCTTTAATCCATGGTGGCTTTGTAGACTTATTTACCTCTCCAGTAAGTCTATGCATCACGCATAGCTTGCAGAGGTATGATGATAGATGGCGTCACGCTATTTACCCATAAGGGTAGGTTATATAGAGACTCGTACGCCATCTGCAACAACCTAAACATATTATTTTCTAACACTTGCGCGATTCATTTGTTTAAATAAAACTACTTTTTTACGGATTTAGACGCGTATATGGCGTAAATTGGATGTGGGTAAACCCTGTAATAACTGATCGTAGAAGACACATTACAGCTGAGTCTCACCCGTGACCATGGTGACTGCAAAGTCTCCGAAACGTCGGACCAAAATTTAAAACAAATATACGCGTCTAAATCCGTAAAAAAGTAGTTTTGTTTAAACCTTAACACACTTTCAGTTATACCACTGAGAAAATACAAAATAATACAATTTTGTGTTGTGGATTAAAACATACAGTATAATTTTGCTTTGTACCCTCTGCCTTACTTGTAAGTTTATATAATTTATAAAAATAAATAATGATTTAAAAAAAAAGCAGAGCGCGGAACGAGCGACAAAGAACGTGCAAGCGAGACGCTTGCACTTCAAGCCTTACATGGAACGCCTCAGAGCGAGGTAACGTCGCATGAGTCATGTTTTTTCGTGCGTGCAGCCGGCTCTATCGAATTATGACGTTGTCACGTCAAAAATTGTGTATGATACACAATTTTTGACGTGACAAACGTAACCAATAAGTTGCAGTTTACAAGTTTTATAGTTATGAGTTAGGTATGTGTGCACTGATAATATAACATGATAACATTTATGTCACTTCTTCATAAAAGTTGTTACTATTTGTAAATAAGGTGTATCTGCCAAATATATCTAATGTCGTGTGTATGCTTTAACATGTATGCTTTGTGATTTTGTTAAAGTATATCGCAATAATGGCAAATAAAGTTAGGTGTAAATAATATGAATTTTTATTGCAAAATGACCCTTTATTAACAAAATGTATGTAAAAGTTTTATAAAATGGCTAAAAATGCAATGGCTTTAAGTCACATAAATATCGATGTGTGCATGAATACGTACTATGTGTGTCTCTAATACACGTCGTAGATTCATTTGAACCACAGACTAAAAAAACAGGTCTTCTCTTCCCAATGACGTATTTGTTTTATAGTTTGTAAAAGTGACGTTTTGGATAAATCGTACTTTATGGTAGTTAGTTATCTTGATAAAGTTAGTGTCTTCAAATTGAACGCGTATTTATCTGGTAAATATGTGTCGATATCACCTTAAATTACAAAAAACTTATATGTACAATAGGTTAGTAAAAATTTTATTTTATCCTTATCACTGAGTAATGATAAGAAATACATTAAGTACATTTTGATGTCAGCATTAACAGTTATTCATGTTTCCAAATTGCTTTACGTTTCTCAACAAAACTCCTTATACCTTCTTGTCCATCATTAGTATTTATATTTTTAACCATTATTTCTTCACCTAACTTGTATGCATCTAGTAATTTAAGATCTATTTGTTTATAAAAGAATTCTTTTCCTAGAGCGATGACACTGCGACTTTTGTGTTTAATTTTATCTATTATCTTGTCGACTTCATTATCTAGATCATTTACTGGCACTACTTTTGTTACTAAGCCACTTTCGTAGGCCTCTTGTGCTGTTACTGGTTCACCTGTAAAGATAACTCTTGGATTATTTGCTAAATAAAAGTAATTGTAATAACTGTAATAAATTTGCTTACGTAATACTTGAAGGGCCCCTAAGATATTCGAACACTAGCAACCCGAAAACAAACACCACACATAATGTAGAGGTTGATAGGTATCAGACTTTACTAGATTTTATTTACAGAGATGTGTCAAAGGCTTACCAAGTTTATTCGCATTTCCAAACTATCCAAGAAATATACAAAATCTAATTCAATCATCATGATCATCATAACATCACGCTTTTTTCCCATGGCGGTAGGCAGACTTTAGAGCGCCATCTGCTACGATCCAAACATACTTCCTTGGCTTCATCCACACTCATACATCATACATATCTAATTCAAATGTGTTAAATAAATATAATTTTAAATTTAACTACTTTATATTCATATACAAAAATTATTTATAAGCTATTTAAATGCAAGGTTTTTTAACAGTATTTAATATACAAGATATACATAATAAGCACTAAATATTATGTAAATTATCTATACCAATATTATATACATATAATAGTTGAAGAGTTTGTACGCGCTAATCTCAGGAACCACTACTTAGACCGATTTTAATAATTATTTCAGTTTTAGGTAGTACCTACATCTAACGAGGCTATATAACTTCACGCTGCGACCAATAGGAGCGAAGCATCAGTGAAAAATGTTGCAAAAACGGAGATAATTTTCTAAATTCCACGCGTACGAAGTCTAATGTAAGTTGTGGGCTTTGAGGCGGTGTAACAGTGTTATGAACAGAGATTGACACCCATATAATTACTACCTGTAAAAAGCATATATGTGGCTCTTGATTTTGGCACACATCTGGCTACAGCTATCCCTGGTGTTGAGCAGAATACTCCAAAGTTAGCCCTGTTAATCATACAACATAAAATATTATATTGCACTCCCTTATTTGAGCCTAGCCTAGCCTAGCTAACGAGAATATGTATAAAAACTGAATGTGTGAGAAGATGGCTTCTGATTTTGCTGCGATTAATTAAAATGCGTTATTCCATACCCCGCAAACACGCCTGCTTCCCAACGGCACCGTCGGGTCGCGGCGTTTAGTCGCTAACAAAAATGTAGTGATGGATGATAAATGAAATAATTATCCAATGGAGACGATCCATGTTCATTTACACAGAATTTTAAGCTGTATTTTCATTCATATATTTACCCAGGTGTAGAGAATTGGCTAGTGTCTGAACAAATAATCATATCACATGTGGCAACTAATTGACATCCAGCTGCTGCTGCAAAGCCATTTACCTGCAAAAATACTTTACAATAATTTTTACTTTCATTGAGTTGTATTTATTAACAGTCAAAAAGAATATGGAGATAGTCAGTATTTGATTTCAGCGAAGGCTTCGAATTATTTGAGTCTTAACGAGGGGAGGAGGAGGAGGTTTAGACCAAGGAGCATTAAAATCCAAGGAATACTGGAAGGTATTCAATAACGTAAAAAAGTAAAAGTTAAGTTAAAACTTTTTTAAATCAATACTAAAGAGCTCCTTACGTAACCATTAAATGTCTCTGAGTGCGGCAGATTAAGGGACCCTAATAAACCGTTATCTGACTCTGAGAGTGAACTTTTTTAAATCAATACTAAAGAGCTCCTTAAGTAACCATTAAATGTCTCTGAGTGCGGCAGTTAGTGCTGTTGTCATTTAAGTTTTACCAGAATTCAATTCCATTACCTACTGCTTTTTTTTTGATCCAGAGAATGAATGAATGAATCTACATTACATAATGAATTATATAATTAAATATTACAAATAAATAAAATAGGTGTGTATATTACCTTGGCAATAACAGGCACAGGGTTTTGTATGATACATCGCATTAATTCACTTGCTGTATTAAATATCAGTTGATGTTGTGGTACACCAGCATTAGATTGCTAAAAGTAAACATAGTTATTTCTTGTTTTCTGTTATTTAGTTTTCTTTTTTTTGGCTTTAGTACTTATATGTACAGTAAACATATCAAAAAAAATCTTACTAGTTCCTTTAAATTATGTCCTGCAGAAAATACATTTCCTTTTGCTGATAAAACTATAGCCCTCAATGATTTATCATCTTTATTCAAATTTATAGCCTCAATGAGTTGTTTCATCATATCCAGTGATAGAGAATTTCTGAACAACAGAAGTTTAAATAATTATGTGTTTACGTATGTAATAAAGTACACAATGGTACCAATTCTATATGCCCAACTAAACGAACTAAAACACAGATTTTCTAATAAAAAGTTCTGTTAACATTGCCAAATTGTGCTACTATTATTTTTAAATTTTTAGTTTAGTTGTGCTTGTGCACGTAGAAGCGGTACCAATGTTAAGTATTTATCTAAACAGGATACAAACTTCGTTTTTTCATGGCTTAATGTTATTTCACGAACACCATTAGTTTCATTTGTAACTAGATACTCGCTGTGCATAGCTCGACTAAATATACAAAGAGGTCTCACGAACTTTTTCTGTAATTAAAGATATCAAATAAAACAAACGCTGTTACTAGACAATTATTTACTCTAGTTGACTAGGTGTTACAGACATTCAATATTATGTACGTAAATACTGAGATTACAAGTACAACACAACATATATAATAATTATCTTACCCTTATAGAAAAAAACATATTTGTTTTATTACAATTCAGTAAAAAAACATTTGTTTATAAACTTAAATTATAGGTTAGGTTTAAAATGACAAGTACAAAACAAGTTGATAACAAAATGTCATAACAGGGCTGCCATATATAAAAATTATTGTAAGAAAACGCAACAGATAGGAACTAAAAATCTTTTTGAGATCCAAATGCGGCATTAATTAATATAACGCCATATTAGCTTCAAATTCTGAATTATCCGATTCACTGGTGTCGTCATCATCATTTAGATAGTCGGCGCGTTCATCTTCAGCAGTTATCAACTCTTTTACTGCACTGTAATAAATAATAATCTGCTTAGTTCAAAAATAAATATATCTTAAGGGCCTACATCAATATCATCGCCGACACGTACATATTAACACAGTCAGTAGGCACAGAAAATGAAGAATTAGGGATACTTTTCCTATTTACTCAAAATCTACTAAATATATTTTAATTCTGATTTACGTGTTTCTATATATAATAGTTACTTATGTTCTTAAAGTTATTTCATTAGTTAATACGCGATAATAGACCGAGAAATGAAAAAAATAAAAAATTTGAGAGGTTGTTTCGCTAAGATTTTCTATCGAGAAAACTTTTTTCAATCGCGTTTCTGAGTTTATGCGATCCTTGATTATATATTGAAAAAACATATACTTAAAAATTAGAGCTCTAGCCATTCAATCTAAAGAAACAATGAAAACTTCGTACGTAGAAAAATGCACGAAGCTATTTTGGTATCCTCTTAAATATTTTTTTTCAAATTATTGCATTGTCATCTGTGCATAATAAGTGTGCAAAATTTCAGACCAACTACTGCACGTGGGTGAAAATTACTTTCAAAGATTCCGTTACATAGATTAATACATTGATAGATACGTCCCAAACTAATAAAATCGTGTTAAAAAGACATAAAATTAAATAGTTATGATTCTCCTACCCTTATTTCATTAGTTAGAGTCAGTGCAACGTATTTTAGGTACCATACCAGAAGGATAACTAACGAAATTCTATTAGCAAGGCTCCATTGTCTGTTTGTTTGTCTTCTAGTAGGTTGTATCTTTTTCTTATGAAAAACATCCACTTTTTAGGGTCACTTATACGTTTAGTTAATGTAAATTGTGGGCTTTGAGGTGGTGTAAGTGTTATGACGGATGTTGACCACCCTCCGTTTGGACCACCCCGTCTCCTCCCAAGGGTTCTTTCTGTAAAAGTCAGCTAAAGGATATTGCACACAGATAACACCCTCTGTGAGACGGAAAACTCGAAAATAAACCCTATGCCAATACGCCTGGTCAGCGCGGCACAGTAGACCATAATCCCTTCCAAAGTGAAGGAGGCCCGTGCCCAACGTTGCCCGTGGACGTAAATGGGCTGGAGAGAGAGAGAGAGAGATACATTTAGTGAATGGCCCCAACCAAAGTACAGACTTACAACATACTGGATGAATGAAATTGGCACAAGACCAGGCGTTCTGGCATACTATGGAGGGGGCCCATGTCCAACAGTGGATGGTAAGAGGCTGATAGATGAACTGGCAGATGGTATAACTTTGTATTACTTACTTTAAAACCTGGTCTTCAAATGGATTCTTTACTGTTGCGTATGTGCTTGATATGCCGATCTTAGCAGCTAGTACTTGATCAAGTAATGATCTCATTTGGAAGAGTAACTCCGCAGTGCGTCGTCGACATTGCACTTTTACTGACGTTATTGATATAAAACAGTCCTCTGGGTTGTCAGCTAAAATTATTAAATACATTAATCGCGGGTTGCGAGCCTAAACTATTATTATTTTATTATTATGATGTTTTTTTTGTTGTTCAATTCATGGAGACTAAAAGAAAGGAGGAATATCTTGTATGGGGGATCAGTCCAAAAAGTGTCCACTTGTAAACAGCAAATAACACTCACCGAAATAGCGCTAGTGTAGCAAGATGAATGATATGAATGTGGCAGTTCTATGCAGAGTGAAGTGTGCTACTGTAGCGGTAATTCTTTAAGAGGATACCAAAATAGCTTCGTGCATTTTTCTACGTACGAAGTTTTCATTGTTTCTTTAGATTGAATGGCTAGAGCTCTAATTTTTAAGTATATGTTTTTTAATTATATTATCTAGGATCGCATAAACTCAGAAACACGATTGAAAAATTTTTCTCGATAGAAAATCTTGGCGAAACAACCTCTCAATTTTTTTATTTTTTTCATTTGTCGGTCTATTATCGCGTATTAACTAATGAAATAACTTTAAAAACATAAGTAACTATCATATATAGAAACACGTAAATCAGAATTAAAATATATTTAGTAGATTTTGAGTAAATAGGAAAAGTATTCCTAATTCTTCATTTTCTGTGCCTACTGGCTGTGTTAATATGTACGTGTCGGCGATGATGTACGATAATATTGATGTAGGCCCTTAATACTATTTTCTATGTGCTATTTACAAATATTTGGTGTACTTAAAAACACCGTATAATTATAATAATAATTAATATAAATTTATTTAATAGTCATGTTTGTCTTTCCTTTCTAATAATTTGTGGCGCTCTTTTTAAAATTCTTCCACTTGCTACTATGGCGCCACCTTAATTTGCTGCCTTTCAGCGGACACTTTTCAATATACTGAGATATTCCTCCTTTCTTCTAGTCTCCATGGTTCAATTGTACCATATTTAAATTTCTAATTGTCAAGAGTAATTTATTTTATTTTGTATATTTATTTTTTTGTTTGTTTTTGTACTTTCTTATTATTAATTATGTAGGTACCTATGTAATTTCTTTTTTTATGTAACCTTGTTCGCAAGTCAGAAACAAACATTTTCTTTCTTTCTAATTGTGAATTAACAATGAATGAATTAACGCACACACGAAGGGATCCTTACCGTTATTGTCATATAATATAGGTTGGTATGACGAATATATTATACAAAAAAGCCATCCTCTTAAACTATTCTATCTATTAAAGAAACCAAACCAAATTCCGTTGCGTAGTTTTGAAGATATAAGTTCACATAAGGACATACATACAAAAATAACGACTTTGTTTTATAATAAGTAAAGTTCGTTATACCGAACCCAAATAACGGGGATGAGGGCAAGAGAATAATGATAATGAGTATTTATTGTTGTAGCATCTACTGATTACATCTATAGCTATCACCATTTCTGATAGACAAGCTGACGGGTAGACAGTGAAGACTCAGTAAATTCAGTAATAAGATTCTATTATATTTATTGGCACTGAACCCAAAAATGTGACGCTTCAGTTAAAAAAATAATATGTAATTTTTTTTTTAATAACGAACCTAAAAGTGGGACATTAAAGAGCTAAGATATACATACCTTCTGTCACCGATAATTCTCCAAAAAACAGTAGTGGCAATGTATGAATTAGTGTGATTTCTATAAGAAATAGGTCCAATGATTGTTGTTTAGTCCAGTATACTATCCAACTAGCTCCAGGGGTCATACATGCGATACTGGAACGATATCCTATCTTTGGTTTTTTAACAGCCATCACACTACTTGGGTGAATCTGTATGAATCGACCTTCCGGTGTCCTAGCTTTGACTCTGAGCATTTTATTAGGATTGCGAGTGTTCGTGTTACACCATCTACAATAATAAGTAACTCTATACTAATAATATGAGGCTTTGCTTGTTTGTTGGAACGCGCTAACCTCAGGAATCACTGGCCCAATTTCAAAAATTCTTTTATTGTTCGATAGTACATTTATCGAGGAAGACTAAAGGTAAATAAAATCACGCTGCGACTAATCGAAGCAAAGCATCAATGAAAAATGTTGCAAAAACGGGATTTTTTTGTAAATTCCACACGCACGAAGTCGCTAGCAACAGCTAGTATATATTCTCAAACTCGTCGATGCATTTGTTAAGTTTTTAGCTAAGTTTAGGATTACATAATATGAAAATCTGTCAAAATATATTAGAATCTAATACAAATGTAATAAAAATTGTCTTACTTAGCTGTAGCTATATTAGGATACAATGACGCCGCAATAATAGCTTTGAAAAGACTCAAGTTATTGTTATTACGGTTTTCCCACTGTGAGAAGATATCTCCTGACGGTAAGAAGCCCATTTGTTGTAAATTTGTACCGAATTGTTTTTTCATATCGGACAATAGTTCTAAAGTGCTGTGTGCTAGAAACTTTGAGAATGCAAAATGTTTTCGTTGTTCTGCGGGTAGTTTCTCCCATTGTCTGATTGCCTCCGATATAGCAACATGATCACTACCTTCGCCCAATGCAAAGTCCTTTTTGGATTCGTCTACTTCTTCTTCCTTGCCTGAAAATTTACTTTCCTTATAATACTAGCTTTTGAAATTATCTTTGAGTGCGATTTATATTTTTCAAGACACTTTTTTACTAATATACACTGACGATAAACACGAACACCCACAGAAATATTTAATACGTAATGTACCTACCACTATAAAAATGTATTTATAATTCTGTTCTTCAGACAAAGTATAATAATTGTACAAAATGTATCTAAAATTGGTTTTACATTCAAAGTGGCCTTCCAATGTACAGCACCGCGGCTGGTCAAATCAAGTCAAGTCGACCGACTGGTAGTTTCAGTACTAAATCAGAGCGGGTCGCGATCCGGACGAAGACATCGGAAGACCACCTTTAGACCTGTTAACGTGAATGCCTAATTTTTACTGTCAAATATCAACAAAATATTTACCAATTGAAGTCTCTTTGCGATATTATTTCGCTAGCGCTCGTACTAATTAACTAAAAATAATTCAGTGATTTAAAAAGCAGCGTATCTCTTACAGTCGATTTCTTTTATTATTAATATTTTAACATATTGTTCTTACCAATGACAAGTTGGAAAGGGTCCTTAAAACCCCATACAGCGGCCATACTAGCAGCTCGGTCGAGACACCCAAACAATGAACCCAGCAGCAATAATTTACCAGCTGCTGGGTGCACTGGTAATCGTGCCATATGCCATCCTAGAGGAGTCAATTTCTCTTCGTAATCTAATGCACCGCATCTATTAAATAACATGAAACATATTATTGTACCAGCAACCCTGTTTATCGTGGTATAATAGAAGCAAATGCTCCTTGCCCATAAAGGATTTAAATATGCTATAGCTTTCTATAAGTTTATAAGAAAACCTAAAATCAGTTACAACTTACTGCTGCAAATGTAGTACCGCCAATCCCACTGTCCTTTCTGCAGGTGGCGCTGGCATCTTCAGTAATGCATCGGCTGCTTTGCCCAATCTTAACCTCTTTATTGACAGAACAGGTTCTAGGAGAGAATTTCTTTGTAATTCCGGTAGCAGACGTTCGTCAAGCTGTTTAGCACGGTGTGACGTCATAAGATGATAGCAAATACCGGGTTGACAGCGTCCTGCACGACCACGCCTACAAAAATAGTTTTATAAAAAATTGTTTGGCCCCATGAGAAATAAGCGTGAAAATATGATGATATGATAGAAGGTTATCAAAAAAAATTATGCCGTTAAATAACGAATGTCTGTCTGGTGTGCAACAATCTATATGTTAGTTTATAAGTAGAAACTGTGTTAGTCCCACGGAGAGGCGTAATTCGCAAGGATTAAAACTTCATAAATAAAGAGAAAAAAAAACTAACTAATGAAATAAAACTCTGAATTGATGATATTGAATATGTACCTATAACATAAAATAATATTTCTTAGCAAATATTAAAAAGCAACAGTCAGTAAATATTAGTCAGACAGAAACCGATCTTTAATCTAATATATGATAAGCATATAAAAATTTACCTTTGTCGTAAATTCGCTTGAGATACCCATTCTGTAAGTAAAGTAGTAATGTTTTCTTCAACTTTTAGCCCACTGTATTTTATTCTGCCACAATCAACAACATATACTATATCGTCAATAGTTATTGAGGTTTCTGCTATGTTCGTAGCTACTATTATTTTTCGCATACTACCCGGTGGCTTTTCAAAAATTTGATGCTGTTGCAATGTAGGTAGTTTTGAATGTAGCGGGTAGATCGCAAAAAGATTCGATGGAAAACATTTGCTTGCTTCCATTTTCCTTATTAATTTACTGATATCCACAATACCAGGTAGAAATACAAGAATGGCTCCGGCTGGCCCTTTACTGATGTAAACTAACAGATCATGAATTAAAGCGATGTTCAAATCTTCAATTCTATGGTCCTGTAACGTTTTGTAGACGTCATGATTTATTTTTCCCTTTATAGATTCCAACCATGGAGCTAAAATTGCAAACAGTATTCATTAACGGGCGTCGTGGTCTAGTGGTTAATATAATAGACTAGTATATACATAATAGTCGCAGGTTCGATCTTCGCAGTGTACAAGTATTTTTGTGAGATTTATATTTGTCACATAAATATTTGTATTGTGTCTGGGTGTTTCCAATGTATTATAAGTATATATTTACAAAGAAGAGTATAGATGTATGGTCTTATTTATAATGACATATCGGAGGTTTAAACAATAAATTTATCGGAGAGATAATAAACATTTTATTGTAAAAAGACCATTATGAATAACAATTTTTTACAATTTTAGCGAACTTTTAAACCTCCGATAAGTCATTATGAATAAGACCAGTAGTTTATACGTATTTGGTACCCATACCACAAGCATACAAATATAGCTTACTTTGAGGGCAGACGATGTTATGTGACATGTCTAAAAATATTTATTTATTTGTTTAATTCGTTAAGGTTTGTTTTCTGATTTCGGCTAGTTTCATGATAAAAACTTCATATACCTATTACATATTTGTTATGTCACTTACCGATTTGTGCTTTATATTTAATATCCTTTTCCATTTCACTTGAAAGTTTTTTTTTAACACGCCTGTGCCAAGGCTTAACGTGTCTTGGATTTGGGGTATTTGCCGCAGGTAACTTATAACCAGTTAAATTTAAAATTTCTTCCAAATATATGTCCTTTACAGGGTACGCTAACCCTTCTATGTGTATCATAGGACAGTTGTCAAAATACGATGATAGCGTATTAGCATCAATAGTAGCACTCATTAATATAAGTTTCAAGTCTTTACGTTTTTTTAGTACCTACAACAAATTTTTATAGAGTTACTGATAGTGTGAGACAATGATACCAATTTAAAAAAGAAAAACTATGGGGTTTTTTAATTAATCGGCTATTTCATTGTGCACAGTTTATATTAATAAAAATCGTTAGTCTAAAATACCTACACAGTTGTTTATAATAAGGAAGTTCAGTTAACATTTACAAATTGTGTTAAAGGCACTAACAATTTTAATTTTTTAGTTAAGTATCTGTGCTCATATTTAATTTCATTGGCAGTTGCTAATGAAAACAAACAACCTAGCAAGCAGGTAACAAGCAGGTAGTTTCATTGCTATAGTAGGTTGTTTAATTCATACTCACACTACTAAAACTATTTACATATGTTTATGACACAACACACAAACATATCTCTTGTATTTTTTGTAAATTTTCGTTTTTCGTACGAAACACAAATTTCCAAAACTAATTTTGGCTGTGTTAATAATTGCATTGTCAATTGTTACCAGTCGTTATTATATGTGCAAAATACCAGATCGATCTGACTACTGCATGACAATGAACACCACTTTCAAAAATTCTGTTCCATCTTAGTAATATATATTTGTAAAACTCAGCTGAATAAATGACAAGCTTATAATTATGTCAATGCGTATTACGAAACCAGGCTGCGATTTAGAAAAGCAGTACAACGCCATCTATCGAGCAGTATAGTAAACATCTGTTTGTTAAGATTTGGTTTCAAAATTACACGTGCACGAAGTCGCGGGCAACGGCTAGTAGAATAATACATTGATAGACACATACCGAAAATAAAAGGGTATTAATAAAAGAAGAAATTTCTGTAAAATGTTCAAATAAACTTACCTTCCTTAACATAAACATAGCCAAGTCAATATCACAGTCCCTCTCGTGTACTTCATCAAGTATAATATGTGTGTAATTTGATAGTGCTTGATCTATTTCTAAAGTGGCTAATAATATACCAGTGGTACAAAACATTATGCTGCCACGAGGTCTTGCATCTACCCTGGAAACAAATATTTTTCGTCAATAAATCATCATTCTCCTGCCCATATTCCATTATTTTAAGTCAGAGCAACATGTCTTTTTCTTCCATAGTCTTCTGTTAGACGTCATATCAGTGTTAACTCCTCTTTCTTTCATATTCTCATTCACATATTCCATACATCTTTTCGTAGGTCTTTCTCTAGACGTTATTCCTTCCACATGATGATTTTTCATCAGCAAATAGTTACTTTAAACAAAAATTCCTATACAGAGAATCACTCAATGATGCCTGTATCACTCATGCATCGGCTTGAAGCCACTCACATGATACAGGATTATTCTCTGAAGTATGATTTAGTATAATTTTAAAATCTACATTTACCTGATTAATCTAATATGACATGACATGTATGTGATAAAAACGAGTGCAAATTGCAGCATTTTTTTTACTACTAAGGTGCATTTTTACTACATTTGTTTTCTCAATATGACCACAAATGAGTAGTACTAATATATTTTTTAGGTTTGATTTGTGTTTAGACTGTAGCAAATGGCATTCTATTGTCTCTGCTTACCTACTCCTGTGGTAAAAAGACGGTATGATGATAATGTTTCATGACAGATATTTTTCTAAGACCTAAATAATATGTATATGAGGCATATATTATGTAGCTTAAAAAATATCACAATCACATAAAGTGCTTACTTTTCTAATCGAACTGCATATCCAACAGCATTACCCACACTTTCAGATCTTTCTTGTGCAACTCTCATAGCTAACGATGAAGCTGCTATTCGCCTCGGTTGGGTAACCAAAATTTTAACATAACCACCTCTATGTTTTTCAATTGCTTGATCTAATATCAATTGCGGAACCTAAAACAAAAGCAATGAGCATAATAATAATTTCTTTTTACTTTTAAATACCTACATTTATTCACTTTGAAAATACACTTTTTTTTACATTAATATAGATATTTTACTAAGAAATTAATTAATTACTAAAAAAATTATTAAATTAATTAAAAAAAAATACTATTTTTAATAATATTTTCTTTTTATATTAAATACATTTTTTACTTTAATAATACATTTTATTTTGCTTAAATAGTACATTTTTTTAAAGGACATTGATTTATAGATCTTTGTCAAATATCCAACACTAACTAGACCCATATTATTACCACATCTCTCGATATTTGTTATAAGCAAAATCTACTGTATTAATAAAAATAACTAATTTCAAATACCTGTGTAGATTTACCACATCCAGTTTCTCCACTAATTACAACCACCTGATTATTATTTATTACTTCTAACAAATCATTGGATTTCTTATAAGTGGGCAATGTTTCACGAAACTGTTTATACTTCTTGTAGCCAGTTGATTCTATCATATTTAAATAATCTTGATACAAAGCCACACATAAATCATCAGTTTCTGTATGTTTCTTTGTGATTAGTAGCCCTTTAGAAAGGCATTCATCAAGTTTCTCATCAAATGTTCCTGTAATAATGTCTTCATAACCATATTTAAAGTCACCAGCTCCTCTTAGTGAAAGCATTCTATCTTCTGAGACTTCAGTGTTCTCAGTTTTAATATCTGTGATATCCATTGGCTCTTCTTTTATATTGGTCACTTCATTCTTGCTAGTACTTGCTATTGGTTCAGGTATTTTAAAAACATTAACCTGACTTTTGTCATTAATATTGCCTTCACAGGTTATGGGCTCAATTTTGATAATATTAGAGCTACTGGATCCTTCACCAGCGTCTCTTGATGTGCTTGGCTGACTAAACATATCTGTTCCTGATGACTGTAAAGGTGTTGAGTTAGTGGCATTTTCTTCATTATTAGTAACTTTCACTATATTTAATCCATCAAATTTTGTAATTGGAACATTATGTTTTTCAGCCAGTGCTTTAATGGTTTTTATGTTGTTTTCTAAAGAGGATATTACTGCTGGAGGGATTGTTAGTTGCACCTGTAAAAAATAATTCCTATTTAATCGAATATCTATAAATAGATAGGATTGTAAATTATATTATAGGTTGTAATTCATATACAGTAGGTGATTATATAAACAAAAGTAATCCGTCTAAAATTTAAAGAAAACTTCAACAATATTGTTGGGGCTATCAGTCTGTTAGGACTATCAATTACTTACTACAGGATTCGGTTTCGGTCCCTTGCTGCCCTTTCTGTTTTGGTTTCTGTAGTAAAGACCTATGTCTCTACCTCGCAAACCACGAGGCCGAGGTGTTTTAAATGTTTTACTCCAACAATTATTATCACGATCACGTTTGCCCCGCCAGGACATTTTGTTGGGCAATTATTAGAAGAACAATATTATGTTTTTTATTTAAAATATTACCCCGTCTAATAGCAATTTTTTTGTATTATAAATTTTCATACATGTTAATTATTTTTTGAGATTTAAATTTTCCGATTCGGTTTTCTTCAATCGATCCGCGCAAGATTGTTGTTGTTGTTGTTCTTGTTTGATGGCTTCTTTAGAAGCGACTTATCGTAGTGTTTAAGTCGCGACTCTGCCAGTATCCTTAGTGATAGTGTCACAAACTATAGGGGTTGTGGTGTTTGTCTACCAACGTGTAGATCGGTTGAAATTTTGGGAGATTCCGACAACCAAGGTAATTTAATTAGAAATTTAAACTATATACAGACCAATACTGAGTCAGGAGGTTAGTATACTTATCTACAATAAATTACATAAAATGTTAATAAATGTTAAAAACTTAAAACACACGTATCTACAGTCTAATATTATTTTTTTGTACAAAATTACAGAGTGAAGAGTTTACACGAAGGGAAAAAGTATTATAGAGGAGACATTTAACAGAGGTAGGACGAGGAATAAAACGGGGAAGCGAGTCATGAAGAGATTGGCGCAAGTTAGGACAAACAAAGAATAAGTGGTCAACATCGCCTTCATCCAGACCGCATTCACAAATAGAAGAATTCCTAATCCTTAATTTAGCAAGAAAGACTGGAGTGCAGGCATGTCCTAGTCTTAATCGACAGATGGTGGAGCATGTTCTTTTGTCTGCTTTACGGTACTTGAAAAACCATGGGCGAGGGGGAATATCTGGTTGTACAGAAGCATAATGTTTCGCGGAATACAGTTTCACAGAATCCCAGTGCACGTTCCATGATTTTTCAAGTAATGGTTTAGCTATTGTGCATAGGTCACTGGAATACGTAGTGTAGTGTTCTAAAGTCCCATTGTGTACTGCTAATTTTGCGCAAGCGTCTGCTGTTTCATTTCCTGGAATGCCAGAATGCCCAGGTATCCAGGCAATGGCAATGTTTATATTTTTGTAATGGCATTCTAACAGAGATTCCCTAATTTTCAGGATTACAGGTGATCGAGAACGAGATCTGAAGGGATTGGAAAGGATAGATTGAAGGCAACTTAGTGAGTCGCAGAAGATTATACAGTTGTTAAGACAGTGGGAAATAACAAATCTAATTGCTTCAAGAATAGCTAGTGCCTCCCCAGTGAATACTGAAGAAGTAGAAGGGCATTTATAACTTAAAGAAATTTTAGAAGAGGGGATCCAAACAGACACTCCGACCGCAGTGTCGTCACTGAGTTTGGAAGCATCAGTATAGATTTGAAGCCATCCTTGGAATTTATGGTTGAAGTTAGCATTAAAGATGTCACGTGAAGCGCAAGATTTATCAAGACCAAAATTGAGAATAATGTTTGGAAGAAAAATTAAAGCATCATATGGGGTGAGGAAAAGTGGGTTCATCGGATACTGTACCACTGGGTTTGGGAGACGAGAAAGTGTTTTAAAGCTATGCAAAAGGCAAGGGTATTTATCAGAGGGTAGGATTAATTCAAAAAGACGAGCTAGTTTAGGAAGAAGAGGGTGATTAGAATTTTGGAATGCTTTAAAAAGGAATCGATCGGAGAGGAATTGTCTACGTATATTCAGTGGAGGCTCGCCACACTCAACTTGCATAGCACTGATAGGGGAAGATTTCATGGCTCCTAAAATAATCCGTAGACATTTGGACTGAATTTTCGAAAGGATGTCAAGGTTAGATTTGTTACAGGAATTAAGGATGAAGGAACCATAATCAAGGTGACTACGGATTATAGCGTTATATAAAAGTTTTTGTGTGTATGGGTGGGAGCCCCACCATACACCGGAGAGAGATCTGAGGATATTAATATTTTTTTGACACTTTAATTCCAAGTCTTTAAAGTGAGGAGTGCCTGACATTCTCGAATCTAATGTAAGACCCAAGAATTTAACGCTTTCGAATTGGGGGATGATTACATTGTTAACAGAAATAGAAACGGAAGGAGATATTCTTTTTTTCGAGAAGACAACTACAGAACTTTTTGATGGACATAGGGATAAGCCATGATTATCCAGCCATGATGAAAGGTAACTTAGAGCAGAATTTAGACGACTAGTGGCTACCGCTAAAGAGGATGAAGAAACATATAAAACAAGATCATCTGCATATTGTAAAATGTCACAGAAGGATGAGACCGATTGTTCCAAGTCATATGTATATAGGTTAAATAGCAAGGGACTAAGGACGGAGCCTTGAGGTAGGCCTCTCCATACCTTCCTGGCGGGTAGAAATCCAGAGTTCGACTTAATCACGACAGATCTATCCACTAACATGTTGTTAATTAACCTTACCAACTTCTCAGGGATTCTCAGTTGGATGAGTTTACTCCTAAGAACCTGAAGAAGGACATTGTCGTAGGCTGCCGTTATGTCTAAGAACACTCCTACCACGTACCGCTTTTCCTGATAGGCTAACTGTATTTCTGTGACCAACAAGCTTAAACTATCCATCGTGCTAACTCCCTTTCTGAATCCAAATTGCGTTCTGGGAAGAATAGATTCGCTTTCTACTATCCACTCTAGGCGCTGTTTAATCAGATGTTCCATAATTTTGGCCACTGTTGGAGATAAGGCTATCGGTCTGTAACTATTAGCTTCCAAAGGGTCCTTACCGGGTTTGGGGATAGGAATGATAATTTGGGATTTCCACTGTTCAGGGACAATGCCTAAGTTGAGAAAAGAATTAAAAAGAGATAAAAGAATAGACTGTGCTTTAGTGGATGATTTAGTTAAAAAGGAATAAGGGATACCATCGATGCCTGGGGAAGAGTCAGTCAGTCTATTAAGTACAAGGGATAGTTCATTAAGAGAAAAGGGTGAGTCAAAACGATTTTGAGAAGGAATAAGAGAGGGTGGAGATGGTATTACAGACAAACAAGGAACTGAGGGGGGTGCAAGTTTATCAGAAAAGTCTTCTAGCCAAGAAGACGGGTCATTACTTGAAGAATTTCTTACATTACAAGAACCTCTAAAGCGTCTGATCTGTTCCCAAACAAGGCAAGATGAAGTTCTAGGGGACAATTTTTCACAAAATCCTATCCAACTTAGTCTTTTCTTTTTAGAGGTAAGTCGCTTGAATTTTGCTGCTATACGTTTATAATTTAAGAAATTGTCCACAGTCATATGCCGACCATAAGCCTTTTCCGCCTCTCTCCGCTCCACTACTGCTGCTGAGCATTCATCATCCCACCAAGGGGGGGAAATCCTGAAGCCTTTTGCAGGCTTTTTGTGAGGGATGTGGAGGTCGGCAGAAGAGGAAATACAATCAACATACGAGTTGTAGACAATAAGGGGGGAACTAGATTGAAGGGAAGGAAGTGAATTCAATTTAATATCAAGGGTTGAAGAATAAGATAGCCAATCGGCTGCAGAGAGTCTATATTTAAAGGAGGGCGAAGGATTACAATGGGGAGATACATTATTTGGAGTGTAAATAGAAAGCAAAATGGGGAAGTGGTCACTACCATAGGTAAGTGCGAGTATTCTCCAAGATATAGAGTGAAGTAGAGAGGGAGAGCAGAGAGAAAGATCTACAGCACTATTCGAATTTTGGGAGGGAAGGACTCTACGGGTAGGTGAGCCATCATTTAGGAGGCATAAATTGGCCTCATCAAAAGCGTCAAGTAGAGAACGCCCAAAAAGGTTCGTAAGAGAATGTCCCCATACGGAGTTATGTGCATTAAAGTCTCCCATAAGTATTACAGGAGAAGGGATAGAAGACAGAAGTAAAATAATGTCGGGGATTAATGATGAATTAGGGTGAGGTATATAAATAGAAACAAATGAAATATTTAAAGACCTAATACCAACAATGTTGATAGAGGTAGGATGAGAAGGAAAGGAAATAGAAGAGAAAGAAAGGGAGCGCTTTACAAGCAAAGCACTTCCTGCATGCCCATCAATACCGTCATCTCTAACACAGAAGAAGCCTGGAACTCGGAAGCGGGACTCAGGTCTCAACCATGTTTCCGAGACGGCAATAATCGATGGGCGGAACTTGTTGATTAAGTGTGATAATTCATGCGTTTTATTACGTAAACTACGACAGTTCCATTGAAGTGTGATTATTGGATCCATTATGATTGGATAAGTTGGCAAGCTGGGTTAATTTAGAGGCAACGTTGGACGGTAAGCTATTCGGGTTAAGTAAGATAAACTCAAATAAAATGGAAAGTAGAGATTCCAATGTATTAGAGGTTAACTGGGCATTGGAATCATGTTCCAAAGCACAGCCATTAGGCATTGATGGTTTGGGAGTGGAAACTAAATCATTGTGGGCAGCCTTATCATAGGACTTACCCAGGGGAGCTCTGGGGCGGGGAGTGGTGTATATTGTCTTAATTGAGGATCGTGAATGTTGGGAAAGTGAGGGGAAGACTCTAGACAATGGGGCTTTGGAAGAAGACGGCTGATGTGGCATTACTTGTGCAATTTCTGAGTAGGCTCGAGAAACTGTAGGGAACTTTAAACTGGCTTCTTGGTAAGAAATGCACTCTTGAGCCATAACGATTTTTATTGAACGTTGTCGTTCTTGTTCAGGACAACTTGAGCTAGTTGAAAAGTGTTTCCCTGAACAGTGGACGCAGGTGGCCTTAGATTCAGGGATTTCGCAGTTGTTACCCGTATGTTCTTGAGAGCAGCGGAAGCACCGAGGCTGCGAACGGCACTGTAATTTGGTATGGCCAAACCTGCAACAGGAGTGGCATTGGATAGTAGGGTAGTAATAGAGCTCGACCGGGAGTGATGTGTAATAAAGAAAAACGCGGGAGGGGAGGATTTGCCCTTGGAATGTTACGACTACAGTTTGTGTGGGAACCCATGTAACAATACTATCTTCAACCTTCTTACGATTCAGTCTACGTGCTTTAATAATTATGCCGCAATTAGGTGGAAGTTCTATATCTTTTGCAAAGTCATGCATGGATAGATCTGTCGGAACCTGTCTTATCAAGCCCATCCTTGTAACGTGAAATGTAGGTATGATCGCTGTGTATTGGTATTGAGGAAGAACAGGGTTGGTGGTGAAAGAGTTGGCATCATCAGCTGAACGGAATTCGATAGATACCTTATTACGTCCCACCTTTTTAACACCTCCTGGAATGACATTTTTTATTTTATGTGTAGAGAGAAACTGACCAAATTTTATAGGACGGATAGTAGTACCTGTTGCTGGATCGGGGCTTGAACGGGAAACATGTACGATATAGGGGCCTTTGTCATTAGATGTGTATGTATTAATAGCGCCAATAGTATAGGAAGGGTGTGTGTAAAGAGTTTGGATCGACGCCACCGCCAAATCCGGGGAGGTTATCGTTTTCTTTGCCGGATTAACGTCTTCTGTAATCAATCTGCGTTTAGTAGCTGTGCTAACGGATCCCGATTCACAAGACATAGGATCCGGTGGGTCCGGAGGGTCCGGCTCCAACATAGGCGACATTATGACGCCACACTCCTTGTTTGACGTAACCGCAAACACGAAGCTACTATAATAAAACTAAGCTAAAATAATATATATATACAAATTAACACTATATACTACTACCGTAACACATAAAATCACTCTGGTTATGAAAAATTATAAAACGGGCCAAAATTTTGAAAAAACACCGCCACAATTCCACAACAGTTTAATCGCTTTCACAGCCGGTGACAAAGTCCGATCCGCGCAAGAACAATTCAAATGTCAATGTTAAATTGTTAACTGTCAAGTGTCAAGTTGGCAAATGTCAATGTCAATCATAGATGAAAGAAAACAATGTTGCCAGCACGAAGTATAGATACAAGGAGTCCGAACGTAATGTTGAACGAATGGTCTCAATTTAAGGGACAGATTTTTTTCCGGTAGACCGCGCCATTTTTCAAGAAGTACTCGTTTGAACTATTGACACCTGTGGAAAAAAATATTCTGAGAAACGTGCAATTAAATATAAGTTTCAGGAAATTTTTAGAAATTTTTCGAGTGCTTTAAACTCAACAATACAGAGAAGGTCAAGAGATATTCTGATATTCTATAATAGCATCGGTACGTCCTGAATACTAGCGCAGCCAGTGGCAGAAAATAGAACTATGATCTGGGTTTATTATTGTGTACACGAAATATTATGGAAAAGCCTATACCGTTCGGACTCCTTGTATCTATACTTCGTGGTTGCCAGCATGCTGCACTGACTGCTTGATTTGCTTGATTCATTCCGTAGTCTGTGTATTCCACATAGTGTAGTCTACAATCAACTGTTGGCAACAGCTTGTTTTTTGTTGACTTGTTTGATATCCATACAAGATGAAGTTAAGAGTTCGCATTATAAAGACAAAAATTTTGGATTAATAAAATATGTATGTATTTTTAATACCGAATCATGAAAAAAAAAAGAAATTGATTGAGACACAAAAAACAAAATTAGGTTGGATCATCCCTATTGTTATTCTCAAAGGAAGTGAATAATACAAGAATTTATGAAGCTTGAGAATAAGCAAAGCATTGCCATTCTGGAGGAGAATGACAACAAACGCTAGGAAACGTGAACTTTACATTTATTACGTAACTTTACAAAATATGAACTTCATAACAAATTTTAATGTTTGATTCATTTAATTAGTGTCTTTCTAGTCTGTGTTCGGTTCTACAATCTACAATATTCTACATTGCCTAATGCCCAGTGTGACCAGATTCAGTATTTTAATACTTTTTCAGTATATTTCAGCGATTTTTCCGAACATCAGTATATTTTCAGGTATATTGCTGGCAGTCAGTATTTTTGGGTATATTTTGGTTGAAGTTATGGCAGCACTGTAGTGAGTGATCGTCTTTGCGACAATGTTTGCGGAATTCCCCGAAACGCGAACATTGGGGACTTTCCCGGATTTAGTTTATACTTATACATGTTATTATGAGCAAAGATGAGTAAGTTACAGATATGACAAGAAAGACGGCCAGTGCCGGCGTTGTAGTATTGTAATACTACATATACAATTATCAATCAATACATAGTATTAATCAGACTTGCAGAATGTATGTTCGCCTAAAACTTTACAACTGCTGGACCGATTTTAATTCGGTTTGCACTATTAGATGGAGCGTAATTTCCAGATTGCATACATTCAAATTCGTTGTGTTTCATGAATATCAGTCTACCCGGACGAATTTGGGACGGGCCGCTAGTTTATCTATAATTTTCAAAACAACGTCTAGTTTTTAAGTTTTCAGTTGCATAAATAGGTAGTAGTTAAACTTAAAAGATACTTTATTACTAGTATCAAATCGTCTAATACGGTTCAAGTGAAATGATTGTCTCTTCTGCATTCGACTTAATCTTTGAGGACTTTCTTTCGATAATTCGGGAATTTCCCCAAAATAGGTGATGTTTTTGTCATCATATAAATAGAACGCGATTATTGTTGTTTTTATTTACTTAGTTGCATTCATCCGGACAGCATGTCTAGTTTTCAGCAAAGTTATTTAGCTAAGTGGGAACAAATTCCGGAATTTTCTTCGTGGCTTTCACGTTATAAAGATGACGAATTCACCGCATTTTGCAAAGCATGCAATGCGAAACTGCAAAGTAGATTAGCGTCTATAAAACAGCATGCACATACTAAAAAGCATAAATCGAACTTGATAAAATATAAAGGACAGTCAAAGGTAAGCATAACTCGCTTTACTTACCTAGTTCAAGGAGTTTGGATATATTTTAATTTAAAGTTAATCATCCTAGTTTTGTTTCTCAAAATCAGTTAGGTAACAGCTATGAAATGCGACGCTGTTATAAAAAAAACTAAGCAACCAAGTATTTTTTAAATTTTCAGGTTGACACATTTTTCAAAAAGGCCCCACTGAAAGACGAAGTCAAGAAAGCTGAGCTGCGTTTATGCAGTTTTCTGTCGGAACACAACATCTCATTTAGAGCTATGGACCATCTTAGTGATGTTCTAGTGAAGTGTTTTACCGATTCCGATATTGCGAAAGAATTTTCCTGCAAGAGAACCAAAGCAGCCGCTATAACTTATAATGTTTTAGGACCCAATTTCGAAAAAGATATGATTGAAGACATACTTGGTACTGCATCTCCTTCAGGTAAACCACTATATTCAATTATAATCGATGAGAGTACAGATGTTGCAACAGTCAAAGTATTGGCAATAGTAGTTAAATACTTCTCTGAAACTAAATGTACTGTACAAACCAAATTCCTTGATTTAGTTGATTTAAGTGGTGAAACCGCAGGTCATTTATTTAATTCGTTGTCATCAAAATTATCCGAATTAGGTTTAGAAATAAAAGACGTAATAGGATTCGCTGCTGATACTACGAATGTGATGTTTGGTCAACATTCTGGCATTGTTGCAAAAATTAAAGAAGTAAACCCAAAGTGCTTTTTCATAAAATGTGTTTGTCACTCTGCAGCATTAAGTGTTAGCCACGCCTGTAAAATACTGCCTAGAAATTTAGAACAAATAGTAAAAGAAGTATATGGATATTTTTCTCAAAGCAGCAAGCGTCAAAGAGAATTTGCTGAGTTCCAAAATTTCACAGACACTGAAAATCACAGAATTTTGCGTCATTACGCCATAAGGTGGCTTTCACTTCATGCCTGTATTAGTAGAATAATTGAGCAGTGGAGGGCATTGCAATTGTTCTTTCAAGACCAATACTTGAGTGATCGCAATATGTAAATAAAAAATGTCATCACAATTTTTTTTTAATTCTTTTACCACTGATATAAACAAATTGTACTTTTACTTTTTGGTCTACATTTTGCCGATTGTAAACAAATTTAACATAATTTTTCAAGGCGATTATCCGTGCATTGATAGACTGTATGATGATGCATCTAGTATGTACTTGTCGATTTTGGGTTGCATCATGAAAGCTAATTACATCAAACGTACTGACAATGTATTTACGTTAGACCCAAAGTCTAATGTAAATTATTTGCCATTGAAAGATATGTACTTAGGTATTCAAGTAGGCCAAGAATTAATCAAACACAGGGACAATGTAAACATGAAAGAACAGATTGCTGAGTTTTTCAGAAGGTGCCAATCATTTTTAATTGAGTTGAGCACGCAATTGAAATCACGTTTGCCTTTTGAAAATCCAGTTTTTCGAGAACTGAAATTTCTTGACCCACACACTGCCGTACATAAAGAATTTCGCAGTTTACGAAATGTGATAGAAACTTTCCCATGCGAAGTACAGCCAGAACAAATGCAGATAATTGACGAAGAATATAGAACCCTAAAGTTTGATCGCGAAGTAAGTGATTTGTTACAATCTTTCAGCACTGGCTCACCCATCTCGTGTGAACAATTTTGGGTGGAAGTTGGGAAAATTTCTAACAGTGATGGCATGTTAAAATACAAAAATATAACTAGTTTTAGTAAATTTCTTCTATTTATACTGGTGTCGAATGCTGCATGCGAGCGCATATTTTCACAGATAAATTAAATAAAAACGGACCAAAGAAACAGGTTTATAAACAAAAATGTGTCAGCTATTTTAAAAACAAAGCAAGGATGAAGGAGGTTGTGTAAATTTTAATCCTTCGAAAAGGATGTTAAAATATAACTCTAACATTTATTGTGAGTATGAATAAATAAAACGTGTTAAGAAAATCAGTATTTTTATTGGTATATCTGTCCTATGAAAGTCGGTATATTTCAGTATTTTTTTGAGGTGCCTCGGTATTTTCGTAAAATTTAATCTGGTCACACTGCTAATGCCTAGCATTAGTCTGTGTAAATAAATTTACAAAAAAGGGAATGAATTTTTGACATTTGGTGTCCTATCCTGTTACGCGACGTTGGCGAAATTGTATATACAAAAGCCATAAACTAAAAGAAGTTGAAGTTGATGAATTTTTGATTCTTGAAAAATAAAATGTTTAAAGTATTAATATTGTATTATTAACTCAGTTAAAGTAACGTTATTGAAGCAAAATATTGGAAATTAAGTTTCTAAATGTATCATTTATGTATTTTTAAGTAAATAAATTCATAAAAATGTTACTTAAAAGTGTAAGTAAAAAAATCTATAAAATAATAAAAATGTGTAAATAATTATCTCAGCTTCATTTTAATATGATTAATTTGATTTTTAATGACACTGCAATTACAGGATTATTGGTCATTATTGTGCAGGGGCCGAAAGAAAAAGATTTTATCTCTTATAGTTTTATTGATAATTTTAATTAATGCAATGCTATATTTGAGCTTGGAGCTGTACAATACGGTTAAAAGAAAACGCGTCGAACCGTGGTATAAAAGGTTAGTGTAGTGTCTTTTAACAATAAGATAAAAATATAAAGTATTACCTTTCCATGGTGGAATTTGGTTAATACTACTTGCTTATCAAAATTGTATGTTAACTGGTTTTTCAAGTTTAAGATAAGTATGTATTGAATAAGTAAGTTTTGTTTAATACTACATTTAATGAAATAATCATACCAATTCTATGTACACAATTAAATTACACTTAACTAAAAAATAAAAATTGGTAGCGTCAATATATCTATTATTTGCTATTTTGTTGTACACATTTATGTTGATTAAAATTGTTTGTCTATAATACACAATTTTTTTAAATACAAAGTTCAGTTAGCATTTCTGAATTGTGATAATGACGCTATCAATTTTATAATTTTTGTTAAGTTTAGTTGTGCATGTGGAATCAGCACCATTATCAAATGAAACTATGTACTAAGTACTGTGTATTTGCATGTTTATTTAGAGCAAGCTTTAAGTGACCATAGCACCTTATATGAAATGTCATTAAATATTTGTACCTGCTTACCCCGAAAACTTTGCTTGACTTACTTGTTTTTTGGAGTCTTTTTGTAATATATGTCTGTTTATTTTTCAGTTTACATTTTGATAAAAATTCATATGTGGATGAGAGTGGAATGAGAGTTATCGTTGGTCACTATATGGGAGGTATCAATGGTGGAAATTTGTCTGATGGTAATTCTTTTATTTTGTAAATTATATGCACTGGGGTACTAAAAAGGAATTTTTATCAAACTAATGTAAACCAGGACCATATCAAAAATTTAAAAAAAGAATGCTACTTTAAGGATAGTACATATTAATAGTTGGAGTGTAGTGTAGTTAGTATAAGTACAGTGTACATACAGGTGTAGCTTTGTTCTGTCATATTAAAATTAAATATTTTACATGAAAAGGTTTTAGGTGGAATGTGGAAAGTAGAAATAAACCAACTATAAAAAAATATTACCGAAACTCTAAGTAATGAAATGTTTTAACTCAATTAACCTTATCAGATTTACACAGCTACAGACTACGTAACTTTTGATTACGTATTGTTATGTTCTAGCTTCGTTAACTAGATTTTTTATTAGCAAAATATTTTGTGAAATAATTTTAAAATTTGTTTGGTAAAATTAAGTTTTAACATACCAATTTTTTTTTTAAATAAACTAGGCATGATTACTGTGAACTTACTACCTGTTGCCCGCGACTTCATTCATACCCGTGGAGTTTAGAAATCGTACCCAGTTTTAGCAACAATTTACACTGAGACTTCGCTCCTATTAGTCGCACCTTGATACCTTGATGTTATATAGCAGGAGTGGCCAACAAGTCGATCGCGATCAACCGGTCGATCTCTCGCAAGTTCCAAGAGGGGACGCATTCAATGCCAAATGTTTCTAGTACATGATACAGGAATGAACATGTACGCAGCTCATGCTTCGAGTAGGGAGACGTTCAGCGTGACCACTTTTAGTAGTTTTAATTCCCCTGGACAAACTTTTAACCCATTAAATAAATATTCATGTATGTTGCTGGAACTCGCAAGAGTGCACGGCGGTATAAAAGCACATTTCATAGACATCCCCCTTCTTACCTAAGAAATAGGTTGATCGCGACTCAATTTTAAAATAAAAAGTAGATCTTATGTGCATAAAAGTTGGCCACACCTGTTATATAGCCTATAGCCTTCCTCGATAAATGTTCTATCGACCTCTAAAAGAATTGTTCGAATCGGATCAGTGGTTAATGAGATTAACGCGTTCAAACAAACAAGCTCTTCAGCTTTATAATGTTAGTTTAAATGACGTACAAATTTTTTTTTTCCACAACGTCCTCTAGTCTCAAGCTAAGCTTATGTGCTTGTGTTTTGGGTACCAGAATACGGATAGAATACATATACTACTTTTCTTTTGTAAATACATACTTATAATACATAGTTAACATCCAGACGCAGAACAAACATTTGTATGACAATTATAAACATCACACAAATGATTGTCCTGACTGGGAATCGAACCCGAGGCCTCGTGAACGGCAATCCGTTGTATGAACCACGAGGCCCGTCTCTAGAAAAAGAATATTAGTTTCACTTCTCCATGTCTTGTTCGAGGGCGTCGTAAGAACTGACTGAGGGAGCCAAGTTGCATAACATCTGCGCATATACCGAAGGAGGTAAACGCCTGACAGGCTACCGGTCATAAAAATAATGATTTGTTTTTATTATGCAGATGTAATTCATAGTAACAATTATAATCCAGTAGTAGGCGCTGGTGAGGGTGGACGTCCTGTACAATTATCTCAGCGGGAACTCATAACAGCTCGAGAGTTATACTCGCTACATTCATATAACATTCTTGTTAGTGACAAGATTTCTATTAACAGAAGTCTACCTGATATGCGTAGCGATAGGTAAATATATTAACGTACATTAAGTAGGTATAACGTCCTCTGGTTCCAAACTAAGCTATAATAATTCGCTCGTCCTAAAATCATCAATTTTCATATTCCTAGAAACGAAAGAAAATTCAAAGACGTAAACTGCTAATTAAACTCTACTAAAAAGTCAGTGTTAACACTGAGACATTAAATGTGCTAGCTAGAAAACCAAGACAGTAACAACATTATTATAGAATAGTCAATATCAAATATTTTTATTTCAAACGGGCAAGATAAACATGCTCTTTTAAAAAGTCTAAAGCTAGGTGTCTGTTCTAAAAGGAAATCCCATGGAGAAGAACAGACAAGAAACTCCATAGATTATTTATCTCGTTGCTTTTTTTAATTCAATGTTGATTTTGCAACGAGAAAAGGACTGTATGACTAAAGACTGCGATTTGAAAGATTGCTTTAAAAATTGGAATAAATTTTCAATAAAATATTTTTTTTTGCAGTTGTAGAGCAGTAACATACAATATAGATAATTTACCAACAGCAACAGTGATTATAGTATTCCACAACGAAGCATGGTCTACTCTCATGAGGACTGTCATGTCTGTCTTGACAAGATCTGCAGATATACTGCTCAAACAGGTATGTATGTTAATCAAAGTACCTACTTTTTTAATCAAGTATCAAAATCATTTTAGTGATTTTAGTTTATTATTAAAGTGAAACTTTTATTACATCGTCTCAAACTTTTTGGTCTGTGTGTTGCATGTCGCGTGACGGTTGGCGGCGGAGTAGGGATAAAAATCGAGCGAAGCTCGATTTTTATACCCATCGAATATTATTCTAAAAATTTTTAGTTAAATGTCTAATGTCTATAATATGAAAAAAGGTTTCACTTTTACCGTGGTTTCATAAAACCACATCCCTTTTTTAGTAGCTTAAATGTATTGTAATTCTTTCCCAGGGTGCTGTAAAAGCCAACTAATGGATATTGTACGCAGATAACATCCTCTGTGAGAGGCGGAATTTACGAAAATAAACCCTATGCCAGTGCCTAGTCAGCGCGGCACGGTAGACCATCAGTAGACCATAATCCATAAACAAATCTCTTTAGAGAGAAAGAGTTTAAATATCTATCTATCACGTCTTCTTTATGGCCTTCGGAAAAACATGGGCGTGGTCAGTAAGTGAGGGACGCTAGTTGTACGCCCAACTCCTTTCGATATGCAGACTATTATATCTCTGCATATACGCATAGTTAAAAATCTGCGTTTATACATATTATACATACAAACCATATAACTAATTGCTAAATATAGATTATCGAGAGGTATCTGTGTTTATCAGACATCTTTCGATTTTTGGACAGCATACACTCCTGTTTGGATTATCCCACGGTTGCTTTGTGTATGGTTTTTCTTATCAGATTATTTCAACAAAAAACGGGATGTTCCTTTTTGTATGACAGTAAATTAATTCTCTTGTAACAATGTGCATTTGTATTGATGCGTAACTTCGTGTTCGGAAATACATTACTGGCCTTTTACAAGGTCATCTATAGATGGGTTACCATTTAACTGTCAAAATACATGCACAAAATATATTAATGTTACTCTGAATCTTGGTTTGTTAATATTGACCAAAAAAAACAGTTAAGAACCGAAGGCAAATGGATGAGTTGTGTGAGGGATTTTTAAGGCATATCTAAATTTCTGACGCCGGATAAACAAGGTAACAATTCCGGACATTTGGGCATAATGTGGTTTTCTTCCTGGACACCTTTCACATCCTGGAAATCCCTGAAAATATAAGTGTCGCCCTTCAAACTAGGACGAAACCAGGGAGTTTCGGACGGCAGCCCTGTATAGGATAGATGTAGTATAGCATGGAAGAAAAAACTTTTTGTGCCCGATACTAATTAACACGATAAGGCCAGAATGACAGAAGTTTCTGTACTCAAATTATATGTAAGTCTGAGATCAATACAATTTTGAAATTCCAGGTTATATTAGTTGACGACGCTAGTGATAGAAGATACCTTGGAAAAGAATTGGAAGATGCCATCGCAAAGTTGAATAAAGTACAAATATTGAGAAATGCCAACAGAACAGGCCTGGTTGGTGCGAGACTGTTAGGTGCTAGTCAAGCTATAGGCGATGTTTTAGTATTCCTAGATGCTCATTGTGAGGTAAGTACTAAGTATAATACTCGTAAAAGTAATTTACTCTATTATTGTGATAAACTGTGTAATGCTTAAATTATTCTTGAATATTAACCTTGAATATTAATTTTGAATTCCATAAGTGATGCGCTCTCACTTTAACGTGTTTAAATCAGCTTCGATATAGATATCTCATGGGATGAAAACTTCAAAATGCAATCCTACTCTACTTCCGTTGGTCAAGGGAGGGGAAATTAGATATTATGGTGCATGTCATGACAATATGATACATAATAAACATTTAGTTTCATTTCCTTATAGGTGACCCAAGGTTGGCTGGAACCTCTTCTAGACCGAGCTGGTAACGATGACGTATTTATTTGTCCACATATAGATCTTCTATCTGAAGATAATTTATCATATACAAAAAGTGTAGAGGCTCATTGGGGAGCCTTCAGTTGGCGATTACATTTCCGATGGATTATGCCCAGCAATGATGTCCTAGCACAAAAAGCATCTGACCCTTCAAAACCATACCCTACACCTGCTATGGCAGGAGGACTATTCGCAGTTAGACGAAGTCTATTCTGGCGTTTAGGTGGCTACGATAAAGGAATGAAAGTTTGGGGAGCAGAAAATTTAGAACTATCCTGGCGAGCTTGGCAATGTGGTGCTAGAGTAGAAATAACACCATGTTCTAGAGTCGGTCATATATTTAGGAGACATAGTCCGTATAAATATCCTGGTGGCGTAGTAAAAGTTCTCCATTCTAATTTAGCTAGAGCGGCAACTGTTTGGATGGATGAATGGGCGGAGTTTTACTTCAAATTCAATCCGTCTGTGGCTGCAGTACGGGATTTACAATCTGTGGCAGATAGAGTAGAATTAAGAGAGAAATTAAAATGTAAAAGTTTTAAGTGGTATTTAGATAATGTATGGCCTCAACATTTTTTTCCGACTGAAAATAGATGGTTTGGTAGGATTAGGAGTGAAGCCGGTGGTTGTTTAGGAATATCTGCTGGAACACCTGGTTTAGGTCGTCCAGCTCTTGGTGTTGCTTGTGACAGTGCTGGAGATCTTGAGCTAGACAGCTTAGTAGTGTACACACCAGAGGGGAAAGTAATGACTGATGAAGGGTTGTGTTTACAAAATGGTCCAGGACGCGTAGTATTATCGGGTTGTAGTGACAATCCAAAACAGACTTGGATACAGAAAGGGCCTAGATTGAAAACTCCAAGTGATCTCTGTCTTACGATACTTACTAGTGAAAAAACTAAGAATGGGGCAGGCGCTATGCTTATAACAAAAAAATGTTTAACAGACCCCAGACAGATCTGGCATTTTGACCGCGTGCCTTGGCATTAAAAATGTGATATTATAAGGTAGTACAAAAAAAAACTTGTTAACAGTTAAGTATATATTATTTTTAGGGTTCCGTACCAAATGGTAAAGCAGAATCCTATTACTGCAACTGCTGTCCGTCCGTCTATCAGCAGACTATATATATCTGGAACAGTAACAGCTAGAGAGCTGAAACTTTCATAGTGTGTCTGTATATCAGTTGATGCTACCACAACAAATACTCACTAACTTAATCTTCTCTTGCCGTTATCCCGTTATTTGGGGTCGGATGATAACAGTACGGAACCCTTCGTGTTCGAGTCCGACTCGTACTTGACCGGTTTTTAATGATATCTTGGTGAATCTCAATAGTTGAATCTAGCGCGAAGTACTTAAGAGGGCACGATACCAAATTATGCTCCATACAAAAATATGGGTATCGTAGTCCCCTTTTTTCTTCGCGAAAAAAATAATTAAACCGATTTTAATTATTTTTACGCTATATTATAGATGAAGAGTATATCTATGCTTCTATCACTTTCCTTTTTTTCAAAACATAATAACTAGAAGAAATATGACCATCCGAAAATCCCGTTATTTTCGGTTTTCTTTAGATAAAGTTGCAGCGTCTATCACACATATTTGGTAACGTTTTACCAAAAAAAAAGTGATACAAGCATAGATATACTCTTCATCTATAATATAGCGTACAAACAATTAAAATCGGTTTAACTTTCGCGAAGAAAAAAAGGGGAGTACAACACGTCTTTTTTTTTCAAAGAATTTGTAGGTAAAATCTGTTTCAGCTATATTTGTCCCTTTCAGCACGGTGCTCGGGAATAGGGATAGCAATACCTAAGGCAAATACCTAAATTAGGAGTACAGTACCCTCTTAATATCGAAAAGTCATTTTATGAATTTTTTTTCCAATGTTTTGTACAATTATATTAATGTCTAGCATTTATTAGTAATACCGAGAACCTGTGATTTTAATGATATTATTTTAAGATCGTTATAAATTAGTTTAGTATAAGTATTAATATTGTATTCTATAAAAAATATTATATATTAATTTCATATTTTTTACTAAATATATGGTTAGTGCAAGACTTTTATTGCAGCTAAATTGTTATAATTTTACGTATTAACACTGATATAATCGTGTAAATCTATGTACCGTTTAATTATTTCGAAGTATATATGTACTTAATTATTACATAATTTTGTTAGAGTTAGTTGGTAATTTTGAATTATTTTGTCCAGTGTTGCTAATATTTTGGAAGTCATTTAAATATAATTTATCTAGTACTTCTATTTATTATTATCATGCTTTATTTTTAATTTACAAAGCAATTTCGAAATAAATTATTTTTTTGTTGCGTATGTTTGTTCGTAATTCTGACACCCGTATTCACAAACGTTACTGTGAGGTCTCATAGTAGGCATGAACGCACAGGGGTAGCAAAATCATTTCACAAACAATACTTAATGTGGTGAAGCGCACTATCCGTTTGTTAAACTGAACGCATAGCTAAGTTTTGTCTATGAATATAAAGGCTCGATGAACGGAACGCACTGAAAAGTGTTACCCTTTGCACAGTGCATCAACACTTAAGTACTTATTGTTTGTGAATACGGCTGTATGTCTCTTTGCGATCTTTAATATGTAGTTATAATTTATGTTTCTATGGATAGAAATCACTATACTTCTTAGGGTATTAAACCAAAAGGAGTGGTTTGATTTGACAGCAAGGCGCGCGTGACGACCAATGAAACATTGACATTATAAGGAGATCGCTGAAAATGGTAAGAGATTAGTGTGCGTGAGACGAATCCAAATTCGTCTAAGACAGGGCAATGTCCGTACACAATAGGTATGAGCATCGCTCTCGTACCTTTTTCAGCGGTCCCCTTATAATGTCAACTCTTGTTGGATTGATGCTCTAAGCAATACTTATAAGTATTTGTATATTGAAGGCACTAATATTAAAAATAAGGTAAAATAGTAACTATTATAAATATCATAATGTTGTGATTATTATAACGCCATAATTGATATTTTTAAGCGACTTCAAAATGAGGAGGTTATTGTCTAAACAGACTTGAAATATTACGTTTTCTTAAAGTATTAGATACTTAGATATACATATATGAAAATTTCGTTAAGTTAGTTATATGCAGTACTTATAATTATACTAAGAATTTTGCTATTCAGTCTTGTACACGGTTTTTTATAATTTGGATAGGCATATTTTCGTTCATAATTCTTATAGTCACAAAAATGAAGTCATTAGTAAAATACCGCTTTGGTATTGACAATATATTAAGAATATAATTAAATATTAGATATTGGTACCAATTCTACGCGCATAACTAACCTAAAATTTAACTAAAAATGAATTTTGATAGTGTCGATAACACACTTTGGCAATGTTTACTTAACACTTTCTAGTTATAAAAACTCTTTATTATATAATAAAATATTTATGGTCTTATTCATAATGACTTATCGGAGGTTTAAAAGTTCGCTAAAATGGGTTCGCGAAAATTGTGAAAACTTGTTATTCATAATAGTCATTATACGCTAAAACGTTTATTATCTCTCCGATAGAATCTCCGTTTAAGCCTCCGATAAGTCATTATGAATAAGGCAGTTAGTCTATAATAAACAGTTTGTATAACAATTATTTGGCTATTTTGTTGCAAGTTGTATTTGTTTGCAAGAAAATAGCCAAATAATCACAATACAGCAATAATTGTTTTCATTTTTAGTTAAGTTTAGTTGTGCACACAGAATGGGCGCTATTGCTATCTTCATTTTCAAAACGTCATTTATAACATTCCACACTTAACATTCCAAAACAAAATTTAAGTTATTATAACAAAGCAGATACTTAATGTATTCTCTAACACTTGCGCGACTCATTTATTTAAATAAAACTACTTTTTATGGATTTTTAAAACATCTCATCATTGAATTGATTTGAATGCGTTTAGATTTGCTTTAGATTTGATTTAGATTTGAGATGCGAAGAGAATTTGCAGGTAACGCGTAGTGTATTTGCATATATAAATATTGTTTTATTTTAAAATATGGTACCTAGGTATATAATGTACTTTCAAAACAAACAGGACTGGGTTTGACCTTTAGAGGCCCTGAGCACTTTAAGTAGACTATCGGTTATCATATTGAGATGGGGTAGGAACTGGGGAGCCTAATAATGGCGAGGCCTTGGGCCATTGGAAAAGAGGGTCTGAACACCGACAATTTTTGTATGCATGGTGTTGTACAATTTGTATATCTGAAAGATATCAATATTTCTTCAAGGTATTGTAATGAAACTGTAATATCAATTTCTATATGTATATTATTTTAATAACACTGCAATAAAAAAAATACATATAACAATATAAAATATTAACACAATTTGTACTTATATGAAAATTAACACGAATTTCACTATAAATGTAGTTTTTTTTTCACCTTAAAACAAAATATAAAAGGGTAGATAGTAATATGATATAAGTTGGTAATGTTTGTAATCTTGCGACTGAGTTGCAATTATCACCTTGGCATATATGACAGCGAGCGTCGCTGTGGCCACGTGCTCTCTCTACCGCGACTAGACCAAGACAGACTGAATCTACCTGCATTCGGGGAATACACCCTCTAAGAACGTCTACTGTGTTGCCAACTGAAAAATAATAATACAAAATGTTAGTGGTATGAGTTTATCATGGGCATATACAGCAGGAGGAATAGGGGAACGGCGGAATCGGCGCAACATGTTTTTTCCTTCCAGCCTCTCGTATCAGTCGTCATACTCTCCTAAACTCCATTTCATATCGTCTCTCACACTTATTAAATATCAAAAAAAAGTATCAACTCGCGACGCACTAGCATTTACATGAAACTAAAAGATTACAGCAATCAAGTACACATCGAAGCCCCTGGCTATTGCAAAATATTACAGTAGGTATTAATTAGAGGTCCATCTCTTCTCAGCCCATTAACGTCTCACCACTGGGCACGGGATTTCTCCACTCCGGAATCCGGAGTGGAGAAATGCCGGAGTCCGGAAAGATACCGCGCTGTTGGCATGGTTTCGAGCTTTCTGTCTCTCACAGGGGATGTTACCTGCTTATACAGAAAAAAAACCTGAATGGAAGAAGAACCGAAAGGATCTCTTTCGGTTCTTCTTCCTTATTCCCTTCGGTTTTTTTATTATCCCTTTGTTGGCTCTTACAGCAATTTGGGGAGGAAAAGAGGTGCTACTTGTTTGTATTATTAATCCGTAGGTATTAGTTATTTTACTTACATGACTTGTCGTCAGGTGTGGCAACCATTTTCAGGCAACGATATTCTATAGGAATTTTAGAATCCGTAGAAGGCGGCGGATGTCCATAATTGTGTACCCATTCGGCTGATACCCAATTACCAGGCTGGCATTCTACTGATATACCAGGCTGAACGACTTGATCAGGGTAACAGCCTAGACATCGCTGGTAGAAACACCTTTCAGTGATAGCTGTAACAACACATTAAATAATTGATTTAGATTATTCTACTGTTTAGCTGTGTGCCGATTCAAGCAGTTAGTGTAGAAACCATGAAGTAACCTAAAATAGTTTCTAGAAGAGTCCTTTACTTTTCAAAGTAATTAAGAAAAAGCATTAAAATTGAAAACGCACTATCAGCCAGTATCGATTTGATACGAATCTGACAAAAAAAAACAGCAACAATGCTAATATTGCAGCGGTGAGGTACCCTAGACGTTTCCATCACGGGTGACAGGTGAAACCCTCGCCTAATTATTAGATTTCCTTAAAATATTTCGAAATATACAACAAATATTTCGACGCCATAGTCTTGTTTTTGTAAACGCTCATGATTTCTGATTAGAATTAGAATAGCCGATTATTTAAGTTGAGTAACGACGATTACCGAATATTTACATACGCCTACAGAAGTTGTATTAGCATTCTCAAAGTTAAAGGTTGTACTTATAATATCACACTGAGATCATTGTGTTTATCAAAGTTCGGTTAACGTCCGAGAAAGTGTTTGATAGGCGTCTGACATAATTGTGCATGGCTAGTTGCGTGTACGCATTTACTGAGGCGCTATTGTAACATGATAAGTTACGCTTTTTGCACTTCAATTGACAGAGCAATATCATTGCCTCTATAGATGCTCTTAAAAAGTGTCGACAAGTGCGTAACGATAAATCATTATTTGAACGTTAACTATATTTTTTCGTACATTTAGACACAGTTTACCAATTTATAATATAGAATAATAGCCACGACTGTAACAGTATTACATTATAGGTACGATAATATAAAAAGTCTAGTCAGCGCTAAAAAGTCCATCACTATAGATGGACTTTTTAGCGCTGACTAGACGTTTTGGTATTGGGTATGTGGCGACCATTACCAAAGAGGATTGTTGTTTAAGTCTTCGCCTTTTTGGTAATGTCGCTGCATTATTGACGGCTGTCATAAAAAGAAGATATTAAGATTGTCATTCTGTCTTGTACATTAGATTATTATATATACGATAATATAATTCAAGTTCATTGTTGAATATATTATTTTCATTTCGTATACCCTTTAGGTATAAGGTTTAGTTTTCAGATTTCAAGCTTGACGAAAATCAATTCTATCACAACAAAGTGACAAGTTTTGATGCTAGTAATTTTCCGCCCAGCGAAATGAAAATTATTTCAGTTCGCTGGTGCAGTGAACTGCGTTTCAAGTATGAGTAGGTACTAACTATAGCGCATTATTGTCTTAATGTCTGTCAGAAATGACTGCAAACCGTGTAATTGTCCCGCTTACATAAAAACATTACTTATCCATTTATATGAGAAACAAGTCTAACAACTTCCCATTTAGCATCACGTACGTAAATGTGTGATGCAAAAAGAATTATTAATTATACTTTTTGTGAAATTAAGCTTAATACTAAATGCGCCAATGAATCGCTGTAAAGTCTATTTTAAAAATCTCACACTCCACTTGTCGAATAACTATAGGTAGAGTAGGCTAAAGATCTTCTCATCATAAATTATATAAAATATGTTATAATGAATTTACATAATGTTGAATGTATGCATTTAGGGTATTTGCTTTGTTACCACTTTGGGGTAATTTTGAGGATACCTCTTTAGATTTTAATTGAAAATGTTAGTGTAGGCGTAGGACCTTAGTATAGATGTCCTATACTTATAAATGAAAGATGTTGCGTGTTCCCTTGAACACTTGAACAGTGTTTATTAACGACTAACTTTATTTCTATCTTACATTCTACAAGAAAGTTAAGGCCGATGCGCCTGTCAAACCCACAATAAATCTTAACTGATTTCTATACAGAAATAATAAATTCTTAACTAATTTTTAAACAGTCGGAGAACAATGCATTCTTAATGTTAAAGTAAAAAAACAGAATGGTCAAATTGATTCTTACGCAGTTATAAATTACAGTAACAATAGTTCAAAAGAATTATTATGTTTGCAGTTCTTACAATAGGGTTTGTAACTTATTTACAATGTACAATTTATAATGTGATCCCTATAATGCATTTCATTTAAAACGCATAGCCATCAGTCTATCGCTACTACTTCTAAAACACCCACTAGAACTTTAATATGGGTGCTTACGCCTTTATGCTAATCGGTTATTGATTGTCGAAAAGCCCATTTATTTAAATGTGCTTTAGTACTCTCCATAAAGGGGCTATCATTAAAATGTATCTCTCCAAGGCTTTGTACACTGCTATTATTCGCGATATCGCTTGTTATCTCAGTCACAATAGTGACCTAAATTCATAGCTAGTGTCACAGTGATCATCAACATAAAATCTCCAACCCACGCGTTTCGTTTTAGTGTGGCGACACATCGTTACTAGACGCGCATTGACAATGTAAATACGATTGTCAACATTGGAATACATAAATATTTAACCAGAGATGAGCATGTATACCATTGTGCTGCGGCAGTAGGTGCGCGGGCGATTGGGCCATTCATAAAAAAACGTATTCCACGTGACATAACACTTTGTTTTCACTAATGCATTTGGATGTCACCCGTGTAGACAATAGCTTAACAAATCTTTACAGATGGTAATCTGTAGACAAATGTGTTAATATTTTTCAAGACTCGTCTATCTTAAATATTGTATAACTACTTACCGTATGGTAGTAATCCGGCAACACTAATAAAAAACAATAACATTTCTGTACACTGGAACACACAAATTAAAAATAGACCGCTAAAACGTCCGTCAACACTACAGTTTTTATCATAATAATCTCCTGTGGAGCAGGTTTTATCTTTTAACGTGTGTTGTTATCATTGTGTTGTAAATTATTTTTGTTGTTATGTGGAAAGTTGGTTTGTCATGTCTTGTTGATAGGTAATTAGTTTTTTATTTGTGGCACAACCACGCCTATCACAAGCGAAAATACATTTCCATCTGTTTGAAGCGTTAGCTACTTACCTAATATTATGTTCGAGGTAAATATAGGTTTGTATGAATCGGTACTAGTGGAATATTGCTGAATGTTTCTTGGCAGTGATACATATTATTCACGCTATGATTCATCGTTGCGGTGGTCTTGTTGATTTAGGTATTACATATCATTATTAATGTTTGTGTTAATTATGACGTCATAGAAAGTGGGTCGATATTTGTAGAGGTAGATATGTACATATTAATGCGCAATTTTGATTTATTTGTACGTATCTACATTAGTAGATCCTAAAACAATCCTAGACTTGTTGTTAAAGACATCACGTCATTATACTTTGATGATTATAATAACGATTTTACATTAGCTTTGATAGCTGTCGTAATCACTCATAAAACGTGGTGAAAAAGCTTAGCATATGCCAAAGCAACGAGTTAGCACTGAAGCTGCGCAGATGCATACACGGTACGACAATGTGATGACAATGTGTGATGTGTGGCGAATACGTTAAGTATCCCAATCATATTGGTTCCATGCATAGATAGAGATAGTTTTGCATGTTTGATGATGATATAAAGATGTGGTAGAGTCAAGAAACTGCGCAATTGCTAAGAAGTGTAGTCTATCAAAAGCATCCACGTGATAATGGACTATATTTCGGATAACAGACGGGGTAAAATCGAAGAAAAATAGCAATAACGTTTTTCTAACCTGGATGTAGAGCGCTAGGAAAGTATAAGACCTCAAAACACTACTCAACATGTCAGATATAAATAATATTTATAAAATTTGTAATGAACAAAATCTATTTAATTAAATATGAGAAATTTAGTTTGTTAAGAAACTTAGCTACTGGTATAAAAAGGATTTTTATAGAGAATGTTTTACCGTAAGTCATTTAATTAATGCTCAAGTAATTAAACGAAGCCAGATAAACAATCTGGGTTTATAGATACTTAGGTTTCCGTTTCCTCTTACATACAATAGTAAATAGATTAATGATCGTCTGTTCGTGTAAGATGAGTAGGCGATGATCTACTGCCAATTAACCGACACTCCTTGTAGAAATTAATGAATTGAATTTAAAGACGACATTTGTGATAAATTTCGAATGAAATATTTGGTAACTGGATTCGTTATAGATATCAGGACGATTTATTACTTACTTCAAATATATGGATGATCACATTAAAAATCTATATAATATAGTTTTAAAAAGTCATTTTTATGAGACTACTAAGTCTTCAATGCTCTTGATTGATATTTATGTGCGATTTAATTTCGATAAGCGATTGATTGTTCTATGTTACGTTTTTAAAAAAATACCTGATGAAATATTCCCGAAGATATGAGCAAACAGATGACAATTGCAATGCAAAATTTTTGGTCTCATTATGTAGGGATAGGTAGTGCTTACCATCGAATTTGTATTCATCTTAGCACTAAAATCTAGCACGTGTAGATATCATTCAAATCTTCAAGTGTGTAGGGTTTTAAATGGTATGTTATGCGTTTGATAGTTGTATGTACTGCGTAGTTACTTAGTACAATTTTTCATGTATGCCATACGGATAAAAGATTTACATAGAGGTCTAAACGTTGTGTAAGGTAGAAAGTCAAAACCTTTACAAATAAATTAACACCATAAAAACGTTATCACTAACTCCATACATCAATTTGCGTAAAGTGTTTGGGTATAAACCAAAATTTTGGAGTAATTATTTTACTGACATTTTAAAAACGATAATTGTTTAAAATTTGCTTTCTTTTCATTGCGTTTTCTTCCAGACCAAATGTTAGAGTTTTAATACTGGAAGTTTATAAAATTATTTTCTTTTTATAAACATGTTGAAAGAAACTTGGATTTAATGAAAGTAAATATGACAGATTTTCTCCAAGTTAGGGAATAAAGATGCAATGAGGAGAATTATTACGCAACACTTAGTGTAATGTTTTACAACGGAAACAAAACACAAAACTTGTTTGCAGAGTATCGTAAACATCTTGTCAGAATATTTTCGTGTCTTCTTCAAAATAATACTTTTTGCAACATTAAAAAAAAGAACCGTCAAGAATCGAAACGAATATATTGCAAGCCTAGTTTAAATATCTAATTGTGTACCGACCTGTAGGTAAATTTAATTGACATTATGTCGAGATGCATATCAAGGCGCACAATTCCATGTAGATATGTAGTAATTTTATCAATATATGATCTCCATTTCGAAGTGTTTTTGATCGTTATAAGTTTAAAGCGGGTTCCTTTCACTCAGGGAGACCAATTAATTCTTGACCGAAACATTAAGCGTTCAATAAATTTCTCGAAAAACACCGAGGCCACCAGATAACAGGAACGAGTTCGGGACCTCTTACTTTTAGATTAAAGAGGTTTTATTTATCTTGGTCAATTTGTTAATGCCACTCTTCGTACCTTCCGGTAGCTGTGTAATTGAATCTTCTGGTTTTTGAAGATTTATAACAGCCATTTGACGGAGCTACCGTCCTTTGATTAGCGGCACTATTTCAATTTTCTTAGCTGACTTCATTTCTATTTACTTTTTGTATGACTTTTTTATTTATTTACATGTTACGTTTTGAAACCTGTTTTTTAAGAACAGCTTTTTAAATTAATTAAATAAGCTCATTACATTTTAACTAGCGAAATAAGTTTCCCTTGTATTTTTCTTACATTAAATAGTTTTTCTGATGCATAATTACACGCTTCAATAAATTGTTACATAATATATTTTATACGTACCTATTGTACGCACCAAACACCCTAAAGGCGTAACGAAAATCTTATTGAATATTTTGTTTTTGTTACCTACAAGCTTTGTGTCAACATTGTTGGTAACTAAGTTATGTAAACTGTTTTTTATAGAGGGTTTGCCTGTTGGTTAGTATCTTGTTATTGTGGCGGCATCTCTTTGTCGTAAGGGTAAATGTAAATAGAAAGTGGAATTGTGCATGTACTGTGTGATATTGGATTAAATTGTATTAAGATTAGTTGAGGTGAGGAAGGAATGCGAAATGTCCGCGAGCGACACACTGACCTGTCGATATCATCTGTAGAAGGACGAGGCTCGACGCGATCGCGTGAGATATATCCGCGCACGTCCGCGCTGCCCTCACGATCCTGCTCCGTTATTTTAATTTATCTCTTCTTTCCCTTCTACACTTTACCGTATTTTTTTCTAATGTATACTTTCAATCTGCTTTCGTTTTGCTGTATAAATTTTGTTTTACTTGCCGGAACACGCTACATTCTAAAAAATAATTACGTACCTACCAGTGGTATTACTATTATATATTTTAGTATCTATGTAATATTTTAAAGCCCTATTTATATTAGAATTCAAAAAAAGATCTGATTTCGGAGAGTAAAATGGGAAGGGGGGACACTCACTACACTTAAATTAATATTATCTACTGTGGCACAACCATCGAATAACCTAATGTAATAACTAAAAACACGGGATTGTTATTTATATAAATAAATAAATAAATAAAAAGCCTTTTTATTTCTTGAATTAACACGTTACAAATTTCTTTTATCTAGTGTTTAAAGTTAATAATTTTGCTTTTGGTTCTCTTTATTTCGTCGTCCCATCGTGTTATTGGTGTTCCTCTTCCTCTATTACCTAGTGGGCCTCTCCACGTCGTTACTTTTGCAGTCCATCTCTGGTCGGTAAGCCTTGCTATATGTCCTGCCCATTTCCATTTCAGCTTTAGTGCGGATTTCAAGGCATCTGTGGCTTTTGTTATGGATCGTATCTTCGTGTGTCTTATTTTGTCAAGCTTCCTTACCTTAACCATGCTACGTTCTAGTCCTCGTTGTGTTATTTATATATCTATAGTTAATGGAAAATAACATCACTGCTTTAACACTGCCTACCTCTTTAAAAACTTGAGGTGGGAGTAGGAATGAGAAAGGACAAAGTATTTCATTCAGGCCTGATAAAGTTCTGATATTATAAAAGCAAGTAAAATTATAGTTTAGTTGCCTATCAATTGGTACAAGGTTAGATAAATTGTAGATATTCATTCCAACCAGACATATCATAACTAATTGAAACGGATCATTACGAATTTATGACTCAAGTTGAGGATTCATTATGTTCATGTTTAAGTACTGGGCTGCCATTGCAAAAATCAAGTCGTGAATTTTCGATACACTATAATAAACTAAATCAACGAGTGGAATAATGGTGACCGCTTTCCGCAGCTCATAAAGCATACTAATCGCCTTTGCGTCCGTGATTACAATATTTTCTCTCGGACAAGCCTTAACGATCTTTTAAACGATTTTGGAACCAATTTTCGCGCCTCCATTTCTTATTTGCGAGGCTCCCCAAATTCAATTTAACACTTATCAGTTTTCTGAAAGTACATTTTAAAATTTTAAATTATGGTAATGATGAACATACCATAGGCGGATCGGTGATAATTCCTTAAAAAAAATTACACAAACTTCGTGCAAAGCTCGGTTCTGTATGATCTCGTAATTGGTGTTGTAAATATTGATATGCAGGGCGGTAACGTTACAGATAGAACTACTATGGGTTCGCGAGAATGTGAAAATTGTCACTAACGATTGTAGAGATTTATTCGACTTGCAGATGTAATCAAATCATATTTAACTCCTTTCCTGTCGAACCTATGCTATAGAGCCAATAGTTATTAAATTTTTTAAAGGCTAGCAACTATGAATGTAGGATTTTCACACGTATTTTAAAGCATAGATGTATTCGTGTAATATAACTAGTTATTAGACGGTTACTGTTGTGCAACGGAACGTAGTCCAGTCAAATTACCGAAAGAAATAATCACTAAAATACCTAGTTTGGGAATTATGAAGGATCGATCGGGGGGTGTATTCTGAGCTTATATTCCAATTTGAGGGAATCTAGGGAGGTCAGCTCAAGGTCATTTCGATGAAAATGCGTTTAATTCGATATCTCGAGAACGGTTAGTGTTAGGCAAAAAATTGTAGAGACCTTTTCTCTTCTAAATTAAATTTACTAACTATTTTATCCAAAACTTTTTTTTTATCATTAATATTTTTCAATTTATTGCTTCCGAAAGGCAAAAATTTTACTTTTTTTTCTCTTTTTTTAATTTTTCGCCATTTTCTCCCCAACCGTTCAATTTTATTAAATTTTACCCGAATATGAAAGTGTTGCTCTTTTAATTATGAACAACTTTATATGTAAACTTTTTTCTGTAATGCCAATACCTTCGGAGTTTTAAATTACTTTACCGAGCGACATCCGTGCCACTGTCGCGACGCGTATTCACAGACAGACTGTCGCGTGCATTAGTGTGGGCCTTTAATATTGACGATTCACTTCCATCGACCTCGCGTACTTAATTTTACCAATTTTATGACCTATTTTTTTATCAATAAATGTGTGAAACAGTTTCAATTATTCGTTAACTTCTTTTTCTAATCCTTATTCACATTATTATCCCATTGAATGGAATAAAAAATACCCAAATTGAAAAAATACAATATTTAAATAAATAAATAATAAATATAATAAATATTCACGGACATTACACACAACGTCCTCTGGTCCCAAGCTAAGCTTATATGCTTGTGTTATGGGTACCAGAATACGGATAGAATACATATACTATTTTTCTTTTGTAAATACATACTTATAAAATATAGAAACACCCAGACGCAGTACAAACATTTGTATGACAATTAGAAAAATCACACAAATGATTGTCCCGAGCGGGAATCGAACCCGCAACCTCTTGATCAGCAGTCCGTTACATAAACCACTCAACCACGAGGCTCGTCAAATTGTTATTTTATTTAATTAAATGATATTTCAATTATTACAATATTTAATATTTAAATGAAGTTCAATTTTTTAATAGTTTAATCGATTCACCTTTTGATACAGGTAAGTTGGCTAATAAATGATCATGAAATACTTTAATATTTCTTTCAAATACTAAATACCCACTGATGTCGATGATATTGCGACAGTGGCACGGATTTCGCTCGGTAAAGTAATATATAACTCCGAAGGTATTGGCATTACAGATAAAAGTTTACATATAAAGTTGTTCATAATTAAAAGAGCAACACTTTCATATTCGGGTAAAATTTAATAAAATTTAACGGTTGGGGAGAAAATGGCGAAAAATAAAAAAAGAGAGGAAAAAAAAGTAAAATTTTTGCCTATCAGAAGCAATAAATTGAAAAATATTGATGATAAAAAAAAAGTTTCGGATAAAAATGTTAGTAAATTTAATTTAAAAGAGAAAAGGTCTCTACAATTTTTTGCCTAACACTAACCGTTCTCGAGATATCGAATTAAACGCGTTTTCATCGAAATGACCTTGAGCTGACCTCCCTAGATTCCCTCAAATTGGAATATAAGCTCAGAATACACCCCCCGATCGATCCTTCATAATTCCCAAACTAGGTATTTTAGTGATTATTTTTCCCATTCTCAGCCGTAATTTGACTGGACTAACGGTCTTAATTTCATTGACCAAAACCACAGTGTTGTCAGCCACGCAAAACCATCGATTGACACAATAACTGATACAATTTTGTAACATTATTATTTCACGCCAATTTATTCAATTATAATTTTAACACAGAATGAGACACGCAGAATTGTTATGCAATACAAGAATTACAATAGATAGTTTATAACAAGATCCTGCTTCTGAGATGTTTTTGGATAATGATTTATTAGGTACTCCTTAAAAAATATTTAGTAAGAAACGATTTGTCGATATCCATATATAGAAAAAACTGAAAGGCATTTCGTTATTTTCATTAGTATTTATCGATTTTGCTGAAGGTATGAAAACGTATCCAGGGGTAAATGTAAGGAGAGTTATTTATGAAACCTTAGTGAGTATAATAAATATAATAATATATATAATATATATATATATATAATATAGGAAACCCGAAACTTACACGTAAACATAATTTAGATAATAAAATATTCACAACACGTGAATCAATAGTATGGGTCCCCGTTAGTTTAGGGAAAATTCACTTCATAATTCTTATACCTAATTGCTTACAACGCGTATGTTGGTATTAAAATTTCACGCTTTTATTTTTATCTCGATGGCTTCAATCCTTTTACGGTCAGTATGGGAAGCCGAGAGAATAATATATGTTGTGAATACGTAGACAGATTTCTTGATTTGTGAACCACGTATTAAATATTTAATACCTGAAAAATAAAAGTTAGAGACGCCTAATAACTACTCGACAATTTTTTTTCAGCAGCTATAGAGAGGTTGTGTGAATTCTTGTTATTTTTATTGGTTTGAAGACAAAAATGTCGCTCAATATCCAATTTCGAAGACAAGATGCTAAGGAACTACCAGAGCACGTTATCTAAATAGCATTAACGAAGTAAATAATGAATTTATAATTCAAAATAACTATTGCAGGGAGCGTCAAATATTTATTAATATTATCAAATATTTATTCCTGCATATAAATATGCATCTTCCTTTTACGTCGCGCCGGCATAATAAACGTTTTTCTAAGGTGGATACTCTAATAAATGTAGGGCATTCATAGTTATAAGCTTTCAGTGCATCATTACAGTTAATACAATAGTGAAATAGTTCTATCCATTTAATTACCTCGTGCTTAGATAACTGAGATACGAGCCCAGGTACCATTTTACGATTTATTTATAGTTTAATTACGGAAAAGTTGCTCGCTTAGCGATAAACCGGCGAACGGTAGCTCTTCTGAAAATATCTTAGAGTAATGGAATCAAAATTTATAATAAATGAATATTGAGTGGTCCCGAAAACTACTTAACGAAATGGATAATACAAATAAATAAATAAATAAATAAATATTCATGGACATTTCACACAATGTCCTCTGGTCCCAAGCTAAGCTTATATGCTTGTGTTATGGGTACCAGAATACGGATAGAATACATATACTACTTTTTTTTTTGTAAATACATACTTATAATACATAGGAACACCCAGAGGCAGTACAAAGATTTGTATGACAATTAGAAAAATCACACAAATGATTGTCCCGAGCGGGAATCGAACCCGCGACCTCTTGATCGGCAGTCCGTTATCAGAACCACTACACCACGAGGCCCGTCGAAATGGAAGCGATTTCTCTTTTGGTAACAAAGAGCTTGCAATATGTGTCGTTGGTTGCTTAGTTATTAAATAGAGATTTCTTGCCTAAGGTTTAAAAGTAAGCAGAGCTTTTACATTTTCTTTCCGAAACAAGGAAAGGAAAATATACTATATGAACCTCTGATCTAGTTTGTTCGCTGTGTAGACCAGCTACATCTAATACATATCTGTAAAATTCTAGTTTTTAAGTTTTTTTACTCCTCCGAAACGTAGGAGTTGCCAGTAAGTAAGCAAGTGAGCTCTATAACTCATCTGGTTATAGGAAACTCCTATTATCTTGTTCGTTTTTTATATTAAACATTAAATTTTCTCGCAAATAACAACTTAATGATTACTTCGATTGTCATAAAACTAACTTCCGAGTGACCGTGCGAAACTTTCCTTCTTATACGTTTATTATTAACTTCATGAGGTCGGCATTATTTTCAGATAGAGCGCACACGTATCTTAAAAGTTTACTGTCATGAGTTTTCCCTAGCACGTTAAAAGAAGTATAAAAATTGTTGGTAAGTATTAAATGGTTAAAACACGGTGAAGAGATAAGTCGAAATTTGCCGTATTATGATAAAACCTCAATAAATTTATTTATATATGTAATAATTAAAATCAACCTACAAAAATATTCAGTAGTCAGGTGCATAAGTGCATTTTAAGTACTTATTTGCTAATGGATCAAGTCACGATAGCCAAGTAATTGCATCAAGTGCATGTAAACTTTTACTTGAGGGTTGAAATATGTTGCAATAATGAAAACAAACGCCCTTGCATCAATGTAATAATTCGAAACCAAAAGGTCAAGATAACTGGGTCGATATGCGACGGCAGTCGAATCACGTACATGTTCATTGTAAAATAGTAATACAAATAATGGAAGAATGATTGCGCCTGTCCAAAATGGCTTCAATCATCGGTTCGGACGTGCTGTGGAGAGATTAGAGTGTCAAGGATACGTGAAATTAGGTGGTTGCACTATAATATATGTATATGATAATAAAGTTGGTTTACTAAAGTATCTTTAATAATATGCCGAATTTCAATACTGTATTAGTACATTAGTGTATGTCTTTATTTTAATTAAACGCTTAAGCTACATTAAGTAACCATCTATCGTCAATATTTTTCTGCGTTATTCTTGGACTTAAATAATGCTCAAACACGAAGGCAGGAATGAGCATATTTCCCGTCAATAGACAACTGGTGTTCTATCTTCTTTTGACTTCTATTACACGAGATGGTATTTATAATCGTGTGAGTAATAAAAAAAAACAAATTAAATAAAAGTGCCTATGTCCCATCACACAGTCGTAGAACAGACGGCGTGTAATAGAGTTGAAAACTATGCTCCAACAATTCCTGCAGACAGTATTACCACTTACATACCTATTTCAATTGTGAAGTTTTGCAATATAAAAGTAGGTGAACATAAAACGTGAATATCACAAAATGTAAAAGGATTAATGTTGATAAAAACAACAACAAAATAGTTTTTGCTGTGTCCAAAATTGGCGAGTGTCGTGAGCTTGTGGTGAGTTAATCCGTTATTAAATCATTGTGTGACAGTTATACCCGGCTTGAGATTGTAAGCGGAACTATTCAAGGATGATATGATTAACAAAAAAGAATGCAACTAATTTTACATTCAATTTTGTTTGTGCAATTGACCAGTTATAATGCAGACATGTATTTCAGACACGCGCATGCTACGGCTGATTAAATTTAATAAATAGATATTGAATTTATTGGAATAATTTTAATAACAATCTATAAAACCACATGTCCGTATTTCAATCAGGAACACCCATATTAGAGGTGAAAGGCAACAAAAACAATGTCGAGCAAACTTTATCGTTACAAAAACAGGATAACTGTTTAAAACTGCAATAGACCAAATGGGCTACCACAGTAGATTATTTATTCCATGAGTTTGCAGTAGGTACGCTTACTTGTAAACATCTCATCCTTTCATTATACAATACAAACTACCTAATATCTGGAAAAATTCTAGGTTTCAAAGGTTCGTGGAAATGGATAGAAAGCTCTATGAAAAACAGGTAAAACTTAATCTAATATATAAAATTCACGTGTCACAGTGTTAGTTACCGTACTCTTCCGAAACGGCTCGACCGATTTTCCTGAAATTTTGTGTACATATCCGCTAGGTCTGAGAATCGGCCAACATCTATTTCTCAAACCTTTTTTTTTTATTTAGTATGGCAAAACAACGTTTGCCGGGACAGCTAGTACCTTATAAATTTAAATGTAAGGGAAGGCCTATATTTTTTAATGGCGGAGGAAAAAGCCTAACCGAACATCTCAGTATCTGGGAAAGAGAGAGAACCGAAGACTTGTCAGACTTGAAGTGTCATAGCACGCCATTCAAACACAAAATCATACAAAATATAATATGAATAACACGATTTTTACGATAACTAAGAACCTACTAATCAAAAGCAGCATTGTTAACATTGGTACCAATTTTATGTGCATAACTAAACTTAACTTTACTAAAAATAGAAATCGATAGTGTCAATAACTCGATTCGGTAGTCTGAACTTTCTTATTATAAAAACTCTATATTATAGACTAACGGTCTTATTCATAATGACTTATCGGAGGTTTAAACGGCGAATTTATCGGAGAGATAATAAACGATTTAGCGTAAAAGACTTATGAATAACAAGTTTTGACAAATTTTCGCGAACCGATTTCAGCGAACCTTTAAACCTCCGATAAGTCATTATAGTATATTATAGTATGTAGTATATTATAGATTTAATAAATATAAATGTGCACAACGAAATAGCCATTTAATTAAACTACACTATAGCTGTTTGCATTTTTAATTTAATTTAATTTCTGCATGTAGAATTGGAACCAATGTTGAACAATATGGGTAAGAATATCAATCAACAAAAAATAGCTAAACATCAATTGAGTTTCTGTTATGTCTGAAACGTTAAGTATTGATCAAATAGAGCTCTATTATTGATTTATTACGTCTCTGTATGCTACCTTGAGTCCACCTTGAAAAGTAAAATGTTACATTAAAATTGCAAGTTGTTATGAGATTGCCAAAATGTTATATTAACTTATTGTCATGTAAATTGTTTTATAAATTAGTAATAAATTCATTAAATGCATTCTACATTATAGCTTAATGTTAAATGGTCATAATACAACAAAGTTTAAATGTATATACGAAATGAAAACATTTTATAATATACTAGCTGTCGCCCGCGACTTCGTTTGCGTGAAATTCATAACAATTTCCCCTATATTGCAACATTTTTCATTAAGAGGATACCAAAATAGCTTCGTGCATTTTTCTATGTACGAAGTTTTCATTGTTTCTTTAGATTGAATGGCTAGAGCTCTAATTTTTAAGTATATGTTTTTTCAATATATGATCTAGGATCGCATAAACTCAGAAACGCGATTGAAAAAAGTTTTCTCGATAGAAAATCTTAGCGAAACAACCTCTCTAATTTTTTATTTTTTTCATTCGTCGGTCTATTATCGCGTATTAACTAATAAAATAACTTTAAAAACATAAGTAAATATTATATATAGAAACACGTAAATCAGAATTAAAATATATTTAGTAGATTTTGAGTAAATAGGAAAAGTATCCCTAATTCTTCATTTTCTGTGCCTACTGGCTGTGTTAATATGTACATGTCGGCGATGATATTGAATAATATTGATGTAGGCCCTTAATGTTTCGCTCCTATTGGTCGCAGCGAGATGTTTTATAGCCTACAGCCTTCCTCGATAAATGGACTATCCAACACAAAAATAATTTTTCATTTCGAATCAGTCGGGGATGCCTCACACCCGCGACCGACCGAGGGTGCGTTCGCGAACGGGACGAGCCATCAGTCCGCCGTTCTCACAGTCGCCTTACTGTCGCTCCCGTCCCGCATGCGTCCTTTAGCTCTAGCGTTGGACTATAACTTTTCCTTTGTTACAATTATTATTTGTCTTGTATAAGAATAAAGTTCCTTTTTATTTACACCTTGAATTTCACTTACGTGCCAATTCACTAAACTCGAGAATCCATTAAATCAGTAGTTCCTGAGATTAGCGCGTTCAAACAAACAAACTTCAGCTTTAAATATAAGTATACAAGTGTAGACTAGCTGTCGCCCGCAACTTCGTACGCGTAAAATTTTAAATATGCACCAAAGCTAAACAAATTATACAAAAAGCCATCCTCTTGAACCATTCTACACATTAAAAGAAAAATATGTGTAATGTATAATATATAATGTTTGTTAGTCCATTTATAGGGGAAGGTTTTAGGCTATAGGTATAACATCACGCTGCGATCAATAGGATCGAAGCAGTAGTGAAAAATGTTGCAAAAATGGGGAAATTTTCTAAGTTCTACGCGTACGGAGTCGCGGGCAACAGCTATAATAAGTAAAGTTTTCGATTATTTAATACTCTGTGACAATTACAGGCAACTTCATCAACTCGTTATAAATATAAAAGTTTATTAATGCAATGCAACATACTTTTACTCCCGTTGTTTTACATAAGGCATAAAATAAATACGAAATCAACTGTTATGTAATGAGATCAAGATAGGGATCGGCATGTCTCGGCAAAACAGAAGTTTTAAATTGCATTGCGATGACTCTGCGTATTTCATTCAACTTCTTTTTGCACTATACACCTTATTTATTGAGGTTTAATTAATATGTATTTATATTGGCGTTATTTATAGTGTAATTAAATTTTTAAATATTTTATGTAATGGTTTTCGTAACAAAATTAAGAATATATAGTCATTGAATCTGTTATAGAGCCAATGCAAATTATTTCTATTAATTCATATGTAACTATACTCTTTAAATGGACTTAATGTTCTTCAGGTAATAAAGATCTTTAAACACAAAAATTTATATTCTGTAGGCGAAAATTTATACAATAAAAAAAAAATTAATTTCTTTAAAAAAAATGATGCTGATTAAACACATAAGTTACTGAAGATACAACTAACGGGACTCTAGAACTTAGGTAAGTAGGAGGTACTCTTTTAAGTTCTAAAACTGGACGTAATGTTAAATCCCAAATAAATTTTCTTAAGGATGCTAATGTAATTAAGTGGAATTAAATTTCATAACCCCTAAAGACTATTATTACTATTATTGAAAAGTTTGTCAAAGTTGTAGAAGTGAAAAACGTGTAAATAATCTTTTATTATAAAAACAATTACTTTAGATCTAGTTAAGTAACTCCGACTATCTTATCGACAGTATCAATTAACAAACAGATAAGATAATTAATGAAGATAAAATTGTGGATAATAAATAAAACACATGCACATTAAGAGGATGCCAAAATAGCTTCGTGCATTTTTCTATGTACGAAGTTTTCATTGTTTCTTTAGATTGAATGGCTACTGCTCTAATTTTTATGTATGTATATGTTTTTTCAATATATGATCTAGGATCGCATGAACTCAGAAACGCGATTGAAAAAAGTTTTCTCGATAGAAAATCTTGGCGAAACAACCTCTCAAATTTTTTATTTTTTTCATTTGTCGGTCTGTTATCGCGTATTAACTAATGAAATAACTTTACAAACATAGGTAACTATTATGTATAGAAACACGTGGATCAGAATTAAAATATATTTAGTAGATTTTGAGTAAATAGGAAAAGTATCTCTAATTCTTCATTTTCTGTGCCTACTGGCTGTGTTAATATGTACGTGTCGGCGATGATATACGATAATATTGATGTAGGCCCTTAAAAGAAATGGTTTAATAAAATACCGCCTTTCACCCGTAGCTTTTGAAGTTTTGAGGTTCTAATTTGCACATTCGACTTCTAAGGGCTGTCCGAAAACAGAAATGATTTCGATATATTTTACAATCACATCTTAATAAATTTTTGTCTAGGAAAAGATATAATGAGCAAATTCGTTAAAAACTATTAATGTCTACATACTCTTGACATAAATATAAGTTACTCATATTATAAATAACAAAATGCCATAACCTTTGTAGAATATTTCGATAGCTATAAATACAAAAAATCCTTATTCTTGATTGCCATTCAACTCTACATTTTACGCAATAAAACCGCGTAGGCACCTAGTGAATTAAATGTAATTAATTAAATTAATGTAAGGTTTTTTTAAGGGTTTTAACTAAGAGATAATCTATGCTACCAAAATCAGACAAAAAAAAAATTAAAATGCTGTTTCAATAAGTTCTAACTTAAAATATTCATTTTATCATGGGAAAGCATCTAATATCCACAAGAAAAGCTGTTTATATGAAAAATGCACTCACGTCGTGTGAGTGTCGGGGTCGTAAAAACTAGTGACAACAAAATAATTTTTTGTAAGTAGTGACATAATATAGTCGTATCTTAGCAGGGAGTCGTGTAATTATTACTGATAATATTTCAATAACTAATATATTTTAAGAAAACTATTGACATTACCAGCTTCCCATATTGCTGCACACAGCAGGCGATTATATATCTGATGATAGCGCAACCCGATATAGTAATAATTTATCCACAAGGATGCCTCCAGCGAAAGCGATTAAATGCATCAAATTGAGCAGAACTTGCGACAAAATTATTCAATTACATTAGTTTAAAATAAGACTAACATGACAATACTTTGTAAATACAATCTACTATATAAAAATAAGTCGGGTTTTCCTTCCTGACGCTATAACTCCAGAACGCACGAACCGATTTCCACGGTTTTGCATTCTTTGGAAAGGTCTCGGGCTCCGTGAGGTTAATAGTTCTCTTTTTTTAAATTTTTTTTTAACTGTTTTTGGTATGGCAAAACAACGTTTGCCGGGCCAGCTAGTTATTTATAGTAATAAAATTGCTTTTTAGGGTTCCGTACCCAAAGGGTAAAAACGGGACCCTATTACTGAGACTTCGCTGTCCGTCCGTCCGTCCGTCCGTCCGTCCGTCCGTCCGTCCGTCTGTCACCAGGCTGTATCTCAAGAACGGTGATAGCTAGAGAGTTGAAATTTTCACAGATGATGTATTTCTATTGCCGCTATAACAACAAATACTAAAAATAAAATAAAATAAATATTTAAGGGGGGCTCCCATACAACAAACATGATTTTTTTACCGTTTCTTGCTCGATACTAATAACGTTACCTTATGTTGCATAGATAATGGTACGGAACCCTTCGTGCGCGAGTTCGACTCGCACTTGACCAATTATTAGGAATTCCATTGATGGACTTGAATTTATAAATAGGATTTGACTATGATGCCTAAAAAGTTAACAAATTCGAGAATATAATTTTTCTAACACTTGCGCGACTCATCTGTTTAAATAAAACTACTTTTTACGGATTTAGACGCGTATATTTGTTAATAAATTTAAAACCAATACACGCGTCTAAATCCGTAAAAAGTAGTTTTATTTAAATTCGAGAATAATTAAAATAATAATGCAATATTATAGCAATATTTATTTGTTCTGCTTAAATATAGAACATTCGCACATAAACACGTTTTAAGTATAATAAAATGCGATTCTAAAGTTATAAGAATCTTCAACATAGAGTAACAATAAGACACAGTGGCATTATTTACTTTATACTTAATGTATAATACATTCAAATGATCCTATTGTAGTGTAATCTAAGAACAGGTGAAAGTCGAGGTCACAAACTGGAGCATGCTTCTGACCCATGACTTAGGTTATCTGTTATTTTAACGACAAGCCATTTGACCCTTAAGATATCTTGTTCAAGCACGTTATTTTGATAAAATATTATAATGGTGTTAAAGTGACAATATGTCAGTACCTTCTAGGTCAGTAAAAATCAGAGGTATCAATTCTACATGCACAACTAAACTTAACTAAAAATAAAAACAACTAAGCTGTATTTTTATTAATTAGCTGTTTCGCTGTGCAGATTTATATTAATTAAAATCGTTAGTCTAAAATACATAGTTTTTGTAATAAGAAAGTTCAGTAAACAGTGAGTTTGCCGAATTGTGTTACTGACGCTATCAATTTTCATTTTTTAGTTAATTTTACTTGTGCACGTAGGATATGTACCGGTGTTGAACATTGCTTTGAATTGCTTGAACTGCCTCTCCATCATTCTGAAAGTATATAGGTTGGTGACATCTGCATTTAATTGTTAATTTAATACAGATTAATATAAAATTCTCGTGTGTTAGTTAGCAGACTCCTCCGAAGAGCTCCACCGATTTGTATGAAATTTCGTTAGCATATCGGGTTGAGCGTTGAGATTATTGAGATGGGTCTTCTCTGAAGTTATTCTTATAACTAATAAGCGTTGGTTTTAATTGTAAGTTGGTTTTATTTGTAATAAGTTTAAGCTATACCTATCCGATCGTGCAGTGCCTTTCATTAGTTTGTTATGACCATTAGCCAATATTTGAATTATTCAAAACTTAACAAGAGGCGGGCAATGAAAGGGCATGAATATGGCGGTGCTCGATATACCAAAGAGAATAAAGGAGTTGTTGGTTATCTACGGAATTCAGTGAGTCACGCGCCGGCCGCACCGGCCACACCTGACGATGCCAGCCCTTGTCGAATTCCAAGTTTCGTTTACCGAATACACTTTAATTGACAGTGCAGCTGCCTTCTTTGTGTTGTTCTTCCATGTAACTGTTACAAAACAAACTTAGATTGCTTAATTTTGTTCTAAATAAACTTTTTTTTTACTTTTTTTTTCTTATTCCTTCTTTTTGTTCTAAGTATATAATAAACAAGTAAATTCGAAGTGTCATTATCATCTCCACTCCACCACCATTAAGGTCATCTTATAATTAAGATTTATCTATATAATGCTAATAAGGACAGAGGATCAAAACTAACAAAAGTACAGTTAACTAATACTTTATTGTGTAATCAAAAGCAATAATATACGTTTGGGATCGAAACGCTAGGCTCATGGGGCCCGAGTGCCCGAAATCTGTATAAAGATTTAGCGGGCCGAACGATCGACGCCTCCCGTGACCAGAAGGCTGGGCTTTATTTTGTTCAAAAAATAAGCATAGCCATACAACGTGGCAATGCCGCCAGCTAGCTGTCGACAGTGATGGGGAGGAGTATTTTGACGCCTAGTTTTGTACATATAATTTTAATATTTTTTTAATATTGTACATAGTTCCTTTTTATATTTTTGTTTTTAATTGTATATAGTTTTTAAAGGTTAGTTTATAAATTGTTATTGACTATGTAATATATGAATAAATAGTTATTGACACTATCAATTCAAACCCACAATTGAAAATGAAAACGCTACAAATTTTCTTATTCTAGTAACAGAATTAATCCAATACAAATAACATCAACAGCAGTTACAGTGACATTTTTGGGCTCAGATTTCACATCAAAAACCGCTAATGAAAATCAAAACTTTCCAACATCGACATTACTTACAAACGTTATTACGTACGTGATAGATAGAAAGATAACATCGGACATTGCATCAATCAAAATTTCACTCTTAGCGTGTACAAACCGAAATGAGTTTTGTGGTCAAACAATTGATTCCATCGAAACCTGTAAGGTGGTCGCTGATTCTTAATTTCACACTAAATTTATATATTACGATGGTTTTTATATACATTTATATATAAATCGATATAACCAACCATACAACTACTTGGTTGCATACCGTGATCACGTGTCCAAAACCTCGTTGCGCTTAGAAAAGTGTTTGATTAGATATCGTAATTGAAATGTAATTGATACTTTCTTGAATGGACGTAGGTTATATAATGTTTATTAAAGCATAAAATATGAATATTAATTTTATCACCTCGCTGTGAAGTGAGAATTTTTGATCGATTATGAGACCACCACAGATTTATATTTAAAAGAGTCCATTAACATGTCCGGAGACAGAAGGAATCGAAGCAGAAGTCTCGCCAGAAGTTTTCTGCTTATATTCTCCCTTAACTTTCCCCATTTCCGTCACTCTATGGATAGTGAAAAATGACATATGAAGTTAGATTAATACAACGTGTTTCAGAAAGGTGTAGTCATATTTGACCATCGTTACACATGGCCGGTGACTAGGCACTAGGCATGGATGAAATTACAAATACTAGTTATATTATGACTTTTATGTGTTCATACAAATTTAATTAATTTATTAAATTAATCGATTTTGTTTAGTTACAACACGGTCAATAAGGTCATCTTTTATCGTAAGGTTCAATCACATTCAATAAACCGTAAACATCTCATAATTGATCGCTCCTGGTAGTGTTTCAATAGTAGGCTATAAACAAAAAAAACTTACCAACTGTATTTTTCTACGTGTACCTGTAATATTTATAATATTTAAGGCCTATGCAATGCCTAGCCAATGCAACCTTAAAATATGACTACACCTTTCTGCAACACGTTGTATAAGCAGAAAACGTTTTACATATCTCATTATCTATACCTACTAATATTATAAAGTTCAAGAGTATGTTTGTTTAATCGCGCAAATCTCAGTGGTCCGATTTGGAAAATTCTCTTAGTACACAATATAGCCCAATTCATGCATAGATAGGGAAACATTTGAGCCTTAAGAGGATACCAAAATTCTTCGTGCATTTTTCTACGTACGAAGTTTTCATTGTTTCTTTAGATTGAATGGCTAGAGCTCTAATTTTTAAGTATATGTTTTTTCAATATATAATCTAGGATCGCATTAACTCAGAAACGCGATTGAAAAAGTTTTCTCGATAGAAAACCTTAGCGAAACAACCTCTCTCATTTTTATTTTTTTTCATTTGTCGGTCTATTATCGCGTATTAACTAATGAAATAACTTTCAAAACATAAGTAACTATTATATATAGAAACACGTAAATCAGAATTAAAATATATTTAGTAGATTTTGAGTAAACAAAAAAAATAGCCCTAATTCTTCATTTTCTATACCTACTAGCTGTGTTAATATGTACGTGTCGACGATAATATTGATGTAGGCCCTTAACAAAGGCTCAAATGTACTGTTACGAGTTGGTGCTCTTGGGGTAGAAAAGTTACCTATTATGTTTTTTTTCTAATGTCAGTTTTCATTTTTTATATCTTTATTTTCTACTTGGTACACAAAAGTTTCCGGTCAGATACTATACCAAAAATCGTTTGTTCATGTGAAACTTGAGAGCAATCGCAATTGCCTGTAATGTTATTATTACTAAGCAAATTACTGTTGGTTTCGATAAGTATATAAGTACATAGTTTTAACTGCTTCGTATCCTTTTCCATAAGCCAACCGTATAATTTTGTTAAAATTTTACCCGATCTCAGAATGATGACATGCTCAGAAATCATAATGAGATTTTTATGGTAATAAGTATTTGTTTTAGTCCTTCGTGTAGACTAACTGCGTTGAGTAATTGAAAATTTATACAGAATCTGAGTATACTAAAGTTGTATCAATACATATTAAGTAAATTTTTATTCATGGCCGCGTATTACGTACCGTATCTTATAGTGGCCAAGCGTTTTGCAACCAGATTGCGTTTACTTTTTACTTTTTTTATTTTATTGACGAATACTTGATACATGTTAGAATCTTACAGTTACTTAACGTTCTAAAACACTCTCAATATGCAAAACAATTCATTGGAATAATACTATTTATTTGCAGGCTTTACTTGGTTGTTACCTAACTATTAAATTTCAAAAAGAAAAAAAATCTTATAATATTTGCAGCCTATTATTACATCGGTGGTGATAGTTCATAATGCATATTTCTTAGTGTATCTATTTTCGGCTTACGTAAGGAAGTCAGTTGTCACTGATTATGGGTCGTTCGTGCGCTGGTAAAGCTGCCTGCGGTCCCGCTGCGTGCGACATGCCCCTTACTTCAGCTCATTACAATCAAAAGACCGCGCATTGAACACTAAACTAGAAATTGCTAAACCTTAAAACACATTCCATTGAAGCTCTTCATAGAAAGCGAACTATTCGTCATACAGATAATGCGATGTATCACTAACATTCGTCGATTCCGTATTTTGGTACAGGTCTATCGATTCTGATTGTCATGTATTCAAATTTTACATAAAATTGACTCTCGATTTCCAAGATTACTTTGGTTTATAATTCTTCATTGATTCCGTTTATTTTAAGAATTTTGATTTTAGCTTTTTTGACTTCACAGAAAGTTTTCAGATTTTCATAGTCTGTTTCATACTAGTAGATATTGTTTTCACAATTGACGCGTGTTTATGTGAAGCGCCTTTATAAATTCGTAGATTTCTGGTATATTTTTATTGTCTAATATAATAATAGTAAAATAAAATATTTGCATGGAGTTCAGGTTTTGAAATCCCAGATTAGTGAAAACTTTTATGCTAGGATTAATTGGATTTAAATATTTTTATAAATATACATACTAATGTAGGTAAATATATAATATAAATACTACTATAATTTTACATGGGGATGTGCCTTGTTAAATTAACCGTAGATCCTAAAAATTATAAGCCAGACCAATGAGAATTGTTACATTTAATGTGAGTTTTGTGCCTAACTACTGAAAGAATTATCTTCGCAGTTATCTAACTTTAATAACAATTATCTTTGCCTTATCGGTAAATGTGCTAGATGCATATACTATGTTTATACTTTAGTAGCGGTATAGTTAAAGCGGACAAACCTGGTCAGATGACCTATGATATATTTAACGCGCGGTAGATGTAGGGCGTGGCGGCGACGCGTGCGCAACTAGGCTCTGTTAGACGAGGCGAGGGTGCGCGGGGAGAGACGCTGAAGGGACAGTACAATTAACTGTTGGTCTAAGTTGTAAGCGGACGATTTAGATTTGGGTTAATTATTTATCTTTAGTCTTTAATCATTATGAAACAGTTTCGTTATTTCTGTATGGGAAATTTAATTTTAATCAAACTTCATAATTAATTTAAAACTCTATTAAAAAATTATTATTTTCAAGGATCAACATTTATTTTTATCTCAATATTTTCTTTTATTGTATTTAATAATTTTGGTGTATATTGGCAGAGGGGGAGCTCTGGAGCGCTGGAATAACTATAAACGCAGGTAAAACCGTGGGCATTAGCTATTAAAAGATAAATCAAAAGATTGTTTTGTTTTAAAATAATTGCAGTTTAATCAGATTAAGAACTGACTAACTTAAGTTTTTCGAGCGCTTAGAAAAGAAATGTGATACGTTTCTCATAATGGTGATTGAAAATAGAGATTTTTACATCACGAGACTCATTACTTTTGTGATTACTTACTTACTTTTGAATTTACTATTGTGATTATTAAAATATAATTTATATTTTAGCTGTGCTATGCTGGACTCTTTTGACATCAATAGCTTGGCTACTGAATATTATTGTGATATGTTTAAAGGATGCTCCGATTTCGTCTCTAGACAAGAACATTGTCATTTAAATTTAATTGAAAAGATGAAGAAAGAAATGAAAGATATGATTTTGTAAATTCGCTTCTGTCTGTACCTTGTTCTTAGCGACAGGAAGAGTGGTCTTGGCGTGGCATGTCGTGCGGCACATCGCGGCCGGCTATTGATAAATCATCGGCAGGCCACGAGCGCCCCTGGCGAGCTGCGCAACTGTAATACACGCGACAACCGCAACAACGGCAACTTGGCTAAACTAAAACACCCATCCAATAATATACGATATATTGACGGGCTTCGTGGTGGAGTTGTTCATGTAAAGGACTGCCGTTCACGAGGTCGCGGGTTCGATTCCCGCTTGGGACAATCATTTGTGTGATATTCGTAAATGTCATACAAATGTTTTGTACTGCGTCTGGGTGTTTACTATGTATCATAAGTATGTATTTACAAAAGAAAAGTAGTTTATGTAGTATATCCGTATTCTGGTACTCATAACACAAGCATATAAAGCTTAGCTTCGGACCAGAGGACGTTGTGTGAAATGTCCATAAATATTTAAAAAAAAAAGGAATAAAAATAAATACATTTGTTCTACGATCAGATTCTCATTTGAAAAATTGTTAAATTTTTTGTGACTGACTTGCAATTAATTATAGGACATCAAGGCAGCTCTTGGTTGATTCTTTAAGAGCAATGGGACGAGCCTCGTGGTTGAGTTGTTTCATGTAACGGACTGCCGATCAAGAGGTCGCGGGTTCGATTCCCGCTCGGGGCAATGATTTGTGTGATTTTTCTAATTGTCTTACAAATGTTTTTACTGTGTCTGGGTGTTTATATGTATTAGAAGTATGCATTTACATAAGAAAAGTAGTATAATATGTATTTTATCCGTATTCTGGTATCCATAACACAAGCATTTAATCTTAGCTTGGGACCAGAGGACGTTGTGTGAAATGTCCATGAATATTTATTTTATTTATTTAATGGGACGGAATTCCAAAGGTTTAAAATCCACTAATTAAGGATTAATTTATTTCATAAATATTGCACGATATTTTGTTAATTGAGCTTATTTTTTTTAGGTTATGTTTAGGAGTGTGCCACCAATTGTTAGAATCGATCATCGATGGAAAAGAATACCATTTACCTATTGGTATATATTTATATGTATGTCTCCATATGAGCTTAAATCTTCAAAACCAGGCAACGGAATTTGATGCGGTTTTTTAAATAACAGCAGAACTTCAAGAGGATAGTTAGTTTTGTTTGGTTTTTAAATTCCACGCGTACGAAGTCGCAGACAACAAATAGTATTATAATATAATACACCATATTCAGCCACAGAATAACTTATAGGAATTAAACTGAACATTCTATTAACAATCGAAACAAATATGGGCGGTATAAACTTAAACTATAACTTACTTTGCGGTTTAAACTTGATTGTAGGAGCAAATGTCTAGTAATTTAAACATGCAAGCTAGAACATCTCTCCCATGTATCTTTAATAGGAATGTAGGCTCGCGTGCGTAGGCGGTTGACAGTTTCATGTCTTAATTAACCCATTGTAAGTCTTATTAGCTACGTTGTATTCGTAATTGTACAAGTAATATGTTACGAAAAGGTCAAAGGTATTTAGTTCATTTGTAAGTATTTTAACTTAACTGACTTAAGTCGTGTCCCGTTGTTTCTGATTAAATATATAATGTGCTTGCTATTTGGTAATACGGTTTACTTTATTTATCCCTATTGTAAGTTTTATGCAGTAATGTATTAACTTTATGATTGGTATCATTGTACCAGACTTTGTAAAATAAAGATTATGTGTAAATGTTTTATTTAAATTACATCTACTATGTTAATGAGATCTGCTACGTTAATGTGTATATATTATATTTTCTTAAATATATGGTTGAATTTATACTAGAGAATCTATAAAGAAGTAAAGTTTGTAATGTGTATGTAGAGGAAAATCTCCGGAAGTAATGGTTCGATTCTAAAATTTTTCACTTAATTCGCTGAGTGATATAGGCTATGTGTTTTTCCTGTATGCTTATTGGTTAGAAATTCCAGGCGTAGGAATTAGTAGCCCAATGATTACATGATAGGATAGGCTACGAGGTTTAGTCTTACTATGGCTGTCACGTAAATACTGTTAAATGGTTTCACAGTTACCTTTCAAGTAGATCACAGTTAGTCCAAGTCCCAGACAAAGATAGTGGAATGCTATCATCATCTCCTAAACAGGTAACTAGAGGAGTTCCTCAGGGGTCTATCCTTGGACCACTCCTCTTCATTCTTTACACTGCCGACATTACCAATTGTTTCATTAACACCAAATATCACCTTTACGCCGATGATCTTCAGGTATATCTCCATTTCAAACCTCAAGATGTCACAGAAGCCGTAACTAAAATAAACGAGGATCTTTATAGAATCACAGAGTGGTCAGCTAGAAACTCGCTAGTTTTAAATCCTAGTAAATGTAAGTTTATGGTCATGGGTTCTCGTGAGATGTTGAAAAGGTGTGAAGATATGGATATTCATGTCGTGGTTGGTGAGAGTTACATTGAGCGAGTACAGGAGGCGCGTAATCTTGGCCTTATTTTTGATGGGCAATTGCATTTTGAGTCGCACGTACCTGAAGCAGTTCGTAATTGTTTTTATCATCTCAAATTGTTATATAAAATTCGTCCATATATAAACACCGATTTGCGTATTAAATTATGTGAATCATTGATACTGTCTAAACTAAACTATGTTGATACAGTATACGGGCCTTGCATTCTCGGTAAAACCGCTAAGTTGATACAGCGCATACAGAATGCCTGCGCGCATTTTTGCTATCAGGTTCCTCCTCGTTGGCACATTACAACCTTTCTCAATAATGGAAATCTGATGAAGATGGATGCGCGTAGGAAACTGCATTTAGCGTCTCTTATGTTCGGCGTTGTTTTATGGAAAACGCCTGAATACTTTACCGCAAACTGGTGTGGTCACGTGATGTCAGTTCAAGAAACACCAGAGCGTCTTCATATCTCCTGGTAACGCTTAACACAGCACAGCCGCATTTCGTGGTAGCTTTAAATTTGCTGCAACACATTGCTGGAATGCCTTGTTACCTCCATTTCGTGCAGTCAAGAGTGTTAAATCTTTTAAAAATAAATTCAAAGAAAAAAGGTTAACTCAACAAAAAGAAAACCTTTAACCTCTTTGATTTTAGGATTTAAATTTATCTTACATAATTTTGGCTCTTAGATTGCAGCAATGGTGGTTGGTCAAGAATTTCGTTTTGGGTGATCCCTAGATTACTTCTCTTAAGTTCTCTATTAAATCTATTTCAACTGTACCTTCTTATGTATATTTATATTGTATTTATATATTTATAGGTATATACGTAATATGTATGATATATGCTTAATTACATGTTTTATTATTTCTTCTGTATTTATTTAACCATGTACCCTTTTTTATTTTTATTAATTATCTGTCGTAGCCGCCTGTTCTCACTAGTTTACTGGTTCTTACTGAAAACCAGCGCTGTGGTAGCTTGCTACTATAGCAATTGCTGACCATTTTCAGCCTCTAATATTAATGTTTCTTATTATGTAAATTTTAAACTTTGTTCTGTAGTCGAGGTTACTGAAATTAATTTATTTTCTTTCTTTCTTTCTTATTCTTTGGTTCGACCCACTGTTAAAATATTTCAATTTAGAAAATAACTATTAATATTGGATGTTTTCTATGTATTCTTTAAGCGTAGAGAAGTTATAAAAACAGTTTTATAACTTCTCTCGCTCTCTCTCTCCAGCCCATTAACGTCCCACTGTTGGGCACGGGCCTCCTCTACTTTGGGAGGGATTATGGTCTACTGTGCGGCGCTGACCAGGCGTGTTGACACAGGGTATAGTTTCGAGTTTTCAGTCTCTCACAGTAGACGTTAACTCCTTTTATTGTCCCTTAGCTGGCTCTTACAGCACACTGGGAAAGAAATGGGGTGGTGATACTTGTATTCTTAATCCGTCACCACACGGACATATATGTTTATAACTTAATAATGTCGAAATATTTCAAAAGTACAGTAAGGCTCAACTTGTACTTATTACGCATTCATGAAATACTTACTCTAAGCGATTAGTTACAATGTTGCCGACTGAATAAGATCCGTACGTTGTCGAGCTATTTATGGAGTAGGCGTTAATTCTTAGACAACTTGAGATTTGTAATACTTGGCGAGAAGTCTGAAGTTAGAAAAAAGGCTACTTTGATTTAGATTTGTCCCTTACTAAGACAGCAAAGGTCATACGACAGTTTCTGTAAGTGTTCGTAAATGGCTTTGCAGTATTTGTAGGTTACTTATAAAATATTGCCGCTCAATAGTTTTTTGGTACAACATTTTTTTTTACTATGTTGCAGTTGAGATATCGAAGATATTTTTTATTTATATGTATGTGAAGTTTATTCTCTCTCTCTCTATCTCTATCCCATTAATGCCTCAATAATGGCGACAGGCCTCCTTTACTTTGGGAGGGATTATAATCTACTGTACCGCGCTGACCAGGCATGTTGTCACAGGGTTTAGTTTCGAGTTTTCCACCGTAGGGGATGTTATCTCTGTACAAATGTTAAGTATATTTAGATAAAATATAAAATAGTCAATAAAGTCTATAACAAACAAGGCTTAATGTCAAAGACATTCTTTCGCGAAAAGTCATAATTCCAAAAACTATTTTATATGACGTTCCCTATTTCAAAGTTTATTCGTAGTTACGTACATTATTGAATTTGCGGTAGATATTTACTTATAGATATATTTACTTTTAAGCGGTTTTAGTACGTATAACTAACAACAAGATGTTACTAGTACTTGTCTAGTCCTAAAATGTGTAAGCCTTCACGACGATGGCATACATAAATTAGCGATATTACCACACAATTATATGAATATTTCATCATGTACTGTAAAGCTAAATAAAGTAAAATATAATCAAGGAAATGTGGCGATGACATTTTTATTCTTAAATAGTATTACTTGCGTGTTTATAACCTAAATTGCAATATAATATTGTTGTCTTATACTATCTTCCTCGCAATTATTCTTTATTTTTTCACCGTTTAAACTTTACCTGGACTATGAAAGATATTACAAAACGAAAATCATCTAAATCCTCTCAGCCGTTCTTGAGTATTTGAGCATTTGAGCTTAGGGAGACTAACACTCACTTATTTTATATTATTAAATTGATTTCTATAACTATTTATTTATAAGCAGACTCGTCACCACACCGATATATTAATATTTGATATGTAGCTATTATTAGATATTGTATAAGAACATTACAAATTCATCGCGTTTTTACGTAATCTATATTGCTAAGTATTTCAGTTACGCACGATGTCTATTGTTCATATACAAGTGGTTTTAAATCAGTCTTGCTTTGCTATTGGTCCATAATCGTGTAACTGATTCTGAAGTTAGTAATCGGCTTTAGACAATAAACCTTTCATGCACTAGATTGTCTAACTCTTCCTACAAATGCGGAATGGTCGTAAAAAGAAGCATATCGACAACCGATATCATCGCTTAGTGACTTACTGGCTGGCATCATCATTTATTGCAAGGATACTATTGTAGAAGTATAAGTACTGGAAATGGTATATCAGAAACGTTTCTTCGAAATGAACTTAAGACAATATTTACTTATTTTAAAAGAAAGTTGTTATTTTTGTATTTACGAGTATGTCCCTATGTGAGCTTATACTTATCTTCTCTTTCAAACTACGCCATTTATTTTGATGAAGGGTATTTGTTTGATTTATTAAGGTTTAGTGGATATTTCATGTATCACACGTACGACATTGTTGGGCGATATCTAGTAGGTATATGAAGCAAATGACTAAAACAAATAGGCGAACAAAATAAAAAATAAAAACCTATTCTAATCATTTGATTGACTATCAACGTCATCATCGTATTGTAGGACAGTTAAATAAATTTTGAATGTAACGCGATATTGTTAATGATGATGGTTATAACAAAATATATTTTATTTTAATGAGAACTTAATAGTCATTATACATAAAAAAATGCGCCTCGAGCACAGTTAACATTTAGACGAGTATGTGTAACGTAATCGTTACTTATTATAAAACAAAGATGTAATTTTTATATGTATTGTATTTGAGCTTATATCTTCCGAACTACGCAGCGAATTATGATGCGTTTTTTTTAAATGGTAGAGGTGTTCAAAGAGGATGGCTTTTTAAGATAATTTGTTAAGTTTTGGTTCTAAAATCCACCCGTTTGAAGTTGCGGCCAACAGCTTGTGCCTAGATAAAATAGATCGAAATAGTATTAGCCTTACTATACATGCTACCGAATTAACTGGAACAGTGGTATAAATGTTCTAGAAAATCTGGCTCTTTGATTTCTTAACGAATAAAATAGACGAATATTTACAAATGAATCTTATAAGACCATTCATTGAAAAAGATAAATCATATTGCCTAAGGCGTAGTTATAGCGCCTCAAAGGGAGTCCAATTGTGCGTCGAAAATCCCTTAAAGGTATAATACCAGTGCCATATCCAGGTAAATAGATAGTACATCTCTTAGACCATTATTCTGTACCTTTAGTGAGACTAATGGAACATCTAGGCAATAACTCAGTGCCGGCTCATTGTCCATGGATCGCACTCTCGCACTATCTATAACGTGGGGACAAATTTATTAATGTTCGACATCTTAACGGTGATTATTAATCTCATAGTGTATCTAATTTGATGTACTCGGCCTGAGGTTTCACTATCAACGTGTATCTCGACTTAAGAATCTATTGATATTGCATTTATCATTTGCTTGCAACTTCGTACGCGTAGAATTTAGAAATCAAACCTTAATAAATCATACAAAAAAGTGATCCTCTTGAACCATTCCATCTATTAAAAAAACCGCACAAAAAGTCCATTGCGTAGTTTTGAAGATATAAGCTCACATAAGGACATACGAATATATATATAATAATAACAACTTTGATGACGACTTTGTTTTATAAAAAGTAAATAAGTGATTGTATATAATATGTACAACAAGCTGTTGCCAGCGACTTCGTACGCGTGGAATTTGGAAGATTTTCCACGTTTTTGCTGTATTTTTTCACTGATTTTTTCGCTTATATTAGTCGCAGCATGATGTTATATAATGAAATGAAATGAAATGAAAATCATTTAATTAAGTACACATAATTTTTTTAGAAAAATTGTCATGTCATGTCAGAAAAAGTGACATGTCCAATTTTTGCCCTACCACCGGTTCAGGACGCAATCTGCTGATAAGAACCGGCGTAAGAAACTCAGCAGAGCTTTTAATTATATCAATATTTTTTAAATTAAATATCAATTATACTTACAATGCTAATAAAATGTGTATAGCTCCAGAGCAACTTACTCCTAAGCTTTATCATCTTTAATAATAATATAATCAGATATTTTAATATATATTTAAATACGCCTTTTTACATAATTTAGTTTTAATTAATTTTTTAAATTTGGAATTATTTAATTCTCTTACATCATTATGGAGGTTATTATAAAATCGTATACAATGACCCATGAAAGAGTTACATATTTTGTGGAGACGGGTTACGGCATTACAAGATTGTGTTTATGCCTTGTATTAACATTATGGTGATCGCTTTTTTTGTAAAATTATGAATGTATATTTATAAACATACAGTAAATTTTCATATATATAATGCGAAGCGACCGTTAAAATATTTATGTTTTTGAATTTCTCCCTTAGAGAATCCCGAGGACCTAGGTTATATATAGCTCTAACAGCGCGTTTCTGGAGCACAAATATCCGATTAATGTTCGAACAGCTTCCCCAAAGAAGAATTCCATAGGACATTACAGAGCAGAGCTAAGTTTGCCAGACATTTTTTCAATTTATGGGCCCCACTGTAATTTCGAATCAATAGGGATTCCTAAAAATATAGTTGACTGAACTGGTTCCAGTTTCACTCCACGCATATGTACATTGGTCTCTACTTGGGTAAAATTTGGCATAGAGAATTTTATCACTTTAGATAACGTATAGCCTTCCTTGATAAATGGGATATTCAACTCTGACAGAATTTTTAAAATGGACCAATGCTTCCTGAGATTAGCGCGTTCAAACAAACTCTTCAGCTTTATTAGTTTAAAAGTATAGATATACATAATATAGATAAATTTACATTAGTATTACAAGTTTTTACAAACCTCTATACAATCACTTACCTGCAGTACTTTTTGATTATGTTGAAAAATCGTTACTTAATTTAGAAACCTACAAATTGTAGTATTGTATGTGCATATATATTAAAAGATAACAGAATACCAGTGTAATTTTATTATTAACTCGCTATCTAATATTACTGATTTTGTGGTTACTAAATGCGGAAACATGTGAGGACAGCGAATTTAAAGTCCTAACCAGGAAAATGCACAATAACATTTTTTGCTTAGGTAACACAGGTATAAGCTTATGCTATGGGAACAACGTATATAATTAATATCTGCCTGACAGTAAGTCAACACATAAGAGCCTATTAATTCTCTCACTTTTATAATTTATCATTTTAATCTGTTGTTCCGTGTAACATTAGAAATCAATCAAATTAATTAATTACATTTGAATTGATTGCTTTGGTTGACATATCAGTTTATACTAGTTTTGTTGTAGAAACTATCTACTATATAAAAATAAGTCGGGTTTTCCTCCCTGACGCTATAACTCCAGAACGCACGAACCGATTTCCACGGTTTTGCATTCGTTGGAAAGGTCTTGGGCTCCGTGAGGTTTATAGTTCATTTTTATTTTTTTTTATTTTTTTTACTTTTTTTGATATGGCAAAACAACGTTTGCCGGGCCAGCTAGTCTAATATAAAATTTCAGCTTAAGAGGATACCAAAATTCTTCGTGGATTTTTCTACGTACGAAGTTTTCATTGTTTCTTTAGATTGAATGGCTAGAGCTCTAATTTTTAAGTACATATATATTTTTTCAATATATAATCTAGGATCTCATAAACTCAGAAACGCGATTGAAAAAAGTTTTCTCGATAGAAAATCTTGGCGAAACAACCTCTCAAATTTTTTATTTTTTTCATTTGTCGGTCTATTATCGCGTATTAACTAATGAAATAACTTTAAAAACATAAGTAACTATTATATATAGAAACACGTAAATCAGAATTAAAATATATTTAGTAGATTTTGAGTAAATAGGAAAAGTATCCCTAATTCTTCATTTTCTGTGCCTACTGGCTGTGTTAATATGTACGTGTCGGCGATGATATACGATAATATTGATGTAGGCCCTTAAAACTTTAGATTGCGTAGAAATTAGAGACGCTGATAAAATCTGTTTACGAGCAAATTGAGGAAGTTTACGAAGAGAGATATATAGGGCTTGTTAATAAGCATTTCTAATTGCATTTTATACTCTGGTACCCATAACACAAGCAAATAAGCTCAGCTTGCGATCAAAGGACGTTGTGCCATGTCCATGAATATTTATTTAATAATTCTAATTATTTCTAGTGGTTTTTATTGCATAGTGGTCGTGAGGATATGTAGTTATGATATCGGCATTCCAAATCATCTCTATCTATAAATAATAGCGTTTACTTTTTCCAGAAACCACAACAATTTTTAGATCGCATTCTTGTTTTAGAGCAGCTGTATGTCCTTGACAGAGAAGCCCTTGTGGTCTTTGTGGTACTTTCGCCGACCTTCCATACTTTTTGTCACTTTATAATACATCGACTCTGTCATTTAATATAATTGAAGGTAATATTATTAATAAAGTTTGTTATCGGACCTTTAGGGACTTTCCCAATGACACAAGAGTGTAGCTCTTCTGTAAGTATGTATATATGTTTTTGACATGCACGTTGTGGTAGGTATGCTTTGCATAAGGTTAATATTGTCTAATGATTGATTTGTTAGTTTTAGCTCAAACTGCAACTATTAAACAGGTTCTGATATAATTTAAATAATACGGAGCGAGAAGGTAACAATGATCTAGAAACTAATCTTCAAATTGGAAAACATCAATTAACATGGAAAAACATTAATTTGTGTATAAATACTACGTTTTTTTCTGATATTACAAACCACACGTACGTGGAATCGGAACCGGAAAAAAAACCGGAATGCTTTAGTTCATTGGCAATTGACACAATAAAAGTTGTAGACTTCAATCAAATCGATGCGTAACTCGAGCAAAATTGAAAGTGCAAGGTGACGGTCGATATGCGATAGTAAAAACATCGATGAGTAAGCTCGGTATAATAGGCTGGAACAATTAGTCAAACTAGGAAATAGCAGTTTGTCATCATAAGAGGCAAAAAGTGATCACGGAGTTTATGTTGCGTGAAATTGGGTACGGTCTTTTTTCACGATGCGAGTATATTACGGTCTGCGGCGGAGCCTGGTACGCGTTGCTCTGAAATGTATTGTATACTTGGGCTTTTGTTTGAATTTTGTAATTTGTTCTACTTTCCAGATCCTGTTTTAGTTATATGCAGATAATTATTTGTTTTTTTTTAAATATGCAAATCCAAACATAGATATTAAGAATTACCTTTGTAAGCGTATGAAAATGTTGGATATCTTTAAGTCAATCCTAAAATCTACTAGTTAGCTAGTTTAAGGCGATTGTAGGTGTCATTAGTGCGGCATATTTTTTTTAAGTAGTTTTTGAGAAAAGTATTTGCAGAACTCGTAGATATAATTCTATAGTTATTGTAAAATTTTTAGTTATCTTTTTAATTACTAAATATAAATATGCGTTATGTACGCTTAATATCATGTCTAGATTTCTAAACATTCCACAACAATTACATAGATTGTTATATAAATGTTTTAGTTTCGTAATGATATCAAAATGTGTTTAAATGTGACCATGGCACGTACGTGTAGGTGCACTTATAATTTACTAAGCACATGCCAAAACTTTGTTAAACGTTTAATCTGGTATGTAAAACATTAGTAATACGATTAACGTTTAGTAGCTAAGTGCTATTTAGTCTAGTCTTCCGCGTTCTCAAGGCTCTTGAGGAGACCGATACACAAAAAATGTCGCCATTTAATTATTATCTTGGACATGTAATCGTTTAAGAGGGAGGATCAGACTAGCTTTCTGTGAAGTTTAAACTTAGATAAATAATTGGGTGTTATTTAATTACTTGTTTTACACAACGCAATTATATTGTCCTCTGGTCTCAAGTTAGGCTTATATGCTTATGTTATGGGTACCAGAATACGGATAGAATATATATATTATTTTTCTTTTGTATTGGCATAGTTATTATATATAGAAAACACTCAGACGCAGTACAAACATTTGTATGATGATTATAAATATCACACATAATATATGATTATCCCGTGCGGGAATCAAACCCGCGATCACGTGGACGTCAGTCCGTACATGAACCGCGAGACCATGAGGCCCGTCGTAATAATGCAATTAAATGGGTACTACATATAAAATATATTTTGTTTTTCCTTATTTTTTCGTATTATTTTTTTCGTAGAAGAAACGTATTTTTCCCCTCGAAAACATTACTTACTACTCACTCCAACGAGGTTTATTAAAATTTGAAGATGGTCGATTGGTTTAAGCAGCAAATGTATGTATTTTTTATTTAACAAATTCATATTTGCATTTATAATAACCTATGTGATCACGTATGCAAATGAAGCGGTCTGATTCCTAATTAAAAACATATTATTTATTATTGCGGTTAATGTAGTGCGTGGTCAACTCTTATTAGGTGTAGCATTGATGAATTCTCAGTAAATAACAATAGGTATTAAACCAGTAAGAGTGACGGGTGTTGCAAAGACGCAGCAAGGTCAAGCTCTGTCCGAAAATATTCTGTAATTGTGAGTTTTTTTTTAATCAATTTGTCGCAAAGCTTGCGAAACAAAAAATACCTTTGTTTTGAATAAACCTAGATTGTATTAGATTTGAAGTAGGATAATTCTAGAAGTTTTTTATTTATTAATATTTGAATAAAATAAATAAATAAATATTTGGAATATTTGCTTTTATGTTTGGATCGTAACAGATGGCGCTCTATAGTCTCTGCCTATCCCCATTGGAAAATGGCGTGATTTAATGATAATGATGATACTAAAAGCTTAATCGTTAATGTAAGTAACTACTTCTATTAACGATGTTGTAGCATTTTCTTTAGAACAATATTGCAAAAAACAATGTTTTTCGTATCCTCCAAAAATTAAAAGCTTATCATTATAATCTATTACTTAAATGATTTAATCGATATCACACATGATCGCACTTTGTTTATTATATTAATGTATAAAAGTTCACAGTCAAGTGCACAGTTGTGTCCATTTAGTTAAATAAACGAACATTTTATATCTAGGTGCATGTGGGTGCGAATTCAATGCGTATTAGTTTAATAAACCCAATTAAGTATGTATATCTCGATAGATTATATTATAGGTGGCGTTTATATTCCCTGACTATAAGAAGAAAATATGACTGTATATATGTAGGTAGTAACTAGCTTAAGAACGTCTGCGACACCGGAAGTGCTCGTCGCTAACTGTGGAACATTTTTACGTCCATTGAAAAGCCATTTTCTGTTGTTTTTTGGAAAACCACGGCTGGTAGTTCATTCCAGTATATTATTGTACGTGGGATGTAGTGGTTATCGTTTGTAACTATTACAATTTTATAAGTCTTGCCTTAGCTATAAATCATATTATATTTCAGAATTGATATTGCTTTAAATCTACCGCAACAGCTGAAATATTGAAGTGAAAAAGTATCTTTTAAAAATTTCTACGCAATAAAATAAAAAAATAAAAATAGCTTTATTTCTTTTTTCAACAGAATATTGGTAACAATAGTGTAATGTATGCTGGCTACGGTATTGTCATATACAGTATTCCTAGTCATATGATCAAAGGCATGATTTAATTTACAATTTAAGTTTAGTGGCTGCACGTAGCGTTATGCACGATTGAACAGAACCTTGACGATTGATCCTGAAGTGCGAGATGTGACTTGCACAACTACTCCGCTATTTTTGATACTGGCCACCTCTTTTTTATGTAATTATGCAAATTGTAGCAAAAAAAATACAACATATTTTGGTTTTCTTCCATGAATGGCCAGTACTAACGGTTACGGCTACAGTCATGTATGTTAGTACATGTTATTTACTTATTTTATAAGGCTGACTATTCGCAGAAATAAAATGAATATCATTGAACCATTTGGGTACAATTTTTTAACAAATAATGTACTCTTTCGATATTTGTCTAAATATTATTTCCTGCTTCGCCGCGACAGTTCATCTCAATGAACTGGCGCGGCGTAAGAACCAGATGAAACCACATGAGATGGTGACAAATTTACCTATTCCTTACCGAATCCTTTCGCAAAATTAATTGCCAATAAGATTTCTTTTTAAATTTTAAAAGCTATATTTGAATTTTGCTTTCTAGTAAGCAGGAAAATACGTTTAAGATATAATCTTTTAAACAATTTTTTGTACATCTCATTTTATTTTCAATTAGTTCTTTGGTTTGAAATGACATTTAAGTGTTTCTAAAATTTCCCTGGCCAAAACTTGCTGAAGATTGATGTAAGTGAAATACAATATCATAGTTTTAAGGACCAGAATTATAGTTGGAAATCAAAAGTAACGTTATCTTGTGCTATCGCTTTTAATAAATCAGGCAATTTTATTACGACAGTGGTTAATAAACCTATTTATTCGCAAACAGATTCACATAATGGGTTCGTACTTGACAGATATGGTGTCTTAAATCATGAGATTATTTTCTTTGTAACTTTATGCTACTTCATTATAGACTCTATTGAAGAACTATAAAGTTTATGTTCTCTATACAGATCTGGAATTTGTGTCCTTAGTAGGTATTTGGATATGTTCGTAGTTTTACGAGACCGTAGATTAAGCCATAGTACAGTAGGTACACTAAATAACATAGATATAAAATGTACAAGTTCAAGTTGATTTTACTACCTAACATATCAAAAGCTACCGGACAAGAAGATACTCGTATGTAATGTTTGACTGAAAATTGGTAGATAATTCTTGATTAGATATTTTCATCAAACACGTAACGAGTTTTCCATACAAACTTTCACGCCTTTTCCCGTAGGGGTAGCAAATTTCTATAGAACTAAAAACTCAGGTTTCAGTCAAGCTCGCCTTTGTACGTTTATAAATAATGTGTATTATTGTCAAATTATTGTTTTATGATTAGTAAATAAATAAAAATTAATAAATTTCAACAGATTTCTTCAATGTTATGTCATAACTATATAGTTAAGACATAGTATTGAATAAGATTATTTTGATCATACTATCACGCCTTTTTCCCCTGGGCGTAGGCCTAAACTCTAGAGCGCTATTTGATATTAACCAAACACACTTCCTTGGCTTAATCCACACTCATATATCTGGTCTTAAGATCTATTGAATTTTAACACTCACTGAAAGCTCCATATACTTAGGTAGTTGAATGACTATTCATACACGTACCAATATAATAATAATAATAAAATAAATAATCAGTCCCTGTACCCGACACCGATGGGTCTCCGCGTAATTTTATATTTTTAAATGTTTTTTTTTATTTTATAGTTTTATATTTCAAAATGTAATTTTATAATGAGATTAAAAAAAGAATACCAATATAATAATAAATATTCATGGACATATCACACAACGTCCTCTGGTCCCAAGCCATGCTTGTGTTATGGGTACCAGAATACGGATAGAATACATATACTACTTTTCTTTTGTAAATATATACTTATAATACATAGAAAATACCCAGAGCAGTACAAACATTTGTATGACAATTATAAATATCGTACGAATGGTTGTCCCAAGCGGGAATCGAACCCGACACCTCGTGAACGGACGGTGTAACAGTCTGTTACATGAACCACTCGGCCACGCGGCCCGTCACTATAATATGGAGTTATTTTCAAAGATAACATGACAACATGTATGTTTAAATCTTTAAACTTAGATGATCTATGGAGCTCCAAGAAAAATATTTAAAGCTATATATTCAGAAGCACTTCAAAAACACATTCAAACTGTACAAAATATCCATGAAAATCAACAATTGCTGGTAGTGAGTACAAATGTGCAGGCGCATATGTGGTATATGTGGCATAGTCACGACGTCTGATCCTCCGTGACCCGCTCGACAAATCGAGATGAATTACTGGAGTGCTTTACCTCCTTACTGTTAAACATATTAATGTATAACACATTATAGTTAAGATAAGAAAACATTACAAAATAAAACTCTTTTTATTTAATCTAACTTTAAAATAAACAACAATTTACACGGTATTTTTACAAAGAAGTAAGAGGCTCTACATATTCTAATGTAGAGACGGAGTAAGCATAAGGTCATTAATACCCCAATTAATGACATTATAAACGTTATTGTACATTCTTAAAGAGGTAGTAAGGGTAGTAATAAACATTACTTAGATGTGATTTTAACTCATTTTAGGTAAATCTATTCTATCTTTTTCTATCTATCACCCAGTTGCTTTTTTAACATCATTTGATTTCGATTTTGAATCTACAATTCATTTCACAACTTCTTGATGAGTCACAATTACTTAAATTCAACTATTATATTAAATTTTACAGTGATTTTTACCGCGTAAATAAATTAATAATTTGAGTATCGGTTAGTGGTTGTCATGTTTAATCCTTGCGTACATCGCGTAATAACCTGTGACAGAAATGGCTTCTGAGCGCAGGCTAAAGGTTTCAACGGTAACTGTTTTTAAGCGACACACTACGAGGTTTGTCGTAATTTATTTTAAGTTACCATATTCGGAGAAAATAATTCTGACAGATGAATAAGCTAGGAAATGTGCAGAAACGTCATGTTTATCATGCATAGATACTTTAAGAAGACACTTTCCTGCTAATGAATACGTATGCAGATAGCACTTTGGAGCTAATACATAGGAGCAAACATCCTAAACATGCCAGTTTACATCTTTACATCAACACAAAAATATTACTAAATACACATCAATCACTAATAAAAATTAAGTTAGAACTTTATAAGCTCTCACAAATCTATAAACTCTTTTGCTTATCCCAAAGCATAATGAACTAAACTTTGTCAATCTTATTCATGGTTATAAAACTACATTTTTCATACATAAATCATGTAGGTACGAAGTCAAAATATTATGTAAAAACGCTAATCCATAAGCAATATAGCTTTTCTGTAAAGTGTGCCACTAAAGTGATCAAATTGTGCGATAATCTAGTTTAACATGTTTAGTTTAGTAATGTTTAGTTTATTTTAAAGATTTAAATAATCTGTGTAATGTAGGCCTACAAAGTAAGTATATCTCCAGCTTTAATGACGCAATAGTGCCCAACGAGTGCAGTTTCACCGCAGTATCAATCAAAATCAAATCCGATCTTTTAATCCAAGTGACGGGCGGACGTCTTACCTTAATTAAGGACGCCTGTTAAGTCACATACCTGTTTGCGTGTGTAAACTTAATTCATACATTTCACATAAATGATTTTCGAAACGTACTTAGAGTTTAATATAAAAAATGAAGTATTCACGTGACTCAGGTAAAAAATAGATGTTTTCTGGGACGTTCAAATCTAAATTAATTACAGTATTTTTAAATATAATATTATTATAATAAATTAACATTTAATAAATCAAATTATGGTGGAAAAAGTGAAATGCTGCAAGCGGGACTTGAACCCACGACCTCGGAATACCGTTCCGAAGCTCTTCCAACTGAGCTTATTGCGGTCTACTTACAACATCTTAAATTGACCACCACACTTGTTACTCGAATGAATTTATATATTTTTACGTACATTAACATTGTTGATAAATATGGTACTATGACCAATGCATAAATAAGGGAATTAAGACACTTAATTGCGTATGTCATCATCATCATCATTATAACATCACGCCTTTTTCCCATGGGGGTAGGCAGATACTATAGACCGCCATCTGCTACGATCCAAACATACCTCCTTGGCTTCATACACACTCATACATCTAGTCATACATGCCCGACGGTTGTAAGTGCTACGCACTTGCCCCTTTTGGAATATCCCGACGATGACATCGGAGTATATTTTTCTCGGGCGTCCTCTTCCAGAATTTCCACTTACCTCCGCCGTGTATATGCCTTTCGTAAATCGTCTTTCATCCATCCTCTCCACATGACCTAACCACTTAAGCATACTTTTCTCCACCTTAGTCACTGCATCCTCTTTCAGACCGCAACGTTCTCTTATAACTTCATTTCTTAATCTATCTTTCAAAGTCACACCACACATAATTCCCAAGAGCGTTTCTCTACAGCATTTATTCTACTTTCGTGCTTCTTCTGCCACACCCAACATTCGCTATAATATGCGTATGTGTTCCAACCAAAGACTGTAACTAAAACTTAGATTTTATTAACTAACTTAATAATTCGAGTATGTATGTAATTCTATAGATCTGCATATAATATTCTGTTCATTAATTTTATTTAAACATTGTATTATTCTGTCGCCGTATGCATCAACATGTTAAGATGAAGGTTTAAATGACTTACCTCATGCAGCTTTTTTAAAGTTCAATATGTCGATAATGACTTGACAGCTTTGAATATGTCAGCTTTGCAATAATTAATATTGATCAAAGTTAACATATTTGGCGTCATGTTGCACCTATAGACGAAGCAGATTGTGAAGATAACAACAGGAACTACAAATGTGAAAAACTGGTCAAGTGCGAGTTGGACTTGCATACGAAAGGTTCCGCATTTCCGTACCGTTATTATAACGATATCACAAAATAACGGGATAAGGGCAGGAAACTGATTATGATGATGAGTATTTGTTGTTGTAGCATTAACTGATAAGACTATATAAACGACATTGTAACAAAAATGCAACATTTAAAATAAAAATTGCTGAATTTTTGCATCAATTTAATTAACTATTTAGTTTTAAACTAATTAAGTAGCTCATTTCAATTAACTATTAATTTTGAATTAATTAAGTAGATATTATTTTTAAAATACGGTGCTTTTATACTGGTAAGAAGATTTTGTAACAAAGTTTGTGCTAACATCTTTCCCAGGACTCTGGCATGTTAATAGCAATACGTATTAAGAATAAACTGTTGCCACCCAAACTTCGCATAGTTTAGCATTCTTCACATCACTACCGCGCATCACATATTTTGCTCACTGGGAATTTTCACATACGATACGTATATTTAGTTGAAACGGGTTGTTACTTGGGGGGCCTTCATTAATTACACGCTACAGACATTAAGTGCTACAGATTTTAACACTTAAAGAAAAAAATAACTCCCAAAAGAAAGTATTTAAGTAAATTTTGTGTTCACATATAAAATTACGGTAATATTTTTGAAGCTTTTGGTGGTGAATGCTTTGTATAAGTACAAGAGTTCTTTCATACAATTACATAATAATTCCAGTTTGTTTCCGACGCAATTATTAGACCCGTATCTTGCACTTGTCTTGTAGATTGAAATAATTGAATTTTATTTTCATAAAATTACGGTCATGTTGCGTAATACTTTGGCTGCGGTCTGCTTGGGACAACGCAATTTTTCGTGTTTACGATACCATAAATAAACCATAAGCCGCATATAGCCAAATACAGTCAGTAATTGGAAAATTATCGTAAGATTAAGCAATATTTGTCAAGATTATTATTTCAATGTTTATCTAAATGATTATCATCTCAAAAAGTTTAACCAGTACCACTCGATATCACAAATTCTTCACGTCTGAAAACATGTTCCATGTGTTTTTAGGAGCACTTATAAATGTTATTAGCTAATTAAGATTATATTATGTAGAAATAAAAATTTTCGAATTTGAATACGAAAATTGTATACTGCTTTGATAAAATGGGTGATAATAGAACTTAAGAGAATAATAATTCCTTCATTAAGTAATGTAAAGAAGAACGTTAAATTGTGCAACATATTTACAAGTCGTAGTAGATAATTTATTCATAAATGTTATTAATATTAAGCGATATTTAGATGTGATAAGATGTTATTTGTGGGTGTAAGTTGATGTCGTAATGTGTCATTTATTAATTTTAAGTTTATTCAAGGGCGACATGCCGTCAAACTAGTTTGACCAACATGATTACACTTTGTGAGGCTTCAGTTATTTGCCTTACGATGAAAAAATATAGGTGTATGGACAGGTAGGTTGCGAAATCAATAGCAGCTTATCATATTTTGTTAAAAACAAATGTTAAAAATGATAAAATGAAATAGCCTATAGCTTAAGAAAGTATATAATTTTATTGCACGAAAGGGTGTGTGATGATTCCAAATTCCACAATTTTGTGACATGAGAATTTTTATATATAGGTATAACATGGTTAATTTATGGAAGACTTCAATGCAAAAACGTATCAGTTACATATTACTATTACTGTATGTAAAGTAATTTTATATTACCAGAAAACCATAAACCGCAACTTTGTTGATCAAAGTGCTTCTGAGCCAATCTGTGATAATATGAGAACGTCGATCTGCCAAATAAATAACCAAAAATATCGCCACAGATTAAGTGATTATTAAAAAATAAGAAGCGTGTAAAAATTACGAAAAAAATTGATAAGAATTTCTTTTGTTACTTCAGTGGCCAGTAAATTGCTATGTTGCATTACCACTTAAAAAATACGACGAAAGAAGGGCGACGTTGCAAAACCTTGGAGAAAGGTAGCCTCCTTTAATAAAGGCGACCGGCGAGCGAACTTATTTAAAGTCGCAATAAAAGGAATGCCTTAATGATGCTGACGCTGATATTAATATTGGACGAAGTCGTCCGGTTGGCTCTTCGCTTAAATGTAGTTATAAATTACATTTTGGGAGTTCACTGCGGTCGGTTACGCCTGGCCGTGGCACTACGAATGCTTTTTGCACAAGTTGATCGCTGTTACTGTCAATTCAATTGAACTGTTGGTTATTTATAGACTTTTTGTTTGTTAAATAATATTAATAATACACATTAATGTAAGTATTTTTTGATATAATGTAAGGGAAACTAATAATTGAATCAGAATCAGATTATGGAACAGGTGGCTTGGATTTTATTTTATAGAGTTGTGAGGAATTACTTATATCAAAATGTTTCTTTTCTCATAATCTCTACATAGCACAGTACTGCTAAACTACCAGCCAATAATATGCTAGTTGGTAGCCTGTGCTCGTAAAATCAGTTTATTATATACCGTCTATACGTAGTTTTAGTACCTTTTCTCTTTTTCAGCTCATTAATGATCACCTATTCGTATGGGCCGCGGTGGGTGTTTAGTTTTTTATGGCACGCTGTCCGGGCGTGATAAAGTTTAATTTTCGAGTATTTCTCATAGCATATATTATTTGCTGATAGTCTCTGAGATGTCGCTACAGCAACCAGGAGAAGCAATAGGCTGGTAATCTGTGTATTCACAAAAATATATCTTGCTGCAGTAAAAAACACACACACACTATACCTACTTAAAAAAAATCTTGTCAACCTCAAAATTATATACTGAATGAATGTGTATAACCTTCGAAATGCTTTTGACATGTTAAATTTGGATGCTTATTCATGAGTACAATTGACTTATTTCACAGGAAATAAAGGCTTGTACAGATAAGTATGGAAAAGGGTGCTACTTAATCTGTCATCACAATGAAGCAATAAACATGGAGATGAAATTGTAATGGATATAATAAATAAGTATATCTCTTCATAAATAAACAGTATTCGTCCTTGAAACCGTACTACCAACACTGCAAAATAATAAATATGCATTAATTTCACAACTTTTTATCTACTTATAATGTATAAAGCGTATTTATAATTATTTTTCTTTATTTATTTTATTGCTCCTTTATCTGAATTTATGACTTTACTATACGTAGTATTATTCCGTCAAAGAAATAATCTGCTTACTCCATGTTGTTTGGAATTACACAAATTTTGTTGTAAATTCATGATACCTTTAACAAAAATAAACCTATTATTTTAGTGACTTCAAAGAGACAGATACCTTTAACTTCTTTCGTCTTTGCATTTCATAATCATAACAAAATTTAATAATAGAATCATTTATTTTCATTATCGGCTAAGTTTATACTACAAGACTACGTAATGTTCTAGTTATATTGTACCATGGCGAAAGTTTCAATCAAAGTTTTGTATAATTTCAGTAAAGGTTCTATTTGCGTGCGCATATACACTGCAGTGATTGTTATAACAAAACATGGCTATTTTAGAACACAAATAAACACCTATGACTTATAAAATAATACACAAAAATAGCTCAGTCTATAGAAGATTATGACAAGGGCAAAACAAAATTAATGTAAGAATATTTTACTGAAAAAGTAATAAACACAATTTATGTCTATTTAATGTCCCTTATTATAACTCAATCGTTGAAGCTTCGTATAAATTGTGGCTTCACGATATAAATTTTGTACTCATTCATTATGATGTACTTAAAATTTTTGAATAATTTCACGTTATTTATTACTTTGCTTGTGAAAAAAATTTAAGCACTCATCTGTTTGATTTTTGAAAGTACTGGGGCATGCTCTGCTCTGAAAGTGCTTATTATTATGTGTTTTCAGTATAGGTATATTGCACAAATATATCATTATATAAACAGTTTCTCAGAAAATCATATCGAACATCAATTTTATTGGTACATGATTACGCTGAAGATTGTGAGTGCTCAAGAATAATTTAATGTAATTTTGACGAAAATGTCGAATTTAAGTTATCGAGATTAAAATTAATCAGACTTGTAATTACGTGACGAGTTCGAGTTCATGTCGCGATTACGTAATGCAAATATATATGATAATTTAATAAAATGTAACTGATGGCCGTTCATGACCATCTTATTAGTACTTTGTTTGCGTATTACATACATACATTTGTATATTTTTCCCAAAAGGATTTATGTTCTTTTTATATTTAGTTGACTTTTATGCATTTTTATTAACTTTACAATTTATATAAAAAAGCCATCGTCTTGACACACTATCACGTGGAAAAACCACACCAAAATCTGTTACGTAGTTTTCAAGTTATAAGCTCACATAAATGAACATACATCCAAAAATGACGAATTTGTTTTATAATAAGTAAGGATTCGGATTATACTACGAAATACGGTAATATTGTAAAGTATAGGTATCATTAACTTACCTCAAATATTTTGATGGTATATCTGTAGATAAACCAGAATCCTAAATGCTTATACATCTTTAGGATGCTTTAAAGCAGGGCTGTCCAAACTATACAACTTCGTGGGCTAATTAAATTTCATACAAAAGCTGGAGGGCCAGAAAAATATTTTCAGTTGTCAAGTAAATATAATACAGGGTAATTTTGTCTTTCTATGTTTATTGATTTTTCGTTAATTTATCTTTAACAATAGTATCGTAGTCTTTAAAATGCGTGTCGCGGGCCGCATGCGGCCCGCGGGCCTTTGTTTGGACAGCCCTGCTTCAAAGCATTAAAATATCCGGTGAAGATGATAACGGGATAAAACGGATGTGTTAATTAGATTCCTTGCTTCAAATCATTTTTGTAATCTCAGATATGAATTAGTAGGCAGATATTAATGACATCTTCTTTTGTAATATGTATTTCATTTTACATTAAATTATTTCCGCTAATAATTACAGAGTCTTGAAACATTACTTTATTTTAATCAAAAATGAAACAGAACGTATGGGAAAATGTAAAAATTTTTAAAAGATTTTGAGATCGAATACTACATTTTATACTTGTTATATTTGGTTTTGGATTATTGTTCCATGTTAACAACCAACTCTCTATAGTCTTCGTTTTCACTTATCACACAAAACTGCTTATTTGCTCTAACCCTTACGTCACCCATTGATTACAATAAAACGAATTTTTAAGTTTTTGAACGCGTTAATTTTGGTTTCGAATCTACTTCGTCCTTTCGGAGACTTTTCTGCGGTCTAGGACTGAAACTAGATAGCTAGGACTGAGTTTCACTGTGGAACAAGGGATTTTAATCAAAAATGTACGTGACTAAATCTGTAAGAGCGGTTTTGTTACTAAAAGTTGTTTCTTAATTCTAATTAAACTGCATCACAGATAATATAATAAAACTGCATAGATAATGAGGTCAATTTTGATCCGTTAAAACTCAACCTATCTTAACTAAAATGAAAACAACTATGATGTACCTATTTTGATTAGTTAGCTATTTTGTTGTACACTGTCTTTATTACAGTCTCTATTATAAGAAAGTTCAGTTCACATTGCTGCATCGTGTTATTGACATTACCACTTTTATTTTCTTAGTTAAGTTTAGTTGCGGATGTACAATTGGTACCATTGGCTATGACTCAGCGACACTATATGCACTACACTCTATTGCACAATGCTCACGTACTCTTTGTACAGTCTGCAAGACTTCCTTATGTATAGTAGGTACATGTAAATTACATTACAGGCTATTTAATCGCTTGTTAAATTATATACAAGAATACTAACCAACATTTTGAACTACAAGTATTGCATTTAGCTGTGTGCTCTGAGTAAGACGTTAGTAACTTGGTAAATATTATAATGTTAGGATCATCATATTTCAGAGGCTAGTATTTTTAGAAAAATATAATTCCTTCAGGCCTTTGCATTAAATCACCGATTCTTAACCTCGTGTCAAAGCGTAAATTGTGTTACAACGCTTTTATTACCATTCGATGAAAAAAAAGCCCTATTTGAAACTAAATCTATTTAAATTAAATATATAAAACCAGGAAATACATAGTTAAGATGTGTTGAATTTGTTTCTCATTTGGATATAATTATTATTTATAGATTCTATATTATTATTTATAGATTCTATCTATTATATTTATAGATATTGGAGTCTTATCAAATCTTGTATCAACAACATCGAGGTGATGTTGTGCTCGTTTGATTAATATTGATGTATTAATTTTTTAATAAGTATGTGTTTTTCTAATTAATTTGTTATGTAAGGTAAACTTCTTATAACGCTAGTTAATTAAAATGTTCTAATTACATTTTAAATATATAAATATTAATATATGACACCTAATTATGAGTTTAAAGTTTTAAAAACTTTATGGCTATTATAATAATTAACATTAAATAAATAAATATATTTTCATGGGCATATCACACAACGTTCCCAAGTTTATCTAATATATAAAATTCTCCTGTCGCGGTGTTTGTAAATATACTCCTCCAAAATGGCTCAACCGATTTTCGTGAAATTTTGTGTACATATCCGTTAGGTCTGAGAATGTTAAGGGTCCACGCCTGGCATTTTTATGGCAAAACAACGTTTGCCGCGTCAGCTAGTAATATTATAATTATGCTTGTGTTATGGGTACCTATACGAATATCTTCGCTTATTATAAAACAAAGTCGTTATTATTGTATTTATGTCCGTATGTGAGTTTATAACTTCTAAATTATGCAACGGATTTCGATAAGATTTTTTTCTAAATTATAGAATACTTCAAAAGAATGGCATTTTGTATATTTTTTTTATTAAGTTATAGTTTATAATTTCCACGCGTACGAAGTTGCGGGCAGCAGCTATTACTACAGAAACTACTTTCCTTTACTTAAAAAAAAAACATAATCTGTCTTGGTAGACGCATGCTGTTGAAAGTTTTATTGATATTATAATTGAATTATTCTGGAAATGTAAGCGAATGCTATGTATGCTTATGTAGGTATATACTTAGCTTTTCCATGATATACAGGTTTTTATTTAAATTAATATATTTCCTAAATGTCAACATTAAAATATGTATCTATTAGCTAAGTTTAGCTTAATTTATTACGGACAATAGATCCACATCTAACATAAGAATAAAAGTACAGATAAGTACATGTTAAGACACAATCTAATTTAGAATTTTAACATACATTGTAATACAATTACAAATTTATTCATGTAACGCTGTCGCTGATAAAATTTATCATTACAATACGTAATATGTTGTAATTAAAATTTCATAATAACAATTAATTGGAGTTGTGTACGACATTAATTAGAAATTGTTGAGTCGAAGCTACAAGACTCGAATATCTGGAGATAAGATCAAAATTGTTTCACATTAGTTTAAATCGGTACTTCGGTAGCTTATGAACCGCACCCAGGTCATTATAGCATTCAATAGATTCTGTGTAACAATAGACATAGTGTAATAGCCGAAAGATCTCTAGAATAGCCTGCATTTCGCAATATTGAGTGGCGGCGGTAATTAGAGTCGCGTCCGGACGATTACAGCATCCTGATTCTAACGCGTGCCATGATCTTAACACTAAACGTCGTAAATCTAATACAAACAAAAGGTAATTTCAACTCTATGGTTATACTTGAAACGTGCTCTATAAATTACTCATAATAAAGGATATTATAAAACAATTTTATATAAAGAACAGTGGTCATTTGAAAATTGATAGAATTAAACTAAAACCAGTATGCAAAGAATATTACTCTTTATAGTCTAGAGCTGAAATTATAATTTAACACAACACGGAACACGTCCTTAAGGCATTTAGGTATAAGATAAGTAGATATGGTCCCTTAGAAGTTAGGTGAGTTACGCAAGGAACTGCCGCTATCGCATCGAATTCATATCGTCTAATTATAAGGTACAGCTTGAAGGGAGTAGACCGACGTATACATTTTACCCGTTGTGTTTCATTCAAGACTTTTTATACACGCTGAATGAAAAGGAAAGTACTCTACATTGGAAGTATTAGGGATTAATACACTCCGATGATAATAATACTTGTGTCATACTTGTAAATTAATAAAATACTAAGTAATATTGAAAAAAAGATGGGAATGGAATGAGTTAATACGAATTTAGTTACGACTTTAATGATTCATTTCTTTATTCCTCATCGTTTCTTATTAAGAAAATTTTAGTTCGTAAGGGTCACCTTAGAATTTTCTTAACAAGACACATAATAAAATAAAATAAATAAATAAATATTCATGGACATTTCACACAATGTCCTCTGGTCCCAAGCTAAGCTTATATGCTTGTGTTATGGGTACCAGAATACGGATATAATACATAAACTACTTTTCTTTTGTAAATACATACTTATAATACATAGTAAACACCCAGACGCAGTACAAACATTTGTATGACAATTAAAAACATCACACAAATGATTGTCCTGACCGGGAATCGAACCCGAGACCTCATGATCGGTAGTCCGTTATATGAACCACTACACCATGGGGCCCGTCATAATAGAATCAAACTAGATAGACACAAGACACGTCCGTGTTTTATTTCATTTATTTTTATTTACTTTAAATCTGTCATCGGACGTCACGTCGAAATGTTATCCGTATTAAAATGTAAAGCCCGGTTTCCACCGCGAGCGGAACGGACCTATTAATGACTTCGTTAAACTCGCAAACGCAAACTGCATACTTGTATTTCCACCAACAAATAGTCGGACGGAAAGAGCCGAGCGTGTAGAAAGAGTAGAAATGAGCTCGCTCAGTTCTAGGGAGCACCAACTCTTCGTTGGTGGAAACTCAAACCTATTTAATTAAAAAGGAGTCCGTTCCGCTTAACCATTTTCCGCTCATTACCCTTTCGCAGTGGAAACCGGGCTTAAGTCTTGTAATATAGTAATAAATGAGTTATTGGCTTATATTACTAATAAAATATCGATAATAGACGAGGAAACCCTTGTCCGAATATGTATAACGTCTTTTTCAAGCGAAGAAATCAAAAATGCAAAAACGTTGCTTTTCGAATCTATTGGCACTGACAAAGTCAGAACAAATCGAAGAAACAAAGGAAAAGAAGAACACGAATTAGGTGATATCATAAACCTTTTGAAGTCTTCGGAACCAGAGGATATACCAGTCTTTGTAGCCCGTGAACTGGAGAAACTACCACCAATACTTTTTGATCATCTCGACTGTACTAAATTATTGAAAGACATACTAAAGTTGCAGAATGAGGTCAACGTAGTAAAATCCAACTATGTTACACAAGCTAGCAACAGCTAAGTGAGTGCCGAAATGAATTACTACAAAGTAAAAACAATCAGTTGACATCTCAAAATGATTCTACACAAAATGTGAACTATAAACGAGGAGCAGGGCAACTGTATGACTGTGAGTCCGTAGATTCTAGCCATATAGTACATAACTCTACTTTATATGAGTCACTGGATATTGAGCCAAATAAATCAAGTAGTCAGGATGATAAGCAAGAAAACAGTCCTATATTGCTCAATACACAAAATCTAGGTATGCAAAAACTGGTTGTGCCGAAACAAGTGAAACGTACTGGATTTTATTCAATAGTTAGTAAGGATTATAGAGCAGAGATTACGTCACCACCACCACCAGCCACTGGCCTGGCAGATATTAACTTGATAACACAGCAAAAGTTAAACAGTGAGCGTCACAACGGACGGAAATATGAAACCGATGTGCATGATAATTATGACGAAGGTTGGAAAATAGTATCAAGACGGAAAAAACCTTTTTATCGTTGTCATGGTAAATCTGGAGTTGCTAAAGATACAGAAGGAAACTTTAAGACTGCTGGGAAGAAAATTCAAATTTTTATTACAAAAATACATTTGAACACTACAGACAAAAATATAACTGATTACATATATACGAAAACTAAGGAAAGAATAAATTTAGAAGAAGTGTCAGTAAGTCGAGAAAAAGGTTACAAAGCCTTCAAATTTCTTGTCCCAGAACAGAAGTTGTCCACATTCCTTGATGAGAAACTTTGGCCAGAGGGAATACTTTTTAGGAGATTTGTGAATTGTAAATTCTGATGTGGTTAGAAATTTTTCCAGTAATAGTAGAATGGTAGTTAACGATTTGTAAAATATTGTTTTAATTGTGCAGTTGTGAAGCGTTCTGTTGATGATATACGAGTACATCAGTTAAAATAATTACCAATAATTGTATTTGTTGCCTATGGATATATATATCCGAAATAAATGATTTATTATTATTTCAAATGTCATAGCCGTTGCACCACGGAATTAGTCTAGAAATCTACTTCAATTAATTAATTATCTATTTGTTCTACCTTCCTGTAATATTGCCAGATGATAATATCTTTTTAGGGTTCCGTACCCAAAGGGTAAAAACGGGACCCTATTACTGAGACTTCGCTGTCCGTCCGTCCGTCCGTCCGTCCGTCCGTCCGTCTGTCACCAGGCTGTATCTCAAGAACGGTGATAGCTAGAGAGTTGAAATTTTCACAGATGATGTATTTCTATTGCCGCTATAACAACAAATACTAAAAATAAAATAAAATAAATATTTAAGGGGGGCTCCCATACAACAAAAAAGGTTTTTTTACCGTTTCTTGCTCGATACTAATAACGTTGCCTTATGTTGCATAGATAATGGTACGGAACCCTTCGTGCGCGAGTCCGACTCGCACTTGACCAATTTTTTATGCTATCAACCGTTTATATTAATAAGTCTCTAAGTATGATCAAAATAAATTATTAAAATACAACCGCTGGAGGTTACTTCGAGGTTATCACCACTTTCTCAAATACCCTAATAAAATTACATTGTTTATTATAACGATTGCGAGAGGACTCTGTGAATTATGAATACAGTTTTTCTTTATAGATCTTTTATTACACATAAGGTCATCTTTTTAACGTTAAACAACAACATACAAAATCAACTCGGCTTCGTGGTGGAGTGGTTTATGTAATGGACTGCCGATCACGAGGTCGCGGGTTCGATTCCCGCTTGGGACAAAAATATTTGTGTGATATCCATAAATGTCGTACAAATGTTTGTATTGCGTCTGGGTGTTTTCTATCCTACTAATATTATAAAGGCGAAAGTTTGTATGTATGGATGTTTGTTACTCTTTCACGTAAAAACTACTGAATGGATTTGAATGAAACTTTACCACAATATAGCTTATACATCAGAATAACACATAGGCTACAAATTGGCTGGACCGATTTTGATGAAATTTTATTTTATACAGAATTGTATGGCAAAACAACGTTTGCCGGGGCAGCTAGTATAATATAAATATGTATTTACAAAAGAAAAGTAGTATATTATGTAGTCTATTCGTATCTGGTACCCATAATACAAGCATAGAAATATAGTTTACTTTGGGACCAGAGGACGTTGTGTGAAATGTGAAAAAGTTCTTTGTGAGTTTTTAACAATCTTTTTATATAAAATCCCCTGAAAAAAATTGATTTTTGTTAATGAAATAGTAAATAATTATATACAAGTACCTATATAATAATATGTGCTCAGGTGCTCACACTCACACACACACACAATTAAATCAGCGCCATCTAGCGGACAGGGCAGTATTATAAAAACATGCCCATTTGTGAGTGGTGCATCTATCTCTATATATTATATGTATTATCTATGCACTTAATTTTCTGTATAAACAAACATTAAATCCTTACTAATTTATAAGTGCGAAATCCGGATGATGAAACAATAATAATTTTAATGAGCTTAAGTGTTAATGTGTGGAACGAAACGATAGCGCGATTTTAAAAAAGGTACAACGCCATCTATTGAGCAGACGAGTAAATTTCTTTTTGTTAAGGTTTGATTTCTAAATTTCACGCGTACGAAGTCGCGGGCAACAGCTAGTTTAGTCATAAATTTACTTTTTAACGAGTGAATATATTTTATTCCGTGACCGTCGCGCATAATAGTGGTGCCCTTAGGTGATCTTAATGCGTCTGTCTCAAGCAGTGAGACGTCACCCATGTAGGAGGCGACAGTAACGAACTGCAAGGGCCGTTTAAGGCGAACATATTATGTTGCCTTTTGACATCATTAAGGCAATGTAAGCCGGTCCCAGGGAGCCTCTGAGGATATGTAATGAGTTCACTTATTGCTTTGTTGAAATACAACCTCCTTGTTACTGTGTTCGTAAAATGTATAACGTGTTCTGTTTGTCATTAAAACAAGGCACAAAAAAAAGATTTCAGCAAAGTTATAATTGTGCGGGATGTAATTTTTTAATTACTTATGCGAATTAGACTGTACACTTTTACTTGAAAAACGAATTGTTAAAGTACGCATTATTTTGTAAATACTACTTAAAACGGATAACTTACCTAAACAGTTTGAAATATTTTTTATTAAAAACTGACTAACACTCACAGTTACGGGATCGATGTTGTCGGCTCTGACTATATATTTAATTTTCTAAATATTAACATACATATTTCGTTTTAATATGAATCAAACTCACGTAAATTTCTATACTAAAATATTTTGTATGGTTAACACGCATAAAGAAGATTTTATTTTTGTTCAATCTGACTTTGTTTACATACGTTTATAAAATAAGTTGAAAGAAAACCAACATATGAGTCGCTGTGTATGAAATACTTATCTTAGTTTTATCACTTTACAACACACTAACAACATCCACATACCCAATTACAAATTACATAAAAAGACGCGTCTAAGTTCCAGTATAGCTAATTTTCTTGTCATGTTGCTAATAGGGAATTGATGTGCGGTTTCCAAGTATTTAAAACCTAAATAACTTGAGTAATCTTCACTCCTTTTGCATCAACACTTTAGATTTCTTTAAGCAACATTCTTGTGCGGGAAAAATTGCCGTTTAATTATATTGTAATAGGTGAAGGATAACTTAAGGGCCTACATCAATATTATCGTCGACATGTACATAATAACACAGCTAGTAGGTATAGAAAATGAAGAATTAGGGATATTTTTTTTGTTTACTCAAAATCTACTAAATATATTTTAATTCTGATTTACGTGTTTCTATATATAATAGTTACTTATGTTTTTAAAGTTATTTCATTAGCTAATACGCGATAATAGAACCGACAAATGAAAAAAATAAAAAATGAGAGAGGTTGTTTCGCTAAGATTTTCTATCGAGAAAACTTTATTCAATCGCGTTTCTGAGTTTATGCGATCCTAGATTATATATTGAAAAAACATATACTTAAAAATTAGAGCTCTAGCCATTCAATCTAAAGAAACAATGAAAACTTCGTACGTAGAAAAATGCACGAAGAATTTTGGTATCCTCTTAAGTATTTTATTGCAATATCGGTACGTCTTTTAACTTGATGTTTATGACTAATATATTATAATACTATGATTCATATTTTTACTCTACGTAATAATACGACATAAAATCTTCTATTACTTAGATTTATCGTCCATTTCTGGACAGAGGCCATTTCCATAGAACGCCACAACAAGAGGTTGTCCGCCGCTTACATACTCATTAATTGAAAATTCCCAATTTTGAGAGAATTTATTATCGGTCATTGCTTATTCAGCCTACACACTAACTTACACAAGTAATACAGTAGCGGTTGCCTAATGTCCGTGTAGTGACGGATTAAGAACACACACAGTGTCACCACCCCTATTCCTTCCCTTCCAAATAAACCAACCCGCCTGGTCAGCGCGATACAGTAAACCAAAATTCCTCCCAAAGTGGAGTCGTAAAGGCTCGTTCCCAACAGTGGTTTGTTAATGTGCTAGAGAAAGAGAGAGGAGACGTAGCCTAAATAATCCAATTCATTCAAAAAAGATAATCTGTTTATGTTTACTAACAGAAGCTTGAATTAATGTAAGATTTATAAGCTCTTAACTAACTGAAAGCGTTTACTTGTAGTATTTAAATACAAGATTGATGACATGAAATTACCGAATGACAGCAGCGAGGTAATGATGTCTTTGATAGTCAACTAGATGACTCATCCATTACAAATTTACATAGTAATCGTCCATAAACTACGAGTACTTCAATAGATTGAAAAAATAACAAGTTTTAAGACTGAGAAAGTTTAAGTGTGTACGACAGTAAGAAGATATATAAGACCTAGATATTGTGAGGAAAAATCGTTGCTCTAGTAGTCAATATCCACAAAGAATACAGTGGACTACGAAATGTCTTATTTTTAAAGATTTTTCAGTTAAAACCTAGCTAAACTGTAGCTAGCTGTCCCTTTCGGAGCGATACCTAACACAAATACGTAAACTGTGATTTGGCCTTGTCTGTAGTTCGCTCCTAATGTCCTGAAAATAATGTAATTTCTAAATCGATTTCTGAGTTTATTTTATTTGAAGGTATAAATACTTAAAATGTTATTTAAATGAACTTTTTGCTTATTCGCTAAAACTGTTAATTTCTTGTATATTATTATAAACTTAAATTATTCTATGTACTTCATAAATATTTATATCATTTTTATTGATAGTATTCAGTTCCATTATAGGCAAATTCTGCGTAGTATGGCAACGTTAAAATGAGAAAAATATTAGAAAATAAAAATCGTAAACCCAAGGTAATCAGTGTCAAAAACCTTTCAGTGAAATTTGTGTGATCGTTTTTATTCTTTAGATATATTTGTGTTATCTGCAACGATATTTACTCGTATATTAGGAGCTAAATTTACTCTGTGTATTTGCAAATCAAAGTAATAAATATTTAGTTTATGTAACTGTCTACATAATATTGATTACATTGCTTTATGCGCATTCCACAGATAAAGAGGAAACCATAAAATTCGCAGCATTTAATCATGATATCAGTCGCTATTTGCACCTTCTAGAAGGCACTAATGTTGTTATACAATTTATCTATAAAGATTCTTACAGATATAAAAACAGACAAAAATAGTCTGCCTCTATGCTTTTTGCTTTTACTACTTATAATGTATTTACGGTATCATTGCACTACACCATTCAATCTCTGCGAGGTACATTCTTTTCTAATAATACTTAACACTTTGTTATAAAATACTTTAACAATCTTACTAATATTGATTTAAAGTTAGTTTTTAAATAAAGAGTTTAATAGATGAGTCGTTTTTGTTTAAAGACAAAACGCGTGCCAAGCTCGTGCCAATTTGTGAATAGTGCCGGACGCTCCAGGCAGCTTTCTTTCCTCCATCGCTAAACTTGTTGGTTGAATATCACTGCTAAGTTAAATAGAGAGCAGCTCAATCAATATCGATAAAAATATATGACAGTATTGACGATATACTAGTAAACGACGGGCTTCGTGATCTAGTGGTTCATATAACGGACTGCCGTTCACGAGGTCTCGGGTTCGATTCCCGGTCAGGACAATCATTTGTGTGATGTTTATAAATGTCATACAAGTGTCTGTACTGCGTCTGGGTGTTTCCATGTATTATAAGTATGTATTTACAAAAGAAAAGTAGTTTATGTATTCTTCCGTATTCTGGTACCCATAACACAAGCATATAAAGCTTAGCTTGGGACCAGAGGACGTTGTGCGAAATGTCCATGAATATTTATTATAATTTATAATCATCATCATTTATTTATCTATTTATTTATTTATTATATTATTTATTTATTTATTTATCTATTTATTTATTTATTTATTTATTTATTTATTTATTTATTTATTTATTTATATATTTATTTATTTATTTATTTATTTATTTATTTATTTATTTATTTATTTATTTATTTATTTATTTATTTATTTATTTATTTATTATTTATTTATTTATTTATTATTTATTATTTATTCATTATATTTATTAATGACTGTTGCGTAAGATATTAATACCTTGTTAAATCATAATTTATGTTCAATTAGTAGTTTTATTAAAGATATAAAGTTCCCCAGGAAATGTTTGTTTACGCAATTATAAAATGATTTATAACTATGAAGTTATAAAATTCATTTATAACAAAAGATGTATCAAAACATGTGTATGTAAAGATCCTTACACATCTATGGATACATCTATATTAGTCATATATTTGTATCATAATAATTATTGTAGAAATCATCTAATGTATGTTAAAAGTTATTTTGTGCAAACAGGCCTAAACAACAGTATTAGTATCTTGATGTTAATCTACTTTTGGTATACAATTGTCATGATTTTTGATATTTGATTAATTATTATATCCGATTTCTGAAAAAACAAATACTTAAAGCCATCGACATATGTCATTAATAGAACATCACTAGCACAGTCACGTGTAGGCTTGTGCCTGCGGATACTACACCCGTAACTGCCTAGTGCCTACCGGCTGCGAGCTCATTACAATGATTGATGCCGTGTTACAATGTATAAATATAAGCCTACGAATCAAGTGCCATTGAGAATTTGATACATGAAATCGAATGAAAGGAATTATATTCATATTCATATTCATAATAGTAGTTCTTATTATAGTAGAACTATTCCTTTCAGGCGTGGTATAGTCAGAGGCGTATTTTGAAAATTAGCGCCCCGGGTCATTTGATTTAACACTCCGGGCCAATTTGCTTAGCCGCCCTATAAATTAATAGATATAGAGCAACATATTAAGCTTGAAGACTTTCGCCGCCCTTCTCAGACCCGGGCCATGGCCCTAGGGCCACAGGCCCTAGGGTAAATACTCCTCTGGGTATAGTTAATTTATGTACGCACGTAAGATGTTTGACTATTTGGTCCATTCTTCATGTTTGTTACTACTTCATAGTCTTGATTTTGTCTGATTATGCGTGCACTTGATAGAAAAGTACTGTCAACATATTCCCATAACGTAATAAGTAAAACTTCGAAAATTTTGTTATTGAATACCATCTCAACATTTCTTAATGAATATCTTCAGAAGTTTGAGGAACTTACAAGGACTGTTATCAGCCCTAAGATGATATGTTATGAAATGAAATGAAAAATGAAATGAAAAGAAAAATCATTTAATCAAGTAGACACAATTTTTCAGAAAAATTATGTGCTTATGACTTGTCCAATTTTTTTCCCTACCACCGGTTCAGGACGCAATCTGCTGAGAAGAACCGGCGTAAGAAACTCAGCAGAGCTTTTAATCAAATCAATATTTTTTTAATTAAATGTCATTTATACACTTATTACAATGCTAATAAAACTTTACAATATAGAATATGTATTGCTCCAGAGCAACTTACTCCCAAGCTTTATCATCTTTAATATAATCAGAAATTTTATAATACGCCTTTTTACATAATTTGGTATTAATGAATTTTTTTAATTTAGAATTATTAAATTCTCTTATGAAAGAGTTACATATTTTGTGGAGACGGGTTACATGCATTACAAGATTGTGTTTATGCCGTGTATTAACATTATGGTGGTCGCTTTTTTTTGTAAAATTATGAATATTTTTATGATGTTAAGCTTCGAATGTATAACACATATTTGTTTTATTAAAGATTCACAGTTAAAAATAATCACTCCCAAAGTGAAGGAGCCCCGTGCCCATCCTCTCTTCTCCAGCCTATTAACGTCCCACTTCTGGGCACGGGCCTCCTCCACTTTGGCAGGGATTATGGTCTACTGCGCCGCGCTGACTGGGGGTGTTGGTACAGGGTTTAGTTTCGAGTTTTCCGTCTCTCACAGTCCGTCTCAGTGTCCATCAGTGCTTAACAAAACCAGAGGCAATATAACAAACAATTCAAGAGAAAGTCATCTAAATAAATAATTACAAGAGATTCACTTGTCAGATACTATGTTAAATGAAAAGACATGTACCACTCGTGACTGTCAAGTAGCGTCGCCTTTCTTCTACATACGAGTACATTTGTTTATTGTTCCACATTACCTACAGTGTAGAAAATTACCTAATAGTTATGTTACTAAGGCTTACGTGCTTCCGTGTAGTTTACTGTGACCAATTAATTACATGTTGATATTTTTTTTATGGATTCTTTTTGGTTTAACACAAATTAGTATCTTACACTATCGAAGCGCTCTATAGTCTCTGCGTACCCCCATGGCAAAAAGGCGTGATGTTATGATGATGATGACAAACTAGGTGAAAAAAATATATTAACCGTTATTCGTTTAACTTGATGACAGTTATGACGGTATGATAATTATGATGACCAATATTTTATGATGAAAATGGTACATAATCTTTCGCGTGCGAGTCCGGCTCAAACTTTTTATTTTTTTTAGCTAGTAATACTAAAACTCGTAGTAACACAAATAATGTTATCATCATTAACAGAACATATATCTTAAAGAGTACTAAATCAAACAACGTTGTCATATTTAACCAATTCGATTGTATAATATCAATGCTATATATTTTTTTCCACCAAACTACGATTATAAGCGTTGAGAACATTCCTTATAGAATCAATACCATATATTTATGATACATTTATTACTCAGATATAAATCTCGAGCGCGCATGAGGCAAAAACGGTGCAATACAACTTGTATTGCAACATCAAAATCGCAAGTCGTCAAATGAATAAAACATAGATATGATGTATTATCTTGTTGTCCATGTAGTGATTGTATTAGTAATGCATTGGGTATACTTTTGGGCATGGCTGAGTCTTCCATTCTTATTGATTGTTTAGATTAGATTAGATTTTTTTGGGTACAGTTCAAATATCTCTGTGTTAAATACAAATATCACATAAATAATAGTCTTGTGTGGGAATCGAACCCGTGCTGCGGTATTGTGAACGGCAGTCTGTTAGAGATAAGAATTTTATTCTAGTTTTTAATAACATACAGCAATGTCATAGCATATTCTCTGATAAATAAAATATTTGTAACAGTTCAGAGGGTGTAATTTCAAAATGCTTAACCTAGGTATTCTGGAATAGGTAGCGGTGGCCGAGGCCATGATGTAGTTGTAATCATGTAATAATGATGATTTTGTGCCAACATACACAGTACGTAAATATATTAATTTACGCCTGGTTTACATATCTATATTTGTATGTATTACAAACAACGAACACTAATTATGTGATTACAAAACATGTCAACACAATACATAGCTGTTTGGTAACCAGTTTATTTGTGGCAAATTACTTTCCCATCAGAGGTACCGTGCTCACAATGGAACGGGGAATAGAAACCAATCGATGTGGTTGCACAGATCGCTTCTTTTGTAACCGCAGCTCCGTATGAAATCACATTTACTAGGCTTGCTATTCAATTGTCCCTTTTGCTTACTGCTACGTTTGCCAGAAACTATTTGTAAATCAATAGGGAGAAATAAGTAGTTCTATATGTTTTTACTATCCATTGTACCTACTAATATTAATAAACACAGGCCCAACTTAATTATAGAGTTGGGATATTCAAGAATTGTTATAAGTTATAGTCCATTTCCTTCCCAAGGTACTCTAAAAGCCAGCTAAGGGATATTGTACGCAAATGACATCTTTTGTGAGAGATGGAAGACTCGAAAATAAACCGTACGCCTGGTCAGCGTGCCACAGCAGACCATAATCCCGTCCAAAGCGGAGGTGGGACGTTAATGGCCGGAGAGGCAATGAATTATAGTCAGTCTAAATAGGCATAGACACATGATTGTGTGGAAGAAATGTCGACAATGTGACCCTCCAATAAAATATTCTGTACTATTCCGCAAATAAAAGTATTGATTTAATCCCAATCTCGTAGACAGAAACAACGAAATGTATCATAAAGTCTAATTGAGTTCCTGGCTGTATTAGAAAGATTTAAGAGCAATATTTGGTTTACATGTAGTATTTATAACAGCTTCCGGTATACCATTGGATACACCAGACACCTCAAGCTAATAGCAGAATTAAAAAATATCAGTAGTTAAGTATTAGTTATAGATATAGTTCCAGAAGTTAATTTTATATTTATGAACTCCTGATTTGATTTAAGCGACACTTAGAGGCTGCTCTAATTTAGCGTAAGTGATTTGTATCTAGTTGCAACAATGTTGCATTTCTCGAAGAGTTACTTTCTAGTGTTAGATCTTATAAATTCTACTCGTCGGTATCGCATGTAATTACCGTTGGAATTCGATACCTGCTCGTCATTTATTCTAGTGAATTATCACACAGCAAGGAGTTTAAATGCTAATTGTTTATGTATGAGTTAAAATAGAGAATGCATCGTAATCTCGATCCAGATCGAATACATACTAGAGCTGCACTCATGAGAATTTTTTTTCCTAACTACACCTTTTTATGAATAGCCAAGAACCATAGTAATGTGTAATATATCAATTATTGAGAATATTGATCGAAGTGTTACATTGTCATAAGATTGTACTAGTAATGTTGAAAGATTTTTATGTGTTATTGATAAATACCTGGAATGTGTCACTTATATAAATTTAAAAGTTTTTACGACAGGGAAGTCTACTTTATTCTGAACTATAATTAAGTTAAAGTGTCACGTAGACATATGATACCAAAAACTAAGTTATTGCTCAAATATACAGTTTATTTGCGGAATTGCAAACTTCTTTATAATTTATTATACTTAAATGTCTTTTATATTCTATAAACACCAAAAATAACTACAGTACTCTCTAAAGACACCCTAAAATACGTGGTAAAGATTCTAATATGGCAATTAAGATGTTATTTTATGTGCTAAGTGCTTGGATAATATATCGCGAATAAGGATCTATTTTGGAAATAGGGACAAGTCTGTCGACATTTAAGTGCACTTGCACTATACATCTCTGAATCAAGAGTCTCAAAATCATATTTGGAGTTTTAATAAACGTAAATTTTGTTATATTCTTGTATTTTGTCTTATAGTGTTTTTATATCTCCGTGTGGTGACGGATTAAGAATACAAGTGTCACCACCCCAGCTCCTCCAAAGGGTGCTGTAAAAGTAAGCTAAGGGATATTGCACACAGATGACATCCTCTGTGAGAGACAGAAAACTCGAAAATAAACCCTGTGACCACACGCCTGGTCAGCGCGGCACAGTAGACCATAATCCCTCCCAAAGTGGAGGAGGCCCGTGCCCAACAGTGGGACGTAAATGGGCTGGAGAAGAAGAGAAGAGTGTTTTTGATGATTTCTTATCTATTCGTCTACTACTAAATACTTATCCATTATCTAGATGATGTGGATTAACTGAGTATGTTACTATATAACAAGATGGAAAATGATTAGTTTTTTTTTTACATCAAGCAAATCGTTTATTTTAACAAAATTGTACATAAAAAATTAAAGTAATTTCTTTAAAATATTTTTCATGTTAAAAGTTTGTTGCTAAACGGTAATTATTGTAGCTGTAATAGTCACCCGATCGATGCGTATGCGCCACTTGATCTCATTTTATTTCACGCCGCTAACAAGTTTTTTGTGGCGAGAAAAACGTTGGTACGCACTCATCATGGGCTCCGTGCGTCGGTCGACCGAGAAAGTCAAGTCACTCGTGCACGACATAAATGTACAATAATTTCAGTATCCACTAACTGTACTAGTTTTTTTTTATGATAATAAAAGCACGTGGTTTGGCAATATTTGAAATTATGGTAAGAAAAAAACTATTAACGTTATATGAAATTGATTTTCTTATAGCAATTTTGCTACTTAAAGAAATTTACTATAGTATCGAAGGTATTAGATATTTGATTAGTCTTGTGTCTTCCACTCGTGTGTTCATGGATACGATTTTGACTTAGAAAAATACCATTTTATTTATCCATCCATGTATGCGTGACATTTATCCCCATGAACGCCACAAAACCCATTTAATAAGAAAATTTATCATCATTGAGTAAGCTTTTCATAAATTTTACGATGTTAGTGAAACTAGTCGCGTAACAGTCATTGGGTATCAAATGAAAAAACTGTATCACCGTATAAAATAACATAGCGGGTCGCCGCGCCATTGAGAGTGAAAACAAAGAACGTGGACAAGTTACACGACCTATCTTTATCTATAAATTGGTTGTTTTATGAAACAATCGAGCTATTTTAATATAAAGTTTAACCAAATGTTTAAAATATACAATAAATACATTGGTACCGATTCTAAGGGCACAACTAAAACTAAACTTAACTAAAAAAATGAAAATTAAAGTTAATAATACAATTAGTCAATGTTTGCTAAACTTTCTTATTATATAAGCTGTGATTATAGACCAACGATTTTAATTAACATAAATATTATGTACAACTTTCTTTCTTTTTCTTTCATTTGACAGATTATTTTCTGTGGATGTTTCGTGATTTGTAAGCCAACCGTGACAAGATTGTGCGAGTTATTTTTAGTACCTTATATACTTCTTAAATACTTCTTAAATAGTTTAAAGCATGCATGTTTACGTCTATATACGCATCTACTACTTAACCATATATTAGACTCTATTTTACTAGAAAACTATACCGTTGTATATACCAATAAATAAAAGTGTAAAAGTCAAAATTACTCTAAGAACCTTTGTTGACGATGAATTTTTGCGTCTTAGACAATTTTTGGGCTGACTGCAAGCAAAAATTAGACGATAAAAATCTAAAACTTACATAGACTGAAACAGGTATACTAGAAATTAGCGTAAGTGCATCCAATCCAATGAAACTAAGCGAGTATTTATATTGGACGCGAGTCAGCCTTATGAGGCGGATTTATATCTTAAAATTGTAGATACAACTCTTCAATACACGCATTATAGTGACAGAGACGTGAGTCCGGCCTAGGGTTGCCATAACCTAAACTGTTAAAGCCGGATAATACGGCAAAAGTCATTTTAATCATTATTTTTTGACATTATGTGACAAGTATTTGTACTGCGTCTGGGTGTTTTCTATGTATTATAAGTTTGTATTTACAAAAGAAAAGTAGTATATATGTATTCTATCCGTATTCTGGTACCCATAACACAAGCGTATAAGTTTAGCTTGGGGCCAGAGGACGTTGTGTGAAATGTCCATGAATATTTATTTATTTATTTGAGTAAAATATTATAGGTCTTACCCAGAAATTTACAAAAATATATATTTTCAACAAAAATAATAATATTTTTATAATAATTTGTTAATTCTTGGAATAGAAATGCTATGCTCTTTAAGCTATGCTATGCATTAAATCAAAATGTAGTAAAAAATTAATACCATAAGCGGGACTTAAACCCAAGACTTCAGAATACTGTTCCCCCTAAGAACAAAAGTGTACAGAAATTGAATACTTTTTGCAATTCCTGCCGGACGCTCTCACTTTCATACTGAATCTGGATGAAAAATGGATGGGTGGCAGCCCTAGTCTGGCCTAAGGCGATGCAAGGGTGTTATTCCGCCAGCACTTGATGTTGTCATAATTTTGTTTACATTGGAATGTCATATGAATTATTCATTTGTACAGATGTTTGTGAAATCAGTGTACATATTTATCTTAAAGAAAAAATATATGTAACATGAGATATGTTGCATAAACAAATACTGCAATAGAATTTTTTATTCATAATTATGAACTTAGTAGCTTCTGCTTGAAATTTTGACTTAATTGTAGTTTAAACTACTTGAAATAAATAACTGTTCTACAATTCCCAAAACATGTAATTTATTAAAAATGAATGCAGAGCATAGAATTTTTGTATCGACAACATTACAGAACTGGTGTATAAATTACTTATTTTACATAATATTTTCACATTTTAAGATCTAGCAACACTGTAACAACACGTTCAATTTAAATAGATGTAACTGAAAAGAAAAAAAAACGTGATTCAGACGTCCCAATTTGGTATAAATCACTGCGGCAATTAACAGGACCGGGTGAGTACGACCCGTACTGCCTGCGTCTTTCGTGCACCTCATTATTTTGGCAACTGCTCTTGTTTCACAACTACAGCAACTTTTTTTAAAATTATTTCCGTACACACGTTAACTGTTCTGTAGACGCTTTGAAATTTACTTTTTTTATATTTAAAGGCACTTTAGGTGCTTTGTATATTATACCAATTTAAATAAAATCGGTTTTTAAAAGCATATATTTTAATCAACCATTTGAAATGGACCTTTTCTGCAATAAGAAGTTGAAACGGTGTTTGTTTTTCATAAGTTGACTAAACGTGTGAGGTGTACAGTGTAACTTTGAGTTTTCTGTGTCTACCAAAAATGTTATTTGTGTAAACTCTACAACTAAGACTATTTTTACTTCTATTACAATATTTCTGAATCTATTTCAATATTATTATTCAATGGTACCAGGAAATCTTGATGCTCTGATACATTAAATTATAGTTTAGTACGGAAATTGTGTCTAGGAACGGAATTTTACGTAATGGTGCTAAACGGAAAAACTAGTTACACCTGCACTGAATAATATAATAATTATGATAGGTGACGACTTGCCCTGTCGGCCATCTAGACCGAACTGGCGTCACGGATTCCGTACATGGGTTCGTGCAATTAATTTTATAACGATTTCACGCTTACAAGGCGATAGTTAAAGTGTAATTAAAATATAAATTATTAATTATGTTTTAATTTATTACAAATTAAGTATATATGTACAGTACAGTTACAAGTTCTCATTTAAATTATGTTTAAGAAAAGTACCTTTTTCACGGACATTTTACACAACGTCCTCTAGTCCCAAGCTAAGCTTACACGCTTGTGTTATGGGTACCAGAATACGGATAGAATACATAAACTACTTTTCTTTTGTAAATACATACTTATTATACATAGAAATACCCAGACGCAGAACAAACATTTGTATAACATTTATAAACATCACATAAAATGATTGTCCCGTTCGGAAATCGAACCCGTGAGCTCGTGAACGGCAGTCCGTTACATGAACCACTAGACCACAAAGCCCGTATTGTCTTCTTGATGTCTTCTATTCTTTTAGTTCAATATACAAAAGACCTTTTCAGTAACTATCTCTCTTGTTAAATTGGTCCTATATACCGACGACCACTGCAGGAAAGTTTATCTTCTGAATAATGTACATGTAAGTATTCTAAAGTAATTTACTGATGTTCATTGATTGCTATTTTGTATGCAGCGTATAAGACATCGCCATCTCTTCGCAGTAGTCCGATTTCATTGATGTATTTTAAATCTCTGATGGCCAAGACCGATCGTCAGCGGTAAGTATCACGCATATTCACTGTATAATTTAGTAATATCGAGCGATATTATGCACAATAGTGTAGACGCTTATCGTCACAGCCACCGTACAATTATATCGATCTTGAAGCACTTAAATTAATATTCTCAGCCATTAAACAAGGTAAGTTTCTCGATATGTGGTTTTATTAAAATGATGGATAACATCGCCCATCACAAAAATTATTCGATAATCGAATTTGTACAGATTTATTTCGATGTATCGATAATTATAGTGGTCGGTGCCTGTGGCTATCGTACTTAATTTGTTTGTTACAATATTATGAATATAAATATATTGAATAAGTTTATGTTATCACGTCATTTAATACTTGCTACCATATTAATATATTATTATGATTATCGAATAGGCATTTACAATGAATAATGACGGTTGTCGATCCAAAGGCGCCTACCTACTAACCGTGCAATAATTATAAGTTCTTAAATGAATTGTAAATGTAAAATATCTAATCTTTTGTAAGATTAAGTGTGTCTTGATCAGATTAATATGATTTTCACTTCTAAAATTAAATCGAATTACATTTTTTTTTATCGCGCTTAAGTAATTAAATAAACGTTTAAATAAAACTATTCAGCACATTAGACATATTATTTATTTTAAGAATGATATAATTATTTAAAAATATAAATAAAATTAAACCTAATATTAATAAATTTAATGATTCTAAGTTATCATGTGAAAGATCGTGTTTTAGAGAATTATTTTCTCTAAAATAACTGGTCCAGTTTCAATGAAATGTAGAATATTGATATTCTTATTAATATTAAGCTCTAAAATTAATATGTTGTAACTTGATGTTAATCTTGATTATAATTTGGTTGTATTGCAAAGACTACCTATAACTGTAATATTTGATTTAAACGTGTGTCTTAAACGTGAGTTAAAATAAATACTAAGTATGCTTGTTATTTTCTTATTCAGAGTACCTTATAAAGGTTTGCTGCCTAAATCGGAGGCGTCATTAGAGTTGGTGCGACGTAACTCGGACCAGTCGTTACCGTGTCTATATCTAGTCTGAAGCATCGATAAGCAAGTTTACTAGTTTATTAGTGAACGACCATACGACTCTATAATTAATTTATCTTGTCCTCATCAAAATATCTCCGTGAGGCATGAAGTCCTGACCAAAGGAGGGCAACTTGTAACAACTTGTTCGGTATCGACGCTATGATACGGCTCGCCTAGTGTCTTATCAGAAACTGGAATAAACTTCTACTTTTACAAAAGCTAGCAAAAACTAAAAATCTTGTTAAAGATCCGATAGGGCGTTTAAAAATATTTCAGAAAATACAAAATAAAAATAAATAAATAAATATGGTCTTATTCATAATGACTTATCGGAGGTTTAATCGGAGAGATAATAAACGTTTTAGCGTAAAAAGACTATCATGAATAACAAGTTTTGACAATTTTCGCGAACCGATTTTAGCGATCTTTTAAACCTCCGATAAGTTATTATGAATAAGGCCAATAAACTTTACAGCAACCCTAGTAGACCGATGTGTTCAACCTGTTGTCAAAACATAAAAAAAATATCTTGGAAGGTAAAAAACTGCCATTGAAATTCTTCGACGGCATTTGTACGTAATAATGCACACGACAATTTTAGTTTGGGTTTTATTCATTCACCTCGATTCTCTCCTTCATAAAAAAATTATATTATATCCTTAAAAGAAATCAAGTTAATCAGACAGGCCGATTCTAAAAGCTTATAATAAACTCTATATAATAACGAAGACGTCGTAGATCATAATCCCTCACAAAGTGGAGGTGGTCCATACCCAACAGTGGGACGGTAATGGGCTGGAGTGAGAGAGAGAATATGGAAAAGCCCAATTGATTATAGAATTTCGATACGTTATCCGGATGTTGTAATCAAAGAAATGTTCAATTTAGTAAACGTAGGGTGTTTACTGGGCGTGTTAAACGACCGAATTTTCATATCAATCAGCTGTTATGCAAGTTTTACGATCGCATGTCTGTAAGGTGTAAATGTAAGTACAGGTTACGAGCTACTCATACGATTCGCAACATGTTTTTGGAGCAAAAATCTTGATGTAGAACCGTTTAAATAGCAATTTACTGGTTTACGTGTAGGGTAGGTAAAATTATTATATTATATTAAAAGCATTAAGCAATAAGACAGTTTATTATATTTTTAATAGTTTTTGAAGTGATACTTACAGAAATATCTTAAGGAGGTTTCAGATATTGTACCTGTGTATAACACACGGTTTTATTAACCGACTTCAAAAAAAGGCGGAGGTTCTCAATTCGTCTGTATTTTTTTTACGTTTGTTACCTCATTACTTTTAACTGGGAGAAGCGATTTTAATGATTCTTTATTTATCTGAAAGCTGATGGTTTCCGTGTGGTCCCGTTGGCACCAGGTCAGGGTCTGATGGTTATATCTTGAGAAATCGAAGAAAGTAGAACTTTTTTTTTAATTCTTAAATATGATTTAGGTAAACAGTATAATATTCAAATTTCTCAGATCTCATCGTGTATGTAAAGATATAGAGATAAATTTCAGATAAATTCAGAACCAGATTTGAAAATAAACTTGAGTAATGTATTTAATGTAGGTACTATGTTTGTTTTGGTATTCATGAATTAATAAATGCAAATATTGGTTACAATTTGTTCCTCAATATGTATACTTATTACTAGATACTTATCATAATTAATTGATCAACTTAATATTAATATACGCATTAAGCATAATATTGCGCATATTCGCGTGTCACCTGACAGCTATGATTCTGCGCGACATCTACAAATGCTGTGAAATATTTGCGAAATATAAAGCTGTATATATATCTACTTGAAAATAAATATTATATGACTATCTGTCCCGGCAAACGTTGTTTTGCCAAGCTAAAAAAAAGTTTGAAAAATAGATGTTGGCCGATTCTCAGACCTACTAAATATGCATGTAAAATTTCATAAGAATCGGTCAAGCCGTTTCGGAGGAGTACGGTAACTAACACTGTGACACGGGAATTTTATATATTAGAAGATATAACGAATAAGCAGAAAAGCAGTAGAGAACACAGTATATATATATTATCTACTAGGTTTTAACATGGAAATGATGGAAGCTCATTATAGAAAGAATATTACCAGATAATGATATTTACAACAATTTGGTTAGTTCAAAAACTAAAAAAAGCGCTTGTAAATACTGAATATTTTTTTCTATTATTGTATTGTTATTGGTGATTTGAGATCAACTGCAAGTGGGTGAAAATTACTTTTAAAGGCTCTGTTACATAGATTGATATATAAATACTAATCGAACTAAATGAAGCGTGTTGAAACGCCAGTAAAAAGCATTGGGTATAAAGGACATTATTTAGTAAAACCGCAACATTATAGTAAAAGCTACGCTTAGTTTGGCTATATGGATCTCAGAATTCATGAATTTAACCAGGGCTGTACTGCGTTAATTTTTATTTAAAGGCACAGTGTCTTTACATTCTTTAAGTTTCAATCGATGCTCGATGTATTTAGCTCAGCAGTGGTATTCAGTAAGAAAAAGTGAAGTAAATTTTCGGTGAATCTTGATCACGTGACAGCGCTCCTCCAATAAAAATAGAGGCGCTCTGTCAAAAACGACTGAAATGAAAAAAAACATCCATGGAGTTTCTTGTCTCTTCTTCTCCATAGGATTCGCGTTTGGAACAGACACCTAGTTTCTGACGTTTTAAAAGAGCTTTTAAAACATGCCAACTTGAAATAAAAAATATTGACTTTGACTTTGACATTGGCGTGATCAAGATTCACCGAAAACTCCCTTCACTTTTTCTTACTGAATACCAATGCAGGACTGATGTATGAAATATCCAATTCAAAGTATAAGAATCTAGTGGATTTGTACCTATAATTTTTTTGTGGGTGTGAATTTGGCTCAATATTTTTATATCAAATTAGAATGGGTACTAGGATTGTTACATCAACTGACCTTGCTTTCCGTTAATTAGGCACGTCCACATCGCTGGTCATAGTGATGGATCGGTCACCTGCACTTACAATGATGTAAAATAGCTAAAAGCGGCCTTTGAGAGATTATGTAACCATCTTAAAGAATGCTCGTGTTGGTATTGTAAGCGTTTTTAATTTAATTAGTGCTCATTTACATACTAGTTACCATAATTACAACCAACACTGGTTTTGAAGCATAATATTCTGGCGACATAATTTGATTATGTACGTAATGTAATAGGTTTCACTTATGTGATTACTTTGGATCATAGTAACATTTAACAGAAAATCTAAAAAAAATAAAAGCCTCGAAACTAAGCCTATCTCATCTTTGTAGTATTGTAAGTCAATTTTGTTTTCGAACAGGTTAATATAGGTGTTGAATAATGTTGTACTTGTGGCGACGGGTACTGTAAAACACTTATAACATCCCCTGTAAGAGATGGAAACCTCGAAAATAAACCCTGTGCCAACACGCCGGACAAGAGCCGCACAATGGACCATAGTCGCTCCCACAGTGAAGGAGACCCGTACCCAATATTGGGATATTAATGGGCTAGAGTTTGATAGAGGTAGATGTATATGATGTATTAAATAGATTAATATCCCCATTATGAAGATTTAACTCAACACATATAATACAGCTTACAAAACCAAGTTTAACACATAAATCTAGTCTGTGCATTAAATAAACACAGACTATAAAATGTTGGTCAGCGATTAACATTTCTTAATATCAACAATAATAATTGCTTTCTCCTTTGCATCACCAGCAATTTGCGTTCTAATAAAAATTACTGTACAAAAACTAGGTAACGACCAACCACAAAAGTGACTAGCTAAAGATATCGATAGTTTTTCAATAAGCAATAAATAATGCAACACAACAGTGGCAAGAGCACGCGCGCCGCTAACAAGCGTCCGCGCCTGCCAACGTTGTGCAACTGCCCCACCCTGCTTCGGCACTTGGGGTACAAGTCATATTCAATCACACAACTCGATTAAAACAATGAAATTACTTGATCAAAAATTAAGAAGATCTATCTTGACACACGACCAATTTTTCTGGCCAGGGCGCTGTAAAAGCCAGCTGAAGGAAAACATACCACATTCACTTCTCTGTGAGATGGAAACTTCGAAAATAAACCCTTAATCAACCTTTATCAGCGCCGTAAGTAGACCAGATACCCTCTCAAAGCACACGAGGCTGTGTGCCAAATAGTGGGAAGTTATTGGGCTGAAAGTAGAAAATGCTGAAACTCTCAAATGTTTTTCTTTGTTAGTTCTGATTATAGTTCTAAATGCAAGAAAACACGAAAAATATTGGTTTCCTAGGCTATTACCATGTGCTATAACTCTACACAGCGTATAATAACGCAGTAGACGCTTCGTGATCGTGACTGTACGAATGACACCAGAAGAGCTGATAGATTTGCAGAGATAATAATCTCTACTCGCGCCGGTTCTTCTAAATATCTTAAACTTGCGAAATTTTGAATCTTCCTTAAGAATAACATAGTGACTTCCTTATATTTAAATATTCGCGAGGCTCTTTTCAAATGGACCAGCTCTTTAGTGATACCGTTCTTGTCTGACTCTCGTGTCTACAGCATACTATACAAGTTATCTACTACAGCCATTTTCAGTATCTATTAAATTATTATTAACTACATGCATGTAAACAATTATGTATATAAGCATATATTAATGTTACTGTCAGTACGAATATAAGATGTTTTACAAAACAGTTTTTATGGAATCCTTCCCTTTGCTTCAGATATTCTTTTCATTCGAGTAAGTGACATGTCATTTTCTAACACTTGCGCGATTCATTCGCCTAAATAAACCTACTTTTACGGATTTAGATGCGTGTATTCGTTTTACATTTTGGCCCGACGTTTCGGAGACTTTGCAGTCACCATCCGTGTGTCCACCACCGGAGTCTCACCCGTGACCATGGTGACTGCAAAGTCTCCGAAACGTTGGGCAGAAATTTAAAACAAATACACGCATCTAAATTCGTAAAAAGTAGTTTTATTTAAGTGACATGTCTACAAAATAAGAATAAAAGCAGCCCAAATGCTTATCCGATACTGGGATGGATGAACTATATAATGTAAATTATCTACATGCATGGCAGCAATCAAGAATGGCACTTATAAAAGTAAGACCTTAACTAAACTGCGCCTGTGATCGAAATTTGAAGTCAACTAATCAAGATCGTTAATTACACTAAATTAGTTGTGAGGATTTAGATAAAAATCTAGAGGCCAGCATCCAAACAGAAATAGAACACGAGTAACTTGCTGTCAACTGTCAATGATTGTTAAAAAACATGGATTACAGATATTGTGTCCTCCAAATAGTCCTTTCTAATGCCGGCGTACTTCAACATGCACAATCAAAAACATGATTATACATCTAGATAAGATCCTATTAATAAAGCCGATAATTATTTTAGTCGGATCGATAATCTTTTAGAACTATCTTTTATTTAAATAGATTCTGCCTATTTATATTTAAAAAAAATTCTTATTTCATATTAATACTAAATAATACTGGCTTTCCTATATATGTGAATGAAACGGAATCACCAAAATGTATGGATACTTATTAGACGGGTAAAAAGGTAGTGGGAAGTTTGCCGGCTCAACTAGTAGTTTGGTAAGCAACACAGACAAAGAAGTTTTGGTTTGGAAAGATATACTACAAGCCTATGTAATAATAACCAGTTATTTGTCAAAATTTCCATGAAGATTGGTATTCAGTTGATAAATTTATTAAAGGTATGGTATTTTCTTCTTCTCTTCTCCAGCCCATTTACGTCCCACTGTTGGGCAGAGGCCTCCTGTGCTTTGGGAGGGTATCTGGTCTACTTACCGCGCTTATAAAGGAAGGCCGCAGTTAGCTTTACATTGAAGTAATGAAATAATTTGAGGAAAAATTAAGTTGGATTGACGAAATAGTGTATTTATTTGACGAGTCAATGAAGGTCAGATGTCTAGAACTCGGGTTTGTTTTGGGAATCGAACCCATCACGTCCCAAATCTAATCCAAGTTATCACTATTCTAAATATTTGAAAAAAGTGGTTCGCAATCCTTATATTTCTAGCATTAAAACAATTTTGATAAGAGTTTTGCTTGTGATTAGAACAATAAAATTTATAGTTTATAAACTTGACAGACTAGATTATGCTGGGCGGTTGTTTGTCACAAATTAATGTTAATAAAGCACAATCATATCGTAAACGGTGTTCGTGAGGCTGTGCCTGGTAGAGCCTGCGGGCGCCCTTCGACACAACATGGCAGTCGACATTAATCGTGTAGGGATATTTTTTGTACTCATTTTTTGCTTAGGCACGTCTTATATTTTTTGTTGCAGTTTTTATAATGTCTAGAAAATACAAGACAAACTAATGTTGTCAAAACCAAACATTCGGTCTATAGGGTATTTAGGCAAAAAAGTAAACTCTCAATACTGAATCCTGTATCGTATCGACTATGTGATTATATCGATGTCTGGTTTATAGTTGCTCTACATTTTTGTGTAATTTACCACTCTTGTGGGTTTCACTTACTGGAGGCTGCAATATAGCAATAGTTTTGATAACCACACATGAATTCATGGTGCAGAATTTTCAACGCATGCGACATCACAAAAATAAGGAATAAAATAAAAGAAAATGCAAGAATAAAAGTTTTATTGTTATTTATTTCATTTTGACAAGGTAATCGGTGATCTTTGAGGGACTAATGTGTATCAAAAGTACAAAACGATAAAATAATCTTTATTACATATTTTATAATTATACATCCTAGCAATAAGTTAAATAGCATCTCTTATGCGATTTGAATGTGATTTTGGTACGATTAAAGTAAACACACATCCATTCTTAAGGTAACATTAGCTTGAAGAATTTAGGAAATTTTAGTTTGGCCTTGGCAATAGCGGTAGAGACTGAATCAGTCAGATGTAGCGTAATGGCGTGTTCAAATTGTACTAAGTATTTTTTAGTTACTGGAATTGTTATAAATCGTGATATTTTTTTATTAGGAAATAATCAGGAAGATTAGGTATTTTATACATATTTCTAAAGTGTTTTTTAAAATAAGGTTTCCGTTTTTCATTAAGTGTAATTCTATAAATGTTGAGGTAATATCTCTTTTTATATGTATTACTAACATTTATAGTAAGAGAAAAAAAAAATTATTAGCCCTGTTAACTTACGTATTTTACAAACAATTTATGCCTTATGGAAACCCTTAATATTTTTATCGACAAAGATTTACGTTAATAGATACCATGTGACATTTGTTTTCATTGAATTAAAATGTTAAGTGTAGTAGGTAGGTAGTACTCTGACTGATTTCTTATTCATAATAGTGTGTTAAGGAAGTCTAAAATTTTAAATTTGCTGCTTTTAGAGACTTATTATATAACCACAATTGGTTTTAAGAGGGTACTGTACTCCTCATTTAAGTATTTGCCTTAGGTATTGCTATCCCTATTTCCGAGCGCCGCGCTGAAAGGGACAAATATAGATGAAGCGGATTTTACCTACAAATTCTTTGAAAAAAGACGTTTCGTACTTCCGTTTTTTTTCGCGAACGTTAAACCGATTTTAATAGTTTTTGCGTTATATTATAGATAAAGAGTATATCTATGCTCCTATCACTTTTTGTGGTTAAACTTTACCAAATTTGTGTGATAGACGCTGCAACTTTATCTAAAGAAAACCGAAAAAAATGGATTTTTCGGATCGTCATATTTCTTTTAGTTATTATGTTTTGAAAAAAAAAGAAAGTGATAGAAGCATAGATATACTCTTTATCTATAATATAACGCAAAAACTATTAAAATCGGTTTAACTTTCGCGAAGAAAAAATGGAAGTACGATATCTTAACAAAGAATTTATGAAAATCTTAGAAGAAGTTTAATCGATTGTAGGTATTAAAAGTAAAAATCGTAGAAAAAAAAATTTACTGTTATAAGCAATAGATTATACTATTAAATTATAATCAGCGTTAAACAATTACATATTATGGTAGGTACATACTATGGCGAAATATACGAGTATGTATATCATCAAATATTTTATGAAATAATCTGTTTATGTATCCGTAAAAGATAGACTGAGTTTAGAAATTATATTATACTGATTATCTATTTATTTTTCAAAATAATATAGTCTTTAAAGCAGCAATTAAAGAAATATTAGCTTTTATTTGTATAATTTAGATATTGAACACAGTATAATATTTCGTATACAATCTGTTGATTTATGTTAAACTATAAATTACATTCGAACTATTCTATATGGAAACTGAATATATAACAGATTTTCAAAAACTTCGCTCAAACTTCTTGCCCAAGGTCATCTTATTTGGTTTATATAAATTGATATTTACATAAAAAAGTACAGATTTTATTTAAACTAAGTTTAGATGCATAACAAACTGCGTAAACAGGAATAGACTCTTAACGTAAGGATTTTATTTTATGAATCCAATACGCTAAGATTTATATTATAAAGATCACTCGTTACAATCCCAGAGATCTATCTAAACTTACAGGAACGTTTAAATTAGTTCTTTGAGAGATTTATTTCACTGATAATCTATATTTTTATAGCTGTCCAGTAATAAATTAAATCACAGATTTGTATTTAAATTAATTTAGTAATTAATTTCCAATTAGTAGAATGGCCCAATAAAATTCTGCATTAGCTATAACATATTAATGTATTTTAAAAAATATCAATATATTGAACATTTATTATAATATTTAATTTGCGTAATATTCTGAAACTTAACAAATAAGACAATTCACTCCAAGGACTTTAATTGGTCTGGAGCATAATTGCCGAAAACGACGATAATTTTCACAACTTTTAGTTGGAATGCCGAAATAGGTACATACAATTTCGAAAGATTATATAATTTTTTTTAAAAAACAACTTTACTAACATTTTAATAAACATATTTAATAATATCCTCAATAAGCAACAAGTTATATTTTTATTGGTAACCGGCGTTTCCTCTCAGACTAATAATACTAATTTATTTTTACATCGAATAAAGCAAAATTTACAAAAAATACAAAGATACTACTTACAAACTTAAATTCATACAACATAATAAAATATATCTATAATAGCGAACACTCTCTGAATACTTAAAAATATTTGTCTAATTACGTCTTTTACCACAAGGAATATATACGTACAAATATAATTATTTTGTACAAAAATCGGTAGAAATAATTCGGTACGTGTTCTAACTACATACACTAACTTAATATTTACACTTAGAACACGATATTCTATATCACTTTATTTATAATAAGTATCTTAATAGCCGACTTGGTGGCAAGTAATATTACTTTCACTTTTGTGCGCCAATTCAGTATGCCTAACAGGATAACAATAACGGATATTTCTAGAATACGTTATTTGTAATCATTATAATAATTATAGTTACATTTAATGATGGATAATTTACCAACATTTTTAACATTTTCAATGTCAACTTGCTAACTTGACAATTTGTTAGGCAGATTAAAAAGTAATTGGCGCTTAATCACTAAAAACTTTGATCATATATTTCACAATTATATAAATTTTACAAAATATGCAAAAGTCATTTGGATGCTTGGACAAGATTGTTGTGTGTAGATGTGGTCCATCTTAGTTAATATCAGGTGTGGTCTGCACCACTTGCAGTAGCCGTAGTGGCACGTCGACCGGGCGCTACTCGACCCATGAATGATCGGATCTCCTCAAAGTACGTTTCGTCCGGTGACCTTCGGCGACCATCGTCACCATTCTCTGCTTCATGTTTTTTAAGATGCCTATCAAGATTTGTTTGCTGGCCGAAACAACGGTCACAATGACGACACCGGAATGGTCTTTCTTTGTTATGAATATTTCTTACATGTCGTTGTAAATTTGATGATATTGAAAATGATCGTTCACAATATTTACAACGGTACGGTTGTTCTCCAGTATGGGTTCTTAAGTGTCTTGTCAGGTTAGCACTGCGAGGGAAGGCTTTGCCACAATAGGAGCACGTGTATCTGTCTCGAGCTCTAGGTACGCCGGGGCTTGGTGCTACAGGAGGTGCTCTGGGTGTGCCAGGAGCTAGTAACGTGGCTGCCGCTGCAGGGAGAAAAGGATAACGTCCGAATGATGCCGGAAGTGCGAGTGGCAGTCGCCTACAGAACTGTAATAGCGCTGGGTGCGCAGGATGTGCCGGGTGTGCAGGATGTGTAGGATGTGGTGGCGGTGAAGGCGTAATCAGGTTACAGTTTTCATCTTCTATTCGTTGTGGACGCTTGTGTGTGACTCGTAAGTCGAGAGGTTCATCGTGGCGAGGTGAGCTGAGGGGACTGGGGTGTCGCTCATGGGGTGACACTGGTGGCGAGGCAAGGCGTCGAGGCGCCGCGTGCTTTTCGCGCATGGCGGCCGCCGCGCACGCGCTCATCGGGCTCGTGCGCCACCGACCTAAAACAAACAGCAACAATTATGTAAATTGTCACACAAACGCAAAATACACTAAAACTTAGCTCTTCTTTTTTCTACAATGACAAAGTAGAAGAGTTTGTGCCCGAAAGCACGGGAGGATATTTATGTGGTGTTTAAAATGTATTACTCAGATTCAGAAACAATGAAATATTCTACCATTTTTCAAAGCAAATACTTATGGTCTTATTCATAATGACTTATCGGAGGTTTAAAAGTTCGCTAAAATAGGTATGCGAAAATTCTCAAAACTTGTTATTCATAATAGTCTTTTTACGCTAAAACGTTTATTATCTCTCTTCGATAAAATCTCCGTTTAAACCTCCGATAAGTCATTATGAATAAGACCGTTGGAAGTAATGCATAGATTAATAAATCTACTAGTAGTTTTGGTAAACTGTAGCCCCACACGCCAGTGATATCCTCAATTTACCGGTATGCTAAAACTTGTATAAACATTGCGAAATGACGCGACCGGTGCGGCGGGGGTGGCCGGCTGATCGATGTCAGCTCCTACGCTCGCCTTCGACGCACGCCCACTTACTTGCGACATCGGAAACTGGAGCACTTGCTACCAAAACCCCCATTTTTTTGTTAATTATTAATACGCCTTTATAAAGTCAATATATTGCGTTTGAACCAGTTGTGATTATGGAAGAGTTACGAATGCAATCAAGTGTCTAGAATAAAAGTCAACATCTACTTATACGTAATGGGTCCACTCATGTAGGTATTTTACAAAAGAGAGAGAAATCGAAGTCACGATTGTATGTGATAGGTAACATAATATGCTTTCCATTAGCTATTTCTTACCTATGCCCACTCATTATCATAACAGATGGTGTTATATCAAAAATAATATCCAAGCAGATAATCGTGCTGCAATAAATTGGACAACTTCATTGTAAAGATTGATCGGCGCAAGTCATCACCCACGTTCGTCACGCGTACTATTGTTGGCATGCGTCTACGCGACCGTGCTCCATTCCATAAGCGGTATATTTACATGTCTGATCAAGTTATGTTGTCATTACTATACCGTACCACGATCTATCATACTTTCAATTTCATCTTCTCTTCGGGTATTAAAAGCTTTCATTATGATGTATTACCCTTTATGCATTTTATTCTACTACACTGAGATAAAGCTCAACGTACTGTATTTTTACAAGATAAGGTATTTTTTTAAATAAATACCACGGAATATCTTAAAATGTTTCTAGAACAGTAAGCAGGTAAGTGCATAGTTTTACATACATTAACATAAAAAGTAAAAGCAAAACATCCTCATGGTGCAACTACAAATTTGTTCACTCACGCCTACAGTCGACATGCGCTAATTTGCACCAAAAGAGCAAAAGAGCCGACATAAATCCTTTGAACAAGGGTCGGCTATCGATGTCTGGATGCCGTATAAGGCGCGCTCGTGAGCCCTAGCTCTATGCTTATGATTTGTGGCAAACGCTCGGACGTGCCGCCTTATTCTATGGATTAGGTGAATAATTGTCTATTATGCCGATGGTCAATCTTAATAGAATTCAGTTATCTGCTTTATATTCTAAAGCAATCATGTTACGGTCCGATAGTATAAATTTGTGATTTATTTGTCTTCAGAATACTAAAGCACAGATAGCTATTTTAGTTTACTGCAGAGCAGTCATTAGGTTTGGTTTTGTGTAGATGTGTTTGTCAATTTAAGTATCTTTGTGATTACTTTCGTCATCTAGTTTGGCATTTTGTTTAGCTATATTATTTGTTAATCCAGGGATTATTTAAATGATTTACTATGTCTTCCTCAATTATCTACTAGATTTAAGTAATTTAAAGCGAAAAATATAGAACAGGCGTTCTAGTGAAACTATAAAAAGAATAATTCTCGAATATATTTAATTCAAACAAAAGCTTGAACTAAAACTGCTATGACATTGGAGCTGCAGGTATAGTTTATTGCTAGGACATAAAATTACTTATAAATGTTTCAAGCAGTAGTTATGTTAGGTAGTTTAGTTAGCGCATCTCAGTCACGATTCACTAATTACTAAGTAATTAACGATGTTTGGGTGCGCCGTGACGCGAGCGAACGCTCCGCCCTCTCTCTAGTTGTGTATGTTAATGTAAATACTGTGGCCAATGAGAAGCATCACGGCGCGCCGCCTTGTGATATATTAGCATTTGAAACGCTTATTCGTTTACCGTCGAACGCACCCGACGTTTTGTGCTATTCCATGCGTTTTAAAGTCTCGTCCCACTTGTTTGTTATTCTATTATGCAAAACTATAATAAATTATCACGATTCGTTTTACTATGTAAGTATTTGGTATGCGGCTAGTTGAATACGATAACCAATAATGTCGATAAATTGCTTTATTCGGTTGATATTAATGTAGTAATATTGTTTGAGGCGAGGTGTGAATATACAATGAGACTATGCTTTGATATATTTTGTGCCTTTAGTTGGATTGGAGTTAACAAGGAATGTTAGTAGGTACAATGGGGTTGATTTGTTCCTATGGTCAAAAACCCCTAACCCTAGTTTGTAAATAAGATTAAAAAAAGGATTGTTAGAGATTTTTCTTAAATAAGGTTACATAATTAGTAGGTAATTGAATCGCGGTAACAGATTCTATTTTTACACTGGACAATTCTTTTAGTCATATATTTATATATCACACAAATATTTGTAAGTCATGTTTACTATCTATCATAATTATTAAAAAAAAGAGACAGACTACATATCATTATAGCATGTAAATAAGTATATACCATACTTGCTTGGATTGGGACCAGAGGATGTTGTGTCCGTGAATATATACATACTTAAATAAAATTCCAAGATTAACCTATTGAGCAAGACCTATCAACATTCAAAGAGATATCTCACAAGTACGAGATAATTGAATAATTTTATTTATTTATCAATAGAAGAAACAGTTTAGCTTTGTACATAAATTACAGGTACAGCGATACTAATTAATCAAACTGTTGTATGTTTGATTACAACATTTATTATGCCTAGCTACTAACGTATAATGTGTCACGATCACATAGGCATGTAATATAATCAATTACAACTATTACTATTATTAGCAACACATTTAAAAAAATTGCCGCACGATTTACTATGGCCGTCACATAGATTCGCCCAAGTGAGAAGCGAGGACATAATATTCAAATAAGGTTTTTGGTTGTTCCAATTTTAAAGGAAAATATCTTTATAAGGAAAATCGATCTTTGTTTCTTTTGTTTTGTTAATGTCATAATGGACCGGTTTTTAAGCATTAAGTAATCGTTTCTGCCAGAAATTATTGGTTTTATGAACGGATTTATTTTAAAATACAAAATTTGTCTAATTTTTTGCACTTAAACGTCTCACTCTGTGGGATCAGGCGTAGGTACTTTACATTTGTATATTTGGTCTACTTAACCACTGTGACCAGACGTGTTCATTTCGAGTTATCTAACAAAAGACGTGGCCATCATGTTATTATTGATTTTCCCGTAGCTGATTCCTAAATCAGCCATAAGATAAATGAAATATTTGTATGTGTATTCTTAATTTGTTACCACTTGGCAACAACAATCCTACAGCATTATAATAACAAGAGCGAAAAGAAAACCTTATTCGTAGACAGTCAAACATTTTTGTGTATCTGTCATTTGAATAGTATGTCTAACAGACAATAGGTGTTATAACTAAATACATTTATGTAAATAAAAATTTGTCATGTTAATATGTACAACCAATAGCAACACTCGTACTGCGTGCATGGGCATCAGGCCATAACATGATGATGCTATTCGTTGCAGATCGTTACCTCTTCATGCATATTGACCAAACCTATATACACTAAGTCAGTATTTAAACCTCACGTATCGTAAAAAACAACACTTTAAAATAAAACGAGAGTCACAGCAAAACTTAAGATTTTAGAATTTTTTTCATAATTGCGACTTTTATTTTTTTATTGTTGCTTCGCTCCTATTGATCACAGCGTGAAGTTATTTAGCCTTCCTCGATATATGTTCTACCCAACATTGAAAGAATTTTTATTTTTTAATTCGGACCCGTTGTTCCTGAGATTAGCGCCTTCAACAAACTCTTCAGCTTATATAGTATTTGTACAGATTTTGGAAACATTTGTTTTACTTGCTGGGGAAGTCATCATATGTCAAATTATGTTTTAATCTATTTAAGTGTGTATTTACAGAACAATATATGTATTCAATCCGTATTTAGGTACACATAACACAGACATATAAGCTTAGCTTGGGACCAGTGGACATTGTGTGAAATGTCAAAACAAAAAGAAGACACTATGGTCACGGGTAGAAACAATTTGTAAAATGTACTCTACTAGTTTTTGTGTTTACGTAAACGAGAATACCCATAACAATATATTCCGTACGTTTAATCAAACTAATGATTGCTTATAAAGCCTAACAGCAACATAATTTTGTAACTCAAGACCTATGACTTGCTATTCTACGGCCTTATCACTAAGCTGTCAGCTTTATAATATTGGTTCCAATAATTCTGTACCTATATTCACAGCTTGGTAATGCTGTAAATATGTCAATAACTAAGATTATCTTACCTTAATAAGCAAACTAATTGTGTTTAAAATTTATTTATACCACCCACTTGGATGTAGAGATATATAATGTCTATTATATTAAATAAATATTCTTAGACATTTCACACAACTTCCTCTGGTCCCAAGCTAAGCCTATAATGCTTGTGGTATGGGTACTAGAATACGGATACTACGGACTACATAAACTAATTTTCTTTCGTAAATACATACTTAAAGTACATATACATTAAAACTTATACGTTAAAGTACATATACTTAAAGTATATAGTAAACACCCAGACGCAGTACAAACATTTTTATGAAAATTATAAAAGTCACACAAAAGAATTGAACCCGTGATCGACAGTAAAGTTTTGTGTGTGATCACGAATTGAAAATATAAGTGTCACTAATCCGCCTCTGACAGAGAGTGCTTTCGACACATCCTTAATCCATATTATCCAGTTTAATCAGATGACTTAAAATCTCTGTGTGAAAAGAAAAACTTATAACCAAATGACTGCGTATACAAATGACTGGTATCAAATAGTACATTAATGGCCCGAGAAAGAGGAGGAAGGTTAATAAAGTAACACTTTAACAAAGTATTTTAATTTCATAACATCAGTCATAAGAATTTCTAGAGAATATTGTTTAAAAAGCGTGAGTCGAACAACAATAGGTTTAGAGCGGGATTGCACCACAATCACTATTGCTACTGCGTATCGATAAAAATGATAAACAAAAAAAACTCAATAGCTTCCATGGGTTGCAATACTGCGTAGTCACGAGCCGGTCCTTCGCAATGTTACGATGAAATAGCTAATAAATCGTAAGCCTCGTCTTGCAAAAATTATTACAAAAAATAATACGCCAATGCAACACCAGCAGATAAGGCGAGAATTTTAGCTTCATTGCGCGATGCAACAGAAAGTAAAACAGACAAACAAGATTGTACTTATAGAATTTTTCTATTTCTTTTTGTTCTTTTCTTTTTAGACGAGCTTTTCAAAAATATTATTAGTGAAGTGCAATGCAGTTATTGTTTAGTCACAATGACAACTTTACTATTATGTATAGCTAGATATAATGACATGTATGTATTTGAACCTTATTTTTATCAATAAAAGAAAACTGTAGTCGTGTTTCTTATAATCCTCGCAATAAATTAATGTTACTGATCAAGACAGTAATTTATTTAGTTACACTTAACGTCGCAAGTCATGTAGTTGTCATTTCATATAATATTCTCATACGATTGCGGTTGCAGCAGATTCACACGCAAGGCACATTTTTTTGACGCGGTCATATCGACAAATACAATCTCTGATTTATTTCACATCACTATTTTAGGAAACGCGTCGCGCCGGTCGCCTTATGGCGAGATATGAAATAACATGACGATATATAAACTTAGTGATACGCCACACTAAATAGGTATTAGATCGATGATGTCCGTGGACGTATCATGTGTCGATGTACTCAATCATTGCAAAACCAAAGCACTACATCGTCCTGTTAAGAGCATATTGCTCACACTATATTAGGTCATGTTATTTAAAGCTTCTTCATTGAATATCGTCTTTTAGCAAGTTTGTTACTTGTGCGGATTTATTTAGTATTAATGTCTAACTGGACGTAGTCGACGATATGTCATTTATTAAGATCGTGATGGAACGCAGTCGTAAATATAGGTATCTTTCTGTAGTTATAACCAATGATAGCATGTAGTGTATTGACAAAGGCCATATCTTGACCCGTGCGTGACACGATAATACCTTTGTGAGCGCTGTGATGCAAATCTAGTGCTATATATAAAATTAATGTTGCAATCTCTTATTACATAAATCGACTTAATATTTTAGTCATTCGTTGATGCTCGACTTAATAATTTTCAAATCAATTATTGAATAGCTTAAATGGACTAATGAAAATGGAATTTAATATATATTAGAGCGGGTATTTAATACGCCTTGCGACTGATTCTGGCCAATGGCAGATTAATTTTCCACGCATGCGTGCTTACTTATGCCGATAATGCTATTTATAAAAGTTACGATTATATGTGGGAATCAGGGCGACGTGCGTCGTGAGAACTGCCGGAAATTGAACCATTTTTTTTCTGCAGGCTATGTAGAGCTTACCTTTTAATTTATTTCATTTTGTATGTTATGCGAACGGAACTTGAAACATATTGGCATTCCATATTTTTGATCGATGAAAGAGATTACGCCGATAAAATTTTGCTAAAAGAATACTTGCGAAATTGAGATTTTTTGTGTGTTCTACTATTAGATCATACAGCTCATATAGTTATTTGTTAGTAGTAATTTATGGGTAAGTATAAAATCTTATTACTATTTTTGTCACCCTAAACTAATAAACAGACATATTCTTTTCAGCACAAAAATTTAAATAAACCTGTGTATTTTCGAACTTCAGGAAACAACGTTACAAAATATTTTAAAAGACATTTCTCTTAACATTTCGCTATATTTTGTTACAGCTGAAGCTATTAAAGAACAGTCCGATTCTTATTTAGCATCGACAAGCTGTACGAAAACTGATACTCCGGTCCTTTCTTACAGCGCATACCAGTGCCATAATAATGTTGACTAGTAAAATCCTAGCTCGATTTATACCAAACGATTTCCTTGTATACGACCTAAGAAACTAAGTAAGTAATATCGAATTTCGAACTCGTGACTCGTCAAATGTAGAGTAGTTATGAGTAACGTCATTTTAGTTTTTAACCAACTTGAAATGAAATAGTAAGATTTCCTATTGTTTTCTTTTTTGCTTTATTTTAGTGAATTGTAAATAAGTATCTAACTGTGAAGCAACCAAACTCGCAGAACGGGATAACATCACAAACTAATTTTGCTCGTATGACGTCTAAATTTTACCCCGATTCTGAACAAAAATCCAACTAAAAGAACAAGCGTAAGGAAGTTAGCAGATCTCTTTCGTTAATCATAGAAAAATGTAGTCTTCGTTGTCGTTTCTTGTAAATCTCACTTCGCCAACGCGTTTCTACCTCGTAGGTGGTCATGCCTTTATCACAGGTACAATATAACTAGCAGAGCCCGTTACACTTTATTAGACTTTCTATTAGTAAATATCGATCCATACTGGCGGTCTTTTGTATATGTTACAACTTACTCCAATACTGCATTATGCAAATAACACAATGAAATTTTTAACGTTTTTCTATTCTAAAATAAAAATGAGACTGCATTGCTATTCTATATACATTCTGTTAGGATTTTCAACATAAAGTTGTCATAAAAAAGTCATAACATACATATGTCTGCGCTAATCTAGAGATTTGTTATCAAATTACGCAGTGAAATAGTTTGTACAAATACAAACTTATTGATGTAGCCAAAATATATACAACTCTCTACATTTCTCCATCAAAATTGAGTTGGTAAAATTAAAAAGCTCAATCAATTTTTTATTTTATTATGCAGATTGTTACATTTTTTAGTTTGAAAGGTACAAAACCCTCCGTATGTGAGTCTATATTGTTCTTATCCATTTTATATTTATTTTATTTTACTTGTTATTTATTAAACTAAATCTAGATGTCGTTGACTGTAGTATGTCTCAGTTGCAATATCAATTAGATTGCACTTGAGAAATACATAATTAATTTTCTTGTAGTATATTATAATTGACATCAACAGGTTTATCTACACTGTCTTTATAGCGCTATCAATGTGTTTATGATGCAAATAAGTAATTGACTAGTAAATACATAATAATATTATGCATGTATGTATGTTACACATCAGAGTGTATAGTAAGTTTATTGGGTAACGTGTGTTATTATTTTTATCTTCTCTATTTATTTAACGTCCGGTATTTGATGTTCCATAATTATATATTAAATTAAATAATAATTGTACTAAAGGTTCGTTTTTGAGTTACGATGATGTGTTCGCATAGCATTCATTTTAAAGTTTTCCGTCTCTTACACTGGTTTTTAGAGTAAAAGGGGGGGAAGGAAAAGGGGTATTTTACACTACATTTGTATTCTTAATTCGTCACCACATAGACAGCCGATTGTTTAAAAAATAAAAAAAGTTCAGTCAGTTCAATAAATAATCCGTAAAAATGATTTTATTACGTAAATAAACATTAGTTTTACATATATTTTCATGTTACTGTACTCTCGTTAACGCTTATCTACAAGCTTGTCAAACCCCTAATCACTATTAGAAGTGCTCGAATTATAACATCCATACATACTGGTACGTAATAAACCCTGGTCGTGTTATTAGAGAAGTAAGAAAATTAACGCCTACTATAATTACGTGTTTGATCGGTGAAGGCGAAATACTGATGTCGCTTTTGTGAATAGGGTTGTCACAAATGCCGAATTTAATTAATTCAATAAAATATTCCATTTTATTGTCCTCAATAGTTCTGTAAGCTTCTTGTTATACCTATTTGAACATTATAAATATGGCTTAATTCGTCTGTATGGCTTTTTAATTATTATTTTTTATGTTTGTGCCCTCATAATTTTTAACTCGGGGAAGTGATTTTAATGATTCTTTTTAGAAAGCAAGTGGGGCCTATGTGGTCTCATTGGCACCAGGATCTGATGGTTATCTCCTGACAAAACGAGAAAAAGGCACATGAAGTCGGATGACTTTTTTTTAAATACTCAATTATTTATTTGTTTTTAGATAGCAGAGCATAATATCTTCTTTATTTGTACAAGACGTTTTGTATAAATGACAACCCTATCAAGAACAAACAAAACGTGCCTACTTGAAACAATGTATGCTACTTTAATTGGGTGATTATTTTGCACACAAATCAATTGGCAATTTCAAAGTTACATATTCACGGTCATTTTGCATAATTTCTTGTAGTCCCAAATTAAGCTTGATAATGGTAATATAATTACGAGTCAACTAATATGATGCATATTTTACTTGTTTGTGAATCGCACATACTGGCTAAAGAAATCAAATAGTGCAAAAATATTATACAATAATTATCCTGAGTTAGAATCGAACCAGGGCCTTTATAGTTTAGTCGGTAAGATGACTGACTCGTAGACATGTTACCGACTAAACTATAAAAGCTTGTTAGTTAGTTATTTTATTAGTTAATACGCGATAATAGACCGACAAATGAAAAAAATAAAAAATGAGAGAGGTTGTTTCGCTAAGATTTTCTATCGAGAAATTTTTTTTCAATCGCATTTCTGAGTTTATGCGATCCTAGATCATATATTGAAAAAACATATACTTAAAAATTAGAGCTCTAGCCATTCAATCTAAAGAAAAAATGAAAACTTCGTACGTAGAAAAATGCACGAAGCTATTTTGGTATCCTCTTAATTAATAAAAGTGTGCATAACGAAACGTCCAATTAATCGAAATACGCCATAGCTGTTTTCATTTTTTAGTTAAGTTTAGTTATGCACGTAGCATTGGTACCATTATAGATATATCTATAATGGTACCAATGCCATTTTGAATCATCTGAGAGTGTTGCCAGGTACTAAAAACTTAAAGTTGCGTTCCTAAATATCATTCGATACGTTCAAGAATCGAATATTCGTAATAGGGTGAGGGAATGATTTTTTTTGGCGGGACATATTTAAAATCAAATTATCTTTTTTATAAATTCGTCATTGTAAGATAAAAGCTTTCATAGACAATAACAAACATCTTTCTAATATATTAGCATGATTTTATTATTAAGAATATTGATATTATACTTGAGACTTAAGATTTTAGTAATGATTTTGGACTAAGGGACAAGGTGAGGGAATGACTTTCACCGTAACAAAGTAACCATATCTTTTATTTCTTTAGAGGTAATACGTTTCTTTATTAAACAATGGTAGTGTAGACACCGAGCATTGAAATAAAAAAAGGACTTATGTAGTTATTGCATATGACTCGATACTGATAACCCAGGACTAAAATTTCGCAATTTGCTGAGAAATACCCATATACGTAGTAAATTTATTTCCTAATTTTATTGAACTAATATTTCTTAGAAGATACATTAACGACTGTACTATAAATATTGGTTTTATCTATACCATATTAACTTATTAGATCTCACTTTGACTGATCGTAAACTTACGGTTTTATAACTTAATTAATATTACTTAGTACAAGCTTATAGTGTTATAATACAGATTATAAATTTACTGAATATACGTTAAATTCCATTTTAACGTATTAATTTACTTATTTGATATCATTCGCTTCCCGTGAGAAAGTTTTTTATTTATAGTAATGAGGTGTACGCTGTTGTCTTTAATTTTATTGATTTTTGATAGTTTTTAGGGTTCCGTACCCAAAGGGTAAAAACGGGACCCTATTACTGAGACTTCGCTGTCCGTCCGTCCGTCCGTCCGTCTGTCACCAGGCTGTATCTCAACAACGGCGATAGCTAGACAGTTGAAATTTTCACAGATGATGTATTTCTATTGCCGCTATAACAACAAATACTAAAAATAAAATAAAATAAATATTTAAGGGGGGCTCCCATACAACAAACATGATTTTTTTACCGTTTCTTGCTCGATACTAATAACGTTGCCTTATGTGGCATAGATAAAAAACCATCCTCTTAAACAACTCTATAATAAATTTTTTTAATTATAGAGTTGTTTAAGAGGATGGTTTTTTAGTATAATTTGTTTAGTTTTTGTTCTAAATTCCACGCGTACGACGTTGCGGGCAACAGCTAGTTCTTTATAAGTCTCTAATATTTTAGTCTATGATTAGATATTAAGAAATTTTACGTTCCACATTCGTATTAGTTGGTATCTAACTAAATAAATCGAACGTCAAGCTTGTACAAAACATTTTTATCCTAATGGGAACACTACAATAACAATGAACTACAATTAGAACTGAAGCTTGAAAATTTCTTTTGAAATACTATAATATTCTCTAACACATATTTTGTTTTAAATATAGGCGAATAAATCCGTAATTTTGGCAAAACATTATAATTTATGTAAAATCAATTAATTTTAATAATTAATACGGACGTAAACTATGTAGAAGATAATACGCAAAAGCTTAATTATAAAGACGTCAGAAAACAATAGTTCATTAACCTGAAATAAGTCGTACTTTTATCTTATCTTATGTTAAAGAGTAGTGCTGTCATTTAAAAACCTATAATATTAAATAGTAGTTATCAAGATTATATTATGTTATATCAACTATTTTAATAATACGTGTTTACAGCCATCGTGGCCTTCCATATGTTCTACTTATAACATCTATGTTATGTTAATGAACTGGTTAGCATTGTTATAGAGGATCCTGGGCTGTATTGACCCTGCTTTATATAACTAGTACATATGAACTACAATATAGAGTGTGACGTCATCATTAGCCTATACCTACAATCTTAGGTAGTTATACATTGGTGCCTATTCTATGAGCAGAACTAAACTTAACTTAACTAAAAAATGAAAACAGTTATTGCTGTATCTTAAATATTTGGCTATTTCGTTGTGCACATTTGTATTAATTATAATCGTTAGTCTTTAATAAACAGTTTTTACAACAAGAAAGTTTAGTTAAAATTACGGAACTGTGTTTTTGACAACATCAATTTTCATTTTTTAGTTAATTTTAGTTGTGCACGTGGAATCGGTAGCATTGTTAACAGTTTAATCTATGCCCTATTCGATATCTTCTTCTTCTCCAGCCCATTTACGTCCCACAGTTGGGCACGGGCCTCCTCCACTTATGAGGGATTATGGTCTACTGTGCCGCGCTGAGCAGGCGTGTTGGCACAGGGTTTATTTTCGAGTTTTCCGTCACTCGCAGCAGATGTTATCTGTATGCAATATCCCTTAGCTGACTTTTACAGCATGCTTGGGAGGAGATGGGGTGGTGACACTTGTATTCTTAATCCGTCCCCACACAGCATGTGTATATGTAGGGGTGATTATTCGATAATTATGTAGGGTTGAAATTAATGATGTGATGTCTAATTTAAATATATTTTACGTGTTGCAACTGTCGCGTAATTTTTAATAAAATCGTTTTATGCCATTAGACGAATTGTAGACCTAGATCCAAGACGGGAGAAACATAATTTTCTTCGCTATATTGAAATATATAGGATAAGATATAGTTTATTTGCACTATCACAGTTCATTCGCTACTTTCCTTTTCGATATTAGATGCTAAGTAAGTGTTAAGACTAGTACATACGGCCTTTATTAACCTATAAGAGCCGAATTTTATCTATGATATAAGAAGCGCTCCTTAAATTTACCAATGACTAATACCAGAAATTTACCGTTAGTCAAAACAAACAGACATAATACTGACTATAATTGTTGGAAGTCTAAAATATTAAAACGAAGATCATTTTTGTTACAAAATTACCTCCTCGGAATAATTAAAAAGACTAATTATTATGCCGTTTTGACGTAATTTTATGTCAAGTAAAGCGAGTCACATAAGCTAAAATTATGCAAATCCTAAAACACCCAGTAAATTACATATTTAGATTACATTTCCTAATTTTGCTCTAACTGCATATATTTAGAATAGATTTTGTACTTATTTTTAAAATGTTGTTTGCGCCGCGGTGTTTAGCAAATTACTTTTAATGGCCGGAAATGTCACATCATAATTGATTTAAATTAAACGAGATAATTAGGCCTGATTGTGTAAAGTCTTTGGATTTAGTTAGAAGATTCACATAATGAATCTGTTGAATAGATATTAATATTAAATCAAGTTGTTTATTTTTAAAACGACTGTTTGGACTTGTTTTATAATTAATAAGTGTTTTTTAATTAAGAAAAGATTTAAGTTTACTATTTTAATTATTAATTTTCTGTATAAATTAAGTGATGTTAAACTTGACACGATATTTTTATAATTGAGTATTTATAAAAAGAAATTCAACCGACTTCCTATAGGCCTTTGTATATATATATTTTTAGTACAAAGTTGCGGCTAATATTTTATAAAATGCTTATCAAAAGTATTTATACCAATAAAGATTACACCTGAACAATTAGCAAGTCCATTAAAAGCAATGTTAATAGTCACATCACCTCGAGATTGTATATCATCATAAATCTATAGATTGATGTTTATCGAGACTGGATCTCGGGCAAGGCTGTCTCCTCCCTTATTACAAGTTCACTCATTATCAACATGTATGACTGTACCTATTCATCATAAACTGGTCTATTCTTACAACCTACGGATATATTTTACTTATATTAATTTCACTTTATTTATTAAATATATCATTTTGGTTTAACATTTTTAAAATGATTATAATACTTCATACATACAAATATAATAATAATAATAATTAATTTATAGGCTTTCGAAAATCTTGTGATATAAACAAAAAATGTACCACAGGACTAAGGGAAAGCCTACAGACCGCAGGGCAGCTTGTGGCGAGCTGAATGTGAGTGGCGACACTGCGGTCCCGAGTGCCCCTGAGAGTCGGTCGTGGCCTCGCCTTCGGCTTGCCTTCGTTGGCTGGCCGAACTGGAAACCGAGAGTGCCTGGACTCTCGCCTCTGTCTTGCCTTCACCGGCCGGACAGAGTGGGGTCGCCAGAGCTGTATGCTCGAGGGTGGAAGTGTCAATTTCAAGGGCGTAATTACGGGGAAACCCGCTCCGCGTCTCGGCCCGCGATGGTGAAACCGGTGCCGCACCGCTCTACACCCCAAGCCGCTCACACCGGTGTTGCTCCCTGCTGCCTTGTCTGGCGGCTGTGTGGGGGCCCATCTAGTGAGTCGGCGAGTCACCGTCTGCCACGGTTCAACAACTATTAGTATTGAAGGCAGGCGACCGTATTATTATTTGCAATAGTTTTTAAATTTAACCAGTCCATTAAACACCCAACACAATAAACCAGTTCATTTCACTACATTATTTTGCAATAGATCTACAGCTACCATTGGCATTCCATGACTCCACTTCTATAGTGCAGGTTTGGAGTGTCGGTGGTAGGTGTCCCACCACATTTATTTATTCATTAAAATTCTCAAAGGGCCTCTGCATGTTGGACCCATGTCCCCATGTAAGCCTTACAAAGAACCGGGTATTACTTATAATATACTCGTAAATATCTAATATATAAAATTCCCGTGTCACAGTGTTAGTTACCGTACTCCTCCGAAACGGCTCGACCGGTTTTCCTGAAATTTTGTGTACATATCCTCTAGGTCTGAGAATCGGCCAACATCTATTTTTCAAAACTTTTTTTTTAGTATGGCAAAACAACGTTTGCCGGGTCAGCTAGTTATAATATAAATATACCCGTGACTGCAAAAGTGAGAAACAAATAATTAATAATAATTAACAAAAAGAACAAAGAAAATAAACTAATTATTACAAACACAAGACACAACACATACACATAACAATAATCAATTTTATTATTCACTAGCTATTGCCCGCGACTTCGTCCGCGTGGAATTTGGAAATTTTTTTTTTCGAAACCTTAGATAGCTTATGTCCTTTCTCTAGGGTCTAAAGATTATCTGTGCCAAATTTCATCAAAATCGGTTGAGAGGTTTAAGCGTGAAAGCGTAACAGGCAGACAGACAGAGTTTCGCATTTATAATATTAGATTTTAAATTAAATTGTCACACTATGTACAATTTGACCCAACTTGAAAGATAGGATAGCTTAAATTTCAATTTATAGTCGCAATATTATTTTATTGCAAATTATTTGTCTATCCTGACATTTGTATGGCAAAACAACGTTTGCCGGGTCAGCTAGTTTTCTTATATAATTTTTTTTTTAATTAGACATGTGACCCCTGGATTCATACCAGCATGGTAAAGCGTACCAACTATATAAAAAGCCTATTTAGCTTATTAGTCTTCTGTACGATTTTAATCAAATTTTGTGTTTGTGTTCTGGTAGGTGACCCCGCAGTTGGTGTCTTATATTCTTAAGGTGTAATTGAGAGTTCGCGGGCACAACTTTGCTTGCACGATTTCAGAAAATAAGTTATATTTTTTACTCTGCCAAACTAACTTTTATGAGAATATATTTAAAAGTGATTTGTAAGTTAAACTTATTAAACAAATATAGAAAAACCGAATCGATTCGGTCTGTTAGACGTAAACACAGTTCCTTATTGGGTTAGGGTGATAAAAAACTAAATCTGTGCAAAAAAGGTAGTAGGTATTAGTTTAAATATACTTGGTATGTTATTCAAGCCTCTTTCTTAGTTCCTTATTTAATTGCTGTCATTTGCTGGTAAATGCGAAATTTTGGTACGTTTTTGGTTTAATTTGAAAAAAGCTAAATTATCTTTGTTTTCTGTGTGATCAATTCTTAAGAAACGTAAAACTTTTTAAAGAATATGTAGAGTAGATAAAGAGAGAATTTAGCAAATTATAAAATATAGCTGTTGCCCGCAACTTCGTACACGTAAAATTTTGAACGTAAAAAAAAATATACAAAAAAGCCATTCTCATGACCAACTCTATCTACAAAAGAAAACCGCATTAAAATCCGTTGCCTTGCGTTTATAATAAGTAAGGATAAGGATATAAGCAATAGAATAATTTATAGGACAATTTCATTTCGCATTTTTTTTTGGAATGTAATTTAAGAATGTAATCCAAAAATGGAGGATTAAAAATTTGGTTTACCAATTACTTGTGTATCTTATAAAAATGAATGCAAATAAATACCATCGTACATAAATGGAACAGTCATAGAAATGTTCTATGAATGTGTGCGTGTGTAATGACACTGGTATAGTTATGAAACGGTTAAAATTGTGCGCGTGCGACGATGATTACTGTAATTTGTTGCGTTTGAGTCGATATCGCGGCGTTCAAGATCTTGCCAAGGTAAGATTTATGCATTGAACAGATGATCATAGTATTCATACGTGATAAATTGCAGCTTTAAAGTCAAAATTGAGATATTACCCGTTTTAGTGAACATCTGGTCAAAAATTAATGACTAGGTTCATATAAGTTGTCCGTTTAACACGGTCATTAACGAAATATGACTTGACTTTCATTTGAGAATATGATTGCAGCTTTGCATGCGAGAGACTTAGGATAATTGAGCAATATGGAAATTATAGTAAACATATTTCATAAATCTTATCTCATCAGTAATAATTAAGATAACTAGAACATACCAAACATATGTTTGATTTGATTATTAAGTACATTCTATTAAATTTATTTATTCAATATCAATTTATGTGTGTTAGAGTTTTGCTATAATTGTTTTTAAACCAATTTGCCTTCATTGCTTGCTTGCGTTTATGATGATGTGCTAGCTGTAAAGGGAACTCTAATTCTGCGTTCATATTTGTGTTAATGGATTAGAATTGATGGAAATTCTTCAACATATTTTTTCATGGAGGCCCAGAATGTATAATGTTTACATAAATGTAAAAAAAAAATCAATATTATTAATAGTAATACACAATATGTCCTAATGAAATCTGCAGTTAACAAGAATAACAAATATTTTGTTAAGAGAATAAATCAATACTAATAATATTATAAAGCGGAAGAGTTTGTTTGTTTGTTTGAATGTGCTAATCTCAGGAACCACTAGACCGATTTGAAAAATTCTTTCAGTGTTAGATAGGGCATTTATCGAGGAAGGCTTTAGGCTATATAACATCACGTTACGACTAGTAGAAGCGAAGCAGTAGTGAAAAATGTGGCAAAAACGTGGAAAATTTTCTAAATTCCAGGCGGACGGAGTCGCGGGCAACAGGTAGTAAATAAATAAAAAGGTGCAACCATGCATACAATCGATATAAGTATTGTATTAAACAATCGAATAACAGATAAGGTTTGCCAGAACTAGATATCGACAGAGAAAACTCGTCTATCGATTCAATGATAGAGAAACCAGTCATTGCAGATGTATATAGGGATAGTGTATATGTATACAAGATCGATAGAATATGGAGCGTGTATGTAAATGACTTCATAGACGGTGTTGTGATCATTTACTTGAGAAGGTATTGTGGTTAATTAAATTAGTGAAGAATTCGAACCGTGAAATGAATGTTGTTGAACCTTCTACGACAAATGAGGTGACAAAAATGTAATTGGTTCGAGTTTGTTAGAGAGACAGTGGTTTATATGTTTAAGTTGAGGTAGAATACAGCGTTTAAATTATGTAAAATTTAAATTGTTTTTAATTAGAATAGAACTGACTTCCAATAGATAAAATGAAACTTAAATCTCTTCTGTAAACCTATAAAAGTTTTCAGCTCTCGCACTACGTCTTGAGGTCATCACTCGAAGTTCACTGAATCCCTTCAAACAAAAAAGGTTTTTTCAAATCGGTTCTGGTGTATTAAGGGAAATCAATGATTGATGATATTAAAGTTAAGTAATTGCTGGTTCAATTCATGATGCTGTTATGTACATACTTAAATAATTATCCTTTGTAACTAACGTGTTGGGTAAATGTCGGTCTTCCCGTTAGGAATATACTTGCTACTCCAATGATGTCAAGTTCTCCCTTACACGATTATAAGTTAATTATCTTCCAAAATCTACCAATACGTCCAAAAATACAGTTTGTAACTTAGTTGTATATAATTACGTAGTGAAATTGATAGAAGTTAAATTATGTGTAATATTCATTTCATTAATTGTTCAATACTGAAATTAGACACCGGTAACATATACCTAATATGATGTTGAAGGTTTTAGAACATGTTTACCTACGTAGTGTTCTCATATAGCTACCGTTACATTTATAATAATGTCGCTATAATAATAAGTGGTTAATATTATCAAACAATGATACATGGTTACAATAGGCAGCCCACATTCGATGATCCAGCCTTGGCATTCAGTTCAAATGTCGAGCAGATTCCTCAGGATGATATGGATTGTTATGTGTTAATGTTATCTGCGACACTTAATATCGATGAGTATGTATTACACAATATGTTTTGTAATTGAGTAGGCGACTTCGTTTGACTTTTAAGGATAATTTGATTCAGTAAATTTGAATGTCAAATGCTTTTCTTATGTGCCCGTAGGTAGCGAACAAACAAGCTAGGTGGTCATCGTAGCCCCTAGACACCGGGAACATTATAATATATCTTTCACGCGTCGCCGATCCTGCAGAAATCTTTGTTTACTTTTCTTTCAATACCAGTAAAAATACCAAAATATTTATGTCACTGGAAAAAAAAAACATACAGTCGACATCCTTCTTTCATACATCCTCCATTTTTTGAAGTCGGTTAAAATTTTAAATATGTAATGATTTCATTACAACAGATCATTTGTATCTTTGAATAATTATTTTAATGCTTTGTCTCTATTATCAGAATTACTAACAGTGTTAAATTGTTTTACATTGTGCGATACGTTCCGTATATAAACAAAACATCGTTTTGAGTACATCCATGACACTCTCAATAGATACCTTAGATCATCAGAGGATTCGAAATTGAAAATGCCAACGCATTCCACTAATTTCTATGGTAAATCGTTCACTATCACAGCTATTCGATTGTGGAATGCATTGCTTGAAGAAGTTAGACGATCTCAGACACCAGCTACATTTAAATCAAGGGTCAAAAATAACTACCTAGAAATGCAGTCATGATTCAGGAACATAATGTTATTATTGTGTATGTATTTGTATATGTATGTGTATTTATATTTTGAATATGTGTTTATATTATATTATTTAGCGTTATATGTAGTTTATAATAATATTTTCTAGTACATCAACAACTACCACTCTTTCCTGCAGGCATGTCTCCATCCAAAGGTTGCCTGGTAGAAATCGCTATTAGCGATAAGGCCGCCCATTGTACTGTGTTAATTTAAGAAATGTCTAGTTAATTAAGTTTATGGTGTACAATAAAGTGTAAATAAATAAATAAATAGAAGATGTATTTTTATATTTGTTTAGTCGATGAAGAAGCTTATTTGTGTAATAAACAACAAATGATAAGTCCAGATCAAAATTAAATCTTTGTAATTAAATGTAGACTACTTTAAATACATACTTTTCCTTATATAACTGTTTTAATGATGTTTATATATAGGGTTACAAATGTCAAGGGATTACGTGGAAAATCTGTTTGTTATTTTCCTGTTATTTTGCTCTACATCTTTTTGAGATTATTTTTAGAGTGTCTAGATTTTTTAAACCGGGTAGGTTTTAGAATCTTATACTACATTTGTGTTTATATATATTTATGTTCTATTATAAGACATGTTTCAAAGCTATACTTTTCAAAAATCTTTGTTAGTAATTAGTTAGATAGCTATTTATACACCTTTTAATATAGATCATCACTAGTACAAAAGCTGATCTTATCGCTTAAGAAATTTCTTGCAGTCGCACTTTTTTGTAGTTTTTATTTGACGCCTGTATCGACATCAATATTCTATTATATGGTTAGGAATCTCTTCTCGAAATTCAGATAAAAACTTCTGGTATATCAATTTCAAGTATATGTGACTTATCATGTGTAATTGCAATATACATCTTCTCAGTTTATTCGCCGCTATATTAAGTGTAACAACCAGCTTTCTAAAGCATAGAGAAGTGCTATATTTAGTGTCACACAAATAGTCATCTGAAGCCGGATAATCTTGTGAAACGATGCTTAAATCAGCAATCATTTACTTACAACTGGTCGTGAACGCCACGAGCGATTGCAGTTCAATTTTATTCTAAGAACTTTTTCATAACTCATTATCGGTTTAAAATATTCTATTATCATTTAAATTTACTTTATGAACTACCGCTAATATCGATTTATATAACGACTATTTTATTGACCACAATATTCAATTTTATACTCGATAATGCATGATTTCATACGCAATATATTTGATGTTAAACTGATGGCCAATTTAATACAATACCTACATAAAAGACAGGAAGATGTGAGTCAATCTATTGAAATTGTGGCTTCAATATCATGACCAATTACTCAACGAAATGTCTAATAAATAAGCTCTAAACAAAAGTGACGTGTTACACGAGTCCAATCAAATACTGAATGGACCATCAACATATCAAGCTGACAAGTTGAATTCAAATTGGAGCTTGACAAAGAAATTTCCTATATGCAATTACATTAAGATCAATGCAAATTCTGGAGCGTACGGGGTTGCCATTTATGGTCTTCATTAAGGAGAAATAAAAAAGGTATTCAGTTCGCCTCGGCGTTTAAATAGTAACAGTTTTAATTAATAAATAAGGGGACCTTCTTTTCGTTTGTTTCTTTTTGCTCCAATATCAATGTGGAAAGAAATACTTTTAGAGAAAAGCCAAAGAAAATGAGATGCAAAATGACTGTGTAAAAATGGTATGCATGGCATGTAGTGTCAGTCTCAAGTAAAAGATTATGGCAAGAAGATGATGATGTGCTTACAAAATACGCAACCCTATTCAGGTTACATTTATTGTGTAACTATTGATATTTAATTCGATGAGAATTGCTTCATTTACGATCTGTTATTTACTCCATATTAAATTAAAAGCGAGTTACGTATTCTAATGCCTAAAGTTATTTGCTTTTATTAGGTACTTAGCGGTAGATGTTATAACACGAAATCATTTCAACGTTTTAATAACTTAATAAATGTGATGTCAACTTAATTAACTTGTAGTTTTGTAAGAGAGTTTTAGTGTAAAGATAAAATAAATTATCACATATGTTTACTTTAAATACTGAATCGGCCTACGAATATATTTAAGTATGTATGTATTGAAAATATAGATTCTCTCTCCAGCCCTTTAACGTCCCACTGTTGGACAAGAGCCTCCATTTTGGGAAATATTATGGTCTACAGTGCCACCCTGGTCAAGCGTGTTGGCACAGCGTTTCTATTCGATTTTTTTGTCTTTCCGTTTGTTTCATTATCTGTGTACAATATTCCTTACCTGGCTTTTACAGTATCCTGGAAAGGAAAAGGGGTGGTGAAACTTGTATTCGAAATCCGTCACCACACGGATAGAAAGATAGATTAAAGAGTAATTAAGAAAACGTAAAAACTATTACTTTGAGAAACAGTACAGCTTAGAGTCAATATTATAGAGAAAGTAAAGTTTATTTTATTATCACTGCATTGAAATAAATGAATGAAAATTTAATATTGGCTTAAGAAAATTGGTATCTATTAGAAATCATCAGAAGGGTAATAAAAGCTCTCTAACTGGACATTACAGTAAGGTAGTCGTAAAGTAACGACTACGATCGATAGATGGCAGTACAGTCGTGTACAATGGTGTGGGGGCGGCTCCCACAACGCTTCTAGTACTTAACTTCAATTGATTTGCTACTAACTTAGAAGCTCAATGAAATCACGTCACCAGCAAATATGAATGGAAATCAGATTACAGTAGTCACATACATACAGCAGTTCTGGTGTAACTTTCTTTTTATTTTATTTTTGATACATTCAATACATATCACAAAACGTCCTCTGGTCCCAAGCAAAGCTTATATACTTGTGTTATGGGTACCAGAGTACGGGTAGAATACATATACTACTTTTTTATGAACTTTATTTTAATACTAGCTGTTGCCTGCGACCCCGTCGCGTGGAATTTAGAAGTTTTTGCAACATTTTTAACTACTTACTCGCTTCTACTGGTCGTAGCGTGATGTTGCATAGCCTAAAGCCTTCCTCGATAAATGCCCTATTTAACACTGAAACAATTTTTAAATCGGCCCAGTAGTTCCTGAGATTAGCGCGTTTAAACAAACAAACAAACAAACATTCCCGCTTTATATTATTAGTATAGACTAGCTGTTGCCCGCGACCCCGTCGCGTGGAATTTAGAAGTTTTTGCAACATTTTAACTACTGATTCGCTTCTACTGGTCGTAGCGTGATGTTACATAGCCTAAAGTGTTCAAACAAACAAACAAACTTTTCCGCTTTATAAATGGATTAGTAATTAGTATAGATGAGGAATACATTGTCTGAAGTTATATCTCATACTATCTTCTCAACTACGTCTCTTAGTCAATATAGATTAAATTATAACTTTTGTATTGCTAAGAATTACCGAGAAAAATTTGCTTGGCATTTTATAAAATAAATAAATAAATAAATAAATATTCATGGACATTTCACACAACGTCCTCTGGTCCCAAGCTAAGCTTATATGCTTGTGTTATGGGTACCAGAATACGGATGTATTACATAAACTACTTTTCTTTTGTAAATACATACTTATAATACATAGTAAACACCCAGACGCAGTACAAACATTTGTATAACAATTAAAAACATCACTAAAATGATTGTCTTGACCGTGAATCGAACCCGAGACCTCATAATCGGTAGTCCGTTATAAGAACAACTACACCACGAGGCCCGTCAAATCACATTTTTCTTTTCAAAAGTCGTTTAGTACTATTTAATAACCCCCCATTTCATGTCATTCCAACTTTTGAAACTAACATTACATAAATCGACAGTCTCAAAATAAGACAAAGTCATAAAATAAGAAGAAAAGCTTTTTTATTTATCAAGTAAAACAACTCAGAAATTTATTTTTAATTTGATATGAATATCGATTGGCAAACAAGTAGTCATTAACTTAAATTAACAGTTGCTACATCTTCTTTCCATTGACAAGATCAATGTGGGTCGCAATATCATTTGGGATTTCCTTTTACCCAAGCCTTATTTTGAGTACCAAGTAATTAAAAAACAACTGTGTATCAAGTTTGATTTCGATAATGTATTAAATTAATAGCGATGAGAGAACCGGCTGTCTTCCTGCTCTAGAAGAAAAAAAACTAGTAGCAATAAGAAATGTTACGAAATAGAAATATGATCTTTCAATGTTGTGACGTATTGAACGGTATCGTGACGGAAACAAAGTACCATCAGGAATCATTGAACTGTTCATTTGGTACTTTTTCATTTTAGTGTGTAACTAAATACAGGTTTATGCAATATTTATAATCTAACATTAACGGTTCTAACCACCCAATGTTAGGCATAGGTGGAGCTCTATCCAAAGAACGCCACTTATTTTTTATTACTTATACTACTTACTAACTATTTTGGGCAACTTAGCTCGCGTGGAATTTAAAAACCAAACCTTAATAAATTATACAATCTACTTAAAAAAACCACACCAAATTCCGTTGCGTAGTTTTGAAGATATAAGCTCCCATAAGGACATACATACAAAAATAACAACTTTGTTTTATTAAAGTAATTTATTAATTTTGCAATTGACATGCTATGCTGTTACTTAATAAATTGAATTATGGTGGAAAAAGTGAGTCCCGCTTCCGGTAATCACTTTTTCCACCATAATTCAATTTATTAAGTAAAAACTTTATTTTATGATAAGCAAAGACATGTGTAGTGATCCAAAGAAAAGATTTGGAAATTTATTTCGTTATTAAAGTACGATCTTTTAAATTAGTATCTCTAAACGACAAAATAATAACATGGAGACTAAAGTACAAATAATTATTTGATTCAGATTGCTCGCATAAAGTCATAAATAAGATTAAAAGACTTTCTCCTAAGCAAAGGAAGTCTCCTGGAAAGCCTTCGAGCAGCCATTATGCCTTACACGGCGCTGTCTCGCACCTGCTTTACATACTGATCTCGTTTGTCCGGTAAGCGTGCACTAATTCTGAGTGATGTGACGCCTAAAGTATCGATATTTTATATTACATCGATTAATAATAACAACAAAGACGCTTGCTTTTTCAATTTTTTAAATGCCCTTTAATTTATTGTAACTATGGCATTGTTATCGTTCTTTGATAAGGATGCAAAATTACAGGCTAACCCGATATACTTATAAGTGAAAGCGAAGATATTAAAAGCGTGTAAAACCTTGTGACAGACAACATGGCTAATGTTGTCTGTGTGATGATAGATTAGAGAAAAATTAATAAATATGTTTGTTTTAATCATGATCAAACTATATAAACAATATGTTTCTAAACTTTAAAATTTTCAAATCAATTTGAGTGACGACGATTGGAATGGAAAAACTTATTATAATACTTAAAAGGTTTTTGTGAAATTTTTGTCGATATACACCGATATATCGATAAATCGATTTCGTGTTTTAACTAGCATTAGCGTTACATGTAGTCGATATACCGAAGATGTCCGTTGATGTCCATTAACGGTGAAACTGCTGCTTTATTTAGCTACAGTCTTGTGTACTTGAAGTGTAATACCATAGTAATACTACAAATGTGAGACTTGGATAGCGCAGGCAATTATACGTAGATGTTACATTCCACTTTACATTTGTAATGCAATGTTATATTTTTTATCGAAAATAACAGCCGTTTTACCTGCCATCGATATCTTAAGATAATTATATAATCAACATACCTAATTTGAATTACGATTAAACTAACACATCATTATCTAGATTTTTTGTTTAAATAAATAAGATTGCTGATTAAATTAGATCATTAGCATATATATGCGAATTATTGAATCATGTGAAATTGTATTCCTTATATTATATTAAGAATTTGTGCTCAGAAAACCACACACGGCGTGCTCATAAAGGGAGCGATATATCATTTTTTTTCATTTTCAGTAATAACTTAAAAGAAGGTGTTTTTTTAAGAAAAATTACTCGTAATCATAATTTGGAAGGTCCCGTACTACTCCAGTTTGTGCAAAAAATATTTATCTTCATTTAATGTTAAGGAGTAAAAACTTTCTCTTATTTTATAATGATGAATCGATTCTTACCACACATGAGTTCGCACGAGAATTTGGATGATTACGTAGGCTTAAAAGGAAATGATAATTAATCGATTTCAACATACAGTAATATATTTTTTGACATTTACCTTCCATAAAGAATACATTTACAATCATCATAAAATATATAGAACATTTAGATGTTTTTTATTTCTGTCTTTACAAATAAATAATTAAGTTATTTGGGTATGAAGTAAGTTATGGAATTTAATATTATCTCTATCAATTTAATCTTAATTTAAAAAATATACGCATAGTTTTCTTAATAGTAACATTTTAGCTACTTATAAAAACAAATTCCATTAGTACATGTGGGTATAATTACCTATATCTAATGGTATTATCGGCAAACTACGTTAAGGTGTTTCTATGTATTACGCTGTTATTATTAAGTAAATGTTTATTGAGTGTAACTATTAAAATAATCAAATCGATAAAGGTATCGATAAAAAATTTCAAATCGGCACGTTTTAGCAATAATTGCGATTCTGTGTAAACATAGCGTTAATGACTTAGAGGTTCGATAGATCAACAAGTAAAACCAAGCCGACTGGTTCTTGTGGTGAAATTGGACAGTGATTACCAACCATTTGGAGTGTTTATAGAAGTTTCATTCATTAATATATGAATGAATGAACGAAATCTCTAGTATAGAAAAATGAAGTTATAGACATTGTAAATACTTGATTATGTAGGTACACTATGTTATAGTGATATTTTTCTTTTAAAAAAAGAATTTGTTGTCATTTAACTGTAATATACTGTGTATTTTACAGAAGATGTAACTGTTTTGGATGTAACTGTTTTGGACACTTTTAGTATCTCACCGTTCCGTAACTTTTCATTTCGATTAGAGTCGTAGATTATGTAATTAGTATTACCTGAAACAAAAAAAATAATTATATTAAATACAATATTTGTGAAATAGTCACATTCAATGTACCTATTTAACTGTACTTAGTATTTATTTAATCTAGTTTATAGAAGTATGAAAATGTAAATATGTATCCACTTTTTAAACACAAAGTTTTGGCAATGTTTCTTTACATTTTGCTGATACTAACAACGAAAGTAAAAAAAAAACTTTTTTATTTCATAACAGATGGAAGTGGTAATCATTGTGTTTAAAACCAGCAACAAAGGCATTTTTATATCTATGAAACAGTAAAGGAACATTTATTTGAACAAAAAATAAAACAAAATCAATTATATTACAAAATAAAACAAAAAAGCTAAATGAAATCAAAATAGTTGACGGCCACCCAGTGATTTCACCGGAGCGCGGGCGCTCATTCCTCGCGCGGAATTTAGATGCCGCTCGGACACTCGCTCTTGTTAGAGGGACATCTGCGTCCGTTACGTTTTCACTCTACATTATATAACTATAATTTATATTACTAACATACTAATTTATTCTAGAGTTAGTCAGGCAGATATTTTAGGAGTGTAATATCAATTACATATCACTAATTATTATTGCGTTATAATCAGGTTATGTTACAGACTTGCTAAGCAATTAGATTGGTCCTATACCTACACCTAAAATTTGCAAATTTTTTGTGTGTGTCACTTTTTATGCTCATTAAATCAAATACATTTCTTCTAAATAAGTAATGTTCCTTTTCTTCATGATGAGTAAGGTCCAGGGTACAACAGGTCAGAGCAATAAGATATGAATAGGATATTTATTGACGTAGGTTCAAACGCCCCCATGGTAATATTTTCTGTTTTATTTGACTTGTTACACTAAAAATCGCAGAATCCTAATCCTACACAACTAATTTGTATGACAATTATAAAAATCACTCAAATGATTGTCCTGTGTGGGCCACGGGGACAGGGGTTCAATGGGAATTGAACCCGTGTCCTCGTGAACATCGGCCCGTTATGAACTATTAGATCACGAAGCTTGTCGAAGCTTCTATGTAGCATGCTTGACTTTTTTTTATCCAGAATCTATCTATATGTCCTGAATATTTATTTATTTATTTATTAAATCGTAAGTCAATGATGTATATTTTTTTGAATAAGTCTGCAAGTCACTTGGAGACAGTGTTCCGCTATTTAGTTGAAATTGTAATTGTATAGCGTCCTTAGAATTAATTTTTGAGGGAGCGTGTTAGAAATACAAAAATAAATTTGCACTTACTCTGTGTAAGTTAATTTAATATACGGTACTACTCTGTACTGTCTCTTTCGGTATTCACTTAAATAGAAGAATGGGTCTCCTTGTGATATAAAAATAAATGATCACAGTAGTGATTTATAAAGTAAACTACGTTTAATTCCTTATAAAAGGACCCCATGTTCTAAGCTTCAATATATTTGTCGCAATTAAAACAAGACATGTGTTGAGTGAAATTGGCATAGCGCAATAATCGCAAGCGTATAGCGGCCCCATCAATATAGTTGGACATGCATCCGGCGACAACAGAACGGACAGCCGGGCAAGCGGATGCAATTGAAAACTAATAATATTTCATGTAGTTAATAAACCCTGGTATGGATTTGCGCAAGATATATGCGCAGTCAGTTAACGCCTCGATTTACTTGTAATGAATATTTTTGCACCACTTTAACAACTTGCAACTAAACAAATCTTATAAATTGCGTTTACTATATTTTATTAAGTGATATAAAACTAGAAAACTTTATTAATTTACGGTTAGAACTAATTTGTTACGAGGTATCTTGTAAAAATAAAACTATACTCCTGTAGTGGTATTCAGTAAGAAAAAGTGAATTTTCGGTGAATCTTCACTAATTAAAAAGATTCAGATTCACTAAAAATTCACTTCACTTTTTCTTACTGAATACCACTGCTGATTCTTTAGCCTAGAACAAATAGTAAAGTATTTGACAGAACATTTGAAAAAATTTTTTTTTCTAAGGCATTCAATTAATACTAATTAACGATGTTCAGATGTGCTCTTGTTTTTTAAATATTTACCATACAGCTATTCACTACATTGTTTATCAATTAGTTTGACATAACGAGCTTAACTCCAAGTGTCTATACACATATCACCATAGTAATTGCGATTGTAAAAATGTTAATGTATCATTAAAATAACTCAAACACAATATTAAAGCTCATCAAGTCTCAAGATGCCAAGATAAGTATTTAAAAAAATCTTGTTTATTTGTTCTACATAAGTTGATTAGCTTGGAAGTGTTTAAACTTTTTATGGAAGTAATCTTTATTTTCATCTACATTGTAAAGCTCAATTTAAATTCTTTTTGTTTAGCTAGCAATATTCTCAATACCTACTACAATAAGATGTCTCTTTATTTGCTTTACTTAATATCTTTAAAAATAATTTATTCTTCAATATTGCTGTCCATCTTACGTCTTTTTACTTTATGATTTACTTTATAGTTTTTGTCTATGGTTTCAATTTTTAGAAATATATATGACTCTTCAATTTTATTTAATATCCTCCAGTATAAAAACATATTTATAAAAATTAAAACCCTCACTTTCCATATTCCGTTTTACGTTATTACAAAGTATATACAATTTATTAAGGTATATTTTAAGTTGTGTTACATGCATGTATAATATTTGTCAATATTAAAATTGGCGGCTTAATTTTATTTAAAAACAGCAGCAATCACTTGTCGGCATCGGTCGGTAAAAGGTCCTGGATTTGCAATTAAATATTGTGAAATTCTGCACAGAGACATTTTCGGCTTTACTTTACTTACCTGATTGTTTTAACAAGGCAAAATTATAACAGATAATGATTCGGTGACTCAGTAAATTAATTATGTATACGTTTTTAATTCGTACCGGAGTGTTATCGAATTTTTTTTATAATTACCGATGCATTTTTATTCAGAAAATACTAATTAGCGACTTGAAATAAACATAATTCAATTAGCAGAGTGCAGTGTATTTAAAATCAATGCTTTAAAATTAGTAGCCTAAATTCTGTGAAACAGAAACATTTAAAGAAATAAAGTAAGAGATTGTTTTACAAATAATTGATGTTTTTAAAATCATCGTAGAGACTGTTACATGACGGGCCTCGTGATCTAGTGGTTCATGTAACGCACTGCCATTCACGAGGTCGTGGGTTTGATTCCCGCAGTGGACAATCATTTGTAAAGTATAGTAAAAGTAAAATGCTCTTTATTGTACACCAGATAGTTTTACAAAAACTTACTAACTAATCTTAGAATAGGTACAATGAGCGATGCTTAAGATGGACATGATTGAGTCAGAATAGTTGACTTGTGGTGTACTTTAACAGTTACTTAGAGGGAAGAGTGAAAACACTATTAGCTAATACAATTTAAATATATATATACATAGGTACCTATATAGATATACTTACTAAGATACATTATCTGCAAACATACATATACATAATATTTGTCAATATTAAAATTGGCCGCATTTGTGTGATGTTCATGAACGTCATACAAATGTTTGTACTGCGTCTGTATGTTTACTATGTATTATAAGTATGTATTAACAAAAGAAAAGTAGTGTATGTAGTTTATGTAGTATACCCGCATTCTGGTACCCATAAGCTTAGTTTGGGCCAAAGGACGTTAAGGGCCTACATCAATATTATCGTCGACATGTGCATATTAATACAGCTAGTAGGTATAGAAAATGAAGAATTAGGGATATTTTTTTTGTTTACTCAAAATCTACTAAATATATTTTAATTCTGTTTTACGTGTTTCTATATATAAAAGTTACTTATGTTTTTAAAGTTATTTTATTAGTTAATACGCGATAATAGACCGACCAATGAAAAAAATAAAAAATGAGGGAGGTTGTTTCGCTAAGATTTTCTATCGAGAAAACTTTTTTCAATCGCGTTTCTGAGTTTATACGATTCTAGATCATATATTGAAAAAACATATACTTAAAAATTAGAGCTCTAGCCATTCAATCTAAAGAAACAATGAAAACTTCGTACGTAGAAAAATGCACGAAGTTATTTTGGTATCCTCTTAAGTGCAATGTCCTTAAAGAAAAAAAAGTCTATTACTGCGTCTATGTAATTTTGCAGCTGTAGAGTTAATAAACCCATCAAGTGAAAGAATCAAATTGCTGCCAATTATTAAAATAGTAATTTAGAATTGTTACAAATAGTAAAAAACCTTAACCCTTAGGTATTAATTTACGGATATTTTACAAAACGTCCTCTGGTCGCAAACTGAGATTATTCCTTGTATTAGGAGTAGTTGAGATGAATATGGATACAAAAAATATGCTAACTTTGCTTCCTTATTATAGATAGAAAAGTCCCACACACAGTGTTCATCATGCAAATAATTGTACAACGTTGAACTCAAATCTCGTGAATGCCAGTCGTTTACATTTCCACTGCACTAACTCCTGTTTAAAATATAAATAAACTGATAACATAAAAATCCTTATATTAGAATTTGATGAAATAAAATAATATATACCGTGTACTGTAAAATTTGGTCTGTTTGATTAATGTCACTTTTCTATTTAACCGACGATATACCGTAACAAGTTAAGTTTATTATTAATTTGATTTAATTTGATCTTTAACTGAAGGTAACATGTTAATTACGCCGTAAAAAGATCGATGTAGAACTATTAATTTGGGGACATTACTACTTATCGATTAAGAATTCAATTAAATAGATATTTATTAACTATTTTAATCGAGTGACGTTTATTAGCTGTTTGATTAAAACATTTTAATAATAACTACTGAAGTCGGTTATATTTACAAATATAATAAACGTAAAGGTTAGAAAGAAGAAATATTTAGGTTGAAAAAATTTGTCTAGATGATTAAATATGCATTTAATTTAATTTCAATATTTATGTTTAAACTGAACGATTAAACTTAAGGATATCTGTTGCTCTTCCATGCAAAAATTACTAAACCGATTTTAACAAATGTTTACATTTATATAGCTAACAGTAGTATTTATATAGCTAACACTATTATTCGTGTGGTGACGGATTAAGAATACAAGTGTCACCACCCCAGCTCCTCTCAAGGGAGCTGTAAAAGTCAGCAAAGGGACAACAATACAATATACACAGATAACATACTCTGTGAGAGATGGAAAACTCGAAAATAAACCGTGTGCCAACAAGCCTGGTCAGCGCTGCATAGTAGACCATAACCTCTCCAAAGTGGAGGAGGCCCGTGCCCAACAGTGAGACGTAAATGGGCTGGAGAGAGATATAGAGATGGAGAGAGCTAACAGATCAGAGTAACATACGAGTATAGGATACATCATCATGCTAAATTACGCTACATAATCTATTTTTTTTTATTGCATTCACCCTCTCTTTCATGTAAATGCCTAAGTATTTTGCTATAAAGGAGCTCTGTAAATATTTTTTAATTTAAAAGTAATATAAACTCGAAATCGTCTTTAAAACTGATAACGCCGGATGTAGTTACTAGTTTTGAAGTCCAACTCATAAATATAAACATGTCAATAAGTAAAGTCGTAAACGCGTATGATTGGCATTATAAATATTTGATAAAAGTGCTCTACTTTTAAAGCTTGATTTGGTAATTTACGATTGAGTGCATCTACGTGTAGTCGTTAATAACTTTGGACTCGAATTACTCATACAAGATTAAGTATGTATTACACTATACATTTGAATAAAAACATAATTATATTAAATTTGTATGTATAGGTACTGTTAAGCATTAGTGTTACGTAGCAATTACCTTGTATGTATCAACAAATTATATTCCAACTAAAGCAACAATTCTAACATATTCTAAGGTTATCTGTAAGAGAACATAATTTGTGATAAATTTTAAATAATTGCTTAAATGTTTGCTGTGTTACCTATATTTCGTTTTTAGGGTTCCGTACCCAAAGGGTAAAAACGGGACCCTATTACTGAGACTTCGCTGTCGGTCCGTCCGTCCGTCCGTCCGTCTGTCACCAGGCTGTATCTCAAGAACGGTGATAGCTAGAGAGTTGAAATTTTCACAGATGATGTATTTCTATTGCCGCTATAACAACAAATACTAAAAATAAAATAAAATAAATATTTAAGGGGGGCTCCCATACAACAAACATGATTTTTTTACCGTTTCTTGCTCTCATACAACAAACGTGATTAATTAAGTATTGTGTATGTTGTTTGCTCATTTATTAATAACGTGCCTTATGTTGCATAGATAATCGTACAGAACCCTTCGTGCGCGAGTCCGACTCGCACTTGACCAATTTTTGTAATTTAATTGCAAAGTGTGATAAATGGAACATAATATAATCTGACTAAATAACTAATTTTTTTACGAAAATGCCTAGTTTGCCTGATACAATAGACCTTTCTTTCCATTTATCTATTCTGAGGCGGGAATTTTGAAGGGTTTATACATAAGAGGAGACGTAGAATTATGAGCATGCATTGGACGTGAGTTACAGTGTTTAGGAGTAAATGTTCTGTTTATTCGTTAGAGTCTTTCAAAGATATTACAATAGTAAACACATATTAATTTGCAACTTAAGTTGTTTTTGATCATCAATCCTCTAACGTGACTTTTATGAAGTAAACCATAAGCTTCTTTGATTGGATGAATAGATGTCACGAATTATCTTTGGTTGGCCAGTTGTTTGTATATTAGACATCAACGCGTTTCATCTTTCATAAGAACTGGATGTTAGAATGTAATTATATGCTCGTAAAAGTCAATGCGTATGTGATTTCACAGTACAATTTTTATTACTAAACATAAAAATACTTTTCTATAAATTGTTCAATCATTAATTATAGTGTATCTAAATTGGCTTAGCAATTTATGTTGTATTTTGCGACATCTTTTTATCAGGTTTTCTAATTATATATAAAATAGATTATTGAGTTAAAACTTCGTTTGTAATTTGATGATGGTGTTCCCTTTTTCTGCTTTTAATTTTAGTTTTAGTATGCCGTAAAAAGTTAATGATCTAAATTATAAGTGCAGAAATTAATTAAATCTTCTTCCGACATTCTATTACCGTTAGTATTAAATTAAGGAGCATATTTACTTTCTTTTATATATCAAATTTTATCTTGACTAGTAATTACATGCATAACTAAATTATGTACTTAAGTAGCAAACATTTTATTATTAGAATTTCTGGGCGAATTAATTAGTTATCAGTGAATGCGAAAGAATTGACATAGATCTAACAAAAATAATTACTATGTATAATAACAGTTTAACTTTTCCGTGTAGTGATGGACTAAGAATACAATTGTCATCACTCTCTGTCCTCCCCAAGCAGCATCCTGGAGAGGAAATAGAGAACCTACAGCAGTAAGAGATACGATCCTCTGTAAGAGACAAAAACTCGAAACTAAACCTAATGCAACACCCCTGGTCAGCGCGAAATAGTAGATCCTTACTTAAGAATAGAATACCTTTCCGAAGTTGTCTAAGTCTGTGCCCATTTATGGGATAATAATAAGCTGTGAAGAAAAAGAATATTGCTTAAAATCTGCCAGATAATGAATAGAAAGAAAGAAAGAAAGAAAAATTATTTATTCCCAGGCCACAAGCACATTAGGCAAATAATAATATGAAAAAAATTAACAAATTAAAAACTAAAAACTATTTCTACAAAACTAAAACTAAATCTACCTAAAACATACAATCTAACTCTAAGCCCAATGTCACTGTGGCGAAAAAGGTACATTACTCAGCTTTGTTGGCAACGTGGAATGTCATCCCAACGCTGATTTTCAGTAATGCCCTAATTTCTGACTTTGACGTCCGACGGTGACATTGTATGCATTACTAAAATTAAACAAAGTAAAAAAATTCAAAAACAAAACAAAGTAATACAATTTATAATATAAACAGGAAACAAAACAAAACACATACAACCACACATCCTAGACATATCATAAAACACAACTATACAGATGTCAAAAACAACAACATTTACATTCTGTGGTTAAGTATGAATACGTCATATGGTCTGTATTATTAAAAACGTAACTTCTCCCAAGATTTTTAATTGTTGAAATAAATAAATATATGGTTGGACCTTAATTACATATTCACTTAAATCAGATGGTTATTCATATGAAGTGATCTCCCACAATATTATATGAAGATCTCAAATTGAGTGATCGAGTAATTAACCTGGTTGTGATCTGGGGCAAGGCGGGAGCTTTGTTGCCACTACACATAAAGTAGTTATGTCAACATTTTTATAATGGTGATCATTTGAGGCCAGTTTTCTGTTAGAGAGTTTGTTTATTTATGATCTATTTATTTGATTTATTATGTTAATTTTAGAACTTCATCAAATTTTTATAAAAAGATAAAAATCTAGTTTTGTAGAACAATTTAAGCATCGAGTCACAAGACTACTTAGACTATAGAAATGTATAATGTATGTACTCGTATGTACCAATGTGAGCTTATCTTCAAAACTACGTAACGGATTTTGGTGCGGTTTTTTTTAATAGATAAAGAGGTTAAAGTAATTTATTAATTTTGCAATTGACATGCTATGCTTTTACTTAATAAATCAAATTGCGGTGGATAAACTTGATCATTAACTACTTAAGCATTAGCTAGTTTTAGTAATTTGTAAACCTATTCACCTACCCTTAAAGTTTTTGGAGTAGGTTACCTTACTAGTATAATCTTACTAATATTATAAACGTAAGAGATGGGAGGTAAGAATATGGATAGATGGATAGATGGATGTAAGGATGTTTGTTGTTGTTCAAGCGAAAGCTACTGATGGATTTAAATGCAACTTTACAGTTTGCTGTATTCATATTCATCAGAATAACACATCTAGGCTTTATATCATCACCCTGAAAGCCATGGAGTGGGCAGTAGCTGTGAACGTATGTATGTAGAACCACTGGCACTAGTCAATAAATAATTTTGGTAATATTAATTGGCTATAGTTAGCCCTCGGTAAACACAAAGTAAATTAGTTAACATTGTATATTTCACTGCAGAAATCGTCAACATTTTAATAGCCTCGTAAACTTTCGACAACCGACCTCTTGAAGGAAAGTAACTTTAAAAATGCGAATCGTTCGTAAATTGGAGTGTTTATACACCGGCATAATAATTATTTTTATTCTTTATTCGAGTGTTGAAATGGCAGCGATCTTGCGTAAGATGGGGTGACACAAACTGTCAGATAATATCTGCAAAAGTTGTTGCATGACACATTATTTTAAATGATATATTTGTCAATTTCGCTGTGAAACAAAAGTGTTAATGTACTTAATTAGATGGCATGATTATAATAATTTGTTACAATAAAATTACGTCAAGATATTTTATATTACATAAACTAGATTTTGTTTTTAATTCTTACCGCAGTGAAGTAAAATACTGTCAATAATTAATAGAGATTTTTGTAGTAGGTCAGCTTAGTTTAAACTGCATGTAGTTCCTACTACATACTTGCAGTTTATTCTGTCCAGATAGATTTTAAAAATAAGTTTCGTTGGCCTGATTGACGTTTTCCTATATTCTTGTTAATGGCATCTTTAATCTGCTTCCATACTTATTTTTTTTTATCTGTATTCACTTTAACCGAAACATTTCAAGAAGAAATCGATAAAAGGTATATTCTAAATCCATCATCATAGACACTTTAAAGTATAGAATAGGTAAATAAACCGTACCCGTAGGCATTTATTATATTGCTTCCTACAACTACTAGTCTGTATTAGTCTGTGGTATAAGTTGGCATAATGTGTAACAAGCACTCGTGCCGACGGCAAACTCTTTGATGATTCGTTTACAAGATGCCAGTTTACTTGTGCTAGTATATAAAAGTAAATAAATTTGAAAAGTCAGTTTTTCAATGTCCTAATAATAGTTGATCGCACGAAAAAAACATTTATGAATATTTTAATGTATTTTTGTCTGTTTGGCGGTTTGTGGTAACACGGCTGGTGTGTGATAATAACTAATGATAATAAAAACACTTTAAAAAGTACTAAAAAGATAGTTATTTTTTATATTTACAGATTAATTGATACAAAAACGCAAAGATAGTCAGAAGAAGAAATACCAGATAAGAAATTACGCAAATTTTGTTTTGGGGTATAATTTGTAAGTGTATTGACAGCAGATTTTTTCGTGTTAAACTACTATCACGATAACAGCAGAGTATTTAATTTACTAACATTAAGAAAATATCTACCCAATAATAACTATCGAGACTAAATCAATATGAAAAGGTTGAATATATTCCTAACCATATTTTACGAAACCAGATCATAGTATAATAACAGCCATTGATGTTACAAGTGATGCATAATATAGATCGATATCATTGAAATCGGCGAAAGTCCAAACAACTTTAGTTACTTGCCTTTACACTAGAGCAGTCCAAACGGTTGTTATCGATGTATCGGGAAGCGAACGGTGAAAGTATGCAAGCGGGGCACAAGACAACGGTGCATTCTGCGACACTGCCCTCTGTCCACCACACTTAGTACTATAACTTGATAGTTAGATCACTTCCTTGTTTATACATTGTATGAAATAATGCTATTTTCTTTAGATATTTGAGAACAACAAGTAATAATAGGGCTTATAAAAGTAAACACCTATAATTTTCTTTTCAAAATTTTTTCTTCTTTAGTACCATTTGGAAAAACTACTACTACGAATCTTTATTTGGATGTTCGATGAAATCTATATATCTATACTTAATATTATAAAGCTGAAAATTTTGTTGGCTTGAACGCGCTTAATCTCAGGACCCGCTGGACCGATTTGCAAAATTAATAAATAATAATAAATAAATAATAAATATTCATGGACATTTCACACAACGTCCTCTGGTCCCAAGCTAAGCTTATTATGCTTGTGTTATGGGTACCAGAATGCGGATATAATACATAAACTACTTTTCTTTTGTAAATACATACTTATAATATATAGAAAACACCCAGACGTAGTACAAACATTTGTATGACATTTATGGATATCACACAAATGATTGTCCTGACCGGGAATCGAACCCGAGACCTCGTGATCGGCAGTCCATTACATAAACCACTCCACCACCAAGCCCGTCAATTTTCAAAATTTTCAAAAAAAATTATTTTAGTGTTGTATAATACATTTATCGAGAAAGGCTATAGGCTATACAACATCACGCTGCGACTAATATTAGCGAAGTGTCAGGGAAAATGTTACAAAAACGGGGAAATTATGTAAAAATCACGCGTTTGAAATCGTAGGTAACAGCTAGCCATATATATGACTAGAAATACTGACTATGTCACGTAGCTAATTAATGTCTGTAGTTCAAATGTAGATTATACATAAGTATTTTCTTTTCAGAGTTTCAAATAACTGCTATTTGGTATTACCTCTAGATGAATACATCAGAATAATAATGGTATTTAAAAGCCAACTCATTACCTACTTACAATTAAGATTTCAATATGCAATAAATATCAATGCTAGTTAACATTTCTCTTAGAGGTTTACATGTTGAAATTCGATAGCATTCGATTCTCATTCGATTTCAATGTTTATAATCTAATGTGGTCAAATGAACGATCTTGTGAGCTAATGAGCGAACTTCTATTTAGCCCTTTATGATGCTATAAACTAAGTATGGTATACTTGAAGATGTGTTCGGACTTGTTTAATTTACTCATGTTAGACAATTGTGTAATAATAGTTGTGCTTACATACGTATATCATAAATTAATATTGTTCTTGATAGTGTTTTTAGCTATCTATTCTATTCGTAGGTTAGTTCGTAAAACAGTTAAAAAAATATAAGTTTTTATATCGGGACAACAAATCGTCAATTTTAATTAAATTTTAAATCCTTAAAATTTAATTATGATTTCTTTACTAAATAAAAGTAAAAAAAATATTACAGGAGACATTGATATCTAAACCATAAACTTGGCAATTTCAACGTAATTATCACGGAACACAGAGGACCAATCATTCGCAACATTGTAACCCGCAACATATACATTATATATTATGCATTTATTGAGATGCTTTGTCACTCGTTATATCGTACAAGATACGATAATCTTGTATGAATTCGGTCAAATTCCAAGAAGAAGGACCTTGCAACCATGGTAGGTAGGTACTAAAACTTTTGCTGCTTGTTTTTGTTAATTGTATCATGATAACCTAAATAAGATAAGTAACTGGGCAACAAAAGTGATGGATAAAAGGTGAATGCACGTTGCGATGGATATGTGGCGTCACGCGAATGGTTAAAATATAAAATGAATATTATATCAGAGGAAGTCCGAATGTAATGCCAGTGTCTGAAAAATTAAGAACGAGCGGCTAGTATGCGCAATATGCGCATGGCACGAGACGAGAGTTCGGCGAATAAATGTGGTAGGAAAAAAGTCTAGAGGAAGACCTAAGAAAAGGTGGATAGATTGTGTGAATGAGGACTTAAAAGGAGTTAGCACAGATATGACGACTGAGAGAAGACTATGGAAGGAAAAGACATATTGCGCCGACCCCGAATAGTAGGATAAGGGAAGGAGAATGATATGATATAAAGGTAGTTAAGTTTCTCAAAAATATTAAACAATCCAAAGGAAAATATCTATAGAACTTTACAAGCTAAATCAAAAGTACAGTGTTAGTTTTGAAAAGGAATAATTCAGTGTTAATTGACCCAGGCTCGAACATGATTAACGGTCTCAGACAGGTGATACATAACACTACTTGATACGTTTTGTACTACATTTGAATACGTATTTATTTTTTGTATAACATATTTTCGGTTTAACATTCATGTCCCATTGTAGCTCACAAGGTGTGTTGATCGCAATGATAAATGTACAACGATTGTACAAAAGAGTGTATTAAGTGGCTTAAACACAATGAGTATGATTTATTACTTCATCGGGATCTCGAAAGTATTTTCGGGTCATCAGAGATCCTCCCACTCACGACCTGCCTGAAGCTACTCAATGAAGACATCGTATTGAATGCTTTAATAAATCAATGTTTGGGGGAAGAAAATTTCTGTCTAGTTGAAATATCGATTGCACGTAAAAACCATTGAAGATATTCGTTTCGCCTTGAGAACAACGATACGCTTAACGTAGGGTTGATCCTTAGCCACGTATTATAATCATTATAATAATGCGTGAAAAATAAATTCCCTTTAGTTTTAATTGTAATAGAATTAATATTTGATCCAAGACATTCTACGTATATAAATAGTATTTCAGTAAAAAGCGCAAAAATAATAAATATTTTACTTAAAACTCTCAATAATTAGAAGCTGATAAGCGAATTTAGCTTGCACCAAACGTAAGTTAAGATTTCTGCAAGCAAATTAAGAGTTATTTGTACTTTAATACCATTTTGATAAAAGATTTCGCTCAAATAACGTACAACAAGCTATTATAGAAGCATTTACTATAATGACACTTAATTCTACAATAAAATTAACAACTCGTGCGGTGTGTAAAGTTTATGAACTGTTTTATAACGTGATGACCCTATATGTAAACGAAACAAATTGAGCTGTTGTTCATCATCGAGTTGCTTATGTCGGCGCCTACGCATGTAAGAATATTACCTGTAAGGTTGTCGCTACTGCAATTACTTAATGCTTTTTTTATGTAAATTATATAAAGATATTGAATTATTATGTACCCGTGAAGCGAGAAGTTAAGTGTTCTTTGTGATATCAGAACATTAATGGTGAATTTCTGAATAATGATAACGAATAAACACCTTATTATTAGCCATGAGCGTTTTTGATGTATTTGGACAGTTGTATCACTTTGAGCAAGCGTGTTAGCACAAGATTTTATTTTCAATTTTATAAACGGGAGATTTATCTAGTACCTACCTATATTTTGTCGATTCGCGGTGTATTTAACTGAATTCCTTCAAAAGATATATATTTCTGGATATTTATAATTAAACAATAGCGCGACCGATTTTGTATCTGTGTGCATATCAGTTAAGTCTAAGATGTCAATATCTATTTTTCTTACCTCTAAGCGACATCTCCAACAAGTAAGCAAGTATAACTGCGTGGAGTAGTTATTCTATAAATATTGTTAAACAAAGTAGACTTCAAAACTTTCGCAATAAATTTTGGTGTGTGATTTTACAAGATACTAAAATGTTTAAATGTCAGAGGCAAGTAATTATAGAACAAAAAAGGTAAACAGAATCAGATTGACTCACACCAATTCCCCGATTCACTTGAACAGGTAATTTCCTTCGACACATTGTTGACGCTTTATTTTCTTTGATCTTTTATGCACTTAGTGCTTATTTCCAGGAATTGCTGTCAGTATCACATATTAACGCTTCATAAATTTTATCTTGAAAATAAATAATACGAGTAACTTGGGAAGTTTTGTTTCAACCGTACTTTTACTAACATTAAGGTAGATGTTTTTGTCATAAGAACAGGTTTCAAAAATCGAACGGATATCAATAAACAGTGAATGCTAAATGATTGTTGATGTTTGTGCCAACACGCCCTGATCAGCGTGGCGCAGTAAATCATAGTCCCTCCCAGAGTGGAGGAAGCCCATACCCAACTGTGGGACATTATTGAACTTGGAAAAAAGAACAAATATGTTAAGAGAGAACGAAATAAAATTGTGGCTCATTTACGCAGCATTTTTCTTATTTGCTAGCATTTGACGACACCAATTATAATGATTTATAGAGACACTTCTTTTATGGACACTTAACACAGGCTATGTGATATGCGGATATACTGTGCAAATATGTCATAACATAAATATTTTAACAATCATCCATCTTAAACAAACTGTTAGCCAATAAAAATCGAATCTAAATATAGAAACTATTCGAAATCGATATTAATGTGTCCAGTAATCGAATAATGAGTGTAAAGTTACAAAGCTCAAAAGAGTTTGCGCTCGTGGCGTCCGTTTTATGTGGTAAGAATGAAAATCTTTGAGGTCCACTTTACCAATACCTCATAAAGAGATAGACGTGAGAAGTGCTGAATTATATCAGACCATACAAATGTTCGTGTGGTGACGGATTAAGAATACCATCTCTTTTGTTTCTCAGAGTGCTGTAAAAGCCAGCTGAGGAATATTGTACACAGATAACATCCCCTGTGAGAGACGGAAAACTCGAATATAAACCCTGTGTCAACATGCTTGGTCAGCGCGGCACTTTAGACCGTAGTCCCTCCCAAACTGGAGGAGGCTCGAGCCCAACAGTGGGACGATAGTGGGCTGGAAAGAGAAAGAGAGAGAGATACAAATCTGAAGTTCGCATATTTCATTTGAAATATCCGATGTTAACTTCAGATCATCTAGAGTCTAGACGATCACAAGTTTTTATGATGTAGGTACTCGTATATGAAATTATATTCGATGTTTACCTAGAAGATGTTGCACTAGCGATAACGTCTTACTGACCTACAATTAGTACTTACTATATTAATGACACTCGTATTATTTAAATAAACCTAATCTTTAAATAAAACTACTTATTACGAATTTAGGCGCGTATATTTATTTTAAATATTGGCCCGACGTTTCGGTTAGTTTTATTAAAACAAATGAGTCGCGCAAGTGTTAGAAAACCTATTCTTCTTCCTGTCCATATCACAAGTTATTTGGGGTCGGCACAGCAGGTTTTTTCTTCCAAGTTCTCCTATTTTTTTTTTTTTTTTTTTTTTTTTTATTTTTTTTTTTTTACCGTTTCTTGCTCGATACTAATTTATTTATTTATTTATTATTAACTCAGAAATATTACAATGTTTGTTATTTTACATGTTTCATATGCTAATAAGTACAATGTTAATTAATACAGCTTACCTAGGTTAGAACATTCCGCTCAAACATTGTTTCATAAGGATGTTAGCACTACTCTCCGTACTAATTAGAAATTGTATCACGGCAGAGTAGTCCCCCGCATCGTTTACTCCACATTACATCACAACATATTGTACACAACATAATACAACATAAAACTTTCTATTCTTACAATAATTAAACAGCTGATAAATAAAATGCCGTTAGTAGGGTACTTTTGTATACTAGATGAGTTTATGAAGAAGTTTCAGATGTACCCGCTTACATAAAATGTTAATGCGTAGTATATGTAAATAATTTAGACAAAGCGTAAAATGAAGTTTAATTTATGAAGATATCGATAAGGACACTTAAAGTACATCTTAAAACTATGTTTTCTATTATTTAGTTAGAATAAGGATGATATTCCTACTGTTTTTGTTTTATATTTATTTATTACTACATATACATATATATATATATATATTTTTTTTTTGTAAATAAAGTTATTCCTATTTTCCTATTGTACGTGATGAATTCTTTTTACTTAGTGTGTGTATGTGTGTATTCGCCATTCTCTTGGCAGCCGTCACATTCTCATCAACTTCTTTTTCTTTAATATCTTCTTATCATCATCATCATAACATCATGGGTGTTTCTATGTATTATAAGTATGTATTTACAAAAAAAAGTAGTTTCTGTTGTATATCCGTATTCTGGTACCCATAACACAAGCATATAAGCTTAGCTTGGGACCAGAGGACGTTGTGTGAAATGTCCGTGAATATTTATTTATTTTATTTATTTATCACCCCTTTTTCCCATGGGGAGATACTATAGATCTTCTCTCACAGAATTCATCCATATTGTCTCTCTCTCTCCTTAATAAATAATAAGTTGTATTATTTAATCGCCATAGAATTATCACATATATTTGCGTTCTAAGCACCTTGTTTGTTACATATTAATACTTAAATCATATTCAAGTTAAAAAGCGACATCTATAATTTGTTTCTGCCGTTACTTATGAAGCAGAACAAATAAGCTATATTCAATTGATGATATTGAGCCCACGCGCTATTAGTTCTCAGTGAGATGAACTTCAGAGCATTATCCGATAAAGAGTAGGCATTAGAAAGAAAGAAAGAAAAATGTTTTATTTGTAACCACTCTTTAAAATACTTATAAATTACAAAAAATAACAAAATAACGAAATGTGAGCAGTCACAAATACGGGCCCAACTCAGTATGTTGCTGGTTAAAAACCAGCGCTGGTCTTCCGTTGGGCCGTATTTAGAGGACATCGAGGATTCTGCTAGCAACACATACAAAGGTATAATAAATATTCGGTTCATACAAAAAATATTTAGAGTTTGTGACACTAGATATACATATATAAATTATAAGCTAATTACAGTAAACAACATTTACCGGCATTTGTTCCTATTGTAAATAAATTTTAATAATAACATTAAAGAGACACAATATAGGTACTTATAACTAAACATAAAATCACGCCATAGACAGGAGTTACGTAAATAAAAGCACAAAGAAGGCAAATTTAATGAAAAACCAAAAATTAGTTTCCGAGCACGAACTAAAAAAGAAACTTAAACATATTTTTTTCCAAGTAAGCGTGTAAGATCATTGTCGGACCGTATGGGAAATGCCTGCAGTCCGTCGGCTTCACGCACATAGATATGACCCCTTCGCGTCCACGAGTACTTCCACTGTCTCTTGCGGCATTCTTCTCGCGCTTTGTGGAATAGTACACGGTTGATTTTTTACGATTTTTTACGATTTGTGTAATATATTATCATAACATCACGCCATTTACCCATGTACTATAGAGCTATAGAGCGCCATCTGTTACGATCCAAACAAAGTTCCTTGCTTCATCTTCATCTTGCTTAGGTGAAACATACTTTTCTCCACCTTAGTCACTACATCCTCTTTCAGACCAATTGTGCAATATACTGTTTATATATATTTGTGCTATAGCAACCGATGAAATTACGTTATAGTGTTTGCGTGCGTTACCTCGGCAAGCGACGTGGCAGTATATTTGTAAAAAAAAAACAGCATGTGTAGCTCCTGTTGTTTTCATACTCAAAGTTATGAACCGACTAATATCCAACATAAATATGTGGAACTAATGCACACATCTGAAGAAGCCAAGATAATTGAGAGACTTGCCTCAGGCACGTGGATTCGAACACGGATGTTATTTTGTTGTTATTTATTTTATATTTTTCATTAATCTAACGGTGTTGTTTTATAGTAGTTATGTTTATGTATTCGTTAATATTAAACTGACAAGATAATTTGATGATCTTTCTGCAATGTAATTTACGCAAACTTTTATGATAATGGGTTATAAACTTTGTAAGCTTAAGATTTTAGGTTAGATTCCCGTACAGAATAAATAGTTTTAAGATTATGATGGATTATAAACATCCATCTTTCACAGAAGGATTAAATCTTACTCAGTTATTCATAACTTGGCTAGAATTTCAAGATTTTTAATGATTTAGGTAGGACCCAGAGATCTGTGTGGTGACGGATTCAGAATACAAATGTCACCACCCCATTTCTGCGCCGGGTGCTGCAAAAGCCAGCTAAAGGATATTGTACACAGTTAACATTCACTGTGAGAGACGGAAAACTTGAAACTAAAACCTATGCCAACACACTTTGTCAGCGCAGCGTAGTAGACCATAACTCCTCTCAAAGTGGAGGAGGCCCTGCCCAACGGTCAGAGGTTAATGAGCTGGAGAGAGGGAGAGATGAAACCGAGAGTTTTTTGATAGTTTTATACATGGTGAATATCATCAAGTATTGCAACCTTACAATTGTCAAAGAGACCTTTAATTGTACTATAAGAAGTACAACAGCACAGCACTGACACAAAATTATCATTTTGTTGTTCTATCAAATCACAAATGACATTACAATTTATTCGACACTAATCATTTCTATAAAAGGCTTCACGGTACAAAATTGCCGTCAAATTAATCAGATTGCACATTCATTTCTAACAAATTACATTCTTATGCAACCTAACATCTATAGCATTTAATAAACACAATACTAAATCTCAAGTAATAAATCTTAACAAAATAATAAGCTGATTGAATTTATTAAGCGATTTGTATACAATTCGTTAGACAAGTATTGTATATAAATACTCGTTTAATGTATCAAAATCGACCTTAAATAAACACTCGCAAGAATATATATGTTTAGTTTACGCACGAAATGTCGGAATAGAATAGACAGTATTCATAAAAATGATTTGAGAGATGGATATACTAGCAGTTACATCAGAAGGTCGTTACAAACGGGTGATTCTATAATCATTGGTGGCATTAACCAAGAAATATTTTATTGAAATAATTTTGTTTCTTAGTAAAACGTGAATAGCGATCGTGCTAAATAATAATGAATGACACGGCCAATTGCCCATAATTTTGCGCTGCAATAACTCTGTTATTCAATGTAATTTATATTGTGACAATATTTTATGTTATGATTAAAACTAAATATAAATTCGGATATTTGTGGACGCTGTGTACGACTAAAAAGTGCAGAATCTAGTGGTTATATGTTTACTGTAAATCCTAATAACACTCTTATTATTTGAACAGTAATTATCTCTTAAATCTTATGTAATTGGTAAGGCTCTTATTATTTTTTTTATTTAGGTTACTTCAGAGTCTAGATGTGTACTTTCAATTTATCGCATGCCTTAAATGACGGTGACCCAACTCTAAATATATACATATATGCACATGAACCGGTCTAATCTATATCAATATTATAAAGCTGAACAGTTTGTTTGAACGCGCTAATCTCAGGAATCACTGGTCAAATTTAAAAAAATCTTTCAGTGTTGCATAGCATGTTTATTGAGTAAGGCTATAAACTATATAACATCACGCTAAGATTGATAGAAACTAAGTATCAGTGAAACATGTTTTAAAAATGAGGAAAATTTTCTAAATTCTCGAATTCGCTTATAAATAACTTCCCTTATGACATTTACTGAACCATTAAATTGCGTTGCACAAACCAGCTATGGTGCTTAATCTAGTTTTGTGTTATATTAATAACTTTCGTAGCGAGTTTAATATAAATTAGTACTAAGATTATATTACAGAATAGCTCATCGAATCATTAGAGGCGCGTGCTTAACGCGTGCGGCGATGCGCTATTAAATTTGAAACAGTGTACACGAATAGGTTTACTGTATAAACTATAAATTGCTGTATTATATTTAAATCATTTGATACACTCACATAGATTGCATTTTGTAATAATTTAGTTCTAATGTTAACTTTCTATTAATTAGAAATGTTATGATTTGCTGTTTATTAAATTGATTTAATTTATCTTTTAGAGAAGTTTGTTTCAGGTATGTATTCTAATTTAATAGAGTTTATAGCTGGTATACAGGTATTTGTACTGGACTACAGTAAAGAACATTAGTAGGAAAATAGTCTAAATGTGTTTATGTCATTATTTCCTTACAAAATTCTTCCAAACCCATTGCAGGTTTTTTTAATCGACTACAAACTAGAAATTTTCGTAGATATGTCTAGAAATTTTCGTAGATGTGTAAGAAGAATTTTCATTTATTTGTTTTATTTTGTAACTAGATAAATCAATTTAAAGACTAACCCTAGCCAATTCATTTGTGATGGCGGAGTGTGTAATTTAGCGCGTATTTTCAGCGCCAGAATCTCTTGCCCACGCGTCACATCAATCAAAATGCGCATTCGTTATGATGACGTTCTAATGCCAGCGGTTGGGCAATATTGACCGTCTGGACTTGGTACCTATCCTTTGTGTTACTAGATGAGGTCAGAAAACATTTTAAACAAAACTTGTGTTAGTAAATTGTAGATTACTAATAAAACAAGGTTATGAAAGATAGGTAAAGTGAGCATCGCCGGGGTAATCCAAAAGGGGCAAGTGCGTAGCACTTACAACCGTCGGACATGTATGAGCAGATGTATGAGTGTGGATGAAGCCAAGGAAGTACCCCCATGGGAAAAAGGCGTGATGTTATAATGATGATGATGAGGTAAAGTAAGCTATACCGTCTGTCAGTTTTCATCGGGATTCCACAGAAACTTAAAACTTTTGATTAAATATATTTAATAAATTGAATTATGGTGGAAAAAGTGTTTACCGCAAGCGGGACACCAGATCACTTTTTTCACCATAATTCAATTTATTAAGTAAAAGCATAGCATGTCAATTGCAAAATTAATAAATTACTTAAATATATTTGTTTTCTTTAATAAAATCATGATCAATTTTATATAGCTTTAATACCCACAGGAATATTATCACTGTAATATAATGTACTCTGTTTGATTTGGTAGGAATCTTAGCATCTAGAGACTGGTTATAACCATCAAAAAGGTAATTATGATACTGATTTGCAGAATGAATCCCACATTTTCTAGGTACATGGTCTGATAAAGACATTTAAACTTCGCAAATCTTTATGACACACCTAAAGTAGTCATATAAACTCAATTACATTAAATAGAAGAGTCATTTTATTTATATTACCCATTACATTACCATCACACCTCCCTTATTAGCGCACCGAACATAGAGTAAGGAAACGTCTATAAAATTTGCATTGAAATGTTGACGATGTCTTAACTTATTCACAGTGCAAATGTACAAACAAACTGATTTTTATTTAATATTATTAGCATTGTAAATTATGTTTACAACATTGTAGTAATTCGTAGTGTCGATAAGTAGGCGTCAATTGCTATGTTTATTTGTATTACGTACCAGTATTGGACGTAAGATAAATAATGCTTGTAACAATACTATGAAATGTTTGAAGTACGAACATTCGGATCGTATCTATATGCAAATTGTTGCGAATTTTCGTAATATGCCGGCGCCGGTAACCGATTCATCATAGAAATGTGGACGGATCTGCCCACGCGATCGTATTTAATGCACCCTAGCACCGAGATGGCGGATGTGAGCGGTTGATATGTTACGAAAACTTTGTATGTGAATATATCTGAAGTTACTACGAGTATACAGCAACTTTATGCTAAGAATAATATTAATAGCATCACTAGCATTTATAATTATAATGTAACAGGATAAAAACGTGCCTACCAAATAACATACTTATCTTCTTTCTAAAGTAAGTACAGGTTCCGGTTTACCTATAATAAATTTGTTTTCAGAGCGGAGTGAAAATAGGTCACGTTATTCAGCTCTAGAATTTGTTACTAAATATATTTCTTAGATTTACTATTCTATATTTAAGAATATGCAAGTAAAACCTGAAGAAGAAAATGCCCGTGGCATTAAGACCGCCTTTGTACAATTAATGTATATAAGGTGTGAAATAAATAAATAAAACCAAATTTGGATTATTTTTATTACGTAACCAAAAATAAATAATGAAATCAGGACACAATTAATAAAGAAATAAAAAAGATATTTAAACACAAATGTTAAAAGATGCAGTAAAATATTAAAGGAAAAAGTATTGTCGTAGATGCTACTACTAAAGATATACCCTACTTATTTGGAACAGCAAACCTGTGAACTAGAACCAGTTCTCTACATTTTTTACACTAAGGACCTTTCTGTGCATCTTTTTTTGTAGCGTGTCTCTATGTTCATAAATCAATATGACGTACATTTTTATATACCTCGACAAAAAATGACAATCTAAAAAATGTTAAAATCTGATATCCATTAAAGTGTCTGACATTTGTATACGATGAAATATAATAATCTGTATTAAATTGCTCATAACGAAGGAGTTTACGAATAAATTATCGATGACTTATTAATATTCTGATACGATTTATTATTCAGTTTTTGTCAGAAGTGTACCACGATTAGTATGGATTATCTATGCTGTTTGTACTTGAAGGTTGTTCGACATATTGTGAGAAACTTAATAACGCAAATACACATTGCAAATACACATTTATCGCGCATCATAAACGAGTAATCAAAGCTCTATTCAATTCATTCATTCAAAGTCATTTTTGTTCTTGTAATGTTAGTAAATCTAACATACTATCTATATTTTACATGACATACGCGATCTTTGGAAGATAAATCATATCATAGTAATTCTAATATTTAAAGAGTTATATTTGCCTTTTAATTATATATTTTAACACACTGTGTATATATCTATTTCTTAATCAACCCATGCATCAGAGTTACGGAATATTTCGACGTAATTTACACCCCCTTTCAAAGGTCGAAATTTTTATTAACACGCTTATATTAGTTCAGTACGTATCTATTAATGTATTAGTCTATGTAACAAAATCTTTGAAAGTGATTTTCACCCACTTGCGGTTGAAAATCACTTTCGGGTTGATCTAAAATGACAATGAAATGGATGACAAAGCAATATTTTAAATAAATGTTCAGGATTTCCAGGCATATTTTTATTTTTGAATTAAGCAAAGTCAACAGATATATAGATCTGTTGACGATAACTACGCTGTTGTATGTTGAGGTATGACGAATTAAACTTCATTCATATTAGATACATTGAGAACGAGATACCTTTAAATAGCATTATTCAGTTACAAACTTATTGCATTGCATGCTTGCCTTCCTAATGATGACTGTGAGAAATGCATCGATACAATTTGATAAAATGATCGATGTATAATATTATGTTATTGCTAAATATCATTGCCTATTAAATTAATTTACTTAGTTTATTAATCGGTAAAACTAATTTAATTTAAGAGCGCCCTCTAGAGCCGGAAATTTAGGAGTTTGTGTTAGGTATCCCCTCGCTATAAAATCTAAATTCTACAGACATATTCTAGACAACTATACTGTGGAGCATTTATGCCTCCAGTCTAAATTTGCGAAAATTAGAGTATTATATACGTTTTAACAAGTGTTTGGTGACATAATAGAATATCTGATGTCGAGACAAGATTTTTTCAAGCTCTGATAATATCATAGATCTCGATTCGTTACTATTTGGAAGCAATTTGGTATCGAAATTTGAAATATCTTAGTTTATATTGTTGCTTATTCTAAGAGAATATCTTGTAGCAGTGTTCTGAGACGGAATGCCGTCTCATTTGCAATGGCAAAATATGTATTCAAATATTTGTAAATGGGTAAGCTATAAATATGTTAGGATAAGACGGAATACTTTAGATATTTTGCCCGTGGTTCAATGTTTAAAGCCTTGTCTCTACGTGGGATTCTAGACGTACAATTTGCAATAGGCATCTAGATGAATCCATAATTGATACAGTGTTTCAGTAAACTTATAAGTATTCTAAATTACATATTTTTGGTCTAGTTGAGGTGAATGGGGACTGAATCAAACATTAATTATTATTATCATGTATACTATTCAGCTCTACACTTTACAACTATAGTAGCTTAGATTCACATATCACTTTCCAGTTATATTTTTAGATTGGAGAAGATATCAGGTTAATGATGCTTTCCGTGTGCTGACGGATAAAGAATACAAATATCCCCATTCCTTCACGAGGATGAGAGCCTGAAAAACTTGTTAATATCAACTGTGAGAGACGGAAAATCGAAACAAAACTCTACACCAATACTCCTGGTCAGCGCAACGTAGTAGACCAAAAGTCCTCCTAAAGTGGAAAAGGTCCGTTCCCAGCAATGGGACGTTAATGGGCTGGAGAGAGAGAGAGAGAGAGAGATATGCTAATAAACTTTGGAATACGGATATAATTATATCCACGAATCGAGCCTACCTTATATCCGTATTCCAAAGTTAAAACATACAACATACAAACAACATACAATATACTACATAGGAGTGTAGTTTTTTATTTGACTAAAGTGTTATGAACCGCAACAAAATCGTATTAATATTACAGTACCTATTTGTTTACTATGGTACTAGTAATATATTCCGTTTTTTCAAGTTTAACCACATTCTAAAACTAGGTCTTAAGAAATGCTTGAATATATAAGATTGGTTTATTTGTTTTTTTTAGTGTTAAACCCAACACGTAATCAATAATTTCGTAGTTTTTGCTTGCCTTTTGTAGCTACTCATTGCTAGATCTGTCTATACAACTACATAGTTAACAATTACATAATGTGTTGATGCTAAAGAATCTTTAGGAGCCTTATAAAGGAATAATTTAGAAAAAATATCGGATGCTGCACCCCTGAGCGAGTTGCGCGTGCGCACTAAATGCGACGTCACTTCCTCCCTCAGTCCATCGGCGCTTGTGGCCGGAGGCGGTCGTGGTTGAACGTAATAGCCTTACCAATCTTGTTCTATACCGCTGCCATTAAACCGAGAAATGTAAAATCAAACAATATTTCTTATAAGCAAATATTTATGTATACATACCTGTTGCAATCAGAAAACGTTTACAAGATTAATTTCTGGATTATTGAAAGAAAATTTAAGTAGTTCATAGTGTAGAAGCTAAAAGTATTTGACATGGCACGTGTTCTAGTGGTTCATGTAATAGACTGCTATTCACGAAGTGCGGTTCGATTCCCGCACGGGACAATCATTTGTATATTTATAATTTTTAATTTTTAAACATTGCTTTATGAAATTTATTTTCACATCATATACGCCACATTTGGATGTCGGGGGACCTGGCGATTCCCCTGTGTCGCGTTGAGCTCTCCGTAAAGAAAGGGGGCCACCCATGCCGGGTCATGGTATGGCTCAAGGCACCACTATGGCCCGGTAGGGCAGACAGAGGAGGTAAAAAAAAACATACAGTTATAAAATATGTTAAAAAAGTAGGTTTTTAAATAATTTAAATATATTTCATAATACGTACATATTTTCTACAAACTGGAATTTATATAATAAATCTACTTGAATCGATTATAAATATTCAATTCTTAAAGTAAAACACGCAGGGGGGTTTTTACTACATAATATTATACTAATTTTAATCTAATATTAATTGATTTTTCTCTCCGTGACATCAATTTGTGAGAACAGTAATAATATATTGAGCAGTAGGTTACTAAAAACATTATAATGGGATGTTTCTGTCAATCTTTATAGCCACAAGTTTTATCAATTTTGTGGCAGCATATGTTTAGTTTTTATATTGTAGAAAATAAATTTCTTTTCTGTATATGATAGAGTAGAATAGCACCACCCCATATCTTCCCGTGGGTATCGTAGAAGGCTAATCGCCGGAAGGGGTATGGAAAAGTAGTGAAACTTTTTCACCATCATAATGATATAGTTCCTCCTATAGCAAGTCGGTGACGGTCCAGATGCAGGCCGGTTTCTCTCCCATTAGGCTCCACGATTCCAACCGACTGTTGCCAACCTCGTCAGAGTGCGTCCTGCCGCCTTTCGAGTCAGGCAGTGTTGTATTCAATAGTTCCTCCTATCTGTCTTTAGAATGATGGACAAAAAGAATACTAGTGCCGCCTTCCTAAGTATATCTGAGGAGGATTGACGTCATGGAAGCCGTAAAAACTGCCAAAAACAACTAGAACGCGAAAACATATTGCACCGATCCCAAATAACGAGATAAAGGCTGAAGAATGATGAGATTAGAAACTTGAGCTATCTGTTAAAATTAGATTATGCCAATTGTTTTTCTTGTGATGATGGTATTGTGGTTATTCTAACTTTGAATTGTAAGCAACAACTCGATGGCGCGTTACGGGTGTCCAGTGAAAACTGACAACTAACCATCTATTAGTAGCCTCAAGCGGTACGGGTATAACCGACAATTTCACCCTGATTTATATCATCTAAACGTCGATGTACAACTAGAAAATGTGAGAAAATTTTCACTATCTGACAAGACCCGTAATTTGATAAGGGGAATCATTGCTCCGGTTTTGCAATGAAATCGACAGTTTCCTCTTAGTGATGTGACCGGTCTTAGCTAGAAAACTCGACCGGAGGAAAAGTAGTCTAGAGTACAACTACCCCGTATAGATGCCTCATAAATAACATCTTCGTTTTGCTTTATCGTAATTGCAAAGGTTTTAATTAAAATTAATAACGTTGATATAGTGCCCTTAATTTCACTGATAGATTGAAAGATGTGATCGCTTTAATGATTTACGTACATATGAGATATAAACTTTTTGTATGGGTTAACAATAGTTCCAATTCTACATGCACAACTTATCTAAACTAAAAAATTATTTTCTTATGATAAAAACTGTGTATTATAGACTATCGATTTTAATTAATATGTACAAAGCAATATATGTATCTATTATTTGCTACTGGAGGTAGCAAATAATAGATACATATATTGACACTATCACCTTTCATTTTTTGGTTAAGTTAAGTTTAGTTATATATGTAGAATAGGTACCAAAGTATTGAATTTTGTCTCGTCACAAAGTAGTATTATTCATAAAAAAACCATAGATGTCTTTATGAATACTGCAACATCCAGCTACTGTTGATCATAGAGACAACCCTCTACCTTTATAATCTAGGTGTCTTCTTACTGATAACTCTTCTTTCCAGTAAGAAGAGAGAAGCCGCAGAGTATAACTAGTAAATTTATATGTTTGAATATAACAGCTTATATCACATAAACCATTATAATCAAGATCGTTATAAAATGTGTTATGATACAAGGAAAACATGTTATAAACACTATACCGACGGTGATAATTTTGTTGAACACAAAATAGAGATGAGTCACGGCAATAAGCACTATATGAAGCTGTTTGTCAACGTGATATTATACAGTTTTAGGGTTCCGTTCCAAAAGGTAAGACGGGACACTATTACTGAGACTTCACGTTCACTGTTTGCCAACAAAACAAGCTGTATCTCAAGAACGGTAATAATAAAATCCTTATCCTTACTAATTTATAAGTGCGAAATCCGGATGATGACACAACAATAACTTTGACGAGATTAAGTGTTAATGTGTGGAACTAAACCATAGCGCGATTTAAAAAACGTACAACGCCATCTATTGAGCAGAAGAGTAAACTTCTGTTTTAGGATTGATTTCTAAATTTCACGCGTACGAAGTCGCGGGCAACAGCTAGTAAATAAATATTTATGGACATTTCACACAACGTCCTCTGGTCCCAAGCTAAGCTTTATTATACTTGTGTTATGGGTACCAAAATACGGATATACTACATATACTACTTTTCTTTTGTAAATACATACATATAATACATAGTAAACACCCAGACGAAGAACAAACATTTGTGTAACAATTATAAATATTGCACAAATGATTGTCCAGAGCGGGAATCGAACCCGCGACCTCGTAATCTTCAGTCCGATACCTGAACAACTGGATCACGAGGCCCGTCAAATAATAGCTAGAGAATTGAAATTTTCACAAATTATTTATATCTGTTGATTCTATAACAACAAATATTAAAAACTTCTTCTCTAGCACATTTACGTCCCACTGTTGGGCACGGGCCACCTCCACTTTGGAGGGATTATGGTCTACTGTACCGCGCTGACTAGGCGTGTTGGCGCAGGGTTTATTTTCTAGTTTTCCGTCTCTCACAGAAGAAGTTATCTGTGTGCAATATCCCTTAGCTGACTTATACAGCACCCTTGGGAGGAGATGGGATGGTGACACTTGTATACTTAATCCGTCACCACACGGAATATTATATATTAAAAACATAACACACGGAATATTAAAAACTAGAATACAATAAATATTTAAGCGATTCTATACAACAAACGTTTTCATTGTTACTTTATGATACTCTTAGACGACAGGACTACCGTATGAACAATATATTATAATAATGATAGTGCAGAGCCTATTTCATGCGAGCCCAACTTGTACTTGTCCGGTTTTTTAATAGTGTGATCACCAACATACACATCAGAAAAGACATTTCAGCTCTTATGATGTACTACTATGTTACGTGATTCTTGCTTTAATTACTACCAAGTTCAACATCTGAAAACTGTGTCAAAGGTGACACAAGTAAACCTACCTTTCTCACGCACTCCTATACGGTAAACATTACTTCTGTACGGTAGCGGACAAAAATAGTCTCAATATAATTTGTATTTTATATGACTACAGTTAAAAATTGCGTGAATTTTACAACTTTAGATGGCGAAATGAACGCAATGCGGCAGCGCCGGCCATGGCCTGGAGTATATTTTCACATAATAAAACCGTACATTATGTGGCTCTAAATTAACTCCGTTAAATTCTGAGGATAAGTTTTTTTGACAACAACTTGATAGTGTGAAGAGTTATTAGTTGGAGCCACACATACACACGCATACATATGTAGTTATTTTTATAAAGAGATAAATGAAAAAATACCTAATGCTTTAGTAACTCCATCTTTTGTAATCAATAATAACTTAAAGGTTGACCACAAAAGTGTTATACTAATTTTATTAATCCGGTTATTCTGCTCAAAAATAGATTTCTGTCCAATATCATTCCACAATCAACCATCTCTTGAAATAACAAATCTCCATACAGAAGTTGTCTGTAAATAATCGCAAACTGTAATAAGAAAGCCTTACTACTTGATATATAATAAATAATAATATGGTCTTTTAATATTCATTACTATTCTGGTGTAAAAAGAACATTCATTCAAATAAAACTACGGATTTAGACGCGTATATTTGTTTTAAATTTTGGCCCGACGTTTCGGAGACTTTGCAGTCACCATGGTCACGGGTGAGACGGATATAATATACGCGTCTAAATCCGTAAAAAGTAGTTTTATTTAAACAGATGAGTCGCGCAAGTGTTAGAAAATAGAACATTCATTCATTCATTTAAGTTTTTACTTAGTGACTTTAGTACCTATTTTGGATCACAATAAAGAGATCAAATAAAATCAAGGTCGATTAATTGTCAAGTAAATTACATCCAATTTAAACGTATACGCAGCCATAATTATACAGTGATTAAATATTAAATTCTGCTTTGTAATTATTCAAATTTAGTTCGATATCATATCAGTATTCGGTTAAGTTTGTAATCAATCGAGCGGCTCCTTTTAATCGAAGTATAATTTCTTAATCCTAATTGAATTTATTTGTTCCGAATGGCGAGCGATAACGCAATACCGCACTGGCGCTGATCGATTGTTCGAACTCAACTACTCAACGGTGACCATTCGATTGTGTAATTCAGGATCTCAATATTGCAAATAGTTTTATTTGAGTTCTTTGGAAGCACCTGTTTGTTGATTATGAGATTGACGAGAGTCTACTACAAACATTGATTGTGAAAACACATTTTATAAACTTCTTTTAACTTTGTTTAGTTAACTCATTCGTTTTTTAAAATCTATACTAATACTAGCTGACCCGGCAAACGTTATTTGCCATACTAAAAAAAAATGAATATGCATGTAAAATTTCATAAAAATCGGTCAAGCCGTTTCGGAGGAGTACGGAAACTAACACTGTGAGATGTGAATTTTATACATAAGAAGATTATAAAGCTTAATATAAGTTTATTTGTTTGAATGCGCTAATTTCAGGAACCACACGATTTGAAAAATTCGATTTGAAGAATTCGAAGAAGGCTTTAAGCTATATAACATATCGCTAATAGGAGCTAAGCATTAGTGTAAAATGTTGCAGAAGCGAAGAAATATTTCTAAATTCCTCGCGTACGAAGTCGCGGGGGAACATTTAGTATGGCCTTAAAAGCAATGTAGCTTTGAATTAGTAGTAGCGTTTAATGTTACTTAGTTGTAATGATAAACAGTAACAAATAAGAGTATCTATCCTAGCCAAGTTTGTTAAAAAAGTTTGTAATCCTAATTGCCCAACCTTCTGGATTCAACACACACGTTATATGTTTTTAGTTTTTGTCCCAGAATAAAGGAATTTATGTTAATCCTACAAGAATCTAATGACCATTGAAGGTTAGATGGATGAGTTCTATTATTGATTAAGCTTTTGTATATTGTCCTATAAAGGTGAAGCTTATGTTACGATTGTAATATACCTAATCTCCTGTTAATGGATAATATATAATTCATTAAATTATGGACTGGATACGTTCTTATACGTATAAATTTTATTTTGCTAAGTGTTACTGTAGTTATGATCATGAATTAAGTTTATATATATTTTTCGAACATGAACCCACTGTATAGGTACGAAGAAAAGTGGTTAACTCGGTGATTTTCTTAATGCTTTTTCTTTATAATTTCGCTCTACATTTTGAAGACATTCGAGTAAAAATGACAATTTATACAATACAATACAAAATTATTTATTGTACACCAAAGAAAGAAAAAAAACATAGTTTTGATATAGTACAGCATAAGGTATGTACAAGCGGTGGTATTATCGCTGGTAGTGATCTCTTCCAGACAATCTATATGGAACCGGTCGAGAAATTAGAGCGAAGGGCAAATTAGGTGTATCTTATGTGGCGTATGATATTGTTATTCTAAACTACATAACTAAGAAAAATAATACTAACGTAACATACACAAATAAAAACATAACTAATAATAATGCAAGGAAATAGACACTGATAGATTCATGTCATAATTAAAAAATAAACTAGTTATTGAAAATGGACCCACAAAATAGTTTGAACGTATTAAAATCATACCTATCTTTTAAATCTTTACTAATTTATAATTGAGAAAACGAGACGACGACTTAATTAAAATTTTGATGAGCTTAAGTGTTAATGTGTGTAACGAAACTATAGCGCGATTCAAAAAACTGTACAACGCCATCTATCGAGTGGTATAGTAAACTTCTATTTTTCATGGTTTGATTTTTTAATTTCACGCGTACGAGGGCGCGTACAACTAGTATCTTTATAAGCTATTGTATTATAAAATTTTCGCAAGTATTGCACTTCGTATATTAAAGCTATAGGCTCAGTTCACACGAATTTAAATTATACGTCCATTCTTTTTATCGCAATAAATTGCCCAAATGCCGACTTTTAAGGCCCCATTTGACGTTTCTTAATCACACCGATAAGTACTAACGATATAATTGACTTATACCCATATCCGATAAATCGCAATAATAAATATAATTTCTTTTTAGGGTTCTGTAATAAAATGTAAAGTGTGACCCTGTTACTGAGACTTTGATGTCCATCCGAGAAGAGAGAGAGAATTTTGTAGAGCACAAAATAGAGATGAGTCATGGTAATAAACACTATATGAAGCTGTTTGTCAACGTGATATTATACGGTTCTTTAGGTTGCGTACCAAAACTTAAAACGTGAGCCTATTACTGAGACTTTGCTCTCCGACCATGAGTCATTAGGCTGTATCTCTGGAACGGTGATATCTAGATACTCAAAATTTCATTTTGTGTATATCAATTATGCTATAGCAACAAATACTCGCCATCATTATCCTCCTGCTCTTATCTTATTGTTTGGGATCCCATTATTTGGTGTTATTTGGGGTATTTGTGTAAAATAACGCTACGAAACACTTCGTGTACGAATCCAACTAGTTGACCGGTTTTTTTCAAGATACGGCCCGAATTTAGCAACACTTTTAATGTTTCCTCTAGATTATGAAATAAAAAAAGCTGTATTGATGGATGTTGTCAATAAAATATAATGATAAATTTTGTGATTTCACTAATTTTTTGTTGTCATTCGACTGTGATTGTTACTTTCAGTTTTTAAAACAAACGAAATTAAATTGGAAATGATATAATAGCTTTATTTTTATAACAGCGGGTTTTATTATTGCAGATTAAGTAATTACTATATTTGCAATAATAATGAAACTAACTTTTATTCTGATACTAATAGTATAAGTTTTATAATGTTTTTCCGGTTACAAGCTCATAAATACATACCTGTAGTTGAAGCCAAAGACGTGTGTTTGGATCATAGCACTTGGCACCCTATAGTCTCTACCGACCCCAATGGAAAAAAGGCGTTATGGTACGATGATGATAATGCGTATAAGCTATATTGAACTCCAGTTGTACCCTTTTCTTGGTGTGTATCTAAACTTGGGAAAATTTCGTATAAGTTGCCTTGTGTTTTTTGTGTATCATTAGGATTCGGAAACTAGATATAAAAAATATTAAAAAATCCTTTTTATACCCAGGAATCCGAGCCAGACTTTTTAAACTATTATTCTCCTGTCTTAACCAACCCTAAAATTAAATAGAGTGGAATAAAAATTTGTCTGGTCAATCACACCTAAATTTTCAATGTAAATAGTTGAGACATTACAGTTCAGATTATGTTAGAATAGCGGTTTTAAGTTGTTCAAATATTCGTCACTGTCAAAACAAAGAAGGCTGATTTCACAGTGTCTGGGTTCACCGCAAGGGCTGAACATGTCGTCATCGGCTGCGACATCGCCGCCGGGAAAGCGAAAGCGAATCAATCTGGCTTTTATCAACGCTGTGCGTGACCGAGGCCATTGTTAGGAAAGGGAAAATAGGACGGAGGCGCCGCGAAAAATAGAAGAATAAGCCGGCAGCGCGCTTCATTGCGGGTTTTTGTTGGAACCGTCGTCGGCCGTGACGATTCGCTGGGCGCGTGCCACTTCTGCAACCCCGTAATTGACAACAACAATAATATTAAATGATCCACTAAGATGTTGCATTATTAAATTTTTCATTTGGCTAGAATGCATTGGTAACAAACCACAGTAAACCCTCAATTGAAGACAATTGGCGTAAAATATGTCCACTATTTCAGTTACAGATTTTACATCAATATTTATAGTAATTAACGCCAATTGACTTTAACTGAGGGTTTGCTGTGGGTACAAGGTTATGGATAAAATAGATAATATGAAGAATATAATGTCTCGATTAGTCAACGTTAACTGTGAGGTTGACCTTTAAATAACTGCGCAAATATTTAGATTTTAAAATATATATTCATGGACATTTCACACAACGTCCTCTGGTGTTATGGGTACCAGAGTACGGATATACTACATAAACTACTTTTCTTTTGTAAATACATACATACATACGTTCTATTTAGCAGCCCATTATCATATTGCGCTATGTAGGCAATAATTTTATCCACATAATAATTCTGCAAAGTATAAGTGCTTACTAAGCCACAGACTTTGGTTATTTTAAAGTTTAAACAGCACGTGCGGAAATCTATCTACTACGAACATCTATGTGGAATGCATCTGACATAAAGATAAAGAGTTTGAACTCAAGACCTTTTCGATCTAGGATTTTACAATTGCACCACTGTGAAATTGTTGACGGTTTGATGGCGTGTGCTGGCCGGCTTTTATTTATATTGGTTGTAGTGCGGGAGCGATCACGACTTGGTAATTGATGCTGTCTGTGCGCGTGCCAGCGCACCCGACCAACATCGCCGTTATAAGTGATCTAACACACTCGGATAGCACGCGCAAACGTTTTTGTATCATCACGCGTCTAAAGTAGGAACAGAGAATTCTATTTATGACTTATAATTTTTGGTTGGCAAAATTTGTTGTATTTAAACAGAGAAAGAAAGAAAATACATATTATACGTATCAGTTTGTGAATAATATTTAAGGACCTACATCAATATTATCGTATATCATCGCCGACACGTACATATTAACACAGCCAGTAGGCACAGAAAATGAAGAATTAGGGATACTTTTCCTATTTACTCAAAATCTACTAAATATATTTTAATTTTGATTTACGTGTTTCTATATATAATAGTTACTTATGTTTTTAAAGTTATTTCATTAGTTAATACGCGATAATAGACCGACAAATGAAAAAAATAAAAAAATTGAGAGGTTGTTTCGCTAAGATTTTCTATCGAGAAAACTTTTTTCAATCGCGTTTCTGAGTTTATGCGATCCTAGATCATATATTGAAAAAACATATACTTAAAAATTAGAGCTCTAGCCATTCAATCTAAAGAAACAATGAAAACTTCGTACATAGAAAAATGCACGAAGCTATTTTGGTATCCTCTTAAATGTGTTATTTAATTATAACCAGTAAGAGAATATTAATAGCTTTTTATTTCGCATTTTTTTTGCGAAATACCAACATGCTTTTTAGCTGTGAGTTAAAACGTCGGTTAAATATCTTCTTCCTTTATTACAATCAATTAACATAAAGTTTAGTAAAACGTTTTCTGAACATTCGAATTTTATATTATCATTGGAGTAAATGGCGGTAAAAGTTGTCAATGCTTTCGGTAAATTACATTAAAGTAAATCGATAAGTAAGAAAATTGATAAATAATTCTTAGTAACCATTTTACGCGTGAGTGCATTAACGTAGTTTATGGACACTTAATTTTCTTCGTAAACCCTCGATATATAATCGAATAATCACGATCGTAATAGATTTTTACGTAGGTACGTCACTTTTTAAACCAAATAAATGAAAGAGTTAGGATTGTACAGATATCAGACAAAAATTATAGAAAAAAGTATTAAGTGTTTATTATTTAAAAATAATATTATTGATCTACATAAGTATTTGATAACCTAGACGGGGCTTGTGAAACTGGTTTTTGTTTGAAACGTATATAAAACATGTCTGCAAAATTAATTTCATACACCCATCCAGCCATGTATCCATTAGCCTTTTTAAATAAAACTACTTTTTACGGATTTAGACGCGTATATTTGTTTTAAATTTTGGCCCGACGTTTCGGAGACTTTGCAGTCACCATGGTCACGGGTGAGACTGAGCTGTAATGTGTCTTCTACGATCAGTTATTACAGGGTTTACCCACATTCGATTTTAATTTTACATTGACCATAAAGATAGACTTCTACTATAGACTTTATAATAAAATTATGTATGTTTCACCTTATATAATTTAAAAATTTCTTTATATTGTTACAATTTGTTAATGTATTTTAGAAACTAAAATAATGTTATTGATTTTATGTAGTCTGAGCACAATGTAATATGATATAGTTTATAGTAAAAGTCTATATTTATGGTCAATGTAAAATTAAAATCGAATGTGGGTAAACCCTGTAATAACTGATCGTAGAAGACACATTACAGCTCAGTCTCACCCGTGACCATGGTGACTGCAAAGTCTCCGAAACGTCGGGCCAAAATTTAAAACAAATATACGCGTCTAAATCCGTAAAAAGTAGTTTTATTTAAACAGATGAGTCGCGCAAGTGTTAGAAAATATTCCATTAGCCTTTCTTTGTCTACTACTCAGGGTCAGGTCATCGTCGTCCTCCAAAGAACACCAACGCACCATTAACATCTATTTAATACATGAAGTTAAATAATGCCGGTCTGCCCTGGGATCTTATACTATAACTTGTGTGTTCCACGTTCAAAAGCCAATTATTCAAGTGAAATGAAATGAAATGAAATGAAATGAAATGAAATGAAAAATCATTTAATCACGTAGACACAATTTTTTAGAAAAATTATGTGCTTATGACATGTCCAATTTTTTTTCCCTACCACCGGTTCAGGACGCAATCTGCTGAGAAGAACCGGCGTAAGAAACTCAGCAGAGCTTTTAATCAAATCAATATTTTTAAATTAAATGTCAATTATACTTACAATGCTAATAACTTTACAATATAGAATATGTATTGCTCCAGAGCAACCTACTCCCAAGCTTTATCATCTATAATATAATCAGAAATTTTATAATACGCCTTTTTACATAATTTAGTTTTAATGAATTTTTTAAATTTAGAATTATTTAATTCTCTTACATCAATAGGGAGTTTATTATAAAATCGTATACAATGACCCATGAAAGAGTTACATATTTTGTGGAGACGGGTTACATGCATCACAAGATTGTGTTTATGCCTTGTATTAACATTATGGTGGTCGCTTTTTTTTGTAAAATTATGAAGACGTCGTTTAACTAGTATTTATTGTGAGCTGTGATTCAAGTAAATTGGCATCACACATATTTGTTGGAAAACTATTCAATTTCCTTCATGTAATCGTAGAGACATCCGTTATTAATAAATTTCCCGGGAAATCTTTGACGAATAGATTTTAATCTGTCATTAATATTATCACTTCGATCTACAGAATAACAGAAAGCTATATTTCAGTGTCTAAGGATTGCTATAATTCGATCATAAGAGATGGCGCTTTATAATCTCTACCTGCCCCTATGGGAAAAAGGCGTGATTTGACATTTAGAAATAGTTTTCTACGTATAATAATTAAAATAACAGCTCTATCACGTATATATTATAAGTGTCCAAGTAACATGTCCAATTTGACACGCCCTTAGCTCATTAAAATAAATTACTAAAAAACAAACGAGGTATTCTAGTATATATATTTATTTGTCTATTTAAACTATTCTTTATTTAAAAAGTTATGTTTCAAAACATCATCTAGATATAACATTATGAGTAATTTTATAAGTAGTTTTAAAGATGATACATCCTATTGAGTTGTCTAAACCACATCGTTATAGAACTTCTATCTCGAATATCGACTTTTACTGATGCGATGGAATAATCGGAACGGCGTAAGTGTGCTCATTATAAACGAGATATCTCTATCAATCGAAGTAGGCTCAATAAAATCGATTATATATGCGCTTTTCGCTTCCATTCTTGAATTCGTGATAACTAAACGTAATTTTCTTGTAATTTGTTCTGCTTATATATCTATCTTTTTATATTTGACACTATTTTAAAGTCAGACATATGTAATATTGTGTCTTTTATAAATATCTGTTTAAGAGGATACCAAAATAGCTTCGTGCATTTTTCTACGTACGAAGTTTTCATTATTTCTTTAGATTGAATGGCTAGAGCTCTAATTTTTTAGTATATGTTTTTTCAATATATAATCTAGGATCGCATAAACTCAGAAACGCGATTGAAAAAAGTTTTCTCTATAGAAAATCTTGGCGAAACAACCTCTCTAATTTTTTATTTTTTTCATTTGTCGGTCTATTATCGCGTATTAACTAATGAAATAACTTTAAAAACATAGGTAACTATTATGTATAGAAACACGTGGATCAGAATTAAAATATATTTAGTAGATTTTGAGTAAATAGGAAAAGTATCCCTAATTCTTCATTTTCTGTGCCTACTGGCTGTGTTAATATGTACGTGTCGGCGATGATATACGATAATATTGATGTAGGCCCTTAATTACTAGCACTTGAAAAAATTATTAGGTGTATCCGCTTAATGTTAACATACAATAAAACTTTGAATTTAGGCTAGATGACGTTGTATAAATTGTGTGACTCTTAAATATCTTTCATTTTTGTTATAGCTTACGTTGGCAAATGTCTACATTCCACTTGATAATAAGCGATGGCGTAATATAATAAAATATTAATTTTGTAATAATTTTATGTGCAAATAAATGTTTTTTTTTAATACTTTAAGTATTAAGTTTACTAAGTAAACTTTTGCAATGGTGTTAAAGAAATTTTTATGCAAAAAATCATAGTAATGTACCATGTAGAGAAATATTTTAAGACACTTTCCACCTTCTATAACGGTTGTAATCACCAAAGAAAGTGTTTATTTGACTATATAGTCCTGTTTATTACACTAGGTACATAATAAATTATCTGGTTATGTCTTATCATTTTATCTCAGTAATAGTTATTTTCTGCTAGCTGTTCTAATTTCTAATTTTATTTTTAGCCTACAAGATATAAAGTGCTCGACTTGAGCTGTGTTTTCACTCTTGACATGCAAGCTGTGCAAAATGACAGCAGTTATCTGCTATTTACTTGCCGAGAAATATTGTACAGTAAATATTTATAAATAGTTTGTCAATTTTACTTAGGAGGTAGATATTTAATTATATATGTATTTATTTCAATGGAACTTAAAAAATAATGAGGAATTCGAGGCCATTTTATTATTGTTTCAAAGATTTTGCCGTAATGGGATAAACATTTATGCTATCATGTTAGAAAATATTAGGATAAACATTCTTGAAATAAAACATTTTATTTAAAAGATATAAAAATCTATATTTTTCAAGATGTTAACAGATTGATCGTAATAACGTAGAGCTGAAACTGAGTTAGACTAGGAAGTTAGAAACTTAAAACGAGAGAAACTGCATATATGCAGTTTCTCTCTACACAGTTCGTAAGAACTAAGGAAGAATTTTTAGAGGGATGAAAAGAGGGAATTTATATAAAAGGTCACAATTTTTACCGTAGAGCTATTAAAATCAGTATTTAGCACCTAGGGTTAAAATTTTAAAATATCATTTTTACATATTTCAAATTTTAAATTTAAAGATAAAAGAAATCTTAAAAGTATTAAAAAATTAGAAAACAACTTTACTTTAGTGTAATAGACGGTATTATATAATATTATAGTTAAGACGGCACGATACCAAATTATGCTCCATACAAAAGACGGGCCTCGTGGTGTAGTGGTTCTGGTAACGGACTTCCGATCAAGAGGTCGCGGGTTCGATTCCCGCTCGGGACAATAATTTGTGTGATTTTTCTAATTGTCATACAAATCTTTGTACTGCGTCTGGGTGTTCCTATGTATTATAAGTATGTGTTCACAAAAAAAAGTAGTATATGTATTCTATCCGTATTCTGGTACCCATAACACAAGCATATAAGCTTAGCTTGGGACCAGAGGACGTTGTGTGAAATGTCCATGAATATGTATTTAATTATTTATTTATTTACAAAAGTATGGGTATCGTACTTCCGTTTTTTCTTCGCGAAAGTTAAACCGATTTTAATAGTTTTTACGTTATATTATAGATAAAGAGTATATCTATGCTTCTATCACTTTTCTTTTCTTCAAAACATAATAACTAAAAGAAATATGACGATCCGAAAAACCCACTTTTTTCGGTTTTCTTTAGATAAAGTTGCAGCGTCTATCACACAAATTTGGTAAAGTTTTACCACAAAAGCGCGGCGCGGCGCTCGGAAATAGGGATAGCAATACCTAAGGCAAATACCTAAATGAGGAGTACAGTACCCTCTTAACATAAACACGTGCCAGTTGATAAACACATTTGTGAAAATGCAGACGCAAAAGTAGCTATGCAAATGCACGTTTAGTAGACTAAGTACATTTAATACAAATTTGCGATCTTTGTGCGTCTATACTACACTAAGCTCGTTAACACAACTATCTTATAACCTTCTTTTATCTACTTACATTTGCATATAACATATTTTAAAATTGCAGTTGTTTTTTGACGCCTTCGATGGCTTCATCTAGAATCTAAATTGTTCATTATGATAATAGATACTAGAAGTGAAAACTTAAGTTAGGTCTGTATTGGATATACCTATGCAATTTATACTTCGAAAATATTGAAGTTATTTACTTAATAATGTTGGTAGGTATTGCTATGAATATCTACGAATATTAAGCACAATTTTGATGACTTTAGTAAATGCAAACGTTTTATTTGTAGTTTCTGTTTCCAATAATTTTTAGTTGGGAAATCTTAAGGTCGCCAGCATAGGATGTTTAAGATTAAAATAACATATTTAGCTTAGGATTCAGTATTGTGTGGTTTTGAACGTCGAACACATCTTGAAAGTATTTATATATTTTTATGACTGTTTTTATTCGTTTCATTGATCAAGGAAGACACTTATTCTTACAAGATGATTGCTTAGGAGTTACATTGAGAAGTAATATTAATGGTTAGGAGGTTTGTGTCTCAATAGTGATATCAATACTAATATTATAAAGCAGAAGCGTTTATTTATTTGAAGGCGCTAATCTCAGAAACTAATGGGCCGAATTGAAAAAATCTAGTAGTGTTGAATAATCCATTTATCGAGTCAGGCTATAGACTATATAACATCGCGCGGCAACTAATTTGAAGCATTAGTAAAAAAAGACGTGTGGCACTCGGCGACTGCCACGGTAAAGCTATTGCATAGCATTTTAAATCAACTTATGCAATTATAATTATTTATTTATGCAGTATTTTGCATTAGCATTATTTTTCACTTACAAATTTTAAAATTAAACTATCACATTATTATTATTAATAATATTATATATTAATAATAATGAATTGTATGTATATAGAGTACTCACTCATATTCTTTTACTATCTTTTCGTGACTTTCTTCATTAATAAATGCACTTTTTTTATTCATATTTAAAACTAACGCCGAAACTGACATGAGCCACTAGATTGCGGGGCGAACAGCGAAATGGCGTTACTGCGCATGCGTAATCCACGCATGCGCATCATCAACGCTCAAGGTCCGCGATAGAAGCTACGCAATAGCTTAAAAATGTTGCACAGCAGAAGAGAAATTCCTAAATTAGTTAGTTATTATAATAAATTGTGTTTTCATAAATGTAAGTTATAAATCACAAATATTAAATTATTACGACGCACCTGAAGATCATAGCTCTACGTGTATTATAATACGTATTGATTTGAAATTGAACCAGCTGTCTGCAGTGGTGCGAAGCCGTGTTATATTCAATTGTAGGCAAACCGCAAATACTTCAGATCCGTTGCTTTCGCGATATATTGAACGAAAGTGGGTTGCAATTGGCACCGTTGTTTGATAGCTTACTGGACGAACGATACATTTTATTAGTTACTTAAATATTGTGTTAAAATATTATCATAATCATTTTAGTCTGGGAATTTTAGAAGAATTTGATAGATATACAAATTCATTTAAAAATCCGATGTAATAAACAATTTAGATACATTGCAACTTGTAAACATTTTTTAATTTAAAAAATTCTCCTGTCACGGTGTTTATAATAATTATACTCCTCCGAAATGGTTCGACCGATTTTCGTGAAATTTTGTGTACATATCCGTTAGGTCTGAGAATCGGACAACATCTATTTTTCATCCCCCTAAATGCTAAAGGTTGTCCCATCCCTCACATTTGTAAGGCAAAACAACGTTTGCCGGGTCAGCTAGTATTGTTAATGCAACACTAATGTCTAAAACGCAACTGTATTCTACAATAAGACCTTGGCTACGATAGTTAAGAAAGGACATGCTTCTTTATCTTAACGTATATTTTATCTGTTAAACTTACATCCACTAACTGTATAGACAAATCTTAGATAAATTAGATAGATAATTCTTAATTTGCACAAGCAAGTTATGCTTTTTGCATTTAAATATATTGAAATAGACTAAAATCGATTATAATATTTCGAAATATTATGATTAATTGTTATTTCTTATTAAAATAGACGTCACAGTAGCTTTTAAGAAAAAAATATTTTTAATTAGTCGGCATCCTGCAGATAATAATTATTATTTAAACGAGTTATGTCAAGATTCGTAAGGGTCCGTCAAACATACAGTATTTATAATTTATTATCAGATATTATCAATAGCTATTAGTTATTTAATAGAGTATATGTTGCTTGGTAGTTCGTCGGAAATAAACTACTGTTTCCGTATTGCCTTCAAGCGATGTTGAGAGCGTTCTTCATAAGTAATTAAAGAATAAAGTCTGTACAAAATCTTCCAATGACCAAATACTAATCTAAATGCTTCTAAGTACTTTCAGGGCTTTTAATTTTTAAAACAAGAAATACTATTTCATACACACATAAAATTTCTTTATTGCCATCGTTGTAGACGCTAATATTTTACTTAGAACGAACTTTTTGTTTTGTTTATGCAAACTTAGATTTTACCTAAGTGATTGCTTTTGTTATCAATATGCCATTGAGTCATAACATAAACATACAGGTTATGCTCTAGTTAAGCCCACCCTCTAATAAATATATATTTTTTACATTGACAATAAATGAAATGTTTAATTCTAAAACAAAAGAAAACATATATTAGAATGTTTGTTACTATTAAACTATCAAGTATCTAACGCCAAAGCAATAACAAAACGTATGCTAAGAATCTCTACTAATTGCTTTGAGTGGTTCTAAAAACTGACAGCCACTTAACCCATCAAACGTAACAAGTAATTAAAACAACGCACCCGTCTTGAACATTAATTAAAACCAAATAATATCAGGAGCCTTACGAAAGTAATTATACTCTGTTTGCACATAATTTAAAATGAATTTGTTCTAATCCATTTTGTTCTGTCTATCACGTTCGCGTGACTACATTTCATTATGAGACGTATGTCAAAATTAACTGACCTCGGCTGCCGAATGATACGCCACTTCATACCTCAGGTATTTTATTATGTATATAATTTGCTGCAAACTAATAGTTAAACAAATTGTTGTTATTCAAAATATTGTGATATTTATTTTTTGATGAGGCTTAAGCTGGAGACAGTCGACTGATTCATTCATAGACTTGCATAGATACAGCTATGCCGACCGACACGGTTGACGGTGGGTCTAGCACTATTTTCAGCCTTAGATTTTGTAATACTTTCAAAGTTAAGATTTATTACATATTTAACGATTGGACTACATACATAGAAAACCATGGCATATTGAAAAACATTAAGTAAACTTATAATACACATATCAATTTTTGATTATAAAGTTTACTGCTACTGAAAATAAAAACGTTAACAAAAACTAAACTGCTGTCATGCAAATTACTCTAATTTATACAGATTTAAGATGGAAAATAATGTTCTTAAAAATTTTCTATGTAGTGGCCGTTTGCTAAGATTATATCGGAGCATGTAATGCGTGCACAGTTCCACGTACACAAAGCACTGCTATATAAAGATAGAGCACTGCTTAGTGTACGTGGAACTGTTTTAACGAACTAGAAGTGTCACATTATAGGATGAATTTCAAAAATTATTAATTTTAGTTATATTTGCTTTTTGTTGGATTTATTTTTAGCGTTCCGTAACAAAAGGTAAAACGGAAAAATAGAGGTTCGCTCTTCGCCCATTCGTCCGTCCGTCCGTTTGTAACTAGGCCGTATCTCTGGAACGGTACTAGCTATAGAGCAGAAAATTTCACTATTTACGTGTATCAGTTGATATTCTAACTACAAATACTCAACATCATCATTTCTTTGCCCTTATCCTGTTATTTAATCTATGGCGTTTGTATAGAAGGACAAATTTTTTTAAATATAATATTTGTGTGATGAACATACCTTAAATGTTTCGACAAAATTTTGTATGCATTTTGATTAGGTCTTGCTTATCTTTGCTTTTTTTAATAAATAAATATTCGTGGACATTTCACACAACGTACTCTGGTCCCAAGCTAAGCTTATATGCTTGTGTTATGGGTACCAGAATACGGATATAATACATAAACTACTTTTCTTTTGTAAATACATACTTATAATACATAGTAAACACCCAGACGCAGTACAAACATTTGTATGACAATTAAAAACATCACACAAATGATTGTCCTGACCGGGAATCGAACCCGAGACCTCATGATCGGTCCGTTATATGAACCACTACACCACGAGGCCCGTCAAATTATTTAATATTAATTGATTAGGTACCTATATTTTAATCCTATAGCGGCTAATAAGACATAAAATAATTATTTGTAACTAAAATTTTAAGGACTTTAACATTTATAAACGAGTATAAACAACAGTAGCCAAGAGTAAACAGGTAGTGTTCGACTATTTACTAACGACCATTAAAAAAAACCATAATTTGGTCACGACCGTCATTGTTTACAGTATTTCCTATTTTAGCCAAGAAATTGCCCAATAAAACACTCGACGAACGATTTGATACAATTTTTTTAGAAAGTTTATGTAATTTTGTACTTTTCGTGATTGCTGTTACAAACCTTTAAGAGTTAGACACCATTGTCACGTGCTTATTGATCATAATTTCTTTGCAATGTTGCGTTAGGGCTTGGAAATTACTTTAAGACATTAGGCTTAAAAGGGTACTTAAGCTTTGTGATAAATTGTGGCTAAATGTGCTAATCGATTATATTTATTAAGACTAGTTTAATAGTATCTTTACTAGGAGCGTATTACTATTTCTACTTATTTAATTCTTCTCATTAGCGATCATATTTTAATCATTAAGTTAGTAAAACCTACGAGTGACGTAATCGGTAGAAAAATAGACCCCAAACAATTAGCTCAATTTTACTGTAATAAATGTAGAATTCCACCGTGTCAGCTGAAGGGTAAAATCAGGCGTCAAAATAATAGTAGAGTCTATTCCAGTAATATATGTCGTAGAAAAAGCGAAATTCCGGTATATATAAACTATGCCTTGTGGCAGATTTTAACGTGACACATTCAGTAATTCTTTACATGTACAGTGTAACATGTACGAGGTACTAGCAGATACTTCTAGTCTAGTAGCCGCCTAATCGCAGCCCCCGAGGTCAAACCGTGTAAGAACCCGTCGGGCCCACCACGTTTATTATAATAAGCTCTGGTAGCTATTATAAAGTTTGCCCATCGCCCTTTATGTTTTCCGGTTGTATTATAGAAATTAGTTTCACATTAATATTCTGTTTACTTTGTTTATGTGATGCAGTATCATAAATTTTCCATTTTATGTTGTAGTAAATGAATATTGAAATAAATTTAAAGCTATTATGGACTAGCTGTTGCCTGTGAGTCCGTACGAGTCGAATTTCGAAAATTTTCCCCGTTCTTGCAGCATTTTTCACTACTGCTTTGCCCCCATCGGTCGCAGCGTAATGTTATATAGCTATAGCCTTTCTCGATAAATGTACTATCCAACACTGAAAGAATTTTTCAAATCGGACTTATGGTTCCTGAGATTAGCGCGTTCAAACAAACAAACAAACTCTTCCGCTTTATAATATTATAGTATAGATATAGCGATGTTCAGAGGCTTTGTAAATTAAACGGGAAAATTTACACTAGATTAGAAAATTAGCTAAAACAAATATCAATTTTTATCGTATTGATTGGCGCTGTAATTAGGTTCAACATAGAACCTTTATCCTTTAACTGTAATGTCTTTAATTTATTCTTAGTATTATGAAAAAATAGAAGACATCAAACTAGAACAGTAAACATGAGAGTGGAGTACTAAAGACACCTTTTGTTAAGCTGGTAAGAGCACAGGCATTATAAAAAAAACGTACCTATTAGCGCTTCCACGTGGTAACTGGATATAATCTCATTTGCGGTAGTCAGCTTGGCGGCGGTAACAGCACACTGTAAAAAAATAAACGTTAAACGTTAAAATTGTGTTTATTACGATATTTTTATAAATTTCTAATGTTACGCAATGTCGACTATACTCTTAAAGCAATTATATTAATAATTTTAAGACTTTTGCAGACAGTTATGGTATTCTGTATTTAATTAAAACATCACTGACTGTTTTTGTACTTTACCCTGTTTTATATAAAGGTTATGAAATGTATCATAATTCAGTACTGTAAGATTTTCGCCTTTCCTGTCAAATACAATGCAGATTTTTGAACTAAGACCTCCGACGTCAAATAGATCTAATTAATATCTCATAACTAAGATAATAGAGTTTCTTCGCCTTAAATATAAAACTGTCATAAACATTTTAATATTATTACTACCAATATTGAAGACTAATTTGGAACCATGTAATTACAAACACAAATAAAAACAGATGATGCTTTGAAATCAGGTTAATGTCAGTTGTAAAATGTATAGGTTCCGATGACAAATAAAGCGGCTAGTCAAATATAATGACAGTGATTGTCGAAACAAGTAATAACGGTTGTTAACCAATAATAAGGCTTGCAATAAATTTAATCATCGACATCTGATTATTGCGCAAAAGTTTCTCTAGACCACGTCGTCCCCAAAATAGTTTTGATGTTGTGAAAACCTATAATTATTTTAAGTTATTGTGAAATTAGAAATTAGTTATATCATTACAATAGTTTAAGGTGGTAACATGGTATGTAGGACAGAAGTGTGGTGATGGGTTATAATTTCTCCCGAACTCTCCTCTAGGGGACTTGTTATGTCACAGTCTATCGAAATTAAAGTAACATTTACTGAAAAACATGCTAGAAGAAATGAGATTGTGAGACTTGTATTTCAAGTCAATGCTTACAAAAATCCGTAACTATTATTAAAACTAAAATGATCCTACGTAGTGATTCATTTCTTGCCAACTTATAAGGAATTTTTATTATGACGATAATAATATTTTCTTATTGCCTTTAACAAATTATTTATAGATGGGATTACGTGATATTTTATATAAATAATTGGTCAAGTGCGAGTCGGACTCGCGCACGAAGGGTTCCGTACCATTATCTATGCAACATAAGGCAACGTTATTAGTATCGAGCAAGAAACGGTAAAAAAATCATGTTTGTTGTATGGGAGCCCCCCTTAAATATTTATTTTATTTTATTTTTAGTATTTGTTGTTATAGCAGCAATAGAAATACATCATCTGTGAAAATTTCAACTGTCTAGCTATCACCGTTCTTGAGATACTGGGTACGGAACCCTAAAAATCATGTTTGTTGTATGGGAGCCCCCCTTAAATATTTATTTTATTTTATTTTTAGTATTTGTTGTTATAGCGGCAATAGAAATACATCATCTCTGAAAATTTCAACTATCTAGCTATCACCGTTCTTGAGATACTGGGTACGGAACCCTAAAAATCATGTTTGTTGTATGGGAGCCCCCCTTAAATATTTATTTTATTTTATTTTTAGTATTTGTTGTTATAGCGGCAATAGAAATACATCATCTGTGAAAATTTCAACTCTCTAGCTATCACCGTTCTTGAGATACAGCCTGGTGACAGACGGACGGACGGACGGACGGACGGACGGACGGACGGACGGACGGACGGACGGACGGACGGACGGACGGACGGACGGACAGCGAAGTCTCAGTAATAGGGTCCCGTTTTTACCCTTTGGGTACGGAACCCTAAAAAATTAAACAGTCGTATTTTTAGTTAATATTTTTGTAATAAACTTGGTCGTAACTTGCTTATATTGCAAAACCGATGCTTCATCAGCCCAATTGTTAAAACTAAAAACACGCCCAAAAATCGTAAATATTGCGTGCTAATTATTTAACTCAATGAGTATAGCTTTAATCATTCTTAAATACTTTCTTTGAATAACGCTTCATTATATAACTACATTCTTATATTTTTAAGCCATTTTATGGTCAGCTATTAAATGTATGGTCTTTTTGTTCTATTTTGATGCCATAAGATTGATAGAGACAAACCATTTGCTACCGATTAGGTTTTACAGCGCAAATTTTTCAAATCTTCTTCATAGTACCTATACTATGTAGTTGATCTTATTCGATGTTTTTGTTGAAAGGCAACTTTTATTTCTAGTGATCAAGGAGTAGAAATCCCTTTACTGAATAATAATCTCAGTAGGTATGTATCGAACTAAAGAAATTGCATACTGGAAAAAAACACACTACTAACTACGCTACGACGTCCGATATTATATTATAATATTATTCTAACATATTTTCAAAGTCTATCCAGATATAAAAGTCAAGATTAATATTATGGATGGTTTCTGGAGATTCCATGATTGATTTATCAGCTATTCACCGTTAAATAATATAACACATATAACTAATATAACAATTTATAAAATGAGTTATTTGCTAACGTCTTGCGTTCATTAAATTTGTATACTAAATCATATTTAACAAGACACCTATGTAAAACTAACGCATTACTCCTGTGCTATAGACTTGGATTTGTTTGTACTACGACTTAGATTTCAGATTGAAACTTAAGATGAGAACTCTTCATTATACTGTTTATTTTTTTTTTCTTTATTTGGGAAAACAAACAATTGTACAATGTTTATCTTAAAACTAGTATTACAACAGCGAACAATCAAGAGTACAATCCACTACGTTACGTACGTTACGTTACGTTTATGGAAAGAATATCAAAGAATTTGAAGTCATTAGTACAATTATTATTGACTCTATGCCCAATCTTAAGTTGTCAAATATGGCTCTCGTATTCATTAAGAACCATGGGATAATCTTGACTTATTAGTTCTTTAAATCGGACCAGTGGCAGTGCAGCAGTGGTTCCTGAGATTAGCGGGTTAAAACAAACAAACATCGATAAGTGAGAAAGTATTTACGTTTTGTACTTGTGTCTTGATTGGTCCGTCAAGTTTTGCTTATTTAACGTTTACGGAATATACAGACATAGACAATTTAAGCATTTTATGTAAAACTAAAAGAAAGTTAAAGTTAGAAATAAATAAATTCGAACAGTAATAAGCAACTAAACCAGATTATATATGCGTAAAAGTAGTTAAGTTTAATGAAATTATACAGTACGGTGAGTGCTAAATGTATTTTATTCGCATAAACGGAAAATAATTTCTTTATAGGCATGGAATCGATTAGCTGCGCGGTTTACGACGCGCCAGCGCACGCCGTACTGGCACGGGTGCCAGGTTTATTGCATAACTTGTATAATTACTAGAAGCTCCAAGATAAGCGCTTATTACACTTACTTAAAAATATGTCGACGCGTGGTAAATAACTAAATGTAGTTAGTTAGACTAATGCTAACAGACAAGCAATTCTGTCGCTATCTGTCTATATTACCGTCTTATTTTATTTGACTTTAGCTCATTTTGTTTAGATCTAGCGTAAGTGTAATACGCACTATATTTATGCTACAGATATTTAAATATTAATAGCCTTTTGGATAGAACAGGTGTTTAAAGTTATAAAAAATCTTCATAACTCTATATATTTACTTACTAAAATAAAGACGTTATTTTTGTAAGTATGTCCCTATGTAAGCTTTTATCTTCAAAACTACGCAACAGATTTTGATACGGTTTTTTTAATACATAGTGTAGTTAAAGAATATGGCTTTTTTGGATAATTTGTATAGTTTTTAAATTCTAAGCGTACAAACTTGCGAGGAACAGTTAGTTTATTATAAGCATACTACAAATTTAAATAATTGACATATAATTTCACAGAACAACAAATTCACACTGACTTGATTCAACATGTTATCCATGATTATAATCGTCCTTTAACTTAATATTAAAATGGTGTACTTCCTAATAAATGTTAATATTATATAAATTTTTATGCAAATTTTAGATATGACCGGACGTCCAGTGAGGAAATCGTCAAAACTAATAATGATAGGCATATTCAAATTTAATATTAATAAAATATTTAATGAAAATTAATAAAACTAATTACAGGCAGTTGCATGGCAACACCGGGTTTTTTGTGCAAGCATTCTTTAATAATACCTAAACTAATTAATAAATAAATTGATCAAAACACTAAAAAGTGTAGTAAATACATGAAAGTCAACAATTAGAAATATTGTGTTACCGTCTAACACTCACTGTTTTGGGATCGATGATCTCGACCCAGGTTTCGAGCATATCCGATGCTCATTGAGCATAACTCAAACTCACGAAAATTTCAATACGAAAAAGTCTACAATCCTCATAAAAATACATTAATGTCATTCATAATAGTCTTTTTACGCTAAAACGTTTATTATATCTCCAATAAAATCTCGGTATAAACCTCCGATAAGTCATTATGAATAAGACCGTATTATGTATAGTTTACTTTTCCCTTTAATTGGACTTGTCATAAGAACATAATTTTGTTAAAAATTGTGTCTACGTGATTAAATGACTTTCATTTCATTTTGCGGTCATTAAAAGAAGCCCGTAAACGGTTTAAAATTTAAAAAAAATCTTTAAACTTAAATAGTGGACTATATTTTCTATTTGTTTACAAATAATAATTTTAAGCTAGTGTTTATAGTTTAACACCAAACTAGACTTAACAATGAGACTAAAATAATGATTATGTGACATTCGAAGTCATAACATCGCTTAGATTTATTATACACTATCTGTTTCATAACAAACGATCATATGGTTGCCAAACAAGATGTATATTCTCGTAGCACAGTACGTGCATCAATGAATTTGTGTCCCAAATAGCGAAACAAAGGCACAAACAATTTGTGTGTTCCATTACGTGCTGCTGGCTATTGAAAAAATTGAGATGCGGCGCGCCTTCTTCTGACACACAGATCTATAAGTAAACCAACATTGGCACGTGCCGAAGTAATCTCAATTAAAACAGGTGAAATAAAAATAATTAAAATAAATTCAGAAATACAGTTAATAAAATAATAATAATGATGAATTAAAATACTTAATTATGTAACTTTATATTTAAAAAAAAAAATTATTATGGGTATAAATAAACCATACACAAATGTTACCTTTTCACGTAAAAAATTGAAAATTAAATTACAACATTGTGTCTAGTCTAAAGATTTTCGTTATAAAGACATAATGACTGAAATCTCCAGGAGGTATTAGAAATCTCAGATAGTTCAATAAAAATAAGTTATTTTAAGAAATTTAACTGAATCTGCAATAAATGCCACTACATATTTTTAAATAGAATCAAAAAATAAAACTCCTTTAACCTTTGTAAAACCATTGCATTAGCTACTACATTTATATACAACTACATTTATATAAAGGTTTATATTACAATAAAAGTCTAATAAAATAAATAAAATAAATAAATAAATATTCATGGATATTTCACACAACGTCCTCTGGTCCCAAGCTAAGCTTTATATGCTTGTGTTATGGGTACCAGAATACGGATAGAATACATTACTAATTTTCTTTTGTAAATACATACTTCTAATACATAGACCAGACGCAGTACAAACATTTGTATGAAAATTAGAAAATTCACACAAATTATTGTCCCGAGCGGGAATCGAACCCGCGACCTCTTGATCGGCAGTCCGTTACATAAACCACTCAACCACGAGGCTCATCAACAAAAAAATCAGTGCATAGAGACTGTATGAGCTACTAAATAAGGCACTACAAATGAAATCAACCAACTGTTGAAGAGAACCTTTTCACGTGTAAACGTAGTCTAAATTATGTAAAAAGAAAGAAAACTTAACTGTCATGTGTCGATAGTCAATTGTTTAGATTTTGCTTGTCTGTCACACTGATCTCTCTCACGAGTGTCTGACTGTTACCTTAATAATAAAATCTTAGTTAATCTCAAGAATGCGTTCTTATTTCCAACGAAATCTCTAACACCAACATGCTGGGTAGCTTACAAACCTGTATGTTATACCATACAATAGACGATGATTCCAATACACAAAGGCTTTGGGAGCACCCGTTATTAATCCTCACTGAAGATTGATGTGACATAGTACGTAACAGTATAACATATTTTGATGTAGGTTAAGGCCCAATATTAAGCAAGTATAAGTTATTCAATACATCACAATAGCCAAGCTAATGTGCTTGTTAATTAGGTATTTAAGCAATAACATTATGCTCTGTAATCTTTTGATACTTTACTTTTGTATTCTTCTTTATCTTTTTAGAAGTGATTTATTGAAGTTATTAAAGGCTATTGGTAAAATCTCGGGTGTAGTTTTCTATACGTATAAATAATGGATTTGCATTTAACTACTGTATTATATTATAGTGCTGTTTTAGAAGATGATTTAGTACTTTTGTTTTATTGTAGTAAGATCGATTGGAAGGAATAGTGATGCAATCTTTTTCTATTGCCAGCAGACTACGAATCGATTGGATTTTCTAGAAATATTTACACTAAAGTAATTCATACGTTAGTTTTTATTATATCATAATCCATACATGTTTAGGTAAAAACAAGGGCTGTATGGTATTACATCTAATGGAAAAGCCTAGATTATTAGCCTTGTTATGTATTATGCAAGATTAATTGCATCCAAAATCAAGTTCTAAAAATAATTTGCTAAGTGTAGACGGAAGAGTAAAGATAATTCATAAATTAAATAATAAATTAAATAATAATACTAATTAATGATGTGCGGCAAGCACCTGATAAGTGCAATTTAATTTATTTTATCGTCTGATTATGCATAATACTGCATACAGAGATTTTGTTTTGAAAAATACTTATAATCAAAATTAAAAACATGAATACATGTATATCATGTGATACCCTAATGATTTTATTTTCAAACATGTTATACAAAATTACATGACATTTTTACATGTGTGGTGTCAGAGATTTCTATATTGTTTTGTATCTCTTTCCATCACAATAACGTCCTACTGTTGGTTTCTCTTCGGGAGTGTTTGTCTACTATGCCGCACTGACCATGTTGGGTTTAGTTTCAAATTTTCCGTCTATCACAGTATATGTAAACAGCTTTTAAATATCCCTTAGCTGACTCTTACAGTATCCTGGGGAAGAAAATGGGTAGTGATTCTTGCATTTCTTATCGGTCACTACACGGATAGTTTTGCGTACAAATCTTGCTAAAAATAAATTTTAATTGTTGTTTTTACATTGCACTAATAACTATAGTTTACTCCACAAACGTGATATTTGAAACACTAGAAATAAGAGAATATTCCATTATTATTTCTGCCAAACACATTGACATGCAGATGACTCTACTTAAAATGGATACAAATAGAACATTCAAGGTCAAAAAATATGCTCTGGTTTATTTTTCGACCTTCGGACTAGTTTAAATAAAATATTAAATTACATGGATTATAGATGATACAGACGCAATTACAGCTCTCCGGACGGTGGTTAAGTTATAATAACAATTATTAAGTTACGTATGACTGGTTGTTTTTCTAGTTGTTATGTAGTGGCTGTTGGTTGATGTTTGATAGAAGAGCTTGTTGAGAAAGACGAAAACAACGTCGACTAAATCATTCTATGCCATCATTTTCTCTTAGTATATGTAGTAGATTTGTATGAACTCTTCCAGAAAGTTGAGCATTCTTATAGAAATCTAAGTCTCTTTTTAAGAAGCTACTGCAGTAAAATTTATTGACTTTTTATGTTTAAAGTCTCTAAGAGAAGAAATATCTATATATATTCTTTGATTAAAGATAACTTAAGTGTTTTGTTTTTAAAAGCGCTTGTAACTATAACCACCTCTATAATAAAAGTATGTACATTTGACTTTGACTTCTGATCAGCGCCTAGTCACTTATTGCATTCTCGTGCAGAATTTCCATTCAGTACTTTATAAAAGGAGCAGGTTAACAAATCCTATAAATAATCGGATAAATGAATGTTTTCATTTATTCGATTATTTAATGGATTTCTCTGCAAAAAATCGATTGATTGTTTCAATGAGTTATTTTCAATAAAGGCAATGAGTTACACAATAACGGATGAGTCTCAATACATAATGTAGGTCAGTGATATATGACTACAGATTACACTTTTGGGGTTATTACTGTCTGAGGCATTTACGATCAAAGTAAAGAGAAGGGTTTTTATGTTGAACGACAATTTAGTTTCTTTTACGTCTCTTGAAAGTGATCATCATTGCATCATGAATTGCTTTTATTGAAGAAGATTTTAATGACTTTATTTAAGGAGAGTTGAGTCATTAAGGATTGTATCATTTTACTGGCGTTTTATAGCAAATGTGTCCTTTCCAGAATGTTCGACACAGTATCAACTGCTTGTGCACTTTTATTTATAGAATAATTTATCATTGGTTATACATGCTATAGTATATATTGACCAAGTGTTTCACTAATAGAATATGTAAAGTTCCGTATTAAAATACCTATCTTATTTTCTATATTAAAACCCTATCGGATAATACCGTTCATTTTAGTCGTTTGCGTTTGCAAAACTCAGAGTTTAGTAAAAACAAATAATATTATTTGTCTTTACCAAACCCTGAGTCTAACCTAGACGGACTTGCGTGCTCTATTTCATGAGGAGATGGATCAATAACACAAGTGTCACCATCCTATTTCCTACCCAGGGTGCTCTAGTCACCTAACGGATATTATAAGTAAATAACATACCTATGCCAACACGCCTGATCAGCGTAGCATTGTGGACCAAAAGCCCGCCCAAAGTGGAGGAGACCCGTGTCCAACAGTGAGAATTTAAAAAGCTGAGAGAATGAGAGAAAGATCCCAAATTTTTACGAATACAGGATATAATTGGAAACAAATTTTCCTATTAAAGTTTATACATATTGTAGGTGTGGGTGTAGTAAAATGATACACAGGTCTAACGTGTTAATAGTCTATTTAACCCTGTTATTCATTGAAAACACAATACATAACCTACTTATGTTTACAATGGTTTTTATAAGACTTCACGAGAGATTCCAGGAAGTTCTGAAGTGGAAGGAAACCGGTTCTTCCAGCCGAGACTAACTAATACTAACTATATCATGAAAATTTTAATCCTGACAATTCTGTATTCCAAAACAAATATGTCAATTTCAAATTCAAATGTGTAAGTCAAACGACACAATGTCGTGAAATAGGTTTTATTTGAGTAGCCCACATCATTTTCATGATTATTTCTATAATTTGAAAATAGATATCTAAAAAGATACAGGAGATTTCTTATAAGCTTTAATAAATACGAAGCTATTAAAACACTTGACGTCAAGAAATGGAACTTGACTTTGAAGTAACATATGATTACATATTTTACAAAACAAGTACATACTTTTTGTAATTAAACAACTTTTAATGTAAATTATATATCTTAATATATGTGCCAACTTCATTATGCATTTCCGCTTAAAATTGGTATTTAATTGCTCAGTTCTAGTAATAAGTATCTCAGTGCTGTACCAAATACGCAGTAGATTTTATAAATAATATACAATTTGAATATAGATTAAAATATTATTTAGCTTTAAATATGAATTTACGAAGTCTGTAGAGGTTTAGTGGCTTTCAAATGAAAATTCTTCTTTTCTGTGCTCTTGTTTTGCGATTAATTAATCTATAAACAGCAATCGACAGCTAAACAGAGAAGGACCCAAATATTTTTGAATATTCAGAATATAAAACCTAACTTATTTTAGACAAAATAAAAAAAAATTCAATTGTTTAGATATTTATGCTTATGTTGTTCAACAAAGTGTGTTATAAATTTATCCTCACAATTATCTTCAATTCACAATCTTAATGAATATAAATCTTAAGTATTCGCAAATAATTGGCCTTTATTTAATCATTTCGTTTCCTTTCCCTCTTAGTCGATTTAATTTTATCATTAACTAAATTTAATAAAACTTCCGCACAACTTTTTTCACATCCTTAGACTTGAAGCGGTAAAAGTATATTTTTTCTGTCCTTATTCTGGTGACATTAAAGTGAATGTCATGATCATATTATTATAGTTGTGTGACAGATATGAGCTCAATGATATTACAGTAGCGTGATGTGGAGGAAATTTAAGTATGTACTATATAAATTTAAATGTGCCTAGTTGTTTTTTTAAACTGACTTACCTCTGTACAATATATTAAATTATATTCAGTTACACGTGTGCTACTCTACATGATAGTAATAAACTTCTTTTATAAGTAGTACTAACAATCGCAAATTATTTAAAAAAAATCATCCCATTTCTTAAGATATTTCGGAAATTTTTTTTTTACTTCACAATTTTAAGTTACAGGTTCTTTATGATATGGGAATTAAAATAAAATATATTTTCCTGTCTTTTCAGCCAGCATCCTAACTTTCTTATTTCTTATTCAAACTTGATTAAGATCTCGACAATTATAGCTAGAAACATTTATAAAGGAAATAGCAGTTGCCCGCGACTTTGATTGCCGTTGACCGTACGCGTCGAATTTAGAAAAATTTTCTCGTTTTTGGAACATTTTTCACTATTGCTTCGCTCCTATTGGTCACAGCGTGATGTTATATAGCCTAAAGCCTTCCCCTATAATTGGACTAACCAACAAAAAAGAATTTTTCAAATCGGACCAGTAGTTCCTGAGATTAGCGAGTTTAAACAAACAAACAAACAAACTCTTCCACTTTATAATAGAAATTAAAATTAAGTATAGATTACAATTCACCTGAATGTGTAAGTAATTTTTGAAAATCTTTGAATATTACTATGAATAGTAATTTCAAATATTTCGTAAAACAGTACAAAGATTAAGCTTGTTTTTTATTATTTGCGGAACATATAAAATGAGTCTCTATGTCATCGTATAAAGCTGTAAAACCGTAAAAAAATTACGGTGCAGTTATATTCATAGTTATGATTTCCGTAAATAATGCAGGAACAAAATTAATGTTCTTGTATGTAGGTATATATAATAAAAAGGTCGTAAAAATATTAACGTTATTATAAGTGCTTGATGTATGTCTCAAACAATGTGATTTTTAAACTGCGTGGAAAGAAAAAACCGGCCATGCACAAGTTAGACTCGTAAGCGAGATGTTCCGTAGATTCATCATCAGAACATATACACATACTAGCTGACTCGGCAAACGTTGTTTTGCCATACAAATGACAGGGGTAGACAAATAATTTGCAATAAATTAAAATTGCGACTATAATTTGAGATTTAAACTACCCTATCTCTCAAGTTGGATCGAACTGCACATGGTGTGCGAATTTTATTATAATCGGTTAAGTGGTTTAGGAGTCCATTGAGGACAAACATTGTGACACGAGATTTATATATATTAAGATTATTTGGTATGAGTACCAAATTATCATAATCATGTAGTCTAAGCTTTTAAGTTACACTGAAAACGTTTGTTGTGACTTTTAAATACGCATCGCATTATGATTTTTATAATTTGTTGGTGTAGTTCTAGTAAGATACATTTTGGTGACAGTAGGACAGACCGACGGACATTTTTGTACGGAACACTAAAAATCATTAAAATTTATATTTAAACGTTGGTTGGAATTATAAACACCGACGTATATGAAGAGAAATATAATCAGAGAAGTAATTTAAGTTTGCTCTAAAAAATATATTACGCATTTATTAATTCTAATATTTTATTCTTCTGTTTAATATGTATTGTGGTAACTTTCTCTTTCCTTATTTTCTTAAACCTTCTAAAGTTTAGTTAGACAGAAAAGTGTAACCTAAGGATAAAGAAAAAAGAAAAAATGGAGATACACTACTTTTAAAAATTGGCACGTCTATTTATCATTTGGCATATTGGCAAAAGCAAACTGTTTTCTTAGAAATTACATAATAAATCATAGATAGTAAATCTGAATATTTATACATATATACTTTGGACGGGCTTCGTGGTCTAGTGGTTCATGTAACGGACTGCCATTCACAAGGTCGCGGGTTCGATTCCCGCTCGGGACAATCATTTGTGTGATGTTTATAAATATCATACAAATGTTTGTACTGCGTCTGGGTGTTTCAATGTATTATAAGTATATATTTACAAAAGAAAAGTAGTATATGTATTCTATCCGTATTCTGGTACCCATAACACAAGCATATAAGCTTAGCTTGGTACCAGAGGACGTTGTGTGAAATGTCCGTGAATATTTATTATTTATTAATTATATATTTTAAAATCATAGACATATTATACATATTGTCTATAATAAGATAAAAAGATAAAGATATAACAATAGATAATACTATATTATATAATAAATGTATTGCCAAACTAACGATAGCTTGACGTATATAAAATCAGATAACAAATAATGTACCTCTTGGTCTGTGCACGACCCTAGGCTCTTTATTATGCGCATGAATAATTTGTTGCTATTAGTGATTTATATATGATAAGGAGACCACGATATCATATCGTGTATGATTTAATATCTACTGTTCTTCTTTGGTTTAGAGAATATATAGATAGAGTATAAGAGCAAAATATACGGTAGCAATTTTATTTAGTTTATTTTATTTATAACATTGTCTAGCTGTTTTCCGTAAGTTCGTATGTGTGGGAATAGGTATGTGTAAATTTTCAAAGTTTAGTTTTTAAATATAATATATTATATACTATAGTAAAACCGCAATAAGATCCCTAGCGTAGTTTTAAAGCTTTGAGTTCATGTACATAGGTACTGTAAAGGTCGTGATCATTGAATATACTACTACTGGTGACATAGGTACTAAAATTTACAAAAATTGGGATTCATTTTATAATAAGTAAAGGAGTTTAAATGTAGTATCTATGATTGCAGATTTTAGTTATCTATCGCTTAGGGAGGATTTTAATATAAACCATGTTGATTACAGTTAAAAATCTAACATTGTGATAGTACGAGACGGATGTACTACACATACTACTTTTCTTTTGTAAATACATACTTATAATACATAGGAAATACCAGAAGCAGTACAAACATTTGTATGATAATTGTAATCACACAAATGATCATCCCGAGCGGGAATCGAACTCGCGACCTTGTTAACGGCAGTCTGTTACATAAACCACTCGACCACGAGGCCCGTCAAAGCTTGCTATAAATTAAAAGTTTCCGTTGACTTATACAGCATTAGATTATGATCATAATTTGTAATTGATGTTTCAAAACAAGTAGATAATCTCATTAATTAAAGGAAATACTCAAACCAATTAAACAATTGAAGACGGAGTGCCACAGATCATTATCCTAATTTATGTTTACGATCAGTGGCGGATTTGCAGTCTCGGCCGCCCTAGGCCCCAAACAAATAGCTGCCCCTTCTCAGCTTCCACCATATATGTACTACATAATGAAATTACTTCATTGCCAACTTTTATTTAAATAAATTTAGAAATTTAGGAGAAAACTTCAGTGTTGTTACGCAAGTAAATTTTATTTTGTTGTAAATAAGAAGCTTTTTTGTAAATCACCGCCCCTAAATCTGGCCGCCCTAGGCCCGGGCCTATCGGGCCTTAGGGTAAATCCGCCACTGTTTACCATGTCATGTAGTTAGATATACAGTATTTTGTAATTATGAACTTAACTATACATATAAGGCTCTTATTTTACTTAGGTAATTATTATTAGAAGCATACCCGCCATCTATTATTTACAGCATAAGTTATACCCTCAATGTGGAACTAAATGTTGAACTATGAATAGACTACGTGTATGTAAATTGTCTTCATTTTTGCATTTCGCTCCGTATTTATTGATTTATTTGGTCGAAGAGGAAATATTACTTTTTAAAGCCAAGTAATTTCACATTAAATATCCACATAAGTAAAAGTTAATATCATAACTTTCACTTAATTCAATATTGCTTCGGATTTATTAACAAAGTGTATCACCATTTTAATTTACAAACTTATTATGTTCTGCCATACAATAGACATCAACGAACGCCGCACACTGTACGACGCTGAGCAAATTGTTTGTGAACATCCATTCCTATAGAACCGTAATGTGTACAAAATATATCCTCTTAAAAATAGTGTCTATGCAAATTTATTCATATCCTGCTTTTGCCTATTGCGTGGGATAGTTACAATATGATAAATGATGGTAAAATATCCTTCACTTACGTGGCTCATAAAAAGTGTGAACTTATCTATATTAATATTATAAAGCTGAAGAGTTTGTTTGTATGAACGCACTAATCACAAAAACCACAGGTCCGATTTGAAAATTTTTCAATTATTGAGTAGTAGGTACATTCATCAAGGAAAGCTATTATATTATCACGCTGCGACTATTAGGAGTGAAGCATCAGTGATAAATGTTGCAAAAACGGGGAAAAATGTCTAAATTCCCTACATATAAACTCGCAGGCAACAGCTAATTTAATATAATTATGTAAGTTAATAAATCACATAATCCAAGAAAAACGACAAAAGGGTCACTGCCATTAAAAATTCATTCACAAGAACCTTTTGATAAATCTTGCAATAAAATCATCTGGCAACCATTAAAATAATGTATGACGTATATGGAGCAACATCCTGTGGTGTAGGAAGTGAAACCAGTTCTCACTAATAACGGAGATGAGTTGATCTTAATATCGATCTTATAAATATGTACAGTCGGAGACACCGTCCCATAGTCACCTTAAAAGCGAATTGTGCTGACCAACCGTTCTCAATAGATACAGTTTTATAGTCCATCTTTAGTAATTCTTGTGAAGCGATATTGTTTTAAAACAAATAAGGCGATATTCACCGTGACTGTACATGATAATCATGAAGGTGATATTCTATCGAGCACTTAGAGAATTAAATGACCACATAAGCTCATAAGTATTTGGATGTTATCATTTTAACTATTTTAATTAATATGTTTTGTGTAATATAAATAGATATATTGAATTATTAATTGATTACAATAAACATAAATCCCTACTGTATTTTAATTAACTGGAAAGAGTTTAATTTATGTATGTTACAAAACTCGCCGAATATAAAACTAACTGAGATTTCTTCATATATGTAGTTACAGCCCATTTCTAGGGATCTGTACTATAAGATAAACGGGACCCCATCGCTGTCCGTCTTTCTGTCCATCAGTCTGTTTCAGAAACGATGATAGCTAGAGAGTTGAGATTCTCGTAGATGAGTATATCGGCTGATTGAACACATACTAAAAACTAGAATAATACATTAAATATATAAAGGGGCTCCCGTAAAAAATAGTCTTTAGTGTAACATAGAGATACGCTTAGATGACATGATGGTACAGAAGCCTTCGTGTGCGAGTGCAACTCGTACTTGGTCGGTTTTCATTACGAGTTATGGAGCATTAAAAAAGAAATTCAAGTCCCTAAAAATCTTGCGAAAATTACAAATAAATAAAATTAAATTTTTGTTCATTATTTTACATTTAAGTTATATTAAAATTGTTATTATGTAATACATTATAATCTAACCCGTATGATTTGTAACAAAATAAAAGAATGGCGGACGATCAGAAAACATAATATATTTTTCTTATACAACATATAAATGCCAATCGTAGTATCAAGACAGTAATGTTTAACATCCTAATCTTTGATTGTTAACATGAGACGCTTCAAACGTTCCGCTCATATCGATAATGTTTATTGTAAAATAGATTTTATGATTCAATACTAAAGCGTTGTATAGTCTGTTTAGGTTTAGAAAGAATCGTGCTTACAGTAGCCGAAATCAAGGGTCATAGAGATCAAGCGTGATCGAAAACTGATATTAAAGATTATAACGATAGTGACGCATGCGTGAATGAGATATTAGTGTGGCAAGCTGTGATGAAACCGGATTACTCTACGACTCCCATTGCAATGACCAGTGATGTTCTAATGTTGAAATATTACTACTAATTAATATAATTACTAATACTATCCAAGTATGAAATTAGATACCTAATACAAATGCGTAAAATATGCATATTGTTAATTAATGTATTTATAATATATTGATGCTATTATGGTTTATTAAATCAATATTGTATTTTAAACGCAGAAGTTTTTCTTTCTATTCTAACTGAGAACGGTTGAGAACACATTCCATTTGATGTTGATTAAAAAATTTCTAGAGTATTTTTAGGCTTGGTTACGATAAATAAGATCAATACTAAATTGAAAATTTAAAACAAAAACTATATTGAAGAAAATGTTGGTATACCGAAATTTGCATGAATCAATTTATCAGCCTTTCTTCGTCCACTGCAGAATATAGGCCTCCCCTAAATAAAGACACAACGTGCGGTCCGGTCCCATCCGCATCTGTTGCTTTCAACACATTTGACGAAATTTGCATAAAGTTATGAAAAAGAAATAATGGTACCAATTCTATGTGTACAACTAAACTTAATTAAAAAATGAAAACAACAGGTAGTGTATTTTGATTTATTCGCTATTTCGTCATGCACATTTTTATAAATTTAAATCGTCAGTATATAATATACAGATTTGATGATAAAAAAGTTCTGTTAACGTTGTCGAATTGTGTTATTGATACTATCAATTTTCATTTTTTAGTTTAGTTGTGCACGAAGAATCAATACTATAGTAGTATACCATGGCAGCTAGTTCAAGCATTAATTGTAAAAACTCTTGTTTCATTACCTATATTTTTCCATTACATACGAGTACACTTTGAGTAAGCACGTATACTCGTATGTATTTCTTTTTTCATTTTGACAGGCATGAACCTATGTTCTCAAGTCTACAATTCGTAGAATGCTACCACCATTTCAAATTAAATAATACTCTGACATCATGATAGATACTGGCACCCGCAGATTCGCAATTTTTTGTTCTCAGAATATATTTGCGCTACTGACATGTTACTTAGAAATTGTATTTCATAATCTAATTCCGTTTGTTGTTCTTGTTAGCCATAACTTAGTTATATAATTTTCACTCCTAGTAGGTAATACTGTGTGGTGATGGATTAAGAATACAAGTTTCACCACCCCTTTTCCTTCCCTGGGTGCTGTAAAAGGCAGCTAAGGAGTAGGTACACAGATAACATTCTCTGTGAGATGCAAACTCCTACATAAACAGGGTACAGGGTTTATGTAGGAGTCAGCGCGGCACAGAAGACCATAATCCCTCCCAAAATAGAGGAGACCCGTGCCCAACACGAGGGTGCTAATGGTCTGGTGAGAGAGAGAGAGAGAATGAGAAGTTGAAAAGAGAATTAAGATTGTACTAAATAAATGTGAAAGCTTGTTAAAACGCCGACGCATAAGAAAATCTTACACTTGACATGACGGCAAACGCACCATTAAAATTATCTTCGAAGCAATGTCAAGTCTAATCTTGCTCACGGGTACAATAAATATAGTGGCTTTTGATGTTGCCGCATCGCATATACTTCGTTTAAATTAAGGTACTCCGCTCATTTGGGCAGCCAATTAAGCGCGAAAAGTATCGCGCTCATTAAAATTTTTAACTTTCATTGTTTCGACTCTTTAAGGATATCATGATATGGGCACTTATATTTTTTAATTATAAATATTATGTTTATTTAACGTTATTATTTGTTAATATCATCGTTAATGATGATTGATTGGATTTCATTTACATAGGTATATATTTATTGATAATAATTTAATGAATGTAAATTATATTAATACCTAAATATTTAATGAGCAGTGTATTGGTACCAATTCTGTTGCGCCAATAACTTCACTAAAATGAAACCATTTATGTTATATTTTGATTTAAAGACATTATCTTGTACATACTTATATTAAATAAAATAGTTATTCTATATTACATATTTTATGTCATAAGAAAGCTTAGTTAAGATTGAATCGAATTATGTCAGTAACAAAATCAGTATTTAGTTAAGTTAGGTTTAGTTGTGTCATTAGAATTGATTCTATTGTCTTTTATATGAAATAAGACATGTATTTTAAACACTTTGGAACAGGATTTACTACGCTAAAACGAATGTGAGAAGAGAATGGAAACCTTGTCCTTGCCTCTTTCTCCTTTTCGTTGCTCACGGTGACAAATGAGCGAAATGGAATGCAAGGTGAATGATGAATGTAAATTTAAGCGAATGTGATAAAAAAAAACTTCAAGGCAAGATAATGATGGCTAAACATGATACTTTCATTGTTATTTAAATTTAATAAATCACACAAAAACGGTAATAAAAATCAATAATTTGTTCACGATATCAGGTTAATTGTTTTAAATAGATTGATAATTGATTGTTAGTCCAAGTCAGATTATAAATGACATTATCTTAATGGTCTTCCAGACAAGAGCAAAAGCCCTTTTGTTGAGTTCAATACGAACCTGAGTTTACATAAAAGTACTATTAGCAAGTAAATTATCTCTTGTAAATATCATCTCGTAGGTTTAAATATATTCAATTAACATAAACAACGACACAAAAAGAAATCTTCTGAAATCCTGCAAATTTCTTTAATTTGACTATAATATGTCTTAAATAAGACAAAATTACTGTTTCGTTGCAACGCTGTAATCTTAAAAGTGCATTAAGACCTTCGTGGGTGGGTGAAGAACTTTGTACAGTCCTTATTTGTAAATTATTATTGGCACAACCTTGACAGCTTTCGACAGAAATGTGAAGCGTGTTTATTTGTGGGCCATATATTTGAAATGTAACTATTTTACTAGATCCGGATTTTTTTTTGCTACAATTTCATTGACGTACATTTCATTCAAATTGGTTTAATATAAAATTTGTCTGTGAGGCGACGGATTAAGAATTCAAGTGTCATCACCCCTTTTCCTTCCCAGGGTGCTGTCAAATCCAAATAAGGGATATTGCACACAGGTAACACTAATGAGAGACCGAAAGCTCGATAATAAGCCCTCTGCCAACACGTCTGTTTAACACGGGACAATGACCTTAATATCTACCAAAGTAGAGGTCTGTGCCCAACAGTGGGATGTTAATGGGCCGGAAACAGAGATAAAAAGAGAAAGAGCGAGTGAGAGAGAGTAAACCTTCATGTTTTTTATACAAGAATATAAAAATATATACATAATTGAATAGTCCATCACCTAGAAGATTGATTTCGTTGATAACCGCATAATTTCACTTTACATCTTGCCGCATATACGAGAAAAATTTATTTAATTAAAAATTTAATATACGTAATTATCCAAAGTTTCAAGTGGCAATAAATAGATGTTAAAAAGCTGTGGCCGTAAAAATAAACCATATTTTTCATATGTTATATTAACAAACGGATATAACAATTTTATATATTATACTCTATAGTAAGATTAAGGGCACTATCACTAAGAAACATATTAATAAATGTGTAATAATTTTATAAAGCTGAAGAGATTGTTTGTTCTCAAGAACTACAGGTTTGAATTGAAAAAATATTTTTGTGCTGTATAGTCCATTTATCGAGGAAGGCTTTAGGCGATACAACATCACGCTGCGACCAATAGGAGCTGAGCATCAGTGAAAAATGTTGCGAAGACGAGGAATATTCTCTATATTTAAGGGCTTCCGTATTAAGTGGTTTATATGTACCTACCATTTGTTTTCAAAATTCCATGCGTGCTAAGTCGCAGGCGATAGTTAGTTAAGTGATAATAATTATCTTTCATATACCTATTTATTGTCTGAATGTCATCCAGGGTATGATTTTCTACATTATATTGTGTATTATATATTTATTTTAATAAAATGTTATCTTATGTAGACATTTATAGTTTAAACGATCTTGTTTATGTTATACATTAAAAAAATATACACACTTTGCTTTTGCAGGTAATTTTTACGTCTAGACCCGGATCAGGTACTAACAATACTTATTTATAGGTACTAAAGACACCCTATATATGCCGGGTACACATAATAAGACGAGTCGGCGACATTTATTCGGAGATTCAAAGCTTCGTGTGAAATGACAGCTGATTTCTTCAAGATACGCTACTACCAAGCTTTATACGTTACAGTTTTTGAACCAGATAATCAACTTTATTTTAATAATGTTAAAGTTTCGTAGTGATGTTTTTGCTAGCAAAATAATGTTGGTAAGAATTCATCTCATCTCAAACAGATCAAAACTTAATGCTTCGTCCGAGAGAATTAATTTCATGGTATAATGACCTTCATGTCACACTGATTTTGTGACATCTCGTGAGAAAACTCCGTAACAAATGTATGCTAATATATTTTATGGTTATGTTAATAGCAATTAATTATCAATTCATTATGTTTATCAAAAAATCTGATGTTATGATGCCCAATATATTTTTGATTTTTTAGAAGCGTCGTTATATAAATGAGTCTATTCGGTGATAATTATTCATTTTTATGGTGGTTATACTTAAATATATTGTTTGTATACAAGTCTTAAAGTTTTTGTAATCTTATATATAAAATTCACGTGTCACAGTGTTAGTTACCGTACTCCTCCGAAACGGCTTGTCCGATTTTTATGAAATTTTACATGCATATTCAGTAGGTCTGAGAATCGGTAAACATCTATTTTTTCTAACTTTTTTTTTTAGTATGACAAAACAACGTTTGCCAGGTCAGCTAGTAGAATATAAATGTTTATAATGGTGTTCTTCTCACCATGTACATGTCCCACAAATTGAAACATTACTCCTTCAGTAGGCGACTATTAGGTCTCTAGGGTTTCTTTTAGTGTTCTTCGATTCCATTTCTCACACTTTAAAAGAAAAGTAAAGCTAAAACTCTGTTGATCGGGTGAAAAAATTTGGACGTGTGATGAGTGCAACATTTCATTTTCTTAAAATTATGAGCATTCAATTTTACATTGGCTTGATTGCAAGGGTAGCGACAATTGCATTCTCAATACCAGCACATCACTCAATATGTTTACTTTTATTCAATAGGGCCTTAAAGAAGTGTAATAATGCTTTATGAAAAAAGATATTAAAAGCGATTTCTATACTGGCCGTTATAATGAGAAATCATTTTAAAGGTTTCGGTAAGCAACTTGATACTACTATTCAAAGACATCGCCTTATACTGCAGTTGTGGGTGGTCTGTCAGTTATTTCTGATCATATTGTAATTAATAAGCTCAGTGGTTACGATAGGTTATTTATGAAACACATAATTTGAATAGAAATTAAAAATATTGACCATATTGTTGTATTTTAGAGTATGTGTTTGAAATGGTAAGAGTATAGTTACTCCTTTATAGAATTATAGGATTAAATACACATTTTTTCTTTCAAATGTGAAATTTTTCTTTAAGGATTTGAATATTTAGATAAAAACAGCGAACTGCTACTATTTATTTAGATTGAACTAATGGGTTAAGAACCACTCCATCTCCTCCCAAGGGTGCTGTAAAAGTCAGCTAAAGGATATTTGCACACAGATAACATCCTATGTGAGAGACGGAAAACTCGAGAATAAACCCTATGCCAACACGTCCGGTCAGCACGGCACAGTAGATCACAATCCCTCCCAAAGTAGAGGAAGCCTGTGCCCAACAGTGGGATGTAATTGGACGGGAAAGAGAATGGTCACCTAGTGGTCAAAGTTCAACTGAAATTTAATTGACACTACTAATAAAAATATAGTATTCTGCATTCTTTCACATAAAAAAATATTCTCCTCTGCCTACGACATTTCCTTGAATACGTATGCAAAACTTTTGCTACACGTTTAAATAAATCTACTTTTTAGGGATTTAGACGCGTGTTTGGTTTTAAATTTTAGCCCGACGTTTCGTTTTTAAGTTTTATTTGAACAAATGTGTCGCGCAAGTGTTAGAGAATATTTTGTTACACGTGTTAATAGAAAATAAATAATAGAATGTAAATAATTAAAATAAATGTATACCTAATTTCGTATTTAATTTTGGAAGTTGATCTAGAGACCTCGTAGCTATACTTTGGCATGCAGTACAGTAAACCATTTAACGCGGTTAATTAAACAGTTTTAATCAACGCGTAATATATATGGAATGTTGATCATATAGGTTTCTTCACCTTATTTTACTTGCAACTTAAAATATGTTAATAGGAGTATTTATAAATAACATAAGCAATAAGTAATCACCGTTATTTGTTGATGAGAGATCAAAAGTATTTCAATTAAAAGCTCTATTTGCTTATGGTATCTTATATCGGTATGATGGTGAACAGTCAAAAGTCGAGCGTTCTGAGATACAGATCTAGATGAATATTAATTGAGAATTTGTTTGTTACAAATGATGTGGCCGCGATTGTACGCAGTAGAGATGGCGAAATGATCATTGCGTATGGTAATTAAGTATAGCTTTGGAATTACAGAAGTTATGAATGACATACAAGATGATTTTCGTACGTATTTAATTAAATGCGATGAGTGTTGGTTGCAATTTGCAATGCATATTCATTTCACTGAACTCATTAATAAGAAATTTTGAAAAAGTTTATCAAATGTATTTCTAAAACTAATAATAACGTAATTCTAATTACTTTACTGCTGTTCTTATTATTTACATAAAAATATTGAATTAAAAAAAGAAAACAATATGCAAAGAGCTTTAAAAGAAGAGAAAAACCGGAAATAATCGTGTTTGGAAAGACACACCGCGTTAGTTCCCTAATAAGCATCCCACCGAAACATTCAGTGTTTTGTTTAGAATTTCAATTGCAATCTCGCTCCAGATATAGCTATCAACAAAATCCATCAAACAACAATCTCAAATTGCACTTCGCAAGAAAGTCGATAGGCATCATCCAGTTATGGCATCCGTATATGATATTGTGACAAAAACACGTATCACGCGTCCACTTTTCACTGGCACGCCTTATAAGTTCTGTAATGCAATAGTAATTCCACATTGACGGGAAATCTTTCGATATTCTTGCAACATTTTTGTCGAATACTCTGAAAAAGAAAGCAATTAAAACACATACTTGTTTGTAACAATTCCTGAAAATAAAATTAATAATTGTATACTACTTTCTACTAATAGAAACTTGACATTTTGTAAGAATTTAAGGATGTTGTTTGTCTTATGATGTTGCTTGCTTTATCATGTTTTTGAATACTATGTACTGATTGGATTGTAATAAACAACATTTTTGAATTAATAAATATTTATATAGGTATATATATATAAATCCGTGTGGTGACGGATTAAGAATACAAGTGTCACCACCCCATCTCTCTCCCAGGGTGTAGGTAAAAGTCAGATAAGGGATATTTCACACAGATAACATTTTCTGTGAGAGACGGATAACTCAAAAATAAACCCCGTGCCAACACGTCTGGTCACCGCGGTACAGTAGACCATAATCCCTCCCAAAGTGGAGGAGACCCATGCCCAACAGTGGGACGTAAATGGGCTGGAGAAGAGACATATTTATAGACATTTCACACAACGTCCTCTAGTCCCAAACTAAGCTCATATGCTTCTATAAGCTATACCGCTGTAATATGTAATTACAGCGGTATAGCTTATCAGGAAAACTAAAATCTTTAGGCTTTAATGGTCTTATTCATAATGCTTATCGGAGGTTTAAAAGTTCGCTAAAATAGGTTCGTGAAAATTGTCAAAACTTGTTATTCATAATAGTCTTTTTACGCTAAAACGTTTATTATCTCTCCGATAAAATCTACGTTTACACCAAGCGTAACGACACTTAAAGCCAAGGAGCGGGCAGTAGCTTTAACCACGTGTAAAGCTGCGAGAGTTAGCTAGTTTATTCATATAGCTGATGTGCTTAATTAGTCTTAGGGCATAAACGGGCTTAAAGTAGTAACATGTAGCACACGCTGGCACGTGCTAAATGTACTTATAAACAACTTAGAAAACTTTAAATCTGATGTGTTTTATTTAAGGTTATCTTCCCGTCCTTAGACGAGAAATTATTTCTTTAAGTAGAGTTAAATCATAATTATAATATACTTTGTGAAATGCATATTGTAATACAAAGAATTTAACATATCTAGATACAGTACCTGTAAACGCCTGTACCTATACGTTACATTAAATATTATACTAACTAAGAGCTAGGACTCGGCATCGAATATAGATCAGCGTGCATTAATATTATACCTACTAACTACGCCACTGTGGTTTTTATGTAACAATATATTTGCTTGTCGTTAAACTTAAAGATAAATCAATAACAATAACTAACAAATAAACGTTTACAAGTCAGTCTATTGTTTCTCCATATTGGCTTGTTATCGTATGATAAATGAACTCTTTGTATTGTTCACTATGGGCTCCAAACATTTTTAAATCATTCACTTTTATCGATACACGTCTCTCATATCGATGTTTTTTTTTATAAGTATTTCATGTTCATAGAAAGTTAGAATAGTTCAATCATTCTAATTGTATAATGTAATAATAATATGCTATGATTCAAGTTTCTATACAATCTGTCGGACAATTGCATGGCTTCAGGCTAACATATAAGTACCTACTTATCATTGCGCAATAGATTCTAATGTTTTCTTAATTTTAACAATACAGGATGACAATAATTACATGAATAAATACTCGTAATTACACAGTTTTATTTTTAACTAAATATTTTTGCTCTTAACATGCTTTTATTTTTACTGCCCTTATTCTAATTTATTTACGTCCGGCGCGTCTTTTTTATCTGCCGAGGTTTTTTTGTAGACGTTTTGTCTCTCATGAACTGCTTTTTCTTTCAGACTCTCAGACGTTTCTTTTGTCTCCCTCTCCTATTCCGGTCATCAACATTTATATTCATTACTTAAATGTGTTTATCTCACATTATTAAATACCCGTACTAGAACAGACATAGTCCTAAAATTTATGTGTTTAATCATTAAATTCAGAACCTTGATAGTAAATTTACTAAAAGTAAAAGTGAGAATGGAGTCCAACTAACCGATTTAAAGATAACGGCACAATATCTTTATCAGGTGTTCAAAAATTACAAATGGTTTGAGACAAGGCCGACTAAAGAATTTTAGTTCGATCGAAATGCGTGAGCTAAGATCTAAATTACGAAATGGTTATGATCAGATAACACGTAACAGTCCATCGAAAGCGAACGCGCAGGCTCCTGACACAGACGTCATAGAAACGCCCGCATGCCACAATAATATGCTGTAGGGCTGCTACCTTTTTACTATTTTAGCTTAATAGTTACTTATAGATCACTGTTTGTCAAAAATCAATCGTGTTTAATGGAGTGATTTGTGAATAATTCACATTTTTATTTATTTAAAATTATAAATTTTTATTTAATTTTAATTAATGGAAAATTTATGCTCTAATCCTATCACATTTTTAATATATTCATCAAAATCCTATTTCTTTTATAGATCTAAAAAGAATTAGAGGGATAAAGTGAAATCAAGGAATATTAATAAGCTCATTATTGAGTATGATCAATTAGATTTTCTTTGATGTTTTGTTAACTTTTACTGAGTTCAACCCTAACGTTAGGCAACTGTATAAAGTTGTAATTAGTAATGTTGCAAGTCGTGTCGTTAGGATCAATATCAGCGAACAATGCTGATCGGTTTAGTGACTCATCAAGGTTTTGAGTTGAAGGTCCTGGTGTCAGCTATCCCTTGACCGCTCCCTGTGGCCTTGCTTTCGACGTGGCGATCATGATAACGCGATGACTTGAACTGCGCCATTCAATATGATTGAAATGATGGCGGTAATATCTTCGAGTTTCTTTTCAACTTTTGCTGCCTCTAAAAGCTTTTATGGTTGAACGAATAAAAGTCTTCCTAGCTATAAAATATACTGAATATATTCAATTTTATAGTTATTTTTATGATATAAAAATTATATTAAATTGACAGTAATGTCTGGTTTCAAGAACGAATGAAGTGCGAATTATATTATGAATGCCTTGACGATTTACTTAAACGTAATTCCTTTATGATGTGTTTCGTTGTAGCAATCGTATTAAAGCCTGAACTTTCCTATAAGATGGTATATCTATCTGATCTTTCCTATCTACTGTTTACAGCCTTTATATTAGTAACTAGCTGTTACCCGCGAATTCGTATGCGTGGAATTTTGAAAATTTTTCCCGTTATTGTAACATTTTTCACTAATGCTTCGCTCTTATTGGTCGCAGCGTATGTTATATAGCCTTCCTCGATGATTGTACTATCCAAAACTGAAAGAATTTATCAAATTGGACCCGTGGTTCCTAAGATTAACGCGTTCAAACAAACAAACTCTTCAGCTTTATAAATATTAAGTATAGATTCAATTAAATTTGCTGAAATTTAAAGTATACGGCATAAAGGTAAAGTTCATGTAATATTTAACACATTTTATACCTACTCTACATATTTAAGTTGTTAACAATGACAATATAAGCTTTAAGAAGCATGTTATAACTAAAGAGGATACACAACTTTTTGATTTTATGTAACGGTCACTGACATTTCCATCTTAGTAGTAAATAAGGTCTTTGAATTTTATATTGTGTATAATTTCATGATCTAATAAAGGATTGGGGCTAATAGGTATCCTCTAAAATCATGATTGTATCTGTAAGATAATAATTCATCTTAGTAATACTTCTTTGTCGTCGATAAAAAGAAGACACAAAACTGGTTGTTAATCTGAATGATCGCGCAGATGTTCAGTTACGTGTGTTTAAAAAATAACACATGGCAAAGGCGCACGCGTTTGAGATGTTATCGAACCGCTTGAGGGGGCGTTACGAAAACCACTTACCTATCAGATGCCATCGACAAGGCTCTCGTTTTGGCTACTCCGCACCTATACTAATATTATAAGGCTAAAGATTTTGTTTGTTTGTTTGAACGCGCCAATCTCGGGAATCGCTTATCCGATTTGAATAATTCTTTGAGCGTTTGACGGTACATTTATTAAAGCCGCCTATAGTCTATATAAAATTACGCTGCGAGCAATAAAAGCAAAGAATCAGTGAAAAAAGTGGCAACAACGGGCCAATTTATAGAATATTCTTATGTTGCGTTCTAAATTCCACGCGTACGATGTCGCGGGCAGCAGATAGTTTAAATTATAATTCTAATGTTGGAATGTTCTTACATCCATCGATACAATGTTTTGGGTTTAAAGAATGCTAAGTTAATCCGTCTAGATCATTTCGTGAGTTATTTAGATAGCGACCATTTTTAAGCACGACCTATTTTTTATTTCTTTTGACACAATCTATTATACTTATTTGATCTCTTTTTTTATCGTAATAATTTATAATTTTAAGTATTTTTTTTCTGAAAAAACACATAGGAATTACGTTTTTCTAAGCATTATAAGTTAGATAATTTATGAAAAAAAATCAATTAAAATTCTAAAGTACTGAATTCACTTTGGCATTGTTAATATGGCAAAAACGACATACCTTAAACATGCCAGAATTTAACTACCTTTTATTAGACAGACGGGAAGGCATAATATAAACAAATATACATGATATTTATGTTCAGAAACCTCGCTTGACTTTAAAACTGCTACAAATATGCCACTACATCATCATTAGTACAATACATTAGAAATAACGTCTTCAAAATGAAGCGAAATACGTTTAACACTGATAGACAAGTGTATTATGTACTCGTAGTGTCTATTTAACATCCGTTGGACTATTGCTTTGTATAGGGTCCATAGATAAATATTTTGCCATAAATTCGTTCAAAAGAGGTCTATCTCCTTACAGAAGGGTGGACATTTATTGTGATATGTTTTACATACATACACCATATTTCTTAGTCTATTAATAGACTAAGAAATATGGTGTATTAGATAGAGATGACACGTTAACGTCTCATTATTTGACACGAGATTTCTCAGTAATGATGACTGACAATAACGACTAGATACAGAGCTCTAAAGACTTCAAACATTAAAATAACTGAATTTACCTATACTAATATTAAAAAACTAGAGAGTTTGTCTGAACGCGCTAATCTCAGGAACTACTGGTCCGATTTGAAAAATTCTTTCAGTGTTTGATAGTACATTTAACGAGGAAGGCTATATAACATCACGTCGCGACTTATAGGAGCGAAGCATGAGAGAAAAATATACCAAGCGTACGAAGTCGCTTGCAGCAGCTAGTGGATTATATTGAGACAAATTCTGATGCGTCAAAAACTTAATCTATTTTAAATATTTTGTTTAATGGGTATTGTGTTGAACACATTTACATTAGTTAAAATCTTTACTCAATAGTACAATTTTTATAGCAAGAAATTTTAATTGCCAAATTGACGCTTTTTTTCACCAAATTTTCATTATTTTGTTAAGTTAGAAAGAAAAGAAATTTAATAGTGATAAACAATACACATTAAAAGGGTAAAAAACAATGCATGAAAAGTAATAAGTTAAGTGTATTGTGCACGTAGAATTGGTACCAAACGCTTGTTACAACATTAATTTTATTACAGTTGCCAACTGTAACTCAATCTCCGATATAAGAATACGTCTTGTTTAATCATTGTACGTTCATCTGCTTTCTATAATCACTTTTATATCCTGCTTACGGGAGATATTCATGATCGAATATAACATTATTATATTCACCGTGCACTGTTCTTTTTTATTCTTATCTCTACATCTTATTATATAAAAGCGATGTATTTATATTGTGCTTCTTTATAGTACATTCAAACTTGTGTTTTTTGGACAAATGTATTGTGGATCTTTGTCTATTCAAATGCTTTCAGGAAGTACCATTAGGGATAAACTGTAAAGTGTCCTAACTGATCGTAGAGGACACTTTAAAGCTCAGTCTCACCCGTGACCATGGTGACTGCAAAGTCTCCGAAACGTCAGGCCAAAATTTAAAACAAATACACGCGTATAAATCGGTAAAAAGTAGTTTTATTTAAACAAATTAGTCTTGCGCGACTCATTTGTTTAAATAAAACCACTTTTTTGGTATACTACGTGTTAGAGAATATTATCTTTACGATATTTTGAATGTTTTCCATGAACACAATAAACAATTTTATTATTTTCTTTTTCTATCTTTCATTGAATGGCGCAATGGCATAATTCTTGTTTTCCTGTCTAACTAAAAGACAATATAATGGCTGTGACATGCGGCTACAATATTTTTTAAGGATCATCTCTCAGACTCATTTAATTTCATTAATAACTGTTTCTGTTGAACATCACATTTGTTTTTCAAAAGTATAACATAGTTTGTAGTTGATTTTAGTACTAATTGAAGGTTAGTATTTATTAATATGTGTTGTGCGTAAACCAATAAGAACTAAAGATGTCTCAACAGATGTATAGAGGACAATTAATAATTGTGCAATGTCTTTAATTAATACAAAGGTAATATTTATGATTTTCGCATGGCCCGATTATCTGCAGCGCCATCTGGACTGTTTTATGCAACAATAGCACCATTATTGTTAGGTTGAGCACCGATTGTGTTTGATGTTTTCTTTATTTCGACTTTCAAGGTGATGTTTTGACAGCGTAATTGGTTTGAGACTGCTCCTCGTTTATCTTTGCTTTAAGAATGTAATTATTTTAGTTTGCTTTTGTTTTATGAATGGTGTTACATAGCGTAATATTCATCTGCGTTATTGACACTTTTTATTTGCCTATTTGTGTTTTAAAGCATTTAATTTAATTATTTATATTGTCTTTGCTCCGACCTACTTTTAATTACCGATAATGTATCAAAATGTCCTCAAATACGTTTTATTACAGAGTTATTTGTGAAAATTTAGATTTTCTTCTAGCGTCTATAGACTTATGAATGAGTATTATTGTTACATATTAAATCCATCTAGATCACAGTCCAGTCTTGCTCCTAAGCACTCGAGCCTAAATAGGAACATAATTATTGGTAATATTCTTTAATTATACCCAATAGTAGGGCTAGTATTCATCTTATATACAGCTCAATTGCAACTAACTGCACCTACTATTATTATTACCGACGTTATTTGGTGCAAAGGACACACCCAGACTCGTTAGCCACTAACCTTATGCCTCGTTTAGACCGCACAAATATTTATTATACTGACTTACTTCATTGGACAAAGAATGTAAGGACATATAAAATTACTTTTGTGGTTTGTGTTCATTAATTATACATATTTGTATTTTAAGGTTCTGTATATTGAATAAAAAGAAAACTATTTCGAACAATATTTTTTATTTAAACCAACCTTTGGCCAACATTATATTAAAGTTTAAACTAATAAAAGTACTGGGGTTTTTTTTCCAAACACGAGTACTACTCATATGTAAACTATTAATAAACAAATCATTTTTTATAGATCGGCTGTACTTGGTATTTAGTTCCCAAGGAATAGACAGACAAACACAATATTACCCGCAGTAAGAGAAATGTTTTGTAAGAAAATGCTATTATACAGAAAATCTTTTTTAATTTCTATTTGTGATGCTTCTTTACTTAATATAAAATGTGAGCTTTCTATGTTTAAAACTTACGCAACAGATTTTGATGCGGTTTTTTAATAGATAGAGTGGTTCAAAAGGATTATTTGTTAAAGTGTGATTTATAAGTGCCGCGGTTACGAAATTGCGCGCATCGGCTAGTATAATTATCAAGTTTATTCGAACATGAAAGGTGTCCCTAAGCCATATGTTGTTACAAAGTACCGTTGTAACAATTTTGACAAATGGCACTGTACTAGCGCTAGTTCGGGTCGTCATCTGAATACGCCTGTCTGACTCCAACGCGGTCGTAAGCCTAAGTTGCATTGCGACAGAGTACAGACTCATTGTATGTTAAGCGGGCACTTCATCTTTCACGCCGAGCCCGTGCCGATTTATTGGTCGACGCGCCCCTCTTGTGACACGGCTAGATACAACCTATCTCTGAGCCTCGTGTCTGATTGAATTAAAGCCTCTTGGTGTTGTCAAGCAGACGATAACGCAGTGTGTGTCGTACATACTACAACCAGATTAGATATTGTTTTTAACGGTTGTCTAACTTGATGAATTGACGCGTGTTGCATTTGTTGCTGTTTCCTTATTTAAGGATTTAAGGTCCTAGCCCTAAAGATAACAGTCTAATTCTTAGGTATGTAAAATAACTAAATATTATTTATTCACAGTATTTTGTACTACATACTTTAGTGATTTTTTTATCCAAACAGATTAATTATGGTACTGATATTCCAGACGAGTCTGGCGGACGTGTATATTCTGTAAAAAGTGATTTTATTAAATTTCGCCACATTAAAATTGAATGTTTTATTTACCAACAAGCTGTTGCCTGCGACTTCCTACGCATGGATTTTACAAAATTTTCCTCGTTTTTGCAACTTTTTACACTGATGCTTTGCTACTATTAGTCGCAGCGTGATGTTATATAGCCTATCTATAGTATTTCTAGATAAATGTTTTATCCAACACTGAAATAATTTTTCAAATCAGATCCGTGGTATCTGTTATTAGCGCCTTTAAACAAACTCTTTAGCCTTATAATATTTATATAGATAAATGTATGGTGCTATGCTCCTATTTTACAATGATCGAGGCGCAAGCGTGACCTCTGCCCGGCGCTCGCGTCTTAGACACGTGCTGCCACCACTTGGATTGGCTCAGAAACACTCATCGTTTTGTAACAACTACTAACACAGTGACTTGCAAATCTTTTAATAATCTAGATAAGCTACTTCCAAAACATCGCCACTCACCAAAACATTGTTCCCCGAAGACCGATATAATTCTCTTTTCATAGCCTACTTTTAACATGCAGTTAACTTTAACCTTTCACTTAACGAAATACCTGTAAAATCGTGTATACTGTTTTTTATTTATTATTTTAACTTAGATATTTTTTTGTACATATTATGTCCACTGTTTTCTTTTGACCTTTAACTCGAGACTCGGTTTACTGTAACAAAGAAACGAAATTCTAACAATTTCTTTATCTATTATTAAAATTTATTTACAGATGGGAGTTCTAGTAGGTACTGGTGTTGACGAAATCCATGTAAATTTTCAATAGGGTATCTAAAACGTTTTGGTATGGAGACATTTATTAAATGATATATATATATTTGCGTGAGCCTTTTGGAGTTGAAATCTGATCACGTACGGCCTTCGTATTAAGCCTGTGACAAGACGACGGGACTAGCATTGTTCTATGACATTTCAATTCAACTAATGACGACCAATTTTGATTTTGAAATGGAAAACATTATATGGATCTATATTGTCTTTTAATTTAACCTGAATTGACTCGTGCATCAGAGGAAAATGTGAATCGAAATTTACATTGACTTATGTGGCATTCGATGTGTTTAATAATAAAATAAAATAATTACGATGCAGTACCATATCTTTGTTTGTAAACAAATTCGAACCATTAAAGTTTTGATTCAGTTAAGGGAAATTAACTTTTGTTTAGGAGCAATCAAAATTGGCATTGGTTGGGTAAAATACTGCACTCAATTTCACTCTTAGACACAGAGATAAGGAAGATGATTTGAGGAACTATAAAATACTTTTAAATACTATTAATATTCTATAAATCAAGTTACATCAACACTTAGATATTTTTAAATTATGTTAAGAGGGATCTAATTTTTGGACTTGATCTTAGGGTGGAACATAACGTATTTGGACAGGGGAGCATTTTAACTATTTTCTACATATTCAGAAACCACCTATTAGCAACATTAAATTTTATGATAGGTATAGTTTTTCATTCAGGTACAGTTTTGCTGTTTATTGTTCTGTATCTATAATCTATCACATGTATAGCTGCAGTGGTATTCAGTAAGAAAAAGTGAAGGGAGTTTTCGGTGAATCTTGATCACGTGACAGCGCTCCTCTATTTTTATTGGAGGAGCGCTGTCACGTGATCAAGATTCACCGAAAATTCACTTCACTTTTTCTTACTGAATACCACTGCTGTTCACCCTCCAATTAAGTCATCATCACTTAATCATGTGTGGGATTTTAAGTTGTCAAGCTGGCTGTCAAACAAATGACATGCGACTTTACAATACCAGTCAAAGTCCAGATGTCAACAATCTATGATGCATCGGGCTCTTTCACAAGTCTTCTTAGTGGTATGCGGTATTTAGAGCACACCGCAACTGATATCATGTTTCGTGATGTTGTAATGTTCTGTCTGTACGTGCTTTTGTTCCTTGTAGGATAAGTCTAGGGTTAACTTAGTTTAATCAGTTTATACTAGTATCTAGTGCGTTGTAACTGGAATTTGGCAAATTACCATCAACATTATAAGTATAGAGACAGTAACCTTGATTTATTTTTTTACTTTAAAACAATAGGATTAGTCAGAGATAACTAAACCTAAACTAACTTCCGAATGAGGGTGCATACATCGTCATTTGCAAATAACAAAATAGTTCAGCTATACGTATGTTACAACCTTTATTTTAGCAAAAGAATAACCTTATAAAAGTAAGGATATCCAAAACATTACAACAATAATTCGTAAGTAGATAATGTTCATACTAAGAGACTTCAATCCTCTATTTCGTTGAAATTTCCGGTGATTAATATTTAATTTTGCATTTATTGCTTATGTTCAATTAGATCAGACACTAGCACATCAGCTAATCTGCCTCCTATTAAACAGTTTAATATTAAAGATTGAGAATACAATTAAACATTTTACGAGCCGTCAAGATGACTTACATTGATATGTAAATTCAATTATATCCAACTTAGCAACCGCTTAACATCCCCGATACTTTCTACTGGGAAGGAAGCAATCACTTAGTTTATAAGTACAACACTTTCTAAACTAAAACATTCTCTGTCAAAATAAAGTTAAAGTTTTTGATGGCGGATGAATACAGGATAAGTTTAGATCGAGGTTGCATTAAAGCGAAAATCAGCACTGCTAAATGCTACCGCTTCCTTTTTGCCGGATGTAAACCAATAATTTTACTATATTTGTCTTTTCTAAAGAAACATATCGGATAAGCATTTTCGAATAAATATCATTAAATAAAAAAAATAATCCTTTTTGTATTGACTATCTTTTTCGTCTTATCCTATAAAATTGTCATTTATAGCGTTCCTTCTAATAAACCTTTTTTTGTATATCTTGATGAAAATGCTTATAGCGATATGATTATGACGAAGTGTGAGTCCAACACGTAAATGGCCGGTTTTATAAAGATGGAAATAGTTTTTTTTGTCATGTCATAAAGGTTTTATATAAGTAGAAGTATTTTTTTTGTTACGACATAATTAAGGGCATGTGAATTACGAATCTAGCAATTTTATAGCATTAGTTCTTCATTTAAATTAGGATTATAAAATACAAAATTTTTAAAACGTTTTTTTTTTTATAATCCATTGAATTGATTTTGACGATTCAATCAAAAATAATAAACTATCCAAGACTAGTAAGTTGTCTTAATTACTAATATTTTATCTTATAGAAAAGTTTATTAAGCCCATTATTTTCTAAGCGGAAGGAGTTTTATGTATAATGTTGTCGTTATTTGAGATATAGTTGAAATATGCCTTCCGACTGATAAAAATCTCTTATTTTCTTATTTATAGATTCAATATGAAACTTCTGTAATTATGTTGTTGTTTTTATAGTTCTGAATATATTTTAATTGAAACATTGATATAATTTGGATTTACAAGATAACTAGCTGTGCCCTACAGTTTCACTTGCGTAGAATAGAATAGAACACTTTATTGTACACCAAAACATATTACATGTCACTTATGTAACGAAAATAAAATAAAACATTTACAATTGGCGGTCTTATCGCATATTGCGATCTCTTCTAGACGACCTTTGGATGGACTCAGTTGATCTGGAACTAGGGTAAAATGGTGTACCTACTACTTAGAAACAATAGTGAAAAAAAAAATAACTTTAGTTAAACCTACCTAAAATTAAATATACATACACATATAAAATATACATATAATATACATACATAAACCTATACATACATACACACTATATATAAAAATAATAAATAAATACGCATAATGAATTAACTGTAGAGATGGGATTACTGAATAGTTTGCAAATAATGTTGCGTATCTAAGGAAGAGACAAGAAGTCTCTACCTAGGATAAAATAAAAACCATGTGCCAAAGAACCTATTCAGCCCCTTTTAGGGTTTTGGATCAAAACGTAAAATGAGGCCCTAGTACTGCGACTGCTGTCTGTCCATACTTCCGTCTGTCAGCAGGCTGTATCTCTGGTGATAGCTTAGGAGCTGAAAATCTCACAGTTTATAGAATAGAATAGAAGGGAATAGAATACTCTTTATTGTACATCTTAACAATGTTACAGTAGGTAATTAATATTAAAATTTTAGAATTTATAGATAAGTATATACATATAGATAAGTAGTACATACATAGTACATAGTACATACATATAGATAAGTACATGATAGGTGGTCTTATCGCAAGTTACGATCTCTTCCAGACAACCTTTGGATGGACTGAGAGGAAAGAAAAATTTGGCTAATTGTGATGTACATACATACATACATACCTACACATACATACTGAATTAAATAACTATAGACACACGTACATACAAAAATACATAAAAAATATACGTACACATATAAACTCTTTATATGGTAACATAGTGACCTATTTGGATAACAAAGACAAGTAATGTTCCTTCACGTACTTTATACTACTACTAGTTTATTGTATCATTATCATCATTTTCTTGCCTTTATCCCGTTATTTGGATGACGAATATATTAAGATAATAACTGTCCAACTCGTACTTGACTGGTTTTAATCATCTTTCTAGTTCATGTTGCAGACATAAATAGTCCCAGGAAACGGTGTAATTTTTTTTGTCTTTCATTCATATTTAACGTATTTATATATTGAGATGAAATCAAAATGTATCGAGGATTAATTAGTCTAAAAGATCATGAACCATCCTAACCTTTAAGAACTACCGTTTTAACGTAACTGGTTTCATATCACCGTAATTAACCCTGAACTACCCACGTCTTAATCAAACCGATTAGATAAAAGGAAGTGGTTAAAGCGGTTTGTCTCCAGTAGCCAGAGAGGAAGGTGTTAAGAAATAATTACAATTGGTCACGCCTCCCCTGATTGCTTTTCGTAAGCGCTCATAAATCTCTAGATCAATATTCTAAGTGTTCAACCGTGAACGTTAGCATGTGTTTCTAATTAGAAATAATAAGATGAGGGCGTGCTTGTCTAATACGTGACGTAAGACAACTGGATATGTAGTTAAAATTGTACCTATTGCTTGAATACATATTATATTATTTTTTATGTATTTATACAGTAGAAATAGACTATTCACTATGCTGCTAGTAATTCGGCAAGACCTAACAAGACAACTAAAGGGCTTGTTACACTTACCCGTGTGTTCGATATTGACGATACTAAGTGTGACGAAATATAAATGTGACAAGATACTACCATCTAAAAAAAACAAGAAGATAGCGATCTTTTAGAGAAATTTATAGGCTTAGAAGCATTAACGTATATAGTAATGTAATTTTTTTTTTTTTTTTTTAGACATTTCACACTACGTCCTCTGGTCCCAAGCTAAGCTATAAAAATATAAGTTAATATATAAGTTATGAAAGTTAATTAATTAATTTTAGTACAGAATTTGCAGGAATAAGGAATATGATATACAATGTTACCATAACTTTCATGGGTCAATGTATACGATTTTATAATAAACTCGCTATTGATGTAAGAGAATTAAATAATTCTAAATTTAAAAAAATCATGAAAACTATATTATGTAAAAAGGCGTATTATAAAATTTCTGAGTATATTAAAGATGATAAAGCTTGGGAGTAGGTTGTTCTGGAGCAATACATATTCTATATTGTAAAGTTATTAGCATTGTAAGTATAATTGATATTTAATTTAAAAATATTGATTTGATTAAAAGCTCTGCTGAGTTTCTTACGCCGGTTCTTCTCAGCAGATTGCGTCCTGAACCGGTGGTAGGGAAAAAAATTGGACATGTCATAAGCACATATTTTTTCTGAAAAATTGTATCTACGTGATTAAATGATTTTTCATTTCATTTCATAACTCAATCGATCATCTTCTTCTCCAGCCCATTTACGTCCCACTGTTGGGCACGAGCCTCCTCCACTTTGGGAGGGATTAAGGTCTACTGTGCCGCGCTGACCAGGCGGGTTGGCACAGGGTTATTTTCGAGTTTTCCGCCTCTCACAGAAGATGTTATTTGTGTACAATATCCCTTAGGTGACTTTTACAGCACCCTTAGGAGGAGATGGGGTGGTTACACTTGTATTCTTAATCCGTCGCCACACGGAGAATATATGACTTAACTTTTATATAAATCAAACGTCGTACTTACCTCTCTTAACCATTAAAGCAGTCAAGTTATAAAAAATGATGACATATTTACATAATAAACTAAAAACGAATGTATAATATAAAACCAAACCATTAATATTGACAATTATGCGCCCTATTAAATCATCGAACAAAAATGTTGATTGAGATTTTATCATCTCGCCTCAATAACTCAAAACATTTTATTTATATAAATTAAATCATGCGCATATTAATATGATTATATTTGAACATAAATAATAAGCAATATATATTTTACAATTCAAATGAACACCGGAGGACATTAAGCACAAGGTATTGTTATTATGATGATGGTTACATTAAAGTTATAGTAATTAGAGGTTAGGCACATTTTATTAGATAATGGTTGCTTATTTCGATCTACAGATGGCCAATAAATCGACATTCTCTTACAAAGTAATCTGAATGGCACTTGATTTTATAAAGTTTTGCGTTCACTTAAAGCTATACGATGTTAAAATATTGTTTATCTTTTCTTGAATGCTCCTGAGTTATATTCATGTTTTTACACATATTATACAAAATACAGGGTTCTATTCGGCACACATAGATTTTAAGGTACAATTCCAGAGTTTTATTGTGATAAATTGCTTCAGGCTAAATTAATTACCTACCATTTTTGTTTAATATAATTCAGGTTGGAAAAATCGAAATGACTTTCGATACTAAATGCCCTTCAGAATACTTGCGCTCCTACAGGTTACTATAGCTGTATTTAATTATTTACTACTAATATTCTAGTAAATTAGTTACGATTGTAACTTATTTTTTTCTAATACATTCCTTTTTGTTTGTATAGAATAATATATTTTTTAAGTAACTTGTTAATGGTTTATATTGCAGTGTGTAACCATCTTGGCCTATGATTATAGGATGCGTCGTAATTCGGTTACTTCCATCGGCAGTTACTCAATGCAGGCAGGAATGAGCGAGGACAAATATTTTTAGTACTAATGCTTTCGAACTTAAGACGGAAACTGACTCATTTGATTATGCTCATATCCGTGTGAAGTAGACCGTCCCAATATCGAAGGTAATTTATTTAAACCAATGTCACATTACGATCAGTACGAACATGGTATGATCTTGTGTAAACACGCTTCCGTTATTTTGTACTTTAAAAAGAACAATTTTATATGTCATCATTCTGGCTTCCTATTTTAAGGCCATGATTTTAATCACACGGTCTTATTAAGACTAAGATGTAGCTACGTGTATGTTATGGTAAATTTACTTTCTCTTATTCCATATACATCCGCTGCTTAACAGAAACAGAATACGGTAATTAAGAATGCATTAGATATACTAAGCATGTCGATAATAGGGCTTACAAAATTTATATTAGTTAAACATAGATATAAACCTTATATAAAGTAAAGTTTAAACTACAACAACATAATACATCTTCGTTTTTATCAGTTAGAATCTTTATAATGTACCTAGAGCTCTACCTAGGGTAACATACATTAACTCTAGTTAATTTTGACGTCCAATCTATTCCCATCATTAACACACTAGAACAAACTACTCATACTTAAAACAATGCCGAGAACAACCGTTCATGAAACCAAACGTGAAAACCTCAAACCTTCAATGCAAATAGTTGTCCGAATGTCAAGCTGAAGCCTCATATAATAGCGTTACTCAATGTGCATCTTGACATTCCATTTTGTTCGTCAAACAATCGAATTTGTCCGTGCGAAACTCTCCCACGACAAGATAATGTGTTAGTAGTAGGATAGTGTTCATCGAGGCGGCTAAACACCGGTTTAAGATGAACGCTGATTAGTAAACAGTTGATACACATCACGTTTTTATGCTTTCTCGTAAATGGGAAGTGTGTAAACATTTATGTAGATTGACTAGCAGTGGAGATCCGTAGCGATCATCTACGAAAACGTTTTATGATAATGGATTGCAGTATTTCAAGTATCTTAAGTGCATTCTAAGTTTATGACTTTCATTATCATCATGTTTTCATTATTTTCAACAGATTGCTTAGAAACTTTTATTGACTAGTAGCTTCTGATCGCTCGTGTGGTGACGGATAAAGAATACAAATGTCACTACCCTTTTTCTTCACAGGGTGCAGTAAAAGCTAGATAAAGAATTTGACAGGTAAATAAATAAATCGCCGGAAAACTCGAAAATAAAACCTGTGCCAATACCAACATGCCTGGTCAGTGCGGTACAGTACCAGACCGAACAGACAGAGGGAGAGAGAGAGAGAGAGAGAGAGAGAGAGAGAGAGCGATCTCCGATATTTAATTAGTGTCGAGATTTCAATTTTTTGCTATAGACATTTTCTATTCAGAGTTTTCAATTTCTGATTCTAAAAGCTTGTATAGGAACTTAGGACGTAACTTATATATTCCTAGGTCCTAACTACAAGGCTAATCTAATATATAAAATTCACGTGTCACAGTGTTAGTTACCGTACTCCTCCGAAACAGATTGACCGATTTTTTTGAAATTTTACATGCGTATTCAGTAGGTCTGAGAATCGGTCAACATCTATTTTTCAAACCTTTTTTTTTAGTATGGCAAAACAACGTTTGCTCGGTCTGCTAGTTACATATATATTATGAAATTGCGTTTTCAATATTTATGTATTATCTTTAGTAATCAGTGCCTCATAAGCAACGCCTAACGGATCTGAGCTTTAATTCATATGTCATAAGCACATAATTTTTCTAAAAAATTGTGTCTACGTGATTAAATGATTTTTCATTTCATTTCATTTCATTTCAATTAAGTCATAAACTTACATTATAATAATATCTTGATAAGTGAAGTGTAAATTTTACGATATATGTAATAATAATAAAACTAATTATTGATATTGAGTCTGTAATTAGACTACTTAATGTTGCCACAAAATTCAGGCTCATATTTTATACTAACATCAAGGTTAAAACGCTTGAAATTTAATTTAATGCATTGCTAATGTGCTAAAAATTGCCGATATAAATAAGATGCAATTACCCGTCACATTTCTTATGGAAATGCAAAGAAAGAAAGAAAGAAAGAAAGAAAAGAAATTTATTAGCGATAAGACAATACACACAAAAAGAGTAAAAATAAATAAAAAATATTAATATATTAACAGAAAAAAACATAATAAAAATAATTACATGCAATTACATAATAAAAAAATTAAGTGTATTGCTCCATCACTAAACGGCCACAGCTCAGCATAATGCTGGTTAGAACCAGCGCTGGTCTTCCGCTGGGCCGCTTAGTGACGTCACAGACTACAAGGATGCAAAGCACAACACAATGTCAATTGTTGATTGTTAGTATTTTAATACACGGAGATAATTTGACAGCTCACGCACATAGCACGCGTCAACCTCACGTCAGTAAATTATATTACAAATAAAATCTATTTTAGATTACACTAATTTGTCAGCACAGCTGTAGTCCATAGTCCATTCATACAACTTCGTGTGGGAATTGTTATGAAATTGCAAATGATCATATTTCTTTTAAAAGACACTAGGCGATTGCACAAAGATTCACCTAGTTTTCGTCGTTAACTATTCATTATTATGTGCCGTGGGATTTTTTTTGTGACCACCATTGTTGCTTTGATTGGCGCATTCCAAAGGACTTGGACGGTGTGTTCTACTATTCTGTGATATAGATAGGTATTGCAATGCTATAGTAAACGGTCGAAAACTACTGTGTATAGTAGAACATTTTATATTGCAGGTTATGAAACAGTTTGAGAGCTTTTTTATTTATTTTATTTATTTTTACTACCAAGTTGTTTATTTTTATTGTTATTCCATGAGGTAACGGACAAAAAAAAGGTACAAGTGTCACCGCCTATGTTTTGCCTGCGAGGGTTATAAAAACCGACCGAGGGAATCACGACACATAGCACCTGCGTATATACCCAAAGGGTTGACGTCAGACAGGCGGCGGGTCGTAAAAATCAGCCAAAACCCACTGCATCATGAACAACAAAGTCATGTTGCGCTGACCTCGAATAACGGCATAAGGGCAGGAGAATGATGATTAAAATTAAATAAACGAAAAGGGTACATAGCTACATAGACGCACATAATCCCTTCAACACTTAAGTTATTATATTCAGATACTTATAATACCTAGGTACCATTACGGATGCAGCTTAAACTTTATCCATTATCACATAAAATACTAAACATTTTCTACGAGGGTGAGTCGTAGTAAACTGCTCCATTTCTCGAAGGTTCTATGTAAATTTTGACGGACATTTACGCAGTAGTTTTAGTTACACGTGGCCTATGAACAACTATTACACCACGCTGTAATCAACGGCACTATGCACAAATGAATCACAATCTCCCATGAGTTATGAATCCAGATCTTGAATATTAAAACCGTTTCTAAGCTAAATGCTGGATAACCTAAATTATTTGATTATAGAAAATAGTGATTCAATTCTTAAGAGATCAATTACAAGGAAGATAAATAGATAAATGCGAATTACAAATATGGATAAAAGTAATTTAATTTAATTCAAATCAAATGTAAGTTGTTATTCCTAATAAATAAATAATAATAAATAAATATTAATGGACATTTCACACAACGTCCTCTGATCCCAAGCTAAGCTTATATGCTTGTGTTATGGGTACCAGAATACGGATAGAATACATATACTACTTTTTTTTTGTAAATACATACTTATATAGAAACACCCAGACGCAGTACAAACATTTGTATTACAATTAGAAAAAACACACAAATGATTGTCCCGAGCGGGAATCGAACCCGCGACCTCTTGATCGGCAGTCCGTTACCAGAACCACTACACCACGAGGCCCGTCAAAATATATGTTAATTCAATTTTCCCTGTGGTTGTGGTGATATTACGACAGTAGCACATATTTTCTATCTTCCTGATATCAAGTTAGCTTCTCTCCAGCCCATTAACATTCCACTGTTAAGCATGGACCCACTCCACTTTGGGAGGGATTAAGGTCTACTGCTACTACTGCTGTGCCAAAACGCCTGGTCAGCGCGGCACAGTAGACCATAGTCCCTCCCAAAGTGGAGGAGGCCCGCGCCCAACAGTGGGACGTTAATGGGCTGGCTTTCTGGCAGAGAGAAAGAAGGTCTACTGTGCCGTGCTGACCAAGCGTATTGGCACAAGTTTTGTGTTTCGAGTTTGCCGTGTCTCACAGATGTTGCTATGTGTGTACAATATCCTGTAGCTGCCTTTTACAGCACCTTGGGAAGGAAAAGGTGCGGTGACACTTGTATTCTTAATCTATCACCACACGGACTAGTTAGTTTAATAGTTGGGATATAAAGATCAAGTTGACCAAATAAAACTACTTTTTACGGTATTAGACGCGAGACTTTGCAGTCACCATGGTCACGGGTGAGTCTCACCCGTGACCATGGTGACTGCAAAGTCTCCGAAACGTCGGGCTAAAATTTAAAACAAATATAAGTACGCGTCTAAATCCGTAAAAAGTAGTTTTATTTAAGCAAATGAGTCGCGCAAGTGTTAGAAAATATCAAGTTCAACACAGAGAATTATTTCTCCACGAAAATGTATATTTTTCTTGTCATCGTTTATTATGTTTTTAAAAACATTATTTATTTTATTATTATTGCTTAACAGTACGGGAATCTCTTTCATATTACATTGTTGCAACTTTTTATTAAAGATGATAGGGTATTCAAATTGTATAAAACATGCTTACCAAAGTGGGCTAAGTGTTTTAAGTTACTTGGTTTAAGTGTTCCAATAAGTTATTATAAGGATCTTTATCTTACGAGTTACAGCTGCTGCGGGAGTTTATCGAGAAAAATAATAAGATATTCGCAGTGATAACCAATATATCACAATTATTTATTGAATGTTAATTGCGTTAGGCACGCTCACTGAAAATTTATTAAATTGGTTATTGCGATTAAAATAATCTGCGTTGTATCGCAATCAATTAAATAGCTGCGTTACGAATAAAGTCTGATTTATATTGATCCTAGTTTTATAGTGATAAGTATGATAGTTACCTACTGTATATTACACTACTAGCTGTTGCCCGCGACTCTGTCCGCGTGCAATTTATAAACTTTCCCTGTTTTTGAAATATTTTTCACGAATGCTTCGTTCCTATCGATTACAGCGTGATGCTTATAGCCTTTCTAGATAAATGTACTATTCAACACTGAAATTTTTTTTTAAATTGGAGCCCATTGCTTCAATTTATAGTATATTCCTGAGATTAACGCGTTCAAACAAACAAACAAACTCTTCAGTTTTAAATATAGAAATAGTATAGAAATATAGAAACTTAGGTGCCTATTACCGATCCAGAAAAGTCATTGTACATATTAATTTAGATACGTATCGAAACTTTAGCAATTAAAGCAAGAAAAGTAACAATAAAAGTTTCTTTATCAAATAATAAAAACGTGTCGCTGAAGAAGCCGAAGTAATGCACTCAAATAATTTAACGTATGATCTATTGGTCTACAAAATAAGCACACATACTTAGAGACGACATTGTCCTAATACTATAAGAATGAACATTACTCTCCAATTAGAAGCAGTTGACATCAATTGTGAGAGAAAGATATCTTGAAATTAAACTCTGTTTCGACATACCTGTTCGGTGCGGTTTAGTAGACCAAAATCCTTTCCAGAATGGAGGAAGCCAGTGCCCAACAATGGAAAGTTAATGGAGATTGAGGATGAATAAAAGGATACGGTTTTGTTTTAGAGTCGCTATAAAAAAATCATTAAAATCAAACTCACGCGTATCTGATGTGAATGATGCAGTTGATTTCAAAATTAACTGTGAACCATTGATTTGTAATAATCTGTAAGAGCAATTAGCAGTGAAGTGATGTTGCAATTGCAATTTTTCGCGATTTCTTGCGCCAATGGGAGTTTCAAGCTTATTGTTAATGCTCACGATACTAATGATTGGAGCATTTTGCTACACCTTGTTAGAATGGACGTGGATTTGGCAAATTAATAAAGAAAATTGCATAGCACCTTTTTGGATCCTATCTTTAAACAGACACAAGTGTAAGTTCTAAAGGACTCCTAAAGAAGTCCTTTAGAGAAGAACAGCCAAGAAATGGGATGATTTTAATTTTATTTTATCTTTTTATTTATCCTACACTCGTTTAGGATATTAGAATATTGCTGTGACTTAAACTTGGCTTGACAACACAACAATAACAATGAAATACGTTACGTTATTTTACAAACCGGTTATTATTATAAACCTTTAAAATAATTTTAATGTTTTAATTCAAACTAAAATTATTTAATTAAACTAAAACAAAAACGCTGTTTAAATATCATTAATAATAAAGCCAAGGCATCATCAGAAACTTCGAAAACGTTACTATTCTTCTGTAATCAAAACTGTTATTCACTTTTGCAGTTAACTTTACAAATGAAATCGCAAGTGAGGTTCCAATCAAGGTCTTTTTGTTAAACTAACAAGTTGTAATTCGCGAAGGAAATATTCAATTATAGTTGGTTGGCTATTTTATTTGGTATAGTTCGAACTAAACTTTCAGTTGACAGAATTGTAATAGGTAATAGCAAAATAATGTCAACATGCTGTGCTGTGTGACGCTTTATCAAAATAGAAATACTTTAGTTTAATCTATACAGGTAATAGATTCTTAGGGAAGCATATAAAAAGTTAGTTAATTCAACTATCTAATGGGTTGTACCGCATTTTTTGTAAGTTTCTTTACGTGTGAGTTTAGTCGTGTTTGTAAAGTAATCAGAATAACATATAGACTACAATATTTTCTAACACCCGTAGACTATAATAATTTCTCACCGGTGACCAAGGTGACTGCAAAGTCTCCGAAACGTCAGGCTAAAATTAAAACAAATATACGCGTCTAAATCCGTAAAAAGTAGTTTTATTTAAACATATAGAATATTTTTTTATCTCGAAAGAATGCAATGTTCCCGTGGGATGATAAATAAAATTGGTCAAGTGCGAGTGGGACTCGCGCACGAAGGGTTCCGTACCATTATCTATGCAACATAAGGCAACGTTATTAGTATCGAGCAAGAAACGGTAAAAAAAATCAGTTTTTTGTATGGGAGCCCCCCTTAAATATTTATTTTATTTTATTTTTAGTATTTGTTGTTATAGCGGCAATAGAAATACAACATCTGTGAAAATTTCCACTCTCTAGCTATCACCGTTCTTGAGATACAGCCTGGTGACAGACGGACGGACGGACGGACGGACGGACGGACGGACAGCGAAGTCTCAGTAATAGGGTTTCCGTTTGTACCCTTTGGGTACGGAACCCTAAAAACGAACATATTTTTATTCTTTTTACCGCGTGTAACACCACGGGGCTCAGCTAGTTGAAAATATTCAGTATAATTATGGTAAGTGATTAACCTATGTAGTAAAAAGAATATCACACTTGAACGTCGTGTTTCTAAAAATGTACGGTACTACTTAGTGAACTGCATTTCTTGTAGATCCAACTTGCGCATACCAGTAGCAATTTAGCTGTGACTAATAAAGACGCTTGAGTTAACGGGGTTTTTAGTATCATCTCAAAAAGGAGAGTAAGAAATATAGAGTAAATGTTATCGAATACTGTTAAAATATCTTTATTTAGTATACAGAGATATATTTACTTACTTTATACAAGGTTTTAAATGCAAGTTACAGCTATGTTAAGGTTTATACATGGTTAGAATGCGTGCATGTAAGTATTAAATATGTATTATTATTGACTCTAAGTATATTTCACACAACGTCTGCTGGTCACAAAGTAAGCTTTATGTTTTTATTGCGCATACTCAAAGCAACTCTCTGGCTAATCACCATTCCCAAGATTAAGCCTGGTGACAGATAGGCAGACGGACGAACGAATGGACGGTGAAGTCTCAGTAAAGTAAGGATTCCATTTTACTTTTTGGTACAGAACCCTGAAAAAGCCAGACTCGTTAGGAAAATATCAGTTTTCATCACGTAATATTCATCCTATGCAAACAAACTTTTACGGGTGTGCCTCCTCACGTGCGAAACATCGTAAAAAGGTTTATTGCACCTCTCCTCTTTCTCCAGTCTCTTAACGTCCCACTGTTGAGCATGGTTTATTTTCGAGTATATTCTCCCACAATAGCTGTTCACTGTTTATAATATCCCTTGGATGGTTCTTACACAATTCTGGGGAAAAATTGGGGTGGTGATACTTGTATTCTTAATCCGTTACCATACGGCTTATTGCCATTTTTATTTAACTATAATATATCGCTAGTAAATATAAACAAACAACTACTATCATAATATGCGTAATACAAATGTTTTGTTCTACAAAACTGAACAGTGGTCTATTGCTATATCATAGTACAGTGGCATTCATGTGTGCGAACACTTTGTATGAAACAATGAGTTCCCAAGCACCGATTGCCATCAGTTGTAAACTTGCAATATTACGCAATGAAGACGTATAATGTAGATAACGAAATAAGTTTTTGTGTGTTTTAAACACGTGTGAGCGAACAATATGTGTATCGAGGTCTTTAGGTAAAATATAGACATCATACTTGATTTTTTTGTAATGGGAATTGAACAAGATGTATTTGATAACATTGTTACTTTGTAAGAAGGTATTTGTAGACGTTACATAGTTCTTGTCATGGTGTAGGTAAATATAACCTTATTTTCCTTTTCTTATTACATCGACATGTGATGAGTAGTTCATTGGTGTTTTTCAGTCTTAATATCAGTACCTATATATTAAAATTTGGTCTTATTCATAATGACTTATTGGAGGTTTAAAAGTTCGCTAAAATCGGTTCGGGAAAATTGTCAAAAATTGTTATTCATAATAGACTTTTTACGCTAAAACGTTTATTATTTTTCCGATAAAATCTCCGTTTAAACCTCTAGTCTTCAAATTTGGAGATTTTGCAACATTTTGTGATATCCGTGTCAATTTGGAATTCTGTTTCGAAATTTTTCTGGTGTCTTTTACAAAGTATTGTTAAGATTTTGAGTAAGGCAATAATAATGGTGAGTGTTGCGCATTTGTAGGTATTTGAATTATCAACCTCTGCTTATCTCTTTAGTGGCAAGTTCAATATTTACGCTGTAAGTCTTGTTAACACGGTGTGAAATATTAATATATAATTATTTATTTACTGTTGAAATATTATAATCAAATAAAACAAATTACTTCCAAATAAATTACTACAAATCAAATAGCAAATTGTAATAAATATCTTATTGCAATTTTATTTATATATACATACATGTAACATGCTAATTACGATGTTACATTGCAATATGTATGCAATTATTGCTAATAAAATAAGTTTGATTATTTGTCAGTAAATTTTTTTTTTTATTGCTTCAGGTTCCGTTGAATTCAGACTAGATAAATGCAATCCATTCAGCGTCATTTGCGTAATCGACTTTACATCCGTGTCGCCGTAATATAAATTAATCTTCTAACAAAATTTCATAAGCATAAAGACAGTTTTGGATTCAATAATGAGGCGTTAGTGGTTGAAGGATAACTACTGCCCAATCGATGCGAAGGTAATTACTGATACTAGTAACTTTATTAATTTATTTATTTATAAACTTTATGCACAAATAACAAAGTACAATGGCGGAAATGGCGGACTTAATGCTGAAGGCATTCTCTGCCAGTCAACCAATGGGGAGTGTAGAAAGCAAAACAGGTAGGTGCATTAGCTACAAGAGAAAAAGTACAAAGCCAATAGCTGTTAAAGAATGTGGCTAGATATTAAATACCTACATAAACTAAATATATACATAATATAATTATAAAAATACATAAATAATAGATAAATAAAAATATACTACATAAACAGTAAATACAATATTGAATATATAGCTTAATTATATAAATAAGCATGCCGAGATTCATTGACTGAGTTCAGCTGATAAATCCAAATAAAATTGTTGTTCATTGTGTTTATTTGTCGGTAAAGTTTTTACGTCCAAACTAGACATCAATAATATATTTTTGCGTCCGAAAAAAGACACATGCTAGCCATTTCTTCATGCTATAATTTTCAAAGAACACTATTTTACGTAAACCAAATCGTACGTACTGTTAGTATTTATAATTTATACAAAAAAAGATTTTTGATTATTTAAAGTAATAAATTACATTGATGCAATGTTAATTCAGAGCAACTTTACCCTAATATAATCCTACTTGATTCTCTTATACAGCTTGACTTCAATTTTTTATATCTGTTATTGAGATAGAAAACAAGCTTGCCTGCCTAATGATAAGCGGTTACCGTAGTCTATAAACGATTTAATATTTCAAATAAATAACATCAAAAGAAATTTTATTTATAATCCGCTATAATCAATTATTCTATACAAGTTTCTTTTATAATATATTTAGTAAAATAATAGATTCTCATATTAATGAGCTCATTTAGTTCATGTATAATTGTTTCTGTCGTACGAATTATTAATGTAAATATTTAATATAGATTCGTTTGTGGGCTATATATCACTGATCGTTAGACTATAGTACTTATATTACCGTTCTTCTTTAATAGAATATTAATCTTCTAGCGCCTCAGGCGATGACATCCTTACTTATTACTATCTAAAACGGATGTCCGGTGAAGAGAAAGGTAATTGTTTTATATCAATGAACTAAATCATAATTGAACACAATAAAATTCGAGCATTTTCTATTATTTTCTCTAATTATTCTAGCAATGTACCTACAGTTATGCGTTATAAAAACAGCTCTATAAAGAAAATTGTAAAAGTGAATTGTTGTTCGTAAAGTCTAAGTTATTGCGATATTAGCGAGCAATAAAATAATAACTGCATTGATTGAAACTTAGTGAAAATAAATGTCTAAGTTTATTTCTGACTAGCTGTTGCCCGCGACTCTGTCCGTGTGGAATTTAGAAAATTTTCCCCGTTTTTGCAACATTTCTCACTACTGCTTTGCTTCTCCTGGTCGTAGCGTGATGTTATATAGCCTAAAGCCTTCCTCGACAAATGCCCTATCTAACACTGAAAGAACTTTTCAAATCGGCTCAGTGTTTCCTGAGATTAGCGCGTTTAAATAAACAAACAAACAAACTCTTCAGCTTTATAATATTAGTATCGATGTCGCAGAATATTGCGGTTTACGGTTTCTTGGCGTTGATTAAAATAAAAATCTTTTGGAAAGGAATGTTTCTTCTCCAGCCCATTTACGTCCCACTGTTGGGCCCGGGCCTCCTCCACTTTGGGAGGGATTATGGTCTACTCTGCCGCGCTGATCAGGCGTGTTGGCACAGGGTTTATTTTCGAGTTTTCCGTCCCTCACAGAAGATGTTATCTGTGTGCAATATCCCTTAGCTGACTTTTACAGCACCCTTGGGAGGAGATGGGGAGGTGACACTTGTATTCTTAATCCGTCACCACACGGAGGAAGGAAACGAATGTTTATTTATACAAAATTAAACTAAAGTGGAAAAACTATTTTATCACAGCTGAGAATAAAATAGTGAGATTCCAGACAATCCTAATCATCGCCAATCCTGCTAATTGTATTTTAAAAACTATTGTATTATAAAAACTAAAAAATATTTATATTCTCTCAGAATTTTTAAGATTCATAGCTTTAGAAAGCATTTATTTACTGAAGAACAACTGCTACAATTTCTCAGATTAAAATGAAAATAGGCGATTTATATAGGTAACAAACCTCGAAGAAAGGATAACAGTCCTCTGGTTGGGCACAGCGAAACCAAAATGTTATTTTCAAGTATTATTAAGTATTATTGTGACATTTTTTGTGTGACCTCAGCTATTTGACTGCACATTATTAAAATGAATCTAAAATTATGCGGTCACCGTCTACACGGTGTCTATGCATTTTACAATTTGAATTTCATCTAACATGATGTACTTGAATGCAGAATATGTCGAATTTCCTTGAATTTTGATCAAGTATTTTATTTGTAGTTTATAGCAAAGAAAAATCAACAATTTTGGTACCATGTGGCTAGTATTAAGGAACAAAATTGTGTGTAGGTTATAAATGTACTCAACCCTATGATAGCACTAATTTATTGTTTGCATCGTGATTCATGAGTCTGGTGCAATAGACGAATAGAATTTTATTTGAGACAAGATATTTTTTTGAGTTGAACGCTCGTTTTTCTTGTCAAAACTGCACTGTCTGATGAACTAGTTTAAATATAAAAGGCTAATTCAAGCTATAAATGGTCAAATGCATTTCCTTTAAACAAGTTTCTATGCGCTTTTGGTATAATTTTGGTCTGTGGGTTGCAATAGGTATTGAATATTTTATCATAGTATATGTTTAGCATGAAAAGATTGTTTATGTGTGATTGTGCATAAAAAACTGCATTTTGATTGCAAGAATAGCAATAGAATATGTTCAGCTGTTCTAAAACTGTTTTTTATGATAGAAGTAAAGCCATAACACATTAGTGACATGAAGAATATGTTCTCACTCTTTAGAACCGAGAACATCGCGTAAGGTATAGCAAAACTTTATTCTACGTACAATCAGTTTGTGGAATGAACTGCTTTCGTTGAATTTCCCATAGGCCTACAACATAAGGCTGTACAAGAAAGACATAATAAGAAAGAAATAATTTCTTAGGGCTGACCCTAAGAGAATCATTCTTTAGTGAAAGACTTAGTTCATAGTTCTTTATTAATAACATTAGAAACGTTACATGTCATTTATAGGTAGTACATAATTATATACAATGCAATACATACAATAATAAAAATAAGACATAACAATTTAAAAATTAATAACAGTTAAAATTTACAATTAAAGATTAATTACTTACTATACTGATATAGTATGTCAGTTATACTTCGGGTACTACAAAACTTCAGTCAGTTTATCATTAGGGTAGTATCCTTGTTTGTCATCCTAGAAATACAAAAAAGCTTAAATGTTATCAATTCCAACAGAGAGCCTACATCAAGTTCTGTTTTAAGAACTGAAGTAGGCTTTCCAATAGAAAACTGAGGATGTAATGCTATCATTAGCTAACAGTTCATAAATATATGAATAAGTTGCTTCACTAACTATTCTATAAACGCTCCAGGAAAAGCATACATATGATAGTTGAGACTATGAATACCGATAATTAGAAATGAACTGCAATTATATGCTAATGTGCAACGCGACAGAGCCTTGTTTTGAAACCAGACATTTCACAGCACACCCACTTTGTCGCCGGTAATAATACTCCGTGATAACTACTAGACTAGTTCTGCCTCACTGTTGCACCCACGTTGTTATAGGATGGGATACATATTCATGGACGTAAGCAAAATTTTGCTTCAGAGAGTTTTGCAAAAAAGGACAAAATTTATCAGAAATAATGTCAAATTTTGTTAGTTCCGTAACTTCCGTACTAAATAATAATACTTTGCGATACATCCACCCATCTATCTATGACTTAACTGATAACTAGTACTTGGATGGTTTGTTACAGTTTTGGCGGTGTTGTTTAAAAAAAAATGATTACGCAGTATTTATAAAGATTTTATGAACAATAATTGAGATTCACATCAATTTCCCCCTCTACGGGTATACATATAGAAATTGGGAGTATTTCTTTACTTATTATAAAACAAAGTCGTTATTTTTGTATATATTTCCCTATGTAAGCTTATAACTTAAAAACTACACAGCGGATTTTGACGCGGTTTTGTCTAATAGATGGAGTGGTTCATTTCTTTTTTGTATAATTTGACTTTACGGGCTTCGTGGCGTAGTGGTTCATGTACTGGACTGCCGTCCACAAGGTCGCGGGTTCGAATCCCGCTTGGGACAATCATTTGTGCGATATTCATAAATGTCATACAAATGTTTTTACTACGTCTGGGTGTTTACTGGGTATTTACAAAAGAAAAGTAGTTTTTGTATTATATCCGTATTCTGGTACTTATAACACAAGCATAGTAAGCTTAGCTTGCGACCAGAGGACATTGTGTGAAATGTCCATGAATATTTATTTATTTATTTGTCAAGGTTTTTGTTTTATATTTTTAATTTAACGCATACGAAATTGCGGGCAACAGCTAGTATTTATATACATTAATAAAAATGATATATTATAAATAATCTGTTATACTTATGATTGAACTATTGATGATGCTAATAAAACTTCCTAATTAAAACCACTACCGAAAGTCAAACAAAATACCTACTCGTAGAATATCACTACGGAGAAATGTACTGTTAGTTTCTATAGTAGCGCAATTACTCAAAAATGTTACTGCGTATTAATATTTTCAGATATCACACACCCATATTACGAAATGTATGCAGGTTTCATACCTATCATGTGCACCTGTTAGTTAAAGATAAAACCGGCTGGTTGTCGTACTGATCGATATTAAATCAGACAAGTCTATTCGTTACCTAACTCTGTGCATGTATTCACTGCCAGTGAAAGCGAATATTTAATTACTTTTTTCACTGCAACAAAGATGACACAGCAGTTTGTACAAGATCTATTTTAGGGGTTTTCATTTCCTTTGTAAGTACTTTCAATTTTATTTGCGTAGGAATGTAATAGTATTTATTTTCTCACGTAAAAATTTTGCATCGGTGACGTAAGAATATGCTAGGTATACTTACGAGTATTTGATATATTGTCTCCTGAATATATAAGCAGGGATAAAATATAATTACGACACAGTTTATATGCATACTAATAATAAAGCTGAAGAGTTTGTTAGTTCGTTTGTTTTTTTAACACACAATTCTCGGAAACTACTAATTAGAAATGAAAAAATATTTTGGCATGGATTGGACATCCCATTTACCGAGAAAAGTTATAGGCTATATAACATCACGCTGCAACCAATATTATGGAATCATTAGTGAAAAATGTTGCAAAAACGGGAAAAAATTCCAAATTTCACGCGTACGTAATCGCGTGCAATAACTTGTCAATCTTAAAGCTTCAGTCCAGTGAATCATGTATGCGAGTAAAGCAACTGTTAATTTGACAGTGGAATTTTCATGGTTAATGAGATACAGCTCAGTGACAGATGGACGGACAGTGAAATCTTAGTAAAAAGGTTTTGTTTTACTTCTTGGATACGGAACCCTATGAATAAAGTATTTATGTAATTTAATTCTCTTTTTATGCAATAATAGTTTAATAGCTTTGGTAACCAAGTTTTAATAACAACATAATATTTCCGCAGCCGATGCGTATCTAATTTTAACTAATGAATAAGAAAAAGAACTGTCATTTAATGTTATAAACTTATTACACTCTTGTGCTACAACAATGTATAATATTATTGAAAAAAAAAAGTAAAGAAATGAAGCGAATAAAAAAAAATCCATGGAGTTTCTTGTCTGTTCTTCTCCATAGGATTCGCGTTTGGAACAGACACCTAGTTTTTGACTTTCAAAAGAGCTTATAAAACAAGCCAACTAGAAATAAAAAAAATTGACTTTGACTTTGTGCATTAATTTATCATGGTGCAACAAATTTAATAAAGCTTTATTAGTTTCCGGGAGGAATTCGTGTTTTTATCTATTGCAGCAAAATCACAAACTTCAAGAAAAATTTGCGAGCGTTCAAGTTACTTTTATCTATTCTCTATGTACCTATATAGTATTATTTTCGAAGCCACAAGTTTACCCGAGAGTCTGTCTATAGCTACATCACTCACCATGTTTGAAGCTACTTAAATAACTATGCGTGAAATATGTCTCTATGTGTGTATCTACTACAGGCTATACGAAACATTATTAGACTATGAAATACGATTAAGCCAAACTAAAGTTACATGTCTTCAAGATTGAACGCGTCGCAATATCAGGTAAATCTGTGTTCGGAGCCGAGGAGTTTGGTAATTGTAATTACCATGACAAACCACCACATAAAATAAGCATACATCTTTTAGGCTTCCCTTTGTCTTTATAGATATTAATTGACTATATAAATACACAAAATGTCATCATCCCTTAACCAGTGACAGCTCCACAATTACTATCCTTTTATAAATTTCATAAAAAATGGTGCATATTTTCTCTATAAAATTCATTTCATACACTACATATTTATGCTTAATATAAAAAAGTGTAATAGTATTCTCTAACACTTACGCGACTAATTTGTTTAAATCAAACCGTCTTACCCGTAACCATGGTGACTGCAAAGTCTCCTAAACGATGGGCTAAAATTTAAATAAATACACGCGTCTTAATCCGTATAAAGTGGTTTTTTTTAAAGTGTAATCGTATTACAATCGTAATTAATGTTACTTTCATGTTACAAATTAAACAATTTATCGTTTTATTTTATCGGAAAGCAATATAAATACATAACAATGTTTAAAATATTAACAGAAGCTAAAACTCTTTGATTATAAACACACATATACTCGTATGTGGTACTGTCGGTTGAATGATATAAAGTACGATAAGAGTGATTTGGCGAACTCGGTTGCATGAATTTTATTTTTTTTAGAAGCCGTCTGTCTTGTTGAATGTCTTTTAAGGAGCTGGTACATGTGAGAAATACATTTTATGGTCTGTTACATATTCAAAATCGACAGCGATCCAGTTTCCGTCACGTATTCTTGGTACTTTTTTTAAAATCTACCTACAGATGTACTGTGGGCTGCATAATTGCGAGTTTGTTTTGCGTGGAGTTAGATTTAATCTATAATAAAATACGTTGCAGTTTTGTAAATTACTGTGATTTGTTTCTGATATGCTTTTTAGTTAAATCTAGATAAATATTTGAAGTTTTTAAGCTAGATGTCGTGCGTAGAGGTGAGAAGTGTATGGAATATGTACTTTAGTTTTGTATCTAGTATCATCAATTTAATCTAAACTGCATAGTCGTAAGAGAGAAGAGGTATATTATTGTTTAAATAGGATAATTTCTAAAGATAATATAACTTGTAAAAAACTATTTTATTTTATTTTATTATATAAAATCACTAACTGTGTCCTGCAGTGATTTACAGCCACTTCCTCTTAATTGCTTAAAGGTGTAAGCTATCTATATCAACATTAATTTATTAGTTTTTACAATTGACTTGCTATGCTTTTACTTAATGATAATAATTTTTTTTTTTCGAATACTTACGGATATTTCACACAACGTCCTCTGGTCCCAAGCTACGCGTATATGCTTGTGTTATGGGTACCAGAATACGGATAGAATACATATACTACTTTTCTTTTGTAAATAACCAGACGCAGAACAAACATTTGATGACAATAAGAAAAATCACACAAATGATTGTCCCGAGCGGGAATCGAACTCGCGACCTCTTGATCGGCAGTCCTTTACATAAACCACTCAACCACGAGGCTCGTCGTAAATAAACTAAACTCCTCAAGTCCCTTATGGTTATCATTTTTTCCATTGTAATTTAGTTTATTTACTATGTATATCAAATTTTAAAAATATTTATATGTTACCGGCTAACACTCACTTTTATAGGATCGATGATGTCGATCCAGGTTTCGAGCATATCCGATGCTCATCATCAGGACGAGCGCGCAGCAGTGTCCGTGACTTTCCGACGCGCACTGCGCGTCACACTGACACAGTGCGCGTCGGAAGGTATTTCATTCGGAAGGATATTTTTAAGATGACTCAAACTCACGAAAATTTCTATACTAAAATATATCAAATTTGTGTGCATATCACACAAATTTAATAAAAATCGGTAAATACAAGAATTTTGTAAATAAAAAGAGGATTCAACAGATATGTTTAAATATAAAGGTACTTTTACGTTCATCTGAAAGGCGTCAATCGGTTTTAAATTTAAATTACAGTGTGAAAGCAAAAAGTGTGGCGGTAATTTCAAAACGGGATCTCAAAAAGCCTGCGGTTCTCAAAAGTCCGCAACATTGAGATAAGTGTACATTTGACATGTAAACTGTTAATAATTATTTCACTACATTAAAATATAAAAAAAAAACCACGACCCAAAAACGAATTTAGTTACCTACTGCTAATAGTAATAATACTATATTTTCAGACAAAGTCCGTAGAAAATTTACTTACTAACTAACTAAAAAGCTTATTAAATATTTTTAGAACTTAAAGTTTTAGAACTTAATTATTTTGTTTGTGTTACTAATATTTTTCATAAATGGAAATTGAATCCATGTACCTCAGGCATACAAAGGAATATCAATAATAAGACTAATAACTATATCAGACAATACTGTAAAGCTTCATTGCATTTGTAAAGCTTCATTGCATTTGTAATAATAATTTAAAACACATTTAATTAATTTGTTATATTTTTTATAATAAAGAAAAACTATTTCACAATCATTTTTCCAACATCCTCACTTCATGTCCCATGCTCATCTCCTCTATTCTTTTATTTTTATTTTCAAATTTTAAATTTTTTATTCTTTTTTTAAAAATATATCTTAAGTGGCCTGTATCATTGTATAGGTTATATTCAATGATCACAACCTTTACATTCTCCCCCCCTTAGAGGATAAAAAAAAAATTTTTTTTTTCAAAAAAAAAAAAAAAAATTTTTTTTTTCTAAGTTACAAAATACTGGACACCCTACCTAAGGTTGGAAAGCATGATAACAAACCATGATGAACCAGATTAGATCCAGCTAGGACCTAGCTTTTCGAAGCAATACATTTCGAAAAACTTGAAAAGCAAAAAACCAACCAAAAATTGCCTTTCTAATCTTAGTCATCCGAACCACACTAACTACGATGCCCTTATATCATATCACTCTTTTCATAAAATATTAAACTACTTCATCTTTAAAATTGATTTATCCAATAATAAACAAGAGTGATAAGGCATCCTTAAAACTATCACACCAAGACACAAAGCATATATCATCAACCATCAATCAGAAAAATGTTCATCACCAAACAATTAATGCTCTTATAAAAACTATCGAGCTTCAATTATGAGGTCAGCATCATAGATCCGAAAGATATGCTAATTTAACAGCTTTCCAGCTTAATGAGAAAAATTTACAAAAGAAACCATTATAATTGATAGAATCCAGAGATTATCAAATTAAAATTTAAAGTATGCTCAGATAATACTCAACCTTCTTTTCAATTATTTAGGTATAATTTCTACTAAGTAATCCTGAATGCTCGGGAATGACCAATTTATTCCACATTTAGAATTCCTTCTCGTGAGATAAATTTACCAACCATTCTTCTACCACAAGTAACGTTTTAAATAATCAATCATTCTATTATCTAAGTAATTATAAACCATTCGCCAATCATTATTATCCAACTATTACCCAATAAACAAAATAAAAATATTATCAGCAACCTCTCACCATAATACAACCTCCTTCAATCTTCAACCTTTCACATTTCTCTCCTAATGAACAAATACTTTACTCTAGCACCTACTTTCCTAAATCCTATCTTATAAGTTCTATCTCTAAAATGCGTGATATCCCAAAACAGGATTCCATGACAAATAGCCTATGGCCTTACCATGTTGCATTCAAAGATATTACCCGTTGATACGACTCATCCAACTAACTCTACCAAGCCACTACCTTCGACATTATAACTCAATACAACCCCTTATTATACCTATTAATCGCTCTACCTTAATACTATAATCATAATCTAGTACGAAATACTCACTATCCAATTACTATGTTAATATATTTATCTCACATTTTTAACTAAACATTCAAAATATAAATATGAAAAAATAATTAAATTTTTGATGTGGTTCCTTTTCATTGCATCTTTCTTATGTACAAATATGCTGACGTCATTATGAAGTCTCGCCGATCCCGAACAATATGAAACACACCAAAATAAAACAATATTAGTAAATTATAATTATCACTATATATATAACCTTAATCTAATCGAATCACTAAACCAATTTACATCATTATGCAAATAATTATTGCGAACACAAAAAAAAAAAAACCCATAAATCTTTAAACAGACATCGTTATAGGAACGCCCCACTTTATATACATACATACACGTTACTGTATACAGACACATATTACCGTGGCATGAAATGTTTTAATCGGTTTGTATGAACAACTATTTTTCGCGATCGCGAGTTTAATTTCTGAACTAACACATTAGACACCCCTTTCCGCTCAATAACCTTATACGGACCTCTAAAAAAACGCATCAACTTCGTGCATCTTCCGGTAACACGCCTAGGAACATATAACAAAACTAAATCGTTAACATTAAATGACGCAGAATTCGCCTTTTTATTAAAATTTCGTTTTTGTACAATTTGTGCTTTCATAATATTATTTAACGCTTTCGTCAAAAATCCTCTCATACGATCTATACGTTCAACAACACTCTCATTCATATGCGCATTTAAACCCAACGATCGATCTATTACCGAACTTTGTTCCCTACCGAATAAAATGCTATACGGTGATACCTTAATACTGGCTTGTACACTCGTATTATAGGCATGCACTACCAAAGGTAAAAACGCACACCATTCCCCTTGGTTATTATTTAAATATTTAGATAACATGTCTACCAGAGTTCTATTAAATCTTTCGACTAAACCATTACTTTGTGGATGAAATGCACTTGTATGAATACATTTAGACCCAAATTGCTCGACTATATCTTTTACAATCCTTGCCGTAAACACCGTTCCTCTATCCGAAATAATTTCACATACATCCCCGAATCTACAAAATATTTCCTCTACTAAAAAGTTTACTATTACCTCAGCCGTGACTCTAGGCACCGCCTTACATATAGCGTAACGCGACGCGTATTCCACAGCCACAATAACAAAACGATTCCCTCTAAAAGAACGTGGAAAAGGACCCAAAACATCCACACCAACCTTTTCAAAAATATTCGACACTCGGATCGGTGTTAATTCGGCAATATTTTTTACCATCTTCCTTTCTTGACACGGCACACAAGATTTAATATATCGTTCGATATCCCTATCTGCATATGGCATAAAATATCTCGCACGAAACCTTTTTAACGTCTTTGCTAAACCTAAATGACCACCCGTCCAAGCTCCGTCATGTAACTCAGCCATTACATTAAAAAATAAACTCCTAGGTAACACTAAAACTTCACGTATCTCTCCATCTCTACGCACATTTTTATACAAAAAACCATTCTTTAACACAAAACCATTATGCCCTGCCTGCGGACGTTCATTCACCCTCGTAATCCATCTCATACAAAAATTATCTCTTGTTTGCTCTTCCTGTAACGAATCTATATTTATACTAAAAACTTCCAAACCGTCTGAAAATTCTACCTGTTTTTCTACTTGTTGCTCTACGCTTTCTACCAATGGATTCCTACTCAAGAAATCTGCCATTACATTATTTCTACCTGAATAATGGACGATATCGAAATCCCACTCTTGTATAGCCAACGCCCATCGCGCTAACCTACCAGACATATCTCTTTTCGATTGTAACCAACATAACGCTTGGTGATCAGTAACCACCTGAAACTTTAAACCCCATAAATAATGACGAAAATATCTTAACGCCCATACTAAGCTCAAACATTCCTTCTCTGTTGTACTATATCTTTTTTCAGCCTCTGATAATTTTCTAGAAGCATAAGCCACGGGGTTCATCTCCATTTCCCCCTGCATAAGTACTGCACCAATCGCTTCATTTGACGCATCTACATTTAACCTCACCGTCTTAGATTTGTCGTTTGAAAAATACGATAAAATCGGCGCACAACACATCAATTCTTTAATACGATCAAACGACACTTGATGGTCGCTATTCCAGTAAAATTTAACACCCTTCTTTAATAACTTAGTCAACGGTAGTGTGATTTTCGCAAAATTCGAAACAAATTTCCTATAGTATGAAAATAGCCCTAACAATTGTTTTACTTCTTTAGCTGAAGTTGGTGCAGAAATATCTCGCATAGCTTTGAGCTTACTATCACTGGGTTTAATACCTTTATTTGAAATTTTATACCCTAACATTTCTATTTCCTGAAAGCCAAATTTGCATTTAGAGGGTTTAAAAGTCAAATTTGCCTTTCTAAATCTCTTAAACACTTCCTCTAGAATTTCCGTGAATTCTCTATATGTTTTAGCGTAACATATTACATTATCAATATACACCATAACCCCTTTGAATTTTAAGTCCCCCAAAACTTTATCCATCATGCGTTGGAATACCGCCTGACTCGTGGCTAGTCCAAACGGCACCACATTAAACTCATATAATCCCGTCGATGTTACAAAGGCTGTCTTGTGCCTCCCATTGGTAATTTCCGTCTGCCAATAGCCTGAGTTTAAATCTAACTCTGCAAAATAACGTGCCCCCGCTAAATTATCTACTATATCGTCTATCCTCGGGATAGGATAATTATCACGCTGAATCTTTTTATTTAATTTTCGGTAATCTACACAAAAACGCCATGTATTATCCGCTTTCTTAATTAATACTACAGGTGACGCATAGGAGCTAGAGGACTCACTTATTACCCCTAATTTCAACATTTCTTCCACCTGTTTATCAATAATATCACGCTGCGTCGCCGAAACCCGATAAGGATAACTCCGTACCGGCTCTTCATCCTTCGTTTCGATCAACACAGGCACCACCGCCGATCTACCCAACTGTTCAGTAGAAAAAGCAAACCTATCCCTATTACTTTTCAACAATGACATTAAGCTTTGTTTTTTACTCTTTTCTAACATATTATTTATTATAAAACTTTCATTTTCTATTTTGACAGACACCTCATACACATTTACTAAATTAGAAAAATAACAACTATCCTCTTTCGTAAACTCCTTTACCTTACAACAAACTTTTTCCTGCGGTTGCTTAATAACTTTTTGTATATCATCTATCGCAGACACAAACCTAATCCTTCCCTGCCCGAATGACACACAATGACTACCAAAATCAATACACATTTTATTCTTTAATAAAAAATCTTGCCCCAATATAACATTACAGCTTAAATCTTTAATCACTAAAAACTCGTGTTGAAATAAAAAACTTTCTAGAGCGAACATCACATCACATCGCCCTAAAACCTTCAATGCGTTTCCATTTACTGCTTTCACACACATATTTTCTATACTATTACATTCCATTCTCATATCATTCAACAACGACTGGCTGATGCACGAAACTGAAGCACCGGAATCTGCCAAAGCCACATCTTTTACTAAATTTGTACTGAATTTAACTAGGGGTCTAACCTGCATATTCAATTTTTCCGTAGACTGCATCTCAACATCCATAACATGTGTCTGTAGAAGGCCTGATCCCCTATCAGCCACCTCGCTGAACTGGACCTTCCTCAGTTCTGGCGAGTGGGAAAATTCGGCTGTGACCGTGTGTTCCTAAAATCAGAACGTAAATTATAGTTATGTCTATTATATTGAGGAGATGAAGCTGCATCTTGTATCTGACGACGACCCCTTATATCTTGTGACGGGCTGGATATGGGCGACGAGAACGGTGTGGGTGCACGACGCTCATTTACGAAATTCGTTACTAGTGCCCTAGGGTTGAGCTCTAGTTGTAGCGTGTCCTTCTCTCTGCTACAATACAATTTTTCCACTTGCCGGATCACATCCTTTAACACTACTTTCGTCGGTAAATAAGAAGTCGATAGTCTACTCTTATGGAAAGGGTTCAATGCCCCTATAAATTTAATAATAAACGTTTTGTCATCCGCAATCTTCGCCTTCCTAGCGATTTCATTTAAATAATAATAAAATTCCGACAGACTTTTACGATTTTGACGAGCGTTATAGAACAATTCTTGGTAATTTACTTCTTGAAACTCTTCCCTTAGTCTATCAAATACCTCCTGCACGCTTTTGCACGTGTCTTTAATGCCCCGGAAAAAAAGTAAGGCGTTACCCCTTAAAAATGAGGGCAATAGTGATAATTTTTCTTCTTCAGACGAGCATCTCTTGAAAGTTATTAAAGCGTAAAACATTTCTTCGAATTCATCTAGGCACTCCTGTGCGCAACCACCGAAAGTTATCGTGGCTAGTTCCATCTTAGTTATAAATAATTTATAAAAATTTAATAAAAAGATACGGCTACTTCTCTGATAATTAACATTTATCCTGTGTCGACCCTTTGCTCGTCAACACATCCCTGGGCGTAGGAGCTGGTTTACCAATCGGGCCGCTATACCCGGCGCGCCTCCACCATTTGTAAAGCTTCATTGCATTTGTAAAGCTTCATTGCATTTGTAATAATAATTTAAAACACATTTAATTAATTTGTTATATTTTTTATAATAAAGAAAAACTATTTCACAATCATTTTTCCAACATCCTCACTTCATGTCCCATGCTCATCTCCTCTATTCTTTTATTTTTATTTTCAAATTTTAAATTTTTTATTCTTTTTTTAAAAATATATCTTAAGTGGCCTGTATCATTGTATAGGTTATATTCAATGATCACAACCTTTACAATACACATTGAAGTAATATAATAAGCTTTATATAATATACAACATTGTATAGCTCATTCTATTATTTATGTCTACTTTAAATGTTTCAGTATTTTCAGCTATCCGATAATGCACGGGTCAATATCCATTATAAGTGGCAATATATCGAAACTATTATTGAATACTGGGACGTAATGAGTAAAATAAAAATAAAATAAAAGGTTTGCCGTCGGCCCGCGCGGGCGGGCGGCGCAATCGTAACTAACTGTTCTGCTTTACTAGGTCGAATAATTTTATTTATTTCATTTTTATTTATTGTCACAAACAGTGAAATTACTAGTGAAACTATGCCCTTCACTTTTATTATTTATTTTTATTAAAAAGAAACAAATTCTATGCAATTACATTGCAAATAATTTTCGCACAAATATTTTCTTTTCAATATTGAAAATCTATCATTTAACTATCTAATCTGTTTTAGACGAAGAATCTATGCAATAAAAGGGGATCAATTAGACCTAATCAAGTAAAGGACCTAATTTTTTAGAAATATAATGAAAGTTAAGAAAATTAAATAAAGAAAATCACTATCGAATTATTATCGACGAGCGTCGTGGTTGAGTGGTTTACGTAACGAACTGCCAATCAAGAGGTCACGGGTTCGATTTCCGCTCGGGACAATCATTTGTGTGATATTTCTAATTGGCATACAAATGTTTGTACTGTGTCTGGGTGTTTCTATGTATTATAAGTATGTATTTACAAAAAAAGTAGTATATGTATTCTATCCGTATTCTGGTACCCATAACACAAGCATATAAGCTTAGCTTGGGACCAGAGGACGTTCTGTGAAATGTCCATGAGTATTCTTTTATTATTTATTTATTACTTATAATAGTTAGTAGTGGTAAAAACAAGAAGTAAATTATTTCCTACCTTGACGACCTGAACGCCTATAACTTATACCTGTAAATTGATATGAGGGCAAAAAAATATGAACTTAATGATATACTATTAAATATCTGAGCTTTTATTCGTATTTAATCTTCATATATGATTTAATCTTTATATATGATTAAATGTTGCCTTTAAATCTGCAATAAGCGATTTAAATTATCTAATCATGATTGCTTCAATATATCTATACTAATCAATGCGTAGGTGTATTTATTACAGTTAAGTTATAGAATAAAAGTTAATGTTACTGAAAACACATCTTACAAAGAATCAGTTATATTAGGCAAACTTTAAATTAAAGACTTATGGCCTTATTCATAATGACTTATACGAGGTTTAAAAGTTTGCTAAAATAGGTTCGTGAAAATTGCCAAAACTGGTTATTCATAATAGTCTTTTTACGCTAAAACGTTTATTATCGCTCCGATAAAATCTCCGTTTAAACCCCCGGTAAGTCATTATGAATAAGACCGTGTGTCTTCAATAAAAAGACATTATTTAGTGCTACGATGAAATCCCTAATATTGTTTTTTTAATACTAATATTAACTTATTAGTTAATTTAACTTATTCATTTATTCTAATCTTTAATAAATATACATGTTTTTAGACAAATTTTAATTCATAATGCATAGACCGTTAATAAAAATCTTGATAAGGAAGCCGAGAAAATTTATGAGACGAACATTGATTGCTGTAAAGTTTTCAACACTTGTAACTTATGAATATTTAATTCCGTGATTTAAGAAGTAACAAAATTAATTTGTGAACAATTAACACTAATGTTAATCAGTAGGCACTTTATAAAAAATAAACGTTATGAAATCAACATACCTGATAACAGCGAGATAAGTGAAAAGCTTCAGCAGTCCTGTTTAATAGATTTTCGGTATATATTTATATATATCGCACCAAATATTTATAAAAGATTTTAAAAGTTTACTTAATTATCCTTTTGTCGTAAATATATTTTACACAAAGTATCTGTTTCACATTAACACTTTTATTACGTTCCGATAATATAAACACACTAATATATAAAAAGTATTTTTTTGCTATCAGTTAACACTTGTTCCTAAAAATATCCATTCCATCACTATAGGGGTGAATTTTTTTTAAAGCGTCTGCGTGAGCTTTAAGCTGCAGAGCGATACTGTATGCGCGTGCGCAGGTCGGCGTGGCATCGCGTTATCAGCGCGAGCGGCGCGCTGCGCGACAACAACAGAACTTGAGAGTCGATCTCAATAATAACAAGAAAAGAAAACGGTCCAGTTTCAGCGAGGCTTCCGGATGGGTCTTGGACGGGGCGCGGGCGCTAGCGGTGGTACTGCTCGCACGTAAGGCGGTGTTTCGCTCTCTTTGTCTAACGGTATCGATGCGCGCGCGCCGTATGAACGATAGCGTGGTTTAGTCGCAGTAGCGACGCCGCCCAGTGTGCTTGTATCTACAACATACACATCTGAACACCATACCGTTCTATTCCCGCCATTTTACGTGTTTTAGATCGATACAAATTCTGATATTGTAACAAGATTTCAAACTAATTTACTTACATTTAAGAGAGAGATTAATCTTATAGTTATTAATAATTTAAGAGGTTAATGTTGATCAGCCTTATATCGTTTGATTTATTGCACGGACTGTTATCTATTTTGCAAATTTAAATAGGCTGATACTGCTTGTACTGAGTTTTATTTGTTTAAACATGCTTACATAATGTTGGCGAAAATTTTTATACATTTAGCTTACCGCGTTGATGTCTATTGTATGAAAGTAATTAACAAGCGATAAGCAGTCGTCATTTAAATAAACGCAGAATGTGATTTATCATTACTTCTAGCTCACTCTTATTTTGTTGCTTTTCTGTAAGTCTGGCTATGTTATAAAAAGAAAATAGTATAAATTCTGGTATAGTAATTACCTACTTAGAGCATTAATCAAACGGAGTTGTATTGTCAGATCCCACTGAAAAAAATACGAGGACTATTATTAGTATACGGCGCAGACAATGTCAGCCCGTAGTGAGCGAGTGTATGTGGTACTTGCGACGCGAATAAAGGAATTACCTACGTTAGAGTTGTTTTGCTCTACCTCTGCATCCCGTGCAACAAATGGCGATAGCTAGTGGGCTGAAAAATTTACAGCTTCTGTGAAAAACACAAATCATAATAATCACCTATTTTTCCATTATTTACGCGCGAAAATATGATGAATATAATAAGATAATAACAGTACGGAGTCCTTCGTGCGCGGATTCAACTCGTACTTGACCAGTTTTTATAATACAATGATGATAATGATAAAAATAAATGAAACGAAACTTTAACACAAATTACTTAATGCCTTAAACATAATTTACGTAGATAACGATACCTTAAAATACATTAAAGAAACCAAGTAAAAGATGGACGGAAATTGAATTTTATTAAAAATACTGTTTTGAGAGATTAAAAAGAAAAATGTGTAAAAAAACGCCGCGGGCCTTATGCGATATCAGACGATGCCTTAATAAATGCAATAAATGTCTTTAATAAATTAACATGATACGAGATTCACGTTCCTTAAGTTTGAAAACTTTTATTTTATATCTCTTTGTCTCTTTCTCTCCAGCCCATTAACGTCTCAATGTTAGGCACGGGCCTCCTCCACTTTGGGAGGGATTATGGTCTACTATGCCGCGATTACCAGGCGTGTTGGCAAATATAATATTTTCTAACACTTGCGCGACTCATTTGTTTAATTATAACTACTATTTACGGGTGAGACTCACTCGTGACCATGGTGACTGCAAAGTCTCCGAAACGTCGGGCCAAAATTTAAAACAAATATACGCGTCTAAATCCGTAAAAAGTAGTTTTATGTTGGCAAACAATTGATTTTCTGTCTCCGGCAGATTTTTCTGTGTAAAATATGGAATAGTTCATTCGTTTTACAGTTTCTGACATACTTCATACATAAGAAGTTAAACTTGATATTATACGGTTTAATAAATATTTATTTAATGTTATTTCACTATTATTTTATATGTAACCAATTGTATAATACTATTTCGTCTGACTTGTTTAAGTATATCAAGGTTAGTTTGAGTGCGTATTTTATATTTGAACAATGAAGAGAATCTCCCAAGGCCTTGAGCTGTTACATTATCGATTAATTTTCACACGAAAATACTTCTTTACTGCTAAACATTTAATACATCATTGGACAAATTTTTTACAATTTATTTAAATATTTGATTAAGTTATCTTGTATGATGCCAGTTTTACAGTTACAAATTATATTAACAGTCTTATCAAAAGTAGTTTGATATTATTATATCGCTATTTTTATTAGAATAGTTTTGTTATTATATCCCAGTATTAACAAAAAATACTAAGTAAAATGCTAAATAATTTACTGAAGTGAATTTCTACTAAAAAATCTTCGCTCCCGACAACGACTTTCTGACCTAGTTACATGGATCGTGGTCACGGGTTGACTTGAGTCTCGCTAGCGATTCGATAAAAATAACAAATTATGAGCTCAAATCCCTTAAGTTCAAAATTAATAATTAATTGAAACCATAATTGAAACCTGTAAAACTGCAAAGACCTCCATTAAGTTATAGTTTCTATGTCGGGCTGTTAGTGAACTAAAAACAAAATGTAAATTTTTTATGTCTGTAAATGTTTTTTTCAAAAGTGTCAAGTCTATTTCTTCTGTTGTGACTACATTAAACACGTCCCACGCCACATATATAAATTAGATTGTTCAACAAAATCATCTCATTTATTACCATGCATCTTTAACGCAATACTTTTAGCCTAATTAATGAAGTCCAACTGAGTGAAATGTCAGACATAATTGAACGAATTATATGAAAATTATACAGCTCATAAAACTATTTAGATATTACGCGCCGGAACCGTAAAGATGTGAACGAATAATGGTACACGCTGAACTAATTGAAACATTAGAGATATGGAATATTTTTAGATAATATTTTGTGTTCCAAGTTATTTATTTATGTAAGAAAACTTTGAGTATCTGTATGGCAACATTTTTTTGATATTCCCTTTGTATACAAGGTATATGTCGCTATAAGTTGAGTGTTATATTATGATCAGTGAAGAACCTAGTGATCTCTCTCTAATCGAGTCTGAAAATTCTCTGTGTAGAAACATGTTTGAAATCCATTATAAACCCAGTTTATGAATCATATTTTTATTCCTCATTACTTTAGTTTAAAATGATAAATATGAAGTGAAAATGGAAAGTACCGTAGTAGTACTTTAGCATTAACAAGTGGCTAAATATATTTAGTCGCATTTGAAAACCCGTGGCTGCTATTCTCCTATAGTAAATTGGTAGAGTAATTACTGAACATAATATAAATATAATTACTAGTAACTCTATCATCTTGTACTGCAGATTTCAACACGCCAAAATGTCACGCCGTCATAAAAAGAAATCTTTTATAAGTATTACGAGTACTTCACAACTGAAAAAGTCGTATCGTATCCTTTACGCAGTATTGTAAATGGCACTTTCATATGAAAAATTACAGAGTCGTTGAAAAAGTGGGCATTGCAGTATGTTGACACAGTAAATCTTGTTGCGCCCGACGCTATCATAAAATCGCCATTACTTTCTGTTTCAATTAAACGTAAGTTTTATCGCCAACTTTTTTGTAAATTACATAATTTGGTATCGTTATAAATTTCATGGCTTTATTACAATATGTATCATTCGCGACACACGCAGACCTTTTTATATTGTATTGTAGGCGACTTTATTATAACTAAATTTTAATTTTTTTTTTTGATTAGTATGTTTTTGAGACAACCTTGGCTAGTAATTCGTTATGAGTTTTAAGGATATTTATTCAGTCATTTTCTGGTCGATCTCGCTCGGACCCCTGTAAGGCATAGCCCTCACCTCATTAATGAAACTAATGTTCCTAGTGGGACATATCCATAGTCGCCACACTTGGCAGGTTAGTTAATAGACTAGTGCAGATAGCTTTAAAAATAATAAAAAATTAGAAAAAATTATAGTAGGATGAAACCCATTAGAGAAGGAGGAGAATATTATAAAAATAAGAGGAAAAATAATTTACGGGCGATCTGAGGTCGGGAATGGAATGGGGGACTGGGCTTTTAAGGGTAAAAATGTTTTTTCTCGATTTCCGGCAAAACTAATAGTCCTATGGAAAAAGGTCAAAAGTCAAAGTTAATAAAAAGATCTAAAACTTTTATATTCACACTTTAATCACATAACCTCAAAATTTATGTGAAAAATTCAAAAAACCAAGTTTTTGATTTTTTATTTTTTTTTCTTTTACAAAAATATTTTTTCATTCACGAAATTTGGTGAAAACTTACCTTTTATGTCCTTAATACGCTGTAATTTATTTGATTAGAAATATTTAATTTTTCACCTTATTTGGAATTAATATCGAAAAAGCACCCTATTTTTCAATCGAAAATTTACCTGTCAAAATATCAGCTTTTTTCAAAAAGTTGGTATGCTTTCTGTTCGTTGCAATCTCTACTTTCCGATGGTAAAAAAAAAAAAAAATTTTTAAAGAAAATAATACTATTTTTATGTTTGAGTTAATTAACTCAAACATAAAAATAGTATTATTTTCTTTAAAAAATTTTTTTTTTTAAATGTATTTTTTTTTTTGATTGATACAGATAAAATAGAGACCAATCAATCGATTGGTCTCTATTTTATCTGTATCAATCAAATCAAACATATTCATCATTATCAAACAAAATTTTTTTTTATCGTCATTTTCCTATTTCACTTCAACTATTCGCTGTTTTACATAGCTAAGAAAAAACATCGGGTGATAAAGACGAACCTATCGACAATTGCTGAAATTTGTTCATCCATTGGAAGATCAAGGTAAATAAGTAAATCCACTACTTTAGTTTTGCACGAAAAACATTTGCGTGAGACATAAAGTTTGGGGAGATAAACCAGATAATGTAAACCTAGGCACAGCCGCCGGCCGTGCGGCAATGGTTGGGACCCCACAGACTTCAATTTATAGATAGGCGAACTCCCCTACAAATATAAAAAAATGAAGTACATAACTTTATTTTATTATATTTGCAGAAAAATAAAAAATAAGAAACATTTCAATTAACAAAATAAAAAAAGGAGGGGCTTAAAATCAGGTATCAAAAAATTCGTCCGCAACGCAATCATTACGTAACTAGCCCAAAAAAAAATTTGCATCGGCGATAACACTTTAAGAGTCTTACTTTATCTAGAACGACCGTGTTAAACGACAAACACGGCCAAAATCTCACGGTGCTCCATCATTGTGAACTATATGACCAAATATTACTACGGATATTACTCACTTTTAGTCCGGTAGTTGCGAGATTTATATAACTGAACTTACACTTCGCAATGATACACTTATTAAAAAAAAATAGCATCGGAAATAAATACGCACGAACACACACACACACACAAACACACACTGAATAGGCACAATAGATAGATACACATTGTTGGTCAAAAACAATTTATTATAAATAGAATCACTGCTCACGAAAGAGAAACCTATTAATATATTATTTAGTTTTCGATTACGCAAAAAATGTAACCAGTAGTTATACCGGATGACGCACTGTGTATTTTTTTTTTCATTCAAAGGAATTTGTATCAAAGTATGCCGTCAATCAAGGCGTATGACAGAATATTCTACTGAAGATGAAACAAGCTTTTTACTGTGTTTCATATTTGTAATTCTTTTGTAATGTAGGGGGCAGTGTACAGGTAGATATTTTTGTATTTTGTCTTATTTTAATGATTATTTTTTATTTGAAAACTGGTACTTCCCATGTGGTCCCATTGGCACCAGGTCAGGATGTGATGGATATCTCCATACATTGTTTTCACATAATTATGTGTCTAAATAATCAAAGATTATCGAAGTGAATAACTTTTAAACTTTATAACTTAAAAAAAAACAGTTATTTATTGTAAGATTAACACTATAGCGTTGATTAGGCAATCTGGTTATCCATACAATATAATATTTTTATTTAATTCAATACCTTGAAATCTAGAAGTCCACCAAGTGGATTAAATAATATTTATCATTAAGTACATTAATTCTTCAATGAATTAGGCAAACAAATTATAGAGCCTTTGCCGTCGATGTACGTACGTATCCTATACCTTAATCTGCAAGCATTTACATGCTACGAGTAGTTACCAGAACAAACGTTATTATAGTGTCAGTTAAAGAAATATGTGAGTCAATAAATAAATACGTCTTTAAAATAAATATAAATATCCATGGACATTTCACACAACGTTCTCTGGTCCCAAGCAAAGCTTATATGCTTGGGTACCAAAATACGGATAGAACACATATAGTACTTTTCTTTTGTAAATACATACTTATGACAAATGATTGTCCCGAGCGAGAATCGAACCTGCAACCTTGTGATCGGCAGCCCGTTACATAAACCACTCGACCACGAGGCCCGTCGTAAAAATATCAAGAGATTAAGTTTCGTAATAATGTTAATGAAGATAGGGTTTATGTATACAAATATTGACGTAACAACGTCTGGGAAGGCAAACTGTCACTCCATTTTACATCACAAATAATGAACGCAAGACAGGTTATGATGGCCAGTTTCATTCTACCTCATGTTTCCATTTTAGTTGCGATCCAGTTATCGGACTTATAAAGTATGTAATTTCTCTTACGTAATTCTTAATGCACTTAACTTACATACGCATGTCATTCTATAATGTCTCAGATACAACTAATTATTAATTCTGGCCACTTAAAGAGACTATGCGTAATAGGCATCGATTGAGCTAGGCGTGGCCGTCGGAGACCTTAGAGAGCGGATGTAGCAGCCTCGATCAAGCCACCGCCAATCCAGATCGACGTTTGATGATAACTATAACTGAAATAAAAAAATAAACCACTTGAGTGAAAAGGTCAGACGGTTGCTGCTGCGCCCAAATTAAAGTCCAAAATAATAATAATTACCTCCACAGTACAACAAGTACGATATTTTGACAGCCAGTTTTAAAATGTCGATTCTCTTACGATGTTTACTACTACATAATTCTGTATTGTATGTATTTTTTTTTGCTGTTTCTATGTATTTAAGTATGTATTTACAAAAGAAAAGTAGTATATGTATTCTATCCGTATTCTGGTACCCATAATACAAGCATATAAGCTTAGCGTGGGACCAGAGGACGTTGTGTGAAATGTCCATGAATATTTGTTTATATTCATTTATATTTTTTGTTTTAACTAAATAATATTATATGTTATAGTGTTTTTTGGTGTGATAGAGTTGTTAAGTTTTATAGCTTAATTTAATTCAACGATGCGATCCTTCACTGCGGGGTTTCCACTTTGCTGTTTTATACTAATTGTTAATTTAACCTGAGATAGTGATACATAGACTGAACTTTTTGCTTACTATGAACATATATGGTTCGTTGGAGTCATAGAAATGGTGATGTGAACAAACATATGGACTTATTACGATCATGAATGTACTTGTACATAAAGTTTTTAATATGAAAACCTATCAGCTCAGTTTTTATAAACTTTACGTACTCTTTATTTCAATACGTTTAAAAACTCTAGTGCCTATGTTTTGCAGATACTTTAAACATATTATAAGCCAGCTGTTACCTGCGAATTTGTACGCTTGGGATTTGGAACGACCTATTTTCAGATATCAAAATAGTCCATGTCTTTTTTTAGAGTCTTAACTGTCTGTGTGCGAAAATTTATTCTAATTGTTTCAGTAATATTGGCGCAAAAGAGCAAAACACAAACCGACATACTTGTTTTCAAATTTACATTATTAGTAAAGAAGTAAGGATTAAAAGAGCAGTGTTTAAATCATTGCTTAATATGCGCAATTCATTTTATTAATCTTAGTCAATCTAATTATACAAACGAGGTTTTCAGAGTGTATAATGTAACCAGTTTTGGATCAATGAAATAAGTAAAATCTTACTAATTTTAATTCTTTAATGGAAAACATTTCTTATTTTGGTTATCTAAGTAATTGATAATAAAGTTTTAAAACTGATAGTATTTTTGCAGATAGGCACTAAATTTCAAATTTTGGAAAGAAGAAAATTATTTTTGGAACTTAGATATAGATATTATTATGTAACATGACGCTTCATAATTTTATTTGCGTACCACTTAGTAAATTTAGAGTTTGTGTAATTTCGGAATTTAATATCGGAGAAAAATCAGACAAACAATATTAATAAAGTTTTAAAGTATAAAATTTTGTTGGATGAGTTTAAAATTATTTTAAAATGACGTGGGTATACCGGTTTCACCTGTTGCAATGTTGAGCTGATTTCAAAGTGTAATCGGTCATTTCTTTGACATTAACTGAGTTGAAAGTACTTCATTACATGATCCATATTTCTTTAAAACTTTGCTTGAGCTTTACGTAACAAAATAATTTCTTTATTTTGTAAATGTCAATATGTATATTATTCTAAAAGGGCATATTAATTTGTTATAAAAATTCTTGGTTCTTTGGAAATTATACCAATTAACGAGTCTTGTTAAAGATTTCTGCAACTTTTTATCTCAGTTGCTGTAAATGGTTTTATTATTTATAGTATAAAGTAGTATAAAAGAATACAAAAAACAAATCACGTGATTTCTTCCCCAAAACCATAACATTTGCGAGACAAACTAAGATATTTTTTTACACCAGCATGCTTCAATAATACCTTTGATGATAGAAGATACTACATACCATAATATAAATAAGCTTCGAGTATAAATTCATAAAATAAGAACAAGATACTGGGTACGACTCGATCGGACGAAATTTTTGGCTTAAGTTTGCGGTTTTAGTTTTACTGCTAGCTATTTTTTAATCTATGTTGAATTTTACCTTCCCCGAGTCAAGCTAAACCCTAATTAGTTATTTTCTCTCCAAAAATTCCAGTGCATAACATGGACTCACATATTAATACAATTGTTAAGAAGAATAAGAATACTTATATATTACGTAAACATACTTTGCGCACCTGTTTAGGCATATAGCCTGAAGATAAATAGCAAACACATATTTATTTTGACAAATTGAAACGCAATATAGAGTAACGTCTTAATTAATATTACAAACATATGAATATTGACAGGTTTTCGCCAATGACACTGAACGATACGTTAGATTGAATCATTAATTAATTGATAATTACTATGTCCGTTTGGGTTTGCCACAGAGATACCTACTTACAATTAGATCCGTGTGTTAAGGAATTGTTCTGTTTTAATAATTAATTTGTAAATTACCGTGAATCAATCGCGGATATCAATCCTTTGTCGTTTGTCAACTGTTTGTAGATCATAACTCAAACGGCGATAACAATAATTCTATTCTATTAGATATAATAGTGTATATTTTATGTAACTTGCGTTTTGTAATGGATTTCAAACACTTAAGTCGCCAACCCTGCTTCTCGTAGATGCTTTACATATCAGATAACAGACAACCTAAACAAAAACCACCCAGTAACATCATTAACCAAGACGTAACTCGAAATTTAACTGAATATCGACATAGTCAACGTAGTTTTCGCTCCCATAGTAGAGGAAGCCTCTATACCGAGAAATTTACTGACCAGGAAGAATAAGTTAATATTATTTATTAAAATATAAGTAAAAACACATTACTTAAGAGGATACCAAAATAGCTTCGTGCATTTTTCTGCGTACGAAGTTTTCATTTTTTCTTTAGATTGAATGGCTAGAGCTTTAATTTTTAAGTATATGTTTTTTCAATATATAATCTAGGATCGTATAAACTCAGAAACGCGATTGAAAAAAGTTTTCTCGATAGAAAATCTTAGCGAAAGTACAACCTCTCTTATTTTTTGTTTTTTTCATTTGTCGGTCTATTATCGCGTATTAACTAATGAAATAACTTTCAAAACATAAGTAACTATTTTAAATAGAAACACGTAAACCGGAATTAAAATATATTTTGTAGATTTTGAGTAAACAAAAAAAATATCCCTAATTCTTCATTTTGTATACCTACTAGCTGTGTTACATATCTATAGGTACATGTTGACGATAATATTGATGTAGGCCCTTAACAGAGCTACTTATGGAATACTAGCAATCCGTCTACGGTTTCGTACAGGTCACTTTGTTCTCATTTCGAAACGGATTATTTTGATCATGAATAAAGTTCTCTTTTCACTTTTCAGTCTATTAGGGAGGATATCTGGTTTAGTTAAGCCACCCAGACCATGTGTGTTGGCCTAGCGCCGAGCTTCAAGTTTTCCTTCTTTCGCAGAAACATATAAATAGAAAACATGAAAAAAAAACCATTTTTTTACTAAAAATACATACATAAACATTTTTTTACTAAAAATACATAATTACAAATGAAAATAATACAGTACAGCCATTTGTCACTAGCACAGGTACTGAACTAGATTTCTATTATACTCTTTAAACCTACTTTAACCACTTAAATAGGAATTTAAAGCTCGATTACAATCTTTAAAGTTAATGTTAGGTTGTGAGAGACAAGCTCTTGATATAACTACCTTAGATAATATCTATATATCTAATAGCTATAGTAAAACTGTAACAGAATTAAGTTTGTTTATTCGTGATTATTGATGTAACCAATTGTAAAGTGTGAGTGAAAGATCCATGGATATTTACTCGTATTTAATTACTTTAGACAAAAAAAAATAATTTTAACATTTAAATTTTTACATATAATTTTAAATAAGGATACAGAAAGTGAAATTAAAAGTATATCGATATATTTGCATGCCGCTGATGAGCTACGTGCAGTAGTGGTTAGCGTAACGGACTGCAGTTCACGAGGTTGTGAGTTCGATTGTCGCACAGTATAATTTATTTGTTTGATATTTATTTATTTATTAACCTTACCTTCACTTCCAACTAGTATCTATTTTCTCTGATGAAAAATTGACAGTTGAATTGTAAAAAATAATAATTGTCAGTGTAACAATGCAATGTGCTATTAACCTAGGAGGAGTTATAATTCTATGCTTTTGACTTAATAATGCATCAAACAGGATACGTAATGACCAACAATTGAATCTATCGATGTACTGTAGTTTGCATGAATCGCGGACGGAGAGGGGTGCGAGGGAGCGGCACACTCGCGGGGAAGGGGCGCGGGCGTGGTCGGCGCCGGCCGCTCTCCTTGACTCCAGCGTCAAACATCGCATGATCTCTACTAGATAGTAGGACTAACCAGTTTTGATACTTTAAAAAAGTAACGATAAGGTGTATTTTTAATGAAATAGATTAGCATCAATCAAAATCAAGAGACATGTTGAAAATTCATATTTTTCGTTCTTAGGCATTATTAAATATTTCTCTTCCATCTCCTCAGACTATGAATGTCATATTCCTGGGCGCGGGCCTTCCTGACTTTGTGTGGGTAATTTGGTCTACTGATCAGAGGATTCGGGACAGAATATACTTTCCAGTGTTCTGTCTCTCACAGATAGTCACAGTCAATGTTAACTACTTATAATATCCCTTAGCTGACAAATCAGTAAATCAACAGTCAGCATAATCGTGGTTAGCCTAATTTTGCAAAGCTATTTGCTATTGCATTGTTAGCCATAAACTGAAACTAAGAGTCCTAATTCATAGTAACATCAAACATTTTCAAGGACTAGAACTTTTACAAAATTTATAAGCACAAAGTATCAAGATTAGTCAGCTGTCGTGTAATGTTGGTGAATGTGGCGACTGTACGGGTGGACTCGGGCGCGGTGATAACGCGGTTGCGCGCGCGCCGTTATCACACCGCGTGCCGCTAATGCCCGCTTTGTGCTCTCCTTGTGTCTACTGCTAGCCTGTTACCTTTTGTTCTTTATGGCGTAACAACTACGCTAACCAATACCACTCCTATTTTAACAAGAACAAAAATATTTTAGAACAAAGATTCGTAGAGCACGTATTTAATTAAACTGTTTTCTGTGGTTAGTTGTAATCGATTAGGTAATAATATTGGTTATTATGTACATATTTTTGTGTGTTGTGGAATTTTCAATTCTAATAAAGGTATAATCGTTAAGTCGGCCTTGATTGGCGTCTACCTGTCTAGATTATGAACTAGGTGTAACTAAACTGTTAGTGAATAAGTTTTTACAAAGAAATAAATAATAAATAAATAATAATAAATATTCATGGACATTTCACACAACGTCCTGTGGTCCCAAGCTAAGCTTATATGCTTGGGTACCAGAATACGGATATAATACATAAACTACTTTTCTTTTGTAAATACATACTTATAATGCATAGTAAACACCCAGACGCAGTACAAACATTTGTATGACAATTAAAAACATCACACAAATGATTGTCCTGACCGGGAATCGAACCCGATGTCGAATCGATGATCGGTAGTCCGTTATATGAACCACTACACCACGAGGCCCGTCCAAAAATAAAACTGGCGTATTGTTTAAAAATATATTATGAATGGAAAGTAATGATTATGATTAAAAGCATACCCTACATTTTGTACAAGGATGGGTCTGTTTAAAACCTATGCTCCACTAGTTGATGTTCGCGTCTTCTTACCCGAGTACCCAAAATATTGTAAAAAGATATCGGCTAGTTTTTATGCGATTCCAAATTACAGGCCCTTAATTTGAAATCGCCTTTATGACATAATAACTCCGTGTGGTGAGGGATTTAGAATACAAGTGTCACCACCTCATCTCCTCCCAAGGGTGCTGTAAAAGTCAGCTAAGGGATATTGCACACAGATAACATCCTCTGTGAGAGACGGAAAACTCCAAAAAAAACCCTCTGCCAACACGCCTGGTCAACGCGGCACAGTAGACCATAATCCCTCCAAAGTGGAGGAAGCCCGTGCCCAACAGTGGGACGTAAATGGGCTGGAGGGGACATAAAAACTATCCGATGTCCTTTGGCAAATTTAAACTATATCAGTACAATAATTTAGACATAAGAGAGAGAGAGAGAGAGAGAGAGACAAAATTATTTTCGCTTTTAAAATATGAGTAAGTGGTAGGTATGAAAGAGAGGTACAGATTACTTTAACAATAGGTAGTATGTCGTGATGAATAACTTAAATTACGGTGTAAATTACTTAATAAATTAAATTACGGTGGAAAAAGTTATTACCGCAAGCGGGACTTGAACCCACAACCTCGGAATACCGTTCCGTAGCTCTGCCTGTTTCAAAACATTCTCGATAGATGGCGTTGTACGTAAAAATACTATATAAACTCAATCGAGTGACGATTAAGGTGGCCTAATTTGATTACTGAAAGCACGACCGCAATAAGCTCAGTTGGCAGAGCTACGGAACGGTATTCCGAGGTTGTGGGTTCAAGTCCCGCTTGCGGTAATCACTTTTTCAACCATAATTAAATTTATTAAGTAAAAGCATAGTATATCAATTGCAAAATTACTTATTGTAATTTACTATTTTATTATTTCTATTTTACAATATTATACCAGTGAATACGGAGATATAGAAGTAATAAATTAATTTGATGTCTTACTTGAGAATATTGCATGCAGTAGAAAGCTGCAAATTTCAATATCGGCTTGCTTTGTATAATTTGTGATATATATTTTAACATAATGCTGCTTCGATCTCTTTGCGACTATTCAGATGTTTGTTAATTTTGTTATTAGGGTATTTGTCAGATTAAATAACATTACTGGAATCCAGTAAATACAACATATTTTGTGTATTAGTAAAGCTCTGCTAAATGAAAACATACGGAATGTTAAACGCCATAACATGTTGCACTATTATTTTAACCATGGAGTTTCTTCTAAAGTCACAGCTAGACAGAAATTTTTGGTAGAATTAGATCTATGTATAGTCATATTTTTTATGAAAATACGTTTTCTATTGTATATGAACAAAATATATGACTTTTAAAAGTACTTAATTTTAAAATGTAATACGTACGTAAATGATAAACTCTGTGGTGAGGTCACAAATATGTTGTGTAAGTATAGTTCTAAATTATAAACATATTCTTGGGAGTACTAGTACCTATATTTATATGGTCTCATATTAATACATTTTTATAGAGTTGGAGACTGCTAAATTACGTGATTATATTTTTTTTAGTTTCCGTGTAAGGAGCTTGTGTTGCTGGGTGCTGTACAATGGATACCCGTGTATTTTCACTATAGAGTTACCGGAGCTTTATCGATAAAACAGAATATCTTATACGGATACGTAATGTAGGCGTAAACAATACTGATAGTCAGTAAGAAGACTTAAGCAGAATTTGTGACGACAATACCTGTAGATAGTGTGTCCTATAATATTAAACTAATGAACACTCTAACATAGAATGTTTTAAAAGGAATATATTTATATAACCGTGGCAATTGCTGCTTTTCGAAAACGGATATGAAAATTCTTTGCTAAGTTTAGTTCTTATAATTTCTTATACATATATATAATTTTGCCGGTAACATGTCATAACATTATGGAGTAATTTCTAGTATCCGACCGAAACTGATTTTCCGGCCGAAACCGAAACCAAATGTTCGGCCGTGGCTTCATTTTCAGCCGAAACCGAAACCGAAACTCAAGTATAAAATTCCTTAAAATACTGAGATTTGTTGCATTTTACCTATTATTTTTCAATAATTTGGGCGTGAAATGCAGACACAGTATATTATGTTCCTTAGAATCGTTTATTTAATATAATTGAAAAAAATGTTAATAACATTTTTATTATTTTTTTAAATAATGTTCTCATAATTCCCGAACAGGGCCATCAACGCATTGCCGCGGGAAACGAAGTTAGGCGAGCATGGGTTTGCGTGAACTGCAACTCAAGTTTCAAGAAACTGCCGCCGGAACTTGATTTTTGTAATTTCTTGTATGATTCGGATTTCAGTATCCGAAAGGTAGGTTTATTCGTTATTTATTTCCTTTATTTATATAAATATATATCTCTCTCTCTCCAGCCGATTAACGTCCGACTATTGGGCACGGGCCTCCTCCGTTTTGGGAGAGATTATGGTCTACTGTGCCGCGCTGACCAGGCGTATTGGCACAGGGTTTATTATCGAGTTTCTCGTCTATCACAGGAATGTTGTTAGCTGGCTTTTCCAGCACTCTGGGAAGGTCGCCGTCACCACACGGAAATGTAATGAATGGATGGAAGAATACAGTTTCTATTCATTACAACCAAGAAGCGCAGTAAATCAATTACTTGGGTAGGTATTTTAATTTCTATGCAAATATAGTCTAGTACTACGTATATCAGTTGCAAATCATATCAAAGCGTCAAGATTATTTACATTATCTTCCGTGTATAGCCAATTACAGTATTATTAACAACTAAATGGATCCTGTGACTTCATCTGCATAAAATCAAGACCCAAGTCCTTTGAAGTATAAAACATTGCACAAATGTTTTTTAATTTTTTCACGGAACTCTCATTATATTAATGAAATCAAGAAACCAGAATCCTTTTTTTTTGTAATGGCTATCTACCAGCAGAAATCAGGTCAAATTTGGTTTAATTAGCAAAGGTAATAGACAAGCAAACACAATTTTTTGCGTTCTGTGTTTCGTAAATATTTATATGTATAGGGGTCATTCCCTTCGTCCACACCCCGTCATCCACAGTGTGGACGAATGGGAATAGTGTGGACGAATGGGAATAAAAAGGGTTTGGAGGAAAGGTGCCTGGTATTCCCATTCATCCACACTATAGTGCAGGAGCCGACACTCGAAAAAGTTTAATTTTTTAAAAAGATGAGTTTGTAAATGTTTAAAGCGCAGTTATTTGGATATTACAAATAGACACTTTAATTTTTTTATATATATTGATTAAATCTGGTCTCCGCACTATGATTACAAATGAAGATACTGTACCTAATGTGGAGTACATAACAAGGAAATCATATGCAAATTACTGCGCCTACACCACACCTTGTACGTAAACTGTTGAATACAATTATATTTTTTATTTATGGGTTAAAGGCATTATAGGAATTAATTTTATTTGCCTATTTATTGGCATATAGCCAACAATTTTATATATCAATCAGGCATATCAAAAATCAGGCATATCAAATATATCAATCAGGCATATCAAAAATTTTCGACACGTTTTCGCGTTATTTAAAATATCACGTATGGTGTACTACAATCAGTGACAATTAATCACTCGAGAAATTTAGTTATAAATCAGTAAATAAATGTAAAAACTACAAGCCAATATGTATTGAGTTAGCAAATGACATGAGAACCATTATAAAAAGAATACACTCGATGTGTAGTGACGGAAATATATTTCCCATGCGCCTGCACATGGGTTCTTATTGCCATTACCTAATTATCTGAAGTACCTACTGTAGTATGTTTGCAATTCAACATAATATTAAAGTGTTTGAATGTGTATCACTACTGGGACGCCGTAATTTGCCGAACATTGGGCACGCAAAATATCTCCATTACTAAATGAATAGAGATATCGTAAATACCTACCTCTTGAGAATCAATAGGAGGAAAGTAACTTTATTTGTCTTAATTCAAGTGCATTTATTTTTAACAGACATTAACAATAACAGCATAAGTATTGTCAATACATAGACAATCAAACTACAATAAACAGTAATGCCATTAATACATGAAACTTGTTCATTCGTACATCGCCTTCATACACTATTGGTCACAAATGTACGGTCATATTTCCAAAGTACGATAAACCCGATACGCATGAGACGTAGATTCCGTAACCACTATCTCAAGGCTATGTGCTGTATCGTCGCTGACAGGCGATCTGACGGTATCGGGTGTCGTCGACAACGATGCAATCGACTTACCCATCGACCGATCACGAGTCAGGAATGTCAACGCACTTGTGTTGCACTAATTAACTATGTTGATCATTATGAAATTGTTTAACATATTTAGGACCTGTAAGCATTCAAATGTGTAGTATTCAGGATTTGTATTTGGATTCATGTGAGTGACTATATGAAAGGAAAAAGATTTGATGAGGAGTTGAGGGCTGATAGGAGAGGCTGGAAGGAAAAAACGTACTGCGCCAACAAGTAGCTTGGGATAAAAGCGGAAAGAATAGGAAGATTTTTGAGATTCAAAACATGCCAGCCTTTTTAGGAATGATAAACGATCAAATAAAAATGTGTAACCTAGTTAGTAGGTAAACATTTTCTCAAATTGTTTCACAAAAACTGAAAGCATTTTAGATGAAATTGGATTCATTGGAGTAATCTTTGAAACAGGAGAAAAATATGTTGAAAAATAAAAAATAAATCAAACAGTCGAAACATTTAAACTGACAGATAACGGTTGATACGGACCTCTGAAGCAATAAGGTAAGAAAAATTAAGCTACTATTGTAACAGATTTGCAGCAATAGTCTTCGCATGTCACAGCGCATTCAACAAAACACCACACATATTTTTTTATTAGATTATTGAGAAATCTGCATTGTGGCTTTACAACGTTTAATGCGATGCCGATACATAGTAAGATTGCAGAGTATGCACAGTATTGCACCGGCGGCGTAGCGGCTTAGAGTGGGCGTCAACACGCAACTCTCGTTTGGCCGCGCCATGCAAATGTTTGCGGTACACAACTTAGCCGATAATGTATTAGGAATCCTGTTTGATTTGTGTGGGCATTGTTGGGCCTTTGTCCTGTTACATTCAGTAAATTTTATCTATTCCTTTGAATTTTAGTTTAAAAATTCTTACTGTAAAGCCTAATTACTTATCTTAATGTTAACACAGAACGTATCTAAAACCAACCAATCCTGTGTTTTCTAAACTATATTTTTATTTTACAATGAGATACCAACGGGCATGATCGACATCAATGCGGTTTAAATATTGACGATTCGGCAATTCCATATTCTTTCAACAACATACTACCTATACGGTAACTTTGTGATTCAATTTCAACCATATGTTTTTTATTTTTGTAATAAAAAGATATTAAATATAATAAAATATCGAAGAAAAAATTATCTAGAGAATATAAAAAAATTGCGTTTCTCACAAATGCGAACTATACTTTACATTTCTATAAAAGTTGTAACAAACTTTTAAGCTCACTTTTACGTTTTATCTCGTTAGACGTTTTATTCATTTCCCTAGCCTAGTTTATAGAATATCTCAGCATATATTAGCGCTACAGGAAGTTTTACTTACGAAGAACTATTGACAACAGACTGCTAACAGGGATATCTTGACGATCAACAGATACGGTACAATTAAAGTGCTAAAGTTTTTTAATTTTTATCTTTTCCTTTTAAATCATGTTTAAACTATATTATTCTATCTAATAATAAAATAGTTAATCTTATAATATGCTTACAATATGTTTTAAAGAGAAAAGATCTTGATTGTTAAGTTATAGTCATACATAAATATCAATTTTTTTTTCTGTTTGCAATTAAAGACGAGAATAAAATGTTTCCTAATTTTATTTTTTATAGTATGTAGCAGAAACTTTAAAAAATCCAAAAGCAAAAGAAATGTCTTTTTAAAATTAATATTACGCTGTTTAAAATGTTTTTATTCGTTACATTTCACTTTAAGTATTAAATGATAAACATTTAATCATAAATTGAAAACTAATCTGCCAATCATTTTAATAAAATAAAACATACCACTTGTGTATTTGATTCTACATTTTACCGGTGTATTTAATAGCGGGAAGCGGGCACAAATTAAAATAAGTTCGCGTCAATCCAACGGACGTCTCTACTTGTTTACTTGTTCAGTGAAAGTGAGAGATATTATTTGCTAGGAGTGGATGATATACATTGAAGGATTTTATAAACCCGATATAAATATATTATGAAAACTTCAATCAACAACATTGTATTGTTATTTATTTAGGATCAAGAAAAGATATCTGTACTAATATTAAAAAGCAGAATAGTTTGTTTGTTAGAACGCTCTAATCTCAAGAACTAGTCCGATTAGAATTTTTTTTTCTGTTTTGGATAGTACTTTTATTGAGGAAGGCTATAGGCTATAAAACATCACGCTGCGACCACTAGAAGCGCAGCCTTAGTGAAAAATGTTGCAAAAACAGGGAAAAATGTCTAAATTCAATGCGTACGAAGTTGCGCGAAGTTAGAAACCAAACTAACAAATTATACCAAAAAGTCAGCCTCTTGAACCACTTTATCTATCTAAAGAAACCACATCAAAAGCCGTCGCGTAGTTTTGTAGATATAAGCTCACATTAGGGCATACAAAAATTACGAGTTTGTTTTATAATTATGTATAGATAAATTTTGTATCATATTTTTGAAGACTTGCTTCATGTTAACCATATTGCGCGTTTTAACAAAATATCTCAAGAACTTTATTTATAATAGTGTAAGACTTGTTTTCTCCATTGTTTCATTTCAAAAACGTGTTGGCAGGAAAGGTCGAGTCAAGGCTACCAAAAGCTTGTTTTCCATTTTTTTTTGCTTCAAACGATAACAAAAACCCACATAAACTGCAAATTAATAGCTATTGTGGTTAAACAAATATGTTTTTTCTTGGTTTTACCCGTTACACACTAATTTGTGACTTTTAAAAGCCTTTTAACCCTTATAATAAGTAAGGTAAATTTATTTGTCTGAGAATGCAAAATATGTATGATAATAGTGTAAAAAGATAGTGCTTAATTGTCGGGCTTACAAGTTGCAATTTTTAATAGGGTTTTAATGAAAATTGCAGTTATTTTACGTACTTTTGCACAGAATATAAAAGAACCTAAACTAAAAAATTTCAATAGACTTTAGGACCACATCATTAAAAATTTGAAAATATAATAAATTGAGTTTTTTTATTTATATTCATACCATATACAAGATGTAACGTAAGTAGATAACTATAATTTACTTGACGAATACACGGGTCCCATTCCCGCACGGGTCAATAATTTTTGTGTGATATTTATAAACAAAATGTTATATAGATGTTTGTGCTGCGTCTGGATGTCTCTGTTTATCATAAGTAGGTATGTATTTAAAAGTAGTTTATGTATTTAAAAGTAGTTTATGTAAAGGAAAAGTAGTTTATATAGCATATCCGTATTCTGGTATTCATGACACAAGCATAAAGCTTAGCTTAGGACTAGAGGGGTTGTGTTAAATGTCCAAGAAAATATATTATAATTGGAGTTTTCCGTTAATAATGACTGATTTTTAAAATAAACTACCTACTGTCCATTTTACATTTAATAGTTATAACCTTTATAATGATATATGATGCTTGCACTGAGACAATTGCATACAGTCTAGACCGAATGATATTTAAAAATATATCAAAGTGCATCAGATAGGTATTGTCCTAAAAACAGTAGCCAGTTGATGACATTTTATTGTGTGGGCAGACAGACAGAGACATAAGCGGAAGAAACGACATACTACAATAAACGAAATAATTTATGAACAGTCAAACAAAATATTAGTTCAAAAACAGAAAAACAAATCACGCATGAATATCTTGAATATTTTTTAAGCTATTGCATTGTCTTAATAAATCAAGTTATGGTGGAAAAAGTGAAATGCCGCAAATGAATTTATTAAGCAAAATGAATTTATTAAGTAAAAAGCATAGCATGTCAAATGCAAAAATTTATAAATTACTTTAATAATGAACGTCACGTCATTATTTCAACCATTCGTATTCTGGAAAGAATACTCAAGTGTTGGTCGAGATGGTGTAAAGCTATCTTGATAGATGGCGGTGTACGTAAAAATATATAAACTCATACGAGTGACAGATATGGTGGTTAATTTGAAGCGTTGCAAGTAGACCGCAATAAGCTCAGTTGGAAGAGCTTCGGAACGGTATTCCGAGGTCGTGGGTTCAAGTCCCACTTGCGGCATTTCACTTTTTTCACCATAATTTGATTTATTAAGTAAAAAGCATAGCATGTCAAATGCAAAAATAAATAAATTACTTTATTGCATTGTCATTAGTTCTTAATATATTTGCATAATTTTAGATTTGGTGGGTGAAAATAGATTTCATTACATAGATTAATGCATTAATAGATACTTATCAAGCTAATAAAAGCGTGATGTAGAGGCAAATTAATGACAAGTGAACTTATACCAAAATGTTGCGGTTTTTAGTTATGTGTGTTTGTTTTATAGATTTTGTTTTAGAGATCCACTTAGCTATCTTTAACACGTATTGGAAGTAATGGGGCCATTTAAAGGTTATGTTTAGTAGTAGTTTAAAGTAAATTTTTTTGGGGATTCTGGTAAATTTTTTACATACCTACTTAGTATAATGTTAAGACGCTCAAAGAATTTTATAGCTTAATGATATTTTGTAGTCTTGCTTATTAACTGATACATCACTGTAATAATATCGACAGGCCAAGATTGTGTAAGTTGATTTAGAGGCCTTTACTGAAGCCGGTCCTATCAAAGTCTCTTATTGACGTATATTGGCGGATGCTAGACGCAATCAAACGTACCAATCAGACACATTACGATTCACAACTTCTAATTAAGATGTGGCACAGGCAATTGCTTTGCTTCGATAATTAGTATTAGGAGATTCGAAGGCTAATGACAACTTGTTATTACGATAACTAATAATGTTTGTATTTCATAATAACCTTATCAATCAATGAGCCTAGTAACAGCTAATCATGAATGTACAAATCCAATAATGTAGTTTAATCTCTACACAAACTTAACCTGAGTACAAATTATAAAACTAAAGGGGTTAATATGCTTATGTTACAAAATAATTAACTTTAAAGGTAGTAATGTCTTCAATCATATGTTTACACTTCTTCTTTTTCACAGCCTATTAAGACCCCTGGTTGTCTACAATTCGGAAAATATTTAGTTTATTAGACTTCGCCGACGCGTGGTAGTGTAATAATTGCCATGGAATTGCCCATCCCTGACAGAAAATGCCATCTGCTTAGATTATTCCACAACCTACCTGTGAATAAAAATACGTTGGTGACAGTATACAGTACAGTGTACAGAAATACAGATTTTAACGCAGCAATTCTTTGATACCATTTTGGATTTTGCATAATGTACATAATGTTCATACGACTTCGTGTACCTTTAAAATTTGAGGGGTTTGCCCGATTTTGGTTTAAAGATCTTTATTTCTCAAGAAGACAAACAAGTCACTTATTTGAGAACAATAAATTATTAAATTAAATAACAATGACCCGATGTGGGTAGTTAAATATAAAAAATGTTGGGAATGACAACAAAGACGCTCGCTGCACATTGGGTGTATGGTGCAAGTTAAAAGATATTATCTTGAATATAATTTTGAAATTTTTTTTAAAATATTTTAAGTGAACTAGCCTCTCTGATGTTGTTTGGAAGAGTGTTATATAGTTGTGCTCCCACGTAAGTTGACGCGTTTTTGCCATAATTGGTTCGTATAGTAGTTAATACCAGATTGTTAGGTTTACGAGATGAATACTTTTGTATTTTGCCCTTAGTGGTGAATGTGATATGAGTGTAAATGAGTTTGTGAATAATTTTGTATATGAGTATGCATGTGTTATTTGTGTAGGTATATCTGTTGAATGTTCATCAGCTTGGTTTCTTTATAAATAATTTTTGTTGATGTTAAGTAGTTGTAATGGTATAAGATCTTTACTAATTTATTTTGTATTGTTTGTATTTGATTGATATGGGTTTTTGCAGCACTGCCCCATATTTCAATAAGATACAGTAAATGTGGTTTAACTAAGGCATTATTAATTAGGAGCCGAGCGTTTTTAGGGATGCATCCAGAGATGTTATATAAAGATCCTACGAGTGACATAAGTTTATTTCTTATTTCTTGTATATATGGGTTAAAAGTCAAGTAAGAATTTTTCATCGTCAGATTGCTGTAAAAATTGTCCGTCTATGTGTAATTTGTTATTACAATATTTCGGGAGATAACCATCAGATCCTGACCTGGTGCCAATGGTAACACACGGAAATAACCAGCTTTCGAATAAAAAAAGAATCATTAATATCGCTTCGCCCAGTTAAAAGCTGTAAGGTAACAAACATAAATAATTTTATTAGTTCAAAAACAAAAAAAAATACGCTTGAAAATTCTGAATATCTTTTTAAATAATTGCATTGTCATATCGTCGCCTTTTGATTGCCAATAGAAACGGTTGTGTCAGTATAGCTCGTGATTTCGTACGTGCTCGCGGTAACGTGCTGATGCTGCAGTTCGCACTGTAGCGCATCGTCAGCCGTAAACGCATCGCGATGACCTCGCTAGCTATTGTGAAACACGTTTATGCGTAATAAGCGTTAAGGCGAAGTATATTCATTTAATTTCTAATAAAATGGCTCATAATACCGCTGTGACCATTAAGACTGAAACAGAAAAGACGCTGTACAAATACCTTACAGAAGAAAGGGCAGCACGTAATACGTTGGAAAGCCTGGTAAAAGAACTTAAGGAAGAAATAAACAGCCTCAAACAACAGTTAAATCAGCAAAAATCTGGGTCAGACAAACAACACACTGAAACCCAAACATCCTCTAAATCGGTCCATTATGAGACAGATGAAGAAGAACTAGCAAGAGAAACAGAGTGGGTACGCCAAAAAAGCAGAAAGAAACGTAAGTTAAATCTGTCTACGTCCTCACCTGAAGTAGAATTTGATTCTCACAAAAAAGTTTCTGAAACAAAGAAGGAGAAGAAAACACCTATGCCTCCGCCCATAATTGTCGAAAACATCAAGAACTACCAAGAGTTTTACGACCTTCTTGCGACAAGCTCGTCTAAGGACTCTTTTATCGTGAAGATGATGAGTGGAGAAAGCGTTAAAATTAACGCAACTAACGAAGACGCTTATAGAGTGATAACGAAGTCATTGAGAGAAAATAAATTTCACTGGCATTCGTACGAAAACAAACAAGACAGGCCAATAAGGGTAATGGCAAAAAACTTGCATTCTTCATGCTTGCCAGATAGAATTATTGAAGACCTCAAATCTAATGGTTATAAAATACAGGAAGCTGTCAATAAACTAAGTTGGAGGAAAAAAGAACCTCTAAATATGTTCATGCTTTCTTTTGATAAAGATGAAGAAATAGATAAAATATTTAAAATCAAAACAATTTTAGGCTGCAAGGTAGATATAAAGCCACTAAAAACGGCAAAATTAATTCCGCAATGCAAGAGATGTCAAGCCTATGGCCACACTCAAAAGTACTGCGCCAAGGAGCCACGGTGTGTTAAATGCACAGGTAAACACATCACTAGAGATTGCACGAAACCAGCAGATGCGAAACCCAAGTGCGTTCATTGTGGAGAGCCGCATCCAGCAAGCTACAGAGGCTGTGTAGTAGCCAAAGAGCTGCAATATCTCAAAAATAAAACTATGAAGAAGAGTGTGACGCCAGTCACAACAAACTCTAACCCAACTACAAAAACAACTACGAAAAATGTAGCTGCAAACAATCACGTGGTTACTAGTATCACGTATGCGCAGAAAACGAGAAACATTAAACCTGTGCCTCAGCCCCAACCCCAGTCAGAAATTAATGCCGATGATAAAATTAACAGAATACTTAATCTGTTAACATCTTTTGACAATCGGCTCAAGCAACTTGAACGTAGCACTAACGTTGCTGCTACAAAAACACACAAATAATGATTAAATCACTGCGAATTATGGCATGGAATGCTAATGGGCTCCTGAAACATCAAAATGAATTGCAGGTTGTCCTAACTACCGAAAACATAGACGTATGTCTGATATCTGAGTCTCATCTCACCAAAGAATCCTTCATACAGTGCAAAGGTTATAAAGTTTATCATGCATTACATCCTAACAACACTGCGAGAGGAGGCAGCACCATAATTATAAAAGAAAACATCTGTCATCATGAAAAATTTAAATATGAAGAAAACTACATTCAAGCTGTCGCTGTATGTATCAAAACTAAGCGGTACGCAGTTACCATATCAGCTATATACTGTCCACCGAGGCACTCAATAAAATCAGATACATACAAGGAGTTTTTAAAACTACTTGGTGATAGATTCATACTGGGAGGTGATTTCAATGCCAAAAACACCTACTGGGGATCCAGATTAACAACAACTAAAGGTAGGGAACTGCTGAGGTCAATAAAAGACATGAAATGTGATGTCATATCTACTGGAAAGCCTACTTACTGGCCAGCAGATTCCAAAAAAGTGCCAGATTTAATAGACTTTTTCGTCTATAAAAACATATCATCTAGTTTTTTAAATATAGAAGAAGGTTATGATATGAATTCAGACCATTCGCCAATTTTATTAACTTTAAGTGAACTACTTATTCTAAAAGAAAACAAACCTAGTTTAGTAAATAAACACACAGATTGGGAGAGTTTTAAATTAGATTTAGATTCCTTAATAGAACTAAAAGTTCCATTAAAAAGCCCAAATCAACTAGACTTGGAGGTAAGAAAACTTATCTCCGATGTTCAACAATGTGCGTGGAGAAATACACCAACGTATCAAAGAAGGACCCGAGCTCATTGCTATCCTTTAGAAATAAGAAACCTAATAGTTGAAAAACGAATGCAGCGGCGTAAATGGCAACAGACTAGGTACCCAGGGGATAAAACAAAGCTGAATACTATGACTAAAAAACTTAAAAAAGTCATTCAAAATTTTCACGATGCAAATATGAACGAATACCTTTCAAAGGTAACTAATAATCGTGCCTCAGATTATGCGCTGTGGAAGACAACGAAAAGATTAAAAAAGCCAATTATCCAGATCCCTCCTATAAAAAAACTAAATGGTAATTGGGCTACAACGAATGAACAAAAAGCAGCGAGATTTGCAGAGCATCTAGAAGCAATTTTTCAACCTAATGAGGGCGTGAATGATGCTGACCTACTGGCAGATACATTGTGCGATGACTCTGAAATAAAACTTGTGACCCCAAAAGAAGTTCAAATGGAAATTAAACACCTTAAGTCTAAGAAAACACCAGGATACGATTTAATTACCGGCGAAGTACTCAAAAACCTTCCACGTAAAGCTATAGTAAAACTAACCACACTTTTCAACGCAGCATTCAGGCTCAAGTACGTACCTGATATATGGAAAATAGCTGAAGTTATAATGCTACCAAAACCAGGCAAGCCCACACATGAAACTACCTCGTATCGTCCAATTTCTCTTCTACCAATAGTTTCAAAAATTTTTGAAAAACTGTTTCTCAAAAGGTTGCAGCCTATCATAGAAGAGAGAAAATTAATTCCAGACTATCAGTTTGGTTTTAGAAAAAAGCACTCGACTATCGACCAGGTGCATAGAATTACTGGAATGATAGAAAAGTCTTTGGAAGATAAGAAAGTGTGCTCAACTGTGTTTCTAGATGTGCAACAAGCATTTGACAAAGTGTGGCACAAAGGCCTCATTAATAAATTAAGAAATTTTCTACCCAAACAATATGCCGACATCCTAGAGTCCTACTTAACGCAACGAATGTTTTTAGTAAGACACGACGATGCATATTCTGACCTTAATGAAATCAAAGCTGGTGTACCACAAGGGAGTGTTCTAGGTCCTGTCCTATACCTGCTTTACACGTGTGATATGCCAGTATTACAAAATAATACAGTTGCTACGTTTGCTGACGACACAGCCATTATGGCTATAGGAGACTCTCAAACGGAAGCTGTAGAAAAAGTGCAAGCAGCTATAAATACACTCTATAAATGGACAACAAAGTGGCGAATTAAGTTAAACGAGGCAAAGTCTATACATATAGACTTTACCAACAAAAGAGTAAATTATGTACCATTGTACCTTAATAAACAGATTATACCACACGAGAACACAGCCAAATATCTGGGCATGACATTAGACACGAAGCTGCGATGGAAAGCCCACGTTAAAAAGAAACGCGAAGAGTTGGAGCTTCGCTATAAAAGTATGTACTGGCTTCTCGGAAAGGATTCTTTGTTGTCAGTACCGAATAAATTATTACTATACAAACAAGTCCTTATGCCAGTGTGGACTTATGGTATCCAGCTTTGGGGCTGTACCAAACCAAGCAATGTACTAATTATTCAAAGATTCCAGAACAAAGTTTTAAGAGGCATAATAAACGCACCCTGGTATGTGCGAAATGATGACATCCATAGGGATTTAAATGTTGACAAGGTCGCAATTATAATTAAAAAGTTTGCTGAAGCTCATCACAATCGACTTCATCATCACGTAAATGTTGAGGCAATACAGCTCCTTGATAATACGGGTCTAGTGAGAAGACTTCAAAGAACAAAACCGTTTGAACTAGTTTTTTAATAGTGATAGTGTTAATAGTGCAATAAGTGCTAGTTTTAAAGAACACATGAACGAAGTGTCTTCGCCTTAATAGAGACAGTAAGAAAAGTGTTAATGGACACATTCTTAGTCATATTCTATTTAGCAATTTAAGTTAGTTTAAAATTACTTATTAGCCTTTGTAGGCTAGATTGTAATTAATATGATGATTTGGTTCTCAAAATCCAGATACGTCATGGAAAAAAAAAAAAAAAAAAATTGTCATATGTATGCAAAATTTCAAATCAATCGGACTATTGCAATTGGGTGAAAATCGCGTTCAAAGATTCCGTTACATAGATTAATACATTGATAGATACATACCGAACTTACGAAACCGTGTTAAAAAAATACATGCAGACGACTGACGAATTGAGAACCACCTCTTTTTTTAAGTCGGTTAAAGATAAGGAAGTCTCGACTTCTTATAGGGCTGCCAACCAAATGTTTCAAGTCATAATGACACTCGGCACGTATTCGATAGTGTCCGATCGAAACTGGTTTTCCGGCCGAAACCGAAACCGAATGTTCGGCCGTGGCTTCAGTTTCGGCCGAAACCGAAACTCATGTGTCAAGTACACAATTTCTTAAAATACTGAAATTTGGTGCATTTTACCTATTATTTTGCATTAATTAGGGCATGAAATGGAGACACAGTATATTAAGTTTGTTGGAATCTTTTTTCTTTAATAAATTTATAAAAATACTAATAACTTTAACTTTAATAACATAAATCACTTAAGTATTACATTATGTTCTCTGAGCCCTACACTAGGAGAACCTGTGTCGCAGAGCTCAGTCTCCACCCAAGTTATACAAAAGGAAATAATTGGTAAAGTGCGAGTCGGACTCGCGCACGAAGGGTTCCGTACCATTATCTATGCAACATAAGGCAACGTTATTAGTATCGAGCAAGAAACGGTAAAAAAATCATGTTTGTTGTATGGGAGCCCCCCTAAAATATTTATTTTATTTTATTTTTAGTATTTGTTGTTATAGCGGCAATAGAAATACATCATCTGTGAAAATTTCAACTCTCTAGCTATCACCGTTCTTGAGATACAGCCTGGTGACAGACGGACGGACGGACGGACGGACGGACAGCGAAGTCTCAGTAATAGGGTCCCGTTTTTACCCTTTGGGTACGGAACCCTAAAAATTAACATAATTCTATAATAGCAATAACATTTTTAATATTTTTTAAATTATGTTATCATAATTCCCGAACAGGGCCGACAGCGTCCGTCAAAGCGTTGCTGCGGGAAACGAAGTTAGGCTTGCGTGAGTGTGCGCGAACTGCGAGACAAGTTACGGTTTCGGCAAAAGTTTCGGCCGATTTTGGCCGAAACCCAAACTGCCGCCGCCACTTGATTTTTGGCCGAAACTGGCCGAAACCCGAAACCAACCGAAACCGAACTTTCGGTCGGACATTAGTATTCGACGAGAGCAGGCGACTGCGTTTGTAAGCATTATTACATTCATTTGAAAACTGTAATTCTATAATATACAAAAACAAATCGATACTAAAGCAGTTATTAAATAGTCTGTTATAGATTTCTCTACGTTTATTACTATAAATAGTACCGTTGTAAAGAGTTACAGGTACGTTATATTTTCTAGCTTTCTATCTGCTTCAATAGACTATTATAAAAACCAGACAAGTACGGCTTGAACATGCACATGAAGGGTTCTTTGCCGTTTTTATCATAATTTGACTGTGACGGTATAGTTATGTTGACGAATCATTTCTTTTAATTAAAATAAATAAACATTTACGGACGATTCACACATCGTCCTCTGGTCTCAAGCTAAGATTATATGCTATGTGTTATGGGTACCAGAATACGATATACTACATATACTACCTACTTTTCTTTTGTAAACTCTTTTGTAATTAAAGACGCAATAGATATACACCATCTCAGAAAATTTTAACTAACTTTTACTGTTTCTGAAATACAGTCAGTAGACAGACAGGAATTCTCAGTTGTAGGAATCTGTTTTACCTTTTGTCACGGAACCCTAAAAAGGAGGCATGGAGATGCTCAAATATACTACCATAATAGCTACTTATTAAGAGGATACCAAAATAGCTTCGTGCATCTTTCTATGTATGAAGTTTTCATTGTTTCTTTAGATTGAATGGCTAGAGCTCTAATTTTTAAGTATATGTTTTTTCAATATATGATCTAGGATCTCATGAACTAAGAAACGCGATTGAAAAAAGTTTTCTCGATAGAAAATCTTGGCGATACAACCTCTCAAATTTTTTTTTTTTTCATTTGTCGGTCTATTATCGCGTATTAACTGATGAAATAACTTTAAAAACATAGGTAACTATTATGTATAGAAACACGTGGATCAGAATTAAAATATATTTAGTAGATTTTGAGTAAATAGGAAAAGTATCCCTAATTCTTCATTTTCTGTGCCGACTGGCTGTGTTAATATGTACGTGTCGGCGATGATATACGATAATATTGATGTAGGCCCTTAAGTAGATCTATTGTTGTTATAGACGTTTATTTGTGAAGCGACATCCATTGTAGAATGACATTGATTGATATTTTCAATTTACTATTTTTGAATTAAAAAGAGGTAATCAATGTAGTAGAATATGATATTCTATTGTTACTTTACTTAAAAAATCTATTAAAAATAAAATAACAGTATCTGTATTGGAAAGTGACAAAATGTATCTGAAAATAATCTTTTATTACGCACGTATTTCACATAGTTTGATGGGCCTCGTGGTCGAGTGGTTCAGACAACGGACTGCCGTTCAAGAGGTCGCGGGTTCGATTCGAGTCATACAAATGTTTGTACTGCGTCTGGGTGTTTCTATGTATATTTTATATTATTCTATACCATAGGTATTAGCTCACATAATAGAAAAATAAGATATTATGAGTGATCATTTGTAACATAAATTTTGATTCACAAGCTGTTACTCCGTCTATCTAATTTACATTTTGTTGAGACGCGCAGAATATTATTTGCACGTTCGAAACATGTACTACTGCGAGACTACCTGTAGATTATGACGCTAATTTGCATGTAAACATGTATTTTATGTTCACAAAACAAATAAAATTAAGATCTACTGAATATACAAATAATTTTTTTTTTTGTTTTATATTAACATGTTACAACGATTAATATTAAATGTCAATTAACATTAATTAACAGTTTGTAAGGAATTATTTATAACAAAATTCTGTCACTATTTTTGTGTAAAATAAAAAGCGTAACGCTTACATTATTAAATATATTGAACAACTTATATTTGCACTAGTAATAGACTACATTATGTCACAGGACGTTACTAAAACCAGCGTTGTGGGGTCAAATTCACAACTTTATGCTGAGTAACGTCCTATTGTTTTCCACGGGCGGGACAAACTACCTGATTTATTTGTTGTGTGTTTGATCATTATTTGAATGTTTGGGTATGTGTATATTTTCCTACGGGAAATAATAAATATTTCTTTCTTCTTCGTCTTTCTTATTCTAATTATTATTATTATATTTCCGAATCTTAGCAAAATATAATCTGCTTTTCACCATGGGAAAAAGGCGTGATGTTGTGATGATGACGATGATAAATTAAGTAGTCAAGAGGGTTTCCCTGTTGTATGTGAGCTAAAGGTTGACTGGTAGAAAATTCTATTGGCATTAAGTCCGCCTATGTGCTATGTTCCATTTGTGTGCATAAAGTTTAATAATCCTTACTTATTATAAAACAAAATTGTCATTCTTGTATGTATATCCCTATGGGAGCTTATATCTTCAAAACTACGCAACGGATTTCAATGCGGTTTTTTAAATAGATAGAGTGGTTCAATAGGATGGCTTTTTTGTATTTGGTTTGGTTTCTAAATTCCACGCGTACGAAGTTGCAGGCAATAGCTAGTAAATAAATAAATATTTAATTTCACACAACGTCCTCTGGTCCTAAGCTAAACTTATATGCTTGTGTTATGGGTACCAGAATACATATACCACTTTTCTTTTGTAAATACAAACTTATTATACATAGATACACCAAGACGCAGTACAAGTATATAGTACAGTACAATCATATTATTATGGTAAATACGTTATCAAGTAAACAAAGGTTCCTGTAATTGGCTTTTTAGGGTTCCGTACCCAAAGGGTAAAAACGGGACCCTATTACTGAGACTTCGCTGTCCGTCCGTCCGTCCGTCCGTCTGTCACCAGGCTGTATCTCAAGAACGGTGATAGCTAGAGAGTTGAAATTTTCACAGATGATGTATTTCTATTGCCGCTATAACAACAAATACTAAAAATAACATAAAATAAATATTTAAGGGGGGCTCCCATACAACAAACATGATTTTTAGGGTTCCGTACCCAGTAACTCAAAAACGGTGATAGCTAGACAGTTGAACTTTTCACAGATGATGTATTTCTATTGCCGCTATAACAACAAATACTAAAAATAAAATAAAATAAATATTTAAGGGGGGCTCCCATACAACAAACATGATTTTTTTACCGTTTCTTGCTCGATACTAATAACGTTGCCTTATGTTGCATAGATAATGGTACGGAACCCTTCGTGCGCGAGTCCGACTCGCACTTGACCAATTATTATTATTTGCGGTCTAAGTACAAAACATTTTGTAAAGCTTTCCTAAAGTAACAGATGACGAAATCTTTGATATTATAAAAAAATAGACAAGTTTAATCACTATCGTACAAAACTTCTCGTTCAAATAGTTCTTATAACAAAAGTATTCCATGGTTTGCGTGCCAACGTTGTAAGGTACTATAATCATAGAAACACATCAATGACATTAGCACGAAAGGTGTTGTAGACCTCGACGCTTTGACCTCTGCAGTTAATGAAGTGATAAACACTGAACTAATAGCTTTGTGCCATCTGCTAAAGAAATCTATTTCTTTTTACCTTTCTTCAGCCTATTAACCACCCACTGTTGAGCACGGGCATCCTCCGCTTTAGGAGGGATTATGATCTACTATGCCGCGCTGACCGGGCGTATTGGCATACGGTTTATTTTCAAGATTTCTGTCTCTTACAGAGGATGTTATCTGTATACATACCTTAGCTGTTTTTTACAGCATCTTGGGGGGAAATGAGGTGTCATACTCACTTTTAATACACAGGACAGATTAATTATTTGTGTGATAAATGTCTGTATTTATCCAAAAGAAATAGTTCTCTTGACTGGAAATGATATTTGCTCTTGGACGGAAGTTTAAAATCACTACGGATTATTTTGGATTTGCTTTGTTTTATACAATTCGCTTTTTTAATGAGTTAAGAAGCTTATTACCACAAGGAATAGTCACACACTACACTTAACTGTTAGTTTTATTAGTACATTGATTGATTGAATATCGATCAAGCACTTGCCTATAAGTGGGAATAAGTCTCAATCGCGTACATTAAACCAGATTAACGCGAACATAAAATAGATCGTAAATAATTTAATGTATAGATTTCAAATAAAAGTGGAGGAAGTTAAACAATAATTGTTACTGCAAGATTTACTATGTTATGTTTTATTTAAATAACGCACTCAATCTGTACAATAGATATTTTTAAAGCACTGTAAATGAAATACAACTTTAAATTGCTTACACACTGCTTTATCTCTGCACTGCCATGTGGTTGGCTGGTAGATAATGCCTAGGGCATTAAGTCTGCCATTGTACCTTTTTGTGCATAAAGTGTTTATAAATAAATTGGACAGTTTTTATTCAATTATTAATTAGATTTCCTCTAATTAATAATATTTAATTAAAGGTCAAATTAGGCTCTACTTTATGTTGCAACACAACATAAAGCAAAACAGCCTGTTTTTTTCAGAGAAATATTTAAACGCATACGACAAATTTACGCTTTACTTACGGATTCCACTTTCCTCCGCTCCATTTATCGCGTTTAAGCAGATAAATCTAGTTACCTACAGGAAAGTAAAACCATAATCAACATCATAATCAAACCAGACGAGGCTTGTGGTTGAGTGGTTCATATAACGGACTGCCGATCAAGAGGTTGCGGGTTCGATTCCCGCTCGCAACAATCATTTGTGTGATCTTTCTAATTGTCATACAAATGTTTGTACTGCTTTTCTATTTACTTTTTCTAGCTGCGTTTCTATCTACTTTTTTTTGTATTTACAAAAAGAAAGTAGTGTATGTATTATATCCGTATTCTGGTACCCATAACACAAGCTATAAGCTTAGCTTGGGACCAGAGGACGTTATGTGAAATGTCCGTGAATATATTATATTATTATTATTATTATAGCCTTGTTTATTTCTTAATTTTCTATTTTTTATGTTTGTTGTAGAATAACAATTAGTCATTTTTATTTTCGTCATTAAGGAACCCATTGTTGAGTAAAGGTCTCCTCCGTTTTACTCCACATTTTTCTATCCTTTGCTTTCTCTTCGTATTTCATTCCTGTAATTTTTAAGATTTCATCAAGCCACCTTTCTGCTGGCCTTCCTCTGCTTCTTTTTCCCAGTGGTCCGTGCCATGTTGTTATTTTTTTTGTCCACCTTTCATTACTCATGCGTGCTATATGGCCTGCCCACTTTCATTTTAGTGTCTTGCAGTGCTTCAAAGCATCAATTACATTTGTTGTTTTTCTGATTGTTGTAGTTTTTATTTTATGTTTCATTTTTAATTTCAGCAAACTCCGCTTCATAGCTCTTTGTGTCGTTAGTATTTTATTTGTGGTTTGTTTGTTAAAAATCCAAGTTTGTGATGCATAAGACAGTGACGGTAGTACGCATGAATCCATAACTTTCTTCTTTAATTTGACTGAAATATTGGACTTAAGTATTTCTTTACAGCTCCAGAATCTATTCCAGGCTATGTCCCTCGCTGCGGGGGTGTCCCTCGTGCCTGTAGATGCGTACCATCCGCCGCTCGACGTGCGGATCGAACTGCGGCCGCGTCGTGTCCCGGGTTCATTTGCGTATGAGTCGAGTACTGTACCGACAGGTTGGAATTTTAATAAAGCAGATTTTTTTTACATTGTATTCATCAATAGCGACAATAGATTGGACTAATATGTACGAGCTTGATTTAGAGATGAGTTTAAATTATTTTTATGAAACAATTAATGCAAAAATAGATAACTGTGTTCCCAGAAAACAGCGAAGTCATGTAAACTCGAAGTATGCTTACCCCGAGTTTTACACTGTTGAAATAATTCGCAACATACGTTATAAGGCTATTCTACACAAACGGTATAAGGTAAGTAAGAATCAGGACGATTATGAGGCGTTTGCTCTGTGTAGGGCTAAAGTAAAACAGTTGATTAAATTAGCATACGAACAACATAATAACAGGGTTCAAAATCAACTGCAGAACGACCCAAAATCTTTTTGGAATTATGTAAAGTCCAAAAGAAGAAGTCATATTTCACTGTACACTGAGTGAATTCACAAAGATAACTTTATACATTTTATCATATAGATGTTAATTAAGATGCGCTGCACTAACGAATTAGGTCTGCCTGTAATGTTAGTTGTAAGATTTTGGAATAAATAAATAAATAAATAAATAAATAAATAAATAAATGTTTACTCGTCTCTTCATATATATAGTATATATTATAATCCAACCCGCCTTGTCACCTCAATATTGCAAGTAAACTAATTATAATACATTCATAAGAGAAGGTTTTTGTCCAACTGCAGTGGTATTCAGTAAGAAAAAGTGAAGTGAATTTTCGGTGAATCTTGATCACGTGACAGCGCTCCTCCAATAAAAATAGAGGAGCGCTGTCACGTGATCAAGATTCACCGAAAACTCCCTTCACTTTTTCTTACTGAATACCACCGCAGTTCTTTAAATATGAAAATAAGCATGCTTATATGTAAAGCACTTATTCATTTTTTATTCTTTTTTAATATGTATAGTGGTTTACTAAAATTTTATACGGTTTGATTTCTAAATTCCAAAAATACGAAGTTGCGGGCAACAGCTAGTATAACTATATAGAAACCTCATAGTGGTCTTGCCATATCACTCTTCACAATATTTTTTACTGATTATCGTGATTTTTGAAAATATTGTTAGATTATTAGTTATATACCGGGATATTTTTACTATGTACTAAAATAGACTGAATGACCATCGAATACACCGGATTTAAAATAGTTAAATATTATTTGTTATTGAAGATAAATGAATCATAAGTATTAAATTTTTTTCGAATTTTCAAATTACTCACATGACATGATCAACAGAAGTATTCCTTTCAGAGAATCCATTTTAAATTATAAAATTCCGAGTGGCATACTTAAATTCTTTTTATATTGTAAAAAAAAATCTGTATGTGCCTATTTTATTAAATGTCTTAAACATTTTCTTTGTGTCCAATTCAATCAGCAATTACCAGTCCATGATATATAACGCATTCTACAAAACTTTATACCTCTCTTACAGCTATAACTTACCAGTAAACAAATTTACACTTTACTGGACTAAATCTAGAATAGATTTTTCAATAGTTACTTATTGGGATATAGGTCTTTTAAAGTATTGAAGCTACTGTTTTCAGATTGTTCTATAAGATAGTTAGTACTTGCATGCAAAATACTTCCTCTTGAGATATGAGGATCGTCTACGTATTATTATATAAAACATCTGTGGATGCCACACACGTCGCTACCGTATGCTGTTTGCCGTAAAAGTTGGTTTAATTTGAGTGACTTCCTTTTGCTATGTGACAACTTTATGAGTTATTCATGTGGTCGTTTAGTATTTTGTTCTTAAATAATGTTTGTTTATACTTAATGTTTGTACTACTATGATAAATTCACAAATTAATACCTTTAACAAAGTAATTAATTGCCTAGTCGGTTATGTTTTATGTTATGCATAACATTTAGTTTAATACTCATTTATTTGCGATGTCTTTTTTATCACATTTCGTGGTACATCTCCTTTATGTCTAATATTAGCTTAAGGTCTTTTCAAAATTAATATTACATTATGTATTGAGCCAACGTCACCAGCGCTTTCAATTTCAAAGTCAAGCTACTTTGAATTGAATCTCTATAGATAAGTTCGCATAGTCATCATAATATTATTTGGACTCTTATCAGTCAACTATGACAGAACTAAACTATTTCTAAGTGAGCACCAAACCAAGGATTTTCTTGCACCAAACCAAGATTAGTCCCTGAAATCATTTATAATAAATAGTCGTTGGAAAAACTAAAAGCTTTGAAAGAATTTATTTTATGGCTGCAATATAAGAATTTAAAACATTTGTTATCTATTGACCAACACGAGAAAATGATATCAGTAGCATGCCCAAATAGGTTGGAATAGGACCACCCGTTGGCTCGGAAGCGGAACCACCCACACCAAATCACGAGTCCACTATCAAACCTGATCTTAATTATGAACGTGGCGATCATCATCTTAAATTTTCTACCTTAAAAGGTCTATAAAGAGTCACAAAGTGTACGCAATTTATTCCAGATTACGGCGCCCGTACTAGTTATGTCACGACTTGAGCGGACACTTCTGTTCCATGGCTTGCGCTTGCGCAGGTTAGCACGTGCCGTCGCTGTGACGTAATTGAAAAGCGCCTGTTACATTTCTCTAGAAAATGTATCAACATTATACATCCAAAAATAATTAAGCTTACAGAACATGCTAACAGTACATGTATAATTCCGTTACTCCCTCATTTCATCATAGAGTCATATCTCATTTGCTAAAAGTATCGTCTCTCTCTCCTCTCCTCTCCTCTCCAGCCTATTTACGTTCCACTGTTGGGCACGGGCCTCCTCCACTTTGGAGGGATTATGGTCTACTCTGACGCGCTGACCAGACGTGTTGGCACAGGGTTTATTTTCGAATTTTCCGTCTCTCATAGAGGATGTTATCTGTGTGCAACATCCCTTAGCTGACTTTTACAGCACCCTTAGGAGGAGATAGGGTGGTAATACTTGTATTCTTAATCCATCACCAGCGGCTCTATCTAGTGTTAGTGTATTAAATTCTAAAGTATTTTAGTATGTAACATGTCGAAATAAGTAGTAAATACAAATTAAATAGTGGACTTTTGTAATTATTATTACAAAATTTCACATTCTGTTAATTAATGTTGAGCTCTAGTATATGTAAATTCTAGTGTCACTACAATTTTATCTGCAATATTTTATATCCATTTTTGGTATTCTAGAAATATAATAAACATAAATAAACGTCTAATATTTTAAATTAACTTTATCTACTGCCATGTTTTTTTGTAAAATATGTTGTAAACGGTTGCTAAATATAGTTTATGTATTTAGATTAATGTAAAAATTGCTAAAATTCTCACACATACACCTTATTAAGATATTTTGAGTTAACTTATTTTAGTCCATAAGTGACAAGTGTATATTGCACTGCGCTGAGTGAAGGGTTCAGTAGTAAGGGACAGGCGCCATTGTCAAAGATTGTTTCAGTTTATTACACCAATTAAAAATACAAAATGACAGACCTCGTGGTGCAGTTGTAATGTAACGGCCGGCTGTTCACGAGGTCATAGGTTCTATCCCCGCATAGGATAATTAATTATGTATCCAATATTTATTGTAAGGGTTAGAGTAAGGGCATATTATTACTGCCGAAGAATAGTAGTATAAATGTATCTGTGATCTGGTACCCTAAGATGAGCAAATATGTTTAATTTAGGACCAGAGAACGCCCTGGGAAAAGTTCGTAAATATTTGTTAACTTAAAACATCAATAATTTCTTTTGAAATAGTTACATTTCGCAAAAGCAAATACATATATTTATCATCTATCTAGAAAAAAAGTATTCGATGAAGTAACTGTAATACTGTGTCTACTTTTATAGCACAATAAAAATTATAAATAAAAAAAAACATCTTACCTACACATCTCAAAATTCTCACACTAATTTGATTAAATTGTCACATTAATAAAGAAAAGAGCTCACATTTTAATCGCTAGACAGGTTTACATAAAATATTTATAACTAAGAATTATTTAATTTAGATTATCTTTTGAAATGTTCACATTTAAACACATTTAAACATTAACATGGCGCATCAATTATGCTTATCTTGTCTTATTGTGCTTCTTTTGGAATAATGTTTAGTAAAAGTCCGTCCGCGTGGAATTTAGAAAACTTTTCCCGTTTTTGCAACATTTTTCACTACTGCTTCGTATTGATTACAGCGTGATGTTATATAGCCTATAGCCTTCTTCGATAAATGTACTATCCAACACTGAAAGAATTTTTCAAATCGGACCAGTGGTTCCTGAGATTAGCGCGTTCAAACAAACAAACAAACTCTTCAGCTTTATAATATTAGTATAGATTATTTGAACGCCAAGAACTAATGCTACAACAACAAATACTCGTCATCATCATTATCCTGCCCTTATCCCACTGGTTAAGGGTTGCGTTATTTGGTCTCAATTGGGGTTGGTATGACAAATATATTATGATATTATCGGTACGGAACAATTTATGTGCGAGTCCAACTCGTACTTTCCTCACTCGTCAGTTGAACGCCAAGAACTTCTGAAGATCTAAATTATTCACATAGATCAACCCATTTCCCTTACGACTCCTATCAGTTGAATTAGTAATTTTTGTATGCATCTATTTTGCATTTTCAGCTGTAACTGAAAAGTTATAATTTTCCTAAATATCGACGCATGATAATGGACTATTATTCTACCTTTAATTGCAAGACCAGACCTGTATAAATAACCTATGAAGAAAGTTTAGATGGTTATTTTAATAAATAATTAAACGTATTATAGTGATTATACATAGTCCATAGAATGGGGAGTTAAGTGTAAAATGACGCAAGGGTCTCGTCCCGCTATGGTTAGGTCACGCGCGCGCTATCACTGTTAGAACGCGAGTACCTACGCTCGCTCCCGATGCTACAGACTTTATAGTGTGCTTATCACGTTTTGATAACCTATGACTACAATAAAATGGAAACCAAAAAGTTATCAGTTTTCCACGCTTACGCAACTCTTGTAGGTATACAAATACAATCATTATATAATTTTTTTACATACTTCATACAGATTCGAAATAAAATTAACGCATTGGAGTCAGGTTAAATTAAATGGTTTTTTTTTTATATAAAAAGGCTAGATCGCTGTGTGAGTATACCGCTCTAAGTTAAATTGTATAAGTAAAAAATAATAATAATATTAAACAATGATTGCTTTCTCTTAAAATAAGACACGATGATTAAGTTTTACGATGAAAATATTCCCACAACATCTCCATCTCTGAAAATGATATTTATTCAAAATAAGATTAATATTTAAAAAGGAGTCTCATCGTCTCGCGAAATGTTCACATATTTCCTCAAATTCATATGACCCTGACAATATAGACATAATTTTATGGGCAATCGACCAAGTTAATAATTGAAACATATTATTTATTATACAAAAACAATATCTAAATTTATTTTTATTAAGAATATCATAACATCAGCTTGAGCCATGTAAACTAAGAATTTTTGTTTTATGTAGCCTGAACTAATAATACTAAACTTTAAAGTATCCAGACTTGTTTGTCGCAGTCAGCTCAGGAGCTGCGGGTGATTGCCGCGTGGTACAGATAAGGTAAATAGCTCATACAATTGTTAGAATAAGAGGCTTTGAGCCTCTTTTGTTAAGGAAGTGGTCTAATGGGCGAACGTAGCCACCGGCGAGACTTACATGGTGTCAATTGTTAGGGTAACCGTACAAAGAATGACTTAAGAACATAATAGCATGAAAACATAAATAGGTAAATTGAGATATTTACTGAATTTTAAAATCATAAACAGTGACAGTCATGAGGTGAAAATCCATTACATAACTAAAATGGATTTCCACCAAGTTCAGTGGATGGCTAAAAGTATGGGTTCTGGTAACTGTTACATGCTGATAACTGCACTCTTGTAACCTCATGACTTTAAAGGCTACACTGAGATTCTACGCCTTCTAGGACATAATCCTATATCTGGTTTGAGAGTCAAATAAATAACCATTTTCGACACACATCAAATATAATGAGATTGCCACAATGTGGTTATAGAAAGTACTGCCACACCTGTACAAGATGGGCTTGGTCGTCATGCAGATGATGATAATACGTCAAATTATGTTGAAAAGCTTTTTGTCACGAGAACGAATTAATGTAATCAGATTAAAACATCCAGTTACAAAGAAAAATTTGTTGACATAATGATGTCTTCTTGTACGCCGTCGAATGTACTGCAGTAATTCGTTTTCCCTAATCACAATATTGGCACGTCAAATGCGTAACAGATTTGAGTTAAACACGATTCTAGATTTACATTAAAGGCTACAGAATGGTGATGGATGGATGGAGGGACTTCTGAATAGCTACCTACTAATAGAAAACAAAAAGCTATATATTTGGAAGAAATCACCGAGAGTGATAAGACCGCGCACTTGTAAATTTATAATTATTGTTCTTCTTTTTCAGTTTAATGTGGGCACAATAAAGAGTTAAATATATTTTGTACCTAGGGAACCATCGCGGTACAGTAGGCTTTGATTGTATTTTATGTACACGGTCATCTTTATCTCCAATTTGGCGATGGTTGCCTATTCAACGACCAGCCAAAGCTTTCAGTATAATTTGAATTGTATTTATGATTTTACCTATTATTCAAAAACTTAAATACCACGACTCTAATCGCTCTAACTATAAGGAAAAATTGAATGAAAATCTGTTTAAAATATATATTTATAGGTTAGTATTTTTTTAAATTTATCGCGTTTATAAATAGACAGGCACAGCAAGCAAGGAACATACTTTCATAATATGTAAAGATTCTGTATATGAGACTACAATATAGTTGGGTAACTTTAATGTTTAAATAAACAGGGGTCGAACTTGGTCACGATTCCGCCCTGCATACACCGAGTTAGATGCACCTACACCGCTCCTGACCTGTCACTGATAACCAAAACAATGTGCAAATACAAGAGTTTTCATATTTATTAATATTATCTGTTAACATATATGGTTTTATAAGTATCGTAAAGTACTATATATGGTTGATACTTAACTGATAATCTTGGCGTGGTCAATGTGCGCGTCAGTCGATTCATACAATATCCCTTTACTTACCTATGTGCAGGCTTTGTTAGGAAGAAGTGGGAATAGCTATAAACACACATGCATTGCCTCTCTCCCTCTCTCCAGCCCATCAACGTCTCAATGTTGGGCACAGGCCTCGTTCATTTTAGGAGCGATTATGGTCTACTCTGCTGCTGACCAGGCGTGTTGACACACGGTTTATATTTAGGTTTTCCGTGTCTCACAGAGGATTTTATCTGTGTGCAATATTACTGAGCTGGCTTTTACAGCGCCCTGGAAAGGACACCTGTATTTATGTAGGGGTATTGTAACTGTATTTTTAATACACACGGGCTAAAATATATATATTTAAATATTATTGTTTTTGTACTGAAATAGGGTAGCAAACAAGCATTCGGCTACCTCGAAGGTAAGCAGTTACCCAAGCCTAAGGACGTTTCCAATAATAATATAATATATATAATTCGTATATTCATAACAGATAACTTCACAGAAATATACGATTAGTGACGAATATCGAGCAAAAATTTGAGATTTTGAAACAAAAGACAAAGATTTTAAGGCCATAGATAAAGTGATAAGTGAAATTAGACAATTTTAAATTATATAAGCTCCTCTTCAAATTCCTTATAATGTTGCAGTAGAAATAAAGTATGACGCGGCGTACATTCCAGCAAATCAGTGTTATCATATCACACATGGCCGCTGGCTCACGATTGTCGCCAGTGCAAGCGATAAGACCAACATTAGGTACGTTCTCAAACAACGACAACCTATCGAGATCCACGAACGCAATAATTTTGTGTTCCGCAATAAACTTTATCGATTCTCTTATTAAATTTAAGATTTGTAGGACATATATTGTTGAAATCGTTTTTTGACACTATAGAGTTTTAGTTATTGTAACCATTTATCATCAATGACTTTTTTGACAATGACTATGTATCTAGTCAACATATTCCAGACTTATTTGGTGTGTTGGCATCTATACTAATTTTATAACGGACGAGCCTCGTGGTTGAGTGGTTCATGTAAGGGACTGCCGATCGAGAGGTCGCGGGTTCGATTCCCGCTCGAGACAATAATTTGTGTGATATTTATAATTGTCATACAAATGATTGTACTGCGTCTGGGTGTTTCTATGTCTTATAAGTATGTATTTACAAAAGAAAATTAGTATATGTATTCTATCCGTATTCTGGTACCCATAACACAAGCATATAAGCTTAGCTTTGGACCATAGGACGTTGTGTGTAATGTCCGTGAATATTTATTTATTTTATTTATAAAGCTGAAGAGTTTGTTTCAACGCGCAAATCTTAGGAACTGAGGAACCACTGAGTCCAATTGAAAACTTATTTTTATGTTGGATAGCATATATTTATGGCTATTTAACATCACGCTGTCACGAAAAATGTTGAAAAAACGGGAGAAATTTTCTAAATTTCAAGCCTATGAAGTCGCGGGTAACAGCTTCCAGGGTATAATTTAGAGTTTACTCTGTTAGAGTTACGTTCAATAGGTGCACTTCTCGCAATTTGCGATCTCTTTCAGGTTACGTTCTCTTATAGGAGGTGTTTCTTACTTATTAAACCTCAGATGGGTCTTACAGCTCCCTAGAATGGATGTTTAGTTGGTTTAATTTATTTGCTGTTTTAGTGAGTTCACTCAAATAACATTAGGTACAATTTTGTACAAAAATCTACATGATCTGATTATAATGATTGCAGCATTTTTTTCACCATATTCATTTATTAATTCATGGACATTTCAAACAACGTCCTCTGGTCGCAAGCTAAGCTTATATGCTTGAGTTATGCATACCAGAATTCGGATATACCACATAAACTACTTTTCTCTTGTTAATACGAACTTATAATACATAGTCATCATTTCGTATGGCGTCCTGTGAAAGCCCTAATTACATACGAATGTCCAGTTTGTGGAGCCAGTCAGCAGCAGCTGCAGTTAACTCGTGGAGCTCGACCATACCACCGGGGAAGCTACGAATATGGCAGTCGTCGACGATGTGCTGCATTGTTTGGTAGTTAAAGTTAAAACGCCCAGACGCAGTACATATATTTGTATAAAATTTTATTAATACCACGCAAGTAACTGTATGAATCGAACCCGCGACCTCGTGAACGGCAGTCCGTTACATAAACCACTAGACTACGAAACCCGTCAAGCAGTATATTATATTGTTTAAATATTCTTACTACGTATAATAAAACTTAAGTATGAAATATACAGTAGTTTTTACATACAAAATTCTACTTTAATTTAGTTTTTATCAGATTGTTATATCTTTTTGTTATTTCGAAGCTCATGAATAGTAGTCTCTAACTAATGACCTATAGATACTGCCGCATTACTTGAATTATCTCGATACTTATCAACCTTCAAAAAGTTATACTATATAAACGATAATTTTAATGTTATTATTGTTTATTGGTTATTATAATTACGTATTTTTATAACGATAGTATCTTAGTACTCTAATATACAATATTGACAAGGCGGAACATAATAATGACGGGCCTCGTGGTGGAGTGGTTGATATAACGGACTGCCGATCATGAGGTCTCGGGTTCGATTCCCGGTCAGGACAATCATTTGTGTGATGTTTTTAATTGTCATACAAATGTTTGTGCTGCGTCTGGGTGTTTACTATGTATTATAAGTATGTATTTACAAAAGAAAAGTAGTTTATGTATTATATCCGTATTCTGGTACCCATAACACAAGCTTAATAAGCTTAGCTTGGGACCAGAGGACGTTGTGTGAAAGGTCCATGAATATTTATTTATATTTTTTATTTTATATATTATAAAAAATAAGTTTTTGTGTACTTGTGTAGAACACAAAATTAACGCGTAATGTAAGTGGATTTAAAAGATTTTTTTTTCATTAACAGTCACTGTCTGCATGAAAATAGTAAAAAAATACTTTGACTTTACATATTTTATAAAAGATCACTACTTTATGGATCTTCGGCATTTATCCATCAATGGTTCTAAAACAATTGTGGAGGAGCGTTCTTAGAGATTTCTAGCATTGTGATAAGTAAAGTAATAGAGGCACTGGTTCTAACAATTGTATTTCACAGTTCACACCACAAGTAAAATAGTAAGTTAACTGGTATAAATCTTATATATAAAATTCACGTGTCACAGTGTTAGTTACCGTACTCCTCCGAAACGGCTTGACTGATTTTTATGAAATTTTAAATGCGTATTCAGTAGGTCTGAGAATCGGCCAATATCTATTTTTCAAACCTATTTTTTTTTTAGTATGGCAAAACAACGTTTGCCGGGTCAGCTAGTAACACTATAACATTGCTTAGGAATACTGACATCCTAACATAGTTGTTTTGACATACTAAAAAAAATTTGAAAAATAGATGTTGGCCGATTCTCAGACCTACTGAATATGTATGTAAAATTTCATAAAGATCGGTCCAGCCGTTTCGGAGGAGTACGGTAACTAACACTGTGACACGTGAATTTTATATATTAGATGAATATTTGAATTTAGACAACTCAAGTCCGAAATTTTTTCACTACAAAGGTTTAAGTATTTTAACCAAAAAGATTTAATGCAAAAACAATGTTCCCACACCATCATAGAATGATTATTATAAAACTAAGTAACGGTGAGGACGTATACACTTATCACTTACATCTATACTTATAATATTTATAATCATATTATAAATCGGAAGAAATTGTTTGTTTGAACGTGCTAATCTCAGGAACCGCTGCTCTAATTTGAATTTTTTTTTTTGGATAGTACATTTATCAAAGAAGGCAATATAACATTATGCTGCGACTAAAATAAGCGAAGTGTCAGTGAACAATGTTGCAAAAACGGGGAATATATCTAAATTTCACTCGTATGAAGTCGTGGAAATCAGCTAGTGAGCTTTATCCAGCTAGCTTGATCTTCTCACCTACTCTAAAACATTAAAAAGATATACAAGTTAATGTCGTATTGTTTTGACTTTTTATTAATGAAAAAAATTTGATTCTATGTTTGAATTATCTTAAAATATACCATGGTTATGAAAACAGTTGAATTTTATGCGCACTTATAATACTTAGTAATTTTTACCAGTTGCAATAAACACGATAACATTTCATGGTTTTGGTGTATAGTTTTAACACCATTTCAATTGAGATTGTAAATAAAATTGTTTTATTTACAAAATGGTCAAGTGAGCTATTTTCACGTCATGTTATTTAAGATTTTGATTTTATTATTTTGTATTATATCTATGATAAGTCGAAAACTGGACTGTGCATATGTTCGTCGTAAGTTCTCACAATCTTTACTCAAATATTATGTGAGTTTTATTCCAAAACCACGCAACGGATTTTAATGCGGTTCTTTTAAAAGATAGAGTGGTTCAGGAGGATGGCTTTTTAACACGCTTTTATAAGTTCGGTACGTATGTATTAATCTATGTAACGGAATCTTTCAAAGCGATTTTCACCCTCTTGCGATAGTCGGATTGATTTGAAATTTTACATACATATCAAGAACCGATGACAATGCAATTATTTAATAAGATATTCAGGAATTTCAAGTGTGTTTTTCAGTTTTTGAACTAAGCAAATTTGTATAATTTGTTGAGATTAGGCAACTAAATTTAGCACATACGAAATTGCGGGCAACAACAGCTGTTTTATAACACTTGCTGCTAATTTTATATAACTTAGTACTAATAATTATAATCTGAATATGACTCACAGATAGATTTAGACGCATGTATTTGTTTTTTTTTTCTTTTTAAATCGAATGTGGGTAAACCCTGTAATAACTGATCGTAGAGGACACTTCTTCTTCTCCGTTTGATAACGGATTAAGAATACAAGTGTCACCACCCCATCTCCTCCCAAGGGTGCTGTAAAAGTCAGCTAAGAGATATTGCACATAGATAACACCCTCTGTGAGAGACGGAAAACTCGAAAATAAACCCTGTGCGAACGCGCCTGGTCAGCGCGGCACACTAGACCATAATCCCTCTCAAAGTGGAGGAGTCCCGTGCCCTACAGTGGCTGGAGAGAGAGAGAGAGGACACATTACAGCTCAGTCGCACCCGTGACCATGGTGACTGCAAAGTCTCCGAAACGTCGGGCTAAAATTTAAAACAAATGTACACGCGTCTAAATCCGTAAAAAGTGGTTTTATTTAAATAAATGAGTCGCGCAAGTGTTAGAAAATATTATTATAGATAGATATTATTTTTATTAAGTTGTAGAAAATAATTATGGCAAACAAGTAAACGATACTGGATTACAAAAAATCTTGAATAAATATTTAAATCCTCTACGGCAATTAACAGGTACCACGATAATATTTAAATTCTCTCTCTCTCTCTCTCTTGCATATTAACGTTCCACTGCTGGCCGCGGGTCTCCTACACATTGGGAGGGATTTTGGTCAACTATGCCGCGCTGACCAGACATGTTGGCATAGGATTTAGTTTTTAGTTTTCTGTCTCTCGCAGTCTTAGCCGTCACTGGCTAGCATCTCTTAGCTGGCTTTTAGAGCACCCTGGGGAAGAAATTGGGTAGTGACACTTATAATCTTTTATTTTACCATACGGATAATAAAATCATTATGAATCCAAAAACTGGCAGTTTCTTTTCTCAGTCCATTAAAGTCTCACAGATGGGCAAGGGATTTGGGCACGGGTCTCTTCCACTATGAGAAGGTTTTTTGGTTTATTATGTCACGCTGAACAGGAGTCTTGGTGTAGGGTTTAGTTTTAAGTTTTCCGTCTCTCACAGATAATGTTATTTTCTTACAATAAACACATTGCATACTTTTGCAGCACCCTGGAGAGGAAGTGGAGTGATGATACTTATATGCTTAATCCCTCATCACACAAATCCAACCAATAATAATATATTTTTCAGAGCAGCTCCCTAATCACGCCGTAGAAATGCAAATAGAAGTAAACGATGTAGCACCGAGACCGTCAGTAGTGCATATTCCTGCTCGACGAATGGCAAATTTCAAGAAAAAAGGTTATAATATGGAAATTCTATAATACTTACTATTCTAACTGACTTCAAAAAAAGTATGAGGTTCTCAATTCCTCTGTATGTTTTTTAATTTTATTTTTTATAATTGTTACCTCATAACTTTTAACTGGGCGAAGCGGTATAAATGATTTTTTTTTTATTTGAAAGCTGGTGGTTCCCGTGTTGTCCCATTGGCACCAGGTCAGGATCCGATGGTTATGTCCTGAGAAACCGAGGAAAACCCTCAAACTTCAAGGACACATGAAGTCAGTCTAACATTTTTTAAATACTTAATTATTTAGGTGTATTAAAATCACTGGCTGTTGCCCACAACTTCATACGTATGGAATTAGTAAAATGAAAAAAAAACCTTTACAAATTCTACAAAAAAGCCATCCTCTGTAACCACTCTCTCTATTAAAGAAACCTTGTCAGAACCCGTTGTAATTTTAAAGATATAAGCTCACATAGCATACATACACAATTAACTATTTTGTTTTATTATGAGTAAAGAAGATTTAAAATAATCCTTAAGAGACTTTTAAAATACGCTGATATTAGTTTCTACTTTATTTTTTGAGGGAATACAATTTTGTATCAATTATTGTGTACGGTATTAATACAAGGGGTATATAAAATATAATATTTGTATTAAAGTTTCATTATTTCTATTTTCTTTAGATAAAGCGCCACCCATGACGACAGCTGGTATTTCATATTTATTACATACTTTTGTGATTACTTGTAGCCAAATTGCTTTCCATATTCATACATCCATGATTTTATTTAATAGCCAAAGTAAAAAAATTATGTGCTTTATTAACTTATTTTCAAGTTAGTTATAAGGGAGTCTATGGCTTCGAAGTCGTAGCGAAATAATTTCTATGCCCACGCTACAAGAGAAAAGGCCTCGAGCCTTACCCGGCAAGAGTGGTCCTCTCACGGGGGAAACATTAGGCCCGCCGTCGACCTTCGGCACGTGGATCCGACTCGATACAATTTCTAATTCGCATTTTCCTTTCTGATTTCGGATACGATTGCAATATTCGCTTTAATTGGAGATTCGACTAATTTATTGATTCAAATTGTTTTGCTATTTACTGCTTTAATTCAGTTACAAAAACAAAAACTAAACGAAAAAGGAAAACTACTCCGGTGACGTTACCTAACATCAGCATCAAAACTGAATCAGGTGAGTATTAAATATTATATTCATATAGATTTTTACAAATATCATCATCATCATAACATCACTCCTTTTTCCCATAGGGGTAGACAGATATTATAGAGTGCCATCTGCTACGATTAAATCACACTTCCTTGGCTTCATCCAAACTTAGACCTCCTCTCCTCTTTCAGACCGCAACGTTGTTTAGACTATTTTTGCAAATAGGAATATATAAAAAGATCTTTCGAAATACATGTTATCTTTACTTATTTTAAAACAAACTCATTATTTTTGTATATATATCCCTATGTTAACTTATATTTTGAAAACTACGCAACAGAATCTGATGCGGTTTTTTACTAGATAGAATGGTTCATAAGGGTGGCTTTTTCTTCTTTTTTTGTATTTTTTTATATAATAAGGTTTATTTTCTACATTCACGAGTACGATGTTGCGGGCAGAAGCTAGTTAAGACCATTTAGAAGAATTTAGAGTTTAATAAGCGAATTTTGATATTAATACTAAACTAACTATAAAAATTTTAAACAGATCATGTCAAGACGACCACAAGGAAACCAATTTTCATTGAAGATTTAAACAAGGCTTTGAAAGATTTGGAAAAAAGACTTACGAAGAAAAGTCCCGAAAATTCCATTGGTAAGTTAATGGAATAATAAGTTTGTATTTTTTTCTTGAAAAATAGTTATATAATAACTATAACTTTATCATTTTTTAGCACGGAGTAAGTATATTTTCTTTATACGGTTCGACCTTTGTTGAAACTTTTTGTAAAGATACTCGTAGCATGAGCCCGCCGGAAAAAAGGAATGTTACTCTACTAAGTGCGATGATTTAATTTTTGTAAGCACAAAAATTAAATTTAATTAGTAAATTAAATTAGTACAAAAATTTTTCAATAAAAAACTCATACACTGAATAATACGCTTTGTCAAATTTATGTTACATATGTATGCAATATCCCTTAGCTGACTTTTACAGCACCCTTGGGAGGAGATGGTGTGGTGAGATTTGTATTCTTAATCCGTCACCACACGGAGAGTAAAAATATACTAAATTGTTTGAAAACGTTACAGGTAAACCAGAATATGTTCATTTAGTAGCTAAAGATAAAAATGGTATAAATGAAATTCTAGAGATGTTAGAAAAAGGTCAGTTATTTCTATTATGATAAGGACAATTTTTATTAAAAATGGTCCCTAGTGCCATTAAGACAGATTATGGGTAATAATCTATTCATTTTTAGGGTTCCGTACCCAAAGGGTAAAAACGGGACCCTATTACTGAGACTTCGCTGTCCGTCCGTCCGTCCGTCCGTCCGTCCGTCTGTCACCAGGCTGTATCTCAAGAACGGTGATAGCTAGACAGTTGAAATTTTCACAGATGATGTATTTCTATTGCCGCTATAACAACAAATACTAAAAATAAAATAAAATAAATATTTAAGGGGGGCTCCCATACAACCAACATGATTTTGTTACCGTTTCTTGCTCGATACTAATAACGTTGCCTTATGTTGCATAGATAATGGTACGGAACCCTTCGTGCGCGAGTCCGACTCGCACTTGACCAATTTTATTTGGTTTACAGCAACATCTGTCGAGAAGCACGTGCCTACACCAGACCTTCAAGATTTCGATTGGTGGCAAATAAAGCTTCCTAAGAATGCCTAAGCTTTATTTCTTTAAATATAAATAAAGCAGAAATTAAAATACTTTTCAATATGTTTATTGTTTAAAATCTTTCCGTGTCAAATGCCAGTCAATATCTAAGCACATAAAATCTGTTGAAAATAACAGGTAACTTGAAAGTAAAGTCTTAATAAACTTACTAGCTAGCTACTCTAGCATACAAAAGTCAGTGATAGACCACCTTTAACATTTAGGGGGATGATAAATAGATGTTGTCCAATTCTCAGACCTAACGGATATGTACACAAAATTTCACGAAAATTGGTCGGTCCGTTTCGGAGGAGTATAATTACAAACACCGTGACAGGAGAATTTTATATATTAGACTAGCAGCTGCCTGGGACATCGTACGCGTGGAATTTTGAAAAATATTCCCGTTTTAGCAACATTTTTCACTGATGCCTCGCTTCTATAGGTCGTAGCTTCATGTTTTATAGTTTATAGCTTTCCTCAATAAATATACTATCAAACACTGAAGAGTTTTTTTTAAATCGGACATAGTACTTCTTGAGAATAGCGCGTTTAAACAAACAAACAAACTCTTTAGCTTTTTAGTATTTGTATAGATCTGTTTAATTTTGCAAGAACAGTAGGTAGAAAAAATATACTTCCGTTGTAGTAAACGTTTGAGCCTAACAGCAGTTAACACATAAAATTAATTATTTGCAGTAGTCAAGCTTAAATATGAACAATCGAAAAACATTTAAAAGATATATTATTGTCATGACTCATAGGACCTCTATAAGAAATACTGTTACTAACCACATGACTACCATATAACAAACAAAGAACGGACCAATCAATTATTTGGTACAGAAAGATCATTTAGTACCGACCTCAACCTCGGAGGCAACATAAAAATTAACTAGAACATTATTTATGCAGCTCGTACCAAGATAATTCTATATAATATTATTAACTCATCGGACTCGGCTGACGTTAAATATGAGCTATATTCATAGTGTGGTTGTATGTTCTTTATACTATTTCGTATATTAAATTTAAAATAATAATCTTTATTGCCATATCCTAACTTGAGTGTATTCTAGCGTATACTCAGTACGCCAAGCAAGTTTTGACGTGACAAGGTCTTATAATTCGATAGAGCCGGCTGCACGCACGAAAAAACATGACTCATCCGGCGTTACCTCGCTCTGAGGCGTTCCATGTAAGGCTTGAAGTGCAAGCGTCTCGCTATCACTTGTCTCGCTTGCACGTTCTTTGTCGCTCGTTAGTAGGTGCTTCAGGAAATTTTAAATTACTCGAAGGATAACAAAGACAGTTAGGTAATTTTTCAGATTTTGGAGCGGTAGAGAGGAAATCTTACCTTCTGTTCCCTTCTTGGCAATGCTCACGCAAACCAAAACGTGTGGTGAAGGGCGATTATAGTGGAACGAATACTTCATCTAGTCATTGGTCTTTCTTCAACTATGAAACGTTATGGGCTGAAAAATAGACGTCAGATGTAAAATTCTTCAAACAGGTTTCAAAATAAAATTGTGTATGTGTAGCGATGTGGGTGTGCGTCACCTACCTGCTACTAACTTCACGGTGTCGGTTATTCCAGACTTTTGTGCGCACGTCCTAAGAATATTCTCTCATCATATTTTTTCAAAGCGCCATAAAAGTAAAACTTTAATAATAAATAAATTATGAATATATTTTCGCCGTGACTATGAATACTCGGTAAGTTATGCAACTCTGATGAATAGTTCAGTAAAACACGGTGCAAGCAGGTGACCTCTGGTCCGCTGATCTCTATCTGTGCTCCGAACGCTGGACCGCGCAATTAAACTATTAGCTAAAGGACATACACAATACATACTAACTTATTGCTACTTTTGAGACTTAATATCATGCTTGTAAGTCCCTAAAAGCTAAGGCAGAGATTCTGTATGTATTTATTTTTAATGATATTGTTACTAACTAGTTGCGACTCCGACATCGTACGCGTGGAATAGTGACCTTACTTTTTCGATTTGTGCTTCTCTCTTTTCCGTTGAAGCGGCAGCGTGATGTTACATAACTTAGAATATTCTCCGATAAATGGGCTATCTACTACAAAAAATTAGCAAGCAGCAGTTCTTGAGATTAGCGCGGATAAATTTCTCAGTTACATTTCAGTTTTATTATACCTATGTAGTATGGAACGTGTCATATGAATTTCATTGGCCTAGGAGTTTTATTAGTTGCATATGAATAGATGGCGGTGCCGAATTTTACACCGGAGATACTTAAAACTTACTAGCTGATACTAACCCATGTCAGAAACCCAGTCGTAGCTTAGCGTAGGCATGTTTTTGTTTATTTTGTCGTAGCTTTAGGTAATTTAGGCCGCCCGGCAGTTTTATGCGTTTTGTGTTCTACAGAATAATTGAGATGTGTGGCCGAATGAATGTGACGTCAGATGACGTATTTGCTGGTTTTGATTGTGTGTGTTGTATGTGTATGTAAGGAGTATTTGAGTATGTGAAAAGCTTTTATGGAGTTGACTGGAGTACTGTAGCGTTTACGAAGGCGAAGCGAATTTATTCACTTTTAATTTATAGTAAAAATATAAAACGGTGGTAGTTAAAAATCTACTCGTATTTTTATTATTTTTTTATGTCAGCATTATTGAAATCTAACACCCGTATTCACAAACAATATTTACTTATGTACGTACTTAGTGTTGATGCACTGTGCAAAGGGTAACACTTCTGGGCCCTGAGTCGGGTATTTCAACGGTGTCACAACTGTACCATTATTGTACCATTATGGTGCAATAGTAAAGTTTTTGGTAGTCTACTATTAATGTGTCGTCATAACGACTTCATCATTGTCTTACAATTGTCAAAGTGACATAAATTGCTAGTCTCGTACACAACTGCTTCACAATTGCAATTCAATGACTGAAATGTTTCGGTAGTCTGCTATTTTGAATTTGACAGTAATATTTTTAAATTGTCCTGTGTCGACAGATTGCCATAAATAAAAAATAGATAGATAGAAATATTAGAAATTGTTCTTTGTAATTTATTGCAATTTACTAATCTCCTAAACTTCACATTGCTTTTTATACTAATAAATAGTATGTACAAATATATCTAAACGAAGTCTAGCATGATTAAATGTTTAAATTTATTAGTAGTTTTTCGAAAATCACTTCAACTAACGCATTTTTTAAAAACGGCAACACATACATACCATTCTAACACAATCCATAGATAAAAGAGACCGAAAATTCAATGCATAGATAAAAGAGATCGACAATTCTATTACCATTGAAAGACCGTTATGACGGCATATAGCAGACTACGGATATTTGACTTCAATTGCAACGGTATCGTGCCGGTATTGTGCCGGTATGACAATTGTTCCAAAATAGTGGACTTGAGCACCTGAGTGTGTTCCGTTCATCGAGCCTTTGTATTCATAGACAAAACTTAGCTATGCGTTCAGTTTAACAAACGCATAGTGCGTTTCACCACTTAAGTATTGTTTGTGAAATGATTTTGCTACACCTGCGCGTCCATGCCTACTATGAGACCTCACAGTAACGTTTGTGAATACGCCTGTAAATCCATATGAGTTATAATATTCAAATGCGATATCCTAAGACGTATTGATATATTATTTTACCTGTCAAAACAAATCTAGCGTATGAATGAAAGACCTAGCTTTTTACTAGATGTTTAAAATGATTAATTGTAATAAATTAAACAAATATGACAGCGGTCATTTAAATATTAATGTATCATAACATAACAATAATATCTAATTATTACCTTGAATATGTTTTGGGATAAGGTCTTCGGTAATAATAATATAAATAAACTATCTGTTACCCGCGACTCGGTACGCGTGGAATTCAGAAAACTTTCCACGTTTATGCAAAATTTTACTCTGATGCTTCACTCCTATTGGTTGCAGCGTGATGTTAAATGGCCTTCCTTGATAAATGTAGTATCCAACACTGAAACGAGAACTATTAAAGATGATAAAGCTTGGGAATAGGTTGCTCTGGAGCAATACATATTCTATATTGTAACGTTTTAATAGCATTGCAAGTATAATTAAATATTCATGGTCATTTCACACAACGTCCTCTGGTCCCAAGCTAAGCTTTATATGCTTGTGTTATGGGTACCAGAATACGGATATAATACATATACTACTTTTCTTTTGTAAATACATACTTATAATACATAGAAACACCCAGACGCATATTTGTCCTGACCGGGAATCGAACCCGAGACCTCGTGAACGGCAGTTCGTTATATGAACCACTAGACCACGAGGCCCGTCAAGTAATTAGCCCGATAATTGACATTTAATTGAAAAAAATATTGATTTAATTAAAAGCTATGCTGAGTTTCTTACGCCGGTTCTTCTCAGCATATAGCGTAGCATAGAATTTTTCTAAAAAATTATGTCTATTTGATTAAATGATTTTTCATTTCATTTTCATTTCATTTCATTTCAAACAATTTTTCAAATCAGACCAGTTTTTCCTGAGATTAGCGCGTTCAAACAAACAAACTCTTCAGCTTTATAATATTAGCATAGATACATATAGCATAGAAGTATGAATGATGTTAGTCGTAAGTGAATTATGAAGTTATAGATAAGTTTATTTTATTTGATAGATACTGTAAAGGTTGTGATCATTGAATATAACCTATACAATGATACAGGCCACTTAAGATTTGTTTTTAAAAAAGGAATAAAAAATTAAAAATTTGAAAATAAAAAGAAAAGAATTGAGGTGATAGAAAAGGGACATGAAGAGAGGATGTTGAAAAATGATTGTAAAATAGTTTTTCTTTATTATAAAAAATATAACAAATTAATTAAATGTGTTTTAAATTATTATTATAAATTAATGTAAAGAAGAAGCTTTACAAATAATGTAAAGGTTGTGATCATTGAATATAACCTATACAATGATACAGGCCACTTAAGATTTGTTTTTAAAAAAGGAATAAAAAAATTTAAAATTTGAAAATAAAAAGAAAAGAATTGGAGATGGGAAGAGGAGATGAAGAGAGGATGTTGAAAAATGATTGTAAAATAGTTTTTTCTATATTATAAAAAATATAACAAATTAATTATGATAAAGTGTTTCAATTTACAAATGAAGCTTTACAATACCTAAGGGGCTTTTGTTGTAATCACGGACTGTGTATATAAAATTTTAGGTATAGTTAGTCTTAGCAATGGTTAATAAATTATTTTACAGCACGAGCTTATTGGATATTTAATATTTATAGATACAACAAAAATAATGTGCAATCACAAACATCTTTGATGTAAAACTACTACTAATTTATACATAATATATACTAATATAATATTTATATTTATACATAATATTTATATATAAATTTATACATAATATTTATACATTTAAATATAATATTTATATATAATATATACTATATAATTTATACTAATTTATAAATGTGAAAGTTTGAAAATATAGATGTTTGAATGTTTGTTACCCTTTCACGCAAAAACTACTGAATGGATTTTAATTAAACTTTACAATAATGTAGTTTATACATCAGAATAACACATAAGCTACAATTTATAAAGATATTGCGTGATTTGTCCAAAATGTGACGATAAATGTCAAGTAAGTAGTAATTAGTAGTAATTTCCGTGTGGTGAGGGATTAAGAATACAAGTGTCACCACCCCATCTCCTCCCAAGGGTGCTGTAGAAGTCAGCCTTAGCTGACTATCTGTGTGCAATATCCCTTAGGATATTGCACACAGATAACATCTTCTGTGAGAGACGGAAAACTCGAAAATAAATTCTGTGCCAACGCGCCTGGTCAGCGTCACAGTAGACCATAATTTATTTATTTATTTATTCATTCATTGGGTACTTATTGCTTACAGTGATCCTTTCGCAATAAGTACATACAATAAACATTTATAAATTCAATTATGATTAAAAATTATGTACATTATTAATATTATCATGATACATTTTTGTTATTTGCAAGTCACAATAAAAAGTCGTTTGAAGTCAAAAAAAAATTACAAAATCTTACAGAAATGATAAATCTTACATAATCCCTCTCAAAGTGGAGAAGGCCCGTACCTAACAGTGGGACGTAAATGGGCTGGAGAAGAAGAACAAGTAGTAATTCCACGGGTACGAAGTCGCGGGCAACGGCTAGTATGTTATAAGTGATCGACCAATAACGGTTATCGATTGGTAGAGTGCTCAAAATTTCAGATTAACCCAGTGTTTTCAAGGTGGGAAAATTACGTTCAAAGAGTCTGTTACCTAGATGTTTAGATACGAACGAACATTTGTTTTGTTATCGAAATCTTAAAATACGAATAACAGTCCTTTGTCAGAGATTTTCGTTTGTTAATTACAGAATTCCTTTTGAAATACTACAATTAATAATATTAAATATTATATTTGTTAGCAATGCTGTCGACCGCTGTTTTCTACATAGTTGTGCTACTAAGAAATTTATGTAGACAAGTGCAGTGAATAATCTGTACAAGAATTAGTATTCCTAAAAAGGTGAGGGTATACTTTATACTAGACACTAGCTTCAGGAACGGAGCAGCGCGCGTAAATCAGATTGCATGGACACTACACCATTTTAAACAGTTCGAAGCATCAGGAATTTCTCGTTAATGTTCAATGCTTTAGATGTTTATTTATTGTTATGTTCAAAACTTTGAAATGTGCATGAGCTATTAATTCGCCATTCTACACTTATGCTTATAACTAACTGATGAAAAACATGAATTTGCTGTTAAGCTATTGCATAGCTTCTATCGCGGGCCTTGAGCGTGGAGATCAAATCCAGAAATTCCATAACGAAAATAGCGTAATGAAAAAGCCTTACATTATCGGCGCTACTGCGCATGCGTAATCCCCTCTTCGCCCCGCAATTTATTTCATCCTGTAGATACCAAGGGTAAGCGCCTTCCTCAAATTAAACAGTGTATTAAAATAAGGATTTTGAATCGACAACATATTTATATCCTGAATGTTCAGATAACAGCGTATTTTTATAATGTAAATAAAAATAAAAATAATGTAGATTTTAATAATGTAAAATAATGTTTATTTTATTTTATAGACATTTGATTGACAATCGCTATTTTATCATAATTACCATAAACAATGGACAGATGTAAGCATCAGTAAATAAGGATTATTAATCTTATTTTAGTTTTTGGTATTTAGATTCTTGCATAAATAAAATAAACAAATAATTATAAATGTTATAAGTTGATAAAAAATGCTATGCAATAGCTTTACCGCGACAGACCCCGAGTGCCACAAGTCTTTTTTTTTATTTGCGGCTTTTCGTGACACTTACAACATTTTTCCTAACGCCAAAAGCAGTCTAACTTCCCTCATGTACATGATAATGGTGCCAATTCTACGTGCACAAGTAAACTTAACTAAAAAATAACAACAACTATTGCTGTATTTTGTTTAATTGGCTATTTTGTTGTGCATATTTATATTAATTAAAATCGTTATTCGAAAATACTTACTTTTTATAATAAGTTAGTTCACATTGACGAACTGTGTTATTACCACCTACCCTACACATTGTATTTTGAGATATGACCAGATTATTTCTTACAAGTCTTTATATAAAGAAAACTAGCTGACCCGGAAAACGTTGTTTTGCCATACAAAAAAAAGTTAGAAAAATAGATGTTGGCCGATTCTCAGACATACTGAATATGCATGTAAAATTTCATAAAAATCGGTCAACCCGTTTCGGAGGAGTACGGTAACTAACACTGTGACACGTGAATTTTATATACAGGGTGTGGCGTAAATAGTGGTCCACCGTTCAAGGTTGGATACATCAGGTAGGTACCTACACCATACCAAAATTTGGAACCGGTCCGCCGACTGGTTCCAGAAAAAAAAATATTTTTAATTTTTTTTAAGAAATTCCTATTTTCATTAAGAATTTGATCACAGTTTCAACAAAAAACATTATTTTTGATTTTTTATTCGTGTTTATTCATGCTGAATGTATGAGCTATCATAAAATAAAAAAGATTTGTATTGAAATTGTAGCTTTTACGGGAAAAAGTGATTTCTTCTCAATTCTTAACCTAAATTTTATCGCATCAGTCATGTTCAGGAGCGGTTTTTGAAAAAAAAATGTACTACACTGTTAGTGCCCATGCATTTAAAAATATGCTCATGATGTACTGATTATAAAATGGTATAATAGTACCGCTTTTCAAAAATAGATTTTTTTTTATTGCAATTGTAATTAAAAACGGATAAGTCTTCCTGTTACTATTTTCGCAACATAATATTTAAACAAAAATGTTGTCTTTTTGTTTTTACCCATATAAATATGGAATTAAATAAAACAAAGTCTCAATCTTACAACTGATATTTGACTCCACGTCTCCAAATAATTCTACATCATGTCGTGTCCTATAAAAAAAGGTCGCTCTGTACCTGAACCATAACAAAAGACCTATTGAAGTGCGCACACTCTTGTAATGCGTAACGTAGCTGGAGTAACTAAACAATAGGATAGTGATAAGGAAAGGATGTAGTTTGTTGTTGTTGTCCCTTTCCTTTCTAGCAATTGAGATCGGAAAGAAATGGTACATAAACAATTAGTACGATCTACGCGTACGCTCCCGTGCATCGTATACGTTTCGTTTCATTTGTGTTTAACTCCGCTGTTTCTTGCTATTCCCCTGGACTCCGGTTGATTGCCTAAGTGATTTGGACTTGTCGTTTTGGTGACATCTAATAATCTTGCTTACGTTTACCGGACTCTGATTTGCATAACGATTTGGACAAACGTGCAGTGCAGTGATAACAAAAATGTCTCAGTATACACCGCGCGAATATGCTGACATGCATTTTATTTACGGAGAATGTGGAGGAGTCGGCAGAGAGGCGGCTCGGCTTTACAGGGAGAGATATCCCGATCGCAGACATCCAGACCACAGGGTGTTTGGGCGAGTCCACAATGCATACACCGAAGGGAGGATACCCGGCTCAGGCGTAGGCGGTGCAAGAGAAGGACGCCCACGGAGACATGCCGATGATCAGGTACTGAATTTGGCAGAACAAGATCCTACAACCTCAGTCCGAGTCTTATCTCGCACAACGGGGATATCTACCAGAACCGTACATCGCATTTTAAAAAGACGCATTTTAAAAAGAGCTGCATCCCTACCATTATACAAGGGTACAGACTCTGTTACCAAGGGACTATCCTCCGCGAGTGAGATTTTGCAGAGAAATGCTGCGTAGAATACGAGAGGACGAGCAATTTTTTAATAAAATACTTTGGAGTGACGAATCATCTTGCAGAAAAGATGGATATTTAAATTTACACAACTTGCACAGCTGGCAGTTAGAAAATCCGCACGTCATGAGACAAGATCGATCGCAATACCAATTTAAAATAAACCTTTGGGTCGGCATTATTAACGGACAAATAATTGGTCCATTAGAACTGCCAGAAACCTTAACCGCAGAAAGGTATCTTGGGTTCTTACAAACAGATTTACCCGTACTTCTAGAAAGTGTCCCTACAGAGATCCGAGACAGCATGTGGCTACAAAATGATGGCTGTCCCGCTCACTATGCAGTAAGGGTACGAGAGCACCTTAATGTGGCCTATCCAAACAGATGGATAGGGCGGTTAGGCCCAATACTATGGCCACCACGCTCCCCAGACCTTAATCCTTTGGATTTCTTTTATTGGGGATGCTTAAAGGAAGACGTATACAAGGGACCAATAAATAATATTGAAGAATTAAGGACCAGGATTCTGACAGCAGCTGGAATAATCAATGAAAGCGGGTTTGCTCGACGTCTTAAACGCTCCTTTATTCGACGGTGCAGAGCGTGTATAGCTGCGAATGGGGGCCATTTTGAGCACCGATTGTATTAATCAATAAATAAATAATTATGATGTCAAAGTTGTTTTTTTTTAATACCCTGTCTGTAGTAACTTTTGTGTTCTCATTTGCCAATACAATTACAATAATAATATTGTCGTTGTCACTATGACCAAGTTTACAGTAAGAATGGGCACATAAATAAGGTAGACGAAATTTTTGTTTCAATATTATGTTGCGAAAATGGTAACAGGAAGACTTACTTATTTTCAGTTACAAATGCAGTATTTTTTTTTCTATTTTTGAAAAGCGGTACTATTATACCATTTTATAATCAGTACATCATGAGCATATTTTTAAATGCATGGGCACTAACAGTGTAGTACATTTCTTTTTCAAAAAACGCTCCTGAATATGAGTGATGCGATAAAATTTAGGTTAAGAATTGAGAAGAAATCACTTTTTCTCGTAAAGGCTACAATTTCAATACAAATCTTTATTTTTTTATGATAGCTCATACATTCAACATGAATAAACACGAATAGAAAATCAAAAATAATGTTTTTTGTTGAAACTGTGGTCAAATTCGTAATGAAAATGGGAATTTCTTGAAAAAAATTAAAAATATTTTTTTTTCCGTAACTAGTCGGCGGACCGGTTTAAAATTTTGGTATGGTGTAGGTACCTACCTGATGTACCTAACCCTGAACGGTGGACCACTATTTACGCCACACCCTGTATAAGACTAGCTGACCCGGCAAACGTTGTTTTGCCATACAAATGTCAGGGCGGAGGGGGAGTTGTTTGGAAAATAGATAGTAGCCGATTCTCAGACCTACTGAATACGCTTATAAAATTTGGTAAAAATCGGTAAAGCCGTTTTGGAGGAGTACGGTAACTAACATTGTGACATGGAAATTTTATATATTAGAAAAAAGATAGATAATGAATTACGTAAATAACTTGTTCTCAAATGACATATGAGCAACGCCTGAAGCAAGTGTTAGTTTTTGTCAATAACTATAATAATATTATTTATTGCTACATTTATATGCGTTTATTATTTGACAAATCAATTTTAATGGAAATCATAAGTGTTAATTTCTGTGATAATTTCAATTGTAACCTTCAAACGAGTATAATTAAATATTGATTTCTGTTGGAATGTTATTAGGTGCAAAATATATAATTAGACCGTTTAGCATATAGTAAATAAATATTGTATTTGCATAATGAAAGCAATATTTTTTAGTATTGAAGTAAGTATTGTACATTATGATTAACATTCGCGTGGCATATTAAAATAGGAAAAAAATAGATTAGAAATGGAAATACACACTCTCTCTCTCTCCAGGCTATTAACGTCCCAATGTTGGGCACTTTGGAAGGGATTATGGCCTACTGTGCCACGCTAACCAGGGTGTTGTCACAGCGTTTAATTTCGAGTTTTCCGTCTCTCATAGTGGATGTTATCTGTGCACAATATCCCTTAGTTGGATTTTACAGCACCCTGGGGATGAGATGGGTTGGTATTCTTAATTCACATACATACATATTAAATATTTGTAAATGCTGCTGTAAATGAAACAATAACAATGTATTAAAATAAAACTACTTTTTACGGATTTAGACGCGTATATTTGTTTTAAATTTTGGCCCGACGTTTCGGAGACTTTGCAGTCACCCACATTCATGGGTAAACCCTGTAATAACTGATCGTAGAAGACACATTACAGCTCAGTCTCACCCGTGACCATGGTGACTGCCAAAATTTAAAACAAATATACGCGTCTAAATCCGTAAAAAAATGTTTATTTAAACAGATGACTCGTGCAAGTGTTAGAAAATGTATTAAAAATTAAAATTATAGACGCAATCACCTGACCTTAGCGTAAATGCGGTTGATACGTCGGGCAGCGCCCCGGAGCGAAACAACACCATAACACAGCTGTAATATCGGGAGCTACAATGAACTTTAACATTTCCACATAGGGCCCCTGATGGTCTCGACTTTCACCATAAACGGCCAATTTACGGACGTCTGTCGACCGGCCAGTATCTTAAGCTAAACTGTCTCAATTAGTGCCCGGATAGATGACCCCGCAATTTCGTCAGCAATACCGGCAAAGATTGCAGCAGTTATTAGGTTAAGTGCAATAGGGCGGACGGGTAAGCAATGGATATTGAAGGAAATTGTACGCTCTTACCTGACAATGACTTGCCGTGTATGACGGTAATTGTTTTCGACGTTGCAGTGTTCTTAGTATTTCGTGTAGGTATAAACAAAGTTAATAAAGCCCGAACTAATTGCTAATAGAAACTGTTCTTGGGTGAAGCTCAATTTGTGTTTGAAATCTAAAGAAGTTTTGTTGCAGAATAATTTTAAACTGATAATTTTTTTATAATACCTATTACATATTTTGAAATGATAAATCATATGCAAGCGATTTCTTATTTCAGAGAATAGATATTTAATAGGCACGCTGCACAAACTTCACGGTGTTAGTATACCTATGTGATTTAGCACACAAACTTTAACTACATATTTACCTACCTTTACTTACCTGTGTGATTTACCTATCACAAATTTATCAAAATTTCGCATCCAAGATTATACGGACATTTGAAAAACAACTTGAAAAATAAACATCAACCACAACAATATCTACTACAAAGTTCATAGTGCTACTTACTTAAGTTGATGAGATGTTTATTAGGGTTCCGTACCCAAAGGGTAAAAACGGGACCCTATTACTGAGACTTCGCTGTCCGTCCGTCCGTCCGTCCGTCCGTCCGTCTGTCACCAGGCTGTATCTCAAGAACGGTGATAGCTAGAGAGTTGAAATTTTCACAGATGATGTATTTCTATTGCCGCTATAACAACAAATACTAAAAATAAAATAAAATAAATATTAAAGGGGGGCTCCCATACAACAAACATGATTTTTAGGGTTCCGTACCCAGTATCTCAAGAACGGTGATAGCTAGACAGTTGAAATTTTCACAGATGATGTATTTCTATTGCCGCTATAACAACAAATAGTAAAAATAAAATAAAATAAATATTTAAGGGGGGCTCCCATACAACAAACATGATTTTTTTACCGTTTCTTGCTCGATACTAATAACGTTGCCTTATGTTGCATAGATAATGGTACGGAACCCTTCGTGCGCGAGTCCGACTCGCACTTGACCAATTATTTTTCAAGTTGTTTTTCAAATTTCCGTATAATCTTGGATGCGAAATTTAGATTTTCATACACTCCATAATAGAAACAGACTATTATCATCTTCAAATCACATTCGATTACCTACTCTTAGGTGATTTTATCGTAACAGTTACGTAACAAATACAATGATTCATTTGTCTATTAAAATTCTTAATCTAAATGAGAGTTGATTGACAATACTAAATAGTTTGGGCCTTTTTGTGCCAAATATCTAATTACAAACCTTCTGTTGTGATCTTGATCGCTTTCGCTGTCTCTCTTTTATTTTTTAATCGAAATGAAGATGAAAGTGATCTCATATTGTGGTCGACACTATTAAGATTTTATTGTAGCTCCTAAATAGATTTCTAATAGCTTTTTAATTTCATTCTCTCTGACAGATTGTCAGACAAATTTCAAAATAAATATCAACGTAAACGCATTGTAAACGAAGTATAGTCGTATGTATGTATATTGTGTAATTAGCAGAAATAGCTGAAGTGTTTATTTCAGAAACGATAATTTTAGAGTTTGTATTGTCGTTAGCACATTAAAATTAGTAATTTAACTTATCAGTTTCATATTTCGTAAAATTTCCTGATTTATTTGTAAATAATTGCATTTTCATTGATACTTGATAAGAAGTGTGCAAAATTTACAAGGGGGTGAAAATCACATTCACAAATGAGTGACTAATTATATAAATATACTCACAATCGCAAGAAGTTTATAAAAAGGTCTTTAGCTGATTTAAAGGCATTGTGCATCTAACTCTGCATAATATGAGTCGGGCAAGTGATAGAGAATATGTTTAAACCAAAATGCTCGCTTTTAAAACTTACCTTTTTTATACCTATTACACGGGTGACAAACAAGCATACGGCTTATCTGATGGGAAGCGATTACCGTAGTCTATGGACTTTTGCAATACCAGACGTGTCACTCTCGCATTGCAGACCCTGCAGGAACCTTTTAACGCCCTTTTTTAAGGGCCCCGTGCTGTAGTCCTGTGGGAAAACCACGGCAGGGAGTTCATTCCATTTATTTTACGTGGCATAAAGTTGCGCTGGAACTGTATCATACACTACCGTATCTGCCACGTTATTTACTTCGCCTACATACAACTACGCTAAACGTGTATATTATTAAAATTTGGTGATCACAACTTTTTTATATACCTAAATACAACCTCAGTCATACTAGCCAAGATCTGATTACGTTTAGTTTAATGCGGATGCTATTTTTTTCTATAACAAGTAAATAACAGGAAGAGATATCAACTGATTTATTACTGCGCAAAATTATTTTTTGCAAACATTGATGACTTCCATATTTTCTTTGTCATATGAACTATTAAGTTGGTAGGAACTAACCCAAACTAACAAGGGTGGTCTTTTATAGCTTTTAAACGGCTTGAGTTTTTCTGCCATTTTCATTAAATTATAAATAAATAACGAGAAACTTCTTCTTCTTCTTCAGAACTACGCAGCGGTTTTGATGCATTTTTTTAAATGGTAGAATTGTTAAGTTGGCGGGCAATAGCTAGTTTCCTACTAATCCTCAAAAATATTCATTTACTGTATCTTTAATATAATTTAACATGTAATCATTACCAAGAATTCTACTAAGTAAATAATAAATAGGCAGAATTATAAATATTATGCAATTTTCAAGCAAAATCTACTTTTTCGGATTTGCAGTGGATACTAAGGAGAAGATATTTTGTCATACCACGCTGATTATCTTATTGATTTAGGATTTTGCTTGAAATCTCTCGTAGAAGAATAATCAGCATAATATAATATCTCTTACCCGACCTTCACAACACCTCCAAATATTTCGTGGCTTAAATATTCTAAGACTTACCTCACTAATATTGTAATATATCTACATTATTATATTTCAACTATATAAAAAAAAATTTACATTAATAAAGCTAGTTTGTAGTATTCAAGTAAAACAATACAATTATTCGTGAAGTTGTAAGAAGCATAGTTTAAAATAACAATTACGTAGGGGCGTGGTGATACGACGTTGAACATGATAGTGGCTGCCACGACCTCCGCTCGCCGCGCGACCTCGCTCCCGTGAACACTGAACATTGATTCACTAACCACTTTCCGCGATTCGTTAAATAGATCGGAAATATCACATAATATAAATTAATAACTAAATATTCATGGTCCTTTGGTCCCAAGCTAAGCCTATATGCTTGTATTATGGGTACCAGAATACGGATAGAATACATAAACTACTTTTCTTTTGTAAATACATACTTAAAATACATAGTAAAAATCCAGACGCAGTACAAACATTTGTATGACAATTTTAAATATAACACAAATGATTGTTCCGAGCAGAAATCGAACCCGCGATCTCGTGCTCGGCAGTCCATTACATGAACCACTGGACCTAATAACCACTAGAATCCACTTGGTGACGATTTAAGGATTCCAGTGTCACCATTTCCTCCCCAAGGTGCAGTAAAAGCCAGTTAAGGGATAAGTGTTTTGGTTTAATTATGTGAGTGTGGCTGTAGGATCATTTACTCTTACAAAGTGGAGAAAGCCCCTGTCCAATTGATGGCTTACTATTAGAAGAAAGGACTGTATAAAGGGGTGAGTAGCAGTTATGTATAAAAATCGTATTTAGCTTCTTATTTCGCTTTTCAGCTTATTGATGGCCCATTGTTGTCCCATGTAAAAAAGTTGCAAGAAATTGTAAGTAAATGCGTCTTTTCCTAAAATAATGTTATGAAAAAAGGTCTGGACAGACGTAGTCAAACGCAAAAGCTAGTAAAAATTATTTACTTCTGAACGAATAAGAAATAATTACAATTTAATAGCGCAATTATAAGTTTTTATTGATGATTTAAATAGGCAGTAAACATCAAACATTTTTAATTTAGGTCGTCGCTATCAATTGCTGGGCATGTACTCGCAACTGTGATCTATTTTCCTTCTTCCGTGTTTGTCATATAATTTAATGGGCATCCTCCGATGACAACCTTCAGTATCAAATCGTTTATTATAATTACATCTTTAAAATTACCACCTGTTTACGAAGGCAGGTATAATTACACCAGAAAAGCTGTACATTTCCTTGGTTGTTTCTAGCTGTGTCCCGCAGTATTACGCAACAAAAAGGGAAAAAAAATTCTTAAAAGGAGACTAAATTCTCAAAACTAAAGTAGATAAAGCTTTCTCTCTCTCCAGCCCATTAACGACGTCCCACTGTTGGGCACGGGTCTCCACCATTTGAGGAGGGATTATAGACTCCCTGACCAGAAAATGTTATCTGTGTTACAATATCCCTTAGCTGGCTTTTACAGCACCAGGGAAGGAAAAGAGGTGGCGACTTTTCTATTCTTTTCACGTCACTACATGGACACGTAGTAAGATTTCCTAGTGAACCTGTGATTTAAAATTGAAAAGTTAAATCTTTAAGAGTTTGATTTAAAAAAGACCAAAACCTACGTTTTCCTTTATTTTCAAAAACGCAGCCGTTCTAAATTTAATCAAGTAATTCTTTGTGAAAAGGTGACACTTGAAAATACAAGCAACAATAATACTGGGTATCCAGCTAAGCTACTGTTATTTGCGAAAATTATCTATATTCTTTATTATTACAACTATTCTTTAAAGTTAAAGAAGTGAAATAATAAGTCAGTCACTCAATTCAGTTTGAAAACAGGACAATAAAAATTTTTGTAGATCTTTTGACCTTATATTGTTGGAAATTGTATTAAAATTTCTATTCGCATTTATGTAGACTTGCTTTTATTTGTTAATAGATTTAAGACTGAGAGTATTGAACCTATTAGTAACTTACAATATTTAGTTAATTCTACTTTGAAATCACAGTTTTAAATATAGGAGTAAGAGACCAGAAACAAGGGTTACTATATAGACATTTGTTTGCACATTTTCAAAACAAGCGGAAACACTTTAAATAAATAAATAAAATCTTTTTTGAGACCAATAACATAATAAACAATTGATTATTGAGTATTGAACTAGAAATTTGCAAACATTGCTTACTGTGTTTCCTATATCTTTGTAGGCATTATGTTGTTAACTATCGTGGCTTTTATAAAAGACAAAATAAAAGATGAATGTGATTACGAATAAATGAAATAAAAAAATGTATCTAGCCATTTGCTATATTGACTAAACGACGAATTAAATTAACTAGATATTAATTACAACCACAGTCTTAATTTTCATCTTGGTGCCCTTTTCCACACTATTTAGCTCTTCTGTAACACTTCATATTTTGTATTCGATCAAAGTAGAAAAAAAAATGGGTGGATTGTGTGTGATTCTTTCAATCCATACATATTTTGTTTGGTCTTACTCTAGACTCGATTTTCCCTACAGGTCATTCTCGAATCACAGTACAAATATGTACTAAATATTTTTCCACACATATATCTAAGAGAACATCCCAATAAACATTATTAAGTATGTCGGTCTACATACAATAACAGCGATACTTATCATCATCAAATCATTATAACAAGTTGTTGCACAGAAACAAAGAGCCGGATTCGATCAGTTAAAACGACATTTAATAGCGTATTTGGTTGATAATATCTTTATACAGGTCAGGTGCGGCTTTATATTGAGACGCAATTAAAATGACCATATGATTATAAGCTATTTTAATAATATGCTACTTCTTTACTTGTTACAACCGTCTTTATTTTTGTATGTATGTCCCTATGTGAGCTTAAATCTTTAAAACTTCGCAACGGATTTTAATGCGCTTTTTTAATGTTTTTCAAGAGGATGTTTATTTTGTATAATTTGTTAAGATTTGGTTTTTACTTTTCATGCTTACGAAGTTACAGCCACCAATTAATTACAGGAATAAACGCACAAAGCTAAACTATTTTAATTAAATCTAGGATAACACCGAACCCTATGTCGATTCTTTTTTTTTTTGGATTCAATAAAACAATGTAGGTATTTTAAAAGGTGGTCTCAGAGTGGTGGACGATTAATCAAAAGAGACTATAACAGGTATGTAGAATATGTATCCTTTTCTTCAGGAAAACTGTCAATTTACGATTCGTTATCTAAAATTTAGTTTTTCAACTAAAATGCATTATTTGGATATTTAAACTGAATGGAAATAAACTTTTTAAATCGCATGCGCACGTGCCGCGTAGTTGAAGGTTTTGTAGTGACGCCTACCGATTGGACACGTACAGTTCACAAGAAAAGTGTAAGTGAAATACATCTTGGATTGTTTAAACTATTTATTGCTTAATACATTACAAGAGTTATGATAATTTACGGTAAAATCGTATACTTAACAAAATCCTTTACCTACTGTCGAATTATAGGTATCCATTCGCATAACCATAAAATATTCGTAATAAAAAATGCATTACGCACGTCTTAAAATATTTATATTTATAAATAGCTCATAAGATTTTCTTTAAAAATAAGTACTAAATAATATAATATTTTCTAACACTTGCGTTACTCATTTGTTTCAATAAAACCACTTTTTACGGATTTAGTAGTCAGTCTCACCCGTGACCATCGTGACTGCAGTCTCTGAAACGTCGGGCCTAAATTTGAAACAAATCCACGCGTCTAAATCCGTAAAAAGTCGTTTTATTTAATACTAAATAATAAATAAAGATAATCATCATTATCGATAACAATAACTAAAATAAGGTCAAGGATATTGACCGAGTATTAAAACTATTTTGTTCGCTAATACAGGTTTTCTTCACCATCATAAAATATGCAATAAAATGTAAATACAATAAGCACCCACGCCCACTAATTCTTTTATCGACAGTAGAATAATAAAAGTCTTCAATCGCTGGTAGGTTGTACACGATCGAGATTGTCTATCTACCTCTCGTTTTCACTATTCGTGAACGGCTGGCATCGAAGGTCGACACAAAATTAAAAGTGTTTTAATATCTGATTACGGAGGCTTATTATGATTTGAGCTAGACGATACAACAATGGCTTCCTGCCCGCTGAGTTTAATATAAATAACGAAATTAAACGCATTGTTTGGTCAGAACATTTTACATAAGAGTTTGGTATATGTATTGTATTATCGATGTTGCTGATAGCCGTTAAATAACTATCTGACATTCAATGGACGTTGGTTACTGAAACTATGTGTTACGTAGCTGGTTTCTTAGAAGCTGTTTGTGCGCATCTTGATTCCATACAGACTTCTTTTTGAATGATACTACATTATTGTTTAAACGGCTAGGTTAGTTTAGTTGTGAAAAAGGCCGTCTATTTAATTTCCATGCACTGTGTGATTACGACTATTTTAACTACATAGTATAACTCGGTAAGCTATTTCTCCGAGTGGTCACGGATTAAGAATACAAATGTAACTACCCCATCTCCTCCTAAGGGTGCTGTAAAAGTCAACTAAGGGATATTGCACACAGATAACATCCTCTATGAGAGACGGAAAACTCGAAAATAAACCCTTTGCCAATTTGCCTGGTCAGCGCCACACAGTAGACCATAACCCCTCCAAAGTGGAGGAGGCCCTTGCCTAACCGTGGGACGTAAATGGGCGGGAGAGTATAACTCGATAAAATTTATTAAACCAATAAAAAAAATAGAGGTAATTTTACAAAATGAGAAGAAAGGCTCTGACGCTATAAAATTGTTTTTTTTTCTGGATGTTTTTATTTAATTGCTAAACATTTTGGCCACTGGTTTGGGTCATTCGAGTGTTTATCGAAGGAAATATTTTAGATATATGTAATCATCATTTTTCCACAAAGCGTTATATTGAGTTGTGATTAAAGATCTTTATTTACTCAAGAACATTAAGTCCACATAATAGTGACTTAATGTATTAGTAGAGATCATTTGCATTGGTTCAACAACAGGTTTAATGATTTATGATTTTCATCAGAATAAAATAAATTTCTGCATAATGAAAGCTACATATACGGGATAGGTTCTGATTGAAAGAATATTTAAAACAGTATATAGTACAGTTGATCAACAGTATTTGTAGTATTTGAGTAAATACGACACAATTAAAAAAATAAAATAGAGCCGCTTCAAATCACAAACGACAAAAACACACTTAACACGTTTGTGGTAATGAACAAAAACTTCTTACTCGGTCAATTGTGCTTTCGTCAAATACTTTTTACGACGAAAATCACTCACCTATTTAAGATTTTTGCCTTAATTTAATTGGAATGTTTTTTCTTTAGAAATAACCAATTTGATATGTCAACTGTCATTTAAAAAGGAATTACATTCAGGTTGCTTCACTCAAAGATATTAAAGATAAATAAAAAATGTGTTACTAATAACAGTATCTTCGGAGATACGTCGTTATTTTTAAAATAAAGACTTACAATAATAATCTAGATCGAAATCTTTTTTGTTTTTATTTTCCTCCAAAGTAAAATTTGTCATTTGTTTAGACTGATTTAGATTTTTAATGAAGCTCTTAAAATGTATGTCGGTATTTATTACTGCTTCTTATTGTAACAATAGGTGAAATTTTATGAAAACTTGTTTATATAACTCGAAATAGAATTCCTTCGATTTTATAACCAAGCATTGAAAAAAAATGTAGCAGGTAATAATGCCACTGCCTAATATTACTTATACCAGGGGTCTTTTCATACATCTAGGTCTATTCTATGCTGTGTTTTTCTGTAATTGGTCAATTAGCCACTACATTGGAAACCTTATTTTCCGAATAAATTTAAGTAACGCGCATTCCAAGTTTGTCGTGACAACTTATTATTTTTAATACTGTTAGTAGCGTACAGGCTCAATATTAGATAAAATTCGCCACATTTATCTCAATCAATCAATTTAGTATAACATTTTGAAATTGATAGGAGCCGCTGTCAGTTACTTGAAGAAGTATTTCATAAAGAACACCGATATTGATCTTGGCTTCGTATTTGAGTACTTGATTCAAGTCGCGTCCGTCCATGACAGGTGGTTCAGAGATAAGGTAGAAAGTAGGCTGTGGTAACTTACCGATTGTTTATTTAGATTGAGTTTATTGTAGATGCTTTTCCGTTGGCTGTCACATCCCTTCTTGTTTATTACCATCGAGTACTACTTGTTTTTCCACTAAAGAAAGCTTCTGCATTTATAAAGGAGATTGTTTTGATACTGATAAGCAAATATTTTAAAATATAAACTTTAGGTAAGTCAAACAAACTCAAACTCATTAGCAATCTATATCTATACTCATAAAAAAAAAAAAACTAACAAATTGGAGACCAGAATTCTATTAATCCTCGCGTTTTGTCTATATTTTGCTTAATTATTCTGGTACTCATAACACAAGCATAATAAGCTTAGTTTAGGACCAGAGGACGTTGTGTGAATGTCCATGAATATTATTATCATTATAGGTATTCTTTATTTAAACTCATTATAAAATTACATTTTTAAATATAAAATTACAAAATAAAAATACATTTAAAAATATAAAATTACAAAATAAAAATACATTTAATAATATAAAATTACGCGGAGGCCCATCGGTGTCGGGTACTGGGTCCGAGCCACCGGTGGTTAAGGCCCCAGAGAAAGGAACCTCCTCACAATGCGTGCCGTGCCGAGGAGTGCCGCCTTCTGCACCAGGCCCTTGATCCAACCGTTCAACGCAAGTTTCTTTAGATGGAGGTCAAAACTTTTGGCTATTAATCCGTTTACCGAAACAACTATCGGCACAATGACAGCCGAGTCCACATTATTATTTATTATTATTAATTCTTTATTATGTATACGTAAAATTATATTTTGATGTATTACATATACATCAAAATATAATTCAATCTTCTATTCAATTCAATTCTTAATTATAAATCAATTAAATCAAAGGTTCTACAATAATTATTGTCATTCATACAGCATAATTATAAATTCTATTACTTATTGTATTTAGAAGAATAAAAAAAATATGTGACACCATAAATATTTTTTTTCTTTTCAGATTAGATTGTATTTGGTATTACATACAATTTTCTACACAAAATTCCTTTTAAACAAAATGATAGTTAACTTGGGACAACGAAACACACACACACGGACAACGTTTCTTGTATTTATTCTGTATGTTAGTAATCCTTCATTTCTTTCTTGTAATTTCAGTTAATTTTTAACAGCTAAACAAAAAGCAAAACATATCTTAAAAAGCCATTAATCGTAACATCGATATTGGTGATCAATTAAGTGATTATTTAAGTAATCTGTACTTTATTCATTCAGCCGTGATAATTACCGTGAAATTCTATTAACGATGATCAAAGATGTTGAAATAACCATTAAGTATCAATTCCATACAACTGGTGATGCAGTTGTTACAACGAAAGTTAATATGAGCAAGACAATTTGATCCCAGAATATGAAAGTAATTTGAATCTTCACTAGACCATGACGGTGCTGTACAAAAAAAGTTTTTGCTCGCTCTATTTAAATTAAAAACTTATAGCTTTGCGAAACAAGCAATATACCTAGGTATGCTATATGATCTGTAAATACTAACCTCTATTGCCATTGCAGCAAAAATTAATTACGTTTGATAAAATAGAATACGCAATAACTCAAATACATATTTCATCAACATTGTAACTGTGTGTTATAAGTACCTAAGCTCTATGTTTAACATTTTTAATTATTCTCTACAAGATTCCGCTTCTTATAGATAGATCCACAACTGGACTTTTATAATCTAATGCGAAAATTGACAAAACTTGTTATTCATAATAGTCTTTTTACGATAAAACGTTTATCATCTCTCCGATAAAATCTCCGTTTAAACCTCCGATAAGTCATTAAGAATAAAACCATAAGAGAATGAAAACAGTTTAAGAGTGATTAGCCTTTTTTTTCGACGCACAGCACTGAAACGTAACATATGTATTTATTAAAAAGGTTACATGATTTTAGATAAATCATTTCAAATAGCTTAGCGAAAATCTCAAAATATGACTTTTTATTTTAGTACTTCCTATGTATTCTTAACAAATTTCTAAAGAAATTCTTTATATTTTACCCTCTCTATTCAAAGTAGCGTTTATGTTATATCAAGATCCGTATTCAGGGTAAAACAAACTCGGTAACTAGAGCAGTAGGATCTATTACTTTGTTACCGTATAAATTAAAAGCAGCTGAACGCAACGAAAGCGAATCTATTAGAAGCTTTATCAGCACGTGCGCACGAGTCTCACAAATTGTGCACCCGCGCCGACGGTACGTAGTGTCACGATGTTGGTGTAAGGAGCTGATGTGATGTATTGACTGGTATTGTAGAAAGTGATGGGGCTAAATGCACTGTAAAAATCTTGAATGAATATCGAATAAATTTTGTTACGTGATTTACTTTAGTGTAGTAATTTCAATGTTACTATTTGACTAATTTTTAGTGTCACAATTTACGAATTTAGACTCGCAAATTATGTTAATACAAAAATAATGGAAAATATTCATTTTGGGCATTTAGTTTTAGGTAAAATTTTAACGTTTCTGATACTTTAGTATAACATGTATTACTTTAGTATAAACATGGATAATGTGGGGACACAGTAGTATCAGCAATCTTAAAGACTGACCTTTCTATAGTTCCCACCTCGAAGAAGGGAATGCATTGCAAACAAACCTATCGCACATTAATTTGTCAATTTGTGTGGCACTAAAATGTCGAGCTGAACTAAAATATATCCACTTCTCTTTAAATATTTGTTTCATTAATATTTAAATTAAGTTATTAAAAGTCCCACCTTTAATAGCCCATCGCTGCGTATATATCTATTAATCATCAACAATAACCACAAATTAAAAGTGAATCGGCACAGACTAAACAGGCAGACTATTATAAGACTACAATAGTAAATAGACGAAAGGGACAAAAACGAAGCTTTGTCAATATTAGGAAGTAATTAAACCACCTTTGACAGTCCAATTACATGATGACGATGTGATTTGTTTATTATTTTGAAGCGATGGATGAGTCATATTATTTTTACGGAAGCTCTATGTGGACATAATGTATTTTATAGACAGTGGTGTTAATACTTAGCTTAACTAAACTAAAACTTAATAATGATAGTGTTTATAATAGAATTCAGTAAAATTAGCTAAGTTTTCGTAAATGATATCGTGTAAAACTTAATAGCGATTTGTTATCATATAAATGTGGACAGGTTATAGCGATAAAATTAAAATACAAACGGCAGTTTTATATTAGTTCAGTTTTGCTTTTGATGCAAAAGAATTGACATAGAAGTTAACAGAACATTGATAGTAAAATTCATAAAACTCAACCAAAAAACTAAAACTTCAAGGGCGCCACAAACGACATATTATGTATTACGATATATTGATATAGAAAGGAAAAGACAAAAGATCATCTCGTCTTTTTCTATATACATCTGTTTTTCTCTCTATATTAATGTATCGTAATATGCCGTGTGCGGTCCCCCTTATGATCGAGGTCTTACAATGCCAATACAAAACGGATATACCAACAAGACAAACATTACATACTTTTAGGACACACCCAACAATACTTAAATAGACCACTAATTGTTGACGTATTCGGGCTAATAGATCCGACCATAAGAACAATATTGATACAACATTAGGTAATGATATTTTGTTCGTATATCCTTTATCATTAATCTTGGTCAAACATATATAACTCCATATGAACAACGGTTTATTGATGAAATACGAAACCACTGACAATGGAATCGAATCAATATTCTGCGAACGGTATTTAGGATTTCCTTGTTAAATTAGCAACTAGAAAATCTTAATTTACTAAATGCAGCAAGGTTTTGTATACAATGTAAATGACATGTCGCAGGGAATAAAAACTTTCCCATTTAATTGTATGTGTAAATAGAGAAGTTGGCAGATAAGCAAAGAAATTTTATTTACAGAAGAAATACTTAAATGACTATTTAAACACTAAATAACATTATACAAAAATAACTCGTTACTTTTTAGATAAATAAACACATTATAGAAAGAATTGTTGCAAAAAACCTATCAAACAGTTTTTTATACACCCTTTAAACAAATTAATCTATTCTATTCTAGTATTATAAAGCCGAAGAGTTAGGTAGTTTGTTTGAAAGCTCTAATTGCAGGAACTGCTGGTCTGTTTTGAAAAATTCTTTCGGTGTTGGATAATGGATTTGTCGAAGGTCTAGGAAGGCTATATATCATCACGCTACCGTTAGTAGGAGCGAAACATCAGTGAAAATTGTTGCAAAAACGGGGTTTTTTTTTTTTAATTCCACTCGTATGAAGTCGACGGCAACAGCTACTAAAAAATATTAGCAAGAGCTAAGTCTAATATAAGGAGTGATAGAAAATAACACAAGTCTTTTAAATAACGTAAGTTGTTTATAGTATACTTGCTGTTGCCCGCAACTTTGTACACGTGGTATTTAAAAGCAAACCTTAATAAATTATACAAAAAGCCTTCCTCTGGGACCACTCTATGTATGAAAAAAACCGTATCAAAATCCGTTGCGTAGTTTGAAAGATATAAGCTCACATAGCGACATACATACAAAAGGACTTTGTTTTATAATATGTAAAGATTTACACTATGTTATTCATAGACTTAAACGTAATTGACCAGTAGTCCTTTTGTACGTTACTACGAAATACTTAATTTGTTTAATCAAAATACCAAGAAACCACATCATCGCGTCATTTATCGCATAAATAGATTCGATCACATAAATCGATATAGTTTTTATATCGATAACTATTACATAATAACATTGTTACGTGCAAAACAGTAATTACTTGGGTCCAATCGCCTTCCGTGTACTCGCTAACAATGAAAATGATATTCGATCGAAACGTTTCGTTATCTCGCTATATAGATCTCGGTCACTTTTTTTTTATTACACAAACACGCAATTTGATGATTTTATTTTACGCGTCAATTTGGTTACATTATGGTATTGAATAATTCGTCGCACGCAGAGCCCAGTTTTGTTGCAGCTTCCGGTAATTGATTAAAATTTTTATTGGTTTCTTATAAACTTACTCCCCCTTATTACAAAACGCGGCTCAACGTTAAACCCAGGTTTAACAAAATTTATTTACGAGGAATTGGATAGTTAGACCCGCTCTGACACTAGTTTGGCGTCGGTTTAAGACTAAGGTCGTTGTTAGATCTAGGATTTGAGAAAAATCTGCTTGAAATGCGCAATTGAAGTGTTTAAAAACCAGGCTTAAACTGTGGCTTAAACTTAGTCCACGTTTTGTAATAAGGCGGTTAAGGGTTTTAAAAATATGATAATTTAGTACGGAATAATGTAGGTAGTATTTTAAAGCCAATCTTTGACGGTATAACCTGGTGCAAGAAAGCTTAATGCGACTGGCTTTTTACGGCTGTTACGAGCAGGGAGGAATTAATTTAACTGGAATAAATTGCCGATGTCTGTGTTCCCCGAGAGTTACAATGTAGATACGTTCAAAAAAAGGGTAAATAGGCTTCCTACATAGTTGGTACGCTTTACCATCAAAGATTTCATTGTCGCTTACCATCAGAAGGCAAGGGATCAAGTGCCAACATGTTTTATGTAAAAAAAAATATATTATGTTAAAAATCGTAATTTAACAAAATGACTTATTCTGCCTACTATAGGAAGAAACTAAACAGTTGTAGCTGTGCCTGTGTTGTGATTCAAGAATGTGTAAAATAAAATAAATAAGACAGATAATAATTTCGATATTCCCTAGTAACAAAATTGAGTTTTGTTATTATGTTACCATATTTTTGGTATAATGTTTGCGGGTTCGATTCCCGCTCGGGACAATCATTTGTGTGATTTTTCTCATTGTCATACAAATGTTTGTACTGCGTCTGGGGGTTTCTATGTATTTTAAGTATGTATTTACAAAAGAAAAGTAGTATAATATGTAGTCTATCCGTATTCTGGTACCCATAACACAAGCATATAAGCTTAGCTTGGGACCAGAGGACGTTGTGTGAAATGTCCATGAATATTTATTTATTAATAAAAAAAAAAATTAAAAAAAAAATTAAAAAAAAATGTTAGTTACTAGATTGCGGATTTGAAAACATTTTTTCTCATTTTTTGAATACTCTTTTTATTGGTTTCATTCGTGTCTATGTTTCGATGTGTGTATTCATGTGACGGAACATTAAAAAGTGGTTTACATCTGTACATCTCCTACAATAGCCAGTTTGATCTTAAATTTTACATTACTAATAAGGATCAATGAGAAGGCAATAATTACGAAAAATATGCAGGATTTCTAACTCGTTTATTAAAATAAATGTTTAAAGTACATTATGTAATCTATTAGTTTTTTCTTATCCAGGAACAGGACGCCTACGTCAACAGCAGATTTCTTAGTATCCGCTGATCCGAAGAATCAATTCATTTATTTACAACGGAAACTAACGTCTTTAATCATCTCATCTCATCAATTTTTTTTATGTCCGTTGAGTTGCAATTACTTAACAATACATAAGTACTTTCTTTGTCTAATACTTTGTGTGAAAGGAGTACGAGCTTATTAGTTTTATTCTTCTATGTTGGCAACATTTAAACTCAAAAATTACTCGACGAATTTCGATAATTGTTTCACGTTTAGAGTGCCTTTTTATCCCTGAGTAACATAGGGTATACGTAACAATATTGAAATGATTTCCAATATCAGGCATATGAAGTCACAGGCATGTATTGTATATATTTTCAATAGAAAAGTAGTATATGTAATATATTCGTATTCTGGTGTCCATTACACAAGTATATAAGCTTAGCTTGGGACCAAAGGATGATATGTGAAATTTCCGTGAATATTATATTTATTTAATTATGTTTTCATAATAAAATATTATAATTTTTTAGGTTAAAACAACTGTAGTAAATTACACAAGTGTAAGAATACGCATTATAATATTAAGCCATATAAATTTTACTAAGCCCATGTAATAAGTGTTCTATCAACTCTCTCTCTACAAGTTATTGTCTACTTGCGTTCAGCTTACAATGAATGATAGGCCGTGTATCTTATATCGGGTGTACTATCAATTGCACAAGTTATAAGTAATAGTAATTACAACAGATGCCCATTGTTCGCGGTGACCGATCGGCCTCAGCTTGGTACCGACCTTCGGGCGACGCGGGTGCACGATTTTTGACCATTACCCTATATTTAATAGAGATGTGATAACTACAATTAATAATTTTATTATTTTTTAATAAAATTTTGAGGGTCAGAGCAAGATCAGAGTCTGTTTTCTTTTTTAGGTATAGATATTTTGTGGGATTTTTTATTTCATATTCTCTTTCGGCCCTTGGCCATAGCCAAGGGCAGAAAGAGAATATGGTAAGACTCCGACTTACCATGATCCGGCAAAGGTGGCACCTTTAATTGGGGTCTGATTCGATGAGGGAAAACTTAGGTGCTCCCTTCTTGAGTTCGTGGGCGATTTCTGTCACATTATGCGCGGCGAATTCCAGAGTTCCGGCCCGTGGCGAGTGTCCACCACTGATTTCGAAGAAGAATCATGCCGGGATGAGAGTATAATATTCTATAATTCAGTTTATAAAGTCGTTTACTTTTTAAAGTTGTTTACGCATTTTTAGATCAATTTGCAATTAATTATTTGCACTCATTGAAAAGCTGTTGCCCGCGACTTCGTTCACATGAAATATTGGGTGACTGGGCAATGAGTAACTTAAAGCAAGTTTTCTCGAAGGAATTAGATATTATCCTGGGACAAATTGTAGCCTACACTTTAAGTAAGATCTCTGGCAACATTTATTTTATTTATTTATTTATTTAATTATTATTATACAATGTCATTTGCTTATAGTTAAAACATAGCCCCACAAAACCGTGTGATCGGTTTGACTGTGGGGTCTAGTCTCCGTACAGATATAGCTTTATAATAAACTTGTAATTTTAACATTTGTTCAGGTAATACTAAAATATTTTCCTTTTGAAAGCCCCTGCATTATCCTCATTTCTGATATTCTCAGGTAAGCTATTTAACATATCATTGAATACAAGCATACAGCCAGACAGACAAAAATTTTATATACCCTTGTTGTGGCTTCTATTGGGACCACCTATCCGATTTTTTTAAATATATATTTATCAACATGACGTATTAATAATTATCAATATTACTCATACTAAACAACAAATTAAATACTCTCCAACACAATAAACTACTAACAACTGGTGGTATTAACAACTCTATAAAGTTATACAAACACTCGCGCACATGATTGGTCCACTTGATATTGACACTCATTAGTCTATTTATTACGGCTGTAGATTGTTTATCTTATACAATATTGCCTTCTGTTAATATCACGCTATAGGTACATGTACCAAATAATGCAATACCATCAGTATTAGGTGATACTGGTGGACTGTTCCGGCATTTGAGTACAGTCGCGAACATTATATTTATTACATATATTTTAAATATTCTGTCTATCCCCATATGTTGTACTTCTCTCTCGAACCCATTAACGTCCCACTGTTGGGCACGGGCCTCCTCCACTTTGGGAGGGATTACGGTCTACTGGTCCGCGTTGACCAGGCGTGTTGGCACAGGGTTTACTTTCGAGTGTTCCGTCTCTCATAGAGGATGTCATCTGTGTAAAATATCTCTTAGCTGGCTTTTACAGCACCCTGGGGAGGAGATGGGGGTATTAACACTTATTTTCTTACTTCGTCACCACACGAACAATGTTTTTGTTGTACTTAAAGACGGACAATTTAAATTCTTCTTTTCAATAATCAACTCATGACAACGATGTCCACTGAAAATTCGACAGAAGATAGAAATATCTTGCTGATAAACGAGGATTACACTCTATCCGTAATCGTAGACAGATTATTGAAAATGGCCGTTATTACATATCAATCAACGAAACTGTGGAATATGAAGTTAAATAATAACGGTACAATCACGATAGATGTCATTTGTAAAAGACGAACCAACGACTGAAAAGTATGAGAAAGTTTATTTATATGGGGCAAATCGCGAAGTACTTATTTTTAATTTAATTAAACTAGAGTAATTGTAAATAATTTATATAATATTAATAATTTAAAGCTGTAGCTGAATAAGTCAAACATCGATGAAAGCGTCAGATGAAAATCTTTTTATGGTCCAATTTTCTAAGCAATTTACTAGTGCTGACAGTTAAATGATAAGCATTTATTCGCACGCTTATTTACCCTATATTATTACCTCATTATATAAGCTAAATAGCTACCTATGCGCAAAATCTATTTACTGCATTCATAGAAATATGAAGATAATAAATAGTATATTTTAAAATTGTCAGCTGACAATTTTCACATAGCATCACGTAACGTAAAATATATATAATTAAAATTCTTTCAATGTTTTAAACAGATATTTACTACATATTAAAAATATTTATAATTCATTAAAATTAAAAACTAGACGATAGAATTAACACAAAAGAGATTTTAAAAGAGAGACTGTCAGATTTCTTCCATATGAATATTTCCACCATTTTGATTTTTAAATATACATGGGAGTTTCCTATTCACTTCTTCTTCTTCTCCAGCCCATTTACTTCCCACTGTTGGGCACGGGCCTCCTCCGCTTTGGGAGGGATTATGGTCTATTGTGCCACGCTGACCAGGCGTGTTGGCACAGGGTTTATTTTCGAGTTTTCCGTCTCTCACAGAAGATGTTATCTGTGTGCAATATCCCTTAGCTGACTTTTACGGCACCCTCGGGGAAGATGGGGTGGTGATACTTGTATTCTCAATCCGTCACCACATGGAGATATCCACTATAAGTAGGCATTTACAAAAAAAAAGTATAACTGTAGTCTATCCTCGTATTGAAAAATAATATACAAAATATTGAGAATATGCTCCTATTTAGGTAAGTGTTCGTTAAATTTTATTCAATCTTATATGTCGATAAAAAAATATGAATAATATCCATAAAAAGTAGTAAGAGCGTCTTAAAAGAGCCAAATTATTCACGGACATTTCACACAACGTCCTCTGGTCCCAAGCTAAGCTTATATGCTTGTTTCATGGGTACCAGAATACGGATAGAATACATATACCACTTTTCTTTTGTAAATACATACTGATAATACATAGAAACACCCAGACGCAGTACAAACATTTGTATAACAAGTAGAAAAATCGCACAAATGATTGTCCCGAGTGGGAATCGAACCCGCGACCTCTTGTTCGGTAGTCCGTTACATGAACCACTCAACCACAAGGCTCGTATTAGTTGTACAAATTTTCTGGCACTTGAAAAACTTGTTTTTCTTTACATATAGGTTTACGAACAAAAATGATGTAATACAAGGAATTAAGGATGTATATGAATCCAATTCTAGACTATGCTGATGCCAGCTATCTCGATCTTACCGAGGACCAGTTAAACAAACTTGAGCGTCTCCAAAACTTAGCTATCCGATTCATATTTGGGCTACGCAAATATGATCATGTATCTGAATTCCGTAATAAGCTCAAGTGGTTACCCATCCGACTTCGAAGGAATACTCACATTCTCAGTTTACTCTATAAGATTCTCTTTAACCCCACAAGCCCTACCTATCTCAAAAAACGTTTTACGTTTCTCCATGACACACATTTGAGAACCTTAAGATCATCGGAAAATTTGCGATTAGCCTTGACATTGCACTCTACTAGATTCTTTAACAAATCTTTTACTATAGAGGCAGCTCTGCTAGGGAACGCATTACCAAAATCCATTAAAAATGCGCAATCTTTTGTTTCATTTAATAAACGTATCAATGAACATTATCTACTGCTACAAATCACGTAAAATTCAATCCAAACTTCTCATCATTATGTTTATGTATATATTTATGTATTCTATTCTATTTATAATTATGTATAGGTTTATGTACATTTATGGATCTATATCTCTATATGTGTATGTATATCTGTAGTATGTATTGATTATGCGTAATATAAGATTTTTCTTCTTACTTGGAATTTATACATAGCAAGTACACCACTAATACCCCTTTCCAAATAAACTGAGTCCATCTAAAGGTTATCTGGAAGAGATCGCAATATGCGATAAGACCGCCAATTGTACATGTTTTATTGTTACATTAGTTAAGTGACATGTAATTTATGGTGTACAATAGAGTGTATTCTATTCTATTCTATAAATATTTCACTTATTTTCTTAATAATAAACACTAATGAACTATTATGGTGTATTATGATGGTTGCAACTATCATATAGATTATTTCCTGCATACAAGTGAATCCTTATCTTCTTAAGGTAAGAACTGCATTTATGGGAAATAACTGATGACATAGCAATGCTGGTTCCATACTTGTCTAGTGAGCAATCTATGTTGATGGGAATTAGATAAATACCGAGTGGAATAATTTGACAATATCTGTCGTAACAGAAATACAATGGCAAATTTCATTTTAGGAGGAAATATAATAACCTGTAACTTACTGATAGAACAAAGCACTTTGTTTTATTTTTTAAACTAGCTGTTGCCCGCGACTTCGTACTCGTAGAATTTAGAAAATGTTCCCCGTTTTTGTTACATTTTTCACTACTGCTTCTCTCATATTAGTTGCAGCGTGATGGTATATAGCCTATAGCCTTCCTCGCTAAATGGACTATCCAACACTGAAAGATTTTTTCAAATCGGACCAGAAGTTCCTGCGATCAGCGCGTTTAAACAAACAAACTCTTCAGCTTTATAATATTATTATATATTAAATTATAGATTAACATCATAGTATTACAGATATTTTAAGACTACATTTTAGTACACTTTAGTTTAAAATATTAGATAGTAATTAAAATCCAATTTCCCGAGAATTTGCTATCTATTTGCTACCTATTAGCACGCAAAAATTACTAACATTTCTTCAATAATGGTCTGATAATACAGTTTAAAAAGATTGTTTCATAGTAAACTTAATATATCTGACGGGCTTCGTGGTGGAGTGGTTTATGTAATGGACTGCCGATCACGAGGTCGCGGGTTCGATTCCCGGTTGGGATAATCATTTGTGTGATATCCATAAATGTCACACAAATGTTTGTACTGCGTCTGGGTGTTTTCTATGTATTATAAGTATGTATTTACAAAAGAAAAGTAGTGTATGTATGTAGTCTATCCGTATCTGGTTCCCATAATACAAGCATAGAAATATAGCTTACTTTGGGACCAGAGGACGTTGTGTGAATTGTCCTGAATATTTATTTATATTTATATACTTGGTAGAATATCATAAAAGCCATAAATTGGTAGCTGAAATCATGCAGGGGAGCTGGTAAATATAGACGTAGTTAAAACTGCGAACATAAGCAAGACAAAATATAAATCATACACATAATTAGAATCTGGAGATTAAGTGCCTCGCCCAGATCCGGTATCGAACGACCTATATCTACTTTTTCTACATAACAATAACAGTCACTTAGTTAACATCAAGATCACTAGAACATCTCAACCATGCTTAATCTAAACTATTATAATTAGAAATACTATATTACCGGCTAACACTCACAGTTTTGGGATCGAAGATGTCGACCCAGGTTTCGAGCATATCCGATGCTCATCTTCAGGACGAGTGCGCAGCGGCGTCTGCGACCTTCCGTAATGCACAGTGCACGCCGGAAGGTCGAACCTAGGTCGACATCTTCGATCCCAAAACTGTGAGTGTTAGCCGGTAATATAGTATTTCTAATATGACTCAAACTCACGAAAATTTCAATACGAAAATATTATAATTAGCTTTGAAGATTAATAAACTAAAGGTCTAAATATTTTATACTGGAGACTGTGACTGGATGCAAGCGGCACAATATCACGCCTTGTGGTGTTCTAAGGAGGATGCCTATGTTCAACAGTCGACGGAGAGAGGCTGATGCATGGAGTCTGTGATACAGAAACTAATGCAAATGTCGCAGGCAGAAACACTTGAATAAAAGTTTAAACAAAAACAGTTATTGTGTTAAATTTGTTTACAAATTATATTTAATTTCTGCATTACGTAATATAGTTTTAGGGTTTCATACCAAAAGGTAAAATGGTACACTGTTACTGAGACTTCAATGTCTGTGCGTCCGTATGGCACCAGACTGGAACGGTCATAGCTAGAGAGCTAAAAATTTCAGAGTTTAACTATGTACGTATATCATTTGGTGCTATAACAACTACTTGACATTGTCATTCTTTTGCCCTTATCTTGTTATTTGGAGTCGAGAATTTGACAAATATTATGATAATAACGATACGGAACTCTTCGTATGCAATTTTAACTCGTATCCGACCAAGTTTTTACTTAACTAACCGTGCGTCGACCAAACTAAAGAAATGGCATATAAAAATATATTTATTCAGAAGTTTATGTAGAAATTATTCTTTGTTACTGAATAATATAAAAAAACTGTGCTTAAGTATTATTATGAAATTAGCTGAATAAATATTTTACTTGTAATACATTACAGTAAAACAATGTCTACCTGTTTCCAAGTACAAAAATGCAATTACAATAAAAACAATGATTAACAGTTGTACTGGTAGCAGTTGTAAAATAAAATGAGCACATAAAACTGCTTAACCTTTAATCGTGGGTCATAACACAGATTACACTCTTATATTAAGGGTTAGGAGTGATATTCAATGTCACAATACAATCAAACTCCTCTGCAATAAAACAGACATTACAGTGTCCATAACGAAAATATAATAACATATCATCGGAGTTTCGAGTATGTGCGTATGTAATAAAAGTTGCTTAAGATTGAAAACCCGACGCAACCTCGCTCCGAATAACTCAAGTATCAAATAATTTGGCGACCTTGTCACTGGACAAAGTAACTCTTTTAATTATTATCATAAAGGATCGGTTGACATCCGAGCGTCAGATTGACGAGGCCGCTAGTTTTATCGTACGATCTCTGATAGCTATTTTATTTGAACGAAGCTCTTGCTTTCAATTCAATCAAAGACTAATAATTATAGTTTACTGTTCTGACATAAACATCATTGAATACAAAAACATAATAATTATATTTTTTTTATGTGATTAGTGTTTTAAGCACTTAGTGAATTTATACAGTTGTTAAGCTGACTTTGAAGGCATCTATCTAACTTTCATTTTTTTTTTTTAATAAAATTTTGAATCAGAAAGAATTTGTTTAACATTCAATCTTAATCAGCATCAACGGAAATTCCTAAATTATATTTTACAATAATTATTTAGCTCCAAAGCACTATCACTGTATGTAAATGGTACATAGGAGTCTACAGTATGTACGATTGACATTAAGTGATACCTAGTTTATAGTGTGTCTAAGTAGACTCTATTTGCTTAAGTATCTATAATATTATTTTCTCTAAGATGCATATGGCAATAATCATTTTTGTTAGAATTTCAATTTGGATTTAGTTTCGACATGATAATAAATGTACTATGCCCTTGTAAGGGTTTTAAAAAACAATAAATATAACGAAAGTACTTAATTTAAATGCTACAAATAATTCAGGTAGACAGACGTGTCTGGAGCAGGGTCGTTATTTGACATTTCTCATTTTGTCAGTTTTCACTTGTTCCAGTTTTCATTTACGATTTAGAGTTCCGTCATTTCATACCCTCGTTCCATAATATTTAAGGCAAAATACTATTCGCTAAAATTGCCTTTATTATGTCTATTTGCATAAATCACTTAAAGTAAAATTTTTGAATTATATTTAGATTTTACGTGTACAGTTGCAAGATAAATCTTCCATTAAAAGCTTCATTATTCTCCTTATCCTTTCGCATTAATTGGAGTGGGCGCATTATGTTTTTTTTTTCATACTTTCTGTCAGGCGTCAGATCTGTGCTAACTCCTCTTTCTTACTTCTGATTATGACTTTAATATTCGTCATAAATAACATTTTATCATTTTGCAACATCACAAGGTCAATGTTATTGCAAGTCCTAAATAAGTTAAAAGGTACCTACGTCCTCGACTTTATTGGTTTTGGTTCAATATTAACTTTATAATAGGCACGTTCATAAGGGGCGTTTTATTATTATAGATTTATTGAGATAATATACAAACCTATAGTTGAAATAATTATCTTATACAGATCCTTTTAAGTAAGGCCACAGTTCAAATCCGGTTTTTTATAGTAATTGCTACTTAATGGGAGCCGATCGAATGAACATTAATCTGAAGAACTTATAATTTATTGATCAATAGCCAATAAATCTTGTGGATATTAAAAGTTCATAAAATCTTGTGTGGTAGAACTAGTTTTTGATAATAGACTATTGTCGTGAATAAAATAAGCTAATGTATACGATTATTATTAATAGTACGTGATAATATTTTTAAATGTGAGATGTCACAGTACTAATATGTTATCATATCACTGTGCAAAAAAGAATGCTTACCTATTAAGGGCCTACATTAATATTATCGTCGACATGTACATATTAACACAGCTAGTAGGTATAGAAAATGAAGAATTAGGAATATTTTTTTTGTTTACTCAAAATCTACTAAATATATTTTAATTCTGATTTACGTGTTTCTATATATAATAGTTACTTACGTTTTTAAAGTTATTTCATTAGTTAATACGCGATAATAGACCGACAAATGAAAAAAATAAGAAATGAGAGAGGTATTTTCGCTAAGATTTTCTATAGTGAAAACTTTTTTCAATCGCGTTTCTGAGTTTATGCGATCCTAGATTATATATTGAAAAAACATATACTTAAAAATTAGAGCTCTAGCCATTCAATCTAAAGAAACAATGAAAACTTCGTACGTAGAAAATGCACGAAGCTATTTTGGTATCCTCTTAATAAAACCGGTTAAGACGATACCAAAATAGCTTCGTGCATTTTTCTACGTACGAAGTTTTCATTGTTTCTTTAGATTGAATGGCTAGAGCTCTAATTTTTAAGTATATGTTTTTTCAATATATGATCTAGGATCGCATAAACTCAGAAACACGATTGAAAAAAGTTTTCTCGATAGAAAATCTTAGCGAAACAACCTCTCTAATTTTTTATTTTTTTCATTTGTCGGTCTATTATCGCATATTAACTTATGAAATAACTTTAAAAACATAAGTAACTATTATATATAGAAACACGTAAATCAGAATTAAAATATATTTAGTAGATTTTGAGTACATAGGAAAAGTATCCCTAATTCTTCATTTTCTGTGCCTACTGGCTGTGTTAATATGTACGTGTCGGCGATGATATACAATAATATTGATGTAGGCCCTTAACGTCGATTTTGGATTTAATTTTGGATTCCGTGTAAAAGACAGGTGCATACTTTAGAAGTGAATTACCAAAATGCTTTTTATAGGAACTCACTACGACAGGCAGCCGTAGAAAATAGTTCACACTAATTCACTTTTGCAGTTGAAAATTATATGCCTACATAAAAAAAATACCGGCTTATAGATACTTACAATAATCATAAAACTGTTTTCTTAAATTCTGAATAGTCAAATATATATATATACCCAAAATCTTACAATTACTTATACCTAAATTGTTATAAAGTAGAATAGAACTAATGACGTATACTTTATTGGAATAACGTAATCTACCTCGTAGATTGTACCACGTCTCTGGCTTGAGTTATTATTATCCAGCAAAAGCCTAGGCAAAAGCCAGTATGAATGATTTCTCTTTCTTGTGATTGTGATATATTATATTCCTTTCAAAGTGAAATAGAACTACTACCTTTTAAATCATAGCTATGATTTCTGTAGCTGCAAAGTGATCTCATATTTATTATAAAGAAAAACTTTGCATTGCAAATCAGTGTTTGATGCATTCGATTCGCATTTTTTACTATGTTGATATTTCTAAGATTTAATAAAGGAGTATTTAGTTCCATAGAATTTAGTGGTTTGTCCTTGCCTGCTCTAGGTATTTTTTCCCGTTCGATTTGAAGCTAAGTTTGACAGAAGGAATGTAGCGGTAGGGCGCCGGTCGTGGCCGGTCGCGATATGGAGCGTGACTCGAGTCAACCCATTGACTAGTGTAAGTTGATCCATGGAATACTATTACACTCCCTCTTTCTCTAATATTAGTCATAGATTACAAGGGGGTAGGAAGCCCTTGTTAATATGGTTACGACATAATCCTATCCGTTGTCATCTCAATGCCGCCTCAAACACGAAGATCCGAATTTTTTTCAGCATGTTATGTATGTACTAATGATTATTAATTGCGTTTATATATGAATTGTCAATCCCAATGTATTAGTGTCAGTTTTTATAAATTATTAGGTCAGTATAAATCATTGTCATAGCGAGCAATATTTGTTAACGTCTCAGCACTGTTTAATAATTGGTCAAGTGCGAGTCGGACTCGCGCACGAAGGGTTCCGTACCATTATCTATGCAACATAAGGCAACGTTATTAGTATCGAGCAAGAAACGGTAAAAAAATCATGTTTGTTGTATGGGAGCCCCCCTTAAATATTTATTTTATTTTATTTTTAGTATTTGTTGTTATAGCGGCAATAGAAATACATCATCTGTGAAAATTTCAACTGTCTAGCTATCACCGTTCTTGAGATACTGGGTACGGAACCCTAAAAATCATGTTTGTTGTATGGGAGCCCCCCTTAAATATTTATTTTATTTTATTTTTAGTATTTGTTGTTATAGCGGCAATAGAAATACATCATCTGTGAAAATTTCAACTCTCTAGCTATCACCGTTCTTGAGATACAGCCTGGTGACAGACGGACGGACGGACGGACGGACGGACGGACGGATGGACGGACGGACGGACGGACGGACGGACGGACGGACGGACAGCGAAGTCTCAGTAATAGGGTCCCATTTTTACCCTTTGGGTACGGAACCCTAAAAAAATAAGTAATTTAAATAATTGTACTTTTAGTTTTAATTAGGTGTGTGACCTATGCAATTAACGTGGCCTTTTTGTGAGATATCCTTCAGGTAACATAATGTTAATGTTAAATACTATTAGTGCTTGAATAACTACGTAGATAGGACTTTAATTTATTACTGCAATATTACTTCCTTCTTGTTGTGGAAACCTACACATACATGCCATATATTAGATTAAAAGAAAAAAAATAAGTTATTGTTATGTGCAAACTAACTTGCTAAGAAAATGAAGTCGACAGGCGTCTTTCTGGAATATCATAAGATGCTTGAATAATAAAAAGAAGGCGATATTAAAGTTAGAAGTGGAAGTAAATCTGTAGTTGTTCTAGGAAAGCTTCTATATTTACTATACTGAACAGGCGTGTTGGCAGAGTGTTTAGTTCGAGGTTTCCTTGTTTCATAGAAGTTGTTTCTACTGGTCGCGCTGTGTTGTTCCTTAGCGCTCTGGAAAATAAATGGGATAATTACACTTGTAATTTAGTCCTTACCCCACACGATCAGTTTTTATTGATAATGCTGACTATCTGGCACTGTATTGCCAATTGGCAAAAATTCTCTGCAAACAAATAAAATTATTCTTTGTGGATTGATTTTGACATCAATCCACAAAGATAAAAAAATTTGTTTGTAGAGAATATTATACTCCAAGAAATCTAACTCAACTCTGTAAGAAAGTATCAAACCCAAGATTTTTTTAAAGAAGTTGCTACATGTCATCATGAATTTAGCCATTAGTTCATAAGTACACTATCTAAATTATCTATAGCTAAGTTTTCAATTTTGCTTTAATGTAAATATCCAACATAAATGGGGCGGCACTTATACCTATTAGCTACTAGGTAAATAGGATAAATTATAAACTAGGATAAATTATAAACTAGGATAAATTATAAACTAAAATAAAATAATATATAATATAATATTAAACTTTATACTGAAACAGATAATTTATCAAAATATTATACTGTTGTCGACGTTGTAGTCCATTATTTCGTGTTAAATAGTATTCTCGGTATGCTCAAATAGGACTTAACCAGAATTACTTGAGCTCCCTAGTTTGATTTCTAAATTATGCCTAACTGGCTTAATGCATTTCAACAAGAGCATTACAACCCCCATTAGATTGCAAGGGTCTTTATTAAATGGCTAGCCTGCTTATTTCTAAAGTCGTGACTAACAGTATGTATGCAAATAATTATGATTGATGTGTATCTTTCGCCAAAATGTTAAGGTTTGTCGTGGGCGCGTCCTTGTTTCGTTATAAAATCACCCGAAGCTATTTTATGATTTCTAACAATGCAGCGCAGGAGTGCTAATTTAATGCTCGCGTGCTGACCGTACAGAAGTTGTTAATTTATAATGATATACACGATGACAAGTTGTTATTAAAAACCGGTCATGTGTGAAGCGAACTCATGACCTCTACGTTCCGTATCTGCAAAGGCATCTAAGTACATAGGGCATCTGGCAACTGGAAACTAGACTATATAACTGGAGTATAACCTAAGCTAATTAAAGAGCTCTACTATACTCAAAAATTCATGATTCAGTTTAGACTTCTTTCGCTAAGAGCATTTTGAAATTTGGTAGGTACTGTACCTAAAACACAGGTAGGTACCCGTATTTTAGGTACTTTCTCTCTCTCCAGACCATTCACGTCCCACTATTGGGCACGGGCCTCCTCCACTTTGGGAGAGATTTTGGTCTACTGTGCCGCGCTGACCAGGCACAGGGTTAATTTTCGAGTTTTCCGTCTTTCACAGAGGGTGTTATCTGTGCGCAATATCCCTTAGCTGACTTTTACAGCACCCTTGGAAGGAGATGGGGTGGTGACGCTTGTATTCTTAATCCGTCACCACACGGAGAGTTTATTATAAACTGCAAAATAAAACTTGCAGTTTTAGGTACAGTACCTACCAAATTTCCAAACTTCGACAACCATGTAAAACTGTCGAGCACTAACTATCTACGAACAATTTTACTATATTATGTTGAAGTCATGCTATCGATGAAGCGAACAAGATATGGAGCAAGTCTGATTTATGTAGTGTGTAGTGTCGGCGACATCTCCCGTACGTGGGTGGTTAACATTTCCACTTTCAGCTTAATATACCATGAAAGATGGCATGACAGGTACACGACGTTAAAGAACAGTATACACTTGATCACTTTTTAATTTAATATTATTTAGTGTTAATAACAAAAAGAAATAATAGGCTTTGTATGTGTGTCATTTGATTAACAAGGCCTAACTGGTTTTAGGTTTATATTATTACTATAAAAGACTTTTAACTAGCTTTTAAGTCCTCCGTGTGGTGACGGATTAAGAATATAAGTGTCACCACCCCATCTCCTCCCAAGGGTGCTGTAAAAGTCAGCTAAGAGATACATACATGCACACAGATAGCATTCTGTGTGCATGTATGTATCTCAGTGAGAGACGGAAAACTCGAAACTAAACCCTGTGCCAACATGCCTGGTCAGCGCGGCACAGTAGACCAAATCCCCCCAAAGCGTAGGAGGCCCATGCCCAACAGTGGGACATGAATGGGCGGGAGAGGAGGAAGTCTCCTTTGTGGAAGAGAAAATAAATTTATTCTTATTCTAAGTTACGTATTTTCACAGGTGTCTATAGTGAATGTCCGTCTTGCCACGTCCCACGATTGGGCAAAAGGCTTCTACACCTCGGGAAAACTTTTTTTAACTACTATACCGCGCAGACCAGACGTGTTGGCATCGAGTAAACATGTTGGCTCTTTCATTTTTCTTTTCTTACAGAAGATGTTTTCCTCTGATATTATTTGTTAGGTAGCTCTTACAGCACCTTATGAAATGGGTGTACATGTACCTATATATTCAAATTAATTATTCACAATTAGTTCTTTCCATTGCTTTTGAACTGTTCCTACATAATGTATAGGTATTGTGCACACCTTAATAGAACAAATTCAATTTCAATGCAATCGTTATGCCGTATCTAATCTCAGAAGTAGGACACTAACAAACTTGTAGTATATTTATTTATCCTTGTACTATAATGTCCAGTTCATTTGGTTCACTCCTTGTGTTATTTATCAGAGATACGCCTTCAACTATTATTGTACGCGATTTATAAAGGCGATGCTATTATTGTCTAGTTTATGACCTCCACTGGCTAGAATAATGCTTAAAGCCAGCTTTACTTTTATTGATCGCTATAAATAAGAGGAATATATGTGCTTGATATCATAAATATTTTAAATATTTAGACGAGCCAGCTTCTCATGTACAATCGAAGACAGCGTCGTTTAACCACCGTTTGTGCGATTATTTCCTAACAAATGTTCCCAATTGGATTTTCTGTTAGAGATTGCGTAATTGCTTACAAATAATATAGTCTTAAAACTGCTAAAGCGTTGATGATCACTCTTGTGTAAAACCCACCTTGTTAATAAAGAATATTTTAAAGGTCTGACACATTTATTATTCAAATATTGCGTGTTAATTTAATTATGAGAAATTTCTCTCGTAAATAGCAAGTTATTACAAAAAATGTAAGCAGTTATGTAATATTTTTTTAAGAACCACCTCTCAAATACATTAATATTAAAGAAATATTATAAAATCTATGAGATAGTTTACTCAATGAATTCATTGAATTAAAATCTTTATAAAAAAGAAGTTGGTATTTCACAATCATTACAATGAGCAAAAATAAAAAAGGTATAGGTAACTCTGAGCTATAGGTAAAATTCAAGTTATAAGCCTACTTTTAACTTAAATTTGGCTACCTCACAGTTATTATAATATTTCTTTTAAATATAGCTAAAATTCAAAGAAACCGCAAGGCAATTTAAATAATTATATCACATAATACATAAATCTAAATTAAATTATTAAACATTTTTATAAATGAACACGCTCTTAAAATGGTAAATAAAATTCTACTAAAAGCTGATTCACCAAAATGGCCTTAAACAAACTCACAATTATGGATAAAACACAATAAGTTAGTAGATTTTATCGAACAATCACAGATAATACATAAATGCAACATTGTTAAGACTAATTGCCGCTCCTGATTCCGCCCGCCCTGGATAACGCCGCCGGCAAAGCATTGTATCTTTATTTAATGAGTTCAACTGTTCTGTTTTATAAGGATTTACACAATGATTGAGTTATAGCAAGCCCAGTGTACTCGCAAATAACAGCTGTATCGATTTAATATTATAATAAATTAATATGGTTTTAGTTTCTTAAGTTATGGTTTAACAAAGTAAACTTGAATTACTACTAATACGAACTATATGTATGTATGTGTACCCACTTATGCAATTTTATTTCACAGCCCAATATTAGTAGTGTAAACGTAAATCACAAATCTTGATTGACAATTTTTGGTTGGCTCGAGGTACTCATAAATAACTGTTTAGGCATTTAATATTATTTCAACACTATTTACATGGATATAATTAGAGACGTGTTGTTCGTGTGGTGACGGATTACTTAACAATACAAGTGTGAGCAGTTCATTTTCTCCCGAAGGTGCTATAAGAGCTAGCTGAGAGATATTGTTATATTATAGGATAACATCCTCTACGAGGGATGTAAAACTCGAAGACAAACCGTGTGTCAACACGCCTGGTTAGCGCGGCACAGTAGACCATAATCCTTCCCAAAGTGGAGGTGGTCCGTGCCTAACAGCGGAACGTTAATAGACCAGAGAGAGAAATAAAGACGAATAATAGTTTTTTTTTCATGTGTATTATTCATTAGGTACGTATGTGCTTGGAATATGTTGTGAGTGCTTAAAACTTTTTATTAATATACCTAACTTATTTCCAAATGATATCATTAAGTCTCAGAATACCATTAAGTTAGCAGATGCTCTACATTTCCGCTTTAAAAGTTTTAAAAGTATAATGTTAAAATAACATTAAAAAGCTTTCGAAATTTTTACAATTAAGTATTTTTATGTTAACACTTCGTGATGCATTCACATTTAAATCGAAGCTCTTAAATCTGGAAATAAATGATTTTAAATGTCGATACAATCTCCATACACTTTTTCAATAATGAGTCTGATTTACCAATTTATTTAGTAATTAAATTTGTTAGTGAGTGTAACCGATTTATTGTTATGAAGTGATTTTAATAAAAGCATAAGTCAACTTCAAAAAGCTAATGAATGTATGAAGAACTTGAAGTTAAAAAATAAAGAATAATATTTTACGTTATATTTTTTGTTATGATTTCCTATATCCTACATACAAGTGATAGATAATATTTATTATAAGATTAATTGTTTATATGTAATTGCGTATGCCTGTGGCATAGCTGTACCTACTTTATTAGTAGGAACCAAATAGAATGCGGTTGACTAAAACACATTTTCTGGCAATAGAATCAACAGGCATTCAGTTATTTATTAACCAGATATGGCGTTAAAGTAGAACTTAAGACAATTAGATTTTTTTTAATATATTTATTTCTTCATATAGCAGAACAGTCATGGCATAACATACTATGCCAATTCCTTATTCAAATATTCTGACCGACTATAAGTCTATCATTTACCAATTCCATCACTTGTTTTAATAGCATTGCCATTTAATTTAAAATACCTGTCAAAATTATCTTTATGTGTAATCGAAAAGCAATTAGGAACTAAAAGAACAAGATAGGCCTAGTCAATATCATTTTGTCAAGGCTGCCATTATTGTATTTAAGCGATTGTTAAGTTTACGCAATGCTACGCAATCCAACTCTTTGTCTCAGTATTTTATGACATCTTATTTTATGAAACAGAATCAAACTCAAACTACTGCTATGGCATAACTTTATCACGTCTATCCCCTTGTAATTGTATAACAAAACAGTTACACTTTTTCACAATTGAGATGTGTTGAAAACTTATTGATTATTGTATAATGATCGCATTGCATGGTTAGGCCTTTTCAGTTTACATTTTGTACATTTATTTTTCTATCAATTATTGTCACATATAAGTAAAACAATACGTTCGATGTTACAAATACTTCGGATTGATAGAAACGGCCATCATTATCCTGGTCTCATAATATTTCTTTGGGGTCGGCGCAACATGTCTTTATATTTCATACACTTTACTTCATAATATGACTTCCTTACTTATTATAAAACAAAGTAATTATTTGTGTATGTAAATCCCTATTTGAGCTTACATCTTTAAACTACGCTAAAGATTTTCTTGCGGGTTTTTTTATTAGGAATGGTTCAAGAGGATTGTTTTTTGTATAATAAATAATAATATTTGTTAAACTTTGGTTTTAAATACCAAGCGTACGACGTTTCAAGCAACAGCTAGTTTTGTATAAATATAATAATATATTCCTTAATTAAAATCATAAAATAAATTTTTCGCCAATAATGTTGTACCTGATTACATTCACAAAAAGGTCTGATGTAACCGCTAACAAAAATATCCTCTGATTTAATATTCAAACAACTCCATCATCAAAAAATGTATGACGACATTGTTTCAATATAATTTTTAGGGTTCCGTACCCAAAGGGTAAAAACGGGACCCTATTACTGAGACTTCGCTGTCCGTCCGTCCGTCCGTCCGTCCGTCCGTCCGTCTGTCACCAGGCTGTATCTCAAGAACGGTGATAGCTAGAAAGTTGAAATTTTCACAGATGATGTATTTCTATTGCCGCTATAACAACAAATACTAAAAACAAAATAAAATAAATATTTAAGGGGGGCTCCCATACAACAAACATGATTTTTAGGGTTCCGTACCCAGTATCTCAAGAACGGTGATAGCTAGACAGTTGAAATTTTCACAGATGATGTATTTCTATTGCCGCTATAACAACAAATACTAAAAATAAAATAAAATAAATATTTAAGGGGGGCTCCCATACAACAAACATGATTTTTAGGGTTCCGTACCCAGTATCTCAAGAACGGTGATAGCTAGACAGTTGAAACTTTCACAGATGATGTATTTCTATTGCTGCTATAACAACAAATACTAAAAATAAAATAAAATAAACATTTAAGGGGGGCTCCCATACAACAAACATGATTTTTTTACCGTTTCTTGCTCGATACTAATAGCGTTGCCTTATGTTGCATAGATAATGGTACGGAACCCTTCGTGCGCGAGTCCGACTCGCACTTGACCAATTTTTAATTTAATGATCAGGAATTCCTGCGTAACAAAATATAGATGACAAGTTGACAACCAGCAAACCGGATTGTACATTTTTCAAGCACGAATGAGCATGAGTACCTCTAGAGATTGCATAATTAACGAATTTTGCGGGCAAATTGTGAGTTAGACTTCGTAGAAATTGCGCCCACCGCATCTATCTGCTCTATTTATTTACGAACAGTTGCGTAAACGCATGTACTCGTATAAAGCCAACCTTTAGTGTCTCAACTACGAAGTGTGACTACGTAGTGTGACTACGTACAAAATAGCTTAGATATATCTTTTGCGTTCATAAGAAACGTAATACGCATCATCGTTATGTAGGTTTGCTAAATAAATTTAAATCCATAACTTTGTGAGTGAAAACTACTGAATGAATTTTAATGAAACATTACAATAATGTAGCTTATGTACCAGATTAATACATAGGCTACTTTTAACCCCGAAAGAATGCAAGATTCCCGTGGAATAAGCGAAAACCAAACTGTAGTTTGTTTCTCCTTCACACTCAGACGGCTGTGTTGATTGGAATTAAATTTGGTACTAAGATAGCTTCCATTCCAGACTAACATATAGGCCACAGGACGGCATAGAGACAGAAGTGGTATCCTAAAAGCACCCTTTACTGCCTGATTTATCCTTTTTACCACGAGTAACACCGCAGGCCACAGCTAGTAATAACATAATTTTGCAACCGAGATAATAAAGTATAACTTTAAAATATAGGCATACTAGCCGTTGCCCGTAACTTCGTACGCGTGGAATTTGGAATGTAAACCTTGACAGATTATATAAATAAGATACTTAGTTCAAAAACACGCTTAAAAATCCTGAACTTTTTTTAATTATTGCATATAGTCATCGGTCCTTGTGAAAAGTGAAAAATTTCAGATCGATCCGACTACTGCAAGTGGGTGAAAATCACTTTCAAAGATTCCGTTACATAGATTAATACATTGATAGATACGTTCCAAACTAATAAAAGCGTGTTAAAAAGCCATCCCTTTGAATCACTCTATCTATTAAAAAACCGCATCGAAATCTGTTGCGTAGTTTTGAAGATATAAGCTCACATAGGGACAGACATACAAAAATAACGACTTTGTTTTACAATCAGTCAGGATTGAAAATTTTCTTTAAACCTTCGCTACTGAGAAAACCATGTTCAGTTCGTAAGATATAAGCAAGGGTGTACATCTTTCAATTTGTGTATAATAATGCGCCGGCAATTCGGAAAGCGTAACTTGAAAGTGGAAAAAACAATACAAAATTAAACAGCTTTATCAGAATTATCAGCTTTATTAAAAGCGACATCAGAACTAAGATTTTCTGATAGAAGACTATTGGTTCTCATTGTATACATCAAAAGGGCTTTGGCTCAATACAATCTCTGCAAGGAGACTGAGCATTTCTTGGGTTTCCATTTGTCTTGTTATTCTGCCATAACGTTGGATTATGACGATAACTACATTTATGTACATGCATCTCATGGTAGTTATACTTAGAACAATGAATAAATTACTAAGAATGAATACAAAGAAAATAATCTGACATCACGGAACACTGATCGTGTAAATAATTTTACATAATCTTGTATTACTAATAATACCAGGTGTCAATATGATCTACAAAAAAGTAAATAAGAACCGATTGATTTACGTTCTATTGTATTAAAAATGACATACGACCATTATAGGTCGTATGCACATTGTGAAGCTATTTATGGCAAACCTTTAATATAGAATGGTAACAATTCTACCTGCACAACTAAACTTAGAATAAAACTGTTAGTGTCAATAACACAGTTTGGAAATGTTAACTGAACTTTCTTGTTATCAAAACTGTGTATTATAGACTAAATATTAATTAATCAAAATAGGCCACAGGTGTTAAAGTAGTTTATTAATTTTGCAATTGAATTGCTATGCTTTTGCTTAATAAAGAATCCTGGTATGGGCATGTTATGAGACGAGAGGAAAGTAATGTCGTTAGGAGAGTTCGGAGTATAAATGTGGAAGCAAAAGAGTCTAGAGGAAGACCTAAGAAAAGATGGATGGACTGTGTGAAAGAGGACATGAACGAAAAAGGAGTTGACACAGACATGACGGCTAACAGAAGAGTATGGAAGAAAAAGACATGTTGCGCCGACCCCAAATAATATAAGATAAGGGCAGGAGGATGATGATGCTTTTGCTTAATAAATTAAATTGTAGTGGAAAAAGTGTTCACCGCAAGCGGGACTTTTGCCACCTGAGCTATTGGGATTGTTCATAACTTTTGACCTGCTGTTTTTATATTTTTTTTAGAAAATATAGACTATTTTAAGCAACTAATTTAAATTTTATTGAAATGTTCACTACATAGAATTTAAAAAAAAATACTTAAAGATATTATTTTAAATGTTGTGACGTCATCGTTGTACGCAATCTGTGTATTGCCTTTTCCTGTTATACATAAGACAGATTACAATATATCTTTTCAAAGTTGCTAAGTTGATTTATTAGACCAATTTCAACTCCACCACAGAGTAGTATATCCCTAAGAACGCCTTAATATTTTAAGTTCTTCATTTCAAGGGCAAATAGAGATCATTTGCTTGTTTGGAAAAATAATCGTTAATATAGCAAATTTCCCGAAAAAACTAATGAATCATGATCAGAAACTCTATTCCCCGAAATGGATTTGGAATTAAGAGTTTTAAAAAAATAAGAACAATGCCAATTGCGGCCGTATCAACAGTAACACATTTCGCCACTATAATGTTACTCGATTGAGTCTACATCATAGTTGTTTTCATTTTCTAGTTTAGTTAAGTTTAGTTGTTCATTTGGAATTGGTATAGTTATCCATTGACTAGAGAGTTGATTGGAATTCCTAATGCGTAGAACTTATTATGTATTAAATAGTATACTAAATCAAAAATGACTGAACAGAATGTCTAACACGTGTTGACAGAGCTTAATCATAACATTGTGTTAATTGAGTCACAGATTTTTATATGGGACAAAAAGTACAAGATGTTAAGGATTATAAGAAAATAGTTTATTTCTGGAAATTGAAGCAAAAACGTGGTTAAACCCAGTTCCGTTATTATAATTAAATATTTTTACCGAATATACTGTCAAGTTCATAGTGAGTTTTTGGAATATCGACAGGATACAGTGCGTTTAGAAGTTTCTTTTTACATTTAAAAGTAATACGATAGATTTTATTGGTCAGTACTTGAACGGACTTTGGAATCGGTGGTATGGGCTGCACGACAGAAGGCTTAATAAAGTATTCGAGCAGATGTAAATGGAACACAGTTAGCCCGAGGCTAGGGCGGGGTCCGGACAACACTTTCATATTATTACGACCGCATTGCACGCACACAGACTAAGTATGCACACACACGAACACACAGCAGTGATTAGATCGCAGCGGACACGCGCAAGCGCACGCGATCCGACCACTTTCAATGATTCGTTAGCGAAATCATTAGGAGATGTAATGTCGGCGCATTGTAATATGTGTTTATGGTTATTTAAATGATTTATTTTTATTGATTGTTTTTGCCTTGTTGTAAGACAGAAAATAATGATGGTCGTATGAATAAGGCTACCATTATAGCCTGTTATTGCGAAGGTGATCGTTGCTACTATGTTATTTGAGTGTTTTGTAATGGAATTTGTTACGAGAAAATTAGTTGTCAAATGGTCAAGTACATGTCTCAAAGGTTGAACATTACATAGATTTATAATCTAATTAACTTAAGACACAAGGGCTAGGACTTAATTTGTTTTTAGATTATAAACTTTATGCATATGAAAAGAACATGGTAGCTAGCTCTTATCGACTATCATTTATACATAGTACTCTACTTAATTGGCAATGTTCATATTTTTTTAAAACTCTTAATTCGAAAACCATTTCGTGGAATAGAGTTTCTGATCACAATCCATTAGCTTTTTTCGGAAAATTTGCTATATTAACGATTATTTTTCCAAAAAACCAAATGGTCTCTATTTGCTCTTGAAATGAAGGATTTAAAATATTAAGGCGTTTTTAGGGTTAAACTACTCTGTGGTTGAGTTGAAATTGGTCTATTATATCAACTTGGCAACTTTGAAAACATGTATTACAATCTGTCTTATGTCTATGATGAAAAAGCAATACACAGATTGCGTACAACGATGACGTCACAACGTTTAAAATAATATCTTTAAGTATTTTTTAAAAATTCTATATAGTGAATATTTCAATAATATTGAAATTAGTTGTTTAAAATAGTCTACATTTTATAAAAAAAATATAAAAACAGCAGGTCAAAAATTATGAACAATGCCAATTAGAGGCGTGTTCTTGTCCAAATCGTGCTTGACCAGTTTTTATAATTTGGTCGGATAAACTTCAGCCATCTTATAATGTTTTTAAACTGAAACCATTTATTTAATAACATTAGTTAGTACTTAACAGAATCTATATTTCCAAACGCCATTTTGTTAATAAATCTATCAAGCTCAAATTCAGGCCGTATCGAGCTCCTGTCAATCTCATCAATATTGTTATTGGCTGGGAGTGCTGACATTCTGACATGTTATTAACATAGGCCAGACAGAGTTGTCAATAAACTACTGTGTTACCTATAAATATTCATTTATTATAGTGTCCGATGAGATTCATAAATTAAATTGTGAAAATAACTAGAATGTGAAGAGAAATTGCTATTTTCTTGCATTTATTTAGAAATCGTTTTCTCTCTCACTCTCGCTCCTGCCACTTGCCACCTGCCACACTGTTGGGCACAGGCCTCCACCACTTTGGGAGGGATTATGGTCTACTATGCCGAGCCTATCAGATGTGTTGGCATTGGATTTATAGTCATTATTTCCGTCTCTCACAGATAATGTTATGTGTGTTGACTTATACAGTAACCTGGAGAGGAAATAGGGCGGTGACACTTGTTTTTTTTAATCCAATTACTACATGGACAAACAGACATACCTAGTGAAATTGAACGTAATTATGATATCGTTTTCATACGTTATGGTGCTTACCTTGCTGCTATGCGAATAGGACGTGGCGTGATCAAAATCTTTTGTTATTTGCTTTTCCATTTTTGGTATAAGCGATATGCTATTTTTCGTTGATATGGCTATTACAATAGCAATGCGTAGATGTTTTAAATCCTTCAAAATTTAAAATAATGAATAATTCTACAAGCACCTCTGTGGACACTTAATAAACTTTTAATATTGTATTTGTTCATGATTGTAAGCAGATATCATTATACCATGAAACCAGTATAAACATCTTAGACATAATAGGATGCATACCCTTAAAATATCAATACGTGCTATAGTAATTATAGTCCAAGAGCATGAATCTCTCGGAACTCCGTCTTAGTTCGTTAGCTTGCATAATTTTAAATACACACTCTTATTATTGAAAATTTTATTTGCTTACTTATGTAATGTACTATCAGTTATTTATAGGTCATATTTTATTACGATCTCCTCTTGCAAGTCTAGATGCAAAAATTTTTAAAAGTATAATTTAGCTCTTTTCACTAATTGTACAATGGCTAAAAATACTCCAGTAGTAAAAATTTTAGTAATTAACGAATTGCAATAAAAATTTTCTCCATATTGAATATTTCAACTGGTAAGAACGTTTGATACAAATAAAGTTTCGATAGCAATAACTTCCATAGTCACCGAATAATAAAGATACAAAAACGTAAAACTCGTACTTACGGGCTCTTATAGTATTAACATTAATTTTACGTTCGGAATTGATGCGCTCGCCACTATATGTTCGAATATGAAGAATAATGGCTTATTACTGGCAATAAAAATGAGAAAATTATACGAAAAATGTTTATAAGTCATGCAGAGACACTGTTAAAGGCTTGATTGACAAATCAAGTTCGATCAATTGTAATGCAATTGTCACAAATTTGGGGTAATAAAATTTTACAATTGCAAAAGCACCGTGCTTGCGCGTGCGAATTACGGTATCTTTGAGAAACACTTCTGCTGGTTACTGTGAAACCATAATTTCTTAATTTTAATCTTCTCGCAAGAGCCTTTGATTACGTGGACTGAAAATTATACATGCGATTTATCATAAATATCATAATAAGTGCGAAAGGTATGTTGAATATCACTTAATAATTATATATTTCAAGGATTTTGCAAGCTACATCCTTATCATACTGTAGATAGATAATTGTAGAACTTTGTATTCAGTTTCTACTTGAGAGTTAAAAATCTAGCTGAAAAATAACGGCAAGATTCTGCGCTACAAAATTATCTACTTCTGTCCTCATTATTTTTCAGTTGATACTTTTTATATTTTCGACTGCGAAGCCCTGTCCTTGCCAAGTCAACAGTTGATATCGTTATTTTACAAATAAGTATGAAATAATTTATACAAAAAATTTTTTAAACGTAAGTATTATTAGAGTGTGTTTTAGATATATCGATAGTGTAGCTTTTTGGATGCATTTTCAGTAGCAGCTCGTTTTAAAAATGTTAAAATGCCTATGCCTAACCTTTCAAAGATAAAATCGTGAACATAACTTATATATAAGGGTAAGTATAAATAATAAAGGAAATGCGAATAGGTACCTGGGGCGAGTAATACCGATATGGAATCGACCTTATTTGTAATGGTTCCGTTGAGTAAAGTGTGTGAAACAAAATTGAAGAGAGTCTTTACATCTGCCAATTTTATTCTCTCTGATATGTTAATTAACCAAATTGTTTGTCTAAAATATTTAATAAAATAATATTAAGTAACTAAACATTTAATAAACTAAATTATGGTGGAAAAAGCGAGTGCCGCAAGCGGGACTTGAACCCACGACCTCGGAATACCGTTCCGAAGCTCTTTCCAATTGAGCTTATTGCGGTCGTGCTTGTAGCATTCAAATTTACCTCCACAATCGTTACTCGATTGAGTTTATATCGTATTTCTACGTACGTACTTTTTCCACCATAATTTAGTTTATTAAGTAAAGCATAGCATGTCAATTGCAAAATCAATAAATTACTTTAACTAAATATTTGTTTAAAACTTTAAAAAAACCAAGCTTTGTAAAATAAATTAACACTTTTGTTTGTTAATAATAAATAATTATAAGTAGTATTAATTATTATAAGCACTTATTTATCGTAATAATTATAATATATTACGATAAATAAGTGCTACTGTTTTTGTTTTATGTGAGATTACGTCGATCGAGTAATTATTCGATCCGCATAAATTCGCACATTTGTCCGTATCCATAGCTATCTTTGAAATTCTAGCTACTCCTAGTCAAAATTGACATTTCAACAACATGTATAATTTTTGTATAATCAGTTTATAGTTAAATGGCCTGTTTCACAGAACTGTTTATTGTTTAGGGTCTTTAAAATAAAACACAGTTCTTAAAAAAAAATTAAGAAACCTTTAACTTTATCTAACAGTTGCGAAGATATGTATGTAAATCGTTTCTTATTATTTCCTTACAAAATCGTCAGATGTAAATGGATTTAATACTTAAAGTCGAGCGATATTGCATCTGTCTGATGAAACCTGACTGTCTTCTTCACCGTTCACCCGTTCATTAACTTCGCATGACCGTCCGACATCCCGATTATTGCAATTATTTAAATTCACACCTTCGAAACATGAAAAAGTCTTTTTTCGTATTTTAATGTTTCGTAAGCGTAAAGAAATGACGTCTCACTCGAAAACTATAATTAGGGGCAACCTTGAAGCCTTAATGTTGGTTATGTGCACTTCTGACTGTGTTTCTGACATTATAATTGTAACATGGTATAGTAAAATACGTAAAATATTGTCCATGTGGTGACGGATTAAGAATACAAGTCTCATCACCCCGTTACCTTCCTAGGGGCCAGTAAAAGCCAGCTAAAAGATATTTTACACAGAGTAAAGGAGGCCGTGTCCGACAGTGGAATGTATAGGGCTGGAGAGAGAGAGATAGTAAAATACTACGCTTGGTATTCTCTTTACATGACAAAAATGTTGTTAAAGCTTCCTATTCACAGCACGCTTGTTATTTAGCCTACGTTACAAAATACCTTTTAAATTTTTGCTTTAAAAATTACAGACAGGACATTGAACGGTACGTTTACTTCATGTATCGCACATGAAAAGAGGAGACTTGTCTTAGTATTATTCATGAATACTATGCTTAGTTGGTGTCGATATTTACATTGTGCTTAATAGGGACCATCGTTGTGCTAAAATAGAATGTTGACTCATTGTTATGGCAAGAAATCGCAGCTGTGCACTCTATAATTAAGGAGTTGTGTGAAGTTATCTGTAAAAATGACTTACTCAGATATTATTTTGATTAATGATTTATGCATATTTTTTAGCTTTTTTCACTGTCGATAAATTTTGTATAAGTTAATTACAAAAAGAATATGTAAGATTTATTGAAATATAAACTTAAAACTATGCTTTATTTTATAGAAATCAGTACCTACATTTATTTATTGCTGTTTTAAGGTCGTCTTATAACACTGAAACAAAAAAGAATCTTCTAACTAGGGATAATAATCGGAAGACTGTCATTATATACCATCACTATAAATCAAGTAGTTTATGTACAGTATATTTTAAGTAGTATTTTTTTTTCTTCCTTTACAGTAATCTATTTCTGTATTTATTTTCTTTCATTATTATTATTTTTGTCTCTATTTGTGTATGTTACGTTAGTATTATTTTTTATAGTTAAGTAGGTTAAAATAGAAATTAATATTACACGCCAGATAGGATACACCTGAATTGCCCTTAGTTGTAATTCGTCGACAGTTTCGCTATCAGCGATAATATAGATTTCCTTGTACATACCCTAAGCTGTATTATATCATATTTGTATTTTCATATTTGTATTTTCATATTTGTATTTTCATATTTGTATTTATTTATGTAGTTTATATTTTCTTTGATGTACAATAAAGAATTTTGTATTGTATTGTATTAATCTACTTGTACAGTGCAGCCCCACTTTATTTAAGTCCCTGACTTTTCTTTCCATCCCATCCATGGTTGCCTGGAGGAGATTACTTAATGTGATAAGGCCGCCATTTGTATCTAATCTTAAGCTTAATTTATGTTTCTGTTTCTTGTAAAGTGTACAATGAAGAATCAATTTATCTATCTATCTATAGCGTTCATAAAATTGTTTTAGCCTTTGTTCAATCTCTTTTTATCAATTTCATCTAATGGCTTAGGTAAATTCTTACAATAGTTAACATTGTAAGAATTTACCTAAGATTATATCTAATATATCTAATATGTGATTTTTCTAATTGTCATACAAATGTTTGTACTGCGTCTGGGTGTTTCTATGTATTATAAGTATGTATTTACAAAAAAAAAGTAGTATATGTATTCTATCCGTATTCTGGTACCCATAACACAAGCATATAAGCTTAGCTTGGGACCAGAGGACGTTGTGTGAAATGTCCATGAATATTTATTTATATTTAAAAAAAAAAAATAGTTAACATTACCAATCCGGATTAAACATATTGTCCTCATTGAGTAATACAACATAAATTAATACACAAACGTTGACATAATAGCTTCCGCATACTGTTATCATGTCTGGAGTGAACAAACTCGGCCAAACTTGATCAACCACGAACACTTGCACCGCTATCAATACCCTACCTTGGTTAGCCACACCCAGGCCACTAACCCTTGTCGCAACTATTATGCACACACACAAAAGATGGCTATGTATTGGTCTATTAAAATAGATGGCCACCCTCCCTTTCACTGACGTAATAGTGCCACATTTATAGTTCAGGCTACTGTGCATTTTATTATCAACTAGCTATTCCCAGCTACGTTATATAAAAAAGTCATACTCTTAAACAACTCTATCTATCAAAATAAACCGTATCAAAAGCCGTTGTGTAGTTTTGGAGATATAAGGTCATACATTCGAATAAAATGATTTTGTTCTGTAATAAGCTAAGATATATTATTTATTTATGGTCTGATTCATAATGACATATCGGAAGTTTCAAAGTTCGCTAAAATTGGTTCGCAAAAATTGTCAAAACTTGTTATTCATAATATGTAGTCTTTTTACGATAAAATGTTTATAAAATCTCCGTTTAAACCTCCGATAAGTCATTATGAATTAGACCATAAGACTTCAAATATTGCATACATTTTTAATATTAAATATTTGTGCGAGAGTTTGCTAAGTAACAACGCGTTACTTAAACTATTAATTGCAGTGAGTAGATCTGATTCATCAGTCAATTACACACTACTACCGATATACCTTGATTAATGGTTGTGATAACTGAAAAGTCTCCGAAACGTCGGGCCAAAATGTAAAGCTGAAAACCAAAATTTTGCGTTGAAATCCGCATAAAGTTTGAGGTTTTGTTTGAATAAAATTTTTTTAATAACAGGTTACAGTAGAACAAAGCAAAAGTAATAATGAATCGGAAAAATCCACCGACTGCAAACAACTTCGACAAAGATGGGAAGTACAAAGTCGGCAAAAGCTCTGAGTCATGTTTAATTTTTTTGTATCACTAGTTCATAATTTTATTTATGTTATATTAAAATTGCTGGGTTTTCACGTGTTTATATACGCAATTTTTATGCAGCTTGGTATTTTCTGATGAGATAAGAAATTGCACTTATGACAACATTGTTTTCGTTGTAAACTAAACTTAAACTTTCGTTGTAAACTAAATTAATATATAATGACCGGGTCTACTCCGCGGGAAATATAATTTATTTTAGGTACGATACCTGTTCAATTGAATTAAACAGTTTCTTTATCTGTTAACATGAGCCATGTAGGCAATGTACGAGTTTCTTTTAATTGTTATAATTAATCTATCTAATTTGTTTTAATTAAATCATATAATTTATAATACGTATTCGAGTCAGCTTAACTGAAAAGTTTCTGTTATATAAAACATTCTTTTTAATAATGAATTCTCTAAACTTCTCTGTTTTAGAGTATTCCTTTTTCAAAAAGGTTTGTTTTATATAACACAAACTTTTCGTAATTATACACTGGACACCATAGAACTGCCCCAAGTGGGTCTACAAGACGAGGATTATATAATGTGACGACACCCAACGAGATGCTCCCTCTGATTCTCCGAAAGTAGCAACCGCTTATGAGAAATGAAAGGTTTTGAGTAAAATACAAGCTTTCTTCTGTCAACCTCATTAACCTCCGAAATGTCTAATGGTCTAGCGTGATAATGTGATATTGAAAAATTAAGTAGGACATCACGAATACATCGAACGCATTTGCAGACTCCAGACCAGTAACGCAATAAATTTGAGAAATAAAACAGCAACAAAGGTACCATTCGAATTTGTCAAGGCCAAAACCTAGACTATAAGTACGGACAGGCATCCAATAAGGTATCTATCCATATACTGATAACAGATAAGGCTGTCACTGGCGGGCGTTGGCCGGCCGGTAAATATCCGCCGTGATATAGTGGCGTAGCGACGTTTACAACTGCGCCAATGTACCGGTGATAACGCAGAAACTTTGTTCCTAACTGCTGTTGAAAACACTATAGGTTATCATCAGGCTAAGTAATATAGGAGAATATTATTTAAAGTAGGCACTACCGTTCTAGTACAAATATTTTAAGGACTAGCTGATGCCCGCTACTCCGTTCGCGTGGAATGTAAGATCCCCATATATTTTGTCACCGTTTAAACCTTCCCTGGACTTTCACGAATATTTCAAGATCAAAATCACAAAAATCAGCCCAGTCGTTCTCGAGTTTTAGCGAGACTAACGAACAGCAATTGATTTTTTTTATATAAGAAAGATTACGTATGTGCGTATGTTAGAGAGAAACACGCACACACATCTAAAATGTCATAACTCTACAATTTTAAATTTATTTCTTAGTGTATCGGTTTTTTGCCTTGATTGATTAATTAAAGAAATATGCAGTACCTTGTTAGTGTTCGTTTTTGTAGGAGATTTTTTGTAGATTTCCGTTATTCCAAAACCATAGCTCAACGAAGTCCCAAGTTACGACCGAATCTAGATTGTTAATTGTGTTCAACTTAACATTAGATAGTAGAATTGGTATTTTGTAGTTAACAGCGTTTAGTTTCAAGATTTCCTTCTCTGACAGAGATTGTTTTCTGGCCGTTCCGTTGGCGGGCACTTACAGCACCCTAGCGACGAAATAATTGACTACAATAATTGTATTCTTACTTCGTCACCATATGGAAAACTGAAAAATGATAGAAAGATACCTAGAATAATTGACCAATTCAGGTGCCAGTATCGGTAACTATAAAGTTAGTTTACTGCTGATAACCTCTGTAATGCGAGTATGTTGCGAAATTAGAGCGGATTGAGCGCACGCGCGGGTGGTGCGCGTGCTCTGTTGCGTGTATACGCCTCGACAGAATTTCTTACTATTTAGAATTTAAATTTAGAAACGTAAACTTTTCCATGTAAAATTTATTCTCGCACCCATCGCGAGGTGCTTCCTGTCTCCTATTCCTTAGGCTCGATGTCAATGGCCAGTCAGATTTTTGACTCCTCTCCAGCCCATTTACGTCCCACTGTTGGGCTCGGGCCTCCTCCACTTTGGAGGGATTATGGTCTACTGTGCCACGTTGACCAGGCGTGTTGGCCTGTGCCAACACGCCTGGTCTTTCTTTTGGTCACTTGAAAATAAACCCTGTGGTTTATTTTCAAGTTTTTCGACTCTCACAGAGGACGTTATCTGTGTGCAATGTCCCTTTGCAAACTATTACAGCACCCTTGGGAGGAGATGGGGTGGTGACACTTGTATTCTTAATCCGTCACCACACGGAGGGTTTTGACTATTCATTTTTAATACATCAACCCACAAATATACCACGTAGTGTATTTGCGTTCAATCTTAAGGACACGCAACTTTAGCTTAGCTAAATCGTACTTCATAGACTAATAATGTTTCATATGACGCATAGCCTGTATTATAAGCACACATATATACATATTTCATGCACGATATGTAAATGGCTTAAGGGCCTACATCAATATTATCGTCGACATGTAGCTATTAACACAGCTAGTAGGTATAGAAAATGAAGAATTAGGGATATTTTTTTTGTTTACTCAAAATCTACTAAATATATTTTAATTCTGATTTACGTGTTTCTATATATACTAGTTACTTATGTTTTTAAAGTTATTTCATTAGTTAATACGCGATAATAGACCGACAAATGAAAAAAAATAAAAAATTAGAGAGGTTGTTTCGCGAAGATTGAAGATTTTCTATCGAGAAAACTTTTTCAATCGCGTTTCTGAGTTTATGCGATCCTAGATCATATATTGAAAAAACATTTACTTAAAAATTAGAGCTCGAGCCATTCAATCTAAAGAAACAATGAAAACTTCGTACGTAGAAAAATGCACGAAGCTATTTTGGTATCCTCTTAAAACCGGCCGAGTGATAAGCTAGCCGCACACACTCAATAATATTGTCAAAGCAAGATTGTCAAAATCTTCATCAATAAAATGATCCCCGCACACTACACAATATTATTGACAATTTTTCATGGTACAATCTGACTCAGTCGCTCCGCAGCTAGATTCATGTGCGCACGTTTAACATAATGGAAAGAAAGAAAAAAGTCGTTGCATTGAGTATTGCATTAATTTTACTAACAGAAGAAAATGATTTTAAAAATTACATGAGAATGAAAGATGTGCTCGTGTTCGTAGGGAATTAATTTTTTTCTTTACGTCTTCTCTTGTACTATTTGGTTTGATTTTTTTATAAATATCGAGCAACTTATCAAGCGCATTATTTTTCTTAACTGTATCGCGATATGCTTTGCAGGATGTATTCCATAATTCTGGATAAGTTTCCCATGTTTGAATAAACACTGACAAATAGTGTTTTTCCGTAAGGGTACTATCATCAACAGTATCAACACTATTTTCGCTTTGGATACTGTTTTCGTCTTCCATTTTGAACAAATAACACGAACGTCCGCCTGCCTTGAAATCTTTTCCTCAACTAAAACATTGCCGCGCGCCCGCACACGTCAATATGATTGACAATACCCCTGCCTCCCCCCGATATTGACGTGACAAAATCAGAATTTCTGGATAATCTACAATATTATTGAACAATACCGCAATACACCGCGCACACACACAATATTATTGACAATACGTACTTTATTGACAATATTATTGAGTGTGTGCGGCTAGGCATATAGCTATAGACTCTACATCTGGCATATTTGTGCATCACACTTATAATGAGTAATGTTAAATGCTGTTTTAACTGACATCAGAAAAGGAGGAGGTTCTTAATTCGTCTTTTTTTATGTTTGTTACCTTATAACTTTTGACTGGGTGAAGCGATTTTAATTTTTTTTTTATTTGAAAGCTGGTGCTTCTCGTGTGGTCTCATTGGCACCAGGTTAGGATTTGATAGATATCTCCTGAAAAATCGAAGAAAACCCTAAAATTTCAAAGGCACACACTATTTTTTAAATATAAATAATCAGAGAGTATACTTTCTTCTTTTTAGTGAAGTATTTCTTATACATAATATTATGTATTATTCTATACATAAAATAAAAAGAACGATATCCTGATGTTCTCCATAACTATTAACTATTAGACATCTTACCTTTGATTTGCATTACGTGCTACAACATCACAAAAAAAACTTACTAACGGTTTGCACTGAGCCTGCTTTCCCTCAACTCTTGGTACAGGTATCATTACCCTGCCTCGGTACTAATCGATAAAGATAAATGACCGCTCGCTCATATTAAACACCCACGTTGATCGATTGGCATCGGCTCTTCATTTTTGTTGAGCTTACCTTTATTAATCATGCCGTCAGTAATCTTGTGAAATTTATTACCTCTAAGCGAATCTGCCTTGGTATTTATCAACAGACTGTGTGGGCCAACATACATGCGTGAAATAAATGCCCTATATTAAACTAGATGAGACAAAAAAATCAAGGGTAAATAGCTTTAAAAGTACTTTTTACGGATTTAGGTCACGGGTCACTGCAAGGGGCGCCTAGGCGGGAAACCTCCCCGCGTGGCCCACCGCTTCCCGAGTCCGAGAAGCGGTCGGCCCGGTGCGCCCTGGACGACTCCCAGACATACTCTCTTCCCTAAAGTTGGGAGTGTGTTTGGGAGTTGACTGATGTCCCGCCAAGTGGGACCCTGCGAGGGTCGTAGGATGGCGGATCTCCAAGGTTCGCGGTGGCGCTCTTGTCTATGAACGCCGCGAGAGTCGTTTCGTTGCCCTGCTCCCGGTACTATTCTGATCCGCAGAACAGACTGGTGAGCGGGGTGCCACTAATTCGACGTTGGGTGCCAGTTTCGGCACGAGAGTTCTGCTCTCTTCTGAGGGCCCTACATGGGCAGCGGTCTTCGGACGTAGTGGTGGGCGGGAGTACCCCGCGGCGCGGCGATTCCCCTAGATGCGCTAACCCGTATGTAGGGGGATGTCCCCTAATGTGGACAACGCCGGGCAACCTGTTTCAGCCGTCACGTGTCGTTGATCATGTCTAGCGGCGTGACGACTGCGATAGGGGGCTTGCCTTCATTGGCTGGCCCGAGACAAGGAAAAGTCGCTAACACCGGACAGTAAAGTCCTAAAAACCTGCGGAAACTGGCCGACCTCCGTAAGGGTTACCTAAGTAAATAGGCTTGCGTCAGTACAGGGGGCTCTGCTGGCGTCGACCGTTATACCCCCACACTCGTGGGAACAGAAATGGATTTGAAATTAAATAAAACCGTTAAAACAAAAACAAACAAAAAACACAACGACAATGGCGAACGCAAACTGACCAATGATAGCTCAAGTGATGAGGAAAGGAAAGATGAGGAGAGGAGTCGGTCCTCTCGGTCTCCCGGAAGCAACCTCTCTGATGCTTCTGAGGGTCGATATTCGACCCGATCTTCAACCCGGGCTCTAACTCGGGCCTCGGCCAGAACTGCAGCCGAGCAGTTGGAGAAGGGGCGGGTGCTGAGGGCGAGAGCGACGGCCACGCTACTTGACCCCGGGTCGCCGCTGAGGGTGTCAGAGTCAGATGGCGGCAGCACCATATTGGTGGCTGAAGACCGCTCACGCTCGAGCTCTCCGAGCTGCCGCCGCTACTGGCTCAAGCGGCCTGCGGATGAGCAGGCCCTCAAAAAGTGTGAGCCGTCTAAGAGAGGGCGCGGTCGTCCGCCGACGACAGGCGCCTATGTGGGCCTGGCGAAAGCCAAGGCCGAGCTTAAACGAGAAAAGGAAAGGGAACTCCAACTTCGGGTGGAGGAGGAGCTGGCGGCTGTGCCCGCCGAAAAGAGGATGACTGCCCGGACCCGGTCGGCAACGATGTCACCAGCAGAACCGGAACTGATTTCCGTCGATGAGGAGAGCCCGGCGGAAGCCATATGCAGCAGGGCCGAGTTTGAGGCCACGGTCAACGCATCAGTTGAAATAATTAGAACCATGGCCTGCCAAGAAACACTCATAAACTGCGAGCAAGTGGCCACAATTCAAGCCAATTTGGCAAAAATCACTGATGTGTCACAGAGATTTGCAGCCACCAAGTTGATAGAAGAAAATAAGATCCTCCGAAGGGAAATAGAGGAAATGAGGACCCGGCAGGAGGCCAAAGACCAGGCCGCCGCCTCCACCACGATGACCCGGGAACAGATCGCATTTCTGATCGACTCCCGGCTCGCAGGAATTGCGGACCGTCTCCTTCCGGAGCCACACATGCGTCCCCCACTAGCAGCGGATGCGCGCAGGCTATCGGAGCACTCATCTTCAACTCCGGCAGCCAGTTCCTCAGTCGCTTCATCTGCCAGGCCTTCCACCGTGCGGGCAGCTTCCACTCGACACCTGTCGCTACAGTCCCCCTCCGAACCCGCCCCCACTTCACCTGCGGGTGCGACGGGGAAAAAGAACACGAAGAAGGGAAAAAAGTCCCTAGCGGCTCGTGAGGCTGCGGCGACCCGTAGCGCGCTACCTGCGCTCGCAACCCCCGCCGAGACAAACCCACTGCCGTTACCGCCGCCTCCGTCATCTCGGGAGGCGTGGAACATGGTGGTGCGAAGAGGAAAGGCGTCGAAGCCAACCGCCCAAACTGCCGTGGCGCCCACCGCTGGCACGTCAGCTCCAAAACCGGCCCAAAGTAAAAAGAAGGCGAAGAACGCCCGTCGATTGCGCGCCCCAAAAACGGCAGCAGTGGTTGTAACACTGCCGCAGGGCTCGTCGGCATCGTATACCGACGTGATGGCCAAGGCTGAGGGAGCCATAGACCTCTCGGCCCTGGGAATCAGCGGGGTGCGCTTCCGCACTGCCCGCACTGGAGGCCGCGTTATGGAAGTGTCCGGCGTGGATAAATCCAAGAAGGCCGACGACCTCGCCTCGAAACTGCGCCAGGTCGTCGGGGCAGAAGCCCGCGTCTCTAGGCCGGAGCAGTGCGCCGAAATGCGCATCTCTGGCCTCGGAGACGCCGCTACGAGTGAGGCAGTAGCCGCGCAGGTGGCAAAGGTGGGGGGCTGCCCCTCCGAGGCAGTAAAAGTGGGCACCATCAATCGCCCACCTGGCCGCCAGGGCACGGTTTGGGTGAAGTGCCCGGTCCTGGCGGCCAAGAAGATAACGGAGGCCGGCCGCCTCACAATTGGTTGGTCCACCGCCCGGGTCGCGCTCTTGGATGCGCGACCTCAGCGATGTTTCCGTTGTCTGGTGCCGGGGCATCTGGGGGTGCAGTGCCGCTGTGAGACAGACCGAAGCGCTCTGTGCTTCCGGTGCGGGCAGCCGGGACACAAGGCTGCTACTTGCGCGGCAGACCCTGCATGTGCAATATGCATGTCGCAAGGAAATGACGCTGGCCATCGCCTCGGACACAAAAAGTGCCCTGCGCTGGCCAAATCCAAGTCGAGCAATAGGTCGAGCGGGGGCATTCCTAAGCCCCTCGCTCCGTCTAGCGCAACAGCTCTACCTGCTGCCGAGGAAGTCATGGACACCGCTACCAATTAGATGGCTACTAAGGTCTCCATCCTGCAGGCGAACGTCAACCACTGCGTGGCCGCCCAAGATCTGATAATGCAGACGGCCGCACAGTGGCAAATTGACGTTGCAATAGTCGCCGAGCCATACCGAGTGCGCCCCCGAAACGACTGGGCAGGTGATCACGACGGCTCGGTGGCTATCGTTGCCTGGCGACGTCAAAGTCGTCTCCTCCCATTTAGTAGGGTGGTAAGGGGACACGGGTGTGTCCTTGCGTCGCTGGGCGACGTTGCAGTGATCGGGGTGTACTTTTCTCCCAATAGGCCACTTGCCGACTTTGAGCGGCTCCTTGCGGAAGTCGGCGACCTGGTTGCAGAAGTGCACCCAACCCCTGTGGTCGTCGCCGGGGATTTTAATGCCAAATCCCAGGCTTGGGGATCCCCGGTGACCAATGCCAGGGGTGAGACCTTAGAGGAGTGGGCGGTGTCCACGGGACTAGTCCTCCTGAACCAAGGGGCGGTCCAGACGTGTGTTCGGCATAACGGCGGGTCAATCGTTGACCTGTCGTTTGCGAGCCCAGCCCTGGCCAGACGCGCGAGGCGATGGCGGGTTGAAGAGGGGGTGGAGACCATGTCGGACCACCGATACATCCGGTTTGACTTGGCCCCGTCCCCCACGGATGCTCCAGCCGTCGCACTGGACCGTCCCTTGCTTGGGGAGGGTCCACAGTGGAGATTGTCTACTTTGGACCCAGAGCTGGCCACCGAGGCAGCCATAGTTGAAAGATGGATCGCTGGAGGTGCCGTTAATACCGATAGCGGCCTGGACGTGGACGCGAGATGCGAGCGGCTTTCTGGAGCGCTCTCTCGCGTCTGCGATGCGGCGATGTGTCGGGCGGGACCAGTCCTCCCGCGGAGACAGGTGTACTGGTGGAGACCACACCTGGCTGGTCTCCGCTCCCAATGCCAGATGGCTCTACGAAGGTACACCCGTAGCCGCCGGAGGGCCAATAGAGATCCCGCCCACGAGGAGGAATTACTAGCCGCATATCGGGCCGCGCGCGGTGCCTTCACCTCCGCGATCAAGGCCGCAAAGCAAGAGGCGTGGCAGGAGTGGCTCGAGAGCCTGAACAGAGACCCGTGGGGGCGCCCGTACAAGGTCGTGACACAAAAACTCCGACCATGGGCGCCCCCGTTAACAAGGACGCTTGAGCCACTCCTGCTCGAAAGGGTGGTCAGCTCACTATTTCCAATGAGGGAGGAGTGGGTACCGCCCAGAATGGCGGCGCCCGCTCCCGAAGGAGGACCGTCACTGGGCGAGGTCATGCCGCCCGTATCCGAGGCCGAGTTAGGGGCTGCGATCCTCAAGCTCAAAGAGAAGAATCGCGCCCCGGGCCCGGATGCCGTTCCTGGGCGAGTTCTTGCCCGCGCGCTACCGGTCCTCGGAGAAGAGACGCTGTCCCTCATGTCGGCTTGCTTAGAGTCCGGCAGATTCCCGCGGCGCTGGAAGAGGGGAAAGCTCGTGCTTATTCAAAAGCACGGGCGGCCCGCCGATTCACCGTCGTCCTACCGACCAATCGTCCTGCTCGACGAGGCGTGCAAACTGTTCGAGCGCGTGCTTGCTGCGCGCCTTGTCGAGCATTTGGACGCGGTGGGCCCGAACCTTTGTGATCGCCAGTTCGGCTTTCGCCGCGGGAGGTCAACACTAGATGCAATCTCCCGACTGAGGGACAGCGTGGAGACCGCAATCTCCCGGGGGGAGGTGTTGCTGGCGGTGTCGCTTGACATCGCGAACGCCTTCAACACCATCCCCTGGGCTACGATAGCTGAGGCGCTGAGGTACCACAATGTTCCGTGGTACCTCAGGCGCATTCTGGCGGACTACTTTACGGACCGGGTCATCATCTATCCGACCCGGGACCGCGTGGTCCGCCGGGGTATGGCATGCGGTGTTCCACAGGGGTCGGTTCTAGGCCCACTCCTGTGGAACATTGGATTCGATTGGGCTCTGCGTGGAGCCAATCTCCCGGGCGTCAGCGTTATTTGCTATGCTGACGATACCCTGGTAGCCGCGCGGAGCCCCACTTTTCGGGATGCGGGCGTGCTTGCCACTGCAGGCACGGCCCATGTCATCAGCCGCATCAGGGCCCTCGGCTTGGAGGTTGCCTTAGAGAAGTCCGAGGCCATATTCTTCCATGGTCCTCGGACGAGGCCCCCCCTTGGGTACTCAATCATGGTGGGTGGCACCTCCATTGCTGTCGGACGCACGATGAAGTACCTCGGAGTCGTGCTCGACAGCCGATGGAGGTTCAACGAGCATTTCCGCGCCCTGGCTCCTAAATTGCTGGGGTGTGCGGGAATGCTCGCGAGGTTACTCCCCAATTGTAGGGGGGCTGGCCGAGTAGGTCGCCACCTTTATGACGGCGTGGTGCGCTCCATGGCACTCTACGGGGCGCCCATCTGGGCGAAAGAGGCCCTCAGCGCCGAGAACATGGCTCTGTTGCGACGTCCGCAGCGGGTCATGGCGCAGAGGGCTTCCAGAGCGTACCGCACCGTCTCTTACGAGGCGGCCTGCGTTATCGCGGGCAGCCTTCCGTGGGACCTAGAAGGTGGGATCCTAGCGGAGGTCTACCACAGGAGGGCCCTGATGCGGCAGTCAGGAATAGAGCCTCTCGCGGAAGAGATCGTTCGCTGGAGGAGCGAATTGCGCGACGATCTCTTCCGGCGATGGGCCGAGAGATTGGCGGACCCCTCCGCGAGCAGACGGCTCGCTGAGGCAGTCCACCCAGTTCTAAGAGACTGGGTCGAGGCGAGGCACCGGGATCCGACGTATCACCTCACCCAGCTCCTCACAGGTCACGGCTGTTTTGCCAAGTACCTGTGGGAGGTGGTAGGTATCGAGTCGGATCCCGTTTGCCGAAATTGCAGAAGTGGGGCCGTGGATACGGCGGAACACACCCTCGCCGTGTGCACGGCCTGGGACGCCCAGCGCGCTGAACTCGTCAGCGTGCTGGGCCAGAACTTGTCGCTCTCGGTCGTTGTTTCATCCATGGCCGAGAGCGAACAGTGTTGGGCCGCCGTCGCTTCCTTTGCTCGGGAGGTGATGGCGGCAAAGAGGGAGGCCCTGCGAGAGCGCGAACGCTCTGGTGGCACTTTGCCACCCCGCAGGGCCCCGGGTAGGGGTCGTCGGCGCGCGGTGGCCGGCCGCCCCCCCCCGACGAGGTGGTCATGCACAGCGGGTCGCAGTTCAGAGACCCGCCGCACCGGTCGTGGCAGGAGGGCCACATTTGAGTGACGGGGGACCTAGCGATCCCCCCGTCGCGTTGAGCCCCCCGTGAAGAAAGGGGGCCACCCTTGCCGGGTCGTGGTAAGGCTCAAGGCACCACCATGGCCCGGTAGGGCAGAGAGAGATATAAAAAAAAAAAAAAAAAAAAAAAAAAAAAAAAAAAAAAAAAAAAAAAAAAAAAAAAAAACGGGTCACTGCAAAGTCTCCGAAAAGTCCCGTCGGGCCAAAATTTAAAATAAATATACGCGTCTAAATCCGTAAAAAGTAGTTTTATTTAAACAAATCAGTCGCGCAAGTGTTAGAAAATATAACTTGAAAAGTAATTACGTTTTCATTGATTTAAAAAACATCGCTGGGATGACACAATGGGTAGACACAATTGAAAAACATTATACTGGAATAATTATTATTCACTTACACTACCACAATAGATCAGTTGGTAAAGCAACGGAACGGTATTCCGAAGTCGTGTGTTCAAGTCCCTGGTGATCACGTTTTTCACCATATTTTTTTATTAAATGCCTTAAAAAAGTAGCTACACGTATAAAAGCTAAAACGTAATATCGTAACTGTGCTGTGATCTAATTCAACCTGTAAAAGATTTCGACCGATACAAGTAAGGCTCTATAGATGAACTTTTGAGTAAAAAAATAAATACATATCATAACATGGCGTCACATTTGCGTAAAATTTTTCATTTAAAATCTCAATTTTTTTTCATAAACGATAATTATTTTAATAGCTACTAGGATTAATAATCATGTAAGTTTTTAATCAGTATTAAACATTTCTAAATCGTTAATTTATATTAGGGTTTCAAATCAATCTTATAATAAACTATCTGCTGCCCGCGACTTCACTCGCGAGTTATTTAGAAATTTCTTCCCATTTTTCAACATATTTTACGTATTACAACATTATTATATTATATAGCTCATAGCCTTCCTCGACAAATATATAATCCAACGCTAAAATAATTTTTAAAACTGGACCAGTGTAGTGATTCCTAAAATTAGCGCGTTCAAACAAACAAACAAACTCTTCAGCTTTATAATATATGTATAGATTAATGCCGAAATAAATTTGTTGTGTTACACAGACTATGTAAAACGAAAATTTTGTACCAGCTTATCTAGTAAGAATATATTTTCATGTAATAAGCATAATAGAGATGACCGGCCACTGACAATTAGCCTACGCTTATTAATAACGTTCTAGAGACGCAAATTAAATACGTCCGGCTTTCTAATTTAATTTAGAACATTCTTGAACACGACATTTCAAGATTGATAGGCCTCGCTAGATGCTATCTGGATACTAACTTCCGTGCTATGATTTCTCAAGCTGATATTTGATTTTTTATCATTTAAATATTGTCACCACATTTGGTTTCCTTAGAGATCCCTCTGTCTAATTTTAAAAGTAGAAGGTAATAATAAATTCACGTAAACAGCTAGGTACGTACAGACAGCCGTTATGTTTTTATTTAAATAATATTCCTTTATTACACCCATACAAATTTAAAAGCGTAGACACCCATCACATACTTAAAAAAAATATGACAAAACTCCTGGTATAATGGTTGGGGTAATGGACTCTCATTCTAGGTTTTCGCAGAGGCTTCGCTCCTCTTGATCGCAGTATGATATTATATAACCTACAGCCTTCCACGATAAATATGTTATCTAACACTGAAGATTTTTTCAAACCGGACCAGCAGTGTCTGAGATTATCGGTTACAAACAAACAAACAAACTCATCAGCTTTATAATATTAGTAGAGATATAATAGCACTGCAGTTATAAACAGTAGTGCGCTGGATCGAACCCGCTACCTTATTGGCCGACCCCACGCCGCGGTAGATAAACAATGCACTCTTGCGCAGGAGATATGTGCTGCCAAATGAATGTAGAGCTCATATTGCATAGAGTAGACACAAAAAAATTTTTTTTTACAATTTCTATCGAAGTAAAGACTGCTGTCCGTGTGATAACGGATAATAAAACAAGTGTCCCTACCTTTTTTCCTTCCCAGGGTTCTATAAAAGCCAGCTAAGGGATATTGAACATAGTTAACCCTCTGAGTGAGAGACGGAAACCTCGAAAATAAGCCCAATGCGATCACGCCTGGCCAGCGCGACATAGTAGACTATAATCCCTCCCAGAGCGGAGGAGACCCATGCCCAATAGTGGGACATAAATGGGCTGAAAAATATAGAGAAAAAAATGTTAAATATTAACGTTTGTGTTTAATATTTTTTACTTTCTCTGTGTTCTCTTTCTTTATCCTTGCTATCTGTGGCTTCACTAAGCGGCCCTGCGGAAGTACAGCGTTGGTTTGTAACCAACATTAGGCTGAGCTGTGGCCGTTTAGTGACGTTAGCAATGCACTTATATGACTAATATAAGTGCATTGCTAATGGTTTTTTTTTTCTCTAATCTTCTTATTTTATTTTTGTTTTCATTTTCTTTGTTATTTTTTATATAAATTTGATTGTATTAATATTTTGTTATATTGTTTTATGCTTTGTTTTTACTATTTCTGTGTTTGTATGTGTATTGTTTAACTATCACTATCAAATTTATTTTCTTTCTTTCTTTCTTTCTAATACAGGAAGTTGATAAAAGACACATAATATAGATATAGCTAGAGTGATATGTCCATGCAATTTATTCTAGAAATCTTCTATCTGCCAAGAATCCTTTACACTTTCCTTTGCGTCCTTTTTATAGTTCAAGCTGTTTCCTTTCTTTTTTCTTCGACTGCCAGTATTACTCTGGCCATGGACGTATAAAAAAAGACGGACGTTTATGTTTAGGCCATACTCTGTCCGTCTTTTTTTATACGTCCATGACTCTGGCAATATTCCAAAAATTTATATTTTTATAGTTAGTATATTTTTACAAAACCTAGAATTATAATACTGATTCATATATCCATCCATCAGCCTTTTTCCGTCCACTTTTGGACATAGACCTACCACATAGAACGCCACAACACGCTGTCTTGTGCCGCTTGCATACAATGGGAGCAATTAGATGCAAGCGGCATACTAATAAAGCTCTTTAAATATTGCTACGTCCACACTACATACACATAATATTAGAATATGTACAATTTTTTTTTTTATCTAGTACTGTTCTAGAATATTCTTATGTCCCGATCAGTTAACTTGTGCTTCTGCATTCTATGAGCAGATATAGGGCTATTCACTGCCATTGGTCGCATTAACTCATACCATATACTATAATGTATGGAATGTATGATTCGCTTTACAATAGTGGAATTCTTCACGCTTTACACTTCAATTTCTTGTCTTAGTTTTGCTATTGTTTTATAAAATTTTTAATATCAGCACTAATGGAGTTGCCCTACGTAATAGTTTTTTATAAATTGTGTTTTATTTCATATTTTATTTTGTTATCATAATTTATTTTACTTTTATTTGTCAGAATCGTTTCTTAACACCCCACTGGTTTAACAGTCTCACCCGTGACCACGGTGACTGCAAAGTCGGGCCAAAATTTAAATCAAATATACGCATCTAAATGCTTAAAAATGGTTTTATTTAAACAAATCAGTCGCGCGAGTGTTAGAAAGTATTACTTAAGAAACAATTCTGACAAATAAAAAAAATACCTTTAAAAAAAATCTTACTAAAATCAAACATTAAATCCCTACTAATATTATAAATACTAAGGTAACTCTGTCTGTCTGTCTGTTACGCTTTCCCGCTTTTAACCTCTGAACCGATTTTGATGAAATTTGGCACAGACAATCTTTAGACCCTGAGAAAGGACATAGGCTACCTTTTATTGCGAAAAAAAGGGATGAAAAGTTTTCTAAATTTCACGCGGACGGAGTCGCAGGCAACAGCTAGTTAAAAATAAAAGAATTTTGTAATATGACGCTTATTTTAATGTTCAAATGTTGCAAGGCTGTTTCTTCAAGCCTTGCTAAGAACATAATATTCTTATAATCGTTTCTAATAATTTATAAACCAATGTAATATAAAATTTTCCACTCAAAGATAAGCAGCTCATTATATTTCTTCAATGACTTAGACATATCTATCTCAAGTTGAGAGTAAATCTTAGCAGTGGGAGCTCCTCGCGTGGGCAAGTGTCCTGCGGCGCACATCTGTTACTGCCTTCGAGAGTAATAAACCTACCGGAGTAGATACATATGCTCTTTACGGTGGGTTGCACTTACACAACAGACTAGGACGAGTAGACGAACACTGCGCACTGTTTACTTTATAAAATATACCTCCAAAACCGATTGGATATCTAGGTGACGCACACTAACGTAATACAATCATCGCTACACATTTACACACACAAAATTGAGATACATCTGAGTCTACAGAAACACAATAAGAATCGACACTTTTTGTACACTATGATCGTGAGTATTGACGGGCCTCGTGGTGCAGTAATCAGTCTAAGGGACTAGTAGGTACTTATGAGTACCTTGGATGGATTTCTACACAGGACAAATATTTTTGGTAACATTTGTATTTGTCTCACAAACATCTGTACTAAGTCTGGGTAAAAAATTGTGTATGTTTTAAATCCGTATTTTGGTATTCATAACACAAGCAAATGAGCTTAGATTGGGACCAGAAGATTATAAGAAAAATCCGAAAATATTTATTATTTATTTAATTAATTCTTTTCCTCGTATAGTTTCGGAGCAGATCCGCCTTCAATGCCAACTAGTATTGTATAAATGCTCATAGATTGGCATATGCATAATAAATAACAAGAAACTCCTCAGCTCCTGGCTTTGCGAATCCTTTTATTGTAGTGTTGATGCGACTGTATTGTCCTCTAATGTGACTATTTTACTTACCATTGTTGATAATGTAAGTAGGATTAAACATAATGCAGGCTTAGTCACAATGATGACTAACAATCTGCGGTTTCATCTGCTACTTTTTAGGGTTCCGTACCCAAAGGGTAAAAACGGGACCCTATTACTGAGACTTCGCTGTCCGTCCGTCCGTCTGTCACCAGGCTGTATCTCAAGAACGGTTGTAGCTAGACAGTTGAAATTTTCACAGATGATGTATTTCTATTGCCGCTATAACAACAAATACTAAAAATAAAATAAAATAAATATTTAAGGGGGGCGCCCATACAGCAAACATGATTTTTTTACCGTTTCTTGCTCGATACTAATAACGTTGCCTTATGTTGCATAGATAATGGTACGGAACCCTTCATGCGCGAGTCCGACTCGCACTTGACCAATTTATTAAAATTATTTTTCATTGTCATCGGTCCTTCATAAGTGTACAAAAGTTACGGTCAGTCAAACTACTCTACGTGGTTGAAAATTACTTTTCAATATTCCTCGCTAAGCGACAAAGCCCTTCAATAAAGAAAAAAAATCTATTACATAGATTTATACATTGATAATATAAAAACGTGTTAAAAATGATGAGCTTTACATAGCTCATCTTTTTTAACTTTTTCTATTTCAATAAATAAAACTACATTTTACGGATTTAGACGCGTGTATTTGTTTTCTATTTCATTTATTATATTAAATGTAAGTACTTTGGAATCGTACCCGCGATATTTGGAGCACAAGTCGGTTACTCTACTGATACGCCACGAGGCCCGTCCCATCGGATACTTTTTAATATCAAGGAGGTCCGTGTCTAATAATAAGAAAATTTACAAGATTATACTGAACGACATCATTGCACGATACACTCATAAACGCAACAGTAGTAGCGAGATAACACTCATACATTTGAAAATGTGGCATTTGAAAACGATGCTACCGTTAAATAGAGGTATAATATACCTATTTATATGATGATTAGTTACAGTAAAGAAGGCTAACATACAGATATTGTCCAGGTAAAGATATGTGCACACTTCGCGCACAATTTGCTCTTTCGTAATTGCTACGGAATGTTTAGTAAAGTTTAAAAAACAGATGGATAAATAAGAATTTGCTTTTATACCAAAATACATCAACTTTCCCTCTAAAAAGATGAACGTTTTCATTTGGATTAAGTTTAACTGTGCAATGCTCAAAAAATATACCAATTTATTAATTTTTACAATGGACTTGCTATGCTTTAACTGATTTTTTTTATTATTGTGGAATAAATGACGGTCCTCCGTGTGGTGACGGATTAAGAATACAAGTGTCACCACCCCATCTCCTCCCGAGGATGCTGTAAAAATCAGCTAAGAGATATCGCACACAGTTAACATCATCTTTGAGAGATGGAAAACTCGAAAATAAACCCTGTGCGAACACGCCTGGTGGCCAAGTCTGGTAATTCTGCTATTATAATCATATTACAATCATATTACAATGTTGTTATAATGGTCAGTCACTGACGCCATTATGACAAAAAAGTAATAGTAGACTACCAAATTGATAAAATTCTGCCATTATGGCACCACTATGGTGTCATAATGACACCAAACTTGATTTTTTGTCACAGATGATACCACTATGGCGCCTTAGTGGTGCCATTGAGCTGTCATTGTGACACAATTCATTTACCGGACTTGGAGCCCTGGTCAGCGCGGCACAGTAGACCATAATCCCTCCAAAGTAGAGGAGGCCCGGGCCCAACAGTGGGACGTAAATGGGCTGTAGAGAGGAGAGAGGTGCAATGCTCTGTTTTAACTTGTGTTGAATATTACATTTAAACAGTTTTTGGGTTCGTGTGTGTTTAAATCTTTGTACAATTTTGTTCTCTTCGTAGAAAAAATACACACCTACTACAACATCTCTTTGGTTCCCAAGGTTGACTTGACTGGGAGAGAATACCTCAAGTCTGAAATTGAATTGACGGGCCTCGTGGTGGAGTGGTTTATATAACGGACTGCCGATCATGAGGTCTCGGGTTCGATTCCCGGTCATGACAATCATTTGTGTGATGTTTTTAATTGTCATACAAATGTTTGTACTGCGTCTGGGTGTTTATTATGTATTATAAGTATGTATTTACAAAAGAAAAGTAGTTTATGTATTATATCCGTATTCTGGTACCCATAACACAAGCATAATAAGCTTAGCTTGGGACCAGAGGACGTTGTGTGAAATGTCCATGAATATTTATTTATTTATTTATTTATTATTGAATAAATAAAAACCAGTACTCAAATATTATTCTAATTTCTGCAAGCAAAGTTGCAAACAGTAAGCGACAAATTTTAGCTATTAGAAAATATTACTGCAGTATTGTAAGTGCGTTCACGTTATCAGATTGAATTCCATATCGGATGCCTCCAATACAGCGCGATGCATCGCGTATAGATGCTATGAAAACAATAATATTATTAAACCTATCTAGATCAACAATTCCTTTAGATAATGTCTATAAGGAAGCCTGATTATAATGGTAGAATAATGTCGTAAATAGATGAATAATAGACTAGATAGTTGGCTTGATTTTTTCGTAATATTTCGATGGTCCCTAGGTAAAGTATCGAAATTGAAAAACGTTACTTTTCAAGAGAGCGATTTAAACTTAACTTTCGATGCTGTACGTCGAAAATACTATTGAGTTTCGATATAATACGTCAGTAAAAACACGTGTGCACTGACTTTTTCAAAATTTTGTAAACGCTATCATAAACTTACGTCTATTGATAGTTTAAAACAGTAATAATAAAAAAATGAAACTTTGTATATTCGATACTTTACCTAGGGACCATCGATTTATACATGTTAACACTCTAATAGTGTTTTTCTATGACGTAAAATTTACATACATTCTTCTATCAGCTTATTTTAGCTACATGGCTCTTCAAACGGGCGGACTTCTGTCAGAGATAGAGGTACTTAGTAGAATATTGGAGAAATTTAATATAGTTACATCAAATAGTGGTACAATTCTAGGTGCACAACTAACCTTAACTTAAGTAAAAAATAAAATCAACTATGGCGTATTTTGTTTAATTGGCTACTTCGTTGTGCGCTGCCGCTTTAGACCATAGCGGAACACTCGCAAAGCTTTATATGGTAATTATTATTTATTGTACGGAATAGCTTAAAATTATTTATTTTTATTAATTTTATGGGATATGTTCTATTATTTAATTTTTACCATGGATAAGTTATTGAAATTCGTCTGTCTGTCACCAGGCTCTATCACTGGAACGATGTTAGCTAGAGATACGAAACCCTTCGTGTGCGAGTCCCACTAGTACTTGACCAGTTTTTTAATGAAGGACTATAGTCAAAGAAAGAATAGTTCTTAATTTCATTACGTAGATTAAAGTAATTTTAAGGAAAAGTATTTTTTTAAGGAGATCTTAAATAAAATGACTAAGTAGTAAGTTATAGCATAATGATTTTCCCACGTTCCCTTCAGTATTATTCCAGTATTTTCAGTTAAAAGCTTGAGACACTATGATACCAAATGTGCACGCATTTACTATTTGAATGTGCAGTAGGCCTTATTCGATGTCTGTACGAGTCTATGAACATCACTAACATTCTATTGAAATAGTTGGCTGCGGTGTGCCGCAGAGCGTACGCTTGTCAGCTGGCTAGGCATGGAACATCTCAATAGAACCAACCAGCAAATAACTAGGAAGAACCTTATTCGCCAACAAGAATGCCCTCTGTGTTTAAACGGATACATTTTGCGTGCGCTAGCCACCTTAGATGCCTAACTAGACTTTTGTACCATAGAATTTATCGTTGCCACCATAATTTATTAAATCAGGACGTAAATAGAATTTACTTGAATTATTATCCGCTGAAATGTATATTAATTTGAACATTTACAAAATGTTAAATGTAGATGTAGGTCTAGTAGCTCATGTAACTAATGGCGGATTCAATTCACGCACCAAACAAATATTTGTGCGATTTTTGTATTTATCAGACAAATATTTGTACTGCGCCTGAATGTTTCTATCTATTAAAATATAACCAAGAAAAATTATTGTATGTAGTAAATCCGAATTCTGGTACCCATACCACAAGCAAAATAAGGTTAGCTTGGGACTAAGGGATGCTATGTGAAATGTCCATGTTAGTTTGTTAGGTATCTATCAATGTATTAATCTATGTGTAACGGAATCGTTAAAAGTGATTTTACCTACTTACATTAGTCGGAGTGATCTGAAATTTTGTATACTTTTTAAGGGCCTACATCAATATTATCGTCGACATGTACATATTAACACAGCTAGTAGGCATAGAAAATGAAGAATTAGGGATTTTTTTTTACTAAAAATCTACTAAATATATTTTAATTCTGATTTACGTGTTTCTATATATAATAGTTACTTATGTTTTTAAAGTTATTTCATTAGTTAATACGCGATAATAGACCGACAAATGAAAAAAATAAAAAAATTGAGAGGTTGCTTCGCTAAGATTTTCTATCGAGAAAACTTTTTTCAATCGCGTTTCTGAGTTTATGCGATCCTAGATCATATATTGAAAAAACATAAACTTAAAAATTTGAGCTCGAGCCATTCAATCTAAAGAAACAATGAAAACTTCGTACGTAGAAAAATGCACGAAGCTGTTTTGGTATCCTCTTAAGGACTGATGACAGTGCAATAATTTAAAAAAATATTCAGATCAAGCGTGTGTTTTAGTTATTGAACTAAGCAAGTTATTTATTTATATAATGTACCTACTGATACGTAATATGTGTATGCGTAATATAATCGTATCTACTTTTAAATACTAAAATACGTAAACACCACACATTTCATTAAGGGCCTACATCAATATTATCGTATATCATCGCCGACACGTACGTAGAAAAATGCACGAAGCTATTTTGGTATCCTCTTAATAATGTTGTTTTACATTAATTTATTACTTTATGAGATTGACATTATATCCTTTATTATTAAATCATTTATCATTTAAACTGTTAACACCTTTATAAGTATACAATAACTTTGTAATTATTACGATTACCTTTTTAGTTAACCAGTATGATTTGCTCGCGTGACTCAATAAGAATTCCAAACAAATAGCTGATGCATATGTTACAATAAATAAGATATTGAACAAAGCAATATTCGACAAGTCAGTTAAAGTGAAACCGCGACCTTGACATACGTGTAAATCCGAAACGAATCAAACAAAGTAAGCGTGATACTAATCTACATATAGTCACCTTTCACACTTCAAACACATTGTAGATGACTTACATCACAACATAATATCATCAATCAAAGACTACAAGGGCTATATGCAGATTTTATTCAAATCCAAATACGATTGTTGAGTTCACCCACGTGAAGATATTCGCGTTCAATGGCACCAATTCTGTTGCATCAAAAACTTATTTTATTTCTTTCTTCTCAGCCCCATAATGTTGAGCACAGACCTCCTCCATTTCGAAAAGGTTTTTGGTCTACAATGTCTACTGGCCGGGCCTGTTTGCTTATGGTCTTATTCATAATGGCTTATCGGAGGTTTAAAAGTTCGCTAAAATAGGTTCGCGAAAATTGTCAAAACTTATTTTCATTAGTCTTTTTACGATAAAACATTTATTATCTCTCCGATAAAATCTCCGTTTAAACCTCCGATAAGTCATTATGAATAAGACCATTAGTGTTTAACTTCGAGGTTCTGATACTCTCAGAGATGAGATTCTTTAGCTCCCTGGAAAGGCAACAGGGTGATGAGATTTATTTTTAATCTCTCACCACACGTATATAATCTTACGTAGCTTAACTTAACTGAAATGAGACCGAGTGTTTTGATTTAATAGCTATTACTTTGTAGCAATTTAAATTTATTAAAATTATTTTTATAAATTTCACATTTAGAATAATAAGAAAGTTTAGGTAGTTAACATTGTCGTACGGTATTATTTACACTATCAATATTTACGTTTTAGTTAAGTTTAGTAGTGCAAATAGAATCGGTACTATTATTGGCCTTTTAATCTCTTGTTGTCAAACAATATAAGCAATAAACAGCTGTATCATAAGGTCGAGAATCTTATATAATTACATGTCTGTTAAACTTACACTATTTCATGTGTAGTGAAATGCATTAGATTATTTTGCATACAAAGCGTTATAAATATCTCTTATAGTTCTGTTATGTCGTTCGATGTTTTGAAAGCGCCGGATGACATGCGTTAATACATCCATCTGTATTCTAGTCAAAGTGGATGCAAATCTATGTAAAACAAAATTGACTTGTTACGAAATGTATTCCATACAAATGTTTTTTTTTTCATACAAATTACATTTGAGATAAAAACAAATCAGCACACGGTTACCAAAAATGTTTAACATATGGACAGGCAATCAGACAGACAGACGGACACCGGAGTGACACTATAAGAGTTTCTTTTTTGTAAGAGTACACTTCCTCTTCACATCTTAAAACTCTATGTAACTGCTACTTAGCACATACAAGGAACACTTGTCATGTTACTTATTATGATACAAACAGATCATTAAGTAAAGAAAACAATGTGTAATAGGACCAATATTTTTGGCGTTTAACTTACTACAAAATCATACTATTATTACTATCTATATAGATAATCTTCCTCCTTAATGTCAACATTACGTAAATGGTCGATATAAAATCTTTAATGATTTGATTTTACATTGCTATAAGTAGAATATTCTAGAAACCATCATTATTGTAGGAAATCATAAATTTGCTGTCACAGATAATACGCTAAACGTGTATTCAGTAGAATCCCGTAGGTACTACAACCCTGCCGAGTACAGTACAATCGCCAGCTGCGCAGTATCGACTCCCTTCTAACAGCAATATTTCACCGGCCAGCTCGTTATCACCTGTCAAATCGTACAAGTGTTCCGCCCAGCTCGGACCTATTTAAATATCAACTGTTTTAAACGCAAATATCTGCTCTTTGTCCTAACATTATCTAGGGTGTAAAATGCTAATTGTTGCCAACTATACTGTTTTATTGTTTGCTGTTATTTACCAACCTATATAACAATAATAAATATTCATGGACATTTCATAAAACGTCCCCTGGTCCCAAGTTAAGCTTATTTGCTTGTGTTATGGGTACTAGAATATGGATATAATACATAGACTACTTTTGTTTTATAAATAAAGTATTATATTACACAGAAAACACCCAGACGCAGTACAATCATTTGTACGACAATTATAAATGTCCTAAACAGGAATCGAACCTGCGACCTTGTGAACAGCAGTACGTTACATGAACAACTCGACCACGAGGCCCGTCGTATATTCAAATCAGTCACAATTCTGCAAAAATGCCCAGGTTTTTAGAAAGCTTTTGGGGTTTTTTGTTTGTTACATTTTCAGACCAATAATTAACTTTATTTTCTTTTTAAGCACTCTACTCCATAAAGAAAGTGTATAATATTATGTCAAATACACCATACTGATTAGGCGTGTTAGTAGATATAGAAATTGGTTTTCAGTTTTGATATTTCTACTCTCGCCTATTAGCAGATAATAATTGACTACATGCTCCCTTAGGTGATTCTTAAAGCACCCATAATTTAAAATAAAATTGTGATATTACACTCCACGAAATTATAATTTCGATATTTTCATTATAATTTCGATTTTTAGAAATTTAGAAAAATTTTAGAAGAATTTTAGAAAAATCTATAGGTTTCTAACGTGATTCCAAAATCCAGAAAATTCAGCTGTAATTTCTGTGAAACACAAATACACGGAGATTCTTTCATTACATAATTCAACCTCTAAGTATTGGTAATTAAAGTATTTAGTTGACGATACTATTAAACCTAATTAGCATTAATAATTTAATTTTGTCGTAATTCAAGTGGCAAATTGATTAAACATCTAATAATTATGTTAATTTAATACAAATATAAAATCAACTATAAATATAACATTTGCATAATTATTTAATATAAATTTAATTTCAAAGCCTTAAAAAAATCTTTAAATACGGAGTTTATAAATAGTCTTGATATGATAAAACTTAGATATAATATTCTAAGCATTCGTGACAGAAAATTTTTAAGAAATTCAGATTCATGATTTTCTTTAAATTTTGCTATCACGAAAGGAGCCCAGTATTATCTAGCAATAAATATGACGAAAATAAAATACAATGTCTAAAATAAATTGCTATTTTTACATAATCATCCTTATTCTTACTTTTTTATAAATGCGAAAATAGTAATTAAAAACTAAAAATCTTGACAAGCTTAATTAAGTGTTACTGTATATAACCAAACCATAGTGCGATTAAAAAAAACTGTACAACGCCATCTATCGAGTGATATGATAAACTTCTGTTTTTTAAGGTTTAATTTCTAAATTTCACGCGTACAAAGTCGCGGGCAACAACTAGTATTTTATAAAACAAAGTCGATATTTTTGTATGTATATCCCTATGTGACCTTATATCATCATCATCATAACATCACGCCTTTTCCCATGGGGGTAGGCAGAGACTATAGAGCGCCATCTGCCACGATCGAAGCACACTTCCTTGGCTTCATCCACACTCATACATCTGGTCATACATATATCTTACTTAAAACTACGTAACGGATTTCGATGCGGTTCTTTTTAATAGATCCAGTGGTTTAAGAGAATGGCTTTTTTGTACAATTTTTACGAATAACAATAAACAGCAATCATTAAAAATATGTGCTAATATATTATTATCTCAGGTTTTAACCCTAACTTAATGAAATTTTTTTTTCGTTTATATTTTAATTACGCAAAGTTATGTATTGTTTGTATGTTATGTATTCTTATACTGTGGATGGGGGACTAAATAACTATAATCGCGGATGAAAGAAGCCAAGTACCCAAAGAAAAGCGTAGATAAATAAAAGTGGGAAACAGGCTCCAATTCCACAGGTTCCGTTGCTGCTACTACAAGTAAAACATAATATTTTTTTCATAGGATTCTGTAATTATCTGCTGATTTCGCGTAAGTGAAACTACTAACGTTTCAATATCTAAGCTTAAAAAACATTACACTAAATGTGACACTGGTATCACATTCGTGTTTCAATCACTAGTGTAATTAGACTCAAATCCTAATCCTAATCCTAACTAATTTATAAATGTCAAAACGAGTTGATGACACTACAGAAATTTTGACGAGCTTAAGTGTCAATGTGTCGAACGAAACTGTAGCGCGAATTAGAAAAAGGTACACCGCCATCTATCGACTGTCATAGTAAACTTCTGTTTGTCAAGGTTTAATTTCTAAATTTCACGCGTTCGAAGTCGCGGGCAACAGCTAGTAAATAAATAAATTATCAAATTAAATAATGTACTGCTTACTTATAATAAATTAAATAGCCTGCAGAACGTTTGCATATAAATGACCAAATATATTTCTGTGCGTATCGTAATATCCGGTGGCGATCTCAATTTAAGGCACATTATGGCAATAAAGTTGAATGGGTCTAGATGTCTTTATTACAAAACGTTATCACTAAGCTGAAAAATATTTAAAAGTAGAATAAATTTGTTTCTTGTTCGACTACAATAATGTTTCACTATTTCACTTCACGGGTTCGATTCCCGCTTGGGACAATCATTTGTGTGATATCCATAAATGTCATACAAATGTTTGTACTGCGTCTGGGTGTTTTCTATGTATTATAAGTATGTATTTACAAAAGAAAAGTAGTTTATGTAGTATATCAGTATTCTGGTACCCATAACACAAGCATATAAGCTTAGCTTGGGACCAGAGGACGTTGTGTGAAATGTCCGTGAATATTTATTTATATTATTATTATTATTATTTGGGCTAGGCCTCCTCTATAATGGTCCTCCTCTACGCTCATCAAGTGTAAAATTAACGCGCGAGATAATTGCAACTTTTGTTCATCGAACTTCTATTATCGCTTATATTACTTTTATAGGATCTTTTCGATTATATAGGGTGATGACAAGTGTATTCTAATGGTTTTATTCGTAATGACTTATCGGAGGTTAAAACGGAGATTTTATGGGAGAGATAATAAACGCTTTAGCGTAAAAAAACTATTTACTATGATTAACAAGTTTTGAAAATATTCAGGAACCGATTTTAGCTAACTTTTAAACCTCCGATAAGTCATTATGAATAAGGGGCTAAATCTAACTAAAGTCTCTTTTGTGTAAAATCAATTGCAAATAATAAGTAATTCTTAAAGATTTCGTCTCTAGTCATCATAAACCCTAGATCTGAAAACTTTTTAGTAGAACTAGATGTTTATGTAATATAAATTATAGCAATACCATATGAATCATAGCTATCTCCAATTCAAATGGGACTATTTATGTGTCACCAGAGCAGTTAGTCATGTGTTCAGATGTACGCTCTAAGCTTTCACTAATTAACTATGTTTTAATCGATTAGGTACATTATACACAGTCAGTAAACTTAGAGCTTCTATAAATCGAAGTAATTTCATTCAGATTTTGCTGGATTGATTTTCAAAGTGATAGAAAATCATTTTCATCATCATCATCGGTGTGCGCACATCTTGAAAATTTACTCTCGTCTCGTAGTCACAGCCCCACTAAAATCACATTGTTGGGCAATGGCCTCCTTCATTTTGAGAGAGTTTTAGTTTACTATACTATACCGCGCTAACAAGTCGTATTGGCATAGGTATAATTCCGATATTTCTGTATTTCACAGCTTGGACAGAAATGGGAATAAATGGGATGCTGATACTCGTATTCTTAATCCGTCGCGAACATCGTTCTCCTCATTTTCCATAGCACGCTAAAAGAAGTAAAACTTCAAAATTACTTATATAAAGTAGGCAATCTGTTATGTAATACTACCTACTCCACTAGGGCATCTGACAGTCCCATTACGCCACTTATCTATTTATAGGGATGTCTATGCAGAAGGAAAGTTCTGTAACAAATCCGTTGTGAAATCTTAGATCTCCGGGCTATTGTACTAGAACTAGTCTAACAAGCAGCGATGTCCACTAACAACATGCAACGTAATTTTAAAAATGTTATTGATTTCAAAATATTAGACTTATTTAATACAGTTTTCGTGTTGAAATAAAAATGTATAAAACATAAATTTTATTTATTGTATCAAACAAAATCTATATACAATTAAAAACTAAAATATAAAAAAAAAATTGTACAGTATTAAAAAAATTATATATTATATACAAACTAGGCGTCAAAATACTCCTCCCCATCGCTGTCGACAGGAAGTGTGCCCAAAAGGCTGGCGGCATTGCCACGTTACTACAAAATGTATACAACGTGTTTCAGAAAGGTGTAGTCATATTTGACCATCGTTACACGTGGCCGGTGACTAGGCACTAGGCATGGATGAAATTACAAATACTAGTTATATTATGACTTTTATGTGTTCATACAAATTGAATTTATTTATTAAATTAATCGATCTTGTTTAATTACAACACAACTATGAGGTCATCTTTTATCGTAAGGTTCAATCGCATTCAATAAACCGTAAACATCTCATAATTGATGCGCTCCTGGTAGTAATTTAATATTAGGCTATAAACAACAAAAACATTACCAACTGTATTTTTCTATGTCTAACTGTAATATTTATAATATTTAAGGCCTATCCAATGCAACCTTAAAATATGACTACACCTTTCTGCATCACGTTGTAAATCTTCTTTATTCTAATAAGCTACTTCATAGCCTACTTCGTAAGCGTGGAATTTAAAAACAAAACCTTAGCAAATTATACAAAAACCGTTCTCTTGAACCATTCTACCTATTAAAAAAAACGCATTAAAATTAGTTGCACAGTTTTGAAGATATAAGCTCACATAGTTACATACATACAAAATTAACGACTTTGTTTTATAATAAGTAAAGATAAGATAATTTACATGTTGTCTGTATTTTTTTATAAAACAATTAATTTACTAGTGTATTATTTTGTTATCATCATTAACTTACCTATTAAGAGGATACCAAAATAGCTTCGTGCATTTTTCTACGTACGAAGTTTTCATTGTTTCTTTAGATTGAATGGCTAGAGCTCTAATTTTTAAGTATATGTTTTTTCAATATATGATCTAGGATCGCATGAACTCAGAAACGCGATTGAAAAAAGTTTTCTCGATAGAAAATCTTGGCGAAACAACCTCTCAAATTTTTTATTTTTTTCATTTGTCGGTCTATTATCGCGTATTAACTAATGAAATAACTTTAAAAACATAGGTAACTATTATGTATAGAAACACGTGGATCAGAATTAAAATATATTTAGTAGATTTTGAGTAAATAGGAAAGGTATCCCTAATTCTTCATTTTCTGTGCCTACTGGCTGTGTTAATATGTACGTGTCGGCGATGATATACGATAATATTGATGTAGGCCCTTAAGTACAGCACATAAAGTAAGCGACAAAATGTGATTAGAAAATCACCTAGAATCATGATTTAGAGAATTCTGATAACAGACGATTAAAATACGTAAATTGTACACAATGTTTTGTTACTTTTCAAGAGGTCGCGGGTTCGATTCCCGCTCGGGACAATCATTTGTGTGATTTTTCTAATTGTCATACAAATTTTTGTGCTGCGTCTGGGTGTTTCTATGTATTATAAGTATGTATTTACAAAAGAAAAGTAGTACATATATGTATTCTATCCGTGTTCTGGTACCCATAACACAAGCTTAAAAGCTTAGCTTGGGACCAGAGGACGTTATGTGAAATGTCCGTGATTATTAATATTTATATTACTTTTCTGGTTAATATTTGCAATGAAATTATTGTCAAAAAATATTTTATGTCGAAATTATTCTACTCGTACAAAAATGTCAAAACTCTTTACTAGACATTTGTTTTTACACAATCATTTATTTCGAGTCCTAAATCTAAAGGAATATTATTCAAAAACATATATTTTGGCAATATTTTCTAAATTAAGTTCTTGGCTTGATACGTGACCTAGTTTTAGCATATTATGAGATTTTAAGATAGAGCTTTATTTAGTAAACAGAATTAATAAGTGCTATCATTATTTTTAAACATAATTGCATTTTAGTAAAAATCTCAAGACACTATGTGAACTGTATAGTTTAAAGTAGTACATAACGCAATCTAATACCTACTTAATCTTAATAGTAATCTCTATATATTTCATTTGACAAACAACCTTTCAAATAATGCCATAAAACATATTTATCTTTTTAGAAAATAATTGGTCAAGTGCGAGTCGGACTCGCGCACGAAGGGTTCCGTACCATTATCTATGCAACATAAGGCAACGTTATTAGTATCGAGCAAGAAACGGTAAAAAAATCATGTTTGTTGTATGACAGCCCCCCTTAAATATTTATTTTATTTTATTTTTAGTATTTGTTGTTATAGCGGCAATAGAAATACATCATCTGTGAAAATTTCAACTGTCTAGCTATCACCGTTCTTGAGATACTGGGTACGGAACCCTAAAAATCATGTTTGTTGTATGGGAGCCCCCCTTAAATATTTATTTTATTTTATTTTTAGTATTTGTTGTTATAGCGGCAATAGAAATACATCATCTGTGAAAATTTCAACTCTCTAGCTATCACCGTTCTTGAGATACAGCCTGGTGACAGACGGACGGACGGACGGACGGACGGACGGACGGACGGACAGCGAAGTCTCAGTAATAGGGTCCCGTTTTTACCCTTTGGGTACGGAACCCTAAAAATAAGATTATTTAATCTGGATAATGATCACGAAATATTAATATCACATTGTTTCACAAGACATACTCGTGTGATGACAGATTAAGTAGGTATATTCATGTCATAACTCCAAATTTTTCGCTGGGAAATATTACAGCCAACTTATGCTCAAAATAAAGCGAATTCTATGAGTAAAAGAAAACTTGAAACTGAGCCTCAGAAAATATGCTTGGTCAGTGTGATATAAATATATCAGATACCCTCCCGAAGTAGACCTATAGGTACGTATACCCAACAGTGGGACACTGAGAACAATTTTACAATGATAAGTAGGCAGAGAAAAATAAATAAGAGTATGTAATCTATTAACACAAAATTACTCTTTAGACAAACAGTAATACTTTATAACCAACTTAACGATCGTTTTCCTAAATTCTGCTAACAAGTACATATAATCGATCAGTCAGTTTATCTGTTGCATTTAACAAGAACTCGTAAAGTTCAAGTGAGTAACGCACGTCTAACATCGATTTACCCAATTAGAATCAATTGAATTTCTTGAAGATACAGTCAACTAACTAATTTAAAGTTAAACACATAGTCCATTACTGCATTCCTATGCATAAAACTGAAATACGTTTAAACGAAACACTCAATGTAATACGTTTGTTCATGTTTTCAAACCATCGTGATAGTAAAGATGCTATCATTATAGAAGGCTGCATTGTCGATCTGCAAGTTGTGACATCTCCCACATAGCATGCATGGCAGCGTTACATGTTCCAAACACGAACAGCATTTGAAAAACGTCGTTTAAAACCTTAAGTTTAATGTAACCACTGCCTTATATTGAATACATTTTGTTAGAAACAATCCAAGTAATTAGGAATAATTAATTTATAAATTACATATTTCATCAGCCTTACTTATTATATATCAAAGTCGTTATTTTTGTATGTATTTCCCTTCGTGACAAATTTGGATGCGGTTTTTTTAATACATGAAGTGGTTCAAGAGAATGGCTTTTTTATATAATTTTTTGAGGTTCAGTAGGTATCTAAATTCCACGCATACGAAGTTTCGAGCAACAGCTAGTTTATCATAAGTATATACGCGGTTATAGAGTCAGTAATATCCGTGTGGTGATGGATTGAGAATATAAAGTTCACACACCCATTTCTTCCCCAGGATGCTGTAAGGGATATTATTAGTTGTTAACATCTACTTTCTCGAGACGGAAAACTCGAAATTAAACCCTATGCATAGTAGACCAGAAATCCTCCCTAAATGGAGGACTCCCGTGCCCAGTAGTGAGACGTTAATGGGCTGGAGAGAGAGAGAGAGGATCAGTAATATTGTAAAATGAAAATTTACTTACTGGGTATGACTTAATATATGTATGATAATTTTTACTACCAAAGGGCTAGAGTGCTCGTCTAAAGTCTGAAATTGGCAGTTATTACTAAGAATAAAAAAATAATAGTGGAACATTTAAGCCAAGGCAGATAAAATCCCATAAATCGTTAGTACGTATTTGTATCTAAAAACCGAATAGTTTTAGTATTGAAATTTTCGTGACTTTGAGCCATATTAGAAAAGTAAATATAAGTTTATCACGCTCATCGACCTGGCAACGCGCTCTTCAGGATAAGAGCGCGTTGCAAGGTCGTGGTGACCACTGCGCAGTGCGCACTCGTCCTGAAGATGAGCATCGGATATGCTCGAAACCTGGGTCGATATCATCGATCCCATAACTGTGGGTGTTAGTCGGTAACATAACATTTATTTTTTAAAGGCTAATAGTTTATTAATTTACGTGTAAAAATAAATTTTGGTGTCAGCAACTTATTTTGTCTTAACCAGAAACTGATATTTTTGACTATCGGCAATATCCATTCTATTTTTATAATGCATCTTTAGTACGAATTTAACCATGGGAACAAATAGCTTTAAGTTAGAAAAAACCCCTTCTATTTATTACCTAACATGATACTAGAAGATACATGTCTAAATCCTAATACTGCTAACTAATACATGAAAAAACGAGCGAATGTACATTCCTTAATCAAACATGACTTATGACTGTGTTAAAATCTCACATCACCTCCCAACATATTCCGCACGCAAGCCGATCTACCCACACAAAACATATGTGCAAACGAGTATATGTATGACTACTAAACGTATGAGAACTTGACGTGTGAATTTGCTACTACCAACAAAAATGCATTACTCCATACCACGCAACTTGCAACTTGCCTCCAACGTTGGTGCGTTTATTTAATTGCTAACAAAAATCTCACAATGCTCAATCTATTCGGCGTGATCTATGGTTCAAATCCATATAAGTGTGGGTCTCGATGACGGTCCGGTCTTCTCAGCTCATAGATATGGTGTGACGAAACCCGCTAACTAGAATACATTACTAGCAATGGGAATAAAATAAGAAAAAAGTTTTACAGCACATTTTATAGGGTTACTTTTTTATGAGCGTGGGCTAAGGTAAAAGCGTGAGCGATAAAAAGTACTTTCATTTTCAATTTTATATTTTATCTCAAAATATAAAGATGTGGATTCTTGATTCTTCGGTATCTATACTTCTAGATCGCCTAATATTATAAAGAGGAAAGCTTTATCCGTATTCTGGTACCCATAACACAAGCATATAAGCTTAGCTTGGGACCAGAGGACGTTGTGTGAAATGTCCATGAATATATTTATATTTTATTTATTTATTTATTTATTGTTTGTTCGTGTGTTTGAAATGAATAAGCTCTGAAAGTACTCGATTTAAAAGTCACTACTCTGCGTACGCTACGAAAGCTATTGATCAGTATTTATAATTTATTTTTTATAGGAAATCATGTCTCTTAAAACCTCGCTTAACACAATACCCATTAAAAATTTTATAAGGATATGTACTAAGATGTAAGATTACACTCTTATAGTATAAAGTTATCGATATCTAGGAACGCTGTTTTCTTTTTATGGTAATCAGTTCATCTTTGTATAAAGAGCAATTCTATCTCTAACTTTCATTTAACTAAATATGCAAATTAGTCTTCAATTCCTTTTGAAAATAGAGCTCTTAATTCTATACACAATCGCAGCTAACAGTCGTACAAATTCTCAAGTCCATATAGAGCGGCAGCGTGCTGATTAGCTAAGCGAATATAGCCTTTAATTACAATGCAATTAAACAGTCAACTGCACTAATTGATACGATAACATCTTTAGCCCGGTTGTAGAGGTGCGGTGTAGTTTTTATAGAGTTAGCGATACACCGGAAAAAATACGTTAAGTTGGAACATGATACTGGATACTATAAAGATACGATACTATGAAGTCTATATAAATGAGAGATAACTTTTAGAGGTTTAGATTTTTTATTAAATTAAGATCTATCTGTATTCAGAAATCCGCAAGCTAAGTAACAATCTTTTTTTATAGCTTGGCTTGAGAAATGTCTACACTCCATCTGATGTTAAGTGAATGTGCAGACGTCAGGCAGCTAGTACACTGTCTTACCGACCCACAAGATGCCTCTTCACGTCTCGCTTGAAAGATCCCATGTTGTCAAAGCTAAAGCAGGATTTGAGCTGCTAAAGTGACAACTGATAGAAATACAAACATACTTGAGTGGCAATCACGTACGTAACGGAGCAATATCAGCTGGTTGTGACTGACGTGGCGGTCCGACGATATGCTTTGTCTACACTCTATAGGGAAGCGCTAAGCCCAAGTGGTAAAGAACTACGCACTGTAGCATTCTGTATGGAAGACCGACGAAAATATGCGTGAAAGACGTTGTCTTACCTGTTATTACATATTTATTTATTCTTCTTTATCTTTACTTATTATAAAACAAAGTCATTATTTTTGTATGCATGTCCCTATGTGAGCTTATATCTTCGAAAATACGTTACCGATTTTGATGTGGTCTTTTTTAATAGATAGTGGTCTAAGAGGATGGCTTTTTTTGTATAATTTTTTGGGGCTCCGGTTTTTTTTATTTCACGCGTACGAAGTTGCGGCCAACAGCTCGGTTAGAATAAAATATAACTAATAAATAATAGTCCGACCGCGATTGTGTAACGAATTAGTTTATTGAATTTGTGTCGCTCCAGCAATTCGACCTTAGGTTCAGTTCCTTGGTGAATGAGTCAAAGCTGACACTTTATTTCTATTGACGGCGACATAATATACTGTCTTGAACTGTATGATGCAACATAGTTAAATGATTAAACCAGATTTGATCGCTGACCTGTCGACTATGGCACAAAAACAGAAAAACTATTCTAAATAACTGTTGCATCATTTTTCGAGTGCTGACGGACTAAAAATACAAATATCTACTTCCTCCCAAGGGTAAAAGCTAGCTAGAGGCATATTGTAAGCAGATAACATCTGTAAGAGAAGAAAAACCTGTAACAAAACCCTATGCTAACACGTTTAATCACCGTGTCATAAGTTAACCAAATACAATCCTTAAGTGGAGGAGGTCCGTGTCTGACAATGGGAAGTTAATGAACGGGGAAAAAGAAGGAAAGTCTTGTAAGAACCAGCAAAGACATAAAAATAAATAGGTAAATATGTATAATACTTAATAGTTAACAAAGCAGTGATGCCGAATATGACACACAACAGTACAACTGCACTACATGTCTACAAATAAGATCGCGACTGGCGACACGCCATGCGGATTGCTGAGATTAGGTCAGAATACACGCGCAGTATAAACACAGTATTTGATACTATTGTGTACATGATTTAAAAAAAGGTGATCTTGGTACATTAATATACTAAAATGACTCAAACTTTTAAATATTTTATACAAAATGGTTCAACAAAATTACATATTTGCATTTCATTAAGAGGATACCAAAATAGCTTCGTCCATTTTTCTATGTACGAAGTTTTCATTGTTTCTTTAGATTGAATGGCTAGAGCTCTAATTTTTAAGTATATGTTTTTGCAATATATTATCTAGGATCGCATAAACTCAGAAACACGATTGAAAAAAGTTTTCTCGATAGAAAATCTTGGCGAAACAACCTCTCAAATTTTTTATTTTTTTCATTTGTCGGTCTATTATCGCGTATTAACTAATGAAATAACTTTAAAAACATAAGTAACTATCATATATAGAAACACGTAAATCAGAATTAAAATATATTTAGTAGATTTTGAGTAAATAGGAAAAGTATCCCTAATTCTTCATTTTCTGTGCCTACTGGCTGTGTTAATATGTACGTGTCGGCGATGATATACGATAATATTGATGTAGGCACTTAAGCATTTTGAATAATTATAAATAACTAATCGGTATGGTAAAATAACGCTATTGACTTATTTTAATTCGCTCACCCGATATACACCCCAGTGTAGAGAGAGAGCTGCGGCCGTATTATGACATCTTAAAAGCATCATGTTTTCTGTATGAGAAAAGGATAGTGCTATTCGTCCTGTAAAGCTCCGTCTCTTTTTCACACCGAAAACATGATGGTTTTAAGAGGTCATAATACGGCCCCTGAGCTTTTTGCACAACGGTTTATTTGATCTACTATAACACCCTGAACAAGCGCATTGGAGTAGCGGATCTCGAGTTTATCTGCATCGATTTTCCATGATCTGATTATTTCAGTGAAGTGAGATAATGATGTACAGTGCATATTGACGAAATAAGTATGAGAAAAAAAATGTGATCATACATAAAATCACTGTAGATATATTTAGATAAATATTATTAATTTTACTTATAAAACATGACTTCAGAATTTTACTAATCATAAAATAATTTGAAGGTGCAGTTAAGTTAATAGTATAATTAACTTATGTTAATTAACTTTCTTGTTTTTTTTTTCTATTTATCGCGTTCGCGTTGATGTAGAAGATATTGTGAAATAAGAATTATTTTAAGATTAAATTGATAACAGAACTCAAAAGCCTATTTAATTGTATCAATTATGATTATAGCTGTCTTACAATGTAGCAAGATCAAATTAATTGCCTTTAGTAACTTGTTGTAGACTCAATGTGGATTGAATACAGCTACTTAAGTAAGAGTATCAGGTACTAGGCACACGAGTTCGCGTGCCGTTGCGACACAGCCGCGCCCAGTCAGTGATGTGCGTGAGTCGAACAATATCGATGCTGTACATAACGATCTGAATGAAAAGCTTCCGCTATCGATGTCGATGTAGACCGCAATTAGTAACGGACTCTATTTCCTTGAATACTTTTGCTTAATACCTGTAACTGTGATCTATAAATATGTTATTTATTTTATTGTAAGTAGTTTATTGTTATATTGGTATTTTATGACTGTATTTCTTATTTTTACTACTTACATTATCTTTACGTATTATAAAACGAAGTCATTATTTTTATATGTATGTCCCTGTGTAAGGTTGTATCTTCAAAACTAAGTAACGGATTTTGATGTCGTCTTCTTTAACACATGGAGTGATTCAAAACAAAGACTTTTTTGTATAATTTCACACGTACGACGTTTCGGGCAAGAGCTTTTATATATTATAAAAGATAACGTTTCTGTTGATCTCCGTATATACAAGAAAGTTCCATGAGATCCCTTTTCGTACACTAACTTTAAGATTTGACTTATTTCAAGCCTCTGTAGCACTTAGCCTACATACATATCTGCCAAAATATTTTTAGCTTGTCTTGTGCTGCATTGCATTAACTTGATAAAAGTACCACTCGTAATAATATTTGACTACTTTTAATAGATGTACAAAATATTGTCTATATCTTTGTTATTTATGTCGCAAGAAGTGTGGCATTGTGTATAATTTTTTAAATACAAAACAAGGAACAGCACTATTATACAGAGCGATAGTATAATTATATGTTTGTCTTCGCAACACTAGCACGCGCCGTCTATGTCCACACAGGCTTTCTATAAAACTATTAAAGATACGTTTGTTGTATCTTATTATTAGAACAAGACGAATTATGCAACTTTATAATTAGCTTATAAAAAACCTTATTTTTATTAAGTTATGATGGATTTATACAATATAATGTGGGCATCACTTAAGGGCCTACATCAATATTATTCAATATCATCGCCGACACGTACATATTAACACAGCCAGTAGGCACAGAAAATGAAGAATTAGGGATACTTTTCCTATTTACTCAAAATCTACTAAATATATTTTAATTCTGATTTATGTGTTTCTATATATAATAGTTACTTATGTTTTTAAAGTTATTTCATTAGTTAATACGCGATAATAGACCGACAAATAAAAAAAAATAAAAAATTTTAGAGGTTGTTTCGCTAAGATTTTCTATCGAGAAAACTTTTTTCAATCGCGTTTCTGAGTTTATGCGATCCTAGATCATAATATTGAAAAAACATATACTTAAAAATTAGAGCTCTAGCCATTCAATCTAAAGAAACAATGAAAACTTCGTACATAGAAAAATGCACGAAGCTATTTTGGTATCCTCTTAAAGTCGCGTATGACAGCTGGGCTAGCTTTGAGTTTCGACAATTTGGTATATTTTTCAAGTTCTATGTACGGAATTTTATCAAGCTCAATTAAATAATAATATTCTTAACTTTTGTGCGTAAAGTTTAGTTAAAATCACACACTTTTATGAAGACGTACTTAAGTCGCACCTGTTGAGCTTAAGCAATATTTTTATAGTTATTAAAACATTATTACACTTGGTTTTATTGATTCAGCAGTGATTGATTTCCTTTTATATAATTATTAATACCCCTGTCGTGTGATCCTAATTAACTATGATACAGTCAACACCATATTGAGACGACAGTGTCATATTCAATAAAATAAATATAAATCATTCTATTGTATTAAGATATTACGTTACTTTAATTTCAAGAATAATGTTCATAGTTTACGTTGTATTCAGGATCTCTGTAATGCTCTACATTCGTTAACAATGCTATCATAGCAATATTATGAATTATTTATAGACTCTTTATCGAGAAATCGATTAATTTATTAATATATTTTCTATAGATTATAATCGCTAACGTTGAATTTGTTGTAGACAACTCATATTAATAATGATTCATCTTAAAAATATTATTAAAAAATTAAGAAGCGATAATTCATCTAATATACAACGTGTTTCAGAAAGGTGTAGTCATATTTGACCATCGTTACACGTGGCCGGTGACTAGGCACTAGGCATGGATGAAATTACAAATACTAGTTATATTATGACTTTTATGTGTTCATACAAATTGAATTTATTTATTAAATTAATCGATCTTGTTTAATTACAACACAACTATGAGGTCATCTTTTATCGTAAGGTTCAATCGCATTCAATAAACCGTAAACATCTCATAATTGATGCGCTCCTGGTAGTTTTTTTAATAGTAGGCTATAAACAACAAAAAACTGACCAACTGTATTTTTCTATGTGTAACTGTAATATTTATAATATTTAAGGCCTATCCAATGCAACCTTAAAATATGACTACACCTTTCAGCAACACGTTGTATAAAATTCTCGTTTCACAATGTTTGTTTCTATACTCCTCCGGGACGGCTTGACCGATTCTTATGAAATTTCATATGCCACCCCTGACATTTGTATGGTGAAACAACGTTTGCCTGGTCAGCTAGTAAACAAATAAATAAAAACTAAAGAGTCCCGCTTGCGGTGATCACTTTTTCCACTACAATTTAATTTATTAAGTAAAAGCATAGCAAGTGAATTGCAAAATTAATAAATTACTTTAGTAATAAAAGTCGCGTCATTATTTCAACCCAATTGTATTCTGTAAAGAATACTAGTTGGCTGGTCGAGATTGTTGCAAGACATTCTCGATAGATGGCGTTGCACATCGATGTAGACTCAATCGAGGAACGTTGTGGTGGTCAAATTGGTTACTGAAAGCACGACCGCAATAAGCTCAGTTGGTAGAGCTACGGAACGGTATTCTGAGGTCGTGGTATCATGTCCCGCTTGCGGTGATTTATTTATTTATTTATTTAAAACTTTATATACAAACAAATTGTATAAAGGCGGTCTTAATGCCATAGGCATTCTCTACCAGTCAACCTTGGGTGGTGCAGAAACAAATGAAGTAGGTGTATACTCTGTGATAATAAATAAATTTGTAATTAGTGTCAATAGATCACTTTTTACACTACAATTAAATTTATCCTGAATAGTATTTTTCCTTGATACGTGTGCTCAATTTCATATGAATCCGACTATTAAAATTAGGTGAAAACTGCAAAGATTTCCTGACATTCCTGTCATGGATAGGTATGTACATAGATAAAACTAACGAAACTAATAAAAGTCTGTTTAGAAATTTTCTAGTGCTGCCAAAAATTATAAAATTTACAAAAAGCTATGTATTATTTTGGTACTTACATGATCCATCACAGTGCTGTCAAATATACGCAATCACGTAATCATGTCTCATATGTCCTTGTTTGTGTACTACTCATTAACACATGAATATCTAATTAACTAATTAAAATCAGGTATTGGATATGATGCAAGGATTTCATTTAAGAATTAAGCCTCCATTTCTACAGTACATTCATCATATTAGACGAGCCTCGTGGTTGAGTGGTTTATGTAACGGACTGCCGATTAGGAGGTCGCGGGTTCTATTCCCGCTCGGGACAATCATTTGTGTGATTTTTATAAATGTCATACAAATGTTTGTACTGCGTCTGGGTGTTTCTATGTATTATAAGTAAGTATTTACAAAAAAAAAAGTAGTATTTGTATTCTATCCATATTCTGGTACCTATGACACAAGCATATAAGCTTAGCTTGGGACCAGAGGACGTGTGTGAAATGTCCATGCATATTTATTTATTTATTTATTTGTTTTTATAATCTAGAATTTACTTTTATAAGGTACTCGTAATAACAAAATATAAATTCTCGCCTTTATTAGAAGTCAGTTAACAAAAAAAAGATTATTAGCATAATATTTGACGGTCTTCGTGGTTTAGTGGTTCATGTCGGACAACGGACAACGGACTACGGACTTCTGTCTACGATGGTGAGTTCGATTCCCGCACGGGAAAATCATTTGTTGTTTATAAATATCATACAAATGTTAGTTCTGCGTCTGGGTGTTTCTATGTATTATATGTATGTAATTACAAAAGATTTTAGTATATGTAGTACTAGGCACACGAGTTTCTAGTTCCGTATTCTAGTTCTGTATTCTCTAGTTCCGTATTCTAGTACCCATAACACAAGCATATAAGCTTAGCTCGGGACCGAAGGACGTTGTGTGAAATATGAATAATTTATGTATTTATTTTCTATGATCCCGTGAGTGACGTACATCGACGTAGATGGTGAGGAGAGATATACCAAGGCCCTGGTGGTAGACTGGGTAGTCTACCACCAGGGCTTTGGTATATCCGGTATATCCTTATCCTTTTCAAGAAGAAGGGGGATCCTTTGCCTTGCAGTAGGATACAATAACAGCTTATAACTTCTATTATTGTATGAGTAATGCTAACACCCTTTCTAAGTTTATCTTTGCATGTGATTCCCATCTATACTAATATTATAAAGTTGAAGAGCTTGTTTGTTTGTTTAAACGCACTAATCTCAGGAACCTCTGGGCCGATTTGAAAAATTCAGCGTTAGATACGGCATTTGTCGAGAAAGGCTTTAGGCTATATAACATCACGCTACGACCAGTAGAAGCAAATCAGTAGTGAAAAATGTTACAAAAACGGGTTCTAAATTCCACGCGAACGGAGTCGCGGGCAACAGCTAGTCTAATATATAAAATTCACGTGTCACAGTGTTAGTTACCGTACTCCTCCGAAACGGCTAGACCGATTCTTATGAAATTTTGTATGCACATTCAGTAGGTCTGAGAATCGGCTAACATCTATTATTCAAACTTTTTTTTTAGTATTGCAATACAACGTTTGCCGGGTCAGCTAGTAAGTATATAAAAAGCCAATTGAATTCTCATATTTACTCGTACAATACTCAGTTTGTAGTCAACTTGACGAGACGGGGTCTTTTTCTTTTTCAGCACTTTTAGCACCTATTATTTTTAATTCACGTAATTTGTACACAGTGTCATAAACACTTGAATGAATTGATTAATTTATAAATTATGTAATTTCTTCTTACAAAATTCATACCTTCTATGACATATGAGACCACCTGGGTAAAGTGGTCCAGTACTCTAATTTTCCTACATCATTATCAACCTACTGCAGCCGTTACCGTACACTTACAGTAGCCAGTCATTTATAAGCAACTTAATAATACTACACCTACGTGTGGGCCACACAGAATGCGTTGTTTCAAACAATTAATTATATCAATACGGGGGCAGGTAATCACTAAATATCTACATAATTAATACTGTAACGGCACCTATATCAATTAATCGAAAAAGATAAATAGGCATTTATTAATCGAGTTAATAATAAGTTCAGATTGCAACCATCAGCATTTCTCTCTCTCTCTCTCTCTCTCTCATGAAGGTTCAATAAGGTCTAGTCATGATTAGTCCTTCCTAAAAGAATGCTCACCGCATGGTCTTACATCGGCTGCATCTAGCGCCTAATGAGATTATGCTCTTCCATCGTTTCAATTGCGTGCAAATTCTAAATACCTATTTTTTTTAAAACAATTGAAATTAAGCATATAAACGTTACAAAACTTCATCACGTGTCTTGCATATCATCTACATAGTCACGCTTCGGTTACACCACAGGACTCCCGTCTTGGCATATTGTTGTCTATAAATAAGCATCAATATGCCAAGACATTTTACAGGCCAAAATTTCCTTTATGAACATGGAGGAACTTCAAAAAGGATTACCTATTATATACGGCGACTGTTAAAAGACATAATCAATCTAGCGCCTTTTATCCTTTAAGCGCTAAATCATAACGCAATGTTAGTCAGATTATAATTAAAACGGATGTGGCTCGTAAAACTATAGCTTCTGATTTATCTCAATGCCAGTGGGTGTAGGCTTTTATATCTGTAATCAATACGAACTCATTAAATCATTTATTTTACTTGCTACATTTTTATTCACAATTAAGTTAATGGCATTCTCAGAATAGCCACAGTTCTTTGTAAAAATATTGGTAAAGTAGCATAAAATTATGTTACGAGTTGACACAGTAAAGTTATATACAAAGTAATAACAAAACACTTTTTAATCTATAAAGATAATGGTACCGATTCTACGTGCTACTTATTTTAACTTAAATGAAAATTAATAGTGTCAATAACACAATTCGGCAATGTTAACAGAACTTTTTTTTTTGAAAATCTGTACCTTAGAGATTAACGACTTTAATTAATAAAAATATGCACAGTGAAATAGAAAATTAATCAAAATACACCATAGTCGTTTTTATTGCTGAGTTTCTTAGGCCGGTTTTTCTCAGCAGACTGCGTCCTGAACTGGTGGTAGGGAAAAAAATGTTTGGACCTATCATAAGTACATAATTTTCTTAAAAATATTATGACTTAAATAATTTTTCATTTCATTATTTAGTTAAGTTTAACTGTGCACGTAAAATTGGTACCAAGGATGCCCATGTTTTTCTACAAGTCCAAAGTGGTGTGGTTTGTTTAAATAAGATAAATCGATTGCATGGCATTTGGCCACATTAGGCCCATAGCACACGGCGTATTTTAAACGCGCAGACGACGCGCGTATACGTGGTTTAAACGAGATTTGATCGCAACCTGATTGTAAAACGCGCCTCTACTGCGCGTATACGCGCAGGTACAGCTGTACAGACGCGCTGTAGTCACTCGTAGTTTTTGCGTTTCGATCAGAGACTCAGAGGCGCGGGCGCAGTGGTGGCGTGAGCATCCCAGCCACCCTCTGCCCGTACCCCGCTCCTTTGTATGCGCGTTTGTATCGCTTCAAATGCGCGTATACGCGCTTCATGCGCGCGTTTCTATTATCAATGCAAACGCAACAATCAGCGTTTACGGCGCCGAAGAAGCGCGTTCCTAAAACGCGCGTCGTCTGCTCGCTTAAAATACGCTGTGTGCTATGGGCCTTATATTCTGATATTAAAATGTTTTGAGTTCTCATTCTCATGACTTAAAATGAAAAAACATACGCCAGTAAAATATAATGAAGTTTTTAACGACGACAAGTGGACAGTAGGGAGATTTATTACCACACTAATGACCAGTGGTTAAAGAAAAATTGTTAAGAACGGGCCGCAGTTTAATTGCACTGAGCCAATTTTGCTTGTTCCGAACTTTGTAAATTGAACAAAAGTAAAGCGATTTGTATTGACAATGTAAGTTATTGGGTGGTACACTTTTTAGTCATTAAATTATCATTTGTTTTCGCTGTGTTAATGATAAATATAAAATCAGTATCATTTCAGCTACTGACTTAAAAGCACTTTAAAATTGATTGAAAGTAATTCAAATCGGTATCATTACGGATGTTGATTGTTTGCTTAAGGCAAAACTCATACAAAGTTAAATATAGCAGATATTTAAATTAAATACATACATTATCTTTGGTCATAAATTATGAAAGTAACATGTCTTTCATTATCTGACTACTATTTTATGACCTAATGATTATTGATAGTTTGACAAAAAACGTATACCTACCTATAATAAAAACCTTTAGATATGTTTAAATTTTTATACACGTAGGCAGAATTACCGTAGTTAAAAGTGACACTGACTTCTGTGGATAAAACGTTAATTTGATTCCCACTTCTGAAAATTATAATCTAAGTACCTACTAGCTTTTGCCCGCGACTCCATACGCGTGGAATTTAGAAACCAAACCTAAAAATGCCATTCTCTGAAAACACTCTATCTATTAAAAAATTGGTCAAGTGCGAGTCGGACTCGCGCACGAAGGGTTCCGTACCATTATCTATGCAACATAAGGCAACGTTATTAGTATCGAGCAAGAAACGGTAAAAAAATCATGTTTGTTGTATGGGAGCTCCCTTAAATATTTATTTTATTTTATTTTTAGTATTTGTTGTTATAGCGGCAATAGAAATACATCATCTGTGAAAATTTCAACTGTCTAGCTATCACCGTTCTTGAGATACAGCCTGGTGACAGACGGACGGACGGACGGACGGACGGACAGCGAAGTCTCAGTAATAGGGTTTCCGTTTTTACCCTTTGGGTACGGAACCCTAAAAACACATCAAAATCCGTTGCGTGATTTTGAACATAGGGATATAGCTCACATAGGGACATACAAAACTTATGACTTTGTTTTATAATAAGAAATTATACATTTAAGGATTAATATAAGCTTATAATGTGGAAATTATTAAAATGTATCAACGTATAAATTATAAAAATGTATGCAATATATTACATGTAAGTTAGTTTAGTAAGAGTGCTCTATGACATTTGCAAGGGCCGGCTAATAAGACACATTTCTCGTATAGGGGTACCCGCGATTGTGTGAAACGGGACACCTAGGCGCCTTATGTTGGGAAGGACGGACAATAGCAGCGGTGTCAAACCACTTTAGCATGGTTTGACATGGACATGAAGCAGATACCTAAAAACATTATATTTATTTTCAATATAAATTATTATTTTTCAAAAACTTCAAACTGAAAACTTCAAAATAACGAGGAGGTTCTCAGTTCGTCGGTTTCTTTTTTTATGTTTGTAGGTAACAAACCAGTAGTTACCTCATAACTTTTAACTGGGAAAAGCGATTTCAATGATCCTTTTTTTATTTGAAATCTGGTGTTTTCCTTGTGATCCCATTGGCACCAGGTCAGGATGTGATGATTATCTCTTTAAAAATCGAAGAAAACTCTCTAATTTAAAAGGCACATGAACTCGATTCAAATTTTCTCAAAAACAATGCCCAATTATATTACATTTGACACTTGTATTCTTAATCAGTCACCACACGGACATCATTAGCGTTTTATATTTAATATAACTAACAGGCCGATAATATTCTACCTACTGTAAACGATGCCGTTTATAAATATGACAATATTTTTTTTTTATGAATAGTTTTCTTTTTCTATTTATAAACTTACTATTTCAGGTCGTCATGTAACCCCATCCTATAATATAGAGTGGGCAGCACACTGACTACATGTCGTGATAGTGTTGCCAGATTCCTTGCAACCAGAACCTTATTGAGAATATACGAGTTGGTAATTCACTATGAACATAAAGTATAGAATTTTTTTACCATAATAAAGATACCGGAGAATGTTACGTGAAATAACTGTAAAATAAACTAACTGGTGTACAATTGCAGTAAAATATCTAAAATATTTGTTAATAAAATAGCTATTTTAACTATATTTATATCTGGAATTCAGATTTATATTAAGTAGGACGTCAGTTCTAATAAAAAATAAGTTAAAGCAGTAGGAATCACTCACTTAATAAAGGGCGGAATATAGAACGGTACATTCTCATTTACCGGTTGCTTTATAATGAGTATAATTGCATTATCTATGTCCTTGTTACGTCCTTGCTTTCACTGATAACGTCTCTCACCAAGGTTATCTCTTATATAATGTAATGATTAAATCTTTTAAAAGGTTAAGCTTTTTTGTTGACCCATGTTCCAGTGAACTGGTTTTTGACATTCAACTGAAGATCGATTACGCGTTTATCTTGACAGATCCGTTCAAGGACATTAGCGACAATCACTTAAAACGGTGGCACTTTCAAAAATTACTTTATTACCCAATTACTTTTACAACAAGCGACTTTTATTAAAAAGTTATAACATATTCGTTATCTTATAACCCTGATATATACTTTTAGTTAATTGAGACCGGAATCTAGTGCCGACGATTTCACAACTTAGGTATTTGCTTGAGGTATTACTATCCATATTCACAAGCGCTGTCTGTGTCCGGAAAAAAACCATAGCTCGGGCAGATTTCACCAAAAAATGTAAAATAAAAGTAGTTTGCTTTCTTTGTGAAAAATAGATGCTATTCTTTTTTTTTGTTTTGAAAAATCTTTACCAAACTTGATCGACGACGCTGCAACTTTATCTTAAGATAACTGTAAAAAGCGGGTTCTTTAGATGGTCATATTTCTTTTAGTAATCGTGTTTAGAGAAAAGTGAAGCATTGATATTTAAGATCTAGACGCTGTAACAAACAATCGTTGCTCTAGAGGCAATCTCTACAAAAAAACAGCGGTGTACAATGTCCATACATTTATATGAAGCATGGCTTACTGTCGTACCCTTTTGAAATACCTATTACGCGCCTACAGAGTTTAAATTCTAAGATATAATAATGCAACAGTCAACTGATAATATTAATGTGTGATGAGATCTTTCAACCAATGAACATCGAAGGAACTTTGTGTGGCAATTCTTATTGGTGCAACTAAAATGTCGTGTCCTTTTAAAGTTACAATCATCTATTAAAGACAAGTAATCATTGGCGGATTCACAATTAAATTGTTTAAGACAAACCTCTAGTTGTGTGTAATCGTGACTTAACATTTATATTATTATGTTCTAAATACATTACCTGCTTGATATTATTATTAAGCCTTTATTGCTAAACACAAAACAAGGTATACAATATGATAGGAATATTTTTTACGAACTAAACCCGGTTCCCCGGTTCCGTAATAAGCGTGTCCTGTGACACATAGGCCTCTTCCAGCTGCTTCCATTCGCTTCTGTCCTTAGCTTTTCTCATCCAAGCAATACCTCCTACTTTTTTAAAATTATCTGTCCATCTTTTGGCTTGTCTACCCCTTTTCCTTTTCCATCCCGTGGTTGCCATTCCGTTACAAGTCTTGTCCATTTTATTCTGCTGTCTCTTGTCATATGCCATGCCCAACTCCATTGCCTGTTTGATATAACGTATTATAAATTACTGTGATTATAAACAGTCATTGAAAACGGTACCAAACTATTGTATCTTACGATTGAATGAGGATACAATCTTACTAATATCTATTTAAACTTCCGAATGGTGAAGATTAAGAATATAAAGTATCATCACCCCATCAAAGGATATTGTAAGCAGTTAACATCCATTACGAAAGACGGAAATCTAGAAACTAAGGGCTAGGTCAACACGCCTGGTCAGCGCGGCATAGTAGACCAGAAACACAACCCGAAATGGAGGAGACCCGAGACCAACAGTGAGCTATTAATGGGCTGCTGAAGAGAGAGAAAACGAATAGAGGAAAATGTATGGAAGTCTGGATAGATGTGAATATTTTTTGCTCTTTCACGCAAAAACTACTCAATTGATTTCAATGAAACATTACAATTGTATACATTAAAATAACACATAGGCCTAATAGTCGTAATAGTTATAATTATAATCATAATAGACATAATCACTACCCTAAAGCCAAGTGGGTGAAAGGACGGGTTTCTTGCCTAATAGCTAGTGTAGTGAAGTAACGATTAGCCAAAAGAAACCTTCAAACTGTCATTAGTCATTATTGTACTGTTTTAAACATAATTTCTCTGATTGATCTACTGATTAAACTTAGCATTCCTTATCCATGATTTTACTTTCGTAGGACAGGACATGCCTTTTTAACGACGATATTTAAAACCATTTCATCATGTATTATCTAGGGATGCCATTCTGTGACATAAAGTATTAAGTAGTTAGTCCGTAGATATACTTATAAAAGTAGTGACTTTGAATTAACTAAATAGGAACTCGTTTGACTAGAGACCTAAATGCTATTGAAATAATACCTATCTGTAGCAAGGTCTTTCTTTCCTACAAATTTCAGAGAGATTATTTTAAGAAGACAAATATTTTAGAGGCTAAGCAATGAAAAATACTTAACTAAAATGAAAAATAAATTTATGATTTAGCATTTATTAATAACGCATAAACAATCCGTTTTGAATATTTCAAGTTTAGCTTTACCCATTTCTTCCCCAAGATCCAGTGCAAGGTGTAAGAGCCAGGCTACGGAATATTATAAGCAGCTAACATCCTCTTACACAGACGGAAAATTCAAAACATAGGCTTACAGTCAGCACGGCCAAGTAAACCAGAATACCTCAATGCTTAACAGTAGGACAATGAAATTAGAACAACATTTGATTTAATAGTGAATCAAGCTCGTCTGTGTACATTAGATTTACTTAATTTCAAATTTTGTAAGTGTGGGAAAAGTGACTGCCGCAAGCAGGACTTGAACCCACGACCTCGGAATATCGTTCCGAAGCTCTTCCAACTGAGCTTATTGCGGTCGTGCCTGCAACATTCAAATTAACCACCACATTCGTCACTCGAATGAGTTTATATATTTTTACGTACAACGCCATCTATCAAGATTGCTTTACAACATCTCGACCAACACTTTAGTATTCTTTACAGAATACGAATGGGTTGAAATAATGACGCGACGTTCATTACTAAAGTAATTTATTAATTTTGCAATTGACATGCTATGATGATGATGATTTATTAAGTAAAAAGCATAGCATGTCAATTGCAAAATTAATAAATTAATTTGTAAGTGTATTTTATATGTACAATAAAGATTAAGAATAGGACATTTAATTGGCAATAAAAGATATTAATAAAAAAAAAGATTTTAAACAAAGTCTAGTTTTGATACTACATAAGTGAATCTAATTGACTTTGAAGCACATAACTTATCAACCCTAACTGAAGTAATTAAGTGCAGACGTGGGAATTCCAACATTAGCGTGGATGTCAGGTCATCACGACTTAACTTTATTACATATTTGTGTAATTATACTCTTGTTATTACAGAGCTATGTGCTATTGCAAAACTCTAAGTTTCACTCCAAAAATGAGTCATAATATAACAAACTTAAAGATTATGGGCCTTTCATAATAGTACCAATTCTAAGTGTACAACTAAACTTAACTAAACTATAAAATGAAAATTGATAGTGTCAAAATATATTTGACGAACCTCGTGGTTGAGTAGTTCTTGTAACGGACTGCCGATCAAGAGGTCGCGGGTTCGATTTCCGCTCGGGACAATCACTTGTGTTATTTTTCTAATTGTCATACAAATGTTTGTTCTGAGTCTGGATGTTTCTACGTATTATAAGTATGTATTTACAAAAGAAAAGTAGTATATGTAGTATATCCGTATTCTAGTACCCATAACACAAGCATATAAGCTTAGCTTGGGACTAGAGGACGTTGTGTGAAATGTCCATGAATACATAGCAAAGTTCAGCTTACATTACCGAATTATGATATTGACACTATAAATTTTCATCTTTAGTTAAGCCTAGTTATGCACGTAGAATCGTTACCATTGTGAATTGTATTTAGAGAAAAAATATATACAGAAATACTTATTATTGAGAGTAATTATAGAACAGAACTCTAGTTTTCCATAAATTTACTTTGTTGGCGTTTGCTAAAAGTCAATAGAAGATGATGACGGATAAATCCGTGTGATAATGGATGCTGCATTAGGTACTGGGACTTCGCTGACAGACTTTCCCTCTGTGTATTAGTAGACTAAACACCTTCCCGAACTTAAGGAAGTCTGTGCTTAGTAGGGGATTAATAAGCTAGAGAGAAGTTACGAACTGCGCAAGTAACATAACCAGCAAAGTTTTAGGTGGACTTCTTAATTTTATATCTGTTCCCTTTAAAGAAAAAGAAAGAAAGACCTTAGCTTACAATAAGAAATAAAAATCATCTAAAATTTACTGTATAGTTTTATTTTTCAATGCGTTTACAATATCAGAGCTTAAAAATAATTCACCAAAATATTCGTAGTATTCACCGTAATTTCTCTGGACTCTTGACGCTTTTAGATAGGTCAGGTATTTGCTGGGATGTCATAGTCGTCACTGAATGTTGGCTGCGTCATACCCCGTTTATTCCAACTATAGATGGCTATAACTATATTAAGAATGATGACAATTTGTCACAGAATGAAGGTGTAATTATTTATTATAAAAATACTCTTCAGGTTACTGTATTGGAGACTGTTTTGCAAGATGCTAATTGTGTGGTCTTGAAAATAGACTGTAGTACAGTTTTAGTTGCTATCTATAGGCCGCCCAGTTATAAAAATGTTCGACCTTTTATTGAAGCACTTGACCAACTACTCTGCAGACTAAAATTTTCTAATATCATAATTATAGGAGATATTAATGTAGATATATCACCCATTAATAAAGATCCAAACTCGCATCTATACCTAAATGTTCTCGCTTCACATAGTATATTACCTGCTCATCTTTTACCCACGCACAGCAAAACCTGTTTAGATCACATTATGCTTAAAACTATACTCCCAGCTCACTGTTATGTTGCCCAGACCTCGCTAACTGACCATAATAGTATTATTATTACATTAAAGTGTCATGTTCAACAAAAAGCTTCTGGCGTCATCAAAAAAATTAATTACGATGGACTAGATGCGGATATAAATAAAATGTGTTTTAAATTTCTGTACGAGATAGGCGATGCAAGAAATGCTACCTCTCAGTTTATAATGCACCTAAGTACGGCAATAGAATCAAATACACAATTTATAAAAACTCCAAACCGTAAACGTATAAAGAAACCGTGGATTACAGTAGGACTGCTGAAATGCTTAAAAAACAGAGATAAACTACATATAAAATTAAAGAAAAATCCAAATGATGATACTATCAGAATAACTTACTTTAGATATCGTAACTTTTGCAGTGGACTTCTCAAAAAGTTAAAAAAAGACTACGAGACAAATTTATTGGCAAATGCATCTAAAATCAACAATAAAACATTATGGGACACTATAAAGAAGGTTACGAGTTACAACAAAAAAAATAATAGTACAGATGATTTGCTAACATCAAGCAATCCAATCTCTTCGGTTAACAACATCAACAGCTTCTTTACATCAATCGGTAAAAACCTTGCAAATAAAATAAAAAGCTATGACTTACCTAAACAACCACAGGACGTTAGTCGAGTATCCTCTTTTGTTCTTAACCCTGTTACGGAGTCGGAGGTGGGTAGTGTTATAATGGGCTTAAAAAAAGTAAATGCCACTGGGCGCGACAATATCTCTGGTGCATTTTTAAAACGCTATCTTGAAGTATTAATATCCCCCTTGACATATATTACTAATCTAGTATTTACTACAGGAGTCTTTCCCGATGAATTTAAATATGCTGAAGTCATTCCGGTCTATAAGAGTGGTGACAGAGCCTGTGTCAACAACTACAGACCTATTTCTATTCTTCCTACTATATCAAAAATAATTGAAAAACTTCTAAATAAACGCCTAATGAATTATCTTGAGAATTGTAACATCCTATCGAAATCACAATTTGGCTTTAGAGCTGGTACTTCTACTAATGACGCTGTTCATGACTTAACTGATTTTATTGTATCAAAGCTAGATAAAAGGAAAAAGGTTATTGCTATATTCCTTGATTTAGCGAAAGCATTTGACACGGTCTCTGTCCCACTCTTATTGGATAAACTGGAAAGGCTAGGTATCCGTGGAAACCAACACAAGCTATTCTCCGGCTATTTGTCCGGCAGGCACCAGAGAGTAAGGATTGGTGAAGTTACAAGTGATGATCTCCCCATTGAATTTGGTGTTCCACAGGGCAGTGTGCTGGGCCCTACCCTCTTTTTGATTTACGTCAATGATCTCTGTAACACGCCATTAACGAACGGCAAAATCATTACGTTTGCTGATGATACTGCGCTGGTTTTTTATGGCGACACATGGGACGAAACCTACACTGTCGCACAAAGGGGATTCAATGTTGTTTGTTCATGGCTTCGGAATAATGGACTAACGCTTAATGTCGAAAAAACCAAGTATATACCCTTTGCAATGAAAAAGATTTCACCCAGCACACTTAACGACAACATTATATCAGTTCACACGTGTGATTCAGAGCAAAATTGTAACTGTGACCATCTTGAAGTAGTTTCCCACACTAAATATCTTGGAGTTATGATTGATAGCACATTGAGTTTCAGCCACCACATAGACCTACTTTCCTCAAGGATCCGCAAGTTGATCTACATCTTTAAAAATTTAAGACACATTGCCAGCGTAGATGTTGTCAGGATGGTCTACATGTCATTATGCCAGCCTATCCTTACCTATTGTGTTACAGTGTGGGGTGGTGCCTGCAAAACTAATTTAATAAGGGTGGAAAGGGCCCAGCGGGCTGTTCTGAAAGTCAGCCTCTCTTTGCCTTTTTTCTTTCCCACCAGAGATTTGTACAAACTGTCAGATGTTCTGACGGTGCGACAGCTCTATATCCTAAATACTGTTCTCAAACAACACTCTCTGTTACAATATCAACCTGCCCATGATAAGCGGTTGAAATATAGAATTAGCATTCCGGTTGATAATCAGTGGTCAACGGCTTTCTCTGGAAAATTCTTTGGCTATTTGGGAAGATATTTGTATGATAAAATAAACCAGAAAGTATATATTTACTCGTCTACCAAATATCGCTGCAAAAAGACTGTATCAGATTGGTTGAAGGCTCTTAGTTATGAAGATACAGAACAGTTATTAATAATGCTTATTTAAAAAAATAAAAAAATAAAAAAATAACTTACACACCCACACACATTCACACACACACACACACACACACACACACACACACACACACACACACACACACACACACACACACACACACACTCTCACCGAATCATACCACAAACGTACACCCACAATCAAATACTTAACTCTCACTTACATTTAGGCTTGCGCCTCAATAGGCTTCTGTACTTATTTCTCTTTCTTTTATCTTTTCTGATGTTCGAAGGTTTAACTAAATCATAACCAATTATGATGTAACTTTGTTGAATGGCTATTTTGCTGTACATAATCATATCAATAAATTGCTATTTCTGTATTACAGTTTTTTTGGTAACTTTCGGTTGATTTCTGTAATGTTATGTTATTGACACTGTAATTATTTCATACTTAGTAAATATCTCTTCTGAACATACAATGATCTTATGCTTGTTTGCTTGGTATTAATGTTTAAATCTATTTATCTGGAGTCAGGAGAGGCTGGTAATCTGTAACACAGGTTCTTTACCTAGTACAGACACCAGTCTCTCACACAGAGTAATTTTATTTAAGTATTGTATTCTTTAGTATTAAGTAACATGCCTGTAAGCTGTGTGAGAGAAGAAAATAAAGGTTTATTTATTATTATTATTTATTATAATATTTAATATTTTTAATTGAACGTCGAAGTTAAATGGGTACAAGTGTACTTACTCTAGACGCAAGTTCATTGTGACTTAACCTTTACAATAGTTTAGCCACGTGATATGATTTATATATCCTATTTTGCATTTATTGCATTTCTTTTTACTTTACAAAGAATAAAATTCTAAAATAATTTCAAAAAAAAAATTATACGCAATATTACAAACTTTCATTTCATTCTTTCAAAACTTTTTTATTAAAGCTCATAAATTATTCTGACTGTTTTCGTGATAGGCTTGATTATAAAGATAGAAAGAGATAAAATATGTTTATATCGCTTTTCCTCTTTTCTTTCTTGATGAAAGCAAAATTGGACTTTATAAGTTCATGATTTAATTGCAGATAGCCAATATGGTCACACAACGTCCCCAGGTCACAAATTAAATTAAATTTTCTAATTATACTTTAATACTTTACTTTTGTTATATAGGATAATGAAAGTGAATGTCAAAAAAAAACAGAATTAAGATGTATAAAACTTAGAGCTGTTGAGCAGACACAACTGTTGAATATTCATTCAATAGCAGTTGTCATTTTAACTCGACCCCCACTGAAAAAATTAAGAGTAATACTCATACAAATTCTTTACAGACACTATAGTCTCGTAGTTTGCGTAAGGTTACTTGGGGCGGGCCGTGTGTACACAAGTACCTACTAATAGGTTAAGAATGACTATTTAATAAACGATCGAAATACTTTAAATATAGATGAATTCTAATAATATCTTATGATATATTATATTCTCTAAAGATACAATTAAACTTTAATACGAGTTTCATTACAATAGCTAATCTTTGAGCTTTGATTGGATATAAAATACATGATATGCATTTTCGGATCGCAACTCCTATTTACATTAACCATATAAATAACAAATTTAACAAAATATTATTTTATTGTTTACTAAAGACTCAAAGTAACGTGTTTATTCACAATTTTATTACAATTAAAATTAACTACGATAATTTCAAATACAATCTTCAAATAATTAAAATATTTAATAATTTTGATTTACGCAAACTTTGGTTGTTATTTTTGACTAAACGAAAACGTCTCATTTATTTAAATAATTTACTTAAAATGTTCAAATTAATACCGTAATTCTTTATAATTATATTAAATTAATCCATTTTTAAAAATATATTTAGTGAAAATAACTTAAACATTAAAATGCAAAGTGCAAAAAGCAGCCAAATCGAATAAAACATTTAATATTTTATAATCACGAATTATTATCATTTATATTATCTAACTTTACATAATAACAGATAAAACAGATTTATTTACAATTTATACTAAAATACGTTTTTAGTCATAATATGAACTAGGAACAAGACTGAAGTTACCTTTGAAACATCATTATCTTAACAAACCTACATTCTTATAATATTTTAAAATAAATACAATATGCTAAACTGATGTCATGGCTCTTACGATTTATATTTTCTCTCTTATGTTATTATTACTACTAATAATATAGAAATTGTTATATCTGTTAATTGTCTGAAACATTAAAAATATTCTGCACTTGCATTTCATAAAAATGCTGGGAACGTAAATAATGTAATTGAATTATGTAAGAAACTTTTTAAAGAAACAGCTCACTAGCGCTATTACAGCGTATATAAACATAAAAAATTTTTAATATGATATTAGAACAAATAGTTACAATAAGACATATGCACTAGGAAACTTGTATCTCTAACTTATTTAGTCCTCTCTAAAAGTTCACTAAGGATATTGAGAACAATTCACGTACCTAACTTGTCTTAAATGTCTGTTTGCTAATCGAACGGTTGAGTCCAAAGCGGTGGTGGTGGTGGCAGTGGGTATATCGAGGGCTATGTAGTTATAGCCAATGACGGTCTTGGTGCTACATGAGGTGAAGTAGCAGGTGGCGAGCGAGTTCCAGGAGAACAAGTCACTTTACCCATAAATGACCTAATGTCATCAAAATACGCGTCCTCGCGCTCAGTATCAGCAGAACTAGGTGAATCACCACCCTCCGCTTCATGTTTCTTCAAATGCCGATCAAGATTCGTTTGTTGTCCAAAACATCTTTCGCATAGAGGACATCGAAATGGTCTCTCTTTATTATGAATATTCCTTACATGTCGCTGCAAGTTTGATGATATCGAGAATGATCGCTCACAATACTTACATTTGTAAGGCTGCTCACCAGTATGTGTACGTAAATGACGTGTCAAATTAGCACTTCTTGGGAAGACCTTACCACAAAATTTACAAGCATATCTATCCCGCAGTTTTCCTGAACCGGAATTCAGCTCTTGAAACTTTGCATATGCGCTGGGTTGCCTATCTGGGCCATCAGTACCGAGAAGAGGGGATAAAAAATTAAATGGACTGGGAACATAGGGTGAATGAGTTGTGTTCAAAATTGATTCAGTAGAGTGAAAAGACGGAAACCGAGGTCGGTACATTGCGTCAATAATGTTCCTGTGCTGAGGGTGGACGGGCATCGGAAAAGCAATCGGTGGCGAAACGAGTTGTGGAGGTGAATCTTCCCTTTTAGGTTCAACACCCTCTACATCTACATCGGTAGTATCATTTTCTGGTGTCTTATTGCGGTCTACCGGACTTTCAGGTGGCGAATAAGATTTAACCGAGTTACGAAAGGAACGATCTTCATTATCTACCTCGGACTCTTTATCGTTCGTTTTCTTTGACACAGATAGATCCAATGGTTGGTCACCTGCGTCTTTCTTAGTATATTCTTCGTTATCTGAATATTCAGACATCTTGTCGTTTTCTAAAACTGTTTTAGACAAATCTTTGGGTAGTGGTGACATAGATTTATTTCCGTGGGTTTCGTTGTTGTTAACTTTCAATGAAAAATTGAAAGGGGATCTTCTTATCATTTCATCTCTTGAGAAATTATATGGAACTATTGGTGTAGTTAAGGGCAATATCGCTGGTTGACGTTGCTGAGAGGCAGCTTCCTCACCCGATGTGGGTGATTGCTTCGAATATAAACTTTGTGATTTAGGTGTTCCTCTATCTGCATTATAGCTATCTCTTTTAGTTCCAAATTCTATATCCTTTGGCTTCTTTGTTTCTTCGATGGAATTTGAACTGTCAATACTTTTTACAGACAAACGACCTTCTTGTTGCTTTGATAACAAACTGGAATTGGACATGGCTATATCATGTTCAATTGCAAGCCTTGCACCTTGCATGTTGAAAAGCAAGGGATTTAGAAATTCTGGTGGGCACGCAGCAGCTGCTGCAGAGAAGAAAGCTGGATAGTTAGCAAATGTGTTGTAAGGTGGTGGTAGGCTTGGTCCTCTGTACATCGGGAATAAATTGCCGTTGTTTGGGCTATTCATCGCAACGTTTCTTAGTGGAGGTATTTGAGGAAGTCCCTGGGGCATTTGCCCACGAAGATTAGCGGAGGCAGCGGCCGCTGTATCGCAAAATCTCTTATGTTTAGTTAGAGAAGCACAGGATGTGAACGATTGGCAGCATTTCCGGCATTCATACAGTGACCTGCAGGCAGCGTGCATACGCTTGTGCCGACAGAGGTTCGAAAATTGGGTATAAGCCTGAAAAGTAATAAATAACACTTTAATATAAGGAACGTAAAAAATGTTATTTTATTTATTAGCTTCCAAAATAAAAACATGTTGAAAAAGGATACTATTTAAATAAGTATGAAACAAGTAAATTCGTTGTACTCTATAATAAGTCATCTAGGTTTACTAGAAGGGACTATTTTATTAAATTTTGTCTGATCTGTGATTACCTAATTACAATATCTATTTACTAAACATGACGTATCACACACCGGGAATTTTATACAAAAAGAAATATGCTTTTATGACAGTTTATATAGGTTTAGATAGAAATAAGATTTTAACTCAAAAATTATTGTGAAACTTACTTTAGAGCAGACCAGGCACTGGAAAGGCTTCACGCTCGAGTGGATGTGCGTGTGCTGCTTCAGGCCGGATGATGTCGCGAAGGTCTTGCCGCACTCGGGACAGGCGTGACTGCGGGCTCCAACGTGGTGCGCGCGGATGTGGCGCTGGAGGTTGGAAGGATCGGTAAATACCTGAAATAACATCAGGTTTCGCAAACGGTGAAATATATACCACCAAAGAGAATGAACCAGTTATTTAAGTTGTTAATTTGATATTTATTGATTGCGTAACAGAGAAAGGTAGAGATAACCATGATGTTAATTTATTTAATTGCTGTATTGAACTTTAGAGGGAGTGACTTTTACTTAAAATTATGATTATGATATGTATTATATACTTATGGAATAATATGTATTAATTCATCCATAGCCAGTTAAATTCACACCTTAGGACAGTTTTCACAGGGATATTTTCTGATGTCTGTGTGCGCAAGCGCTCGGTGTCGCAGCAGAAGTGAGCGGACGCTATAGGCACGGTTGCACAGTTCGCAATGAAAAGCTGCTGCCGGCTGCGCGTGCTCCTGAATCAAGTGGCGATCAAGACTGAAACAAAATTGAACATACCCTTTTATAAAAATAACATCGACCCGACTTAAATGTCAAGGTTCATAAAATTTCCCCTTGATATTGACATCCGTGTATTTCTTAAGAAAGTTAGTACGAAAATAAATGACGTAGTTGGATATTGAAGGTCGTTTAGATTTAGCACACTATTGAAGGACGGTTGCATTCCGATGTCCATAACAGAACTGTTTGTGTCGGGAATCTTTCTTTGTTACGAGTCAATTATTTCCTGGGTCTTTCCGTGTTGTAAAGTATGTTGCTGGATAATTAAATTAACTGCTGAAGTGCCGATTTTGAGCGTGCTATGAAAATAGATGTAAAATATTAAGCTAGCACTAAAACTGAGAAGTTTTGAAAAGGTTTCAGTGAGAGAGAATCTTGATTGAGAAATTAAATCGAGAAATGCTTAGTTGTTTTCAACAAATTCAAAAAGTTTCATTTTTAACTTGATATCGTAACAAATCTGTTTATTTTGTAATAGCATTTCTAATTATTATTAAATTATGGTTATCTCTCTTAGCTTAACAAAATAAATAATATCCGTCACGAATAGAAGGGGCATAGTAAATGCAGTATTCAATGCAGTATTCAATACTCGAAATCCTTAAAAATTATATTTGTCTTAAGAGAATTTTATGAAATTGCTTACCAACTAAATAATGACTCGTGATGAGACCGGTTCATAATTAGATCATATGTTTAATTGTATATTGTAATCTTTTAAATTATTATAAGTAAATCCAAGCAATATGTTTATCATACATCGATATAGGGTCTACCCAGACGTGTCAATTACGAGTATGAATGACTCATACAACATGCGTTAAAACCAGACGAGTTTATTCCCTCAACGCATACATTATTAATGTTTATCTTTTTCTTTTAATTTTATTGTAAGCTTGTAAACAAAATGCAGATTTTTTTTGCTGAACATTTTTTTAGTAGATAAGGCAAACCTTTTCTACTATTCGATGACTTTTTAGTGTAGTCGCATGTGTAACTGACTTCCGTGTGCAAGATCTTGGGTTCGATTTTTACTTAGGACTTTAGGACAATATTATTATAGTAATGTCATTAAGTGAGTCATCTGAGTGCTTTCTACGTAAGTGTTTAATAAAATTAAAATGTGTATCTATAATTTGCTACCCATACCAATCAGAAGATATTGTTTAAAGTATTCGTAAATATTTATTTTCACAGTTTTATCTCACTTACCACTCGCTTAATTTAAATATGTAACACCAAGACAGTACTTTACCAGAAACAAAAAAACAATGATCACATATAGCACCAAAAATCTTATCAAGAGTATATTGCATATTATTGTAGAAAGATTTAACAAGTCTAAAAGAGTCTTAGTATAAAGTTAACTTACATTTTCACACAGTAGCAGTAAAACTTTATTTTATATTCTAATTGTATTTTATAGCATACCAACAACGTTTGTATTAGAAAGCAAGCAAATTACACTAACTAACTTGAATAAGCTAATATACATTTCTAAGCAATGTTTGCAGAGGAACAAGAAATAATAATATCTCAATACATTTAAATTGCTGATGTAAACATTAACTACAAGCTTCTTTTGTTTTTGTTAACTAGATGATAAAAAGGTGAAAAAAAAGTATACTTATTTGTCAACTTTCCTTGCCCCCCACGAATACTGTTAGTAACTTTTTCTCGGCATATTTTTGTTTCACTATTGGGTACAGTCTCCATAGGAGAACCGGCGTATCCGACATAGCCCGAAGGGTTAGCTTGCTGAAGTAACAATGGGCAGGCCACATCGCTCGTAGGACTGATGATCGTTGGGGAAAATCCTAGAGTGGCGACCACGTTTCGGACGACGCAGCGTTGAGCAGACCCCGACAAGGTAGAGCGACGACATCGTTAAGGTTGCGGAGACATCGGATGCAAGCTGCACAAGACCGCGCGTTGTGGCGTTCTATGGGGGAGGCCTATGTCCAACCGTGGATGGAGAGAGGTTTATGGATGGATGGATCGGGTACAGGTCTCCTCTACTTCGAGAATGTCTATTTAAGTTACACTGACCAAACTTATTGGCATAGAGTTTATTTTTGAGTTGTCCATCTCCTGTCAACTAATTTTTGCAGCATCCTATATATTTCAGTAGCTATTGGACGGTACTTCGTATGCGTGCATTTTATAAAATTTTCTCAGTTTATGCAATACTTTTCACTAATGCTTCCTTCCTATTGGTTGCAGTATAATGTTACCCTATAGCCTTTCTTGATAAATAGGCTACCCAACACTAAAATAATTTTTCAATTCGAACCAGTAGTTCTTGAGAGTAGCACGTTCAAACAAACAAACTCCACAAGCTTTGTAATATTATAGAATGAGATTTGATTGATTTTTTTGTTTATCACTAAATTATGATAATCTAAAACAATTTCCATCATTCGTATCAAGAATAGTCTGTTATGATCATCATAATAACGTTTGTCGACATTTGATGGAAAACGTATATCATTTGCAAAAACGGCCTGTATCTCTCTCATTGGCATAACAGGTCCACCACACGCAACCCTTAGTGCCTTCGGCGATTTTCTAACGCTACACCTGTTAGACATTGTTAGTAGTAGTTTAATCTGTGTTCTGAATCCATTGCTGGTTTCTTACATAGTTAAAATACACGAGTCCTCTAAATAAGAACACCTATATCGATCTATTTAAGATTGTCGTGTTCTTCATTTGTGATGGCACGTTTCCACTGTAGCGCACAGCGGCAAACCGTTGTCGTATCTTTTAATTAATCTTAGAAATAAAATCTGCTGCCAGTAATAGTTCCTTCGCTTACACGCTGTCCATTTGTATATTGACAAGTCGTACAACTCTCTAGTAAGGTCTGTAAAGTGTCTCGTATCTATATGCAGATTGATCCGCAAAGCACGAAAAGCCAATAGAAACTAAGCAACAAACAAACAACTGTTTTCTTTGGTTTAATTTCGTATTCATTATAATGTACCATTCTTAAGTACCTCTTAACAGTATTATTAACTATACAGCTTAAATTTTTTGAGTCACACTTACAAGTTCTTAATGTAGGTCCTTAAATAGGGTAGTGCTATGTCGTATTTTTAATCTGTTACTAAACGAAAAAAGCATTAAAAACTATTTAAATCAATTCCACAAGCGGACACATCCAAATGAGAGTGTAATATTCGTCTAGCGGCTATTTAGTAGATCCGTAATCAACGCACGCGCAACTCAGATACAAGTTGTAGCCCCAGGGCTCACTTGCAACAGCGCTCTATCTGCTTATAAGATCTTATACATCGACAGCTGTATTCGTTCCAAATGTAACTGAACAAAAGTTACATAAGTTTTTTACGACTTATATTAACGTCTCACTAATGTTTTGAGTCAGAAATTTATTTATCTCTTTATTTCAAAAGTTTTCTCTTAAACGCCTACGAACATATCACTGTCTTAACTGAGAATCGAACTCATAACCAAGTAAGTACACAGAAGGCAGAATCACAACGAATGGCGCAACCCCCTTGGGTAATGCTGTATATCAAGTCTAGGAAACGTTATGTGGGTCGTCTATATTCTAAATTGATAAATTCCAAAATAGAGAAAGTATTTGTTAATAAATCAAATTGTGGTGGAAAAAGTGATCACCGCAATTGTCACGCTTGCGGTGATTACTTTTTCCACCACGATTTGATTTATTAAGTAAAAAAGCATAGCAAGTCAATTGCAAAATTAATAAATTACATAAGTATTTGTTATTTGCGTGTTCAGTTACTGCCTTTTATTAGAAATCGTAACGTAATTATTTAGTCATTTTGGCGTGGCTCTTTCCTTTCACAAGATAAGAGAAGAAAAGGATGAAGTATTTGTTATGTTTAAGGTCGCCGTAATATTGATATCTTCAGATCATCACATCATTGAAGTAATCTACATGTTCGTAAATCGATAACATCCAATGAACAACTTTCATTCTTAGCCGATCTATTAAGCTCCACCCACACGAGTTACTGATAATAACTGGCCTCTAAAATGTTACTTTTTATAGTTCTTATTTATTAGTTATATTAAATTATTTAAAAGTGCAGTCACCGCAATATTGCTGATTATTCCGATAAGCAAGCAAGTTACAAAGATAGACTAACATTTAGGAATAAAAAAGAAGTACAACTTTGTACGTGCTTTGTACATAAGTACACGCACACATCACATCCACACTTTTATATAGTAAAATAGTTTAATATACTCCCAAAAGTAGATTCAATAATTATGTAATTTTAAGTATGTTTACCAATTCTTTTACCAACTTTATAGGTACCGAATAAAGGTTAATAACAGTTTTGAAGGGAACACTGTCATAGGTGTGAATAGATTACGATTATAAGAACTTAAAAAACAGCCACAAGTTAATTTTAACAGCTGTTGCCCGCAACTTCGTACGTGTAGAATTTAAAAAACAAAATCCTCGTTTTTGAAGCAATTCTCACTGTAGCTTCGCTCCTATTGGTCGCAGCGTGATATTGTATAGCCTATCTATAGCCTTCCTCAATAAATGACCTACATAACACTGATAGAATTTTTCAAATCGGTCCAGTGGTTTCTGAGATTAGGGCGTTCAGACAAACAAACAAACAAACTCTTCAGCTTTATAATTTTAGTATAGACTAGCTGTGCCCACGACTCTGTCCGCGTGGATCGATTATTTTTCGATCGGCGTTACATATACAATTTTTTATTCTGTTTTTAGCCGCTAGATGGCGTTGCAAGTAACCAAATTGAGAAATTTCGTATTATGTAAATATCTCTTGATTGTGTGGACCGATTGGGATGAAACAAAGACTAAGTAATACCTTGAGTTGTATAAAATTTTTACGTATTACATTTATATTTATAAGTGTTGTACATTTTACGCGATGTATAGATCAAAAGTGTCTCATCTATTTAATGTAATAATTTCATATTCCGATCAGAATTTGATAAAAAATACTTTTAAACTTTTAACAGCACGTAGGGATCGAAAACAAAGCATCACTAGTATGTTATAAAATTTAAAATACATTAAAAAAACAAAAAGCGCCATTTTAACATCTCACAGTACTAATGATGTACTACCGACGAACGTGCTTATATTTTAATAATCGATTGTAGATCCCGGCCAGAACGCTAACAATCGGTTAAGAAATACCGTACTTCACTACACGTCTAAATAGATAACATCGATACTAACCATCAAGTCGGATTTGTTAGGATGTTTGTGCATCATATGGTATCCGAACCCGTTATTATTATTTTGTTATAACTATGTAGTTAGGGTTCAACTTGTCTTAAAAATAGTTCAAGCTATTTTAAAAGTGTCTCTCCTCTCTCCGTCCACTGTTGGACATAGGCCTACGCCACAACACGCGGTCCTGCGTCGCTAGCATCCAATGGCCCCCTGCGATCGTCACTACCCCTTGTCGGGGCCGCCCTATGCTGCGTCGTCCGGTCCATGGTTGCCACTCTAGAAACTTTATTTCCATATCTCTCTCCAGCCCATTTACGTCCCACTGTTGGGCACGGGCCTCCTCCACTTTGGGAGGAATTATGGTCTACTGTGCCACGCCGACCAGGCGTATTGGCACAGGGTTTAGGCACTGTTTCTCACAGTGGATGTTATCTGTGTGCAATATCCCTTAGCTGACTTTTACAGCACCCTTGGGAGGAGCTGAGGTGGTGACACTTGTATTCTTAATCCGTCACCACACGGAGCGTTTTCTTTCCCAATGATCATCAGTATATATGTATTTGAGGTAATTACTAATCTTTTCTCTTAATTCAGCTTTTTACAGTCAGTCCTCATCATCAAGCGAAATATATCGCGTCTACTATTGCGTAGCCACAGCATGTCGGTATACCGTATACTCCGTATAGTCCGGCTTAACTTCAAGGCTTCCAAATTTCTACGAGATTTTTTTTTGCTAAAGTAGAATGAGATGAACATACTGATTTTAAGTTTAATAAGACTAAGAAAAATAAAAAACCATCTATCATTAAATAACCCGTGACCATGGTGACTGCAAAGTCTCAAAAACTAGATTAAAACGTTAATAAAAATAAATCTGCTGTACAAACATTATAGTACAAAATAGTTGATCACGAATGATAACCTGTAATTTTTATTTCGCCTTCGCAATCGATATCTGTTGATCGGGTATCGATTCAAGGTGTTCGTCGATGATCATTCCTATTGTGACAACACTGTGATGAAAGCAAGAGTGGAAGTAAGAAAATCTATTAGATTGATTATGATGATATTTCGTAATCGGTATGATACATTACAATACGCCCAAACAGGTATTAGGGACACGCGTGACACTATAATTTAATACATCAACAATACAAATAGATTATAGATATGTATAACTTATTGTTTATGGTATTGAGTTATTATTATCTATTGATACAAAGATAGATAGATAACGCTTTATTTACACAAACACCTATTTTATACAGAATTCTAAAAAAATACAGTCTTAAAAGTTATTGTACAAAGGGCGGCCTTACTTAGTCACTACAGGTTATAAGGTGAAAACTGAATTCCAGAAAGACATTAAGGAAACACTACATGTATACTATCTATACTAATATCATAAAGTTGAAGAGTCTGGTCTTATTCATAATACTTATTACGATTTATTATCTCTCCGATAAAGTTATTGTTTAAACTTGCGATAAGTCATTAACTCATTATAAATAAGATCATAATGTTTAAACGTGTTAATCTCAGGAACTGCTGTTTCGAATGAAAAAAATATTTTTGTGTTAAATAGTCCGTTTATCGAGAAATGCCATATCCTATAAAACATCACGCTGCGACCAATAGAAGTGAAGCAGTAAAGATAAATATTGCAAAAACGAGGAAAAATTTCTAAATTCCATAGGTAGTCACGGGCAAAAACTAGTAAATAATAAAATTTAATGTTTAATTTGTTTCGGGATAGCTAAGTAAGCATAAGGTATAAGTTTCTTTGAAAAAATTTATCACATTTCATAATATCTTAATTGTTTATTTATTTATTTTTAAACTTCTTCCACAAAATACATAGTACAATGGCGGACTTAATGCTAAAAGCTATGAGAACGTAATAAAAGCAATGAAATATTTTAAGACATAATAAAATTAGTTTTAACCCCTTCTAGTACCAAAAGACTGTGAAAATAGTACTAGAAGTTATATCTTTTAAGTGGAGTAATTTATTAATTTTTCAAATGACTTGCTATACTTTTACATAATAAATCAAATTGTAGTGGAAGCTACGGAACGGTATTCCGAGGTCGTGGGTTCAAGTCCCACTTGCGGTGATCACTTTTTCCACTACAATTTTCTTTTAAGTGAGTTTTAAGACCATAATCTTTTTTAATCCTTTACGTATATATAATTTCATGCAGAATTTTATATAGCAATACCTGCTTTTTGTTTACAAAAATTGAATACTTATTCAATAAGTGTGTAAAAAACACAATGTGTAGCACGTCTAATTACTAATCGATCTCCTGATGCCCTATAAACATAATAAACGTTTGAAACAATAGTGATGGTACGATAACAGCAGCGAGGATACGTTAAAACGATGCATGTCGAATAATCTTGATCTCTTGCATTATTGACGAGCCGCTTCAATAGAATATGATGACACACGCCATTATGGCTTTCCATCGCTTGTCACATTGACAATAAATTCGTGACATATTTTTATTCGTGTTGACAAGTTTCATATGTCTCTGATTATATCTGGTTAGTTTTGTTTTATATTTAAACTACTAATCTGTCCCGGTTTTGCACGGATAACCTTTTAGAGTCTACGTTCACCGGTAATTGTGTAGCTGACCGACGACGATAAAAAATTTTTTTTCTTAGTTTTATGAAATTTCATGAAATCTGACCGATTTTTATGAAATTTTACATGCATATTCAGTAGGTCTGAGAATCGGCCAACATCTATTTTTCAAACTTTTTTTTTGGTATGGCAAAACAACGTTTGCCGGCTCAGCTAGTATTAGTATAGAATTAGATTGTTTTATACTATAACCTAGTAGTATATTATTATTTTCTATTTTAGACACACGTTTAACATTTTTGTACTTATTTGCTAAATAATTATCTATCAAAACAAAATGCCTATTTTAGTAATTTTTTTTTATATTCTAAGAAGTTTTGTACTCCGAATGAAGGAATGAAATAATAATCTAATCACAATCACGATGTCATAGGCACGTGCCATTGAGCCACCTCGCAACAAATCATCGAGAAGTATTTTATCAAACGGATACATCTCTAGCACTAAATAAATCGTTACTGCTCTCGGACGACCGAAATAATATTAATGGCAGGAGGCTAATGATTCTGAAGACATTTCAAATTGATGGAGTATTGCGTCTACTGGCAGACATTTTGAATGAACCGCTTAAGATGACACTGGCGATTTGAATTTAATTTGCATGTAGTATAAGCATTCGGTATCGCAATGAATTTATGAATAAATTCAATATAAATGCTTTTATTCGTTTTTACATATTATAAAACAACGTCGTGATTTCTGTATGCATGTCCGTATGTGCGCTTATATCTTAAAATAGATAGAGTGGTTCAAGAGGATGGCTATAGCTTTTTTGTGTATATTAAGAAGAGGGGCGAGAGAGTTCGATACCAATAAATACGGGTGAAACGGTGATCATTAGCCAGTATAGAATAAATTGATTTTTTTGTATTGCAAACAAATAAGTACCTACGCAAAATACTAATCATTTGTGCTAAGGACTAGAGTCTGCAGAATACTCGAAAGAGACATATAGAATATTAGCACGATAGTACACGTTAAAGAATCGTACAAGATTTAATAAGTTATTTTCATTAACGATTCCTATTTTAAATAACATTAAGTGATACTCACAGGTCTATGTTAGAAAAAGGTGCTTCGCAGATGTTGCACCTTGGTTCAGCGTCTTCTCGTTCTTCCTCCTCACCCTGAGTTTGAGGAAGGGAACTGAACTTATCTGTACTCAACTGGCGCTCTGAAAACAAACATACTTTTATGTTTCACGGTTTATAACAAAAGCACATAAACAATTCAGTTAAATTTTTATTAAACAGTTGGTAAACAGACGGATGGTTGTATCTGCCGACATAGCTTATAATAGGAGCAGTGTGTTGGATACAATTTCTGTACAACATTATAACTGCCATTATCTAAATTCCGAAAAAATACAATACAAATTTTCGTAGGACATTAGTAGGACTTAAAACATTAGGTAATAAATAAATAAATAATATTTTTATGTCCTTTTTGTACAATTTATTCTAAATTCCACGCATACGAAGTTACGGGTAACAGCTAGTGATCTTATATCATTCACTTACTCGTATATTACAGAACTTAAGAGTAGTGAGTCCTCATCAAAATGAACTGAAGAAAATATCTTTAGTTAAAAACGTACTCTACATTCTTAGCATAATAATTACACTTCCTTAGTGATGTAAAGACTCAGAGCGATCTATGTAAATCAATAGAGAGTGCAATTAAACAGCGCACAGTTTCGAAACAGCATTTAACTAAGATACGATGACAACATTTCATTAGTATAGTCAAAGCTTAGAGCAACTATAAAAGTAGAGACGATATAAAAGACTCTACTTTTTAAATCTTTGCTGTTGTTTTTTGTTTGTTATAAACTGATATTTTAAGTAGTTAAAAGTAATATTTTATGCATAAAATAAACTTCAATGACGTTTCTCAAGAATGTTGTTCAAGTCCTTTTCTGTGAAATCGGTTGAACTGAACTGAGCCAGAATGAAAATTAGGAAAAGGATAAAGATGTGTGATGAAAGAAAACGTACAGTATAAATAGTATTATCTCATGGAAGTCTACAGATTAATCCTAATAAGGCTTATATTAAGAACAATCTCGCTTGTTGTATTTACACTTATACTAGCTATTGCCCGCGACTCTGTACGCGTAGAATCAAGGACTTTTTCCCCGGTTTTGCAGCATTTTTAACTAATGCTTCGCTCCTATTAATAATAAATAAATAATAATAATAAATATTCAGGACATTTCACACAACGTCCTCTGGTCCCAAAGTAAGCTATATTTCTATGCCTGTATTATGGGAACCAGATATGGATAGACTACATAATACTACTTTTCATTTGTAAATACATACTTATAATACATAGAAAACACCCAGACGCAGTACAAACATTTGTATGACATTTATGGATATCACACAAATGATTGTCCCAACCGGGAATAGACCCGCGACCTCGTGATCGGCAGTTCGTTACATAAACCACTCCACCACGAAGCCCGTCGCTATTGATCGCAGCGTGATGTTATACAGCCTATAGCCTTCCTTAATTAATGGACTATCTAAAACAAAAAGCATTATAAAACTAGTCGTCCCAAAAATTTGCGCGTTCAAACAAACAAACTCTTCATCTTTAAAATATTAGTATAAATAAAAAACAAAGTCGTTATTTGTGTATGTAAAGCTTATCGGTCTTATTCACAATGACTTACCGGAGGTTTAAACGGAGATTTTATCGCAGAGATAATAATCGTTTTAGCGTAAAAAGACTCTCATAAATAATAAGTTTTGACAATATTCGCGAACCGATTGTAGCGAACTTTTAAACCTCCGATAAGTCATTAATCTAACTTTGAAACTAACCAACGAATTTTGGTGCAGTTTTTTTTTTAATAGGTAGATTGGTTTAAGAATGTAGTTCTTTTATTGGACTTGGTCTTTAAATTCGACGCGTAGGAAGTAGCAGGCAGGCAGGAAGTTTGGTGATAGTAAAACTAGAAATCTTTAATTTATACAATGGTCTTCGCCAAAAAGTTAGTTAGCCAGTTATACAATAAATTATATAGGAAATAATAGTAAATTTATAGTAAATAGCACAATAATAACAGCGAAATAACTTGTCATATCTACATTTACTTAGATTGTCGTCATATGACGTATAGAATCACGACCAGGGCGTCGGAAGTATACAAGTCACATTGACACATGCAGAATTAATTCTAGTCACGACAAGCGAAGCCACGCCTAAGGCATTGTCTAACAAGCCGCATCCGTGATAAGGCAAGGCTAAGATAACGTGATATCATCGAATAAATATGAAATGGAGCATGAATCATTATTATATTATAATAATGCATATACTTAAATACTAAAAATTGTATATCAAATATGAGTAGACAGATATGACATCTGAAAAAGAGTTTGTAAGAAACAGGCTTATTGCAACGACCTCAAATGGGATAAGGGCAGAGAAACGATGATCAATAATGACTATTCTGAAACGGATGCTATAACTAATAATAATAATAATAAATAATAATAAATATTCATGGACATTTCACACAACGTCCTCTGGTCCCAAGCTAAGCTTTATATGCTTGTGTTATGGGTACCAGAATACGGATATAATACATAAACTACTTTTCTTTTGTAAATACATACTTATAATACATAGTAAACACCCAGACGCAGTACAAACATTTGTATGACAATGAAAAACATCACACAAATATTTGTCCTGACCGGGAATCGAACCCGAGACCTCGTAATCGGCAGTCCGTTATATGAACCACTACACCACGAGGCCCGTCTAACTTAACTTATTTAGTTAATTAAAAGTATGTCTATTTATTTATTTATTTATTTATTTATAGTACTCAGTTTATAAACTAGAATATCAGTATATCCTGAAAAATAATTAGAAATTATTTTAAATTATTTTATATTATTTTAATTATTTTATTGTAATATTATTGGTCAATGTCAGGGAAATGTTCAAATTGGGCATAGCCAACTTTGAGCCACCTGTAAACACCACTTTAGCAAGAAAAGATATAGCACTATAAATTTGTTATCTAATGAAACGAATTTTACGTATAGTTACACACTCGCCACTGAAACAATTATTTTTGGCATGAAATAGTATTTTTGTTTGAAAATCCTTACAAAAGTCGTGTAGCAAAATGTTGCTAGTGCTTAAAAGTTTCTCTCGAGTTTTCTATCTTTATAAAATATACAATATTCGACACGATACATGCGCATAGGGCATTTTGTAATAAATAATGTGGTTAAAAACATTTTCAAAAGAAAAAAGTAAATCAAATGCATATCAAATGTAATGTCAAACAGTCAACTTCACTTTTCGGTAGTACCCTCCATGTGCATACAGTGTTTTTATTATTTTCTGATTTAATACGACCTGGCTTTGTTATATGAACCTGGGTTTGTTATATGATATATACATGTATGTATATTCTCGGAAGGTATATTTTGTTTATGTTTTCATAAACAACAATTGTAATGGCCGAAATGCTATCCGACAATATTGTTGTAATTGCATAGTCGGGGACACACTCGGTAGGTTGTTATGTCCACATTCCGACAGTGCTCTGGTATATTGGTAAGATATGTACCCACCCTCCTACGATAATCCTGGATGATATTTTGATCATATATGAAAGTGAAGAAAATATAGATTATTTAACATAAAATCACTGCTTTTTTCATGTTTATCCCATAGGTATAACTAAATAAAAAATGATGAAAACACATTTCTTACTATGTTTTACTTAACTAGCATAAAAATAAATTAATACTTGATTTTCCTTGCTGTCAGGTACATTACATTCTACTTATTTTAAAATAATGGCGGCATTTTAAATATATTTTTCAGATATCTGATATATTTAAGATTTTGCAATGCATAACAAATATACAAATGTTTGCTGTTCATGAGTGGCCCAAGACCCTAAGGAACGTGGGCATCTCCCTTTCATGACATAGATACGAGCGAAGCTAATATGAAACGTGAATTTAGTCAAAACTGTTATCTACGTGATAACAAAGTTTAAATTCTGCTTGTATAGTATGATACAGTAATCATGCAAATCAATAAAACAATGACATAGCGATTTAAATAATCGTAATTGATAAATATCGATTAAGGATGATCGATGATATCTTATTTACAGATAATTTAGGTTTATGACTATTAAAATTATCTCTAAATTTAAAACATATTCTTAAAAAAGAGATAATGTATATCGATATTCTGTTTTGTTGTATCAGCATATACAAGTGATTATTATGTATGTAATCTTTTTACAGAACGCACGTGACTAACTGGTTGACTTACGTATCATATTTGTATAAAAGAAGCCGATGCCCGCGCTGCGTACTTGTAGAATTTAGTAATCAAACATTAATAAATTATACTTAACATAAATATTGCTCTTAAACAACTCTATCTTTAAAAAAACAACATCAAAATCACATAAAGACATACAAAAATAACGACTTTCTTTTAAAATTAATAAAGACTAGTGCAGCTGTAAATGAGGATCTGAATTTTTTTCTGAAATTTGATATAAAAGACTAGCACTAACAAAGGGATTTGTGTGATTGTAAATTTTAACATAGAGTTATGTCAATCGAAGCTAAGAGACTTGGAATGCATTACTAACACCTGTGCTAACACCTATTATTTTAAGATTGTACTTCAATTAGTAATAGAACTAATATTTCGGCCATCGTAAATGAAATTCACAAATAATAAGGATAATTATATAATTTTTGTATTAATTTCAAAAATAATTATAAAAAAGTGACTGAAATTTTCGGCAACATCTTTGAAACCCAAGATAAGCGCAATACATTACCTACAACTTCCTCAAAATTGATTAATAAACTAGGTGCCCACCAGAATCCGGTTGGATTAAGAAGAGCAGAGATGCAATTATAAAATGAATATTAAATATACATGTATTTATTTAATTCCTAGTGATGAATTTAAAAATAATGTTGGAGCTACATACCCCCAAGTGTTTCTAGGAGCCAATCAAAGGATGTCACTTGATCACTGAAGATGTTACCAGGTAAAGACCAAAGGTGACCCAAACTATGTGATGTCAATGCAGAACTGAAGTGTTTGTTACAAATTATCATGGGCCATTCACACCCCCACCCCACCTGACGTGCGAGGGTTAATATGCTTACTTGACCCGACTATGGGGAAATATGGAAAATCATCTGTGCGTGACGTTAACGTCGATTGTGGATAATATTTCAGATTTTTAAATAAAGTGTAAATCGTAGCAGCTCTATATCTATAACGTCTACTTAGCGGAGTATAGAAGACTGAAAAGCTTTTTTTGTGAAAAGGAAGCTATCCTAGAGCTTTTTGTGGGTCACTGCTTTAATAGAGCTTTTCCGGACTGAAAATTAAACATTAACGGTTTTTATAATTCATACTACCTTTTTGTCAACACTGTCCTAAAAAGTACTAGGTGTTGCCCCCGCAACTTCGGACGCGTGAAATTTGAAAAACAAACTAAGAAATTATACAAAAATCTTGCTCATGAACCATTCTACTTTTTTTTAAAAATCGCATTGAAATCCGTTGCGTGGAATTACAAATACTAGCTGTTGCCCGCGACTCTGTCCGCGTGGAATTTGGAAAATTTTTTTTCGCAATGAAAGGTAGCCTGTGTCCTTTCTCAGAGTCTAAAAATTGTCTATGCCAAAAAAAAAAATCAAAATCGGTTGAGAGGTTTAAGTGGAAAAGCGTAACAGACAGACAGACAGAGTTACTTTCGCATTTATAATATTAATTAGGGATAAGCTCACATAGGGACATACAATACATACAAAAATAACGACTTTGTTTTATAATAAGCAAAGATGTAGTTACAAAGATTAAATACCCTGTATGAGTACATAGATCAAATTAAAACAGTCATTAAGTTTTCATATTGCACAAGTGGACGCGAACGTTAAGTTTTCCCACGACGTCACCAGATGGCGCGAGTTGCGCGCGCGCACCGTGACAGTGACTTACCGATTTCGTACTCGTAATGAATACAACCCCCAAACGACTACACCTGTTGTTTCTCATAGATACACAAGTCGCTCACACGTTTTGTGTTTAACTTATTACTATTAAATTATTAAAAAGTCATTGCTGCAGTTAACTACTAAATCTATTTTCCTTACACGTGAAATACAGAGGCGTTCTTATGATAATTTCGAAGACCTTTATGACACAAGGAACACCTTTGTAAACTTAATTTTATGTGAAATATAGTTTATGCTTTCAAGAAATCCATAAGTTTATTGCAGTTACTTTGAAAAGCGTCTTTATTAGTTTAATAGAAATTTAATTTCATTTCATATTCGACTTATTATAACCAAAACAAAATTATTAGAAAACTTTTGGGCTATAATTATGTGTTTTCTCTTTAGATGATAAGTGAATACAAGTTTTAGTACAAATGGTTACATTTTCTATCGATATTCTAGCAAGAATGTAATTTAATTTTCTTGTACAATCGTGCGGATAATCTGTTGCTACAAGGTGAAGGTACTAGATTCGCTTCCTGCGTCGAAATCAGTCCTCTATGCGCTGGCGGCGGCGCAATGGGAACGCATCAGGTGCGTCGCACGCGCATGTTACCGTTACCCCTCGCAGCGAAAACGGTCGCAGTTTAGCTTATTTTGCTTTATTTGTGTTGATCTTAGATGTTCCTGGTAAGTTCTTGAATAAACGCGCATTGAAACTTCAAGGTTAAAAAAAATATATTTCATTTCAATCCGATTAACTGTAAGTCTTTTTTCCAACATATTAACGTCCTGAACCACTTCTTCTTCTCCAGCCCATTTACGTCCCACTGTTGGGCACCGGGCCTCCTCCACTTTGGGAGGGATTATGTATATATTATTATACTGTGCCGCGCTGACCAGGCGTATTGGCACAGGATTTATTTTCGAGTATTCCGTCTCTCACAGAAGATGTTATCTGTATGCATTATCCCTTAGCTGAGTTTTACAGCACCCTTGGGAGGAGATGGGGTGGTGACACTTGTATTCTTAATCCGTCACCACACGGAGGATATCCTGAACCACTACTATGTATATTTTGGCAGTGATTTTGCTCTAGCACGCCATTCTAACTAGGCATGTCTGCGTATTATTATTTTGTTTTGCATTAGCTAATTCTCTCTAATGAAGAGAATGGTTTAAGTATTACTTAAGTTTTATATACTTGAGCTGGTTTGTTATTATAATAAAATACATTTTTTTAAGTAAATTATATTTTAATAATTTGTAGCTATATAACATTTACTATACACCAACAAAGCCAATCCAATAAATATCGAACGATATGAAAAATCTAACTGAATTTTTTTAACGCCTATATATACGCCATAAATTGTGAAATGAATGCAATATTGTTTTTAAAACTCATTAGATGGGTCTGTGCTCTAGATGCGATTATATTAGCCACTTGGTATCCTTATCGTGGTATGCGAAATGTAGATAAACTACCAGATATAAAAAATAATTCGATAAAGAAATTAATTTAGCAGAAAAATAATTCGAAATGGGATTGAGAGATCACGAATTGCATTCTATTGTGGTCAAAAAATTATTCAATTTTGCGTAACATCAAGATAAAGGACGACATAATCTCCGCATAAAAAGCTGACACAGAACCAGATTTAACCCTTCACTGGGGGCGGGGATATTAAATTGAAATATTTCTATTTTATTGTCCGTAATATTTATTTGATTGTTAAATAAATATGCGATGTGGGACGCCGAGCGATTGTCGTCGGTTTAATGGGGGTGAAGTCATTGTTGTTGGTTAATTTTTTGATTAATCATTCTATTTACTAGGGAACAATCCCAATGTGTAAAGTTTTAATTTTTAGTTTTTACGTAAATATTGCTACAAAAAATATTTTTCTGACATGAGGTTATTTTTACATATTTAAATATGTAGCAACATTAATAACCCTTAGTTAGATGTCAACATATACATATTATTCATTAATAAAAGAATTTAAAAAGAAATTAAGACATGAGAATTTAATGAAAATTTCGTACGATGCCATTTAATTTACAAATGAAGCAATCTTAGTACAAAACTTTAGTATGTTTAAAGACAAACTTCAAAAATTTTCCAGCTAAAATTTATTCGCAGCGCTTTCTTTACAAACTCTTTACAGTTTTGTGGAAATAATACAACATAAATATTTAAATCTAAGTGAAAAGAAATTGTAGATATAACCAAATAGGTATATAAATTAACATAATCTATTTTCTTATCAATATAAAAATTATAATCACAAAGTTAGATAGCAAAATACAATAGTACGTGCGCCGCCGGACAAAGAAACGTCATCAATTTTAATCTGCGCGACAATTGCGCGATGACAAATGTCAACGCGCGCGACACTCATTCATTACTTGCACGAATGCACACGGCCGTTTTGAAAAAACTACAGCCAATAAAGGGTTAACTCTCTAATATTATTACTGCATATGACGGGAGATGGATTATAATGATTTGACTTACGCTATGATATTTTTAAACAATTTTATAATACAGACTTAAAAATTATAGAGCAAACACCAATTTTGATTCTCATCCTATCATACTTGTCTAACCTTATTAAAGGATAAGTTCTGTATTATAACTGATACTACCGAAATTTTCCTTGGTTATTTGATCAATAATATTATGTCCAACAAAGCTGTCTATTATTTTGGTTTAGAAGAATGCAATCTGTTTTACTGAAATTTTTAAAGAATGAGATGTTATAGATATTTAATTTTAACATGTCACCAAGATAGTTATAATTTAACATTACATTATTTTCTGCCTTTGATACCATCGTATACCAAAAATTTTTCGCAGAACAAATGCTTAGACTATGTTTTGAAGACATTAAATCACAGTTACGTAGTATAACTATCATATTAAAAGGTTAAATACTTTACCTATATCAGTCGTGTCACTGGTATTACATATTGTTTCCTTATATTACAAATCCTTAGCTCTAAAATTGATAGAACCCCCAATAAGAATACCTAACCGTATTGCAGTTTACGACAGCAATTTTACGTAATCACATCACGAAATCATAATAGCAGACATGGTCTAGTAAATAACCAAACGATAGGCGACACTTAAAATTATGCATCGGCCTATTGAAGGAATGAGGCTAGGCATACTAGAATGACCTTTAACTAAATATTTAGCCATAAATCTGTGTCACTATTCATGAAGTTTATTATCTGCTCTTATCTAGACAATTTTAGGTGTATTGCAGTGATGTAACAGCATAGAACAGTCTAAAATATGTATGTATGTAAATGTTTAGTAATAAATTTGCCATAAGACTGAAATCGATCAGTTTTGATAGATATATTTTATCTCGAATTGAATTAATCCTTTGACGAAAAAAATAATTACTATCAAGAATTGAATTAAATGAACAATAGTTGGGAGTTCGATGGGAGGCCATCAATCATGGGTTATGCAATGTGCCCGTGCCGAGAGCATTATGACTAATGTTTAACGCTGAAAATACTTAGTAATTACAAATATTTAAGAGTCATTGTGATATATTGGATCGTCATGCAACGGGTTACACTATGTGGGTGTTATTTGTGGCTATAAACGTAAATAACTGGGTATTGTGCAATGTATTTGATACATTGAATCTGTTAAATATATTTGTTCGTGTAGAATTAAGAATACAAGTGTGACCACCCCGTTTCCTCCCCAGGGTGCTGTAAGAGCCAGCTAATAATAATCTTTAGCAAATAACGTCTTTTATAAGAAACTAAACCCCATGCCAATACCAATTGTCAGCGCAACATGGTAGACCAAATATCCTCCTGAAACGGAGGAGGCCCGTGCTCAACAGTGGGGCAATAATGGGCTGGAGAGCGAGAGAAAGAACATCGAATTGTAAGTGAATTGAGTTGTTATTTTTATAATTTAGAGGTATACTCTTTGATTCAAAGGTAATAATGGTTTATTTAAATATAAATTACTTCCAAATTATGCTTCGATAAGTCCCTCAGAGTGTCTATCTGTTAACCAGTTGAATACAAGATATTATGTCACATTTTTTGTGCTATTATCGAGAATTTTGGTAGTATAAAAATCTTGAATTTTATGTTGATAACATAGATCAAGCCATGAACTAAAGAGTCTAATAACTGAAAACAACATATGAACTGAAGTGATAAGATAATTAGAGTAGGTAACAATTACATACAATTGAAAACAAATAAATCACCGGCAGGGTGCCGGCTGCGACGCCAACGCACCGGAAGGCGTTACAGGAAGCACTGAAGACCCTTACCAAAATACATACAATAACTAGATGCGACTTTATATAAAGAATATTTTTAGTTTGACGTTTTTAATGTTGCATGAAATTTTAGAGCAGATTACCATAATTATTATTTTGGACTTGTAAGTAAAACTCTTATTACGATAGGAATCTTCTTTCTCGTTCAGAATGACCATTCGTTATTAGTAATAGCAATCATAGCAGTAATGAATCTTTAGGTACTTATGATAAAAACTATAGGTATATCCTAATGTGAGCTTAAATCTTTAAAAATACGCAACTGATCTTAATGCAGTTTTTTTATTGGATATATTGGATCAGGAGAAAGGTTTCTTTGTATAATTTGCTAAGATTTGATTCCTAGATCACACGCGTACGAAGTCACGGACAACAGCAAGATTTACAATAAGTTTTGTAATAGATTATGTGATGTATGTAGTGCATTCCAGAAATATTGGCACTAGAGCTAATTAGCATGTTTATGATATAAAGCAACCGATTTTACATTCCGACTTTTTGGAGCCGTGCTGCTAATTTAAAGAGCATTTTAAAGAGCTTTATAATAGACAACTCTTCAAAATCTTGTCAGTAGTAAGTACGGCTGCATTTCCAGTAGATACAACATAATTATGCACAATCCTAATACAGTCACCCTCGCATTAACGAAACATATGCGTGATTTTTCACTACATGACCGTGTGACGGTGCGTACGTCGCGATTTATCTAAATTAAATATCGCATGCGCGTGGCACCGGTGTGTCCAAGCCCTTATATATACAGCCTGTTTGGAAAGCGTTTGTTTATATACATAACGTTAAAAATGAAAGTGCTTTAATAGAATAACAAATAATAGAAACGGTTATTTGTTTATTTTGCTTTTAAATCTACCTGAATGTTTCAGATATTTTGTAACCAACGTGGTCACGAGTAGAAATGATATGTGTCGTCTCTTGTGATCAGTTGTTATATATGTTTGAAGTTTGCATAGTAGACCGTAATACCGTCCCAATACCTAATCAATCTTGATTTGATCGCATAATTAAGCTTGCAGTTAAACCATGCCATCTTTGAAGAACACATTGCAACCACATACAAGAGTAATTAAATCTGCTTAGCGCTGAAACTTCTCCGCGTGGTGACGGATTAAGAATACAAGTGTCACCACCCCATCTCCTACCAAGGGTGCTGTAAAAGTCAGCTAAGGGATATTGCACACAGATAACATCTTCTGTGAGAAACGGAAAACTTGAAAAGAAACTCTGTTCCGACACGCCTTGTCAGCGCAGCACAGTAGACCATAATCCCTCCCAAACTGGAGGAGGCCCGTGCCGAACAGTGGGACGTAAATGGGCTGGAGAAGAACACTGAAACGCTAGAGTATAAATAGATATGCACTTAAAGCAAAGATACATACTAAATATTTTAAAAAGGCACCTCACCAGAAGATTAGAATAAACTTAATGTAATAGGAACAGGTAACTCTATGAATGACTCTCTCTCTCTCTCTCTCCAGCCCATTTACGTCCCACTGTTGGGCACGGGCCTCCTTCACTTTGGGAGGGGTTGTGGTCTACTGTGTTGCGCTGACCAGACGTGTAGGCACAGGGTTTCTTTTCGAGTTTTCCGTCTCTCGCAGCGATGTTATCAGTGTGCAATATCCCTTAGCTGACTTTTACAGCACCCTTGGGAGGAGATGGGGTGGTGACACTTGTATTCTTTATCCGTCACCACACGGAGAATGTGAATATGAATGACTTTTTACGATGAATAATTGAATTCTCAGTTTACCGCATTAATAAACGAGTCGAGGTAGTACTTATACAACGATAAACCTATTCATATTGCAATAACTGTCGGCTAGGTTACACTGAACAAGGAAACTGCTACTTTGTTGTCTAGTGACGGACCTAAAAACCACTTGGCACCATGCCTGCCTTGGGGATTTAGGAGTTAGTGAGCTTATTACCTACCTACCTGTCCGTGTGGTGATGGATTAAGAATATATTGACGAGCCTCGTGGTCGAGTGGTTCATGTAGCGGACTGCCGATCAAGAGGTCGCAGGTTCGATTCCCGCTCGGGACAATCATTTGTGTGATTTTTCTAATGGTCATACAAATGTTTGTACTGCGTCTAGGTGTTTCTATGTATTATAAGTATGTATTTACAAAAGAAAAGGAGTATATATAGTCTATCCGTATTCTGGTATCCATAACACAAGCATATAAATAAGCTTAACTTGGGACCAGAGGACTTTGTGTGAAATGTCCATGAATATTTATTTATTATTATAAGTGTCATCACCCCTTTTCCAAGGTACTGTAAAGGTCAGCTAAGAAATATTTTACACAGATAACATCCTATGTGAAAAACGTAGAACTTAAAAAATAAAGCCTGCGCCAATACCAGGCGTATTGGCGCAGGCTTTATTTAAGGGGTCATTGCGGCAAAGTAAACCATAATCCTACTCAAAGTGAAAGAGGCCTGTACCAAGGTACCTGTACCTTAATGGACTGGAGAGAATGTTTACATATGTTCTGCATTCAAGACTGCTTTGTCTATTATCCTTTTGAACATGCTTACTCTTAATTTCCTTACTGTACTATCAAGAAAAAACGAAGTTTTTATGACTATTTAATTTAAAATCTCTTAACATCAGTCTGTCAGGTTAACTATATCAACCTATATTAATAAGGAGGTAGGTATATAGCTGAGGGTCGAAAGTCCACTAGTGCAGAGGGCAGGTGACTCCAATTAAACACCACCCTCTGCTCACCGAGGCGTGAACGCGCGTGACTGTGATTCAACTGTCTTTGAAGCTTATGTGAGAACTACTTGTAACGTTTTTTATATAAATACATAGAGTTGTATATAATTGATGACAAGAGACGGCATTTTAATATACGGCATTGAAAGAAAGTGGCACCAGTTCTGCGTGCATAACTTACATAAGGTGCTAAGTAATAAAATTAATTGTATCAATAATACAATTCAGCAATGTTATCAAAACTTTCTTATTATTGAAACTGTATATTATAATGGAAAAACGATTTTTATAATAATAAATAAATAAATAAATATTCATGGACATTTCACACAACGTCCTCTGGTCTCAAGCTAAGCTTATATGCTTGTGTTATGGGTACCAGAATACGGATAGAATACATATACTACTTTTCCTTTGTAAATACATACATATAATACATAGAAACACCCAGACGCAGTACAAACATTTTACTACTTTTCTTTTGTAAATACATACTTATAATACATAGAAACACCCAGACGCAGTACAAACATTTGTATGACAATTAGAAAAATCACACAAATGATTGTCCCGAGCGGGAATCGAACCCGCAACCTCTTGATCGGCAGTCCGTTACACAAACTACTCAAGCACGAGACTCGTCGAATAAATATATATTTATTTTAAATAATTTTTTTTTTATTGTAGTTTCCATTTCATTGTGCACTTAATAATATTATTAAGTGCACAACGAAATGGAAAATTAACTAAAATAGACATAGCTGTTTTCATTTTAGTTAATTTAGGCTAAGTTATTTCTACCTCTTGGACTCGATGTAATACATTTATGATACAGACTGTTGTTGAATGTTGCTTGTAGAAATAGACCACTCGCTAAAGTGTTCTTCATCAATAAAGCTTACTTAAATAATCCCAAAAGGAATAAAATGATTGAAAAAATGTAAATATTAGTAGAGCTGATAAAAGAAAACCTTTTTTATCTAAAGTATTTCTTACCAAGTTTTTAATTGCTTACTTTATCATATATATTTGTAAGTATAGTTGTAATATTAATACGGATAATAACTTACCAGGTGAAGGTATGACATCCTGGAGAGATAATGGTGTCCTGGATCCTAGTAGCAACTCCTGACCAGCAGAGATCTCGCGTATCACTTTGTAACACACCTGAAAAATGTAGTTACAAGGACTTAGTAATTTAATTGAGGCAGTTTTAGTAAAATTAATATACGACTACAAATAAAATAAGCTTAGTTCAAAAACTAAAAAACACGCTAGAAAATCCTAAATATTTTTTTTTATTGTTGAATTGTCATATGTCGACATGTACATATTGTTACGAACACACAAAACACAAAGGAGCTAGCGCCATCTAGCAGCAACTAGTAAAACCAATTAAAGAACCGAACAGAGTGAAACCCCTATTAGATACTAGATGGCGTTAGAGGAACTACCGTGCATGCTCGAACCTTCTAGAAACATTCGTTCCGGGCGATCACGTTCGCGCACAGTCGGGGACATTCTGGAATAGTCTGGAACTCGTCTTGGCGCATATAAATAGCGGCAGGGAGGCGAGCCCGGACAGTTCAGTTTGAGCTACGATCGAGGCGACTTCGAGAGCGAAAACAAGTGATCAAGAGTGATACCAGTGAAACCTACGACTTGGCTACGATCTAGGACATTGTTAGTGCTTAGTGTTTGGACCTAGTGCTTAGTGTGTAACTAGTGCTAGTGAATAAAGTCTTCTAAAAGAGTCAGCAGGTCTTTCTCTCCAAATCCTTCGAACCCTAACACGTAACAACTGGTGTCAGAAGTGGGATTTGGAGATGCCATTGACTCCGAGAGAGGACTTCGAGGGCGTCAGGACAAGGGCACAACGAGCTGCGGAGGCCACTCCCGCTGTGGACCAAGCCCCGCCCACTGGCCCCACCTACCAGGCCCCGCCCACCGGCCACGCCCCTCTAGACCCGCCCACTGGCCACGCCCACCATGCCACGCCCACCGACCACGCCCATCGGGCTCCGCCCACCCAGGCCCAGGCTCCGCCTACTCAGACTCAAGCCACGCCCACTGGCTCCGCCCACCTTGCCACGCCCACCACAACGGCCACGCCCACTAGACAAGCTCCGCCCACTGGCTCCGCCCACCTTGCCACGCCCACTAGACAAGCCACGCCCACCAGCGGCACCGTAGCGTCAGTTCCTCAAGTAGCACTTCAATTAGGAAGTTTAATTGAACTGATAGAACGCAAGTTCGGCGCTTTGCAGGAGTCACAAGAACGCAAGCTCAGCGCTTTGCAAGAGTCACAAGAACGCAAGTTCGAGTCACAAGAACGCAAGCTCGGCGCTTTGCAAGAATCACAAGAACGCAAGCTCGAGTCACAAGAACGCAAGCTCGGCGCTTTGCAAGAGTCACAAGAACGCAAGCTCGGCGCTTTGCAAGAATCACAAGAAAAAGTGCTTTGTGCTATAAATGATGTCAGTAACACGGTGATTAAGCTTCGAAAAGATGTCGACGTAGTGGAAGAACGAGTTACCGGGTTAGGATTGGATGTCGAAAATGTGAAAACCGGCCTCATTGAACTACAGAAGAAAGTAGTGCGCCTTGAAACCACGGGAGTTGCGATCTCTAGTGGAACTATCGGAGTGGCACAAGGACCAAGAGTGAAAGTTCCGCCATACGACGGCTCTACTTCCTGGAACGCTTATCGTCAGCAGTTCCAGACGGTTGCTACTGCCAACGGATGGACGGAAGAACAATGCTTGACCGCTCTCACTGTTGCGCTAAGAGGGCAAGCTTTGACGGTCCTGGAAGCACTGCCACATACAGGAAATGGGTTCCAAGACCTGATGGAGGCACTTGAAACCAGATACGGGGAGCGACACCTGGAGCACGTGTTCCGTGCCCAACTGCGTGACAGAGTCCAACGCTCAGGAGAAGGACTACAACAATGGGCGTTGGAAATTGAAAAACTCGTCAGAAAGGCACACCCAGGAGCCGACACCAAGATGGTAGACACGAATATTGTGCAAGCATTTGTCGACGGAATCAAAGACCTGGAGGTCAGAGCTGCAGTGAGGCTTCGTCACCATACCTCGCTAAAGGAAGCATTGGCGCATGCTTTGGAGGTCGAGGCTGTTCGTTATGACATACGGCATACCCATAAGATCCGCGAGGTCTCTGAGAAAGTCAAGGAGGTTAAGGCCTCTACGAAGAAAAGTTCTGGAGCCATGTGCTACAAGTGCGGCGAGAGGGGCCATCTTCAGCTCAACTGCCCGCAGAAGGAAACCCAGATGGCAAGGATGAAAAGAATCGAGGAACAAATAGAGGTGCTGAAGAAGCAGGGGGCTATGTCCCTTGCCCGGGATCAGGGAAACAGGACTAAGGGGCGAGTGCTGGCTGACGCGGAGGGAGCCCCGATAACTGTTATCTCCCAGGCATGCAGCGGAAAGACACATGGGAATGCCGACGCACTCTCACGAAGGCCGTGTTCGGAGGACTGCAAACATTGTGTTAAGCAGGAATGCAATGAGGTAGCGTTAAAGCTAACGAGAACGAATCCTTTGAGTCTCTGGGAGAATGATGCTATGAGGGAGGCTCAAGAAAAAGATGACGACCTTCGGCACATCATCACATGGAAGAAACGGGGTGACGTAAAACCAATATGGAGTGAGGTTGCACCCACTGGCGCTGTCACTAAGGCGTACTGGGCGCAATGGGACAGTCTGATACTCCAAAACGGAATACTCTACCGGAAATGGGAGAAGACTAACGGCAGAGAGTTCCATCTTCAGATAATTGTCCCAAGAACGAGAGTACCAGATGTTCTCCATGAAATACATGATGGCGTATCAGGAGGTCATCTAGGTGTCAAGAGGACGTTAACAAAAGTGCGAGAACGATTCTACTGGTTGCATTGTCGAGATGATGTACAGGATTGGTGCCGCAAATGTACTACTTGCGCTGCTGTAAAAGGACCACAAACCAGGAGCCGTGGGAACCTGCGGTTGTATAACGTCGGTGCACCGTGGGAACGAATTGCAGTTGACGTAGCTGGGCCATTTCCTGTAACGGATTCGGGAAACAAGTATTTTATGGTCGTCATTGACTACTTCACCAAATGGCCCGAAGTGTTCGCCATACCAAACCAAGAAGCCACAACAGTCGCTTCCAAGTTAGTCGAAGAAGTGATATGTCGTTTTGGTGTGCCTCTGGAAATCCATTCTGATCAGGGCAGGAACTTCGAATCGCAGGTGTTCCAGGAAGTGTGCAGAATTTTGGGCATGCATAAGACGAGGACCACCGCGTACCATCCGCAGTCTGATGGAATGGTTGAGAGATTTAACCAGACCCTTGAGAGGCATTTGGCGAAATTGGTAGATGACAAACAAAAGGATTGGGACAAGTATATACCACTCTTCCTTCTGTCTTACCGAACCGCCGAGCATGAGAGCATAAAAGCTACCCCGGCGTATGTCAATTTCGGTAGAGAACTACGAATACCAGTAGACCTATTGACAGGAGGGTCACCGGAGGGACCAAAGACTGTACAAGACTATGTCTGCGATTTAAGGGAAAAGATGCGCTATATACACGCCTTGGTTCGGGAAAATGGGTTACAGTCAAGTGAGAACATGAAAACCAGATACGACCGGAAATCGAACACGAGCGGCTTCGAGGAAGGGTCACTGGTGTGGCTGCATAACCCAACTCGCCGGAAAGGGAAATCTCCAAAGTTGCAGAGCAAGTGGGACGGTCCATACAAAGTGGTTACCCGATTGAATGATGTGACCTATAGGATTCAAAAGCAACCAAGAGGGACATTCAAAGTGGTACACATAGACCGTCTGGCGCGTTACCATGGTAGTAACAACGATGCTCGGGACGAGCATCTCTAAGAGGGGAGTAGTGTTACGAACACACAAAACACAAAGGAGCTAGCGCCATCTAGCAGCAACTAGTAAAACCAATTAAAGAACCGAACAGAGTGAAACCCCTATTAGATACTAGATGGCGTTAGAGGAACTACCGTGCATGCTCGAACCTTCTAGAAACATTCGTTCCGGGCGATCACGTTCGCGCACAGTCGGGGACATTCTGGAATAGTCTGGAACTCGTCTTGGCGCATATAAATAGCGGCAGGGAGGCGAGCCCGGACAGTTCAGTTTGAGCTACGATCGAGGCGACTTCGAGAGCGAAAACAAGTGATCAAGAGTGATACCAGTGAAACCTACGACTTGGCTACGATCTAGGACATTGTTAGTGCTTAGTGTTTGGACCTAGTGCTTAGTGTGTAACTAGTGCTAGTGAATAAAGTCTTCTAAAAGAGTCAGCAGGTCTTTCTCTCCAAATCCTTCGAACCCTAACACGTAACAATATTAACACAGCTAGTAGGTATAGAAAATGAAGAATTAGGGATATTTTTTTTTGTTTACTCAAAATCTATAAATATATTTTAATTCTGATTTACGTGTTTCTATATATAATAGTTACTTATGTTTTTAAAGTTATTTCATTAGCTAATACGCGACAAATGAAAAAAAAAAAAATTTGAGAGGTTGTTTCGCTAAGATTTTCTATCGAGAAAACTTTTTTCAATCGCGTTTCTGAGTTTATGCGATACTAGATCATATATTGAAAAAACATATACTTAAAAATTAGAGCTCTAGCCATTCAATCTAAAGAAACAATGAAAATTCGTACGTAGAAAAATGCACGAAGCTATTTTGGTATCCTCTTAATATGTGTGCAAAATTACAAGTCAATCCGATTACTGCAAGTAGGTGAGAATCACTTTCAAAGTTTCCGTTACATAGATAAATACATACCGAACTTATAAAAGCGTGTTAATAATAAATTGTTATCCACGTAAGTAGTGAGATATTTCTATTCACCGTCAAATTTTCAATACAGAATACTGTTATTAGCATGATACAAGTAAGGACAAAAGTTTAGGTTAGTCTGATTTTGACAGCAAAAATCTAGGATAGAGAAACGGCTTAGTAGATACTAGATAGATTCGTTACTTTTTCATGAAAACTTACGGATTGTTGTATACTATTCAAAGATTCAAAGAAAGCTCTTTTTCTTTATTCGTTAGCGTATGAATAAGATGTTAGAAGCGTTTTTGTTTCTGTTATTCTGCTTAACGCTAGTTATAAATAATGCTAGGAAGATCTACACGCATTGAATAAAAAAAATTGAACTTTAGGTGTTATATAAATCAAAAGTCAATGAGATAAAATATAAATTATAACACCCGGAAAAATAGTCCTAAAACATAGGTCAAAACAAAGAAATTTTGCAGATACAACATTATTTTTTAGTAATAACCGAGTTAGTTTAACATTTTTAGCATTCTAGTTGGCTTTTGAACATTCATACCATCACTCCCCAAGGTCCATTTAAAAACCAGCGTCCAGTCTCTGAGACTTGGCACTATGCTGAAATGGGACATGTTGCTGCTGAATAGATATGGGATACATTTTAGACTATTTTTCTTTGTTTTATAAATTTATCTGTTTTTAGGGTTCCGTACCCAAAGGGTAAAAACGGAAACCCTATTACTGAGACTTCGCTGTCCGTCCGTCCGTCCGTCCGTCCGTCTGTCACCAGGCTGTATCTCAAGAACGGTGATAGCTAGAGAGTTGAAATTTTCACAGATGATGTATTTCTATTGCCGCTATAACAATAAATACTAAAAATAAAATAAAATAAATATTTAACGGTAAATTTAAAGGTAAATTTAAAATTAAAAGGGTTAATTTAAATATTTAATTTAATTTTAAATTTCCCATACAAAAAACTGATTTTTTTTACCGTTTCTTGCTCGATACTAATAACGTTGCCTTATGTTGCATATATAATGGTACGGAACCCTTCGTGCGCGAGTCCCACTCGCACTTGACCAATTTTTAAGTATCTTATGTCTAATTTCACAGCAACAAACGCTTTTTCTTTCTTTCTTTACATATTTTACTGCAGTAAGAATTCTGAACTGGTGAGAAAAGAATATTTACCTAACTCCCAACCTATTTGTTGTTATTTTACTTACAACGTCAGAACATAAAACAAATTGCGTAGTTCTTTTTTTAAATATAACGTGTAATCAAATATCAAATAACATTTAACCTCACTATTACCCCAAATAAGTGAATCTAATCACCGCATCTGTTCATTCCCCTCGTTGACCGGAACACACAGTTGTTCACTACACCGATTTTCTGCCACCGGAAGTACCAACGTTCCACATTCAAATTTAATTGGGGTAGTTCTACAATAGAAAATTGAAACCGTTGTGGTAGTCTTCGTAGATATTATGACTTGGTAGGTTTTGATATTTTAGTTATAGTTAAATAAAATAATTCATTTCTATTTTTCATATTTTATTATATTAGATTCGGTTTTTTTTTGCATCTAATTTATCCTAAATTTTATTAGAGGGAAATATTCAATTTAAAGTTTCAAACCGTTATTTTTTTACTACAGCAATGCAGATTTACTCGTTTCAAATAAATACTTTATATTTGACTAACACCTGCCCGCGGTTTCGCACGCATTAGTGGCCGAATTGATCATTCATATCATATCATAAAAGATCATTGAATAGCTTCCTGTAATGAAATAGTTTGAGCTCAATAGTACCTATGACGTTTACGAGACGAGAAGTGAAGACAAACTAAGAAATGTTTGAGAGGTATTATAAATATGTAACAAAAAAGGTTTGATCATACTTGGCCTGCTGTCAAAAGATGTTGCACGTTGACATCGTGAGAGTAGTTGGTGAAACGTACATATTTCATCCAATTACTCTTCTCCCTGGTACCATCTAGCCAATAGCGCCCTCCGTTCTTACCAACCACCTAGGAATTAAAAGAAAAGCAATTAGTTTTAGTGCTATATTATTTATATAATTACACACAAATATTTAGCTTAAAATAAGACCACCAAATATAAAATAAAATTTACATGAAAAAAATAAATTACATATTTATAGCTTTCTAATTAATTTTGCAAATTAATGATAAAAACATTGACTACAAGTGTGAAATATAGGAAAGCGCCATCTAAGAAAAAGTGACGGAACTTTTGAAGCTTTAAGTTAAGCTCCATGCAAGCAATACAGGTTAACAAAACATGCTTGTACGTTGTTTATAAACGTTTATGTTTTTTATTAAAAACAATAAAATATTAGTATATTTGGTGGTTACATATTAAATGTTCTATTGTATTAATAACATTTCGAGTACATTATAAATTTAAAGTTAATAAATTATCCATGCTCGTTTACGCTGCTCTCTCGCGGCCAACGCTTGCAACTGACAACTAATGGACACCAACAAACCGCAATAGATGGCGCTATTAGTTCTTGTCAGGATGTACGCCGATGTCACAGCTTGTCCATTTGTCAACACCCCAATTCTAACAGAACCCCTTCGTACTGAAGTATAAATTTTTATAAATATATATCTATATTTGACGATTATAAATCAACTTTTTATTACTGGTTCTTTGTTTGAATATACTTTTAAATCTAATTTTGAATTTTTACAGTGGGCTGGGAGGCTACTTTGTTAAAATAATAATACATATCTATGAAGTAAATAGGTCAGGCAGGTAATTATTAAAAAATATATTAGTAGAACGAGAAACACTTTAAGGGGATCTTTTATTTTATAAAGTTCTAAGGTATTTTTTTTTAATAACACGCATTTATTAGATTCTGACGTATATCAATACATTATTCTATGTACAGGAACCAAGGAAAGTAATTTTCAACTACTTGCAGTCATTGAGATAAGTAGACTCCCTCTTCCTCTCCAGCCTATTTACGTCCCACTGTTGGGCACGGGCCTCCTCCACTTTGGGGGGATTATGGTCTCTCACAGAGGATGTTATCTGTGCGCAATATCCCTTAGCTGACCTTTACAGCACCCTAGGGAGGATAGGGGTGGGGTAGTGACACTTGTATTCTTATTCCGTTACCACACGGAAGATGAATAGACTTGCAATAGTCGAATTAATACGAAAATTTGTACACATATGGACGACTATGACTACTCCTCCAAAAATGTAGCAACGAATAATAATATTATATAATTTATACTCCAACATGGAGCTTTATGCTGAGCATTGCATGGATATTTTCATATTCATTAATAATGAACTATCAGAAAAACTTAACGGTTAATTTGTATCGCTATCTTTCTGAATATTGCTAGCAATCACCAAAAACACCTAATTTAGTTCACCTAGTCGTCTCACAAAAACCTTATCTTTCTAGACGGCAAACAAAGTACCTAATATTCCTTGAAAATTGTCTAAAATAACAGGGTTGTATCAACAAATAGCTATCAGAATTCTAACAAGGGGTGAATAGTGTATAATTTACCGACGGACACTCGAGTTTCCCTTCAATATGCATTCGATTAAGTCATAATACCAATAACTGTGTTTTATGAAGATGTGTACTTTCCCGACAGGGGTATTGTGTTTGTCCGTGAAATTAGGGCTTTTAAAGTTGATCTATTGCTTCTGTAAATAGTCAATACTAGTTTACATGATATCGACCCCCGCATGATACATAATTTAGTGACGAACGTTTTGTTTAATATCTTTGAGAAGCAATCATTTAAAACCATGTCTAAAACTTTCAAATTGTATTGTGATATTTTGTATTGTGACGGATTATAAAATTAGGAATATGTGCACATTTCACAAACCCATAGGTATCTTTGAACAACTTAATTTATGATGATAGTAACAGTGTAACACTATATTCCGTGAAAGATGGAATACCCGATACTTAACCTTTTCCTTTTTTTCAGGGCGATATAGTCGCAAAGCGACCAAGCCTTTTAGATAAAATTAAAAAAAAAAAAAAATTACCTTTAAGAAAAGGGCTAAGGAGATTATCCTAAAAAAATTGGCTGCTCAATCACGGTAACTGTACGCAACACATATAGATATGAATATTATGCATATGTTCATGTATTTTATTGTATTATACCTATGTAATGATGTGTATGTTGTGTATGTAAACGGTATGTATGTCTATATTTTATATTTTTATGTACAACTTAGTAAGTAGGTATTATATTGTGTTATTTATCATAAATTTACTTAATATTGGTATCTAATATATAAAATTCACGTGTCACAGTGTTAGTTACCGTACTCCTCCTAAACGGCTTGACCGATTCTTCTCAAATTTTGCATACATATTCAGTAGGTCTGAGAATCGGCCAACATCTATTTTTCAAACTTTTTTTTTTTAGTATGGCAAAACAACGTTTGCCGGGACAGCTAGTATTTATATATATTTTTTCTTGTCATGAATATACACCTACTACCTCATCTCTCTGCACCACCCAAGGTTGACTGTAAGCCTTAGGCATTAAGTCCGCCTGTATACAATACGTTCGTGTATGAAGTTTAAAAATAAATAAAATAAATAAATAAATAAACCTATATTAACAATTAGTCGGCGTGGCATAGTAGACTTCTATTCTGGCCAAAGCCAGCGCCTAACAGAAATAAAAGACAATACATTTCTAAGCTGAGATACGGGAGACCTACACTTACATGTATATGATGAAGTATCCAAATCAAATCTATGGGGGCCAGAATCTTCAGAAGTATTACAGCGATATTCAATATATCACGAAGAACATAGCTAAATAAACGAAATCTACCACCAAACAACAAAGTTAATTTATCGTAAAATTAAAACACACTGCTCACTTTATCTTCACAGGGAGGGAAAAATCTTGAAGAAAATTACTTGAAAAATAAAAAGCATCTGTTGCAATGAAAATAACATAACAATTGAGATATTAATCAAACGTGGAATCGTTCAGAAGCCCTCCGGTTTACGCGTCACCGGCAAGCCTTTCCGCGGCATTTATCACGTTATTAAAACTTGCGTCGGGTGCGTTCAGTAAAAAAGATAATTATCTTAGAGCACCCTCGTCTTATCTAGGGTTGTCAATTTCATCAGTAATATTAGATTTATATTTATTTGAGTATATTTATGTTTCTCAATTTCATATTCTTAGATTGTTGATCATTGATGTGTTTTGTTTGAAAATAAATGGAACAAATACAGATACTTAGCAGTTTTAAAAGTGGCATTTGTTTCTGAATCTTTACTTGTTATAAAACAATGTCGTTATATTTGTATGTACATATGTATGTCCCTATGTAAGCCTATATCTTCAAAACAATACAACAGATTTTGATGCAGTTTTTTAATAGATAGACGAGTTCAAGAAGATGGCTTTCTTGTATGATCTATAAAGGTTTGGTTTCTATATTAGACGCGTTATCAAGATCGCACTATCAAATCGCAAGTTTACAAAGAGAAAGCCTTTTAGAAAGCTTTGTCATACAAAAAAAGGATTTTTGGCAAATTGGTTGATACAGAACCATATAATACACTTTAGAACAAGGTAATGAAATTTGGACGAAAAGAAAAGATATAAAAGATTCCGGCGAATTAAAAGATTTTCCTTCTTCTATTTGATGTACTAGCTCTATGAAATATATATTTAAAAAAGCAAACTTTAGCTGAATATGTATTATAATTATGTAAACTATTTGAATTAGTTACACAAACGTTCAACCCTATAATTTGTAGGAGCGATGAGTTTGCGAGTGCCGTCGGCATATGTTGGCAATCAGTCATCGATGGCGTCCGGTCAAGGATGACGATTGCGTGGACACTTGTTACCAGTGTAATTTACCCTTGTATTTGAAATATTAATGTCATAGATCAATGTTTACATATAAATTGTACAGTCATTGAGATACATGTATTTAACTAAACCTGTCGATTAAACTACCTTAATTTATTTTTTAATGAGCACCAAACTTTGCTTTTGCCTGTTACTGGATTAAATGAATTTTATTTGAAGGTTATCTAAGACAACCCACATTTAAATAGAACTCAGTTGTCTTGTATGTAGGAGAAAAATCTTGAAATATTTATTTAATAATCATTTGGGATAATATGGCAGGAGGTTTAATTATGTTCTACTTATGGGGCAAACAGATTTATTGTTGATAGAAAGTTTAATGTCGTGTATGGGTAAACGTTCTAAAGAATACCTATCGTCAAGAGCCATGGAAATATAATCGACGGGACTCGTGGTGGAGTGGTTTATATAACGGACTGCCGATCATGAGGTCTCGGGTTCGATTCCCGGTCAGGACAATCATTTGTGTGATTTTTCTAATTGTCATACAAATGTTTGTACTGCGTCTGGGTGTTTCTATGTATTATAAGTATATATTTACAAAAAAAAAGTAGTATATGTATTCTATTCGTATTCTGGTACCCATAACATAAACATTTAAGCTTAGCTTGGGACTAGAGGACGTTGTGTGAAATGTCCATGAATATTTATTTAAAAAAAGAAAAGAAATGATATTGTTAGATCAGATAAGTATTATAATCACTTCAGATATTTTTATAAATACGAATGCTATTTCTTGTATTCCCAGTAGTTTTAGTAGTTTCAATAAGATAAGAATTGTTATAATATTTTTTTCTATTCTCTTGACAATGTGTTAATTATTGTCTAGCTAGATAATGACAGTGTATTTATTATAAATCCATACGTTCCGTCTAGATAAATGTAATCTACGTATGTTCTTGTTTCCAAATCAGGTATGCAACCTAATTGTATAGTTAAATGTACTGCAAGGTGTAAACTTGGATGAAACATTTTCAATCTAAATTAAAGTTGAATTCGTAGTGTGAGCGCAGAAAGCTTTATACTTGGTTACTATAAAAAGCTCGGCCGCAATTTAAACGGATTGCGAGTAGATCTCATATTTTGCGCTAAGCACAGAGATCGCAATTTCCCGGTACACTCGGAAAAGCTACAAATGTTCGTGACTCGTTCACGTCAGAAAATTACATTTCATAAATATTTAGTGCTGTTTTTGTATCGATATTAATAATTTAATTTATCGATATTTTTATAACTTTGTTGAGATTAAAAGTTTATATAGTTTACACTCACGGTCACTTTGATATATTACATAGACACATTGCTTGTGAATGAATGAAAACACTTTACTGTACGCCAGTACAACATTACTAACTATTGATATTTTCTAACACTTGCGCGACTCATTTGTCAGTCATTTGTAGTATATAAAACTACTTTTTACGGATTTTTAATATTCTTTACAACAGTAAAAATATTAAAAATATTATAATAGCCACAGAATTAAACAAATGATAAGTCTAAAACTACTTTTTACGGATTTAGACGCGTATATTTGTTTGTGTTGTGTATCATCTTTTCTTTGCGACTTAGTGAACGGCAGTTCATTACAAGAGTCTGTCGTGATCCAACAAATGTGTATAAACTCTAATCACAGTGATACTAGGCACCACCCCTTAATATACAGACGTCAAACCTATAGTTTAAAAACCTAGGTATAATATTTTGTATCGATGTCATAGTCAGTCCGTCACTACGGTTAACTGAAGAGAGTTTCGCGGCGCGGTTTGCAGGGATCACGCGTCGTTGCCCGAATCACACGTCTCGTTTCACAAGATAACAATTTGCGAGCAATGTGAGCGCTTATTTACCCCTAGGAACACGCCTGTGCCAAATTGGAACCGCTATTACATAACATACCTTATGTATCTTTAAATTTAGGTTACCAATTTTGTTCGTTTTCAACGATAAAATGTAAATTTGGCAATTCATGTTCAATTTTCGAAGTTTGATAATGTTAAAGATTATGATAATGTTAAGTTTATTAATTTTGCAATTGACATTATTTTTTAGGCTTTCACTTAATAAATTAATTTATTAATGTTAAAGATAATAGAAAAAGTTACATGATAAACTATTTAGTTGGCACTGGTTTCATATTTCTAAACCTTAAGGTTCGAAGTCTGGAGAATTCGTCACTGCATTATGACTATTATTACTGTAAGGTTTAATTTCATAGGATATGTATCAAGTAGAGTTTGAAATGACAGACATATATTTCAAACCCCATCTAATTAGCCTAACAAATTACTAGGTTGGGGAGAAATTTGTTCGCTGAAAAAATAGCCTAAATTTGAACAACCCTGTTGAAGGCTCTATATATCTTGTTCACATTTCCACTGTTTCCTTCACTTGTCTGGTTTATCAACTGCGGAAAAACATTGCTTCCGGTGTTATCCGAGGCTTATTCAAAAGCCTTTTTTCGTTTTTCTGTATGAAGCGATTAACGAGATACCGTCTTGTTTTATGTCACGAGTCGACTATGAGGGTGAAAGTAAATGTATTTTCTTATTTTTGTGGTATTTTGTAGCATTGCATTTTTATCTATTAACTTCTTACAAAAGTTCTTTATACATTGTTCGAATAAAACAAAATAGCTGTTAGAAAAGGTAAGTAACAGGTAGCTAATAGTTGTAATATTATTGCTACGAAATGATACCGATTCTACATGCACAACTAAACTAAACTTAAACTTAAGTTAACTAAAAAAATTTAAACTTAACTAAAAAATGAAAATTGATGGTACCAATAACACAATTCGGCAATGTTAATTGAACTTTTTTATTATAAAAGCTGCGTATTATAGACTAAAGATTTTAATGAAGATAAATATGTACACTGAAATAGCAAATAATAGTTCGTATTTTAGTTAAGTTTAGTTGTTTACACAGAATTGGTACCATTGTAAGGCCAAGGATGAGATGTAGTTTATAGTTAGACAAGTTTTCATTTCTCTTCAGATATTATCTAACAGAGTTTCATATCGCCTTCTTAAGAGTCTGGTCGATATTAGTGGATAGATTTGATGTAGCTGTATCGTAAGTACTACCTTACTGAGTAGAAACGGACTCCTTGTGAATATTATCCTACCTGAATAATATTTTATATATTTTTGTTTATACCATTGAGAGATTAAAGCTTCTTTTTATAAAGAATTTATTATTAGCTTTTAGTATTTTATGCACATAGGTATATAATAAAATTAAAGTAATTTAGTGAAAATTACCAGCAGCTTTGCTTTTAACGATAATTTTCAAAATTGTATATTAGGTACCTAAAAGCCTTTACGCGGCTTCATCTAAGCAACTTTGAAGATCATTTATCAGAGATTTGCCATTCTTATTTGAAGCATATATATTCTGTTCATCAATTCACTTTTCCCCCATAAATTAGCCATGATCTTTCAATAGAAATTCACCGTACATCATTGTCACATTATTGTAAAATTATGGACACCTTACACGGTCACGTTTCGACCATTAAGATGGAGACAAAACGTTCTAATTCCTGACACCACCAAATATTCACGAACGAACGCTATCATTGCGCAAAAAAATATATTAACTACAATATATCTTTTGCGGATATAAAAACACATATTAGACTTTATTTTACTGATTATTAAGTTTATTTGTATCTAGTTGGATGCATGTGGGTGTCGATATTGTGGCTATTATACGGGTATCAGCACCCCACTGATTGGCACAATGGAGTTCTATAGTTTGCTCAGTGATCGGTGAACAATCACTACGCTGCCAATTGTCCGTGTATTCGGTTTTGTTTTGTTGTAAAAATAACACAAGCAGCTCTATAGTATCATGATATCTAAATAGATAGATACGACAATATTTTTAGGGAATTCCACATTTTATTTATTTGACGGGCCTCGTGGTCTAGTGGTTCATATAACGGACTGCTGTTCACGAGGTCTCGGCATATATATATATATAGTATACGAAAAAAACAAAAAAATTAAACTATCATTTTAGAAACAATTCGTGTGTACGTTTCATTGGTGGAATTTTTATGGGATGCTTGATATTTGTCTGTATTCACTTTTACATTCCACACAATATATTTTGAATAAAGCTACGTAAAATGATTTGCTAAGTTAATAATTGAGTATTTAAAAAAAAATTCAACCGACTTCATGTGTCTTTGAAATTTGAGGGATTTCCTCAATTTCTCAGGAGATAACCATCAGATCTTGACCTGGTGCCAATGGGACCAAACAGGAACCACCAGCTTTCAAATAAAAAATGAATCATCAAAATTGAAATAATGAGTATTTTTTATTATTATTGCATTGTCATTGGTCCTTAACATAAAAACTTAAAACTCAAAATAACTATCAGGGGGTGATTAGTGATCGATACTGATGCCAAAAATGCAATCAGTAAAATTTTTGTCTGTCTGTCTGTCCGTCTGTATCTTCCTTATAGAAACAAAAACTACTCGACGGATTTTAACGAAACTTGGTACAATTATTCTTCATACTCCTGGGCAGGTGAATGAATAGTATACTTTTCATCACGCTACAATCAATAGGAGCAGAGTAGTGAAGGGAAATGTTGGGAAAACGGGAAAAGGTGCTCCACTTTTTAAGCTTCCGTCGCGTGTGCAGCCTTAATGGTTAAAGTTACATAGAAATCATGTATGACGGAAATATTCTACATAAATTTAACCTTATCCTGAAACAGCACATATCTATATTTTATGGTTGACTAACAATAACACGTGTAACTCCTGATAGCTTAGCAGTTCGTTCATTCTGATTATATTTGTTTACTCTTACGTTTATAATACTCTCACTCAAGCAGTAGTTAAAAATGTTGCAAATACGGGGAAAATTTCCTAAATTCTACGCGGACGGAGTCGAGGGCAACAGCTAGTAAATAAATAAATAAATATTCATGGACATTTCACACAACGTCCTCTGGTCCCAAGCTAAGCTTATATGCTTGTGTTATGGGTACCAGAATACGGATATAATACATAAACTACTTTTCTTTTGTAAATACATACTTATAATGCATAGTAAACACCCAGACGCAGTACAAACAATTGTATGACAATTAAAAACATCACACAAATGATTGTCCTGACCGGGAATCGAACCCGAGACCTCATGATCGGTAGTCCGTTATATGAACCACTACACCACGAGGCCCGTCAAACATGTGTGCAAAATATCAGATCAATCCGACTACTGCTAGTACCTATGTAAAAATTACTTTTGAAAATTCCGTTACATTGATTGAAAACAGAAATACGCGCAATTATTAAATAGAGCAATCGAATCCTTTAGTAACATATTGTGTAGCCGTAAATCGCGCAGAGGTACAACATCACATCTGGAAGCGTTAAAACGGATTAACTAGAAGATTACAAGTGAAAAAAAATCGAACACAGTACGACAAAGACACCGGCGGTCTCGTCACGGTGACAATTGGTGGGATCCGGAATTATTCGGTTATTTCCAACTCGATTTTTTTGGAGATCATCGCTGCTGTTTTGGTGTCAAATGTAGATCTATAAAACAGCGTATGGGGAGCTTTTTTTCTATTTTTTTTGTACTAGTTAAAATTCATTGCATATGAAACCATAACGGAGTGCGATTATAGTACATACTTTTATATTCGATAGGATCTAACTGTGCATGACGTTCATTGCAGCAACTGCAGATTAATTGCAATTGCGTTTCTCCTGAATTAGGGAACAGCAGGCTTCCTATATTCTATAAACTGAAAACTATAGTAAAAAACCCTAATACACTAGTTATAGGTACCTACAAGCTTTATTAGAAAAAATTTAGTATCTTCAGATTGTAAGCACTGTCATACAAATAAAAGACAGAAAAAAATAGCGAATTTATAAATTTTCGCAACGAAACTGGGTGCGAAAAAAATTACTGAAAAGTATAACATTGATTTCAAGGTTTTTCACTAAGCCTTAGCCTTAGCGATAGGTTATGATATAAATGGGGCTACTTATGAAGTGGTTTACTCTTAACAAACTAATCGGATTGAGTCTCTACTAAAATATTTCATAACGATGTGCTCTATTTTTAATTGATAAAATACATAGTTGCAAAGCTTACTAATATTAATATTCTGTCAAGTATCGATGTTAGTGTACAAGAGAGTACTATGTATTGTTATTTATTGAGCACGATTATGAATATTTATCACCGATTTTCGCAAATACCGAGAGTAATATTCTGAGTTAGTTTAAAATAACATTGCAACGTCAAAGTTAGAGACTTGGCATCGAACGCATCAACAATCGCCTCTGCCGTACTTTCAGTATAAACAACGCTTAACCTAACCCAATAACCGGTGCTATATCGCATTGCTTTCGGAGTATTTCGTTATTTTGTCTACACGGATGCTGTCGATGGTATACAACTGGCCAGTTATAAAAGAAACTTCATATTCCGTTACCATCGTTTCTTAGTGTATAATTATCGAACTTTTAGTAAGGGCGAAGCAGGTCTAGTTAAGATGGCGTTTGGTAACATTGTGGCACGAACGTGCCGTGGCTTCAACTCCACAGGCTATTATTGTTCTGGCCAGCTCAGATGAAATATTGCCCCACTGTGCACGCCCGCACTGTTTTGCGAACACGAATTTGTTGGGAAAAATATTGGAGCAAATAAGAAGCCACAAAGAAGACTCGTGAGTAAACTTTGCAATGAGATTACCTATATAGTACGTATACTTATATACAGAATATGGGTGTGGAAAATTTAGAGTGGGATGGGGTGAAACGGTACCTCCTACTACCAGTATTTTAGATGATCACAATTAAAGAAAAATGCTGATTAGTATATCATTTGATATTTTAATAAGTGCTTTCTGTTAATTTGGAAAAATGTTAAGTACCTAATTACGCCTTTTATTACATTTTTTCCATAAATTTATTGTGATAATTTTGTAAATAAATTCTACTTGTATTGAGGGAGTTTTTATTGAAATCAGTAGATTTTTTTTATATGTGTCATTAAATAAACGGATTCTGAGATAGGTACTACATATACATCGATCTGATGATTGTGACAATGAGGCTTTTTTTTAATTAATTTAAATCATCTTTACATTACATCATTCATCTTTACATTACATTTTAGCCCCCATGATTAAGACATCAGAACGTCAAAGGTTTAGTGTAATATTAACATATGTCTTCATTGCATCGCGGAAAGCAGTTCTACAAAAACAGTCAGTATGATATTACGTAACTACAGTTTCTCGAACAAGAAGGGGAGATTGGGGATAAAGTGACAATGACGGTGTAGCTAAGATAAATTTCTATCACGCCCGGATTAGCCTCTATTGTATACCGTAAGATTAACTGATAAGTGTCTACTTGTTAATAATAAGAGTAATGTTTAGTTATGAGCGTAGGGTGCAAACCCCTGCCAATGAGTTGTCAATATTTATAAAGATGTCGTTTAAAACTCAACTTGGCTAATCAAAAATAATGTAATTGGTAAAAAAATATTTAGCAAACATGTACAACAAAAAATATGGTCTAGATTTTTGTCATCATCATGTTTAACTAGCTTTTACCTGCAACTTCGTACGCGTGGAATGTAGAAACCAAACTTTAACAAATTATACAAAAATGCCATCCTCTTGAACCACTCTATTATATCTATTAAAGAAAACTGCATCAAAATCCGTTGCATGGTTTTACGCTCACTTTTTATAAGCTCACATAGAGACATACATACAAAAATAACGACTTTGTTTTATAATAATAAAGATTAAGCAAAAATAAGCTGTCCTCATGGAGACGGATTAAGAATACAAGTTTTACCACCCCTTTTCCATCCCAGGGTGCCAGCTAAAATTCGAAAATAAAAATCCTGTACCAATACGCCTGGTCAACGCGGCAAGGAAGACCATAATTCCTTCGAAAGTGGTGGAGGTTTATTCCCAACAGTGAGACGGTAATGAGCTAGAGAAAGAGAAAGGCATAATAAAAAAGAACTCTTAAGGTAATGTATTAGTAGGTAAAAATGGCAGATATTCGTATTAAATGTGGCTACTGTTTGATGCAACCCAATGTGGATAAATTTCATACACATCTGTGTCTCTTTGTAAAGGGAGATCACGCAGGGATCGTATAAATATTATCAATAGAGGCAATAAACATAACAAGAATACTTTTTATTGTTATTATTACTAATGTAACAATACGTGGGGTATGCCAGCCGCCCACCGTAATGAAGATGTAATAGGGCCGCATGTATCGCTAATCCTTTGCTGATTTTACTGAAGGGGTGACCAACGATGAAAAGATGTCACACGAATATGACAGATATTTTGACATTAATGCAACGGATTCAACGCTACTGACTGATGCATGGGCTTAAAATTAACGCTTTTTAATTTATAGCCCCATGGTATAATAAATTTTTAATAATTCATTTATTTGTTAGACGCTAAACTATTCTAAAATTTTTAAATCTGACTTAATGTTTAGTCTGTATAAATTAGCCACCTTTGTCTTACCATTGTCTAAAGTCACACAGAACAGTAACAAGAAATTACTTATGAGAACTATTTTATACAAAATATATTTATGTTTTCGTTTAATTTTCAATAATACTAAACACAAATTAAAAAAACCTGCATTTATAACAAACCATGCCGTTTAATTAATTATAAGTATAAGTAAAAATCCAGGCCATCTTCCATATACACTACATAAATATACCGTCATAGTCTTTGAACTGTATTACGTAGTACATATTAACTCAATGGTCATAGTAGGTATCAACTGTACCATAAAACCAGTTAATAAACAAAATGGTAGAAGCATAAATGAAATAAACATAATTAACATATTACTCTAAAACCAACGCGTCCCAGCAAATATTGAACACAATTATATATTCATGATAAACCTTTTGTGAAGCCATAACCAAATATTATCGATACATTTTTTATTCATTGCCAATTGAAACTGCATATCGAAATAATAATTAACGGGTTCCATTACACGGCAATTTCACATCGCAGATGAATGTTCCCCATTTTACTCTGAATTTTAATACAATTATAATTTTATAAATTCATAACGTGATTGACATCTGATTGAGATGACACTTATCATAAACTGGTTTGTCTCATCAGATATTCATCTATTGGCAAAGTAAAATTATTACTAAGACGTTTAAATAATAATTAACTTTAATACACACACAACAGTTTGCATACATTTTACTAGCAGTACTTATGTGGGTATTGCCAATCAAAATTATCTACAATTTATTACAATCTATTTTAAGATCTGTGAGAAAAATATTTAAAATTACCTCAAGAGGCAATCGAATAAAAAGTTTTATTAGAAGATGCGTTTCAAGAGATTTGCTGACGTTTTTATTGTTAAAAAATCTCGCCAATCAAGTTTTCATTTTAAAGTGTGAATACGACATGTCTTTTATACAATTCCACCGTTACTTTTTGGTTAAAAAAGTGTAAATTTATAAGAAAAATATACTGTTGACGGGGGTCATGCCAAAACCAAAATTAGGGTTTTTTATTTGCAACCTTTATTGCACTCTGACACGGGATGTTCATGTAAAGAATTCATTGATTACCCAGATGGTTTTGAAAAGATTTTGTTTGAGATATCGACGTTTGGGAATCGCCGATTAGATAATAAAGCTGTCGCTGATACAACAATTGATTTAACCCCTTATAGTTTACACGATCATGTGAAATATTTTACTTTAACGATTTCAAATTCGTAGCTGTTGCAAGGATTTAAATAATACAGAAATACTTGCGTGGAACATTCTAATGGCCGTGTTAACGCTCAATAAATAATCTTGTCTCTATTATAATAATAAATAACTTAACGCATGGACTCAATAACTAAACGCTAATTTGACTATGCCAAGACTTCTTGCAAAATTTTCTATAATATATAAATTTTTATACAGCTTTTAGTGGATTTTTCATATTTATCATTATGGAGTAAATTTATATAGGTACCTAATCTATGTAAAATCTAATCTGGATATAATCTATATCTATTTTGAAATCTCTTTAATGACTTTATAGTTCGCGTCTAATGATTGCACAAATGCTAAACTCTTAACAAAAAGAGGAATGAAGCCTGCTATGACGGCGGAAATAAAAGTATATGTAGAAGAAAGAGCAACATTGATCCCAAATAATGGGATAGAGGGAGGAGAATGATGAGTGGTGAAATATAATCTAATATATAAAATTCACGTGTCACAGTGTTAGTTACCGTACTCCTCCGAAACGGCTTGATCAATTTTTATGAAATTTTACATGCATATTCAGTAGGTCTGAGAATCGGCCAACATCTATTTTTCAAACCTATCAACATCTATTTTTTTTTGTATTGCAAAACAACGTTTGCCGGGTCAGCTAGTATAATATAAATATTCATGGACACTTCACACAACGTTCCTCTGGTCCCAAGCTAAGTTTATATGCTTGTGTTATGGGTACTAGAATAGAATACGGATAGAATACAAATACTACTTTTCTTTTGTAAATACATACTTATAACACATAGAAACACCCAGACGCAGCACAAACATTTGTATGACAATTAGAAAAATCATACAAAATATACGTTATACGTCATAAGAGACTTCTTTGTTTTAACTAATAAAAGTACATATTACAAATATTTGACTGACAACTAATACAGTATGGTATCAACATTTATATCATATCAAAAGGATTGTCTTTCTCACAATTCAATTTCTATCTATTCCAATTACTGTTTGAATCATTGTTCACAGAAAAACCACAAAACGGATAGTCATAAACTATTGTACATTGTTAGAAGCTGTGTGCCATCAAAGGATCGTTTTATGACCAGTGAGTCGGAAGCGTGGTCAGCGTTTGTTCTAATGACGTCACAATTGGCACTTTTATACTGTGTCACGTATCGCAAGCAAGAAGAAAGCTTAATCTTCTAACGATATAACCATTAAATAACATATTTTCGTTCACATATATCTAAGATCGAAAAAAAAAATCTGTACCTTTAAATAAGCAATTCGATACCATTCGATTTCTGGGCTATTGGTATGCATTTTGGAGTTCTTGTGGGCAAACAATATTCTTCTAGCTTGGTTCTAATAACGGTTACGCATCAATTAAGTATTTAATAATTGAATACCACGTCTTGGTGATAATATCGGAATGTACCCGAAGGTGATATGAGGTATGGGCTTGTTTTTCCTATTGTCTCCAAGCTCGATTAAATAAAAAATAGATTATTTTCTTACTCAATATTTAAGCATTATTGTTATAATACCTATAGTTTAATATAATACACGTATTTAGATATCGATATTCATACACTGACAGTGTCAATTCGAGATTCAATAGACCTTACATCATCTATACTCTATAGAATACCGGAACTAAGTGTCCGTCACTCCTGACAAGACAACAATAGTGTGGTTTAATTGCAACTTAACACCCACACACCCACACACGTTATCTGTTCGCGAATAGCATGACATTCGATGCGTTTGCGCATCTCAGTGCTCTATTATGTCCGATTTGCGTCCGGCCTTTTGTTGATACGAAGAAATGACAAAATGTTTTAATTTTTTTTATTTAATTATAGCCCTGAACATTTAAATTATCATATATTTTTGAGAACGATGTTATGTATTATAACGTAGATAGAAATACCAACTTATTTGGGCGAAATCGTGGGCTCCTTTGATTCTTTCACACAGCAATAAACACTGATATTTATATCGTATTTTGATATTATATTTATGTTAAATAACAAGAAATATCCTAATCTGGCGACTGTAGCATTAGAAATTCGCTTGATTTGGGACTGAAAGGCCCGTAATCGCTTATTTTGATAATTAAAATACTGGATTTAAATCCAAAAATACTCGTGGATATTAACACGCCGATAGCTTTTACACGGTTGGTAGTTGTTGTCGCAAATTTTTATACTCGTACGTGAATCAAACCACTACTATCTACTTAAATTCACGAAATTGTGCTTAATTTAAAGTCATCTAAATAACTGTATCTCTATAACTATAACCATCCAATTTAATTCAAGTAAACCACAGTTCACAGATTACAATAATGTTTTTTCTATCTCAGACAGATTGCAAGTAATTTAATACTTTTACTGTAGGTACCTAAATATCATGTTGTAATCCAGGAATCTGACACAACAATTGATTTCCGTTTCCGACCAGAGATAACCTTGCCACACCCCTCGCGAAACTCTCTGATGCGTTCAATTGTACACTGCATCTCTTTATGAGAGAGATTTGCAAAGATTTTTGGAAAACCGTATCAAAAGTAATAACGATGTTATTGTAGCCATAGACTAGCTACACATGACAAACAACATACTATTAAACTTCGCAAATAAATTAGCGCAGAGTTAGCGATTGTTGTATTTTAAATCTTTGCAGATTTCGTTCAACGGTGGAACTAGGAAATCTACACAAAGAAGTCGAATGACCAATCGCTCCAATCGCGATAGATACGCATACGTCGTTAGCATAATATTAATAGATATTCCTTTGCATGGCGATTAAGCAAGATTGAGTATACGAATGCCACCACCCCATTTCATCTAGTAACTAAATATAAGTTACAACCATGAGCTGTAAGAATTTACTAAGAAATAATATGAAACCAATTCTCTATTTACTGTTCTTTTTAAATCTGACTGCTAACTATACATCGTAGTTTCCCAAAAACGTGTTAATTTTTTGTCTCTATTCACATATCTGTACAAAATGAGTTCTGACTGATTAAAAATAATGAAGTGTGCAGTCGTTACAAGAAGTGCAGCAAATGATATGAGAGAACCAAAGTGATCAATAAATTCGACAGTTTATTGCATCCGTGTTTGACAGCGCTTCAGTTTTCAAACATTATTTATTGACAACAACGACACAAGTTTTTGACACTCTCACTTGATCCTAACACAAGTGGTTCATTCATAACTTAAATTAACTTGAACGAGGAAGAATATAGAGCTTTCTCATCACTTTTTTAATCCAATATAATATGATTTACGACGTGATGGTAACTACTTAAGTATGATGGTTAGAAAAGAGTTATTAAAAAAAACCTTATCGCTCTTCATAAAATACTTCAGATATGACAGGTCCTAAATATGATAATATAAATAATAGAAACTAAGTATCGTTGTAAGTTGTTTTAAACTCTTTAAATGGTTTATGTTTCAAAACTAACCTACGTTTCGTAGTTACGGAATTGAAATACATAATAATATTATGCCCGTATTTCCTCTCGCGAGTACCTACTATTAAGTGTTAAACTAAAATTGAATATTCAATCTCGACTTAGAGATACGATAATGTTGTCTACCTACCAAGGTGGTCAGCTCATTACGAAACGCTTTAAATTATTCTGTAGCAAATTAATAATGTAACCACTTACCTCCCAAGCAAATCTTTTATCCAATGGTTGTGTCTCCCATTTTCCAAGGAAAGGTCCATATTTAGTTCCATTACAAATAGTACCTCTAGCAAATATCCCACCGTTTTTGAACACCAACTCGGTGGGAAGTTCAAAATCATTATCTCCGATATCATCTTTCGCAGTATCTTCTTTGATTTTTCGATCTTTTTCGTCTGGAAATCCTTGATTATGTAGATCTAGGGGTCTGTTCAGATAGTTTCGTGCATAATCTGGGAAATTTGACGACAGATATGTGTCTGATAGTCCAAAATCCAGAGTTCCGTAGTATTCTTTAACATCTGTTCCGGGCGGCATGTTTTCTTGTTTTATATGAACTAAGGTGGGCGCTGATTCAGAAGTACCCGAATCACTCGGACTCGGCGGTGGGCTGCCAGACTCCTGGCTGTCTGCTGCTGTAGACAAAATACATCCGTTAGTAAACAATCAGACACTTGTTATCTCTATGAACGGACATGACTCATTAAAATAAGGAGTTTTTTATCTTTGTTTTTATAAAATGTTACGTGTATTAACGATCAACAACATAGATTTCAAATTGAACGAGGTTAATTATTTGTCCTAAATATTGAGGATTAGCTATTTAAGATAGAATATCCTTGTACGCAACAATAATTTACTGACGAATTTCGGTTGTTAAATTTATTGAAAAGAATCGGATTTTATAACCAAATACGCGTATGTGGCTTTTTATTAGGATCTAATCATTTTAGGTTTGTTCTAAACACTTGAAAAAGTGAAAGTGGAAGAAAAAATAAAACACATTGCACCTTTCCTACAATATAGATGCATTATGACATCCTATTATTGCCGTCGTGGTCTATTATTATTATTCTAGTATTATTATTTCAAAATCGTTTCAAAATCGTTTATTTCTACCAAAAAAAAATGTTACATCACTTAAGGATATCCCTGGCCCCTACGCTAGTAAAAACTGTGTTGCAGGAGCCAGTGTCCACCCCCATTATTGCACAGTTTAATGATTTATAATAAACAGTAGATCAGTTAATAATTGTAAATTAGTTATTAAAAAAAATTCATATAGTAAAATAAAGTAATAATTATAATAATTTCATATAGTAAAATAATAATTCATTATTAAATAGTATTATCATTATATATATTTCAAATAATGACCCCTGTGCGTCTCTCTCTGTGTGTGTGTGTTTGTGTATGTGTGTGCGTGATAGTCTGTCAATTACGCTGTTAAGCATGTTGTTAAACAACAACATTAAGAAGGTTTTCTGTGCTATCATAGTCCAATGTTTTCAACCAACTGAAAACTGTATTATTAAAATTTCTATTATTTAGTTTAAATAAGTTAAGGGTCTTATTGCATTTATTGTAAATTAAAGGGGCTAGGAAACGAAAATGTCTTTGACCAAAATGTGACTTCAAATGAGGCACAGGGCAGCGCGCAACACGTGTCACAACCCTGGGCAGGGATGGAGCTTGTTTCTTATGGTATCTCCGTAATATCTCATGAATATAGATTTGCCTAACAGACAAAACTCCTGTCTCGTTATAAAGCGATTTTGTAGGGTACCTATAAGGCAAATGCATAAGCACTTTTAGCACAGCACGTTGTGCTCTCTCTACACCCATGAGAACAGTCTTACCTGCGCCACCCCAGGCACAAATAGAATACCGTATAATGCATTCACACAATGCCCTATATGTGCTGAGCAGTATCTTGGTGTCACAAATGCTGCGCATATTTTTGAGTACGTAGATCATTTTTCTGATTCTGGCCGTAACCGCTTCAATGTGAGCACCCCAGGTAAGTCGGTCATCGACATTTACACCTAGATACTTAATTGTGGATACTCGAGAGATAATGGCACACCCACAATCACGGTCACTTGGTACCATTCGGTTACAAGGGAAAGTATGCATTTTCAGGGTAAAGCTAGGTTTGTCCTTGGTTGTCTTGCTGAAGCACATAAGATAACTTTTATTGATGTTGAGAGATAGTAGGCTATCCTCTAGCCATGCTGTAATTTTGGCAAGAACGTTTTCCGTCTCTTTGAGCACATCTTCCCAGGACTGTCCATTTAAGAGTAAAACAGTGTCATCAGCATACAGAACAGAATCTACACACGGCGAAGAAACAGCCTCGGCTAAATCATTTATGTACACAAGAAACAATGTCGGACCAAGCGTGCTTCCCTGTGGCACTCCACAATCGCACGGCAAGCTATCGCTGTCTATTTGGATAGAACATTGCCTTGCCGCGAAAGACAGGACGCACTCAGACTTAATATAATATTTATTATTAGATATTATCTTAGAAGCAGGCATTATGAGACGTTAATGCCAACTTCTATTTCTTCTGAAACATAGGCGAAATGACAAAAATTTTAATGTAAATTTACATTTTCCAGTTTATAGCTTGTTCTATAATATATTTCTTAATCGAGACGCAGCTATCAAACAAAACTTAAAGCACATTTATGCCGTCCTTTATGGCTTACTAAAGATTTAAGATAAAAAATGAAGACATGCAAGATGTAGATCGCTTTATGTCAGTTTCCGCTATTAACAAAGCATTTCCGCTTGTCTTTGGTCTCTCGGAGCATCCCCATAACATGCAAATATCACTTATTTTTATTTAATGAATTCAAATAAAACCTTAAAATTTTAGTCGCTAAATATCATCGGCAGTGTTTAACATGTTTATAGTGAAGATATCTTCACTTAAATTTTTTTCTTAGTAAATATCTTATCTATTATACACAACGGAATTATCCTTTTATATAGTTTATCTATACTAATATTATAATGCTGAAGAGTTTGTTTGTTTGTTTGAACGCGCTAATCTGAGAAACCGCTGCAGCGCTGGTTCGATTTGAAAAATTCTTTCAGTGTTGGATAGTACATTTATCGAGGAATATATAATAACTGGGTAAGGGTATAATATTGATGACATGACAAGATGGCAGACGGACTTTAAAAAACGAATTGAGAACCTCCTCCTTTCATGAAGTCGGTTGATAACAAGAAACGGTGTACTTCAAAACACTTTGCTATAAAATCGCTATCCGACGGCAGAATACTAGACATGCAGATATATAATTTTATGTTAATAACTGGTATAATTATAACAATTATAACTATGTTAAAAACAATGAAAACCGATAGATTAAATTGGTGTTGATTAACGATGACATTAGGTTTTTGATAACTTTTACCTTATTAAAAGGTATTTCCACGGTATTCCCGACAAAATTTTAATTTAAATTATACACATTTTTTGGGAACACATACTTATACTAAGACGACTACTAGGTAACCCAGACGAAGGACAAACATTTATGTGACAGATATAAATATTACACAAACTAATTCAATCCTGCGACCTCTTGAACTCGCAGTCCGTTACATTGACCACCATTGACAATAAGGCACATCGGTAATTTTAAAAAAAATGTTAATTATAGAGTGTTCCAAATAGATCGCTAACATGTTTACTGAAGGAAACTAAATTCATAGAGGGCGCGCCGCGTGCCATCAATAAGAACGACCCTTCGCAAATGCAAGTGAAAAAGACACACCATTTATCATACCTACCCTATGATTCCTAATATACTTGTTAAAACAACCCCTTATCTTGTCTTCAGCGCACGTGGCAAAGAAAAAAACATCATAAAATTAGACGATAACCCATTATGAAGATAACTGCTTAGCATAATAAAAGTGCATTGAAAAAGCAGGATGTGCCTGTCTTTTATACAATGTTTAGTGGTTTTATAAGCTTAATCGCTGTTGCTATGGCCCTTCACCTGTCTTTTTTAACAGCGGTTTGTTAAGCAGATTATATTAGGTACCCGGATTCGACAGATAGTAGATAGTAGTGTCAATTACAGACAGTCGGACACACGGACGGTCCCAATTTGTCCGTGTGGTGACGGATTAAGAATACAAGCGTCACCACCCCATCTCCTCCCAAGGGTGCTGTAAAAGTCAGCTAAGGGATATTGCACACAGATAACATCCTCTATGAGAGATGAAAAACTCGAAATTAAACCCTGTGCCAACACGCCTGGTCAGCGCGGCACAGTAGACCATAATCCCTCCCAATACGGAGGAGGCCCGTGCCTAACAGTGAGACGTAAATGGACTGGAGAAAGAGAGATTAGTCCTAATTCTACATGCCGACTAAACTGTACTAAAAATGAAAATTGATTCTTTAAATGTGTTTAACAAAATATCCAACTAGTCAAAATAACTACAGTAACTTTTTTCATTTTAGTTTGTTTAACATGTCATGTTAAACTTACAGAATTAGCCTTATTGTTTGGTCTAAATTATTATTAACAAGCTTTTTCACCCACTTATAGCAGTCTGCTTAATCTCAGATTTTGCACACTTCACAAGGACCGATGACAATGCAATAATGACTTTCAAGCGTGTTTTATAGTTTTTGGGCTAAGCAAATAACTTTAAGCTTACATGCGTGCAAAATAATTTATTTTTACGTGTGTTTGTGCATATAAATTTACATGTGGAAATGTCAGATGTACATAAAACAAATAAATGAAGCCAAGACGTTTGTTAATTTTGGTACGGTGCATCATAAAACTGATGTTCGAATTTCATATTCAAATCAACCGTTGCAATATCCATTTGACCGCGAACGCTTCGTGCACGGACAATGCGGACGACTCGTCGTTAAATCTCCAGTTTCCGCAGAAAGTCGCGACAGATTTAAAATAAGAACATACACAAACATAGAAAAACATGGAGCTGTTTATTATAATTTTTGCTTATTATCATTTTAATAGACTAAAAATAATTTAAATAGAGTAGTTATTATGAAACTATAAATAAATACAGATAAATATTAAATAATTAAAAAACAATTAACTCCTTGCGATTCCTTATATTTTATAACTGTTTTATAAGATGTTTATATTTTGGTATGTTATTAAAATCTTTTTAAAGTAATAGGTTTATTATTACAAGAGCATCTAAAGCATTTTTAGTCGAAGAGACCCCACTGCAAGTCGATTTCACGTGTTAGCCACGGCGACTGACAATAAGCGCGGTTTATGTCTCTCTGTCACCGAGAGACCTGAGTCGACTCATAAAACAAGACAAAAGACGAACTAAACATATATTTATAGGAATAATTTCTTTAGCTTTCTCATAGTAAGGTTGAAATTTGTTACCATGAAGAAACAAGTGAATGAAAAGTGAGATTTGTTCGACTATATCTCATCTAAGATGAGTAATTCACTTAAGATTCAATGGCTTATTCGCGGAAAACTATACCGTATGAAATTACTTAGGTATTAACTTGTAACGGTTTTGTATAAGTGAAGGTAGAAAAGGCTAAGAAAACATTATGAAAAAAGATGTTTGCTAAAGTTCTTTTTTAATTTTTCGCGCAAAAATAAAGCTAAACTATTGTAATAAACACAAATATTGAGCGTAGTAAATATAGAACTATATTATTTTGCCGTAATATGAATTCAACCTAAGCTACGGCCTATTGCACAACAGTCATCACTCCAGACTAGGCCTTAAAATATGAGAAAACCAATATTTTGACACAACCAAATGACCCTTTTTTATATCAAAACTTTTTCACACTAGCCATATAAATAATATATTTAACACAAGGTGTGTTTTACCTATAAACTAAACAAGCTTTAATACCGTCGGCATCCGCCAAAAGTCATGGTTCCAATTCTAAATTTAAATAACAAGAAAAAAAAGACTATTTATTTTCGCACACCCTTGACAGAACCACAGATAATTGTAGAGTGCATAGATAAAAAAATAGACGGTTAGTGATGTTTATTTGTGGTTAAACAGGCGCAATAATTTGAAGAGCTTTTACGTTATAATCTTATCTGATTTTGTGATAGTGGTGTGCCTTAGTGATGTGTCGAAAGGTTAACAAATTATATTATTAGATTTATTTTACTTCTTTCCTATTTATTAAAATAAGTAATTATGGAAGAATATCTTATTAAAGTAAATTTTATTGAAAAGTTAGAGTAGGTATTTAGAAGTGTGTATTCTAATGAATAAACATAAGACAATTTCACGACGATACGACAAATTAGAACAGAGATTGTTATAATTTCATAAAACCTGACCAAGTATTCACTTTAATCCATTGAAGAATGACTCTATCGATTATTTTTATGAACATCGCTAAAATACAGATAGACAGAAAGATTTTTGTTTTAAGAAAAACCTGCTGCTGCTTTTAAAAAAGTAACTTCCGTCATGCGTCGGCGACATTACAAAATTGTATCGATAAAATCGATGATTTTCAAGGAATCCAGAAGAGTTAAAAAAGACGATAGCAAAAATACTCTATCACTAGATTTAACGATATGCTTAGAAAATATATTAAAAAACATAGGGATACCTAGAGAATTATTTTAAACATTATTTTATACCTGCTTGTAATGTCAATAACAAAGTTGCAAGCATAGAATATCTATTATAATCGAATAAAAAGTGATGCACACGTAAACTGTGGCGAATCGTTATTATTAACGGGTTTTTTTTATTAATTAGAGCCAACTTATTAAACATTAATCTTATAGTAGCATAATAATTAATTATATAAATTAATTCTAATATTACACTAATGTCTAAAGAAAAAACAATTTAACCTCTATAATATTTTACATTTATAAAATGTCTCCTATAAATTATCTAATAACAGTTATAACTAAATATTCATTGAATGGGATGTTTTTTATATTTTTTTAACGAAATTATCTAATATGGAATCATTTAAACAGTTTTTGAACTACGATATTACATAAAGTAAAAAATTTACACATTAAAAACCATTAATATTGTAACAATATATCTCTTTTTCAATTAGTAATACAACATAATGATTAGTGTTTATTAAAATAACTTGCTGAGTTCAAAAACTAAACCGAAAGCTTTAAATACCTGTTTTTTTTTACATTAGCGCATTGCCATCAGTTCTTAATATGTGTGCAAAATTTAAGACCAATCCAACTACTGCAAGTGAGTGAAAATTATTTCCAATAGAGCGGTATAAGGAGCGGAAAACGTTGCAGTAGACGCTGAATATTAAGTGATAATATATTATTGTTGCTCTATCTGTGGCATACCTAACTATTTTATAAATTCAGTGTAAACTGCGCGAATCTCCATCAGAATTGCATATTTATGAAAGAGAATCATAAGTTAGAGGCAGTTTCGATAATTAAAGTTTAATAAATAGACACAGTTGTTTCTCACACTTCTGTATTATTTAGTAAAAAAGACCTTACACTAAACCAGTAATTTTTTATTCACATACTTACCCGACATCTTCATTTTCATAATATTTGTGTCAAAATTCAACATTCGTAATTTTACATGTAATCATGGTCCAAACACTTTCTAAGCAATTAAAAAATCACAACTAGATAAAATATGTTATTTCACAAATATATCGTTTATTATAACACTAAGAGTCACAACACTATACAGTTTCGAATTTAGAATGCATTTAAAAAAATTAATATCGTATGCATTCTAATTTTAAATTCGCGTTTAGATGTAAAATGCGTAGTGATGTGGGTTTGTCGTGTTCTCGCGTATGATTTGCGTGTGATAGTGTAGCACCGATTGTATGTGCGACGACGGCAGCGCACTGTGCCAGAATAACACGAGAGGAAACGAGAGCCAGCTCATCCCTAGAATCCCGAATCACATACCCTCGCCCGGGACACCCCCTCGCCGCACCCTGTCTGCGCCCCGCCTGTGTCTTTGTATTACACCCTTCTCTTTCACACAATTCAAAGTCGTTATAGAGCTTACAGAAAATTATCTCAAGCTTTTCAGTTAAAAGTTATTTTAAAAAAGTAGTTTTTTTTAACCTAACCGAATAATGTCTATTTTGAATCTCATTTCTAATAGACGCATCTGTACTATTAACTGATTTTTTAACCCATACAATTGCAGCTTCAAATCATTTTTTATTGGTACATGTGGCGAGAAATAACTGAAACGTTAGGAAAAAAATCCGTGCCAACAGAAATTGCAGTTTATGCTTAGTATTAAACTTTTATTCTTATAGAAATTGGATTTTGAAATTACAGTAACTACCTAAAGTAATAAGATACAAATGTATTTTTTATGTAAATATTCATGGACATTTCACACATCGTTATCTGGTCCTAAGCTAAGCTTATATGCTTGCTTTATTTATTTTGTTATGTGCGTACATAATTAATTTCATAAATAGACATAGCCACGGTCTAACACGAATGATTAGGATTCAAATATGAATAAAAATTTTGGTACATTTTGCTTATATAGTATAATAGACTAAATAAATTGCACTTAGACTTTAATCAATATACATATAACTTGTAATTTTCCACTAAGTCCGCATAAGATGGATTGAGTAATAATATAGTATACATGTGTAACTCGCTTCACTATATTAATCAATAGTAACACGTTTATTATGTATGAGAAGAAGACAGTAAGTTACCTATCGTGTTTTGTATGTAACTATGTGTGTACCAGTTACTTATAAAAATAGTACAAAAATATCTAATCTAAATGATGATATTAAGCATTACGTAGCTGTTGCTTGTGCTTTTGTTGAATTTAGAAATTTTTCCTCGTTTTCGCAACATATTTTACGACGAGCCTCGTGGTTGAGTGGTTAAAGTAACGGACTGCCAATCAAGAGATCGCGGGTTCGATTCCCGCTCGGGACAATCATTTGTGTGATTTTTCTAATTTTCATAAAAATGTTTGTACTGCGTCTGGGTGTTTCTATGTAGGTATTATAAGTATGTATTTACAAAAGAAAAGTAGTATAAATGTATTCTATCCGTATTCTGGTACCCACAACACAAGCATATAAGCTTAGCTTTGGACCAGAGGACGTTGTGTGAAATATCCATGAATATTTATTTATTTATTATTTATTTTACTAATGCTTTGCTTCTATTAGTAAGAAAGAAAGAAAGAAAGAAAGAAAGAAAAATGTTTTATTTACTGTTTACACGATATATAAATAAAAGCTTATACTTAATTATGATATTTTGTTTCACCACAGGAAATAGGCACCCATTTCAGCAAATGTTGGGTCACGAGAACCCAACGCTGATTTTCAAATGGGGCCTATGAGAGTGATGACACGGACGCCCACAGGGTTAACTTATTATGTATTATAAAACGGAAATACAGAAACAAACTACATATTTAACTATTATAATAATAAAATAGGTTTCAGAAGAAAAAAGAAAAAAAATATTATTTAAAAAAAAAATTAATCTCCTAAACTACTAATACCATAAACACAAAAGCTAGAATATTTATTACCCTTTCACACCAAAAGGACTAGTTGGAAAATCATACAACTTTACAATATAGACGTACACTGACACACAATACTTATATTATATACTATTATAAGTACTTATATCATATCTTATACTTATATAAATAAGTATTAGTCGCAGCGTGATGTTATATAGCCTATAGCCTTTCTAGATAAATGGACTATCTAACACTAAAAGAATTTTTGAAATCAGACCAGTGGCTCCCGAGATTAACGCGTTCGAACAAACAAACAAACAAAATTCTTTAGCCTTATATTATTAGTATATATCTAATGGTTCCAGAACATGATAACCTATAAGTAATATTTAGTAGCTAGAAGTAGTAATGTTTTCAAATCAAACATACAGTTTCAATTTCTGGTATTGCGTGAAAGATGAATAGCCACCTTTATAATAAGTTCAAAACATGATTACATTAACAACACTATTACAATATTTTATATCGAGCACAACCTATAAACAATAGCCCTTCAGTTATCGACGGTACTTTAAACAAATCACTTGTATAACATGACCAGGTTAGGTAGAACTCTGATGTTTTATTAAAGGTAACCATTCACGGCAGAGCTGCAAAACTGTCGCTTATCTATATAATAATTGTATCCTTACTAATATTATGAATATGAAAGTAACTCTATCTGTCTGACGTCCTTTCAAAAGCTACTGATTCAATTTAAAAAGAATTTGTTATACTGATAGCCTGTAGTCTCCTATATCTCGTACCTTTTATTGCAAAAAGAGAGCAACAGCTATTGATAAAATAAAATGCTTATTAGGTTTAGATAATAAAATACAACAAGAGAGAATCGTCGTAGAAATCATTAAAAGTTGTAAACTTGTGATAGGCTCTACTTTTCAGTCCAGCACTGTGACCGGCATGACAGTGAATGGTCACCTTAAGTCGCCTTTAATCTGTTATTTGATACAAAAGGGAGGTAGGAAGACCATTATAAGTTGGTAGCTGATAGGAGACAAGGCGCCGATTAAGAAAACAAACTTTATTGAATACAAGAAAGCAATTTCGTACTCTTATCGTATCAAATTCAATCGTCCGCTACTGTTTTGCTTTTTAAAATCTTTACTAGAAACTTCCTAGGTATATTTCATATTGTTTACTGTAAAATCTACCAGTTCCTAGAGACATAAATAAATATTCATGGACATTTCACACAACGTCCTCTGGTCTCAAGCTAAGCTTATATGCTTGTGTTATGGGTAGAAGAATACATACAGAACATTTGTACACAATACAGAACATTTGTAACAATACAGAACATTTGTATGACAATTAGAAAAATCACACAAATGATTGTCCCGAGCGGGAATCGAACCCGCGACCTCTTGATGGGCAGTCCGCTACATGAACCACTCGACCACGAGGCTCGTTACATAGATAAAATATGTACATATAAAAGGTAGATAGGTAGGTACTATTAAAAAGTAATTGTTCCAAAATATCATAGAAATATTCAATTTTAATTTGATAATTGGCTTTTATTTATGAGGTGAAGATAAAATGCTTTCTATTCATATTTTTTTTTTTTTTTTTTTTTTTTTTTTTTTTTTTTTTTTTTTTCATATAAATTACAATCTAGCCTACAAAGGCTAATAAGTAATTTTAAACTAACTTAAATTGTTAAATAGAATATGACTAAGAACGTGTCCATTAACACATTTCTTACTGTCTCTATTAAGGCGAAGACACTTTGTTCATGTGTTCTTTAAAACTAGCACTCACTGCACTATTAGCACTATCACTATATTAAAAAACTAGTTCAAACGGCTTTGTTCTTTTAAGTCTTCTCACTAGATCCGTATTGTCAAGGAGTTGGATAGCCTCAACATTTACGTGATGATGAAGTCGATTGTGATGAGCTTCAGCAAACTTTTTAATTATATTTGCGACCTTGTCAACCTGTAAATCCCTATGGATGTCGTCATTTCGCACATACCAGGGTGCGTTTATTATGCCTCTTAGGACTTTGTTTTGGAATCTTTGAATAATCTGTACATTGCTTGGTTTGGTACAGCCCCAAAGCTGGATACCATAAGTCCACACTGGCATAAGGACTTGTTTGTATATTAATAATTTATTCTGTACGGACAACGAAGATTCCTTTCCGAGAAGCCAGTACATACTTTTATAGCGAAGCTCCAACTCTTCGCGTTTCTTTTTGACGTGGGCTTTCCATCGCAGCTTTGTGTCTAATGTCATGCCCAGATATTTGGCTGTGTTCTCGTTTGGTATAATCTGCTTATTTAGGTACAACGGTACATAATTTTCTCTTTTGTTGGTAAAGTCTATATGAATAGACTTTGCCTCGTTTAACTTGATTCGCCACTTTTTTGTCCACATAAATAGCGTATTTATAGCCGTTTGCACTTTTTCTACAGCTTCCGTTTGAGAGTCTCCTATAGCCATAATGGCTGTGTCGTCAGCAAACGTAGCAACTGTATTATGTTGTAATTCTGGCATATCACACGTGTAAAGCAGGTATAGGACAGGACCTAGAACACTCCCTTGTGGTACACCAGCTTTGATTTCCTTAAGGTCAGAATATGCATCGTCGTGTCTTACTAAAAACATTCGTTGCGTTAAGTAGGACTCTAGGATATCGGCATATTGTTTGGGAAGAAAATTTCTTAATTTATTAATGAGGCCTTTGTGCCACACTTTGTCGAATGCTTGTTGCACATCTAGAAATACAGTTGAGCACACTTTCTTATCTTCTAAAGACTTTTCTATCATTCCAGTAATTCTATGCACCTGGTCGATAGTTGAATGCTTTTTTCTAAAACCAAATTGATAGTCTGGAATTAATTTTCTCTCTTCTATGATAGGCTGCAACCTTTTGAGTAACAGTTTTTCAAAGATTTTTGAAATTATTGGTAGAAGAGAAATTGGACGATACGAGGTAGTTTCATGTGTTGGCTTGCCTGGTTTTGGTAGCATTATAACTTCAGCTACTTTCCATACATCAGGTACGTACTTGAGCCTGAATGCTGCATTGAAAAGCGTGGTTAGTTTTACTATAGCTTTACGTGGAAAGTTTTTGAGTACTTCACCGGTAATTAAATCGTATCCTGGTGTTTTCTTAGACTTAAGGTGTTTAATTTCCGAGTAGACTTCTTTTGGAGTCACAAGTTTTATTTCAAAGTCCTCGCACGATGTATCTGCTAGCAGGTCAGCATCATTCGTTCCCTCATTAGGTTGAAAGATTGCCTCTAGATGCTCTGCAAATCTCGCTGCTTTTTGTTCATTAGTAATAGCCCAACTACCATTTAGTTTTTTTATGGGAGGAACCTGGATAATTGGCTTTTTTAATCTTTTCGTTGTCTTCCACAGTGCATAATCTGAGGCACGATTGTTTATTACCTGTGAAAGGTATTTGTTCATAGTTGCATCGTGGAAATTTTGAATGACTTTTTTAAGTTTTTTAGTCAGAGTATTCAACTTTGTTTTGTCGCCTGGGTACCTAGTCTGTTGCCATTTGCGACGCTGCATTCGTTTTTCAACGATTAGGTTTCTTATTTCTAAAGGATAGCAATGAGCTCGAGTCCTTCTTTGGTACGTGGGGGTATATCTCCACGAACATTGTTGAACATCGGATATAAGTTTTCTCACTTCTAAGTCTAGTTGTTCTGGGCTTTTTAATGGAACTTTTAGTTCTATTATGGAATCTAAATGTAATTTAAAACTCTCCCAATCTGTTTGCTTATTTACTAAACTAGGTTTGTTTTCTTTTAAAATTAGTAGTTCACTTAATGTTAATAAAATTGGTGAGTGGTCTGAACTCATATCATAACCCTCTTCTATGTTTAAAAAACTAGAAGATATATTTTTATAGATGAAAAAGTCTATTAAATCTGGCACTTTTTGGGTATCTGCTGGCCAATAGGTGGGTTTACCAGTAGATATGACATCACATTTCATATCTCTAATGGACCTCAGCAGTTCCCTTCCTTTAGTTGTTGTTAATCTGGATCCCCAGTAGGTGTTTTTTCTATTCATATTGATTTAATGTTATCCATAGTAAAATACCTACATACAATAGCAGAAATGTGTCCATTTAAGATCTAATAACAATTATCTAAAGAACCTAAAATCATAGCCTTGTGATAAAAAAAGAAAGAAATAAAAAGTATATTTAAAACAACATCATATTGCGTTCCATTTTCAAATCAAACAATTTTCCAGCGCGTTTAATCAACGTATGAAAATATCGAGTATAGAAAGTACCAAGCGAGACGGCAGATAACTAGATAGCGTTCAAGATCTGTGGCGGGCTTTGTGATTGGTCGGTGCGGGTGAAAGGCGGGGCATCGGCAACGATGCACCAATAGGATGAGCCTTATTATCTGCGTCTTTGTCTGTCAGAGTCTGTGGCAGGTGCTTTGGCATCGAGAACTAAGATATATACGTGCAGGTTAGATATCTGTGACGTATTTAGGAGTTTAAATAGATCGACACACTTTATACACCAGCCGTTTCATACATGTATATTGCACGGAAATTTAGATACTATTTGGCAAGACACAGAAATAATAGAATTTTGAGTAATGTTATAATAATAATAGAATTATAGATAATGGTACCAATTCTACGTGCACAAACTTAACTAAAGTAAAAAATAAATATTAATAGTGTCAATAACACAATTCGGCAATGATAAGAGAACTTTTTTATTAGAAAATCTGTATATTATTGACTAACGATTTTATTAATAAAAATGTGTACAACGAAATATCCAATGAATCAAAATACGCCGTAGTTGTTTTAATTTTTTAGTTAAGTTTAGTTGTGCACTTAGCATTAGAAGAACAGCTAGTATCTAATACTAGTTATAACCGATGGTTACAATATCCATAAGAAAATAACGTCAAGCTCATTCTATGTCTATCTTTACAAGTAAAGTAACTCAATTAAAATTTCACAACACATTTGTCAATTAATCAATAGTAATAAACATGGTGGCAACGACACTAACCGTTAGAAGGTTGACACAGAATCAATTAATACAACCGAGGAATCGATTAAAGTTGATATGAACTTAAAATCGATTATCATCGCGTCTATCACAAATTGATTCTAGTTGTCACCTTCACGTTATTATATCACTTAGTTTCGTTGTTCACAGTTAAAATGTAAAATCGTAGCAAAATTATTTGCATTACATACAATCACTTTAGGTAAATTAAATTTATGTGCTTTCGGTAGGTTTAAATAATTCGCGACGTATTGTAAGCTAGTATTTAGTACTAGCTGTTGCCCGCGATTTCGTACGCGTAGAATTTAGAAAATGTTTTCCGATTTTGTAACATTTTTCACTACTGCTTCTTTCCTATTAGTCGCAGCGTGATGTTATATAGTCTATAACCTTTTTCGCTAAATGGACTATCTAACACTGAAAGAATTTTTGAAATCGGACCACAGGTTCCTGAGATTAGCGCGTTCAAACAAACAAACTCTTCAGCTTTATTATATTAGTTTTATTTATTAATCTTTGTCTAACATGGGTATTTAGATTTTAAACATAAAATGTGCCTGCCATGTTTCGCCAACAGGCTTAAAAATTATTTTAAAAAGTTAATCAATATTATCCCGCAGCAATACAATACATTTCTGTCAAATTTTATATAAAACTATTTCATTTGTTCAATTACATTTCATTTGTCATTGTTGTTGTTCATTTGTTTTATATTAGTGCTTCAAAATAATAAACTTTTCTGCTAATTGATACAAACTCATGTAATCACAGTAGAAATTAAGCATAGCCTATAGATTCCTACCAATCTTTACTTATTATAATAGTCGATATTTTTGCATGTAGTTTCCATAAGTAAGCTTATAATCTTCCAAACTAAGCAACGGATTTTGATACGTATTTTTTTTCAAATATGGTGGTTTTCAAATGGTTTGAGAGAATGATTTTTTTTGTATAATTTGTGTAGGCTTAAGGTTTTATTCATAATGACTTATCGGAGGTTTAAACGGAGATTTTATAGGAAAGATAATAAACATTTTACCGTAAAAAGACTATTATGAATAACAGTTTTTGACAATTTTCGCGAACCGATTTCAGCAAGCTTTTAAACCTCCGATAAGTCATTATGAACTATGTAACTTACTATATTTTTCTACTAGAATAGTGACGCAGGGAACACCTAAACAGTTGTGGCGATATAAGTATATTTATCACAAACGTATTTACTAGAGAACCGGCTACACTCTTTGCTTGTACACGCCTATATCCTGCGAAAGAAAATATACATTTTCGTCCTGTATTAGAATTTATATGCTTAATATTAGAACGACATTGTGAATTTATACATATGGCATATCTAATCATATGATATTAAATATTGCGACTCTACATACTCGTATTATGTAAGGTTTACCTTTTTAGACATGAAGTAAAGATATCTTCCATAAGATATTTCACGTATTTTGTATTTGCATTTTATTTTGGCCTTTTATCTTAGTCTCAGTGGTACCTATCCAAGGATGTTTTAAGATAACTATGTAAAAATATCATCTTCGCTTTTATAAGCACAATTATTTTTATTTTTTATTTTTTTATAATATGCTTTTGTAAGCACGGTACGTATCGATCAATGTATAAATCCACGTAATGGAATCTTTGAAAGAGTTTTCCAGCCACTTGCAGAAATCAGATTAATCTCAAATTTTGCACAAATATTAAGGACCGATGACAATGCAATAATAAAAAAGAAATCTGGAGTTTCAGGCGTGTTTCTTTAGGTTTTGAACTAAGCAGATAATTTTCTTACCTGTTTGAAACACAGGCAAAGTCACCGACTATTTATGTGTATATTAGTCGAATTGCTAACAACGTCAGCGTAACTAATATACCTATACATCTAAGCACAAACATAGAATTACATAAACACCCTCGGGCGAAACAAACTCTTCGTAGCAAAGCATAAACCCTCTGTGGAATACCGAATGACTGCTACGTGATATATTTCTACAATACCATATCACATACATCTTATACGTATAAGTTTTCGGAAGAAAACAAAACGGTACTCCCTCGTCAGCCTGCACTTAATAGTGCTAAGATTTTTACTACTTATTTGATAGAATACAATAAAATGATTTAAAATTGACCTATACCGTGCAATTTGTCTCCGTGTGGTGACAGATTAAGAATACAAGAATCACCACCCCATCTGTGCTGTAAAAGTTAGCTAAGGGATATTGCACGCAGATAACGTCCTCTATAAGAGACGGAAAACGGGAAAATAAACCCTGTGCCAACACGCCTGGTCAGCGCAGCACAGTAGATTATAATCCCTCCAAAGTGGAGGAGGCCCGTGCTCAACATTGGGACGTAAATGGGCTGGAGAGAGAGAGAGGGAGAGTGCAATTTGTCTACATTAGATAACATTTTAATGATATTTTCTAACACTTACACGACTATTTTATTCAAATAAAACCACTTTTTTACTTTAGCACCACAACTTAAGCATTTCAATTAAATATAAATATTAATTAGGTAATGTACTAAAGTCATTGAAATAGTAACATTCTCTATTTATCAAATACGATTGAACATCAATTTCTTCACGTCACTGATTATACTGAACTCCCTGATGATGTAGACATCAACTTTTTTATAAAAATTTCTAAATAAACAATATTTTAGCCAAGGATTGACAATCTACAGAATCCAATGAATATCTTTGGTCTTTCTTATTTAATTCATAAGATACATATCAGAAAAGGATTGATTCTATTTGAGTGTACGTGATTGTCGGCCAGAGCATTGTGATCGTTGTTATCGACGCGGACGTGATAAACTACGGGTGCTACTGTCCGTAGACTTTCAAAGGATAAACGATAGTTTAAAATGTCCCTCCATCCCTTTCACAATGGGCTCACTACAGTTAAGAGTAACAACAGAATGGATAATGTGATTGTGTTTGGCAGAAGTTTAAATTCAACTTGTAATTCTGATTTCGCAAGCATGAAGCTCTTGATAAAAGCTGCTAGCGTTTTGACAGTTATCGTCATATATGGACAAATTTACAAAAACGTTCTAACAAATTATTTACGTACTCCTTGCTATTGTATGGCTGACGGAGTCATTCACGAAGAAGAAAATTCGCTTGGTATTGGTTAAAACTACAATAAAATACGATCATTGGGCTTCCATCAATTATTGAGCTTTTAGAACAGACTGACCGAATTAATTATTTTTGTTATATAATAATATACAACTACACACCTATTACAAAACAAAGTTGAGCAATGTTATAATAGATTAGACAGAATATGAGCGAGTCCATAGAGACTTATCTCTTAGTTCAACGATACAAATTTGACGTATAGTATTTCTAATATGACTCAAACTCACGAAAATTTCAATACGAAAATTTGACGTTTATATAGTTGACTGTCGAATTTGTACTTATAGCAGGATGAGGTTATCTCTAATTGCACATATCTGTACGTCACATACATTATGTACATATCCGTAATATACCTTTAAGAAGGTAACCGCTCTAACTCTCATGCAACTCCCCTACCGAATACCGAAAGACCGTTCAAAGAACGACCACCAAAAGAATTACATTTAAAATGTCCAATTTAAATTGTTCCGACAAAGGGGCGAACCATTTCAATTTTGAGTGAGCTGAACTGTAAATCGAAAAGTGCGATAGCCACTCGGTAAGCGCCTCCTGGGGCGAATCTATACAATTTATAGATGTAATAAAGTGGCATTAGAAAGTAGAGATTACCTTACGATCATTGCCTAAGCACCCATTATGGATAAGTGGCTAATGTTAAATGTCAAAGCAAACGCTACAGACGTAGCACGCGATGGTCGATCATTTCGCCCATGTTTATGTATTTTAACCTATTATAATAATGAAAGGAATATAAAAATAATGGTATATACAAACTACGAATATTAAATTAAGACATTAAATCAATTATAATTAACAATTTAGAGTAAGTAAACTTTATTTGTTGTTTCGTGTGGTGACGGATTCAGAATACAAGTGTCACGACCCCATCTCCTCCCAAGGGTGCTGTAAAAGTCAGCTAAGGGATATTGCACACAGTTAACTTCCTCTGTGAGAGACGGAAAACTTGAAAATAAACCCTGTGCCAACACGCCTGGTCAGCACGGCACAGTAGGCCATAATCCCTCCCAAAGTGGAGGAGGCCCGTGCCCAACAGTGGAACGTAAATGGGCTGGAGAGAGAGAGGGAGAAACTTTATTTCTGTGCTAATATCTCACCCAAAATTAAATAAAAATCAGTCAGAAATAGATAGCTCTGACAGTCAGTCGACGTCTATATTTTTGGTCATGAGGAGATGGTTCCGGTATATCAGTTTCACTTACAAGTGAAACTGTGGGCTGCAGTTAGTGATCCTAATAAGCTCATACGAAAAACCCGAAATAAATACATTTCGGATACTACAAGATTATTAAAACTGTTGTATGTATGAAACTAATTAATAACCTCATGACTTATGCCGTACAAGGGAAAGCAGTAATAGTAAAATACTCAAAGTAAATCGTGCAAAACTTAGTATCATGTCAAATTAAGTAATCGTGTTGTAATTGAGCCCGCTATCAGAAAACAACGGTGCTTCATCAATCAACCTACCCTATTCGTAGAGTTTTCTTTGCAAATAAGTTATAAGAATGTAGCGATAAAATTCAATTGCCGGATTTCTTGATCAGACGAGAAGGCTATATATGTAAACAAATTAATAAAATAATCTTTTGAATTATATATCTTTAGATTACAGAAGTATGTAACGAAAGGAATCTCTATTTTTACTTCCTTTGTAAACAATTATAATCATGGGAAAAACCACAATTTTAGATATTGGTTAGATATTATTGTGCACAGATTGCAATTTAAGCTTTGGGAAATACCTGGAATTATAACTGTCGGGCATGTATGTAAATGATGCCAAAAAGGTCTGTTTGGAGCGTAGCAGACGGCGGTTTATAGTCTCTATCTACCTCCATGAGCAAAAGGAAGGATGATAATTATGATGATGGGAAATACCTACAATATTTAACAAAAAATTTCAATAAAAATTAGATTATTCATATTATATACCTGCTATCTGAAAAATACTCAATAATAAATTTTAAAAACAATAATTTTCCTATTTTTTCGCTTATAACTTGTAGTGTGCAGAACAGTAACAGTGTTATCCTCACTTCAGTTTTAGTAGTCATTACTGGAAATCTCACTAATGCGTCTTGAGTTGCGGTTAGGCGCCTCACAGAGGGGGAGAGCTTTTATGTATCACATTAAAATATGTTCTTGTTTTATTCTGTTAGTGATTTATCTACTTATGTTTTAGACTTTTTGTGTAAAGTTAATGTTTTGAATATTTATTCGGATTTTGCAAGGTTTAATTCATATCTTTACTTATTACGCAACAAATTTATTATTTTGTATGTATGTCCCTATGTGAGCTTATATATTCAAAACTACGTCCGTTTTGGAATCCCGGATTTCAATCCAATTGTAAGGCAAATTTATAAGTAGCTTTGTCTTACAATATTCTTTTTTTATCAAAAGATTTTTGAAAATAAAGTGTAACGGTCTTTTTAATATTTATTTATTTGTTGTTCTCGTGTATCAAGCATCTCCCTAAGAATGAAATGGGCTTCGAATATTTACTACGTTCGTTCGTATTATCGTTTTTAATAAAATTTTGTCAACACTTCAAATTAACTTTAGAATTTTAAGTTTTTAAGCTGTTATTGAACTTATTCTCACGAAATATCTTTAGCGTTCCAATCGCGTTTAACGGCCCCTACTAAGTGTGTATACTCGAGTTGATAACAGCTTCGCTATGAATTGACTTCGACACAATGGGTTTTCGCAAATAACACACCAGGCTAGCAATTACGTTCATATAACAACAGATACATTTGTATCACAATGATCGAGTTTTTTTTACGAAATATGATATTGTTACGAGTTCGTTACGAAATCAAATAGTAAACATAAAATATTCCATTTTTGATATCAATGTGGTTATAATAATTAATATTTTACTGATTCTTTATCATTTGTTTTAATTAGTAATGAATAGAACACAGTATTGATAAATATATCTGTATTGTAAAAAAGCGCTTGTTAAATTTATTAGTAGTAACTATTAGATAAAAATATTATATTTTATATTGTTCTAGTATTCAGAGACCCGCCGCGGCTGGGTCATGGTAAAGCTCAAGGCACCATCATGGCCCAGCAGGGTAGAAATAAATAAATAATAAATAAATATTCATGGACATTTCACACAGCGTCCTCTGGTCCCAAGCTAAGCTTATATGCTTGTGTTATGGGTACCAGAATACGGATAGAATACATATACTACTTTTCTTTTGTAAATACATACTTATAATACATATAAACACCCAGACGCAGTACAAACATTTGTATGACAAATATAAACATCACACAAAGTATTGTCCTGACCGGGAATCGAACCCGAGACCTCCTGATCGGCAGTCCGTTACATGAACCACTAGACCACGAAGCCCATCATAAAGAAGGCGGAGAGTTAAAAAAAAAGGTACTAAATGTTAGGGAAAGTTCTCATTGGTATTTGATTTTTATGTACATTTATTAGTCCTAAATCGGGTCCCGCACCTAACATCAAATTAATTGACGGGCTTCATGGTCTAGTGGTTCATATAACGGACTGCCAATCACGAGGTCGCGGGTTCGATACTCGCCCGAGAAAATCATTTGTGTGATGTTTATAAATGTCATACAAATGTTTGTACTGCGTCTGGGTCTTTACGATGTATTATAAGTATGTATTTATAAAAGAAAAGTAGTATATGTATTCTATCCGTATTCTGGTACCCATAACACAAGCATATAAGCTTAGCTTGGGACCAAAGGACGTTGTGTGAAATGTCCGTGAATATTTATATTTATTAAAAAAATACATTGATAGATACGTACCGAACTAATAAAAACGTGTTAATTTTTAAAGTAAAGCTTTTGCTCTTGCGAGTAAAATTATAAATACAATATTAATTTTTATATTACAATCAACAAAAAAATGCAATCGATTTCTGAACACACATATTAATACTTATCACTACTTACTGATAACATTGGGCGAGTCGACCTTCTGTATTTCGAGAACCGATAGCGATCTAAGACTGCGACCATTCCGCTCTTAAAGTATTAAACAAACTGGAGTAGGTACTTAGAAGTTAGAGTCAGTTGTTTTTATAGATCTGCCGCGTTGGAAACCGAGGTAATGCACACAAACACTAGAACGTATTTTTTATTAGGTAATCGCTACGCACACTCTGCTCGCAAAGAGACGACAAAATTATTGACATCAATTCTAATAGCAAAACTAAACTTTACAAAAAAATAAAAAAATAATGGTGTATTTTGATTAACTAGCTATTTTCTAACACTTGCGCGACTCATTTGTTTAAATAAAACTACTTTTTACTGATTTAGACGCATGTATTTGTTTTACATTTTGGCCCGACGTTTCGGAGACTTTGCAGTCATCATGGTCAGGGGTGAGACTTAAAACCAGGCCAAAATTTAAACAAATATACGCGTCTAAATCCGTAAAAAGTAGTTTTATTTAATAAGCTATTTTTTGTGCACATTTATATTAATTGAAATCGTTAGTATATAATATACAGTTTTTATAATAAAAAAAGTTCTGTTAACATTGCCGTATTGTATTATTGGTACTATCAATTTTCATTTTTTAGTAAATTAACTAAAATCGGTACCATTGACAACAATTCTACATGCACAAATAAACTTAACTAAAAAATGAAAACAGCAATGGTGTATTTTGATTCATTGACACATTTATATTAATTGAATTCGTTAGTCTATATTAAACAGTTTTACACAATAACGCAGTTTAGTTAACATTGCCGAAATATATTACTGACACTATCAATTTTGATTTTTAGTGTAAGTTTAGATGTGCACGTAGAATTGGCACCAGAGTTCATACATTTTGCTTTTTTCCGCATGGGTTATGTTTACTCCTGTTGGAATAATGCTCTAAGGTTCCATTCGACCTCATGACATCTTACATCCGAACTTCATAGAAATATTGTCACATCTTACTAAAAATTAACTCGGCGTGTTTGAATTGCTCCCGTATCATATTAAATATCAGTTTTTAATAATTGATAGATATTTCTTACAATACGTTATAATTTCTTTGTAATAAGATTATATGTTTCGATATATAATTTTATCATTAAAAACAATATATCAGTAATGACTGCATGAAAGTTGAAACGTATTCTTATCACATACGCGTAACTAAGCGTAACCTTGAGAGAAATGGGCGTAAATATTAAATTATTTGTTCAAAGCAGAATAAGAATGAAATAGACAAACGTATTTAGAGATTATAGGAAATTCTTGTTAGAACTATATAACTATGGTTACAAAAAACTAATATTTTAAATAGGCTGTCTGGAAGAAATCGCTTGGAATAAGACGGTCCATGAAATAACGCAGACGAAATAGAAAAAAAAGTACTGTTACAATAAGTAGTATCTTTATTATAAAGCAAAGTCGTTATTTTTGTATGTTTGTCCTAATGTGAGCTAATGTCTTCAAAACTACACAACACATTTTATTGAAATTTTTATTAGATAAAGTGTTTCAATAGGATAGCTTTTTGTATTGTTAAGGCTATTAGTACGGGATCCGTAGTACATTTTTTTCACTTGATTACTATCAAGCTGATTTTCCATGAGTAGCTTTATTATGACGAGACGCCCAATAATTTTCTATTCCAAAATCTAGATTTCGAAATTTCTTTTCTAAGCTCCAAAGTTGCAACTACAAGTAACAACTAGTTCTGTAATATACGTTTGTTCCTAAAATCAATGAGACGTTAACACAGTCGTTCTATTTCTAGTTCGCACAAAACCGTTTTTGCAATGATAATAGGCAAGCGCGAGGCGCCCGACTGCGATCTGTCACTGTTCAATGCGTCAAAGGGTTTTGTCAAGGCGTGAATTAAATCGACCAGCGGGAGACGACGCGATTGATCGAACCGGTTATATCCAACATATAGGTATCATATAATACTGAATGTTTTAGGCAATGCTGGATATATTTCTAGAATTTTCCCGAGTAACCGTTAGTAAAAAAAAGCTTCATAACTCTTAATCTTTGATTTTTCTACCTATTACATGTGTCTTGTGTAACTAACAAACAACTATTTATTATAGCTGTGATTCCACTAGGCTTGAACTTCTATAACAATAAATAATTATCCTTTTTAATAAGTTGTTGTTATATATAGACATATTAAATGTCTTATATTTTATGTATAAACAAAACGTAGCTTAAGTTTTACTTACTTATGAAGTCATAATGAAAAGTGATACAGAAAAGATACACAAAGTCTGATGTAACTTTAAAATGGTGAGTAAGTACAATTTTTGTTTTGACGAAAGCACGCAGCTGCTCTTGAACAATTGAACAAAACATAAACACAAATTGAAAACAACTCCAATATTTTATAGAATCTGAATATTTCGATTATTGATTTAAAATCTAAGCCACCAACCAAATCCACATAGGCCCCAGATCTGTCTCAGCTGTTGCCCGCGACTTAGAACGCGTGGATTTAAAAAAAAATCCCCGTTTTACAAAATTTTTCACTGATGCTTCGCTCCTATTAGCAGCAGCGTGATGTTATATAACCTATAGCCTTCCTCGGTAAATGAACTATCTAACATTGAAAGATGTTGTCAAATTGGACATTGACATTGGATTGGATTTGTTCCTGAGAATAGCGCGTTTATACAAACAAACTTCAGCTTTATAATATTTGTATAGATTTTCTTCCGCAGTCACATAAGATCTCTATATAGCCACGTATATAACTATAATATATAATGTTGATTTCCAATTATACAACTCACTTATTACGTAATTCATAACTATATCTTAGGTAACAAAACATCGAAGCTCCTCTTTGATTCCACCTTGCCAAGTTACCAATAACTTTTCTCTTTAGTTTATTATAACAATATGTAACCTGTACTCAAAACAATAGGCATTGTGTAGCTATAACCTTGCAGGTGACACCTTCCTATAGTACTATGTTATGAAATTTCAGAACTATTACATATTTCAATATTTTTAACTACGACAGCTAAAGTCAGGTACTGTAAATTTCATATTTAGTCATAGACAAATATTTTTTTTCTAACACTTGCGCGATTTTTACGGATTTAGATGCGTGTATTTGTTTTAAATTTTAGCCCGACGTGTCAGATACTTGGCAGTCACCATGGTCATGGGTGAGACACCATGGTGACTGCAAAGTCTCCGACACGTCGGGCTAAAATTTAAAACAAATACACGCGTCTTAATCCTTCTCCATTTTGGAATAGTATTTGATTCCGTGCTGACCAGACGTGTTCGCATAGGCTTTAGTTACCATCTCTCTCAGAGCCATTCCTTAGCTGAATCTTACAGTATCCTGGAGAAGAAATAGGGTGGTGACACTTGTATTCTAAATCCGTCACCACATGGACAATATCTACATCCTAATTCTAGCCCCCACGATATAAGGAAATAAACTCAGCTTGGAACTATAGGACGGTGTGTGAAATGTAAAAACAAACTATTACTTTAAGTGCTTAAGCTGTGGCTTAAGCTCTTCCTTTAATCATCTACGTACAAAATATTAGAAAGATATTAAACAAACTTCGTTCACCCTAATGTGCCGATCAGATAATTAGCTTCACGATAAAATATTGGCAGTTTCCCTACTGTCGAGTCCCGTCGCGTCCTCCCGCGAGCCACAACTGTCGATGTCACCTTAATTTACGACCTTCAATTATAAATTTTACATCCTTCTAACTTCCCCAATTTTATTCCAACATATACCTTAATAAGAATAAAATAGAGATGTAATTGTTCTGCTTAGTACTTATGGATACAAAGTACAACGCAAGTCTTTATCAAGGGAATAGGAATTTTTGTAATTTATAACAGTTTTGGTCAAATATTTTTGTATCAAAATTATGACGTCTGATGGAATGACGCGTTTGCTTAGCGTATTTGCGTATTTATGTCAAATAGCTGTAACTTCGTACACATGAAATTTGGAAAAGAGATCATTACAAATTATTCAAATATTATACTACTGTCTTGGTTCATTTAATGTATTAAAAACGCATTAAAAGCCATTGCGTAGTTTTGAAGATTTAAGCTTTTTTAGGGACATACATACATAGAAAAATGTCGACTAACGACTTATAATAAAACTAGCTGCCCCGGCAAACGTTATTTTGCCATACTAAAAAAAAAAAGTTTGAAAAATGATGTTGGCCGATTCTCAGACCTACAGAATATCATCATCATCATCATCATAACATCACGCCTTTTTCTCATGGGGGTAGGCAGAGACTATAGAGCGCCATCTGCTACGATCGAATCAGATGGCGCTCTATAGTTCTAGTACCTACAGAATATGCATGTAAAATTTCATAAAAATCGGTCAAGCCGTTTCGGAGGAGTACGGTAACTAACACTGTGACACGTGAATTTTATATATAAGATTAAGATATTTAACAATTACCTTAATATGAACCACGAAGTTTAATAAAGCAGACGTATTTTTTTTTATAGAAGATTTTCGACTCTCGTAATTAAAATTTTGCTAAAAAGAAACATCAATCATCGATAAGGGCACTGTAAAGCAGACTTCTAGAACCTGTCCACGTACGTACGTGGTAGAATACTGACAATTGGACGCATACAAAAACACGCATAAAATTTCGGTTGCCTCAAATAATTATTTTAAAAATAATAAAGATAAATCTAATATTAAAAACCATGATAAATTTTTAATGGGGACACTATTAATTTTTGTCGCTATTAAAACTGTTTGGGCACTGTAAAATGATAATATTATCATTAGATATAAATTTTAACGATGTTTATACCTAACTACGCAACTAAACTTATATTATTTGTAACAGAATGTGTTTCCTCGTTGCCGACCTATTGACTCTAGATATCTATCATCCTGTAAAATGTTGCTTATCTACAGGAACATTGTGGCAAAAACATCATAATGAGCAGGCAGAGTTCTTAATTGGCTCCTGAGCTACACACTGATACCTATAACCTCTATATAAATATAGTTTTTATATTAATTTATATGCAAACAGATACAATACTAGTAACATTTCGCAAGTTCGCTTACGGCTCGAGTTACACTTACAACTTAAGGAAATACAAATAGCTTTCAACCTATTTGAAGAACTAAAAAATACATACAAAAACTTTAATAATAATCAGTCAAGTTCCTTTGATGGAATTCGATAGTTAAAACGAATGAAGAACACACCAACGGCCTAAGCAGAAGAGACAACGGTTGACCTGATGGTAAGTGGTATTCGTTGTGTCTGATGGATATTTTGTGAGAGTTAGTTATCTTGAAATTAAATGATCTTGCTTGGCCAGCGTGGTATTGGCTGGCAAGTTATGTTACAAATACAAAAGAAGTGAGTATTTACTAGCAGGCCGTTTATTGGCTGAGATAAGTAAAGAGGTATCCAAATATGTTTATGTGCATTACCACATAGATTGTCATAGTCTAGACGGTTCTATTAGAATCAATAAGATATGATTAAACTGTCAGAAGCCGCTACCTTTATTTTATAAAATAAAAATTATTTGACGAGGGTTCACCATTAATTTTGGCGACAATGTGATAAATAATGAGAGAGGTGTAATGCGGGGGACGACATCCCTCTAAAATGTCGCTTTGATGGGCTGGTTTTGAAGTTTTGACGGCTCACATCCTAATTTTCTTTCTGTGAAGTACCCTAGGCGGTTGCCACTTTTCAATAAGTGTTTCTCTTTGTGATAATATTTCAATTTTCAAAGTTCTTATAAAAGATTAGATACGCGAATATTATTGTTATATTTTTTGTTCATAGTTTATTCTTTAATAAGCTAAAATAAAAGCGAAATATTCGCTCCTTCATTTGGTTAACTCTGTATACATCCTTAATAGCCCTAATATGTTAACTTAAAAGATATGTACTTTCTAAATAGAAGCATGACATTTAATAATGTGACACACTTAGTTCACACAGACAAAGTTTAAAGTTAAACGCACCTTTACAGCAATAACTCAAATAGATATCGCACACATATTGGGACTAGTAAATCAAAATTTAAACTGTGCTTCCAGCGGGCGCGAGCGTGATCCATGCAAAATTGCTTATTTAAAACGAGATTTTTTTTTAACTCACTTATGGGGATGTCACGTTATTTTGGGACACACGAATAGTACAGACGAAGAACTTTGTATGTTTTTAATGATTTTAGACAATGTCACATTTTAGAAAGAGAAGAGATTTTTTGTTTTTTTTATTTGTCTCCATCAACAAAAAGCTAAGTTATTAAAAGTAACAAACGTAGACAATAATTCATTTTGAAAACACATTTAGATATCTGCATAAAAACTGATATTTACGTGAATAAAATCACAAAAATATATTATTTCAGTACTATTATGCGACCTAGAAAGGGAGAGTGAGAGAGACACAGAGAAGAGACACGACATGTTAGTGAAAAATGGGTAAATTAAATTAGAATACACGCAAATAACTCTTATTTAATTCATAAGAATCTACGAACACACCTGATTACCGTTTTATAGCAGACCAAACATACTGGTACTTATTCTACACGCACAACTAAACTTAACTAAAATATTGAAATTAATGTTGTCAATAACACAATTCGGAAATAATAAATAAACTTTTTTATTAGAAACGGTGTTGACTAGAGCTTTTAATTAATATAAATGTGTATAACGAAATAGCTAATTAATCAAAATACACCACAGTTACTTTCACTTTTTAGTTAAATTTAGTTCTGCTCCTTGAATTGTTACCACTATGATTTTGAAGTTTCCACGTGCCCCAAATCTGAGTTGAATAGAAGAAATAACAATAAAAAAATTACCTACTTAGAAGTAAATGCAAAAAACATAGAAATTCCACTTTAAATTCAATCGCATGTCTAGAAAACATGTACGGAAGAAATAAAGTAGCTGAGTAATTTGCAAGCTACCCTCATTTGTGTACAGTGTAACTCGGTATGAATCGTGCCCATATATCATACGGTGCTCATCACGTTTTTAATAAAAAACAGAACTCACTGCGTTCGTGTTTTAGTGATTTTTCATCACACGACATCAATAAAAAATTTGTATGCAATGTTTTAGTTAAAACTAGCTGTTGCCGGCGACTTTGTATGTGTGGAATTCAAAAAACTTCAGTGAAAATATGAGATAAATATTTTTCCTATTTCCGGTATATTCTGTGTCCTATTTCCGGTCCTTAGCTACCTTCCCACTAATAAGTGGAAAATGTACCTATAAATAAAAGTTTATTAATAAGAGGATATTGGACATAAGCGATGGATGAAAGACGAATGCACGTTGCGGAGATGCGAATGTTGAGATAGATGTGTGGCGTCACGGGAATGGATAAAATAAGGAATGAATATATTAGAGGAAGTCTGAAAGTGATGCCAGTGACTGAAAAATTTAAGAACGAGCGGATGTCCTGGTATGGGCATGTCATGAGACGAGAGGAAAGTAATGTCGTTAGGAGAGTTCTGAGTATAAATGTGAAAGGAAAAAAGTCTAGAGGAAGACCTAAGAAAAGATGGATGGACTGTATGAAATAGGACATGGAAGAAAGAGGAGTTGACACAGACATGACGGCTAATAAAAGACTGTGGAAGAAAAAGACACGTTGCGCCGACCCCAAATATAAGGGCAGGAGGATGATGATGGACTATAGTCGTTTTCGGGTTAAAGATTTTGGCTAGGCCACAAGGCCACTTCCAAAAGCTTAAAAATAGTTGAGCATGTTAAACTTATTTAGATATCTTCTTCGTCCTGTCCTTCTCTGGAAATGTTATCAATTGCTGTAATACGTTTTTTCCTTCCAAGCTCTCCTATTCTTTCGACTCTCAATTTTTTCTTTCTTTCATATCAACTCTCACATAGTCTACTCACATAGCTCCTCTCTTTTACCGACTATCAAACTTGAAAGCATCATAAGAATGTTATTTATTATTTTATATATTAATCGCCTATTGACGGACATTTTCGAAAATATATAGCGTGCTATTAAATGTATGAGATTTCTTCATCTGCCTTCAAATTATAGTAATTATAAACGTTGGGATCACTTGAAACCTCTCAGGTTGCTGTCCAAATATACGTTAGGGTCCGTTATGAGTCTTACAATCAAAAGAATTCTATCAGAATCGAACCCCATATCTATTCTTCGGTGCCCCTACTTAAAGTGTCCCACTGCCAATCGGTTTTAAAACTTAGTGCGTTCAGGTAGATTTGCTTTTAATATGTAGAGAATGAGGTACTGTAAAGTCGAGTGTCTACTAAAGAAATCGTCAATAAACAAAAGTTTTAGTTAAATTAATGCTTTACTTCTTAGTTTTTGTAGTCAAACATACAGGCTGTTTTTATTTTGAAATGCTATCAGAATTTGTATAAAAAACATAATAAGTTGAAGGGATGTGCTATTTCTCGAAAACTCTTCAGGCGTTTGGAATATATATACTAGGTAATAAGTAACATATATACATATAAGATACACGTGACTAACATAATCTCTTCTTTGACAGTTGGACAACCATAATAAATAATTTAATTTAATCAGATTTAATAGATTAGACAACAAAGAATGGACAGCATATTGTTTTCTTGAATTGATTACAACATCATTCCATTAGTTGTGAAATTGAGATTTTTTTACCATAGAACCGAATAGGATTAAAATCTAGAGTATATGACATAAAAAAAAAATAAACATTGCCTAAAATAAAAAACTTGAGAGGCGTCAAGGGACACTCGGATGGAACGAAGTTTCTTTCGACTAGTACAGGAATTGTGACAAAATTTTATATAATAGATACGCATCTATTTTATTCATGTTATGAGAGAGAGAGAGAGAAAGAGAGAGAGCGAGACAGACAGAGAAACACGCGCACGTCGCGCGGCTTACAAATATAGCAAAAAGTGTCGTTACAACGTTTGGTCTTAATTTTTTCCGCCTAGCCCCCTTGCGTAACGCGCGATAAGGAACTGCGTTCCTAAAAATATCTGCATGAGAAGTGAACAGAAAAAGTAAAGTCGGCACGTTTTTAAATATTTTTTTATTAACTATGCCAGAAAGTAAACATAAAACACCCTATACACCAGGAATACAAAGGTAAAGTCACTTGTGATATTGCCCTCGTTATAAAGGTATCCGGACATTCGAGTCGCGGTCCCAGCACACTGATTGTTTTCAACCCCCAAGCGATTGTACTACAATACGTCTGATAACTGTTCCTCATTTGTTCCGCATGTATTTATGAAATATACTTTAAAGACAAAGCCTGGGAATTGACAAATTATTTGCACAATTAAGCATTGTATAATTAAATTTAACTCGGAGTTTTCTGAAAAATGTCAATGTCCATTTCATTTTCTAATATTTCTTTACATTTTTATGAACGGTGCAAATTTTTGCCTATTTCTATGTGACTCAGACATCATTGAAAAACAAAAATTCATAGTGATCTGTGAATTTTTTTTCATAAAAACATTTTCATAACATGAGACAATTACGCAATAAAACGCTTTACGAGAATAATTACGTTTATTTCTTAAAAAAATAGCATCTAAATATTTTCGATTTTCGTACAGGAAATTATAGTCTTCGTTAACTTTATAACAAGCTACAATTGGATTTAATTGCGAATTTCCCTAACATCGATATGGATAGAATAAATCATGACGTAGGGAGTTATTTCACAGAACAATTATTGTAACCGCAAAGAGGAAAGAACGAAATTGATAGTTGGATAGTTTTGCTTATTTTCCTATTAATTGATAATACACATTGCACTGTCTTATTTCCTCTCAATACCATTCGTAAAGTTGTTAACACCAAAAAGCTTATTCAAAAGCACGTGAATAAAAAACTGCAGTGCAGTTGGGTAAAAACAGAAAACAACATCATCATCATACCGTAGCGCCATCTGCTACGTTCCAAACACAAAAACGAAAATAACGGAATGTTAAAAGATGTGTAGAGACCGTTTAAGAATACAAGTGTCACCACCACGTTTCTTTGGGTGATAGTCAGCTAGGGAGTATTATTTATTTATTTATATTAGGGACACAAACAGATATAATATAATACTTAATAAAAACATAAATAAAATTAACATTATACAATGCAGCTTCCACAGATATGTTTACAAAACAGCGCTAGTTATTAATAAAAAATAATACAAAATGAACATAAAAATAAGCAAATCAGATTAGTTGGATTAAAAGATAGTTACTAGCTTACCTATGAGCTAGACGATCGTGAATGGACCTCTTAAAGCTAGTCAAGGAAAGATGAAATTTATACGCAGATAACATCATCTGTAAGACACGGAAAACTCGAAAATAAAACCTGTGCCAAGACGCCTGGTCAACGCCGCAAAGCAGACCATAATCCCTGCCAAAGTGGAGAAGGCCTGTGCCCAACATTGGGATGTTAATGTGCTGCAGAGAGAGAAAGAAAAATAAGTTGCGCATTAAATTCTTCGTATTAAACCATTAAAAAGAGTCGCGATATAATCAAAATATGACCCCCGGAGTTCACAGAAGCAAATATCACCCGTTCGCACTTATTATAAAAAAAAATATACCCAAAACGTATTTTTACCCCATTTTTTACGACTTTTTTAACCTTTGTGAGAAATTTCGCACGGTTCGTTATAAGGTTGTAACAATTGGGGTGTCACGCCGATTTGAATGCGACTAATTTTGGTTTCCAAAACCCTTTAATATTAACCTACAAAGAAACAAATATCTATCTGTGAAAATGGTTTCGTGTCTTGTCATCATATAGACGTTAAGGGCTGATCCTTGCCTTGACCCTTTCAGGTGAAGGTAAGGGTTAATTTTTTTATCTTTTTTTCAATAAGTTTAATCAGCGACAATTGTTATGTGATAAAACTCATATAATAGGTGATGTAGAAGATGCTATTTTAAAATTTAAAAAAATTATCTGTAGTTTAAATTCTGAGTAATCTTGTATTATTATTATTATATTTATCAACGGACAATTTAACTGAGTAATTTATAAGTATTGCTTAACTACAATAACTATGAGTATAGGTACTACAGACATAAAATAATCAGCAAATTCAAAGTAGGTACAGAATAAATACCAGACACCACAATCTATACACTGAAGTAGAAGATCATGACATTAAATAATGTAATCCTAATATTCCTATTCAGTTTATCAAAAAAGCTCTTAGATATTTTATGAATAAGAAATACAGAGAAAAACTAAAAATGATGCGATAACATTATCATAATAACTGGGATAAAAAACATATTTTCATCCCAACAAATTAGAAGAAATTCGTCGAATAACGGCATCTGAATCCTGACTTAATAATCACACATGACATACATACTGCGAAGGTCAAAAAGGATTTTAAAATTAGTAGTATGTATAATGTATATAGAGCACACAAACTGGACCCTATTTGACTCTATGTATTAAGTTCTAAAGAGATTTGTCTCCTATGGTCTATTATGTATTCAACATCTTTATTCAAACATTTTGACTTCCTAAATAACATGGATATGACTTAATACAATTGTAAGGACACCTGCTGAGGCCCTTAGGTGTTCTTTCTTGATTTCAAGGCCCTTTACATAAAATTAATCTTAAGTATTAGGTCGAAGGTTGAATTTGTGTTATTGCTTTGTTGAATAGAACTTGTAGCCACAGGGCGTATCTGTATAGTTAAGGAAGTCATGTGAATAATCTCACACAAATCCTTTTACTGATTATCATTTGAATGACAGAAGTCATGTAATGAAGGGTTGTTACAATAGTGAGGACATTATAATCATACTTTTGAATGACTTTCCATGTGTTCATTCTAGTAAGAATGTAACTATTTTTGGGAACACCCTAAAAGCCGAAAAACATTATTCCGAATTTTCAAATCCCGATTTTCAAAAGTCAGAATTTCATAATACCGAAAAATTTTAATGTCTATTATTCAAAATCATGAAAAACATTTTACCGAAAGTCATAAATTTTCCGATTTTCATTTGTCCGAAGAGTCAAATGCTCGAAGGGACACTTCGAATAAACTAAAAATAGCTACAAAATTTTGTGACTAACCGAATCGCTGCAAAGCCGATTTTACGTAGGCTTGTTTGCCCTACCCTAGAGTGCAATTTAAGCCCGCGTAGGCGCGGAGGGGTGTGACGGCCCGCAAGCTGAGGAGCAAGTGATTTGAAGGCTCGCCATAGCGGCTGAGGCTGGCCAGCTCTGCCGGCCAGTAAGCCGAAACAGCGCCGGTGAGCCTTCAAGTCATTAGCGACGATAAACTTGCGTGGGGCTGCCTATACCCCGCAGCGCCGGAGCCGTGACATAATAATGCTTGCTGCATGTTGCATGGCTGCTTGCATGCTACATGGCTGCTTGCATGCTGCATGGCTGCTTGCATGTTGCATGGCTGCTTGCATGCTTGCATACTGCCTGTCTGCATTTTGCATGCTGCCTGCATGCGTGTTTCGTGCTTGCCTGCTTGTTTGCATGCTGCAAATTCCCTATGTTATTGATGCATCGCTAAGGTTATGTTAGGACTGACTGACTGACTGACCAAGGAAACTAAATATTTTTAATCGAAACAAAATGCTTTTATTAAAAAGTAATCAATCATATTTTTAAATGACAACCAATACACTGCAAAAAGTGTACTTCATCATATAGATTTTTCTTTAAAATTAATTGTGTTAACGGTATTTTAATAATCAGAATTCATAATTATTTATTACGTATTTCGAATTACCAATAATTCGGATTTTTTATTATTCGGCCTTTTGAAGTTCGGAATTTTGAGAATAGTAATTATAATCGTTAGGAATATTGAAGTTTCGGAATTATGAAAATCGGAGTAATGATACATCGGAGTTGTCATATTCGGAATTTTGAACCAATCGGAATTATGAAAATCGGTATTATGAAATTCGTATTTGTGACTTTCGGAATAAAGTTTTTCGACTTTTTGTAGTGTACCCAATATTTTTACTACAAATCTATAGATATTCTATATCTCGACGAGCCTCGTGGTTGAGTGGTTCATGTAAAGGACTGCCGATTACGAGGTTGAAGGTTCGATTCCCGCTCGGGACAATCATTTGTGTGATATTTATAATTGTCATACAAATGTTTGTGCTGCGTCTGGGTGTTTACTATGTATTATAAGTATGTATTTACAAAAGAAAAGTAGTATATGTATTATATCCGTATTCTGGTACCCATAACACAAGCATATAAGCTTAGCTTGGGACCAGAGGACGTTGTGTGAAATGTCCATTAATATTTATTATTTATTTATCTATAGATATTCTATATTATATGTATATTTTTGCGTAACTAGTTGGTTAGTGCATGCGGTGACCGGTGATGGTTAAAAAAAACAAGTATCACCAGCCTATCGCCTTTCCAGAACGGAAATTCTTAGTTAAGCCCTATGCCAATACGCTAGTTCAGTGAGACATAGTAGACCAAAATCCCTCCCAAAGTCCACTTCGGTTTACATTTCGGTTGGTTGGTTGGGCACGAATGTCCTACATTCCTACATTCGTGCCCAACAGTGGGAAGTTTATGGGAAGGAGAAAGGAGAGAGAGAGTTAGTTAGTAAGGAATTATAAAATGTAGTTATAAATACTTTAAAGTAACATGTGAAAGATTTCAAATATTAATTAATTTTAATTAACTGAACAATATTCACATTCGTATCATTAACTAGTGACCCAGTTCCGACATTGTTTCAAAAGATTAATAAAGCCATAGTTATACTGTTAGATAGACAGAATTCACGTACTTATTGTAGATTATACACATGATATTAATATTTTATTAAAGATGTTTAACCCAAAAACATTTAAAATTACATTGCACTAATATAAGCTGTGTTAAAATGAAAACACTTTAAAATTATATTTTGTAAAAAAAACCGCAAAGACATGCTCAATTTATGCTCATTCAATGCTAAATGTTTAAAACTTTATCTTGTTTTTTTGCGTTGAACGGTCATATTATCTAAAAAAAACCTAGTGTTTTATGTACGAATATAATAAAATTAACATTATACTATCAATGCACTGTGCAAGTTTGCTCTCTATTAATCACTATGATATTTTTCTACGTTCAACATAATAGGTACATAGCTTAATTAGATTTTTATTTTTTCTATTCTTGATATAAACTAAAAAATTCTGTATAAAAGTTTCATAAGGACTAAATTACTGTGAATTCTCCGACAGCCGTTGAGTATCTCTAGACACACACCTACGTTGCTACGGCGTAGACTTCGTAGACACAGATCGATCCTGCGGCTACAAGTGACAAAGTTTTTCAAGATGGCGCGAGGGGAATAGAGGGCGGAAGGAGGAGGGATGCTCATATTTTTTACTGTCGGCCGGGGTGAGCAGTCGAGCCGATCGCAACACCACTCTCCACTCACTCGGCCTCTTAAAACCTCTTTTAGCCTCTCTTCCTATAAGGGACGTTTCTGAGAAATACATGTGCGGTTGTACACGTAAGTGTCTATGTGGCTTTATATCGAGGGATCTGTAAATGGGCAATCTATGTGAGTGCTACTTTGAGAGCGAAACGTGCTATGAATATTCCTTGGTTATATATTAAGGTAACCTAATGGTTACCTTAATTGGTATATCTAATATATAAAATTCACGTGTCACAGTGTTAGTTACCGTACTCCTCTGAAACGGCTTGACCGATTTTTATGAAATTTTACATGCATATTCAGTAGGTCTGAGAATCGGCCAACATCTATTTTTCAAAATTTTTTTTTTTAGTATGGCAAAACAACGTTTGCCGGGACAGCTAGTATTAATATATATACCAATTTATCTGTTAACATAAAACCACTTTCCACGGATTTAGACGCGTGTATTTATCTTAATTTTTAGTCCGATGTCTCCGAGACTTTAAAAACACCATCTCCAAAACGTCGGGCTAATATTTAAAACAAATACATGCATCTAAATCCGCGATAAGTGGTTTTATTTAAGCGATGAGTGAGTCGCGCAAGTATTAGAGACTATTTACTTTTGAATGGACTTGGTGATTACACCAAGTCCATTCAAAAGTAAATAGTCTCTATAGAGAAACAGACATTAAAATCATGATATAAAATATTAATTTTATATCATGAAATGAAATGAAATGAAATGAAAAATCATTTAATCACGTAGACACAATTTTTTAGAAAAATTATGTGCTTATGACATGTCCAATTTTTTTCCCTACCACCGGTTCAGGACGCAATCTGCTGAGAAGAACCGGCGTAAGAAACTCAGCAGAGCTTTTAATCAAATCAATATTTTTAAATTAAATGTCAATTATACTTACAATGCTAATAACTTTACAATATAGAATATGTATTGCTCCAGAGCAACCTACTCCCAAGCTTTATCATCTTTAATATAATCAGAAATTTTATAATACGCTTTTTTACATAATTTAGTTTTAATGAATTTTTTAAATTTAGAATTATTTAATTCTCTTACATCAATAGGGAGTTTATTATAAAATCGTATACAATGACCCATGAAAGAGTTACATATTTTGTGGAGACGGGTTACATGCATCACAAGATTGTGTTTATGCCTTGTATTAACATTATGGTGGTCGCTTTTTTTTGTAAAATTATGAATATTTTTATGAACAAACAATAAATTTTCATATATATATTGCGAAGCGACCGTTAAAATATTTATGTCTTTGAATTTCTCCCTTAGAGAATCCCGCGGACCTAGGTTATATATAGCTCTAACAGCGCGTTTCTGGAGCACAAATATCCGATTAATGTCCGCACAGCTTCCCCAAAGAAGAATTCCATAGCACATTACACTGTGAAAATAACTAAAGTAAACCATTCTAGCCGTATCTACATCCGTAAGTCGTCTAATTGTTTTCACCGCATATGCCGCAGAGCTAAGTTTGCCAGACATTTTTTCAATTTGTGGGCCCCACTGTAATTTCGAATCAATAGTGATTCCTAAAAATATAGTTGAATGTACTGGTTCCAATTTCGCACCACTCAAATGTACATTGGTTTCTACTTGGGTAACATTTGGCATGGAGAATTTTATTACTTTTGTTTTCTTAGAGTTTAACAATAAGTTATTAACATTAAACCATTGTACAAGTTTTGAGAGTGCACTGTTTACTTCGTCATAATCACGCATTTGTCTATTAATTTTAAAAGTCAAGGAAGTATCATCAGCAAACAGAACAATCTCTTGATCGTTCCCAACATAGTACGGTAAGTCATTAATATAAGTAAGGAAAAGGAATGGACCGAGAATGGAGCCCTGTGGGACGCCCAATGTAACAGCAGCTCCTGGAGATCGTTTACCGTTAACATCAACTTTCTGAATTCTGTTGTCTAAATAAGAGTTTAAAAGATCGAGTGCTTTATTTCTGATACCATAATGATGTAGTTTCCTAACTAAGGTTTCATGTTGTACACAGTCAAAAGCTTTGGACAAATCGCAAAAAACACCTAACGAATCTTGCGAGTTCTCCCAGGCCGAGAATATACCTTTTAACAGTTCAACCGCTGCATCTGTAGTTGAACATCCTTTCGTAAATCCAAACTGTTTCTTATGTAATAATTTATTGTCATTAAAGTGCTTGAGGAGCTGATTTAGAATAATTTTTTCAAATATTTTACTTAAAGAAGGAAGTATAGAAACAGGTCGGAAATTCGTTGGATCCGAAGAATCACCTGACTTAAATAAAGGTATTACTTTGCTGTGTTTCATGAGATCTGGAAACACACCTAAATCAATACAACAATTAAAAATTTCAGCCAGGCAAGGGGCAATTATTCCTATAATATTTTCAACAGTTTTAACCGACAATCCCCATAGGTCTATGGTTTTCTTTTTATCAATTGTTTTGAAAGTACTTATAATATCTATGTCATTAACTGCAGTAAACGAAAACTCGGTGATACATTCTGTAACATTTTGTTTGAGGAGCTCTTCGGCTGAGATGGGAGAGGACTTGAGTGAACTGGTTGTTAATATAGGAATGTTAGAAAAATAATGTTCAAACTCAGTCGCTACTTCCATATCCGCCGTTATATTTACATTATTTATTTTTATATTAAAGTCGCGGCTACGAGCTGTAGCCCTACCAGTTTCACTATTTATGATATCCCAAGTAGTTTTAATTTTGTTTGAAGAAGTTTTTATTTTATTTTTTAAGTAAATCGTCTTTGCGGCAGAACAGGCTTTTTTAAAAACTTTAGAATAATTATTTACATGTTTTTTAAAAGTTTCACTCTGATTATAAGTTTTTTCTTCATAAAGTTCATACAACTTATTACGGCTTTTATAAATACCAACAGTTGCCCATTCACTGAACTTCAACTGATCACTAATAATCTTAGATTTTGGTTTAAATATTCTATTGAACTCACCAGTTGATTTTAATGTCTGTTTCTCTGTAGCCCATAAATGTCTCACTGTTGAGCACGGGCTTCCTCCACTTTGGTAGGGATTATGGTCGATAATGCCACGCTAAACAGATGATTTGTCATATTTTATTTTTGAGGTTTCTTTCTCTCACAAAGGATGTTATCTGTGTTAAACACAAAATCAAAAATCATTTAATCACGTAGGCATAAATTTTTTTGCCAACAAAATGGGCTCTTATGATATGTCCAATTTTTTTCCCTACCACAGGTAACGTTTCAGGACATTCAATCCACTGAGAAGAACCGGCGTAAGAAACTCAGCAGAGATCGTTATCTTTAGTCATATTATAATGTAGTATTCTTTAGTTGGTTTTCGCAGAACTCTGAGAAAGATTAGGGGTGGTGACACTGGTATTCTTAATCCATCACCACACAAACATGGTATATACGTAAGACTAAATATATTTATTATAATGCACTATCCATACCTAATAATTCCATAGGGAGATGTCAACTACTCAAATATACTACATAAAGGTACCAAAGTTAATCAAAACTGCACTGTGAAACAACATAATAGAACGTTTGGTAAACACAGAGTAGATAAATGGAAGTATCTACGGATAATACAAGCGTACATAATAAACACACTCCGCTAGTGTTGACTAACTCTCTTAACGAATAATGAAGTAAATGAGAAATTAATGAATCGGTTTTAACTGGTTATATTTTTCATGTGTTAACGGCCAACTGATAATGGCTAAAAGTTTTGAACTATAGATGTTTGGGATAAGGGTAGAATAAAGAGGAATTAGCGACATTTGAAGCTAAATATCAAAAAATATCTCCGAAGATATCATAGATAAATATATAAAACGCAATTTGTAACCGGCGAAAGGGCTAAAAATGAAGCCTTGGTAATAGAGCTCAGTTAGTAACCCTAAAAGCTAGACACTTATCAAACATGTCCCTTAACTAAAAAAGTAAAAAAACATCTACAAAAACTCCTCAACAATAAAATTAAAACGAACATCGGAAAACACAGCAACCCTCACATTACCCTGATATCTGTACACAGGCAATGTACACAATACTGGTACGTTGTACTTGAAATTAATTTCGTATAGCCTGCGGGTGAACCTCCTGCAACGATCACCCCTTATAGATTCCACAAGCCAAGCCATCAACACACACAGAACTTATGCCTAAATCTCACATGTTGTAATGTATGAATTTGGCGTGTGATTCTGCTACGACCGATTAAAATGCATTATTCCTACATCCCGCGCCTTCCTTCAGCGTTCGTGCGTTTAGTCGTTAAAAAAAATCTCATAAAGCGGTATCTATTTAACGTGATCTGTGCCCTCCTCACTCTTCGTTTCCCCCTCTACCTCCCTTCTGCGGTATAGACACGTGCGAGCCAGGATAACCGTGTTTTACCACCTAGCAAATAGCTCCCGGACATTTTGATTAATACCAGATTGAATAAGTTAATCAGTGTTTTGAGAAGTAGATAATAGTAGTGTTAGTGCAATCAAGAGGGGATTCTGTATAGTGATAGCTTTTAAAAGAATAACATGTAATAAAAATAACACTGTTTCTATTTTTATTATTTAGCTATCAAGCCTACGAAAGCTTCACTAAAATGTCTAAGTAGAAACATACCTAATAGGTTTGTACACATGCTGCACAGCAAAACTACAACTTTTATTATTAGCAGAGAAGCTTCGTATGTTGACGGATTAAAAATACAAGTGTCACCACCCTATTTCTTCCCTAGGCTGCTGTAAGCGCCTAAAATTGGTTAACATGTATTTACTGTACAGGCACCATGGTGGTTTAGTTGAAAGAACAACGAAACGGTATTCCGAGGTCGTGTGTCCAAGTCCCGCTGATGGTGACCATTTTTTCCACTGTAATTTGTTTTATTATAATCAATGTAAATAATTATAAAACGAAATTACTTCATATTATTAGAGCAATTATACTATTCGAAAATACTTCATAGTATCAAAACAATTAATAGAGCATGAAATTTTATTTATCAAGTAAAGTTTTTGCATTGAATTGCTATTCAATGCAAAAGTTAATTAATTACTGAAAATCCTATCTTTATACACGCAAATCTAATTATAAGTAAAAATATATTTTCCCTATCGCTCAATGGTGCTCCATGAAGCGACAAAAGGGGTTTTAAAACAATAAAAAAGTACAAAAGCTGAATACAATGGTCACAGTTTACTGTAAGAGTTCGTTCTATTGTGTTTGAATATGGGAAGAACTGGATCCTATTTAGACTCATTTATATCGAACCACTTTTAATTATTATTATTACCTACTAGTTATAATTGACATAAAACAATGGATAGTTAAATAAAAGAATTGTAAATATTGCTGTTATAAACCTACGTATGGAGATATATTCGAAGTAGCACCATCTCACTTCTCTGACAAAAGCGAAATCAGCCTATTCGAAAGTAGGCGATAATGGCCCATGCGGGCGATAAGAGAGCCAGAAAAATTATGAGATTATAGTGGGTTTTGAATAGGTGAAAATATTGGGGTGCTAAAAAATATTTTTTTCTCAAAGTGGACAGTAGACAAAATAAGTTAGGGAACCCTTAACCTAAAAGATAATTTAAACTTTTAAGCGAATGAATTTTTTTACAATCTCGAATCTAAAGATCTATAAAAATTTATTTAGTCTGCGTAAATCATAACTTATGTTCTCCTTGTTTAGAGAAGATGCGTGCACATTGTGTTTAGTTTCTTATTATAAAAGTAAGACATTTGTTGGCTGCAATGATTATGAGATACATATTCAACAAACCCAACTCATCATTACATATCAAAATTTTGGTATCTAAATAAATTGATAAATCTTCATAAAATAACTTATAATCTAAATGACAGAACAGATATTTAGCGTAATATAACTAAATAATATATAGGTCTTTTGTCAGCTGTCAATAGATAAAATGTTAATGCAATATGAAATCGTAACTATATAAGTATATACACGTCATATGTGTTTGCCGATATTGTGAATATTTTTCATGATTTTTATGATTTTGTTTGAAAAATGCTTCTCTTCTCGCGTCGTGTTCCTCATGAATGAGGGCCGTGACCGCGCTTTAGCAATACCCTTGCTCTTACAATATTCCTTCACCTGTTCCTATCTCGAGCGTCATGTAAGGCGCTGTGAACTGTCGAGTTGAGAGCTGTGCGAAAATGCTTATTCATATCTTTTTCTCTTTGCAAAAATATTTTTTACTTTTTTTTAAATATTCATGAACGTTTCACACAACATTCGCTGGTTCCAAGCTAAGATTATTCGCTTGTGCTATAGGTACCAGAATACAGAAAGACTACATAAACAATTTTTTTTTTTGTAAATATGTACTTATAAATTTATACTCCAAGATTGTGATTATACTTCATCGATTTTATTTTATGTCGACCTTTTGAATACAGGTAGCAAGCAAAGGAAAAGCAAGTGTATTTTGATTATCATGGCTAGGAAGCCTCCGAAAAATTGCGTTTCGTGCCTAAGGTAAAAAAATGTGTTAAAAAATGGACTCTTTTCAATATAAGTCTGAGTTTATTGTTACTATATTCTTGTATTACGGTATTCACGGATATCTAAATATGCGAATCCTATTAAATCAGAAATAGGTATCCAATCAGTGCGCGCATGCTTCAATGCATTTATACAGTCGTTAGGTACTGAAATGATCGTGATATTAATACATCATGAACCCTCCATACTGAATACATTCCTGTTTATTTTAAGCAGACTGTACTCCGCAGTTTTAATCGCAGTAAATTGCATGGGTACTGGCCCAGTAAAGTCATTTTAGGCAAAGTATTTTCATTTTTATTGACAGTATTTTGCCCAATTATGCCGTAAAATGGAATATTTCTAGAGATTAGTGTGTTAAAATCTCCGTGTGGTGACGGATTAAAAATACAAGTGTCACCACCCCATCTTCTCCCAAGGGTGCTGTAAAAGTCAGCTAAGGGATATTGCACACAGATAACATCCTCTGTGAGAGACGAAAAACTCGAAAATAAACCCTGTGCCAATTCGCCTGTGGAGGAGTGGCTAACAGTGGGACGTAAATGGGCTGGAGAGAGAGAGAGAGTGTGTTAAAACAAAGTTTTCTGTGTCGTTACGGATATAGAATACCAGTGTCCCCATCCAATTTCATCCTCTATGTGTGTGTATAAGTCAGCTGAAGGATATTGATAGCAGGGAATATGGAAAAACGCAATACCAATACGCTTGGATAGCGTGGCATAGTACACCAAAAACACTTCCAAAGTGGAGGAGGATAGTGCTCAAAAGTAGAACATTAATTAACAATCTTAATAACTTAAAGCAATTTCTAAAGCCCATATTTTCTTAGCTTATACATACACTAATTTAAGTATTTAAATATACTGTCGACCTCATAGTTGAAACAGAGTATAGAGGATTGATTATTCTGTAGTATTACTATTAGTACAACGTCCTCACGTCTGGACTAAACATTCACTTAACATCAGGTGGAGTGTAGTCATTTGGCAGCCAGAGTTATAAAAAAAATATATATGTAATATACCTGTGCTAGTGCTGATCGTATTAATTGTATTATTTACATAATATTTGGGTCTTCTGATACACTCATAGTCTATATTAATGGAATCCAAATAACTATAGACGTATCATAAAACATAATACTTTTAACACGCCATCAACAATTTAGTTTATCTAAATAATAACAGAAGATAAGATTAAAATTTTCAATGCCATTGAACAAAATACTTGTGTTAGCGTAATGATCGATGTTTTTGATACAAAACTAAGCGTAATGTTTGTATTACGGGTATAAAATACTCATTAGGTACTTGTGGTATTTTTTGCTGTTAACAGACAGAATCAAAATACAAGAATGATCAATAGACAGTACATAAAATATTTAGTCTCATGCTTAGTGTTTCAATTGGAATACCTGTAAGAGAACGCCCGGAAAGATGTACTCTAATCTCATCATTGTAGTACTCCCATAGGGTCAGGTTCTTGTAAATGTCGCGTAAATATGAGTAGGTGCATGAGTATAAGTGAAGGCAAGAAAGGATGTATTGTATAGTATAGATCGTTGCAAATGGCGCCCTGTAGTCTCTTCCAAGCTCTGTTTGGAATGATTTTTCTTTAATTAATATAACATACAGCAGATTATCGTAAGTACTTTTTAGAAGACTATATAATATATTATATATAATTATTATACCTAATATATTTATGTACCTACACAATATTTCCGCATGTCTGCGTCATCACATACAAGGGTTATCAAAACGTAATCCCGCACCCTTACGAATTGACAAAATAGCTGCGCCTATAAAGTCGCCAAAACGATAGAAAACTCCACAAAAGGCTGAAAGTACTCCACGCCTCTCGACCTAAACGCTTTAACTATGTTCCAACCCCATACTCCAGGATTGCTCACTCCACTTGTCTCCAAAAACCCGTGAATATTTATAGAATTTTATGCCTAAATTGTAGGGGAGGAAGAGTTAGCTTAGCATGCGACATTCAAGATAATGATGGTACTTCAGCGGACGGTTTTGATATTGCTTCTAATTGGAGCTTTTTCTAATGTAAAATTATTGCACGCGTCTCCCTTATGTACGTTCGTTTAGGGTATAAATATACCTACGAAATATATTCTTGTTATCTACAAGATTTAACAGTTACACCTGTTTATGTGTCATGTACCGGAAATTTACAATAAAAACAATTCAACGATGACTACAATAATACTGAAGTTATCTTTCTTTAAAGACATTTGTCTATAAAGATTGAATGTAGTGTTTTCCCAATTACACATACCTACTATCGCTCATGTACTGAACAAAAATCACTATATTTTTCGTGTGAAAATTTGAGCAAATAATGATCATTAATATTCATGATAAGCTACGATATGGCTGTGTGATATTATTTATTACACGGATAAAGTAGTGGCATATTCGGTAATGTGACAATCGTACACGTGTTCGTGGGTTTGGTATTTGTTCTGTCCATGAATAAGTATTTCTTAACTATTTTTATTTATTTATTTCTTGTTAAATTATTTTTACATTTTAACATTATATTTATTTATTTTTTTTAATGATTAAATTTTCTATATTTATTATATTAGAAATATAATGAACACTTATATTAATGATTTTGTTATCAAACGGTACCAATTCTACGTGCAGAACTAAAACTAATTAAATAACATAATTTGGCTATTGCCAAATTATATTTCAGTTCATTTTAACTGAACTTTTATATTATAAAAACTGTATGTTAAAAGCTGAGGATAAAATCGTTAGTCTATAACATACAAATCTGTACAACATGTAATATAAATGTGTACAACGAAATAGCTATAATCAAAATACACAATAGTTGTTTTTATTCAGTTAGGTTAAGTTTTTGGCGCACCAGAATTGGCCTCATTATTCACTTTTTGAAATGTGACTATTCTGTTTTATCCAGGTGTAAGTCAAGACAACATCTTATTTTAATTAGGCACCGAGACGAATGCTCACTCGTGAGTGGACCGGAGCACTGCACTCGTAAACCAACCAAGCGAGAGAACAGAGGAGGCGCTTATTAGCACCCAGACAGAAGGCTTCTTGAACGCAGTGTTGCCAGACTTCAAGAGTAAATCAACAACATTATTAAAGTAACGTAATTATTTTTAATAAGCAAATTTTACATAAACATCTACACTTAATATTTTATGCACATCCCTCTCATATAGTTTTTAGTTACGGCATTTCTATGTGCAAGATAAAATTCTGGCGATTTTATAGGTCTACCTATTAAATCGCTTTACAAATGACAAAATACATTTGACAAAATACATTTAACTCTATTGACACCATTAGTGAACTATTGGATGCAATCGGCACAAGACCGCGCATTGTGGTGTTCTATGGAGGCGACCTATGTCCAAAAGTGGACAGAGAAACACTGATGAATGTATGGAACACCACTAGGTGACATAAATGAACACTAAGATATCGTGATATAAATGTTTGAGACCGATTTTAGTAAAAGGTCCTACAAGCAATGAATATATTAAGACCTAATTCATTATAATTTCACGGCACTAATAAAACATAGTAAACATAGAACTATAGTAAAGTAGATCAATAGATTTAGCAACTCACTAATCTTGAATACACACGGCGAAAGATTTGTAAATTGCAAAATCGATTTCGTTTTACGTTATTAAAGATAATTAATATCAAATAAGACGTGTTAATACGTGACACAAGCCACGAGCGTCTGCATCACATCGATTATGTAATAATACATCATTAGATATAAAATAGTTTAAAAAAACTAAAAAACACGCTTTATTTAATCGAATTATTGCATTGTCATCGGTCTTTGACAGGTGTGCAAAATTTGAATAGAATCTGACCGTTTAAAGTGGGTCAAAATAGCGTCCAAAGGAGTCGGTTACAAACATACAAACATATAAACAAACATACAAACAAACATACAAACAAACATACAAGTGAAGCTAATATAAAGCGTGTAATAAACTCGAATAGAGACGGAAAGCTCAAAAATTGAACCTGATCAGCGTGGCAGAGTAGACCACAAACCAAAAATTGCGGAGGCTTGTGCCCAGCAGTGGGTTATTAAAGGGTTAGATAGGAAAAAGTAAAAAGATATAAAAAATTATAATGTGCACAAGATCGTGGTTTCAAACCCTGCACAGTGATGAACACATCTGTTTATATGATATATCAGAAATATATTAGCAAAAAAAAAGCTACCATTTATTGTAATACATTTGTAAACTGGGTTGTTAAAACTAAATTGTTAGAACTATCAAGGAATATTTTAATGAGGCAATTATTATCAACATTTACCCTATTAATATGTGAATCTTAATGCACATAGCAACACTAGACAGAAGCGGGTTATCGGCTTGCAGACGTGCCACAGGACGCATTCCGATAGTGGCGACCGCAGCTTTACGATCACACCATTAATGATATGCTGTTACGACCGAGAACTGAATTGATACACGTCATATTTTACTATCGATACCCAGCCAACTACTGATCCCACGTTAGTTGAACTGTATATGTATATAATCTATCCCAACATTTTTCGAGGGCTCTACTCAGTTTCTGGCCAATCAATGTCGTGTGAATGCGTCTGAAAAATCTGAATATTTAGTAATTATGATGGGAAAGAATAAACAAAATATCTCCCTAATTTTATACCATGGGCATGCATTGAGTTTTGTTTCATATAAAATATAAAGCAATTTATTTGGGAAACATTTTTTTATTTATACTACGTGTGCGTGGTGGATATTCAGGAAGCAATACTATTGTAAAGTTTGACCTATTGTGAAAATTCGTCCAGTTCTTTCGCCTGTAAAGTTCTCCGATATTTTTAGGTTCTAAGGAGCTTTTTCTCTTCATATTTTTAAACTTTCGCGACTTATGCACATATTTATATACATTTAATCACCGGGTCTACTTCGCGATAAATATATTTTATTTTAGGTGCGATACCTGCGGCCGTATTATGAGCTCTTATTCCCAGGCCGTTTACGCTGTGAATGGATCTGCGTGGCAAATTCGTATTATGAGTATGCTAGTGTGTCAGTGGTCACGTAAACACAATAATTAAGTTTCTGAACGACTCTATCAAAAAGCTTTACACGGCCATAGACACTTTATCTATTAAAAAGTCGGCTAGTTTTATGTATGTCATACGAAATAAAAATCAGGCCCTTTGCCGCCGTCAACAGAATCGCCTGGAACTTGCATGATATTTTGAAAGCTCACAATACGCCTGCTGGTTTTCTCTTTGTAAATATGGTGATGATTTTTTTTCCTCAAATAAAAACTTATTACGCATAATTATGATCTAACTAGTCTATGAACTTAGTACGTAGAGATTATTATTCATCAGGCTGTGAGGCCTATCTTTTGTCGACCACTATTTATCTTTGCTATCAATTTTTTATTATCTAAATATACAGATAAGACGGAAATAAAAATTGACAGATTACCACGATTACAAAGTATTTAGTAGAATCGTATGTATAGTTATTTTACTATCTATACTACAATCGTATGACTTCTACGAATTTGCGTGATGTATGAGTTTTGCATATATTTTCACGTAAAAAGTATATTGTTTGGTATATTTATGATACCTATAGGCTCCAAAAAAGCTTAATTTATAGGCACTACTACATAGATAAGGGTTGTATATATGCCAATACAATAATTCCTTAATCTATAACAAAAAAGGCTTTGTTAGTGAAAAATGTTTATTGTTTTTCACACTTTTATATTTAAACGCAGAGATATGAGTATGAGATAAGTAGCATGACGTATCTGTCCGTCCGTTGACGGGTTAAGAATACAAGTGTCACCACCCATTTTCCTTTCCAGGGAGCTGTGAGAGCTAAAGGAATACACAGATAATATCCTCTGTGAGTGACTCTAAAATAAACTCTGTGCCAACATGCCTGGTCAGCGCGATACAGTGAACCATAATCGCTCTCAAAAAGGAGGGAGACTGTTCCTAACAGTGAGACGTTGATGGACTGTAGAGAGAGATACATTTTGTGTCTGTGTGTGTATCAATTTTAACACATAGGTATTGTACGAATATCTGTATTCGTCATACAAATTGTTACCCAATCCGACTTCCTTTTACGACGTCACGCAATTTAGCAAACTAGTTATTATGTATTTATTTTATTTTATTTATTAAATTATTATACTTGTCATTTGCTTATAATTAATACATAGCCGCATTAATGATTAATACATCGCACCGCATACTTAAAAAATCTGTGATTTTCGCTAATACTTTACATATTACACTTTATATTACATATTTTTGTCGGTTCCAACATTATAGGTACAAAAAGCTACATATTTATTTGAACCAATACCACTACCATAAAATCTCTTTGTGCATTGTTTGATTAATAGATGTGTGTTAAGTGAAAATAAATTATTGATTTGATTAGTGCCCTTATTACTCTTAATATTATTATGCGATTCCATTTCGGTATAATTTATAATAAATTAAAATTATCACATTGTCACTAAAAATACATAACGGTGTGTATTTTACAAATTTTTTCACCAGAAGAACATAAATAAATAAATGTTTATGGACATTTCACACAACGTCATCTGGTCCCAAGCTAAGCTTTTATGCTTGAGTCAAAATATTCACAAGAAATATAGTGACAGTTTGTTACGTCTCAAATAGTTCTTTGTCTCTTAATAATAACGACCTAAACCAGCCAGTTGTTAACGATATATTATTGCAAAAAAATACAATCAAATCTTACAGCTGGACGTGTAAATTGTATCTAAAACTGTATTACAAAACTAGTGCCATGTGTAAATCTTATTATTGCAATAGATAGATATTTCACAATGTTATCTTTATATTCAGCACGATCGAGACGATTTTTATGTTACGTTTTGGCTATATCGATTTAAGAGAATATTATCTGTAAGATATTTTTTGCTGCGCAATAAAAAAAAACCTTAATTACTTACCATACGCACTCTGACGTTAGTTATATTCCTTCTCACCTATATACCGAATTGTCTTTAATAATTAAACTGAACAATTTCACAAATTAAACACTTTTTATGACAATTATGAAACAGAGACGTTTTGATACTAAAGTATCTATTTATCACTAAAATGAAATCCTTGTACCACGGCTACTCACAGATAAGACATAATGCAGATTAGACAAAATATATAAGTATTTCGATAAAATATAATCGGTGATTTCGTAACAGATGATATAGTCAGTAACGGCTGATAAATTAACGAACGACATAACGACTGATAAAAATAGCGAACGAAGTAATTTCTGATAATTTAGGTAACGATGTAACGAATAGAATTTTTAACTAAGTTTCGATTTCAATGCTTTATTTTTGTCTATGTTATACTGATTTCAACCATAATTTTTAGGGTTTATAAGAATTTAGAAATTTTAAAAATAAGCGAAATCTCTTTTTTTTTCTAACACTTGCGGGACTCATCTGTTTAAATAAAACTACTTTTTACGGATTTAGACGCGCATATTTGTTTTAAATTTTTGCCCGACGTTTCGGAGACTTTGCAGTCACCATGGTCACGGGTGAGACATCTCCCATGAGACAACTCTTCAGCTTTATAATATCAGTTAGATATTCAATAGTAGTAAGTTTAGAAATTTTGCCATCAAATGAATGTGGGTAAACTCTGTAATAACTGATCATAGAAGACACTTTACAACTCAGTCTCACCCGTGACCATGGTGACTGCAAAGTCTCCGAAACGTCGGGCTACAATTAATAATAATAATAATAAGCTATATATCATCACGATGCGACCAATAGGAGCGAAGCAGATGTGAAAAATGGTGCAATAATAATAGTTTAAAAAAACTAAAAAACACGCTTTATTTAATCGAATCGAGTCGAGTCTTTGACAGGTGTGCAAAATTTGAATAGAATCTGACCGTTCAAAGTGGGTCAAAATAGCGTCCAAAAGAGTCGGTTACAAACATACAAACAAACATACAATCAAACATACAAACAAACATACAAACAAACATACAAGTGAAGCTAATATAAAGCGTGTAAAAATGAGGAAAACTGTCTAAATTCCACGCGTAAAAAGTCCCGTCGGACAACAGCTAATAGCTTTAGGAACAGGAATCCTCTTGGTATGCTAAATTTTCACAATCCTGCACAAGATGTTACGCATCTACTTTTATCTGCCTCTTCGTGGAAGGAGATGTAGTAGTGACATGAATATTTTTAATCTGTCGCCACACGGATAAACGATTACAAATTCTATAATACCAAATTAGCGTCATTGGTATGGATAAAATCAATAAAGTTTATGATTGTAATATTTTCAATACAAACCATTTCGAACCTTATAAATCAATGGTAATCTAATACAATGCTGTGACATCGGTTTTATCTTGTATTTATCAATTTAAAAAGGCGTTTATCGATTAATATTTCGTTTGCACATATAGCTATAATATTGCAAATCGCAATTGCGATCTGCTACATGTATCATACTCGGATCAGGTGCTCATTAATGACATGATAATAAGTTTTTATCTATAATTAATTAGTTATAGTCAAAGCTTATCAGCATGTCAATTTACATTCTTAATTCTTCAAATAAAGTAACAGAATATATAAACTCTATTTCTACGTCATATGTTTTGTTTCTTGCTTTCTTAAAATTTTGAATAAGTATTGAAATTTGTAATGTATTAACTAGTGTTTTATGAAAAACTTGAATTTGAAATTGAACTCTACCACATTTTAGGATATGCATTCCACCGAGTAGAATACCGTTTAAGAAACTTATAAAATCTTTGAAAGCTATTGATTAAAATGTTTAAAGATGACGTTTAATTATAAATAAAATTTAACTAAAAACTTATTTAGTTTACGAATCTGCACTTCGTTTATTCTAATACCTAAATTTATTTTGCATCATAACATGTTGTCCGCGACTTGATATCCGTGAAATTTTATAAATAAAAATAAATAAATAACGTCCCCGTTTCTGCAACCTTTTTCACTGATGCTTCGCTCTTATTGCCTGCAGCGTGATGTTATATAGCTACGAGTAATAGCCTTCCTCAATAAATGTGCTAACCGACACTGAATATTTTTTTATATCGAACCAGCGCGCAGCGCTAAGATTAGCGCGTTCAAATAAACGAACTCTTCAGCTTTTTAATATTAGTATAGATATTACCGTCTGTGTGGTAACGGATTAAGAATACAAGTGTCACCACCTCATTTCTTCCCCAGGGTGCAGAAAAAGCCAGCTAAGGGACATTATATATCGATAACATCCATGTGAGAGACGGAAAACTGGAATCTAAACTAACACGCATGGTCAGCGCGGCACAGCAGACCTTAATCCCTCCCTACGTGGAGGAGGCCCGTGCCTAATAGTGGGACATTAAAGGGCTAGAGGGCTGGAGAGAGAGATATTACTGGTTCCTATACTAGTAATTCTGTGTTTCAGAAGCTAATGTCCTCTGGCCATTTAGTGTGAATTTTTTTGACATAAAATGTTTTACTAACTGACGAAGTTTCTTCAGGTTTCTAGAAAAAGTATGAAGATAATAAAGATGGCATTCGAGTCAGATGATAACAGCATTACGTCTTGTATTATCATCACACCTGGCCATAACAACGTGTTTTGTGTTACACGTAAACATCATGCTTCTGATAACAATGGACACACCACATATATGTCCGTTCTTATCAAGTATATGTGTTAGTGTGACTCTACGTAATTTGCTCCCAAAATGTTTATCTTAGTAAACGCTACGAAATGGAGGCAGGTACTTTTATGGATTAAAACAATACAAGAATTGACTTTGCATTTGATTTTTTTTCTAAAAAAAGGTATTATAGAGAAGTACGCAAAAATATTTTTAAAATGTCTAATTAAAAATTCTCAAAACTTATAGAACGAAAAGTCAAACTCACGTGTGTTTTCTTCATTTGTTTTTGGTTGTCCGTCCTCTTCAACTCCTGAAAAAAAAAATTACATACTATTGTAACTTTAAGCGTATGAAGACTACAGAACACCTAAGGCTAGATAAAAGAAAGATTTAAAATCTTCACCACATTTAATACATTACCGTTGGGCTGCTAAATGTAAAAATAACAGTTACATTCAATTTAGAAATACACTTTTTTAAAAACCACTTCCAAAGTTTATTTCGTGACAACAGTATAAAAAGCAATGACAATACATCTAAGTACTTGATAGCAACTGTAAAGCTTCTTCTTTACAATAAAAAACTTTTATTATAATTAATTTGTTATATTTTTTATAATATAGAAAAACTATTTTACAATCATTTTTCAACATCCTCTCTTCATGTCCTATTCCCATCTCCCCAAATTCTTTTCTTTTCATTTTCAAATTTTAAATTTTTTATTCCTTTTTTAAAAATAAATCTTAAGTGGCCTGTATCATTGTATAGGTTATATTCAATGATCACAACCTTTACATTCTCTAAAACTTCTTCTTTACATTCATTGAAACACTTTTAGTATAATTAATTTGTTATATTTTTTATAATATAGAAAAACTATTTTACAATCATTTTTCAACATCCTCTCTTCATGTCCTATTCCCATCTCCCCAAATTCTTTTCTTTTCATTTTCAAATTTTAAATTTTTTATTCCTTTTTTAAAAATAAATCTTAAGTGGCCTGTATCATTGTATAGGTTATATTCAATGATCACAACCTTTACACAACCAAGGTAAATAACAGTAAAAATATAGATGCCGCATTGTTCCTATTATATTTGGATATAATAAAAAATATGATTAGTTAGGTATAATAAACAGTATAAATAATTTCTAATCGTAATCATTAAAACGTACTATGAAAAGCCAAGGTCTTTAAGTAACTGTTTTTGCCTAATGGAGTATAGACATGATATACTGGCACCGGCTAGCACTGAAGAGGGTTCCTTACAGGATATTAGACGGATAATTACACTAATATGCGTGTGTAATGGATACCATAATAGCGTGCTGATGATTAGACGCAGATATTTCAATGGATATTTTTGCAACTTTGTATTTATTTATTTATTTAATTTATTTTAAGCATCTTCTACACAGAAATGGTATAAAGACGGGCTTAATACCTGAAGCTTTCTCTACCAGCCAACCTTCAGGTGGTGCAGAGATTTAAAGAAGCGGGTGTATATAAAAAAATCTGAGTAAGTACGTAGTTAAAAACGAAATGCAATAAATATATGTATAAGTAAATAGTGTTATAATACTTTTTTTAATGATGTATGTTTAAAGATAAGAAGATAATAGTTGGGCAGTAAGTAGTTTAAAAAGACCTGTAGAAAGGATAAGCATGCTGGAGTAACAGAAGCAATCCTGTTTAATAGCCGGGGAGCCCCGTTTATTCAAGATAGATCCCCAATATTAATATTTGCCGCAGCTGTTTATAGTTGTAATCGATTTTAATGAACTGCTCTCTGAAGTGGAAGGAAAAATATATTTAATAGTTGTTACTCGCGATTTCAGAAAATTATCCCCATTTTTCACTCCCGTTGTTTTGCCATACTAAAAAAAATTTTGAAAAATAGATGTTGGCCGAATCTCAGACCTACTGAATATACATGTAAAGTTTCATAAAAATCGGTCAAGTCGTTTTGGAGGAGTACGGTAACTAACACTGTGACACGTCAATTTTATATATAAGACTAGCTGTCCCGGCAAACGTTGTTTTGCCATACCAAAAAAAAAATTAAAGATTTGAAAAGTAGATGTTGGCCGATTCTCAGACCTACTGAATACGTATGCAAAATTTGAGAAGAATCGGTCAAGCCGTTTCGGAGGAGTACGGTAACTAACACTGTGACACGTGAATTTTATATATTAGATAATATTTTTTTTTTCATATATTTTAATGTTAAACCTTATTCGATAACTAACGATAACTATAAAACACAAAAATAATGTTTCAATGAAATTACCACGTTCGGACAAACTCTTCAGCTTTAATAAATAAATAAATAAAGTAATATAGATTTAGGTGTATCACAGAATAATTGTTTCTTTTTAATTATCTTACAAACGATCTAAGTAATCTTAAGATATAGAATTATCACGTTCTATACCGAATGTTATAAAGTTATATATTTATGCTAATAGAGCTATTATTTAAATAGCAACAGATTCTAATGACAAAACCGTATTTATGTTATCGGGAATAAAATAATCTCCATTTTTAGCTCGCTTAGTAGAGTTGAATTGTGAGAAACTTTAATTATGATATTTGACAGTAAGTAAGTAATTGTGCTCCGTGTAGATTAAGAATACAAGTGTCACCACCCCATCTCCTCCCGCGGGTGCCGTAAAAGTCAGTTAAGAGATATTGCACACAGATAACATCATCTGTGAGAGACCAAAAACTCGAAATTAAACCCTGTGCCAATACGCCTGGTCGGCGCGGCACAGTAGACCATAATCCCTCCCAAAGTGGAGGAGGCACGTGCCCAAAAGTGGGACGTAAATGGTCTGGAGAAGGAAGGAGAGGTAATTTTCATCGGTATTGTAATTATTTGCCAAGTTTACGATGTTGTTAAAAAGTAGCATGAGTTAAAGACAATTTGGAAGGGCATGGGCATATAATGGGATTAAAACACATTTGAGTACGACGGAGATAAATAAAATGCTGAGAGCCTGAGATACTGAATGAATGTATGAGGGATAATATGAGAATAAAGGATCTACGAATGCTCTGCTAGCTGTCAGGATAACTTGGAAGATAAACATATTAGATACTTTAGTCAAAGATATATAATGCCCAAATAGGAAAAAAGAAGAAGAATATTGCAATGATTGACCAGAAGAATATTTATCTATATTTTTATAAAAGACAAACCAGACCACTACATTTGGAGATTATGCATTACGTACCTACATACGCAAACTTTAACTCTTTATAATATTAACTAATATAGAGTTTTCCGTTTCGAGTTTCTCCACGACACACATGCAAAGGATTTAAGATCATCGGAAAACCGAGTGTTAAATATACCTGCTCATTCTACAACCTTTTACGGCAAATCATTTGCAGTTGAGGCAGCTCGCTTGTGGAATGCGCTGCCAGAATCCATAAGGGGTGCTCAAATTAAAGCATCGTTTAAGAAAAATCTTAAAGAACACTACCTGTCGCTATAATAAGTATGTTATGTATTATATATGTATGTATGTGTAGTATGTATGTTTATGTAAATTGTTTTACCTCTATATTTAAATTTATATACCTATTTTATTTTGTAAATTAATGTAAGTTTGTTTTTAAGTTTTAGGTACGCCACAATATACCCTCACTTAAATTTAATCGACTCCATTTCACGGTTGTCTGTAAGAGATTGCAATATTTGCGATAAGACTGCCTGTTGTACCTTTTATAAGATTAATATTTATAAGTTATTTTCTGGCGTGCAATAAAGAGTTTTCATTCATTCATTCATAATATAGATATCCTAAAACTGACCCTACATAATATTGTCTTTTACTATCTCATACGGGATCACCGCTTGGAAAGATAAATACTATCCTGCAAAATCCGTACACGCTTAATTAATTATGGCAAAAGTTTCCACTCTCTGATTGCACGTACCATTTCCTAATCTATAATAGAAGGATAACGCCGTTAGCGTCAAGAAAGATAAGATAAAATAAATAAATATAAGCTATTGCAACAATTGATTACATCAATATAATAAATTTTATAACGAGTTCTTGGTGTGGTCATAATTGTTGTACGTGATATGATATGTAGTCTTATCTATAGACACATAACAGAGGAAGAAAGAATCACATATAAAACCAACACAACCCTAACATCTGGACATTCATTCACCCATCAGCCGTTTTACCGTCCACCGCTGGACATATGCCTTCCCCATAGAGCGCCACAACGCGCGGTTCTGCGCCAACTGCATCCAGAGGCCCCCGGCGCATTTGACAATTATAGTTAGTCCATCTTGTTGGGGACCACCTCACGCTGTGTCGTCCGGTCGGTACGTAGTCGCCATTCGAGAACCTTCCATCCCCAACGGTCGTCGGGTTGTCGAGCAATGTGATCTGCCCATTGCCACTTCAGCCTGCTAACTCTTCGAGGTATATCGTACACGCCAATCCTTCAACATCTGACCAAATGTGTTATATTAGATTGCTATTGCAACAGTCGCAGACTCCTTCTGTAAGACGCCTTAAGTACAATTTAGACTTCTCAAACTGTCGCTGCTCCTTAATACAGCGTGCGTTGTGTTTTATATTCTGGTAAGAACAATATTCTTTTAAAATATTAAGGAGACGATGGTAACCGAGTGAACGTATTAAAGACTATTAGTGGAAGACATCTGCTTGGATCCTGTCTGAGAGCAAAATACCTGCTCTTACTCTCTCGTGGAATTAAATAGAATAATGGCATGGTATTTTCTTAATTAGAGACTCGAAAATAATGTAATATATGCTAACACGCCTGGTTAGCGCGGCACAGTAAACTATAATCCCTCTCATAGTGGAGGAGGTGCGTGGCCAACAGTGGGACGTCAATGGGGTGTATGGAGAGAGAGATAATAATAATAAATAAATATTCAGGACATTTCACACACTGTCATCTGGTCCCAAAGTAAGCTATATTTCTATGCTTGTATTATGGGTACCAGATACGGATATACTACATATACTATTTTTCTTTTGTAAATATATACTTATAATACATAGAAAACACCCAGACGCAGTACAAACATTTGTATGACATTTATAAATATCGCACAAATACTTGCACCGTGCGGGAATCGAACCCCAGACCTCGTGATCGGCAGTCCGTTACATGAACCACTAGACCACGAAGCCCGTCTACAATAGTCTTAATATAGCACCCACACAGCATGTTTAAAGAAAATGCATCATGTTACCAACTTTCTCTGACCAGCAAACATCTGTAAATAAAATATTCTTACTGTTCAGTATAATATAGTTACCAACAATTAAACCACGAACTATATACACATAATAAATAATAAACATTCTTTGACTGAATTATAATATAATAATGTGAATAAATTTGGGATACATACCCCTGCGTTTTGCTAGAGGTATCAAATCAAAACATCTTGAGACGATCAACGGTACATTACAGACGAACACCTTTCCACCTACTTACTTGAATAATAACTCGCGCACGCGACAGGACACCGGAACAAAGGCGCAATGCACTACAAACCATCATTAGACTTAAAGAAAAGAAGTCAGCCAGCTGCCTTCCTACTTCCTCTCCATACAAAATGTGTAATACAAGATGCTAGCATTGTATGGCGGTTTATTTTAGGGCACATTCATTATGCCACACAAATTGGCGCGTGTTCTTATCTGTTTGTCTGTGTGTGTTGAGTCTGTTTTTACTACTATAGATACATACTATAGATACATAGACATAGCTGTATGATACAACAAGCATAGCTTTTACTTAACAAGCTCCTAATTTGGAGTCCTACACATATTTTCTAGTTTTATTTGAGAAAAGGTTAAGAAATTTTTTTAGGAATTGGTATTTTTATAATAGTAGTGAGTGATCGATATTTTGTTGTTTTTGTAGGTGATATAATAATTTGATACGTTTATTTACTTACCATATTAACATTCTTAACAAAGCTCGAGTCTAAACAAAAGCTTATGCTGCTTAAACCTAAATAAGTAAACAGTTTACATACCTAGTTTATGATAACATATCTACTTAAGTATTACGAAAATATAGGTAATTCACAAAAAAAAACGCTTTGGTATATTTTGCAAAAGAAAAAAATCTTTGATTGCCTTATAAAAAAGTCTAATAAAAAGCCGTAGTCTATTAGACACGTGACTATATTGAAGACTGTGAAAAACATTGCTAAAGGTCTGGGGTCAATAATATCGCATTTATTGAAACCAGTTCACCGCCATCTGCAGAGGGCGGTGCGCGACGTCTTCCGTTGCATTGTGATTGAACACCGGTCGATTGCGCACGCGCTCCTCTTGCAGCTTCATTCTCCTTTTATGGGGTCGCTTAAACCAAGCTCATTATTTCTTTCTGGTCAAGGAACTTATGTAGTCTGGTAAAAATTTTAATACCAAACAGAAAATGTAGGTAACTTTACTCGACACAAAAATTGATAAGTAACTTTTCCAGGTAAAAAATTATCATGAATCTTTAATAGAATATCATCTTTCATTCAACTTTAAATAAGTAATGTGAGAGAGTGAGAAACAAAACTCCAAACTAACTCGTGGGCTAAAATGTCTAACCATGTTAGTGTACTAGACTTTCCTGAGGTGAAGAACGATACCTATAGTGAGTCGTTTATTTGTTGGAAAGAAAAAGAATAAGAGAAGACCAGAAGTTGACGTAATACAATTCGACCTATGCAAAGAACAAGGTTACTTGTGAATAAGTTACCAAATCGTTTTTTTTTTGTAGTTTTATGTAGTTTTAAAACTATGCTAAATAGTATTTTATATGAAAAAAAAACAATTTGCTAGAAGAATTACGAAAAATGTTATAGCTGATTGTGTGATTGGCAAGTTTAAAATCGCTCTCCTGTAAAGTAACGATTACGCAGAAGTAACTTTATTCTACGGATAGGTCGAATTATTCTATTCTCTAACACGTGCGCGAATCTTTTGTTTAAATAAAACTACTTTTTACGGTTTAAGACTTGTGTTTTTTTTTTCTATCACTTGTGCGACTCATCTGTTTAAATAAAACTACTAACTACAAACTACTAACTTTGCAGTCACCATGGTCACGGGTGAGTCTCACCCGTGACTGCAAAGTCTCCGAAACGTCGGGCCAAAATTTAAAACAAATCTACGCGTCTAAATCCGTAAAAAGTAGTTTTATTTAAGTCAATAATAAGATTAAAAAAACTGCGATATATTGGCTTATTGCATGATAGCTAATGCTTATGTATGACAATATTATCTATTGTTATTTATTATACAGGCTAATTTTGTTGCGTTATAGCTAAGGATTTATGTATTTAAATGATTACGTACTGATAAATCAATAGTATGAACTGCATTCTGAGATGTACCCAATTTGCTTTACAAATCAGAGCTGAAGTCCTTAGATTATCGGATGCTAATTGGCTCTATGTAAAAAGGATGTTCTTGTAACTTTAATAATTCTAAAGCAAATTGATCTTAAAAGATAGATGAAACTTGACTCAAGGCATACAATAAAAACTTAATCGTGGTTTCTTCATATTTTGTAGTTTTGTTGATCTAGTTATGTCTCAATTTTACTGTCGTGCCCAACTTTTTCGTTGTAACATAAGCTATAATAATTCGCTTAGTTCAAAACCTAAAAAAAACCGCTTGAAGATACAAAATATTGATTTCAATTATAGCATTGTCATCGGTCCTTCATATGAGTGCATTTCAAAACAATCCGACTACTGCAAGTGTGTTAAAATCACTTTCAAAGAATCCGTTACATAGATTAATACATTGATAGATACCTACCGAACTAATATAAGTGTGTTAAAAATTTATAAATTTTTATGGCATTTATTCAACCATATTAGTGGCATATTCAGTGCTAATAAACAGTTGTAACCCTCAAACGCTGAGCGGTATCATTGCGACACCCGCCCCTGTTTGCCAGGAAGCTAAGCCGCTGTAACGGTGTTTGTTCGCACAAATTTATGTTTGTCGTTGGTGTACTGTCACAAATCTACTTATCTACCAGAACCACGCCTTCATAATACAAGCTTTAGTGTCACGGACATCTGTGAGTTAATATAGTTTTATGAATTTGTTCACAAATAGCATCATGTGGTACGCCAGTATCATTAGAATAACTACTACTTGGTATATAAATAACCACGGTAATTTCACACAACACCACTTACTGCTTTTGTACTCATTTCATTCTATTTACTTCTTTGTTTTATCCATGTGGTGACGGATTAAGAATACAAGTGTTACCACAACATTTCTTCCCCAGGGTGCTGTAAGAGCTAAGGGATATTATAAGCAGTTAACATCAACTGTGAGATACAGAAAACTTGAAAATAACCCTATACGGTGGAGGGCGCCCGTGCCCAGCATTGTTAGTTAATGGGCTGAAGAAAAGAGAGAAGATTACTTTGTTTTCTTTATTTATATCGCTGGCTTATAACACATTTCTTAACAACGTTTTAATTATAAAATACTTTTCGGGAAAGTATGTACAATTACATAAGTTTTCTGTGCAAGTACAACGGCATACAACGTAAATATTACGTAATGTACAACACATATAGACAAAAGTTAGATGAGAGTATTTATCGTATCGAAGGCACGGGCATTGTCCATTGTTTCGACGCCTTGGCCTATTGTTCCGTCTTGTATGTGTACCCATTCCAACCACATCGATCGGCTTATATATACACTGTTATGACTTCTACTGGTAATGTTCTGATGTTAATAATTTCTAGCGAAACTGCACAAGAAATCTTTGACGTAAATCTTAATGTAAATACAAATGCTAGCTTCCTGGAAATGCTTACTAAACGTACAGTTAACTTCAACATTCTAGAAAGCTGCGTAGTCCTTTACGTAACGTGACAAATCCATATTACCCTAAGCAATAAGATTAACTGTTAATCATATGAATAAACACCGCAAAATGTAATATGTTTCCGAATATAAATTGTCATATTCTTGTAATTCTAGTAATAACCGCATGTCGCTGTCATATGAACAGTATAAATCCACTGGGGTATATTATAGCCCGGGATACGGAATTCGCATTTCGTCACCAAATTATATGATTTATTGTCCTTGTGGATCGTACGACTACGTGTAGCAACACACAAGGTGATTTTTTCTACTTACTAACTTTTATTTAACTGCATTCTTATCTAAACACATCTTACGCATAAGTTTGATTTGTACTCTATTTTATGTTTAATTTTGTAATATTGATTTTGTAACACGTAAAAAAATATTGATTGGAATTTGCTGTTATAACCATAATTACAGTATAAAAAACATTAAGAAATAAAGAAATGTTTATTTTACTATCAATAATCTGGCCTCTGCCGTTCATCTTTAGTTATTCCAAAACAAAGTTGGTATTTTTGTATACATGTCCCTATGTGAGCTTATATCTTCAAAACTACGCAACGGATTTGGACGCAGTTTTCTTTAATAGGTAGAGTGGTTCAAGAGAATGGCTTTTTGCAATTTGTAAAGGTTTGGTGTGTATTTTGGGCTTAATAACTATAAACGCGGGTGAAACAGCGGGCATTGGCCTGTTTAACTAAATTTTTGACTGCCTTTAAAAAAATACTTAACTTTATAAAGTTTACAGACTCAGTAGTGTGTAACTTTCGAGCAACTAAGGGGAAATGAGGGCAATATTGAACAAAAATATTATAATAAACTATGAAGCTATATTGTGAATGTGACAGTCCGCGTGTCGTTTCGACCCCTAACGCCATTTAAGGGTTAACACTGCATCGACAGAGGGTCGTCTTTATAAAATGAAAGGATTATTTAGAACAATAACTTGCCTACATTTATCACTTTTGTTCACGCCCGATGTACTAATAAAGATTAATAAAGTTGTGACAACGTCTTTAAATTGGTGTTGTAATTTTGTTGTGGTTACAAAGACATATTCAAGGGATTACCTTCGATATTATCAATTAGTTTGCGATAATTATGGCAAAATAAACTATAACTAGTAACACTGGCGTGTATGATTACAATTATTAATACCAGATTATATTGGTTTTGATAAACGTTTTTATATCGTTTACGTAATTCATTAAAGATTTAGGTTTAATAAATTACGTCAACGATATAAAATTTAAATTTAAACATAGTGTATTCGTCTCAAAAGGTTGAGGTTGATAAACTATTTGAAAAAGGTTATTATTACTCAAAAAAGACATAAATCTTTCAATAACGCATAGATTAAAATTTTAGTAAATTTTATTTGGAATTAATTCCTTCCTAATATGATTCGAATTTGTTAAAGAATATTAAACAGTTAATGTTGTTACAACAAATCTCCCCTTAGTCCTGTCTAGTTCATAAGAAAACTGCATTTCCTTTAACACGTAATAAAGCGACTGCATTGACACCAAACATGAATTAACTTTCAACAGCAACCCTCCGTTCACTATCAATCGTAAGACACGAACATGATCCGTTAAGTGGTCGATCGGACCCCGTGGCGATTTAATTCACTTCTCACGCGACGGAGTTGGCGGAGGGTTAAGGGATTACTCGCCACGCGACGCTACAGATATTGTCGATTTAGGGAGATATCGCCAGAGTAATGATGCTGACACAATTGTAAAGAGGATTTGCGAACTTTTAATTTTATTAAGTGTAACTTGTACTAATTACTTTTTACCAAGGGGATAATTTGTGTAAGAACTGGTAAAATTAGATAAAGAATGACGCTAACGTGTAAAGCAAGTCCATAAGAATCATTGACTATTATTATCCGTATGATTTCGTATGAAATTGGTCTTACTTTGTACCTAAACTAGCTGTTGACTTCGGTCGCATGGAATTCAGGAAATTTCCCCCGTAGTTGCAACATTTTTCATAGATACTTCCTTCCTATTGGTCACAGCGTGATGATGCCTATAGCCTTCCTCAATAAATGTACTGTCCTAAAACACTGAAAGAATTTTTCAATTCCGTCCAACGATTCCTGAGACTAGCGCGTTCAAACAAACAAACTATTCAGCTTTATATAGATATTATATTGTATAGATTACTAAATACAAACTTTGTTGTACCCATACGTTTGACAACTTAATTATAACTTTATTCCACAAATGTGAACGATTTAGAAACAAAATAGCATCCTAATATGTTAAAGTTCGTTTCATAAAATAGTACCACTTCATAATGAAAAGTTTGATATTGAGTTACACAAATATTGTTTAACCAAGACAGTAAGTAGGTACCTACCTAATGAAATTTATCTGGCCAGAAAACGTATAACCTAATAAAATACGTATATACTCTTACGTATTTATTTAGATATTTATTTATCTGTAATCGTGAATATGCATTGTCATAATTCTACAAAATACTACAAAATACCATTTAAAACCATTCTGATATCTGACAGACAATAAAAAATATAAAATTTAATCCATTCTTAACAAAAACTACATTAACGTGACTTACTGTTATCACTCGATATTGTTTCGAACCAGCGTTATCTATATTAATATCTGTGACGTATATTATCTTTCATTATCGCTATATACTCTGATATCAATGAGGAACAGAAATATAAAACCACAGACACCAGATGTGGTGTCTGTAAATGTGTCTATGTGTGTCTATGATACAGGCTATACGTCACTATTCTATGAAGTACGGTTTAGCCAGGTTAAAGTTAAGGCTAGGATGACGAATATAGGTTAAGTTACTTATTTATTTATTTATTGTTAGGGATGCCAACAAATGATACACATAACAATTCAAACAGAGTACAGTCAAGGTTACATTTCTTGTGTTCATTTCTTAAAGACAACCACATCTTATACAAACGTCTTACACATATTAAATAACATGTCATATCTATTATAATTTATAAATTTTAATTACTTATCCTTAATTTAAACGTTAACCCACCATCCGCTGTATCTGTGTACGAAACTATATTATATTATCATCATAAGATCAATATGACGGGCTTCGTGGTGGAGTGGTTTATGTAATGGACTGCCGATCATGAGGTCGCGGGTTCGATTCCCGCTTGGGACAATCATTTGTGTGATATCCCTAAATGTCATACAAATGTTTGTACTGCGTCTGGGTGTTTCTATGTATTATAAGTATGTATTTACAAAAGAAAAGTAGTAAATAAATAAATAAATAAATAAATATTCATGGACATTTCACACAGCGTCCTCTGGTCCCAAGCTAAGCTTATATGCTTGTGTTATGGGTACCAGAATACGGATAGAATACATATACTACTTTTCTTTTGTAAATACATACTTATAATACATATAAACACCCAGACGCAGTACAAACATTTGTATGACAAATATAAACATCACACAAAGTATTGTCCTGACCGGGAATCGAACCCGAGACCTCCTGATCGGCAGTCCGTTACATGAACCACTAGACCACGAAGCCCGTCAAATATATAGTATATTTGACGTCAAATATATATATATGTAGTATATGTAGTCTATCCGTATCTGGTACCCATAATACAAGCATAGAAATATAGCTTACTTTGGGACCAGAGGACGTTGTGTGAAATGTCCTGAATATTTATTTATTTATTTTTATAAATCTAGGTAGAATGTATGGTGAGAGATCAATTCAATCACTATTTAGCACGGACCTTTCCGACAACAAGAGATCATTTTCATCACCATCATAACATCATCACGCCATTTTCCCATGGGGGTAGGCAGAGACGATAGAGCGCCATCTACTACGATCCAAACATACTTCCTTGGCTTCATCCACACTCATACATCTGGTCATACATGCCCGACGCGGCGGCGACGCGACGGTTGTAAGTGCTACGCACTTGAACCTTTTGGAGTATCCCGGCGATGACATCGGAGTATAATTTCCTCGCAGTAATAAAAAAAAATTATAATTTTGTCTACTATTTAACGCTATGTTTTGAGGTTGCTGTCTCAGGTAGTAAATATTATATGATTAGAATATGCCTCAATTTCACAAAACTAAGAAACATTTGTCGTGATGACATGTAGAATTGATCTCTGACCATACATTCGACATGTCATCACGACAAATGTCTTAGGAAGGGCAACTTTAATTTAAAGTTAATAATAAAGTTACTTAATTTAAAACAAATATACGCGTCTAAATCCGTAAAAAGTAGTTTTATTTAAAGTTACTTGATTTTCAATTAACTACTGACGGACAGCACTTGTTACTGATAAATGAAGATAACAGTTTATCCATAATCATAGATTAGCTATTGAAAAAGACCGTTAAAATAGTATTTCCGTAAAAAACAAGATATAAACAAAGTTATTTCGCATTGTAACGTCCGGTTAGACTTAAGATTAGAACACAAATGAGTTTATAAGCACAATAATGTGCTGATTAGTCAAACCAAAAATTAATGCAGATTTTTAAATAATAAAGGATATTATTTTCTAATGTTACTATGACTAATAAAACCATATTTTACGGATTTAGGGACGTTTTAAATCCGTCGAGCCTAGTCTAGCAAAGTCGTCTACTCTACAATACGTATGCTGACAGATTAAGAATACAAGTGTTACCGCCCTTTTTTTTCAACATGCTGTAAAATCCAGTTAATAGATATATTATGCGCTATGCTTGGTCGACGCGGCATAGTAGCCCATAATCACTCCCAAAGTGGACAAGGCTTGTGCCTAACAGTGGGACATAAATGCCTGGAGATAGCAAAATCAATGAAAACCTGTGTATTTGAAAACTGTCCTAATCGGGATATATATATAATCTAAGATAATCGCAATAACGTCCATAAAAAGTAGTTTTATTTAAAGCACCATGTTTTAAATTAAGTGAGTACATATCTTTTATTATAGAGATGTCATAGTATTTTCTTCTATCAGCCACGGGGTTTCCAACCCTCCCCATTGCGTGACGAATTAGCGTAAAATTGACGAATTTAAACCGATATCACAATATTGAGGATTAGTTGCGAATGTGTTGCGCATGTTATGATAATACTCTGAATTACATAAAACTAAATTGCTGTAAAACATCTAATATATAAAATTCTCGTGTCACAATGTTCGTTCCCATACTCCTCCGAAACGTCTTGACCAATTTGTATGAAATTTTATATGCATATTTAATAGTTCTAGGAATCGGCTACTATCTATTTTTCATACCCCTAAGTGATAAGGGTTGTCCACCCTTAACATTTATATGGCAAAACAACTTTTGCCGGGTCAGATAATTTTATAAAATTTCAAAAACTTGATATGTTTATCCAGTATATTATACATTTTATATATTAATTTATCAATTTTTGTTGCGTTTACTTAATAAATCAAGGTTTTTTTTACAGTATGAACGTTGTTACAGTTAAAACAATACAAAATATTATGTATTTGGAATTTCAAGATTTCGTTCTTGCTAGGAAAGTATTATTTAATATTTTCTAACACTAACTTGCGCGACTCATCTGTTTAAATAAAACTACTTTTTACGGATTTAGACGCGTATATTTGTTTTAAATTTTGGCCCGACGTTTCGGAGACTTTGCAGTCACCATGGTCACGGGTGAGACTGAACTGTAATGTGTCTTCTACGATCAGTTATTACAGGGTTTACCCACATTCGATTTTAATTTTACATTGACCATAAAGATAGACTTTTACTATAAACTATATCATATTACATTGTGCTCAGACTACATAAAATCAATAACATTATTTTAGTTTCTAAAATACATTAACAAATTGTAACAAAATAAAGAAATTTTTTTTAAATTATATAAGGTGAAACATACATAATTTTATCATAGACTAAAGTTTTAATTATTATAGAGGTAGTATAAAATATAGCAAGCAAAACTAAGTTTATATACTTAAATACAATATTATTTACATAATAACAAGAATTTTTAAAAAAGAATTATTGGTTTAAGATTTAAATTAGTTTATATTAAAAAGAAATTGTTAATTTTATTTGAATTTATAGAAAATTAGTAATTATTTTAATTATTTAGTTTTTATTATTTTATCTAATATACTACCACGTCGGGCACTAACGTCGGGCCAAAATTTAAAACAAATATACGCGTCTAAATCCGTAAAAAGTAGTTTTATTTAAAGTATTATTTGTCTGTTTTGAAAACAAGAATTTTGGCAACTCAAAATCTCTATTTAACGTTCCCATCAATATGACATTTAATACTACATTTAATAGTATGTGATACGGCCGCAACTATTTGTTTACATTTACATAACAAAGACGGGCTTCGTGGCGTAGTGGTTCATGTGGTTCATGTACTGAACTGCCGTTCTCAAGGTCGCGGGTTTGATTCCCGCTTGGGACAATCATTTGAGTGATATTCATAAATGTCATACAAATGTTTGTACTACGTCTTGGTGTTTTCTATTTATTATAAGTATGTATTTACAAAAGAAAAGTAGTTTATGTATTATATCCGTATTCTGGTACCCATAACACAAGCATAATAAGCTTAGCTTGGGACCAGACGACGTTGTGTGTAATGTCCATGAATATTAAAAAAAAAATTTGGACCTACCTTACATCAGTATAATAAATCTTGGAGTAGTGAATTAGTTCACAATTACGAGTTTCCTTCGTATTTATACTAATATATTATAAAGCTGAAAGGTTTGTTTGTCTGCACGCGCTAATTTCAGGAACTACTGGGCCGATTCGAAAAATTCTGTCACTATTGGTTAGAACATTTATCGACGAAGGCTTATAGGAGCGATACAGCAGTGAAAAATGTTACAAAAACGGGAAAAATCATCTAAATTCCTCGCGTACGAAGTCGCGGGCGACAGCTAGTTCGTTATATTGAGATTTCATTGTATTAAGATACGTCTAAATAAAACTACTTTTTACGGATTTAGACGCGTATATTTGATTTAAATTTTGGCACAAACGTTTCGGAGACTTTGCAGTCACCATGGTCACGGGTGAGACTGAGCTGTAATGTGTCTTCTACGATCAGTTATTACAGGGTTATTACAGGTTAGGTACAGACAGATGAGTCGCGCAAGTGTTAAAAAAAACATATTAAGATACGTCGTTATAACAAGTGCATTCTTAATTACTTTTATTTATCTTATCTCTTCAACCATATCTAAATGAATCCATCAAACAAAATTATCGTTCATTTGTTCCATGAACAGAAAAAATATGGTCTAGCGTAGATTAGGGGGCCTCAGGACATGTGTCGGTCTCAGCCAATAACAATATACAATACAATAGTCACCCTACACAATACTATAAAATTACACATGTCCTGCCCACAGTACTAATATAGATATGAAATAAATGGCATCCAAACTATTATCAGTAATGACCTCCATTAATGTGCAATGGGAGGTGTTAATCTTTTAGCGACATTTGTCATTTTTTATTTATTGTTTTAAAAATATAATTCAGCTATTTATTTAGAGTTATTAAGCTATTGCATAGCTTCTATCGCGGGCCTTGAGCGTGGAGACCGAATCCACAAAATTCGAAATTTAAATTCCGTAAGTAACGGAAATAGCGTAAAAAACCTTACACATATACAGGGTGTGGCGTAAATAGTGGTCCACCGTTCAAGGTTGGATACATCAGGTAGGTACCTACACCATACCAAAATTTGGAACCGGTCCGCCGACTGGTTCCAGAAAAAAAAATATTTTTAATTTTTTTTAAGAAATTCCCATTTTCATTAAGAATTTGATCACAGTTTCAACAAAAAACATTATTTTTGATTTTTTATTCGTGTTTATTCATGCTGAATGTATGAGCTATCATAAAATAAAAAAGATTTGTATTGAAATTGTAGCCTTTACGGGAAAAAGTGATTTCTTCTCAATTCTTAACCTAAATTTTATCGCATCAGTCATGTTCAGGAGCGGTTTTTGAAAAAAAAATGTACTACACTGTTAGTGCCCATGCATTTAAAAATATGCTCATGATGTACTGATTATAAAATGGTATAATAGTACCGCTTTTCAAAAATAGATTTTTTTTTATTGCAATTGTAATTAAAAACGGATAAGTCTTCCTGTTACTATTTTCGCAACATAATATTTAAACAAAAATGTTGTCTTTTTGTTTTTACCCATTTAAATATGGAATTAAATAAAACAAAGTCTCAATCTTACAACTGATATTTGACTCCACGTCTCCAAATAATTCTACATCATGTCGTGTCCTATAGAAAAAGGTCGCTCTGTACCTGAACCATAACAAAAGACCTATTGAAGTGCGCACACTCTTGTAATGCGTAACGTAGCTGGAGTAACTAAACAATAGGATAGTGATAAGGAAAGGATGTAGTTTGTTGTTGTTGTCCCTTTCCTTTCTAGCAATTGAGATCGGAAAGAAATGGTACATAAACAATTAGTACGATCTACGCTCCCGTGCATCGTAATCATCGTATACGTTTCGTTTCATTTGTGTTTAACTCCGCTGTTTCTTGCTATTCCCCTGGACTCCGGTTGATTGCCTAAGTGATTTGGACTTGTCGTTTTGGTGACATCTAATAATCTTGCTTACGTTTACCGGACTCTGATTTGCATAACGATTTGGACAAACGTGCAGTGCAGTGATAACAAAAATGTCTCAGTATACACCGCGCGAATATGCTGACATGCATTTTATTTACGGAGAATGTGGAGGAGTCGGCAGAGAGGCAGCTCGGCTTTACAGGGAGAGATATCCCGATCGCAGACATCCAGACCACAGGGTGTTTGGGCGAGTCCACAATGCATACACCGAAGGGAGGATACCCGGCTCAGGCGTAGGCGGTGCAAGAGAAGGACGCCCACGGAGACATGCCGATGATCAGGTACTGAATTTGGCAGAACAAGATCCTACAACCTCAGTCCGAGTCTTATCTCGCACAACGGGGATATCTACCAGAACCGTACATCGCATTTTAAAAAGACACGAGCTACATCCCTACCATTATACAAGGGTACAGACTCTGTTACCAAGGGACTATCCTCCGCGAGTGAGATTTTGCAGAGAAATGCTGCGTAGAATACGAGAGGACGAGCAATTTTTTAATAAAATACTTTGGAGTGACGAATCATCTTGCAGAAAAGATGGATATTTAAATTTACACAACTTGCACAGCTGGCAGTTAGAAAATCCGCACGTCATGAGACAAGATCGATCGCAATACCAATTTAAAATAAACCTTTGGGTCGGCATTATTAACGGACAAATAATTGGTCCATTAGAACTGCCAGAAACCTTAACCGCAGAAAGGTATCTTGGGTTCTTACAGACAGATTTACCCGTACTTCTAGAAAGTGTCCCTACAGAGATCCGAGACAGCATGTGGCTACAAAATGATGGCTGTCCCGCTCACTATGCAGTAAGGGTACGAGAGCACCTTAATGTGGCCTATCCAAACAGATGGATAGGGCGGTTAGGCCCAATACTATGGCCACCACGCTCCCCAGACCTTAATCCTTTGGATTTCTTTTATTGGGGATGCTTAAAGGAAGACGTATACAAGGGACCAATAAATAATATTGAAGAATTAAGGACCAGGATTCTGACAGCAGCTGGAAAAATCAATGAAAGCGGGTTTGCTCGACGTCTTAAACGCTCCTTTATTCGACGGTGCAGAGCGTGTATAGCTGCGAATGGGGGCCATTTTGAGCACCGATTGTATTAATCAATAAATAAATAATTATGATGTCAAAGTTGTTTTTTTTTAATACCCTGTCTGTAGTAACTTTTGTGTTCTCATTTGCCAATACAATTACAATAATAATATTGTCGTTGTCACTATGACCAAGTTTACAGTAAGAATGGGCACATAAATAAGGTAGACGAAATTTTTGTTTCAATATTATGTTGCGAAAATGGTAACAGGAAGACTTACTTATTTTCAGTTACAAATGCAGTATTTTTTTTTCTATTTTTGAAAAGCGGCACTATTATACCATTTTATAATCAGTACATCATGAGCATATTTTTAAATGCATGGGCACTAACAGTGTAGTACATTTCTTTTTCAAAAAACGCTCCTGAATATGAGTGATGCGATAAAATTTAGGTTAAGAATTGAGAAGAAATCACTTTTTCTCGTAAAGGCTACAATTTCAATACAAATCTTTATTTTTTTATGATAGCTCATACATTCAACATGAATAAACACGAATAGAAAATCAAAAATAATGTTTTTTGTTGAAACTGTGGTCAAATTCGTAATGAAAATGGGAATTTCTTGAAAAAAATTAAAAATATTTTTTTTTCCGTAACCAGTCGGCGGACCGGTTTAAAATTTTGGCATGGTGTAGGTACCTACCTGATGTACCTAACCCTGAACGGTGGACCACTATTTACGCCACACCCTGTATACATACCGTTTCGCTGTTCGCGCTGGTGACTCATGTCAGTTTTAGCGTTAGTTTTTATTTTATTGACATTTGATTGACAATCGCTATTTTATCATAATTACCATAAACAATGGACAGATGTAAGCATCAGTAAATAAGGATTAATAATCTTATTTTAGTTTATGGTATTTAGATTCTTGCATAAATAAAATAAATAAATAATTATAACTGCATAAGTTGATAAAAAATACTATGCAATAGCTTTACCGCGGCAGTCCCCGAGTGACACACGTCTTTTTTTTATTATATAATAGATGGATTGATAAAAAAAATATTTATTTGTAAACAGCAATAATACATTTTGCTAACATACTTAAATCTTAAAGTAAGGTATTTTACAAAGCGCGGCCTTAACACCGGTGTGATTTCTCCCAGAATAAGATAAGATAAGGATAGGAACCTAGGATAGACAGCGCGGTAGTTTGTAGTATTCTACATTCAAGTTGATACTACAACTCTAAACTCCTAAGTTATAGTACCTCATTTTCCAAAAGATCAAACGGTCAAATTCACTATAATATACATATTTAGATACACTTTGAAACAAATAGAAAAGAAATTTGGCGTCAACTGTGTTTAAATTCCATGACACTAATAATTTACGCGTAAAACCGCTAATGGAGCCCGGACATAAACTAGAACGGTGTTTAGAACTCATAAAAACTTACTAATAAATGTAGAGTTTATTATGCAAATGTGTATCTGCCACTAAACGAAATCATTAAATATTACAAATACCAAGATGTTATAGTTGATGGAATTGAATAGCAGATGGCGCTCTATAGTCTCTGCCTACCCCCGTGTGAAAAAGGACGATAAAAGAACTGATATGATGAACTACGATAGAAGCGGGAAGAAATTCGATTTCTAAATAGTCAAACAGATCATTTTACTTACGAACTCGGATTGAATACAGGAATACACTACCTATGCATTAATTTTCTAAGTAACCAGCTTCAGTGGTATTCAGTAAGAACAAGTGAAGTGAATTTTCGGTGAATCTTGATCACGTGACAGCTCTCCTCCAATAAAAATAGAGAAGCGCTGTCACGTGATCAAGATTCACCGAAAATTCACTTCACTTTTTCTTACTGAACCACTGCTAATGCCCGCGCCTTGATAAGCGAAGAATTTAGAATATTTCCCCGTTTTTGCACGTTTTTTACTAAGGCTTCGCTCCTATTGGTCGCAACGTGATGTTATACATACAAACGAACTCTTCAGCTTTATAATATTAGTATTTTTAAAAGATACTCAGAGGTGGTCCACTTCTACCACAAAAAAAAACACTTACACAGTCCAGTTTTTTTTTAAATAAAGCTGAAGACACACGATCCGTCATCGCACAAAATTGTTTTGGTCTCGGCCGTCACGTACATCGTAAAGAAACGATTTTACGACATTAGCTCCCGATCTTTAAAGACTTGCACTTCAATATGTTTGTTGCTAGATTTAAACACATTCTGACATTTCCACTGTTATCGACGTGAGTGATGGCATGTTTACAATGAATTACAATTGCATTTTCAATAAAATAGATGTTGATTTATATTTAAACATAGTTTCAATGTAGCCATTGAGGACAAATATAAATCAGTTATACAGTTATTAAACCTGGTACTCTCTAATGGTTACATCATCCTCCTGCCAACTCCTCTTTCACACAGTCCATTCATCTTTTCTTAGGTCTTCCTCTAGACTTTTTTCCTTCCACATTTATAGGCAGAACTCTCCTAACAACATTATTTTCCGCTCGTCTCATGACATGCCCATACCAGGAAATCCGCTCATTCTTCAATGTTTCAGTCACTGGCATCACTTTCAGACTTCCTCTAATATATTCATTCCTTATTTTTACTCTCTAATGGTTACATTCTAAGTAAATAAAACATTGTAATGCAAGGTCTAAAAATTGGACTCAAAAGAAGTTCAATATAGGTATGAGTCACGAGTATGGGATACAAGCTGTCTCAGTGTTTTTATTTTTTTACTGGCATCTGGCATAGGCTTCACACGCATTAGTGTTCGAAATGAATTTACGTATAACGATTACATATAACACATTTTACAACAGGATACACTCACGAATTATGAGATAAAGTTGTTTATAACTTTTCTTGATTTTATATTATGTATAAACATATTTTGCGCGTAAAAAGGTAAAAAAGAAACCACTTTATACTTTGACAATTTTAAGGAAACACTAAAAATTCGCTTTCAATATTTTTTTTCCATTGTCAATAAAGAAAAATATCTACGCAGTTACACGTTCTAAAAACATGTCTCAAACATCACAGAGAAGCGAAATGTTATTGTTCAACAATACGATGAAAATAAGCAACAAAGTTATGTCACCTCCACATTTCATTTTAGCACAAAAGAAAAATGAAGCCAGACTTAGTCGGCCTGTCAAATATAGATAAAACAAAGACTCTTTGAACCTTCACCCTCGAACACTTGTCGGGTATCCAAAATACGCAATTTACTTGAGACAAGTTCTGTTATTGTTTGTGTAATTGGGGTAGAACAACACCGGAAGATTTTGCGTTGCAAGGCTTCAATCATGACCTGCTTCATTTTAATGGAAATTTAGCCAACATTGTATTTTGATTCAGATATACCAGATGTCCAGCCAAAGACATTCCTTGGCTACATCACTCAATCGGCATGAAGCCACTTACATATATTACCCTTGTATGTGTGCTTGAAAATGTATTAATGTGTGTCTATGATACAGGCTACGTTATAGGAAATATCATTATTCTATTTAGTACGATTTAGCCAGGCTAAAGTTACTTATCCTCAATTTTAAATATAATAATAATAAAAGAGTTTAGATAAGTGTGTGTTACCAGGTATGACTTATGGGACCGAGACGTAGTATCTATATGTCAACCACATAGGGGAAACTTGCCTAATTCGTACTTGTGCTTAAATCGTACCCTACCATTATCTCGAACCTAAACGCAACAGCAGCGACGCAAGTGACAGAAAAAGAAACTACTAGTCCGCCATCTTACTTCAACTGAGTGATAACGCTGTGTATCGTCTCTGTGCAAAAATAATCAAAAAGTAAGTTATTTCTACATAAAATGTATTTTTTTTGCTCGATTCATAAGCATATTGAGTGAGTGTTGTTGTGAGTTAATGAATTTTGCTTGTTAAGGATTATTCTATATGTATTTGCAAGCGTGTTCGTTATAGGTAGTAGCACCAACAACTTGTAAATTTTTTTAGCGGCAAATTTCAAATTGTTTTTTGTGATGCGCCTTATTCGTACCCAATGTTGATGCTTAATTCGTACTGGTACGAATTAGGAGTAATCATATTTTATATTTGTTTCAGGTTGTCATGGCCAAGAGGACATATAATTCTTGGTCCCAAGATGATATGGACAGAGCTCTTAGTGGCTATAGAAATGGAAATTTGAAATTCAATGAAGCTTGTCGAATATATAAAATACCTAAACCAACATTCCGGCGGCACTTAAAAGGTTTAAATGTACACCAAAGAATTGGGCGACCTAAAGATTTAAGCAAGGAGATGGAAGATGAGCTGGTTAGTCATATTTTACAGCTTGAATCTAGATTTTTTGGAATAACAATACTAGATTTACGCCACTTAGCTTTTCAATTGGCAGAAAAATATAATTTACCGCACCGATTTAATAAAGAAAAAAAACTTGCTGGCTGGAAATGGTATTATAAGTTCTTGAAAAATCATCCTGAGATATCTCTACGTACCCCAGAGGCTACATCTATGGCCCGTTGCAAAGGGTTTAACAAAAAATCTGTTATGGATTTTTTTGATATATACGAAGCTCTTCTTGATGAAGGACACTTTTCAGCCCATCAAATCTACAATGTCGATGAAACGGGTTTAAGCACTGTACATAAACCATCAAAAATTTTAGCCTTGAAGGGCAAACATCAAGTTGGGGCTGTTACCAGTGGCGAACGCGGTATGAATACTACATGTATTTGCTGCATGAATGCCGCTGGCGAATTTATTCCACCAATGCTAATTTATAAGCGCAAGAGAATGACAGATGATCTTAAGCGAGGAGGCCCACCTAATACAGTTTATAGTTGTTCAGAAAGTGGCTGGATTACTTCAGAGTTATTTTTGGAGTGGTTAAAGCATTTCATTAAATGTACGAAAGTAGAAAAGTCAAAACCAAATCAAGTTCTACTAATTTTGGATGGGCACTCAACGCATACCAAAAATATAGACGCTATCAATCTTGCACGAGATTACGGTATTGTTATGCTTTCTTTACCACCCCACACGACGCATAAACTGCAGCCACTCGATAGATCATTCTTCAAACCGCTGAAACAAAATTTCAATTCCGCTTGTACTTCATGGATGAGAAATCACCCAGACTCTGTCATTAAGCAATCAAACATATCAGAAATTTTGGGGACGGCATACCCACGTGCTGTTTGTATGGAGACGGCTATCCATGGATTTAAATCGTGTGGATTGTGGCCCTGCAATCGTTTGAAAATTAGAGATGACGAATATGTTGTCCTTGAGGAAGATCATGACGCACCACCTGATATTGCTCCAATAGCTAGAACTTCACAGATAATAACCGTGAAGCAGCATGCTCAAACACACCAAGTTGCTCTACCATCAGCCATTGAACAAAGCACGCCTTGGATTCAGGAGCAACAAACTCTTCCTCTTGCTTCAGTTAATGTTAACGAGAAGAAGACTTTATGTACAATTGAGGGTTCAGACGTCTCTTTGCAAATTCAAAAAGATTTGCAAAGCCAAAATGTAAAAGATAATCGTGGTGGCAAAGAAAATGTCAGCTCAGAAGTGATTCGAGCGGACATTCAGAGCATATCTCCTTTGTGTGGCCTTAGGCAGTCGAAACGAGTTGTTAAACAATCAACAACGACTCAGATTCTGACTAAAAGTCCCTACAAAAAAGAATTGGAAGATAAATTAGAGGAATCCAAAAAGAAAACAATGCGACAACTATTTAACAAACAAAAGACAAGTAAAAGAAACTATACTGGTGAAGATAAGAAAACTATAAAGAATAAAAAAAAGAAAGAAGATAACTGGTACTGTCATATGTGTAGAGAGAGTACTCAAGAAGATATGATTCAATGTACAGAGTGTGAAACCTGGATTCACGATCTATGTGCTGGTATTGATAAAAATACACAAAATTATCTTTGTGATGAGTGCACAGAGTGCACATGAATTAAATTAGTTTTAAGAAACTGAAATGTAAGATTGATCTGGAAGTACGATTTACGAATATTATAGTACGATTTAAGCCTAATGGTCCCAAATCGTACTTTTTTTACTTTTTTTAAAAACGTTGATTTGTGAGTAGTTAATATCGTTTGAGTTTAAATAAATATTTTTGTTACTTAGTGATAACATAAAGATTATATATCCAAAAATCAAAAGTTGTATTTTTTTTTAACATTCGAATTATTGACCTTTGTTCTTAACAGGTACGAATAAGGCAAGTTTCCCCTACCCATGTCCATTGTCCACCACAAAACTCATTGTGCTTTGGAAAGAGCTATGCTTGATGCTACCTTACGTGGCAATATCCGTAGAAATATGAGTGTATTTATATAAATATGGCCTAAAGACTGAAGAGTTATTACGTTAGTGTAGCAATGGACGGGACACATAGCTTGACCAACTAACGACGGTAGGGGAATGAAAGTTTACTAATGACGATGGCATTTTCTGTAATTACGCTATATTATGTGCATTCAATCCTGGAATAATTTCTTTTGAAAAAAAAACAATTAAGTTTTTTTAATAAGATAAATTATAACATTTCTTAGTCGGTCAGTAGTAACTCGCCTAATTAAGTATAGATTTTGTTGTCTGACATAATACTACATAATAATATATAATGTGCCGAGTTCCATTTTCCCAGACTCTATTGTTCCAATTATCCGAAACAATTAAACTTTATTCGAATGAAGACTGTAGAGTGTTGGGTGACGTCAGATGTTGAACGAACGACAACTCGCTAAGAAATTATTGTTATTAATTAGAGAGGGCTCTGGGATTAATTAAGTAGCGCCAATCACGTCGTCATCCGTTCCTAAGTTACACCCGTCTTAACTGAACGTCTTTGTTAACATCTCAAATATAGCCATATAAACAAATAGATCTGACTATACTGATTTATTTATTGTGAATAATCTCAAACTGTGGATACATGGATACGGTATTAGAAATTGATCTATCCACAAACTTTCATGGATAGATCGAGGTATTAAAAATAACCTAAGTATCGGATTTTCTTAAATCTTCCCAAAATATTCGAAAAATTGGGTAGGCCGTTTCGAAACAGTTCATTAACTGTCTAAATTAAACTCGCACAGTCATTAATCTAGGCATAAAAATAGGAATTACCGTCTATTACATACCCGAAAACTAAAAATAATTAAAAAATTAAAACTATTTAACGTTAAGAATACATAGCATACGTATGTTACAAACAAGATCAATTATGCAAGAAACAAAGCTTATTAAATTCATTACAAGTTTAGAAGTGTCGCCTCTATACTTATTGATACCTATATCATTCCTATAGCGCTCGTCACTCCCTAAACGATAACTGAGTAGGATAATTTTAATCGTGCGCGAATTGCAAAGCTTAATGTTCGTACCACATGGCTCCATCTGAATTCTAACACTTCTAACTACACTCTATACGCCTTCAACCAATCTCTTCTCATCGCCAATTATTGTAAATTTCAACTTTATTAAACAAACTTGTTTGTTGCTAAAACTTGGACAGTTAAATGTAAAAAGTAGGGGCGAAGCTCAGTAAAATTTCAATTATGTAGAACGTTGCGATCATTATTTAACGTGAACTCTCTAATATAATAATTGTGTCTTGAATATATGTTAACTTATTATCTTTCAGGGTTTAATGTAAAGAGTGTTTACGGGACCCTAATACTAAAAACAAAGTATAATTTAATATTATTTCATTATAATCGGTTGTTAAGAAAGAGTTATTTCGAGTATATCTCACGATTGAATGTATGTAGATAACCTTGCCTTTTATAAATAGTTCAAAGATTTCTTGCTTTTCAATATTGTCACTTTAGTATCCATCCTTTAATCATATTAGTAATCTACGTAACGGTCTAAAGTATCATTGCCATGCCCTTATCCCTTTATTTAGGATCGGCGCAACATACCTTTTTTAGGGTTCCGTACTGAGACTTCGCTGTCCGTCCGTCCGTCCGTCCGTCTGTCACCAGGCTGTATCTCAAGAACGGTGATAGCTAGAGAGTTGAAATTTTCACAGATGATGTATTTCTATTGCCGCTATAACAACAAATACTAAAAATAAAATAAAATAAATATTTAAGAGGGGCTCCCATACAACAAACATGATTTTTTTACCGTTTCTTGCTCGATACTAATAACGTTGCCTTATGTTCCATAGATAATGGTACGGAACCCTTCGTGCGCGAGTCCGACTCGCACTTGACCAATTTTTTTCCTCCATGCTCTTCTGTCAGATAACATTTTTTCTATTTACTCCACGTTTTTTCAAATTCTCCTTTTCCACCGTCAATAAAATCTCTATAAAAATTTTACTTTAAACTGAAGCATAGATTTAACTATGAAATTATATTTTGAATAATCGTATCTTATTAGTTATGGAATAATTATGGCACTATTATAGGAAGAATAATTTTTTCAAGTGAAACTATTCTAAACATGTTTCTTACATGAAAATTCATTCCAGCTTTGAAATAAACATAAAAACCATAATATAATGGAGCCGTTTATAAAATAAAATCACAACATTTAGCTTCCCCGGCGTACATAGGCCTTCCCATTAATTCACAAGAAGAACGGAAATTCTTTAATTCCTTGTGCAATTACCACCCAACGTTGGCTGTTGCTCGGAGCTCGCCAAGTGTCATCGTAAGTTTCAAACGCGTCATTAAGGGCATCTGTACGGTGTTAAATAACGAAAAAACCTACGTTAACCCACCCCAGGGAGGTGCCTAGATGAGAGATTTTATTTAACAAAGTCTATATTAACCCGATGCAATTAGAGAGCGTTAACGAGCAACTCGGTAATGACGGCCGGCTGACTATTCTGAAAATATTGTACTTTTTGTACAATTGATAAAACATTTTCACCATCGAGGATTTTGTTACGTATGGTAACAAAAATTTTGGCGCAGGAACGTCCGTTGCAAATAAGTGTTTTAGTAATTTTGCGGTAAGTATTCATGAAGTTTTGACATTTATTATAGAAGTAAAGTGCATAACAGACGTTGTATAATGGTTTTAAAACTACCACAATGAGACATTTTCTTTATTCCAAATAACTTTAACGCATGCTTACGCTAGAAAAGCAATGAGACCAATAGTAAAAAAGGTTTTTAACGCAAAATAGCAACCAAGTATTTTCAATTATATACTCATAGAAAAATCTTTGATGTAGTTTCATCAGTTATCAAAAAAGACGACCTCTATATAAGCATAAACAATTATTACGTAATAGGAAACTTTATAACTCGCGCGGACTAAAGCCGTGCAAGTTCAACAAAGAGAATAGGTGGCCTCGACTCTGTTGACACATTACTAGAGAGTGATGCGAATTCAAAGCTGCTTTTGAATATAATAATCATTAGGTTGGCGTGGACGGCTATTTATTGTTTAATTAACCCCCGCTTTCGTCCAGCCGTTATACCACCATTACGCCTTACTACCCTGCTATTGTTTATGTAATCGAGAAACGGCTAAATTGGACAACTTAAGAAAAATCTCCCCTGTGATATAAGAGATGCTAGTTATTTGTTATTATAACTGCTGGCCCCATTTCTTTGCGCACAGTTGGGCTTCTAATTACTTTGGAACGGTTGACTACCAAAGTTATAATATTTTCTACATAGAATTACTTTTAATCATTTAATTATTTTGTCATTAAGCGAGTAAATATTTCTGTTCTACGTTTTTATATGGTTTTAGAAAACTGCGTATTATACCACTATAGAGGATACGTATGTATGTGAGTATGAACCCACACACAAAACTCACAGATATTTGCATATTTTATATCCGACATTTTGCTCATATTGCTTCGATCATGGTCTCCATCCAAAATAACTTTAAGTCTGAGAACAGATAATGTTATCTAAATATCAATATGTGCCAAAAGCATATGGAAAATATTAACTATGGTGTACTTGATTTATGATATTGTTATGCCCTGCTATCAATAACTAGCTGCAGGAATTGATGTTACGCCGTAACGTATTCTTTTGACTCCTAACCTAACAGTACATCACCATCATAGCTAAAACTACCGACCCTCCTGAACATTACCGACATTGTGATATAATACGGGCAAACTAAGAACATCACGCAATATTCACACGAGCGGGGAAAAAACGCTGTAAAAAAATCTCGATATTGGTACCAATTCTACGCGCACAACTAAACTTAACTTAACTAAAAAATGAAATTTGATCGTGTCAATAACACAATTCCGTAATTTTAACGATTTTTTCTTCTTAGCAAATCTGTTTATTATAGATTAACGATTGTAATTAATATAAAATTACACATCAAAACAACCAAATAATCAATATACAGCAATAGTTGTTTTCATTTTTTAGTTAAGTTAAGTTTAGTTGTGGACGTAGAATCGACACCATTGGCGCTTTTAAAACTGCTTTCACAATTACTGACCACACTAACGCTTTAAAAAATGTAACTTTCATCTTGCCAAACGCTAAGTGCTAAAATATACACTGCATATAAAAAAACGCTTCGCTTTAAGGGCCTACATCAATATTATCGTCGACATGTACATATTAACACAGCTAGTAAGGTATAGAAAATGAAGAATTAGGGATATTTTTTTTATTTACTCTAAATCTACTAAATATATTTTAATTCTGATTGACGTGTTTCTATATATAATAGTTACTTATGTTTTTAAAGTTATTTGATTAGTTAATACGCGATAATAGACCGATAAATAAAAAAAATAAAAAATTAGAGAGGTTAAGATTTTCTATCGAGAAAACTTTTTTCAATCGCGTTTCTGAGTTTATGCGATCCTAGATCATATATTGAAAAAACATATACTTAAAAATTAGAGCTCTAGCCATTCAATCTAAAGAAACAATGAAAACTTCGTACGTAGAAAAATGCACGAAGCTATTTTGGTATCCTCTTAATAACACTGGCAAATCAATATTATTGATATGGCAGTTATTGTATCCACACGTTTTCTGGCTTTCATCGTCACTTAAATATGTAATCGAGTTTATTTTACATTTTTTTTGTAGGTTGATCTTTGTGGACATCATACTTCATTGCATACTGCGTCTTTTAGTGCGTTTAAAAAAGCGTTAAAAAACGCTCGTGAGAATCAAGGCTAAGAAAGTATTTCAAAGGTTTGAGTTAAGTTGGCGGATGTAGGGCTGCAGTAAATGACATGCGCCATCTGGCGAACGTTATAAAAACACCCTCTTCTAGCCAATACTAAACTTATGTAAGTCGTGATAGTTTCTTGTAAGGGGTGAGACCTCATATCATTGGGGTAGTCATTTCGCACATACACGTGCGGAAAACTTACTGTGCCCGTTCTTTGAAAAAAATCTATCTTTTTAAATGTTTTACTATAATTATTAACCTTATTAAAATAATTTGCTCAGCTTAAAAACTAAAAAACACAATTGATAGCCCTGGATTTTTTCTTACAATTATAACATTGACACCTATCATTAATATGTGTGCGAATTTAAAGTTGAATCTAACTATAAAAAGTAGATGAAATTGAAAAGTACATTGCAAACACAAACTTTTTAAAATGCTAGCGGAAATACGTCTGTATGAAGATTATGATTGACGCAATAGAAGTCTATCAACTCTATTAGCAATTATAAACTATACTATTATTTCTTTTGGATTTAAAAAGATTACCTTACTTAAATAAATATTGTATCACCACTACCAAAGCTAATGTACTACATTATTTTATGGTGTTTTTTTTTTGTGTTAGTTTACATTGTTAGAATTACATTGTGTTATGGGTACTAGAACACGTATATACTAATATACGTGTTCTAGTACCCATAACACAAGCATATAAGCTTAGCTTTGGGACCAAAGGACGTTGTGTGAAATGTCCATAACAAAGAAAAAAACAAAAAAGCTGTCTACATCAACATAATATTTAACAGTATATAGTTAATAGACATCGCGTGATAACTATCTTCAAGTCAATTAAGGAGTTCAGAATTAAATACAAAATTTTCTGTCTTGTGGTTCTTATCATCATATTCGATCTGACTGCGCCGTCAAAATTACCCCCTTTTATGGATATTTTCACCCCCCGGGGGGACACTTGACCCTCCTATCTGGATACATCATCTACCCCTAAAATGACCTAATGGTGTGGCATTATTATAAAGGCAACTGGAAGTGGCATTGAGTAAAAATGAAATAGGGAATTAAGTATTATTATTTCATCAACAAACTTGCCACAAAACTATATCTTTTATTATTTAACTGCTATATGCATACACACTATATAACAAATATATAAAATACCTAAATCCAATCAATTTTGATCGCCATCTTAGTTGTGACAAGCTAATATCAAACTCGTGAAACTCATAAGAAAATTGCCCTTTCCTTCTTTTTCTCTCTCCCTCTACCTCTTTCTGTAAACCTTCAATAATTGAATTGTAAACTAAGGTTTTTGTTTTAATCAATTTAGTATTTTTATTCATTAATTCAATGCTTACTATCTGTATAATATACTAACTGTGTCCGCATCCTCATACGCGTAAAATTTGGGATCACTGTGCACCTTTTTTGGCATAAAAAAGTGTTAAATTACGTCCTTTTTCAGGATGTAGATGTGTATTAAACATTTAAATAAATCCGAAGTTTTGGCGTGAAAGTGCGACAGACAAGGAAAACTTGTTTCTCGTTTACAATGTTATATAATTAAAGAAAAGGGTTAGCCCTCTCTCTCTCTCTCTCCAGCCCTCCACTGTGGAAGGGATTATGGTGTACTGTGCTGCGCTGACCAGGTGTTTTGGCAGAGAGTTTATTTCCGAGGTTACGAAGTTTAATTAATTTTTCCAATAGAAACATATATTAACCATATACAATATTTGTAGTACGCTCACACTTCTAAGCTAGTATAATCATACCACATCTAGCAACGTTACATCTAAGTAAATGAACACAATCACAGTTCACGATTGCCTTTAAGTGGTTATTCTAATAAAACATAGTCATCGTAGCACACAGATTTATTCGACGATAAACAATCTTATCTACTAAATAATATTACATAAATACACTCACTTAACTCTGATGTTATTATTTGTATATTGTATTTATTATTTGTATAAATTGTAAGTTTGTGTAATGAAAGTAAATAAAATATTTGTTAAAACTAATATTATGCTGGGTGCTTTCTTATACTTTACAGTTAGTTAGTTATACACCTATAGCCAATCATTGGCCACAATACGTATTTTGCTGAACTACGGAATAACTAGTACCTTTGTTTAACATTTTGAAACTAACTGGGTGTTAATGTTTTTAGTAAAGTATATTCTGTTTAGTGATAAAAGCGTATTATTATGATGATGTCGATGATATTAGGTACCACTTGTATCAAAAGCTCTTAACATACGTTTGACGTTTTTTTACTATATTACTTTTTGTTATTACATAGATAGCCTTGAAATTGGTTAGAATCCTATAAAATATTATCTAAATACCCAGTGTCTTTGAAATGTTATGGTATATTTAAAACTATGACACACATTTATAAATTCGTTAAAAAATCATGAAATTGCTACTTAAACAGTTTTACATTTTTTAGGTTAATTAAAAACTAACATCTAAATATTGTTGATGTTTATCAGAGAACTGTTAATTAATGTCGTCAACAGAAATTGTTTTAACTTGTAAATAAATTAGTCTACAAGTAAAAGTCACTAAAATATCAGTATTTATGTAAAACACGGCTACGATATAGCCTCGGAAGGTTGTCTGGGTTTTTATGAAAGAAAACTGACAACCAAAAATATGGTAACGATTTTGCTATTTCTTTTGGGAGTGACAGAAAATACTCATGTATCCAGGTACCTACCTGCTAGCTGCTTCTGCCCTTTTTCATTACATGGTGAAGAGGAGAGACTGTTAAACCAGAATCTTTACTTATTATGAAACAAAGCCTTAAAGAAACCTTTAACCCTTTTAAAGAAACAAAGCCCAAACAAAGTATTGTTTATGTATTTTATTATTGTATGTAAGTATATCAGTAGTTGTCAGGATGTGCACCACAAGTAGCCTTCTCCAAAGCAATCATATCCACCCAAAGGTTGTCTGGAAGTGATCGCAAACTGCTATAAGACCGCCTATTGTATTTAATATGTTCTTGTAATCCTTAAACTTCTGTATAACTTTATGGTGTGCAATAAAGAGTATTCTATTCTAAAGCCGTTGTTTTGTATGTATTTGAGCTCGTTATCTTCAAAACTAAGCAACTGATTTTGATGCGGTTTTCTTTAATAGACAGAGTGGTTCAAGAAGATGGCTTTTTTGTAAAATTTGTCAAGGTTTTGTTTATAAATTCCACGCGTATGAAGTTGCAGGCAACACCTAGTTAAATAATAGATCAAAATACGAGTACCTGTTTAGCGTGATGTAGTAACCAAAACGCCGTAGTAGAGAAGTCCCAAGCACAGCTCTTAGACAAATACGGCCTAAAAAGACAAAATACTTCACTCTCATTCTCTCTCCAGCCCATTAACGTCACACTGTTGGCCACGGGTCTCTTCTAGTTTGGAAGGAATTATGCTCTACTTCTACTGTTTTCCGTCTCTCATAGAGGTTCTTATCTCTTTAATATATCCCTTAACTGGCTTTTACTGCACCCTGGGAAGAAAAAGGAGCAGTGATACTTGTATTTTTTATCCGTAAGCGCACAGACAAACACCACAAAATACTAGACTATTAATTCATTGTTTTACACATTTTCTGTTTTATACATTCTCAATTGCATGACAGTCGTCATAGCGTTTGGTATGTTTCACCGTCCGAGGATATCCGTAACTTTAGTGGCTACTTATTCATCGTAACACTCATTATCATGAAGAATGAATGAGGTACATAAATTAAACACACAGCTTTTGAATTCTATTTGTCTGTAAAATTACTGCAAATAACACTCACGCAACATGAAAATTAAGTAAAAATTTTGTTGTTTATTCCATCGTTAGATAAGTTAGTAGCCAATCAAATCGATAGTGGATCAAAAGCTTTCTGTTATAATAAACGTAATCAATGATTTTTTGTAGTATAGTCCTAATGATTATTTACGACATTTAAGAAATGATTCTCACACACAAATTAACGTTCAGTAAAAGAAAAATACAAAACCCAACGATTATTTTATAGCTAAAAAGTCAGAAATCATAGTAACTGACAGTCACGAAGGTCAAATTAAATTATTTTAGACCGACTTCAAAAAAGGGAAAGGGAATGTTTTTTTTATGTTTGTTACCTCATAACTTTTAACTGGGCCAAGAGATTTTAATGATTTTTTTATTTGAAAGCTGGTGCTTCCCGTGTGATCCCATTGGTACCAGTTCAGGAACTGATGGTTATCTCCTAAGAAATCGAGGGAACTCTCAAATTTCAAAGGCACGCATTTTTTTCACGTAATATGTATCTAAATAATTAAGAGTAGACTAGCGAGGTGGTCTTATGAAGTCGGTACAATTTCTTTTTAATGCCCTTATATCACTTATACAAATATCGTAAGAAGCATCTTTTTCTAAATAAAAAGAAATTTAAACCACAAGAAAATCACCTCCGATTACATTTAAAAACCACAATTAAAACTTAATGAACATTAAGCGATGGGTACTGCCTTCAAAGCCACTTATATACTTCGTGTAAAAACTGTACCTACCGTGTAATCTGAACCTATAAACTGGCCGTGATAACTCCGATAGTGAAGCAATTTCTGAACGACACAATAATGACAGCTATTACTGAACTGGCCGGCATCCTGTCGCATAATAGCGTGGTAGTAGGCGGAGCTCGATGGACAACCTACTTTCATTGTGAACTATTACGTGCCCTGTATACGATATAGACCGAACAACCTACAAAATAGGAATAAAATTGTGTTTGTCAATCCGTGGAAAACTGTAAAGTGCTCGCATTGTGGAACGTACCATAGAGTTAAGAAATATCTTATCATTTGTTTTAAACAGATAATTTGCATACATATTCTTCTATAATAAAATTACTAAGAGTAATCACTATCTATGTATTGGCCGATTAAGAAAACTCATAAACCACCACATGATTCGGAAGAAAATGGGGAGAGTAGCCTTTTCTAAACGCCATAAGTGTTAGCTAAAGAAAAAACTACGCCTTATGGCGTCTTATTCTTCTTAGTGCAATCAACGTGAGCTCAGCTCCAGGAAAATCTATTAAGATAATATGCGATTAGCTTAATTACCGTACAGTTGTTGCTTAAAGTAAAAAGCTCAAATTTAAATCTAAAATAGATTAATAATATCTAAATAATATCTAACTTAAAAGAACAACATCGTATGAATATAAAGTAAGCAGTTAGTCGGAGTTAATAGAAAACATAAATGTGACTTAAGGTTTTTCTACGTCCAAGCACTAAAATATATACATTTGATTCATTTCTAACTACCCATCTATAATAGAGCTTGTTAACTCATTCACGCGATATCTCCATAAGCACGAAATAGAATTTGAAATCGGCAACATTTTTGTGTAAACCTAGCGAGGCGAGCGGGTGAGCTATCAAAATATTTTAATCATCAACTTTATATCGCCCAATTATAACTAATCTCTCACGAAAGAGTGAGCAAGAAAGTCTAGACGCATAATCTCAGGTGAGATCTAATAATTTCATATAAATTCGTAATTAGAGCGTGGACAATAAATGCAAGATCCTTGTGTTGTCGTTGTGAGGCGTTCAAGCGTCGGCCGTCATCGCGTGACGACGCTGTCGTGTCGCCTTCGTCCGACAATAAAATTATAAGTCCACCGCAGTGACAATCCAGTGATTTACGTTACCACACACGCGAATATTCTAATATGAAAGGAGCTTTAATGCGCTGTAGAAAAACGTTGGAGGCGGACAAGTTAATGAAGAAAATATGTTCGCCTGTTGTAAGATACGTAGCCAGTAGGCGACATGCGTGACCGACTGCGCTGCTTATTAATGACTCTACCTAGGTTTTATGACTTCCACTTAGAGTTCATTATGAATATTTTGATTAAAAAAAGCAATGAATTTCCTTACTTCATAGTACAGATATATACCACTATAATGGCTACTGCAATTGTTTATAGTTATGTACGTAGAAATTAATTAAAAATATGAAGAAAAATGTCTATCGTTGTTACCTTTATCTAATATATAAAATTCTCGTGTCACAATGTTCGTTTTCATACTCCTCCGAAACCGCTTGACCGATTTTTATGAAATTTTTTATGCATATTCAGTAAGTCTGAGAATCAGCTAGTATCTATTTTTCAAACCTCTAAGTGATAAGGGGTGTCCAACACTAACAATTATATGGCAAAACAACGTTTGCCGGGTCAGCTAGTTATATTTGTATACTTAAAGAAAAAAATGATAATAAATAAATCCTTTATATGTATAAACTTATCAAAAAGGTCTGATTAAAACGATAACAACCATCCGATCCTCGATCCGTTTTTATACCTACTAGATACTTGTGTTTGCAAAAAAAAACAAAATTATCTTGTCAAAGGGTTGTTGTAGTTTCATTCAGTAGATACCAGATACCGAATATAGTCTAGTATTTTGGTAACTAAATTAAATTACAAAACATAAAAAATCCCAACTGAATATTTACCATATAAAAGGATTCGAACCTGATACGCTAGCAAAGAATGAATGAATTAAAAGAAAAATAAAATTTCACCCAGATATTACCGTTACAACGATATTTATTTTTCAATAAAGTTGTGTATACATTAGTAGGAAACTGAGTTTGATTACACAAATCCTTCGGCGAGCGATAGGGTGAGGGTGGCGGAATTCCTAATCCGATAACCGCAGTAAGTGGATCACGGTCTTCCTGTACTAGACATGCAAACATTACCTATATCTAGTCTCTATATCGACTATGTTTTGCTACGAAATAGAATTGTAAATTGTAAGCCTTCATAGTTAGGAGTGTTTGAAAATAAATTACACACCCTGCCAAACTTTAGATAAAATAAAAATATTAATATATATTGAACACTCACTTATCAAGGACCTACGAAGATGTTATAATTTAAAATAACAGTGATTTACAAACGATGTATCATGACTATAATTTAAGCCTATTTTTTGTTAATACTGTCTGACCCGGCAAACGTTGTTTTGCCATATAAATGGTAGGGGTCTTATCACTTTGGGGTACGAAAAGTAGATAGTAGCAGATTCACAGAGCTACTGAATATGCATATAAAATTTCATAAAAATCGGTCTAGTCGTTTCGGAGGAGTAAGGTAACTAACAATGTGACACGAGAATTTTATATAGGTACATATTAGATATTAAATTATAGTTTTTTTTATTACCTCGAGCGGGACCGTCATTTCCTTTCTCCTCTCCAGGCCATTTACGTCCCACTGTTGGGCACGGGCCTCCTCCACTTTAGAGGGATTATGGTCTACTGTGCCGTGCTGACCAGGCGTGTTGGCACAGGGTTTATTTTCGAGTTTTCCGTCTCTCACAGAAGATGTTATCTGTGTGCAATATCCCTTAGCTGACTTCTACAGCACCTTGGGAGGAGATGGGGTGGTGACACTTGTACTCTTAATCCGTCAACACACGCGGAGGACCATCATTTATTCCACAATAATTTTTTTTTTCAGTTAAAGCATAGCAAGTCAATTGAAAAAATTAATAAATTGGTATTTTTTTTTATTGGTAGCACATAGTTTAGTTGCGAGTTTTCCCTCTCTCACAGTAGACGTTAACTACTTGTATTGTCCCTTAGTTGGCTCTTACAGCATCCTGAGAAAGAAATGGGGTGGTAACACTTGTGTTCTTAATCCATCACCACACGTACAGAATGTACATTTATCAGATATAAATATCTCTAGTGGGATGTAAATGAGCTGGAGAGAGAAATATCTCTGTGTCCGGCTCATTTACGTCCCACTGTTGGGCACGGGCCTCCTCCACTATGGAGGGAGTGTGGTCTACTGTGCCGCGCTGACCAGGCATGTTGGCACAGGGTTTATTTTCGAGTTTTTCGTCTCTCACAGAGGAGGTTTTCTGTGTGCAATATCCCTTAGCCGACTTTTACAGCACCATTGGGAGGAGATGGGGTGGTGACACTTGTATTCTTAATCCGTCACAAAACGGAGGATATAAATATACTATCTTCTATTCTCTTATTGCAATTCTTCTGCAACTCATAAATATCTAACTGTTAAGCACAGGCTCCTTTTTTTTTTGTTTTTTTTTTGTTTTCGTTGTTTTACTTTTTTTTTAATTTAATTTATTGGTAACCATTAACAAATTAGTGGGTACAACTATAATAATTGTGCAATAACAGCTGCAGTAGTGATACACTGTGGCGCAGCTATTATCTACCTCCTTTATAGTAACAAAAATGTGATGACAATAAATTTTATAAAAGAGCGACATGCTTATATTTAACTAATAGGTAAATGATTAGTGTGATAACAAAGCAATAAAAAATCGTGTGTGAGTGTGTGTATGTGTGTAAGTATAGTGCATGTGTGTAAATATATATATATATGTCTATTATGTTATTATTAATTATATGTATTAAATAAATAAATAAATTGTGAATGTGTGGTGTAAGTGTTATGCGAAATAATTAGAGATAGGCACTAGAATGTTTACATATTATTAATATGTAAACATTCTAGTGCCTATCTCTAATTATATATGTTTTGCACCGTGATTGAGTACTGCGAGACGGTTAGTTAGAATGTATCCTTTAAGGTGTGGGAATAGGGGATGATTATATACCTAAAGTTGGATGATTGAAAAGATATGCTAAAACTGTAATTGATAAAATGTTCGAGTTGTTAAATATTTTATTCATCGAGGGATTTTAAGGTATAGCGCAATGTCATGAGATATATAACGTCAAAATCGATTGGCTATAATAATATTCTCAGTCTCATCGTAAGACAGGCCGAGCAACCATTCAGTCAATATTTTCTTACATTTGAATGAAGTTAATGGATGTATCTTCAGAATTTTGTTGATTCTATTATACACCATTGGACTTAAGAAATAAAATTGATAGCTAGCTAGCGTAGTCTTGTAGCGCTTCAGGTCACAGACAACATCTGAGCGTCGTTTGCTTTTACTTGCCGTTTTGTTAAGAGGAGTAGCTGCATGTGTGCGCATTGTTATTTTGAGCACATAAATTTGACGAATAGTCAGGACCCTACATTGCGAATATAGTTCGGCTGTTGGATAGTGTATTGGTTTAGATGTCATAACTTTCAGTACAGTCCTTTCATAACGGAATGATATTTGGTACATTATACATACATATTACACATTCTAACCAGGAGGCCAAGTCTGCTACTACAATAATAATAATAAAAATAAATAAATATTCAGGACATCTCACACAACGTCCTCTGGTCCCAAAGTAAGCTATATTTCTATGCTTGTAATATGGGTATACTACTTTTCTTTTGTAAATACATACTTATAATACATAGAAAACACCCAGACGCAGTACAAACATTTGTATGACATTTATGGATATCGCACAAATGATTGTCCCAACTGGGAATCGAGCCAATGATCAGTCACTGATTGCATAATGGCGAATTTTATCCAGTCTGGTAGTCTACTCTTAATTTTTTGTCACAAGTGACGCCATTATGACGCCATAATGGCGGCAGTGACTGATCATTGTGACAACATTGTAATATGTAGCAGACTTGGGCCCTTGGCGTGTTGTTATAAAAGAGTATTATTTATATTGTTTTGAGTTTTATTAAAATAGGATGAGTGGTGACATGGTAATTATAAATCCATGCAAGGCTAAATTTCATATAATTTCGTACAAGAAATCGCTACATTTTAAAGTAATTAATTAATTATCAAAGAAATAACATATCATTTTTTTAACAACAAACTATATTAAATATCAAATAACACAATCAAATAAAATCAAACAGGTAATCGTAGTGCTAATAAGTTATCTTTCATCTTAATGAGGCTTAATTGTTCTCACGATATCACAGGGGCTCGCCCGCCGCATTTCACCCCCAACTCTATGTAAATACTACTGTATCAGATTGTACGTTTCTTTCTTTATACATGTGCAAATTGAAACTTAATTACTGCTTTATAGAGCTTCAAGACTTGTTTATGAGAGTGTTTAGTTCTAGAATAAAATTAGGCGCTAACAAGGATATCTTGTAATAAAGTAAGTAGGTTAAAGACAATTAGGTTAGGAGCTGGTATGCGCTTAAAATCAAGTGAGACCTATATTTTGTGAAAACCTATCACATTATAGAATTTTAAAATTAAAACATTTAAAATTGCTGTTACACGCTTCAAATTATATTTTAATTTTAAAGTTTAGTAATTGTAACAGCAATTGTTTATATTTTTTGGGTTTTAAAGCTCAGTATGGAATTTTTTATCAAAAATGATCCATGACCAAAAAAAAAATCTGGCGGCGCAAAAACAAAATTAAATATGCTAAAACTATAGCAAATGACACTATCTTTTAGCTGATTTAATTTGGCAAACGATGTACCAAACACCCTGTATATTTTCTTTATTTTTTTTGTGTTAATTATTTGATCCTGTATCGCCGCTACGAAACCTTCTGTTTCGGGAAATAAGTTCCCTATTTCTAACCATTTATTTGAAGCTTCTTTATCAACATGTAGTTGATTTAGGTCATGCTGGTGTCGGCCATGTAGTTCTTTATGCTTCCAGTTATTATATTTAACTTTATTATATTTAATAGTATCTATAATATTATTGTTAGTATCAGAAAGGTTTTAAAGGTGTAAATTTGATATCTATTTCGCAGATGCTTTTATGAAGTGGGCTTGACACTTATTATTAAGGTGACAAACAAACATACGTCTCGCCTAATGATATTTTATACAACTAAGGTGGCAAACATGCATGTGCCTGATTGTAAACGGTTAATGTAGCCTATTGAAATGTGTAACACTAGGTGGAGGTAGGACCCTGCAGAAATCTTTTTCCTCCTTTCTCGAAGAACCCCATGTTGTGGTCCATTACAAAAACCTCCACAAGTAGTTTATTCCAAATTGTAATTATATAACTAAAATAACTAATTAAATTAACATACAAATGATTGTACTGCATCCGGGTTTATAGGGAAACAGGGATTACAAGTATGTGTTTACCAAAGAAAAGTAGTTTACTATATAGTATATTCGTATTCTGGTACCATAAGCATATAAGTTAAGCTTGGGACCACAGGACGTTGTGTGGAATGTCCAGTTAAAAAAAATTGTATAAGAGTTAACTTGAATTAATTTACTGTCTCTACCAATCTGAGTAGTACCTCTAGATTAGCTCGTACAACTTTTTTTCGTCTGAGTGAACAAGTACCTTTAATATCTGTGACGCATATTGGCGACCTCGTAAAATGTCATGTGAACTCATTAGCAGCATGAGCTACAACAAAAATCCAAAGGTATGCGTGCTAATTATAAATTTTAACATAATTACCATTCTTTAGTTAAAACAAGAGAAACGTTTCTTTGTCTGCTCTAAAAGATTAAGTACAGCGATAGCTTAATAATACTTAATATAATGTAATATTAATTAAGGTCTATTGTAATAAAATTTTACTATTTTCTTAGAACTTTTCTTAGAACTATTTTAGTGTTCTGATAAATAATAAATACTTAATATGTTTATGTTTAATGTTGTATTTAATGTTTTGATGTAAATCATAACTTGCTTGCGTAGAATTTAGTAAGTAGTTTATTATTATTCGACGGGCCTCGTGGTGTAGTGGTTCATGTAACGGACTGCCGATCAAGAGGTCGCGGGTTCGATTCCCGCTCGGGACAATCATTTGTGTGATTTTTCTAATTGTCATACAAATGTTTGTACTGCGTCTGGGTGTTTCTATGTATTATAAGTATGTATTTACAAAAAAAAAGTAGTATATGTATTCTATCCGTATTCTGGTACCCATAACACAAGCATATAAGCTTAGCTTGGGACCAGAGGACGTTGTGTGAAATGTCCATGAATATTTATTTTATTATTTATTATTTATTTTATTTATTATTTTCCCCATTTTTGCAACATTTTTCGATGATGTTTCGCTCCTATTAGTCGCAGCGTGATGTTATATAGCCTAGAGCCTTCCATTTACTACCCAACAATGAAAGAATTTCTCAAATCGGACCAGGGGTTTTTGAGATTAGCGCGTTCAAACAAAGAAACTCTTCAGCTTTATAATATTATATAGTACAGATTCCTACATTACGTTTGAACCTTTTAATTAATATACGTCAATAGTTACATAACGACAGTGTAGAAATATTGCAGATGTGGTGATCGTTAGGTAGTAATAGTGTAATTCAGATTCATTAGTGTAGATCGATAGCCGCGACCAATTATACGCCTTTATCACCAATTAAATGTTTACGATGCACCGCCATTGGTGCCGAGACGAATATGTAAACAGGAATGTGCCGATATCACTATTTCTGTTTTACCTATTAAGACAAAAATTAAAGAATATTCTCTAACACTTGCGCGACTCATTTGGTTAAAGAAAATTACTTTTTACGGATTTAGATGAATCTATTTGTTTTCAATTTTGGCCCGACGTTTAAAAGACTTTGCAGTCACCATGGTCGCGGGTGAGACTAAGAAAAGTCGGGCCAAATTTTAAAACAAATACACGCGTCTAAATCCTTAAAATGTAGTTTTATTTAAAAATTATAGATTTTTTAAAGCATCGAAAGGTAGAACGAGACTATTACTGTGACTTAGCCGTCCATCCGCATGTCACCAGGCTACCTCTAACTCTTTATTATTTTATAGATACAAATTAGTAAATAACACGAACACTTTACACAGCATCCTCTGCTCCCAAGCTAATCTAATGCTTGTGATAAGGGTAACATAATACGAATATCTATTTTAATATTATAAGGCTGAAAAGTCTAATTATCTCTCTAATCTCAGGAACCACTGGTCTGATTTGAAAAATTCTTTCAGTGTAGGGTAGTACATTTATCGAGAAAGGCTATGGGCTATATAACATCACGCTACGACAAATAGGAGCGAAGCAGTAGTGTGAAATGTCGCAAAAATGGGAAAGATTTGCTAAATTCCACGCGTACGGAGTTGCGGGCAGCAGCTAGTACTACATAAACTACTTTTCTTTTGTAAATACATACTTATAATACATAGAAACACCGAGACGCAGTACAAACATTGTAAATAATAAATATTCATGGACATTACACACAACGTCCTCTGGTCCCAAGCTAAGCTTATATGCTTGTGTTATGGATACCAGAATACGGATATACTACATAAACTACTAAATACATACTTATAATACATAGAAAACGCCTAGACGCAGTACAAACATTTGTATGACATTTATGGATATCTCACAAATGATTGTCCCAAGCGGGAATCGCAGCCGCGATCTCGTGAACGGCAGTCCATTACTTAAACCACTCCACCACGAAGCCAATTTACCACTCAAATCATTGTCTCGTGTGGGAATCGAACTTGCGTACACGTATTCTTAATCCGTCACCAACTGGACATGAGATACATTTTAAGCTTTTTAAATAATAATATAGATTCAAGTTATAATATCAAAAGAAATATTGCAGCAGTTAAATAGTCCCCATTAAAAGCCTAATAGTCTAGCGACTTCACATTATAAATAGGTTAAGTATTTTTGATAATAGGAGGTTATATCGTTATAAATGCTTATTAAGGTTGCGTAGGGCGAACACGTCAATTAGTCCTTAATCTTGCTTCGTGACTTTTGACTTATGGGTGACCGATCTTCGAGTGTGGCCGTTTCACGATTGTATCAAATAAATCGGCCGACATTAAATATGATCACGATATATTAACTTATAGTTTAATAGCGTGAATATGTCACCAACACATGACCCTGTATATGTGTCGTGTGTGAAAATATAAATAACTAAATAGCTTCAAAGTTAAATCACGTAAGTAACGACAACCCGCTTTATTATGTACGTGTTAATCGTAATCTTGTTGGAAATTATGCCTGTTGAACAATAAACACTGATGGTTACATTTCCATTTTTAAACGCCTTATATTTTTGTACAGTAACTTATTATGTCATATACTTCTTTTCCTCTGGTGGTTCCTCTGGTCCCAAAGTAAGCTATATTTCTATGCTTGTTTTATAGATACCAGACACACTGTATATATACTTTTTTTTAGTACATACGTACTTACTTATAATACAAAGAAAACGCTCAAACGCAGTACAAACCTTTGTATAACATTTATAATATTTAATCATTAATAAATAAATATTAAATGTTCATGGACATTTCACACAACTATTTCCGAGCTAAGCTGAAGTGCTTGTGTTGTGGATAGCTGAATACGGATATACTACATAAAGTACTTTTCTTTTCTAAATACATACATATAATACACAGAAAACAAACATCGCTCAGATAGATATACTGTACGGAGATCATAACTGGGATGGGCTGGGATGGGAGAGGGGCTTGTCAAGATTGGTTTAGTAACAAAATTATTTTTTATGCTTTACTCGTGATATGTAAAATTAATATTTACACTCAACTATTAATTGATTTCAGAAGCAGGTTTCAATTAGAAATTTGGTTTTGCAAACGACAAAGTTGAGCGAAACTAATTTGTTTGTTTGTTAACCTACAGGTTAATCTCCAAAACAGCCTGTAGGTACAGGTAGGTACTGTACACAGGATTACTTTACTGGATGGTCATTTAGACTGACTATTTCAAAACACTTCAAAAATAGGTCTAGAGTAATTTTTTTTGAAGGAAAGTCTATTTAGTAAATTCTATATATAATATGGGGATGAAATCAAAAAACTGACATTTAAAGAAATAGCTTTTAGAGGCTTATTAATCACCAACTATGTTTTGTTACAAATTGTTTGCTTGATTCAATGAGATTTCTAATTCTTGTAATTAGACTTTATTTAATAAATTGAATCATGTTGGAAAAAGTGATTACCGCAAGCGGGACTTGAACCCACGACCTCGGAATACCGTTCCGTAGCTCTGCCAACTGAGCTTATTGCGGTCGTGCTTTTCAGTAATCAAATTAGGCCACCACATTCGTCACTCGATTGAGTATAAATATTTTTACGTACACTATCACTTTTTCGGTTGCGGTAATCATTTTTTCCACCATAATTCAATTTATTAAGTAAAAGCATAGCATGTCAATTGCAAAATTAATAAATTACTTTAGACTTTAATTATTTATATATAAAGCTTAGTAATAATATTAAAACAATAAATATATATTATAAACATTTGGTTTTCGTCTACATATTACTTGCCAAACCTTTTTAAGGTGGCTGAAACAAAATTTTCTTACCAGGATATTGGACAGGTCCAATAGAGACGGCACGGTCCGGCTTCTTAATAATAGTTATTAAGAAGCCTCAGGAGGCTTCTTAATAACTCTTCGCAATATACCAAACTTCCAAAAGATCGACTATGTTATCGATTGTTTTAGTAATTATTTTGTATTTTTAATAGGTAAATACCCTTCTCAAGTCGTTATTGATATAAATTTGAGAATCCAAGTATCGGTAGTCATAATATGTGTAAGTTTGACACTAAGACAAAACAGTTTCTGTTTATAATATTAGCACGAACCATAATCCTACTGAACGCATTGTGTATTGTTCAAACATTTAAGGGATAATATTACTTGTAATCGGCAGATAAGATTTGGGCGCCGCTGTAAATTCATGTACTTATTGACTACCTCCTGCCTGCCTCCGAACAGTGGTACCAATTTTTATGCGTCAAAAACTAAATCTAACTGACCTAAACTGAAACCAATTGTGATGTGAATTGTGATCGGACCAGAGATTCCTGAGTTTAGCGCGTTTAAACAAACAAACAAACAAACTCTTTAGTTTTATAATCTTCTAATATATAAAATTTCCATGTCACAATGTTAGTTACCGTACTCCTCCGAAACGGCTTGACCGATTTTTATGAAATTTTACATGCACATTCAGTAGGTCTGAGAATCGGCCAACATCTATTTATAAAACCTTTTTTTTTACTATGGCAAAACGTTTGCCGGGACAGCGAGTATTAGTATAGATTTTAGTTTACATTTATAATAATCACTAGCTGTTGCCCGCGACTTCGTACTCGTGAAAGTAAGAAATCAAACCTTAACAAACAGAAGTTAACTACTCCGCTCGATAGATGGCGTTGTACAATTTTTAAATCGCGCTATCATTTTGTTCCACACTTTAACACTTAAACTCGTCAATATTTTTACTGTGTCATCATCTCGTTTTCACATTTATAAATTAGTAAGGATAATAGATTATTACAAAGATTTTATAATAAAAAGTTCGGTGAAGATTGCAGATATCTGTTATCAATTATCATATTGACCCCAATTCTACGTGCACAACCAAACTTAACTAAAAAATAAAAACAACTAATACTCTATTCTGATTATTTGTCTATTTTGTTGTGCACATTTATATTAAATTAGCTGTTGCCCGCGACTCCTTCCGCGTGGAATTCAGAAAACTTTCCCCGTTTTTGCAACATTTTTAACTACTGCTTCGCTTCTACTGGTCGTAGCGTGATGTTATATAGCCTAAAGATAAATGCCCTATCTAACACTAAAAGATTTTTCTTTTCAAATCGGCCCAGTGGTTCCTGAGATTAGCGCGTTCAAACAAACAAACAAACTCTTTCGCTTTATAATATATGTATAGATAAAATTTTTAGACTTTAATAAACAGTTTTTATAACTAGAAAGTTCAGTTAACATTACCGAATCATGTTTGGGTGTTTTCTATGTATTATAAGTATGTATTTACAAAAAAAAGTAGTTTATGTATTCGGTATTCTGGTACCCATAACACAAGCATAATAAGCTTAGCTTGGGACCAGAGGACGTTGTGTAAAATGTCCATGAATATTTATTATTTATTATGTTATCGACGCTATCAAAATTGATTTTATAGTTAAGGTTAGTAGAGTTGTGCGCGTAGAATTAGTCCCTTTACTTATGTTTTGGTTAAAATTTGTTGTACTACAGAACCGGGGACCATTGCCAAATAAATTATGCTGAGGTTATAACTAAAAAAAACAGTTGTCAAAAGAAAATCATATAAAATGAAAATATCTAATAAATGTCAAATATCTTATTTTAAATTATGGCGTTGTGATAGTTCGTAGACGCGTAGCACTTCACGTAGCATAATAAATATAATAATATGTCTCTATGTCATATATTCTATGAAGGTATCAGTATTATTATGTTTATGAAATGAACATAATTGATGGGCTTCATGGTCCAGTGGTTTATGTAACGAACTGCCGTTCACGAGATCGCAGGTTCGATGCTCGCTCGGGACAATCATTTGTGTGGTATTTATAATTACGGTAACGGTATCATGATAAAGTGCTCAATGTCCAATACCAAAACATTCAGTCATCCAAAATTGCACGCGAACGGAGTCGCGGGCAACATCTAGTTTTGAAATAAATATTAATGGTCTTATTCATAATGACTTATCGGAGGTTTATACGGAGATTTTATCGGAGAGATAATAAACGTTTTAGCGTAAAAAGACCATTATGAATAACAAGTTTTGACAATTTTCGCAAACCTATTTTAGCGAACTTTTAAACCTCCGATAAGTCATTATGAATAAGGCGGTAAGTACTAACATGCATCCTAACTTCATTATAATTAATGTTCTGAACAAGTGTGAAGTTGTGTGACAGTATATGTAAGTAGTTCCGACGATCCGTCACCGGAACAATAGGACCGACCTAGGATTCGAAAGCGGGAACGATCATCTATCACTCTGATAACGTAATTGATAGTTCGCACAAGTTAATAGTTTCCACAAGTTTAATTCAGTTCGATAAAGTAGGTTTTCCGTAGAGATTTATACTATCTTTAAATCTAAATTCGCTACTTTTCAGGTATTTAAAATATTGTATTTAATATATTAAGTTGATATTATTAATATGCTTTTAATAGCTTTTTTTGTATCTATTTTTACGCAGTATCTTGGTAGAAGAAGGGAGTTTTCGTACGTGTATGCACGCTACCATTAAAAGTAGGATAAAAATATAACAACAATAAGCTTATTTATTTAACTGTACTGTATTAACTGTACTGTTACTACTGTACTGTATTAATATAAAATGCTGCACTGTTATATTAAGGACCTACGACAAAAAATTATTTTAAATTAGGTTTACATTTTTTAGAATTTATTTAATTAAGAGTTTACGTTCAATAATAATAATAATTGCTTGCTATATATATTCCGTATAGCATATCTACCTCAATATGGCATAGGTGTGTGGTGTATGCGTCACAAAACAGCTGTAATTACCCGACCACTTTCAGTAGGTAGCTACAATAGTAATCATTAGAGTTTAAATCCAAGTTTGTGACAAAGTTACAAGACATAATGAAGTAAAACTGATTGATAACAACTTTAGTGCCCTCTATAATATGTTTCGTGTCTCAAGGCTATTATGATAATAACTCGGCGCGACGCTCGGAAGCAGATAACATCGCATCGCGAGCACTGGACAATAACCCTTACCTACAATCATTTATAATAATTAGCATAAACCTTACTACTCATATAGATTACTATAGCCTTTTATGCTATAATAAGAAATCTAATAGCTTCTCTAATGGTCAACTGGTCGTTCTCATTTTTGGTTACGATGGAGACCGTGTTACACTTGTAACCGTCAACTTAAGACGATACCAAAATAGCTTCGTGCATTTTTCTATGTACGAAGTTTTCATTGTTTCTTTAGATTGAATGGCTAGAGCTCTAATTTTTAAGTATATGTTTTTTCAATATATGATCTAGGATCGCATCAATTCAGAAACACGATTGAAAAAAGTTTTCTCGATAGAAAATCTTGGCGAAACAACCTCTCAAAATTTTTATTTTTTTCATTTGTCGGTCTATTATCGCGTATTAACTAATGAAATAACTTTAAAAACATAAGTAACTATTATATATAGAAACACGTAAATCAGAATTAAAATATATTTAGTAGATTTTGAGTAAATAGGAAAAGTATCCCTAATTCTTCATTTTCTGTGCCTACTGGCTGTGTTAATATGTACGTGTCGGCGATGATATACGATAATATTGATGTAGGCCCTTAAGTAATACAGTCAAAAATATAAGAGCTTATCAATTAGGTATACCTAATTAGATATCATTATTAAGAATAAGAATATGAGTTGTCTGTTACTTTGGCAAATATTTAATATCATTCCGAAACTGTAAAACAGAATTTTACTATTTTTTACATAACAACTTAAAAACATTTGTGAAAACGCTATATGAACTGCTTCAATTTCAAAATTAGTAGACTAAAACTTTTTCATTAACTATCGATACTGAATTATCAATCTGTTTCATTTCTTATTCTTTATTGTATACACAAAAATAGAAATAAGTACAATACTTATATCGAATAATTAGATTTATGCTGTGAAGTGGAAAAAGTGATCACCGCAAGCGGGACTGGAACCCACGACCTCGGAATACCGTTCCGTAGCTCTGCGGATCACCTTTTCCACTACAATTTAATTTTTTAAGTAAAAGCATAGCAAGTCAATTGCAAAATAAATTAATAAATTACTTTTAGCTTGGAATTTAACCGAGGCTTGTCAGTAATAAATGTATGTAAATCGGGCTAAAATTTCTGACCCTTTATCTTTAAGTACTACTAACGCCATCTAATATTTACTGCGTAAAAATGACGCCGACTTTTTGCAGAGCTTCGCGATTGTGTGTTCTGAATGGAATATAGAATAGATTCTAACCCGTGTGGCAAAGAAATATGAATACACTATACTTCTATTTCCCCGTGTCACATGATTTCTAACTTTGTTGCCCATAGCTGACCCATACTGGCTCATAGGTCAGGTAAGAGCAACATTAAGCGGGTGACATCTTCTGCAAATATAAACTTAAAATTAAATAATATTTATAAGTTTGTATTCCCAAAGAATATAACATAGATTTAGATAGATTATAATATATTAATATTCTTGTAAACATAACATGAGCTGTTGAGACCGGGGTATGTAGTGAAATAAGTATTATAATGAAAGATTAGTACCATGTACCTTTCATTGTGTGTTGTCAAACACAAAAACAAAGTGCCTTCGCCTTAAATAGAGACAATAAGAAAAGTGTTGATGCACACAATCTTTGTTATTATTCTATTTAGTAATTTAAGATTAAAATTACTTATTAGCCTTAGTTGGCTAGATTGTAATATTTTGATGAATGTGATCTCGGTCGAGTCATCAACAAGGATAAAAAAATAATTGTGTGTTGTCTAATTACCGTGAAGGGCTGTGTGACGTGTGTGGACTGTGAGACGATTATGCATTGTTAAATTTAGCAATAAATTGTTTGAAATATACGGTATCGCACCTAACGAGTGATACCTCTGGTATTGCAAACGTCCATAGGCTACGAGAATCACTATCAGGCGAGCCGTTTTCTTGTTTGTCACCCTTGTAGTATAAAAAAGCGATACTTTTATTTACAGGCAGTTTACGCCGTGAATTGAACTATGTGGCAAATTCGTACTATGAACAAAATTCTTAGTCAGTCAGTTCGCTAAACCAGTCATACATTAATATGTTTAAGGAGAAGGTACAACTAACAGTTAAAGTACTAACTAAAAATTTTCAACTAAAAGTTTTATTTCTGCCATAATACCTAATTTAGCCATGCGGTTTACGGCCTGCCTGGAACTTGAATGATTTTAAAAAGCTGATAATACGACGGCTGATCTACGACTGCGACGTTAGCTATAAAACTACTATAATATAACTCGCACTATCAAAGATCATTAATGTTATCAATATCTAACGTTCGGTCGCGGTGGAAGATGTAATTAGAAATTGAATTATGTTTATTATTCATAACTTGGACATACCTCCTTTGTTCTGATAACGTTCTTTTCTATTAAGGTCATTTCCCTATATTTTTATGACCATTTTATTATTTCTAATTTAGTAATTATTATCATGAAATGTGGGCACGATGTGGTGTGAAAAAAGTAATAAAAATTACGACCTACCTAATTATTAACATTATTGGTAGGTCCAAGGAGAGTTGTCGCTAATATAATTGAGAGTTACGTAAAGGTCTCAGCTTTGTAACAATTTTTTGGGTATTTAATTCTTAAGTTTAATTGAAAGTTTTAAAATAAAAAATAATAAATATTCACGTACATTTTACACAACGTCCTCTGGTCCCAAGCTAAGCTTATATGCTTGTGTTAAAATGTTTAGCAAATGCTACAATAACGTAGTATATGTACAAAATTGGATACAATTATTATATCATGGATAAATTATTAAGCATACATATATTAGTCCATGAGATAACTGATTAAGAATACAAATGTCATCACTCCATTTCCTTGCCAGGGTTCTATACGTGCGAGATAAGATACAATTTATGCAGAAAACTTCTATCAGAGAAGAAAACCCCGAGGATAAACCCAAAAGTAGACCAGATACCCTCCCGAGGCTTGGGCTCAATAATGAGACAGTAATGGGCTGGGAAAAGAAGTAATCATCCACAAGTGAAACGTGGGGCAAAGCTTGTAAAACATATCTTTTCTTAAAAGCAATGTCGTTTTTTTTTGTATGTATGTTATGCGAGCTCATGCAAAGTCAAAACTACGCAACGGATTTTGATCAGATGTTTTTTTAAAGACAGAGTGCGCGATTTGTTAGTCTGGTGGTATATTGGGAGATGGGGTGGCTTAATAACTATAAATGCGGATGAAACCGCTGGTATTACCTAGTTATATAATAAACTGATCGCAACCCTAACGAAAGCCTTGACCTCTCTTTCAAAGTATATCAACTCTTAGTAATATCTTCCAAATAATAATAACAATAACGCATTACCCTTGAGAAGTATCGCCTACAGCATTACAATAATCTCACCAATCGATTGATATCGATTTATTTAACCTTTCAAACTCATGCTGGGCTCACTATTCAGATGTCAAGGTCTTTCCGGTATGTTCATATAATTATTCGATACCTACATTGTTTTAATCCTTATTTTACGTAATATCGTAACCAGATCTTATCCACGTGCCTACTCGTGTCCTACACCTATAGGTCTTCTAGATTGTTGAGATATATATTACTTGGGAGTATACGGAATCCTAACACAAAGACTACTATCGTATTATTAAAACAAAATTCCACACAACGTATTAAAACCTTTAATTGTTATTGAAGTTTTTAATCTATACTTTATAATATTATAATTATAATATTACTAGCTGACCCGGCAAACGTTGTTTTGCCATACTAAAAAAAAAAGTTTGAAAAATAGATGTTGGCCGATTCTCAGACCTACTGAATATGTATGCAAAATTTGAGAAGAATCGGTCAAGCCGTTTCGGAGGAGTACGGTAACTAACACTGTGACACGTGAATTTTATATATTAGATAATATTATTATAAAGTTGAAGAGTTTGTTTGTTTGTTTGTTTGTTTGTTTGAACGCGCTAATCTCATGAATCACTAGCCCGATTTGGAAAATTCTTTCAGTGTTGGATAGTACATTTATTGAGAAAGGCTATAGGCTATATAACATCACGCTGCGACCAATAGGAGCGAAGCAGTAGTGAAAAATGTTGCCAAAAAGGGGGAAATTGTCTATATCCCACGCGTACGAAGTAGCGGGCAACAGCTAGTCTATTGTAAAACTGAAGAGTTCGTTTGTTTGAACGCGGTAATCCCATGAACCACTAGTCCGATTTGAAAAATTCTTTCAGTGTTGCATAGTTCATTCATCGAGGAAGGCTTTAGGCTATATAATATCACGCTGCGACCAATAGGAACCAAGGATCAGTAAAAAATGTTGCAAAAACGGGGAAAATTTTCTATATCCCACGCGTACAAAGTCGCAGATAACAGCTATATTCCATAAAAAGCTCACATTCTGTAATGTAAAAGCATTGATTTGCTGACTTTTTTATAATTTTATGACCATTGTTCACATACTAACAGTGTAATATGACCATTAAAATTATTTTAAAATACTCGTACTAAAGTACCTACTTTATGATTCAATCTTTATTTACATTAAGTACCTATGAGTAGGAATAAATGTACTAAAATGTTTTAGTGCGTAAAAGGTGACTAATGTTATAATACTAAACTTGCCGACTGCCGATCACGAGGTCGCGAGTTCGATACCCGCTTGGGATAATCATTTGTGTGATATCCATAAATGTAAATAAGTATGTATTTACAAAAGAAAAGTAGTATAATATGTAGTCTATCCGTAACTGGTACCCATAATACAAGCATAGAAATATAGCTTACTTTGGGACTAGAGGACGTTGTGTGAAATGTCCTGACTAGGTATTTATTTAATTTATTTAAAAAAAAATTGCTAAATCTAATCTAAAATAAATCTTTACTTATTATAAAACATAGTCGTTATTTTTGTATGTAAACGAAACGGATTTTGATGTGGCTTTTTAGGGTTCCGTACCCAAAGGGTAAAAACGGGACCCTATTACTGAGACTGCGCTGTCCGTCCGTCCGTCCGTCCGTCCGTCTGTCACCAGGCTGTATCTCAAGAACGGTGATAGCTAGAGAGTTGAAATTTTCACAGATGATGTATTTCTATTGCCGCTATAACAACAAATACTAAAAATAACATAAAATAAATATTTAAGGGGGGCTCCCATACAACAAACATATTTTTTTTACCGTTTCTTGCTCGATACTAATAACGTTGCCTTATATTGCATAGATAATGGTTCGGAACCCTTCGTGCGCGAGTTCGACTTGCACTTGACCAATTTTTTAAAAGATAGAGTGGTGCAAGTGATTAGAGATTTTATTTGATTTCTAGGGTTTGGTTTTTAAATTCTACTATAGTATTAGTTTAGTATTCTATTTATTGTAATACAAAACCATACCTCTCCTGTCCATACTTCGCATTAAATTTCGTTGCGTACTTTTGCAGATATAAGCTCACATAGGCACATACGTACATAAATCTCTCCTTCCTGCCTTTCTCCTAATCATTTGGGGTCGGCGCAACATGTCCTCCTCCTCCATACTCCTCTGTCACACGTCATCTGTGGATTTACATCCATCTTCTTCATATCCTCTTTCACACAGTCCATCCATCTTTTCTTTGGTCTGTCTCTGGCCTTACATCCATCCACTTTCATATTTAAAACTTTCATGGCGTACATACGTACATAAATAACCACTTGATTTTATAATAAGTAAAGATTGTGTGTGTGTGGGTGTTTTCTATGTATTATAAGTATGTATTTACAAAAGAAAAGTAGTATATGTATTATATCCGTATTCTGGTACCCATAACACAAGCATAATAAGCTTAGCTTGGGACCAGAGGACGATGTGTGATATGTCCATGAATATTTATTTATTTATTATTGTAAACCGCAAATATGTCAGCAAACATAAATTTTTTTATTTACGAAGACAGCAAAATATTTCTTTAGTTTTTCCTTCCACCGTGAAGTAAAATTTTCTCCGCTAGTAATTGAAAGGTTCGACGCACAAAGACGAAGCCCAGCCGCTGCTGACCTGGTTTCCTTGACTCCCAAGTTTAATTATAACTCGCCTTAGCCCACATACTTACCACTTTGTTTATGTTGATATTTATCTTTACAAAAAAATTATTAATTTACAAAAAAATTTTTTTTTTATGGTAAGTAATATATTCTCATGATATATCAATTATCATATCATATGATAATCACAAATCATTCTTACTATATATCGATAAGTACTAAAACCATGTATTACATTATTATTATTATTCATGTTACCAGAGGACGTTGTGTGAAATGTCCATGAATATTTATTTATTTATTTTTATTTATTGATTTTGATACTATTGGTAGTGGAAGAACCAAGAACGCACTTAAAGGGCATCGCAAACGGCATATTACGATATATTAATATACTGAGATGTATCTACACTTATGACGTCACCGTAAGATATATCTGTCTCTTTCTAACCTCGTCTCTTTCTATATACATCTGTCTCTTTCTCGCTATATTAATATTATATTATTATGCCGTTTATGACGCCCTTAATGCGTTGCAGCCGCCCGAACTTTTTAAACAGGCCTAGTAATTTCGAATCAATATTGATAACATGTATTAGCATATAAACTTTAGCTTAATATATGACTGAAACGTTATTTAAAATACATGTAAACATAAAAGTACCAATGTATCTATATATTATGCCTTGCAATATTACAAAAAATAGATTTTCTATAACCATGCTATTAATAAACAGGTAAACTTTGTAGGGGGTACCTTCCAAAATTAATGGTTCTATTCTTAAAATGTTTTCACTAATAGGATGCTGCTATATCCTAAAGTGCTTTAGGTTATATTCTATTACGAAAATCAGCGTTCAAGTGAACAAAGTAGAAGGCAAAAGTTAATATAACATTTAAACTTCTGTATTAGATTTATATTTGGACTTCGTAAATATGATCATGTATCCGAATTTCGAACTATGCTCAAGTGGTTCCCCATCCGACTTCGACAGAATACTCATATTCTCAGTCTTCTTTATAATATCCTTTTCAACCCAAACACTCCCAACTATGTACCTCAAAAAACGCTTCACGTTTCTTCATGATGCACATACGAAGAGCTTATGATCATCGGAAAACTTAACGTTGACTGTAGTATCACACTCCACGAGGTTCTTCAGCAAATCTTTCACAATAGAAGCAGCCCGGCTATGGAATGCCTTACCATTGACGGTAAGGAAGGCTCAAACCTTAACATCATTCAAAAAGCTCGTTAAGGATCACTACATGTCACTATAAATAAACCAACTGAGAGATCCATGTGAACATCGTTATGTATTTGTAGGTATATGTATTTATGTGTATGTATGTATATTATTATATATATGTATGTATGCAGATAATGTATCTAAGTAGGTCTATTTATAAGTATGTAATATATTTATTTAAATTGTATTTGCTAGTACTTTCACTCTTCCTTCTAAGTAACTACTAAAGAACACCACAAGTCATTCATGTCCATCTTAAGGTTGTCTGGTAGAGATCGCAGCCCGCGATAACACCGCCCATTGTACCTATTTTTGTGTACAATAAAGAGTATTTTACTTTTTACTTTATTTTACTTTAAAAACTTCAACTTCACGTAGCTGCTGCAAACGAAACAAGGAAATCATAACCCTGGTTATTGTTACCTCATATTTGTTACTACTAGCTGTCAATATGGCCATTAGTTAACACCTTTTCCTAATAAACCCTAGTTTTATATACATCTTTACATAATATAAAACAAAGTTATTGTTAGATAGATTGGTTCAAAAGGATGTTTTTTTTATTTAATTTGTTGAGGTTTGGTGTATATTTCAAATGTACGCATACGAAGTTGCTGGTGACAGCTAGTCTGATTTATAAAACACGCATAAAGCCTGTAAATTCTTATTTTTTTTAAATATTAGTCACTCTTATTAAATCAAGTACGTATCGAATTGTTGAAATAATTTTGTAGACTGTTCAATGTTTTTTCATTCAAAATTCTGATAAGAACTTTTCTTTTCCAAGTAGCATCTATTCAATGATCGTATCCATTCCATGGTAGCCATTTTAACTGAAAATGTTTCAACCCACTTCAATGTTTTTATACGATTTTCCTGTAAGCCTTCTGCAGTATAATGTAATGTTTTCCACCGTGTCACATAATCCTCGTATTTCCCTTATAATGAGACCTAGCCTTGCTTACCTTTATACGCTATTATTGAGTATTGAAACTCAATCTTAATTGTGCCGGAAAACAATTTGCTTGTAAAGTACTTTATGGTTGTTTTATCGGGAAAGTTTTATCATGGCATTACCGGCCACAAGCTTTGTATAAACATCTCTTGAATAAAAACATAGTTTGTTTACGAAAAGTGTTTGTGAATATGACAAGGTTTTTGAAGTCTATAGGTGTGGATGTATCAAACTAAATTACTAACGATGCTAATACCAACTACTTATTTATTATATGAAGGTAACGCTCTTGCACTTATGAGCGTTCTAAAAGGAACCTTCTTTTTTCAAAGATAAACCTATTATAAAAATCTTTTTAAATCCCATAAAACTTAGACAACTTAGTATTAACACGTGGCTTCAATTAAAGTCAAAGCCAATCAGGTGAACAAAAAAGTTGGTTAGAACGTAATTTCCTAGCTCAGTATAAGACGTAAAAGAGCACGGTCTGCGACGTCGTTTCTTAATTTATGAGGGCGTTGTGTAGCTTGAAGCTGCGTCGTCATATCCGAGCGCCATCTGCAGGTAAGTTACGAGCCGAGAAGGCACGCACTGCATACATAATATATGCGCGGGCGCACGCACACTACCAGGACCTACTGTCCACCGTCCGAACAATCGATCGTAAATCAGCTTCGATAAAATTATAGGAGGGAACACAATGGATGTCGGACCGACAACATCTGCGACGCATAATCTGCCCTCCTGCCATCGCAAAGAGTCCGCTTTCACATATCACCTGGCCACACCCGTCACCTAACTCTCCGTCTCCGAGATAAAGTCTACATTTGCACGTGTACAGACAAGAGCTGTTTATTTTGAGAAAGTCCTGCCAAGCAAATGTAATCTTTAATTTTGATACTCTTGTAGTCTTATTCCGTTGGTAAGACCGATACTCTCATAATTGCGAAATTCACGCTTCGTGGTGCGGTACAAAAATAAGATTATGGATTCTGCTGAGCTGCAGCGTTATTGTGATTCGAGGATCCGTCCTTAGGTATGTCTGCGAGCTTTATGACTACTATTCCTGGAGGAATAAACCGTGGTGCTTATTGAATATTGTTCAGGTTATTTGTGGAAGACATCGCCATTGTCCTGAATGTAACGAGAATTCTTAGTTGAGAAGTTTGTTTAGAGAACCATTGTAATCTTTCTCACAGTCTATTAGGTAAAGTTAACTTGAAATGAGAGTTGAAGTGAATTGTGTTCAACAGAAATGTAGTCTCGACAATTTTAAAACATCAACTGAACGCAGTTATATTGTTAACTACTACTAAACTAAACTAAAAATATCAATAATGTAAACCGTTTACAATGTAATTATACGAATTTGACCATAAGACCATATTTCGTAAATCTACTTTATGAATTACAGAAAAGATAATTTAATCGATATTCGTTAAGGTATCGAGAATCGATTGTAGGTTTGAACAGAAAGCGTAAAGTAATCAAGTTCAGGCACAAAGGGGCAATGGTCAGGGATCGAATTTCCCGACACTTAGGTGAAGATCGTTGTGAGCGAGTTCATGTTTACGACTGTCGTAAAGACGTGGCCAGATATTAAACGAACTATACTTATGTATAATAACACAATACCTTATTGGTGCACCTGTATGTGGCTGTATGACGTTAAACTTGTGTACTTAAACTATGGGGCATATAGGTTTCTTTCTTTTCTATTCTTACAATTATTCTAGCGTAAATACAAGAAATGTACCTAAATAATATAAGATAATAAAAAAATTTCAAAAGACTGGCCAAGTGCGAGTTATTCTCGCGCACGAACGAACCAAATTTTCATCATAATATTCATAATCATATCATCATAGACGTTTATTGTATCTCTATGTATGGAGCTCTATTAAATATTTTATTTGTCTAGCTATCTTGCTTCATGAAATAGACTGTTAAAATTTGTCTGATCACAGACAGACGGACTGTCAGCGAAGTTTTACAAATAGAGCGCCGTTTTACTCTTAAAAGAAGATGGTTTTCAAAAAGGTCCTTTATAACCCCTGAGCAAAGCAGTACTAAATGTCTGACTGCTAATTTATACATAAGTGATTGAGTATTTCTGTGTAGAAGGATTTATGTTGTATGTAAACATCAAAACTGCTACAGAAATCTATGCAAATAAATTAAAATAAAATATTTACACGCGTTATGAACGCATACATTGAACAGTAATGCGGATAGCGTTTCGAAACGCAACCGCGTTCCATTTTAATGACACGATAAAAACTGTGTATGAACAGTATATCAATATAATCTTTATGTTCTAGTGTTGTAATATATCTAGACACTATATATACTAAGTTTTTTGCAATGCTATACATAGCTATAGTCTTCTTTTGATCAATACAGAGATCATACATCGAGACATGTTCACCCTTTAGAGAAAATCAGAGCAATTTTTCCTACGCCTGCTTGTTGGTAAAAATTAATACCTATACGGAATCTCTTCAATCAGAGAACACATAAAGATACCAATTATACATGCACAACTAGGTGTTGATTAAATGGCTATTCCGTTGTGCGCATTTATTCTGATAAAAATCTTGTTTTTAACACGCTTTTATAAGTTCGGTATGTATCTATCAATGTATCTATCAATAGCTATGCAACGGCATCTTTCAACGCAATTTTCACTCACTTGCAATGGTCGTATTGATTTGATTGCATACATATCAAGGACCGATGATAATGCAATTATTTAAAAAGAAATTCAGGATTCCTAAACGTGTTTTTAGGGTTCCGTACCCAAAGGGTAAAAACGGGACCCTATTACTGAGACTTCGCTGTCCGTCCGTCCGTCCGTCCGTCCGTCCGTCTGTCACCAGGCTGTATCTCAAGAACGGTGATAGCTAGAGAGTTGAAATTTTCACAGATGATGTATTTCTATTGCCGCTATAACAACAAATACTAAAAATAAAATAAAATAAATATTTAAGGGGGGCTCCCATACAACAAACATGATTTTTTTACCGTTTCTTGCTCGATACTAATAACGTTGCCTTATGTTGCATAGATAATGGTACGGAACCCTGCGTGCGCGAGTCCGACTCGCACTTGACCAATTTTTTTTTAGTTTTTGAACTATCCAAATTATTTATAATAAGATAGTTCAATTATCATCTCCAAATTGTGTTATTAACACTACCAATTTGCATAGTTAAGTTTAGTTGTGCACTTAGAAATGGTACCAATATCAATATTTTAAAAATAAAGAATAAAAATAGCAGTGATAATAGGTAGTGATCTTAGGTACTGTAAAGGTTGTGATCATTGAATATAACCTATACAATGATACAGGCCACTTAAGATTTATTTTTAAAAAAGGAATAAAAAATTTAAAATTTGAAAATGAAAAGAAAAGAATTTAGGGAGATGGGGAAAGGACATGAAGAGAGGATGTTGAAAAATGATTGTAAAATAGTTTTTCTTTAATATAAAAAATATAACAAATTAATTAAATGTGTTTTAAATTATTATTATAAATTAATGTAAAGAAGAAGCTTTACAGTACTTGTTCGTCAACTCAGGCTCTTGCACCAGGCTGTACCTCTGGACGGTCGGACGGACAACGAGTTTTCAGTAATAGGGTCATAAGCCTAACCTTTTGTAAAGCATAACCTTTTGTTACGGAATGATAATAAGCATAAATTAAGCTAAAACTTATTTATCTTTACTTATAATAAAACAAAGTCGTTATGTTCCTATTTAAGCTTTTAACCTTTAAAAACTGCGCAAGTTTAGAAAAAAACTCATCACAATGCGTTTTGAAAAGCTACAACTGGTCAAGAGGATGGCTTTTTTTAACACGCTTTTATATGTTCGGTGTGCATCTATCAATGTATTAATTTGTGTAATGGAATCTTTGAACGCGAATTTCACCCACTTGCCATAGTAGTTTTAATTTGAAATTTTGCAGACAGAACAAGGACCGACGACAATGCAATTATTTAAAAATATATTTAGGATTTTCAACCGTGTTTTTTAGTTTTTTAACTAAGAAAATTATTTTTGTACTAGCTGTTGCCCGCGACTCTGTTCGCGTGGATTTTAGAGAATTTTCCCCGTTTTTGAAACATTTTTCACCACTGCTTGGCTTCTACTGGTCATTGCGTGATGTTATATAGCCTAAAACCTTCCTCGATAAATGCCCTATTTAACACTGAAAGAATTTTTCAAATTGGCCGGGTGGTTCCTGAGATTAGCGCGTTCAAACAAACAAACAAACTCTTCAGCTTTATAATATTAGTATACACTAGCTGTGCCCGCGACTCCGTACGCGTGGAATTTAGAAAATTTTCTCCGTTTTTGCAACAATTTTCACTACTGCTTCGCTCCTATTGGTGGTAGCGTGATGTTATATAGCTTATAGCCTTCCTCAATAAATTTACTATTCAAAACTGAAAGAATTTTTCAAATCAAGCTAGTGGTTCCTGAGATTAGCGCGTTCAAACAAACAAATTCTTCAGCTTTATAATATTTAGTATACATAGGTAATTTGTTATGGTTTGTTTTATAAATTGCACGCGTACGAAGTTGCGGCCAATAGCTATGTAGAATAAAGTACATAACATATTTATATCTAAACATAAAAGTTTATAGACATGAAACACAGAACTACCTGTGCGATACACCTATCTACGAATAGGTTTTGTGCTATAAACCTAATCGTAAAAACTGATGATTGCTTCAGCGCTTGTGTAACCGTTGCGCGTTGCGTTGTTTGGAAATAGCTATCTCGATGCATTGATAACAACCCGCCAGCTTTGATTGTTGATGTTAACTGTATATACATTCTGGAGTTGTATAGAACTTTTTTGATAACAGTAGCTAGCTAGACTATATTGATACATCCAACAGTCAGTATACTGGAAAATATACTCTACGGGTTATGTCTGACAGAAACTCTTTCCAGAGCTTGATCGTCGCAGATTATCGTGAATACTGGGTTTTCAGTGGACAATTGAAATAAATATGAGTATGATTTGGTTATTGACAGATCTTTTTAACTGATAATTCGCTACGACTTTGATCTAGGAAAACGACAAACGTAAACATCTCATCTTCAAACCTTTAGTAGTTTTGTCTCCTTCAAAATTCTTCCATCCTAAGTCCTTTCCGTGTGGTAACGGATTAAGAATAAAAGTGTCACCACCCCATCTCCACACAAGGGTGCTGTAAAAGTCAGCTAAGGGATATTGCACACAGATAACATCCTCGGTGAGAGACGGAAAACTCGAAAATAAACCCTGTGCCAACACGCCTGGTCAGCGCGGTACAGTAGACCATAATCCCTCGCAAAGTGAAGGAGGCACAGCAGGGAGACGTTCATGGGCTGAAGTGGAAGGAAGAAGATAAGAGATAGATAGGTAATTAATTTTAGTTATTCACCCGATAGACTTACGCATTACGCTCAACGATATATTTATGCCACATGTATTATTTATTCCCGTAATATTAGAGAGTAGATTAGAATTTCTGTCCTAGTTTAGAAAAGATCATTCCAAGTTTGAAAAAGCATATTTTGTAATTATCTTAACCGACCTATTATTCTTAACACACCTAGTCATAGACCTACTTAATGTGAGCTCAACACTATTCACATGAGCCATCTCAGTCATCTGATTCATCGCTACTCATAGGTATATCGATTAATAGTCATTTACGAGTATATCGATTCATCGCCACCAACTGTAAACTTACTTGTCTTGTGACTAATTTTCTTATCGCATCTGTGGAAATATGGTGGAAATGAACGATTTTTCTATTGATCCATTACTTTCAAGCAAATTAGAGAACGTATTTTTATAAATTACTCTATAAATATCATTTTAAAAAACTGAACATAGGTTTTTAAGCATAAAATTGTTATTACATTGAACGCATACCTTTTGTGTTTGCATTAAACTGTTTTTAGGTATAACTCGAGCATTATTTAAGTTTCTGCTAACATACTAGTGCTCTCTTACTTTCTCTCTTTCCAGCCCATTATTGTCCCACTGTTGGGCACGAGCCTCCTGCACTTTAGGAGGGATTATGGTCAACTGTACCGCGCTGAGCCTGATGTTAACACAGCATATTAGTACAATTGATAGTTATTGTAAATGTAGGTATGTTTTCATATTATGCACAGAATACTATAAGATTTTGCGATTTTGTATGTGAGTAATTAAAGTTCTTCTGGCAAATACCATATAAAGAAAATAATAATTTTTAGGTTGATATACACAGAATACATAGTAAATACTACGTTTGGTATATGATGGTCATAGATAAGGAAGTTCTGGTGATAAAAGATTTTAAGAAGTATTATTAATACAAGTGTCATCATCCGGCCACCTCTAGGGTGCTAGAAGAGACAGTCAAAGTATTTTGTAGGCCATTGCCCTCGCTAAAAAGTTTTACTACCAATTTGTTTCGGTATGCAAATAGTTGACGCTAGATCAGGATGGATTGCTTAAATATCCAAATGATAACACATAACATGATAATAATGACATCTAAAAAGCGATATTCTAGAATATATAGATAGCTACTTAATCAATAACCAGGGTCTTGTATTGAACATAGTACATAATGAAAGCATATTGGTTTAAATTTTAATCACACCTTAAACAATAAAACACAATAGAACGCCCACTTACGTGACACATCACCTGTAAAATGTAAACGTCACTGCAACACTCGTATATAACAAAGTAAATAATGGAAAGCCTTTCTGCTCATCCAACGACAAATGACAGTAGAGGGAACATCCCTCCGACAGATATCTAAACTAAATATAAACCGTGATCGGGAGCTATAGAGTATGTTTTGGTGTAACAGCGCGCGGAGGATGTCCCTCGCTATCTTGTCAGGCGGGGGAGGCATTAACCAATCGCAACGCGCTCTGAGCGCATCACACTGTCCCTATCTTTATGTACCTATTGCGCATCTTCATATATAATATACAAGTAAGTTTTCAACTATTTACTAGTATTGTATTTTTTATAGTTTATATAGCTATCAAAGTTTAAAGTCACAAAGTGAAAGACTCACCTTGAGCATGTAGCCGTCTTGCAACCGCCTTAGAGCGCATCGTGACAGTATAAAACAGGACACTCTTTGAACTTTTAAGCCGCTTAGATACAATATGTTTTGAAAATGGAACGTTTGCCAAAAATGTGAAGATAAGTTTTGTGAAATGTAACTTGGTAATATGTGCGCACGCGAGTTATTGGTTGAGGTTGTCAGTGCGGTGCGGGCGGGCGCCGTGTGCGTACGTCCTGTAGGATGAGCGGGTTGTACGTAGGTGAGGTTGCAATGGTTAGGTCGCAAGGAGCGCGGCGTGTCACGCGAGCGGTCGACGGGACACTGCGTTCACGTGCTCCACCGCACCGCTTCGGTGGGGAAAGCGATTTTCACGCGGGAAACGCGATAGTGACCGGCCGCGCTGTCTCGGCCAAGCCGCGGTCGTTCTCTTACTGTCTGCTGGCACGTTTGACATAGCCTTACCGACCGCGACATACCTTACGTTTACACGCAACATCATTGCTATGACAACACTGTTAGGACTCTTAGGGCGACCACTAAGCTAGACCCTAACACGCTAGAAACATACATACCTGAAACTACATAAACCGTAACCTACATAATGTAAGACGACAACATCAAAAACACGATTATTTAATTCACTGATTGAACTAAACTTTATTGTTATTTGTTATTGAATAGGATATACTATATCTAACCACCTCCTTGCAACATATACATGACAAAGACAAGGATTTCTGAAAAGTGAATGGAAATGGTTTCTGACTGTTTCCAAAAAAGTCCACAATAAAGTTACCCTATTAATAGATAGACATACCTATCTAAAGAGAAGTGTAAACGTTTAATATATACTTATCTTCTCTTAAATTTCAAAACAAATAGATATAACTAATTATATAATCGAACAATAATAGTAAGGTACATCAATACATCGTATAAAATAATCATATAACAGTTAACGATGCTAATAGATGTAGGAACTCTATAAGAACTCTACATTAGGTATAACTATTAGATACGTGACTTTGAGAGTTCAGTAATTTTGGTCTTACGCAAAGAAAACTATTAGAATATAGACACGTGTTAACGAGGCACCATCAGGCTAAACAGATAGGAAAACGGTTTATTTGTTATCAACTAAAAAGAGGATCATAGTAACGAAAGTATACGGTAATGTCAAAGCATTGTACATCCTCTAAAGCAGTGAATTATCCTCTTTGTCTATCTCTCACAATGTGACCTATTCCTGTAATGAAATTAAAAAAATATCTCCCAAATTTCAGCTATCTAACTATCACCGCTCATGATATACAGCCTAGCGTCAGACGGACGGACGAACGGACAAGCTTAGTCTTCGTACTCTGGTCCTTCTTACTTTTAGTTACGAAACTCTAAAACTAATAATATGACGAGCCTCGTGGTTGAGTGGTTCATGTAGCGGACTGCCGTTCAAGAGGTCGCGGGTTCGATTCCCGCTCGGGACTATCATTTGTGTGATTTTTCTAATTTTTATACAAATGTTTGTACTGCGTCTGGGTGTTTCTATGTATTATAAGTATGTATTTACAAAAGAAAAGTAGTATATGTATTCTATCCGTATTCTGGTACCCATAACACAAGCATAATAAGCTTAGCTTGGGACCAGAGGACGTTGTGTGAAATGTCCATGAATATTTATATTTATTTATTTATTTATTCTAACAAAGAGATGTATATTATTAGGTACTAGCTGTTGCCCGCGACTCCGTACGCGTGAAATTTAGAAAATTTTCCCAGCTTTTGCAATATTATTCACTACTGCTTTGCTCCTATTGGTCGCAGCGTGATGTTATATAGCCTATAGCCATCCTCGATAAATGTACTATCCAACACTGAAAGAATTTTTCAAATCGGACCAGCGGATCCTGAGATTAGCGCGTTCAAACAAACAAACAAACAAACTCTTCAACTTTATAATTATGTAATAACTTCATTAGTAACAATGGTACCCATACTATGTGCACAACTAAACTTAACTAAAAATGAAAATTGATGTTGTCACTAACACAATTCGGCAATGTTAACAGAACTTTTTTATTATAAAATCTGTATATTATAGGGCTAACGATTTTAATTATTAAAAATGTGCACAATGAAATTTCCAATTTATCAAAATACGCCACAGTTGTTTTCTTATTTAGTTAAGCTTAGTTTAGTTAAGCTTAGTTTAATTAAGCTTAGTTTAGTTAAGCTTAGTTGTGCATGTAGAATTGGCACCATTACCTAATTTAGCACACGATTGTAGGTACTCTCGTCTTTCTTGTAAACATTTCTCCAATGCGTTCTATTTCCTCCCCCACGTAACTGTGCGTGCCAACAGAAAATCTGTTAAGTCAACCTAAAAAGAAGATATATATTTAATACAATATTTTTATTACAACATTAAGTGGAAGGCATTCCTTGAGTTTGATAGACGGCACGCTTCTGAAGAACATCGAGAACGAAGCCTCCATTGTAGGGGGTGGAAGAAAGCTTACCCCAACTCTCCTTAGGGGACGGGTGGAAGCCGTAAATATGATTATCAGCGAGGGAGGCGACGCGGACTAATCATATTCTCTGCAATTTACATAAATATTAGCGTGTTCCGTGTCACACGACCGCTCGCCAGGGTTGTCGAACACACCTAAAATACTGTTAAATCCTTGTAATTAACCTAGGGTTACAAAGAAAAACCTTATCATCTGTTACCAAATGGTCACTATTTACATGAAACAAATAAATAATCTTAATTAACTGGCTATAATTATTTATTTTAATTAACGACATTCCTGAAGAGATTGTACTGGAAGTTACCTAAAAGTTAACTAAAAATTATATAGAATTGTACGGTTAATATATGTATATAACTGCTATTGTAAATGTTGTTTAAGATCGTTCATGGCATATAGAGATACAATGCCTGCTGCATACACCTGCCTAACTAGTGAAAATTCATCATATTATTTTGAGAGTCAAAGCATTTGACTTGATCTGCTTCATAAATAGGGAATACCTTTGAGGACAATAAAAATTGAATCTTTTTGGTTTAATAGAAAGAATAGTTTAAGTTGCTTTTTTGTAGTATTCCGTAAGTTTATTTTCCTATTTCCACGCATACCAAGTTGCAGGCAGCAGCTTGCATCATTGTAACGTATAGTAGTCTGTTAATACAACTATATACATATAAGCAATATTCTTTAACTTTTAGCAACTTTTTTATATTATGCAATTTGATAAGTCTAAATGACTAGAGGACAAGTTATAAAACAAACAAAAACACCTCCTGATTGAAGAACATAATTTTTCTTGTCTTTTTTACCATGTTTTATTCGTTTGTGATGACCCTATGCGGTCATTAGGAGCGTCGTCCACGTACCTTTTAATGATAGCGTAAGGCCGATGTTAGATACGTAACATAGAAGTCGCTTTGTCTTTTTATGAGTGATTAATGTTAACGGCGAGCCCCGCCATGTTTGCCTATGCATATTCAAAAAGAATAACGATCATATTTAGGATAGTTTGGTTTGTTTGAATAATGTAACAATAGCAACTAACTTGACCTGTGGTGACGAACTTATAATGAATATGGCATCAACCCATCTCCTTTATAACTGGGGAAAGACTCAGTGAGAAAGCAACAATAACTTATGAGTATATTAACATGTCCGTACGGTCACAGATTAAGAATACAAGTTCTTTCCCAGGATGCTTTAAAAGCCAGCCTAGGAGTATTGTACTCAGATAACATCCTCTGTGAGAGATCGAAAACTTATAAATAAATAATCCCTGTGCCAACATGCCTGGTTAACGCGGTACAGTGAACCAAAATCCCTCCCAAAGTGAAGGAGGCGCTTGTCCAACAGTGGAACTTAATTGGCTGGAGAGAGATAGATAGAGAGAGAGAGAGAGAGAGAGAGAATAGACCCACTATTTGCAGTCTTATTAGATGAGGCCTAAAAGCTCTCAGCCCATGACGTGAGTGACGTGACGTTATGGTAAGTCATTGACCTTGAAATTCTGAGGACTAAGGTTTGATGCTCCAGTCACGCAGTATGTTACCAGTAATTATATTTGATAAGTATCAATTGCTTTATATTTTACAAGGAACATTATTTAAACAATAAAGAAAAAAATAAACAATAACCGTGACCCGTTGAATTATAACGTCACTATATAAAATAGCTTTAAGAAAAAGACATTTTATACAACTTTTAGAAATTTGTCATTACAACCGCGTATAAAGAGTTGGTTTCCACTATACTTTCCATTGGTTTAAGTTATTTATCTCGTAATTGACTCCATGTTATCCACTATACTGAATATTTTTACGTAGAAAAAATAACATGTTGTAGATATATGTAAAGGTTACTAAACATCACTATTTCAAGAAGCATGGCTTTATTAGGTACTAGTTGCTGGCAGCACCGATGCCGAAAGCATTATTGCCGGACAACGCCGTCCGCCTTTTTCAGTATCAAGTTCCCAATAGACCCTACGCTCCGGCAGACTGCAGAGAACCTCATCTCAGTGCGTCCTGATGTACCTACCTTATTCAAAAATGGCCCGAGTTAAATTCAAACTCTGATTTTCCACCATAGTACCTACTGTTTTTCTTTACTTAAGATCATCTGATTCAAATAATAACACTTTTATCAATTGATTAATCATCATCATCCTTCTCCTGTCCTTATCAAGTTATTCAAGGTCAGCGCAACATCACTTAGTATTTATTTTAGTAGTACACAGGGAGGTGACACTTCTATTCTTATTGTCCGTCATCCCACGGACAAAAAAAATGCAAGTTTAAATGTCGTATCAATCGTTAAATCAAAAAGTAATGAATCCTGTCTAACTGTGTATAATGTAATTAAAGTGCTGAAATTTAGAAATTTATTTCTCATTTCAATTATAGCTAAGCGTGTCTTTAAATTTACACACGAATATAACTAACACATTACAAAGTTAACATGTAGCAAATCAAATTACTTTAAGATTCAAGATTTGATAACATGTAACAAATTCAATCTTACAATCCAACCCTCGTAAGTAATCATGAACAAAAATAAATTATTAATTACTGCCTTGAGAACAGATTTTACCCTTCACATAAATTAAGGGGCCAGATGTTAACAGACTCTGAACAAACCCCAAATATCTTGTAAAGCCACCCACTGAGTGTCACCATAGATATACATATATGAGTAAATACCACTTCGGAAACCTCAAATGCAGTTCACTACCTAATAATGGAAACATGAAGATTGCATTTCCTGAAACACATACGGTGTTTTTGACTTTATCGACTCAAGAATAATTCTTCCTCATATTTCGCATGAAGACATTAGTACCACCTAAAATGTCAGTTTAAATATCATTCTACAACCGAAACCCAACTTAAAAGCTTGCTCTTAAAGTTATAAATTAATTATATCAAACATAGTCTTAAGACGTTTTTAGGTAAATGTAATGTGATATGATATCAAGGCGAGACAGAAAGGGACAGTAGAGCGCAGACTCCTCGGCAGACGTCGCGGTTACTATGGCAACACATCGATTTGTACTCCTCACACCCCTGCTACTCCCCTGAACGGCGCACCCGAACAGCCTCCTCATGTATCCAGGTCATCCGACATCATCAGAAAACCAATGTTTGATAGCATACCTACCTATAAATTAATTAATTACCCCTTGAAGCACTTTGATGTTTATAGTTTCTTTTAACTTTTTAGGTTTTGAAAGCATTACCTAAACTTATAATTTTACATTAACGATTTAACTGTAATTATCTATTTTCGTAGGCATATCGGAGACTAGATTATTTGGCCTTGTAATTCAATTGAAAAAATTGCTATAAAAGTTATCTTATTTTCTTTCTTGTTGTTTTGATTTCCGTACCCGAAACCTCTAGATCGCCCGCATTCATCCACTGAATATACATTACTTATTAAAAATGCAAGAATTACATAAAGTATTTCTTTATGAAATTTCCTAAATATATCCTCGGGAAAATGTATCTTCATTGTTTACCCTTACTCCTTGTTGTTAACTAAAATCAGTTGTCTGAAAAGTGTATTAGAATAACCGTTTGGAATCCTTACATTTATCGAGTCCTTGGATGGAAAATATAAAAATAGTTTATCTATTTAATTAATATTATTTTCTATTTATGTTTCTTTCTAAGTTGGAGAATAAAATAAATACAGCAAGGATTATGAGGAAAATTATAAATGTTAAAAACTATTAAAAACACACCTAAATAACATAGTCTTTTGTCTCTACGCTATCCATCCTGTAAGAAATTGGGCGTGATTAGATATAATATCTAGGCGCAGGGCCGTCTTTAGAGGCCCTGCTGTCGTATTATGAGCTCTTATTTCCAGGCAGCTTACGCCGTGAATTGAACTGCCTGCCAAATTCGCAATATGTACATTACTCCCAGCCAGTCAGTTCGCTAAACCAGTGATAGATTAATATCTTTATAGAGAAGGTACAACTAAAAGATTAAGTACTAACTAAAAATTTTCAACTAAATGTTTTATATCTGCCATAATACGTAATTTTGCCAGGCAGTGTACGGCCGGCCTGGAACTTGCATGATTTTTAAAAAGCTCATAATACGGCCGCAGAGCATATTAGGATGTGCAAAGTACACCCCGCTATTATCTATTAGACATAAGTAGAATAATAATTGGGACGCCCTTAGCATATGCTCAGTATGCCTAGTAAATAAGACGGGCCTACCTAGGCGTAGTTGTCTTAGCTTTGTTGATCAAATTCTGTTCCTATATTCGAATGCTCCATAGATAGGCCGTCGCCAAACATAGTAACATGGATATATATTCGATAGGACCAATTACATAAACATTATTAGGTACTTATAGCACAACTGCCGTATAATTCCTTCAGAATTCAATCATTTACTTGCCTTTTGATGTTCCACAGTAAATGTCGACCTACTTCTTATATCTCAAAGACACGTCAAGCGCCCGTGCTTTGACAAAGGAAAGAGGCTGGACCTAATAGGGCCACTCAAGGAAATACGGCTGGCTTCCCATGCCCTTACCGACATGCCTTTGACGTTACGACGGAATGAAGGCAATTTAACAAGGTAAAATGTCGCATGGATTTTTGGTTGTTATTCTGTTCTGAAGCTTACTTGGGCAACAAAAACTTTATTTTTTTATTAATTTCATGCTGTAGACATCAACTAACTATTGCCCGCAACTTCAAACGCGTGGAATTTAGATAGTCAAAAAAACTAATAATTTATACAAAAAAAAATCTTGTCAAGAGCGAGGTAAGCTCGCATACTTAGGGTTACTTACCTACTCGACCGAAAAACATAAATAACTAAATACAAATAAACAGTTTTTTAAGCTTAAAGCAACTCACCAACTTTGTCGTTGCAAAATAGGGAATCGCCTACATTTCAGCTACTTCATAAGTTGGTATTAGTTTAACACGATGAGTGCGAAACGAGGCTTGAAAGACCTCGTCCGTGTTTCGTCTTTACAGCGGTAAGGAAAAACTAAAACTTCTCTGTCGTGCGAGAGGCGTAACTTCCATCTGGTTCAGCTTAGGAAAGAGATAACTATATATCTGAGATGTGCTATTGATTCTGAGTATTTTGGTATACCTAGCTTAATACCGGATGTTTTAGGCCTCGTGCCGCACTGAATAAATAAAAGTTTAATACAGTTACGCTAGCTTCACGCGGTTAGTGTTGTGCAAAACGTTGAACGCTGCGCCTGCGGCGCTATAATAAGATTTCAAAACGTTGCCGAAGAATATTAATTGATAATATTAATGATGATAAAGAGGAATCTAATTTCAAAGTTAACGATATTTGAAAAACAGGTAAATTTCCATTCAATATTTACAAATTATACTCAGTCTAAGTGAAATAATGATGTAGGAATATAATAAATAAGTTCCAGCTATGTATATTTAAAATATGGTGTATCAATACAATATATTATACTATAAATTATACACTGTAATGTATTGTATGTTTATCCTGTTTTAATAAAAAGCATCCATAAGTGTAATTAAATAAAATCGATTATTTTTTCCATCACTATACAGAACAAAAAAACTGCCCTTTTTCAGTGTGGTATGGGGTACATACGACCCCACATTTTATTTTACGTGTAGAATCTAAACTAAATAATCTGCCCACAGGCGGCGGCGGATTTAGGTTGATCAACTCATTGATAATAATAATCGCGACAAAAACCGTACAATTTGCCTTATTTATTTATTATTTTGCCTTGGCGCCATTAAAAGGATTTTTGTCTCCAGTGGGTGGTGGGGTTTACTAAGCCTCGTACCGCTCCAACCTCTGGTTCAGGACCAGGTTCCAAACGCCTCGTAACGCAGTAATGGAAAGTACAGATAAATTAGTGCCGCTGGGAACGTGTTAAACTATTCTTTCGTGTCTTGTAATAACAAATTACAAGTTTTTGGATTTTTTCGTATATCAGCACTATATAGGCTTGGTCCATGCCAAATGTCAAGTCATAAAATATTTTTTTTCTATTTATCACCTAAAGCTCGATATTTCCCATCGCCGCGCAGTAAGGCCAAAAATTGTGTTTTCAACATTTGGCTTTATTTCAGACAAAATTTAATCCGTTTCTGTCTCAAAGCCTCCTGAAATGAGCCAGTAATAAAATTTTAGAAACCAACCTAAAGCTAAACAAAAACTACCTACGCCCATGGCATAATTACATTGGTAGGTACATTTCTGCATAGCAAAATAGACGCAGTGTAAATGGCATTATTTTGTCACTCTTTCTCTGTCTCTCTTCACGTCCCACTGTTAGGCACGGATCTCCTCCACTTCGGGAGGTTTTGTGGTCTGTGTGTGGCCGCGCTGGCTAGGCATCTTGGGATAGGGCTTAGTTTTGAGTTTTCCGTTTCTCACAGTAGATGTTACCTGCTTATAACATAATATAACCCAAGATGGTTTAGATTAGATTAGATGGTTTAGTAGGTTCTGTGTTTTTGTGTAATAAGTTCTTTTTTATTATTGAATCTAAGGTAGTATGTTTAGATCGTAGCAGAAGGCACCCTGCTTAGGCTCTGCCTACATCCTGGGAAAAGATGTGTGACGTCATATAAATATGTACTTACAAATTTTTTCAATTTACTTACCACAAAGCCTAGATAAACGATAAATGTAAATTAGGTATTGGATGGTGTATTGTTTTTATTCTTCTTTTCACCCCATTAACTCCCCAGTTTTGGCCACGGGCTTTTTCCACAGTACCTACAGAAAGGATTATGGCCTACTAAGCTGTCCTGACTAGACGTGTTGGCATGGGGCATAAGATACATCAGAAATGGGTTGCTGACAATTCCACACGGATAAAAATGTAAATAATGTATCTAATGTAATGATAATTGAAATTCGAAATGAATTTTCTGAAAAATATTGTACATTAGAAAAATATCATCAACAGTTGGTTAACCATGCGATGCCACATCCATTTGGCCAATAAACTTGTAATTTTACTACAAAGAAACTTTACTATCACATTTGAGGTTACTACCAGATGGCAGTATAAGTCACTCTATAAAGTTATTCGGATATTGTTATTATGTTGAAGTTAGTTGAATAATACGCCATCTAGAGACGTTCAAGAACATTTGTTTTTGATTATGCGTTTTGTGCCATCTATCGACAATAACCTAAAATAATGAAACCAGTAGTGGTTTGATCTGTTTTACCGACTAGTTTAAAGACAAGATATTGAATATCAAAATGAAATATCGAATACCTCCATGAATTTATTACAGATCTTACTAAGTATTAGTTTAACTAATAGCAAACTATAAACGCTATTTAACATGCCAAACCACAAGCCACGCATTCTCTACGCTTCCTATGTTTTAGCATCGGACTGTCTTACACTTTTGTTAAGTCTAATTAATATTGATAATTATAAAGTTTAGACTTAACTATTAGTCTAGAGACTAGCTGCTAGCGGCCAATTATGTATACTACTTACTATATTTATGTATAATTTTTTCCATTGAATTTAGTCATTCCCTATTATAAGTCACTAAGTCACACTAAAAAATTTAAGATCTGCCATCTTAGAGGGTGATACTTATTCGAAGCCTACCAATCCTAACATAATGATTTCATAGAAGGATAGGTATACAGTGAATCTGAATAGGTATGTATTTATTTTCATTTGAATTATAAAATCTGCGCACTCCATAAAAAAATACATGGAGTAGTCAAATGAAAGTAAATCCAAGAAAATTTTAAACGTCACTATTTATAGGTGTCCCAATGGTTAAAATACTATGAAAATCCATTTGGTCAAGGAAAGAAAAAACAGTTTAACTGATACCACAGCTAATACTAATTATTTCAATCGATAATAACATTTATAACGTAATGATATTTTAACTCCTCTAGCTCAACACTAAGCATTAAAAATAATAATACAACACAACTGTTTTATCGACGTAGTACAAAGAACGCATGCGCTACACACTTGTTTTTTTTTACTTTTTCGATTGGTTTGTTGTTTTGTGATTTGTGTCATGCCCCGTTCCCTTGCCTTGCTTGGTATTAAGTTGGTATTCTCAGAAGATTCTGTGTATTACGTTAGTTAGAGTAAACTTTTGCAATTTTATAGTTTCATGATAGCATTAGCAACTTTAAAAAATATAGTATTGTGATGAAAAGTGCTGTGAATAAATATAGTATTCAGCGCTGGGAAAGTAAAGCGGCACCGTGGAGTCACGAAAACGAAGGTAAAACTATTCCTATCATGGTTTCCTTTATTTCACTCGAAAACTACACATCTCTATCTACATCTACTCATTAGTCCTTCTTTTGGTTATCCAACAATGTAGTATAATGTTTTAGGCTACTTCACCGTCACCGACGCTGGCCGCATGGGTCGATAATCTCCAAACGTATGTAACCTGTCGGCATAAATAAATCCTTTAGCCATAACCTCTGATAGTTTTTGGGTGGTTCATTCGATGTGAATATATTAGGTACATATTTACCGAGTTTAATCAGCTGTAGGTTTAAAAAAAAAATTATTCAATATACAGGCGTCCCTTCATACCCATCGCGTCTCCCCTACAAAGTACAACAGTAGCATTATGTAGTTGTAAACCACTGGTTTTGTTTTATAATTTCTGTTACTATATGAATTTTTATGTTTGGATAACAAGTTTGCCTACAAATTGCTTGCCTAAATGAATAATAATATTTAATGTAATTAGTAAATTCAGATTTATAATTTTAATAGCACAAAATAAATGTTCTTCCTTGTGTTCAAAAGTATAATATTTAACATCCATTTTAATAAAGGCCAGAATGTAATAAAATTGAATGATTACATTACTTACTCTATAACTAGTATGGGATTCCTAATGACTACATATTATAACATGCTCAGAGACAGCTCTCTTCGCTCAGAGAGAAGATACTCATTCCAAGAAATCAAGAAATGGAAATTTTATTGAAATCATTTTTACAATAAATAAAAATTTATGGACATTCACACAACATCCTCTGCTCGCAAGCTAAGCTCATACACTTGTGTTATTGTTAACAGAATACAGATATACATAGTATACAAACTTTACCTCTTTTGATACAATAACTAGTTCTATTATAAACAACAGGAAATAAACATTTTAATAGATACAACTATGTATCAGGTAAAATACCCACTAACATAAACCAACTTATGTTGTATACTTATCGACTCATAGCTTTTTAGCTAAATATATTGACTCATGCAGTTTAAGTGTAATATGACATGCCAATTAAATATAGTAATTAAATACATTGGTCATGACAATGGTAGTAAAAAATTTAAGTCTAATACTTGTAGATACTTTTCAATACATTGTCATGTATCAAATTTAGCTATATATACCTTAGCTATGAGACACCTATACTATTACCTAATTATACATAGTTATACACACAGATATACAGTGGCGGATTTACCCTAAGTCCCGGTAGGCCCGGGCCTAGGGCGGTCAGATTTAGGGGCGGTGATTTACAAAAAAACTTCTTATTTACAACAAAATAAAATTTTCTTGCTGAAGTTTTCTCCTAAATTTCTAAATCTATTTAAATAAAAGTTGGCAATGAAGTAATTTCATTATGTAGTCTATATGGTGGAAGCTGAGAAAGGGGTGGCTTGAGGCCTAGGGCGGCCGAAACTGCAAATCCGCCACTGCAGATATACCTGATAGTGGATTAACATTTAAAATTAAGGGAAAGTAAATTAAGCCTGGATAAAACATTCTTCATAGAATAATGACTTTTCATATGACATTAGCCTCTCATAGACACACATAGATACATTTACACACACACATATATGTGTAAGGGGCTTCAAGCCGGCTGGGTGATCCAGCCATAGGCCATCTGGTATTATTGATAACACTTTGCACTTTTATAATGTACAATGGCGGACTTAATGCCATCAGCAGTCTCTACCAGTCAACCAATGATGGTGCACAGACATCAGGGCAGGTGCTCTTTTAAGAAAAGAAGAGTTTTTTAACTTACATTCTAATATACTTATAATAAATAAATGAAGAGATACATAATTATATATAACATACATATACACAGAAGATACAAACATATTTACATATATTATACATGAATCACAATTACATAAACCTATATATATATATATATACATAACAAAAACAGTAAGGAGCAATTTAGGTGTTTTCTTCAGCCAATAATCTATTAAAGTGTAGTCGTACTTTAGCTTTAAATGTCTCATGGGTTTTGGCCAATCTAATCTCAAGAGGGAGTGCATTCCAGAGAAGAATCGCTTGAATAAGGAAAGAAGAGTGTACTAGACTAGAACTATGAGGTGGACAAGTGAGAAGAAGGTTTTGAGAAGAACGCAAGTTCATGGATAGATCAAAGGTATTGGAAATAGGGCTTTAAATACGAAGGCGAGTTAGGGCAGTTCAATATTGAAAATAGGGTAGTCAGTGCACAATGGTTGTTACGTCGATGCCTTAGTGGAAACCATTTCAAGCAAGCTCGAAATGCTGACACGTGATCAAACCTGCGGAGATTAAAGACTAAGTATATCTGTGGTTATACACTAGTTCTAACTCTACTGTTTGACAAAACGCTTTTTAAGAGCCAGTTATGGATGAATGCATATAAAATCTATTCTATTCTATTCTATTTTTGATTTATGGCAATCTGTCGACCGTCTAGTTTTTGTCGACAATTACTGCCAGCATCATGTAATGATTACTCATGGGACTCTTCTTGAGAACAACAGGGAGACTAGATTTTAAACTAAAAAAGGAAGGTTAATCGTGGGCAAAATATCAGTGCCTGTAACAAACATACAATAATAGTTAGTTATAAAAATACTTAAACATAAATAAAATTTACACACACAAATAGATAGACTGCATATATAATTATAGTTTTATATTGTTAGCTTCAATAAACTTAATGAAAGCACTTATAATATGGGGGTCAGGGAATAAACAAAGTAAGTGATTGACATTAACAGGGCGAGGGATTTTCAGTTCATTGATAATACAATCTAAGGAGAATGCGGTATTTAATTGGCAATTTAGGAAAATATGGTCAATTGACCCTTCATCCAATCCACACTCACATATAGAATTGTCTCTAATTCTGATTTTGTTGAGGAAGACTGGGGAACAACAAAAGCCAGTACGAATCCTACATATAACTGAAACAGTAGATTTGGCAGCGTTTTTAAATTTATAGAACCAGGGTTTATTTGGGATATCCATCTGAATGGCAGCATATTGTTTGCCTTTGGTCTTGGAGGTTTCAGACCAGTGTGAGCGCCAAGACTCAATCAAATCCAATTTGGGGGTATGCAGTAGATCATATACTTGGATATTATAATATTTGCGGTCAGCTAGATTACTGTCTACTGCCTCTTTAGCCAATCTGTCAGCGGTCTCATTTCCGTTGATGCCTGTATGTGCTGGAATCCATACCAACGTAACCTCAATTTGTTTCGATAAGCAAGAGAACAGAGAACATCTAATTTCGTGGATAATTGGGCTTCGAAGTTTATCTTTGAGCGGGCTTTTGATGATTGCCTCCAGGGCGCTTCTGGAGTCCGAAAAGATGAGGGCTTTAGTGATAGTGGGATGGGAAAGAATAAATAGTAGTGCTTCTAGTATTCCAATGCATTCTCCAGAGAACACTGAGGTCTCTGGAGGCCATTGAAATTGTAAGAAAATTTGGGAATTTTGGTAGTACACAGCTATGCCAGTTTTACCATCCAGAGCTAATTTAGACGCATCTGTGAAGAATTTGTGGTAGCCCGGCCACTTAGTATTGACAATATGACAGAATTGAGCATTGGCATGGATGGAATCTTTATCTAAACCGATTGATGGTATATAGTCTGGGACAAATTTGGATATTTCGTAAGGGGAGTTATATAAGGGAAATTTGGAACATTGGTGGATGGGAGCGCTTTCTGTTACTTTACGGATTTTCCTAAGAGAGTTTATTAATAAAGGAAGGCTTTTGTGACGCCAGTAATCTACATAATTACATAGTTGATCTAGATGGGAGAGCTTTGTCAATAACTTATGGATTTTATTAAAGGACGCTTTAAACAAATATCTATCCGCGAGATATTGTCTGCGTAGAAATAGGGGGGCGTCGACAGATTCTACTTGCAATGTGTTGGTTGGGGTTGATTTCATACAACCCAATATTATTCTGAGAGATTTGTATTGGATTAAATCCAGTTTTGGTAGGACAGATTTATTGCAAGGTTCTAGTAAATAGGAACCATAGTCAAGAAGACTTCTTATGACGGCATTATATATAAGTTTTAAGGTATATGGGTGAGCACCCCACCACACACCAGCAAGTGCGCGTAACATGTTGACGATCTTTTCACACTTGTTGGTAATGAAGTTAAAGTGGGGGACGGCAGAAAGTTTTGGGTCTAAAATCACACCTAGAAATTTTACGCTATTCTCAACCTTTATGGGAGATCCTTCAATTTCTAGACGAATATTAGGGACATCTCTTTTACGAGTGAAAACAAGAACACTACTTTTAGAAGGTGATAGACTAAGTCCATGAGAGGTGAGCCAATGGTTTAAGGAAGAGAGAGAAATTTGTAAAGATTCAGCAGCACTTACAATAGATGCATCAATTGTATACAAGCATAGATCGTCTGCATATTGGATTAGGTTGCAGTTCATATTTAAAGAATTTGACAAATCTGATGTGTATATGCTGTATAACAGTGGACTTAAAACGGATCCTTGAGGGAGACCCTTCCAGACCCTTCTAGTAATTAGATGATTTTCACCTGGGACTTGTATATTTACCGTCCTACCGGCCAGAAGGTTGCGTATGCATTTGCGTATCTTTGCCGGGACACTCAGCTGGCGTAATTTACTACAGAGCGCGGAAAGGAGGACATTGTCATACGCAGCGGTAATGTCTAAAAAGGAAGCGACCAGTGACAGATTCTTACTAAATGCTATACGAGCATCTGTTATAAGCATACCTACACCGTCCATTGTACTGAGACCCTTGCGGAACCCAAATTGCGAATCGTCAATGAGAGACCTGCTTTCGACATACCACTCTAGCCTATTCTTAATTAAGTGTTCTAGAATCTTGACCATTACAGGCGATAAGGCAATAGGGCGGTAGTGATCTGGGTGGTCGGCAGATTTTCCGGGTTTCAGTATAGGAATAATCAACTGTGATTTCCAGCTATCTGGGATGTATCCAAGACTAAAACAGTAGTTTATTAGGTTAAGTAGAAATTGTCGACTTCGTTCGCCAGACATTTTAAAGAAGGAGTAGGGGAAGCCATCTAAACCGGGGGCAGAGTCTTGGACATTTTTTAGGACAACGTCTAATTCGTTTTGCGAGAAGGGGCAATCTAAGGGGTCATCAGGGTGGGAGTCATCAAGGGGAAGGATGGAAGGACATTCTTCCTCTTGTGGAACAAAAGGGGGGGCTAGTTTATAGGCAAGCTGGATAGCAGTATCCTTAGATATGATGGGAGAATTTTGTAGTGAGCATCCACGCCTATACCTCTTAAAATTTTGCCAAATAATGGACGATGGGGTTGAGGGAGAAAGAGACAAACAGAACTTCTTCCAGCTGTCACGTTTCTTTTTCTTGAATAAACGTCTTGACTTAGCCAATACTCTACAATAGTTATGAAGATTGTCAAAACTCATATCTGCTATATATTTTCTCTCCGCTTCTTTACGGCATTTGATCATGCTGGTGCATTCACTGTCCCACCATGGAGGGGATGATCTTTTACCAGAAGTCGAGTTTTTAAGAGGAAAACTGGCATCAGCTGCTTCTGTTATAACTCTTGAGAATTGGGCAAGGCAAGAGTCAACATTGGGATGCGAAATTTGAGGAATGTATGGAATCCTTTTTTCAAGTTCTTCTTCATAGACATCCCAGTTAGCACCGGTAATCCGATATTTAAGAAGGGGAGATTTATTAAAGCAGGGGGTTGATCTATTAATTAAGGAAGTACATAGGGGGTAATGATCACTGCCATACGTCGAGTCGAGACGCTGCCAATCTAAGAGGGATGTTAGGGTGGATGAGCAAAGCGTGAGGTCTACACAACTCTTACTTTGACCAGGTCGAGGTAGTCTGGTACACAATCCATTGTTTAAGACGCACAAATTCATCTCGTCCATAAGATCCACTAGCTCCGAACCAATATGATCACTATGGTCAGATCCCCACAAAACGTGATGGCAGTTAAAATCACCCAATATAATAATAGGACTGAATAAATTACATAAACTTTTTAGAAATTGAATACAAAAAAGAGATGGAGAACTTATATAAATGGAGATGAAATTAATACCAAGGATATTTACACCAATGGCATTAATTTCATCTCCATGTGGGGGGAGGGGTAATAAATACGAGGGATATATGTTACCTACAAGTATAGCCGCACCGCCATAGCCGTCTGCACGGTCATCACGGTACGTACTATACTGTGGCAACTGGAATCTGAGATGTGGCAAGAGCCACGTCTCAGAAATAGCAAATATTGCTGGGTTGTGTACATTAATTAAATAAGTGATTTCATGTTTCTTGGGAATTACACTTCTAGCATTCCACTGTAGGAATTTGATGGCCATGATGGTGATTAACGATTAGCTCTATAATATTGTTGGCAACGTGGTCTGGAATATTTGTTTTACTTAAAAGAGTAGAGAGAGATGAGAGTAATGGTTGAATTTCGTCAGAAGGAACATCTTCATTAGGGGCGTAGTTATTATTGATGGCGCAGCCATTGGTTGAGGGGGAGAATGAATAATTGTCTGTTAGTTTTCTATGTGCAGTTTGGTCATAGCCAGGGGAAAGTGGGGCATGTGTTTTTGGTTTGGAGGTGACAGTCTTTTTGTAAGAGGTCGGTGCAGGCGTATATTTATTAAGTCTGGAGGGTTGAGAGTTAGATGGAATGAAATGAGTAGTGGAGGGAGTTGAGGCTGATACTTCTGCATAGCTCTTGGAAACGGTAGGGAAAAGCTTTATTGCTTCTGCATACGAGATATTTTTCTCTGCCATGGTGACCTTTATATTTTTTTGTCGAAGATATTCTGGGCATTTTTTATCTATAGCCTTGTGAGAGCCAGAGCAATAAAAGCATATAATATCCTCTGTTGTGCAACCATCTCCTAGGTGATCTCCACCACACTGGAAACAGCGGGGTTTCGATCTACACTGGATCTTCGTATGTCCGTATTTGCAACATTGAAAACATTGGACGGTGGGGTAGTAGTACACATTTACGGGTAGAGAGTTGAAACAACAGTAAATACGTTTAGGGAGAATCTGTCCATCGAAAGTGAGGACCACGGAAGAGGTCGGCTTCCACTCCGCGACACCGTCGTTTATAACCTTATGGTTAATACGACGGACCCTTAGAATGGGACCGCACTCTGGCGAGGTCTTCACATTTTCTACTATATCTGTCTCGGTCCATTCCGTTGGAACACCCCTAACTACCCCCATTCTCGTGATGTTGTACGTTGGAATCTCAGCAGTGTAACCATTAGAAGTAAGAATTTTATTACCTAAGAAAGCATTAGCATCTTCAGGAGTTTTAAATTCTACTGAAATCCTGTTGCGACCTACTTTCTTTATTCCACCTTGAACAACTGTATTAATGTTATTTTTAACTAGGAATAGTCCAAATTTAATAGGGTGAAGAGTAGTTCCTGAAGTAGGTTCTGTTTCAGTCCGTGATACATGGGTGATGTATGGAGCTACATCCCTAGCGGAATATCTTGGACGGCTATATCGAGCAGGAGGAAGTTGACGTAGCTGTTTTGAAGTCGGAGACGATTCGTCGTTATGGCTGTTTTCATTAGTTAACGTACGCTTTCGACGTTGGGCTGCCTCAACAGCTTCGAAATTTGAAAGCGGAGCTGTTACAACCGGTGAGTATATGATGTCGTTGAGGGAGGGAGGGATTTGTAGACTTCGAGGCTTATTAGGATCTGGGGGGCGGCCAGGAGGTCTATCGTCAACCTCCATGGTCGTCTCGCATCACCCGACTATATTTTAATAATGAAAAAACACTTACCACTAATAAACACGTATTAAAACAATCACAACACAAAGGACAATCACAAATATATAAAGGCAACCAATAATTATAACAAAATCAACCAAAAAACCCTGATAATTTTAACAAAATTATCAATCCACATGTGTTCACCATCAACACTTACCGAGCAGTCCCATATAAAATCTGTGGTATATTTGCACTCTATTGTTTCTGCTTACCTCCCTATGGGAAAATGACCTGACTATAATATGATATGATACTAAAAACTCAAAGACCAAATATCTCCCCAAGTAAGGGAGGCTCATGCTTAATAATAAGACACAATAGATTGATAAAAAGGACAGGATATTGATATTTAAAATGTGAAAACTAGTTATTTATTAACTCTGAACTGACAAATGATGTTTTATCATAAGTAAATATTTCATCGACGAGCTTCGTGGTTGAGTGGTTCATGTAACGGACTGCCGATCACGAGGTCGTGGGTTCGATTCCCGCTTGGGACAATCATTCTTGTGATATTTATAATTGTCATACAAATGTTTGTACTGCGTCTGGGTGTTTCTATGTATTATAAGTATATATTTACAAAAGAAAAGTAGTATATGTATTCTATCCGTATTCTGGTACCCATAACACAAACATAATAAGCTTAGCTTGGGACCAGAGGATGTTGTGTGAAATGTCCATGAATATTTATTTATTATTTTTTTGTCTTGAATAATCTAATACTGATGTAGAAGCATTTTAAAATATATGTAGAGGTTAACCCCTATAAAAAAAATATTTAAAAGAGGTAACAGCCACATGGACACAGGTAATCCTGTGCTTCTTTTATGTATAAAACCCCTCACAAGAAAGTCAAGAAAATGTACTAGATTTTATCAGGTGGTGTTCCATACTCTCTACCAAGCTTTATGAGAATGTCGTAATGATATCTATATATTCTGATACTGTTTACTAGAAGAACTACTGTCTGTACTGGAACTACTGTCATTCGTAATTTGTGCATAATGACATGTAGCTGATGTAGTTAGAATAAAACTATTTAATGATTCAAAGGCTACTTTAGTTACTACAAATTTTAATTTGGTAAAAATAAATTAATGTCATCAACCCATCACACCGGAGGGTTACCTAAAAATCGATTTACTTGCAATATAAAGCAGATGGCGTCACAGTACAGATGTAAAAAAGCGCGACAAATTTAAACAAATTGATGTAGGGGTCTATTACAATTATTTCGTGTTTTTTTTCTATTTTGTTCTAAATTAACTTGGAAATCAGTTGCGAAATGGTTGCTAAATGATATTGCCTTTGCACCTTCCAGTTATTTGCACTGGTGATCAGAAAACTGCTCGTTTTGAACAAAAAATTGCCTTTGTTCACTAATAAAAATATTTATTCATAGCTTCACTAATAAAAATATTTATTTATTTGTACGCCTTATGACAACGTCAACGTAGCAAATTATCTTATCTTAATCGATTTTGTGGTCCCTAGCCATCATTCTGTCTTGCTTTGAGATGTGCGAAAATTCATCTCGTATTAACTATCCTTTTAAGTAACTACTTAGTAACTTTTTATATCTGTTGCGGAAGAAATCTATTTTTTCTTTATTAATGTTGTTTTTAATATCTCAATTTTATAACTTATGCAAATGTCAATGGCTGATAAGAATAACGAATGCACAATATAAAAATTATTCAATTTGCATATACTGACGATAATCCAATCACAGGCTGCGTCATAGTTTGTAAAACCTTGTTGATTATGCAATGATTATTGAATATGACATTGAAATGTAGAAATTATTATTAATTACATAAAATTAATAGTCATTTCCTTACAGTGTTAATGTTCTCACCACTTAATATTTATACCTATATACTATCTGCGGTCTGAGGCATTGTTAAGTTTATTAAAGTGAAGTCTCGGTAATTGACTCCTATTTTACTCTTTGGTACTGAACCCTAAAAACGAAACTCCGTGTAAACAGCTAGGAACCTGGCAATAAGGTCATTAATTACACACGCGACACTCCAAAACAATGTAATGTAATTCAAGTAAAATATTGTCGATGTGTGGGGCTGCCAAGCTAACTTGCGGACTTCGGTTAGGTAAATACCTCATAAATCCCGGACATTTGAGCGAAATGTGGTTTTCTCCACGAGCGGAAAAATAACTAACTATCTAATTCTGTTTTCACTAAAATTTTATAAGCCAGTGTCTGACGTCTCCCCGGACATTTGTTAAAAACCCCGGATAGCCCCCAACAGATGGCAGCCCTAGTAGTGCATGGCAACAAAGAAAATTAACTACTACTTACTAGATATTCTTTTTAGTTTGCATGTATTAAAATTGTTGTAATATGCATACATATGTTAATATAATTTAAAGTAGGTCATTCAAACATTTTTTTTGTCTACTCAATATTTCGCAACTGTTCGTGATCACTTCCTAGTAATTTTCCATTAAGTATCATTTATATATCGTGAGTTCATATATTTTTTATTATAAAATCGTACTTATTTCTAGTAATTTATGATTATGTCTGTAGATAGGAATGTTGGTTCATGGGGATTTACCGGGGTTAATTAAGGGCCTACATCAATATTATCGTATATCATCGCCGACACGTACATATTAACACAGCCAGTAGGCACAGAAAATGAAGAATTAGGGATACTTTTCCTATTTACTCAAAATCTACTAAATATATTTTAATTCTGATTTACGTGTTTCTATATATAATAGTTACTTATGTTTTTAAAGTTATTTCATTAGTTAATACGCGATAATAGACCGACAAATGAAAAAAATAAAACATTTGAGAGGTTGTTTCGCTAAGATTTTCTATCGAGAAAACTTTTTTCAATCGCGTTTCTGAGTTTATGCGATCCTAGATCATATATTGAAAAAACATATACTTAAAAATTAGAGCTCTAGCCATTCAATCTAAATAAACAATGAAAACTTCGTACGTAGAAAAATGCACGAAGCTATTTTGGTATCCTCTTAAAATATTAGTCTAGTGTTTATTTTCGTTGTGTCCATGTTTTGTCACGGGCGATGAAGTAATGTGACAAAGAGAACAATAGACAAAAACAGTAAACTCGATACCCTAATCAACCCGCTGATTCAGTGTTAAATAGAAGACCAAGTCGGCCGCTTAGAAGAAGCCGCAGCCTATACATAGAATAATAGAAGGTACAGAAGCTTACAATTTATTTTAAATATTTGCCTTAACCTCTAAATGACGTAGTTATTACTAGATTTTGCAAAATATTGTCTATTCGTCACTCCTTTAAACTATGATAAACATCGTTCTTTAACTTAACGGCCGGATTATTCTGGTAAAATAAACACCAGTTCTGAAGTTTAGCTAAATCCTATTTAATTTTGAAACTTCATTGAAACCCATTCAGTCTTTGTCTTGTGGTGAAGTAAGAAACTTTTTAGCTTTCACGAGTTTCAATATAAACCAGAAATATAATATACATAAAGTAATACAGTTAAAATCTGATTCAACTTAAGTATAGAATATTTTTGATAAAAAACTACCATACAAGTTAAGCTAAGTCTTATTTCACTCCTGCATTCTAGTTTACTTCGTTTTGCTATAGTTTTGGTGATGACAAAGGCGGATTACGACTTTTGTAATCACTGATTAAAAGTTGTTGTATAGTATTGTAGTTTTAAAAGTGAGGTAGTTCCCTCGTCTCATAAATTCCTGAACACAAAAAACCTTACGTGATACTGACTCCCAAGAACAAAAACTGTAAAACATGAACAGTCAGAACGTACAATCGTCGTAACTACCTTTAAAGTTATGTATAGATATATTCCACTCGTGGATAGTACTTGAAATGCGTCTCTATAGGAATATATACGACTATACGTCTATTATATTCAGTAGTCTACCTGTTCGGCGGCCCGTTTCGCTTCGAGTGAGACTCGGCAAAAAAGTAAAAAGATAATTTTCGTAGTCGAGGTATGGACGAGAAAGAACAAAGGTTTTACGCTATTACCTAGTTATGTATGGGTTCCCTGCAGGTGTAACTTGCTATCTTTTAAGAATAATTTCTTTGTTATGTATCATGAAAGTAATGTACTGTTTGTTAGTTATAGTAAAATTCTTAGTTATTTTCCTTACGGTTGGGCCATATAACTACATTTTTTCATTGCTTCTCTGGTTGAATTGATGTGCAATATCCATAGTAACAAAAATAATAATTGTTTAACTGGATAGCTTATACACAAAAGAGCGTACCTACGAGCATATAAAAACCGAAGTCCCATGCCGACACGTTTTGTTGACGACGATAGAAGTCTCCTTCGATTATTAGACAGAAAGTGAAGTTTAAAAAATTATAGTATGTCTGCCAGTAGCTTAATTTTAATTAAATGACTTGACTTTCCTTTATTGATATGTATATTTTAATAGAATGGAAATGTCTAGACACACATTAGTGGGGCGACCTAGTTTAGAAAAGACTAATGCGACCACCGTGTTGGTCAATGCAGTACTTCCTTTTTATTTGAAAAATAACCACCTGCCTGTAATGGAAAAGTCATTTTGGCTGAATTAAGAATGCTTTTTATTGTTAAAAGTATTTTTGTTTGAATTTACACAAGTTAACTATGTCATACTATGTTGAACACGTAGAGTAGTCACTATTTTCTGGTATTAATAAGCTCAGGTACTTAGTTACTATGTGCATATAACTAAATGATATTTATTTGGACTCTTTAACTGCTGCGTGAGCGTATGCATTTCCCAATTTGAATACATTCATGTCTGTGATATCTTTCTATTTCATATATCTGTTCTTTTTTCAGACAGTAATTGTCTTTGCCTACATCAGGCAGACCTAAAACTTTAAGCGTTTCAAACACTGGTCTTATTCATAATGACTTATCGGAGGTTTAAAAGTTCGCTAAAATCGGTTCGCGAAAATTGTCAAAATTTGTTATTCAGAATAGTCTTTTTACGCTAAAACGTTTATTATCGCTCCGATAAAATCTCAGTTTAAACCTCCGATAAGTCATTATGAATAAAACCATAAAAGTTTATCCGGCTTTTATAAGACCAGCCGTCACGTAAGCGGTTTTAACAAAAAAAACTTGACTAGTGGCATTCACCCGATGCCCTTGAACTGATCGACAGTTCACCACTCAGCTGGTCTGAGCTTTTCTAAGCCTTGACTGTCTAGGGCATTCACCTAGGGTGTGAAATAACTATTGCCAAGTGAAATAATAATGACGTACTTGCAGATATGGTGGCACTGACACTCAGGTGGACACTGGCCTTTCATTTTTAAATTATCTAAGTATTAAAAGCATTGAAACGAATCGCTATGTCCTGTCGTTTTAACCTTGAGTGTTGATATTTCTTAGTTCCCAATGGGCGATACTGATATAATGGTTATAAATGCAAAATATCATTCATATAAATATATATATGCTAAAGTAAACTTGGGTATGAAAGATTTTAATATCCCATGAAACCATCATAGGTACCCGAAAAACGTCCTAGATTAGAGTGCTTTAAACAACGGTTGTGCTACGGAGTGCCAAGGCATATACTCTATTATTTGTGCTCAAAAACTCTACACTTAATTTTTCATCGAGTGGCTAAAGAAGCAGTCAGTGTTACTAACCAACTAGTTGAAATTAAGATCAATTACACCCAGTTAAATAAATCATGTACAATGTCTCCATATCTATTAATGGGATATTCGTGGACTAAGAATTTACAAGATATTATATTGTATATCACTTGTGAAGGTTACACTAATCATTGTTCTTTCACTTTGCAACTTGAATGCGGAAGATTGGCTTGCTCACATACAAAAAGCTATAATTAACTATAAAATATCTTGACATTTAGGTAGGCATAATAAACGTAAATTAAATACAAATTGATCAGGTATACATATAAATAAATTGATGGTTGGAATCGTGTGTATACTAATTACTAACAATTTGTTAATTAGGTGGTTTATTAGATTTGTAACTTGTTTTGTTATTGATAGTTTTGTTATTTGTACGATATTATGTGGTCTTATTATCGTATTTTATAGTTTTAAATATTATTTAATGTACAAGATTTTCAGGTTAAATGCTTGGTACATTTTGTTATCATCGTTGTCAGAGATATGCAAGTGCAAAATACATACTTTAAATTTTAACATGCGAGTCTGGAACTGTGGCTAAGCTTATTAAAGATGTCTAATGAAAAATAGTTATACTTAGATCCGATCGTGTTATCCTTCAAAAGGTGCGTAAACTGAGTATAAACGAAGACAATAAAGTATGTAGAAATGGTAGCAGTTGGCGCTCTATAACTATGTAGTCCAAGTTTCTCCGGATTGTCCCAGTCTGAAAGGCGTCTAAGGGCCTGTCTAAGGTACGGGTTTTAACGCGAGTCTGGGTGACCCGGACACTTGTTGTCCTGGAAGGCAATACCAACACGGCTACTTAAAGATAAGGTTTTGTTATAAATAGCAGCCAGCTACTGTTAAATAATACGATTTATTAATGATAGCTGACAAGACAGATTATTAATGACTAATTATAACAAAGAGTGGTGAACAATAACTCGAGTGAGGTGTAGATATTTAATAACATTCCGCAACACGATTCCTACAGGCATTCCGTCGAGCTATCGCCTCGCTCAGACGAAGATTAATGTGTTGGCCACTTGGGCTTATGCTTGATAATGTCTTGACACTAAGGTCGCGTTTTGTAAGCATTGTGATTTCCTGGAATAAATGTATTACAATCAAATATGTTATGAAATACAAATATAAGATTGTATAACAGGGCACTGGGCAATAGGACGGCCTTTTATTTACTTACCTTAACATTTTTCTTACACTAATAACTTATTATTCAAATAAGAATAGTAATAAGATTTTACAGTCAGACGAGCCTCGTGGTTGAGTGGTTCAAGTAACGGACTGCCGATCACGAGGTTGCGGGTTCGATTCCCGCTCGGGATGATAATTTGTGTGGTATTTATATGTCATACAAATGATTGTACTGCGTCTGGGTGTTTCTATGTATTATATAAAATAAATAAATAAAGCGAAAATCTCGTAATCTTGTTCACTTATAAGTTATAACACTTGTAAATGTATTTTCGTTATTTAGTTATCGCAACAGAAAAGGCCAACAGGCCTCGTTTATGATCTTATCAATATACTGCTGGCAAACTTAAGTTGTTGAGCACTTGAATTGAATCGACAACCCCACATATTGTCTACAAAGTTCTGTAGACTCGATAACACTGCTGCATGGTTCTAGTTCTATCGTTATTGTTTTAAAATATTTATCATTAATATTCATCTAAAAATAAATTGAAATAAACATAAACAACTATTTGTATTTAAAAAAGAAAAGTAGTATATGTATTACTAGCTGTTGCCCTCGACTCCGTCCGCGTAAAATTTATGAAATTTTCCCCGTTTTTGAAACATTTTTAACTACTGCTTGAGTGAGAGTATTATAAACGTAAGAGTAAACAAATATAATCAGAATGCTCCGAACTGCTAAGCTATCAGGAGTTACACGTGTTATTGTGAGTCAACCATAAAATATAGATATATGCTGTTCCGGGATATTATTTAGACAATTTTGTGTAGAATATTTCCGTCATACATGATTTCTATGTAACTTTAACCATTAAGGCTGCACACGCGACGGAAGCTTAAAAAATGGAGTAACTTCTCCCGTTTTCCCAACATTTCCCTTCACTGCTCTTCTCCTATTGATTGTAGCGTGATGAAAAGTATACTATAACCTGCCCAGGAGTATGAAGAATAATTGTACCAAGTTTCGTTAAAATCCGTCGAGTAGTTTTTGTTCCTATAAGGAACATACAGACGGACAGACAGACAGACAGACGAAAATTTTACTGATTGCATTTTTGGCATCAGTATCGATCACTAATCACCCCCTGATAGTTATTTTGAAAATATATTTCATGTACAGAATTGACCTCTCTACAGATTTATTATAAGTAAGTATAGATATCCGTATTCTGGTACCTACCCATAATACAAGCATAGAAATATAGCTTACTTTGGGACCAGAGGACGTTGTGTGATATTTCCAAAATATTTATTTATTATTTAATTTATTAAACTGGAAGAAAATATACTTTACTTGTTTTTATAAGCACCCTACACTTTCTTACTTGATATTGTCAGGTGGAACGATATTTTACTTAACATAAATTTTAATTCTAATGTTATTGTGGTGCTAGTTGCTTTTCTTTTTCGATATAGTCGCTAAGCGACAAAACCCTCCAAAAAAGATAAAAAAAAGTTGGTTTATAAAGTTATGTATGCAGAGGCTGCAAAAAGTGTTCATCGGTAACTATATCGATAACTTTGATGGCTTCGAAATATGCCTCCCGGGTTAAAATTCGAAACTGACATGTTTATTTCAAAAGTTAGGCACTATTTCAATGAGTAGCTGACTTTCTGTATTGAAAATACCTTGGATAAAATTGTAATGGCTAATAATTTTAATTACTGTCTAGGCAGATATTTTTGAATCCTTGAAATCTCATGCTGTGAAACATCAATATATATATACATAGTTGTTCTCGGTTACGCCATCACCTTACCGCAACCTTGCTATTCTAGCGCCCGTTTGTTTTACGTGTATGGTTATAATTTGTGTCTGTGTAGGAATCGTAATAAGGGGTCGTAATATCGCATTGTTACTGCCAAATCCATTAATAACTTCAGTTAGTTGCTCATAGTTAATTATTTGCACACGACTCGCTTCTTATGACAATATTAACACATAAACGACAATCCCTGTATTTAATTATATTTTTATACTCAATATACTTTTACTGTTAATGCTCTGGCCAATCTGCCCACCCATAACTAGCAGTTTTGTAATGGCTCTTAAGATAATAGTTAACTGGCGGTTTCGATTAAGTGTCATCAATAGTAACAACTTTAATGATATTTTGTTTCATTATCTCTACAATTTATCACAAAGCTAAGTAACTTTTTGTTGCAGTAAATACTAAAATGCAAAGCGAAATCTAGAGACAAAACAAGAATGTGAATCTTCTACAATCTGCTCACGTACTGTGTTGTCAACTTTCGCAATGCTACCTCGCGACACTCGAACGGTAAGGAGCCTTGAAGGCTAAATAACAGTCGAGGTTGTGATGCTACCTACGTGATCTAAGATCTTTACGTAGTTTCACGTGATAATAATATTAGCATATATTTTTATAAACAAACTACTGGCAACTATAAAAACTCTGTTAGGAGTCACGTGTTTTTGGTTTTTGTGACAGGCCATTTATAATTTTGAATAATAACCGTTTCTAAATTTTAGATAAATAATGTTAGTTACCACGGTCATGTTAATTTTTATCTAAGGTTAAAATTGTGATTAAGCAGTTCGTGGTGTTGTTGGGCAACAGCGCTGAAGGAACGAAACAAATCAAGGTTTTCGGTGGGTCAACGTGTCCTCACCGTGCATCCTTACTTTATCCGAGCCGTTCACTTTGTACAAAATTTCACCTTGTGTCAACCACATTGTATTGCATCAACGTTCACATTGTGCGAAAGGTCAACAACGCATTTATACCAATTATGTCAAATGATATCCGCCGCAACCCATTTGGGTTTACGTGAAAGTAACGCTTTCTACATTTCGTCAACGTGTCCCCATGGCGACATTCATAAAACATTAAGAAAACTCTACATTTTAAGTAACACTGTTATACAATTGTAGTTTCCATTTATATTACCATCTATTTCAGTTTTTATTGACGATTGTGGATTAATCCGAAGTAATACTGCTGTGCAAGAGAATAATTTTATTATGTGTCATGAATACATATAACTAGCTATTTAGAATGCGTCTTTTTGTTTTCTTTATTTTTCCAATAAATATGTACATGTATTCAAACTAACTTGTCATTTAAACTTCTGAAAAGAGTTATCCTGAACTATACATATTATGCAAAAATTATTAAATGCACAACGGCCGGTGGCCTGTCAAATTAAACTAACAAAATGATAATGATACCTTCTATCTTATCGGACTACAAAGTTGACTTACAGATATAAATTGCGGGGTCTGTGAAATGTGGCATGGAATAAGATAAGACTATATTCACAAATATGGTATATATCACAACCCAAATAAATTCATATTAGACATCAATCAATTCTTGGTGGTACATATTTTACATATTTGCGATCACTTTTCTTTTTGTGGTTCCGTACTAAAGGTAAAACGGGTCCTGAGACTTTGCTGTCCGTCCGTCAGTATCAGGATATATCTCTGGAACGGTGACAGCTAGAGAGTTGAAACAAAGTTTGTGTACTTACATCAAATGATGCTCCTTATAACAACAAATACTCCTGTTAATCGGGTTTGGGGCATGTTAAAATAAGATACGGAACCCTTCGTGTGTGAGTCCAACTCTTACTAGACCGGTTTTTTTATACTCATCACCAGAACCTGATTATATTTTATCGGTCTTATTCATAATGACTTATCGGAGGTTTAAAAGTGCGCTAAAATAGGTTCGCGAAAATTGTCAAAACTTGTTATTCATAATAGTCTTTTTACGATAAAAAGTTTATTATCTCTTCAATAAAATCTCCGTTTAAACCTCCGATAAGTCATTATGAATAAGACCATTTATGTTTAGTATACAATTGTCATATACAATTAGGTTATTTTTAGTCGCGACCGACTCTTTTCACTGTCTTTTATAATGATTTTTTGTTTGCTTATTGATTGGAAAATAATTAGAATGTTATTTTACAGGTACATATGTGATATCATTAGGATCGGGTAATGTATAAATTCATACCTAGCTATTATTACATTCATAGCAATCTTATTACTCAACGAGCAATACCATGTGTTCAAATTCAAACTTTTAATAGTGATAGTTAGTTATGCTAACTGTTATCGATATAATTAACGTTCGATTTGAGGTTGTAACAATAAAGTAAAACCTACATGGCTGGCACACTTAAAAACTGGTAACAATGCAAGCTTGCAGAATGATTCATATAGACGTTTTCCTTCGACCATTTTGAACATAAAGGTGATGCAAGCATGACCGGTATATACACACTTAGCGTGAAGTTTTGATCTAATAATACCGTCCATATTTTTGGTCGTGACAAATCAGTCCGTATCAGTAAGATATTTCCAATTCCAATTTTTATTAGGGAACACTGTTATCACTTTGATAGCAAGAATCGAGGATAGATAAAATATTCAAAGACCACAGTCTCCCTCCTCTCCCAAAGTGGGGGAGGGCCGTGCCCAACAGAGGGACGTAAATGGGCTGGAGAGAGAGAGATTAGATTACTACAATTGGGATATTTAGTAATCATGGGATGATCTGCAGATATATCTGTTATTTAATAAAGTATTGGGAATTCAGTCGGTAAAATCTCACTGGTAAACTCCACTCTCCTTTTAAAAAACAAGATAAAATATAACGGGGTCATATCACATTGACTTGTTGTAAGTTTCAAATGTCCAAAAATTTTAACAAATTATTCATCCAGATCCGCATTTTGACGAGGATCTTATGCCAAGGAAGGGTAACGTTATTTACGTAATGTTATAAAAATATAATTATTCCATTAAAGAATATAATTAAAATGTAATTACCATATAATGTGCTAAATTAGCACACACTAAACTTCGAATATTATGAAGCTACAAACAGCCTTTGTATTGTTTAAAAATGTAAGCATTATGTTATATTAATTCATATTCATGGACATTTCACACAACGTCCTCTGGTCCCAAAATAAGCTATATTTCTATGCTTGTGTTATGGGTACCAGAATACGAATAGACTACATAATAATATGTAGTCTATTCGTATTCTGGTACCCATAACATATTATATACTACTTTTCTTTTGTAAATACATATTTATAATACATAGAAAACACCCATGTTCGCAAATCATTATTAATTTATCGGCCAAGTTCAGATTAATTACGAAAGATAGGTTCTTATTTACTTGTCTAGTTAATGATAGCCTTAGTTCCGCTTCCAATAACTGCAGGTAGAAACCGCAATTGTGTGAAGTCATGACTGCATCATTTCTTAGAAGTACTATTAATTAGAGCGTGTGTTTGTATCCATTATTAACCGTTGATAGTCCGACCCAAACTAATACAGGATTTTAATTAAAATTACTATCTAGCTAACTATATCTTTCAAAATATATTTCCTATATTCTGGGGACTGTATCGTTTTAGTTGTTTATCGAGATATAAAAAAAATGTATGTATTATATTGTCTTCCTAACTAGACAATATTGTATACTTTGACTAGACACACCACGTTTATGACGTAAGGTAGGTAACCACGGACATAAACTAAGTAGGTATGTTTTGGTTTGGCGATGACTTCATCTGATGACGAAAGTTCAGTATGTAATCAATCAATACTAGTTTAAGTACAAGTATTTGTTTATACCATTTTTCCTTTAACAGAAAAGTCTTGGTTGTTGTTGTTGCAAAAGACAAAACAGTACTATTTTGAACTGTTAGTAGTTACTGTGTAAATAATGTTACTACGGTATATACTTGTATTGCTGGCATAAATAATCACTTCCTTATAATTGAAATGAAACCATCTAACCATTTTTTAGGGTTTCGTATAAACCCTTATAGGATCACTCCGGTGTCTGTCCGTCTGTCAAACATTTTTTACTCAGCAACGGCTGAAGGTATCAACTTGAAACTCATACCAAATGTAGATCTACCCTTACTGCAAAAAATATAATCAACCTTTTACCTCTACGCATTTAAAAGATATAACCGAATTACGACCATTTTTAAGAATTTTCGACTTATGCTAGGGAATCAAAATTCACAGGTTACTTCCCGTTGCCTAGAGCCTTGAAATTTGGCATAGATCAAGTCTATATACCAACTTATGAAGTAGCTGAAATGTAGGCGATTGGCTATATTTCAACTACAAAATTAAGTTGGTGAGTTGTTTTGAGTTTAATTAACTGATTATTTGAATTCAGTTACTTATGTTTATATGTCTAGTAGGTACGAAACCCCAAGGGTGCGAGTTTGCCTCGTTCTTGACAGGTTTTTCTTTAATTCTGAGTCTTAATTAAAAGGAACCCAAAACACTTATCGTAACAAATGACGTCAGAGATTCCAGAGTCGGGACCTTTCCGGCATATTTTGCATCGTTTAAATAGTTTGCTATACTTTTAAAATTCATGCTGTCACCAAATGCGGAGTGTCAAGAATATACTCGTCACTGCCCTAGTCCGTTCCATTGATGCTGTTAAAGTCGGCTAAGATAGTTTAGGCTAATAACAGGTACCTACGGGGCAAAGCCCTACACCCTTGGGGTATAGTACTCTAACCTAAGCCTATACCTATATATAAGACTCCTGATTAGCCTTGTTTAGAAACCCTGCTCTGCCTCTGATTTCTGTCTCTGGCCATATCCTCAATCAAAAATGTCTTAGCTCCGTAATGGGAGTTAATATTGTATCTATTTAAACACTATTGGTCTTATTCATAATGACTTATCGGAGGTTTAAAAGTTAGCTAAAATCGGTTCGCGAATATTGTCAAAACTTGTTATTCATAATAGTCTTTTTACGCTAAAACGTTTATCTCTCCGATAAAATCTCCGTTTAAACCTCCGATAAGTCATTATGATTAAGGCCATGACTATATGACTCATCGTTTATGAGATAGGAAAAATGTATTATTTTTTATGGGTGCCTAGGAGATCAAATTGTAATTATGTACATATTTTTTTGCATAAATAAATAAATATTCACGGACATTTCACACAACGTCCTCTGGTCCCAAGCTAAGCTTATTATGCTTGTGTTATGGGTACCAGAATACGGATAGAATACATAAACTACTTTTCTTTTGTAAATACAATACATAGAAACACCCAGACGCAGGACAAACATTTGTATGACAATTAGAAAAATCACACAAATGATTGTCCCGAACGGGAATCGAACCCGCGACCTCTTGATTTGCAGTTCATTCCATAAACCACTCAACCACGAGGCTCGTCGATTTTTTGCATAGCACTATATTCGTAAACAATATCTAATATATAAAATTCACGTGTCACAGTGTTAGTTACCGTACTCCTCCGAAACGGCTTGACCGATTCTTCTCAAATTTTGCATACATATTCAGTAGGTCTGAGAATCGGCCAACATCTATTTTTCAAACTTTTTTTTTTGGTATGGCAAAACTACGTTTGCCGGGACAGCTAGTAATATATAAAATCCCCTCATTTTAAGCGGAACTCTTTTTTGTAAATACGGATTACTACTTACTATTAATGGATAGAATAATATAAATATTTGATCTTAATCTGTTTACCATTTGTTTGTTTCCCATGATACCTGCAGTCATTAGTGCTTTGAGCTTAACTTGATACACGATAAGTTAGCATCTTATCATCATGATCCTTGACTTACTGGGGGCGGTTCCCACTAGCTGATAAGTAATTAGCATCGATTACATTTGTAATAGGCATGGATGCTTATAAACTTGTAATTATCACGATAACAAATCGTTTTAAATACGCCCCAGTTCCCAGATTTTTTGTTCATTACAGAATCGTTATTTGGTAGTGTTTGCATTTTGTTATTATCGAAATGGTTCTTTGTTTCTTTTGGTGTAATTTATTTTGAAATCATTCCACTTCAGTGCGATGGTTTAGGTTAAACGCTTTTGTTAACTGTCAACAGAGATTCTGATTTTGACACTGATTTTCTTCGAGATTAATGGAACGATTTTATTGATTGTTCTACATACATTCCCCGACAGGATTTCAATGTGCTTTGGTATGTGATGTTTACAATATATTACATTTGTTCTGATCTAACAATCTGAAATAACATTTTAGATAAGTTTTTTTTTTCTTTTCTTTATAATGTGTGTGATTGTCTTAATATATTAAATAATAGTGTTTTTGATGTGGGTTCTTTTTAGATTCAAATCAGCAGAAAGCAATTCGGCCTTTTACTGAAAATTTGCTTACCTACTTAATTTTTAATGTTTTCAGGACTTAATTTATTAGCATTCAGAAACTGACATAATTTTAACTGTGATTTTAGAACTAGTAACTATACAATAAGCTCTCATTTAATCCTTATTTTAAGTTACAAAAGAAATATAATAGTTAACTACATTTGTATAACTAGTTAAAGCAAATTGAAAATGGTTCCATAATACTCCAAACTTGCAGAACAGTTTTCTGCGTATAAATTTTATTCGTATTGTAATTGAATATTAGCTACCGATAAGGTTATTACGTAAAACTATGCAAAAAACATAATAATTGTTTATTTTGATAATAATTCCATAATATTAGATATGCGTCACGACTATTAAAAATTAACATAGAGGCGTGTCTGCGTTATCGCAATGTTTCTACCCAGGTCATGCCACTCACACTTAAGAGGGTACTGTACTCCTCATTTAGGTATTTGCCTTAGGTATTGCTATCCCTATTTCCGAGCGCCGCGCTGAAAGGGACAAATATAGATAAAGGGGATTTTACCTACAAATTCTTTGGAAAAAGACGTTTCGTACTTCCGTTTTTTTTTTTCGCGAAAGTTAAACCGATTTTAATAATTTTTGCGTTATATTATAGATAAAGAGTATATCTATGCTTCTATCACTTTCTTTTGTGGTAAAACTTTACCAAATTTGTGTGATAGATGCTGCAACTTTATCTAAAGAAAACCGAAAAAAGTGGGTTTTTCGGTACGTCATATTTCTTTTAGTTATGTGATAGAAGCATAGATATACTCTTTATCTATAATATAACGCAAAAACTATTAAAATCCGTTTTACTTTCGCGAAGAAAAAACGGAAGTACGATACCCATACTTTTGTATGGAGCATAATTTGGTATCGTTCCGTCTTAAGATACTTTCTAGATGAATGTGAAACACGATATTATGTATAAAATTTATTAGAGCAGCGTAAATACTAGGGCTGTCTATTATTTTTTCCATAGATACTACTTTAAATATCTATCGTTACTGTTTACATGTACGATATCAACCCTTAATGTTTTCCTATAAAATAAATCGTTTTTATGTTCCATCAATTATCATAAATAACACTCAAAAGCGTGGTGATGGAACATAAACATTTAGATTAAAATCTACAATATCATATTATCATTAGAATTAAACTATGGAACCTAGTGGTTTATAGTTCCGGGTTATGTATAAACATACCTGTGCCCGTCTTCGCCCGCCAGATTGTCTTTTATTATCTGATGATTGACTACGGGAAACTACATTTCTTTTCACGATTTATTATCGTTTTACTATGTACGTCTTTGTAAAATAAATTTGGGACGCTTTAAAATTTTAAAAATACATTGATCATGATCTTAATGGTATCATTGGGAGTAAATTGTAGCCTACAGCTTTTATAAGTTTATTTTATTGTGATTTTAATTTTAGCTAATATAATACATACCAAAACAACTTCAACTCAGGAAGCCTTTACAAAAGATCTATCATGAAGAGTTCTTCTAGAATGATCATAAATGATTCCTCGTAAAGAATCATCCAAAATAATACGCAATTTTGAGCCACATGACTTCTATTATATTTTTAATAACAAGGTTAGGAATTAATATCTATTGTCAACAACGATGACACGAGGTCGTTGATAATTTATGTAAATATGGATAATGGTTTGACATTTATAAATTAGTAATTCCCATTTGAAATGTCACATTTGTATAGTTTTAGGTGAGCAAGATTTAATATTATTTACCTAAGTATAACATTTATATTCGGGTGAATGGGGTAACGACAATGAGTAGGCGATAGGCTACTATCGTAGAGCTAGGGAGTCTTAATATGAACGATATCATAGATATAGGCATGCATTTCTAAACCAGTGGTTCTTAACCTATGTTATGATGGATCATTTTATCAATTTTCTGTTATTCCAGGGACCACCCAGTTGTTTCTGTATCCAAAATTATGAATTTCTCTCATCCACTTGTTTATTACGACGATTGTTTTACAGTACGTGGACCATTTGGAATTACTCCAGGGACCACCAGTCGTCTGTGGACTATAGGTTAAAAACCACTGTTCTAAACGGACTCTGTATACAATTTTAATATGTTACAATTAAACTAATATTTAAATATATAGTTACATTATTATGGAAATCTAAGATAAATAAAAACATTTAGCAAGAATGGACTCTGAACGTGAGTGGAATGGAAATATAATGTTTTAAAACTATAAATAAATAAATAAATATTCATGGACATTTCACACAACGTCCTCTGGTCCCAAGCTAAGCTTTATATGCTTGTGTTATGGGTACCAGAATACGGATATAATACATATACTACTTTTCTTTTGTAAATACATACTTATAATACATGTACTATATGTACTATGTAATTTATTAATAATTACATAGCTTTATAGAAGCAAAAAAAAACACTAGAAGTAATTAGTAATTATCTTCTGTAAATTTTTTGCTCATACAAATAACTACATAATATATCGACCGCGTGTGCATCAAAGAACTTAGGTTTGTAACAATCCGCGCAAATATTTTCGTACTGTTCTGTGATAAATGAGACTGGTAGACATAAGAGGCGTGTCTGTAATCTTTGTATTATGTTATTTATAACTAGCTGTTGCCCGCAACTTCGTACGCGTGCAATCTAAGAACCGAAACCTAACAAATAATACAAAAACTCATCCTTTTGAACCACATAAAATAAACCGCATCAAAATCCGTTGCGTAGTTTTAAAGATATTTATAAGCTCACATTGGGGGGCATATATACAAAAATAACGACTTTATTTTGTAAAATATAGACTTCGAAAACTTTTCGACTTGCACATGAAAGAAAGCTTCGTCATATTCCAGACCTCAAATAACGGTAGGTATAAGGGCAGGGGAATAATGAGTGTTTGTTGTTATAGCATCAACTGATATAAATGAGCTGAAAATTTCAGTTTTCTAGCTGTCACCGTTCCTGAAATATCGCCTGGTGACGAAGGACGAACTAACGGGCAGCAAAAGCTGAGTACCTAATAGGGTCCCATTTACCTTTTGACACGGAACCTTAAAAAACTTAAAATCCGCTCAGAATAAAAAGATATGTATAGATACACATTTCTACTTTAACAATAAAATTAATTCACTTAGATCTTATTAATTACACATTACTGTAATATTTCTTTTTTATTTTGCTTTTTTTTACTCGAGGTGATAGTCTGTAATAGGTCATTTACTTTCGCAATTATTTCCTCAGCTATTAATATTTTGACAAACGATTTTTTTACAAATCGATTTACCAAGTAATGTGCGTGTCTAAACTGTATTGTCCGTGATAACAATCAGGTCTATTTTAAATTAGGTATTATACTTCGTCAGGCAACAATTTGCAACAATTATATAGATTGATGGGAATAGGTTTCAGAACCCATTTAAGTGTCGCCTTGCCACATTTATGGTTTTTGTACAATGTTGGCTAACTAGCACTTTACAATATCTCATTTCGTTTCCAATGACGATATCGTTCAGACTGATTCACCGTTCATATGTATTTTAACAAATTTTATGCGTGTGGTTTATCTTGACGGATTAAGAATACAAGTGCCACTACCCCATTTCTTTTCAGGGTGCTGTAAGAGCGAGCTAAGGGATATTATAAAAAGTTAACATTACTGTATCGAGAGAGACAGAATTAAGCCTTCACGCTTTGACTTTTTTTTGTATATATTCCACTTGTTATGGTATTGTTCGTGCCTGTGCTTCCTCGTCAGCTCTACCTATTTTAATCCAATCTAGGTATATTGGAAATATCTTCTGATCAAGAAATAAAATATCTGTAATCTTGTCTGTCATTACTCATTATCGAAGAAATTGGTTCACCTTTACATTTAGATTACGTTCAGTGCGAGAATTTTGCAATTATTAAATCTGGTGTCTCTACATTAGAATTAGATTTAAGTGTTGGAGCAATATCTTGTTTTCGTTCCTAATCCGTAAGTTTATCTGGAATGTCAGAGAGATCTATTACAGAAAGAAAGCACTGGGGGAGTTTAGAGGAGCTTGAGCGAGGGGCGGGCGGGTATACCGCGCAGCGCCACTCCAGTTAGTACGAAGCCGGCGCCGAACTTACCCGACGCCGACGTTAGTTCGACATCGAGCGACAGATAGATCGACCGCTCCGCGCCGACACGCGGAGTGCACATTGTCGTCATCCGTGATATAAACAATCGATGTTAACTTTCTTCATGTCTGATATACCAGTCCATCATTCGCTTTTGGTATGTTAGCCGCGCTATTACCATCGATTTTCATTTATATTTATAACTTTTTTCTTCTTAAACAAAAAGTTTATCGACCCTCACGTTGCAGCCATAACAACCCTTATTCACATCACTCGGCCAATCGCTCCCTCTAATTATTTATTCCCCTAGAGTTTGTTAAAAACCTGGGTCGCTCTCAATTCGGCCCTTTTATTGATTTAATATTTTTATTATTATGTTGGAAAGCGTAGCTTATGCTCCTCTATAATTTGTCGCAATAACAATAGTTTACCAAAGCTGTCACGTTTCCTCATCTGTGTAAATGATCTGTTCAATTAAGAATTTTAATTACTTTTTTTCTTTAGTTAAATATCCGGAATCAACAAGATTGCTAGCGGCGTATTCCTAACTTGGCAAACGGTTTTGCGTCACCGTTATATGTATTCAGGTCAATTAAGGCGCGCTGAACCATGACACTGCGTTGACTTTGGCGTGTTTGATATAATATTTACTGTGTGGTGAATGTGAATATGGTGGACGGTGGACAGTAAGCAGTGGTTGGGACAAGTGCAGTGCATGGTTGAGTGAGGAGGCACATTACCGCAGCGGATGTGCACGACCCTGCCACCCTGGTGGTTCGGGCCGGCTGGAATGCCAGCAGCTCTTGACCTAACTAGGTAAGAAACTAGCTATTTACATCACTATTTCATTATAACCTTTAATATCGAGTGGTATCTAAACGTTGGTAAAGGTTATCGTTGAGTTGTTGAGGTTATTACAAAATGAGGTAGCAAATTAGTTTTGTAGACCATCCTTCATTATTTGTTCCGTGTATTTACGTCAAACGGAGACCTTAATTAAGATTCAATTTCAATAACGTAATATCTAGGACTTCCTTGTAAATTTATTGGTAAAATAAATACTTACTAGTATCGTTCAATGTTTTGCTGATTAAGCTTAAAATATAATTTATTATTATTATGATACGCTGCAATTCTATCTGACCTTAATGAAGAAATTATATTTGACGATCAAGCAATTGTAATGTCCCAATTATTACCACTGGGCAATAAGTTGGCGCTTCCAAACGAAAGGTCGACCGGTTAATGTCAAAAATTTTTACTAGAGTTCTTACAGACTTGTTTGTTACATCCATCATTGTCGTCCCTACTACTATTATGGGGTCGACGCAACACGTCTTTCTCCATTATTCTTGTCTGACGTTACTTTTGTCTAAAATCCTTTCCATATGATGCGTCTTTGTTGCCACACTAAACAGGCAATTCTATCTAGTTACCAAACCCCTCACATAGATATAAATAAGCAGAAACTTTCATAAAGAGGCTCTTTTTGCCTTTTCCTCAATTACCTAAAGAAAGATTAGGGTTGCGCGTCCACAGTAGTCACCAGCTAGATGGAATTGTCTAAGTTCGTATAACTGACCACATCGGACAAGTTTAATTTAAAAACTAGATACTAGTTACACCAGTATCTATTGTTAATCTTTACGTTAAGTTATAAGAACAAGCAGCTATAATCATCCTCCTGCCCTTACCCCATTATTTGGGGGTTGGCGCAACATGTCTTTTTCTTCCATAGTCTTCTATTAGCCGTCATGTCTGTGTCAACTCCTCTTTCTTTTATGTCCTCTTTCACACAGTCCATCCATCTTTTCTTATGTCTTCCTCTAGACTTTTTTCCTTCCACATTTATATTCAGAACTCTCATAACGACATTACCTTTCTCTCGTCTCATGACATGCCCATACCAGGACATCCGCTCATTCTTTAATTTTTCAGTCATTGGCATCACTTTCAGATTTTCTCTAATATATTCATTCCTTATTTTATCCATTCGCGTGACGCCACATATCCATCTCAACAAGAGCAAGCAGCTAATTGATACATATTTGTAATATGTAATAAAAGAATTGGTCTCATTTCAATTTGCATCTGAGGTAAATTCGCCCGGCAACGAACTAAATGTATGGTCTTTACCACACGGTTACCGAAAGTGCTATAGGCTAAGGTCCCATTTGAAAATCAGCGTCAAGTCTTTGAGACTTGACATTATGCTGAAATGTGGAGCTATTGCTGCTCGTTGAGATAAATGAATTAATAAAAGCATGATTAATTTGAAAAATTTCTTCTGAAATCAAAGCAATTCTTGTATCATGCTCTAATACAATTTTAGAAAACAAATATGTAAGTATACAATGAATATCAGTCGTTTCTTAGTTATACATATCTCTGTAGTTGAATTTTAGTAGCTACGTTACATTTATGGAACGTTTATATTCAGCGTAGAGCGCACCACCCGCGTCGTTTGACGTTCATGGTCTCTCGCGACGAAATCGGAGATTCCGATGTTGGTGGTACAATGTTATGATACTAACGTACTGCCGATAACTGAGTTGTTCACACGATGTGTTATTTGCACTCATGATTGATATAACATTACTTACTAGTATTCGTTTTATGTAACTCGATATTTTTATTATGTTATACTAAGTTCCAAGAAATTAGTAACTAACACAACGTATAAGCATCATGGCATCCTAAGCATTTTATATTTTAACACTAGAGTGTGATCTTAACTTTTTAAATGGTTAAAGTAACCTTGTCTATCCTTGTGGCAAAGTCTGTTTGTTCTCCCTTTAGACTCTTGTCGCATTAACATTCATATTGGCATAGTGTATTTTTTACTATGCTAATCGGATGTGACTTGTGTGTCAGAAGTATTACTGAAGACGCAATATCGATAAATTCAATTACCCTTACGATATTCTTTTTTTAATCATTGTTGGACAATCTCAATGGAATCTTTAACAATCTGAGGCACGGCTAAAAAATAATTACCTTAGTAAAACTGGCAAAACATTTGTAATGTTGAGGTATAATCGGTATTTTTTATCGGTCCATCAATGTTAGCTGATTTTATTTCGAATATGAAATAATAGTCTTGTAAAGAATTGGTAGCACGCAACTTGTACTCACTCCACCTGCAACAATTTACTTTTTGGCTGGGTAATCGCTTGGAATATTTAATAGTACGCAAATAATACATTTCTTTTAAAAAATAAGTAAAAATATATTATTTATCTTTATTGCCCATCAGAATTTTACAGAACGTACAAATTTGACTCATGATGGTACCTACTAAGGATGGTCATATAGTGATATTGTGATCTCTCCCAGAAAACCCTAAGATTAGTTAAAATGGACTTGACTAAGACTGAATATGTGAAATGTGCGTTCATAACAATTTATGAACGCATATTTTGCAATTTATGGTATTTAAAAATATTCGCATTTAGATATTTTTAGTATTGTTTTCGATGTTCAAGACATTAGGAACAGTCATCACATTAGTCAATGAACTGGTTTTATATTTGGTATGTGCGTGGCCGCTCACATTAGAGTAGAGGGGCGTTGGAAAGGAGCGGCGGAGTGTCAGCACTTGTTCCGTTTCCATGAACCATCAACAATTTATCCGAGTTCAGTGTACCGCTCTATGGACACGCTCAGATGTAAACATGTGGCGAGTGAAAGAGAACTAGCTTGATGAAACACGTATGTGTGATTAAGATTATTAATGTTTAGTGCTTTGATCTTCATTGTGCTTTTATTGTTTTAGGTTCTCTCTTATCCCTACACTTCGATCAGGTTTGATTTATCCAAAGTGACTTAATTTGAATGAATGAATAATTTTATTGTTTATTAAAGTAACCAGGAATCGATCATTTTGTCTACATTCTATTTTGTTTATATTTTAGCTGCACAGGATGAAGCCCGTCTTGCAATTGTGTTGTATAAAGTATATATATAAGGGCCGTGCCAAATGTGCACAGTCCCAATTTCGCCGTGATAATACTGATAATGTTAGTATTTTTCTGTAAACAGAGTTAATTTATAACGTAACTACTAAATAGCTTGACCGATTTGGATGAAATTGCATATTCTCTTTTTAATTGAATGGTTCTAAAACTTTTAATATAATTACTAAACCACGTAGGTGGCGTTCCTCTCAGTATGTCACAAAATATTTTACTGTTAAAATAACCTACTAGTAGGATATTAATAGCGTTGTGTTGACATTATTTTACTTAAATATATTTAAATGTTCAATCACAAACATTTTAAACATTAACAAATCAGTTTTAAATGCTTTTTACTAATAGGTATATAAATATTGTGGTCTGATTTAATGTTAATAGAGTAGAATTTTAAGCGATGATGTAGTAGTTAAATACTTACGTATAATGTCACTTTGTTTTGCCGTTACAAGGATAATGTAGAGCTTTAAAAGATTAAACTAAGTAAATTATTTTAGCTGTGGATTTATTTGACGGGCTTCGTGGCGTAGTGGTTCATGTACTGGACTGCCGTTCACAAGGTCGCGGGTTCGATTTCCGCTTGGGACAATCATTTGTGTGATATTCATAAATGTCATACAAATGTTTGTACTACGTCTGGGTGTTTTCTATGTATTATAAGTATGTATTTACAAAAGAAAAGTAGTTTATGTATTATATCCGTATTCTGGTACCCATAACACAAGCATATAAGCTTAGCTTGGGACCAGAGGATGTTATGTGAAATGTCCATGAATATTTATTATTTATATTATTATTTATTTATTTGTGGTTATTTCTGTCACTGGACAAAATTTTATTATTCTCTAATCTTCGCTGTGAGTCTGAGTCTTTAGTATTGACCATCAAATTACAGGATGTTTTTTATATACCTATGTAATGTTAATAAGACGGAAAGATTTATATTTACATATAAACATAAAAACATTAATAATTTTCTTCAATCACTAAATCAAATTTTATTAAAATATTCAAACAAGCAAAATGTTATCTTGGTAGGAGATATTAATATTAATATAGCCGAGCACTGCACGGACCCTAATCTATCATCCTACCTAGATATGTTAGCATTCCATGGACTGATGCCCGCTTACACAACCCCGACGCATATTAAAACATGTTTGGATCATGTATTTTTAAAGACTCGATTATCAGCCCGCTGTCTTATTCTTCAGACGACGTTGACCGACCATAATAGTGTAGCCCTTTTAATTGCCACATCGTCTAAACTTAAAACCGCAAAAGTAATTAAATATATTAATTATGAACACTTAAATTCAGAATTAGGTAATGTTGATTTTAGTAATTTATATACAATTAAGGACGTAAATGAAGCTGCTATATTCTTTCAAAACCTACTTAAAACCGCAATAATTAACAACACAAAAGAGGCAAAAATATCCAGCCGGAAGAAAATCTTGAAGCCTTGGATTACCCCAGGTATATTAAAATGTCTCCGAAATCGCGATAATTTATATAAAAAACTAAAGAAGGACCCAGAAAATGAGGTAGTTAAGACGATCTATAAAAGGTACAGAAATTACTGCACATCATTGCTAAAAAAATTAAAAAGAAGTTATGATAAACTTCAGCTTCAGAAAGCAGGAAAGAACAGCAAAAAAATCTGGCAAATAGTTAAAAAGATAACCTATACTAATAAACCTAAAGAAGCCCCACTAGAATTAATATGCTCAAACGATCCTCTAAAATCTGCAAATGATGTAAATTTCTACTTTGCTAATGTTGGCGCTAAGTTTGCTGAAAATATAACTAAAAACAATCCCCATTCAGAGCTTCCCACTTTTGATGCTTGTTGCCATTCCTTTGTTCTTCTCCCAACTGACGATAAGGAAATTAAGACATTGATAACAAACTTGAAAAGTGATTGTGCGGCTGGTCTAGATATGATATCTAGTAGGATTCTAAAAGAAAACGTAGACATCTTAACACCCCCCATTTTATACATTTGTAATTTGTCACTATCAACTGGAATATTTCCTAAAATTTATAAAAAATCACGTATTCATCCGATTCACAGGTGTGGGCCCAGAGACTGTGTCAATAATTACCGACCGATCTCCATCCTACCTACTTTTTCAAAAATTTTAGAGCGAATTATAAATAATAGATTAATAAAATATTTGGAAACTAAAAATATTTTATCGAAATCACAATTTGGTTTTAGAGCTAATAGATCAACATCGGATGCTGTGCTTGATCTGACAAATTATGTAGTTAATAATTTAGACAGTAAAAAGAAAGTCATAGGTATATTCTTAGATCTGGCAAAAGCCTTTGACACGGTCTCTGTCCCGATCTTGGTTAGAAAGCTTGAATATCTCGGTATCCGTGACGTCCAGTTGAAACTACTTCAGGATTATCTGACGGATAGGTCGCAGTGTGTAGCTATTGGCGATATTGTCAGCGAGGAGGCCCCAGTAACATTTGGAGTCCCCCAGGGAAGTATTTTGGGCCCTACACTCTTCCTTCTTTATATAAATGATCTATGCCAAATAGAACTTCCCAATACCAAAATAGTTACATTCGCAGATGACACAGCCCTTCTTTTTAGCGGAAACACTTGGGATGAAGTTTTTTCTTACGCCCAGAGAGGAATGAACTATGTAACTAAATGGCTTAATACAAATATTCTAACGTTGAATGTGGCAAAAACAAATTACATAACCTTTGCTATTACAACTAACGATAAGCCTGATTCCTCGTGCCACATTATCTCGCACTTGTGTTTTAATAAAAATGTTGCAAACTGTTCTTGCCCTAAACTTATCCAAACCGAATCAGTTAAGTACCTTGGTGTAATGATAGATAGAAATCTAAACTTTTATGAACATATTGATCTTCTTGCTGCTAGAATACGTAAATTGATGGTAATTTTTAAAGCGATAAGGCCCGTGGCGGATGTTGGTGTAATTAAGTGCATATATTACGCTCTTTGTCAATCACAATTAATTTACTGCATTACTTCCTGGGGCGGTGCCTTTAAAACTAGGTTTATTAAACTAGAGAGAGCTCAAAGAGCACTTCTGAAAGTTGGTGCATTTCTACCATTCTATCATCCTACTTCTGACCTTTACAAACAATGGAAAGTTTTAACAGTCCGACAGCTGTTTATAGTTTATACTGTAATAAAACAACATTCCTTGCTTAAATATGAACCAGATAAGTATAAGAACCAGCGACGTAACGACCGTGTCTGCACTTTGACTTTATTTAGAACTACGCTCGCACATAGATCTTTCTGCTACTTAGGTTCTAGGTTATATAACAAGTTAAATCGGGCGTTGTCGATGTATTCATTACCTAAAAATAAATGCAAATCTCTAGTCATGGAGTGGATACAAAATCTTGACTATAACCTTACAGAAAACTTACTGCACTCAAACTAATCACTATCATACCCATTAGAGCATCACATACACGCACGCACGCACACATACTCATACACGTAACTCACCCGCACGTATTGAATGGCACCTTTGTTAATAAATTTGTTGATATTTTTAATGTATTGTAACTACCCTCCTACTTTTCACTGTTTGATACTGGTTTTTATGGCTTATTTACTAATGCCCTAATGCTCTTGTTCGCCGTTGGTTGGGGACCTGGTGATCTGTAATACAGGTATTTTTATGCCTAATTCGGACACCAGCTCCTCACATGCTTAGACTAAACAAACTGTAAATAGATTAAGTTAACTTGTAATTACCTATGTATATATGTCTGTATTTGTGAGGAGGAAATAAAATATATTATTATTATTATTATTATTATTATTTATTTATTCTGAATCAGAATTCGGAAATTATTCACATTTTAATCAGTAATGACGGCAGTCTCTCCTTTTTTAGCAAAATGGCAAAACAAGTATTTTGCTTATCACAAATTTTTTGGTTTATCAAATAATTTTTCAAAAATTTGTTAAGCCGCTCCTTTAAATGGTCTAAAAGCAACTTTCTAATGATTTGCGTGTCAAAAGATATATAAATATCTAATGATATTCCACAGAATTCATAAAAAGGCTCCATAAAAGTTTATTCACATTAGGCGAAAAATACTCGTGCACTTTTAATGTGATACATTGAACCGTTTTTCATCTTGACAAAGTTTAAAATAGAATGTGACAGTAAAATAGTAAAACGTACATATCTACGATTTTCGACTTTGTTGATGACTTATTAAGGTACATGTTTTATCACCGCTTTAAAATTACTCGAGCATTTTTCCTCCGGGTCTGAAATGACCCTATTTCTACAGTTATACTTTATGCCGCAAGCAATGGTTTTGATAGTGTTATGATATGGCAATAGTAGAGTTGCATCGTGTAACGTTGTGAAATAGAGATAGCGACGAATGTCTATCATACATAGTACAACATTCTACATATCGTGCCTGAATCATCATAATTAGTGTATAAAATAACAAGTTAGTAACAAAATACCTCTGTCCCTTTGTCTTTAAATTCATACATATGAGCACATACATTTCATTTAAATATTTAATCACGATATAATCAAGGAACTTAGGGCGGCCAAGTTAACTAAACTTTAGTACCTGCCTACTATATACTTAATTCGTAAAGTTAGTAGGCGGCAGTTCGTTAGGCATTTCCGCGTTCGTCAGCCTTCTGTCAGAGCGGCACACGCCGACAAGGCCGTGTGAACCTCTTTGTCTATTTTTCGAAGCGAGCGTGCTTCAAAAGTAATTTGCGGTTATTCACATGCTACATCTTGCACGCAAACACCCCTGTGACTTCACGATATTAAATTATTTTGGTTTAATGTTTGTTGTTAATGGCTTCAACTAATGAAATAATTTTTATGTAGCGTAAAGGAAAAGCAACCAAAGGACTGTAGTAATTTATTCTTTAAGGCCCGACTGCGATTATTTAAGGGTGAGGTAAGTATACGAGTTCGCCAGATAATTTAGGATTAGAATACTAAAACCATAACATCATAAAAACATTGAACTTAAGAATTAAAGTCCACTTGGGTACTTTAAAACGATTGTAATGGCACATTGTAACTAAATTGGTCAATTTACCATTTTTATTTTAGTGACGTAGGAACATACGTAAGTAAATAAATGGCAAAAATATTGTTTATCTCCAATTTTGACGCTACTATAGCGAGTCTGAATTTAATAAATGCGATTGATAAGAGGAACAGATTTAAATTCAACAAAATGTGTATTTAAAATTCAGAGTAATTAGAACAACTGCGTCATTGTTTCACGTTGTTAAATTAAATGTCAATTCTCACTAAGAATTGCCTTTTTCTAGCATACTAGCTGACCCGGCAAACGTTGTTTTGCCATACTAAAAAAAAAGTTTGAAAAATAGATGTTGGCTGATTCTCAGACCTACTGAATATGTATGTAAAATTTGAAAAGAATCGGTCAAGCCGTTTCGGAGGAGTACGGTAACTAACACTGTGACACGTGAATTTTATATATTAGATTTTAAAAGTTTAACGTTGCTTTGTTTTAAATATTCACGGACATTTCATACAACGTCCTCTGGTCCCAAGCTAAGCTTATGTGCTTGTGTTATGGGTACCAGAAAGGGTACGGATAGAATACATATATGTACTACTTTTTGTTTGTTTGTAAATACATACCTACTTATAATACATAGAAACATCCAGACGCAGAACAAACAATTGTATGACATTTATAAACATCACACAAATGATTGTCCGATGCGGGAATCGAACCCGCGAACTCATGATCGGCATTCCGTTATACGAACCACTAGACCACGAAGCCCGTCTTCGTTGCTTTTTCTTGAATTGTTACTTAGCTCATAGCTGAACATTTTATGTTTCATCTTTTAGTTTGTATTTCGTTACATGTGTTATTAAACTAGAATAATAACCAGTTTTAGCATAGACTAACATCTAACGTAGAAGAAAGTTTAACAGGAAACCTGATAATTTATCATTCATCGTTGCCTCTATAACGTTTTATTTACCACAAATGGCATGATTCTTCAAAAGGTTTACTTGTAGTAAACATATTATTATAAAATTCTAGCTGAACTCATTTATGTGTATAAGGTAGAATTACTCATTATACAATTATGAAACAAAGCAATCTGTAAAGGAAAATGATAATTGTTACTACCAATGACGTTGCACGTCATTATAAAATAAGTTAAATAAATATATAAACTATAATTATCTAAACAGTTAATATCTGTTACTTAAAGCCTTTGCAATATGCATAGGTTACCCATAAGAAGGTTTTAGCTTATTTTTTACCTTGATTCTTTGTGGCTGTAACACAAAATTTTGCCAATATCTTCATTAACAATAATATGAACAACAGAAGATGCAAGGAAAACCCTCAAATTTCAAAGGCATATAAAGTCGATTGAACTTTCTCTTAAAAATACTCAATTATATTAATATGCATTTTTGTGTATTCTTATTTAACTTTTATCATAATATCTCTGTCAGGGCTCTTATACATGGAAATTTTTAAAATTATTACAGAACTAGCTGCCCCGGCAAACGTTGTTTTGCCATACAATTCTGTATAAAATAAAATTTCATCAAAATCGGTCCAGCCAATTTGTAGCCTATGTGTTATTCTGATGTATAAGCTATATTGTGGTAAAGTTTCATTCAAATCCATTCAGTAGTTTTTACGTGAAAGAGTAACAAACATCCATACATACATCCATACTTACAAACTTTCGCCTTTATAATATTAGTAGGATTAAATTTATAAATCTTTACTAATGTTGCAAGAAAATACTTTTGCAAAAGTAACTCTTGTCTGTCTGTCGCTATTTCAAGCCAAAATTACGATTTATAATTACATGTTGTAAAGATAAATCAAAATCCATCCAGTAATTTTTGTGCGAAAGAGTAACAAACTTACGTTATCAAGCTATGGGACACATTTAACTTGATATGATGTTGGTCATTGATATTGGTATGTGGGTGTTTCGATTACTCGTTATTTGTATTGATCGCCGAGTAATATGTTTAATAATAAATGATCGAATCGAATTCTTAATATGTTTATATGATTGATACAATCGTTTTGTTTATATCAAGGAAGTATCTGTTTAATTATGTTACGCAACAATATTTACTTATAAGTACTACGTCGATATCGGCATACTACAATATAAAATAATATCACTGTTATTTTCTAACACTTGCGCGACTCATCTGTTTAAATAAAACTACTTTTTACGGATTTAGACGCGTATATTTGTTTTAAATTTTGGCCCGACTGCAAAGTCTCCGAAACGTCGGATCAAAATTTAAAACAAATATACGCGTCTAAATCCGTAAAAAGTAGTTTTATTTAATATCACTGTTTAATTTATCAAATTATGGTGGAAAAAGTGAAAATGCCGCAAGTGGGACTTGAACCCACGACCTCGGAATACCGTTCCGAAGCCGAGTTCCGTATTTTTTTCATGAGTTTATAATTTGATTTCAAATGCAAAAATTAATAAATTAATAATTTCACTGTTGTTCTAACGTTCTTATCTCCAGATGAAACGAGCGTTTTGTCTACTAGTAGAATATGGTGATCAACTGAGCAATAATAGCCCGCTTATTCACAGCAATGTACAATCGAAAACATTGTACAAAAGAGGAAATCTGTGAGATTTCGATTGATAGATTATTTATTAATTATTTGTACACCATGACACAAGGAAAAGATTCACATGATTAGCCTCAACATTGGTGTACAAATGGGCGGCCTTATCGGATTTGCGTATTTGTAACCATATTCGTCTGTCTAACTGGTCTAACATTTCTATTAGAAGTCAAGAGGGAAATCAAACCTGCATCCGTTTTATTCATTAATCTTGTGTTAAGGAACAAGTTTATTAGTAAACAAAAACTGTTATTTTATTATTATTTTTGTTTAAATACATACTTGATAACATTTTACAATCTATTTGTGATGAAGTGGTATTTTTCTTTCTATTTTATGCGCCATATTTTTGGTTTTCCTCGGATTTAAAATGTTTTTACCGATGGGGAAGAAAAACAATTCTTTCATATAAATGTCATAATTTGTTCCGCTTGATTTATATTACTAAGGAACACTTAGTGTCAGCGCTATTTGTTTTATTTTAATCTGACGATTTTATTCTGAACGAAGATGTTTACTAATGGAAAGAAAGAAATCTGATATTGTAAATTGCTCTTATAAATAATTGCTCTTATAAATAATTGCTCTTCTCCATAGGATTCATTTCTGGAACAGACCCCAAGAGCATGTTTATTTTGCCTATTTGTAATAAAAATGTTTGCCTTTGACATTGTTACAACCCATTGTAAAAAAAAGTAGTTAATGTATTCTATCCGTATTCTGGTACCCATAGCACAAGCATGTAAGCTTAGTTTGGCATCAGAGGACATTGTGTGTAATGTCATTGTTACTGAAGAAGAGCAAAGTCCTATTAATATTATTAACGTAAAAGTTTACAAGTATGGATGTAAGGTTTTTAGTAGCTATTTCACGTAAAAACTACTGGATAGAATTAAATGAAACTTTGCAGATTATAGCCTATTAATCAGAATAACACGTAGGATAACCTAAAACCTGTCACGATATAAGTTGGATACAATACTTTTTTCTAGCGAGATAGTTATTGTTTATTAGAAATACAAACGACATATGGGAAATAGACAGTGGTACCAATTCTACGTGCACAACTAAACTTAACTTAACTAAAAAATGAAAATTGATAGTGTCAATAACAGCTTTCCGTAATGTTAACTGAACTTTCTCATTATAAAAACTGTTTATTATAGACTAATGATTATAATTAATATAAAAGTACACAACAAAATAGCCAAATAATCAAGATACAGCAATAGTTGTTTTCATTTTTTAGTTAAGTTAAGTTTAGTTGTGCACGTAGAATCGGCACCATTATCATTTAATTTTTCCTTGGAACTCTTATAAATGTTGTAGTTGTAGGTTAACCGGACGCGTCGCGCCCCCTCGTGCGTTGAACTGCCAGTTATATTTAACTGCTACAACACGTGTGCAATACGACACGTCGCTCTCCAACTTGGTTACACTTTTAGACCGGCTCAAATATTCATTGTCTATAACAACAAACAAAGAATTAGCTATGTTGGAGATAAAACTAACGGACTTGTTTGAAAAGCTTCTACCATGATTTTACATTGTTTAAAAATGTGTAGTTTACTATAGTTACTTTTATTTTTAAACTAAAACTGCTCCCTTGTAGAGTTCAAGTAGAAACATTAGATATGTCCAGATTAAATCTAAAGAGGACTAAGTAAATCGCTTATTTTTTCTGTTATGTTAAGAGAAAACTTAACATTAAAACAACGTTATCTTCGGAAATTGTTATTTCTCGGTTATCTATTTGACTTATGTGTGAACCTTTGAAATCTTTAATTAGAGTTTATAATTAGAATTCTAGAATACTGAAACAAATCATTGGCGTTGGTTTCAATAATTCAATATCGCACTTGAATAAGCTTGTACTTCATTATAAAGCTAATTCAAAGATCATAGACGCTGGCTATTTTAAAATTCTGTTGTTGAAACTGCATTATCAAACACCCTTCTTGAAAGATTTGTATGGATCTCTTTATAAGAGCATATCTGAATGCGCTCGACAATAAACCAGAATTATTGTACACTGTGTAGGTATCCTATTGACAATGAAGTTCAATCAACCCGTGTGCACGCCTACCAAGTCCGTCATTAAACGCTCAGCGAACACTACGCTTAGTATCTTGGCTACGTTACATAATTTTAGAAATACTATGAATCAAAACTAAGATAACGAAAGATGGTTTTAAATAATTAGGAATAAATTTAGAACTATTTCATTAAACATATGTTTATTGTGATTTTATTTTGTGAGGTGTTGTGTACCGAATTTGATTAATTATTAAATACAAATTGAGCAATTAATATGAATTGTATTTCAATATACTTACCTTTTTCTAAAAATCCTAATAATTTCATAGCAATGGTCTTCCAAAATATAAATCCATATAAAATATCGCGTCCTCATGAATATTCTCATATACACATAAAAAGTTTAAGAATATATTGAAATCTACAGGAAGTTTAATTTTTTTTAGTACATATTAGTTACGTTATCGTATACGGGATTCTATATCTTCACCTCTTTATCGGTCATACCACAATTTCACGCTACGCGACACCAATTTGATCTACTCGATAATTTCTTTATAACTCGATACGAAATATCAAGAAAAACCACTCTACTCCACTCTATCTCATGCAAAGGATATCTTCACTCATCACTGTAGATTGTGTAGACACATATGCGCCATGACAATAGCATCAAATAACCGGAATTTAAATCGGACCAACAATTAAAAAGGTACCGGGAAACTTAAAATAAACGAGGCATTACAACGGACTTCGTTTTAAATGTTATGTTTATAGTACATCAAATGTTTTTGCCTATTTAAACTGCACATTATAGTAACTAATATCAATCTTTTGAGCTTGTTTAGACTGCCCGTAGATAACCTTGGAGGAATCTATTATTTTAAACATCTACTAAATGTCTAGATTATTAAATATAAACATTTGAGTCTGTAATTCTGTACATACGTATTTAGCTGTATATGTGTACCTATCTACTCCAAAAGGCTCAAGTGCGTAGCACTTACAACCGTCGGGCATGTATGACCAGATGTATGAGTGTGGATGAAGCCAAGGAGGTATGCTTCGATCGTAGCAGATGGCGCTCTATAGTCTCTGCCTATCCCCAAGGGAAAAGGCGTGATGTTATGATGATGATGTGTATCTAGCTAGCACCCGCTCATATTTTGTGCTCGACGTATAAGCTATACAGCTATAAAGATTCACTAAAATCTATTCACAAAATTTTGTGTGAAAGAGTTACAAACATGCAATCAAGATGTTTGTGTCGTCGGTACATTCTTTCAAATTTTGATGGTAGTTTTATTAGGAATTTGCTCGGGTTAAACAATTCTCATAAAACTAAATTACCATAAAATTAACGTGTGAAAATAAAATGAGCTTGTTAGCTGTAAATAAATGTTCTTATGATAATAGCTGCATGATAGTAATCAATTTTACTAAAAAGTTAGTTTTTTTGAAGTAAATTACAGAGTTTTATCGCACAAGCTATGTCACGTAGAGCGTCTCTGATAAGAGTCCCGTCAACTAACAGCAACTCTCTAATAATAGTTCTGGATACCGTGTATTTTCGCTGTTCAACTATGTGTAGAACTTTTTGTTAAAAAGACCAGAAATTTTATTACTTGTTTCATTATTTAAATTTCTATTATAATCATTTTGCTGCATCGCAAAATTTAAGCACACGAATTTAAAGAAGAGTCCGCGTGGTGCGAATTCGTCGCAGCCGAGCCGTATTGATCGAAGTGCGCGCGCAGCGTCTGCCCAAGTGTACACAGACGGTTCGTGAAGCATTTCGTCACAGTGCTACGACAAATGAACTGAACACACCGGCTCATATGGCCATTTTACATTAACATGCGTAATCATCGATTGCTTGACATAATCCCTGGATCAATTAATGACTATCTAGTAACCTTCTGTTTTCAAAACTACAAAGTTTCCATTGATTTGAAATTTTGCTTTGGTAGTTATTGCTGATTTATTTATGTTATTCATTTATTTACATCTGAAAATAAATTCTTTAGCACCAGCAAGACTTAAATTCAACTGGTTTATCAAGTCATAATAAATTGGATTTATAGAATTTATTTTAAGGGCCTACATCAATATTATCGTATATCATCGCCGACACGTACATATTAACACAGCCAATAGGCACAGAAAATGAAGAATTAGGGATACTTTTCCTATTTACTCAAAATCTACTAAATATATTTTAATTCTGATTGACGTGTTTCTATATATAATAGTTACTTATGTTTTTAAAGTTATTTTATTAGTTAATACGCGATAATAGACCGACAAATGAAAAAAATAAAAAATTAGAGAGGTAGTTTCGCTAAGATTTTCTATCAAGAAAACTTTTTTCAATCGCGTTTCTGAGTTTATGCGATCCTAGATCATATATTGAAAAAACATATACTTAAAAATTAGAGCTCTAGCCATTCAATCTAAAGAAACAATGAAAAACTTCGTACGTAGAAAAATGCACGAAGCTATTTTGGTATCCTCTTAAGAGTCATCGGACGGATTTTGGTTCGACGAATTATATACATATTCGCATGTATTAAATGGTTTTAATTTTGTATGCCATCACCAAAAGGACATTATTATTATCAAATTTAATGATACCATATCTTTAAATTGACGAAGATATCGTAAAGTTTGTATCAAAAATCGCCCTTAAAAGATAGAATCATAAAAAACAAATTGTATTTCTTCAATAAATTTGAAATTTATATTAAATCTAATATTTATTTGAGAAACCTATTAAAATTTAATAACATTAATACACGAGCGGCGTTGATTAAACATATTTAATTAAACAATCTCTTTGGGGGAGACAAAGATCAAAACTCTTGTTAAAACCCTCTGGGAGTAGAGATATCGAATTGCGAAAATATCTTCATGGGCGCAATGGCATCCACAAAGGTCGGATAAACTGCTACTAAGGTTTGAGAGAAACGAGATACGCGCCGAGGATCCTTTTTGTGATTAATACTCCCTTAGAGAACGAGACCTTATTCCTTCTAACTATATGATGAAGTTGTACATATAAACCATTGGGTTTATTTTATAACTGGTAATATTAAAAAGTCTAGAATGCATTTTCAAAGTGGAAGAACAAATAACAATAAATAGGCTCGTTGCAATGATTATCTCAGAATGTGTTTTGTTGACAGTGGCCCAGTGGACGAATATAATGATTAGGGCATTTAGCCTCAATGGTTTAGCAAATAAATGCGTCATTTTATCTCATATCGTTTGGCGTTGGAATTGGCGTGGATGTTTAAGGTCTATACACACATAATATTTGTAGTGACCCTCAAGCGTACACTTGACTAATAACCTTGCAACATTCGCCAGTGGCAAACGTTAACAGTCTGCTGTACCGCCTCATCTACTTGGTCGTTACTTGCGAGGTCGCTGCCGTAAGCATAACATTCGATTTGTAACAGGCATCATATAATAATTAAAGATTGTGGCGGTTAGACGTCTGCAAGTAGTTATCGCACTGAATGAGAACAACGGGGAATTTCACTTTTATGAAAGAACATTTTGTTGGCAATTGCTTTTCATGGGAAAAATAATGGAATGCTTGAGATCTGATTAAAATGTATTTACTGTGACTGTGAGACTGTGTGGTCTATTACTCTACCACACACGTACTGCGTCACAAACGCCTGAAGGTAGCAGCAGAAGTAGGAAGAAATAAATCACGGCTACTGCCGCTTGGACAACGCTTACATTACCATAAAATTATGACTTTATGAGAATTAAAGTGACCGAGTTGTTAATTACGAGGTAAAGCGGTTCTAGAACTTGACCTCCTTAGTAAAACACGTTTAGAATTTAGCATTATGCAATTAACTAGGTGTTATTTCAGTTTTTACGCGGTGTGGTTAGGAAGTCCTCCAAGTTCTAGGGTGAATGACAAATATAATTTAATATTTCAGTTATAATTGTATTAATTATATTAAATGCATTGTTTTATACGACTTTAATATATGCATGCACTTGAAGAAGTTATTGTTGGCCGTCAGTAAGGTTATTTTATTAGTTATATAACCACTAAACATTTGAACAAGGAAATAATGAAGGGAACTTCAATAAAATATTATAAACAATAAACAACATCACCTGGTTTATTTTTTGTGATTTTGGCAATGGACAGTTGGACAATGTTCATTATAACTTAATTCTAAACCCTTTTGCGGAAATGGAGTAGATTATCATTATCAAATAGTTTTTTTTAAATACTGGGTACTATGATTTGAACTCTAACATTTTGTGCTTAAAAATAATAGAATAAGATAACAAAAACGTTTAAGGAAGGAAAACACAGATTAGGATGTATACATATATTAATACTAATATTGTGATAAGTCAATGTCAAATTGCGTAAGAATACGCTGAAATAATCGAAACGTAATCATGTTAGGTGTGGCAATATTGAGACCTATTGTATTTACCTTGAAGCTCCTGATTTGTTCGTAAATTGGCTATAATAAGGTTAAGGTGACTTGATAGTTATCATCAGGGATCTGTTAACTTGCACGACACTTGATATATTTTTTTGAATCTGTACTTTGCTGTATGACCTCATGTGTATGTTTCTGTTGCAGGTAAATTTCTTGCATGTCCTGGAATTTAAAGTATCCATGAGTAAGTTATGTATTATGCAATAAATTTATGAATTGTATTTAGTTAACTAAATCCGTATTTTTAAGACACGGTCCGTTTTATTAACACCAATGTCTAAATATCAATATCACATACTCTAATGGATTGCTAAATTCAGCAAGTTATTTTTTATTATTCAAATATCGAGAGACGTGCCAAGGTTGCCGGTAATAACTTTTTCAAAGCCCCATCTATGTATAACTGGCTTAAAAGTTTGTTGTTAGCTGATTTGTAAAATTCTTTACGTGTTGAAAAGTTGACTGACGAAGTAATAGGAGAATAGAATTTATAAAAATCTCTTAGGACGTTTTTATCTTTCGTCTGGGTTTAGTTGGTAAACAGCCCTAATTGCAACACCTGTCTCAGCAACGGTGAATAACGGATTTCCTAGTCCAGCTACGTATGTGCGAACACAACAAATGCATAGAAAAACTTGAACGTATAACGGCGAATATACGATGCAGCAAGTTTCACGCTATATTTCACCATGCATCATACAAAGTACAACCATTTATGTCTTTTTCTATTTAATTGATAGCCAAACTATCTCAATTATGTAGAAAATACGTGAAATTTTACTGAATAGCTTCCAGTTGAAAGCGCCGGAAATTGATAGATGTTATCAAGTACTGATAACAAAATATCATAATTGTTATCTACTTAGTTTATTTGAAGACTCTACCTACAACGTGCTTCCGTAACTGATATACTATTGAATATTAATAACTGGCATACTCGTATTCGTAAGCAGTTGAGGGCCTACATCAATATTATCGTATATCATCGCCGACACGTACATATTAACACAGCCAGTGGGCACAGAAAATGAAGAATTAGGGATACTTTTCCTATTTACTCAAAATCTACAAAATATAATTATTTTAATTCTGATCCACGTGTTTCTATACATAATAGTTACCTATGTTTTTAAAGTTATTTCATTAGTTAATACGCGATAATAGACCGACAAATGAAAAAAATAAAAAAATTGAGAGGTTGTTTCGCCAAGATTTTCTATCGAGAAAACTTTTTTCAATCGCGTTTCTGAGTTCATGCGATCCTAGATCATATATTGAAAAAACATATACATACTTAAAAATTAGAACTCTAGCCATTCAATCTAAAGAAACAATGGAAACTTCGTACATATAAAAAAGCACGAAGCTATTTTGGTATCCTCTTAACAATAATTTACTAATAACACACACGTTTGCAATGCAGCATAAAATCAGTGTCATCACGTTTCTACCGATTGCATTATATTTTTGATAACTCATGAAGTATTTTTGTAACATTCGCACGTACTCTACAATACTCTACATATTAACCTACGAATTACTTGTTTGCAGTTAAGAGGATACCAAAATAATACCAAATATTCAATATATAATCTAGGATCGCATAAATTCAGAAACGCGATTGAAAAAAGTTTTCTCGATAGAAAATCTGAGCGAAACAACCTCTCTCATTTTTTATTTTTTTCACTTGTCGGTCTATAATCGCGTATTAACTAATGAAATAACTTTAAAAACATAAGTAACTATTATATATAGAAACACGTAAATCAGAATTAAAATATATTTAGTAGATTTTGAGTAAACAATAAAAATATCCCTAATTCTTCATTTTCTATACCTACTAGCTGTGGTAATATGTACATGTCGACGATAATATTGATGTAGGCCCTTAATTTCTAACACAAAGTTTTATAGAGTAATAGCACTAATTCCATACTATCGATACGGTAAATATCTAACGGAGTTGCGTGGGGGAAATGGACCGAGAGCCTGACTGCACGCGCACCGGTATAATAGTTTAGTCACCAGCCCCAGTTGGTTTCGGCGCGCTGCACCGAGCACGTGTATTTATTATATTTTGTGTTGCACTAATAAACACTTATTTCATAAATATAGTAATGTGCCTGCGTACTGGTAACTGAACGACTCGACTCGTGTCATATCTCTTGGTGTACTGATAATAATGGAATCAATGCACAACTCAGTGTTGTTATACTGTTTCGTTTGAACCATGTTGGATGTTGTGTACTTTTTGAAAACCTATTAGTATATGTTTTGTTTTACTTCGTGGCAGCATAACACGTAAGTAGAACATAATACATATGATTATATTATACATAGAGTTTTTTACCAATAGGTATTTATAGACATGTAGCAATAAGATTTGTATGTGAAGTTATTCCCGAGATAAACTTCTAGCTACGTTTTAGAAGGGACGTCAGACAATATTATTTAGTTCGACAATCTCGTATCAATTGCTGGACCCTCCAACTTTTATATTCACTTCTAACGTAACTTTCCTGGGGCCAGTTTAGAGGCTTCATTAAAACTTATTACGTAGGTATCAAATTATTCCTCGTAAGATTTACTCAAATATTATAAGTAGCCGTGAGCCTTGAACTAATTTACGTTATTAAAATTTACAATTATAGGTGTACTTGCTTTCAATAAAGGTGAAATGTATAAAATTCTCTTCAAGGGCACTTAATTTACATTGTGCTAAATATTACTTATTAAAATTAATTGCAGCTTTTTGGATATTAACTTGGGGAAATTATTGTAGATAGAGTCGTTATTTAAAAACCAAAGTTAACATCTTTTATTTCATAGTACAATATTACATTAAATACGTTAGTCTAACGTATTTTATGTAATATAATATTACATTGTTATGTTAAAAACTTTAGCATAGGTAAAAGGCTCTACAAATATAATATTAGTAGGCTCTGATGTGGACATTTTACTTCCATCCTGTCTTTGACCACTTACCAAGCCCTGGTAGAAAAGTCATGTACAATAAAGGTTACCATATACGATCGCTGGAGAACGATGGCCACGTCGTATTTAATAGACTCGATATAATAATAAGAACGAATAGTCGATACGTAATCGATGATGATATCACGTCCGTCCTTTGCACGTAGCACGTCAATTATTTCTTATAGCACCACGTCTTTAGATAGATAAGGTTATTTTCCAGCAGTTAGAACCACCGTATAATACTGGTCACCGTCTAACACTGGCTATAGAATAATCTTAGATTGTCAACAGTAAAAAAACTTGCTTCTTTATTGAATAAGTAGTATCTCCGATGACGTTGCAAGATACTATTTTTCTCACATACATGTCGTTATCAGCGACCAGACGTCGTATATGTAATAATATGCAGCTGTAATATCAGGCGATATAACGCAGACATAGGCAGCCACTAGTCCCTTATCACTTAATAGTGAGGATGTTGTACATCGTCTATGACCCCAAGACCCTTACTTGAGATTGTTAACAAAATTCATGTTACGTACTTTCCTCGAATGTTGTTGATGTTTTTGATGAATTATATTGAAATGTAGATACATTCTTAATGGTGACGTAACTATGTAAAAATAACCTTCACAAGGTTATATACTAAAATAAAATGATGAATTTGCATAGACTTTGTTTTGATTTGCTTGTTTTTTTTTTTACATTATTTACCACTAACTGAACCGGCAAAGGTCGTTCTCAAAATCAATACCTATGGATATAGTAGTAGGAGGCCGGTTTAGCAATATTACATAAAAGCTTTAATTTACATTAAGGGCCTACATCAATATTATCGTCGACATGTACATATTACACAGCTAGTAGGTATAGAAAATGAAGAATTAGGGATTTTTTTTTGTTTACTCAAAATCTACTAAATATATTTTAATTCTGATTTACGTGTTTCTATATATAATAGTTACTTATGTTTTTAAGTTATTTCATTAGTTAATACGCGATAATAGACCGACAAATAAAAAAAATAAAAAAATAGAGAGGTTGTTTCGCTAAGATTTTCTTTTGAGAAAACTTTTTTCAATCGCGTTTCTGAGTTTATGCGATCCTAGATCATATATTGAAAAAACATATACATACTATAAGAAAGACGTTACTATGAGGTACTATGATCTAACCTATCGCTGTCAATTGTACTGTTGTAAAGGTGTAAGTACCTAACAGGGAGCTGTATTAAGTATTTAAATAAAAGTTGTGTGCGTTCTCTATAGATGTTTAATCTACCACCAGTTCGGAAATACAGATTTAGTAGAGAAGAACTGGCAAGAAACTCCACTATTGTTCTTTTCATAATTTACACATTAATTTAAATCACAACAGATGATGAACAGTTATAGGAGGCCAAGGTCTTTAAGCCTAAACATAATTATTAACAATAATGTGTAAAAGCACACTTACACCAATTTTATCCATCGAAGACTGTGTCACTATCCCCGTATCTCCCTTTTATCCCGCCAAAAAGCCCTTCCAAACCGTTGACAGTTTTCAGTGTTGCCAGCTTTATCTCGCAAATCCCGATATTTAGTATATCGATTTAGCGAACCCTAACAATCGTCCATCCTGACATCGTGTGCGTCCCTGCACACGACTCCAGGTGGAAACCCTAACAATCGGTATTTCAGTTAGTACCACAGTCTTTAACAATTAGAAATCTTTTTGTAAGTTACAGAATTGAAAGCTATGATCTTAAGCGAGCATCGTTGTATATAAACTAAATCAATTATTATTTCACTACACGTACCTACGTTAATTACATTATACACATTCGACAATTGAGATAACAGAAGTAAAGAGTGTTTACAAATTGAATAATTGTTAACAATTTAACTGACTGACATATTAAAAAAAAAATCATATTATTAAAGCCTTATTCGTTCCCTTAAGTTATTAGAATGTGATATATCAAAATATATAACTAGTTATTAGTTAAGAAAAAAAAAAACAAATTATTGGCTATGCATTGAATTTGAAAACATAGATTAAATTCAGTCCAATCCCAGTCCAGTATATCATATATTATTTATTCTTCTTCTTCTTCTGGTCGCATTCTTCATTTACTGAAGGTCTTGTCTAAATATTATTAATCTATATCAGCTCCCGCCACTTCTCTCTATCCTCTGCTCTTCGAAGAGCGATTGTGAATGGTAGGTCTGTGATCCTCGTTATTTGGTCTAACCAAGGGTGAGGTGGTCTTCCGCGTGATCAACGGGCGACTGTGAAGCACCTGAGCAAACAATGCAGCACAACGTCGACTGCCCTATTCATAGCTTCCACGGAGGTACGGTCGGACTCCACAAATTGACTGCAGCTGCTGCAGATTGGCTTCACAAACTGGACATTCATATATAATTGGGGCTTTCACAGGACGCCATACGAAATGATGATGGTGACCATGTAAACAAACAAAATTCTAATTTACTATACATGTTTTTTTTTTTAATACCATGCTTGATTATTTATGAGTCTATGTTCTTGTCATCAGATTTAAATTAAAACAATGATAACAAAGGAACTAGGTATAATGAGACCCAGTACAATGAGTTGAAACAAATAGTTTTCGCCTTCCACTTATTACATTAAGTCCAATCAAGTTAGGTATGTATACTATTGGCATATTTTTTTAATCCGACTGTTTGCCTATTTGATCATGCTTTACATACATGTAAGTTACCTTTAATTAACTGATTAAGTCAGGTTATTTGTTTTTGACACAAATTGTTATTTATAAACTGAATTATTTTTCTTGTATTAGTGAACAAAAACTAATAAATTAATATAATTCAAATGGAATTAGGCTTACTTAGGTGATTAATATTTGAATTGACCAATATTAGTCAGAGTAATAAAGATTAGTGATTTACAGAATTTAAGCATTACCTAAGTGGTACAACGGGACTGTGGGATCTCTCTAGACAGGGACTACTCAATTTAGTCCCTGCTTCAACTTCTTAGACCATCTGAACTGCACAAGCTGGTCGATTGCCTGTAGCAGGACAGTGGAATCTCTATAGACAGGGACTACTCCATTTAGTCCCTGTTTCAACCTACTTAGATAATCTGAACTGCACAAACTGGTTGATTGCTTGAATATCAGCTAACCACAACCAATGTATTGAGCTGTAAACTGCCCTTGCAAGAACGCCACTTGGTTCTGAGTGAGAACTCTGCAATATATTCCTTAGTCCATCTGGTCTAGAAATATAGTGAAGCTATTGAATGCGCTCGAAGCGTGTGAGTTGACTCATGCTACGATCAGTATAATCTGGTTGTGCTAAACAAATCAGAGGTCGTAGTCTTCAGGATCAGAAGACAACGGCGTTAACGGTCGGGAGTTTAATATTGCTTCAATCTGCGTCAACGTGGTGTTAAGTTCCTCATAAGACAATCGCTTCTATAGATAGGGACTACTCAATTTAGTCCCTGCTTCAACTGCTTAGACCATCTGAACTGCACAGTGGCAGGACAGTGGAATCTCTACGTACAGGGACTCTCTACTTAGTCCCTGCTTCAAACTGCTTAGACCATCTGAACTGTACAAACGGGTCGATCCCGCTTGTAGCAGGACAGTGGAGACTCTATGTACAGGGACTCTCTACTTAGTCCCTGCTTCAAACTGCTTAGACCATCTGAACTGCACAAGCGGGTCGATCCCGCCTGTAGCAGGACAGTGGAATCTCTATGTACAGGGACTCTCTACTTAGTCCCTGCTTCAAACTGCTTCTTCTGTTTCTAGATCGTGCACTTCATTGCTGCACGTCGTGTTCTTGACAGTTCCATACTACTTGGGTGGTCTTATCTTATTTTACCAACCTCGACTCTACGCCTCTCTCATGGCTTTACTCACAGAGAAACCAGTAACTGCAGTGTTTTGATCGAACCATGGCACTAGAGCACGACGTCTCACTCTTCTACCTTCTTTTTTTTTTACGATTAGCTTAACTAAGTTGTCCGGTTGGTGACGAGTAACATCCTTCCCCCCTTTTTTTTTGCGGACAATACTTTCCTAAGCTATAAGCAGGTCTATTTAATGAGACCATTATCAGCACGAGTATGCTCCTCAGTGGGGACCTGTTCGAAATTCTGCTGTCTAGTATTTGCACATCGTAACTTTTAAGTAGCCTAATCTGGCTGCGTTAATTGACTTGACAAACTGTTACGTTGGCTCGTCAGCCGACTCATACCTGTCTACTGAAAAACGTTACTTCCACTCGGATCCTGACCCACATGGATATCTGGTATTGTGACGAATCATGACCTATTGGCGATATTTCGCATTATTCCACTCGGCACATACGTTACAAAATATTGATATCGGAGTTAGAAACCCTTAAGAATAGCTCCAGATTGGTTTCAGAACTGTCTGTACTGTAATAAAATAAAACAATTTGTTGTCTGTAGATGGAAGCGAGATGCGAGCCACGAATCAGTATACGCTTCTAAGCCGCATTTTTAGCTTATCTCTTTATGCCCTTACGTACATTTGCCAGGTTAACTTACTATCTATGCCTCTAAAAGTGTCTCCTTGAGGCAAAGTTTTATTTGCCAGAGTTACTGGCGGGCAGTCTTCCTTTATGAGAGCGAGAGTAATGTGTAACTTTTAAGCTACCGCTTGGATTCGTCCCTTCTTTAAGCAAGTTGTTATTTTATTCAGACTGTAGAGTCGCCGTCGTAGCCGCTACATGATCCATTCTTTATGTTATTATTATTATAATCACATTAGCAGCTTTAAGCTGATGCGTGTGTATTGTAAAGCTTAATCTTTACATTAATTTATAATAATAATTTAAAACACATTTAATTAATTTGATATATTTTTTATAATAAAGATAAACTATTTTACAATCATTTTTCAAACATCCTCACTTCATGTCCTATTGCTATCTCCGTGTCTCTTATTTTCTTTTTATTTTCAAATTTTAAATTTTTTATTCTTTTTTTAAAAACAAATCTTAAGTGGCCTGTATCATTGTATAGGTTATATTCAATGATCACAACCTTTACATTCTCCCCCCCTTAGAGGATAAAAAAAAAATTTTTTTTCAAAAAAAAAAAAAAATTTTTTTTTTCTAAGTTACAAAATACTGGACACCCTACCTAAGGTTGGAAAGCATGATAACAAACTAGAATGAACCAGATTAGATCCAGCTAGGACCTAGCTTTTCGAAGCAATACATTTCGAAAAACTTGAAAAGCAAAAAACCAACCAAAAATTGCCTTTCTAATCTTAGTCATCCGAACCACACTAACTACGATGCCCTTATATCATATCACTCTTTTCATAAAATATTAAACTACTTCATCTTTAAAATTGATTTATCCAATAATAAACAAGAGTGATAAGGCATCCTTAAAACTATCACACCAAGACACAAAGCATATATCATCAACAATCAATCAGAAAAATGTTCATCACCAAACAATTAATGCTCTTATAAAAACTATCGAGCTTCAATTATGAGGTCAGCATCATATATCCGAAAGATATGCTAATTTAACAGCTTTCCAGCTTAATGAGAAAATTTACATAAGAAACCATTATAATTGATAGAATCCAGAGATTATCAAATTAAAATTTAAAGTATGCTCAGATAATACTCAACCTTCTTTTCAATTATTTAGGTATAATTTCTACTAAGTAATCCTGAATGCTCGGGAATGACCAATTTATTCCACATTTAGAATTCCTTCTCGTGAGATAAATTTACCAACCATTCTTCTACCACAAGTAACGTTTTAAATAATCAATCATTCTATTATCTAAGTAATTATAAACTATTCGCTAATCATTATTATCTAACTATTACCCAATAAATAAAATAAAAATATTATCAGCAACCTCTCACTATAATACAACCTCTTTCAATTTTCAACCTTTCACATTTCTTTCCTAATGAACAAATACTTTACTCTAGCACCTACTTTCCTAAATCCTATCTTATGAGTTCTATCTCTAAAATGCGTGATATCCCAAAACAGGATTCCATGACAAATAGCCTATGGCCTTACCATGTTGCATTCAAAGATATTACCCGTTGATACGACTCATCCAACTAACTCTACCAAGCCACTTCCTTCGACATTATAACTCAATACAACCCATTATTATACCTATTAATCGCTCTACCTTAATACTATAATCATAACCTAGTACGAAATACTCACTATCCAATTACTATGTTAATATATTTATCTCACATTTTTAACTAAACATTCAAAATATAAATATGAAAAAATAATTAAATTTTTGATGTGGTTCCTTATCATTGCATCTTTCTTATGTACAAATTTGCTGACGTCATTATGAAGTCTCGCCGATCCCGAACAATATGAAACACACCAAAATAAAACAATATTAGTAAATTATAATTATCATTATATATATAACCTTAATCTAATCGAATCACTAAACCAATTTACATCATTATGCAAATAATTATTGCGAATACAAAAAAAAAAAAAATAACCCATAAATCTTTAAACAGACATCGTTATAGGAACGCCCCACTTTATATACATACATATACGTTACTGTATACAGACACATATTACCGTGGCATGAAATGTTTTAATCGGTTTGTATGAACAACTATTTTTCGCGATCGCGAGTTTAATTTCTGAATTAACACATTAGACACCCCTTTCCGCTCAATAACCTTATACGGACCTCTAAAAAAACGCATCAACTTCGTGCATCTTCCGGTAACACGCCTAGGAACATATAACAAAACTAAATCGTTAATATTAAATGACGCAGAATTCGCCTTTTTATTATAATTTCGTTTTTGTACAATTTGTGCATTCGTAATATTATTTAACGCTTTCGTCAAAAATCCTCTCATACGATCTATACGTTCAACAACACTCTCATTCATATGCGCATTTAAACCCAACGATCGATCTACCACCGAACTTTGTTCCCTACCGAATAAAATGCTATACGGTGATACCTTAATACTGGCTTGTACACTCGTATTATAGGCATGCACTACCAAAGGTAAAAACGCACACCATTCCCCTTGGTTATTATTTAAATATTTAGATAACATGTCTACCAGAGTTCTATTAAATCTTTCGACTAAACCATTACTTTGTGGATGAAATGCACTTGTATGAATACATTTAGACCCAAATTGCTCGACTATATCTTTTACAATCCTTGCCGTAAACACCGTTCCTCTATCCGAAATAATTTCACATACATCCCCGAATCTACAAAATATTTCCTCTATTAAAAAGTTTACTATTACCTCAGCCGTGACTCTAGGCACCGCCTTACATATAGCGTAACGCGACGCGTATTCCACAGCCACAATAACAAAACGATTCCCTCTAAATGAACGTGGAAAAGGACCCAAAACATCCACACCAACCTTTTCAAAAATATTCGACACTCGGATCGGTGTTAATTCGGCAATATTTTTTACCATCTTCCTTTCTTGACACGGCACACAAGATTTAATATATCGTTCGATATCCCTATCTGCATATGGCATAAAATATCTCGCACGAAACCTTTTTAACGTCTTTGCTAAACCTAAATGACCACCCGTCCAAGCTCCGTCATGTAACTCAGCCATTACATTAAAAAATAAACTCCTAGGTAACACTAAAACTTCACGTATCTCTCCATCTCTACGCACATTTTTATACAAAAAACCATTCTTTAACACAAAACCATTATGCCCTGCCTGCGGACGTTCATTCACCCTCGTAATCCATCTCATACAAAAATTATCTCTTGTTTGCTCATCCTGTAACGAATCTATATTTATACTAAAAACTTCCAAACCGTCTGAAAATTCTACCTGTTTTTCTACTTGTTGCTCTACGCTTTCTACCAATGGATTCCTACTCAAGAAATCTGCCATTACATTATTTCTACCTGAACAATGGACGATATCAAAATCCCACTCTTGTATAGCCAACGCCCATCGCGCTAACCTACCAGACATATCTCTCTTCGATTGTAACCAACATAACGCTTGGTGATCAGTAACCACCTGAAACTTTAAACCCCATAAATAATGACGAAAATATCTTAACGCCCATACTAAGCTCAAACATTCCTTCTCTGTTGTACTATATCTTTTTTCAGCCTCTGATAATTTTCTAGAAGCATAAGCCACGGGGTTCATCTCCATTTCCCCCTGCATAAGTACTGCACCAATCGCTTCATTTGACGCATCTACATTTAATCTCACCGTCTTAGATTTGTCGTTTGAAAAATACGATAAAATCGGCGCACAACACATCAATTCTTTAATGCGATCAAACGACTCTTGATGGTCGCTATTCCAGTAAAATTTAACACCCTTCTTTAATAACTTAGTCAACGGTAGTGTGATTTTCGCAAAATTCGAAACAAATTTCCTATAGTATGAAAATAGCCCTAACAATTGTTTTACTTCTTTAGCTGAAGTTGGTGCAGAAATATCTCGCATAGCTTTGAGCTTACTATCACTGGGTTTAATACCTTCATTTGAAATTTTATACCCTAACATTTCTATTTCCTGAAAGCCAAATTTGCATTTAGAGGGTTTAAAAGTCAAATTTGCCTTTCTAAATCTCTTAAACACTTCCTCTAGAATTTCCGTGAATTCTCTATATGTTTTAGCGTAACATATTACATTATCAACATACACCATAACCCCTTTGAATTTTAAGTCCCCCAAAACTTTATCCATCATGCGTTGGAATACCGCCTGACTCGTGGCTAGTCCAAACGGCACCACATTAAATTCATATAATCCCGTCGATGTTACAAAGGCTGTCTTGTGCCTCCCATTGGTAATTTCCGTCTGCCAATAGCCTGAGTTTAAATCTAACTCTGCAAAATAACGTGCCCCCGCTAAATTATCTACTATATCGTCTATCCTCGGGATAGGATAATTATCACGCTGAATCTTTTTATTTAATTTTCGGTAATCTACACAAAAACGCCATGTATTATCCGCTTTCTTAACTAATACTACAGGTGACGCATAGGAGCTAGAGGACTCACTTATTACCCCTAATTTCAACATTTCTTCCACCTGTTTATCAATAATATCACGCTGCGTCGCCGAAACCCGATAAGGATAACTCCGCACCGGCTCTTCATCCTTCGTTTCGATCAACACAGGCACCACCGCTGATCTACCCAACTGTTCAGTAGAAAAAGCAAACCTATCCCTATTACTTTTCAACAATGACATTAAGCTTTGTTTTTTACTCTTTTCTAACATATTATTTATTATAAAACTTTCATTTTCTATTTTGACAGACACCTCATACTCATTTACTAAATTAGAAAAATAACAACTATCCTCTTTCGTAAACTCCTTTACCTTACAACAAACTTTTTCCTGCGGTTGCTTAATAATTTTTTGTATCTCATCTATCGCAGACACAAACCTAATCCTTCCCTGTCCGAATGACACACAATGACTACTAAAATCAATACACATTTTATTCTTTAATAAAAAATCTTGCCCCAATATAACATTACAGCTTAAATCTTTAATCACTAAAAACTCGTGTTGAAATAAAAAACTTTCTAGAGCGAACATCACATCGCATCGCCCTAAAACCTTCAATGCGTTTCCATTTACTGCTTTCACACACATATTTTCTATACTATTACATTCCATTCTCATATCATTCAACAACGACTGGCTGATGCACGAAACTGAAGCACCGGAATCTGCCAAAGCCACATCTTTTACTAAATTTGTACTGAATTTAACTAGGGGTCTAACCTGCATATTCAATTTTTCCGTAGACTGCATCTCAACATCCATAATATGTGTCTGTAGAAGGCCTGATCCCCTATCCGCCACCTCGCTGAACTGGACCTTCCTCAGTTCTGGCGAGTGGGAAAATTCGGCTGTGACCGTGTGTTCCTAAAATCAGAACGTAAATTATAGTTATGTCTATTATATTGAGGAGATGAAGCTGCATCTTGTATCTGACGACGACCCCTCATATCTTGTGACGGGCTGGATATGGGCGACGAGAACGGTGTGGGTGCACGACGCTCATTTACGAAATTCGGTACTAGTGCCCTAGGGTTGAGCTCTAGTTGTAGCGTGTCCTTCTCTCTGCTACAATACAATTTTTCCACTTGCCGGATCACATCCTTTAACACTACTTTCGTCGGCAAATAAGAAGTCGATAGCCTACTCTTATGGAAAGGGTTCAATGCCCCTATAAACTTAATAATAAACGTTTTGTCATCCGCAATCTTCGCCTTCCTAGCGATTTCATTTAAATAATAATAAAATTCCGACAGACTTTTACGATTTTGACGAGCGTTATAGAACAATTCTTGGTAATTTATTTCTTGAAACTCTTCCCTTAGTCTATCAAATACCTCCTGCACGCTTTTGCACGTGTCTTTAATGCCCCGGAAAAAAAGTAAGGCGTTACCCCTTAAAAATGAGGGCAATAGTGATAATTTTTCTTCTTCAGACGAGCATCTCTTGAAAGTTATTAAAGCGTAAAACATTTCTTCGAATTCATCTAGGCACTCTTGTGCGCAACCACCGAAAGTTATCGTGGCTAGTTCCATCTTAGTTATAAATAATTTATAAAAATTTAATAAAAAGATACGGCTACTTCTCTGATAATTAATATTTATCCTGTGTCGACCCTTTGCTCGTCAACACATCCCTGGGCGTAGGAGCTGGTTTACCAATCGGGCCGCTATACCCGGCGCCTCCACCAATTGTAAAGCTTAATCTTTACATTAATTTATAATAATAATTTAAAACACATTTAATTAATTTGATATATTTTTTATAATAAAGATAAACTATTTTACAATCATTTTTCAAACATCCTCACTTCATGTCCTATTGCTATCTCCGTGTCTCTTATTTTCTTTTTATTTTCAAATTTTAAATTTTTTATTCTTTTTTTAAAAACAAATCTTAAGTGGCCTGTATCATTGTATAGGTTATATTCAATGATCACAACCTTTACAGTATAATTCAGATTCGAAGACTTAGTCCAGTCTGTCCTTGAAGTAAGAGTCCCATACTCCATAAGCATATTCCAATATTGGTCTTATGTATATCTTGTAGAGCTTTACTAATGATCTTGGAATAAGGCACTTGAACGCCTTTCTCACTAGGTACAATATGGAGTTGACCCTTTGAATAATGCCTGTATAAGCCTTTATTGTCAACTTTTCCAGACATAAAATACAGAAAGCATATTTGTTCCATAAACACAGTTATTCGGCGTGTCCTTATGAAACGGAATCCTCCTCCAGTCCCTTACATTCCACCCTTGATTAAGCTACTTGGTGCCAGATGGAACTGCATTTTTTTTGATGTCATCTTTTGATTATTTGTTATTATTTTCTCTCATCGTGTGGCCTGCCCATATCCATTTTAGTCTTTTAGTTTTGACTATAACATCTTCAATTCTAGTAATTTGTGTTATGTCTGTTGCTCTTTTCTGTCTCTCTTCCTATGTCCCAGAGTAGTCTTTGGTTAGTGATAAACGACCAGATTTAAGTTAATTTCTCTGAAGAACTTCTTCTTCTTCTACGGGCGGTGTCCACAAATCGACGACTTAAGTGCGCCTATTTTGTGATGGAGGGTAGTGGGCCGGTTACTCCAGCCATCCCAGCTCCACCAGGAAGTTCCCCAGCTTCTTGACGTCGCCGAAGACCTCCCGGAGGCTACCCGGTGATCCCAAGTAGTTCGCCCGGTAAATTGCCACTCCACTGCAATCTAGCAGCACGTGAGCGGCTGTCTCCTCAGCCTCCATGCATGCCCTGCACAGGGGGCTGTCCGTGATACCTAGGTTAAAAAGGTGTCTGTTAAAATTGCCATGACCTGTCAATGCGCCAGTTATGAGACGCATCTGAGATCTGCTTAGCTATAGTAGTGCTCTTGTGAACCGACGATTAACTCTTGGAAGCGCCAGTTTGGCTTGTCTGCATTCCTCCAGGCTGTTCCAGAGGTCGTTGTGTAGTTTGTCAGTGCGTTGACACATTTGCTTTCTGAACCAGCTGCTGGGGAGAGGAATGATCGGTTCTGGTCCTATTGGTCTCAATTCCGATCCCCTCTTTGCTAGTTCATCAGCTGCATCATTGCCTCGTATTCCACTGTGTCCTTTTCTGAAGAACTTTAATCCACATAGTTTTTCTGTTCAGAAGACATGATGACATGACAAAACTTCTTCCAGCGCTTGAAAGAAGAACTTGCTGAATTATTACAGCTGGTTAGTCCAACTGACATGCACAAGCCAATCGATTACTTGTAGCAGGTCAGTGGAATGACTATTTCTAACGTTGATTGAATGGAAGAGAACCAATCGATTTAGCCTCTTATTCAGTCACCGAACTATGCTTGGTGGCGAATCGATTCCCAGTAGTAGCAACACCGATGCTACTCTGGCCTCTCATCGAAATGCGAGCTCGACCTCGCCCTTGAATTGCAACCAAACAATCCCATGGAGTTATTCTATTCATTCATGTACGCTCACAATGTAGAATGAACTGGAAACTGTTATTTGGCCACTACTTTCACGTGTTCTGCCAGAGATTTCTTCCATAGTCGAATAATGTTTATATTCATACGAGCCTCGAATAACACATCTAATTGAGTCCTACTGAGTATTGAAGTCCACTGCACTATGCTTAAATGTCGTTCGCAAGACTTCCTATTATGTCTATTTTAAGCGCTTTAGGCAGTCTAAAATGGTTTTTGATGATGGCAGTGCTTAAATCTTAGTCAAGAGAAAATCTTTTAAATGTTTGAGAAGCAAAGTAATTAGCACAATCAGAGATTATCCAACTGTGATTCTAAATGCAAAAATACCCTCTAGAATTTAGACATCACTTGGGGATTGATGTTCCCAACAGCTTATACAGAGCGTAACCTTGCGAATCTGTCGACGTATAATGATATAAGCATGCCCACTCCTAGACTCTACAAAGGGCTCTAGGATATACGATTATGCTCTTCGTTCACTTGTCGCAATTATCACCCTGCGCTTTTCGGCACTATCAAACAAACATTGTCCTTGATATTAAATCGGGAACGAAAAAGAATCAACTCTCAAAGATACAGAGTTCAGGTTAGTGCACCTAAGGCTTATTTTTCAATGGTATAACTATTTATTTAATTTAACACCTTACATTAATTCAATATACATTTAGTTTAAAATCTTCAACCAATGTACGGCATTTCACTTTCATTCATTTTTCTCATTAGATTCCAATAAATTCACACACTCCCCCGGAAACACATATATTCAACAACTCAAAGGTTGGTGCTCCCCAAACATTCCTATTAGCACAAACTTACATACCTTATATATAAATTCATATCTCAACTGGTATTTATCGTCTGGACTGTCAGTCCATCAGTCAACTATCAGTATATTCTTTTTTTTTTTTTTTTCAAGTCTCAAACCTAGCATATTTATAGTATATATTATAAATATATTAGTTTGCATTAAATTTATTTCATCATTGAATTGCTATTCATTTTAGTAAGATTATTGTGTATTGTATGTAATCTATTGACAGTAATGATTTATTCATTATCACATAATATACACCTACTTCATTTGTTTCTGCACCACCCAAGGTTGACTGGTAGCGAATGCCTACGGCATTAAGACCGCCTTTATACAATTTGTTTGTGTATGAAGTTTAAATAAATAAATGGATATTTAAGCACAACATAAATAATTTGTCATTACATTTAATTTTACTTTTGTATAACTTGAGTCTAGACTGGACCCTACTACGCAGGTTGTCCTATTGTAGGGCAGGAGAATGACTACCACCAACCATGAAATTAATCTTCACTGTAACTACTCTAGTGGTACCATATAGTTCTAAGATTTCAAATCTATAGTCAATCACATCATGCTGCGACAGCTCTCTCCATGTAGTATAACAACATGTCTGCTTATTTAAAGATAATAAAGAGAACTACCCTATCAGTACTAATTATCTTGAAATTATTTTCCTTACTACATGAATAAATGGCAATAAAATATACAGGGTGTCCCAGAACTCAACGTCAAGCCGAAACGGGGTGACAGGATAGATCATAACCATCACGAGAAAAATCAGAAAAAAAATCTATCCCATGCAGTTTGAAAATTATGGGCATTTTAAGAAAAACCTAGAAATTTGGTCTAACTGTACCATTTTTCGGTTATTGTGGTTAATTTTTATTATTTTTGGTCATTTAAACTTTGGAACCGTAACCCTAAATAACATCTCGAGAATCACAGTCTAAAATAATGACACAATTACCCCAAGTTTCCTAGAATTTAGACTATTTGTTAAACTATGAATTTAAAATTTTCAAACTTTGTCGACTTTGAAACACCCTCCTTTAAAAAAAATGTACTAGAGTGCCTTGGCAAGTGCCATTAAGAGTTGGCGCATTTAATCAGGATTGTAAAATGGTACAATACTTGTAAGTTTCGTACTAAAAAAAACGAGTAAAAAATAAAAACCTCAAGTAACCCGATTTTTGCTAACCCATTTTACTCAGGAAAAATGTTTTTTATTCGCACAAGCCCTTGGTAGGTTCTTTATTTTACGGCAAAATGATGAGAGAGATGGATAGTGGACATGTTTGCCATGAGCGAGCGAGACAGATAGTGACGCCACGCAGTGAGACGGAGATGCATCGTTTAAACGAGTGCGAATGAAACAGATACAGACGCCATACCAAGCAAATAGCTACGCTGCCAGTCTGACACCAGTTAGTACATTTCGCTCATTCGTCTACTGCGCACCTTTCCGTATTCGCTTGTGTTAATTTAGTACTGACAACTTTGGCTTTTCTTTTTGGACTTGGATTTTTGTGAATTGGACTTGTTGATTACATACCGGCAACTTTGGCTTCTCTCTTTTGGAATTGGACTTTTGTGTTGACATCCTTCTCATCACTATGCCTACGCGCTACACTTCACAAGAATATGCGAACATGCATCTCATTTATGGGGAATGCAGATGCAACGCAAGTGCCGCCGCTAGACTTTATCGTGAAAGATATCCAAATTTAGAGCGCTATCCGGATCACCGCGTGTTTGTTAATGTGCACCATTCACTCACAGAGGACGGCCATTTCCCGAATCAAATACGGGCTGGAGGTAGACCTCGCTTTCCTTACGAAGAAGAAGTGTTGGAAGAGGTCGCAGATGACCCAAGTATTTCCGTTCGTGGAATTGAAGAAAGAACGGGAATACCCAAAAGCACAGCACATCGTATTTTACAAAGAGCTGAAATGCATCCATTTCACGTACAACGAGTTCAAAGTCTTCTCCCTCGAGATTATCCTGAAAGGATTTCATTTTGTAGAACAATGCTACAGAGGCATAATGAAAATCCCCAATTCATCCAAAAAATTCTCTGGTCAGATGAATCTACATTTAAAAAAGATGGCTACATAAACTTACACAATTTTCATGAGTGGCATGTGGAGAATCCACATTTAATGCGAGAAGACCGATCCCAATATCGCTTTAAAGTTAACCTGTGGACAGGAATTTTAAACGGCAAAATAGTTGGGCCTTTTGAGCTGCCTGAGAATTTGAATGGCACGAATTACCTAAATTTTTTACGAGAAAATTTACCAAGTTTGTTAGAGGACGTACCACTAACAGATCGTTGCCACATGTGGTATCAACAAGATGGCTGCCCAGCGCATTACGCAGTGCAAGTAAGAGATTTCCTTGACCAAGAATATCCGGGAAGGTGGATTGGACGTTCAGGCACTATCTCGTGGCCAGCCCGTTCCCCAGATTTAAATCCCCTGGATTTTTTTTATTGGGGCGTTCTCAAAGAAAAAGTTTATTCTAAGCCCATTGAGAGCGTAGCCGAGCTGCGTGAACGAATTTCTCAAGCTGCTGAGGACATCAACTCTCGAGGATATGCCCGGCTAATAAGTAGATCTTTTTTAAGAAGATGTAGGGCGTGTGTTGAAGCTGATGGTAAACAATTTGAACATTTGTTTTAATAAAAAATGTTATTTTCAAATCTGACTTTTATTCCAATAAACCTAAACAAAACAAGGTCAACATTTTTCATTATTTTATTAGTATTTTGTTGCTTTGGTAAAAGTGGCGTCACTATCTGTCTCGCTCGCTCATGGCAAACATGTCCACTATCCATATCTCTCATCATTTTACCGTAAAATAAAGAACCTACCAAGGGCTTGTGCGAATAAAAAACATTTTAACTGAGTAAAATGGGTTAGCAAAAATCGGGTTACTTGAGGTTTTTATTTTTTACTCGTTTTTTTTAGTACGAAACTTACAAGTATTGTACCATTTTACAATCCTGATTAAATGCGCCAACTCTTAATGGCACTTGCCAAGGCACTCTAGTACATTTTTTTTAAAGGAGGGTGTTTCAAAGTCGACAAAGTTTGAAAATTTTAAATTCATAGTTTAACAAATAGTCTAAATTCTAGGAAACTTGGGGTAATTGTGTCATTATTTTAGACTGTGATTCTCGAGATGTTATTTAGGGTTACGGTTCCAAAGTTTAAATGACCAAAAATAATAAAAATTAACCACAATAACCGAAAAATGGTACAGTTAGACCAAATTTCTAGGTTTTTCTTAAAATGCCCATAATTTCCAAACTGCATGGGATAGATTTTTTTTCTGATTTTTCTCGTGATGGTTATGATCTATCCTGTCACCCCGTTTCGGCTTGACGTTGAGTTCTGGGACACCCTGTATAACAAAATACCAAAGACGTTAAAGGAGGTTCTAATGTACTGTGTATTTAAAAAGCATCTCATTGCTTATTTAAATCAGAAATGCTATTACACCTTGGAACAATTCTTTGATGATAAATAATTCAAGAAATTTATTATGTAGTGATTATTATTTGATTTGTATTTAAGATGACTTTGATTATAATAATTTAAATTGACATATTTTACATTAAATTGACCTATTTTACTAAACTGTAAGCTTTTAAGTCTTGTATGCACAAATATTTAAATGAAATCAAAATGTTATTTATCATCGTGTTATATATTTTGTTGATAGTTGTTAATTGCATGCTATAACTACAAATTATGCTGTGCCCTTACAGGGTTTCATTGTGAACCTTTTGGTTAACATGTAACATCTAATTGTCCCACATGAATGGCAATAAAGAACTTGAACTTTAACTTAAACATTCGCATTAAATGTGTTACAAAAATACACAACCTGTATGGTCCTTCCCTGTCGGTAGGTACATAGCTCAAACATTTCCCTGTGCCACGAGTCACAGCAGGAATAGCTGCTCACACACTGCACGGCTGCGAATGTGGAGCCTTGAGTAGCCTGGGTCATGGGTCAGGTCTATGACTTCATGAACAGGATCACTGTCACTTCACACCCTCAATCGATTAGTCTTGAACCCCTGGCTCCAGCAGACATTGTTTTCTCATAGTCATGTGAAACAGAATGCAAAAGGTGGAGTTAAGTTGTATTGGACAAGAGTTTTGAGCATTGAGAGAGACATTGGTTAGACTCAGCTGTTTTTGAGCCCAATAACAGTTGACATTGGTTTGGTATTCATATGTTTGTTTTAAATATTAACTATAGATGGTTAAATCAAAATTTCATAAGGATGTATATCCACCCACCACAATTCTTTATTTTAATTCCCCAATTGGAAATCAGAATTGTGAAAACACATTCTCAGTCAATATTATGTACTTAGATATTTTAAGAGAAAGGAGACTAGACAAAAGTATATTGACAAACTAAAATACTGTTGACAAACAATGATGGAAACAGTTAAGACCAGTGTCTCATCCACTTATTATTGTACAATGAATGAACATTGACTTTATGGAAGTTGTATGAGGTAAATACACTAGACTAAATATTTAGACCTGTTTGATATAAAACTATTTGTCATTAAGCTGGGCGTGAACTTATGAAAAAGTATTGTAGTATCCCACTTCTGATATATAAGAAAGACGTTACTATGAGGTACTATGATCTAACCTATCGCTGTCAATTGTACTGTTGTAAAGGTGTAAGTACCTAACAGGGAGCTGTATTAAGTATTTAAATAAAAGTTGTGTGCGTTCTCTATAGATGTTTAATCTACCACCAGTTCGGAAATACAGATTTAGTAGAGAAGAACTGGCAAGAAACTCCACTATTGTTCTTTTCATAATTTACACATTAATTTAAATCACAACAGATGATGAACAGTTATAGGAGGCCAAGGTCTTTAAGCCTAAACATAATTATTAACAATAATGTGTAAAAGCACACTTACACCAATTTTATCCATCGAAGACTGTGTCACTATCCCCGTATCTCCCTTTTATCCCGCCAAAAAGCCCTTCCAAACCGTTGACAGTTTTCAGTGTTGCCAGCTTTATCTCGCAAATCCCGATATTTAGTATATCGATTTAGCGAACCCTAACAATACTTAAAAATTAGAACTCTAGCCATTCAATCTAAAGAAACAATGAAAACTTCGTACGTAAAAAAATGCACGAAGCTATTTTGGTATCCTCTTAAAGCTTTGCATAACTTTGCTTAAAGTTAACTATTTGTAACTATAGATAGATGAAAAAAATCTTCCACACACCTATTATTTGGTTACTAGCTGTTGAATTTAGAACAAGTTTCACTAATGCTTCGCTCCTATTGGTCGCAGCGTGATGTCATAACGCCTATAGCCTTTCTCGATAATAGTGCTATCCAACACTGAAAGAATTTTTTAGATCGGACCAGTGGTTCCTGAGATTAGCATGTTTAAACAAACGAAACTCCTCAGGTTTATAATACTAGTGTAGATATATCCCAACTAATTTTCGTAGCTTTTTTTATGAAAGTATACAACCTACGTGTATTGATTTATTCCGATCGTCTCGGCAATAACTAATATACTTTAACTACCTTTAAACCTTACTCACATTTCTCACTATTAATGAAAACCGCTAATCAAACCATTCAGTAGTTTTCAATTTATAGCGAAGAGACTTTGTTTTTTAATGTGTATTGGATTACTTAGACATTAATTTGATTGCCAACATTTAGGTACGGTTCTTGTTCGCTACTAAAATGTTTAATTTTCTAATTTAACTGTTATACCGTCTTGCCACGATCGCATTTACTTTATACTTGTCGTTATGCCAAACACACAGTTTTTTATGCAAAATTATTTAGTATTATTTATATTTATTTATATAGTATTATTTAGTAGGTACGTACATAATGGTTTTCGTGTTTTTCGTTTCAATGCGAATGTCGTGGTGCGAACGCGATCTAAACGTGGTTGGTAACCGAAAGTGGAAAACCTTGATATTATCAAGTATGGAGTTAAGAACTACATGAACAACTAACACTTACTGAGTGACACAAACAGAATTCAAATAATCATGCAAACATTATTATTTGTTTACTGCTAATGTACGGTTAGTTGAGTGTATCATCGCAAAATAAACAGGAAAACCTTGTGAGCTAATTGAATTTCAAAATATATTTTGATTATGTGTACTTGTAGTGTTTCTTGCGTTCGAGGTTGTCGCTCATTCTGAATCCATTTATTCAAACCTTCGGAGCTAACGTCAGATAAAGAGTTTCTAAAGTATTAACTAAAGCCGTATAACATCTTGAACACGAATATGCCAGCCAGATGTAATAATTACGTAATGCGTAATACGCAAGGAACACAATGTAAGCTCTGGTATTTCTTCGATTTATGGACCAAAAACGTAATTGTGGGCGTAATTTTTCCAGGAAAATGTTTTTAGTCATTTGCGCTTTAGTGGCAATGAAAAAGGTCAAAGCAGCCAAACGTCATGTGTATTCATAAAATGTAACGTTATATTTGAATATTTTTGAATATTACCGTTTCTAACGTTATCTTGTGATGTCGAACTAAACAAGGAATGTTTATTAAAATATGGCCTATACTATTATCCGAGGTAACATATTCGAGTAATGTAGGCAAGTACGACTACCACAATAAAAAAGTACAGGTGTTCAGTAAAGATGTACTGAAGAGATTTTTCACCAGCTACGAATATGTGTGGCTTCGTTTTCGCAAAGTATTGGTAACGTACCTACGAGCTACGTACAAAGAGAAATAATAAATAAATAAATAAGTAGTTTATTTTAATACAATATTTAATACAAAAAAATGAAAAAAAATTATTAAAGAGGTGAATGGAGGTAGAAGTGTATGTGATGAGAAAATGTGAGTGAATTTAACGTGGGTGTGTGTGTGTGAAGTGGACGGAACCTACCAATTAGCCAAGCTTACATCTTGCTAGAAAGCAAGATTTCGGTCTCATCATATTAGAGAGGTTGTAATGCAGATTTGACTGCTTTTTTGCACTTGTTTTTTTGTTAGATTTTGTATATTTGATTTGGTATATAGGACAGATTTTATTGATTTTATTGTATAATCGGCAACTAAGATTTGGAAAATATCTAGTTGACATGGAAGTACGAGCAGGTATAAGAGAGCAGACACGGTCCTTGCGGCGTGTGTTGTTAAGGAGCTGAGGGTCATAAGGTAATAAATTGAAATCCATGTTTTGTCAATAACAGGTAGAGCTAGTTGTGTCTGTTTTGTAGAGTTTTATTTGCTTCCTACACTGAAGACGTGTTTTGGTTATTTGTTTTAATGTTTACTTTGGCTGTTATTAATTGTCAGGGTTTTTAATACCGAAAACAAAAAAACTTAACAAAATTACGTAATACACGATGCTCTACTAACCAGTAGTTTTATCAAATGTATTTCAAAGTTGATTGTTGTTAGCATTAATGTCAAGTGTTGTGTCTGTAAGAAGAAAATAAGTTTCTTCTTTACAATTTGTCAGATGCACATTAACACAAATGGTGTTTATGCGCAAAATAATTTTTGGGTCCGAAATGAAATAATCTTTCGGTCATTCGGCAATTACCGTACCTGACTTGAGATTGCTGAAGTAAAACCTTATTAACTGTATAAGGTATAAAGTGCATGTAATTAAGTAAGGATATTGTTTTTAATTGATAATTATTTTTGTACAAAATAGTCGACCTTGAATTATAATTAGGTTTAAATACTAATATAATTATAAATAAAAAATCTATCGAGTAACGTTGAGCACTCATGGCACTTGGAGACTTGGGTAATTAATATGTGTATCTGTATGTTGTTTATTAGTCATATTATTTGAAAAATAATACTGTAGCTATGCTTATGGTTGTATCGTGTTATTGGACGGATCTAGTCCGCCCCAAGGTAAAGTCCTCAGCAGATATCCGATCCCAGTATCGAGGCAACAATAATATCACGTAACTGTGGACGCATAATAAATTATGCATGGTTTGCCCAAAGAATGCCCGCGTCAAGAATCTAAATTTTACCCATACTTAAATTGGGTTCTATCTGTCTAGCTTAATTTAATATCTAAGATTAATAATTTTACTTTTGATTTCCATCATTAATTTAATATGACTTAAATTAAATATGCTTATAAAACATTGGAAGACACGTTTAAGACGGCACGATACCAAATTATGCTCCATACAAAAGTATGGGCATCGTACTTCCGTTTTTTCTTCGCGAAAGTTAAACCGATTTTAATAGTTTATTAAAGTTATATTAAAGATAAAGAGTATATCTATGCCTCTATCAGTTTATTTTTTTCAAAAGATAATAACTAAAAGAAATATGACCATCCGAAAAACCCACTTTTTTCGGTTTTCTTTAGATAAAGTTGCAGCGTCTATCACACAAATTTGATAAAGTGTTACCACAAAAGAAAGTGATAGAAGCATAGATGTACTCTTTATCTATAACATAACGCAAAAACTATTAAAATTGGTTTAACTTTCGCGAAAAAAAAAAACGGAAGTACGAAACGTCTTTTTTCAAAGAATTTGTAGATAAAATCCGCTTCATCTATATGTGTCCCTTTCAGCGCGGCGCTCGGAAATAGGGATAGCAATAGCTAAGACAAATACGTAAATGAGGAGTACAGTACCCTCTTAATCATCGACTAATTAAGTCTCTTGGCTGTTGCTGGCATTAAAGTTTGAAAAGTAATGTCAAGTAAATAAGGCATGAACCTCTGCGTATTCGCCAATCTTCACTTCATTCTTATTTTCCAAAATTTTCTTCCTACTCCATGTTCCTAAATCTTGTTAAATGACGGGATTCATCTAGAAATACACGTTCAATGTTTAAACAAGCGTAGCTTCGTTAGAGCGTCTAGCTTTTGCTAAATCCTATACTGACAGCTGCGAGATTTGTTTGAAATATAGTAGGTATATGTATGTTATTCTATTGCTAGCTAGAATAGAAGAGAAAATATTTGCACTTGTGAAGAAACAGAACAATGTCTATTGTATTATTTTGTAAATAATATCAAGCACTTCAGCTTTTATATCCATCCATCAGGCTTTCTCCATCCGCTTCTGGACATAGCCTTCCATATAAAACGCCACAATGCGCGATAAAATATGTTATTTTGTAAATTACTTCTTAAAGAGGAAAGAGACGATGGTATGAATTTTGTCAACAAAGTATTTTTTGCATGTGCGCGCGACCTCCGTTGCGTAAGATATGTCGGTTCCTCTTCCTGGTTGTTCAGGCATAATACTGAAGTTTGGTTTCCGCTGATCAACCGTTTACCAAGAGCTGCATAGTTTTACAAAAAAAAATGGTGACAAAATTGTAGTTAGCGAAAGTCCTCGGTTTTCCAAAATTGATTAGTGCAGGAATGGCTTTTTATATTTCTTATATATTGATAACGTTCAAATTCATGTAAGAATTTTTCAAAGCAAGCTGTCGCCAGAATTTTGTCCATTTATTCTTCATCTTCATATAAAAATAAACTATCAAAAATGCGAGCTCCACTTGTTATTGTCGCTCATGGAGAAGGATGGTAAATTTTCCGGAGCTACCGCTAACCTTATACACACACATATGCATTACTAGTAGTTTAAATACTTAAGGTCTTATTCATAATGACTTATCGGAGGTTTAAACGGAGATTTTATCGTAGAGATAATAAACGTTTTATCGTAAAAAGACTATTAATATAATATAATATATGAATAACAAGTTTTGACAATTTTCACGAACCGATTTTAGCAAACTTTTAAACCTCCGATAAGTCATTATGAATAAGACCATTAATCTATTAAGCGCCTATATGTTGCCTGGAATAAATAATTATGAACAATGAAGAAAGTAAAAGCAATTCTGTACATCCTTAAAATATTAACAAAGTGGCCTCTTTAAGACTGCATGTTGTGTTTGTTTTTTTTATTTAGCTGACTGTCGCCCGGTGAGACTGGTTTTCTTGCATCGTAGCAGGCCTTTCTTATTCTTATTAACCTTTTGAATATGCGAGGTCAGTATAGAACATTATTTTGGTTATACTGAAATATAGAGTCATAAAACCCAGTGTTTTTACTTTCATTACTTGTTAACGAAAATTGTCGTGTTATGATGTATAAAAGCTCTTCTATGACAATTAAATGTTTGTAATTTTAATTTCTTTTTATTTCCAAGTAAAATTACTATCGAAAATGATGTAATTTTAATTTCTTTTTATTTCCAAGTAAAATTACTATCGAAAATGATAGCGGAAATATTGACACCTTGCAATAAAATAGTAGTGTGTACGTAGTACGTACGTAGTAGTGTCTACGTAAAATTTTAAAAGATAGATTACAGTGCTTACACCAAAGAACTCAATATACAAAGTTTAGACAGGGATTCCGCATCGATAGCAGACTTTCATTTTACTGAAAAGCGCAATTTTCTACATTCACTGCCTAGTGAAATCGTTATCGTCAGTTCGTTGTGGCTGCGCCCATTTCCTAATAGCGGATTCGCGTGCATTTAGCGTTTTATTTTGTACTCTAACCTGTTTGCTTTACTTATTTAGTTATAAATCTTTTTATTTCAGCAGTATATTTACCTAAGTTAGGTTAGACAGCACTAATAGCAGTTAATAGCTCTAGCAATAAAACAACCTTTATTACGAATAAACCGTTTTAGCTATTTATGCCGCCCAATTAATGTGAGGATGATATATCAAAAAACGACAAATCTCACATAATTCACGTGATGAAAAATATAAACGAAATAACTCCATTTCTTAGTAAATCCTAGACAAAGTGTGCTAACCGTTCATCGTTTGTAATTGTGCTGTCATGTTTCCAGCTTCATGAGTTGCTTAGGCTACTTTGATAACGTTAGGATAACGCGTTTGCAGAGTGAAAAATAGCTATTTAAAATGTGTTTAGGTGTGCTTGTCGTTGCTTTGGTATTTTAGCGGATAGTGTCACTGGTTATATGTATACAATAACTTTATAAACTTACAAATTGTTTACTTGTTATTCGTAATTGAATCCATCTGTATGCTGGAATGAAGTAAAGTTACAAAGTGAAATGGCTTAATAACATCCGTACCTAGATAACGAAATGAGTGTCCTTTATAAATCCGAATTCATCGCGTCCGCCCGCCCAGTTTCTGACTCGTCTACAATAAAGTAAATTACACTGAGAACAACAGGGAGCTAGGCAACAATGATATTTGGGCAGTGAGCAAAAAAACAAAGAGGGTCGTTTCAGGATGCCTTTGGGAATTTCACATCCCATCTCGTTTAGTCATATTCTATTGCTGAAAAGAGCCCAAGCACCGGCGGAATTCTGGGAAAATCACGACTTTATGTTACATTATTTTCTACCAGTATTTATATTATCATTCCACAATGTTTCAGGTTTATTTATATTGTCATTTTAAACTTTCCTTAATGAGTTTACATTGTATTGTATGAAATATCTATTCGTTATTGTTTGTTATTGCTTTGTTTATTTATTACATTATAATATTTCAAACAACAAAAAGCCACAGCTTATTTTTTGTTGATCAACACGCATTTACGAACTTCCAGAGCTGCCATCCATTTAAGATGGCTTGTAAAAACACTAGACTTTTGTTTCTGTTGTCTGCTTTATAAGATCGGTATAAAAAATACTCATCATACTACTCGGTAAGAATAGAATTGCAGAAAGAGAACTCGATGAAAAAATGTAAACAATATCATAAGTCTCAACGACAAGAAAAGTGCCTGCCTAAATATTACTATCATACATTACTTAGTTTAAATAGCTATATTAGGGTGGCCTCAGACAAGATAAATAGTCGGCTCCGACAGGTGAAGGAACTTTGTGCCGACACGTTCAATTGCAGGTGTGCCCTTCTCTTTCAAAATACAGACCCCCACACAGATAGCGACCTGCGTTACTTAAAAAAACTTTCTTTATGTACGGTTGCATATTTGGGACTTATAATTAAAAGTTGTTGGTACATATGGGTAACTATTTCTCCATGCAAATTTGGAACTGGGTACCGTGTATTGTTTAGATTATGTAAATTCATTCCTCTCTCTCTCTACTTTACATAATTATGCTGTTTATTTCAAAATATGCATTAAAATTGTTTTTATTTAAAGGTAAGTTTAGCAACGCACTTGAAACCTAACAAAGGGTCATTGGATCTTCTTACGGTTTACGTTGATATGTTTCGTCTGGTTAATTGTTGTAGCACAAAATATGTTGGTGAAAGTTGGCCAACTCTTCAGACTCATATTTGAACAAACAATATTCACATGTAAATTAGGCCGAACCCATCAATCGCTTTTCAATACGTAATTTCTCTTTTATTATGTGTATTTTTGTCAGTCGATAGTGCTCTTGCAATGCACATTCAACTTTTTGCCACATTTGAAATAAGGTGATCGTCATAGACACAGTTGTAGAAATTTGTTTTAGATTTCACTAAATTATATTATTGCCCAGTCAATATGCTCAACATAAGCTATAATTTATCTTTGAAACTTCATATTGGTTTGTTTCGCGAGGAAGCGATGTTGGTGAGAACATTGTTGTGACGGGAATCTTGGACCGGCAGCGGCAGGGCCCTAACCTCGGGAGAGTGGCAACCCCCCGGCGGTACGTATACCTGCGCGTGCGCCGCGATGCGCACCTCCGCTTCACCGCGCCGCGGAAACGGCAGGTAGCTCGCGCAACGCCGAGCCTGCTGTCAGTGCGCGCGTTCTCTCGCCGCCGCTGGTAGTGTTCGCGGTGCGCGAACCCAACTCGCAGCGTCGCTCGTAACTATGGATTCTACATCTTATTAGTGAAGTGGTTTAAACAGTGAACCAGTTGATATACGACATGTCCTGTGACAGGAGAACAAGAGCCGCGCGATTCCTCGATCTGCGGTGAGTTCGCAACATATTACCTACCACGCTTCCCGTCACTCGTACGACCACGATTCACCGATCCTTTGTTGGTTGAATCCTCCGACTGACGTTGTGTCCGTCTCTTTTCAACACGTTCTTGTCTATTGAGTCAACGGATGAATTATGCGTTTCCATTTATGTTGTTCTGATATTTCTATATGAAAATAAATATTCTTCTTTTGTATCGCTAACAACAAAGTTGCTAATAAAGGAAAAATGTACAACTGAGGATATTTTTACAATTACCATTTTGCAACATAACTTGTAATGCCGAGATTTCAAGTACAAAGTCATTAGTATTGACCTTGACAGCCGAGTTACCAAACCAGCGACCTGAGTAGGTACACGTAATATCTAAGAAACTGACGGTCACGATTTTCTTCTGTAACCTTCTGGCTTTAGACCTTCAACTTTCTTATCAGTGCCCATAAATTTAGAATAAGGCCCTTTTAAAGAGTCCTATACTATTTCAATACGACATGTTAGTTAAGTTTACTCAAATTCTGCTAAGAAACTTATCGTGTTGTTTCTACTGAAAGGTTGCAAGTTGAGTTTATATGGTTATATTGGTGTGTTAGTCGTGTGAATGTCTCAGTCATGGTGGAATGCAAGCGGTAAGGCAAGAGTGGCTCGGTTAAGGCGCAGATGTGGGGCGCGGGCGCACTCCCCGCCTCGCCTCCCGGCCTTGAAAGGCTCTTGACCAGGCCACCGCCGCCGATGTCGTATTTATTGCAACCTCCACGATCCGTACCGAAGAGGTTATTGACGCCTCTTGTCTTACTGCCTTCACATCACTAAATACGATTAATATGGGAACAATGTAATTAGTGATCATACCACTCAACTAACACTAGCCCTCCTAATTAGCGATTATTCTTTCTCATGTCAATCTCAATGTATCTAATGAATTACTATTGTAGTAATTCACATTACGTCACTTCAAGTTTCCGCCTTTAAAATTTGGTAGTTAACAACGTGAGTCACGCAACCGACACGCTTCATAATAAATCTGCAGCATACAATGTATTGTGCGTGCGTGTGTGTATCTTTAATATTTATTACCACTATGAGTATTAAAATCTGCTAATAAAGGAACTACAATCGAGCCACTATGTTGGACGCGAATATCCTTCAAAAATTAAAATCCTGAAAACAATAACATGCAGAGCGGAAATCGCATACAGACGTATATAAGTTGTCCGTTACCCAATGTCTATATAATAATGTACGACGAGTATCGTAGTCGATAGTTGCACTAACCTCTGTGCACTAGGTTAGATGTTCAATTCCCAATCAGGACAATAATCCTGTCCGAAATTGGCCATAATTATATCTGTGAATTGTCACGAGAATAATTGATCAGTATTAGCTACCCATTTGAAAACAGACATTTGAGCCAATGGTATACTCCGTAAATAACTAAAAGTACCTACTTGTTTAATTAATTAAAGTACAAGTTAGACTCGTTGGTTCTTATACATATCCCGCGAGCATAACGCTTCATATAGATTGGTATTGTGCGTTGTTTTCATATTAGTCAATATAGGGTTTAATTGGCATAAAACAATATTTTATTTAGTTCAACAATATTTCACCTACTTTTATGTTCAAATGCTTCTGTCCAATGAGTTGAATCAGCTGCCTGTATACCTACCATATGGCGCCGAGATCCACACATCATAAAGCGAATGAGGCCGACATATGTTACCGCTTTCACTCCCAACATCACAATCGATATTACGTGGATCCTCGCATGTTGTCGCGAAATATCAGTATATTTTGCGACAAAGTGAAATATGTATATGCGGCGTAAATATTTAAAAGCAGGTACTTTTAATAAAGGAACCACTATTCACTACAAAATGTTTGGTGTCTGTATCAACGTCTGTCATAGTAAAAGATTATATTTATGTAATTAAATTAATTATCATTTATTAATTAATTTATTTTTAATTAATTTTATTTAAGTATGTATTTACAAAAGAAAAGTAGTATATGTATTCTATCTGTATTTTGGTACCTATTACACAAGCATATAAGCTTAGCTTGGGACCAGAGGACGTTGTGTGAAATGTTCATGAATATTTATTTTGATTGGTGTCTGTTGCATTTTTAATCAAATAGTGTAGTTTCTAAATATGTATTCCCTAGCCATACTTTAAATCTGTAGAAGTCTGGAACTGTCATTATTGGCAATTAAATAGACTTCATACAAAAATAAATCTCGTGTGTTTCTGTGATTATGAACAACGTTTTACAAATCAGTGTCTTTAATAAAATTTAGTATTTGTGCGGCTGTGATGACGAGGGTAGTTTTTGCCACAGCAGCTGGTAACCTCAACAGTGAGTCACGTCCTGTTTGCCCCACTGCGAACCGGGGTGCGTGTCGTTGACCCCACTCGCAACCCCCAAGCACGCCATACAATTTATCCATTGCCTTTTGTACTCGCTATTATTTATAGGGATTTAGTTCGTAGAGTAAGTATATCCCTATTGCTTTTGTCGTCTGCACGTTTCTGGTTTATCCATTTTGCATGGACAAGTGAGTCTCATTCGACACGGTGCACAGTTTATATTGACTTCGCTCGGAATGAACCTCTGCACATATAGAGAATTAATCCGTTTTATTAAACGTTGAATATTATAGAGGTACGTAATGCTTTGAGGGTTTCCTCAAAAGTTCAAAGACACGCATTCAGTATAACGAAGATTTCCTACCTGCATTAAGTCATAAGACCTTGAGAAACAAAAAAATATGTATATGAACTTGCAAAATAGCTAATCTGTATTATAAGTAAATATATCAGAACCATAGTTTCCTTGTTATACTTACACTAATTATGGATGAAATTAATATATTCTTATGAAGAAGTAATTCAGACTCTTTAAGAATAAAATGTAACTTTTTAATTGAATCATATTAGACCATCTTTGGTTCTAACTTTAAGCTGTGTCAAGTAGAAATATGTACTGCGAGTGACATTGAAATTATGGTCGATACCCGCGAGGCGTTTGATCCGGGCACCACTGCGCCTTGTTACCGGTTTCCAATAAGCCGAGACGGCATTGTTGATCCTTCCACAGAAAAACAAAATGAAACAATCTGTTTTTTGTTCCACACTCGTCGGCCTGTTCGTTCAATATCTTCGCTTGTTTCATGTTACAGTTTCGTCTGAATCTTGTTTAGACGCATAAAATATTTATAGGAGTAACTATCTGTGCATTAATTTATTCAGAAAACATTGTAACTTGGTAGGCATTAGTGTTCACGGAAGCGTCTGTATCTTCGTCATCAACTTGGGTCACGCTTCGTTGACGCGATTTGCTTAGCAAATAATGCTGCTTCCTGCCACTATACCCTATTTGAGCAAGAACTTCACGTATTGCTTTACCCACAAGCAAGTACAAATTAATACTAATATTACACTTACAACTCAGACTTCATTCATGTGTATCCATTGCATATTTTTATTTTACACTTATAATCTCTCAAGTGTATTTATAGATAATATATAAAGTATCATTGTACACTCCGGTAGGATCTGTTTTTCTATCAGTACGCTCTAATTTAAACTTATTTTTAACTTTAACCTATTTAAAATATATTTATATATCTATTTAATGAACTTGTTTCTATTGTACAGACAAAATTTAATTACATGTTTAGGGATGTATATAACATTCGATCTTACTAGACTTGTTAGAATCTCGCTTATTTTGTGATGTAAAAGGTATTTAAAAGCGTGGGGTGTGCTTATCTGCGAGAGTGAGGCCGACATGCGGGGCGAGAGGGTGGCTTTGTTCGTGTACAAGTCGCTCAGACCACTTAGAAGATTGCTCTGCTTTGTCTTCGCACGATACTTCTTTGGGTCTCGCCTCCAATTTTGGTCAACTGTCAAACTAGCAACTGTTTGTGCACATAGCTCTCGATAATAAATAAATTTGTACTTTCAAATAATTTAGAAAACGATATAAGAGTGAAAACAGTGATCAGTGAGGTGTTGTGTAGTGATTAGAATAAAAATTACAACAATGTTACAGTGATTATCCACTATTTCAAACACAAAATTGATGAAATTTTTTTCAATATACCCGCACCAAACAATTTGAAACAACCAACTCTCAAACTTATGACAGTGACACAAGTGTAACTAACAATGACATCTGTCATCTAAAACTTCAATCCGTTAGGCTCTTTAGTCTATGCGTTGAGTCATCAACTAAACGTCACTTCAAGTGTTGCCATAAACATATCTCATTTTCGCAAGATATAAACATAAGTAGATGCTTTTGGCGAGAAATTATTTTGAATTATTTAAACGCGCTAACAATTATTTTTACGTTTTGGGAAATGTCGAAGAATAAATCGCCCTCGTCCAATATGTCATCCCCCACACTATCAACCTTGCCTTCAAATAACAACAAAAATATAAAATTAAATATAGGAGGAAGCGAATCCCATATACCGCATTGCGAATCTGCTCCGGACCTCTCCTCACTGACAAATCTCGCCTTGGAACGTAAAAAAAGAAAATTTGAAGAAAGTGATAAAGATGTCTCTTTATTGATGAAAGAAATGTTCTCCGAGTTATCGAGAGTACAAGAGCAGAGGTTTCATGAGCTGCAAATTACCTTAAATCGAATAAATGAACAATATACAGAATTGCGCAGTAGTATGGAACTAATGTCCGACAAACACGATGATTTTCTAAAACAAATTTCATGTCTGGAAGCAAGTCGACAGGAAGATAAAAAGACCATTAAATTATTAGAAGAAAAGATAGAAGACCTAGAACGCAAGTCGAAACAAACAGCTGTAGAAATCCGAAACCTACCAAAAGTAATAGATGAAACAAAAAATAATTTATTGGATTCCGTTGCGCAACTGGGTGAAGTAGTGGACGCCAATCTCGAAATAACTCAAATAAAGGATCTGTACAGAATTAAAACTAAAGATCAATCAAATCCGGTTATAGTTGACTTCGCTTCGGTATTGGGCAAGGAAAAATTTATGAAAGCAGTGAAAAAATTTAATGATCAGAAAAACAAAACTGAAAAGCTAAATTCAAGACATTTAAACCAGCGAAATCAACTGAAACCGATATACATCACGGAGTCACTGACACATAAAACCCACAGACTTTTCTACCTAGCTAGAACTTTCCGGAAGAACTATGGCTACGCGTTTTGTTGGACTTCGAGAGGGATAGTATATCTGAAGAAGAATACGGAGAGTACTCAGATCCGCGTAACAAATGAATTAGATTTAGAGAAACTAAGAACAAAACAATGACTAAAAATTTATGGTTTTTTTAGAATAGATTTATTGCATGCTAAATTCCTATTTATTATTATTCTTTACCACACTCATAAAACGTTGCATACTTACTTTCACACACAACTTCTTTTCTTTACTTATTTTGTGGTTTTACGAACTAAAAGACAATATAACAACAATTTAAGCATTAAAATGTCTAAAATCAAGTTTATCCAAAAAATAATTTTAACGAATAATCATTATATAGATACTTTACTAACTGATGATATCGTTCTAATCGGCGCTGCTATTACTATAGATATAAAACGTCTGACAATTTATTTTTCGGCGATGAAAATATTCTCGTACTTCACACAAACACCTCAAAAATATTATAATCTAAACAATTTATATATATCACGCCTTATGATTGTTTCCTATTGCGTTGTTTGTTTTATTTACGATATTTCTTATGCTCTACCAACTCCAAATAAAAATATGAAGTTTACATTAGACAACTATACTAAACGACTCTTTAAAATTTGGTGAATTCGATGATTTAGGAGAAAGGATTGACCAGATGTCGGTCTCCAGATCACTCACAGCAGAAGTTGAAGAGTGTTCGAGTCTGATATCTTCCCCTCAACCCAATTTCACAGTCCTTTCCCAGAATATTCGGAGTATAAACTGTAATCTCCCAGGATTAGAACTACTATTGGCCAGACTGCGAGTTGAATGTGACCTAATCGTACTTACTGAATGTTGGCTCTCACGCTCGTCTGCGGTGCCTGTCTTGTCGGGCTATAATACAGGTGCGACGAAGAAAAATCATAACCAAAATGATGGAGTAGTCATATACTATAAGAATCACCTTGGAATTTCAGTTGAAGAACCAGATTTTCAGGAAGGAAACTGCTTGATCTTGACAGTCGGAAAGCGGATAGCGGTGATTGCGATTTATAGGTCGCCATCGTTTCGAAGTATTGACTTATTCCTAGCGTCGCTGCAAGACGTGTTATCAAAGTACTCTAACTTTGAAACTATTATATTAATGGGAGACATTAATATCCCCATAAATACAAACAAAATAGATCTTAATGGTGAAAAATATCTAACACTTGCAGCAGCCCATGGTTTGTTACCCTCACATACTTTTGTGACACGCCCAGAAAGTGAAGCATGTCTGGATCATCTTCTCTTGAAAACGAAATATTTATCTTCTACTATTGTGACAAATGCCACATTAACAGATCATTATCCAGTCTTGTTTACTATGAACCTAAACTTAGAACGCTGCCCTGTAAAGCCCATTGCTAACAAGTTAGACGAAGCTGGATTAAAGCAAGATATCTCTAAAATTAACTTTAAACTCATCTATGATTGTGGGGACCCAAATTTGTCTATGAATTATTTCATTAATGCACTTCAGAACGCTATACAAATAAATACAAAAACTATGACAATACCCAGAAGAAAAAGGATATTAAAACCATGGATTACCCAGGGTTTACTACGCTGCATGAAAAATAGAGATAGATTACACAAGCAAACCAAACTTCATCCTGATAACACAGATATGGCATTAACATATAAGAGATACAGAAATTTTTGTAACACCTTGCTAAAAAAAATTAAAAGAAAGTATGAAATAGATCTGATAGAGAAGGCTCAAAATGACAACAAAAAGCTCTGGAATACAATTAAAGACATCGCAGGAACCGCTAAAAGATCAAGCAAGCAAAATGAACTTTTGTCTCTTTCGAAATGTCCAGAAATGGCTTTAAATATGGCCAACTCTTATTTTGCAAACGTTGGCAAAAATCTAGCTGAAAAAGCTCTAAGTACACAATCGGAAACGAAACACACCAATCGAAATACTCACTTTGAATCTGCTACACAGCTAAACTCTTTTGTCCTGGAACATGCTGATGAAGAAGAAGTCAATAGAATAATTGCACTACTAAAAATGGACGCTCCGGCGGGACATGATGGGATAAGTGCAAAAATGCTCCAGAATTCTACACATATTTTAGTACCACCGCTCACTCATATATTCAACCTCTGTTTTGAAAAGGGAGTTTTTCCAGATGCCCTAAAAAAGTCGGTAATACTCCCAATACACAAGACTGGCGATAGACGTAGTTTGACTAACTACAGACCAATATCTATTCTTCCAACAATGTCTAAAATTTTGGAGAGACTGGTAAATACCAGATTAATGAACTACCTGGAAAGTCGGAGAATGTTATCGGACAACCAATACGGATTTCGTAAGAACAAGTCTACTGAACATGCGGTTTTGAAACTGATAAACTATGTTAGCGACAAATTGGATGACAAAAAGAAATGCATGTGTATATTTATCGATCTGGCTAAAGCCTTTGATACAATATCGATACCCAAGTTGTTGAATAAACTGGAAAAACTAGGAATCAGGGGGCGCCAGCTGGATCTTTTTAGTAGCTACCTTACGGAGCGTACCCAGTGCGTGCGCATGGGCGACTTAGTGAGCAGTGACTTGCAATTGACCCATGGAGTTCCCCAGGGCAGCATTATGGGACCAACCTTATTTCTAGCATATATAAATGATCTTACAAATATTAAACTTGTGAACGGAGACATAATATCTTTTGCTGATGACACTGCCCTTATCTTTTCAGCTAACACCTGGAAAGAGGTTACCGATGCTGCACAGAGAGGATTTGATGTTGTTAAGGATTGGCTCCGAAACAATGTCCTAACTTTAAATGTAGATAAAACAAAATATATGTGTTTCAAAATTCGACAGCAAAGAGACGCTGATAATGTTAAACCTATATTCTCCCATGAATGCGACATAAGTATTAAATCAGAATGTGAATGTACAAAGCTTGAAGAGGTTAGCTTTACTAAATATTTAGGTGTCATCATTGATAACACACTCAGTTTTAAAGAACATATTAAAACATTATGTGGAAGAGTTAGAAAACTAATTTATATGTTTAAAACGCTCCGTTATGTAACTAATTTTAAACTTATTAAGCGAATATATTATGCGCTCTGCCAGTCCATAATAAGCTACTGCATAGTGGTTTGGGGAGGAGTCTCAAAAACCACACTTAAACCTATCGAAATAGCCCAACGTGCAATTCTGAAAGTAACCACATTTAAACCGATTATGTTCCCAACTAACCTACTTTATCAGTTTTGTGAAGTATTAACGGTGAGACAACTCTTCTTATTAAGATTGACATTGTTACAACACATGTCATTAAATTACAATAGTCATTATCAAATAATTAAAAGGCGAAATCACACAGTATGCAATCAACCGAGACTCTTTAGAACCAAGTTCATCAGATCATTTTTTATATTTATCGGTCCATATATTTACAATAAATTAAACGAGAAAATTAATATATATCCATTGAATAGAAAGAGGTGTAAAATGAAATTAACTCAATATTTACAGAGTTTAACATATGAAGAGACAGAGGAATTACTTACTATCATAAGTTAATGTTTAATCTTTCAATAATAGAAAATAATAATAAAGTATACCTACACAATCAGAATTACACGCGTGCGCATACATACACACATACAGACACAAAACACACACAAACAAACAACACAAATGCTCGCGCACACAATTCAATTACCCTCTCACACACATTCACGTACACTTCGCTGCATTCAAGGAGAGGAACATTCATTGAAATAAATTAGTAAATGTCATAATTACAGTTATTTAATGAATTAAAAACAAAAATTACAATGCTAGAAAATAAAATAATGTAAATATAAGCTAAAGCTGAAGCACAGGATCTTCCTAGTTCAGCTGCAGCTGATTAATGAATATATTTTTATATTGTACAACTATAGCAAAACATACATAAATTGAACAAATCATTGTTATAATATATAACGTACTAATTTATTGTATATTCGCATGTTTATTACTGTAAATTAGGAGAAATTAATGTTAATGTTCAATCTTAATGTTAATGTTAATATTTAATGTATTTAATGTATTTTACATCAAATAAATTTATTATTATTAGAGGCAAAAAAAAAAAAAAAAAAAAAAAAAAAAAAAATTAGAATTTTAGATTTATTTACACTAGTCTTGGTTGAATTCACACGATTGAACGAAATATCACTGATTTTGAATTTAACTACCAGAGTGTATAAACGAGAGGAGTTAATACCAATCTAAAGACAAGTTTTGTCCGAGTGTCTTTAAAAATAAATTAAATATGTATGTTCCTTTTTTCAGCAGTACATATGACATAAGACAGAAAATAGATAACATGCAATTGTAGTTAGTTGCAATAGTGACATCAAATAATTATTGCTACATCGTTTTGCAAAATCAAATATGCAAATATTTCCGTTAATAAATAAGACATATAATCTAATCATTAATTTTAAAAAAGCATCCTACATTACTGAAAGAAGACCCGGACCAAATTTCACTTTTATTTTTACATCTCGTAATTTTTCGTACAGAAATAACAAGTAGAATGACTTTCGCTGTACATCATACGAGTTTTACATATGTTGAGTGAGGTCTATACAACTGTCATCGAAAACCTCACTTAAATTGTTTTTTCACATGTATTGTTGGCAACCATTGTTTCATTCGCTACACAATAACCCAGATTATTTTTTCAGTGAGTTATCTTTTCTAGCTTCCTTGTTTGCTGACGTTTAGTCTTGCTCAACTTGCCAACAACCTCAATATTTAATCAGATGCAGATCTCGTTCTTCATTTCCTTGACCGTGAAGATAGCAAACCTGATGTAACTAATTATCGTATTTCTTCAGCGCTATCAAGTGTCACTTCAATTAGTGTGTAAAAACTTACAGAAGACCAGTTCTTGTCTTGTTATGCGTCGCCAAAAGGGCCCAGCGGAAGACCAGCGCTGGCTCCTTGCCAGCATTTTGCTGAGCTGGGTCCGCTTTGTAACGCCTACTATGTATGTTTGTAATTTTTTGTTTCTATGTGTAAATTGTAATCGTTACAAATAAAATTATTTTTCTTTCTTTCTTTCTTTCTTTCTTGGGTAGCTTTCCAAACATTTTATAATTTGAGACAGAAATTAACAACTTACTGATTATACCGAGTCTTAAAGAACACTACATTGAATTATTATTGCAATAATTGTGCTTAGACAGAAATTCTCAAAGTATTTTCGGGAATAATTGGGTACACACTAAGGTATTAAGACCTTACCTCATGACTGTTAATTTTAAAAACCGATGTGACTTGAAGAAAATTTGATTTGAATCTCTTATTTCAGTGTGGTGATAAAAAAAATTTTTTATAGTTTTTAATTGCCTTATTAGGTTTTCGCCATAAAACTTACATAGGTTGGGTGCAGGTGTGGCGGCGAAAGCAGCGCTCCCTTGACACGCTACGGCGCGCGCGCATTGCAGTCAAGGCCCTCGAGTGCTGCATGCGCATGCGCTCGACCCGACAAAACGCACTACTACTTAATGAACAAACAATATCAACACCCGTCATATAAACGTAGATTTCTAAAATAATTATTAATGGCATGAAAATCTACATTAGACCGTTGCATTTCAATTACTTTGTGGATTTTTTAAATTAAAATAATTCTTGCACTGCCAAGCGCATTTTAAGCTATTTCAATTTAGATCTCATGTGTAGAAGCTATTTCAATATTTTGTGAATGCGTTGCTTTTTGCGGAATATTACAATGCTAAAGCAAAAGACCTTATTATGCCGAAAAATTGTTACATAGCTATTTCTACAAGGCTAAATTTTATGCTTTGCAAATAGAAAGACTTCTTGTAGTGACGGATTAAGAATACTAGTGTCACCACCCCATCTCCTCCCAAGGGTGCTGTAAAATTCAGCTAAGGGATATTGCACACAGATAACACCCTCTGTGTGAGACGGAAAACTCGAAAATAAACCCTGTGCCTATACGCCTGGTCAGCGCGGCACAGTAGACCAAAATCTCTCCCAAAGTGGAGGAGGCCCGTGCCCAACATTGAGACGTAAATGGGCTGGAGAGAGAGAGAGAGAGAAATAGAAAATAACTACTCCTAATTTATTTCGAACTTAATAACAAATACATATTACATTTTAGTTTCGGTGATAATCCTAATATGTAACGGGATTTGTTCACAGTGAGTTCTTTTTATGTTGACCAAGTACCCGCGATCTTACATACAATGCAGCACCTCCTGAGCTTCATGATCAACAGACGGTTTCAAGTCCATGCATCAAGTACTGTCCGTGGTATTAATTCTTATTATTGTATTATCACTGAAGTATATAAATTTGATGTGTACCCTAATACTCAACATACATTATGTTACCTACATTTGATTATATATTTAATGTTTAGTGCAAATTACCGAGACATGTATGACCATGGCACAATAGCTACATTATAATGTGACGAAGTGATGCCATCCTTGACACGAGGAGAAGCGCATGCACCGCAACGAGTGTACGTCACGTTATAACGCAGCCATTATGTAATACTCAGCGCAAACGTTATTCAACATGTCTTATATCACCACTTGTGCACTAACATGACGACACTGTCCCCTGTCTAACATATGTATGTACACTTCATATAAGATTCATGTCGTTTACTTTACATTAACACTATTCTCGTCAAAGACAGCTACGTCCTTCATAACCCTTTGAAAACATATTTTAATTACGTTTTTTAACACGCTTTAATTAGCCGTTTAGCTCTGTGTCGGTATCTATCAATGTATTAATCTATATAACAGAATCTTTTAATGTGGTTTTCACCCAGTTGCAGTAGTCAAATTTTGATCTGAAATTTTACACACATCTGTGATATTCAGGATTTGCAAGCGTGTTTTTTAGTTTTTGAACTAAGCAAATTATTGTAATTTTGTAAAACTCATTAAGAGGATACCAAAATAGCTTCGTGCATTTTTCTATGTACGAAGTTTTCATTGTTTCTTTAGATTAAATGGCTAGAGCTCTAATTTTTAAGTATATGTTCAATATATGATCTAGGATCGCATAAACTCAGAAACGCGATTGAAAAAGTTTTCTCGATAGAAAATCTAGGCGAAACAACCTCTCTAATTTTTTATTTTTTTCATTAGTCGGTCTATTATCGCGTATTAACTAATGAAATAACTTTAAAAACATAGGTAACTATTATGTATAGAAACACGTGGATCAGAATTAAAATATATTTAGTAGATTTTAAGTAAATAGGAAAAGTATCCCTAATTCTTCATTTTCTGTGCCTACTGGCTGTGTTAATATGTACGTGTCGGCGATGATATACGATAATATTGATGTAGGCCCTTAAGTCTACACTGTTGTCACCGCAGTCTTATAATAAATTACTAAGTAAATTTTCTATTAAAATTTGTGTGAAAATGTAAAAGTTTGTGTGTGCTACAAAATATTTTAAGTAAATAACAAAAAGAAAAACAAAAAAAAAAACTATTTAGGTTACATTCTATCTTGCAATTTTGTACCCTAAACATATTTAAACTTAACTTACATCTAACAACAAAAAAGAAAAATTATAATAATAAATAACCTTTCTTTAAATTGTTATCATAGTTCGGAGTTTTAGTTGTCTAACCGAAATAAATAAAGCAGACAAACTTGTATTAATAAACATTATGAAATTTTTTAGTACTACCTGCAATAAATTTGTATGTGAATTATTTTATCAAGAAATTATTTACAACGATTGATAGACATCTTACTTAAGTTGAATGTGTCAATGGAATAAATGGTATCCAAAATACAGGCTATGCCTAGTTTGGATGCCAAGGATTAATAGGTATTATACGTTCCTCTTATTATTAGTTGAGTTCTATCTTTTAAGTAAATAAGATTGTATTTACCTGTTTTTGTAACTTTGTAAACACTTAAATAAATAAATAAATAAATAAAAATTTTCGCACATTAGACATATCCCTGGTTTTCCGTCAAAATAATTCCTATTACGATTTGTTTATTTAAAAGCACAGTAATTATCTGATACCAGAAATATGATGGGTTGTTCTTCACTATTAGACTTGACATATCTATACAATAATGCTATTGAACACTTTAAAAATCAGTTATTCAGTCTGAATATAGAAGTCAGTTACATACAATTATCTAGGAACAGAAAACCTACCAAAGGGTTCTACGTCCTCCTTATCATATTTAAAATTTTTACTTTCATTTTCTATTAGTTATTGTGTTTTATAATTTTATAGGCTTTCAGACTCTAAAGAATAATTTGCCATTATTCGGGGCCAGGGAAAACGCTAAGTGGGTTTTTCCTTGACACAAGGCCCTGTTGCAACGCGGTAACCGATACAAGGTTGCACCGACACGCCCTAGCGATTATTTAATTGTTATTTAAACCAGAGATAGTTCATCGCCGCATTATCGAGGCCTGAGAACAAGACAACTAATCTACTAAGAAAAATCACCCATCAAGGTTTTAGGTTAGAACACATTTTTTATTCGCGTCTGTTATAAAACTTGTAGGCATTTATCTCAAACCCAGATTGGTATTCTGAGAATACGTATACATATAAATATTTAAATGAGATAAGCAGATCTTGACACGAATCTAGTAACTTTATAGTTTTTAATAAACCATCATCAATTTTAAAAACTTACAAGTTGAGCCTGTTCTTGTGTTTCCAAAGTTTGAAAGAATATCTTACAGAAATACCAACGGCATATATTGTAAGTTTAATAATTTACTTTTACAATGAAGTAATTGAGTAAATGTCACCGTTAAATATTAAACATATTATGCCCTCAGATGGCATGACAACGTTTGTAACTCTTTCGCAAGATGACCCCTGAATCGAAGTCGTCGCTTTCTACAACTGTCACGAAAATTGTTAAAGAGTGTGCCACGCAGTTGTCTTGATTTTTAAACCACGCACACTCGAATATGTTATTTTAATTAAACGATAATCTGTGGACAATACCTACGAACTTATCTATACTCATGTTATGTGGAGAAAAGATGATTGTGTGTTTGTTTGACACAAATACGCTCCGATTCAGTACTTTACTGAATCGAAAGAAAAAAACTTAATCGCATTGCTAAAGGCAATTTTACATGAATATTTATCTTAAGACAGACGCCGCCTTATTACAAAACGTGGACTAAGTTTAAGCCACAGTTTAAGCCTGGCTTTTTAAACACTTCAATTGCGCATTTCAAGCAGATTTTTCTCAAATCCTAGATCTAACAACGACCTTAGTCTTAAACCGACGCCAAACTAGTGTCAGAGCGGGTCTAACTATCCAATTCCTCGTAAATTAATTTTGTTAAACCTGGGTTTAACGTTGAGCCGCGTTTTGTAATAAGGGGGACGAGGTCCTATTAAAATATTGATTATAATTATCAATTCGTCCTTGATGTAATATTCCCTACTTCCAAATAACCATTCAGTACTTTCCATCCCATGGTTACCTGGAAGAAATCGCCGTGTGCGATAAGGTCTCTCTAATCTTAAGGGTATTGTACTCATATCAATAGTTTTTAAGTTTAATTTTGTTATTCTTCTTTTTGTGCAATAAACAGTTTATCTATCTAATATTTATCAAAATTCGGAAACCGAAGCACATTTATTTTTGAATGGGAATTTAATTGCCTGTCTGTCTCAATACTCATCCATTGTATTTTAATTACCTACAGAAATGTGTTAATATGATGATACGTGGGGGTGATGCTGAATTGCTGACATTATAGGTGAAAGTTTCTTCTATTTGAATAGCGCTAATCAATTGTTTTTTGGGTCAATTGCATTCCCTTTCATTCCGTGTACAATCAACGAATATTCTTAACGAGGACAATATCCTTTTCAGTGTGTTTTCACTATGTTATGCAAAAATATCTAGGTGTTAGGTCGCTAAATCAAACTATTGTTGAAGAAGAATAAAAAAGACTAATTAGCTACACACAATTGGGATTGTTCATAATTTTGGACCTGCTGTTTTTGTTTTTTAAAAAATATAGACTATTTTAAGCAACTAATTTCAATATTATTGAAATATTCACTATATAGTATTTTAAAAAAATACTTAAAAATATTATTTTAAATGTTGTGACGTCATCGTTGTACGAAATTTGTGTATTGCGTTTTCCTGTTAGACTTAAGACAGATTGCAATACATCTTTTCTAAGTTGCCAAGTTGATATAATAGACCAATTTCAACTCCACCACAGAGTAGTATATCCATAAAAACGCCTTTATATTTTAAGTCCTTCATTTCAAGGGCAAATAGAGATCATTTGCTTTTTTGGAAAAATAATCGTTAATGTAGCAAATTTTCCGAAAAAAAAACTAACGGATCATAATCAGAAACTCTATTCCCCGAAATGGTTTTTACATATAGAGTTTAAAAAAAAAAATGAACAATGCCAATTAAAAGTTCTCCCTAAATTTTATATCTCTAGGTCATAAGGTGGGTTTCCAGTCCTAACTACCCAAGTGAAACTGCGGGCCTACTTAAGTTTTCATTAACACCACAATAATGTATTATTCTGTAACTGGTTTAGCAAAGACTAATATCAATTGATTACAAACGGCGTACTTTTCAGCAGTGCCCTGTTTTGACTGGCGTTATCACAGTAAGTCAGCCATAAATTGTGAACTGAATGAACCCATATCATAATGAATTGTATAAAACAGTGAACGTTCCTACTTTCAAATACAAATCTACTAACATTAAACTTCTGGGACAAGCCGAAACAAGGGAAATCGAGTGCAAGTCGATGACTCTCATAAATGGATCAGTGTTCAGAGAGAACTCAGAATTCAATATTTACAATAGTGACAAACTACGTCATTCGCCTAGTTCATTGTTCGGGCGCGTTGGCACACGCTAATGTTGTCGGCCTAGCAACGTTCTATACTTCCACTGTTCCATTCACCTCTCACCAAGCGTGAACGGCTATATTGCATGCGACCCCACCCCGACGTTTATCAACGAGATTTTAAAAACAAAAAGAAATAATAAAATTCAATCAATATGCGCACATTTGACATGCGTGTATTCCGCAAAATATGCCAAATATTTCCCACGGGGTCGTTCCAACTGCAACGTGATATCACAGCTATTTCAGTAGACTTGATTTTATTGCAAATTGTGCTTAACATATATATATGTTGAAACTACTGCGCTAATTCCTGGTAAAATAATGCCATACGCGATACACGTTTCGTGAATTGAGTACCTGTTTCCTCATTTTATACTAAGATGATGCCGTCCACGCCGACACAGAAACGTTTGCAGAAATTAATGATTCGCGTGGAAACTTTGCATTGAATTTAATTTGTATACGGAAATTCGGACGTAATAATGTAGCCGGTCTATTTTAGGGTTCAACATACGTACAGTCAGTCGTACGTAGTAAAACGTCATAGAAGCGTAACTCCGGTCACGTATCACAGATGTTTGTTTACTGACCGCCACGTGAAAAGCAGATAACCTCTCCTCGTTATTCAAATAACAGATCTCTTTATGTTTTTATTAAAACAATAAGGAACTATGTAGATATATCCAATTTTTCTAATGAAAACTTAATATTTCTCAGAGAATGAAACGCCGCCAACAAATATGTATTGTATCCCAGTAACGTTGGTGCTGGTGATCATATATTATTAATATCGAGATATTATATATTATTATATATCTATAACTTAAAAAATAAATAAATAAAAATTAGATTATAATTACAACGGTCAACGGCATAAGATGTTTCATGCAATACTATAGAGCTTTGCTAAACAGCCGTAGCACAGTATTCAAGAGGCAGCGAGACGCGAGGGGACGCATTCACTCACTGCCTTTCACTTCCCGCTTTTGTCATGCAACCACTCTAGGCTACAGAAAGGCAGACGGCCTTGTGGCTTGTGTACCTTCTAGGCGTCCCTTCCCATCATACTTAGATTATATGCACTAAAAACACCACACGTTACCCAACAAACACGCGTTAGTTAGGCCGCAATAGTTAAAAATAAAGCACGTGTTTATTTATTTAATGCGTTAGTTAGACGATTAATTAAGAAGCAGTTAATAAGCCCATAGCTGTAATTTTTTTTAATTATAGGTAATATTTTAATGATCAGTCATTGTCATTGTTTTGTTACTGACGTTACAAAGCAATCCTACATGCTTTCGATGACGTCTTTGGTATGTGTTTGCAAGATATGTTTTATACACAAACAAACAAAATCATTAATGAAATACCTAGCTATTACTTGACTATTGAGGAAAAAACATCAATTAAAATAAACGTTAAAGTACCTGTATAACAAGAATTAGCGATCATAGACATTCGCATGTGTCGTTGACGAGCTTCCATGGTCATGTTAACCTTGGCTTTTGTGCGGTGACTTTCACGGTTAGACGGCCGCCGCGTTACATAAGATGCGCGTTACATACTCCGCAGTCGACACCCGCATCTGCTGTGACGACACCGCCTGCCGATACCATTCACCGGCCGCTAGCAAACCAGTTCTGTCAAACGTTGATATAACACAACATTAGATACTCATACAATACTATTGCTTGCTTGGTGGTGCACGAACGTAATGTTAATCGGATGTGTTTGTTGTTTCCAGGTACAAGAGCGGGGTGCGCTCAGTGAGGAGCGGGGGTGGGGGCGTTGGCGGCGCGGAGGAGGCGCGGCGCGGCGGCCTCAAGGCGCTGCCGAAGCGCGCCCGCACTCGCTGCAGGGGGGGCATGAACATGGGGCAAAAGTTGTCGGGCGGAGTCAAGTCGGTGTCGCGCGAGTGCACGGCGCCCTTCAAGGCGGTGGTGGCGCGCGAGCTGGCGCCCGAGCCGCCGCGGCCTGCGCGCCTTGACGCGCTGCTGGACGCGCCGCCAGCGCATCCTGACACGCAGATCAAACACGCATGGAACCCAGATGATAGGTACGATACGACACAAGTACTTCGTCTTAAAACTCCTTCCTGTGATCGACTATAAAAGTTAACCAGGTTAACAAAAACCTGCTCTATATATATTATGATACGTTCAACAATCAAATCTCTTTCCGTCCATTGTTGGACTTTCAAAGAACGCGGTTATGAGTGGTAATATAACCCAGGCAGACACCAATTCCACAGTACCCTAAAATAACTACCTACTATATATTTGCAACCTGTCTCTAGAGAACCTTCCAATAATTCCCCGTCGATTTTTTATAAACATTCACTTCAAAATGTTTATATTCCTAAAGTCATTTTCATAATAGTTGGTTCTAAAACGACTGTACTGTTTCTATTTTATTACGTAGGACGATAGTGGCGATCCAAGCCATCATTGGCTATGTCACAATTTTTCTGAAAAGGAAATCGCGGTCTTGACCTCTAATCATATCATTACTTTATTCTGTTGCCAAAATTGTGTATAAAACTTAGCAGGCGTATATTTTAATTTTTTAACGTAACATTTCAGATCACTAAACATATTTGTAAAAGAAGAAGATGCGTTAACGTTCCACCGGCACCCCGTTGCTCAAAGTACGGATTGCATTAGAGGTCGAGTGGGCTACTCGCGTGGTCTCCACTGTTGGGAAGTGGTGTGGCCAGCGAGACAACGAGGCACCCATGCAGTCGTCGGAGTTGCCACTTCGCACGCGCCCTTACATTCCGTCGGCTACCAGAGTCTAGTCGGAGCTACAGACCAGAGTTGGGGCTGGGACTTGGGCAGAAATAAGGTAAATATAACGTTATCTATTTATCAAATAATTTTGACAGACATCGTCTCTCTCATTAAGTAGTAACTAATAACTTCTCAGAACTTTTGGATTCAATTTAAAGGAGTAATCCTCCCGTAAACTGTAATTAAACTTTAGCTTAATTCTAGCTCTAAGTAAGTGCACACAAACATATAAATTGTGTTTAAGAAATTATCAATATTATGATTTTTCATTTTGATTGTGACTTCTATATAAAGTAGCCTAGAGATTATTAAGGCATTAAGCCGACTATATCATCTGAAACTCTAAAACATCTAAACTCGTACCCTATCTTTGTCTGTGCCAAGTGCTAATCCACTTCATCAGTTTGAGCCCAGAACCTTGTTTAATTTGGAATAGGTCGCCAAGTGCTCTACATTCAGATTAGAAAAAAAAGGGATTATGTTAGAATATGTTATCTTATTATATATACATAACAGCGATTAAATTAATATTGGCTGTGTAAAAATATTAAATAAAATATATTACGATTTCAATTTCAGGACATAATATTATTTGTTACATATATATTTCCTATTTCCAAATACATATTATGCTCATAGTGCACATGATTATATTAAATAAGTGCAGTCATAAACAACAGGGGCAAAGAGTAATTTTGATAAACTCTTAACTGTACGTGTCTACAATTATCTTAGTTATTCTTTCGCTCGCTTACACGTTTTCGATATCAGTATTAAAACGGATGCATGTTGTTATATAAGTTTGATACTGCTCAATAAAGAGGTCTATACACAATCAATAAAGGCTTAGTCTGTTTATTTAGACAGTAATATTCATAAATTTAATTTGTATTAAATAATATAGGCCCGACTTATCTGAGTACATGACCAGAACCTTACGTATTAGGCCCCTACAGCATTACGAAATGATAACCGATAGTGTACTCACAATGGCCGCATTTATTCTAAAGTGTTCAGTACCACTATTAGATGAAATTCGGCCCTGTATGTATATCTGCATCTTTTAATCAACACTACGATAAAATTCAATAAATTAGACTCTTGACGAACTCTTTATTTTAGTAGCGTAACAATAAAAATTCTATCTATACTTATATTATTATAAAGTTAAAGAGATTGTTTGAAAGCGTTAATCTCTGAAACCGGTGATCCAATTTGAAAAATTCTTTCAGTGTTGAATAGTACATTTATCGAAAAAGGCTGTATAACATCAAACTGCGACCAATAGGAGCGAAGCAAAAGACGAGGAAAATTTTATAAATTCCACGTCCAGGAATTCTCGGCCATCAGCTGTATAAAATAAGGCACATTGTAACAAAGTTAGTTGTAATGTTTCAGGTATACCATAATGCAAAAGGTACGGGCGGCAGCGGTACAACGTATCCAGCGCTGTTACGACCTGACGAGCAATTTCTAGTTCCTGACAGATTACTAGTCGTACTAGACATGGATGAAGGTACACTCGCCTTCTGCGCGGATGGACGTTACCTTGGTGTAGCGGCGAGAGGACTCCGCGGTAAAACACTATATCCCATCGTGTCAGCCGTTTGGGGGCACGCTGAGATCACAATGAAATACATTGGAGGGCTGGATCGTAAGTATCTTCAAATCCATTAAAATATCACTTATATTCTTTGAGTATTAACCCAGGATAACGGAACCCCACCGATCTGGTATTATTTTTGAGAAAGAAAACAACGTGTGTAACGAGCGCTGTTTTTGTAACATAAATACTGCTGGCTCTGTTGATTGCTATGGACTCGACACATAAAATAAATTTGACGGGCTTCGTGGTCACGAGGTCGCGGGTTCGATTCCCGCTTTGGACAATCATTTGTGTGATATTTATAAATGTCATACAAATGTTTGTACTACGTCTGGGTGTTTACTATGTATTATAAGTATGTATTTACAAAAGAAAAGTAGTATATGTAGTATATATCCGTATTCTGGTACCCATAACACAAGCGTATAAGCTTAGCTTGGGACCAGAGGATGTTGTGTGAAAATGTCCATGAATATTTATTATATTTATTTATTTATTATTAAAATAGTTACATAAACTAAGAGACGATACTATCCGTATATTATAAGTATGAGCATTGCTCTCGCACAATTTTCAGGGTGCTCGCGTGACAAATGTGACAATACCGACTCATGTCCTCGATTTCAAATCTCATATGGTTATTATATAGGAGTCACTCCCGTACAATTGTAATTAGCAGTCTCGTGTATAGACAAAAGATTGGCATATATGCGAAATCAATGGTGAAGATCATTGAACACTATTTAAATAACCTTGACAAGATTGTGGGAATGTAACATGTAATTGGTCGCAGACTGACTTTTCCTATTCTTACAAAGACAAAAGCTATTATAGTCAATGGCGTCTCATTGGAAATAAATAAATATTCACGGACATTTTACACAACGTTCTCGTCACAGTACAGTACCCTACAGGATTTTGTTTATGTTTTCGATAGTAAATTACGATTATAATTACGATATACTTCCCTAACCCAATAAAGTCCCACTGTTGGGCTCGGGCCTCCTCATTTCTAGATGGTATTTGGTCTACCACGCCACGCTGACCAGACGTGTCGGCACTAGGTATAATTTCTAGTTTTCCATCTCTCACAGATGTTATTTGTTTACAATATTCCATAAATAGCTTTTACAGCACCCTGGAAATAGGGTGGCGACTCTTATATTCTTAATCCATTACCACACGGATGGCATAACAATATATATTTCTGTAAAAACAAATACATGCATAAACATAAGTTTTTACTTTTACCTAATGCTTCTAGCAGTATTAGAGTATACAATAGTTTGTGTTACGTAGCATTACGTGGTTATTCGTCAAAATATGACGTCATTATGTTACAGTGAACAATGGGAATATTTTTAATAATTATGTATCCTGTATAGTAGTTTATATTTGCCGTGATTGATTACCACAATAATTTATTTAGACGGGCCTCGTGGTGTAGTGGTTCATATAACGGACTACCGATCATGAGGTCTCGGGTTCGATTCCCGGTCAGGACAATCATTTGTGTGATGTTTTTAATTGTCATACATATGTTTGTACTGCGTCTGGGTGTTTACTATGTATTATAAGTATGTATTTACAAAAGAAAAGTAGTTTATGTATTATATCCGTATTCTTGTACCCATAACACAAGCATATAAGCTTAGCTTGGGACCAGAGGACGTTGTGTGAAATGTCCATGAATATTTATTATTTTTTTATAGTTTAATTCTTTACATAATGTAAATGAAAACCTATGCAAACATGTATGGTCAGCGTAATATAAGTAGACTAGATGCCTTCCCGAAGTGGAGGAGGCCTGCGTCTAATATTAATGGACTTAAAAAGATAAAGCCAACATTTTATAAATAAAATTTATTGTCTGTTAGTTACAAAACTTCTTCGAAACAGCTAGATCATATTAAGTAGGTTTGTGAATGATAATAATAAAATTATCTATTTTGTTATTAACACGCCTTTATAAGTTTGGTATGTATCTATCAATGTATTAATCTGTGTAACGGAATCTTTGAAAGCGATTTTCAGCCACTTGCAGTAGACGGATTGATCTGGAATTTTGCACACCTAACAAGGACCGATAACTATGCAATAATTTAAAAGAATAAACCCAATTTCTTGATCAGAATTACTAGAATTAGATTCCGTTACGTAGATTAATACATTGATAGATACGTCCCGAACTCATATAAGCGTGTTAAAGCTACAATGTTATGTGATTGTTTCAGCCGAGCCACTGCCACTGATGGAGTTATGTCGTCGTGTGATCAGACAGCGCGTCGGTCGACCGAGACTGCGCGCCGCCGCACAGCGCCTCGCTCTGCCGCCCGCACTCACCGCCTACTTACTGTACCGCGCACCCTAGCGACTACCACACATTACTCGACAACAATATAACAATAACACACAACAATAGTTCAACAATACAACTTGGACGTAGCCAACATTATGGTTTATACGGGACGGTTTTATTTATACATAGTGGCGTATTTACCCTTGGAACATAAGAGCCATGGCCCTGGATGGCAGCACGTGAGGGACAACTTCAACAGACAGAGACAGGCGACTACAGGGGTACTTTGCTATATCTCCATTAATATATTGGGCGGCAAATCTTACAGGTCCTTTTCAAAATACGCTACTAGGCGGGGCTTGAGACGTGAAAAAAGCGGACATCGAAGTGACACTATATGGGTTTATTTTTTTACGAAACCCTAAACGACTAAATTCGTGGGAATTAGTGTCATATTTTGTATCACAAATTGAGAGATTTCGGTTAGGGTTTGATCCTTTGATGGGACTGGCTACGCCCATGCTAATATGTAACACCAAAATGTAGACAGAAATATAATTTTTTTGTCAACTTTTGAGCTGTATATCCGAAGTGCTAACATTGTAAAGACAGTTTGGTGTGTACAAATGTAGACAAACAATAGTTCAGTGTGATGTTTGCATTCATATTATTATTTGTGGAAGTTTCTTACGAGTATACTTCAATGTTGACGAGTAATGTACAAGAGATACAGCGGTGCGTGTGATATTACACTTCTCGCGTCCGTTCCACTATACAACTAGCACCATATCGGTATTATCTACAAAACGTTTACAAAATATCAAAAATCCATTATTACTAATGTATTTCTTCTATAGTTAATTAGTTATTATCGTACACTATTTGCGAACGAATAATTTTACGTATATGATGATTTATTTACCACCATTTCGCATATTGATAACATATTTTGCTAACCAAGAACCAAATATTATGCAAATGTTCCATTACATAATAAGAATAATCCAATTGGAAGGAAGAAAACATGATGCAAATCTATTATCTTTTATTTTAATATTATCTGTGATAATTTTACTTTAATGAAAAAAAGAATCAAATTTTTTGTTTTAAAAATCTTTCATTTTTATATTTTTCAAACATCTCATCGGTTGGATGCAGTTTTAGTGGTGACGGGTTTGTGAGCTGTGAATTTTCACATTATATTAAATAATGAAGTAATTAAAAGCAATTGTACAGTTCTGTTACCGACATAATGTGGACAATTTATACAATGTATATTTATAAGATAAATGTGGCATTAAATGAAGCCAAAACTTGTGTTAATATTATTCAGTTGTTTTATACGAGCCACATATAGCCATATTGATCTCTTTATAGTTGTTTGTCCAGATTAGATAGATTGCTTGACGGAGTTGACTTGTTATTAAATAATTTAGATTGGAAATTATGGACATAAAAACCTCATAAGCCTCGAAAATTACAAATATAAGTGATGTTGTTTTAACATCATTGTGTGGGTAGATAAATAATAGCCCACAACTAGGCCAGTGTGTGTGACGTGGCAATCTATTTTATATAGCTCATTAAGCGACTGGTTTATTTTTAGTTTAAATTTTTAATTCCTATTGTAAAAACTTGTGTGTAATGTATATATTATAATATACTACGCAGCGCAACGTGTCATCGTGACACAATATTAGCTGTAATATTTTGGAGCAATTTTATTAAGTTTCTAGGTTATTTAGACTGCGTATTATGTGAATCGTGTCTCCACAAATGTCTTCTTTTGCGACAATTAGACTTATAGGTGTAATAACAAAAGCACTGTTTACAATTTTGTCAGCCATTTTGATCCAATTAGTTGTAACGTTAAAATCTTTATCGAAATGTGTGAACTCTGTTTTTCTTCACTTGTTTTTATTAATAAAAAAAAATCACGTCTTATTGCTACACCAATTAGATTGTCGAGTTAATCCTAACAATTAATAGATAGTTACTGTGAAAAACACCCATTTTATTTATTACACAGGACAAGTAAAGAAAAGCAGAACATAAAGTACTTCCATTTTAATAAGATTTTTGCATAAGTAGATTGTAATGCAAGTTAGACATCATCCCAGAGTGGAGCTCACTTTTATATGGCGTTAATATTCACATTTTATCTCCTAAATAAGTGAAATTCTCTTATTGCGGAGAGTTTAATGTAATAGGTATTAAATTGCGATACTAGTATAAAATGGAGACCGCTTTCATGTTTACTATATTAAATAATATTTGAAAGCGTAAATGCAATAATAAAAGAACTTAATATAGTTAATGTCTCCATCAATTGGATATATGAATGTGTTAGGTTTCATGTGAATATTGACGAATTGTGAGAATGATTATGAAAACTGCCAAATGCGGAGAGAGTGAATGCATTGACGATAATTTGTGAGTGAACAAATGATAAGAGTGTGCAGCGGAACAGCTGAGAGTTGTGTTAGTTACTCAGATTTTTTTGTTTGTGATAGAGCATTATAGTTATTGTAATAGTAAATACATTAAATTCCGATGTATTTGTACATATAATCGTTTATAGTAAACCTCTCTCAAAAGGACCAATACTTTCCTGTTTCAAATACCCGGTTTGTTGTATATTGTTTAATGGAAATAACTTATTTTTCTATCTACCCACTTCCATTGATATCCAACATATTGAGGTTTACTGTGAAAGGTTATAAAATAACGTGTAGCAACAAATAACCACGTGAATTCTATGAAATCATCAAGTCTTGTATATATTAAAGTTTATCATTTTGTGGTGTTTAATGACTTTATTGTAAGTGGAAATGCATTTTAGTTTTCTAAGTTGTAGGCAATATTTTTAAATGGTCATTTCTAAAAGATAACTGCGTTTGACAGTCGAATCTCTTAGATACAATGATTAAAAAAAATAGGAAAAACGATTGGAATAATAAATATGGTTAAGAAAAATAATAAATGATATAAATTACAAGTTGATTTTTATTTACTATATTTTTCATCTAAGCCAAATAACTTTGACTGCAGTAGAATATTCTGTAATGGATTTTTGCAGGGCTGTGTTTTGACATTTTAAAAAAGAAAACGATGTATTAACTAGGACGTCCAAAAAATCGCACGAACCTGGGCATGTCCCCAGTGTAGGTGACGGGCCTGGAATCCTGTTTATGAGAATCTGTTTTATATGATTTGGTACAAACCTACATTTTCACTGTTGTGAAACTGCTGTTGGTTGTCGGTAATTTCACTATAAACATCAAGCTCTATAAGAAAGGAATTTTAAAGAAGGTAAAATCAAAAACAAACCTTTTAAAGTCCATAATATACAAGTTTATTCTTATTTACAAAATGTTAAGTACAGAATAATAATGCTATTAAAATGACGACCGCCGTCAAGGCCTTTTGAAAGTCGCTAATTATTGAATAATTCAAAAGCATTATTTTACCAAGTATAACAGAAAAGTTGAGCACGTCATGTCAACAATGTTAATATTTAAGTAATCTGAGATATATTATGTAAATTACATCATCATAATTAATTCCAATTAAAAATAATTTGTGAGCTTTAGTTCAAATTTTTTTTATAGTTATATTTTAAATAAATATTGCTATAGCCTTCATTGCAGGAATACATTGCTCAATATTTTAAAATCCAAAATGATTTCTAATAAAACAAAAACGAATATTTCCTTTAGGAGTAGGCCGAGTCTACAGTAGCATACCCTTAGGCTTATATAGATTCATAGTCATAAATATCTCAAAATAATACATTTGAATGCGAATTGAAAATTAACGCATTCCGAGCACTTTATGATGGCATTTAAACTACTGCAATAAATACTCTAAAAATAAAGTATGTTTATTCGAGAAAATAATTCATATTAAGCTTTTTGAAGCAAAAAGTAAAGAGCAAACATGTCTCAAATTTTTTTATATTTCTTACTATTGGATAAGTCTATTTATTAACAAAATGAGTCAATAAAGAGACATATTCAATTGTAAAAAATAAATATCATCATCATACCGTCACACCTTCCTCTTATGGGGGTAGGCAGACTATAAAGCGCCATCTGCTACGATCCAAACACACTTCAAATCTATAACACTGAGATTGCGAAATTATAATGGAACTTAAATCCTAAATAATCGTACAGTACACATCATTAATATTATTTTAGACGAGGCCCGACATTTTAAACAATTTATAAAATTTTGTGCCACATGCAACAACTTATTACTTTTAATATCTTTATAAATACTTTATAATCTAATCTCCAGGATTTAATCATAAGGCGTAAAGAAACACTTTTTATAACATAACGGCCAATTGAAGTTGCCTCAAACCTCGAGCGTTTTGGTGGGACGGATATAACCTACAAATATTATTATTATTATATAATAGCAAAACCTTAAATAAAATACTAATTAGTATCTTCGTCAGAATATTAAGTTTCACACTTAATCCTTCAATAAAAATAAATGGAACCAATTCTGTTGGGCCAAACACTTAACCCAACTTAAATAAATAAATAATGAAATAATAAATATTCACGGACATTTTACACAACGTCCTCTGGTCCCAAGCTAAGCTTATATGCTTGTTATGGGTACCAGAATACGGATAGAATACATATTACTTATTATAATACACTAGCTGGCCCGGCAAACGTTGTTTTGCCATACCAAAAAAAAAGTAAAAAAAAAAATTTACTACAAACCTCACGGAGCCCGAGACCTTTCCAACGAATGCAAAACCGTGGAAATCGGTTCGTGCGTTCTGGAGTTATAGCGTCAGGAAGGAAAATCCGACTTATTTTTATATAGTAGTTAGAAACACCCAGACGCAGTACAAACATTTGTATGACGATTAGAAAAATTACACAAATGATTGTCCCGAGCAGGAATCGAACCCGCGACCTCTTGATCGGCAGTCCGTTACATGAACCACTCAACCACGAGGAAATTGAAACCAACTATGGTGTATTTTGACAGCTACTACTACTACATAGCATATCTTTATATATATAAATCTTCTGTACGTGTGTTTGTAATTGAACTCCTCCTAAACGGCTGGACCGATTTTGATGAACTTTTTTGTTGTTGATTTTTACACAGAATGTATGGCAAAACAACGTTTGCCTGGGCAGCTAGTTACCTAACTAAAATCGTCAACCCATATTATGCAGTTTTTATAATAATAAAGTTCAGTTAACATTACCAAATTGTGTTATTTTTAACATCAGAATTGATAACCATTGTGTGAAATGTCTACGAATATTTATTTATTATCAATCGCAAAGTGTATGATATTCTAATGTGGAGTCATCACTTATTAGTATAGTATTTTCATCTGCAAAGTCGTCAGGGAGATCAATTTGAGCTGATAACTCTTGAAGACCGCCGATCAATTCAGTCAATGAAGCCTGGAAAAATATTACATCGTAAGTAGACTTAGAGCATTACACAATAGGAGTTGGAATTGGACCCCCGCTTAAAAAGTTACGAGAGCGATGCTTATACTTATGACATTATTAGTGTGCGTATGTTTGAGTGCGTTTTTTTTTCTTTTTTATATTATGTAGCAAAATCTTACCTTGGACTCATCAAACGTCGCAATCATTCGATCCACGGTATCCTCTTCCCCTTCAAATTTATCAGCTAATACTTTTAAATTGTCTGGAAGAAGGCTGGTATCCAATTCCCCACTTGAACTGTCCCGTATTATTCTATGAAAAGAGAATGAAACTTAAATATAGTATTCCACATTTATTAATTGTGTAACCAAATATCATCAATGTAAATAAATAAAATTGAAGTGTCTGTTCGTAATATCCAGCAATATTTACAAGGTTCATGTTGGATTTTGAAAAACCAATATTTTTGTGTGTTAACATTCTATCAGCTTTGGACCGATTTTGCTATGACTTTCACTGAAAGATAGCTGATTTTACAGGGCGTTAGAATTCCGAAAACAACTTATGCTTAAGAGGATACCAAAATAGCTTCGTGCATTTTTCTACGTACGAAGTTTTCATTGTTTCTTTAGATTGAATGGCTAGAGCTGAAATTTTTAAGTATATGTTTTTTAGGGTTCCGTACCCAAAGGGTAAAAACGGGACCCTATTACTGAGACTTCGCTGTCCGTCCGTCTGTCCGTCTGTCACCAGGCTGTATCTCAAGAACGGTGATAGCTAGACAGTTGAAATTTTCACAGATGATGTATTTCTATTGCCGCTATAACAACAAATACTAAAAATAAAATAAAATAAATATTTAAGGGGGGCTCCCATACAACAAACATGATGATTTTACCGTTTCTTGCTCGATACTAATAACGTTGCCTTATGTTGCATAGATAATGGTACGGAACCCTTCGTGCGCGAGTCCGACTCGCACTTGACCAATTTTTCAATATATGATCTAGGATCGCATAAACTCAGAAACGCGATTGAAAAATGTTTTCTCGATAGAAAATCTTAGCGAAACAACCTCTCTCATTTTTTTTTTTTTTCATTTGTCGGTCTTTTATCGCGTATTAACTATTGAAATAACTTTAAAAACATAAGTAACTATTATATATAGAAACACGTAAATCAGAATTAAAATATATTTAGTAGATTTTGAGTAAACAAAAAAAATATCCCTATTTCTTCATTTTCTATACCTACTAGCTGTGTTAATATGTACATGTCGACGATAATATTGATGTAGGCCCTTAATAGTAGGTTCTATGAAAATTTTGTGCAGAAATCAGTTTTCAGTTAGTAAATAAATCCAATGTTTGTATGGTGAATTGGTGACGAATTAAGAATACGAGTGTCACCATGTCTTTTCCTCCCGAGGGTGCTGTAAGAGTCAGCCAAAAATATTATTATCAGATACCATCCTGTGTGAGAGAAAAAAAACTTGAAAATAAACCCTGTGCTAATACGCCGACAGACCATAATCCCGCCAAAAGCGGAGACCCGTGCCCAGAAGTAGAACGTTAATGGGCTGAGGAGTAAGAGAGAGAGAAACAAATGTAATATACTCGAGTCGGGCCTCGTGGTGTAGTGGTTCTGGTAACGGACTGCCGATCAAGAGGTCGCGGGTTCGATTCCCGCTCGGGACAATCATTTGTGTGATTTTTCTTATTGTCATACAAATGTTTGTACTGCGTCTGGGTGTTTCTATGTATTATAAGTATGTATTTACAAAAGAAAAGTAGTATACATATACTACTTTTCTTTTGTAAATACATACTACGGACCAGAATACGGATAGAATACATATTCTATTCGTATTCTGGTACCCATAACACAAGCATATAAGCTTAGCTTGGGACCAGAGGACTTTGTGTGAAATGTCCATGAATAGTTATTTATTTATTATTATTTATACTTACTTAAGTATTCTCCTGCGGGTAGTCTCAGCTCCAGTCAGTACGGTCACAGTAGCGAAGGTGGAGGCGGCGGACACGAAGCGAGCCCTTCTCTCTAAGCGGCCCCATTCCACACGTAATGATATTGTGTGACGAGCTCTACCGGGGACTACGTGACTAGAACCCAATAGTTGAGCAGATTGTGACAGCCACGTGTATTGTACTGGGAACAATTATAAAGATTTTATTGTGAAGAATATTGCCATGATTTCGTCTGTACCACGTAATTTTTAAGTGTTTATGCTTCGCGTGTCAACTCCTTGCCAACACACAACGTTTTAACAGTCTTGTCCTTAAGGTCAAGAACAAGACAATTAAAACATTACAGAATAGATTTAAGACATTACTAATATTAAAATTTCGTGTTTCTAATGGCGATATTACAGTAAGCAGTGTTCGTTACTCTAACATCTCTTATGTTAGAGTAACGAACACTGCTTAGATTTTAATGAAACTTTACAATGACAGAATAACATATCATCACGCTAAAATCAAGGAGCAGAGTAGTAACTATAAAGATATCTGAAATCATAGTTAATTAGTCAGTTAAAAGCATTAAGACCGCCATTGTACCTATTTATTTTGTGTTAGAAGTTTAAAAAAATAAATAAAATAAATAGAAACCGTACAAATAACTGTCCTGATTGAAAATCAATAAGCATCAACATATTACATAATTTGATATCACGTAACTTAAGGCATTTTAATGTGTTAAGAGGATACCAAAATAGCTTCGTGCATTTTTCTACGTACGAAGTTTTCATTGTTTCTTTAGATTGAATGGCTAGAGCTCTAATTTTTAAGTATATGTTTTTTCAATATATGATCTAGGATCGCATAAACTCAGAAACGCGATTGAAAAAAGTTTTCTCAATAGAAAATCTTGGCGAAAAAACCTCTCAAATTTTTTATTTTTTTCATTTGTCGGTCTATTATCGCGTATTAACTAATGAAATAACTTTAAAAACATAAGTAACTATTATATATAGAAACACGTAAATCAGAATTAAAATAAATTTAGTAGATTTTGAGTAAATAGGAAAAGTATCCCTAATTCTTCATTTTCTGTGCCTACTGGCTGTGTTAATATGTACGTGTCGGCGATGATATACGATAATATTGATGTAGGCCCTTAAAACACTTACAACTGAAATTAACTCGTGCATAAACAAATACAGGTGATGATGATTTATTTTGTAACTCCATGTTGATTGGTCTGCGGCTGATAGCTCGCACTAGCGCCGCGTCGCCATACGTCGCCAGACCGTACCATTTTATTGATTCACCACCAGAACAACCGTATAAAGGAACCTAGGAATTAAAAAAAACTAAGTAAGACGAATAAGCTGTGTGATGATAAGAATACAAGTGTCAACACCTCATTTCCTCCTCAGGGTGCTGTAAAAGCTACAAATAAGCTCCTCTGTGAGAGACAGAAAACTCAAAACTAAATCCTATACCAACACATCTGGTCAATGCCGCATAGTAGACCAAATTCACTCCCAAAGTGAAGAAAGATCATGCCCAGCTGTGAGACACGAATGAGTTGGGAAAGGAAAAAGTTAAATGAGTATTTCGACGGAAGATACTTTCAACCCAATTGTATTCTATATATATGTTCTGTATTGTATGCTGGTCGAGATTGTTGCAAAACATTCTCGATAGATAGCGTTGTACGTAAAAATACGATATAAACTCAATCGAGTGACGATTACGGTGGCTTAATTTGATAATTGAAAGCACGACCGCAATAAGCTCAGTTGCCAGAGCTACGGAACGGTATTCCGAGGTTGTGGGTTCAAGTCCCACTTGCGGTAATCACTTTTCCCACCATAATTTAATTTATTAAGTAAAAGCACAGCATGTCAATTGCAAAATTAATAAATTACTTTAATAAGAATGTTATATTAACATTGCCGAATTGTGTTATTGATACAATAAATTTTTAGTTTAGTTTAGTCGTGCACGTAGAGTCGGTACCATTATGTGTGTATTGAAAAGTGATTGGGCCCAAAATGCAGAAACCACATTTCCACTTTCATCCGTCGATTTATTGATGTTACTCATTATGGTAATCTGAATAAATAAATAAAAATAAAATATCAAAATGTGGGGTAACAAGGAATGATAGAATTAGGAATGAGTATGTCAGAGGAAGCATGAAAGTAAAAAAGTTGAGAAGCATGCGTCTGTCTCGGTATCGACATGTGATGAGACAGAATGAGAGCGGAATTGCAATGAAAGTTTTAAATATGAAAGTGGATGGATGTAAGGCCAAAGGCAGACCGAAGAAAAGATGGACGGACTGTGTGAAAGAGGATATGAATGAAGAAGATGGATGTAAATTCACAGATGACGTGTAACAGAGGAGTATGAAGGAAGAGGACATGTTGCGCCGACCCCAAGTGGTTGAGAGAAGGGCAGGGAATGATGATGATTCATTACGGTAATCTACTTAAAAACACGTACCTTTCTACAATAATCATCATTTTTATCAAAAACCAATTTCAGTGTAGCACTATGTGGCACATTAGACAATGGTGTAAACATTATAGGCAATGATCTACATTCGCCTGGCCCAAACGGTATACTATAATATATACCACCTCTCGAATCTCTTGGCAAATCTATGGTAAACCCATCACCTATTATTTGACACTTTATGTAAATTTTTTTCTTCAAAACATTTTTAAGACTCAATTCTTTACGTCCGGATCGCACCCAGGACATTGTAGTGTAGTTAGTTTTAATTGGGAATGATTTTATTTGTTCTGGAATGTTACTAATTTCAATTGTAGTTCTATTCCCTGTAGTGATTTCTTCAAAGATTAATGTTCTGAAAAATAAACAAAACATTATCAATTTATGAGGACATAATTGGTTTAAGGGCCTACATCAATATTATCGTCGACATGTACATATTAACACAGCTAGTAGGTATAGAAAATGAAGAATTAGGGATATTTTTTTTGTTTACTCAAAATCTACTAAATATATTTTAATTCTGATTTACGTGTTTCTATATATAATAGTTACTTATGTTTTTAAAGTTATTTCATTAGTTAATACGCGATAATAGACCGACAAATGAAAAAAATAAAAAATGAGAGAGGTTGTTTCGCTAAGATTTTCTATCGAGAAAACTTTTTTCAATCGCGTTTCTGAGTTTATGCGATCCTGGATCATATATTGAAAAAACATATACTTAAAAATTAGAGCTCTAGCCATTCAATCTAAAGAAACAATGAAAACTTCGTACGTAGAAAAATGCACGAAGCTATTTTGGTATCCTCCTTAAGATGTAAGAGTCGGGCACAAGGGCAATGTCAGCCATAGGTTAACTAATAGTGTGTTAAAGATAAATATTTGTAGTTTAACTTTTTTAAGCACCCAAGCGTGTGGTGTTGGATTAAGAATACAAGTGACACCACCCTTTTTCCTTCCTCAGGTGCTGTAAAAGTCAGTTAAAGGATATTGTACACAGAAAACATCCTATATGAGAGACGGAAAACTCGAAAATAAACCCTGTGCGAAAAAGCCCTGTCAGTGCGGAACAGTAGATTGTAATCCCTTCCAAAGTGGAGGAGGCCCGTGCCCAACAGCGGGACGTTCATGGGCTGCATAGAGAGATGCATTAAACAGTATTACACCACATTACGCATATTATTTGCAAATACACTAACTGTGCCTAAAAGACCGACTGACATTACTTTTGTTGTTATATTATAGATATCAAACGATATAACCATTTGTCTTTTGTACATAAAATAATTATTATAAATAAATGATAAATATGTTTAAATAAACTTACGCTTCACAAAGAGTATCAACGTGACCTGTATAACACAAGTTCACAGTTTTTGTTGATCCTGGTCGTATTTCAAATTTGGTTTCAGTAATTTGGAATGGAAACTTATCCAGTTCCAAATTGCTGCTAAATTTAACATTCCAAATACCAGAAATCGATCCTTTGTTACATAATTCAAGACTTTTATATTCTGAAAAAATTACAACAATAAAATGTAGTATATGTATAACATAATATGTGTGTACACATATTCTTTTGCATTTTCTAATTACTGTGATTAAATCATAACATTGAACGAATCTGCCATTGTATTTTATTCATCACTAATCTCAATAAAAAAGTGGCACTTACCACGAGCTAGATATAATTTATTATCACTAGTGTTCAGTACTAAGTTGACAGCACCCACAACTCCAAACAACTCCACTGTTCTAAGGAGACTGTTCAAACCAAACATATTCACGTTCAATTTGCCATTGAACATATTTATCGCTGGTGCTGAAATATATCACATAATATATTAGTACCTATGTCTGGAATCTCTGGAAATTGTGGTCTGTCTTAAAATTGTTAAAATTGTTCTCACTATGTAATACGAAACTACAGGCTACAGACTATATATCTAATATATAAAATTCCCGTGTCACAGTGTTAGTTACCGTACTCCTCCGAAACGGCTCGACCGATTTTCCTGAAATTTTGTGTACATATCCTCTAGGTCTGAGAATCGGCCAACATCTATTTTTCAAAACTTTTTTTTTAGTATGGCAAAACAACGTTTGCCGGGACAGCTAGTCTTATATATAAAATTCACGTGTCACAGTGTTAGTTACCGTACTCCTCCGAAACGGCTTGACCGATTCTTATGAAATTTTGTATGCACATTCAGTAGGTCTGAGAATCGGCTAACATCTATTTTTCAAACTTTTTTTTTTTAGAATGGCGAAACAACGTTTGCCGGGTCAGCTAGTTATTATGTAGATTCGAAATTCCAGGCATACGATTTTCGTGAAAGCTTTTCACAGTATACTTAGTTAACACATAAATTCTTGTGTCATAGTGTTAGTCGTAAAGGTCATAGCTCATTAGAGCCACCCCGCACCGCCTCGTCGCACGGCGTCCACCACTCGTTGTCGACAGGTGGTCCACGGGTGGACACCGTGTTATCACTAATAATCTTCGCGCGGTCAACCAGTAGACCTCACGCCGGCCGCTGTTGGACGCCGCGTGGTCTACTGGACTGGAGACCGGTTAGTCAAAGAATTTTCGTGTAGTCTGTCAACAATTGGCATAATAGTTTTTCTTTCTTCATTTTGAAAGCAAAAACGATACGTCCGACTTGTTTAAAAGAAAGGCTGGGTTGAAAGGGAGGGTGGGGACAAGGAGGACAGCGCAAGGCAAGCATGCGAGCAGCGAGTTGTCACCTCCTGGTCCACACTTGGTCCGCGCGTGGAGGGCGCCCCACAGAGGCGACCCGGTGACGCTACGGAGTTGATATAGTGAGCGCATACCCATACAAATCCATATCAAGAATACTAACCGCACGAGGCGAGGCGGTGCGGAGTGGGTCCCGGGTGGCTCTAATGAGCTATGACCTTAATTCTCCTCCTAAATAGCTTGACCGATTCTTACGAGATATTTTGCGTTTTTTTATCCCTAGGTTAAAATAGGGGACGACTTCAGCAAAAGCGCTGTAGGACTCGCCTAGGCCATAAAAAATATGTAGTATATACCTATTATAAAACAAAAGTTGTTATTTTTGTATGTATGTTTTGTATGTTTAATATATATGACACCAACAACCACCGCGATGTCGATTCTAGATTCTATCCATCATACGATTGCCTGGAAGAAATCACATTAGTGATAAGGCCGCCCTTTGTACAATAGCTTTTAAGACTGTAATTTCTTTTCAAATTCTGTGTAAATTTGGTGTTTGTGCAAATAAAGAGTTATCTATCTATCTGTCTATCTATGTCTCTATGTGAGCTTATTTCTTCAAAAATACGAAACGGACTTTGATGCGGTTTTTTTAAATGATAGAGTGGTTCAAAAGGATGACTTTTTTGTATAATATGCAAAGTTTTGGTTTCTATATTCTATTATAGTCTAAGATATTAAAATCATACTAACCTGTTTGTGTTGTAGATATATTAGGTGCCTTAAATTTAACAGTCACTTTAATAGCATTATTATCAGTCAGTCTACACACTTGATTGTTCGTAGATTTATTTAATACATTATCATTTACTTGTTGATCCATTAAGACCTTATTGATATCGGATTTTTTAATTTCTTGTACATTCTTTATCATAAATATACTATCGCCTTTAGCTATGGAAAGTTGCAGACATAAATCGGCTGAACAATCACTGATCAATATAAAAGATTTGATAAATGAAGTATTCGCATGAATAGGTGGAAATGTTATTTTATTCACTCCATCGTTCGATATCACTTGAATTGAAGGTAGTATGATATTAACTTCAATAAATCCTTTTTGTTCTATTTTACCATCTACCGAGGTATCTTTCAAGGTAATGGCTAAATTCAACGATGTATGTATCTCAACAGTAGATGTTATATAAAACGTTATTTTCTCAGATCTCTTTGGTGCAAATAAAAATGGCGTGGATGGTAAAGCGATTGTTAAATTTTTGCCATCTTCGGGTAGATCAACAAATTGTAATGTAGCCGCTAACCAACTGTCTGTTAATGTTCTTACGGTTACAGTAACTGGACAAGCGACACCTGAAAATGTTTTTTCCATTTTATAGTATAGTTCTGGCGTAGCAAATATGCAGAACAAATACTTATATATAAAAGTGAAAGTGAGTTTGTTTATTTGTTCGTTTGTAACGTTTTCACGCAAAATCTACAGAATGGAATGACACGAAAATCTGTATAGAGATAATTATATATATAGTAGGGGAGCCGAAGAGGGGATTTCGGGATTTACTAAAGCGCGTCAGATTAATATACAGGAGGATACCTTGTACCCGGTTAAGTACCTCCACAAAACATGAGACCCATATATAAGGCCGCCCGTGAAGGATACAGGATCAGATTAGTAAAAAAAAATTGACCATCAGAAATTCTCGAGCGCGTCAGATTAAGGTAGGGTGAGTTAATTACATCCTAAAAAGTGTATATTCCACTAATCTGACAATTTGAGAGTGACGTAAAAAAAGGGGAGGGCAACAAAGTTGTAAAAAAAAAACGTCATCTCGACATTCTCGAGCGTAGCTAAATTTTTTTTATTTTGAAGGTAATAATTCAAGAATAATGAAAAATATATAATCTGACAATTTCCGCAAGCCGAAATAACAAAAATTCGTCGATAAAGTTAAATGCGTGCAGCTGCGTGATGCCTACATTTGGGTTTGTTTGAGTTGGACTTCTAAATGTTTAATTAGGACTGTTTATGAGATATTAAGCCATCAAAATATATCGTAAAAAAAGTTGCAAAGTTACACTGTCGGCTTTAAAATTGTTAGATTTACCAGCTGCTCTGTGTCTAGCCAACCGGAGTCGCCGATAAGATATAACAATAGATTTTAAGGACAATAGAGTCGTAAAATCTCATCTCCATTGAATCATAGCTAGACAAGAAGCACTATTAAAAAGCTCTTAGGAATATTTATGAGTATGTTGTAAAGATAAATCATACAAATTTTTAGACAAGTATAAAATATTATTTCTATTACAGCGTGATCATTTATAATTTACAACAATTAAAAAAAAAGTAAATATTATGATCTAAGATAATTTGTACCACAGAATAGTTTTATCACATAATGGACAATAATTTGAAAGTGTAAATACTTTCGTTAATGTTTTCGTTCTTCAAACTATTTACTTTTGAGGTGTAAGTATTTGGTACACAAGGAAACGTTGAAGTTACAAACTTTCTTTTAGTATTGAATATAGTCGCTTCAATTTTATTTTTCTCAAATCACGCTGTAATTGAAATAATATTTTATACTTGTCTAAAAATTTGTATGATTTATCTTTACAACATACTCATAAATATTCCTAAGAGCTTTTTAATTGTGCTTCTTGTCTAGCTATGATTCAATGGAGATGAGATTTTACGACTCTATTGTCCTTAAAATCTATTGTTATCTCTTATCGGCGACTCCGGTTGGCTAGACACAGAGCAGCTGGTAAATCTAACAATATAAAAGCCGACAGTATAACTTTGCAACTTTTTTTACGATATATTTTGATGGCTTAATATCTCATAAACAGTCCTAATTAAACATTTAGAAGTCCAACTCATCTTTTTGAAATTTAACTTTTTCTAGTGTCGGCTCCTGCACTATAGTGTGGAGGACTGGGAATAAACGGCACCTTTCCCTCCTCACCCTTTTTATTCCCATTCGTCCACACTATTCCCATACCTCCACACTGTGGACGACGGGGTGTGGAGGACTGGGAATGACCCGCTGAGTTCAAAATATAGTTCAAAGTACAATTTTAAGCGCCCAGGAATGGAATTAGCGGGAAGTTGCAGGGATGGCCTTTAAGGTGAACCGTTTTTCGAATATTTTTTTGTCAGATTAGGCGAATCCCTCTAGATAATCGTCAGATTATGAGACAGTACGTTTAGAACATAAAGATGAACCATATATATCTTAATCTGACGCGCTTGAGTATTTCAAAATGGCGAATTTTTTTTGCATATTATGAAACTGGCCGTGAGTTTGCGTCCCATCGAAATCGTCAGATTAGTGAATGAGAGCTTTTTTTTGGTGCACTTAACACTCCCTTAGAAAATCTGACGCGCTCGACAATTTTTTTTTTTTTTCATTTTCAACCCTTAAATACAACCACCCGCATCATGCAAACGATCAGATTAACATACGTACATTATTAAAAATACGTAGGGCATTGATGCTATCAATATCTGACGCGCTCGAGGATGTCCATGCAACAGTTTTTTTTTACATATTTAAAAATCTATAGCCGCTTTCCCCACCGATAAAAGTGAAAAATCACATAACATTTTTTTCTTCTTATCATCTAAGCTTTGCAACTCAGTAGGTCTCTATGACGCTCGAGTAAATCCCCATTTAGCATCGTGGGCTCCCCTACCAATAGTCCTGGAAGTAACATAGGCTATATATTATTTCGCTAAAACTCTTTACGAAACAAAAAATGAAAACTTTTATGAAATATGGTATAAAATAATAGAACCGCCATTTTTGTTATTTTACAGTTGTCATAGCAACCCATAGAATCATCCGTCAACATAAAGGTATGTTTTTTTATTTGGCCAAGAAGGTTTGAATCCCAGACTGACACATGCTATTTACGCGGTAGCATGGAATAGAAACTCCTTGTGTAAGTGGGTAAGTACTTAGTTCCGACAATAATTTTTTTAATTAGCGCTTTTCTAAAAAAGGTGTAATTTATACCACGTCAATTTTTATTTTATTTTGACATAAAGAAGAGTTGCTGTATTCAATTAATAGGTTTTGTTTCGATTTTAAATGCGATTCAGCTACTAAGGCGTGCGAAACCGCGGGCAGAAGATAGTATATTATTATAACACTGTACTATGAGAATATAGTTACATTATAAGCTGCTGTAAGAAATGTAATTTCAAACACAATGTTAATTGTTACTGAAAATAAAATATTAAAAACAAAAAAAGAACATTATATTAAGTGCCCGCCATTGTGAGAGATTGTACCGTTAGTTTTTATAGCCCTAGTGTAAAAAAAATGTTTGTGAACGTGTTATGTGGTTATTACATTTCGTAAATATAACATTTAGCTATAAGAAAAAATAAACACTGTAATATGAAACTATTTCAATTTCAAAATATACCATAATTTATACAAATTTATCGCAATTTTTTATTACCCTACTAATTACCGGAAGTTTTAAAAACATTTATGTATTAAGCTTTAGAATTGTTAAATACTAATTCGTAAAGAATTTTATACTCAAGCCAAATATATATACATCTTATTAGGTGTTTATACAAAATCATTGTGAAATCTTCGAAACAATGCATCTATTGTTACCCAGCGGGGGGCCGGGCGGGGGGTGGTGCCAGATGTTCCGTTATAAATCAATGTCAAGTGCCAGTTGAGAGGATATTAAATATTTTCGTCTATGCTTATACAAACTTACTAATTTGGTTGTAGTAAATAATTGGCCAGTTGACTAAGAGTTAGCTTTTAACTTAAAATGAATTATTCCCTTTATTAAAATGTCGTTATTCTATTTGCTAGTCACTATAACAAATTGATTTCTAAATATTCTAATTACTTACCTATATATCCATTTGCGGGCGTAGACGTTATATCAATCCATTGATCTGAAAAAAAAAACGAATAACAAATTATTTACATGCAACTACTGTGACTTTAAATTTAAAAGGAAAAGGCAATACACAGATTGCGTGCAACGATGACGTCACAACATTTAAAATAATATCTTTACGTGTTTCTATATAATATAATCGTTACTTATGTTTTTAAAGTTATTTCATTAGTTAATACTCGAAAATAGACCGACAAATGAAAAAAATAAAAAATGAGAGAGGTTGTTTCGCTAAGATTTTCTATCGTGAAAACGTTTTTCAATCGCGTTTTTGAGTTATAATTATTTATTAAATGATGTTTATGATTATTTATTAAAAAAACATATACTTAAAAATTAGAGCTCTAGCCATTCAATCTAAAGAAAAAATGAAAACTTCGTACGTAGAAAAATTCACGAAGCTATTTTGGTATACTCTTAAAATATCTATAATCTATACTAATATTATAAAGCTGAAGAGTTTGTTTGTTTAAACGCGCTAACCTCAGGAACCACTGGGCCGATTTGAAAAATTATTTTTTCAGGGTTATTTATCGAGCAAGGCTTTAGCCTATTTATCATCACGCTACAACCAGTAGAAGCGAAGCAGTAGTTAAAAATGTTGTCAAAACGGGGATTCCACGCGGACGGAGTCGCGGGCAACAGCTAGTCTATATTAATATAAAGTTAACGAGTTTACTTGTTTGTTTGAACGCGCTAATCTTAAGAACTACTTGATTCGAAGTAAAACATTATTTTTGTGTTGGATAGTACATTAATCGAGGAAGGATATAGGCTATACAAGATCACGCTGCGACCAATTAAAGCATTAGTGAAAATGTTGCCAAAAAAGCGGGGAAAATTTTCCTAATTCCACGTTACAAAGTCATAGGGAACAGCTAGTATCAGATACATATGCACTCCCACATTTCGATAATATTGTATTCCCCAGAGCCGAACTGAGCAGGAAAGGCCTGGGGGCCAAGTCCACTAATTCTGCTATTACAATCATATTACAATGTTGTTATAATGGTCAGTCACTGACGCCATTATGGCGTCATTATGACAAAAAATTGATAGATGACTACCAAATTTGATAAAATTCCGCCATTAACACCAAACTTGATTTTTTGTTACAAATGATCGCACTATGGCGCCATAATTGTGCCATTGAGCTGTCATTGAGACAACATTGTATTAGCAGACTTGGGGCCCTGGGTGTCTGATCAGGGGCTCAGGGGGAAACGCACGCGCCTGCGCTAAAGGGGGCGGGGATTCTGGCAATTGTCATTTTGAATGTACGCTGGTAATGACAGAATGTAATTTACAATATCTTAACAAATTAACAATAACATAAATCTATCATGCAAAACTGAAGCAATGCAAAAAAAATTGCAAGGAAATAATTATAACAAGAAAAAGTATAAAATTGCTTACATGTTAGCTTTTTATGGGTAAGCTAAGTTTTATGTAAAAAGTTAGTGTTCCAACTTCAAAGATAGAAAAAGATACGAAAAATATAAGAAGAGCGGAGTAAATTGCATGCAAGATAATTTTCTCATAAATAATTATGGTCTTATTCATAATGATTAATGACTTATCGGAGGTTTAAACGGAGATTTTATCGGAGAGATAATAAACGTTTTAGCGTAAAAAGACTATTATGAATAACAAGTTTTAACAATTTTCGCGAACCTATTTTAGCGAACTTTTAACCCTCCGATAAGTCATTATGAATTAGACCATTAGTAGTTATTACAGGCAAGATAGATGGAAGCGAGACCCACAAACCTTTTACAAAGCCTTCTTGTTTTAAACGTTTCTGTTGCATTACATCGTACCAATCTACAGACTTATCTAATTCTTTATATACTCTATTTGGTGAAGGTACACGTGATGTGTTCGCTTCGCCTGAAATTCAACTAAGCTATTAACTACCAAACACACACCAACCAATTATATTTTATACATATATGTAATAAGAAATACAATATTATAGTAATATTCTCTAACACTTGCGCGACTCATTTGTTTAAATAAAACTACTTTTTACGGATTTAGAGTTTAGACAAATACATGAGAATTTAAAACAAATACACGCATCTAAATCCGTAAAAAGTAGTTTTATTTAAACAATATTATAGTTTTGATATTCATAAGCATTCAAGCATTAATCTAACAGGAGTTTATATTCTAATGGTCTTATTCATAATGACATATCGGAGGTTTAAAAGGAGATTTTATCGGAGAGATAATAAACGTTTTAGCGTAAAAAGACTATTATGAATAACAGGTTTTGACAATTTTCGCGAACCGATTTTAGCGAACTTTTAAACCTCCGATAAGTCATTATAAATAAGACCATAATGGTCTTATTCATAATGACTTATCGGAGTTTGACCTCGCAGGACTAAGTAGGTACCAGCATAATTTAATTTTAGGGATGACAGATCAACGGAACGGTATTTCAAGGTCGTGGGTTCAAGTCCCGTTCATGATAATTATTTTTGCACTATAACTTGATTTATTAAGTAAAAGCACAGCAATTAGATTGCAAAATTAATAAATTACTGCATAATTTGAATGAATTTATCGCTGATATTTTAAGCTGTGAATATCAAACATTTAGTCTTTCCTAAAATGTGGTTCATTATGTAACCAAGTGATATAGAAATAAAGATAAATACTATTTATTACCAAATATCATTTACATATTACATACTGTAGTATAACACTTACCTCTGCTATTCTGTAATGGACTGTCACCAGATTTGAAGCTATTAAAGTTATCTTTAACAGTACTTAAAGTTGATTGACTTTTGGTTGACGGCGACTTAGACCGAGACCGGGTATTCCGCTTAGATTTGGACTCAATATCCAATCTATCTTTAGCACTATCCTGTGTCACAACAACAGCTGGTATTTCTAATTCATTATTTTTATTATTTATTGTACTAGTACTGGGTATATCAATATCTTGAGTATCATCTATAATTTGCACATCCTTATTTATTTTCTTAGCTTCTAGTAAATTCCTTTGGATGTCCGTATTCTGCTTTTTGTTTAATTGCTTTTTCTTGTTATTGTACTGCATCATATCTGTTACGCTTACATTTGATTGTTTTCCTGGAAGCAGAAATCGAAACTCAATCCTAACTAGCATTTTATATGCAAAAAGAATTCTATTCACAGCTGTTTCACAACAAACTAACTGAAGCGATTTTAATGAAATTTAGAGCACAGAAATGAAATGAAAAATCATTTAATCAAGTAGACACAATTTTTCAGAAAAATTATGTGCTTATGACATGTCCAAATTTTTTTTCCCTACCACCGGTTCAGGACGCAATCTGCTGAGAAGAAGCGGCGTAAGAAACTCAGCAGAGCTTTTAATCAAATCAATATTTTTTTAATTAAATGTCGATTATACTTACAATGCTAATAAAACTTTACAATATAGAATATGTATTGCTCCAGAGCAACTTACTCCCAAGCTTTATCATCTTTAATATAATCAGAAATAGCACAGATAGTCTAGAGCTTGTGTAAGGGTTTGAGCTACTTATTAATGCAAAAGCAAGGCGATTTCAAATTCCACGCGTACGAAGTCGCGATCTACTAGTACATCAGTGTGATTAGCAGACAAAATTATTTTTCACCTATGTATGAGATATCTATAGTCTTTCGCTACCTACACAGAAATAATGCGTGAGGGAATATATGTAGAAAGAAAAATAATTAGAAGGAATAATAAATAATAATAATAATAATAAATATTCATGGACATTTCACACAACGTCCTCTGGTCCCAAGCTTAGGCGGCCCCACCCGACGAGGAGGCCGCGCGCGGCAGGTCGGAGGGCCTGTCGCGCCAACAGTGGCGGACGATCACTCTCCACGTGTTCTGGGGAGAGGCGTCGGTCTGACGGGGGGGCCTAGGGCCCGCCCCGTCACAGTGAGCCCCCACCGATAGGGGGCCACCCCTGGTCGTGTCATGGTAATACCTGAGTGACTACCATGGCCCGGCTAAGGGGCGAGGAGGAACACCGTGGGGTTTAGTGGGTAGTTCGGGTCCGCTTCTGACCCGGGAGTCCCACACAAAGTGCGTAAATGCATTCCCCACGTAAAAAAAAAAAAAAAAAAAGCTAAGCTTATATGCTTGTGTTATGGGTACCAGAATACGGATATAATACATGTACTATTTTTCTTTTGTAAATACATACGTATAATACATAGTAAACACCCAGACGCAGTACAAACATTTGTATAACAATTAAGAACACCACACAAATGATTGTCCCGACCGGGAATCGAACCCAGAATCGAAATCGGGAATAGAAAATATATTATGATTTAATCATAATTGATGTCTTACCTAAGTAATCAGCAATCTTAGAAATACTAAAAGAATTCATAGATCCCTCCGTATCCTCGCCAGTTAATTTCAAAGACGCTTGCATTTTTTTAATCATCAAATCTGTTTCTTTTGTCGCTGGTTTTTCTGCTGGAGTCTGAGCACTCCTTTGCGGTGACAGTGAGTTTAATTCCATTTGAATATATTTAGGTTTATCAACTACTTGACTGAGGTAGAATTTTTCAGTCTGATCGGGCATATTATTTAATTCTTCGCTTAATACTTGTGGTATGGCAATGTTACTTTGTGCAGCCATTTTGTTAGATACATATGACTTCTCTTGAATATCATCATTACGTGGTTGTCTTACCGGAATGCAATCTAAAGTTGGATCTATTTTATGTACTGGATTATTAACAGATTGCGAATATTTGTCAGTATTTATGGGACTGCTCAATGCTGAAAATATAATAAATAGTAATAATAGCGCATAACATCCTATTTATTAAATCCCTTCTTTCAGAGGCGTATCTTGAGAATTAGCGCCCTGGGCCATTTGATTCGACGCCTCGGGCCAATTTAATTAGCCGCCCTATAACTTAATAGTGATAGAACTAAATTTTAAACTTGAAGGCTTTCGCCGCCTTTTTCAGGCTGGCCGCCCAGGCCCGGGGCCCTTACGCCCCTGTACATATTATGTTGAGCGTGTGTCAAGTTAAATTAATAAATAAATTCAAATAAAATTTCGTTCACAGTCTAAAGTCTGGGATAGGACATAGTCTACTTTTTGATGCGAATAGGAATGTATTGTGATTCTAAATTCCAGACGTTCGAGTCCCAATTTTAAATCTGTATGAAGGAAGTCAATAGCTTTATTAGAATGAGTGTTACCTTCGTTAATGCTTGTCACATAGGACTTATTAGGACTGTCTATATGAGTAAGCATTCCACTGAAATTAGGACATCTATTTTTGAAGTATGCTCCAACTGATAAATTTGATGCGAGCCTGAAAAGTTTATAAATAATTAGGTATTTTTAATAAAAAGTTGAACCGACTGTGCCTTTGAAATTTGTGGGTTTTCCTCGATTTCTTAGGTAATAACTATGAGATCCTGAACCTGGTGCCAATGGGAGCACACGTGAAGAACCAGCTTTCAAATGAAAAAGAATCATTAAAATCGCTTCGCCCCGTTAAAAGTTATAAGGTAACAAACATACAGACGAATGAAAATCACACATAAGGTAGTCAAGGTCAAGCTTTAACAATTTTCAAAAATAGGAATTTTGGTAAACATTTCGTAGCTTAGTGAAAAATGTACGGTTTTGTGCGATTTTCACAAGTGTGGGCTACACAGGCTACACTCTTTAGCAAACCGCGGATAATTTTCTGCAAGCGTTTTTTTACATTTCCGTACTAGATAAAATGGGCCCCTATTTCTGAGGCTGTATCTCTGGTACGGTAACACGTAACAGCTAGAATGAATGAGTGAAATGATGCTAATGGTACATAGCCCTTCATCTGCGAGTCCAACTCGCACTTGACCGATTTTTATTTTTATTGTAAGTGCCACAATTGCCAATGTACAATAATTATCATTACTATTTAATTGGCTTATTGGTACTTACCATATCCAGTCAGCTGCCAGCAAAAAAAAATATTTATTTAAAAAATATACCTTAAATATCCACTTACATTTCTAGAGAAAAAGCATGCAATTTTTTATACTATTAGTTAGCTCAAAAATCGTAATACTCACGATGGACTCTCTGAGAACTGTGTTTGCGTAGTATTTTGTACAGGAAGTGGAGCTTCACGGACAACTAACGAAGCTTCGTCAGCTGTAAGATCTCTCTAAAACAATCAATATTATTTATACACATTATGCCGACCTCATGGGAAAAAGGCGTGAGACATTCCATTTCCTCCCTTCCCTTACTTTTCTACTCATGCCCTTCCTCCCCAGGATACAATAAGATCTGGCTTTGAATTATTACAAGCAGGTAACTTCTGTGAGAAGAAAATTAACCTTATGCCAACACGTCTGTGAGGCATAATAATAGCAGCAATTATAAGGTCCACCAAGGAGAATATCACTTCTTTATCTTTTCTTTACTTATTATAAAACAAAGTAGTTATTTATGTATCTATGTATGGCCTTATGTGAGTGCATATCTTCAAAATTACGCAATGGATTTTGACGCGGTTTTTTTAATAGATAAAGTTAAAGAGAATGGCTTTTTTATAATTAGTTAAGATTCAGTAACAGCTAGTAAACAATATTATGAAGGAGGTTGTCTATTTATCTAGGTCTTTTATAAAAAAACTATTTATTAACAATTTGTAATGAACTATCTAAAATAAATATTATTCTTAATTTATATATTTTTGATAATTGATTGAATGACTGGAATGATTTTTTTATGATTTGGTTTTAATAGTTAGAGAAGCAACAAACATTTTTAATGAAATTAAAATATACCTTAGAATGAAAAGAATAGTTAGTGGCGATGGAATGTCTCATTATATCTTGAATCTCAAACGTCTGCTTATCCATCTGGCTAGTTAAACTCTCCAGAGCTATAGAATGTCGACTTAGAGGCAAATTAACATCTTCTGTACCTGTAGAGCGTCCAGTCAGTTCACTTGGATCAAATGCTGTCTGTAAATAATGAAAAATATGTTTTTTTTTATATACTACTAAAAGGTGACATTATTTATCCATGTGGTGACGGATTAAGAATACAAGTGTCTCCACCCCATCTCCTCCCGAAGGTGCTGTAAAAGTCAGCTAAGGGATATTGCACACAGCCTCCATCCTCTGTGAGAGACGGAATTCTCGAAAATAAAACCTGTGCCAACACATCTGGTCAGCGGCACAATAGACCATAATCCCTCCAAAGTGGAGGAGGCCCGTGCCCAATAGTGGGACGTAAATGGCCTAGAGAGAGGGTTACAAACAAGCATATGGTCCAACAGCCTGATGGTAAGCAGTTACCATATCCAATGTACATTTTCAACACTGACCTTGTAAGAACCTTTTTAGGCCCTTTTGAAAGAGCCCTGTAGTCTTGTGGGGAAAATATAGAAGGAGTTTCATTCCACAACCTAATTTTAAATGATGAAAGTATAACAAAATAACATTTGCTGTTCAATCTCTTTTTGGGTAACTTTTTTAGATACTGGTTGAGTATAATATTTCTAAATCAAATCCATTATACCACTGCTTTTTAGTCAAATTAAAGATAATAAATTTATTTTAAATAGCTTTTGAATATCTAAAGCCCTTATTTTGAGGCAGCTTCAATTATTTCTTTCTAAAATATTAACATGGAAGAACTGTTTGGCCCTGAACATTTTAAAATATCATATGACAAAAATATGTCACTTACAGATTTACTGAGAGATGCCACACCAATTCCTGACTCTCCAAAACCTAAAAAAATGATTTTTATTTTTAAATAATTACATTGTATGTAAAAGCAATAAATATAACGTGTGATTAGCTTAAAACTAATAATAAATGTATAACATCAATCTATCACATTTTATTTCACTTTAATGTGTGGTTGAAAATCAAAGTAAACATACAATATGAAGTAAACATACATTAGATGATGAAACATTAATTAACTAAATAGAAATTGCTGCAAAACGTTTAAAAATAAAAACTAACTGATAAAACCAAAGTAAATTAAATAAATTCTGTTTGAAACAATGACAAATAACAAGTAAAAAACGTACCTTCCATTCTGTCCAAGTCCAAAATCCCAGAAGATCCCTCACAATTAAATATTGAATTTGATTTGTTAAGGCCCGCTTGTTTAAGAGTCACTATACTGTAAGAAAAAGCAATGTTTACCAAGATCAGCTGCATCCCAAGCTGTATCAAGATAAACACAAAACGAAGTCAAATAATTACCGTTTCAAACTTTCATCCTGTTGTAAAAATCTTCTAGGTCTATCCATATAAGACTTATCTTCAGCTAAATGTATAAGCCTTTGTATTTTATTAGGAGTTAATTGATTATCCATAGTTTAGTTTTAGACATCGATTTTATAAATAAAATTAATTGCAAATCTCAGCCAACGTTCGTTATTTCAAAAACACACACATTCAAAAATAAAAAATAAACTGACTGATGTTGCCACACCATAAAAAGAAAAATTTGGTAACTCCGTCTAATTCATGATAAAGCGGATAGGGCGACTTAACAAGCGCAAGGTAGGACTGCTAGGTAGACCGATGACCTAAAGAAGGTCGCAGAATTGGACTGGATGTGGAAGGCGCAGGACCATGTATCGTGTCGCGAATTGGAAGAGGCTACTAAATTGGTGCTTATGTCCAGGAGTGGACTGATTTGATTTTAGTGTCGTTACATCTTCTCATAATATATTAGATTGAGAATGAAAATAAAAATAAATTCTTGTCATAGAAAATGTTACTAGCTCTATTATGATTCAACAAATTTCTACTAAAATAATTCTACTATTAACAAGCAGTCTCTAATCTATGCATCACAGATTAAGTCCTATTTTTGACAAATGAATGCTATACTAGCGTCCTCTATAGTTCGTCTCCTACCTGGATTACTCATTTACAAAAAAAAGTAGTATTATGTCCCTGGCAATAATCCGCTTAGCCAGTGGGTTGCCACAAGAGGTCGCTTTTTAATATATTTAAAATAGTAAATATAAATATTTTATTACTAACCTATTTTAGTGCTATTACATTTGGGATGTACCAATAGGCTTTTCTCCTGCAGTAGCACATCAGCTCGTCTGGTAAACGTTACATCTTGCTCCTACGGTAGCAGGAAAGGAACTGTCACAGATATACTGTATAGCTGTGGGAACTGTGATATTCAAAACAACAACAATATTTGGTGTTTTAGTTATTTCCTAATGCTATACTATATCTTGTGCATTTGCATACAAATGCATTTGATCAAATAATACAGCTTTAACAAACCATCTGTGTAGTGACGAATTAAAAACAAGTGTTTCTTTCCCAGGGTGCTGTAAAAGCCAGCTAGGGAATATTGTAAACAGAGACCATCCTCTGTTAGAGACGGAAAACTCGAAAATAAACCCTACGTCCGCCTAACACGCCCGGTCTGCGCTTCACAGTAACCATTATCTTCCAAAGTGGAGAAGCCCCATGCCCAGCAATGGGTGTTAATGGGCTGGAGAGAGGGATAGCTTAGTCTTAGATTATGAAATGCATGTGAAACAAAGTAAGTATATTATTCATATTTTATTTTTTTCAAGTAGGTAATAGTAAATCTTACTTAAAGTTATATACATACATTAAAAATAATCATACACACATTTACGGGCTTAGTTTAAACATGGTTTAGTCTCGATTGAATGACAAGCTTATGTCTTATTTAATACTACAGGTACATTTATCTATCAAGCAGAGGCGTATTTACCCTAGAGCTATAAAGGCCACGAACTGGGTTGCTACCTGAGAAGTGTGTTTCAATCCTTCAATTTTACTATTTTGCTCTTTTTCCATTAATTCAAGGGATAGCAAATTAAACGACCTCTGAGCGCCAAATCAAATGGCCTCTTATTACAGACAGGTTGCTAACAAACTTTTTTCTGACCTCCACCACAAGTTATTTAGAATGTTTTATTTTCTCTACACTATTTAAAATATTTAATTAGATATTAACAAAATTTACTTAATAACAAACATTGTCCAAGACAGAATAGAATTATTAATATTTTTACTAAAAGGACATTTAATTTTATTACTCTTTTATCATCATTCTCATAACATCACGCCTTTTTCCCATGGGGGTAGGCAGAGACTACTTACTTTACTCTTTTACAGGATTAATAAAACTATACCCTCCATTCCTTATGGTAACAAACATGTACAGTGGTAATTAACTTGAATTTGGTCCAGTCAATGGCAGATTATTAATTTCTTTATTCAGCCTTATTTGTTCATTGATTGCTCTCCAAGCATCGTCTTTTTCTTTTTTAGTAATTGGTCTCTTTTTCTGTTTGGCTGCAACCATTTTCTTATAGATATCAATACATTCCATGTCAACTTGATCTAATTGTTTTTTCAGATTCAGTCTAATCATCTCTTGTTTACACAGCCCGATAAGATGTTTCAAATTTCTGCAATTATCTTTTTTCACAGCAGTTAACTCAGTCTGGCATTTTTTGATTTCAGCCAGAATCTCATCATCTGCTGGATTAGTCAGTGGAGGCAGATCTTCAAGATCTAATATACCTTGTTCCACAAGTTCTTTGCGTAAACATTTCTCTAAAGTTAGTGAGTTTTTATAACTACTTTTGGTATTTGTCATCTGTTTGTTATTAACCTTGATATCAGGAACTTCATAGTTCATCATATTTTCTTCCATAAGTGCAGTAACAAGTCTCTGTGTTAATGGTCCAGTAATTACATTATCATTAGTTTTATCAAGTTTCTTTCGAATGTTGGTGGCATCAGGAGACATAGATGATTTATTTTGTTTATTGGGATTAGCAGCATTTTGATCTTCTGCAAGATGTTCATCCGCCCATACTTCAGAGTAATGGCGACCAAGTGGAGGTATCGGTGGCAATGTAGTATTACTACTTTGGGCTAATAATGATTCCAGAAACTTTATATCATCCAGAGTGACAGGAGCACAATAAGGATCTACAGAACTCCAGAATTTATATGGAATATTATTCTTTGGTAAAGCAAGTTGTGATAGCTCCAGTTTTACAGAGTTATCTGAGTTCCCAACATCATTTGAGAAATTCTGAGATGCATTAGATATGTTCTTAAACTTAGGCACTTTGGGTTGATTTGTCATTTTAGGGTAATCCCTTGACTTTACAAGTTTATCATCTGGAAACTTCCTTTTAATAGGGTACTGTAACTGCTTACCAGCAGCTTTACCTTTCTTTTCTCTCTTAGATTCATTTGTGTCAATACTTTCTATCTCAGATTGGAAATAACGTATGCGTAGAGCAGTATTACATAAAAGCGATTCCAGTTCAAGTTGAAGAGAGTCCAGTTCATCCATGCCTATAGGCTCATCATTAGAACGTGCTGCAATTGCAGTGAATCGCGGTAGATGTTGTGCATTATCTTGTATCTTTATGTATGGTATTGGGCAAACATCTACTTTAGTTTTTCCAACAGATACAGCACCAGGAATCTTAGCAGGCTTGGTGTAGGGTGAAACTCCAGGACTTGAAGGTTTACTATTGTCATGGCTTTTGCTAGCTAACCTTCCTTTACTATTGTGGTGCATTCTCTTTCCCAGCATCTTAATCTTTTCCAATTTGCCCGCAAGATAAACAAAAAAAAGAGTATATTTACTTGAACTAAATCAATAACCACGTATATGTCTTTACTATACTTAGACGAAATGTATCTGTTTGACTTTAAGTTAAATAAATAGCGTAGTTTAGGCAAATTTAATATGTTTATAAACAAAAAACAGGCCCATTCCACATTCCACCAATAAAAACACAAAATACCACGACAAAATGGCGACTTCGGCTAAGTGTTTTTTTTTTTTTTTTTTTTTTTTTTAATGGCTAGCCGCTATTTACGCATTGCCAATGACAAAAACGGGGAAACTTATGGTAGTATTAAAAATGGGATCGGAATTTTGAATTGGGAAATCAAATTGGACAGGATCAAGTTTAGGAATAATATACATATTAAGTAACTTAAATATTAACAAATCATACATGAATATTATTTACAGAAATAAACAGTGCAATACAGTTATATATATTAGAGTCATTAGTAGCTAATAGTACAGGAATAGAGGTAGGAAAAGAAATTCCAAAAGAAAGTAACGAGTGATATAGTTGGTTATGATCATGAAGTGAACAGGAAAGGAAAATATGGTTTAAGTCGGCGTCACTTTCACCGCATTCACAGTTGTTCGAATCAAGAATACGGAGTCGAGCAAGATGAGCCGGGTAAGCCGCATGGCCCAACCTCATGCGAATCAGACAACTGGTAATATTTTTATCAAAATGTAGTTTGTAAAACCAAGGTTTTACCGGTATTTCCGACTGAATTGATCTATAGTATTTCCCTTTAAAGGTGCTGCTATCTTTCCATGAAAGAGTCCAGGACCTTCGAAGGTAAACCATGGCAAGATTAATAAGATCAGTTGAAAAATTTAAGAACGGATATAAATCTCCACAGTCAATAGCCTCGGCTGCAAGTGCGTCAGCCCTATTATTCCCGTAAATATCGCTATGGCTTGGAATCCATGCAAAACTAATTTTGAAATCACACTGTATACATTCAAAGAGAAGGCGCCTGATTAAAATGACTACAGGATGAATCGACTTATTACGAAAAGGAACCCGTTCAAGCGCTTGCAAAGCACTTAGAGAGTCAGTAAAAATTACAGATTTCTTTAATTTCATTAATTTTATATATTCTACGGCTTTATAAATGGCATAGCATTCTCCAGTAAATACTGTACATTCTGGTGGCATTTTGATTTTCTGAACAATATTATATTGCTCGTGATAAACCCCAATCCCCACTATCCCTATAGTGGAATGTTTTGATGCATCTGTATAGAGATAATGCCAATCATTCCATTTTTTAGCTAAAATTTCGTTAAAGAAAGGTTTTTGGCAAGTGTTATTTTTATGCAATCCTATATTGAGATAAATATCTGGTGAGTATACTAATGATTTGTAATTTGTAACGAACAGTGGATATGTAGGTGCTTTGTAAATTTGAGCCTCCATAGCTATAATCTTCTTATAACTTTGTATGATTGGTGGTGGAGATTTGTGTGACCAATAACCTTCAGAGTTAGTGCAATCAAGAAGAACCGGTAGTCGTGTTAGTAATGGATGTTGAGAGAATTGAAATACGCGGAATAAATATCTGTCACAAATGTACTGTCGACGAAGACACAGAGGAGGATCAACAGACTCAACTTGTAACGCATTGATTGGGCTTGATCTCATAGCTCCTAGTACTATTCTTAAAGCTCTAGCCTGAATACTATCCAATTTTTTAAAACCCGATTTGTTACCTGGTTCTAGTAAGAAGGTACCGTAATCTAAGACGCTTCTTATTAGGGCATTGTACAACAATTTCAAACAGAAGGGGTGGGCCCCCCACCAAACACCTGACAAACATCTTAATACGTTTAAGCGTTTTTCACATTTTGCCGCTACATACTCACAATGAGGAACTCCGGTTAATTTACTGTCTAACACTACACCTAAAAATTTTACAGAAGATGCTACTGGGATTTGTTTACCTGCATAGTACACAAATACAGGAGGAGGAAAACTCATTCTAGAAAATAACACAACAGTGCTCTTAGATGCAGACAACTCAAGGCCATTGCTATCGAGCCAGTTGTTAAGGAGACTAAGCGATGAGGATAAAGAAGAACAAGCTTTACTTACAGAAAAATCAGTTGAATATAGAAGAAGGTCATCTGCATATTGGAGCACTGCTGTCTTACCATTTAAAGAAGCTTCCAAATCGTGAGTATAAATATTGTACAGTATGGGACTAAGTACCGATCCCTGAGGCAGACCTTTCCATACGTACCTAATATCACTACAGGAATCCAAATGTACATGCCTTTCATATAGAATATTTAGTATAAAATTTGAAAGGAATAATGGGACCTTTAAGAGGTCAAGTTTGTTTTTAAGCACAGATAACACAACATTATCATATGCTGATGTGATGTCTAAAAATGCCGCAACCACGGATTTATTTTCTGAAAAGGCCAGTCTGATATCTGTGACAAGGACGCTGATGTTATCTATTGTACTTTTTCCTCTCCTAAAGCCAAACTGAGATGCACTTAAAAAGCTATGATGTTCCAAATACCATTCAAGGCGATTTTTAATTAAATGTTCAACGATTTTTAAGACTACAGAAGATAGGGCAATGGGACGATAGGAATGACTGTCGCAAGGATTTTTGTTAGGTTTCAAAATTGGTATAATAATTTGAGATTTCCAAGAAGCTGGTATATTACCACTTACCATAATAGAATTAATTAACCTTAAGAAATATTTTAGAAAAGAGTCACTTAGATGAGATATGAAGGAATAAACTATCCCATCCATCCCAGGTGAAGAGTCTTTCAATTTGGCTACAACCCCTTTAATTTCCTCGAAAGTGAAACAATCAGAGATATAGTCGGCTTGTGAAATCGGAGCGTAGAATGGAAAATAGTTTTCAGCGACGTAAGGAGGACATAATCTATCTAAGAATTTGTTTTTTACCGTGCAAGGTAGATTTTTTGGTATGGTCTCTGTAAAAGCTGATCTAAATCTTCTAATATTCGCCCACACTGTAGATAATGGAACATTAGGAGAGACATTGGAACAAAAAGAACGCCAACTCTCAAATTTTTTACGTTTAAATAATTTACGGGTTTCTGAAATAGCTCTACACAGTACGTCAAAATTTTCTACCGTAGAATTTTTACTGTAAAGTACTTCCATATGTTTTCTATGTTTTATTGCATCTGTGCACTCCCTGTCCCACCAAGGAGGTGACAAATGTTTGTTTATCGAATTTTTTATTGGAAAAAGTGTATCTGCAGCATCAGTCACGGCTTTCGACATAGCATCAGCGCAAGACTGTTCATTACCTTTATTAATTTCTGGTAGACTATGTAATTTAGAGTCTAATAGTTCCCTGTATGAAGACCAATCTACATCTGATAACCTATATTTAAAACGAGGCTCACGCTTCTTGGGTGTTTCTTTAATAGCAAATGGAAAAGAGATCAATAAAGGAAAATGATCACTCCCGTATGTTGAAGTCATCACTTCCCAAGTTAATGTTGATGCAAGTTTAGAACAGCATAAAGTTAAATCTGGAGCACTGGCTCTTTCATTTGGCGATGTGCGTCGAGTTGGAGAGCCCGTATTCAGTATACATAAATCATGTGTGTCCAAAATGTTTAGGATAGTCGAACCGTAGATATTAGAATGCCCACCCCAAGAGGGATGTTGTGAGTTAAAATCACCCATCAACACAAAAGGCTTAGGAAGAAGAGATAATATATTTACAATTTCATTAAAAAGATCAGAAGAAGGTCGAGGAATATATACAGAAACGAAGCAAACACTATTTACAACAGCTGCTATAATAGAGAAATCTCTATTATTATTAGGAAGGGGAATATAAGAATAAGCATGAGGGTGCTGTATCAATAATGCAACACCCCCATACCCATCTGATCGATCTTCTCTGAGACAGGCATAACCCGGAACCTTAAATAAGGAATCCGGTTTAAGCCATGTCTCTTGAAGACTGAAGATATATGGTTTAAATTTATTGATTAAATAAAATATATCAGATTTTTTTGGTATTATGCTACGACAATTCCATTGGATTACCTTGAGTGGATCCATTTTTATTACTATTTACATTTAAAACTGTATTTACAGGGGCAGCGTTGGACGGTGAAGTAAAGTTTATTTGTGACAATGAGTGCAATAAAGCAATTATTAAATCTTTCACAGAAGAATTTGACAAGTCTGATTGATCAACTAGAGCACATCCATTACTAGAAAGTGTATTATTGTAACCCTGAATAATTTCAAGGTGAGCTTTATGATCATAACCTTTGGAGGCTGATGGTTTTGGTGTATTAGGTTTAATAAAGACTGTTTTAGTATATGATGATGTTTTATTTGGGTTATTTTTATGTGTATGTTGTATTGAGGGTGATATATGTGAAGTGTTGGGTGTGTTTTGTGAGAACATTAAAGCATCTGCATATGATTGTTTTGATATTGGAGGATGTTTCTTACAAGCTTCTGAATATGAGATGCAACATTTTGCCATTGAATCTTTAATAGCCTTTTGTCGAATGTATTCTAAACATTTTCTACTAATGGCTTCATGAGCTCCTTTGCATAAACAGCATATTAAAGATTCTTCAGGCTCAGTACAGGTGTCACCAGTATGACCTTGACCACACTTATAACACCGTGGTGTAGACCTACACAAATTTTTCACATGCCCAAACCTACAACAGTTAAAACACTGTATAGTTGGATAAATATATAACTCTACTTGTAATGCAGTATAACACATAAAAATGCGTTTTGGTAGAATTTGACCGTCAAAAGTTAGAATTACTGTTTGTGTGTTAATATAATTAATTTTATCATCAGTAGTAACTTTTCTTTTAATCCGTCTTAGTTTTATTACTGGACCAGAACCTGTAGGAACTGATATATTTTCAAGTACCTCATCATCTGACCATTCTACTGGGACTCCTCTTACAACACCCATACGGGTGACAGAAAATGTAGGTATAAAAGCTTTGTACTTTTCACTTTTTAATTGTGTACTGTTAATAAACAAATTAGCATCTCTGTAGTCTGAAAACTCTAATGACATTTTGTTGCGACCAATTTTTTTAAGACTACCGTTAACAATATTCTTGTACGAGTTCCTCTTCAAAACACGCCCAAAGGTAACAATATTAACATAGGCACCGTCATTTGACTCAAATTCTCTCTGAATGTGAACAATGAAAGGTGCTATATCTGATTCATTATAAAGTAATCTAGCCACCGATGCCGGTGACTGTGGAGAAGTCGTTGTTATATTATTTGCGGAATTATTAGCATTTGGTAATAAAGTTACAGTATTTTCTACATAAGTCTCAGTTTTACAAACTTCCATTTCTTGACCGCAAACACAATCGGAATCTTTTTTGCCGCCATTTTTGCGTCTCCTTTTATATTTGTTACATTGTTTGCACATAGAATGACGAGTAGACAATCTTTTACGTTTTGAGGTATTGCCCCGGCTTACCGAGCTAGTATCTGTATCCACACTTGTATCATTATTGGAAATAGTCACATAATGAGCGACCTCACCAATTGTCCCACCGGGGTCTATTGGCGGATCCATTACTAAGACATAGAAATAAACTTAAAATCTACTACTTACCGAATAGAAATAAACACTAAAACTACGAAGGCTATCTATATATACACACTAATTACAGAATATTGACAAAAACCAGATCCTGACACCGAAAAATTTAAAATAAAAATGCACAAAACTCCAAAACACGACCGCCCGATTTGAGGTTTCCCGCGCTTTTTTTTCCGGCTAAGTGTTACCAACAACACCAAGCAAGTACACAAATTACCAACCAAATCAAATAAAACTAAATTGGTAGAATTCAGTAGAATCTAAACTTGGATGTAGATCATGGTGCTTGCGAAATTAATACACATTTAATCATTCCCCACTATTCCCCAGTATCAATTATTTAGCCTCTTGCTTTCGAAAGCATCCATTTTAAAGAAGAAATGGATGACCATAAACTATATTTATCTATGGAAATTACAGTTGCCAGTCCCCAAAAATATTAACAAAAAAAACCACTTGTCAAATCAAAACTTGACAACTGACAAACAAGATGGTGTCCTTTTTGTTTCGGTGCTTTCTTCACGTTTAACAAGACAAATAAGTGTGAAGTTCTTCACTATAATATGGTTTTCTATTGAGAATTGTTTGCTTGTGCTATCAGCGGCATGCGAGAATGAATGAACTGGAATGCTTATGAACTCAAGACTTGCTTAGCAGAAATTTTTGTCCTCTGGATCTGAACCATTTAATTTACTAATTTCTAGATTAATACAACATAAATTCATAATGGGCAGCTTGCTAATTGAATGTCCTCTATGCTGTTGTAAATCTTTTGACTCTAAGGAGTCTCTTCTTGAACATCTCGTTTACGCTGCAGACAAGTTAAATTGCCCTCTTTGTAATACAAAATGTGACTCATTGTCGAGCATTATTGCGCATCTGAGTCAATCTAATTGTCATATTGTCCAGGAAAATTCTGTAGGGAATATAGTTTTCTATGAGCACAGTAGCAATGATGCTGGTAATTCTGCTTCTGGGGATGCTAAAAATATAAATAGAATTACAGATGGTAAGAACTGGATGAAATATTTTCTAATCTACGAATCACTGATTTGGTTACTTTTATAATTATAAAATGTTCTTTTTAAAAGTTGCAAAATATTATTTTAGCCTAATCTAAGAAGTTTATACTAAAGTTATATTTTGTTAGACACCTAACAATGAGTGAATATTCTTCTGGAAATCATATTCTGCCTCTATTTTCTGTGCCTATAACCATCTCACTAGGTATTAGGCACTAGGTGGGCCTTATGTCATTTTAATATACTGAGTAGGCTATACTGTGAGTAGTAGGATTTCATTCTTACCTTTCTGTCTCTTACAAAAAAATGTGAATACAGCCTATATCTGTGATTTATTCTTCACCTGAATATATAGGAGCTACCAAATCAATATACACCAATGATGTAATTTGAAGGGCAAATGAAGGACTTTAAAGGCTTAATAAAAAAAAAAAATGAAATCGTAATCAAACACCATTCCCCAAATTACTTTTATTTAATATTCTCTAACACTTGCACAACTTACTTTTATTTCTTTTATTAGGTTTTGGAATCAATATTGCAATGTAAATTTATTTTATATTTTCTAAGATTTAGAATGTGTTAAGACAATACAAATTGTATTTAAATGTTTTAGAACTAAATGCCGAGTTTATAACAGATCAAACTTATGAATGTCAAGATGAAACAGGAGATGTGAACAAAATGTACGAGTTAATATTGAAGCCTCACGATTTAAAACTGCTGAAAGAAGATGGGGAGAGCCGTTATGTCATTGTTAATCACGAGGTCGGAGGATCAAGTGACATGAGCACTATAGTAACGAAACAAAACAGTGATGGAACTGTCTCATTAACTAGTAGCCAAGGTGATTTATTTATTACAGATATCAGTTTCGACTTAGAATTGAATAAATTACAGTATTTTTGGTACAAATTGATTTCTGATCAGGCTTTGGTTCTTTCCAGATAATGCCTTTTGCAGAATTTATCATCTGCCTGTTATCCCTAAAGGTGCCATTTGGTTCTGATCGACACACTGCACATTGTATAGATTTTCGTGTGATTTGACCATAAAATAACTAATTTTTAGTTGCTTCCTATATGAGCACTGTATAGAGTCTGTCTATGGAAAATTTTACTCTCCGTGTGGTGACGGATTAAGAATACAAGTGTAAAAGTCAGCTAAGGAATATTGCACACAGATAACATCCTCAGTGAGAGACGGAAAACGCGAAAATAAACCGTGTGCCTAGATGCCTGGTCAGCGTGGCACAGTAGACCATAATCCCTCTAAAGTGCCTCCACTTTAGAGGGATTATGGTCTATTGTGCCACGCTGACCAGGCATCTAGGCACACGGTTTATTTTGCTAGGCCCGTGCCCAACAGTGGGACGTAAATGGGCTGGAGAGAGATGCTAAATTTTAATGGTCTTATTCATAATGACTTATCGGAGGTTTAAGAGTTCGCTAAAATAGGTTCGCGAAAATTTTCAAATCTTGTTATTCATAATACATAGTCTTTTTATGCTAAAACGATTATTATCTCTCTGATAAAATCTCCGTTTAAACCTCCAATAAGTCATGAATAAGACCATAAGTCTCTCGAGCAATGGGAAGTAACCTGTAGGTTTTCATTCCACAAATGATATGTGGAATCGAAACCTACAGCAGGATTATAACATTCTTTTTTGACTATTTGTTGTGTTTCCAGATGTAAAAGAAGAAACTGACACATTGATTGTGCTTGATCCTGAAATGAGCGATACTCATGGGGAGATCTACACTTGTAATGCTTGCAAAGTATCATTTACGTCAGTCTATGAGCATATACAGAACTATCATAATGATCAGGAAGTAGTTCTTCAGGTAAATAATAATATGTTAAACACAGATATACCACATGGGTTAATAAAGTAATTTATTAATTTTGCAATTGACATGCTATGCTTTTACTTAATAAATTGAATTATGGTGGAAAAAGTGATTACCGCAAGCGGGACTTGAACCCACGACCTCGGAATACCGTTCCGAAGCTTTGGTCGTGCTTTTCAGTAATCAATTTATGCCACCACATTCGTCACTCGATTGAGTTTATATATTTTTACGTACAACGCCATATCAAGATTGCTCAGTTGGAAGAGCTTCGGAACGGTATTCCGATGTCGTGGGTTCAAGTCCCGCTTGCGGTAACCACTTTTTTCACCATAATTCAATTTATTAAGATGGGCTAATGTTTAATATTACAGTACAGGACAGGACAAGTAACATTAGCCTGGCTAAATTATGCTTCATAGAATAATGATGTTTCAAATGGCATATAGCCTGTATCGTAGACATACATAGATACATTTTCATACACTTAAGATATGTGGCTTCAAGCTGACTGAGTGATGTAGCCATAGACATTACATTTGATATATCTTTATAAATGTCTCATTTAAATTTTAGATTTTCTTTCTCAAACCTTTAACTGTGAGGCACAGTTATCAGACACTTGCTGTACCCTGCAGCTTCACTTGTGTGTATAGACAATTTTTGTAAATAATCTGTCTGTATAATAACCATTGTTGCATTACAGCAAAATTAAAAAAAAATTACTAAATCAATGCAGCTTTCTTCAACTTTCAAAGTTTGCACTTAGCAACACAAGCAGTGATATATTTTTTATGGATTAGCTTTAGTGTTTGAATGTTCCAGGATATTGCCCCTGAAGAATCTGAAAACAGTTCTGTACCTCTGGACAGTCACTGTCAGGAAGATAATGAGGGTTCTATATGTGAGAAACAGCCAGCAAGACGAGTGATCACAGATACGGGTGATATAGTCGAGGAGCCTGTTATCATTAAAACTGAAAAAGATGAACTGAGTAAAGGTATTTATCGAACTAGCATTGCCTTTTTGTTTTAGATGATATTGTTTTCGCTTACTTTCCTAGCCAGCGTCAATAAAGTTTTACTTTTGAAGATTATTAAAAAAGGCTTTCTTTAAGGAGAAGTCTAATTGATAATACTTTTGGAATTTGCAAATTACGCATGGAATTTGGAAACCAAACCACAAACAAATTATACAAAAAAGTCATCCCCTAGACCCACTCTATTATTTTAAAAAAGCCTCATCATAATCCGTTGCGTAGTTTTGAAGATATAAGCTCGCATAGGGACGTACATACAAAAATAACGACATCTATATTTATTTATTTAAGGGCCTACATCAATATTATCGTCGACATGTACCTATTAACACAGCTAGTAGGTATAGAAAATGAAGAATTAGGGATATTTTTTTTGTTTACTCAATATCTACTAAATATATTTTAATTCCGGTTTACGTGTTTCTATATATAATAGTTACTTATGTTTTGAAAGTTATTTCATTAGTTAATACGCGATAATAGACCGACAAATGAAAAAAATAAAAAATAAGAGAGGTTGTTTCGATAAGATTTTCTACCGAGAAAACTTTTTTCAATCGCGTTTCTGAGTTTATGCGATCCTAGATTATAAAGCTGAAGAGTTTGTTTCTTTGTTTAAACGCGCTGTTACAAAAACGGGGAATTTTTTTAAAATTCCACGTGGCCGGTCTCGCGGGCAACAGCTAGTTTTATAATAAGTACCTAAAGATTAATAAAAAAAGAGTTTCTTTTTTCAGCAAAGACTAATAAGAAATCAAAAGTAGTGTTGGACAAGCAAGGTCGCAATAGACGTTTGGTACAAATAAAAAAAACGAACAAAACTACGGCTGGTAAAAGTGTAGTGAAGAAAACTACTAAAGATGGAACTGGTAAGTTTTTTTTTATAAATGTAACACTGCCTCTGGGACTCACTGGGACGTGTAGACTCTGTCATTTGGCGGAGGAAACGCCCATTCACATTTGAGAATGTGAATTGGCGTTTCCTAGGCAGTCAGTGAGCTGACTGCCCTACAGTGATGCACATGCGATGTTCCTCTCTGGGCGATTACTCCATGCACCCAGAAGAGACTAAATTTCTCGGAGCCAAAAAGATCCTGGAGTTCTTTATGGCAACAGGCTTGGACCGAGAACTGTAAAAAGTGGCGATCACAATAGATCAATCTGGTCGCAGTGATACTAGGCGCAATATAGCCTGAATAGCCGCTAATAAAAAATAAAAAAGAAACACTGCCTCGCTTCGAAAAGCGGCAAGACGCACTCCGACCAGATTGGCAACAGTCGGCCGGAGTGGTGCAGCCTAATGGGGAGAAACCGACGAACTAACTATACGGGCATCGTCTAGCAAGACTAAAGAATTGGGGCCCAAGTCTGCTATTACAGTGTTGTCATAATGATCAGTCACTGATTGCATAATGGCAAATTTTATCAAGTTTGGTAGTCTACTCTTAATTTTTAACTAACTACTATTAATTTTTTGTCATAAATGACGCCATAAGGGCGTCAGTGACTGATCATTATAACAACATTGTAATAGCAGACTTGGGCCCCTAGTAAGTAAGTTATTATTGATTTATCAATCTTATATATAAAATTCACGTGTCACAGTGTTAGTTACCATACTCCTCCGAAACGACTTGACCGATTTTTATGTAATTTTACATGCGTATTCAGTAGGTCTGAGAATCGGCCAACATCTATTATTCAAAGCTTTTTTTTTAGTATGGCAAAACAACGTTTGCCGGGTCAGCTAGTGTAACTATAATTTTCAAACACTAGTTACTAATAAAATAAAATTGTGTGTGTACCTACGTAAGATATTTTACACCTTTGTCTATTTGTCTATCTTTCGTTTTACCTACCCTCAAATTTGCCAAATGTAGTATCTATGGCTACATCACTCAGCTGGCTTAAAGCTACACGTATATCCATCCATGTGTGTGTGAAATTCGTTCTATGTGTGTCTATGATACACACCACAGATTAATTTGAACCATAGATGTTCTTCGCTTCCCAATGGCCTAGGTAATTATTTTATTGGTTTTAAAAATCATGTTGTTGCATGTTGGATGTGCAAAAACACAAGCAAATAAGCTTAGCTTGGGACCAGAGGACGTTGTGTGAAATGTCCATGAATATTTATTATTATTTATTAAATAATTACTACTGCCATTCACGAGGTTGCGGGCTCGATTCCCGCACACTACAAACATTTGTGCGATATTTATAAATGTCATACAAATATTTGTACTGCGTCTGGGACTAGGGGACATTGTGTGAAATGTCCATGAATATGTATTTATATATTTTTAGGGTTCCGTACCCAAAGGGTAAAAACGGGACCCTATTACTGAGACTTGACGGGCCTCGTGGTGTAGTGGTTCTGGTAACGGACTGCCGATCAAGAGGTCGCGGGTTCGATTCCCGCTCGGGACAATCATTTGTGTGATTTTTCTAATTGTCATACAAATGTTTGTACTGCGTCTGGGTGTTTCTGTATATTATAAGTATGTATTTACAAAAAAAAAAGTAGTATATGTATTCTATCCGTATTCTGGTACCCATAACACAAGCATATAAGCTTAGCTTGGGACCAGAGGACGTTGTGTGAAATGTCCATTAATAATATTATTATTATTTGGATATAACACTGCCTCGCCTCGAAAGGCGGCAGGACGCACTCCAACGAGGTTGGCATGTTAAGGGGGGCTCCCATACAACAAACATGATTTTTTTACCGTTTCTTGCTCGATACTAATAACGTTGCCTTATGTTGCATAGATAATGGTACGGAACCCTTCGTGCGCGAGTCCGACTCGCACTTGACCAATTTATTTAATATAAAATTAGAGCGGGTCGCGCGTTAGTAAGCACCGAATGGCACTTTAAGAAACGTTACTGACGTACTTGCGTGAATTCTTCTCATACTTAGCCAATTTTGTTATATTTTTTTTTAGGAACAATAAATCCATATCACAAAGTGGTCTCTAAAGAAGTACAAACAGAAAACGGAGTGACTGTATCTATGTATCACTGTTTGTTGTGTAATATCAATGTTAACACACCAAATGAATTTGAAAATTATACTTGTACAATAAGTAAGTATAATATACTAGGTGTATGCGTATAACATTTTTCATTGCTGCCTAGCTCATATTGGTCGCAGTGTAATGTTATATAGCCTATAGCCTTCCTCGATAAATGTACCATCCAACAATGAAAGAATTTTTAGATTAGCGCGTTCAAACAAACGAACAAACTATTTAGCTTTTTAGTATAGATTAAGTAGCAATAATGATATATTACTCAAGATGGTCCTTTTTAACTTACTTTTATTAGCTTTGTTAGTATCTATCTACGTGTGTATGTATTATTCTATGTAATGAAATCTTTAAAAGTGTTTTTTACTCGCTTTTGTTTGTTTTTTTAGCACGTTTATAAAATAAATAAAGGCTATTTAAGGATGATAATGCAATAACAAAAAAAAAATATCCATGATTTTTAAGTATTCATTGTAGCTTTGGAAGTAAGCAATATTTGAACAGTGCTTTTCTCAGAGAATCAGCTGTCAACTCCCTCCATTGTTGCAACTTCTTTGTTATAGATGGCAGTACTGAGCCCGAAGTCAATTTTGAATGTGGAGTGTGTTCAACAGTTTTCCTAACAAACAAGTCGTTAAAGTTACATAAACGAATGCATGATCCTGTCAAGTAAGTACTTAATAAATATAGTTTTAATTTAAGTTATAAGAATGCTAGCTGTTGCCCCCAACTTTGTACGCGTGGAATAGAGAGAAAATCCTAACCAATTATACAAAAAAAGCCATTCTTTTAAACCACTCTCTCTCTCTTCAGCCCATTTACGTCCCACTGTTGGGCACGGGCCTCCTGGCCTACTGTGCCGAATTATTTGCTTTTTCCACTATAATTTAATTTATTAAGTAAAAGCATAGCATGTCAATTTCAAAATTAATGAATTACTTTAGTAATGAAAGTTGCTTCATTATTTTCAACCCAATTGTATTCTGTAAAGAATACTAGGTGTCTAATCGAGATTGTTGCAAAACATTCTCGATAGATGGCGTTGCACGTAGAAATACTATATATAAACTCAATCGAGTGACGAGTATGCCTAATTTGATTACTGAAAGCACGACCGCAATTAGCTCAGTTGGTAGAGCTACGGAACGGTATTCCGAGGTCGTGGGTTCAAGTCCCGCTTGCGGTAATCACTTTTTCCACCATAATTTAATTTATTACGCTTATATTAGTTAGGTATGTATCTATCAATGTATTAATCTATGTAACGGAATCTTTGAAAGTAATTTTCACCCACTTGCAGTAAGTCAGATTGATCTGAAATTTTAGATGCTTATTATGGACTGATGACAATGCAATAATTTACAAATTTTAATTCATATTTTATTCTTTTTAAGTGTGTTTTTTAGTTTTTGAACTGAGCAAGTTATATTTATAATTATACAAATTTTATTTTCAGATCCCGTCCTATTGAGCCACCTGTTGAGAATAACGACGGTACAAACCTAACAGGGTCCGTGTATCGTTGCAATATTTGTGATAAAGTAATACCATATGATTATCGCAAAATACACGAGAACTCACATAAAGTTGGTGATAAAATGAATTGTAGTATTTGTAATAAAAAATTCACTTCAATGGAGTATTTAGAAATGCATATGAATGTTCATACTGTAGATAAAGTGAGTATGTTTCTTTGTATTATTAGAAAGAATATAATAATATAATATAATATTCATGGACATTTCACACAACGTCCTCTGGTCCCAAGCTAAGCTTATACGCTTGTGTTATGGGTACCAGAATACGGATAGAATACATGTACTACTTTTATTTTGTAAATACATACTTATAATATGTACATAGAAACACCCAGACGCAGTACAAACATTTGTACGATATTTATGGATATCACACAAACGATTGTCCCAATCGGGAATCGAACGCGCGACCTCGTGCACGGCAGTCGATTACATAAACCACTCCACCACGAAGCCTGTATTAGAAAGAAAGAAAGAAAATTAATTTATTTCAGTAAGCTCGACTACAGAACAAAGTTTGAAATATACATAATAAAATACATTAATATTAGCGGCCGAAAATGGTCCTTCCTTTAGAAAATATTTAACTATTTTAAGCAACAAATTTTTTTTTAATTTGAAAACTTTCCCCGGTTTTGCAACATTTTTCACTACTGCTTCGCTCCTATTGGTCGCAGCGTAATGTTATATAACCTATAGCCTCCCTCGATAAATTTACTATGCAGATCAAAAATAATTTTTCAATTCGAACCCGTAGTACCTGAGAATAGCGCGTTCAAACAAACAAACTCTACAGCTTTATAATATTAATAGCTGTTCCCCGCGACTCCGTACGCCTAAAATTTAAAAAAATTCCCCGTTTTGCAACATTTTTCACTACTGCTTTGCTCCTATTAGTCGCAGCGTGATATTATATAGCCTATAGCGTTCCTCGATAAATTTACTATGTAACACTGGAAGAATTTTTGAAATCGGGCCAGTGGTTTCTGAGATTAGCGCGTTCAAACAAACAAACAAACTCTTCCGCTTTATATATTAGTAATTTAAATATATATACAGACTGAAATATATATACTGAATGTGCATGTAAAATTTCATAAAAATCGGTCAAGCCGTTTCGGAGGAGTACGGTAACTAACACTGTGACACGTGAGTTTTATATATTAGATATAGTAGTATAGATATAGATTTCTAACACATCATTTTATAGTCCTGTGCGGAAATCGTACCGACGACACTGTGAAAAGCAGTCCAATGAGTGAACCACTAGAATTACAAACCTAAAATGAATATAGCGATATCTCCAAAATGGCTGACGTATTTTTCTTTAATTATATTTTTAGCACAATAAAATATAATGTTACTTTGTTGTTTCCCAGGTGGCTGTAAATAAAACAGATAAATCTCTACCATACGAATGTGTATATTGTAATCGAAGATTTGCAAGACCTCATGAAAAAGTTAAACATGAAAGAATTCATACTGGTGAGTTTTGAATGCTTTTTATCGATATGCAAATTGATGGTACACTTTTGCTTTGTTCTTTTTTTTTATATTCATGGATATTTCACACAACGTCAACTGACCTTAAGTTAAGCTTATAGGTACACTTGTGTTATGGGTCCCAGAATACGGATAGACTACATATACTACTTTTCTTTTGTAATTACATACTTATAATATATAGTAAACACCCAGACGTAGTACAAACATTTGTATGACATTTATAAATATTACACAACTGTCCCGTGCGGGAATCAAAGCCGCCACGTGTGTTTTCTTTACAGAACACAATTGGGCCAAAATAATGACTGAACATAATTATATTTCTACAATTGGCATTGTTGATAATTTTTTATCTGCTGTTTTTTAATTTTTTTTGAAAATATGGACTATTTTAAGCAACTAATTTCAATATTATTGAAATGTTCACTATACTTATAGAATTTAAAAAAAATACTTGATATTATTTTAAATGTTGTGACGTCATCGTTGTACGCAATCTGTGTATTGACTTTTCCTGATAGACTTAAGAGGATACCAAAATAGCTTCGTGCATTTTGTACGTACGAAGTTTTCATTGTTTCTTTAGATTGAATGGCTAGAGCTCTAATTTTTAAGTATATGTTTTTTCAATATATGATCTAGGATCGCATAAACTCAGAAACGCGATTGAAAAAAGTTTTCTCGATAGAAAATCTTAGCGAAAAAACCTCTCTCATATTTCATTTTTTTCATTTGTCGGTCTATTATCGCGTATTAACTAATGAAATAACTTTGAAAACATAAGTAACTACTTATTATATATAGAAACACGTAAATCAGAATTAAAATATATTTAGTAGATTTTGAGTAAACAAAAAAAATATCCCTAATTCTTCATTTTCTATACCTACTAGCTCTGTTAATATGTACATGTCGACGATAATATTGATGTAGGCCCTTAAGACAGATTGCAATACATCTTTTCAAAGTAGCCAAGTTCATATAATAGACCAATTTCAACTCCACCACAGAGTAGTATATCCCTAAGAACACCTTAATATTTTAAGTCCTTCATTTCAAGGGCAAATAGAGATTTTGGAAAAATAATCGTTATTATAGCAAATTTTCCGAAAAAAACTAATGGATCATGATCAGAAACTCTGTTCCTCGAAATGGTTTTTGAATTAAGAGATAAAAAAAAAATGAACAATGCCAATTAATTAATTTTCGCAATTGACTTGCTATGCTTTTAATACATTGTAGTTTTAAATCTAACTTTCTGATTTAGCTTTCTAATTAGTTTGTTTGCTTGTTACCCGTATTTTTTAAAGTTAGATTCGACAAAGAGAGGGCCTTGTTTTACATATTGTTATTTGAATCGCAGAGTATACTATTTTGTGATGATGTAATCATTACTAATACTATTTGTGTATGGATGACGAGCTTCGTGGTGGAGTGGTTTATGTAATGGACTGCCGATCACGAGGTCTCGGGTTCGATTCCCGGTCGGGCCAATCATTTGTGTGATATCCATAAATGTCATACAAATGTTTATACTGCGTCTGGGTGTTTACTATGTATTATAAGTATATATTTACAAAAGAGAAGTAGTTTATATATTATATCCGTATTCTGGTACCCATAACACAAGCATATAAGCTTAGCTTGGGACCAGAGGACGTTGTGTGAAATGTCCATGAATATTTATTTATTTATTTATGAATAAAATCATTAATTCAATATCATATTGTAGGTGAGAAGCCTCACGAGTGTGAGATCTGCGGCAAGTCTTTCCGTGTATCGTATTGTCTTACGTTGCACATGCGTACTCACACCGGCGCCAGACCGTACGCCTGTCAACACTGTGGGAAGAGGTATGTACATAAATAATACTTAGCCTTAAGGGCCTGCATCAATATTATCGTCGACATGTACATATTAACACAGCTAGTAGGTATAGAAAATGAAGAATTAGGGATATTTTTTCGTTTACTCAATATCTACTAAATATATTTTAATTCCGGTTTACGTGTTTCTATATATAATAGTTACTTATGTTTTGAAAGTTATTTCATTAGTTAATACGCGATAATAGACCGACAAATGAAAAAAATAAAAAAATTAGAGAGGTAGTTTCGCTAAGATTTTCTATCGAGAAAACTTTTTTCAATCGCGTTTCTGAGTTTATGCGATCCTAGATTATATATTGAAAAAACATATACTTAAAAACTAGAGCTCTAGCCATTCTATCTAAAAAAAAAATGAAAACTTCGTACGTAGAAAAATGCACGAAGCTATTTTGGTATCCTCTTAACATCAATCATCAACAATCTGGGGTAGGTTCAAGAAGTAAATGTTAAATACATTTCACACAACGTCCTCTGGTCCCAAGCTAAGCTTATTACGGTTGTGTTATGGGTACCAGAATACAGATATACACTAGCAGTCGCCCGCGACTCCGTACACGTAGAATATTTAGAAAAATTTCCCCGTTTTTGCAACTTTTTTACTTCTGCCCCGCTCCTATTAGTCACAGCGTGATGTTATATAGCCTATAGTCTTCCTTGATAAATGTACTATCCAATTCTGAAAGAATTTTTCAAATCAGACCAGTGGTTCCTGAGATTAGCGCGTTCAAACAAACAAACAAACTTCAGCTTTATAATTTTAGTATAGATATTATACTACTTTTTTTTGGAAATACATAGGTACATATAATATAATAATATAGTAAACACCCAGACCCAGTACAAACATTTTTATGACAATTATAAATATCACACAAATGGTTGTCCCGAGCGGAAACGGAACCCCCGACCTCGTGAACGGCAGTCCGTTACCAGAACCACTAGACCACGAGGACCGTCAAATGACGAATTTGTTCCCTAAAAACTTGATAACACACTATTTCCGATAATTTTTGTCTCAAAACGCCTTAAAAAGTAACTGAGAATTGAAAACCGTCCCCGAAATTAACTTCTAACTATGCTTATTGTGTTATACATAAATATAAGTGAGTTTATTCGTTAGTTTAATACGTTTTTACGAAAATTCTACTGATGAATTTAGTACGAAGATAATTTATAGTCTGGAATAGAACATAGCCTATTTACAGAAGTGCAGAAAACTTTGAACGAAACAATAAATAAAACAAATGTCCACCATTTGTTTTATTTATTGTTAGTTTTCATTGCCCTGTATTTTACAAACGTTATTAGTTTATTGTTAGTTTGTCATGGCAACGAATAGTCAACATATTTTTTTTTCAGCCACAGATTTTGAATCTGTAGGCGGGTATCAGTGGCCTAATAAGCCACTTTGACTAATCGTGTGGGTATTTGACTTAGTTTCGACTTTTAGTTTATTCATACTATTTTGTGCTTATGTTGTCCCCGCTAAGGATTTTATAACTGCCTGAAGAGAAAATATCCCTATTTATAAACCTGTATTCTTAATCCAATATCACAGGTCTTTTAACATTACCAATTGTTTTTTTTTTATATTGTGACAGGTTCAAAGCACATAGCGTTTACAATCATCACTTGCTGACACATTCAGAGGTTCGTGCATACAAGTGTCCATTTTGCCCAAAAGCTTTCAAGACATCAGTACAACTCGCCGGACACAAGAACTCGCATACAAAACCATTCTCCTGTCAACAGTGCAATAGGTGAGATATATTTACAGAATTTTCAGTTACAAAAAAATAATATTCTATACTCTTATAAATATATTCTATTCTTCTAATAATATTCAGTTTGCTTATATGGTCATGGTTCTTTTGTGTTTTGCTTAAGTGCCTACATCAATATTTAACGTATATCATCGCCGACACATACATATTAACACAGCCAGTAGGCACAGAAAATGAAGAATTAGGGATACTTTTCCTATTTACTCAAAATCTACTAAATATATTTTAATTCTGATTTACGTGTTTCTATATATAATAGTTACTTATGTTTTTAAAGTTATTTCATTAGTTAATACGCGATAATAGACCGACAAATGAAAAAAATAAAAAATGAGAGAGGTTGTTTCGCTAAGATTTTCTATCGAGAAAACTTTTTCCAATCGCGTTTCTGAGTTTATGCGATCCTAGATTATATATTGAAAAAACATATACTTAAAAATTAGAGCTCTAGCCATTCAATCTAAAGAAACAATGAAAACTTCGTACGTAGAAAAATGCACGAAGAATTTTGGTATCCTCTTAAAAGGTATGCAAAATCTACTCATGTATAAAATCAATGCCGCCATGTTTGTTTATTTTGCGGTTGCCGTAGCAACGCATATAGAATGCCAAAATTAATTAATATCACTGAGATTATGTATTGTCTCTGCCGTGGAAAAGTTGTTTTACAAGTGCTACATTGTTGATTATAGTTTATAATTCAGTGGCAATGTCTTAATAAATAAATAATAAATAAATATTCATGGACATTTCACACAACGTCCTCTGGTCCCAAGCTAAGCTTATATGCTTGTGTTATGGGTACCAGAATACGGATATAATACATAAACTACTTTTCTTTTGTAAATACATCCTTATAATACATAGTAAACACCCAGACGCAGTACAAACATTTGTATGACAATTAAAAAACATCACACAAATGATTGTCCTGACCGGGAATCGAACCCGAGACCTCATGATCGGCAGTCCGTTATATGAACCACTACACCACGAGGCCCGTGTCCCGTTCATTAATTAGTTTAGCTAATAACGTATCTGGTGGCCAACCTCTAGTGGATTTATAATAAATATATACTGTAAAAAAAATAAAGACTATTATAATATAACTAACTAACAGCATATTAGCCACACTTGCAGATAAAATGGATAGTCCATTTTGAAACAAATGGACTAAAATTTTTAAGCCATAATATTTTCTAAGTCTCACCCGTGACCATGGTGACTGCAAAGTCTCCGAAACGTCGGGCCAAAATTTAAAACAAATATACGGGTCTAAATCCGTAAAAAGTAGTTTTATTTCTTAAGACGATACCAAAATAGCTTCGTGCATTTTTCTATGTACGAAGTTTTCATTGTTTCTTTAGATTGAATGGCTAGAGCTCTAATTTTTAAGTATATGTTTTTTCAATATATGATCTAGGATCGCATCAACTCAGAAACGCGATTGAAAAAAGTTTTCTCGATAGAAAATCTTGGCGAAACAACCTCTCAAATTTTTTATTTTTTTCATTTGTCGGTCTATTATCGCGTATTAATTAATGAAATAACTTTAAAAACATAGGTAACTATTATGTATAGAAACACGTGGATCAGAATTAAAATATATTTAGTAGATTTTGAGTAAATAGGAAAAGTATCCCTAATTCTTCATTTTCTGTGCCTACTGGCTGTGTTAATATGTACGTGTCGGCGATGATATACGATAATATTGATGTAGGCCCTTAAGGCCATGCTTTGGTGTTCATGCACCTAACTAATGTATATGGAAGTATGTTTTTAAAATATTGTATTTATTATTATTGTGCTATTTTATTGTTACTAATATTATATTTATTGTTTATTATTCTATTTTAATTATTGTGATTTATTTTCTAACACATCTTCGTTAATTTTAAGTTTTCACTAACTTTAATCCAATCTATGGTCTGAACTATAAGTATTGAATAATAATTTAAATTTAATTTAAAATAATAGTAATATTGTTACAGACCATTTGCATCATTATACGCTGTACGTCTCCACACAGAGACGCACGCTAGACAGAACAACCTCAAGTTCTCGTGTACGTTGTGCGGCGCTAGTTACGCGCGAGAATTCGCACTCAAAGATCACGTCAGACAAGTACATAGTGAAAAACAAGAGCCCGAAGGTGAAACCGAAGAAGTTAATAATTATGTAAGTTAGTTTTTATTTATAAATAACGATGGACATTTCAAACAACATCCTCTGGTCTCAAGCTAAACTTATATGCTTTATTTACGGGTATACAGATATAACTACATAAACTACATTTCTATGTTTTTATTATATCTTTCTCGAAAACTGGCGTGACTTATATCATCATCTAACTAACTAACTAAACTATCGCTAACTAGATGGCGTTGGTGTTTATTTAGCCTTTTAACATCGTGTTCTTTTTAGGGTTTCGTACAAACCCATAAAGTCTCACTTCGGTGTCCGTCTGTCTGTCTGTCCGTCTGTCAAACTTTTAATACTCGGTAACGGCTGAAGGTATCAACTTGAAACTCGTACTACTACTTAGTCGTTTAGCGTAATTTTTCGTGCATCGAACAAGTGATTTATATTTGTCGAAGTATATTGTGTACTCGATAGATGGCGTGATTAAAAATTACATAAAATGTAGCAGAGAGATTGCCTAGAACAAGTAAATACCACGGTCTTTCGAATTCGTGGTTTCAGTTCCCACTCGTGGTATACTTTTTTGCTTTGAGTTACTAGCAATCACTTAAGTTTTTAAAGGAATTTTTTTTTTCAGGTGACAGATTGGAGTGTATAGTTCCTTAAAGTTGGACAGTTCCTATTGTTAAGCGCATAATTTTAATGAAGACTTGAATATCAAAATGAAATCAATCAAATGTTAATTTTACTATTTTTATATAACCTAGATTTACCTTTGTGGTAATAGTTATTTTATGTTTAGGTATATATTATCATTTAGAAAAGTTTATTTTTGTTTTATTTTGCCGTCGTCATCATCATACCGTCACGCCTTTTTCCCAATAGGGGTAGGTAGACATTATAGAGCGCTTTTGTTACATATAATCCAATAAAAAAAATCAATAGTTAGGTTGGAGTGTATTAAAAAGATTATCATTAAAATTGATTACTTTTCAGTAAAATAGTAATGTTAAATGTAAAAAGTATCTACTAAATAATAGTACCGATTCTACACGTACAACTAAACTAGACTAAAAATTTTAAATTCATAGTGTCAATATCACAATTCGGCACTGTTAACTGAACTTCCATATTATATTAACTGTGCATTACAGACGAATGATTTTAATTTAAATAATAAATAAATATTCACGGACATTTCACACAACGTCCTCTGGTCCCAAGCTAAGCTTGTATGCTTGTGTTATGGGTTTTTTTTTACGTGGGGAATGCATTTATGCACATTGTGTGGGACTCCCAGGTCAGAAACGGACCCGGAATACCCACTAAAACCCACGGTGTTCCTCCTCGCCCCTTGGCCGGGCCATGGTAGTCACTCAGGTATTAACATGACCCGACCATGGGGTGCTAATACGGATAGAATACATATACTACTTTTTTTTGTAAATATGTAAATACTACAAGAATTTTTTTTTTTTTTATTTCATTTTTTCATTTCAACATTTATAGGAACACCCTTAATATGTTTTTTTAAATGGGTTATGGAATTGATTAATATAAATGTGTACAACGAAATAGCAAGTAATAGATATTTTGACACAATAAATTTTCATCTTTTAGTTTAGTTGTGCATGTAGATTTGGTGCCAATGACTATCCGTCAATTTAAGTCTTCCATTAAATATTAAATAGAATAACTTAGCAATAAGGATTGTGGAAAAATAACGATCCATGCCACTCAAGGTTTAATATACAAAACTTATTATAAATGGCCTTATTAACGGTATATTACGCGTTCAATGCTGAATAATTTGCGAATTTATAGCCAATGCTAATAAAAGAGTCATACGCCCAGTGCTGAAAACGCGTATGTGCGTTCAAAAAATTTTTCGCGTAGTGCTAAGAACGCTTATGTGCGTTCATAGAAAACTCGCGTAGTGCGGCTGGACGCTATAGCGCGTTATCTTTTACCTTCCCGCAGTGCGGCCGACGCTTATGTGCGTTCGGTAACTTTCGAGTTTTATGACTGTCATATAACAATTACGGGTCATATAAAGGTGTTGGATGGATAAAGGTGCTTCCACACTAGTGTTTATTTGTAAGAGATTTTGTGAAGTTTACGCCATAATATATCTTCGTTCGGTTTTGTTAAAATAGTAAGTTATACCTTAATAAAACAGTAATAGTAAAGGTACCTTCTCCCGAAAGCCCTTTTATTCTTAATTTTTTTAATTTACGACTTTTCGCCCGTCTCGTTATAGACACCATTTATAAATAGACTAAAACTACCTATTACTTTAGTTAAAAGAGCGAGTCATAATAAAATTATTTCAATAATCTATTGTACTAAATTAGGTTATTGTTGTCGTCGCCGCCGCCGTCCCCCCCCCCCTGCAAGATTCGTAGCAGAAACCTGACTAGTGTGTAGTCTCCTTTACAATTCCACATTTTACGACCGCTTCGAAACAATAGACACCCAGAATACACGCAATAAACGCACAGGTGCGGCGCACCCCGCTTGCCTACAGATTTTTTTTTGTATGGACGCGTATACGCGTCGGTCCGCACTTGGTGAAGATCAGAAAAACGCGCATAAGCGTTAACCGCACTGAACGTATTAATATAGCGAGAAAGAGACAAATGTATATAGAAGAAAGGCGGGGCGAGAAAGAGACAGATATATATTTGTTAGCGACTTCATAATTATAGATACACCTCGGTATAATAATATTTATCTGTCTCTAACTCGCCTCGTCTTTTTTCTATATACAATGTCTCTTTTCTCGCTATATTAATATAATTATGCCGTTTGTGGTGCCCTTAAGAGGGTACTGTACTCCTAATTTAGGTATTTGCCTTAGGTATTGCTATCCCTATTCCCGAGCACCGTGCTGAAAGGGACAAATATAGCTGAAACAGATATTACCTACAAATTCTTTGAAAAAAAGACGTTTCGTACTCTCCTTTTTTCTTCGCGAAAGTTAGAACCGATTTTAATTGTTTGTACGCTATATTATAGATGAAGAGTATATCTATGCTTGTATCACTTTCTTTTTTGGTAAAACGATACCAAATATGTGTGATAGACGCAACTTTATCTAAAGATAACCGAAAAAATCGGGATTTTCGGATGGTCTTATTTCTTTTAGTTATTATGTTTTGAAAAAAATAAAGTGACAGAAGCATAGATATACTCTACATATATAATATAGCGTAAAAACAATTAAAATCGGTTTAATTTTCGCGAAGAAAAAAGGGAAGTACGATACCCATATTTTTGTATGGAGCACAATTTGGTTTCGTGCCCTCTTAAAAGTAATAAAAAACCAGGTATCATAAAAATTAAGTAAAGTGAAAGTAGAATAAAATTAAATGAATTGTTTGAGAAATTTTATTTTTGGAATAACCCGTTTCGATAATGTCATGAACTTCTATTAAAAACCTAGCTGTTTCCCGCAACTTCGTACGCGTAGAATTGGATCCTCTTTGACCTATCTATCATTTTAAAAAACCGCATTATAATCATTTGCGTAGTTTTGAAGATACATATAAGCTCACATAGGGACATACATACCAAAATAACGACTTCGTCTCACAATAAATACAGATAAAGATATCAATTATCAATCCACATAGTATCTACTTAGAAAATATATAATTTTACTAGCTGACCCGGCAAAGTTGGTTTTGCCATTCCAATTTCAGGAGAGGGGTATGAAAAATAGATAGTAGCCGATTCTCAGACCTACTGAATATGCATATAAAATTTCATAAAAATCGGTCAAGCTGTGTCGAAGGAATATGGGACCTAACATTGTGACACGAGTATTTTATAAATTAGACTAGCTGTCCCGGCAAACGTTGTTTTGCCATACAAATGTCAGTCAGGCAATACACTTAGGGGGATGAAAAATAGATGTTGTCCGATTCTCAGACCTACTGAATATGCATAAAAACTTTTATAAGAATCGGTCAAGCCGTATCGGTGCAAATAAAAAAATACCATGCTTCACAATAAAATTTTAGTACTTAAAAACAAAGAGTGTAATAATAATCAAAGGAGTCGCCATGTCGCTAACATAACACAGACGCCTACCTGCCATACCTACACTAGATGGATTGATTATTTAAAGGCGGGCGTTCGGCAATGAATGCGATAAGCGCAGGACCGTAGCCAATGCAATGTAGTGGACTGCAGTTGGCTGAATTGATGATCTATAGAGATAATGGTACCGATTCGATATGCACGACTAAACTTAACTAAAAATTTAAAATTGATGTTGTCAATAACACAATTTGGTAATGTTAACAGAACTTTTTTATTAAAAAATCTGTGTATTATAGATAGACTAACGATTTAAATTAATAAAAATGTACACAACGAAATAGCCTATTAATCAAAATACGCCGTATTTATTTTCATTTTTTAGTTAAGTTTAGTTGGGTACATAGAATTGCTACCAATACATATTGTGGACATGGGAAAATCCCTGGAGGCTCTTAGACCTTACAGCTTTTAGATAACCTTCCTGCTTAGCACAATTCTCAATTATGAATGTTTTATGCTAAATCGGCTAAGATCAGTAAGAAAATCATTTCATATGTTGTAATCCCATTTCACCGTGCTAGCTATCCGAACCCTGACCGATTTTTATGAAATTGGAAATTTTTTTCGTAGGTCTGTATTATGCTTTAAAAAATATGGACGTTTCAAACAACGTCTTCTAGTCCCAAAATAAGCTATAGATATTTCTATGTCTGTGTTATGAATAGGTACTAGATACGGATTTACTAATATACATCTAATTAATCTAATTAATGTGTGTATCTTGTATGTATGTGTATTTGTAATTTTATAGATAGGTTATAAATTCATTAATAATTAATTAATTGAGTACACCCACAACTACCGCTCTATCCATATCATGTATCCATCCAAAGGTTGCCTGGTAGAAATCGCTTTAAGCGATAAGGCCGCCCATTGTACTAGATTATTTTAAGAACATCCTGTAATGTAAAACTAAATGGTGTACAATAAAGAATATAATAAATAAATAAATAAATAAATAAATATACACTAAATTTAAACTGAAAGACAATCCTGGATATCTGGTAGAAATCGCTTTAAGCGATAAGGCCGCCCATTGTACTACATTATTTTAAGAATATCCTGTAATGTAAAACTAAATGGTGTACAATAAAGAATTATAATAAATAAATATCTCATATATAAATCGATTGTTAATTGTACTTAACATAGTTACCTACTGAAATTACTTTTTAGTTTACGCCAATCGTACAATAATTAAGCACATTGCAACTTTACACTGAAATGTGTTGGTATTTTATGTTTAGCAATCATTTCAGGAATTCAGATTCTTTGATATATGTAGGTACTTATTTACAATTATAATAATATTAGCTTCTATTACGTTTATTATCTCGTACCGAGTTTTTAGCGAAATAATATATAGCCTATGTTACTTCCAGGACTATAAATTATCTCTATACCAATTTTCGTGCAATTCCATTCGGTAGATTTTGCGTGAAAGCGTCACAAACAAACAAACTCACTTTTACTTTTATATATAAGTAAGGATACTTATCTATAATATTAAACAAAGTAATCAAGTTACACTATTTATTGAAACACTAGAAAGTAAAGTAATTTATTAATTTTGCAATTGACTTGCTATGCTTTTACTTAATAAATTAAATTGTAGTGGAAAAAGTGATCACCGCAAGCGGGACTTGAACCCACAACCTCGGAATACCGTTCCGTAGCTAGTTAGTAGAAAGTAGTTAAATCGACAAAATTCAGGGCTCTGTGTGATCGATAAAACCTAGATTTAAAACTTAATTTATTCGATCGGCAACTTGTCTATTAAATTAAAATATTTTAAGAATTACATAATAAACTAAATAATAATGGAAAAAATGATAACCATGAGCACGACCTCGGAACACCGAATATTAAGTTTGAGAAAGCATAGCAAGTCAATTGCAAAAATTAATAATAATAAATATTCACGGACATTTCACACAACGTCCTCTGGTCCCAAGCTAAGCTTATATGCTTGTGTTACGGGGACCAGAATCCGGATAGAATACATATACTACTTTTCTTTTGTAAATACATGCTTAAAATACCTACATAGAAACACCCAGACGCAGTACAAACATTTGTATGACAATAGGCTCGTCAAATATCTATACATATGTATGTATAATTAATATTTTAATAATATTCTAAATAATAAATCTTTGATTCTAAATATTGTAGGATAAATAATCAAATTCGGTTTTCAAATGTTACTTATAATATAAAAGAGCTACCTACTTTGCGAATAATAAAGAATTATTTATGATCCTACAGACGGCAGCAAGGTCCGTCGCAAAGATAATTGTCTACTGTCCCTTTCTTTTTTAAAACAATGCTTTAGTCATCATTGTGTACAATGGCATTTAGTATGGTAAATTGTGGCTGTAAATTCATGAAAGTCAGCTCGTGCTATTAAAATTTTTTTTTATTGTCTTTGTGGAACAAGTCAGTGTAGAATTATGCTAGAGTTTACTTGAATAGGATAAGTACCTACATACCTAATGCAATATTAAATTATACTTAGGTAATAAACTAATTTCCGACGAACCTCGTGGTCGAGTGGTTGTAACGGACTGCCGATCAAGAGATCGCGGGTTCGATTCCCGCTCGGGACAATCATTTGTGTAATTTTTTTAATTGTCATACAAATGTTTGTACCGTGTCTGGGTGTTTCTATGTATTATAAGTAGGTATGTATTTACAAAAGAAAAGTAGTATATGTATTCTATCCGTATTCTGGTACCCATAACACAAGCACATAAGCTTAGCTTGGGACCAGAGGACGCTGTGTGAAATGTCCATTAATATATTTAAAAAAAAATTCTAAAGATATTTTTTATAACACACCTTTTACCTAAATACTTAGGTACTGGTACTTTTGGTATGATAAAGACCTAAAATAATCTCTACTTGTTATAAAACAAAGTCGTTACTTTTGTATGTATGTCCCTATGTGAGCTTATACCTTCAATAGTACGCAACGGAATTGTGGTTTTTTTTTTAATAAATGGAATGTTTCAAGAGGTTGGGTTTTTGTATAATTTATTCAGATTTGGTTTCTAAATTCCTCGCGTATGAAGTTGCGGGCAACAGCTAGTATTACATAACGTCTCTATCACTTTTGGTCTATAATTGGGGTGTTAGATTTTTCCACCAGGCACAAAATTAATAAAATAAATAAATAGGTATTCATGGACATTTCACACAACGTCCTCTGGTCCCAAGCTAAGCTTATATGCTTGTGATTTGGGTACCAGAATACGAATAGAATACATAAACTATGTACTTTCCTTTTTAAATACATACCTGTGATACATACTTATAATAGGTACATAGAAACACCCAGGCGCAGTACAAACATTTGTATAATAATTATAAATAAATAATAAGGTAAAAGTAATCTAAAATTATGGGTTTTGCTCAGCCTATAAAAAGATAATGATAATAGGGTTTATTCTACTCAGGCCTTAATGTTTGTGAATAGTTTTGTAAACAGTATAATACGGGTTGTAAATAATATTACTATTATAATAACGTGTGGATACGCGCCAACTTCGTATGCGAAGAACTTAAAAACCAAACCTTAAAATATGATACATTTAAACCTTACTCCTGAACTACCTACCTACTAAAAAAACCCGAAAAATCTAATCGCATCAAAATCCGTTGCGTAGTTTTAAAGATTATACGCACATAGGGACATAAAGAAATAACTATTTTTTTTTTTATAAAATACACTACCTACGTATAAAGCTTCTATCTACATTATATGGGTTCCTATTATCAAATAGATAGACATTCCCTAGATAATTACTGCTTTCAACATTATACAATAATAAAGCATAGAGGTTTTCAATTTTGATACGTACTCGTGCATATTTTTAGGTGTTTTTAATATATATTTATATGTAAATGTTTAAAATTCTTGGTTTTATTTTACTGTCGCTCCTTGGAACTGCTTAATTGAAAAGTTAATTTAGTTCATAATTTTTGTTCTAGTCATTTTTAGTACGAAAACGAAGTACTTGTTTGATACTTACGTGCATAAAACAAAATTTAATTAGGTCTAAGGGTTCTTGGGTCGTGTGCCTATAAACTACAATTTACATTTTATTGTTGGGTCGCAAAATGAAAGATCTAAAATATTACAAATCACTTTTATTCGTACATAATTATCAATTTGATCATAAGTATTACATAGAGACAAGAAAGGTCTTTGGCCACATTTACTTAAGAAATGGCATTTATTACCTTTTTGGCAAATAGCTATTATGTTACTACATTCTAATTAAAATATCTTTAATATCATGTCTTTGATATCGGAAGTACCTACCTACTTGATCATTTTATTATTCATAACCTTATTACTAATTCCTTTTTAAAATTAACTATCACATGTTTTGTTTTATTAATCTAATTCTTAAAATTATAAAGACGTCATTTACACATCACATACAACTTAAAAAAAATACGGAATATCATTAAGCTTCTTTTGCTTAATTTACAGTCTCATAATACTATTTTATATCACGTTTGACCGTTTGTTGTCCACTCGCCCTCCATTCTCCACACTGAAAACGCATAACTCAACTTGTCCTGCGCAAGATATTTGCCGTGTTCACTTCCCGTGTCACTATTACTGTCGCTATTACCCGCCGAGTCACTGTTAGATAATATTTGATACAAAAACTCTATATACTGTGTAGCCAATTGAAGTGTCTGTATCTTAGAAAGTTTGTCGCTTGGTAAAGATGGAATTATTTGTCGCAAACTAGCAAATGCTTCATTCAAACTTTGTGTCCTTTGTCGTTCTCTCACGTTAGCCATAACCCGTTGTATTTGCATTTCTTCAAACGATTGTGTTTTCTTTCGTGATGATTTAGATCTTTTAGATCTTGACCTTCTCTGTTCCTCGGACTCATCCCGTCGCTCTTCTTGTCTGTAGCCCATTTCACCCATTTTTGGCATTTCAGCGTTGTCATAAAATGCCTTAACTCTGTCTTGGGAATTAGAATCATCAAAATAATAATTTCTAGGTTGTTGTCTTTGTCGATGGTCCATAAATTGCTGCTGGAATGTTGGGTACGCCGCTTGCTGATATTCCCTACCTTCGCCTTCGAATACAATGTTTGATGTCCAAGGATGCATTGTAGGACGCTCAGAGCCGTTGCTCAAGTCCATAAGGTGCGTCGGTGAAGATGGTGCAAAAGCCGCCGCTTCGGAGTGTCGCTCAACCTCTACTGGTGCATAACTATAATATTGCTCGTCGTCTTCCGGATATTCGAGATCCTCCTCGCGTTTAATTGGCATGGGCACTGTTCTATTCTCACAAGGATCGTAATTCATGTTATTACGGTAAACGAGAGGTATCGCTTGCAAACATGCGCGCTTGATGACCGCAGCCAGACTGAATCCTGCGCCGCAGTTTTTGCCCGCCCCTACTCGTCCCTTCATTGACAAGACAAAAAAAATAACCATCTCCACTGTGGTGCCAATCTATTGCGCCTCCCAGCGCGCCGCCTTCTACGTACACCGTGTGAGGGACAAGGATAGCAATACAAACTCGTCTTGATCGTTCACTGTTTATCTTGTCCATCATCTAAACTGTATTTATTACATAGGTATATAGAAGTGGGTGTTTGTTCCTTCGCGCGTCGCCATACTCGCCATAATCGATCGCATCGGTGATCGCACATCCTGTCGGAGATGTGCATTTCGCAGTTCTGATAACTACGGCCAATAAGCTTTATACTATAAATCTTATTCTCTTTTTAGTACTTATCTATTATTTAAACACTTATTTGTAGATACCAAAATTTATCTAGCTGATGAGATGAGATGATGATGAGTGATAACATAGTCTAACACTTACGCGACTAAATTACTCAAATAAAATTACTTTTAAGATAAAATATAGGTAGATACGCGTCTAAATCCGTAAAAAGTTGTTTTTATTTCAATTAACTGATTTTTTATTTAACTAAATTAATATAATAATAAAAATATGTCTACCATAATGTTTCATCTATAACTTGATTTAAGGCGCCACCCTTCCTAAACTTTTTTTGTATGACGCGTCGTCGAGTCGCTACTAAAAATATCCATGACGCAATCGTCCCTGAATTGGTCCCACGGCCAGACCCACCAAAACCAACGGCTTCGATGCTTTATCATAAATATTTAATTTATTTATCTCATACTTTAACTAACAACGATAGGTATGATGAGGGAGCCTGCAGAGTGTCCTGTAAGTTACGTTCTGACATTTTTGAGGTACTGGCCTTTATCATAACGAAGGCATAATATAAACAACACTACATACTATTAACTTGTCTTTGATTAAACAGATGTTTTAGCATTTTTTGTTCTTGATTCAAATTTTTTTTTTAAGTTGATGTTATGTTTATTTTATGAGAATCCTGGGTAACTTTACTTGTTAAAAAACAAAATCGTTATTTCTCCCTTTGCGAGCATCTTTAAAACTACGCAACTGATTTTGATGCGCTTTTTTTTAAAGAGATGCTGTAGTTCAAGAAGAAAATTAATATGTCTACTAGCTGCTGCCCGTACTTATGTGTAGTATTTAGAAAATAAAATAACCTTAACAAAAAGACCACCCCCTTGAACAACGCTTTCTATTAAAAACAACCGCATTGAAATCCATTTCGTAGTTTTGAAGAACACGTTGGGACATATTATATGCAAAAATAAAGATTTTTTTACATAATATATTATGTTGATGCTTGACTACATTCCACCTGATGGTAAGCGGTAATGCAGCCTTGGATGGTAAAGCGCAACAACTATGTTAGAAGCCTATTCACCCGTCTCTTAAATAAATATTTTATGGATATTTCACACAACGTCCTCTGGTCCCAAGCTAAGCTTATTATGCTTGTGTTATGGGTACCAGACCAGAATACGGATAGAATACATAAACTACTTTTCTTTTGTAAATACATAGGTACTTATTATACATAGTAAACACCAAATGCTTCCACATTGTAGCTGTCCGGGAACACAGACGTAGACGCTGGCAGATTGTTCCAGTCTTTAGCTGTCTGCCAAATAAAGGACGACGCAAAACGTTTAGTTCGGGCAGGAGAATATATTAATGTTGCAATAAGTAAAGATTTTTTTAAGGTTCCTTTTTTTAAATTTCTAACGTCCGAAGTAGTCCGAGTAGTTTCCCCGTTTTTGCAACATTTCACACAATATCTTCATAAATTGTAGCCTATATGTTATTCTGACAAGTTAAAGTTCCATGAAGAGGGTACTGTACTCCTCATTTAGGTATTTGCCTTAGGTATTGCTATCCCTATTTCCGAGCGCCGCGCTGAAAGGGACAAATATAGATGAAGCGGATTTTACCTACAAATTCTTTGAAAAAAGACGTTTCGTACTTCCGTTTTTTTTTTCGCGAAAGTTAAACCGATTTTAATAGTTTTTGCGTTATATTATAGATAAAGAGTATATCTATGCTTCTATCACTTTCTTTTGTGGTAAAACTTTACAAAATTTGTGTGATAGACGCTGAACTTTATCTAAAGAAAACCGAAAAGAGTGGGTTTTTCGGATCGTCATATTTCTTTTAGTTATTATGTTTTGAAAAAAGAAAGTGATAGAAGCATAGATATACTCTTTATCTATAATATAACGCAAAAACTATTAAAATCGGTTTAACTTTCGCAAAGAAAAAACGGAAGTACGATACCTATACTTTTGTATGGAGCATAATTTGGTATCGTACCGTCTTAAAATCCATTCAGCAGATTTTGCGTGAAAGAGTAACGAACATCCAAACATCCATACTCACAAACTTTCACATTTATAATATTAGTAGGATTTGCCAATTCTCAGTCCAAGTATTTATATCGACATTTAGTATCCGTATCAGTCGAAGAGTCTAGGTCACATAATATTTTCCTGTATTCATTTAATTAAACCGTTAAATGTATAACTTTTATCTCAAAATTGTTTTTGATTATATTAAACGTATATTTTGGTATTAGGTATACATACTGTTATCCTTATCCACCGCAAAGTAAATTATTTCCTGTGGTGTAATCGGTAGCTGCAATGAGATATGAGGTGTTTCAGTATTGTTATCTTAGAATTTGCGGATCTTGGTTATTGGGTGTTTTCTATGTATTAGGACGCTGTGTGAAATGTCCATGAATATTTATTTATTTATTTATTGAATCCTCAAATAAAAGACTGTAACGTAAGACCTGTCTTTAAACACCACGATCAAGTATCACTTACCTACAAGAAATACGTATGTATTGTACATCCTTCTTCCTAGATCTTGGAGGATTCTTTTCATATCTAGATAGAGTAAGATCAAAAGTACTATCGGTTAAAAAGTATGTAGGTGTGTGTAGTGAAAGGGGTAATCTCCGAAGGTAAAGGTCCGATGCTAAACAAATTTTCTTAGGACCAGAAAACGGTACGCGTTGTGTTGAAATTTCCAGTCCCAACAGTGCTTCTTGGTCTTGGAAAATACTTTTTATTACCTTATATATTATTGGTATCTTCTATCTTTTTATAAAAATATATTATTAGCTAATATATAAAATTCTCGTGTCACGTTGTTGAAATGGCTCGACCGATTTTCGTGAAATTTTGTATACATATCCGTTAGGTCTGAGAATCGGACAACATCTATTTTTCAAAGCTTTTTTTTTTTAGTATGGCAAAACAACGTTTGCCGGGACAGCTAGTTATATCTATAGATTTGATAAATTAATTAAACAGTAAAATTTGGTGCATGTAGTCAGTGGCGGATTTACCCTAAGGCCCGGTAGGACCGGACCTAGGGCGGCCAGATATAGGGGCGGTGTATTACATTTTTTCATTATGTAGTCTATATGGTGGATGCTGAGAAAGGGGCGGCTGAGGGCTTGGGGCCTAGGGCGGCTGATGGCTTGGGGCCTAGGGAGGTCGAGACTGCAAATCCGCCACTGCATGTAGTGTAGAGGGAATCCATCTAAATAAATTTTCTTGAGTTTAGAGGATCTGCGTGAAATGTTGGTAAATCTTTATTTAAATCTTAAAGTAGAAAATAAAGCCTGGCTACGCTAGTGGACATGAAACATTCTTCTTCCTCCTATCCCATCAACATCCCGCTGTTGGACACGGGCTTCCTTTACTTCAGAAGGGTGTGAGGACCATGCCACGCTGACCAGTCGTGTTAGCATAGCGTTTAGTTTCGAGTTTTCCGTCTCTGTCAATTGATGTTAAGCCCTTATAATATCTATCCCTTAGGTACCTTGATTGCATTAGCCCTGATGGTAAGTGACAATGGAATTTTTGGTGATAAGGCGCACCAACTATCTGAGAAGCCTATTTACCTTATTTTTGAACCTGTCTATATTGCAAGTTTAGAGGAACACAGAAATCGGCAAATTATTCCAGTCCTTGTTAGTGCGTGGTAAGGAAAACCCAAAAACTTCGGACAGGTGTGGTATGTTCACAACGTACGGATCGTTCAAATAGTCTGGTGGTGCGATGTAGATGGTGATAATAATTATAGATTGAGCTATATTTATTCATAGCGTGTACATACTATGATGAACACGTCTATCTGTGTAATAACTCGCTATATTTAGAAGTTTGGATAATGAAGCTATTAATATATTGTCGGGAGGTAATCACCGGTGTGGTAACTATTCCACAAATATATCAAAACTGAACAGTGAATAACATCAATTCTGTTGCTTACAAAATATAACTTAATTGACTGAACAGCGGCCGTATTATGAGCTTTTATTTACAGGCAGTTTACGCCGTGAATTGAACTGTCTGGCAAATTCGTATTATGAACAAATTATTAGTTAGTCAGTTTGTTAAACCAGTCATACATTAATATGTTTAAGGAGAAGGTACAACTAAAAGTTAAAGTACCTACTAACTAAAACTTTTCAACTATAAGTTTTATTTTTGCCATAATACCTAATTTAGCCATGCAGTTTACGGCGCGCCTGGTACTTGAATGATTTTAAAAAGCTCATAATACGGCTGAAATGAAACCTTTTGATTTTAGAATATGCATTTCGTTGAACACATTTATCCTAATTCTCCAATATTATTAATATTATAAATGTGTAAGTTTGTGAGTATGGATGTTTGGGTGTTTGTTACTCTTTCACGAAATAACTACCTACTGAATGGATTTAATCAAACTTTACAAAAATGTAGCTTATTTACCAGATCAACTACAAAAATTTTTTTCCCGAAAGAATGCAATGTTCCCGTGGGATGATAAAAAACGATCTGCTTTTTTATCCTTCTTACCGCAGATAACACCGCGGGACACAGCTAGTATTAAATAAAATCGTTTTCCCATACTAGGTAATAAGTGTTTGTAATAAGAAAGTTCAGCCAAGATTGCCGAATTATGTTATTGGGATAATAATTTTTTTTAGTCAAGTTATGTTTGGTTGTGCCAAGGGAATTGGTACCAAAGTCTGTTGACTTTTTAGTGCCGTTTGTCGAGTTATTTTAATGAAAGTCATTTACATAATTTTTGAAATGCGCTTTAGCATGTTTTTAATTTACTATTAATGTGGTTAAATATGTCTTTCGAAAATACAAATGACATCACGCAATTTTTACACACAATTATTATTGGAAAGTGATTCGATTTTCAGAATGGCGATATGGATTGATGATTCTTAGATAAAAAGTATAGAAAACACTTATTGTAGTTTTTTGCCAAGTTCTTAACTTGAGAAAATCACACAAACTAAGAACCACACGAGCAGAGTTCAAAATAATAATATGTTTGGATTATAGACCTGAGGGACCTAGGCTGTTAGCGCACTAACTCGGTACCTTATCTTCAGAGGGCACGATACCAAATTATGCTATAATTTTTTGTTATAATTTTAAGATTTAGATTAGGTTCAGTAAATTAATTGCATACATAATTTATTGTGGACGTTTTTGTGTGAAAAATAGCAAACAAACAGATCAATAATCTGCGTGGGATCGACTCCGCCATAAATATTTAAATTACTTTATGTTGTATTGTATACTGTCTTGTTTTACCGTATTTAACAATCCTTTGTTTGTACAAAATATTTTTAAAACTTGCCTTAATAGTTAAATGAGGTAACATCTGGCTTGGGCCCATGGGATTCACTGCAATTTAGTTTCATTCATAAAGAATAACCATTCACCTATATTACTATCCCCGTTATCTTTTACACGAGCCGAGATAACAGCATGGGAAGCAAAACTATGAATGGTAAACAATATAATGAGTATTATTAACCTCGTAAACAGACAAAAAAATAGTGCGACAAAGTGTGAAAATAGGTGTTCGCCTCAGCAGCGTGTGTTTCATATCAAAGGTTTTGTTTTTTTATTTTTAGATAAGTAGTTTAAATATATAGGTATTATAATTATTTTAAAAATGTGTTGTTTAGTGTGATACTGAAAAATTCACTAAACATGTCTAAATTATAATGTTTATACAGTATTTTATTTTCTATATTTAGACATACCTAATACCGATAAAATTTAATAAAAATTGTAATATTTAGCTACTATATTTATGTAGAAAGAATATCATCTTTTACTTATTATAAAACAAAGTCGTTATTTTTGTATTTATGTCCTTATGTAAGGTTATACCTTCCAATCTACGCAACAGATTTTGATGCGGTTTTTGTAAATGATAGAGTGCTTCAAGAGGATGGCTTTTTTGTATAATTTGTTTTTAATAAATGTCATACAAATATTTGTTCTATGTCTGACCATGGTGAGGGGTGAGACTGACCGTCGTGACCATGGTGACTGCAAAGTCTCCGAAATGTCGGGCCAAAATTTGAAACAAATATACGCGTCTAAATCCGTAAAAAGTAGTTTTATTTAAAGAAATGAGTCGCGCAAGTGTAAGGGAATATTATATCCATGATTATTTTATTTATTTATTTATGAATCTAGAATTTTATATTCTCTAACATCTGCCCTCTCATTTGTTCAAATAAACCCACTTTTTATGGACACCATACAGCGGCCGTATTATGAGCTTTTATTTACAGGCAGTTTACGCCGTGAAATGAACTGTCTGGCAAATTCGTATTATGAACAAATTATTAGTCAGTCAGTTCGCTAAACCAGTCATACATTAATATGTTTAAGGAGAAGGTACAACTAAAAGTTAAAGTACTAACTAAAAATTTTCAACTAAAAGTTTTATTTTTGCCATTATACCTAATTTAGCCATGCAGTTTACGGCCTGCCTGGAACTTGAATGATTTTAAAAAGCTCATAATACGCCGGCTGATCAGTCCAAAAAGTGGTTATGTTCTAATCGAAATTTAATAATGGGCTGTATTTATTCTCGTCTATTTATAAAATACATTACGAGAGAAGCAATAATTTTCAATATATTATCTAACATCATCACCCCGGCAAGTATAAGTACATGGTAATGATAAAATGTCATCCCCCGTCTGTAATGCAGTGCACATGTTTTAAACTTTTAACTGAAGGATTAACGCCTTGCTAAGTTTATTTAGTTAAGAGTTTTACTGCGCTGCGGTTTGTTTTAAAACATTTTTTGTTTGTTGTAACTTACACCTGCTTAAGATAACGAGGATGGTACATACTTGAGCAGCAAACAGTTGTGGGAATATTCTTTGTAATCGTTTAAACATAATTAAAGCTTTTTCTAGAGCCCCGATTTATCAGCCTAAACTCTACTTTTCGCCTTTAGCTCTCAAGAAGAATATAGCTTCCTATTAGTGAAAACGCTTTCAGAATTACGTTATTACTTTCAGAATTAGGTCATTATTTTCAGAGACAAGTACGTTTGTACTACATATCTCTGAAAATAATGACCACTGAAATAAACACACTAATCTGTAATATGTTTATATTACAGACTCTACCTCTCAATTAGTAGCATAGTTAAGAAAAATTTAAGCGCGTTAGACACTAGTATTTTTTATTTATATAACATTAAGTAATAGTTAGTTACTGATAAAAAACTTCTTGCTTTAAATAAATACAGACAAGTAAATAACAGGGACCCCCTCAAACTTGAAGTGTCGCCAAACGCTCCGAGAAAATATAGAATCTACAGCTATACTACACTGCAACAAAGAGCGATGTCCGTTACTCCGTTTAGTTTAGATTTTTACAGTCTTATTCATAATGACTTATCGAAGGTTTAAAAGTTCGCTAAAATCGGTTCGCGGAAATTGTCAAAAATTGTTATTCACAATAGTCTTTTTACGATAAAATGTTTATTATCTCTCCGATAAAGTTATTGTTTAAACCTCTGATAAGTCATTATAACTAAACCGTAAAAATCTAAGCTTGGTATTGGATAAGATTGTGCGAAATATCCCTAAAACAAATACATATTTAACTGGAGCTTTCTCGGTAATATAAGAGTTTTGTCTACCCCGATAACAAAACATGTTGATGTTGGGTTTTGTACCTATGGGGTTTTCCGTCTCATTATACATTTAAAATAACTAATTATGTGTTTAAACGTGTACGACGGACAGTAGAGGAATTTTCAGTTTGTAATAATTCGGCGACAGTTATATCAAATAATAATGTAATTTATTTTTACCTGTTTGTGTCAGAAATGGAAATTAAAGTTGTTATGACATCAACAGGTAGATATTATACGTAATCCACGATGCTTGGTAACAATTTAATAAATCCTTACGTAATTCAAACCTTAAGAGAGCACTACACCCCTAATTTAGGTATCTGCATTAGGTATTGCTATCCCTAATTCCGAGCGCGGTCGCGCTGAAAGTTGGAGAATAGTTGAAGCAGATTTTAGGTACCTACGAATTCTTTTGGTCGTCTGCTGTTTTCTTTGTAAAAATTAAACCGATTTTAATTTTTTTTACGCCATAATATGGATGAAGTGTACCTATAGTGTATATCTTTGCTTCTATCACTTAGCTTGTGGCCTTTTAATATATTAAACATAAAAGATTTTATATTCGTACATATTATGTGTGGGTGCGTGTTGACTACCCAGTCACGCAAAACCTTAGTACCAAACGAATTTTATTGAAACTTTATATGTAGTAGATTCTTTTAGAGTAGGTATAATATACACATCAGCTTTTCTCCAGTACATTCACGTCCTACTGCTGGGCACGGGCCTCCTCCACTTTGGGAGGGATTATGGTCTACTGTGCCGCGCTGACCAGGCGTGTTGGCACAGGGTTTATTTTCGAGTTTTCCGTGTCTCACAGAAGATGTTATCTGTGTGCAAAATCCCTTAGCTGGTTTTTACAGCACCCTTGGGAGCAGATGGGGTGGTGACACTTGTATTCTTAATCCGTCACCACACGGAGATTAGTTCATTTAACATTGTCGAATTGTGTTATTGACACGAGCAATTATATTTATTTAATTAAATTAAGTTTAGTTGTCTATGTGTAATCGGTAACATTGCGATTTCATCAAGCCTTGAATGCAGAGAGAGATCGAATCAAGCGAAAATCTATAACTAATAGTTTTTATTAATATCTCTTGGAAATATGTACTATCAATATACCCGATATACAAATGAAGTCATTAATATCTCCTTGCAGTAATAAATTTTAAGACGCACATCTGCATACTTTACTAGTTATAAATCCATCAGTAATTAAATTGTTAATTAAATATTTTAGTATAGATATTGATCTGAGATGGGCAGACAGAAGAAAGGATGGGCAGATGACATAGCTACAATAGCAGGAAAGGGCTTGATGTCTGTAACCAAATATAGGAAAAAAATTGGTCAAGTGCGAGTCGGACTCGCGCACGAAGGGTTCCGTACCATTATCTATGCAACATAAGGCAACGTTATTAGTATCGAGCAAGAAACGGTAAAAAAATCATGTTTGTTGTATGGGAGCCCCCCTTAAATATTTATTTTATTTTGTTTTTAGTATTTATTGTTATAGCGGCAGTAGAAATACATCATCTGTGAAAATTTCAACTGTCTAGCTATCACCGTTCTTGAGATACAGCCTGGTGACAGACGGACGGACGGACGTACGGACAGCGAAGTCTCAGTAAAGGGTCCCGTTTTTACCCTTTGGGTACGGAACCCTAAAAATGGAAAAAAAATGGAGGAGGCTTTTACCCAAGAAGGGCTCAAAAGGAAAAAACAATAAGTTTATTATAATTAATCTGAAATGTAACATGTTTGTTTTGCGGAAATAAAGCTCGTTTAATAAGTAATAATCAATATAATAATATTGATAATTACTAATATTATAAAGCTGAAGAGTTTGTTTGTGTCTTTGAACGCACTAATCTCGGGACCCTCTGGTCCAACTGTCCATTTTTGCAATATTTTTCACTGATGCTTCGCTACTATTGATCGCAGCGTGATGTTATATAGCCTAAAGCCTTCCTCAATAAATGTGAAACACAAACAATTACTAACACACACTGAAAGATTTTTCAAATCGAACCACTGGTTCCCGAGATTAGTGCGTTCAAACAAACAAACTCTAGCTTTATATTATCAGTATAGATTACGCTTTCTATAAAATAGATGAGACATGACAATAACGATAATTGTTGACATGATCGGAAAAGTGAAGGTATCTAAAAATAGACTGTCCTAAAATAGATATCTAAGTATTTAGTTGGAACTTTCTCCTGTGCAAAGGTGATGTGAATCGCTAGTTTAAAAAATAAATTACTTCTTCTCTATATCGTATTTGGAAACTTTTAAAATTATCTGTAGCTAAAATATAAAACGTGGTACCTATTAAAATGCATTATATTATTTTAAAATGATCTTTCTAGAAAATAATACTATCCCACGAAAAAGTTGCCACATCTGGACACCGTATGCCAAAAATAGTTAGTACCCAATGTCCATTGACCATTGTTTCTTTGATAATAAAAATGAAGATTAGGTTTTAAACGGCAATATCGTAATAAATAATAAAACGTCTTGGAAATGTTCAGCGCCATAAAACATCTGCGGAGGCCTCCACAGCTGCGCTTAGAAGAAAATACGTCACACGTGGGCCCGATCCATAGTCTAGCCTTTCGTCTAGTTAAGAAATACCTGCTTACTGATAACAGGTCTTTTGTCTCTCGGCAAAACACCAAAATTCAAAAATTTGTGAATTGAAGCGAACATCTGGTTTGTATTACCAGACCAGATGTGCGATTTTGCAGAGGGTTCATTATAATTTTCTATTATCATAAAGATAATGATTGTTCTTTTAAAGGTAGGAATTCTTTGAAAATATCTTTTTAATTTTGTATCTATAATTACTCATTTTGTGGTATTTTTACACAGCGCCTTGGACATTTCATAAACACGCAGATGTTTCCAAAATTTCAATATGGAGCTAGAAACTTTATTATAATAATAATAATAATAAATAAATATTAATGGACATTTCACACAACGTCCTCTGGTCCCAAGCTAAGCTTATATGCTTGTGTTATGGGTACCAGAATACGGATAGAATACATATAACACGTGATTAACGTCATGCCTATTACGTAGTGAGGTGCGCCGGTGCGCGTGCGTCACTCTCTGCGTATCGCAATGTTAGTGATGTTCACGATACAATACACGACACCCATTCTTGTATCGATTTGTTGTGAGGGCGGTGTGATTCTTCTTCTGTGTATTAATCTGTGATTAATTTATATTATCTGTGATTAATTTATATTATTATTATTTTATTGTTTTTTTTAATTATGATTGTTTTTAATTGTTATTTTATTTATTGTTATTTTATTTTATTTAACTGTACTAATTATTATTGTTTTTGATTATTATTGAATTTTTATTATTAATGTTTTTTAATTTTTAATTATTATTGTTTCATTTCTATTTATTTTTTTATTTCTTAAATAACTATTATTTATTTGTAGTTAATTGCTTACGAGGTGTTGCTGAAAATCAGCGCTGCGTTGTTTACAGCGACGCAGCTTTATGCTGAGCTTCATCTCTTTTTGATGAGTATGTCTTTGTTTTGCATGGAGTTTATTAATCTTGAATAATTTCGTAGATATTGTAATAACAACCATACAACTTGTGTCTGTGAACTATGTTACTATGTTAGTCTCATCAAAATAAATATTTTCTTTCTTTCTTTTCTTTTCTTTCTTATATACTACTTTTTTTTGTAAATACATACTTATAATATATAGAAACACCCAGACGCAGTACAAACATTTGTATGACAATTATAAAAATCACACAAATGATTGTCCCGAGCGGGAATCGAGCCCGCGACCTCTTGATCGGCAGTCCGTTACCAGAACCACTACACCACGAGGCCCGTCAAATTTATATATAAATTACTTTTCTTTTGTAAATACATACTTATGAACAGTAGAAAACACTCAGACGTAGTACAAACATTTGTATGACATTGATTAATATCATGTGAATATCTAAAAAAAAATTATTGTCCCAAGCGGGAATCGAACCCGCGACCTCGTGAACGGCAGTCCGTTACATGATCCATGCCACCACGAAGCCCGTCAAATAGGTATATCAATATAATTATGCAAGACAAATATATAATATATATCAACACAGCTTAACTATAAGTATGAATGGAAGGGTACACCTCCGGCGTGAGCGCACAGATGCGTCCCATGTGTGGCGATCTCTTCGCGCCGATGACGCTCAACGACGACGCCCTCGCTAACAACAAACTATTGCATATTCAGGACAGTCCACATTTAAACGTAACCGTCATAGTTAGATTCTATGAAAACAACTAACACCATTTCAAATATCTCAAAACCTTAAAATCTTAACATCTTATTTTCTAACGCTTGTGCTACTCATTAGTTAAAATTAAACCATTTTTCGGATTTAGACGATAGCGTCTTTAAATAGTTAAAAACAAATACACGCGTCGAAATCCGTAAAAAAGTGGTTTTATTTAAATCTTAACATTTACCATTACAGTATATCGTAATTCGATTACAAACTTTTTATGACATTATAAAAAAATATAAAATTAACATTAATTCAAAATAAAAAATATCAGAATCTAGTGTATGGAGGCTACTGCTCTTGATGGTTATAGATATTTTAAGACGAAGGTTGCTGTCTGGATAATTTCCCTTATTACCTCTTTACCTTGGTGCTGTGGTAGAGTATAGATAAAGATACTGAAAGGATTTTATAAAAACTCGCGGAAAATCGCTTAATTTTAATATCTATCACCATTAATGAGTATGGCTGTAATATTTCAGTATTAAAATTAGGCGTATAGCGTGTTACATTTAAATTGTATGTCGAAGATAATTTTTATTTTTAATGAAAGCAATTTGTCCTATGTAAATTGTAATGTATGGCCACTCCCGAGACACCCCGGCATTGTCCAGCTTTCACACGAATTGTTTTGTTTCAGTATATGCACGTAACGCAACCCTGTACATTCCTACCTACTCGGAACACTGCCAACTAATTACACATGAATCTAAACAGTTTTTGTTTTACAATCGTAAATAAACAGTTTAAACAGAGTATTTAGTATTCCTTCAGTCATTTACTATTAAGTATTTATTTTTCACAGCCCACGCAAGAATATACATATGGAAGAAAGCTGAAAGCTGCTGCTGAAAAATGGCTTTGTATAGTCTATGTTTGCCTTAATTTTTCGCAAAATTTTGATTCTCTGTAGGTATACGCATCCATCACGTTTATACTTACCCCATTAAGTATAAAATTACAGCAAAAAAAAACAAAGAAAAGCTTTTAAAATATCGTGGTTAAATTAAGAAAACTCAAAACGCGCATAAGCATAACGGCACCGTTATGCGCGTTTTACGTTTTCATTATATTATTTTATTAATTAAAATCACCTGACTCAATGTAAAAATTAGAAAATTCGCCAATTTATGCAATATACAAGGTATCACATAATGTAGTCACAATTTGGACAATAATTATTTCTAGTTTACTTCGATAGAAGTACTTATTTACATAATTGCCACGTGAATATCGAGTCCTCTATAATTTATGCGTCTTCTAATACCGATATGTACCGATATTGTTAGTTAAATCAATATGAAAATTTCAGCTGAAATAATTATCGCAATCGCAATATAATTCTGTTTATAAAGCGTCTGTCTTTTGACGGGAGATGAGATGAGACGGATATATTGTTGAATGCTAATTCTGGGTTATGTGTGTGCGCACGTTTCCTGTATCGATTCCTTGTGCATGTCATGTTAACTTGTCATCCACGTCGCATTACTGAACTAAAAGCTGCATCAAATTTTATGTCCGTTATATTGCGTTTAGTTGAAGACAATTTGTTTAGAATTCCTTTGAAATAATTTACATTATTACCATGAATTGCTATATGGATATAGTTCATTAATTTGGAATTCTGCAGAACTGAAATATATATCTACTTAGTCTAGTTACTACTATCTATATTATATTGTAGGTGTTTACAACAAACTTTATTTTAGCAAGCCTCTAATGCACTTTGGGTAGTATAAATTATTGTCTTTTTAAAGTTAGAGTTCAAACATTTTGAGAAACATGAATCATAATTAACATTAGGTACCTAAGATATATAATATCTTATCGTACCTTTATGCAGAAACTATTATCCGCCTTACCTGTTTCGTAAAGCAAGTAGTGTCTTCATCTGCGCGTCTCTACTTTCCAGACTCTACTCTACGGTCTACGGTTTGTAAAACTAACATTTCCGGTAAAACCACTGACACCTATTCACTTTATTTATCGGTAGCTAAGAATTGTATGTAATATTATTCTATGTTTTATTTAGTCCGTGTTATTTATATCACTGTTTAATATTTCGAATACATTGCGAAAATAAGTATATTTACTTTGAGAGCAAACGGTGTTGATAAGTTTAGTGGCGGTTTCCGTTCCAATTAAAGTATCGCCACTGTCTTAGTGTTCGGTACGTACTTCATAATATCGACTCATCATTTTATTTTAATATTTTTATACCTATAAACTCATACGTTTCTCATACGCAACATCCTTAATGATGCGACGCTTTTGCTTTAAGACATTTATATTGAAATGAATTTGCTTTGCTGTATAATAACTGAATATTATTTACCAAATTAGCAAAATAGCTTTGTACTTTACGTAAATAATAACCTAGTTCTTATGCACATAGCTTGGTATCGGACATTAAATCTAAAACCTATGTTTATAAGATGGATAATACAAAATTTTGACTCCAAACTAAATTAGTAATAACTACAAAGAGATTGACTGATGATCTCATATCGTTTGGCATCGACGAATGGTTAATGTCACAGTAGGCTTTTGAAATATAACATGTGTAATAAAATTCTCCTGTCGGGTATCTGTTTGTATGTATGTATGTTGCGTCATACATATCTAACGAGGATGCTGGTTTCTGCACAGTAAGCTTCACAAAATGATACAGTGGCCATCTTGTCTTGCTTTGAGTATTAAATTACAGCACTGTAATTCTTAATATGGACCTATATAATAAAACCGTTAAAACAACGCCAAGGTTTCTAGAATTACATGCATTTGATACCTAGGTTACCTAGGTATACACCGGAAAACGGTAAAGTAAGTAAGGAAAAAATTTCTGAAAATAAAGAAATAAACCAATGATTCAATTATCTCGATGAAACAAACAAGATCAAAGAAGTTTGACTCAACAGTTCAATCTTGCATGGTTTAATCAAAACGTTGAAATGGCTTTAGGCTGGCCACGATCGACATGAAAAAAAAAAATTTCTTCAGTGGCAGCCTGAATCCAAACGACAAATTGTTGAACGACTGCGACGTCTACGACTGCATAAATAAATACGCGTAGATAGTGCGATAACTTGATTAGAGTTGTCATAAGGAAATGTTAGAAGGCGGCAGGGGAACGCATGGGGAACGTGAGTTTTTTTTGGGACCTCTAAACAATTATAGTTTAAAGAATAGTTCAATCAACTCATAGAATTTAGTTGTGTTCTAATAATTATTTATTTTAGTAAATATGCTTACATATCATGTTTACGTTAAAATTCTGACATTTTGTTTATGTTTGGTATATTTACGTGCATTCTACGCGCAGCCCGTAGTTCATATTTGACAGATTGATTTTTAAATTAGATTTTACTGTTAATGCACTAGTGTTTTACAAGTTTGTGGCGTCCATGTGGTGTCGTTTGAGCACAAAACCACATCCTTACCTATCTGTCTGTCCTGAATAAGTATCCTAACAAAACAAAGTAAATGGTTGACGCAAGTACCTAAACTTCTATTTTAACACCACATTTTATGAGTACAGGGAGTGGCTCAACTGTGGCTGTACGTACTTATCGATAACGAACGCCATGCCAAAGGAGAAAAGAAAAGGCTGGCGTATATCGTCTAATAACCACTACGAATTAGAGCCATCGATATCTACCAAAATTATGTGTAACTCAAGTGTAACTTTTGTTCAGAGAGGTCAATAAAAAATTAAGAGCATGTCGACGTAGTAAAACGTATTTGCTGTAAGCACCAAAACATGAAATGTTCACCAGAGCCCAAAAACTTACCAAAAATGAGAAAAAAAATCATTTTTCCGAAACTATAAGTAGGTAGTAGGAGCACGATTTTAAAAACGTATTTTTTTTTTTGCTTTACACGTTAGCTATAAAGATGTCCATCTAAGTCAATTACTTTCAGAAATAATTGAGGTTACAGCAAACCAGTTTTTTTTTACAGACGTTTAAAATGCTGTAACCATAATGATGTTTCTATGGCACCAAAATATCTACTTTTTGTCTAGACATTTAAAATGTCGTAAATGGCATTCATCGCTTTATAAGTAAAGCTAATTAGATGTAAGCTATAGCGCAGAATTGCCTGGCATTGATGAGATTGTTATATATGTGTGAAGTGGAAATATTTTTATACGAATAAAAGGCAGTAAGGAAGGTTACTGAATATAATTGTAAAATTATTTAAAAAAATCATCTGTTACCTTGACATTAAGATAAATAACCTACTTATTTCAAAAAACTAGAAACACGTTTGAAAATCCTGAATATTTTTTTTAATTATTGGATTGTCATTGGGCCATGTTAGTTGTACAAAATTTGAGATCAATCCGACTACAGCAAGTGGGTGAAATTCACTTTCAAAGATTCCGTTACATAGATTTATACATTGATAGATCAAATCAAATCAAATCAATCAATTATTCGCAAAAATATGGTACAAATAGTGGTGTTAAATAGCATTTTAGGTTTCTACATATTCTGCCGCTAGGCGTGCGAAAGTCTTTACCTATACATATTATTATTATTAGTTTAATTTATCATTTAGAAAGAATTTTATGTTGTAATAGTTTTTATACAATAGCAATTCGAATATTTTTTTTTTAAATAATTTCAGTTTTAAGCTACGTAGGCTAAGTGGCAGGTGGTTATACAAACAGTATACACATACAATTTACATTTCTTTTAAATAGTTCTAACTTTTTTGGTGGTAAGTACAATCTATCTTTATGACGCGACCGACTGTCAGGGTTATCTGCAAACTTTTCAAATAGGGTGTCATGCTTTTTTACAAAAATACAAATTTCAAAAATATACAGACAAGGCAATGGGAGTATCTTGAGCTTTTGAAATAATGGTGCGCAACTATGTGGCACATTCACGTTACATAAAGCTGCTCGTATACATTTTTTTTGTGCTACAAAGGCTCTCTGTATGTCTACTGAATTACCCCATATAACCAATCCGTACCTAAGCACTGAGGAGACATAACCATGGTAAGCAGCCAGTGCGGCTTCCATGCTAACTGTTCGTCGAATATTTTTTAAAGCATACACGAATTTATCGATTTTGTTAACAATTTTCTGTATGTGTGATTTCCAATTACAATATTTGTCCAGAACTATACCTAAAAATACACATTCATTAACATCGTTAACTTGGGAATTGTCGTAGTTTATATTCAATTTTGTGATTTGAGAATTAATTGTTTGAAATTGTATAGTATTAGTTTTAGTCATATTAATTTTTAAGTTATTTTCTTCCAGCCAATTAATAGTAGTACGTAAGGCAATAGTCATGTCTGTTTCTAAAGTAAACTGGTCTTTACTTTTAATAATGAGTGTGGTTTCATCCGCGAACAATATGCAGCCTTCCATAATCGTATCTGGGAGGTCATTAATGTATAAAAGGAAGAGCAATGGCGCTAATATGCTACCTTGTGGAGTACCGTAGTTATTTTGTTTAAATATTGACCTATGATTTATTTGTTTCTTTTGGCTTATTCTAGATATCTCAACGCATTGTTGTCTTTCACTAAGATAGCTCTTGATCCAATCGTTAGCCTTGCCACGAATTCCATAAGAATGCAGCTTTGACAATAAGGTCTTGTGACAGACAAAATCGAAAGCTTTTGTCATGTCTAGAAAGACACAACCTACTTTTAGTTTGCGATTTAAGGTTTCAGTGATTTGTTTGATTAGTGAAAAACAAGCTAGAGATGTCGAACTATTTTTCCTAAAGCCAAATTGTTCATTTCTTAAAATTTTACAAGACAGAAGAAAATTTTTAAGACGATTATAAAGCACTTTTTCAAAGATTTTGGATAATATAGGAATTAATGTAATTGGCCGGTAGTTACCAATTTCAGTTCGTACCCCTTTTTTGTATAAAGGCTTAAGAGGATACCAAAATAGCTTCGTGCATTTTTCTAGGTACGAAGTTTTCATTGTTTCTTTAGATTGAATGGCTAGAGCTCTAATTTTTAAGTATATGTTTTTTCAATAAATAATCTAGGATCGCATAAACTCAGAAACGCGATTGAAAAAAGTTTTCTCGATAGAAAATCTTAGCGAAAATACCTCTCTCATTTCTTATTTTTTTCATTTGTCGGTCTATTATCGCGTATTAACTAATGAAATAACTTTAAAAACATAAGTAACTATTATATATAGAAACACGTAAATCAGAATTAAAATATATTTAGTAGATTATCAGTAAATAGGAAAAGTATCCCTAATTCTTCATTTTCTGTGCCTACTGGCTGTGTTAATATGTACGTGTCGGCGATGATATACGATAATATTGATGTAGGCCCTTAACTATAGATTTCTTTAACCGTGTTGGGAAAACGCCATCAGAGAGAGACAAATTAATAATATGGGTCAAAGGTAGTGCTATACTTTATGCACATAATTTAATAATCTGTGTGTTTATTTCATCATAACCGGTGGAATTGGTTTTTTTTAGTGAATGGATAACATTACCTATATATTTCACTACGATCTACAGGTTAAAAAATATAACTTTTTTAGTGAATGGATAGGTAACATTAAATATTTCACTACGATCTACAGGTAAAAAAATATACAACTTATATAAGCGTGTTAAAAAATTAATCATCTTTCATAACATATTCAAAATAATAAGAATTTAAGCTAAGGCCAAACCAACGCGTTCATTGAACGTGTTGGTTTGGCCTTAGCATAATGGTAGGTTATTTTCAAAATAAATGCCATTTGTTTGTAGTACATGACTAATAGTTAATAAAATACGATTTTACAAACGTAGTAAATATCTTAGCCTTTTAATTGAACAATCACTAAAATGATGCAAGTGTAGTTATTAAACAAAACTCATCCCACGAAAATAGCCTAAGCTTTTGTTACAAATTTGTTTTGCTGACCGCAACAATGTCGTAAGCAACACATGCATATAAACACTTGTTTTTGGTAGACTTTTTTTTTCTATTTTGGCCACGGAGACTAGAAGAAGATTTTGGCATCGTTTTACTTTTGCCATATTCAAAATTTGGTAGACTTACAGCGTGGAAGTCTCTAGTGTAGTCAAAAAAACTTACGGCGTAAGTGATTTTTTTTCATCGCAGAAATAAGAGACCCAGACCAATCGACGCAAAAAAATATTCTGTTTTAAACTACGTAAAAAAGTTATTTTCGATTTTTTGGTGCTTACAGCAAATACGTTTTCCTACGTCGATGTATTATTATTATATTATTATATATTTTTTACATTTGGATATTTAACTAAATGGGGTAATAAAATAAAACTTCCAAAGTTTATTTCGACTCCAGTTCTCTGTTCTACAGTTCTACTACAAAAATGCCAAATGGTTTTCTTTTTGTCGCGGCCGCGCAGTGATAAATTAGCGCCACCTATTAGTAAACGAAGAAGACTTACACTTATACGTTTTACGCTTCATAACAGATGGCGCGATTTTATTTTTACATGATGTAGAATCGTGTTTGTAATTTTGTAAGAAATAAATTAGATTTTTATGAGAAAATGCTGTGTAGAAAGTTTAATAACATTTAACTTCTCTTTTATTGGGATTAGCTTGGACAACCATAACACCACGAAGTATAGATAGAAGGAGTCCGAACGTAATGTTGAACGAATGGTCTCAATTTAAGGGACAGATTTTTTGCCGGTAGAGCGCGCCATTTTTCAAGGAGTACTCGTTTGAATTCTTACGCGGGAAATTTTATTGCTATTGACACCTGTGGAAAAAAATATTTAATTAAATTAATATTTAATTTAATAATAATAATTAAATTAAATTCAACTTTCACGAGCCAGCGCGTGTTTACATGTAATAATAATAATAGCATCGGTACGCCCTGAACACTTGCGCAGCCAGTGGCAGAAAATAGAACTATGATCTGGGTTTATTAATGTGTACACGAAATATTATGGAAAAGCCTATACCGTTCGGACTCCTTCTATCTATACTTCGTGCATAACACGCTAATGAAGGCGCACCATTGCAGTATTTTACTCTATGGTAATTTCTATTATGAGGATACCAAAATAGCTTCGTGCATTTTTCTACGTACGAAGTTTTCATTGTTTCTTTAGATTGAATGGCTAGAGCTCTAATTTTTAAGTATATGTTTTTTCAACATTTAATCTAGGATCGCATAAACTCAGAAACGCGATTGAAAAAAGTTTTCTCGATAGAAAATCTTAGCGAAACAACCTCTCAAATTTTTTATTTTTTTCATTTGTCGGTCTTATCGCGTATTAACTAATGAAATAACTTTAAAAACATAAGTAACTATTATACAACACGTAAATCAGAATTAAAATATATTTAGTAGATTTGAGTACTTAAACAAAAAAAATATCCCTAATAAATATAATAGGTATTGATGTAGGCCCTTAAGGGCCTACATCAATATTATCGTCGACATGTACATATTAACACAGCTAGTAGGTATAGAAAATGAAGAATTAGGGCTATTTTTTTTTGTTTACTCAAAATCTACTAAATATATTTTAATTCTGATTTACGTGTTTCTATATATTATTATAATAGTTACTTATGTTACTAATTAATGTTACTCTCAAAAGTAATGCGAGCAATCCAAAATAAAAAAAAAGTTGAAAAAAAAACATACTAAAATAAAATTGTATTCACAATAGATGATTGTAAGTGTGGAATATAAAAAAAGTCATTGTTTGTAGCCACTTTGCAGCATACTTATATTTTTTTTTAAACACAGCCTGAATTAACTTTGATTATTTCCAGAAAACTCCGACGAAAAGAAAGCCTTAAATTTTTTTTTAACAATAAATAATATTACTAACGATAATCAGAAAGTTGGTATGGATTGCACGCATCACTTTTGAGAGTGCTCGATGCTGTAATTGGAACACTCAACGTTGAGCATTGTGCCGCATAATGCGCTATTGTGCGCTGATTGGAAAACGGGGTAATTCATGTTCCAATAATTTTATTAATCGTCAGGGCCCTGAGTCGGGTATTTCAACGGTCTCACAACTGTACCATTATTGTACCATTATGGTGCAATAGTAAAGTTTTTGGTAGTCTACTATTAATGTGTCGTCATAACGACTTCATCATTGTCTTACAATTGTCAAAGTGACATAAATTGCTAGTCTCGTACACAACTGCTTCACAATTGCAATTCAATGACTGAAATGTTTCGGTAGTCTGCTATTTTGAATTTGACAGTAATATTTTTAAATGGTCCTGTGTCGACAGATTGCCATAAATAAAAAATAGATAGATAGAAATATTAGAAATTGTTCTTTGTAATTTATTGCAATTTACTAATGTCCTAAACTTCACATTGCTTTTTATACTAATAAATAGTATGTACAAATATATTTAAACGAAGTCTAGCATGATTAAATGTTTAAATTTATTAGTAGTTTTTCGAAAATCACTTCAACTAACGCATTTTTTAAAAACGGCAACACATACATACCATTCTAACACAATCCATAGATAAAAGAGACCGAAAATTCAATGCATAGATAAAAGAGATCGACAATTCTATTACCAATGAAAGACCGTTATGACGGCATATAGCAGACTACGGATATTTGACTTCAATTGCAACGGTATCGTGCCGGTATTGTGCCGGTATGACAATTGTTCCAAAATAGTGGACTTGAGCACCAGCATAGTTGTTTGCAATTGGAAAACTAGCTGACAGCTGTATTAACTATTAAATTCAATTTTTATTAATCTATGTTAAGATGGCGAACAATTTAAGATAACGGTAGTGTAAACATTAGTTATTTTATTAAATTTATAAATTAGAACCAACTTAGATAGTAAAAATGGCAGCTGGAGAATCATTTCTGTCTTGTGGCGCAACTTTAGAGTGGACAACACCGCAAGGTTGTGTTTCAAGAAAGGTTAGTTACAAAACTGCATCATTGCGATTGGTACGTAATGAATTTCGCGAAATGTTTATGGAGATTTCAAATGATAAAAGCGCTGCCATCAAGTTAGCATTAAAGGGTATTAATGTTTTCAAAAAGTTCATGGCAGAGGGCAAAGCAAGTGTGAAATTTCAAGACGCAGGTTGTACTCTATTCATATCGAACGCGCCGCCCACAAACCTTGTTTTATTTTTACGAACAATATTTGTTAAAATGACCGGTGATAAAGATCCTGCATCGAACATGACATCTAAACAGTCTATGAGAACCAAGCTATTGAGTGGCAAAGCTCAAGCATTTGAAGAAATAAGTCCTGTCACTGTTGCTGATATAAATAGCGCCAAAAGTAAAATATCAAAGGCAACTGTGACAACACCTTCGCCACCTTCAAAAAAGCGGAAGAACGAGGAAGTCACCAGAGGCCCTGCCCCTAAGAAATTATACTCTCCATCTCCTCTAACAGCCACAAGCTCTTTAAACACTGAACAACAACGAGTCTTGGACGCATGCCTTAGTGGCAAGAACATATTTTTCACCGGTTCAGCTGGAACAGGAAAGAGTTTCTTACTGAAAAGAATTGTGTCGGCACTGCCTCCAGATGTGACTGTGTCAACTGCATCAACAGGAGTAGCAGCATGTCATGTTGGTCAGTATAAAAATTATTTTCTGTTAAAATTTAAAGTAGTATTTACATTCTAATTATCTTTGTATTCTTTTTTACTAGAAGATAAGTAAGTAATTTATGCGTTAGTATTTTGTGTGTGGTAACTTAAAGTTACCAATAGTTATTCTTTAACCAAGTATATTTCATTTTCTTATAATTCTACATATAGGTACTATCTTTTTACCACTTTTCTCAGTGGTGGTTTGCGAAAACAAAACTAAATTTGTTTCTGAAAGCAAATGTATAAGCTTTGAAAATGTATTGTGTGTATCTATAAATTAGATAATATGCAATTTCTTACCAAGATAATGCCATCTAATATTAGAAATTTGTATATTTATCAGGTGGTACTACTCTTCATGCATTTGCTGGTATTGGTGATGGGAGTGGGTCACTCCAGCACCTTTGTGAAAAAGCTATGAAATTACCGTTAGTAGCTCAAAAGTGGAGGAAATGTAAACATCTCATTATTGATGAGATATCTATGGTAGATGGCACTTTCTTTGAGGTCAGTACCTATTTTTTGATCTTTTAATAAACAATTTTTTTTTACTTATTTTGTCAGTTTTTAAATAAAAGAGATGAAAAAAAAAAACTAATTTATTCATTTAACTGTTGCTTAACAACTAATTAAGCTGCAAGATCAAACTGCTGCTCATGAATATAATTTCTATGTAAACTTGTTTTTCTTTCAGAAATTAGAGGCTGTGGCAAGATATGTAAGGAAAAATGACAAACCATTTGGTGGAATCCAACTTATACTATGTGGTGATTTTCTACAATTACCACCAGTTGTTGAAAAAGGGAAAATAGACAAAAAGTTTTGTTTTCAATCACCATGTTGGGAGAAATGCATAGATCTGTGTTTTGAACTAAAAGAAGTGCATAGGCAAAAAGATTCAGAATTTGTTACAATTCTTAATAGTATAAGGATAGGCAGAGTTACAAAAGAAATCAGTGACCGTCTGACTGGCACTGCAAGACAGAAGATTGAGAGTGATGGAATTTTGGCAACAAGACTGTGTTCTCATACAAATGATTCTAAAATTATAAATGATTCTAAACTTAGTGACTTAGATGGTGAAGAAAAAATATTTTCATCCCAAGACTCTGACAATGCTACAAAGTTACTTGATATGCAGACAATTGCACCTTCAAAATTAGTTCTAAAAGTGGGTGCTCAGGTTATGCTACTGAAAAATATTAATGTCAATGCTGGTTTAGTAAATGGTGCAAGGGGAGTAGTAACTAGATTTGAAGAGGGATTTCCAGTCGTTAGATTTAAGAGTAAAAAAGAATACACAGCCAGAGATGAACGTTGGTATGTAAAAAGTTCGAATGGATCTCTTCTGTGTCGTAGACAAATTCCATTGAATTTAGCTTGGGCATTTTCAATACATAAATCGCAGGGTTTAACACTGGATTGTGTTGAAATGTCTTTGGCCAAGATATTTGAGGCTGGACAAGCATATGTAGCCTTAAGTAGAGCGCAAAGTTTAAACACTCTAAGAGTCTTAGACTTTGATTCTCGCCATGTGTGGGCAGACCCTAATGTTTTGGAATTTTATCAGAAATTTAGAAGACGTCTGCAACATATGGAAATTGTTCCTTTAGGCAGGCCATTGACTGATAAAACAAATAAGAAGTTTAAATTAAGAGATATATTAGAGAAACAACTAAGACGCAAATAGTCAATTATTTAATACTAGATTCATATTATTTATTTATAGTAAACAATATTTTAATATCTAATAGGTATAAGACTGAATTTATTCAATGGTTCTTGAATTTTTATCAAAATTATTAAACCAATAAATATTTTGGAATAATGCTTTTATATTTATTTAATTTCTGAATTCTGTCACTGTCTAGAACACCATCCATTTTTGGCCATGAACTCTACATAACCCTTATATATTAGGATCCATGTCTCACCCAATGTAGCTACAGAAAAAGAGTGTTTTAAATAACAAGCATTTTTCATTTATAGATTTATTAAAAAATACAACTATATTCCTGTAAGCTTTTGACAGCTCAGGTTTTAACTTGGAAGATAGAATACAGACGAAATTGTATGCATATAGTTTTATGACTAACATTTTTAAATGATATAAAAGATGACTAAGCTATCGTCTTTTTAATCAATTTGTTAAATGTTTATCTAACTATAGATTATCTTGATTCAACTGCAGTCAAAATTTCTATTTGTTCTTCTAGTGTGGCATGTTTCTCTTGAAGACATTTAACCACATATTTTAATGATTCAATAGTATGTTCGTTTTCTTTTTTTGTATTAGTAGCATCTTCCATGTTGTTTTGTAGTATTTCCACATGTTTTTTTGTTTGCACAACCAAATCCATTAATCTGTTGTTTAAGTGTTCTTGCTTTTTAATCACCAACCAAAGTTGTGCCTCATTTGATGCCTCGGGCTTGCATTTCAAGTCATCAGTAACCAAGTTTTCTAAGTTAGGTGGCTCTGTCATTTTAGACATACTGTTCTTTATGTCTGTTGTTAATTCAGCCTGTGTCAGTTTCTTAAGTTGCCTATCTATTTTAGATTTTGAATTATCTTGATGCTAAAACATAAATTCAAATAACTATTTAAATTTTGAAAAGAAAAATAAAGCATTGGATACTTTTTACCTGATTATCATCACAATGGGTAGTCCTATGTTGAATATTTTGTTGGCAGCCAGTAATAGATTTTGGAGATATAACTATTAAAACCATGGTTTTATAGTAATAGTTATATCCCAAGTCATGTTTGATAAAAAATTCTAATCTCCAAAATCTATTACTGGCTGCCAACAAAATATTCAACATAGAACTACCCATTTTATAAGAAAATAAAGCGGGTAAATTTGAACCATAAATTTTAATTTGTACATTAACAAAGTAACATTTTAGGTCCAACAATAAATACTTACTTTTCTAAGAGAGCTTTGGGCAAACAATGTTGGTATTGCATTCGGCTTTAGTTTCCTCTGGGCATTGAAGTATTTGTATTCAAAATGTTTTGAACAAATTCTACTCATCTCCCAATCCAACATGGAACATTTATTTTTCAATGCTATCAGCCATCTGTTGCGCATTTCATTTGATTGTGGGCACCTGTAACTCAACCAAATATTTAAAAAGTAGAAGATATATTAGAAGTATCTTATTATAATACAAAGAAAGTAGTTGTTTTCTAGATGTGAGTATAAATTTTAAAAACTATACCACAGGCAACTATTTTTTTTAATAGTGTTTCTAGAGGATATTCCATTAAACAACATATAGAACTACATTAATAATTTTACAACATATAGTTAGTTCATTTAGTGAACGAGTTAGGTTAGCATACAATATAAACACTTGTAGCATTGAAACGCATTTACTTAATACTTCTTTATACAACATAAATGCATCAAACGTAATATTTTAAGTTGAAACTTACGAGTGAAATGAAACTCCTGGAGGCTTATTAAGTATAGTTGTAGTACAAGTTTCAACAGCACAGTGAGTAACAGCCATTATTTATGGAATTAGTTACACAAATGTGAGAACAGGAATAACCACAATAGCGGAAAAATATACTGTATGTTTACGGTTTTTCTGTTTTAAACAGTTTTAAATTAACCTCGAGGCTCTTGATTACAAACACAGAAATTCACAGAATAGATTACAAATAAAACCCTATCAAAATGCACCTACCTACTCTGTGAACGTCAAACGTGTAAACTAACCTTTGAGTATTAAACAACAGGAGTTGGCATTGTCAGAGACCTCAACCTCACTGAATCAATATGGTGCGATAGCAATGATTATCATGTACATACACAGCTGTATTCACAAACGTTACTGTGAGGTCTCATAGTAGGCATGGACGCACAGGAGTAGCAAAGTCATTTCATAAACAATACTTAACTGGTGAAGCGCACTATGCGTTTGTTAAACTGAACGCATAGCTAAGTTTTGTCAAAAGCTCGATGAACGGAACGCACTGAGAAGTGTTACCCTTTGCACAGGTGCCCAAGTCTACTATTTTGGAACAATTGTCATACCGGCACGATACCGTTGCAATTGAAGTCAAATATCCGTAGTCTGCTTTATGCCGTCATAACGGTCGTTCAATGGTAATAGAATTGTCGATCTCTTTTATCTATGCATTGAATTTTCGGTCTCTTTTATCTATGAATTGTGTTAGAATGGTATGTATGTGTTGCCGTTTTTAAAAAATGCGTTAGTTGAAGTGATTTTCGAAAAACTACTAATAAATTTAAACATTTAATCATGTTAGACTTCGTTTAGATATATTTGTACATACTATTTATTGGTATAAAAAGCAATGTGAAGTTTAGGAGATTAGTAAATTGCAATAAATTACAAAGCACAATTTCTAATATTTCTATCTATCTATTTTTTATTTATGGCAATCTGTCGACACAGGACAATTTAAAAATATTACTGTCAAATTCAAAATAGCAGACTACCGAAACATTTCAGTCATTGAATTGCAATTGTGAAGCAGTTGTGCACGAAGTATAGATAGAAGGAGTCCGAACGTAATGTTGAACGAATGGTCTCAATTTAAGGGACAGATTTTTTGCCGGTAGAGCGCGCCATTTTTCAAGGAGTACTCGTTTGAATTCTTACGCGGGAAATTTTATTGCTATTGACACCTGTGGAAAAAAATATTTAATTAAATTAATATTTAATTTAATAATAATAATTAAATTAAATTCAACTTTCACGAGCCAGCGCGTGTTTACATGTAATAATAATAATAGCATCGGTACGCCCTGAACACTTGCGCAGCCAGTGGCAGAAAATAGAACTATGATCTGGGTTTATTAATGTGTACACGAAATATTATGGAAAAGCCTATACCGTTCGGACTCCTTCTATCTATACTTCGTGCAGTTGTGTACGAGACTAGCAATTTATGTCACTTTGACAATTGTAAGTCAATGATGAAGTCGTTATGACGACACAATAATAGTAGACTACCAAAAACTTTACAATTGCACCATAATGGTACAATAATGGTACAGTTGTGACACCGTTGAAATACCCGACTCAGGGCCCCGTGCATCAACACTTAAGTACTTACATAAGTAAATATTGTTTGTGAATACGGGTGACAGTATCGTCTCTTGATGTTTATATAGCATACAGGTGGTCAAGTCTACTAATTTTGGAACAATTGTCATACCCACACGACGCAACTGCAATACCATTGCAATTGAAGTCAAATATCCGTAGTCTGGTAGATGAGTTCATAATGGTCGTTCAATGGTAATGGAATTGTCGGTCTCTTTTATCTATGAATTGTGTTAGAAAGGCATGTATGTGTTGCCGTTTATAAAAAGTGCGTTAGTCGAAGTGATTTTCGAAAAACTACTAATAAATTTAAACATTTAATCATGCTAGACTTTGTTTAGATATATTTGTACATACTATTTATTAGTATAAAAAGCAATGTGAAGTTTAGGAGATCCGAAATTGCAATAAATTACAAAGAACAATTCCTAATATTTCTATCTATCTATTTTTTATTTGTGGCAATCTGTCGACACAGGACAATTTCAAAATATTACTGTCAAATTCAAAATAGCAGACTACCGAAACATTTCAGTCATTGAATTGCAATTGTGAAGCAATTGTGTACGAGACTAGCAATTTATGTCACTTTCACAATTGTAAGTCAATGATGAAGTCGTAATGGCACCACTATGACAAGACATTAATAGTAGACTACCAAAAACTTTACAATTGCACCATAATGGTACCATTGTGACACCATTGGAATACCTAAATATTAGAAATTGTTCTTTGTAATTTATTGCAATTTCGAATCTCCTAAACTTCACATTGCTTTTTATACTAATAAATAGTATGTACAAATATATCTAAACGAAGTCTAGCATGATTAAATGTTTAAATTTATTAGTAGTTTTTCGAAAATCACTTCGACTAACGCATTTTTAAAAACGGCAACACATACATACCATTTTAACACAATTCATAGATAAAAGAGACCGAAAATTCATTGCATAGATAAAAGAGACCGACAATTCCATTACCATTGAACAACCATTATGAACTCATTTATCAGACTACGGACATTTGACTTCAATTGCAACGGTATTGCAGTTGCATCGTGTCGGTATGACAATTGTTCCAAAATAGTAGACTCGACCACCTGTACTTTTACCATTAATATCAAACCAAAGAGTAAAATAATATAGAACTTATCCCTCCATCAAAATAAATTATTTTCCACATAAATTTATAATATATTTTGTATAATACTTTAATCAAAATAAATGAGCACTTTTTAAAACATATTTCTAACTATAAACAAGATACAATTTATACATTTTTATAACAGATTTATACATTTATATTATACAATTAATCAGTAACACTTATTGCTACAGGTGGTATGAACCTCCATACATGGCTGATTTCACTAACACAAGGCTGTATAATGGACGGCGGGTCTGTCTCTTTGGTCAATGGAATCTCGTCCAATATTGGTTCAGTTGTGGAGCACTGAATGTCAATTTTATATTCTCCAGGCGTCAAAAATACAACTGTGCACTCGTGGTAAGCTTTTGCTGATTCTGGTAATGTCGTCAAAACCACTCTGTAAAAAAAATGTTATAATTAGTTATATTCTCATAGAAGTATTTTAAAAGATAATCTGAGAATCACATGCAAACAAATGAAATCAATTGTTCACAATCACAATCAATTTGTAACTTCATGTCATTTGACAGGTTTCTGGACCTGACGACTCAGTGCTGCCGTCTAGTGGCCCTATATCTCAGAAAACACTGATTGACACAATAATTAATTGTTATTAATAAGGATCAGGATTAACAAGGGAGGTTTAGGAATTATGATGATAATTTTACTGTCGAGAATTTGGGAAACGAATAGAAATTTTGTTGAAAAAGGTATGCATGTAAAACTAGGGTGGGTCACTGTTATTATACTAAGATTATACTCTTCACACTATTAGGTGAAACGCCTTCCTCTTAAGTGGGCCATCTGTTAAACCGACCATACTTCCTTTGCTTAGCATAGATTCCTACATCTAGTCATAGACGCATGACTGTTGTACTCTTGCACATAACTTCAGAACCACTGCACCCTTAAGAGTATAAAATCAACAGGACCTGTTACACACGCTGTTTGCTTTGACAAAATTACTGTTGCGTCGGGTGCAGAGGTAACGCACTCGAACACTATAACGTAATTTGATTGGTCGTATGCACGGCCCGCAAAATCACCTCGCGCACACTAAGAGACGACAGTCTCCGTAAAATAATATATAGAATAATAAAAATAATATATAATATGAGTATGAGCATTGCTCTCGTATATATTTCAGCGGAGGTCGCCCTATAATGTCAAATGCTGTTGGATTAATGCTTTAAGAAAGCACCAAATCAGACAGTTCTGTATTTATTCTTTTAAGTTTAACACACACTCACAGTTTATATCCTTTCTAATTTATAAGTGCGAAATCCGGATGATGACACAGTGATAATTTTAACGAGCATAAGTGTTAATGTGTGGTACGAAACGATAGCGCAATTTAAAAATCGTACAACGCCATCTATTGAGCAGAAGAGTAAACTTCTGTTTGTTAAGCCCGCGACTTCGTACGCGTAAAATTTAGAAATGAATTTCTAAATTTTACGCGTCCGAAGTCGCGGGCAACAGCTAGTATAATTTTAAGAAAATATTTTAATGCTATAAAAGTGTCATTAGAAAAATACTCACTTATTATTTCCAGCGGTAGCGACACGGTTATCAAGTTTATAACTAAGTACACCGTTGTTATAATCCTGGTAGAATTGCACAGATATGCACAGTTTATGTAAAGGTCTTGTCAAGTGATTGCTAACAGCCACGCCTAGTGATAAACACTCGCCCGCCGTACAGTTGTATTCCTCTTGTGGTTTCACACATTGACTGTTTAAACTCACTTCTGATGAATAACGAAAATATTAAGTACGAGTTGGACTCCCTTACGACGGGGTTCCGTATCAATAACAATGTGCTTGTTGCATGGGAGCCCTCTTAAAATATTAATTTTATTTTATTAGTATTTGTTGGAAAAGAAGTTGTAGCTATCACGGTTTGTGAGACACACACTATGTAGCCTGGTGACGGCCAGACAAACAGCGAAATCTTAGTAATAGGATACCCTTTCACTATTCGAGTAGTATGGAACTTTAAAAACTCAGATCAGCCCCCAATAGATTTCGCACAACAAACATAATAATATGCTCGGACGAGCGGTAATATATGAGAACTCGGTTAACCTTTCGGCCGAGTGTGTTATTGATCTAATGATTTAATGATAAACATATTGTTATCCGCATTTCCGTGTGGTGACGGATTATGATTACAAGTTTCCACCTATTTCTTCCGCAGGGTGCTTTAAGAGTCAGCAGCATGGTAAATCAAAGGCCCTCCCCAAGTGGAGGCGGCTCGTCCCAACAGTGGGACGTTAATAGGCTGAAGAGAGTATAAAGTTTTAAGTTAATATTTACCCCAGTTAAGCGGTGACATTCTAACAATATCCATCATAGCCTGTGATAGAGTGATGCCTTTAACAGAAGCACGGCCAGTGATGTCTGACTGCATTAGATGCCAATGTAGATCGATATTATTTGTGATGTGCTCTGAACACATTAGTTCTAAACTATTCGTCGATGCACCGGTATTGATTGATTTCGATTCTATAGAATCTGTAAAAAGAAATGTATAATAAGATTCAAATGTATTAACTAATCACATAATACATACTAGTCAAATCTGGTGGGAGCTTGTCATTAAGACGTTGAAAAAAAAGCGATAGAAATCACTGCTTCATTTGGATAAATTAATAAAAAAAGTAGATAGATAGATAACTCTTTATTTGCACAAACACCAATTTTAAACAGAATTTAAAAACAAAAAAAAATTACAGTCTTAAAAGCTATTGTACAAAGGGCGGCCTTATCACTAATGTGATTTCTTCCAGGCAACCGTATAATGGATAGAATCTAGAATAGACATCGCGGTGGTTGTTGGTGTATTCAACGTCATATATATTAAATTGAATATAAGAATAAATGCATACCTAAAATTAAACAATAAACATACATAAATATACATAAATACACTAATAAGTAAAAACTACTATAGAATATAATATACATACACTCTATAACAATACTAAGATTTATATATAAACACTATTATAACGATAGATAATAATTTGATAGTTTTAGCTTAAAATTAGAAAGAGACTGTGCTTGTCTAATTTTTATAGGTAGTTTGTTCCAAAGTAATATAGCTTGCACAGTAAAAATTGCGAAAAGAAGAGGAGATAGCACGCCACCCTTCGGTACACCGACGGTAATATTATTTCAAGTGGAATATTTATCTTCAATACGAATACGTTGTCGGCGTCCAGACAGGTAACTACGAAACCAATCAATAGCCGTTGGAGATAATGTTAATAGAGCGTAGAATGCCTAACAATATATCAAAATCTATAGAAGAAACAAACATTAGATCTAGAAGAGAAAGGACACTATTAGGAAAATGATGTGTTGCATCGAGAGGAAGGATTGTCAAGTTACAAGATTCTACACAAGATTTAAGAGAAGAAGAACGAGAATTGGTTTTAAGCATACATGTGTTAAAGTCGCCCATTATGATTGTATGGCTGTAAGATGGGATCAATGTTTCTAAAATGTGTTCAAACGAAGTAAAAAAGTCTGTACGAGATGACTGAGAATAATACACAACAAGGAGAACTTTGGTATGCTGAGAAGTATTACAGGATTAAATTCTAAAAACGATTTCATTTTTCAAAATCAATGAATCGTGGTAGCTTTAAGTTGTCCGTGTGGTGACGGATTAATCAAAACAAGTGTTGGTGACACTTTCTTTTCGTCACATTCTGTGACGTTTCCTTCCCAGAGTGCTGTAAAAACCAGTTAAAGGATATTCTGCACAAATAACATCCTCTGTGAGAGTCCGAAATCTCGAAAGTAAACTGTATACTAACAAGCTTGGTCAGCACGGTATAGTAGACCACAAAACCAGACCAAAGTAAATTTGGCCTGTGGCCAACAGTGGGACAAAAAAGGCTGGAAAGAGAGAGATTTAAATAGTCAATCATAAATCTTACCCTCTTCAAAGTTCTTGGCTGTAGTATTATTAAAAGGGCATCGATCTAAAGGTACCGGTACTCTACAAGACTCCTTACTTTCAATAAGTATATGCTTGCTCGGTGCATAGTGGAAGTCCATCTCTTCTGATGTTAGATTTGTGATATCTAGCACCAGGTACAGCTGTGACGGGCTGAGCATGAAAAAGAAACAAAACATTTAAAATACAATTTTTTTTACTACAATACATAAATAATAATAATGTTTCTTGGATTCAAGCGTAATGATATACCTAGCCAGTGTTATTCCGATCTATAAGCTATACAGCTATAAAATTTTATTAAAATCTTATCAGTAGTTTTTGCCTGAAAGAGTAATAAACGTTACTACATCAATTCATACATTCTCATATTAGTAAGATTTTCAAAATAAAAATTACAGTAGTATTTTGGAGCATACTTCAATGGAATTCAATATCTTACATTTCAGCTGGCAGTACGTCCCAATGAGTAATAGATACACTTGGAAGCAGTTCCAAGTTAATTTGTAGCGTCGAATGACGACAATGAACTTCTTTGCCAGCACCGCCTGAATATCTTATAATCACCTGCAAAACATAAAACTATTTTGAATTTAGTTCTTTTTTAATTTGTACTAAAGTAATCTATATTAAAACTAGTTAATTTCTCCAAAAAAGCAGCAAGTTTGAAACATACCTGTGATTCTATTTGGCGGCCTCTAGAAGGAGACATAACTGATATTGGCGCCGACCAACTTGTTGTGTGCGAATTTGTGGATCTGAAACGAGTTATGATGGATGAATGGATTTTAAAATATTATTATTATCACAGGAAATTGTATCCAACTTGGTCTAAATATCCACCATATGTAGCCAACTATCTAACTTTCACAACTGTCAACATCCAGAAAGTTAGCAAATCAAGTAAAAAATATTAGAGTTTAAAAAAAATACATTTTATTTTATCTACTTAATTGATCATCATCCTCCTGCCCTTATCCCATAATTTGGTGTCGACGCAACGTGTCTTTTTTTCCATCTTCTATCAGCCGTCATGTCTGTGTTTACTCCTCTTTCTTTCATGTCCTCTTTCACACAGTCCATCCATCTTTTCTTTTCTACTTAATTGATATAGGTCTTATTCACAGGGTATCGTGAAATGCAATAAGTTATCATTGGTCAATCATACACTCAGTTCAGCAAACATATTCTATTCATACATTTATTAACACATATTTTTGGTGTGATTTGCTCCTTTCGTGCCGAATCTGAATGTTTAACTATAGATAAAACTGTTGACCGTTACTTCGTACGCTTGACTTCAAGTCTTCGTATTTAGAAAAATTTTCCCCGTTTTTCCAACATTTTTCACTAATGCTTTGCTCCTTATGGTCGCAGCGTGATGTTATATAACCTAAAGCCTTCCTCGATGTATGTACTATCCAACATAAAATAATTTTTCAATTCGAACCAATAGTTCCCGAGATTAGCGCGTTCAAACAAAAAATCTCTAGAATATTAGTATAGACATTATCATACCTGAAACTCCCTGAAGTCCTGTTAGGCAGTAGTCCGCTACTCAAAGAATTCTGAGGGTTAGACCCTTGAGTAGGTAATGATGATTGAGTATTTGGTACTGGGGACCCAACCCTTGAGGGGTAATTGGAGGTCAGACTATTAGGGAACAGGTTTTCCCCTCCCACACCCCCAAGGTCCAGGAAATCAGCTTCACCATATAATTTGATAACAATAGTTGCAGTCTCATTGGGTAATATCGGTAGTTGGGATTGTATATCCTCATTTGAGTAATTGAATATTTTTGATTGTAACTGATTGTCCATATTAGACTGAAAGATAAATAATAAAATTAATAAATATTCATGGACATTTCACACAACGTCCTCTGGTCCCAAGCAAAGCTTATACGCTTGTGTTATGTGTACCAGAATACGAATATACTACATAAACTACTTTTCTTTTGTAAATACATACTTATAATACATAGAAAACACTCAGACTCAGTACAAACATTTGTTTGACATTTATGAATATCTTACAAATGATTGCCCCAAGCGGGGAAAGAACCCGCAATCTTGTAAACGGCAGTCCGTTGTATGAACCACGACAGCACGAAGCCCGAAGATGGAAGTGGATTTTTAATAGAGGAAAAAATTTATAATTTATTTATCGACATTTTTTTTATGTGCGGGGCCATGTTAGCTCAGTGGCAGAACAATCGGAACGGTATTCCAGTTCGTGGATTGAAGTCCCGCTCAGTGTAAATATTTTTTTTAACTATAATAACTTGATATGCATTTACTAAATCAAATTTATTATGTACATGCATAGCAAGTCAATAAAAAAAAAAAAATTTACTATATTATAGCGTGTATTATTAATTATTATGTATAAATAAAAACATCTTACCTGAATAGATAATTCAAGATAATCAATAGACACGTTACTAGTATTTGTAATTTTAATAGAACAGTCTGTGCTTTCTCCATTATACAATGATATATTTGTAGAACTACCCACATTTTCCATACTTGTTAAACTTACATTACCAGAGGGCGCCACTGTAGTCTCTATAGTAATTGTAGGCAAACTTGGTATCACTTCGATAGTATATGCTGAAGGAAATTTATGAGGAGTTGGCATATTTTTAAGTCGACAATTAGATTTTACACCAAGCGTGTGGGTAGAATATCCTAATATTTGTAAGTCTCCGACTTCCTTAGGAGTTCCGTGAAGGTTCACAGTAGTTGGTGAGTCCGGTGGAAGAATAATAGTTTCTGGAATGGATTCGAACACAACACCCGATGTCAACAGTCTCATGTTAGATACTTTTAACTCAAAAGGCAGTGGATTGGTTAGTTTCATTTGTACGTCACAGATGTCGTCTTCTACCCATAAGTATTCTGTAAAAGAGTAATTTTTTTATTTGTTTAAATTATGTATGTAATGTATTTATATACAAATATCAGAAGATAGTTCTTACCCATTTTCCCTTCATCTTTTTTGGCATTACGTTCCAATGTTCCGAAGTGTATAGGTGTGAATATAAATGGTCCATGCTGTGGTTTTGCTCGACGCAAATGCGGAGCCCGAGCCGCTGGTGGAGCTCTAGGGGCGAAGACCGCGCATTGTGGCACATGGGACAGGTTGGCTGGTGGAATTACAGCCCCTGACTCGAGTACTAAAGGAACGGGCCCACCTTCGCATTGTGCCGATAAAGCCTATGGTAGAAATCACAGTACGAATTTTATTGACCATTTTCCAAACTTACAATCAACATCATAATATGATTTGTCTTCTTTACTTATCATAAAACAAAGTTGTTATTTTTACATGTATGTCCCTATGTGAGTGAGCTTCAAAACTACGTAACAAATTTTGATGTGGTTTTTTTTAATTGATAGAGTGGTTAAAGAGGGTGGCTTTTTTGTATAATTTGCTTAGTATGGGTTTCAAGACTCCACGCGTACGAAGTTGCGAGCAGCAGCTAGTATATTATAAACGCAAAAATTTTTAAGAATATATAATGGGTGTTTGTTAGTCTTTCATGTATGAACAATTGTATGTATTATAATAAAACTTATAACCGCATAACTCATAAATATGATTAACACATGTAAACTGCTGAAATCTAAGAAGTGGGGCAGTAACTATGGGTGAAACCGCGGGTAGTAGCTACTCGTATATAGTCCATATATATGTAATATACATATTCCTATTGACAATCGAGTTTATTAAAACCGTAAAAAAGTATGACTTACCTGTAATTGTATAGCAAGTTCTCTATGTTCCTGTCGAGTTAAATGTGGCCACATAGTTTGTAACAAGAAGGTCATGTGTCGAGTGGCTAATGCTGGGTGACCCATTCTACGAGAGGCCACTACCAACTCTTGGAGTAACTGGATCTGAAGGGCGGGCCAACCTAATGTTTATAAATATAAAGCTCATTTAGATTGTTAGTTGTCTGCTGTCCATGTGGTGATGGTATAGAATACAAGTGCCACCACCCCTTTTCCTTCCCATATTGTTGTAAAAGCCAGCTAAGGAATATTGTAAAGAGATAATCATGCTCTGTGAGAGACGGGAAAACTATATATAAACCCTGTGCCAAGTGGCAGAACGATAAGTCCAAGGGCCATAATCCCTCCCAAAGTGGAGGAAGGCGTCTAATGGAGTGGAGAGAAAGGTCGGACTATTATTTAGCCCATAACCCACGTACGAATTACGAATATAATTATCGCCACCCGTTTCTCCCCAGGGTGCTGTAAGAGCTAGCTATGGGAATAACACCCTATCCTAACACACCTGTTATGACATAAGTAGGCCAAAAACCGTTCAAATAGAGGAGGCCTGAACCATATAATAATGAGCCTAGAAGAAAAATTACAAACAATAATTAATATCACTTACCAACTTGATGTTGTATCACGTAATTAGGATCCAAACTGAGCTTGTACCCTGGGAAACTGTTAAGCATCAGATAATAACATTTCTGCCAATCTGGGTTAGGGTTATTGGGGCTGACTTGTCTTGTTGCTGCTAGGCGCTGGCAAAAACCTGCTTTTCTATGGAAGCCTATAATGAAAATAAAATACACCAATGATATGAATGAATATGTGTTTCAATAGTAGTAAATGACGTTCTATTGCCTCTCTGATACAGAAAAGGTGACAATTGGATGAAAAGATCTAAAATAGTGGTAATTTAAAAAATAAATAATTTATTCATGAAAATAAAGACACAAAATCAAAATCTAGAATAAATTATCAGGTTTTAAATAGTAAGCAATAGTCTCAAGGAAAAATATTGGAATGTCTGTAGCAACTTCTTACCAATTTCCTTATAAAGTTCAGCTAAAGTCTCGAATCTTTGAATTTTTTCCTGCTCACTCAGAGTAAGATTTATAAATATGACATTCTGAAGAAAACTGGACGCGTGTAGACTATTATTTTGTTCAACGGCAATCCTGGCTGCTTTGAAGCATGCTTCAGTTTCAATTACACCAGCGCTTTTATATTTACTGTAATCCATGATTGCTTCACGATATTTTTCAGCGATTTCTTCCCCATTTAGTAAGTATTGATTGTTGATATGCGAAGGAGGTGGCCGAGGGATGGATGGGAAATCTGACGCAATATACGATTTTGGTCCATGGAATTCCATATCGCATGAAGAAGTTAAAGATTCAGAGTCCCCATTGTCAGTCTCTGATAATCTGGAAGATGTTTCGACGCTGTCTGAGGAAGTTGGGGTCAATTCGCTAGGTGGATTAACTGGACTAGAAGCTTTAGATGTTTTTAAAGGGGATGAGGAATGTTTAAACTTTTTAAATGGGTCTACATTGGGTTGGAAAAGTGAGAGCTGTTTGGCTTTATTCGGAGAGTTCTCTTGCAAACTAGCGTTTCTGTGAAGAGGTGTTGGAGTACGTAGATTTGGATATAGGAGTATCGCTGATGCTGTACAAAGACCTGTAAAGAATTGTAAATAGTACGTTATACGAATGAATATCGGGATTTAGGTCAAAATGTCTTATGGTCTCTGTCCGATTAATACAATTTGATTAAAAATACTTTCTGGCTTGCATTTAAGAAAGATTGGCCAGTACTAAATACATAACATAATATGTAAGAAATTGTACCTTCTTTAGCGGCTGCTAACCACAGCCAGTCAGTTTTAAGCATTTCCGTCGAGGAATTATATAAGCTCAAACTATCAGCAACTAAGCCCGATTGCAACGTCAAATCAGCTAGGTTTTTTGTCACCCGGCCCATACAACGTTTTTTATTATTACGAGACTCCATGTCAAGACCTTAAAAACGAAAGAATAATAAGTTATAAACTTAAGTACATTGCTATTAAAAATCTTATTAGCATCTTTACTCAATATAAATCAAAGTCTTTTTTTGGTTATATGTTTCCCTGTGTCCCATGTGAGCTTAGATCTTTAAAACAACGCACCGGATTTTAAAGAGGTTTTTTAATAGATTGAATGGTTTAAGAAACATGATTATGTGACTATATAATTCGATAAGATTTGTTTGCTAAATTGTACGCGTATCTATGAAGTTTCAGTCAACAAGGCTAGTTATTATTTTTAATTACATCTAGTCATACAGTACATTCATTACTAAATGAATTTTACAAATTAATAGCTTTTACGCTCGGAATAACACATGGACTAAAATATTATGCTAAAAGTCAAGGAGCAGGGCAGTAATTAGCTGTTAAGGGCCTACATCAATATTATCGTATATCATCGCCGACACGTACATATTAACACAGCCAGTAGGCACAGAAAATGAAGAATTAGGGATACTTTTCCTATTTACTCAAAATCTACTAAATATATTTTGATTCTGATTTACGTGTTTCTATATGTAATAGTTACCTATGTTTTTAAAGTTATTTCATTAGTTAATACGCGATAATAGACCGTAAATGAAAAAAATAAAAAATTTGAGAGGTTGTTTCGCCAAGATTTTCTATCGAGAAAACTTTTTTCAATCGCGTTTCTGAGTTCATGCGATCCTAGATCATATATTGAAAAAACATATACTTAAAAATTAGAGCTCTAGCCATTCAATCTAAAGAAACAATGAAAACTTCGTACATAGAAAAAAGCACGAAGCTATTTTGGTATCGTCTTAATAAATCCGCGGTCATCAGAACACTAAAAGTAGGTTACTATTTTAGATCAAGATCGTAGACTTAAATAATAAAATTAACAAAAAAATAAAGATTTATCACATGAGCAGCAGTGAGGAACATCTAACGATTTTAATCTGATATCATTTTAAACGTAATGGAATTACTAAAAAAATATAAATTTTATTATTTCATTTGAATACTTAAATTTAACAAATGTTATAATTACTCAATTACAAGATAATAGGCCATTTATCTGTTAGAGAATTAATTACTCAATCAGGCTTTCATCTTACGCGTAAAATACAAACAACGTAAATATTAAAGAATTTATAAACTTCATATATTTTTTAATTACTGTAACATGTAGTAAAGGATGAATATGCATAATTTTTTTTCATTCATATCATTACAAGAGTTACGCGAAATAAATCATTAGCAAAACAAAATATTTATCGCCAAACTATAAAACGACTAAGTAGGTGTTAAAATTATCGAAATTTGACCAAGAGCCGGCCAAGTACGAGTTGGACAAAAGGTCCCGTACACTTTACATACACTTCGTGAAAACATCTTCTGTGAAAACAACTAACCTATTATCGTACATTTAATATAATCTGGTGACAAATGGATTTACAGACAGCGGAGTGTTTAATAAAATAGGATCACGTTTCACCCTTTGGCTCGGAACCCATTTTTCCTTTTTCTTTATACTAACCGGCACATCGCGTAATCCATATTAATTAGTAACATAAAAAATAACCGGCAGAAAAAAATTGCAACAAGTCATTCATAAACTTTCCGCTTGAGTAGGATCCTTGCATTGGTTGCAAAACCTTGCTCTTTCTATCCTTTTGTCAATAATGATTCGATTTGATACAATATCATAAAAATTTCAAACTGTTTGTATACAATGATAGTTGAACCCCGCAACTTCGTACGCGTAGAATTTAGAAATCAAACCTCAACAAATAATACAAAAAGAACCACTCTCTTGAACCGATCTACCTATTAAACCAAACCGCATCAAAATCCGTTGCGTAATTTTGAAGATATAAGCTTACATAAGGACGTACATACAAAATTAAAACTTAAAAGTCAATAGTAGGTATTTGTCAAGCTTATTTTATTGCAAATTAAACTAACCCACAAAATCTTTTTTCTCAAATGGCGCCAACAGTAAAGACACTTTCTCCAACTTTTCCATTGATCTTTCCAATCTTTTAGACTCTACCACCCAGAAGAGAGATTTAATCAAATCGGCCACATTTTGCTCCAAATCTGGCACAGGATCATTCTCACCATAGAACATGGCGTGAGTCTTGAAATTGGACGGAGTGGTGAAATGTTCCTCTTGTATATACGAAGATGCAGACGAAACTGAATGTGGAAAGCTTTCTGCAGAAGATAGGCTGTCATCACAGGGTAGAGAAGACCTTGAAAATTATGGATTTAATGTTTATATGCGAATTTTCGTAAGTAATTTCAGTCAATCAGTAGCCTAAAGCAGAAGCTTTATTAACTACCGAATATACAACACCTTATGTCTATGTGGTCACAGATTATGAATACAAGTGTCAATACACTCACTACCCTTCGCCAGGGTGTTGTAAGAGCCAGCTAAGGGATATTATAAGCAGTTAACATCAACTGTGAGTGATCGAAAACACGAGACAAATCCCAAAACCAATACGCAATCTCTATATTCTAAATTCTGAAAAGTAAGCATAGAAACACAGTACGTGACTTATCACGTGTAATGTTCCGTAGTTACACATTACAACGTGATAAAGAAGAATGCAATGTATTTTTGTGTTAATCGTAAAGGAAAGTATCTCTTTTTATAACATTATGGTGACAAGCATACAGGCTATGTGACGGTAACTACGGTAAGCATTTACCGTAAACTATGGGCGTACTCAGCCTCTGATTTAGGGCAACAAGGTAATGGTCGTAGCCAGTGTTTACTCTTAAGAGGGTTTGATTTTCAATCTAAGCTCGAATTCCAGTGGCGCAGCTATGTCCCCCCACCACCTAGGCACGTCCATGTCGTAACCTATGACCGTTTGCAAAACTGGGAAAGTATATGAGTAGGTAAACATTCTGTAAATAATGACTTACCTGTCACTTGAGCTCCCATTTCTCAATGGCCTCTCTTCTTCATAATAACTATAAGTCTCAGGTTCCTGTTCAGGTTTCTTCATATTACTATTTGGACCAAACATGAATGCACGGGAGTCATACAAAGTATTTGAATACTTTACTTTAAGAGATTCATGGACTCTACAAACTTCATTTAACTCTACTTGGTTTGTGAATTTACTCAATGTTATAAGACCAAGCAATCTCCTGTGAAATAAAAAAAAAATCATAAATCTATGGAATATTTTTAAGTTATTATCCTATATATATCCTACTTATTCTCCGAAAGAAATAGTCTATTTGTAGGTAGAAGAGAAAATAAAAAGAAAACTTTCTGGAAGAAATTACACTGTATGAATAATTATTTTGGCAGACACTAATAATGGATACCATTATACCGGAGTTTTCTGGAGTAGGCAGAGAGAACATAGAGAGGGATCTGCCATTATTTTGGCTAAAAATTTACACTACATATAAACAAACACAAAAAATCTTATTAGATTTTTAGTAAATTTACATATGTATTTATAAGCACCACCTTCCTTGCTCAACACACAATAAGCTTAATTAATTTTCTAGCATACACTCCAATTGTTCAAACACAGAATCATAACACATAATTAGTCTACTTTCCACATAATTACAGTGTAAACTCTTTATAACGAAACTCGAGGGACTGAGCATTTTTTGTCGTTATAGAGAGTTATCGTTATATGGAGTGAACAAAAAAAAACCAAATTAATAAGAATTTTTAATACAAGAATTAAATTCCGAGAAAACAATGCGTCATACTGCACGTGTACAAGGCAATTAAGGATAACAAAAGCTAGACCGACCTCGGATGTTTCGGAGCTTCAAAGTCTTTTGTTAACTGATAACATAACATAAACAATAACACCGATAATAAATATTTTCTGTCTACAAATATGAACACATTTCTTCGTAATAGAGAATGGCGTATCGCTATAAAGAGTGTTTCAATATGTGAGTTTTAACGCAAACCAACCAACTTGGGCTCACTCCAACGTTATAGGGAGTTTATCGTTATAAAGGATAACGTTATAAAGAGTTTACACTGTATGTTCATTGCTTTAGTGTACAGACTTTAGCATTGTAATTACATCTAAGTGAAATAAGTCCAATAATATTTATATTAATTAATTTGATTGCTTTATACTTTACAATGCAAATTATTATGCATATGCAATAATTGTCACATACATATATGCCTATAGAATACTATGCAAAATGGCTTCAGTCAATTCCAACTCAAGGCCATTTCAATTATCTTTAAACCTATATACAGAGTGGCGATTTAGTTATCACATTAATTGATACCACATATTCTACGGAACATTCTTTGACCATTATTAAACCAATAAATAAATAACACTTAATATTTTAGACACAGGAATTTTTTTTCGTATTTATCATATACAACAACCTGTAAATAAACCTACATTGTCTGATGAGTAGGTACCTACACACGCGTCGACGTCTCGTAATCATTTGTGTGATATCCATAAATGTCATACAAATGTTTGTACTGCATCTGGGTGTTTTCTATGTATTATAAGTATGTATTTACAAAAGAAAAGTAGTTTATGTAGTATATCCGTATTCTGGTACCCATAACACAAGTATATAAAGCTTAGCTTGGGACCAGAGGACGTTGTGTGAAATGTCCATGAATTTTTATTTATTTATATTAATTTTAACTGTTAGTCTATAATACACAGTTTTTATAACAAAAGAGTTCAGTTAACATTGGTGAATTGATTTATTTACACCATCAATTTTCTTCTTTTAGTTAAGTTCATGATTTTCACATAAGACACTATTTTGTTTTGAACTAGGTGTATGCATAAACTTAACACAAACTAGCTATTTCAAAATATCTGGCATAAAATACATTTTATTGTCTTGTATCTTAAGCCATAGTGAATAATATAGCCATTAATCTACTTAAATTAGTTGTGAAAAATTAAGCAAGAACAAAATAACTACATAAAAGTGTGTAAGCATATCATTCAGGACTCTTTACAAAGATATAAATTAAAATTATTAATTTTTATAATTACCTATGAGTTTGGAAGTCACCCCAATCATTGTTTTCAACAGGATAGTCTCTTACATATCTTACCCATATGTCTCTCACTTGACCAGTTGAATCTGTAGACAAACATTTACAATTAATGGTACAACATATAACTTCAGCACATTTAGAAGTTATTACTATTATACTGAAAATATAAGTACCTATGAATATTTAACCTATGAATATTTATTTAATAGTGTGTCACTCATACCTCAAAATTATACTGACAAGACTACAATACATAGTAAATTCAAGAACTGATCAATTTGAAATAAAATATTCCTCAATATGTTTAAAGAATTTAGATACAGAAGCATTTTTATATGTGAAAATTTCTTACTTTTTTATCATATTGCTTTTTAAAAACTCTGTGAAAAAGTGCTAACTGTACTTTTTTAATTTTTTTTATTTCTATACATACATAAACATAAGGAGGATAGTTGAATATATTTTAATACTGTATTTTTCTAATGTTTATTCCAATATGCTTAGTGGTATACTGAGCTTGAGTGTATTCCTATTAATAAGGTGCATTGTATTATGGTTGCATGTTGTAATGATACAATATAATATCTGCTCATCTGCAGCAATATAAACGAAATACTTATATGATATAGAAAAACAATACATAAGTGCATTGTTTGTTTTTTATGATATATTAATAAAGAAATAGGAAACAACGAACATACCAGTAACTTTAATGTTGTTGACCCTTTGTATCCGCTCCCAGAGTTTGTTAAAATTCTTGAGCATTCCGCCAATGCCCTTAACGAGCACCAGCAGGCAGGCATGGTGCTGGGCATGTTGCGTATAGTCCGGGTGTGACATCACGGACTCACCAGGCGCATGAGACAAGATGTAGCTCACTGAAGAGCGCATTGATATCTCATTTGGTTTTAACAAATCACAATATTTAAATGTTTTTTATCAAATATACTATCCATCGCCGCAAATTCTAATAGTAATGCTATATTCAGTGAATTTTCAATGAAAATTCAATATTTTTTACAATTATTTTTTAATTGTTTACGTCGCGATTTTTCGCCAGCCAACTGACAACTTTGACAAGCAAACAGGGGCGTAAATAATTTTGACGTTACTGTACACGTTTAGGAATTACCATCGATTTAAAAACATGAAACAACACGGTAAATTTTAAAATCGTGTTTAGATTTAAAATAAATTAAATAATTTAGTGGGCATTCGTAAAATCACTACTTACATATAATATAACAAATTTGTAGGCATATATTTAATTAAAGATTTTGATAGCAAAATGGTGATACTAAACGAACCATCTTTGTGGTTTTTGACGTGATTCTAGGGATGTTAAAATAAGATTTTTAAATCGATTAACACAATTGATTTATATTATCTAAATATCGTAAATCAATAAAAAATTTGTTATAATAGAAAGCTGACTTGATTTTTAATGGTTTTCCTTATATCCGTTAGTGGTGATGCATTTTGGAATGTAGAAGGAATTTAGTGAGCTTGTCATAATTGTCGCTATGATCTATACAATTTATGTAGGGCGTCTACTTACTTTACTTAAGTTCTAAGTAAACCAGTTAAACGTGTGCAAAATTACTATGATCAAAATTACTGTGAAAAAAGTATTAAAAATACCAAAACTGTAAGAAAACAAAATTACTGTGAAAAAAGTAATGATTTCCTGAATCTAATTTCATAATTTAAAACATTTACTTCTCTAGTAGATAACGTGAATCATGAATGAATTTCATAATGTTTTTATTCCTAATTCCGTACAAAAAAATATGTAGATCGATTATTTAACCAATTCTATTTGCATTTTATGGTGACATCAACTGCTCGGCTGGTCGCCCAACTCTAAACCATCAAAATAAAATAACCTAATTTGTTAAGCTGTTTAAAGCGTTTCGTTTGCATTAATATCACTTTATAATTTTAAAACATAATCAAAATGGCATCAAAAGAAAGTGGCGACAAGGGAAAGGTATTATTTGTTAACATATAACCTTTATTTTACTTTGTAGTTATTTTGTTTACTAATGTTTACATACAGATGTGAAAACTTAGCACAACTTTCTTTACATTTGCAGTCTTCTCAAGGAGCTGGAGATAATAAAGAGAAAAGGAGGAAAGAATCTATCCTTGATTTAAGTAAATACTTGGAGAAGAGTATTCGTGTTAAGTTTGCTGGCGGTCGAGAAGCGGCGGGAATATTAAAAGGCTACGACCCTCTCCTAAATCTAGTTTTAGACAATACAACTGAGTTTTTAAGAGGTAACTAATAATGAGTACTGTTTCTTTTTATTCCGGCTTGGATTTTTAGTATGCAAAAAAATTCCAAAAACTTATTCTGATGATTGAGACTAGTCTAACTAGAATCTAATTATTTAAAATGCCAGTGCATTCAATAATATTAGTAATTTTAAACTTTTCAGATCCTGATGATCCCTACAAGCTATTAGATGACACCAGAGCATTAGGTCTTGTTGTATGTAGAGGTACTTCCGTGGTTCTAATCTGCCCAATGGATGGTATGGAAGCCATTCCTAATCCTTTTATCACTCAAGAGGGATAATATTAAGTTAAACCTTCTAATTATAAGTCTTATTTTGTAAAAATATAATATAAGTAAAAGTACAACAATAATAATAACTTTTATTTCTTAACTATTATAATAATTATAGAATAATTATGCTACTTAATAAATTATTGCACATAAGTTACCAAAACTTATATTAGAATACTGTTACAGATTGCGAATATGTAATATTTAAAAATAGTTACATAACATAGTAGGTGTACTTACAGACAATATTTAGACCATGAAGGATGTATTTATTTGGGCATATAAGTAGTTAATTATTATTAGCATACTTCAGGATTTGTTGGTGTTCCATGTATAAAAACTATGTATTTGTAACTAAAAACCAGCTACATGTTTATACAGTTTTAGCAGCATCAGTGTTCTACATGACATACTTATATTTTTTTATGGCTAGGGCAAATGACTACAGTCCACCTTGTGTTAGTGAAACTGCATTCCAAATACGAGCGTAGCTAGAACGGCCTATTGGCACTAGCTATCCCCTCCTTGCCGGCCCGCTCGGTGCCTTTTTACACCTTTTTCGAAGGACCCCATATCATATCCAGAAAGAAACATGTGTGCAGTTAGTGAATACCACAAAATTAAATATGGAAATTCAATCAACTTTTGTGATAACATTTTTGATTAATGCTCATCTGAATTGGTTATAAAATATCAAAATCTGTTTAGTAGATTTAGTGTAAAATTATAAGAACATATTCTTATGTAGGTACATTAGTTTAGTATTTTTTTATTAGAAAATTTTCTTAAATAGAATCGTAATAGAATGTATGGCAATTCACATGAATTTAAGTTGATTAATAGCTACTAACTGTAAGTTGTTGAATTTGTGTTGTTATTAAATGAAGGCCTGTTGCCTAGGTTACTTAACAAAACTGGATAAAAAATAGTAACTATGTGTTTCTTCTTATAAGTCTTAATGTCTCCTTAAAAAAAACCTATTAATATTGTTAAGTTGGTAACATTTTCTCAAGTGCTTTTGCCTCAATGTTCAATCAAATCCAAATTCATTTCTAATCCAAGGGTAGGTCTTTGGACAATCAGTACAAGTGATCATATACTTATCATGTTCTAAAATTCTTGATTGTAATTTACAAGTGTTGGGTTTCAAACAAGCGATCTCATTTTCTTCAAAATGCCTCTCTTTGCACTGCCAAGGCTGGAATTTCTTTAGCTGGAGAACAGGCGTCGGTCTTCTTATCCAATCAATTACCTCTTTGTATGTTACGAAATAAACATCTGGCAACTTCGATAGTTCGTTAATGAATTTCTAGAAAAAAAAGCGTTCTATAAAGAGCACATAACAATTTTAATAATATAGAAATCACTAGCTGTTCCCCGCATCTACGTAAGCGTGTAATTCAGAAACCTTAACAAATTATACAAATAAGCCATCCTCTTCAACCACTCTATCTATTAAAATAAACCGCATCCAAATTCGTTGCGTAGTTTGGAAGATATCTCACTCCTAAGTGAGATATCTTCCAATAGTCGTTATTTTTGTATGTATGTCCCTAGTCATACATACAAAAATAACGACTGTTTTATAATATTTAGGTAATAAAGATGGTTTAGTTAGCTGGTTTTGATAATTTATATTAAATTCCGCGCGTACGAAGTCGCGGGCAACAGCTAGTATCGGATAAACCTGGACGGATGGCTCTTTTATCTAGGGATATAAAAAGAATATGGTGATTACAAAACTTTTAGTTTACCTTGAAAGATTGAAGATATTCGCCGTTCTTAAACCAAGTAGCGTTCAGATGAATTCCGTAAGGTGCTCTATTCTTTAAGTAATGTCTCTTGAAGTTGTTCATTAAAATATTGTACGTGTCTTGTCCTGAGAAGTTAGAAGGGCAATACTCCAGTGTAGCACACGTGTGGTGTCCATCAAACAGTGGATTTATCACCATTTCCCATAGTCCTGCGTAACTTCGTGTAGGACAGTATTGATTGTTACCTGTGAAATACTACGATTAAGAATACAAGTGCCTTCACCCCTTTTCCTCCCTCCTTCTGCTGTAAGAGCCAGCTAAGGGATACCTATTGTAGGCAGACAACACAGGAGTGTGAGAGACGTAAAACTCGAAACTAAACCCTGTGCCAATACGCTTGGTCAGCTAAGTGACGGGCCTCGTGGTCTAGTGGTTCATGTTATGGACTGCTGTTCACGAGGTCGCGGGTTCGAATTACCTCGGGCGTATTCATTTGTGTGATATTTATAATGGACATACAAATGTTTGTACTGCGTCTGGTTGTTTCTATATATAATAATTACTAGCTGACCCGGCAAACGTTGTTTAGCCATACTAAAAAAAAAAGTTTGAAAAATAGATGTTGGCCGATTCTCAGACCTACTGAATATGTATGTAAAATTTGAGAAGAATCGGTCAAGCCGTTTCGGAGGAGTACGGTAACTAACACTGTGACACGTGAATTTTATATATTAGACTAGCTGACCCGGCAAACGTTGTTTAGCCATACTAAAAAAAAAGTTTGAAAAATAGATGTTGGCCGATTCTCAGACCTACTGAATATGTATGTAAAATTTGAGAAGAATCGGTCAAGCCGTTTCGGAGGAGTACGGTAACTAACACTGTGACACGTGAATTTTATATATTAGATTAGAAGATGTATTTACAAAAGATAAGTAGTTTATATAGTATACCCGCTTAGCTTTGGACCAAAGAACGTTAACGAATATTTGTAAAATAAAATGACGTGAATAAATCTACGCGTGTAATTTAGAATCCTGAATTCCGTTTTATATTGCATTGTAATGCCATTATCTTCATTGAATCGTGAATCAAAGAGAGTTCCGCATTCCTATTTATTACGTGTAAATCATCTAACAATAGAGATGGTTCTTACTCAGAACTAAGTAAAATTGCCGCTACGCCTACAGTATTGTCGATGTGATCGCTTAATTTCATAACATCTTACATAACGTATAATTTGTTATATTAAATGTACTATTATATTCTGAAGTTCACACGTTCTAGATAATAAATGAAAAAACTAGATATCTCAGTTCATTTTAAATGTTAATAATGACTTAACATTCGCTGTACATCAAAATTTTTGATGTACAGCGAATGTTATTTAACAGCAAATCAAATGCCTTTGCCCGTCATTCATGCCTGTAATTTACTTAACTGTCTAGTATATTCTGTATATTATTTCTCTTTTTTCGAGACTGCTTTTAGTTTTTCGTTTTAGTTATTTGCACCCAAATTTAATCTCAGCAGTAGGTACTACCGGTTGGTTGGTACCTAAATAATGCCTAGAGCATTAAGCCCGCCTTTGTAGGTACTCTATTTGTGCTAAAGTCTAAATAAATAAATGCCGAGAAAATTCAAGTAAAGTGGGTTCCGTGCCTACGTATTAGTTTGACTTAAAAAGCATTCCATCAATAGCCTCTTAAGTCAAAAGTCACTTGTTTAGAGTTAAATAAGTGACTTTAACTTAGTGAACTTAACTTTTAGGCATCTTAAATATAATTTCAAATTCAATACTCTTTATTGTACACCAAAAATAGATTAAAGAGTTGTTTATATAAAATTAAAACAGGTACAAAAGGCGGTCTTATCACTATCTGCGATCTCTTCCAGAGTTCCAGACAACCTTGGGATGGAATACTTAATTTCTGGAATTAGATGTTTGTGGTGTACCTACTAATTGGTTTTTATCTACATAATAATAGATATACATACACACATACATCAATACACATACATACATATACAATTACATATAAGCATAAGCGTAGATGATGGGTGTAGGAATACAATAAAATTAGTAAAGTTATAGTATAAATATATAATAACATTGTTAACTATGTGCTAATATATATTTCATCATTAGTTATATTTAAGTTTGTATAACTAGCATATCATAACTGTAATTTCTAATCTAAAACGTAAATAAATGCGTTTTTAAAAACAAGATAATTGGTCTCTAATAAAATTATGAAAATAAACTCAAACAAAATCAAGGTTTTAATATAATCACCTTCTTCTTCTAGTCGTCATTACCTACATTAATTTTAGATGTAATGAAACTTTTAAATTCTCACATTTTTACATTCCTGAAGTGATAGACAGAAATGTATAAGCATTTTGCATATGCTTCAAGTTTTCTGTCTTAGTTACGCAGTACGTGTTCTTAGCTGTGACCTCTTATACGTATTTGAGTTAGGAGAACGAAATATTATCACATGACGTGTACAGGAGCATTTCCATACATACCTACTCCTTATTAAGACTTTGGTAATCTTGGGTAATCTTTAAAAACTTATGAACGCACGGGCCGCACGGTCATACATTATACCTACCATAAATATCTTACCATAGGAATAGGAAACAATTATTTACGAAATTTCAGCAATTACCTGTGCATTTATGAGGCATCTTATAATCCAGAGTGTATGGCCAAAACGGAGGATCAGCTAGAGGTGCTACAACTGTCGCATCGTAAACAAAACCGAATTCCTGCATCATAAGGAATTGACGGTTCCATCCAACTGAAAGAAATGGTACTCGCATTCCCCTGCAAAATTAGAATATTGCTGGATCGTTGCAAAGTTAGGTATACGTGAATATCTCCAGCAGTTTCGAATTTTCTCCTACCTAATATGTAGCAAAGGAATGAGATGGTTATTATGTGAAAGGCCTGTTCTCAAGCTTAATCGATTAAAGATCAATAATTACGACATTTTTAAAAAGAAATCGGGCGTAACTAGAGTAAATGTTACATAAAATTTAATAATAACCGTACGACATATTGGGAAGTTACGATGTAAAGTTGCGAATCAACTTGTTGAACAAGGTGTAATAAAATTTTGGAATTAATTTAAGTAATGTATTGTTAACCTGAAATCCTCCATGCGAACTCTACCAAATCTGTTTATTACATTCGCTTGACCAACCATTTCGTCGAACCAATCTTCTACGGTTGCGTTTTTGGACCACCAGTCTTCTGGACCGCGGCGACTGTAATATCAAAACGCAATTTTAATAACAGTCGTCTCAGCTGCTTTCAGAGCAGATCATACCACATTTTTGGGTTATGTTGTTTATTGGAATTATGTTCCTACATGACATGCAATACGTACGTATAATATAAAATGCTTAGTTGGACATGGTTGAATGTAATAGGCGACTGATTCCATTGAAATCTATTACTTAATTTGATATTCAGTGACAGACAGTTATTATGTATTATTTAAGCAAGAAATTAATGGCAAACTGATTATATAGAGAACATAATGTTACAACATCATACAAAGTTTCTATAAACAGTCTGTTATACTTACGTTATTGAATTTACTGCTATCTCATGCCCGTCATTCCATAGTTTTTGCACATGTTTGTAATTCGTGTACGGATGTGAAACGAAGAAAGTTGCTTTGATTGGACAATCATTAGGATTCTTACGCTCGCCGGTGAACAAATGTTTTGTATAAATGTCCCAATTCTCGTGGTTCACAGGACCATCAAACGTTAAAGTTATCATTTGGGGAGTCTGCGGAAAAATCAAATGGAACAAATACTCAAATGCAAAATATATGGTGTACTTACATATATTGAGCTCCTAAATCTATTAATTAATACAGAACCTGTTAATCCATGATTTATATGTGTAAATACTACTCATAATGGTGATAATTTTGAGGAACATCGACCTTTTCGTTTTTCTAATGAGTCGTTGTAATTACGTGCGTGTGACTGATGTGAGAGTTTAACTACTTTCTACTACTCTCACATCAGAAGACCCTCGTGCACGTAGAGAGGATAAAGCTAGACTAGTTTTGAGACTAATCTAATCTATAGTTTAATTTCTACGTACCTACCTACACGTAGAGATCTACAGCGAGGGTAGCGAAGCTTCTCTACGTAGACTGTAGTGATATTCTAACTAAGGTAATCTCGCGTAAAATATAATGCGTAAACATCGCCCTTAGAGAGTCGTTTGCCGATATTTTTATCTATCGTGGACGAGAGGTCTATTATAATTTATGTAGACGGTTGCTATAGTTCTGACGGAGGTTAGTACAAAGAGCGAGACTGATGGACGCGTTGATAGTTTTATCACACCGATACCTAGGTATTTTGAAATTAAAGATCAACTTAATTGAAAGTTGATAATACGTAACATTATTAGTGGTTCGAAGCCAATAAGACTTGGTTTATTGGTTTTGAGTAAAGTGTGAAACTGTTGCTTTCTAAATACCTGCTTACATTTGCCTTCTACATAAAATATTTGATTTGCTTTTTGCTATTATCGAACTCAACGAAAATCAACGAAATCAAATTAAAAAAAATGAACTAATATAATTTAAGGAAGTTTTCTGTAAAAATAATTTCTAAATGTTTCTGTTGTAATTTTGAACACAGTATTTACATTTTCTCACGTCTAATCTACTAAACTCGAACTGGCCATTAGATGCAAATAAATCGTTTAAATTGCTTGTAATTTTTTTATGACCGAAATTTGTTCGGAAACAGAGATTAGCATTTTTCGTTATCAAGAAAGTAAGTAGTATATAAAAATAAACAATAACGAAATAAAATATGCCACAGATTAATATTTATTGATTTCTATAAACATCTAATAGGATATAGGTCATCCTACTACCTATCCTTTAAGATAAAAGTTTATCTAAATATTTAGACCTAGTCTAATATATAAAATTCACGTGTCACAGTGTTAGTTACCGTACTCCTCCGAAACGGCTCGACCGATTTTCCTGAAATTTTGTGTACATATCCTCTAGGTCTGAGAATCGGCCAACATCTATTTTTCAAACCTTTTTTTTTAGTGTGGCAAAACAACGTTTGCCGGGTCAGCTAGTCTTTGTATATAATTTAAAATATTTGAAACATCAATCATACAGTTCTATTGTTTTTAAAAGGAAATTAGAGGAAAATGTACTATGTAACTTACTTGACTCGGTACGAGATTTCCAGGTATTACATTCCCATGTCTAGAACAGAAGCATTCTGGTAGTTGACACATAGACGTGTCACACGGTTCTGCCGCATTTGGGTCGTAGGTCACATCGCACCAGCCCTACAAGAAAATTTAAACACTGCCGAAAATTGTTAGTCGTTTAAACTTACAATCATCATTGTCATGCCATTGCATAGCCAATAATATTACAGCGAAAGTATAAATTAGGGAAGTAATTAGAAAACGTTTCTATGTCGAATCAAGTGTTGAAAAAATATAATTGTTATGTACGAATCTCTTTGTTACTACTAAAAATTATTAGCAGACTTCGAGAGGCTATTTGGTCTACCATGGCGCGCTGACCTGGCGTGTTGACATAGGGCTTAATTTGAAGTATTCGCATCTCACAAAAGATGTTATCTGCTGAATTTATCCCATAACTGACTCTATCAGCACCCTGGGAAAGAAATAATTATCACTTACGCGGATATATTGTTTACCTCATCAGAAGCGTCCTGGCAATCCATAGCGCCATCACAGAAATATTCAGTAGGTATACAAGTGCCGTCGGAACAACCAATAAAGGTGTCATTGGAACAAGCCGCGGCGTCTAATAGAGGCTTCGGTATGCGTGTTTCTGGAAATTAAACGGTATTTACTAGAAATTTACTGCAAAGCCAGCCACAAGAATTATTTGCTTTGCTTTGAATTTTTTTATTTGAAAAAACTGCTTTAGCCATTGTCGTCGCGCGTTGATTGTTCATAAGAAGAACAAATTGCCACTTTAACCACTAACTTCTATAGATAACTGTAGGTAGTATTATTGCTCGATTACTGTATCCGTCTATGCTGTGCTTGCATCTAAATTATATTCTTCCTACCTATAACTACTCGTAACAACGATGAAAATAAATACCTATGGTAAGATCACAATTGTGTACATTCTGTTGCATGTCACAAAGTTGCCTGTTCACGTCGAATAGTAGTCCCGATGAGCAATGGAATTCGAACACTTCTCCATCTAAGCACAGATAGTACTTAGCGCATTCCTCAAAAGTCCATTGCTCGTATTCATCTCGATCTGGATTCCTAGGACAAAGTGTAATTAATTGCTATTATTTCTTAGAATAACCATAGCCTAGGTTTATGAAATTAATTAATATCAAGCTAAGAGTTGTAAACTATTAGCTGTTGCCCGCAACTTAGTAGGTAAGCGTGGAATTCAGAAAATAAAAACAACCTTGGCAAATTAAACAAAAAAGCCATCCTCTTGAACAATTCTATTAAAAAAAACTGCATCAAGATCCGTTGCGTATTTTTGAAGATATAAGCTCACATAGGGGCATACATACATACAAAAATTACGACATTGTTTTATAATAAGTAAAGAAGACTAGTTGTGGTCTGTAACTTCGAATTTAGAACATAAAAAATCCTTAACACACTGCACATAAAAGCCAACCTCTTGAACCACTGCTCATTAAAAAACCGCATCAACATCACATTGCGTAATTTTGAAGATATAGGCTCACATAAGGAGATACAAAAATAACGACCTTGTTTTGTTAAGTAAAGATTTGTCGCAGTATTCCTATGTTTATAGCAACCCAGTGTAATCTGAAGCACAAGCGTTGTCATTATTGCTATCAATAATAGCAATACATACAAATTCTTACAGCTAGGCTTCTAGTCACGCGAAGCGTAGATCAGTCACTTTACATCGCAGTCGACCAGTGTTGCGTCTTCAACGGTTCTTTCAAACACTATAATCACCGTAAGATTATTGTATTTACGTCATTCACGAGATATTGTGTATGCACTTAGGTATGTATATTGTGTCGCGCTGTGTTTGGACAAAACGTACAGCGAAAGTGAATTTCTCATGCCATAGTAGGAAATGTTAACACTGATATAAGCGCTAGCCTCAGTCAAGGTTGCAGCGAAAGTCGATGAGGTCGTCGGCCGTGTGCGTAACGATAATGGCGGAAAATCATCCTACTTACACACGCACCTATTGTTTTATTACACCTTTTGTATTTGCATCAGTTATATTCCACGGAAACAAATACAATATATTCATAAATTTTAATAATGAATCAATAAAAAGTTGTGGTTTCCGTTTTTTTTTTTGGTAATTGCATGATTCTAACTAGGTAGGTGGGTTATATACTTATTTAAATTTTAATAGCTGTTATAATACTTACTGAATAGTTTTGTATGAACGCCTTTCAGCCTTATTTATCGTAATAGAATGAAGTTGGGTTATTGATATTTGTATGCCGATTTCTACCTAATTTTCGCGTCATCATTTTTTCTTAGCCTGATTACCTACTCAAACCCATATTAAAAAATTGCATATCTATGAAACCCTCCGGGACCCGATCCCACTTCGCCTAATAGTAGGTCAGTAAAAAGAAATTTTAGTGAAAATCATGGATTCAAATCTATACCTAATTGTTATGTACTTTATATTTCAGTAAAAGTTATTGATCAAAAATCATTCCTCTTAAGTATATCGGACATAAACTATTATATGAAATGTCAAAACAAATTAAGTGCTATAAGTTTGAAATAAAAATTTATTTAAATTATGTACTTTGTTTGGCGTGATTTAGTTTTCAACGTTAAAATTGTATTGTGGTTCATTGAACATACAATTATATAATAAACTAATGTTTAACTGCGTCATCATTAATTGACAAAATAGTTATATTTTTTACATAATTATTTTTTTTATTATTTTTGACATTATTTTTGAGTTTAAGAATAATGGCCTTATTCATAATGACTTATCGAAGGCTTAAACGGAGATTTTATCGGAGAGATAATAAACGCTTTAGTGTAAAAAGACTATTATGAATAACAAGTTTTGACAATTTTCGCGAACCTATTTTAGCGAACTAATATACCTCCGATAAGTCATTATGACAGAAAGCTAACAGGTTGTTACGTTAGTCCTGTTAATTTACTATTTGTAATTATCAAAATAAAGAAAAAATAGAGAAGGTACCCAACTTAAACAAAGACTTCATATTCGGAAATATTCGGAATGACGCAAAATTTTTTATGAAATATTTTCAACAAATTAGCTGACAGATAGACGAAAGATTTACGTGTTGTGGTTAATAGTTATGATAATAGCTAAAATAACAGTATTTACTATTTTATTATGATACACATTACCAATATGTAATTTTAAATTATGTAATAATTATCGGGTCGCTTGTTGAGAATATATGGTATACTAGGTAAAATGCGCTAGGTAAAATGCGCGAATAAGTAAATGAAATACATTAAGTTATAGTAGCATTATAGAAATGACAAAGTTGCGTTATACGTATTACAATTTGCTTAATCTCTACCTAAAACACTCATTCTAATTAGTCAAATCCTAACTTATGTTTACGTATTCTGAGTGTTTAGGCCATATATCAGTGCAAGCTTTGAATGATTGCAATAGCGGAGACTAACCTTGATCATACGGTAACTTGATCTAGCACTTATTGGCTTAGCGTTTCTTGCTGTTGAATTCAATTTTTTTTCATAATGATTTATGTGAAAAAAGCAATTTGTTAAATATATTTAATGTATAAGAAAAAGCCACGCAACTCAAAATATTAACATCGAGGTAAGCTACAGACGCAATTAGCGTAGTTTTTAGGGTTCCGTACCAAAATGTAAAACGAGACTTCGCTGTCCGTCCGTCTGTGACCAGGCTTTATCTCTGAAACAGTGATAGCTACAGAGCTGAAAATTTCACAGTGCCCATAACCTGTTGTTTGGGCTTGGATATAATAATATGACGAATATTATCATGATAATAAGCACGGAACCCTTCGTGGCGAATTCAACTGATACTTTACGATTTTAATAAGTAAATTATAAACTAGTACTTAATTAATTAAAGCATTTTTTGTAGATTCTGTTTTTAGTATATTACATTTATGTTAACAATATCATAATGTATGTAGTAATAATTATAATTTTGTGTAGAAATTATCGTATGATTAAGTAAATTATGATTTAAGGAGAGTGGTCTTTGTTTAATTACAAACAAAGTCTGACACAGTTTGAAGCGTACATTTATGATTGTTCATGTAACAGTTACCTACATAATGCAAGTATACCTATAATTTATATCGAATAAAGCCATAAAAGTAAAGTTCAAGATACGCAAAATGCGTTTATAAATTGCGCGTAAAAATATATTTCTTTTTACTGTTATGTGTCTATTAATTTGGAGGGTCATACTTACAGCATACTTTAATACGCAGTTCTACTTTAATAAAATGTTATAACAGGGAATAAGGAAAGAACTATATTTATTTTGTTTAGTTTAGAAATTAAAAAATACGACTACTTTTTACGAATTTAGACGCGTATATTTGTTTTAAATTTTGGCCCGACGTTTCGGAGACTTTGCAGACACCATGGTCACGGGTGAGACTGCAAAGTCACTGAAACGTCGGGCCAAAATTTAAAACAAATATACGCGTCTATATCCGTTAAAAGTAGTTTTATTTTAAACAAATGAGTCGAGCAAGTGTTAGAAAATATAAAAAATACGGTTTAAAATCCTGCATATTTTTTTAAATTATTATATTGTAATCAGTCATTAAATATGTGTGTGTTAATATCTATACTAATACTAGCTGTCCCGGCAAACGTTGTTTTGCCATACAATTCTGTGTAAAAATCAACAACAAAAAATTTCAAAATCGGTCCAGCCAATTGTGAATCTAAACCATCCTCAAACCCCCTTGAATACACACAACAAATTTCATCAAAATCAGTCCAGCCGTTTAGGAGGAGTTCAATTACAAACACACGTACAGAAGATTTTTATCTAATCTAATCTTATCTTATCTAATATATAAAATTCACGTGTCACAGTGTTAGTTACCGTACTCCTCCGAAACGGCTTGACCGATTTTTATGAAATTTTACATGCACAATCAGTAGGTCTGAGAATCGGCCAACATCTATTTTTCAAACCTTTTTTTTTAGTATGGCAAAGCAACGTTTGCCGGGTCAGCTAGTCTTCTAATATATAAAATTCACGTGTCACAGTATTAGTTACCGTACTCCTCCGAAACGGCTAGACCGATTCTTATGAAATTTTGTATACACATTCAGTAGGTCTGAGAATCGGCTAACATCTATTTTTCAAACTTATTTTTTTAGTATTACAAAACAACGTTTGCCGGGTCAGCTAGTATGGTATATAAAGATTATAAAGCTGAAGAGTTTGTTTTTTTGTTTAAACGCGCAAATCTCAGTAATCTCTAGTCCGATTGGAAAAATCCTTTCAGTGTTGGATAGCCCATTTAGCGAGGAAGGCTATAGGCCATATAACATCACGCTGCGACTAATAGGAGAGAAGCAGTAGTGAAAAATGTTACAAAAACGAGGAACATTTTCTAAATTCTACGCGTACGAAGTCGCGGGCAACAGCTAGTATAATATACAATGATTAATTTAACATATTATGCAAAATTTCAGATCAATGCGACTACTACAAGGGGATGAAAACAACTTTCAAAGATTTCGTTACATAGATTAATACATTGATACATGATAGATACCTACCGAATTCATATGTTTAATCGTGTTAATTAAGAGGATACCAAAATAGCTTCGTGCATTTTTCTATGTACGAAGTTTACATTTCTTCTTTAGATTGAATGGCTAGAGCTCTAATTTTTAAGTATATGTTTTTTCAATATATAATCTAGGATCGCATAAACTCAGAAACGCGATTGAAAAAAGTTTTCTCGATAGAAAATCTTAGCGAAACAACCTTTCTCATTTTTTATTTTTTTAATTTGTCGGTCTATTATCGCGTATTAACTAATGAAATAACTTTAAAAACATAAGTAACTATTATATATAAAAACACGTAAACCGGAATTAAAATATATTTAGTAGATTTTGAGTAAACAAAAAAAATTTCCCTAATTCTTCATTTTCTATACCTACTAGCTGTGTTAATAGGTACATGTCGACGATAATATTGATGTAGGCCCTTAAGGGCCTACATCAATATTATCGTATATCATCGCCTACACGTACATATTAACACAGCCAGTAGGCACAGAAAATGAAGAATTAGGGATACTTTTCCTATTTACTCAAAATCTACTAAATATATTTTAATTCTGATTTACGTGTTTCTATATATAATAGTTACTTATGTTTTTAAAGTTATTTTATTAGTTAATACGCGATAATAGACAGACAAATGAAAAAAATAAAAAATTAGAGAGGTTGTTTCGCTAAGATTTTCTATCGAGAAAACTTTTTTCATTCGCGTTTCTGAGTTTATGCGATCCTAGATCATATATTGAAAAAACATATACTTAAAAATTAGAGCTCTAGCCATTCAATCTAAAGAAACAATGAAAACTTCGTGCGTAGAAAAATGCACGAAGCTATTTTGGTATCCTCTTAACGGTCGAAAGCTTTATTTGCAAACGGATCAGTATACGGTGAGTTACTTTAGTTCAACTTTAGCCTCTAGCTAGAGATATTTGCACCCAGTAATTAAAACAAAATAATTAGTGAATAATTCTAATTTTTAATTCTAATTATATTATAAAATTACTAGCTGACCTGGGAAACGTTGTTTTGCCATAGAAGTGTTAGGGGTGGACCACCCTTAACATTTAGGGGGATGAAAAATAGATGTTGTCTGATTCTCAGACCTAACGGATATGTACAAAAAATTTCCACGAAAATCGGTCGAGCCATTTCGGAGGAGTATAATTACAAACCCCGTGACAGGAGAATTTTATATATTACTAGCTGACCCGGCAAACGTTGTTTTGCCATACAAATGTCAGTGGGGGTGGAGGTGTTTGAAAAATAGATGTTGGCCGATTCTCAGACCTACTGAATATGCATGTAAAATTTCATAAAAATCGGTCAAGCCGTTTCGGAGGAGTACGGTAACTAACACTGTGACACGTGAATTTTATACAGGGTGTCCCAGAACGTAACGTAGCTGGGAAGGGGGATGATAGGGGGGGTCACAAGGGTCACCAGAAAAATAAAATAAAAATTCCCCTCTGGCTATTTAAAAAATAAATGGCATTTTTTTAAAAACTAAAAATTTTACACCTTGTGGGGCTATTTTGCTAACTGTACCTACAAATATAGCTGTTTAAAAAAAAAAAAGATGTTATGTAATCCTCAATAACCCTTCATCAAATTGAATTAAAAAAATAATACATATCCAACCAAGATTTTAAAGAAAATTAAGTTCTTTTCCAGTCAAGGACTTAGTAATTACAATTTCACTCAACTTTCTCCAAGTGTACTGAAAAAAAAATGTACTATGCAGCTCCGGCGTGTAACTTAAAAAGATAGGTAATTTTATTGCAATTCCAAAATGGTATAACACTTATTTGAAAAAATCATACTTAGACATTTAAAAATAATTTTCGGGAACAATACCCCTGCAAAACAAAACATATCAATAAAACAATAGTCTCAAATTCCTAAGAAAATACATTTTTAAATGTCTCTTCTGTTCCTCTAATGTTACTGCCCGTTAATACTCAAGATTGGAGTACTGTACATACCTCAAACACTCAAGTACAGTCTAGGCCAGATAAAGTTTTACCATATTTTATGACAAGGAATTTAAATGAAACTCGGAAATAAAACATAATTCTAATTATTTATTCAAATAAAGTGCTCCAAATGTGCACCACCAACATAAATAGTCTCAAATTCCGAAGCAAATATTCCTGTTCCTTGTACAGGCAGGTAGGCAGGTACCCCTCTCGTACCGTTAGCCATGCGCGAGAACAATGAAACAAAACAAGTTCAGGGAGTGAAAGAGACAGGTAGATACGTTAAAGGAAGAGAAAAAGTAGGGGTGCTGTCTCTGGTTAGCCAAATAGTCGGGCAGTACATTAAGCTCTCTCGTTTACTGCACATCTTTGTATTCGTTTGTGTTCATTTAGTACTAACAACTTTGCTTCGCTTTCTGGACTTGATTATTTCTTTGTGATTTTGGACATTGTTTGTGATTTCTTCCAACGACTTGGCTTTCTCAAGGACTAAAGTGTGTGATACAGTGCCACCATGCCACCCACGTACACTCCACATGAATATGCGAACATGCATCTCATTTACGGCGAATGTAGATGTAATGCCGGTGCTGCAGCAAGACTGTACCGAGAAAGATATCCGAACGCCCCACGTCACCCGGATAGCCGTGTTTTTGTCAATGTCCACCGACTATTGTCTGAGGGTCGACTTCCACATCAAATGGTTAATGAACGCAGATCTCGGTTCGATGTCCAAGATGTAGTGCTTCAAACCGTCGCAGACAACCCGAGTACTTCAGTTCGGACAATTGAAGCAAATACAGGTGTATCAAAAAGTACTGCTCATCGCATATTACAATCAGAAAAGTTCCACCCGTACCACGTGCAACGCATACAGAGTCTGATACCACGCGATTTTCCTGCGAGACTTGCATTTTGTAGTAGGATGCTGCGCATGCATAGGGAGGACCCTCAATTTTTTAATAAAATATTGTGGTCCGACGAGTCTACTTTTAAAAAGGACGGCTACATGAACCTACATAATTTACACGAGTGGCACGTAGAAAATCCCCACCTTATTAGAGAAGATCGATCCCAATATCGTTTTAAAGTGAACATGTGGACCGGAATACTGAACGGTAAAATAATCGGACCCTTTGAGTTACCTGAGGCACTGACTGGCGAGGCGTACTTGCACTTTTTACAAAACGAATTACCCAATTTATTGGAAGATGTGCCGCTGGAAACATTAAGGAATATGTGGTTCCAGCATGATGGGTGCCCAGCACATTATGCACGCCCAGTAAGAGATTTCCTAAACAACGAATATCCTGGTAGGTGGATGGGAAGGGCCGGTGTTATAGCGTGGCCAGCTCGTTCACCGGATTTAAACCCGTTGGACTTCTTTTACTGGGGTGCTATAAAAGAAAAAGTTTATGGGAAACCCATCAGGGACTTGGGTGACTTGAAGGCGAGGATCACAGAGGCCGCGGAATCAATCAATAATAGAAGATTTGCTCGGCACATTTCCCGCTCATTTTTAAAACGATGTAGGGCGTGCATTTATGTTGGTGGTGCACATTTCGAGCACTTAATTTGAATAAATAATTACAATTTTGTTTTATTTTCGAGTTTCATTTAAATTCCCTGTCATAAAATATGGTAAAGCTTTATCTGGCCTAGACTGTACTTGAGTGTTTGAGGTATGTACAGTACTCCAATCTTGAGAATTAACGGGCAGTAACATTAGAGGAACAGAAGAGACATTTAAAAATGTATTTTCTTAGGAATTTGAGACTATTGTTTTATTGATATGTTTTGTTTTGCAGGGGTATTGTTCCCGAAAATTATTTTTAAATGTCTAAGTATGATTTTTTCAAATAAGTGTTATACCATTTTGGAATTGCAATAAAATTACCTATCTTTTTAAGTTACACGCCGGAGCTGCATAGTACATTTTTTTTTCAGTACACTTTGAGAAAGTTGAGTGAAATTGTAATTACTAAGTCCTTGACTGGAAAAGAACTTAATTTTCTTTAAAATCTTGGTTGGATATGTATTATTTTTTTAATTCAATTTGATGAAGGGTTATTGAGGATTACATAACATCTTTTTTTTTTTTAAACAGCTATATTTGTAGGTACAGTTAGCAAAATAGCCCCACAAGGTGTAAAATTTTTAGTTTTTAAAAAAATGCCATTTATTTTTTAAATAGCCAGAGGGGAATTTTTATTTTATTTTTCTGGTGACCCTTGTGACCCCCCCTATCACCCCCCTTCCCAGCTACGTTACGTTCTGGGACACCCTGTATATTAGATATGTAGAGCTATCTATCTCCAACTATTCTCCCTATGTCTTGTATATGATCTACGTAACACATGGTTACGTAGATTTACGTATTATTAGCTCAGTACGTATCTATCAATGTGTACATGATTTTCACCCATTGGCAGTAGCAAGACTGAAATATTGCACATATAGTCACGCTTTAAGGTTTGAACTAAGAAGATTAATAAGCAATAACTTTGCCAACGAAAAAATAATTATTGCCAAAATACCTATCTATCAATTTGTTAAAGGATATATTCTCAGATTATTATCTATTTCGTAATCAATATACCTGATGTTGCAATTACAATTTACGTTAAGTAGTAAATATTATTTACAGGAAGTAAAAGCTACAGAATAACATACTTATGACTAATTATTATCAGTATGGAGATATCGATTACTTTAATATGTACATTTCGTATACTTATAGCGAAGTTAGAAGAAATCCGTTGGAATATATAGGTAGGTAGAGCATTAGGTTATCTATTGCTTTCCTATGTCTTTTTAAGTTTCCTATCATACATGAAGCGTACCAATTATTAACTGTGAAACTACATGTATTAAAGCATCTCACCAGTTAAAGGAGTTGATTTATGGTTATTAAACCAAACTTCTATTAGCAAGCAGTTAACATATTTTAGGAATTTGTTTTCGTCTATTATACCTGGTCAGTACATTTTGTGAAGAGTAATAATTTTTATTTCTAAAACACCAAATATTGACAGACAGTAAATATCATATGACGCCACCTAGTCCTAAACTTAGCTTAATGCAATGTCACATATTACTGTGGCTGTTGTGTAGAGTCGTACTTAGCATAAATCTGCCTTCGTCACACATATAATCAAATTCTCTTGAGTAAGAGCTATACCAAATACTTAGTAACATGCAAGTATTCTTACGTAGATAGATAAAACTGATAAATACCTATAAAATCTTCCATTTTCATGACACTTTACATTCAAACTTCTTTTCCGGCGTGACGTTCCTTGCACTCCTGTGAAATTATTTGATTATAAAACTTGTTTAAACCGAACAATGTATTATAATTTGTAATAACACAAATACACGAAGTATTAACCACAAAACATCGTGTAGAAAATTTGTCACTGTTTACCTAAGATTAATATCGTTATTATAAGCGTGTTAAGTAATCGTGAAAGGTGTCGAGGCATCTTGTGAGCCCGGCTTTTGCGGCAGTACTGCTTAACTTATCAATAAACTACTCATACATCGCTGACTGAGCAAGCATTACTTTCTTTTACAATGCTGTTGACTCACAACGGACTGTTGCAAAAAAGAAAGGAATAAACCTCAATATTATTTATATATTCTTTCGATCTACGTCTTCGTATCGTTTATATCGTGTAGGAATAATGACATTTACATCTCGTTACCTAGATAAATGTTAAATTGATCATGTCGGTATTATATTCAAGGGTTATATTACTAATAACTCTAAAACATATTTGTGATAATGTTTTACCTAAGGTGTTAAAACGAACATAATAACTCTGCGTTTTAAACTTGCTTTGCTTTCGGTTTGGTAATTTAAAAAAGAATTAGAATACCTTATCAGCGCAAGTTGGTAAGTAAAAAAACAATACTTACTTAGAACATTTTATAATGAAAACTTTTTAAAAAAAAGACTAGGTCCCACTGAGATTTGAACTCGGATCGCTGGATTCAGAGTCCAAAGTGCTAACCATTACACCATGGGACCTGTTATGCAATTACGTCTGATACAATATTAGTATAATATAGTTATATCTTCGGTTTCAAAATATTTTATTCATTTTGCAAAGTCATTCTAGATAATTAATGTAATGGCTTCAATCACCAATAAATTATGGGTATTACATAATAGTTTAATAATGATCAAATAAGATGTAGAGACTCGTTGTTGTTCAAAACTGCCAGTTCTTTGAAAGTCGCACGAAAGAATTACTATTGCGGTATAAATTCGTTTTATTTCATATAAGGTAAGAGTTGGAGAGCAGGTAAGGTTGAGTTGTGTAAGAGTTTTGTATGATTTTTTTTAGATGAGGAATTGTGACAGTCACATTATGTTTCAAATGTTCATAATTAAACTCTGCATAAAATAAGAGCAGATAAGAGTAATGTAGATTCGCTCACTGAGGGTTCCTTACCTACTAAAACTAACTAGAATCTAGAACGATCTAGAAAGAATTATTTAATAATGAATTTGAAATGAATTGTTGAAATAAATAGAGCTGCTTTTTGAGCTATCTAAATAGCTCGATATAAAAACATAATTACATATATTTTATTCTCGCAATAACAAAATTTTCACACATAAAATTAGTATCGTAGGATTATTAAATGTGTCACCACCTTATTTTTTTCCCAGGGAGGTAGAACCAGTTTAGGAATAAAATAACATAGAGCATTAATCCAACAGTAGTTGACATTATAATTACAAGGTGATTCCTGATGAAAAAGATACGAGAACAATGATAATACTCATTGTGTACGGACACTATCGTGTCTCAATGAGCGTGAGATGATTTTGTACGGGGTGTACGTAGTGACCAATAAAATAACGTTATATTGTTCGTATGTGTTACTTCTGCACCCCGCTGACTCGCCAGTGTTTTTGACAAAGCAAACAGAGTATGTAACAGCTCCTGTTGATTTAATACTCTTAGATATAAACATACAACTTGTAAAAATAAAATATATCATAATATATCATCCTTTATAAACAGAAAACTTGAAACTAATAATATCTTAAAATAGCGTAAATAGAAGATTTGATAACCATTCATCATCTGCTGCATGCAAGCAATAACCTTACCTTCTTCTTATTAATCTGCTTGCAACTTGCAAATCCAGCAAACTAATATCACTTTAATATCACTAATCGCAATCGGTGAACGCGGGCTATGCAAGACTTTTGACAGTTATAACACTGTCAGCCAGCTTGACAGTTGACGTTGACGTTTCAGTTTTGTTGACAACCGGCGAATTCGGAAATTGGTTTACGTGTGGGTGGATTATTTGTTATTTTGTGAATTAATGAAACAAGTTAATTAAGTGTGTTATCGCTATAAATACTCCTTATAAAGTGTTAACAATATTTAATGAACAAAATATCTGTGTAAAATTTACCATAAAAATGAAATGCTTGAAAACACTACTGCAGATTATATTCTTTCTAAACGTGTGTTTAGCTACATTATCGCCGCCGTCCGACAAGAAAGGACAAAAAGGTATTAAACCACAAGAAGGGCCAAGGAAAAACAATGTATTGGATCGAAAATTGTTAAATGAAACGCCTTTAGTTAAGGACATTATCAAATATCACGCCACTTACCACCAAGACGTAATATCACGTAACTTCAAGAATTTAGTTTTGGGATATGTTACACCGGTACGTTTTATTATCACTTTTTTGAAGTAATTCCAATATATGTAGAAATAATCTGTCTTTCTTCTTTTGTAGTGGAATAATAAAGGATATGATGTGGCAAAGACTTGGGCTCCTAAATTCAACTATATATCTCCAGTCTGGCTTCAAATCAAGAGACAGTCGCCAAATATTTATATTATTTCTGGGTTACATGATGTTGACCACGCCTGGATGAAGGCTGTGAGACAAAAGGGCTCTCCAAGTGATTTAAAGAGTATGTATTGATTGGCCATGTATAATCTTAGCTCTTTTAAGCAATGTTTAGTTTTATAAAGTTTATGAATGAATTATAGGGCACTACTTGGTGTATTAAGCCTCTAGTGTAAATTATTAGCATAATATTTGTTATTTTATATTTCAGTTTTACCAAGAATTATCTTTGAGAATTGGCAGCCATCAGATCTAAAATCATTCTTTATGGAACCATCATCGCTTACAGAACAGAAGGCTCTTATTGAAGAGATAAAGAAGGCTTGTAAGCAATGGAAGTTTGATGGTGTGGTCTTAGAGATGCTCTCTCAAATTGGAAAATATGTTGATAAATCTGTAAAGTTCATTCAACAGTTTGGTAAGTGCCAAAAAGATGCAAATTTATTATTTTCTGGTAAAAAATATAGTAAGTTAATCTTATATATAAAATTTACGTGTCACAGTGTTAGTTACCGTACTCCTCTGAAACGGCTTGACCAATTTTTATGAAATTTTACATGCATATTCAGTAGGTCTGAGAATCAGACAACATCTATTTTTCAAACCCCTCCCCCCACTGACATTTGTATGGCAAAACAACGTTTGCCAGGTCTGCTAGTAATTTATAAATTTTGTAATCTCTTACAAATGTATCTTATAAAGTCATTATAAAGCCTTTCTTATGTATAATTTGCTTAGTTTAAAAACTAAAAAAACTTGTTTAAAAGCCCTAAATATTTTTTAACACCCTTGCTCGTAAAACTGATGTAATTCCACCAGTTTTAAATATGTAAAGCGGGTCATAAAAAACGCGTGTGTTACCAAAGCAAATAGTTAAGTTATAGTCAAATATCAAGTAGTTATGTTTAACAGGTTTGGAGATGACTGAAGATGATCTCAGTGTAATTCTTGTCTATCCACCATTCCGGGGATATCCTACAGATGAGTTTTTCATCCAAGCCTTTAATGATATTCATCCATATGTTGATGCTGTGTCGGTCATGACTTATGACTTCTCTAACCCACAGAAACCAGGTAAGTCATATTTATTAAGTTATCAGTATTCGGGGTTGGTGATATGTGACCATATTGTTCATGTTGCAGTGAAATTTTTTACCACTAGCCATCTGCCTGACATCTTTATCAATTTGTAAACTAGTCTATCTCCATCCGATTTATCTATTAATTAGAAGAAGCGTGTTCTTATGAGCACAAATGAAATCAAGACAAATATTTAACATCAGCTATAGACTCAGCCTTTCCATAAACTCAGGAAACAGTGTTGTGTGTGTGGCACATTATATTACTGCAAGTTTTATTATTTTTATTGCAGGTCCAAATGCACCCTTATATTGGGTTAGATTATGTATTGAAAAACTTATTGACAATGATGAGATGATGTCAAAAAGAGCCAAGATATTACTTGGACTGAACTTCTATGGTAACTCGTATACAGCCAATGGCGGAGGGCCGATTGTTGGTACAGAATACATCGAATTATTAAAGAATGCTAAAACTAATCAAGCTTTGTCCTACAATAATCATACGGCTGAGAATTATTTAGAAATCAGGTAAATAAATCTTTTTAGGATTTTGTACAAAAAGAAACCCTTATAGTCTCACTACTGTGTCCGTCTGTCTGTCGGTCTGTCAACTTGTTTTACTTGGCAACGGCTGAAGGTAATATTAGTTTGAAACTCATATGATATGTTGGTATATGAGATCCGTCTCGTCGCTGCAAAAAATTCAATCAACCTTTTAGATCTATGCATTTTGAATACATAACCGAATTACGGCCATTTTTGAGCTTTTGCGACTTATGCTAGGGAATCAAAACCTATAGGTTACTTCCCATTGCCCTAAAGACTCTAAATTTAGCATGAACCAAGCCAATATAGTGGTGATATAGGGAACAATCCAAAAACTTGTAATTTGTTATAACATCACACGAAAAGATTTAGACCAATTTATTTAGTTGCTGAAATGTAGGCGATTCCCTAGATTTCAAATACAAACAAGTGATTTTAAGCTAAGTAAACGATTTATTTTAACGCAGTTAATTATATTTTTCGGTCTAGCAGGTACGGAACCCATAGTTTGTGAGTCTATCTTGTTCTTGACAGGTTTTTATTTCAATTACGATGACAAGCTTGTGACGTGATTATTTCTGCTTGATGTGATGACTAATGTGATATTATTTATGATGGTAATGTTTCTGAAGCCTTCTTACGAGAGTCCAACTCGTAAGACTTTATTCGAATGAGACTGAAGTAGTTTTAAGTTTTCAAGTGATACTTACCCACCATACATAACTTGCACCAGTCCTTTAAGCGCGCATTCAGGTGTTACCCTTACCAACCAGCAAAAGTAATTATATTGTTTAGATATTTCAATCAAATCTTATTTTTTTGAAACAAGTTTAATTTCATTGTTTCTTTTTGTTTCTTGTTGCAGAACATCACAAGGCACAAAAAAAGTGTTTTACCCAACATTGTATTCAATACAGAAACGTCTGGATATAGCGCGTGAATACGGCACAGGGGTCGCTATTTGGGAATTGGGACAAGGTCTCGACTACTTCTACGACTTATTTTGATGTGTGATATTAATTTTAAGTTAAAATACTTCGTCATGTGATATTCTCTATTCCACAATTTTGAAAAATAAAATAAATTAATTAGAAATATAAATTTATGATTCATTTTTTTCCTATTCTTAAAATTACACAGAAGACAGTATTCAGTCTTTACTTGTTAACTGCACAGCGGGTAGTAAAACAAATAATAAAATAACAATCCTTTATTGAATTATTCTATGTACATCTAGAAAACTAAATAAATAAATAAAACTGATTATGTTGAGAGACATACTCTGATTTCATCAGCTGTGGTCTCGGAGTATGAAACCAACAGGAGTTATACACGCTGTTTTCTTTGACAAATACACTGACGTCTGTGTGGTACCGAGGTATATTAAGGCACACAAATGTGATTTCATTGGTCGCTACGCGCGCCAAGAGACGACTGTACGTACTGTATGAGTATTACTCTTGTATCTTTTTCAGTGGGGGTCGCCCCAGTATGTCAACTCTTGCTGGATTAATGCTCTAAGGGTGTGGTTATTACAACTCCGTATCATGCATGACTACCACCGAGCATAAATGAAACCAAGGTAGTATGATTAAATCGTTGCAGACGTTCTATGTTCAGAAAAATCTACCTACACTGTGGAGATGGGGAGAGGCAGATTTTTTTGCAAATATTTCCTAGTTATTATGTATGAAGTATTCTTGTTTCGCATCGATACATATAGGCACAATTATATAGGCATACAATAAACATCCTTCTATAGTTAAGTACTCTCTTGGGCTTTAGGTACCTACCCTACAGGGCTTTAACTCTAATAAAAGTATTACCCTGATTAATTTATTTATGTAATTACTTCTATAAGTTTTATAAGTGCTTAAGCAACTTTAGGTTTTCCTTTAAATTCCATCATCGATTGTGGTCCCTTCATTACTCGATGCATCAAGTCCCAGCACATCTTAGCTGGGAGAAGACTGTAAAAGAAAACGTATAATTTTAATTAGTTATGCGAATAATTCGTGTTATGTAAGTTCGTTATTTTATCGTTAAAACTGTAAATTATTTTGTTAGTACCTTTGATATGACCCACTTACAAAACGACCACCTACCTTATCTTTCTACCTCTCTCTAACAGTCTTAAAAAGTTGCGCGAGTTATTTATTCAAATGAAATCACATTTTACGGATTTAGACGCAGATCACGCAGATACGTTACAAGCTGCCGATCATAGTACCTGAGAAGTCCCCGAAATGTCGGACTCTATTCTAAACAAAATATATCTACGCGTCTAAAGGCCAATAAAGTAGTGTTCGTTGAATTTCCCTCCCAAAAACTGATAATTTTGTGTTATCTGAAATATCTAATATGGTACCTATTAAGTTTTATTGTGGAGGTAGCTATCCCCGTAGAAATTGCGAATGCGATTCAAAAGGGCACTCAGAAAAAAAAAAAAAACAACTAAAGGTATATAAATTAATTGGCTATTTTGTTGTGCATATTTATATTAATTAAAATCTTTATTCTATAATAAACAGTTTTTTATCAAGTAAGTTCAGTTAACATTGCCGAATTGTGTTATGGACACTATCAAACTTCATTTTTTAGTTAAGTTTAGTTTAGTTGTATACCTAGAATAGGTTCCATTATAGTTTTATAGAAAAATCTTACCATTTCAGTGGAAGAAGGTATCTAACTGAACCAGGCATAATACAATTAACTTCATTCTTCCTTATTGAATCTATCATGGTCTCCGCCACGTAATCAGGCTCCAACATTGGCAAGAGGCGAGGAGTGACACCGTCGAACATTCCTGTATTGATATAATATGGGCACACTAGGGTAGCGTGGATTGTATGATGACCGTGAGCCTAGAAATTTAAACACAGTTCCGTTGTATTTGTAGTGATATAGATCAAGTTTTTCGTTAATTTCTGATGTTAATTAAGATTATCCTTAACGAGTATTGAGTATTATGAATAAATGATAAAAGTTATTAAGTGTCCCACAGGGCTCTATTTTGGGTCCATTGTTGTCATACAACTAACTATTGTTTGGTGTTTCGACCATGTTTCATAAATCACGAAATTAAAAGTAAATCATCAAAGAAATAGGTATGCACTTGTTCACAAAATTATATTCAGTATTAGTAGATGAATATTAGATATTGTTTCACATTGAGTGTTGGTATTTCTTATGTTATATACATTGATAAGGCGTATTGGTATAGGGTTAAGTCGTTTACTTCCGATTGTAGAATCTATTATCTGCCTTGGCATTTCCAGCGGTAATTTTTACGCCACCTATGTGAGGAACGGGGGTGCAGTACATACTTAATTTGTCATGACTGTCGTTCTCTGCTCATAGATGCGTAAGCAATTCTTTATCACAAGGTACGTACCCTCAATTCAGTGAATAAACTCTCGTGGAAGCCAACAGTAGCGAACTTGGTAGCGCTGTAGTCTGTGCAACGGTAAGTGCCGAGAAGACCGGCTACTGAGCCAACTGTGACAATATGACCTTTGCCTGTGCTTATCATGGCTGGGAGGAACGCTTTCACCGTCTGGAATAGGTATTTGAGTCTTTGTATAATAAGTAGATACATGTTACTTAGGTTATAAGTACCTAAGAACGTATTCAGTAAGGGGGCAAGTTAATATAGGTACTGATAATTAGGTATCATGTTTTGTTTTATCTCCGTGTGGTGACGGATTAAGAATACAAGTGTCACCACCCCATCTCCTCCCAAGGGTGCTGTAAAAGTCAGCTAAGGGATATTACACACAGATAACATCCTCTGTGAGAGACGGAAAACTCGAAAATAAACCCTATGCCAACACGCCCGGTCAGCGCGGCACAGTAGACCAAAATCCCTGCAAAGAGGAGGAGGCCCGTGCCCAACAGTGGGACGTAAATGGGCTGGAGAGAGGAGAGGAGAATTATATTTTATAAAATGTCCTCTGGTCCTAAATTACACCTATTTCTTTTCTTTGTCACACATGGGCAACAGAATACGGATAAGAAGCACTCAGATGCAGTACAAATAAGTCCGTCGCAAAAATATCAGTGATCGAACCCAAAACTTAGTACCTGCTGGTCCAACCCATAGTCATAGAACGAAGCAGTCTGTTTCATTACCAATGCACTTAACAAAGATTGCTTAACTAAGATAAAAATAGCTTGACCTTTCATAACGTTTTATTGCCCAATCAAATTGCATGATTGTAAGTGTCTAAGCGTAATTAAGTGTGAGTGTGCTGCTTACCCAATAGTGAGAGAGTATGTTGACTTTGTAAGTTGTTTCAATAGCATTGTCTGATAAATCAAGAAGCGTTTCACCAAATACGGTGCCTGCATTATTGATAAGTACGTCCACTTTGCCAACCTGAAAAATATAAGCGAAAATTAAATTCGCCCATACTGTTGGACAATTAAATAGAACACATTTGTGGAACCACAACGTTAGTTGACTCTTTGAAGAATAAATAATAAATTATTTTGTTACATTTGTCCGAATTCAGTTCGGCCTATGTCCAACAGTTAGATAAAGGATGATTCAGATTCGCGAAGTCCATTAATCTTGAAAATTAAAAAGAAATAAAGTTACCTCTCGTTTAACTTTTTCAGCTGTTGTGTACACTGCTTTACGATCAGCCAAATCTACGAGATAGCTTGTTATATCGTAACCTTCGTCGTTAACTGCAGTGCAAGTTTGTTGCAAACCTAAAAACAGAAAAAAAAATAAAGCAACCTTCTAAGTATCATAGCACTGACAGATTTGAAGAGGCGAACTTGAAGAGATAAGGTTGCAATATTTCAGAGTTCCTATGGCCAACTTTGGGAAAATCAAAGTCGGTGAGACAAAGTCTAGTAAAATTTTACATTTTATTACAGACAAATATTAGGTTAAAACTAAATTAATTTTATAATAATACTAGCTGACCCCGCAAACGTTGTTTTGCCGTAAGAATGTTAAGGGTGGAAAACCCTTATCACTTAGGGGTATGAAAAATAGATAGTCGATTCTCAAACCTACTGAATATGCATATAAAATTTCGTAAATATCGGTCAAGTCGTTTCGGAGGACTTTGGTTAATAACGCTGTGATACGAGAACTTTATAAATTAGGTGACCAATCAGGGCCGGATTTAGGGGTCCAGAGGCCTCGGGGCAACAAAGGAGTGGAGGCCCCCTTGCCCCAAATTATTTCCCAAATAAAATGAACAATTTTTTTAAGTCGAGTTTTTCAATAAATAATTTATTGTGAAACCAAGTAGATTCTTTTAGTATTTAACAAACACATATAAATATAATCGGAAACAAGAATTATCTGAAATTAAATTTTAGTGTTAACGAACGGAACCTTTCGAGCTTTTTTTGCCGAAAAATCGTTGATGATTTCGCTGAAATCCAGTTCTCGGAGTAAATCACTTTCAATGCTCAGGAGAGAAAGCTTTGATAGACGGTTTTGTCCCATCGTGGTTCGAAGCCTATTTTTTATAATTTTCATTTTTGAAAATGAGCGCTCTCCAGTGCAATTTGATACCATCAAAACCAAATACATTCTCAATGCAATTTCGAGGTTTGGGAATGTAGCTCTGAAATTTTGATCTTCGAGAATTTGGTAGTAAAATAGTTCCGGCGATTGATCTTTTCCATAGTCCTTTTTGTATGAATCAATCAAAGACACAAATTGAACCAACTCGTTACCAAGGCTAGGCTCTAAATCACCCGTATACACTTTCACCAATGCCTCTGCTGCAGCGGCAGCGTGCAAATTTTCAGCATCCATCTTCTCGATGTGATTCAGAAATCCAAATCTCGAACGTACAGCTTCATAGGCATGCAATCTTTCAGTAAGAGAAACAGATAAATTTTTACAATTTTATTTTAATTTTTATATTATATTTTAAATTTTTACAAATTTTTACAACTTTGCGTGTGGTAACAACTGTTACCGAGACGCTTGACGCCTTAGTTTACGTGGTAACACTTGTTACCACGGACGGCGGAATGGATAATCAAATAATCATGTATGTATAAAGTACTTTAGGCTGTAGGTAAAGGTAAAAGCGAAAAAAAAATATCAAAGGAAAAGATGTTTACTAGGTTTACTAGTTGAAATTTGAAAGATTTTTTTTTTCCGAAGTCTCTATTGTGGAGGCCCCCTGTTTGTGGAGGCCCCGGGGCTTTCGCCCCGGTTGCCCTCCCCTAAATCCGGCTATGCGACCAATTATTAAATATTTCAAACTACCAAAACCGTCTATGTACACGATACACAAACAGTAGGTAAAAGAGAAGGTGCAACTGATACTGTACTTTTGTAGGCAGTTTAATAAGAGCTTAAATAACAATGCCACAACCATTAGCTAAAGGCATAGAATAATCAAGTACACACGTATGCTAATTACTGCCCAAATTAGTTAATCAAATTTTACCCAAATTTCTGTGTTATGTAACATTATTAACGTGTAATTTTAAGTAGGTATTATATATCATAACACCTACTTTATGTTAAAAATAAAATGTCGTAATATATTTTAATTATTGCTAAATGTAAGTAAACAATTAAAATTTTATATGTTCTAATTTTTAGGTGATACAATTTCGAAAAATTTGACTTTTAGTATCTGGTTTATGTCATTAATGCTCGTTAGTAAGTTAATGATGTTTTTGGGAAATAAAATATACATTTTTATATTTTGAAATAACTGTTAGGAGATACAGTTTTGGGAATGGGTTGATGTCTATTGCATCCTTATTTGGAACGTTTTTAAAAATAGAATTTAAGAACAAGGAGAAGATAATAAAATTTTGCGTATAATAATAATCCCAAATTAAGCCAACTAACCAAGCTTTTATTTATTAATTTGAAAGGCTTTGTTGCTATGTAATGTAATGTTTGACGGGCCTCGTGGTGGAGTGGTTTATATAACGGACTGCTGATCATGAGGTCTCGGGTTCTATTCCCGGTCTGGACAATCATTTGTGAGATGTTTTTAATTGTCATACAAATGTTTGTACTGCGTCTGGGTGTTTACTATGTATTATAAGTATGTATTTACAAAAGAAAAGTAGTTTATGTATTATATCCGTATTCTGGTACCCATAACACAAGCATAATAAGCTTAGCTTGGGACCAGAGGACGTTGTGTAAAATGTCTATGAATATTTATTTAAAAAAAAAAATCACTCAATTTAGTAGGTAAGTGATTGGTTAATAATTAAATATAAATACTTATTTTAACACTAGAAAGCACTACATAAATGTTTATTAATTTGTCTATATGTATTTGTAAGTTATACGTGACGAACTTCGGTAAAGGATTATATAAAGATTATGTAAAGGATTATATATAAAGGATTATATTGTTACGTGTTAGGGTTCGAAGGATTTGGAGAGAAAGACCTGCTGACTCTTTTTGAAGACTTTATTCACTAGCACTAGTTACACACTAAGCACTAGGTCCAAACACTAAGCACTAGGTCCAAACAGTAAGCACTAACAATGTCCTAGGTTGAAGCCAAGTCGTAGGTTTCACTGGTATCACTCTTGATCACTTGTTTTCGCTCTCGAAGTCGCCTCGATCGTAGCTCAAACTGAACTGCCCGGGCTCGCCTCCCTGCCTCTATTTATATGCGCCGAGACGAGTTCCAGACTATTCCAGAATGTTCCCGACTGTGCGCGAAAGTGATCGCCCGGAACGAATGTTTCTGGAAAGTTCGCGCATGTACGGTAGTTCCTCTAACGCCATCTAGTATTGAATAGGGGTTTCATTCTATTCGGTTCTTTAAGTGGTTTTACTGGTTGCTGCTAGATAGATGGCGCTAGCTCCTTTGTGCTTTGTGTGTTCGTAACAATATTAAAGGATTATATATACTAAGTGTAATAGCTTAAAACTACATCGGTTACGAGGCCGGTCGTTACCATTGAAAGGGAACTAAACTTACCAACAACATAAAATGAGTTAATTACCATAAGGCCGACCAGTAAACCTCAAAAAGATAATTATTAAGACTACTTAGTAAAACAGAATGCAAACTTCTAGTGGCCAATGTCATTATTCATAACACGTGCATATTGTGCAAGCGACAAGTATTTTTCCAGGGATATAAGTAATAATAAACCATACCAGGGGGCGTATTATGAGCTTTTTAAAAATCATGCAAGTTCCAGGCAGGCCGTACTCTGCCTGAGTAAATTATGTATTATGGTAAACATAAAACATTTAGTTGAAAAATTTTAGTTAGTACTTAAACTTTTATTTGTACCTTCTGTATAAACATAATAATCTATGACTGTTTTAGCGAACTGGATGGCTGGGAGTTATGTTCATATTACGAATTTGCCGGGCAGTTCTATTCACGGCGTAACCGGCCTGGGAATAAGAGCTCATAATACGGCCGCAGGCATATTTTCTTAACACCATTTTTACGGACTAATGGTCTTCTTCAGAATGACTTATCGGAGGTTTAAAAGTTCGCTAAAATTGGTTCGCGAAAATTGTCTAAACTTGTTATTCACAATAGTCTTTTTACGCTAAAATGTTTATTATCTCTCCGATAAAATCTCCGTTTAAACCTCCGATAAGTCATTATGAATAAGACCGTAAGAACCGAAGTCTTGACATAAAAAGTGGCCTGGACCAGTTAAATCACAATAGTATCGGATCTGGGCACCGTACCCATGATGTATCTACTTATTATAAACTTATTAAATCTGCTGTAGATCTTTAGCCTCCTATATAAATGTGTGTGTGTGTGTGTGTGTGACTAATCATTGTAAATATAAAAATGTTTATCTAACCTTCTTCGTTTATATCCCAAATAACGACCTTTGCTCCGAGTCTTGCCAGTTTTACCGCTAGATGGCGTCCCACACCACCACCACCGCCTGTCACTAATACCACATCTCCATTAAGACTCTTCATAGGCCTTATTGCATTTGGTATTAATGTCCAGAATAGTGATTCAACGATATAATAACATGACAACACTAGAAACAGCACTGTGTCCTTGGCGATGTCGAAGACGCTGGCCATTTGAGATGGAGTGTTTATCTTTGTACCTTCCAGCATTGTTTATCTGTAACAAAGGATAACTTCATGAGCTATCGAGCAAATAAAGCAGTTACGTTGATAAATTCTGTGTTTACATAGAAAATAAAAAATTAGCTCAGTTGACTCTACCAGCTTAGAGCCTTGCTCTACCATCGAGTTTCTTTTGCTTGTATTACATATAATAATCATTAATATAAATCTAACCTGACAACATTAATTAATTTTAGGTGGCCGACTTTTGAAAACTGTAACAAGCGCATCGTAAATCAATCATACCTTACTTGAAAATAAATTAAGAGAATTTAATTTAAAAAAAACAATAATGTCTTATCTTATCTTATCTTATCTTATCTTATCTAATCTAATCTTATCTAAGTCCTTCTTATCTTAAATCTCGTTTCACATATGTTCACTATACTTATAACCGGTATTTAAGGTCATCAGAGAGTCTGAAATTAAAAATGCCAATGCATTCTACGAATTTCATTGACAAATCCTTTACCGTCACAGCCATAAGTTTGTGGAACGCACTTCCAGAGGACATTCGACGAGCCAAAAGTCTAGCCACATTCAAAATTAAAGTTACGAACCACTATCTGAACATGCAGTTGTAACTATTCAGAATTGTCTGTGTACGTTTATGTATGTATTATGTGTATCGTTTTGTATACGTTTATTTGTATTTAGTATATAAGTGTATGTCTATATAACATTTCTATTATGATAATTAGTGCACCTATTATATTATATTATCTATATAGTGCAACTATTGCTCTTCTCTCTTCTCAAGATCTCCATCCAAAGGTTAGATCCAAAGCGATAAGGCCGCCCATTGTACTCTATTTATAATTATAATTTATTGTAAATTTTATTCTTATGGTGTACAATAAAGTGTAATAAAATAAATAAATAAATAAAGTCTCCGAATCGCTGGGCTAAAATTTAAAACATATTTAACGAATGGGTCACGCTAGTGTTAGAGAATATTATAGTAAGAAACTGTTTACATGAAAACAATATCGCCAGACCTTTAATATTGCACCTATATGTTTTGCAATTAACGGTAAATATAGACAGTTATACTGCCTCTTCCTTAGGGGACAGTACAGTGAACATCAGGGACAGAAGTCGTCACAAATGTCGCAATACATTCCATTTGGGTATGTGACATTAACAATTATCTAACAGCCTCTAAACGTGACTTGAAAACAACATGATTTTTAACTTTGTACATTGGATACTTGCACTTAGCATTAATCTTTATTGTACCATTAAACTTATAAAAAAGTACCTAGATCTGATAGATTAAAGATGTTTTTATCAATTACAATAGCATTGTTGACGCCATACAATCTCTACACCTTAATTCTTTACTCTTTATTGTACGCAGTGATACAGAAATTACATAATATGGTTACAAAAAAGACATGTACATAGGCGAGCTTAATTCATAACTGAATTTTCTTCAAGCAAACCTGTCTTTAGAAAGAATTATGAGTAAGAGGGGCTAAGACATTATTCAACAATTTTAACCCTAAAAACCTTATAATCAAGAAGAACACGCCGTTGATGTTTAAAAAAAAATGCATCGAAATTTTAAAAAAGCAACGTAACTTGAATTAGGTAGTAAAAGTAATAGATACCTACAGTTGTCTCTAAAGAATATGTTAATTAGTTGTTTAGTCGCTGTTTTTTGTGTCATGGAAATCATCATCTCTTTCTGTTAAGACGATACCAAAATAGCTTCGTGCATTTTTCTATGTACGAAGTTTTCATTGTTTCTTTAGATTGAATATCTAGAGCTCTAATTTTTAAGTATATGTTTTTTCAATATATGATCTAGGATCGCATAAACTCAGAAACGCGATTGAAAAAAGTTTTCTCGATAGAAAATCTTGGCGAAACAACCTCTCAAATTTTTTATTTTTTTCATTTGTCGGTCTATTATCGCGTATTAACTAATGAAATAACTTTAAAAACATAAGTAACTATTATATATAGAAACACGTAAATCAGAATTAAAATATATTTAGTAGATTTTGAGTAAATAGGAAAAGTATCCCTAATTCTTCATTTTCTGTGCCTACTGGCTGTGTTAATATGTACGTGGCGGCGATGATATACGATAATATTGATGTAGGCCCTTAACTAAGTCCTCGACATATCGAGCATTGTACCTGTTATTATTTTGGCATAATCCTTTCACATATCTTGAGTAAATCATTTTATTTGCATGTAAATGAACATAGACACAAATAATAAGGAGATAGTAAACAACGCCGAGGTTATTTATTACGCCAGTTTTGATAATAGCTTGGTAATGACTTGTCTGCTTATGTTGTACGCAACGCTAAAACATAATTACACTGAAACTACATATTTATATTGAACTTGATGGACAGGTAACTATAAAATTTATGTTGCTGTTTTTGAATATACCTACTATATAATATACTAGCTGTTGCCCGCGACTTCGTACGCATATTATTTAGAAAAAAATCCCCGTTTTTGCAACATTTTTCAGTTCTACTTTGCTGCTATTGGTTGTAGCGTGATGATGAGCCTTTAGCCCGTGACCGTGCTTTACTTAACTGTTGACTTTTTTCCGAAAAACCCTAATATTTTACGGAACCCTATTTTTGTTCAAAATAAAATCTAGCCTATGGCACTCGCAGATAATGCAGCTTTCGAATGGTGAAAGAATTTTTAAAGTCAGTAGTCCAGTAGTTTTTGAGCCTATTGGGAACAACCAAACAAACAAAGTTTTCCTCTTTATAATCTAATCTAATATGTACATAAAATTCGCGTGTCACAGTGTTAGTTACCGTACTCCTCCGAAACGGCTTGACCGATTTTTATGAAATTTTACATGCATATTCAGTAGGTCTGAGAATCAGCCAACATCTATTTTTCAATCCTTTTTTTTTAGTATGGCAAAACAACGTTTGCCGGGACAGCTAGTATTAGTATAGAAAAAGAATGACCGGTGTGTACGACATAGCCCGAAGAGTTAGCACGCTGAAGTGGCACTGGGCAGGCCACATCGCTTGACGATCTAATGACCGTTGGGGACGGAAGGTTCTCGAGTCCCCAACAAGGTGGACTGACGATATCGTCAGTCCACCTTGTTCGGGCCGCTGTGGCGTTCTATGGGGGAGGCCTATGTCCAGCAGTGGACTGAGAAAGGTTGATGGATGGATAAAATAAAATGACAGGATTACTTTGCTTCATGCTTGGCTAAATTATAATTATTTCTTCATTATTTTACTTCGTCCTAGTCCATCAAATAATGAGGCTGTCTTGGTATAGTCACGTAAAAACGAGAGGAAAGTAATATCGTTGGAAGAATTGTACGAACAAAAGTGGGAGGAAAAAATCTAAAGGAAAACCAAAGAAAAGATTGATGGACTGTGTCCTTTATTTTAATTTTATTTTAATTGATTTAAAAGGAAGAGGAGTTAACACAGATATGACTTCTGGCAGAAGACTGGAAGAAAAAAACATATAGCGCCGGCACCAAGTAGGATAAGGCCAGGAAATTACCTAAATAAATATGCACTGTTAGCACCATTTCATATTTAATAACTACAAAAAAGGAAATCATATTGATACCAATGCAGAACTCAACTATGGATGGTACCAATAAAACAGTTCTTTTGTGTACCTAGGTACTAAAAAATCTTGTAAAGCTTTTGTACAGCATAATAACCATTAAACCACCATACATCTTTATCTATTAGCTGATTTTATTTTAGTTAACTTTTTACCGAAACAGTATGGTCAGTTTAATTTTAGAAGAACATAACATAAATATCTAAAGAAGTTAGGCTATACTCGCTAATATGTGAAAGTGATTTTGCATTTTCTACTCTCACCATGAATCAAATCGATTGTAAATATCTCACAACATAGAATATCGAAGTCTTTGTAATTCAAATCTGTTTTTGTATATATAAACAGATGTTAGAGTTTAATAATGACATACTTTCTCATATATTACTAAAACCTTAAATAAAGTAGTTTAAACATCTTCTATACTAATATTATTAAGCTGAAGAGTTGGTTTCAACGCGTTATTTCAGGAACCACTAGTCCGATTTGAAAAATTTTTTCAGTGTTGGATAGTACATTTATCGAGAAAGGCTATAGGCTATATAACATCACGCTGCGACTAATAGGAGCAAAGCATCAGTGAAAAATTTTACAAAAACGGGGAATGTTTTCTAAATTTTACGCGTATAACAGCTGGTTGTATGTATGTTATGTACATAAAACAGTCAATTTATAATGCAGAAAATGCTCACAACTGCTTAAGAAATGAAGGTCAGAATAATAAAGACATAGGTACATAAATTTAATTGTACCTAAACAAGTAAAATTTTTTGTGTGTGTTGCAGGTTAATGAAAATTACACCCGAAAATTAAGTAGTACATAACATCTTATATATAAAATTCACGTGTCACAGTGTTAGTTACCGTACTCCTCCGGAACGGCTTGACCGATCTTTATGAAATTTTACATGCATATTCAGTAGGTCTGAGAATCGGCCAACATCTATTTTACAAAACTTTTTTTTTTTTAGTATGGCAATGCAACGTTTGCAGGGTCAGCTAGTAGTTATATAAATATGAAGGATTCTAATAAAAGCTGCAATTAAGTGTGAAAGGCGTAGAAATTTTGACTTATCATTTTTGTTTAAGATAGTTATAGGATCAACTGACGCAATCGAGATAACGAACAAAATAGTACTTCGCGTACCTACTACTTTCCGGCGTATGCCTCGTCTCCTGCATGTACCTATGGCTAGTACCAACTATCGCCAAAATGCATATTTTATCAGAGTTTGCCATATGTATAACGAAATGTGCCGGGATGTAGATATCGATCTTTTTAATACTAGTATAAGAAGATTGAAGAATATCTTGAGTTGTAAATTCTTTGGGAATAGTCGCGACTGATATACCTTGTTTGACGTAAAATTTTGACGTAAATTTTGTATCTACTTATTTGACAATTTATACCATGCTGCTTTATTATTTAAATGTATACCTATCTAATTGTGAAAACTTTTAATTGGCCATATATTTGTTATCAATTGATTATTTGCAAATGTAATTTTAGCTGTAAGTTTTCCTTGCAAAATAAAATAAAAATAAAATAAATCACAGAAGCAGCTTATGAGTGTTGGGATGTAAGATTTCTTTTCCATGTCAATCACTCATAGTTTGGTAAGTTTGGCTATGTTCGGCAAGTGCTAAATGTAGCAACCATTTGTATCTATCTCGATGGAAGGGAACAATGGATAGACCCAAAATAAACAATAAAAAATTTAAAATGTTTTTCTGATTTAGACAAGAATAAACATTATGTAGTAGAGTAGTATTGTAAGGACTTGACACAGAAATGTTTAAAATATTTTTGAAATAAGTTCTAGTATATTTTTATAAACAAAGCACACTTATTCTTATTATTTATAATTAAAATTAGTTTTTCTATATCATTTACATTTTTATCTAATCGTCAAAAAAACTATCATATTAAATTAAACAACTTTTTACGGATTTAGACGCGTGTATTTATTTTATTTATTATTTTCCAAATCCGTAATTTGTCTAAATCCGTACAAAGTCATTTTATTCAAGTGAATAAGCCACACGAGAGTATTAGAGAATTTTAAGTATCATATTATTTAATAACACTCGAATGCAAAAACAGTAAACAAATTTAAATAACCAAACCTTTTAAATTAATTCACTTTAACACAAAATAAAGAAAAAATAAACAATCAAAACAAAGTAGAACGCAAGGCGTGCGCAAGCGCCGATCGTCCTCAAACTAACCAACTAACTGGGCGCATGTATGCGGCTGCGGTCAGCTTTCTCCGATAACGGTAAATCCACTGCTTTTTCCCTCGACTCATCTAACATAGTGTGACGTGTAAATAAGTGCACCATTGACTAGGTTATGAACATGTATTGTTTTAACCACTTTTAACAGACAATATTTAATCTACGACTAAATCATGGATGCTTTGAAAGTTCTTTTAGGTTCCAGTCTCTATAGGTCTGTCTGAGACATAAATAATGGTAGTAACGTTGCAGTTACATTTGTTTATCTTTTGGTAGAAGTTACTCAATAAAACACAACAAAATATTCTTAGTTACTCTCCTATCTTCTATCAGACACGGGTGTCTGATAGAAGATAGGTATGCCTTGGTCGGAATCTAATATAACCGGAATAAAATAGATTTAGAAATTTAGAAGTGAAATTCAGTTGTATTTCGCAAGAATATTTTTTTTTGTTGTAAATAAGAAGCTTTTTGTAAATCACCGCCCCTAAATCTGGCCGCCCTAGGCCTGGGTCTACCGGGCCTTAGAGTAAATCCGCCACTGGTGGCATAGATAAATTTAAAACGTAGCAGCGGGATCAACGAGGCAAATAATTTTAATTGACTGCAATACTTTTACTACTAAAAATTGAGATCGCCGCAATCTATTTATTTTATTTTAATAAGGAGATAAATCATGATTAAATTACCTACTTACGTTTTACTCTACTTGTTCTAGCCTCTTGTTTCAACGTGTAATCCAGTAACATGAACCAGTGTATTAAATTTCACTCTCGTTGATCCACTAAGTCAGTAATGTTAGGACTTAATCTGAATCCCAAATGTCTAACTAGATAACAAATCAGCGTGCAAACTGCGACTGTGATATGATTGTAATACTAATACAATTCACGTTGGAGCTTACAATAAACAATGGGGACAATTCTGATGATCGTTTAATTGAACTAAAGTTAATAAACAGAACGGGCGAGCTAGTTTAGGTATCTTCTTCATCTGTACTGAAATAAAAGTCTGTAAGTGAGCTTTACTATGCATGACATAGGTTCCCGAGATATGAGCATTTACGTCAGGCTCATTTTAAAGCTGTAACTAAAATCATTAGAGACATCCTGAAACTCTTATAACAAAGTAATTGTTTGGCTGAAATAGAAGACTAGTTTAACTAAAAATTCGATCTCAATTTTACTTCGGCGCTTCGAAGTTGCGAACTTTTGGAGCTGGACAATCCAGCACTCAAATTTCAATGTCATTCAATGAATAATATGCTGAAAATGGAACTACTATACTTTTAAACAGAATCTTTGTTTAGTTTAGTTGTCAACATGAGAATAAGTTACAACAAATAAACGTTTAATTTGTATTCAGATCTGGTAAAATACTCATTAGGAGAGGCCGCACGCGTCCCTCGTGCCCTCGACAGTAAACATTTAAATCTTGTACATTTTTATAGTTCAACATGAAGTTTATTACTATCAATAGTTAAATTAATGTCGAATTAATAGCGATAGCTACTGCGATAAACTACACGTATGATTAATTTTTACTTAATTTTGAGAAACAATTCTTACTGACATAGCATAACATACCATTACTCCACTTCTACATTTAGTTTGATTTAAGGGTTTCAATATCGATCAATATAAAAATTAAGTAACACTTTGTAGTATATGATTTGTCTGTACTCTGAATATAATAATATATGAGTTTTCGAGGACAAATAAAACCTTGCAACGTCTTTGCGAAATCGGTATTTAGTGTATATCTATAGGTACTATACTAACTTAATAATGGTTTTTTGGGTTAAAACTTAATAGAAATTTAACAAAGCTAAGGAATTAAACATATTTAGTTATGGACCAAGAGATCTTGAGCAGTATAATTCATCATCATTATACTTATAAAAGTACCTATAGTAAGAGTACCTCGTCTTGTCTTAAGTAGTCTTTTTCCCTTGTCAGCCCCTAGACGCTACGGACCTCGACTACAACGAAAATTTCCCGTGTGTCTATAGATTTAGCTTATAAATCTTAGATGAGCTGAGCTGCTCTAAAGGCACTAATAGGATGCAGTGAGTTGGTGGTATGTGTATTTTTGATCCATCGCCACACATGGTTAGTACAGAGACCGTCCCGAAGAAGATCACGATGTTGTTCTCCACAAGGCAAAGGCGTATTTACCTTAGGCCCATCGGTGCCATGGCCCGGGGCTGCCAAACCTAAGCAGGGCGGCAAAAGCCTTCAAGTTTTAAATTTTGCTCTATCTCTATTTATTTAGAGGGCTGCTAATGAAATTCGCCCGGGGCGTCAAATCAAATGGCCCGGGGCTTCTGACCCAAGGTGAGAATTATATAAACGTATGCAGCATAGGAACCCTTGATATTGACGTAGGTTTACGAACCACTGTCTCTTATTCTAATGGCTGTATGTATGTAATGTATACACACGTCTGACACAGTTATTTTGCGACACTGAGCACAGCACTGTGACAATATTATGTAGGTACAAAAGCAAACAAATGATTGCAGACTTACTTGTTAGAAATATTTTTGTCCAAAAACATGCTTTGTGACAGTATATCCAATAAATACAAAATACGTATTTATTTGGCCAGTAAATGATCGTTGTTAATCGTACCAGCAAATCACGTGCATGTTTGAAATTATCCAAGCCTATTTCTAATTCTCTAACCTCTATTCTTAAAATAAAATGCTGATCTCTAAATTCTATTTCATAAATATAAAATAATGAATCAAATTAAAATAAAAACAAAAAAATAAAATTTTCGCGTATTATTACGAAGCCGCGGGCAACTACTGATTCGAAATAAGGTTTTGCTATAAATCATAGAATTGTATTTATTTAGCTATAGTTCTAGGTGATTTAGAAACAACCTTTGCATCTGAATATTAGATTGGAAGCAAAACGGTAAATAAAATTTGTTGGACACTCAAGGTTGCCAAGTCTTGTCTGGTTATGTTGTATGAAGATATGACCTAGCTAGCCAGTCTAGGTATTGTTTATGAAATATTGGTACCAATTGAAACTCTATATTTATACATAACACTAACGTTGCGTCTTTTAATAATAATATTAATTTATGAATTTTTAAACAGAATGTGCTCAAAACTGGAACTAGCTTATATTTATATTTAAAAAAAAATCATTATGTACGCGAGTGACACAATTCAAAGAGTACTTTTGGATCAATTCTAATTCAATAAGAAAATAGACTGGTTTTTTATGACAAGTTGTACAGGTTTAAGAGGATATAAAACAAGTTGTACAGGTAATAAAAATGCTAGTACTGCACATAGCGCCATCTGTATCGTTAATCTTGTATTACTATCAATAAATGTGTATTCTCATGCTCGCTGTTATATTCAGTTCAGAACATTCGCTTGTGCATGCAGTTTTACAAAATTAAAAACAGACGGCGCTGATTGCGCATAAACGCTTTATAATTATCTTCAATTATCTTACTGAATGTGCCTCGCAACCAAAGAAATTATAATAATTTCTTTGCTCGCAGCTGACTGAACCTTTTGTATTGTTATACCTTTGGGTGTGTATGATAAAATGAAATACGTCCGGACTTGTAAAGTGTTTAATTGCGACTCAATATATTTGATATAGTAATAGCTTATATAGGTAAGGAGAACAATCGTTTCTATATATTCCTAATACTGCTGACACGCGTTATTTGAGATTCGAGACCATTGGAACAGTTCCGCTACGTCTGTGCAATGTGCATTGTGCATGTGCATAGCTCTTTAAACTAAGCTATTATAACTTTAGTATGAATATATTGAGCATTGTAAATTAAGTTTTTAAAGACAAAAGTCAAATTTATTCGTACTTATGTTTAAAGAAACGACAGTTTTTAAGCAAAAATAAGCGTGGGATAGTCATAAAACGCTGTAAACTAGTCGTATAACAAATAAGTTTTTGCACACGCACAATAAAAAGTTATTAGGTAATGTTTAAATGGCGTTATTGTTAGTTTTCTCAACTGTGAATTTATAAATATAAGTCTTACTATGATCTAGCAGCTATTACATATATTTAAGAAGTTTAGTTATAACATTGGAACCTTAATTTCTAACTAGATTGGCTTTAACACGTGGGATAGTAGACCAAAAACAGTTCCGCCATGAATGAAGCCCATGCCCAACACTTGCCCAACAGCGAGATTAATGGGCTGAAAAAAAGTAAAATATCAAGTTCGAGTTGGGCTCGCACGTGAAGTGTTCCTTATCGTTATTATCATAATATAATAGTATAGCGAACATCGCTATACCGACCCTAGATAATGGGACAAGGGATTGAGTATGATGATGATAAGTATTTGTTAGTGTAGCATTAACTGACGTACACAAACTGTAAAATTTTCAGCTCTCTTGCTATCACCGTTGCAGAGATACAGACTGGTGTCAGACGGGCGGATAAATGGGCAAAATTTTTGGTATAACTTAAACATCAGTTGAATACTCTCATATGAAGCAGCGTGCTATCGAGGTAAGTACTCATAACACAATCGCAAAGCTACAATTTAAATTATATATTATACTAGCTAATGCCCGCGATTTCACCCACGTTTATAGGTTTTGAGCTCTCCCTCACCAAATCGTTAACCACCCTGTCTTTTAAAAAAACTGCATCACAATCCGTTACGTAGTTTAAAATATTTAAGCTCGCATACATACAAAAATAACGTCTTTCTTTATAATATATTTTATGCTGGTATTAGGACGACATAGTTACTTCATAATATCAATCTTTTCGTTCATCATATTTTCAACCTTTTCGTACGGCTCTGAGACATGGACGCTGAAAGCTGCATACCGCAAACGCATAGACGCTTTCGAGATGTGGTGATTACTTCACGGTTGTCATCTGAATGCCTGCACAAGGAACTGGAATACTTCGGTCACATTGCCAGAAAAGATGACAATAATCTGGAGAGACTCATCGTGACTGGAAAGGTGGATGGAAAAAGGCCTCGTGGACGCAGCCCAATACGTTGGTCTGACCAGATCCGCACGACTCTTGATTCAACCGTGCACAACGCTCTACACACCGCCAGAGATCGAAACAGATGGCGAAACATCATAAAAACGAAGATCTTGCAGAAGGGTGGTCACGACCCTCAACCTTGAGGAGCACGAAGCAAGGAGGAGTTACTTCATACTGTAAACCAAGTACTCTATAAAAATATATAATAAAAATAAAAACGAAAAAGACAATAAAAATTATTAATATTTATAAAAATAATATTTTAAAATTGTTGAAATAATTCTGTTGGCTGTCGCCAATCATTTAATTTTCTAATGTATTAATTATAAAACGTTTGTTTTCTCTTTTCTTTTAATTATTATTATTACTTAATTATGTTCTTACTTGCAAACTAATCTGTGTTGTTTCTCTAATTATATTTGTACAGCTAATATTTTCTATAGCTAATTATTCTTCTTTCTACACTGTAATTTATTGCTAGTGCAAATTTGATAGCAGGCGGAGCAGCGACAAAATAAGAATATCTTTGAGTATAATTGAATTAAATTGCATATTTTAATTATAGCAACGTTTATATACATTTCACACAACGTCCTCTGGTCCCAAGCTAAGCTGCCCAATCAGAGGAGTATATTGAAAAATAACGCCCGGGGCCATTTGATTGGACGCCCTGGGCCAATTTAATTAGCCGCCCTCTAAATTAATAGAGATTGAGCAAAATTTTAAAGCTGGAGGCTTTCGCTGCCCTTTTCAGGCTGGCCGCCCTGGGCCATGGCCCCTATGGCCCTAGGGCAAATACGCCTCTGTACCAGAATACGGATATAATACATAAACTACTTTTCTTTTGTAAATACATACATATAATACATAGAAATACCCAGACGCAGTACAAACATTTGTATGACAAATTAAAACATCACACAAATGATTGTCCTGACCAGGAATCGAACCCGAGACCTCGTGAACGACAGTCCGTTATATGAACCACTAGACCACGAGGCCCGTCTAAGTTAATAATTATAAAAGTTTATATAAAAGTTTGTAAAGATGTTTGCTATGGTTTCTTACCATTTATCACTAAAACTCATCGACGAATTTTAATGGAATTTAGTCATGTTAATATACTAAAGAAATAATACAGAAACGATATTGTGAAATGTTGTATGTATTTCCTACTGTTTTGGAACGGGGTTGTACGTATTTTTTCTAGGTGAGGAGACGGTGGTAGACATCATTTCTATGAAATTTGTTAACGTCTGTCAGCATTTCTTTAATTTAAGAGATTATAATTTGTGTATATATTCTATACTATTCTATTATAATACTAGCTGACCCGGCAAACGTTGTTTTGCCATACAAATTTCTGGGAGGGGGGGAGGTGCTTGAAAAATAGATAGTAGCCGATTCTCAGATCTACTGAATACGCGTATAAAATTTGGTAAAAATCGGTAAAGCAATTTTATATATTAGAAGATATATCTTAGTATGTTATTGGAATGATTTTCCTCGCTGCTTTTAAGCAAATCAAAGAAGCAAAGCGTAATGTTTTGCATTAAGCTTTGCTTTCTTTAATAGAATTATATATGTATGTGATATTCCTATCAACAGTCGGTCTGAGAAAAATTACCGTGCGGCTATTTTTTACGGAGCATTGAATTAAAATTCTTGTGTAGGTTAATGACCTTCCGTATTACAGTTACCGCCTTGTAAATATAGTAGATACAGTAACCGTGATAATTCACGGTTACTGTATCTACTATGTTTACAAGGCGGAAAAGTAATCTTTTCCATAATATGTTGCAAATCGGAAATATGGCGGAAGTTATTTAAAAATTATTAATAAACTCTACATTTACTGTACACAATTACTTTTAAAACTTCGTTGTTCGTACGGCTAGTTATGATGTACAGGACCCTTTTTCCGGACACCTGTTTAAAATCATATTTATCTGTGAATCTAAAGGAGCTAACCCTCAAATGCGCAGAATTTAAAACGTCATTATGCGTATATTGCTTCGTTTCGAAGTTATTCACATTTTTGTTGTTCATTCGAATTATATTTTGACGATTTTCGACAACTTATTACTCAAAAACTTGATGAGCAAATTTTTTGGGCATTGGATATCCTATTTAAATGTCTCAAACTATCTATCATTTAAATAAAAATGGGAACGTCCGAAAAAATGGTCCTGTTAAACACAGTGAGCCTTGAATTTCGAATAATCTTTGAACTTATTCTAAAGCCTAGAACACTCTTGGTGACTATAACTGTGACTGAAACATTTTTCCTTCTCTCACAAAACATGTAATTTGATTATAATATCCCTGAGCTAGATTATACAGCTGTAGACGATAACCCATTGTCGTTAACTATTCAAACTAAACTTATATACTTTTTTTATAGGCATGATCAGGAAGGTCTCCGTGTGATCACGGATTAAGAATACAAGTGACACCACCCCATCTCCTACAGAAGGTGCTGTAAAAGCCAGCTAAGGGGTATTGTACACAGATAACATCCTCTGTGAGAGACGGAAAACTGGGAATTAAACCGTGTGCCAACACGCCTGGTCAGCGTGGCATAGTAGACCATAATCCCTCCCAAAGTGGAGGAGGCCCGCGCTCAGCAGTAGGACGTAAATGGGCGAAGAGAGAGAGAGAGAGAAAGGTAAAAAGCCTATAGATTATAAATAGGTTGCAAAATGCTTGTTTTTAAAACCCCCATAATAGGAAAAATTTTTCATATTGTTGGGGGCTATAAGCACAAAAATTGTTTTGGAATAATTTCAAAATCCTTTCCAAGTTACTTGTTCATATAAAAGACCAAATCGGTACAACATTCATGTTGCTTAAAAGGTAGTATCCTCATACTACCTTTTAAGCAAGTACTAGTACCTCTACTAGTGTGTGTTCATACATTAGATATGTATAAATTAACGTTACAAGTATAATGATATAAACTAATGATAGTAACTTAGTGTCACTATCAAGACACGGTACAGTCGTTGCGGTGGCATTTACTTGTAGAGACAATTCAATTGCTATAGGAAATCGCCCTGTGTAATGTTTATGTGAAGGTCGTATTACGTATGTCAATGAGGGTTTGAGGGTCGCATTTGCGCGCGCATTCGGCGGTAAAGCCACCTCTCGATCGCCGTCAGTCGATCTGCAGCGTCGAACGCCGACACCGGCCGACGTGCAAATATCACTCGTATACTCCGTCACGTTCTCCGGTCACCATTTACCGTAAATAAACACAAACCACCTGTTATTATAAAAATTAAGTGATTTATTAAGTGAGTGTCATACCGTAACCTCTTTCACCTTTTAACTACAAATTTGGTAAGTTAAATTGCCTTTAAAAGGTCTAATAAAAATTTTTATCTCTTAGGTAAACGATTTTGCATAGATCACAAGTACTTTGAAAGTATTTCAAGGCGATCTCCTCGCATCTGGTGTATTAGACATACTACATCAAATTAATTTATGTTTAAGCTGTCTGCAATTAATTACACGCTTAATGTGTATCGTATTACTAAGAGCTGCCAAAACTGCATTCTTTGCTCATATGACTCCTATCATCCCAATATTAAAATTTATAAAATTCCCGCCAAAACCTTTTAGGTCCTTCACGGAGTGGGCAGATAAAAATAAACGAGCGACTTTAAATTTTTTTTTTTCATTTCTATTTATATGCCTTCAAGGTCGTTTGTCGGGTTCGATAGAAAAATCTACAGAAACTAACACGAAACTAATTGGGTTAGGGAAGAGAAAATTTAATTTTAATTAATTTTGGTCTACTTAACTGTAAATCTGAATTCAATTTAAATTAAGTTCACGTTATACCATGAAATACCTAGTCTTAATAAATCATACATAAAAACTTTAGAAGAATGAGATAATTCTATATAACTAGGCACTTTTTTCAAAGAGATATTTCTTTCAAAATACACATGCTTTTGTACATACCTACATCAAACTCTGTAAATATTTCTAGAATCACAAAAGAACTCAGTCTGAACTTGTATATCATACGGAATATTATTAATTATTCATAAATTGCCAAATAGCAATAAGAATAAAATATAACGATGTTATGAAGCAATCTTGTAACATTAGCATTTTGTTAATATTCAAGGGCAAGATTCATTCAACAACAGTTATTATTGCTTACGATTTTATAAAATTTCATACTTTCTAATATTAGGTAAGTGATATTTATACAGCACGCTGTGCATTGCTCTAGTTATCTCTACGTAGTTTTAAAATTGCATGCTCCATGATTATGATGGCACATGAGCGTTTGTATAATTAGTAAAATGATATCAATCATTATAGCGCTCAGCTGACGATTCAACTTAACTGATCGGTTTCCATAGCATTGGCATGGCATTGGTTTTGGAGAGGTATTAAATTCACTCCCTTGGTGTGGGGTTCTATGTCGAAAATAATTCTGACTGTAATTTCTATACATTTACATAGATTTTTTTTCTCAAAAGCGCCGGGGGCGCTTGGCCTAGAACGAACTCCACTCCAAAACCCCGGAGTAATGGAGCTTACAGTTAAAAACTCTTCCTGATATTCTGGCTACGCTTACTACTGCACTGTATAGTAACATATACCATAGGTAGAAATAGTTATATGACTCATAGGATTTGCCTAGAAATAAAATGAATGTTTTAGTAGCTCTATAATGTCGAACTTGTTTTACAAATAGTTAACTTTCACCGTACAGGAGCCACACGAAGTGGTAGGACTAAGAAACGAAATATATAAAGGAACGGACTAAGTATACGCACTATTTAAGAAATCTGACTCTCTATTCTTCCTGCATATCTAATGACTTCTAGAGCGCTATTTATACATGAAAAGAGTCCTTTGAATAGTAACCAAACTAGACGTCTACGTTTTATCGTTAAGTGCTCAAGTTGATTAGTGTGTATGGTAAACTGCTGTACTTTGCTACTGACTACCTTACAGTGATTGAACTATTAATCTTGATAATACACTGTTACTTGTCACCGGACTGTCGGAAATATTGCTGTTCTGTGACATGGTAAACTAAAAAGCTTTTAGAAGACATTTAAAATAAAAAAAACATTGGTTATCTTTCTCTAGATGTCACAAACGTGAAGCTTGCTTAGTTAAAGACACTATCGCTTAGCAAACTATTAGCTAACTATTTCAACCTTTTTAATAATTACTAAATTTCCAGGGATTATTCGTGAAATCAATTGCCTTTAAAACGTTGATAATCGATACAAATTGTAATTCAAAAAAGATTTGTAAATAATCAGAAGTGGTGCATGTGTTTGTAATTACGTGTCGTTGTAGAATCGGCAAACTTAAACGGCTAAGTTAAAAGCCGCAGTAGCTTCCTTATTTAATTGAGAATTTGTTATTTTTAAGGGCCTACATCAATATTATCGTATATCATCGCCGACACGTACATATTAACACAGCCAGTAGGCACAGAAAATGAAGAATTAGGGATACTTTTCCTATTTACTCAAAATCTACTAAATATATTTTAATTCTGATCCACGTGTTTCTATACATAATAGTTACCTATGTTTTTAAAGTTATTTCATTAGTTAATACGCGATAATAGACCGACAAATGAAAAAAATAAAAAATTAGAGCGGTTGTTTCGCCAAGATTTTCTATCGAGAAAACTTTTTTCAATCGCGTTTCTTAGTTCATGCGATCCTACATCATATATTGAAAAAACATATACTTAAAAATTATTGCTCTAGCCATTCAATCTAAAGAAACAATGAAAACTTCGTACATAGAAAAATGCACGAAGCTATTTTGGTATCCTCTTAACTAAATTCTAATTTAAGAATTCTCATTTACGTATTCATAAATGGTCGACCATTATATTCTTTGTTCTGGAATTTAGGTATGATTTGATATTGATCTTATTATGTATTTGTTCTAAAGGAGGCAAGTTATAGTGTTATTTTAATTTATTTAGAATCGGCCTTGATTTTAGCAGACCTGTAATAATATTCAAAAATATCAAATCATTAATAATTAATAAAAATATTCACGGCCATTTCAGTCAATTTAATCGTGATTTAAAATCATATGGCATTTGTATTCGGCGATTTTGCAATCCGTATTTAATTATTAAGATGCGTTGTAAATTTGATAAAATAACCACACAAAATTCATTGGTTTAGGAGTTATATACTTTACTAGCTATTGCCCGCGACTCTGTACGTGTGGATGTTAGAAAATCTTCATCGTTTTTGCAACATATTTCACTGTTGCTTAGCTCCTACTTATCGTAGCGTGTTGTTATATCTTCCTAGAAAAATGTACTATCTAACACTGAAAGAATTTTTATATCAGACCAGTGGTTCCTAAGATTAGCGCGATCAAACTAACAAACTCGTCAGCGTTATAATATTAGTATAGATGAACTGTGTAGGTACAATAGAGATTTATCTGGGTACCTTGAAGTTTAATCATTGTTTTGTCTGTTAACCACAATTATGGCCTATTGGTATAATTGACCTGTGAGACAACTTTATACGTTATAGTACTTTACGATATTAGTGCGTAAAGATATGTGTTATGTTATAACCAATACGCACGTATATCGTACGACGTTTTTTTAACACATTTGCGAGGAAACAAAAAAAAACATTTTATATTTTGTTCAAAGTACAAATAAAAGAAAATTTGAGAAAAATGGCGCGAGGATTACTTTCTGCCGTGGCTGCGTGAAAATGTTGGCAAAGACGCTAGAGCATGCAGCCAAGTTTACCGAATAAACTGTTTTATTTTTATTTTAAACTAGCTGTTGCCCTTGACTCCGTCCGCGTAGAATTTAGGAAATGTACCCCGTTTTTGCAACATTTTTAACTACTGCTTGAGTGAGAGTATTATAAACGTAAGAGTAAACAAATATAATCAGAATGAACGAACTGCTAAGCTATCAGGAGTTACACGTGTTATTGTGAGTCAACCATAAAATATAGATATGTGCTGTGTCGGGATATTTTTTTGACAATTTTATGTAGAATATTTCCGTCATACATGATTTCTATGTAACTTTAACCATTAAGGCTGCACACGCGACTGAAGCTTAAAAAATGGAGCAGCTTTTCCCGTTTTCCCAACATTTCCCTTCACTACTCTGCTCCTATTGATTGTAGCGTGATGAAAAGTATACTATAACCTGCCCAGGAGTATGAAGAATAATTGTACCAAGTTTCGTTATAATCCGTCGAGTAGTTTTTGTTTCTATAAGGAACATACAGACGGACAGACAGACAGACAGACAAAAATTTTACTGATTGCATTTTTGGCATCAGTATCGATCACTAATCACCCCCTGATAGTTATTTTGAAAATATATTTCATGTACAGAATTGACCTCTCTACAGATTTATTATAAGTATAGATAAACTCAATCTGTGATCTGTTCGAAATTTGAATAGCAACAGTGCGCTGCTCGAGTTGTGCGGCGGCGGTCAGTTCCATATTTGAAATGGCAAATAATACTGTTATGCAATTTGTATGGACTATAACTTAACTATTTGATTTGATAACACACGCGTTTGTTATGACCCGCTTTACATATTTTAAACCGGTGGAATTACATCAACTTTACGAGCAAGGGTGTTAAAAAATTAATAAACTAACTGTAGCCTGCAACTACGTATGCTTGAAATTTAGAGGTTAAAGAAGAAAAATAAAGTTATTCTCTTAAATCACTCCATCTATTAAAAAAACCGCAACGATATTCGTTGCGTAGTTTTGAAGAAATAAGCTCACATAGCAAAGGACATACATATAAAAATAACGACTTTGTCTTATAATAAGTAGAGATATGTTTTAATTATCATCATTCATATCTGAACATGGATGTAACAGAACAGAGTTTTTGTCCCCTTCCAAGTAGCAGATTGAGCTGAAGTTTCATGCACTAATACGGAACCGATGACAATGCAATAATTTCAAATAAAACAAGAAAATACAGAATCAATTAGATAATATTTGAACGTGTTTTTATTTGTATTTATAGAATAAAATATAATATAATTACGTTATTTGAATAAATATACACACAGTTCCAAAAGCATTAGTGTTTTTATCTTAGTGGATGTATTGTAATTAAATTCAAAAACATACAATTAAAAAAGAACTTTAGTTCGTCTTTTGTTTCTTCTGATTTATTTCGATAGCCAATTTTTTACTTTAAATATACATAATTCGGTCAAGGCTAATTAATAACTAGTTGATACTTATCTCCGTACAAGTTTTGTCGTATTATACAAAATTATAATTAAGTAATTAGTTCAATAACAATGATATTGCTGTGTCTGATTTTTCTTGAAGATTATAATATATTTTTACAAGGTAAGCAATTTACTTACCTATAAGAAACGAAATATTCATTTCATTCATTGGTCGTATAGAATGGTGGTATAAAATGGTGTTATAGAAATCTTTTAAGGCCAATATTGGGCACAATAGAAGTTAAGATGTCAAGACAGAGACTTATAATAGAAGGACGCGTTTCTCTACGCTATTTAAGCTGCCAAGTTAGCTGGCAACTAGTGGAATTCATTCCAGTTTTCTATAGTTTGCAGTAGTTTTCTACCTAATAATATGAAAAATCCGAATAAGTCCTTTATTAAGTCCTTAGTTAAGTCGACGGGCCTCGTGGTGGAGTGGTTTATATAACGGACTGCTGATCATGAGGTCTCGGGTTCGATTCCCGGTCAGGACAATCATTTGTGTGATGTTTTTAATTGTCATACAAATGTTTGTACTGCGTCTGGGTGTTTACTATGTATTATAAGTATGTATTTACAAAAGAAAAGTAGTTTATGTATTATATCCGTATTCTGGTACCCATAACACAAGCATAATAAGCTTAGCTTGGGACCAGAGGACGTTGTGTAAAATGTCTATGAATATTTATTTATTATTTATTATTTATTTATTTATTTATCAGCTGATCACGGACCACACTTTATAGTCCAGTCTTACCCGTGATCGTGATGGCTGATGTCTAGAAAGTTTCGAAGCACTGAAATTGATTTAAAGATTTAAAGCAGAGAGAAAAAAATTAACTCATATTGGTTTCACAAAAAAGAAAATATTCTATTAATCCTCACGGGAATGTAAGCGCATGATATCGAGTACCTTTTAAGCGTCCTCTAGTTTTCTATTTCGAAAACCAGAGGATATTTATTAGCATTTCTTTCATTCCGCAATGATAGATAAGAACTTGTTGTATTGATCTGCTTTTCCACGCTTTTATATTCAGTACTAGAACTCCTAGTTCTTAATCGCGCGGAAAACGCATATTGCGTGTTAATTATAAAAGCGCTTTACAATACACGAATTATGATATATAATATCTAGTCATCATCATTATAACATCACGCCTTTTTTCCATGAGGTTAAGCAGAGACAATAGAACGCCATCTGTTACGATCCAAACATACTTCCTTGGATTCATCCACACTCATACATCTGGTCATACATGCCCGACGACGGTTGTAAGTTGTAAGTGATAATATCTAGTAAAACCCTAGTAACAATATGAGCATCTAGATAGCCTCAAATTGAGAGCAATGTATATGCTGAACACAATTATTTTCGATCTGATTACAAATATAGTATTAAAATTTTAATAACTCTGAATAATATATATATTTTTTTAATTCATTTATATAAAGTCGCTTTTTAACAACCCAAGTCATTAACGACCACTAAGAAGAATATATTTATTTATTTAGTAGTATAAAAAAACCTTTTTTTCTCTCTCTATCTCTCATGGTGGTAATGACTCTAAATTGAAGCCTGGCTATCGAATCCGTGTAAATATTATGTTATGTATAAGGTAAGTGGAATGTAAGGCATAATCATATATCTATCTATAGTGTACAATAGTCATCAGGCAGGCTCTTCCGCTAGACACACGAGCACGTCACGGTTAGAAGAAGTAGCCATGCGCATACGCAGTTAAGAAATATTCGGGAGAAGGCCGCCCAGTCAGTCCGCGTCCGATCTACGATCATCTTGCAAGTAATTGCGATATCGACTTAGTATCGAAATAGTTATAGTCGAGTACGCTTAAGAAATATTATGACATTTTTTAACTGATAGCTATTGTTTTGTAACGTTACTTTATGATATCCGTGTGACAAACAAACATATATACACACATTTGCACTACATAACCAATTCTACATGCATGAGCAACTAAACATAAATTAAGCGTCAATAATAAAAAGTCGTCAATGTTAATTGATCTTTCTAATTATAAAACTGTGTATTATAGACTAACGATTTCAATTAATATAAATATATCCAATTAAGAGGATACCAAAATAGCTTCGTGCATTTTCTACGTACGAAGTTTTCATTGTTTCTTTAGATTGAATGGCTAGAGCTCTAATTTTTAAGTATATGTTTTTTCAATATATGATCTAGGATCGCATAAACTCAGAAACACGATTGAAAAAAGTTTTCTCGATAGAAAATCTTAGCGAAACAACCTCTCTAATTTTTTATTTTTTTCATTTGTCTATTATCGCGTATTAACTAATGAAATAACTTTAAAAACATAAGTAACTATTATATATAGAAACACGTAAATCAGAATTAAAATATGTTTAGTAGATTTTGAGTAAACAAAAGAAATATCCCTAATTCTTCATTTTCTATACCTACTAGCTGTGTTAATATGTACATGTCGACGATAATATTGATGTAGGCCCTTAATCAAAATACACCATAGTTGTTTTCATTTTAGATAGGTTAAGTTTTTGTAGCATCAGAATTGGCGTCATAGTTAAGTATAATCTGGCGATTCCTTGAAACAGAAGAATACTCGAAACAAAAACTAAAACGACGATGAGCGATAGTTTACAATACATTACCATTGAAATATGCAGACATCATTTAACATTAGGCGTATATGGTCTGCGAAGTGTTAACATTCTGTTAGTATTTATATGTTTGAAATTCAATTAAGACGAGTGTAAAATTACATAAAAGGAGTTATCAATATCAAGATAAATTTTATGGACATTTCACACAGAATCCTCTAGTTCCAAAGTAAGCTACGAGTACATTTCTACGCCTGCGAACTGATATATATTACGTAGGTATGTACATCAATATATTTATTGCCATATATTACCTTTTCAACTTACCCCAGCATTATAATTTACAACTTTATGTCTGTCAAAGCTATGTATGAGTATGGTTGAATGTTTGGATTGTAGTATATGGCGTTAATTAGCCTCTGCCTACCCCTATGGAGAAAGCGCGTGACAGTATCATGATGATAACAAAACTGTATATTTATTGAAAGTATGTATTTAAACTTAAAGGTAACCAATTTAATTCTCTTGTTTTAATTTAGCAATGGTTTTTGTTTTAAAACGAGATTGACTGGTCCCATACAACATTTCAGTTCAAGTTGACCTCGCACGAGTTAGCTTACCAGTTATCTTTATACACTTGTTACTAGCATGACAACGACAGCTGGTGACGGATAAAGGACCCAAGAAAAAGTTGTTGTTAACCTGTAATTTTTGCTCCGTTCAATAACTAAAAAATACGCTTGATATTCCTGGATATTATTTAAAATTATTGTATTGTCATCGGTCTTTAATATGTGTGCAAAATTAGTTACTAGACTTACTTTAACAAGGAATAAATAATACTCTGAAATTCTTATATTAAATATTGTCCAAAATGTCGAGACATTGGTCGTTATTCATGGTGAAAGTTAGAGAGAAAGTAAAGTGGCAAAAAAAATACATGCGAACGAAACAACCAACTAAAATGTGGTCAAACAGGAAACATTACTTGGAATAAAATTTTGGAATTAATGTCAAAGTAAATTTTTTTTTAGGTCTTACCAATGTATTTTTTTATCAAAATCCGTTGCGTGGTTTAGAAGAAATAAGCTCACATAAGGACACACATACAAAAATATTTAATGATTAATACCTTGTCTTCCACAAGGGTAGATTTACGGCTGGTTTCAAAATTTTATCTATCCTCGATTCGTGCTGTCAAAATCAGACTAATATAAACTTTTGTCCTTACTTGCGCATCAAGTATATATGTATAAAGTGACTCTGTAATGGGAGGACTCTGGTACTCGTAACACAGTTATACTAGCACAGGTACCAAGGAACTCGCAATGCTATAAATCTATTTAAGTGTCATCAATAAATTTCATTTCATTTTATTTCAATAAGGCTACTGTAGGCATAGACTTAGGATATAGATCTAGACGTAACACTCGGTACAACGAATCCGGCCTGCTGCTTTTTTTAGTTGAACACATTAAGAAAAATAAATGATTTAGTACCTAGCCTTTCTAACTCTTTCTTTTTAAGCGGGAGTAAAAGAGAAAGCAAGGCTACTATTTACTATTTTAATTTTAAACCATAAACAGGGCGGCCCTGCCTTGGAACAAATCTATGTTCCCGAGTTGTTACTCCCCATTTATAACCTTCTTGACCTTAGGTGACAACATTCTGTATAAAAAAATGACAGGATAGAGACTGATAAAAAAAGCAGACGAATTGAGAACTTCCTCCTTTTTTTGAAGTCGGTCAAAAAGAGGATAACTATCTATTCGTAATCGTCAATTATTAACGAAAATAGCCGTATGTAGAGCTTAAATTACCTTCGTTGCTTATATTTAACTAACCTACCGAAGACATACAGAATACACAATTAGTGCTTAAAAGCTAGCTGCTTTAAAAAGTAACCAGGTAATAAATATGATGATGAGATGAATGACTGGTTTAATTTAAAACAAGATACCTAAAATTAATGATAAAAAATAAAATAAATAACATTTTGATTAATGTTTTAATAAGGAAACTGAGCAATAAATTAAGTAGGGATTAAAATTTAAGCAAATGCGATCTGACGAAATCCTTAATAATATGAGTAACTTTTTGCCATATATTTATGTCGCTGCTGTTAACAAAGGTATAATATTTATTGGCATACGAAATCCGTCTCTTTATTCTTGCTCCATCAAATCTTCCAGGCACAATGGACTTTACTGATGTTAGTGGTGGAATAAATTTAAGCAGCGCAAATATCCTTAAAAATAAAGTTAAATTCTCTTATACTTTAGAAGTTATTAAAGAAAGTTTACATTTAAAACAGCTCCAAGCTCTAACATAAAGGTTGAAACAAACTGTTCAGCTTTATAATATCAATATATATGTGGAAGCTATTCGAATTCTTCTCTTCTAAATCTTAACATAATCCAATTGGACTAGTTATTAATATACTGATTGCACATTCTTTTTGAATACGGAATCATATAATATAGTTAGTAGTTGCTCAGATATACGAGTAGCTATGATCCTGGATCAAGAGCTCGCTCTCAAACATAGCCCCATCAAACAGAGGTTGTTGTATTATAAACGAGATCAGCGGCCGTATTATGAGCTTTTATTTACAGGCAGTTTACGCCGTGAATTGAACTGTCTGGCAAATTCGTATTATGAACAAATTTAATAAAAATTATATATATAATAAAAATAAATTAGTCAGTCAGTTCGCTAAACCAGTCATACATTAATATGTTTAAGGAGAAGGTACAACTAAAAGTTAAAGTACTAACTAAAAATTTTCAAACTAAAAGTTTTTTATTGCCATAATACCTAATTTAGCCATGCAGTTTACGGCGCGCCTGGAACTTGAATGATTTTAAAAAGCTCATAATACGCCGGCTGGACACAGTAAAACTACTACGCCAAGCTCTACTTGGACTTAACATCACCACGGACAGGAAAATTCAACAATAATTTAATCTTACTTTTCTTACAAGTATAGCCAGCTGTCTTTTCATTCTATGAGCACATAACAATTTAATAGCATGAAAAGCAGTATCTACAAGTTTTTTGTTAGATACGTCTTTGCTGTAGTAAATGTTAAAATTTTCGGTAGAAGCGTCTTTTTTAACAACCAGAAAATTCTACGGTTCTAGTAGGCTTAGAAAAATAAAAAAAATATTGATAGATGCCTTTTTTCATCCTGAATCCGAATATGTAAACAACTTAATTTTGACAAAAATGTTAGATGCGCCCCTTTTTCTTAAGACGGCAGTATTATCTCTTATTTTATACAACTACTTAAAAATAAGTATAGGTACATTGGCTATGGAATTTGAGGACCGACAGTCACTGACAGGAAAATACCTTTGAGTAAACTAATCATTGAGGTTTGTTTGATGTTAAAATGGATATTTGTTTGTTCGAAATCCTGTTTCGCTGAAATTTAATATGACTCGAACAAAAGATAAATTTACTTAAATATATATTAATTTTGCACTCATAAAAAGAATAGAAACCGTTGGTTCCTTTACAAAATTATTTATATTACGTATGTATTATTCTACTAACAAAAGGAGAGTAAAGAACACAACATGTTATATGAACTTTTTAATTAAAGAAATTATAAAAACATAATGTATTTATAAATATAGTTTGATGGTAAAGTTTTTAAATAGCATATCTAACTGCGTTATAAACATGAGCATAATATAAAAATCAAAAGGTTTTTAAAATAATTAAGTGATAAAAGTAATATAATGGCGTCAACACTTTATGGAAATTAACAAATATATTATATAAAAGATTTTACAGGTGCGACAATGAATATGATGTCGCTTCATAGTCTCATCATTATATTTTCAGACAATAACAAGAGTAATTTATGTTCATATTAAACGTCATATGTGGTGACGGTGACGGATTAAGAATATAAGTGTCACCACCCCATTTCCTTCCCAGGGTGCTGTAAGAGCCAGCTAAGGGACCATGTAAGGAGTGAACATTTATTGTGAGAGACGGAAAACTCGTAACTAAACCCTGTGCCAACACGCCTGGTGAGCGCGGCACAGTAGACCATAATCCCGTATAAGAGGAGGCCCGTGCCCAACAGTGGCACATTAATGGGTTGGAAGAGAGAGTACTGTCATGCTCTTGCTAAAAAAGGCAGCTAAGGGTTTATACTAGGAGATCTATATTATGTTCTGCAAGAGACAAGAACTCGTACTTCTCAATAGTTCTATGAAGCTACAATTACCTTTTATGATTAATAGATATTTTGTTGTCACGGTGGTTAGTTCAGTGACTTCAATTACAATGGCACCAAGGCCTCGGCTTGTTTCACAACCTATAACGACTGTCCATTTACTTTCTATTAGAACATTTGATATTCATATAACAATATATTGGAATATATGGCGTTAATTTTGAGTACCATGGTAAGTGAAGTATGTAAAACGTCAAAACATTAGTTTTTCGGAGTTTTGTAGGCATATATCTGTCACTCAACATGGGGAGCCGGGGGCCACCATTGCCATTTCATCGTGATAACCCTTGAGACTATGTCGGATGGAAAGAAAGAAGAATGAAAGGATTCTTATTTCGGTTTTGCCAAACGTTCTTTTGTCAAGTGTAATTTTGCCAAATGACTTTTGGTCTAATAGCCGGACCCTAAACTTGCTCAAACTTTATATCCAATAGTCTTATTACCCAAACTGCGAGAACGTTAAATCTTTATATATAAGTCTCATAATCTTTATATATCTTCTGTACGTGTGTTTGTAATTGAACTCCTCCTAAATTTTTTGTTGTTGATTTTTACACAGAATTGTATGGCAAAACAACGCTTGCCGGGGCAGCTAGTATTTTTATAATACATAAAATATATCTTACTCTTTATCAGCTCTAAGTAAATATAAACATCGTTGTTAACCTTTTGAGTATTGTAATGTGGAAGCGAAATATGGCGTATGACGCAGAAAGACGGAGAACGGCGATTTTAATGTGTTAGTTAGTTAGTTAAGAAAATGCAAATGAATTATTAAATAAATGTCATTATCTAGAGATTAAAGAAAAGAAAAAGCGCTAGACAATGAGAAGTGGTCACTTAAAAGGCGGAAGCTTTAAAGAAAGTTGATAATGAACATACTAATGCACTTATATTAATTAGCTTATTGATAAATATTGGTTAAATACAAATTAGCCAAAAAAATGCATAGCTCTGCAGAGTTCAGAATAGAAAGCCGTTCGTCCGTTTAAAACAAATATTTGGGGCGGCCTCCAACAAGATGCAGCAGTGGTATTCAGTAAGAAAAAGTGAAGTGAATTTTCGGTCAATCTTGATCACGTGACAGCGCTCCTCCAATAAATATAGAGGAGCGCTCTCACGTGATCAAGATTCACCGAAAATTCACTTCACTTTTTCTTACTGAATAACACTGCAGATAGTGCAGAACCACGCGTTGTGAGGTAGGCCTATGTACAGCAGTGGACGGAGAAAGGCTGATGCATGGATGGATTTAGAAGAATGAAGCTCTTAATAGATGGTTTAGAGATGATTGTAACAAGTGATAGTACTATGGTAGTATCTATAACTTAAAAATTAAAGATATATATGTACCAATTCTACGTGCATAACTAAACAAAAAAACTAAAAATTGATAGCGTTAGTAATATAGTTCGGCAATGCTAATTGTACCTTTTAAAAAAACGGTATAGTTTAGACTAACGATTTTAAATACCGGGTGCTTCATAAAAATGTATACACACTTTGAACTTCCATAGAAAATTTATTTACCGTTCTACAAAGTTAAATTTCAGGAAAATAGAAAGCTAAAAGTCCAATGTAAATGAAACATAAATAACAAATGTTAATACTGTTCAAATTGGTGACCTGCAGCATCAATACAATTCTGAGTACGAGTCACCACTGATTCTGTACATCGTATCAAAACGTCCAATGAGATTTCTCTACACACTGCTTGAATCTCATTCCAAAGAATGTCTAGGTTACGTGGTTTACGTTTGTACACCTCATCTTTTACTGTGCCCCACAAGAAGAAATCCAGTGGTGTAAGGTCTGGAGAGCGTGCTGGAAACTCGATTGGCCCCCTGCGTCCTATCCACTGGCCTTTTCTTGTGATGCTGCAGGTCACCAATTTGAACAGTATTAACATTTGTTATTTATGTTTCATTTACATTGGACTTTCAGCTTTCTATTTTCCTGAAATTTAACTTTGTAGAACGGTAAATAAATTTTCTATGGAAGTTCAAAGTGTGTATACATTTTTTTGAAGCACCCTGTATTATAAATGTGGACAACGAAGTAACCAATTAATCAATATATATTAAAGTTGTTTTCATTTTAGTTAAGTTATGTTTAGTATTTGACGCATGAGAATTGGCCTCTTTTCTCTATTTAATCATCTAAATACTTTAGAGAAATAAATTCGCAATGTCGTTGGTATATGCAATCACAACATTCGATATTTACCGAGAATTTCATAACTGCAATAAGCAAGAAACTAGTCGGTAGATACATTATTGACATACAGCCTATGTTGACCTATGTACCTACGTAACAGACAGACAAGGCTACGCAAAAAAAAACGTGCATAATATATAATTAAATAACATTATTTTGCACTTAGTACACGTCCTCTTACTTTTTTTTATTATACCTAAGTAAAGTTCAGATAAAGGAAACGTTTTTTCGTACAGCTTTTAATCTTAAAGTGACCATATTTTGTTATTGTATATGAGATAATACGCTTTTATAAGTTCGGTATGTATCTATCAATGTATTAATCTATGTATGTCTTTCTACGCGATTTTCACCCACTTGCGATAGTCGGATTGATTTGAAATTTTGCATGCATATCAATTATTATTTTATTATTTAAAAAGATATTCAGAATTATCAAGCGTGTTTTTTAGTTTTTGAACTAAGCAAATAATTTTTGTAATATATCTTGAACTGTTTAGAAAACCTTGAGCTGCATTAAAATTATATGCCGGGATATGTCTATGATGTCGGTACAATTACCGAACGGGAATCAATGAAAGCTTTTTTTAGTTAGTATTCAGTTTCATGTGTCTCTCTGTTTGTTTTATCGAAATAAAATTATGAAGCAATAAATTGATTCAGGTGTATGGTTCTCTGACAGAAAGATGTTTTTTAAATTCACTCCTATTCTAGGGCTTTCTTCTTTATCATATTTTTTATGAAAATTATAAATGTTAACTTGATTGAAACAACTGTTTTAGTTGACTAAAATTTAATAAATTGACAAATGATTTTATTCTATGTATAGCTCCTGCCCGCGGCTTCGCTCGCATTACCAGCCGAATCGCATTTTAAATAGAACCTAAAATAAAAAAAGTTTGCTTTTCTTATCTCGTACAGAGTTTTTAGATAAATAATATATAGCCTATGTTACATCCAGGACTATAAATTATCTCTATACAAATATTCGTGCAATTCCATTCGGTAGATTTTGCGTGAAAACGTCACAAACGAACAAACAAACAAACTCACTTTCACTTTTATATATAAGTAATGATACAGTAGGTACGGCAAATAATTATATTCCCTCATAACAATGACGTTAAAATTATTACACAGATCACTATTTATCAACGTGACGAGCTAAGTATCTAGTTCTAGATGATTCGATCATAATACTGCATTCAATCGATAGGGAGCATTAGTTTAGTGACCAGCGCGCAGCGTCATAAGTCCTTGACTAGTTCAATACTAAATCCAAATGACATTGAATAAACGCATCGCCCAAACAACTGACAGGTTCGTATTCCGAGCACGAATTTGTGAGCGATAAAAGCCAACGTGTGCGTCATTGTCAAGTTACTAGGCAGTTGTATCAATAGCCATGAATGAAAGAAAAGACTACTTGTATTAATTGTATGTATACATTATCCACTTAGAACTTTAAACAATGAATGGGTTTAATCCTGGTTATCAAGAAGAAAAAGCAAAAAATGGCAATCCAATTAAAAAAAATTGATAAATTGACTTGCAGAAAACCTGCACGTACATATTATATTAATATTTTATTGCAGATCAATCGAACATTGATCACGGAATTACCTCGTGGCATTTCGTGTTCTCTCTGATGGTAATACTAGTACTGGTTCTATGATGTCATTTATCTTGACATCTACAAATATTTTTCGCGCTTACGAAACAAGGGTTACAATTTTGTATGTTTGTTTATGCCTATTCGTTAAACAGATGCTTACAATCAATACGATAATGGAATTTGTCCTAGTATTAACTCTAAACTGTTATGACATATCTAAATACCTGTGTCATTAAATGCAAACACGATTGAAAGTAAATATCATACCGATATCCGCAGTACGAGTTCAGATCGGCATTTAGTCTAGCTAACAGTATACATTAATTTTTATATGATGATGCAAGTATACGAGATTAATTTCCCCTTACTGTGGTGGTTTTAAGTCAGCTAAGAAGATATAATAAAAACAACTTGCTTTACAGAAAACTTGTCGAGGTACATGCCTAACAGTAGAGGGTTGTTCGCACATGTGTTTCAAGTCTAATCTCATCAATCGAATGTACTACTTTTTTATACCCATATATGCAAATAAATGAATTATGAATTATGCCATGTTTAAAATACTAATCGTAGCACATAGATACAAATATCTTATTGGACGACATTATAGCTGATGAAATTCCATCACCAGTCTTCAGTTTGTAACTTAAGAATATAATGTTAGTGATTTAACAGTTTAATAATATAGCTACTTATAGCCTTGATATCTAGGCTGCTAGACGGGAGTACACAGCGAGGTTTGTGCAATGGTCGCATTCACTAACCACCAGCTTGCAACACCCAATATGTGAGAGGTACAACCATACCATACACTCCCATAACTTTACACATATTGCTAACATACGTTTTTTAAATAAACGTTACGAAGTGTAGTGACATTAGTTATTTATTAAAAGATAACCGTGGGTGTGTACCTTAGTAAATTGTAGAGTCAAATTGATGTTCGATTAATTAACGTTTTTCTTATACAAAGAAATATTTTCGACTCAAGCTAACCATTAAAAATAAAATTAACTAATAATATCAGAATGTATAAGAAAGATAGAGTCAACTGCATCCGCTTTGAAATTAAAAGATAAAGGCCAAACTCCCTAACAAATCCCCGACGAGGTGGTCTCGCGCGTTGGGTCAGAAATGTAGGAACCGTCGAAATGTCGCAGGGACTGGCCATGCATACACGACGAGGAGACCCAATGTTTCTCTCGTCTAATCGGGCCCCACGTAAAGGGTCCACTTTTGCTGGGCTATGTTAAGGCTCAAGTCACCACCGTGGTAGAGCGGAAGGTGAAAAGAATAAAAAACCTCTTTAGCAAATAGGCGTAAGCAATCTGTCCCGGAATTTACCGTTTATGAACAAGCATGTGGTGACGGATTAGAATACAAGTGTCACCACCCCATCTCCTCCCAAGGGTGCTCTAAAAGTTACCTAAAGGATATTGCACACAGATAACATCTTCTGTGAGAGAGACGGAAAACTCGAAAATAAACCCTGTGCCAACACGCCTGGTCAGCGCGGCACAGTAGACCATAATCCCTCCCAAAGTGGAGGAGGCCCGTGCCCAACAGTGGCACGTAAATGGGCTGGAGAAGAAGAAGAGAAGAACAACCATGGCAACAGGTAATATTTACTTTTTGTGGCATCAGACACAAAAAAATATACGATGCCCATATACGGTTCGTATTTGGTTGTTGAATTATGATCTTTGAGCTAGATTTACTCGCAGTTTGACACACCATAATGGGTCACACCATTAAGTGAAGAAATAAATATAAACTTAATTATCTATAATTTTGAGAACAGCGATTTTATAGAAGCGATAGTAATAATAAAAACCATTATAATATATTTTTATTAATTTTAAAGTGATTTTTTGCAATAATCAATTATTAAAATTTATTGAGGAATTGCGGTTGGGTAAACTTACAATAAAGATAAATATAAAAATAGAAAAACTTGTAATATTCTTTTTAGAAATCAGGCATTGAGGTTACGCTAATATTTTGTCATTGACCGTCATCTTGTAAACTGGCTGTCGATGGGTACCTACTCAAAACTGTTAAACGAGTTATACGGCATAATCTGACCATCAATTACTCTCGTCTATTTTGCCAACCTCTTTTATTTAACTAATAATAATATATATAATAATTTTTTTTAGCCATTAAAAGGTACCTAGATGTTTGTTTAGTTTAGATGATACAGGAAATATTATGAAATAAAGTAAATACCTTTTTAATCGGCCTTAAAAGCAAGTATGTCCGGTCAAGCACGAATTGGACTTGCGCACAAGGACGTATGTGGGTAAATTTCAACAGATCCAATAAAATTTTCATTTCCGTGGATTTTTTATTCTTTAATTTTCGAACAAGCAAAAATAGTGTTTACTCAAGTTTTTGATAATATATGTATTCTTGCTTAATATCAAGCTGGTAGCTTAAAAAACTAACCAGATATAGACGATTAAAAATTTCGTGCCACGGGGATGAAAGATGCGTGCACGGCAATTAATGAACTGTGCCACGGGAATGATAGAATCAATCCACGGGAATGAAAATAGCCAATTATCTTTTAAATAATATACTTACCTGCAATAGGTACCAGTAAATTATATTTTTTGTTCTATTCCCAGTCTCTGAGAGGGAAAGACGTAGATAACACGCACACACACACCCTTTTTACCCTCTTCGCAATATCATTCTCCCATCGGAGCAAAATTAAATAAAAGTTATTAACTTTATCTGTACTAACGTATTAACTTTATGTGTTGCTTTAACTCTATTGAGTCAAAGCAACACAAACATTTATTAAAAAAATTTCACACAGAAAATTACACAATAGAAATCAACAAATAATTATATACTTTTTTAAAGTGTACAATCGTTATTGCTTGAAAACATAGTGTGATTTTAAAATTTGCGTATAATCAATAAGTAACATTTATAAAAATCTAGACCGACTGTGATTAGGTAGCCCTACGCTTTGTACCCAGTCGTTGTAGTCCAGTATTTTCTAGTAAAAAATCCTTTCTAAGTTACATCTCATCACCACATTCACCACCAACAATATGGGTCTGTTAACAGGAATATCGGTCTTTCCAGTTCACTCGTATCACTATTATTAAGTAACAAAATTTCTTTATTGTCTTATTTAAGAAAGATTATCTTTCTTTTCTTAAATACTCCTCTCGTAAAACAGGGTTGCTTCTTAATTTTAAACGTCGCTTTTGCCAATCTTTTTTTTCCTTTCTCTCCTCTTCCAATAGTTTCGTTTTAGGTATCTTGTCTTCCTAAAAATAAGCAGTCCACTAATAAATGCAGATAGGTTTTTTTATGAATCAGGCCGTGGGGATGAAAACATAACGCACGGAAATGAAACAACTGGTCATGGCAATGAAACTAAATTGTTTTAAAAGACATAGCAATGAAATTTTGTTTCATCGCCGCTTTTTTTTTTCATTGCCATAGCAAATTTAGGCCGCGGAAACCACGGTAAGCATCAAGTATCCAAAAATCTAGTAATTATTCATAGTAATTCTTCTTCTTCTCCAGTCCATTTACGTCCCACTGTTGGGCACGGGCCTCCTCCACTTTGGGAGGGAATATGGTCTACTGTGCCGCGCTGACCAGGCGTGTTGGCACAGGGTTTATTTTCGAGTTTTTTTCTCACAGAGGATTTTATCTGTCTGCACTATTCCCTAGCTGATTTTTACAGCACCCTTGGGAGGAGATGGTGTGGTGACACTTGTATTCGTAATTCATAGTAATTCGTCACAAATAAACATAAGATAAACAGCTTTCTATCGAAAGCTTAATTAAGAGGACAAATTTACTTAAATAGAAGTTAGACCTATCCACGGCGATGAAAGAAAAAATGTCCAGTACAAAAAAAATTTGATAGTTACATCTATGGCGCGAAAACGCAGGCGCCTAGATACGTTCTTCCACGACAAGCACCAAGCGACACTGATAAACAACGTTTAGCACACAGGGGTGGGGGACGCAAGTCCTTAGATAAAACAATATTCATAAAATATATTTAGGACATGGCGATGAAACGTAGCTCTAGGACAAATACATTTTTATTAACCACTCGTTGTATTATTTAAATTTATGAATAAATGTCTTCTGTAACAATACTTAACTATTTACGTATCAAATAAAATAAGGTTTAAATATAAATAATCAATAGATTTTTATCAATGACTTATAATACACATTAAGGTGATGTGTGGACAAACACGGTAATGAAAGATTTCGAGGTTTAATTTTTATTTCTGAGCATCCATTAATCCTATTAATGAATTAGAAATTTATTTATTTAAATTTATTTCATACAATCAAAATATGTACAGTACCTTTAAAATAAATTAAATTAAAATTACATATATACTTTAATCCTATTTAATTAAATATTTAGTGCTACACATAGATAACTATTTCATCTAACTAGAAAAAAATATTAGAATATTATAACTATGTTTTACAGTACCAATTTCATTGAGGCCGCGTAATTTTTGTCCTCGGGAAATTCACCCATGTACCGTTTTTATCATATTATATTCATCATATTTCCGACCCCAATTAACGGAATAAGTAACATCTATAATATAAAATTATATTACTAAAAAAGAAAAAATACATGGAGTTTCTTGGCTGTTCTGTTAGCTTGGCTGGCTTCTCCATAGCTTTTGAAATAGACAGTCTTACTTCGAAGTTTGGAAAGACCTTCTTGATCATGCCTATAAAAAAAGTATATAAGTTTAATTTGAATAGTTAACAACAATGGGTTATCACACATATCGATAATATTATGTACTTTATTTACTTACTAGGAATACGCGTACGGAGCCGCGGGAAACAGCTAGTTTGATTATAATGTCGTCAGTTTTGTGTACATAGCTGTTGTTAAGAAATGTAATTACAGTAATTTGTAAGTGGATTCAGTAAATATTAAGTGGAATAAAATCTCAGTCCTAATCATAATATTTAAGCACAATATTTTACCAATCGTAAATATTTTCTATCATACAATATATTTTTTTTTATAAATAGCTTCCAAAAGCTGAACTAATATTGCACTAAGATAAACCAGCCTCTGGGAATCCCGTATTTGGCACTACAAACTTATGTAATCAGCTAATCTTAATTAGGAAAACATGTTTTTAAACGAGCTAAACCAACACTACGTCAAGGCTATATTTACATATTTATGTTAAGTACTTAAATACGGTACAGTTTATATACAGTTATGTAAAATCAAAGTATAGGTCTCAACACCGAAACAAATCTGAAATTTGTAAAATCTAGAATAAATCAAACCACTTTTTACGGATTCAGACGCGTATACTTTTCAGTCACCATGGTCATGATGACTATGCTGACTGAAACGTCTCCCACCCGTGACCGTGGTAACCGAAAAGACTCCGAAACGTCAGACTAAAAAGTAGAGAGTGGTTTTATTTGAATAAATGAGTCGCGCAAGTATTAGAAAATGTTAAATCTAGAATTAGTTATATTAAAAAAAAAAATATTTTTTAACACTTGCGCGACTCATCTGTTTAAATAAAACTACTTTTTTAAGTGAAACTTCTTTTTTTTAAGTGGGACGCGTTCCGATCTGGTGGTAGTATATTAGATAAAATAATAAAAACTAAATAATTAAAATAAATACTAATATTCTATAAATTCAAATAAAATTAACAATTTCTTTTTAATATAAACTAATTTAAATCTTAAACCAATAATTCTTTTTAAAAATTCTTGTTATTATGTAAATAATATTGTATTTCAGTATATAAACTTAGTTTTGCTTGCTATATTGTATACTACCTCTATAATAATTAAAACTTTAGTCTATGATAAAATTATGTATGTTTCACCTTATATAATTTAAAAATTTCTTTATATTGTTACAATTTGTTAATGTATTTTAGAAACTAAAATAATGTTATTGATTTTATGTAGTCTGAGCACAATGTAATATGATATAGTTTATAGTAAAAGTCTATCTTTATGGTCAATGTAAAATTAAAATCGAATGTGGGTAAACCCTGTAATAACTGATCGTAGAAGACACATTACAGCTCAGTCTCACCCGTGACCATGGTGACTGCAAAGTCTCCGAAACGTCAGGCCAAAATTTAAAACAAATATACGCGTCTAAATCCGTAAAAAGTAGTTTTATTTAAAAAAAAAAAAACAAAAAAAATACAGACGAATTGAGAACCTCCTCCTTTTTTTGAAGTCGGTTAAAAAGTGTCACCCTGTTTCTCTTAAATATTTTGGCAAAAGGCAATACACAGATTACGTACAACGACGACGTCACAACATTTAAAATAATATCTTTAAGTATTATTTAAAAATTATATAATAGTGAATATTTCAATAATATGGATGAGAGACGCTTAACGAAAGGCATATACACTGCGAAAGTAAGTGGAAATGCTGGGAGAGGACGCCCGAGAAAAATATACTCCGATGTCATCGCCGGGATACTCCAAAAGGGGCAAGTGCGTAGCACTTACAACCGTCGGGCATGTATGACCAGATGTATGAGTGTGGATGAAGCCAAGGAAGTGTGCTTCGATCGTGGCAGATGGCGCTCTATAGTCTCTGCCTACCCCCATGGGAAAAAGGCGTGATGTTATGATGATGATGATGATGATGATGAAATTAGTTGCTTAAAATTTTCTATATTTTCTAAAAAAAATATTCAAAGGTCAAAAATTATGAACAATCACAATTGTTTAGTCTATTAGCGTGATGTGACTTCACCCTGGGAATTAATAAATGTTTAGAACCGACATAAAACATTAGTCATATTGCAAAAGCATTTTATAATTATAATCGTTTCCGTCATTTTCGTAATCCATTTGATATGTCATTTGGCTAATGACCCTGGAAAGCAATCGATAACTTTGTATTGTAAGAAACGACTTCAATCATTTACGTGAAACATTTTTGCCCATAGGTAGGCGGTCAATAGACTATGGCGTTCTTTTTAACTTTTTTTTAATGGAGCCGTATCTGATAGGTACCTCAAAAACTTAACTTATCTTAACTAAAATGAAAATGACAAATGACAACTGTGGCATATTTTGATTAATTTGCTATTTCGTTGTACATATGTATTTATTTGAATTAAAATCGTTAGTCTGTATTACACAGTTTTTATAATAAGAAAGTTCAGTTAAAATTGCCAAATTGTGTTATTCACACTATGAATATTCATTTTTTAGTTAAGTTTTGTTGTGTACGAAGAATTGGTATCAATGTGTTTCATATAAGCTTAGCTTGGGAACAGAGAACGTTGTATAAAATGTCCATGAATATTTATTTAATCAAAATATTTTGTTTACAGGTAACATCAAAATCGACAGACGTGTGAAGTGTAAAAAGAAAGTTAAAAGTGATGCTCAGTGATTGAACACAACGTTAATTAAAATAAAAACACAAAATGTCGGTGGAATCTCAAGAATACATGAATGGCATGAGACCGGGTCCTTTAACGAGGGAGATACCCGAGTGCATGAGAAACAAATACACTGTCGTGCAAGCAATTATAGATATTATAATTTTTGTCATCGTCTGTATAGGAAGTGTGATAAAAGCAATATTTAAAAGTATCGTAGGAATTAAAAAGAAGGATATGAAGGGTACAACTGCCGTAGTGACTGGCGGAGGCGGTGGTCTTGGCAGTCTTGTTGCGCTCAGACTTGCGCGGCTTGGCTGTACAGTTGTTTTATGGGATATTAATCAACAAGGTACGTATATAGGTACTTACATTATTGTATTAAGCGCGTCACAAACGACATGTATTGTTATGATATATTAATATAACGAAAAAAAGATAGAAGTAAATAGAAAAAAGACGAGGTTAGAAAGACAGATATATCTGTCGGTGACGTCATAAGTGTAGATATATCTCAGTATATTAATATATATCTGTCTCTTTTTCGCTATATTAATATATCGTAATATGCCCTTTATGCTATTTTTCTCTTTTTCTCTAGCCCATTAAAGTCTCACTGTGGGGCACGGGCCTTCTCCACTTTGGGAGGAATTGCGACCATGCCGCGCTTACTAGGCGTGTTGGCATATGGTTCATTAGCGAATTTTCCATCTCATAAGACGGTGGCATCTGTGTACAATAATCCTCAGCTAGTCTTTAGGAAATGTCAGAATTTTTAATTTATCATTATCACCCTAGACCATGTCCCATTCACTTGAGGTCGGCCTTCCTTGTAGGTATTTTCCAGTTAACTCGATTTGAGCCACGTAAGATGTGATGTCCAAATCTTTTAGGTCTTTGTTAACCGATGTCAATCATTGGTCAACCACGAGTGGTTCAGAATTTTATTCAGAATTTTTCAAAATATTTAAAAAAAATCGATGTATTATACGTTTCAAATGAGAATAGGATTGGCAATGAACTTTAGTTGTCAAAAGTGATTGGAAAAGTACTGTCAGCAACGTAACTTTATTTGCGTATCATTAATACATAATATATTTTTCTTTTACGTAATCTCTGTAATTTGAAGTGAAATACGTCTTAAATTAATTAGTAATAATTGTTATAATATTATTTAAAAATAAATAATACTTTCTTTCAATAATTTCGTTGTTAGAAACAATGATATTAAGTTGAATTGCCAACCGCTATTTTGTTGTTGTTGGTGTGCCTTGTTGAGAATATGAATCATAAGGAGTTTTATTTTAAAATGTGCTAGTTATATGGTTGTTTCCCGTCAAAAAAATAAATTTGTTGTTATTTCTCATTGTTTTTGTATGTTAGTATTGTTATGTTGAACTTGTCGTTATTTGATATTGTTTTTAATTGTATTTGTCTCGCTAAGTGCTCGAAAATTAGGAAACGATAACGATAAAGTGATAGATAAATTATTATATAAAAATATCTTGTTTTGTTGATCCTACCAAAATTGTTCAAAATGACAACTATGACGTCTCAAAATGACACGGGGTCAATCCTATTCTCATTTGAACGGCATAGTAGAGTGATAAATTTACTAAGTTTAAAAACTAAAAAATACGCTTAAAAATGCTGATTATTATTTTACACTATTGCGTTGTCATCGGTCCGTAATACGTGTGTAAAATTTCAGATCAATCCGACTTCCGAAAGTGGGTACACTTTTAAAGATTCCGTTACATAGATTAATACATTGATAGATACGTACCGAACAGCGTGTTAAAAAGATGTAAATCGTTATCTGCTTTGGTCTTGTAGTTAATCTACTATATAAAAATAAGTCGGGTTTTCCTTCCTGACGCTATAACTCCAGAACGCACGGACCGTTTTCCACGGTTTTGCATTCGTTGGAAAGGTCTCGGGCTCCGTGAGGTTTATAGTTCTTTTTAAAAAAATTTTTTTTTTTCCTTTTTTTTTGGTAAGGCAAAACAACGTTTGCCGGGCCAGCTAGTAATATTTAAATATGCATAATTAATTATACATACGTCTATGTATACAAGTAAATAAATAGATCAATGTAGTGAGAATAACAGAACTAGTCATTATTAACAAATTTGGATAGGTACGTGCTTATTAACCTACATAGATTGATGTGAACATTGCGTTTACTGTTTAATTCTGAAACTATGTAATTACACTTTACATTGTTATAAAAATGAACAAATATTAAGTACGGCCGAGTTCAGTTCAGTTGTAGTTCTTGCTCGAGCTAATTAGTGGATACAAATCTCTCAGTGTTTGTACAAAAGATGTGTGCTCGCTTGGTCATTACGGAGAATCGAGATAATAATATTATGCTTTTCATTTTATATTACGTTGCTGTATGTTGAATAGAAAAAAATACAAGTGCATAGTGCTACTGCGCTTACCAACGTTTAGTTTTCAATTGAAATAACGAAAGGCAGAAATAAGGAATGCAGATTAGTGTCGTATCAATTTGTGATTAAATCTCTTCTGCAGATTTATTTAGGCAACTGAAGAGGTAACGAACAAAAGAATCTCTTGTCTATATTGTAGAGCAGTTATTAAACGGAAATTTGTCAAACCGACGAAACTGTGGTCTGTAGTAATTGAACGTTTTTGTTGATTCATTCATAACTCTTTAAAGTTACAAGTGTTTTTATATTGAGTCTACTCTTTATATATTTGTTTATTTATTTTATATTTGGCGCCTCTATCGGATGCGCAGATAAACAAAATTTTATTATTAACTTATAAAACATTTTATAACCCCAAAAATTTTGTGAAAATGTAACTATTTAAAAATATTATAGTAATTTATCCCCAAACTGACCTTCCAACATTTATTTACATGAAAATATCATATTGCAAAATAAATTCGAAGTAAAGATCGTTACCCGACAGTATTTAAATATTTCCACTAATCTGTGTGCGTTTTGTTTATCAAACAGTCCATCTATGGAATGAATATTTAAATATTCAAACATCCGAAATTTAGAATAAATAAATTAACAATAAAGAACAGCGATGTGGTCATTAACGTGGCCTTGCTACTACTTTTTTAATATATTCATGTGATGAAAGTCATTTGTGTATTTATATTAGCCCATTTTCTTCGCTTGAGTGACTTTTTACGACAAAATCTAAGGACGAAACGTCGTGCGTTGTTTTCATGCCTTTGGGCAATGCAGATCTTAGATTATGCAGATATTTCGGTACCTATAAGAAGATCTTAAGAGGGTACTGTACTCCTAATTTAGGTATTTGCCTTAGGTATTGCTATCTCTATTTCCAAGCACCGTGCTGAAAGGGACAAATATAGCTGAAACAGATTTTACCTACAAATTCTTTGAAAAAAGACGTTTCGTAGTCACCTTTTTTCTTCGCGAAAGTTAATCCGATTGTAATTGTTTTTACGCTATATTATAGATAAAAAGTATATCTATGCTTGTATTACTTTCTGTTTTGGTAAAACGTTACTAAATATGTGTGATAGACGCTGCAACTTTACCTAGAGAAAACCGAAAAAACGACGCAGCAACCTATAGGCTTTCTCGATAAATGTAATATCTAACATTGAAAGAATTTTTCGAATCAGACCAGTGCCAGTGGTTCCTAAGATAAGCGCGCTTAAATAAACAAAGGAACTCTTCAGCTTTATAATTTTAGCATTGGGCACGCGCGTAATTAAATACAAATAAATATAAGCTTAGTAAAATATTAATTAAATGAGGCTAGTTAAGTTGTGATGATGATTATGACCAGGGCGGTCATAATCATTTAGTTATAATGACTTACATATTGTGTGTGAGTCATTTAGAATATTACAATAGGTTTATGTAGGTTAAAGACGACATTAAGGGCTCGTGGTAGCGGTTAAGTAGTAATAAAGAGAACTTTACATGTGACAATAGTTTCTGTTCTGTAAATACGTACTAGATTTTAGTTCAGAGTATTGTCGACTCTCGATTAAAAAAATGTATGTACCTAGATTAAATAATACATTGTTTACAAAGCTTACTTAGTCTCGAACTTGTTAGTTTTTGCCTACGGCAATTATATTTCAACTTTTTTTTCATAAAATGAGGACTAAATAAGTATTGTTTACTTAGTTAAAAAACTAAAACACACGCTTGAAAATCCTGAACATTTTTTTTTGTTATTGCATTGTCATCGGTCCTTAATATATATGCGATATTTCAGATCAGTTCGACTACTGCAAGTGGGAGAAAATCACTTTCAAAGTTTTCTTTACATAGATTAATACATACATAGATAGATACGACTGGAACTAATAAGAGCGTGTATAATAAAAACAATACCTCTAATCCAACAAACGTCCTCTTGCGTATACTTGCGGAAAATAGCTCTTCTCATCTCATGCCTTGCGTTGCGTCATTCACTAACATTATATAACGTCCTAGGCTAACTAAATGCCTCAATTAGGCAAAGCGTTGTTTTATAAATAAGTGCATCCGTTTGAAATAAAGACAACTTAAAAAATATATACCACCAAATATAATAAGGTTTAAGTTTTTTTTTACCTTCTCGTTTTTGTGAAGTCGGTTGAAAATATAAAAGTTTTTCAAACAAGTTGTCTCTGTTTATGCATGAGATAATCTGTGTTATATAAATATGTAATAAATGTTACTAAGAAGTTAATAATGACAATATCAAATGAATGTTCAGGGCATTAGTTAATACTGGAGCAGTTCAAGGTATATTCAATTATACCTAGACAAGGCTATCCACTTTACAACGTAAATAATAACTCACCTGATTGAGGTTATTATCATTTTACAGTGCGTGTTTGCATCTAGAGCGAAACAATTATACCATAATGTTTATAAAATGTAAAATATTATGTTCACATTACATACAACATCGTCAACATCGTTAGAAACTTAACCTAACTAAAAAGCAACTAACATGATGTATTTTGATATATTGACTATTCTGTTGTACCTACACATTTATTTTTATTAAAATTATACTGGACTCACGATTTTAATAAATATACAGAGTTTTTTTTAAAGTAATTTCAGTTAATATTGCTGTTTTTGACACTATCAATTTAATATTTTCTAACACTTGCGCGACTCATTTGTTTAAATAAAACTACTTTTTACGGATTTAGACGCGTATATTTGTTTTAAATTTCGGCCCGACGTTTCGGAGACTTTGCAATCACGTCAATCACCATGGTCACGGGTGAGACTGAGCTGTAATGTGTCTTCTGCTTTAGTATGTTTGCGCTTCCTCGTATGTCTTTTTGGATGAGATTTTTACACACGTAGGAATGAGATTATGGTCACAGCATCTCTTTAACTTTAATTTTAGAAGAAAAATTTTAAAACAAATATACGCGTCTAAATCCATAAAAAGTAGTTTTATTTAACCTATCAATTTAAATTTTTTGTTAAAATTACTTAAATTGTGCACCTAGAATTGGTAGCAATTTATTTCTATACTTATTCGCCATCACGCTAGATCATATTTTCATCAAAAAATATCAGCCTTTCCCCATCCTCTACTGGATAAAAGTCTTTTCCATAGAATCCAACAATTCGCAGTCCTCTGGTTACATCTTTTCAAACGGCTCCCTGCGAACTTAACGTGGCCACCTTAAGCTACGTCAATCTTCTTTTCCCAATGGTTGTCACATCATCGGCCGATAGTGCATAGCTGCTTCAGCGTGTTAACTATTTGGGCTTTAGTAAGATTGCTATAGATCTTATCCCACAAGAAAACACTGAACCTTCTCCATAACAAGCTGTGTGACATTGTATTTTGATGCCGGCATCAAACAGAAGAGATAATATGTTAAATATTATTTAGGTACAAAAAAAAGATTCTATTTAAAATGCTGCTCATTAGAATTCAAATAATTTATTGAGTTTTGAAGGTTACCTGTGGTCGTTGCTATACAAAATATCATTGTATTATCAAAGCAAAAATTAAGGTATGTTTGGAAGATTAACTGACAGCACAAGAAACACTTAGCATTTTTTTTTCATTTTTATGCTCAATTTTGATAATAATGCGCGGTATGCATTTAGAAAAAAAAATTAAGTAAACTAAGTAGAAGCTCCATAAATAACTATTAAACTTATTTATTATTTATATATAATATTCCAATCCAATCAAATCCTATGCCGATTTAAATGCAGATTCACGATCATGGAAAAAAACGTAATATTAGATATTAGATATGTGCATCTTGTAATATTAACTTAACATAATCTAGCCACGTTTAATCCACGTTTATTAGAGCTTTTGGATGACGTTTAATGCTTTGAATAAATATCAAGCCAAGAGTCAAGCATCTAGTATAATTATTCTTTTTGAAAACTCGTAATTAACAAAGAGTCGACGTGCTTAGATATGTATACATATAAACCCAAATCTAATATATAAAATTCTATATATATTATATAAATTTCTCCGAAACGGCTCGACCGGATTTTCGCGAAATTTTGTGTACTTATCCGTTAGGTCAACATCTATTTTTCAAAGAACAAACCCCCCCCCCGCCCCTGACTTTATATGGCAAAACAACGTTTGACGGGTCAGCTAGTAATAATATAGAAAACAAAGTGTTTCCCTATTTAAATAAGTACTCAAATTGCTACAAATATACTAACCAACTTAATAAAGAAAATGTTCATCAAAGAGAACAATTTCTTACCATTATGTCAATTATATTATTCGCCTCATCTCGTCGTGAACTTTCGCTGCCAACTAAAGCAAGATGATGGAGATTATATGCAATTTTGTTATTTTACACGAAACAGTCGGCTCAAATATCGTGAGATTCTAGTCTTTAGAACGTTTTAGAGCTTGTTGTTATGTGAGTATAACTATTTGCGTATTATGTAACGACAGATTACATGCAAGAATACGCACGTCTTGTCGTATTGTTGATAGTTGGTAGCCCATTGTGTTGTATTATGAACACAAGTATCACATCCTATTGAAATGGTAATAATATTGTTACATACATTTTTGGCAATCGTCTTTGTTTTAAAATAGTATTCTCATAATACTTTGCTGCGCGCTTAAAAGCAAATACATGGCTGAAATTATTTTGAGTGGTCGTCCAAGGATGAATGTGCATACAAAGAAATAGAAGTAAAGTAGATGTGGAAGGAATTAAGTTTAGAGGAGACCTCAGATTAGATGGATGGATTTTGTGAAAGACTATATGAATTAGTTGAAGCGAATGCCATATTAAGACATTTGACAGAAGAGTATGGAAGAAAAAGACCAAATATTTGGGTAGAAAAAAGATGTGATGTAGCGTACAAATGACACCACCTCTTTCTAATATTAATTTTGTAAAGCAAATGACATCCATCTATTCTAAGACACAGATACTCGTAACTTGAAAGATTTTGCGCGTGAAATATCAAAAGATCTTAAGTTAAATTTGTAAAAAAGTAACTAGTTATCATCACTACAGAGCAGAATTAAAATGATCCGTTTTTAATTTCAATAATTTGTGGGGATTTAACTAGTCTAGTATAATTTCTGAAGACATAAATGCGGGCTAAAATTTTAATGTGGACTTTTATTACAGTATTTCAATGCAGACTTAATAACACGATAATCAAAATAATTATATATAATTATCCCATGATGGATAAGTAATGAGTACTGATGAGAAATCCATTGGATAATTTTTAAATATTATTCTAGCATATTCTATAATATATTATAAAATTGCTTAGATATATTACCTGATAATAAATGGCGCCTCAAATTCATGTTATATCACAAAAAATCTTGCTAAACCTCTTTCTTGCTGCATGGACTTTGAAAGGCCAATGTCTTTTCATCCATGTTTTTGTACGCTTAATTTATTGCATGTAATCATATACAAAGTATACTTATTCAAAAGAGTTTTTATAGTTATTTATACTTACGTTTAAATTAAAGGTTTTTTCACACAATTGTTACTTTAAAATCTTGCAACATGGAGTAACAGCTCCCCGTTCTTACTTCTCTAGTACGCTAAGTAGGTAGGTAGTTCACAATAAACGGATCCGTTATTTTAAGGACATTTCTCACAACATTCTGTGGTCCCAAACTCACTCATAATAATAGAAAACACCCAAATGCAGTACAAACATTTGTATGACTAAAATAAATATCACACAAATGAATGTCCTTTGTTGGAACCGAACCCGCTACCACGTAAACATCATTCCGTTACATGAACCACTTGACTACGAGGGCCGGCCGTCAAAAGAGGCTGTTTGTGTCTTGTAATTAACAGCTTTTCTCAAATTAGAATAACGATGACAAAGTAACACCTTTTACTATTGACGTTAGTTAACCTACTTATTATGATATTTTTTATCGAAAGAGCATTTACAATCATATATCGATTCGCGTCATGCACCTATTGCATTATTTATGTATCACACTAGCTGTTGCCCGAGACTCCGTCCCCGTGGAATTTAGAAAAAATTCCCCGTTTTTGCAACATTTTTAACTACTGCTTCGCTTCTACTGGTCGTAGCGTGATGTTATATAGCCTAAAGCCTTCCGCGATATGTGCGAATTTTCCTAATCAGCCCAGTGGTTCCTGAGATTAGCGCGTTCAAACAAACAAACAAACAAACAAACTCTTCAGCTTTTTAATATTAGTACATATAGATATTATTATATGCATCGTGTCATTTGATGTGCCTGTGTACGTGTACCTAATTACAGTTGCGGTTTTTTGTTTATTGTAATTGGCAACATTGTAACTAAACCTGTTCTTATACAAATTATACCCTAACACGTTCTAAACTGACTTGTATTATTTTTTGTAGCATATTTAGTAAATATTACTTACATTTTGCAATGCAGTGAGACACGAAAAACTGAAATTGAAACCCTATGCCAACAGATTTGGTCAGCGCGGCTCTAGTAGACCATATACCCTTCCAAAGTGGAGGAAGCCCGTCCCCAACAGTGGGACATTAAAGGGCTGAGAAAAAAAGTTAAAACAAAAATTTTTTGACCAACATTCAACCAATATTTTCTCCGACTTGAGTAGGCAAATAAAATTTCGGAATTAACAAATTATAAATGTTTAAATCATACTTATAAAACTATTTTTGGTTAGGTTACTTAATATATGCAGATAGCAGCCATTGATCCAGATCGTTTTAAAAAAAAATTTTACTACCTACTTAAAACTGGAATTAATACTGTTACAAACACAAATACAAAACAGCTACCTATATCTTCTTATTAAAACACTTCGCGATTTATATAGATAGCAAAAAGTTACAATACAACTCCCACTTAATTACCATTTTAATTGTGAAAATCGTCATTTCCAATGGTGGTTTTATACACGTTTATTCACACTAGTTAAACTAGATTCACATTTGAACAGCATTTGTCTCTATTTGTGCAAACTTTTCTGCGCACGAGTATGAACCACGAAAATAGAAACAAATAAAGTTACTTTTGTAACTACTTTTTTAAACAGAGTTTCAAAAAAAGATCGGTAATTTTGTGGTTACTTCGCGTTCTAACGATTATTCAAAATATTATTTATGAAATACGTACAAATAATAAAGTGCGATGCTGTATGTGTTTATGACAAATGTGAATACTAGTATTTGCACACAACTTTTTTTAAACTTTTTTACTGCTGTTTCGAAAATGAAAACGGTTTAGCTAAATTATTTGAGCGTTTTCGCGTAATTATGACAGGGAAAAAAATAGTAGCAAAAAGCAGGGCTTCGTGGTGGCTTGTATATGTTTAATTGATGTTAATTGTCGTTCATCTAGTTATAAAGTTAAATTACTATGCCAAGGCACAATTCTATAAGCTTGATAGTTTTTCATCAGATATACCATATACCATAAAACTGCACAGATGGTGCGACAAATCTGTCAATTGCACAAACATCGGTTAAGCTATGTGATTACTCCATTATGGTTAATGAAGCAAAGGCAATACCAACTTTCTTTTGTCACTAGCTCTAGTAAATGATGTTTTCACATTTTCTCGATGTATTTGGTTTACTATGTCTTCAGTTTATCTTGGAATGTCAAGAGTGATTAGTTTCCAATTTACAAATGTCGTTAAAACCTCATAATGTTATTAGTAATTTAGTTTTAACGTTGTCTATTATCCTTCATTGCAATTTACCCATTACCTGTGATTATTAACCTCTTTCAATATGTGTTTTGACCGCATTTGCTGTTTATGTCCGTTGTGTCCATGTAACGAACAAATATATTTCATATCCTAAGTGATTTATACGCCCAACTAAGGGAAAATTTAATCTCAATAGGTAATATTCATTTATAAGATACCTACCGCTGAATTATACTTCTGTTAAAAAACTACTTCCTCTTGTAAATGAGGACTGTATTTGAATGCTAAATACGTGAATTTAGTTTTCTTGTCTGTTTTTCTCTATAGAATTCACTTTTAGAGCAGACGCCTAGCTTCCGACGTTTTAAAAGACCATGTTAATCTTGCTTCCCTAAAATAAAAATATTGGACTTTATTTCCCAGATTCATCCAGACATTATAAAAAACTTTTGCGTTTAAAATATTAGTAGTAATAAATACTGTATTCCCTATTTAAGTGTTAAATGATTCAATATGATTCTTGATATCAAGTTTATAGCAATTAAGTTGCTTTGATCAAATGTTTACCTGTTTGCCTCTAAACGAAGCAACGTGTCAGGGTCACAACTACGTAATGAAAAGGTCTCATTAAGTCATTACTAATGTTCAAATACATGTGAAAGACTGTACACGCACCTGAAATCTTTTGTTGTAACAAACAAATGGGTTAAGTTATGGGCCTACATCAATATTATCGTATATCATCGCCGACACGTACATATTAACACAGCCAGTAGGCACAGAAAATGAAGAATTAGGGATACTTTTCCTATTTACTCAAAATCTACTAAATATATTTTAATTCTGATTTACGTGTTTCTATATATAATAGTTACTTATGTTTTTAAAGTTATTTCATTAGTTAATACGCGATAATAGACCGACAAATGAAAAAAATAAAAATTTTGAGAGGTTGTTTCGCCAAGATTTTCTATCGAGAAAATTTTTTCAATCGTGTTTCTGAGTTGATGCGATCCTAGATCATATATTGAAAAAACATATACTTAAAAATTAGAGCTCTAGCCATTCAATCTAAAGAAACAATGAAAACTTCGTACATAGAAAAATGCACGAAGCTATTTTGGTATCGTCTTAAGAAGGGCCTACATCAATATTATCGAATATCATCGCCGACACGTACATATTAACGCAGCCAGTAGGCACAGAAAATGAAGAATTAGGGATACTTTTCCTATTTACTAAATATATTTTAATTCTGATTTACGTGTTTCTATATATAATAGTTACTTATGTTTTTAAAGTTATTTCATTAGTTAATACGCGATAATAGACCGACAAATGAAAAAAATAAAAAATTTGAGAGGTTGTTTCGCCAAGATTTTCTATCGAGAAAACTTTTTTCAATCGCGTTTCTGAGTTGATGCGATCCTAGATCATATATTGAAAAAACATATACTTAAAAATTAGAGCTCTAGCCATTCAATCTAAAGAAACAATGAAAACTTCGTACATAGAAAAATGCACGAAGCTATTTTGGTATCCTCTTAAAATGTTTAAAAACTGTTACAAAAAATAAGAGATTGTTCTTTTGTAGTTGTTTGGACACTAGTTTTATAAGTTATGTGTTTCAAGCTCAGGTTAGGAAAGAAGTGCTAATTTAAATGTTAAATAATAATTTGATTATTTCAATAACTAAAAATATCTATGAAAATTCTGAATATTATTTTACATTAAAACGCTCTAATCGGTCCGAAATATGTGTGCAATATTTAAAATGAATCTGACTATTGCAAATGGGTGAAAATCACTTTCAAAGATTCTGTTACATAGATTAATACATTGAGAGATGCGTACCGAGCTAATAAGAGCGTGCGAGTAATATATAGGTAAATAATGGAATAGTACAGGAAATAAAGGGATAGTAAATAATTTGGTTATTACTTAAACATTTACGATAATACTAAATAAATGCATAAAACACAGCATATTTCGAGTTCTATAATTAATGCAGTACCAACACATGGACAAACACACGCTAACTACATAGTTACTATTTACTTAACCACATGTCAACATCACCAATCAAATTACTTCTTACGCCTTCAGAAAGTGAAACTTGAACTCCGAAGTCCAAAGCCTATAGCCTCGAGAACGAACGTTCAGAATTCGGACGGTACATTTATTATAGTGGAGTGGCCTTTCTAAACCTTTCATTTTAGATAAATGATTGACCCAAAATGATTGAAACTAAACACATACATAGATACGTTTCACTGTACATCGGAGATCATGATGAGATAAGCACATTTTACTATGCAAGTATAATGGTTACAAATAACTTGTTTGTGATCTCTGCTTGGTAGTGTTATGAAGAATTTTGTTAATTGTATGAAACCTTAACAATACGAATGAGGTAGATACAAAAAATACGAATACTTAAACAAAAACTATTTGTATATTCTTGGGCATGTACATTGAGTACGAATAAATAAATTAATACATATTTATGAAAACCACGTCCTCTGATACGAGATACGCATTAGTAGAGATTTTTACAAAAAAAAACATCGACTTACTTGCGTAAGTAGAAGTTACTTAAGAGGACTCCTTATTATTTAGACTTAGCTGTCCATCTCTCCGTGTGGTGAAGGATTAAGAATACAAGTGTCACCACCCCATCTCCTTCCATGGGTGCTGTAAAAGTCAGCTAAGGGACACAGATAACATCTTCTGTGAGAGACGGAAAACTTGAAAATAAACCCTGTATCAACACGCCTGGTCAGTGCGGCACAGTAGACCATAATCCCTCTCAAAGTGGAGGAGGTCTGTGCCCTAAAATGTGACGTAAATGGGCTGGAGAAGAAGAAGAAGCTGTCCATCCATCTTTCTGTCACTAGACTGTACCTATCTCTGGAACAGTGATAGGTAGAGATCTAAAAATTTTACAATTTATGTATATCAGTTGACGCTGAACAACACTCATCATCATTTTACTTCCCTGACGCTATTATTTAAGGTCCTGTTATTTGGGGTCGGTATGACAAATATGTTATGATTATAATGGTATGAGACCCGTGGTATGCCAGTCCAACTCGTACTTGGCCGGTTTTATGTGAAGTTGCGTTTCTAAACATTCTAGCAACTTATTGAAAACGCATTCAAATAAAGTTTCATTTTTATTGTCATTTCAGGGAAAGGCTATAATTTGTTAGTATACATTGTAAATTTGAAAGTAACTAAGTTCTAAGAAGGCTACAACTATAAAACTTTACTTGACGAATGGAATATAAAAGCTGTCTACTTTTGGATTAGTTAAGTCGTAGTATATCTTTATATATAAAAATTACGTGTCACGTTGTTTGTCCGCGATGGACTCCTAAACTACTGAACCGATTTTAAATTTGATTTGCACACCGTGTGCAACCAGACGTTTTGGACATGGACATTAATGTAATGACTGATCGTAGAAGACACATAACAGCTCAGTCTCACCCGTGACCATGGTGACTGCAAAGTCTCCGAAAAGTCGCGTCGGGTCAAAATTTTAAACAAATATACGCGTCTAAATCCGTAAAAAGTAGTTTTATTTAAATAATTATGCATAGTACGTATCAAACTTATAGTATACGTTTATGTATACCTACATACACACAAAACGTTAAGAGTTAATTTTGTAAAAATTTAATTTTGATTTAATGTAATTTAATTTTGATTAAGCCCGCCACTGTACCTTTTGTGCATAAAGTGTTTATAAATAAATAAAAACAATCGTAAATGTAATTGATTTCTTTATGTTATGATTTATGATACAAATTATCATATGTTAATTTATCTTTTTACAAACATGACTTTAGTTTTTCATTAGACTACTAGAGTAGGTATCTACTAAAAGTACCAGTAATACATAAATGATAATTGTAGAAGGTACCTACACTATCTGTGCTATTAAAACTTTCATTACATCCTGTGTTTACTATGATTAAAGTCGGACATAGATTATAGTGGAACAAGTCCCTATAAAAAATGTCGGTAAATGTGTCTTGTGTTATAAATTATGATCCGAACTCAATTGTGATACATTACATGTTTACATTATTTACATATATTGTTTACATATATTAAATTTTTAAAAACTTGTATAACACCCTTTTTAAAAAACTTGTTGTTGAACTACTTGTTAATGATTTGTAAAGCTCTGCTAAAGAATATTAACCTATTTTGTTTTTTAATCATTGCATGGTCATGGATCCTTAATTTGTATGCAAAAATTTAGATGAATCCGACAATCCTAAGTGGGTGAAAATCACTTCCAAAGATTCTGTTACGACATATTACATATTATTATTTAGATAGATACGAATGAAGCTAATAAAAGCGTATTAAAAATGCTACGAATTTCTATACAACTGCAAAATTTTCGCTAAAAGTATTAATGTAGAATATAAAATAAGACAAGGACATTACGCAAAATGGTATTCCAAAATAAAACTCATACAAAAAACTGTCAAAATTGTTAACCTTCAAACAACATCACTACTGCCTTTAGGCATACCTAATATTAGAAACTAGCTGTTGCAAGCGACTCCGTATGCGTGGAATTTGAAAAAAATACCCTTTGTGCAATACTTTTCACTGATGGCTCCCTCCTATTAGTCGCAACCTGAATTTATGTAGCCTATAGCCTTCCTCAATAAACATACTCGTATTATCCAACGCTGAAAGAGTTTTTAAAATCTTACCAGTGGGTCTTGAGGTTAGCGCGTTCAAACAAACAAATAAATAAACTCTTCAGCTTTACATGTGCCAACACGCCTGGTCAGCGCGGCACAGTAGACCATAATCCCTCCCAAAGTGGAGGAGGCCCGTCCCCAACAGTGGGACTTAAGTGGCTGGAGAGAGAGAGAGAGAGATAAATAGAGATAGAGATTTACGGTAGTAGTCTGCTAAATTTATTGGTACACTCGTAAGTTCCCCACTTCATTGAACGAACGAATATATCTACTAGGTAGGTAGTAAGTAGTCTATTTTTGATATACCTATGTATAAAAAATCACGAACTTGCAACCTACGCATGTTTGCAAATAATATTATACACGCAATTAAAGAATGTAAAATATAAATTATATATGTTTAATTAATAATTAAAAAAAATAATAAATAATTTTTTTTTTATAATCATAGCCACAATTCACAAATTTTTATTGTTCAATTTGCAATGAAAAATTGTAAAATTGAGTGAATTTATTTTTATTATCGTTTTATATCTTTACAATGTAAACTATGTAGGCAGGTATACGTTCGTGTTTTAGTAAATTAAAAAAAAATATAAACGTTAGACACACGTAACTTTAAGAGCGGACTTTTAAGGCTCGCAGAGCCGGCAAATTCACAATATTCTCGTAAGTACAAATTTGTGTTAGGTATTGCTATTCCTATAAGCGCCGCGCTGAAAGGATAAGCGCCGAAACCTTAGATAGATCAACCAGATAAAAAGTTTCGTTCGCTGCTGTTTTCTTTGTGAAAAATAGACTTATTTTAACGCCATATAGATGAAGAGTATATCTATGCTTCTATTATGGGCCGTCTGTTCCAAAAGTAAATCTCATGGAGAAGAACAGACAAGAAACTCCATAATGATATTACTTATAGTATTCTACAACAACTAGTGTAGCTACTTACCACAAAACAGTTGCTCGTCGACAGTCATTAGCCAAGCATTTATTATATTATCAGGTTTCTCTAACAACTCTAAAGATTATAGTCATTGCGTTAAAGAAAATTATCAGCAAGCCGCTTAACAAGTCTACTGTCTGATCTGGTATTATAAATACTAACAGTTGTAGGTATTTAATAAATTAAATTATAGTAGAAAAAGTGATCACCGCAAGCGGGACAATTGTATTCTGGCTGGTCGAGAATGTACTAAACAGTCTCGAGGGATGGCGTTGTACATCAAAATGCGACTCATTCGAGTGATATTGTGGTGGATGAATTGGTCACTGTTGGCACGGCCGCAATAGCTCAGTCGGTAGAGCGCCGGAACGGTATTCCGAGGTCGTGGGTTCAAGTCCCGCTTGCAGTGATCACTTTTTTCACTATAATTTGAATTTATTAAGTAAAAGCATAGCAAGTGAATTGCAAAATTAATAAATTACTTTAGTTGTAGGTATATTATATCTATACTAATATTATAAAGCTGAAGAGTTAGTTTGTTTATTTCTAATCTAAGGAACCACTTGAAAAATTCTTACAGTTTTGTATAGTACACTTATCGAGGTAAGCTATATGCTATATAACATCACGCTACGACCAATAGGAGCAGATCATCAGTAAAAAACCATTCCAAAAACGGCAAACAATTTTTTTAATGCTTAATTCATTAGTAGGTATTTAATCTAAAAATTACTTATTACTCAAATTATTATAGGTTTATTAGATACTAGCTGTTATTTATATTAAATGCATATGTTAAACTGCAAATCTTAAAAAAATATATAAAAAAGCCGCCCTCTTGAACCACTCTATTGTTAAAACTCTATTATTTATATAATTTTACATTGACCATAAAGATAGAAAATTAAAATCGAATGTGGATAAACCCTGTAATAATTGATCGTAGAGGATACATTACAGCTCAGTCTCACCCGTGACCATGGTGACTGCAAAGTCTACGAAACGTCGGGCCAAAATTTAAAACAAATATACGCGTCTAAATCCGTGAAAAGTAAGTTTTATTTAAACAAATGAATCGCGCAAGTGTTAGAAAACTCTATTATTTGAAAAAGACTACATCACAATCCATTGCGTTGTTTTGTAGATATAAGCTCACATAGGGACATACATACAAAAAAAAAGACATGTGACACTCGGGAACTGCCGCGGTAAAGCTATTGCATAGTATTTTTTATCAACTTATGCAATTGTAATTATTTATTTATTTGAAGAATCTAAATATGTACCACAAACTAGAATAAGATTAATAATCCTTATTTACTGATGCTTATTTCTGTCTATTGTTTATGGTAATTATGATAAAATAGCGATTGTCAATAAAATAAAATAAAAATTATTTTACATTATTAAAATCTAAAATACGCTGTTACCTGAATATTTAGGATATATGTTGTCGATTCAAAATCCTTATTTTAATACGCTGTTTAATTTGAGGAAGGCGCTTACCCTTGGTATCCACAGGATGACATAAATTGATAGCAAAGAGGGGATTACGCATGCGCAGTAACGCCGATAATGTAAGGTTTTTTCATTACATTATTTTCGTTACGGAATTTCTTTTCGGTCGGATTCGGTCTCCACGCTCAAGGCCCGCGATAGAAGCTTTGCAATAGCTTAATAATGACTTTGTTTTTTAATAAGTAAAGTTTCGAGACTAATACATAGTAATACACTATGCAATATATAATTGATATATCCATTTACTGTTAAATTTTGTAATTATCCTTGAATAATCTACATTGTAAACATCCTGGCAATACCATTATTTTCTTTATACATACAATGTAACAGTATTAAGACGGTACGATACCAAATTATGCTCCATACAAAAGTATGGGTATCGTACTTCCGTTTTTTCTTCGCGAAAGTTAAACCGATTTTAATAGTTTTTGCGTTATATTATAGATAAAGAGTATATTTATGCTTCTATCACTTTCTTTTTTTCGAAACATAATAACTAAAAGAAATATGACGATCCGAAAAACCTACTTTTTTCGGTTTTCTTTAGATAAAGTTGCAGCATCTATCACACAGATTTGGTAAAGTTTTACCACAAACCTCTTAACCATACATTTAATCACTATTAGAAATATTAAAATTATAACTGTATTCTGAGCCACAGGTACTAAGCTAATTCAGGAGTAATCAGGAGACAGCGAAAACATGTAAATTGTTTATTATGTTATTGGTCTCAATAAAGATTTTTACTTTTTTTATAATTACATTTAAAAAATAATTCAGGTTATTATAATTGCATTTAGCTGGGAATTCGTACGCTTAATATTCAATTACAGTAACTCTACATTTAAAAATATAAGAAAATATTAACTCGGTACTCCAAGTTTTATGAAATTTTATTCGCCAGCACAGAAACCATTTGTAATAGGAACACACGATAGCATCATTTAAAAAAAAAAAAAAATAGTATATGTATTCTATCCGTATTCTGGTACCCATAACACAAGCATATAAGCTTAGATTGGGACCAGAGGACGTTGTGTGAAATGTCCATGAATATTTATTGTTATTTAATATAGTTTAGATATTAATTAACAAACGATAATACGAAAGACAAGGCAATTACTCAAAAATGTCTGCATTTTATTGCATTTGTGATTTTTATCATACGTAATCATCGAACCGGAGCTAAGTTAGTTATAATTACAGTGATTACAAAAAGTCAGCCGGAGAACTAGGAATTATTGAAATAATTGCATTGTTAGTTAGTTTTAAATACTTAAAGGTTTCTTGTTAAATGCTTTTTCAAACTTTTTAATTTAGCAGTTGGTATGATTATTGTTGGATAATAGAAAAACTTTGTTGTAGCTTTTTGTAAATAAATAATAATTTCTCAGTTTTAATTACAGTATTACGGGTCACTCAACTCGTGTGCAAGACATTTTGTATTCTTTTCAAGTTTGTTTGCTTGTGTTATGGATACCAGAATACGAATGTATTTAAAACATATAATATTTTTCTTGTGACAAATTTATATCACTCACAAACAAAGTGACCTGTGCAGGAATCAAAACCTCGACTTCTCATGTCTGCCATATTACGAGATCAGTCGGTAAAAAATAAACCTTATGTGGTTTATAATTACAACACGTTGCTTAAGTTTATACGAAAGGCGGAGGAGTATAATCGGCCTCTGTGCCTAATGTATGTAGACTGTGAGAAAGACTTCGATTCGGTCGAGATTTAGGGGAAACGCCATAACAAAAGTAATAAATGTTAGAAAATGAACCATAATAATTTTGAGAGTGACAAGGTGAACAACATTCCAATGCGTTGTGTAATAAACATCAACATCGTATTTATCTGACGAGCCTCATGGTTGAGTGGTTTATGTAACGGACTGCCGATCAAGAAGTCACGGCTTCGATTCCCGCTCGGGACAATCATATGTGTGATTTTTCTAATTGTCATACATATGTTTGTACTGCGTCTGGGTGTTTCTATGTATTATAAGTATGTATTTACAACAAAAAAAGTAGTATATGTATTCTATCCGTATTCTGGTACCCATAACACAAGCGTATAAGCTTAGCTTGGGACCAGAGGACGTTGTGTGAAATGTCCATGAATATTCATTTATATTTATTTATTTAGTTATTGATTTAATCAAATGAATCAAGCGCAAGTTTCAAGAGTATTAGGCCAAGAGCACACGAACAAGCAGACGACAACGCATTGGTTCTGAAGTAATTTGTAGTTTTGTTAACTATACTAAAATTATAAAGCTGAAGAGTTTGTTTGTTTGAACGCGCTAATCTCAGGAACTACTTACTAGTCCTAATATTTTTTTTTATCTTGGTTTGTCTATTTATTGAGGAAGTCTCTAGACTATATAACATCACGCTGCGACCAATAGGACCTTAACATAGGTGAAAAATGTTACAAACACGGGGAAAATTTTCTGAATTCCACGAGTATGAAGTCGCGGTGAACAGCTAGTATAATATAGCGCTAAATTAAGTAAAAATTCAAGCGTATTAAACTAACAGACAGATAAAAATATTTGTGAAATCTAATTAGATACTAACATAGGGAAAGATACGAAACTGATACTAGATTTATCTTGACAACTAATGGTCTTATTCATAATGACTTATCGGAGGTTTAAACAAAGATTTTATCGGAGAGATAATAAACGTTTTAGCGTAAAAAGACTATTATGAATAACAAGTTTTTACAATTTTCGTGAACCGATTTTAGCGAACTTTTAAACCTCCGATAAGTCATTATCAATAAGACCATATCAGTTTTAATTTATTAAAACAATCGCAAAAAGTACATATATAGAATAACTTTAAAAAATACTTGCTTGAACAGTCTACGACAGCTTTTTATTAATTACAGGATACTTGATTTACCACAAAAAATTAATGTTTTATTATATGTAATGTTTTATTATAGTTTTATACAACTAAATATATTTTTTTATGACAGAATAAAATGTAGAATATTTTAAGTAGACAAAATTACGCGCGTAGTTACATCTTTACTTATTATAAAACAAAGTCGTTATTTTTGTATGTACGTCCCTATGTGAGCTTATATCTTCAAGATTACGCAACGGATTTTGCTGCGGTTAGATAGAGTGGTTTTTGAGAATGGTTTTTTTATATAGTTATGTTGAGGTTTTCGTTTTATTTTCAAAATTACACGCTTCAACATGGCGGGCAACAGTTAGTGTTATTATAATATTATGATACAGCAATTATTATTATGTTACAGCAATTAATATTATATTAAGTTTGCAATGAAGTAAACATTTTCATAAATAAAGTATAAAAGACAGGTAACCTTACTGAAATACATATAATTTATAGTTGTATACAAGCTGTATTTTTGTATGTTACAAATTTAGCAGTTAAAATTTAGCAATTTATGTATTTTAGTTTAAAATTAGCTTTATCTATACTTATAATAAAACTGTAGAGAGGTCAATTCTGTACATGAAATATATTTTCAAAATAACTATCAGGGGGTGATTAGTGATCGATACTGATGCCAAAAATGCAATCAGTAAAATTTTTGTCTGTCTGTCTGTCTGTCTGTCTGTCTGTCTGTCTGTCTGTCCGTCTGTATGTTCCTTATAGAAACAAACTACTCGACGGATTTTAACGAAACTTGGTACAATTATTCTTCATACTCCTGGGCAGGTTATAGTATACTTTTAATCACGCTACAATCAATAGGAGCAGAGTAGTGAAGGGAAATGTTGGGAAAACGGGAGAAGTTACTCCATTTTTAAGCTTCCGTCGCGTGTGCAGCCTTAATGGTTAAAGTTACATAGAAATCATGTATAACGAAAATATTCTACATAAAATTGTCTAAAAAATATCCCGCAACAGCATATATCTATATTTTATGGTTGACTCACAATAACACGTGTAACTCCTGATAGCTTAGCAGTTCGGAGCATTCTGATTATATTTGTTTACTCTTACGTTTATAATACTCTCACTCATTCCTAATTTAAAAAAGTTAACATTATTACCTATTCAATAAAAAAAGAATCATAAAAATCGGTATAGAAACACCAAATTTATACATGAAATGATGAAATAAGCCATCGCGCGGTCGCACGTGAATACTGAATCTTCTTTACTTATTATAAAACAAAGTCCTAAATTTTGTATGTATGTCCCTATGTGAGCTTATATTTTCAAAAATACGCAACGGATCGTGATGCGGTATAGAATGGTTCAAGAGGATGGCTTTTTTTGCCTAATTTATTGGGATTTGATATTGGATGAGATATGATTAAATTAGCTGAGGAATTCGGAATTGAAATTTAAATGAAAACGCTGCCTTATCTATGTGAGGTACAACAAAGTAATGTATGGAAGAATTGTTCATTACCTATAGTTCTTCAAAAAAGTCTGCGAGAAATATGTCTATCTTTTAAGGAAAACCTGCTGTACCCATAATAACGCCAAAAAAATTATCAAATTCAATAGGGTGTTTTCAAACGCTATTTATGTGTATATAGTAATATTTTTTATCAATTTAAATACTTTAGTTAGCTTACGCATTTAATACAGATTATAACTGCTTCTTACAGTATGCAATTTAAATGAATATCTTAGGAGATATAACGAAAAAAGAATTACGCGCGGCAAAATAAAATACTTAAACTGTTGGCCGGAACGTTTCCTCGGTCTTCTATCCATACTCTAATAATTGGATGGTTGGTTAATGTTGGATTGTATGAGTGTAAGGATGTTTGTTGTTCTTTCACATAAAGACTACTGGATGGATATTCATGAAACTTTCCTAAATTCAACGCGTACGGAGTCGCGGGCAACAGCTAGTAATTAATAAATGTTTAGAAGCATGCTACTCTTTTACACAAAACTGAATGGAAACTTCATGCAACTTTACGTATGTCAGAATCAGATTAATGGAGACGGCGGCTATGTTATAACGCTAGAAGCCAAGGAGCGTGTGCCGTAAGTTGAAATGCGAGTGTAACCATATTTATTTATTTATTTATTATAAACTTCATGCACATTCAATTTATACATAGGCGGACTTAATGCCTAAGGCATTCTCTACCAGTCAACCTTTAGGTGGTGTAGTAAAATATAAATGGTAGGTAGGTGCATAATTATGCAAGACAAATTAATTATGAGACAAAAAGAAAATACATATAATAATAAATATTCTAATAATACTTACATACAATACAGTAAATACACACAATACATACATCCAAATCTACATAAATAAAAATATACAAACAAATACATATAATAAGAAGACACATTGATCGATGTTTACGTCGAGTCTAACAGCAACTCGAAGTAATGTTGGTGAACTTTCTTTTTAAAAATATTTCTGCTTGAAGACATCCTGATCTCGGGGGGGGGGGGGTTTATTCCAGTAAAGAACAGATAGAATATGGAAATATTTAACAAGTATTTCATATTTAGCTCTGTACCTAATAACAAATATACATGGACATTTCACACAACGTCCTTTGGTCCCAAGCTCAGCTTATTATGCTTGTGTTATATATAATACATAAACTACTTTTCTTTTGTAAATACATACTTATAATATATAGTAAACACCCAGACGCAGGACAAACATTTGTATGAAAATTATATAAATATTACATAAATGATTGTCCCTAGCGGGAATCGAACCCGCGACCTCGTGAATAGCAGTCCGTTACCTGAACCACTAGACCACGAGAGCCGTCAAAATTTATTCTTGCATAATGAATTGTAGTAGCTGTACAATAACACGGCTGAAGAAACTATCAATGATAGTCACACGCATGTAATCTTACATGAGCACACGTTTCCGATCTCCGTCGATGTGTAACTGGTAGTGAGTCATGCATCGTGTGACTTCCCAGTCACTCAAATGATTGCCTCCACTATAATACAATGTGGTATTATAGCGAAGGTAATAACTGTACTAGGACGTTTCCATATCACAGCGGATTAAGATTTAATAAGCCATCAGACAATTTTCGAATACTTTCAATGTCTATTAATAGTCTGTATAAAGTCTCCCATAAGAGTTCAGTCTGTGGACATAATCCTTCACATAAGCATTGCGTATTGATGGCTGTACCTCAAGCCTATATTATACTGTATATTTTTTGCATTATCAATATGAGTATAGTAAATGTATGAAAATTAAGCTACTTAGGCGTATAGATAGAAAACACTCCCGCAGCCGCAAGTCCGTCTGCGTGCGCTCGCCAACGCCTTCCGCCGCTTCGTGCTTTTAAGTTTAATTATCAAAGTTTCTCTTAATTAACTATTTCACTGCCACTGCCAGAAAGCATATCATCATTGACCCACTTTTAAAACATAAAGCTGTTGCTAAAATTAAAAAGAAAATATTAATCTTATCCAATATCTTTAATCGCACAAAGCTATTTACCGCTTTTAGCCGAGGTGCATTAAATCTAAATATACTTGTAATTACTACCTGCTTCCAGCAAATTTAAAGATACTTATCGATTCTATAGCAATACCCGTTGGCTACACAACTGATAAATATCTTTTAACGTCCTAGCCTAGCCTTATAAACAAACAGAAACAACAAAAGGCTCATAATATTTAGTCACAATCGTAAACTTCCGTTTAACATTGGCCTTTGTATTTTCTGAATGGCATTGCACCGTTCAAGGCTTAGCAACAAAAGCTTAAATACATTGATCATTAAGGATAAGTTTTTGGAAAAAAATATACCTACTTTAATATTTGGTATTTGATTTAAACAGCAGTGAGTGCTTTTTGTTTTCGTTTCGAACTTTTCGTAACATTGTGGTGGAATTTTTAAATCTATATAAACGTTAATTCATTTATGTATCAAAAACATTTCTAAGCTAGATAAAATAGGTAGATCTAACACAAGTCTAAGATTCCGACGTTTTATAGTCATCTTTACTAAATACAGTTATTTCTGTAATACTGCAATCGTTTAAAAAAAAAGTGTGAATGCTGCTAATAACTGTAACTAGATATCGTAGACACGCGATTTTGTCATTCATATACAATATTGGTTTAATGTAGGTATTATGCATTATGTAGTTCGTTCATATGCATATGTAGGTATGTTGTTCTCATGGCAATCTATTTCTAATCTTAAGCTTTTCACTCATTCATAATTTTCAAGCGAAAATCTATTATGGCTAATCTACTAATTAAGCGCAAAATATACTACTGGGAGATACTCCCAATCAGCCTACTGCAATCCGCTGTTGCTGGGAGAGGGCTATCCTCTTCCAATTCGCACGACTAAATACGGTCCTGCGCCTTTCGCATCCAGTCAGCAATCTTCTTCAGTTAGTCGGTCCACCTAACAGGGTTACACTTGACGAGTCACGCCACTCCAGAACTCGACTGCTCCATATTCGGTCATCGGATCTCCGATAGCCATAACCAGCCCACTGACAGATACTCTCTAAAAGCTTTCTTAATTAACACGCTTTTACTGTTAGCTTTGTTTGTCTCTAGCTATCAATCTTTGTATTTATGTAACGGAAACTTTGAAAGTGATTTTCACCCACTTGCAATAGTCGGATTGATCTGAAATTTTTCACGTTTTAAAGACCGATGACAATGCAATAATAATAAAAAATTTAGCTTAAGTAAATTATTAATTTTGCAATTGACATGCTATGCTTTTACTTAATAAATCAAATTACGGCAGAAAAACTAATTTGATTACTGAAAGCACGACCGCAATAAGCTCTGTTGGGAGAGCTACGGAACGGTATTCCGAGGTCGTGGGTTCAAGTCCCGCTTGCGGTAATCACTTTTTCCACCGTAATTTGATTTATTAAATATTTAGCTTTTAATGTAAGCATATGTTACGTTTTTTGCCTCTAATCGATGGTTATTGCAGGTATTAAAAGTCTAAGCTAAAAATAAAAAATAATAGTTTAAAAAAACTAAAAAACACGCTTTATTTAATCGAATTATTGCATTGTCATCGGTCTTTGACAGGTGTGCAAAATTTGAATAGAATCTGACCGTTTAAAGTGGGTCAAAATAGCGAGCGTCCAAAGGAGTCGGTTACAAACATACAAACATACAAACAAACATACAAGTGAAGCTAATATAAAGCGTGTAAAAAGGCTACATATGAAACTGTTTCTTTTTCTTTTTTAGGTCTGGAGGACACAGTAAAGTTAGTCAAAGGTATTGGTGGAATATGTCACGGATATGTCGTGGACTTAACTAACCGGGAAAGCATTTATAAGGTCGCCAAAAAAGTAGAAAAAGAAGTTGGCAGGGTATGTAACATTATAAATTACATCTCGTTTCTTTTAGAAAATTCCTCATCTTACACGAAAGAGCAGCTAACTACGTTAAGATAAACGAAACGCAAATAAGACTGAAACATAATTACATTTAATAACTAAACCATGTTATGGAATGGACATACACTTTTATGCACCTATTAAGAATTTCTTTCTTCAACATTTCCACGAACATTCCAACAAAAATAAAGGATTAGTACAGATACACATAATAATACGCACATGCCAAAAACTATTCTTTGGCAACATCCCTTTTTCCTGACGATTAAGTGTGAATTTATTAAATAATCTTTGTTCAATTGCAGGTGAATCTTCTGATTAACAATGCGGGTGTGGTATCTGGTCAGTATCTTCTAGATACACCTGATCATCTTATACAGAGGACTTTCGATGTCAACATATTGGCTCACTTCTGGGTAAGTATACAAAAAAGTCGGAAAATTCCTAATACCTCTCAGGTATGTCCATCGGTTTCTCCATGTGGTGACGGATTAAGAATACAAGTGTCACCGCCGCTGCAAAAGCTAGCTAAGGGATATTGTACTCAGATAACTTCCTCTATGAGATACAGAAAACTCGAAAATAAACCCTGTGCCGGCAGCCTGGTCAGCGCCGCATAGGAGACCTTAATCCCAACCGAAGTGGAGGAGACCCGTGCCCAACAGTGGGACATTTATTATTTTGTTAATATTGTAAAGGTCGTCGGCAACAGAATAACATAATATTACACTAATATATTGTAGTTCTTTTATTGTACATTTGATTGTTTAACATTACTGAATGGATTTTATTAATAACTATAATTGTTGAAAATATGAAATCAAACGTAGATACATAGTCAACACCGGCATATAAATCCATACATACAATACATGGGTTTTCTAAGTATAATGGTAGGGGAGCCCACGATGCTAAATGGGGATTTACTCGAGCGTCATAGAGACCTATTGAGTTGCAAAGCTTGGATGATAAGAAGAAAAAAATGTTATGTGATTTTTCCCTTTTATCGGTGGGGGAAGCGGCTATAGATTTTTAAATAATTATGTAAAAAAATACTGTGGCATGGACATTCGCGAGCGCGTCAGATATTGATAGCATCAATGCCGTACGTATTTTTAATAACGTACCTATGTTAATCTGATCGTTTGCAGGATGCGGGTAGTTGCATGTAAGGGTTGAAAATGAAAAAAGAAAAAAAATTATCGAGCGCGTCAGATTTTCTAAGTACACCAAAAAAAAAGCTTTCATTCACTAATCTGACGATTTCGAAGTGACGCAAACTCACGGCCATTTTTATAATATGCAAAAAAAAATTCGCCATATTGAAATACTCAAGCGCGTCAGATTAAGATATACGAGTATATGGTTCATCTTTATGTTCTAAACGTGCCGTCTCATAATCTGACGATTATCTAGAGGGATTCGCCTGATCTGACAAAAAAAATTTTTTCTAACACTTGCGCGTCTCATTTGCTTAAATAAAACTACTTTTTACGGATTTAGACGCGTATATTTGTTCAGTCACCACAGACTTTGCAGTCACCATGGTCACGGGTGAGACCTCACCCGTGACCATGGTGACTGCAAAGTCTCCGGAACGTCGGGCTAAAATTTAAACCAAATATACGCGTCTAAATCCGTAAAAAGTAGTTTTATTAAAAAAAAAATTTTTTAATTTTTTTAAATCATTGAACTTAATTAATTTAAAAGCTCAGGAAATAGCATGCAAATAAATAAGTTTATGCTTTTTAAGTAAAATACTTGTATTTATAAAAAAATAATTAAAAAAAAATGTTATAAAAATTTAATATTTTATAAATAATTGATAAATTAATTATCATCTTCATCAGTTGTGTAAAAGACGGCAAAAGAGTGAGAGAGGAATAGAAACGCGGCGAAAGAAATATAGGCATCACGCAGCTGCACGTTTATCGACTTTTAGCAACTTTATCGACGAATTTTTATTATTTCGGCTCGCGGAAATCGTCAGATTATATATTTTTCGTTATCCTTCAAAATAAAATAAAATTTAGCTACGCTCGAGAGTATCGAGATAAGGTTTTTTTTTTACAACTTTGCTGCCCTCCCCTTTCTTTACGTCACTCTCAAATTGTCAGATTAGTGGAATATACGCTTTTTAGGATATAATTAACTCACCTTACCTTAATCTGATTCGCTCGAGAATTTCTAATGGTCATTTTTTTTTTACTAATCTGATCCTGTATCCTTCATGGGCGGCCTTTTAAAGGAGGCTCGAGTTTGGTTGAGGTACTTAACCGGGTACAAGGTATCCCCCTGTATATTAATCTGTCGCGCTTTAGTAAATCCCGAAATCCCCTCTTGGGCTCCCCTACTATAAGCCACACAAATTGGTAATGCGCCTGGCGGCCATGTTGGTGACATCATAGTGACGTATAGATGAGAATATTACATTTTGTTAGCTGTACTTTTTCTTTGCTGATGACGACACAAGGGCGTTAATTTGACAAGGTTCCAGCGCATTACCAATTTGCGTGGCTTATACACATATTAATATACCTGTTACGTTCAACCTGGGATTTATAATTTATTTGTTTTGTGGAAGCGTGACAATTCTTCAGGTCAAGACGAACTAACTTAAAATCTGCGTTTCACAGCGCTGCAAATTTACAATAGTACAAACTTACCTTGTTTTGTTCTTCAACAATGTCTTCACTGTGTCAAGCCCTAGCTATAGCTTCATTAACTAACTACGATAAATTGGCCAAAATAACGCAGAATGCTAATCAAACTATACTTAACTTTATGCAGGCAGACACGAACTCTTTAAGTCCTCAAAATGACCACATTTGGCGCGACTTAAGCCGTGAACTTTCACCAATCGTCTTAATGCACTTATACTATCACAATTATAGTTATCAAACAGTTCAATTTACATTAAATAGTATTAAGTATGGAGACACAAAATTCACTAGTTTTTATAACGCATTTATGTCATACAAAAATGGCGAACATTACATTTCGCGGTGACATTTCAAGGTTTTGTTTCAATTGTAATTATCGATTCACACAACAAGGATAATTAGTTTTATCAACAATTAATTCTAGTGACAATTTTAAATCGCGAAACAGTTGCAAGAAAAACGCTTCAAATCTCATTCAAATCGCGACGTAGTTTGCAAACAAGATGTGTTTTGCGACTGACAACGCGCGCTCGGTAACCGTGTCGCGCGCGCGGAAACGAGCCACGAGGACAGATGCACCGGTCAGTTCTCGACGTCATCGATAGTGACGTTATCAATAATTAGAGATGCCCGTGCGCAGACAAAATATGATAAGTTAATCGTTTGGTACATAACATCTACCCGCCTCGGCCAGGACTACCTGGCCGCTAATTCACTGGCAGTCGCGACAAGGTTGATACAGCTCTCTTCAAAATTGAACCGTCCACCCGGACCTCAGCAAAACGGGGCACTCCATCTGCTCCAAAGACGAGGTTGAGAATGCGCCCCCTGCGCCAACACAGTGGCGGTGAGTTAGCGTCCTTAACCAAAACGAGGTCACCAACATGAGGTGGATCAGTCTTGTCAGTCCACTTAACGCGCTGCTGGAGAATGTGCAAATATTCTAAATTCCAACGTTTCCAAAAGCTCTGAGTGAGTTGTTGGACCAATTCAAACCGCGAGAGACGATTAGGTCTCACATCAACAAGGGGATATTCCGGCAGGGCGTTCAGTGGCTGCCCAATCAAAAAATGGCCCGGCGTGAGGGCTTCCAAGTCGTTAGGATCTGAAGAGATCGGGCACAACGGGCGTGAATTCAAAACGGCCTCGATTTTGCAAAACACAGTTGCGAGCTCTTCAAAGGTCAATACAGACTCGCCAATTACCCGTCGCAAATGTGTCTTAGCAACCTTTACTACGCTTTCAAATATTCCTCCCCAGTGGGGACATGACACGGGACTGAACCTCCAAGTTATTCTACGTGTAGCTAGTCTAGACGCAATTTCAGTCTCGTTATCCGACAAAAAATCATACATCGCTTTTAAATAGTTGTTTGTGCCTTTGAAGTTGGTACCGCAATCCGACCGAATCAAGGACGGTAGTCCTCGTCGTGACACGAATCTATCTAACGTCGCAACAAATGCCTCTGTCGAGAGGGCTGAGACGAGTTCCAAATGTACCGCCTTGGTGGACAGACAGACAAAGACGCACAAATAAGCCTTGACAGTTTTACTGTTCCTGAGGGTCGAGGTTTTAACAAAAAAGGGGCCTGCAAAGTCCGTACCAACTCCAGCAAAGGGCCTTATCTCAGTGACCCGATCCGAAGGTAGGTCACCCATGATAGGCTGCATGGTAGGGGCCTTGAGCCTATAGCAAGGCATACAACGAAAGACCACACTACGGATCGTCCGACGGGCCGATAAAATCCAAAATTCCCGTTGCAAAATGGCCAATAAGGCATTACAGCCGGCGTGGGAGTTCTTGATGTGACGATCAGTCACCAACATGTTCACCAAGTGGCCACTCTTTGGCAATAAGAGGGGGTGACGAGATCCATAAGGGAGGTTTGCGTTCCTAAGACGCCCTCCGACACGCAAAAGACCCTCACTATCCAAAAAAGGGTTCAGCTTACAAATGGCTCCAGACAGCTTGGATTTGCCTTTCCTCAAGATGTCAATCTCGTCTTCAAAATGTGCCTCTTGCACAGAACGAACCCAGTGAAGAAGAGCATCTTGGAGCTCTTGTGGCGATAAGAAGGCCTCCAAACATTTGTTCTGTGGATGTCTACAATTTCTCATGAAGCGCTTGATCCAAGCGGTGACACTCAACAATTTGTCCAATGAACTGTAACGATTAAGTAAGAAATCGGGGTCGAACGGACGGTCCTGCCGTTCGAGCGCAAGCGTTCGCAACCCAGGCAGTGCGACAATGTCTAAGGCCGGAGTTCGCGGCCAATTAGATTCTGATCTGGTCAACCACTCAGGTCCCCACCACAGAGAGTGCTCAACTAAAAGGGGGGCCATACATCCCCGTGACGCACAATCAGCAGGGTTGACCTCGCCAGGCACATGCCTCCAAACCAACGGGGTCTCCGATTTCTGTATCTGAGAGACACGATTTGCTACAAACACCTCTAAGGTGTGAACTGACGTCTTCAGCCAACATAGCACAATTTGACTGTCAGTCCATGCATATATCGTGGAAACGTCAATTGACGTGCACAAGGTGGACATGACGTGATTCAAAAGGCGAACAAGAAGGGCCGCCCCTGACAACTCTAACTTAGGGATTGTCAAGGCAGTTCGAAGAGGCGCGACCTTGCTCTTCGCCATGACCAACAACACTTTCACCTGACCATCTGTGGTCACGGTGCGCAAGTATACGGCTGCTGCGTACCCACGTTCCGAAGCGTCCGAGAAACCATGAAGGGACGCGGTGTGCTTCCCTGGCGGAAGCAGAGCACGGGGTAACGATATCCTATTGATGGCAGGCAATGAGGAAGCAAATAGGAGCCAGTCCTTCAAAACAGCTTCGCGAAGTGGCTCGTCCCATCCAAGACCTGCAGTCCAAAGTTTCTGCAGGAAGCATTTGGCCCAGAATATGACCGGGCATATCCAGCCATTGGGATCAAAGGTTCTCGCGACAGTCGACAGAACCAGTCGTTTCGTCCAAGTGTGATGCGAATCCAAATTGACATTAAATGTAAAGATGTCCTGGACTGGTCTGTACTGGATTCCAAGCACTGACATCATGGTAGGGTTGTCACGGTTCTCAAATAGGTGAGGATCCTGCTGGTGGTCATCCGGTAGCCCTTCCAAGAGCGCAGGTAAGTTGGAGATCCATTTACGCAACTCATATCCTGCGGAGGCTAGAATGCCAATCAACTCGTCACGCAAGAGCAGGGCCTCTCTCTCCGTGGCCGCGCCAGTGCACACATCGTCAACATATAGGTCCTCCTTCAAAATGGCGGCTGCGCGAGGAAACGACATACGCTCTCGATCCGCGAGCTCCCAAAGCGAACGTATAGCCAAAAAGGGGCTAGACCTCAGCCCGTATGTGTTCGTGTTGAGCTCGTAGACAAGCATGGGATCTTGCTGGTTTTCTCGCCACAATATCAGCTGGTATCGGCGATCATCCGGGTGAATTACCGTTTGCCTGAACATCATCTTGATGTCGGCCACAAAAACAAATTGATGACGTCGAAACCGCGTGATGACGTCACAAAGGTCCTTCAGCAATTTGGGACCAGGATGCAGACACTGGTTCAAGGACACTCCTGAAGAAGTCTGCGCAGAACCATCAAATACTGTGCGTAACTTACCACTGGATGGTTTTATTACAGCATGATGCGGGAGAAAGAAGTGCTCCGTCGAACGCCAATCCAATTTTGACACAGACATGTGTCCCAAATCCTCATACTCCCGCATGAAGTCAATATACTTCTCCTTGAGTAGTGGGTCCCTGCTCATACGGCGCTCCATCGCCAACAAACGCTTCTCTGCAATAGGCCGCGAGACGCCAAGTGGCGGACGTACGGCGAGAAATGGCAATCTTGTCATGATCCGGCCAGAACGGAGATAACTGGTGTTGGTCTTGTAGAACTGCTCACACTCTTCATGCTCCGGATCAGAGCGGGGAGCTTGTGGTGGCTCCTCCACTTCCCAGAATCTCTGCACGGCGTCAGAAAGGGCGGACCCCACCATCAAGGCCGTTCCAAGTTCGGCAGGGGGGGGAGTCCTCAATACAGGCCCCATCAGTGCGAACCCAAATATGGTCCGGAGGGCTACCAAGCCACCTGGCTGCAAAACACGATCCTTGCCGAGTAATATTTTACCCAAAACATCGGCACCAAGCAACAAATCGACCGTGCCAGGCAGGTCAAATTTAGGGTCAGCCAAATTCAAATCCGCGGTCAATTTTACCGCATCCGCAGACAAACGAACTTGCGGGTGATTGCCCAAGATATTCTCCATCACAATAGCCGACGATTCCAACGTCGGACGTGGAGAATTTGAGGGGGAGAACTCAAACCAAACGCGGCCCTCTACCGTGGCCACGGGGGCGTTCCCGACACCCCTTATTACATCTGAATATTTTTCAATAGTCTGGCCAGTCTGCCCTACCAACCAAGACGAGGCTATGCACCCCTGTGAGCCTGTGTCCAATATCGCTCGGACTACAACTGAGGCGCCCGTCCGTCCCCAGACCCTGACATGGGCCGTGGGCAAGAGGACGGTCTCAAAGGGGGGCGGTGCATAGCGGGGGCAGACGCCAACATCCTAATGCTGGCGTGGCGGCGACTGAGCGCCGTTGTCCCGAGACGGCAAATCAAAATGCGGGTAGTGCCTAAACTCGGCCTCCTCTCGGTGACGACTGCCACGAGCCATAGACGGCGGTTCGTAGCGCCTGGAGCGTCCGTACCGAGGGTTGCGCGTCTCCAAACGGGGACGTTGCGCCAGAGGGGGGGACGGTAGTGGTACCGGACGTGCGTCACGGTAATCGTGGTACACTACCGGAGGTGATCTCGCTTGATCACGTGGAAGCGGGGAGGGCGAGCGGGACACAAAGGTGCGGGATTGAACCCGGGGCCCGCTTTCATACCCGCCCGTGGGGCTGCGCGCCGAACCAACTCGGCGATCAACGGCAGCGCAGTTTGCGCGGCGTGGGGGTGATGAGCCGGACTCCAAGTTGCGGGACTGGTCCCGGTGTCCACTGGCATACCCGCCCGAAGGCGACCCCGCGTGGTCGCGACGGCCATTCGCGTTGGCGCACAGGATTTTCAAATGGTGCCCTCCGCAAATAGGACACGGGTGAGTGTCGGGGCAGGCGCGCTGGTAATGGTCCCCTAGACAGGAGAAACACCAGCCGCGGGCCTGGGCAATCCGCCTACGAGCGGCCACGTGCAGGACCGCGAAGTCTGGGCACCGCACCGTTTGGTGTCCCTGCGACTTGCAAAACCGGCAGTCCGGTGGCGCAGCTTGAGCGACAGCGAAGCGGGCGGCCGTACCTCCTCTTGGTGCAGGTTGGGCATTGCGCCGTTGGTTGGTGGGTCTGGGACGTGATGCTTCCACCGGCGTGTCGGCGACCATGACGTCACCCATGCGACACTCGTCCTCCAGGAACGTCAGGAGCTGGTCAAAGGTAGGGAGAGCAGATGCCTCATCCCTAGTGTGCCCCTGTTCAAAACGTGCCCTCAAAGACACCGGCAATCGCTTGAGCACAATACGCACTAGTAGGTAAGACCACTTGGCAACCGGCAGTCCTAAGCGGTTGAGCGAATTGGTGGCTATTAGGAGGGGGTTCAGCAGCTCGGTCCTCAACTGGGCAGCATTGCTCACGACGGGAAGGTTCAAAATCTGGTCGACGTGGGTATCTGCCAGACAGCGCTGGTTGTGATAGCGCTTGGTGAGCAACGCCCGCGCGATCCCATAGCTCCCGTCACATATTGGGAGGTGCTGTACTAAGCCCCTCGCCTCTCCATCAAGCACGGAGAGTAAATAGGCCAGTTTTTGGGACGGACCCAAATCGTCCCTCGAGTCCACAAGGCTCTCAAACAAACCAATAAACCCCATCCACGTGTCTAATCGACCATCAAAACGTGGAAGATCCAAATTGGGTAATCTAGTCAAAAGGCCCACGGGAGTCTTCAAGGGGGCCCGGTGAGCCGGTACTCCGGCGCGCGAGGCTAAAATCTCCCGCGCGCGCTGGGCGATGTCGTCGGCAAGGTCCATAATTTGGACGTAGTCCTCGTGGACTTGGTCCCGTCGCTCCTGGGGGAATGACTCCAGGGGCACATCATCCAGATGCAAGATGAAGCGCCGGTAAAGCGCCTCCACCTCCTGAAGTCGTGTAGGGCATTTCTCATGCCTGTCCAACAATGCCTCGATTCGGTTCTCCCTTTTCACCAAGGCGGCAGCTGACGTGAACCATCTCAAATGAGTCGCAATCCCGGAATATGTCTCGCGGACAACATTATACGCGGCGGTAGACATCTTCAAAGCACAAACGGCACGAAACAAACAATCTTATAATAACAACAAAAAAAAAAACAAATATCTTTCACAAACAAACAATATTACAATAGCGAAAAACAAAATATCTTTCAATGAGACAAGCCGCTATTATTCTAAACAATTATCAAATCTTAAATAGTTTAAATCAAACAAACAAAACAATTCTTTGCCAATGTGCAATTAATTTAAGACTTGAATTATTTATTTTAAGGTAAACAACAAAACAAACAAACGTATAAAATAAATGTTGTATTATACAAACGCACAACGCCACAATTTAACTATAACGTTGTTCAATATTAGACAATAATTAAATAATAATTTATATTAAATAATAACCTGAGCAACAACAAATACGATTAGCAATAGCACAAATAATTATCAAATCCTTTAAAATCTAATTGCCAATTCAAGTGCTCAAATTAATTATTCAAAACTATACCAACAAATTAGATTAAACAAACAAACAACTAAATTAATCAAATTAAATTAATTAAATTAATTAAATCAATTTTCACAAATAATGAGGGTATAGTTTGTTCAACATGGAACATTCGAGAAACGGAGTTTAAACCACGCTCTGGGTACCAAAATATGTTACGTTCAACCTGGGATTTATAATTTATTTGTTTTGTGGAAGCGTGACAATTCTTCAGGTCAAGACGAACTAACTTAAAATCTGCGTTTCACAGCGCTGCAAATTTACAATAGTACAAACTTACCTTGTTTTGTTCTTCAACAATGTCTTCACTGTGTCAAGCCCTAGCTATAGCTTCATTAACTAACTACGATAAATTGGCCAAAATAACGCAGAATGCTAATCAAACTATACTTAACTTTATGCAGGCAGACACGAACTCTTTAAGTCCTCAAAATGACCACATTTGGCGCGACTTAAGCCGTGAACTTTCACCAATCGTCTTAATGCACTTATACTATCACAATTATAGTTATCAAACAGTTCAATTTACATTAAATAGTATTAAGTATGGAGACACAAAATTCACTAGTTTTTATAACGCATTTATGTCATACAAAAATGGCGAACATTACATTTCGCGGTGACATTTCAAGGTTTTGTTTCAATTGTAATTATCGATTCACACAACAAGGATAATTAGTTTTATCAACAATTAATTCTAGTGACAATTTTAAATCGCGAAACAGTTGCAAGAAAAACGCTTCAAATCTCATTCAAATCGCGACGTAGTTTGCAAACAAGATGTGTTTTGCGACTGACAACGCGCGCTCGGTAACCGTGTCGCGCGCGCGGAAACGAGCCACGAGGACAGATGCACCGGTCAGTTCTCGACGTCATCGATAGTGACGTTATCAATAATTAGAGATGCCCGTGCGCAGACAAAATATGATAAGTTAATCGTTTGGTACATAACAATACCTAATATATTAATTTACGTCTATTATTTTATAAGTTCCTGTAATTTAAAAGCAAGATTTTTTAACACTAGATGGTAATTACTATGCATGTTTGTGCATTTATTATAATTGTATTTATTTTAATACTTTTTGCACATAAAGTGGCGGGTCTCGTAGTGCAGCGGCTGTGTAATAGACTGCCGTTTGCGAAATTTTTACCTATTCCACAACAAACGCTATTTTATGTCTCTATTTTTAATTATGCAAAGACTACTGGACAAAATTGAATGCTATTTTCTCCGCTTGCTGGAGGTCTAACTATATAAATAGGTTATATTTTAGAAATAAATTCCACGAAAAAAGCTAACAATTCTGAAATCCACATATACAAAGACGCGGACGGCAACTGGTCTCATATAAATTGAGCAACTTCATCTCATATATTAAACAATCTTATTACAAACTTATTTTGTATTTTTTTTACTATCCACAGACTGTGAAAGCTTTCCTGCCAGCGATGATGGAGCATAATGACGGTCATATAGTGACTATTGCATCAATGGCAGGCCATGTTGGAGTAGCGAAGCTGGTAGACTACTGTTCTTCCAAGGCAGCGGCGTGTGGCTTTGACGAGGCCTTGAGGCTCGAGCTGGAAAGCAGAGGCTACACCAATGTCCGCACTTCACTCATATGCCCATATTTTATACGATCAACAGGAATGTTTGAACAAGTTAATTCGAGGTAAGACGCTAGATATTAATAAAAACGCAAATTGACCTATAACCTATGAAAACAATAGAACCGAATTGAGAAAAAATCTTTAATTCTTTATAAACTTAGACGTGTGTATTATTTTAAATTTTAACTCGATGTTTCGGAGATAGAGTGGTTCAAACGAATGGTTATTTGTCTAATTTGTTACGGTTTGGTTTTTAAATTCCACGCGTACGAAATTACGGACAATACCTAGTATAATCAATATAAAAATGAATCTTACGGCCCTTGTTTTATTCTTCTGCGCTACACCTGTTATTTTAGATATGAATATTTTATTAAACAAATTTTTATTTTGCTTATTGTTTTAGATTCGTACCACAACTGAACTCGAACGATGTGGCTGACCGCATAGTGCTGGCTATTCGCACCAATGAACCGTTCGCTTTCATTCCAGGGTACTTCCGCATCTTGCTGTCATTCAAATGGTTCGTATAATATATTACCTTACTCTCTATACGTATTCTCTCCTTTTATGAAACATAGTATTAATAAAAAAATACATTCCTGAATTTCTATTCAGAAATGTATTTTTTTGAAATGTACTTTTAAAAAAAAAGTACATTTCTATGTACTTTTTTTTTATTTAAATCTATCCCGGCATTTTATTTTTACTTTGTTCTACCCGAGCAAATAAGCTTATCTTGGGACTTTTTATGTGTGAAATCCCCATGAATAGCTATTTATGGCACGATGGGATAGATTTAAAAAAAGATTAAAAACTGCCGGAGTGGAAATTAAACCTAACTTCAGAACTCGCTTTCCATAGCTATGCAGTGGCGGATTTACCACCAGGCTGAGTAGGCTGGAGCCTAGGGCGGCAAATTTTAAGGGGCGACAAATTTAGTTCATCAATTTTTTATTTCGGTTTACAAATTTAAAAAAAAAAATTATTATACACACTCATAATACCAATTTCGAAAATTGGAGAGAAATTAAAATATTTAACAATAATCTAAATATTCTCATATACAGTGCTAATTAATAAATATTTAAACATCTCTGCATGAACAATTCCTAAACGCTTTACTAATTATACATTAATGATTATGAACTTTTAGAATATTGCAATAGGGATTCGATATTATTATCGAAATTTAGTAATTTTTACATATATATTCTTCACTGATAACTGCTATATTTTTTTCTCCGTGTACCTAATAATTATGAGATCTGCTTACCCAATTCAATCTTGATATAATATTGATGGTCTAATCATGATTGCTGCAGCAAGTTTGCAACTTGTCCAATTCAATTTCAGAAAGTAATTTCTTTAAGCGTAAAAAAATACTGACTAAAATTGACTAATTTTTATTAAATAAAAAACTAGTTCAATATCTTATAGAGATCATATTAATCGAATAACTGATAGTTGAACGACTGTGACTTGACAATAAGAAAATTCCCTCCACAAAATATGAAGTGAGATAATTTGCTCATTAGAAAATTGATACATTTTATCAGTTAATTATTTTATTTGTAGTAAAAAAAAGTAAGGAATATCCAAATGAGCAGGCCTTAAGCGCTCATGTCGTACACGAATTATTTAAATTAAATGTTTACATTAGTAGATTTGATAACTTTTTCGCAAAGCCAACTTTTTCAGAAAATGCCAATTGGAATGAATTAATTATAAAAGTGGTAGGTATATTATTGAGATATTTTTTCCTTAAAATAATGTTTTTGATAACTCTTTGCTGTAAAAATAATCAAGGATCGAACACGGTACCATAGTTCTCAATAATATTAACTATATGGGAAAAGTTGATGTAACGAGGATGATGGAGCAGAAATTATAAAGTTGGAATTTTATTGATAGAGAATTGATATGATTGTGGACTAAGATATCAAAATTTAGAGACGGCAAAAATTGAATAGCCTACAGGCGGCAAATCTATAAATCCGCCACTGTAGTTATGTCATAATATTTAGTTTTATTTATTTCGGTTTATGTTCAAGTAGTGAGACCGTTAAGCGAAAGGCTTTAAGAGGAAAAGGCCTTTTCCTCTTAAGCGAAAAATTGTATTTAAAGTGCATACAATCATAAAAAATTAATAACTCGTACGAAAAGTTACTGATGTTTGACATATTTGTATTTTATCCTTCCAGGTTAATCCCATGGCAATGTATGTCAGATGCTATTCGTGGTTTAGTACCTGATGCAGTCCCAACACCTCATGGTGTTACTATTGCACCAAACAATGCCAAAGTCCCTCTAGAAGAGGCCCATGGCAAGAGGGAATCAGCGCCAATGACATTAACACCTCCAGCAAGACACGACCGTACTGTTTGACGGAGATCTACATACAAAAAACCTTATTGTATTGTATATAGATAATCATGAGAGAAAAGTTCAAAGGTTTAAAGTGTTTAAACCATTGTAATTATATAAAAGCTTAAGGCAAGAACATCGGTATAAGTTTATTAAAAAGAATACTACCAAAATATTGTTACAAAAAATATCCAAGACAAACCATTATCGTCGCGCTGTCCTTTTACCATTACTTGTGGTCAGCGCAACAAGTTTTTTTTCTCCATAATCTTATGACCTCATATCTGTGTTTACTCCTCTCTCTTTCATAAGAAAGACCAACCACGTGAGCCTAATTACCACTAGGGTTTGTATTTACAGCCACAGATTTACTTCACAGCATACGATTGTACAACATATTTTTGTTTTAATAAAAAAAATCGCACACTTATGACGTACGTACTAAGATTTTAACTTGTTTTTTTAAATCTGTTTAGCAACTAAGATCTACCTCATCGGAGCTTATCTGAAGTTTGTCACCACGCAAAATCTGATAGTTTTAAAATGCACTGAAAGCGTAAAAGATATTTTGGTAGCCTTCTTTTGAACATCATTTAATTACCTGTATAAAGTAATGTTAATTATATACAAAACTCTGGTAAAATTGGTACTTAAACAGCACAGTTGTATACCTGAAAACCCGCAAATATATCCCACTATATGTATATTGTACCTACGCATAATTGTAAATATAATATAAAGTTTATATATTATATAAACTTTTATAAGGTTCAAGGCCTTAGCAAGTTATGTATGTCTAATTGTGAATAATAAATTGTTAATAGAAAAGGCTTGTAATCTTATGAAATTAAAAATTAAGAATCTGTTCAAAGCAGATAAGCTTTACTTGGTATCAAATAAATATACCTTGAAAATACAAATACATATATGTTTTAAGTATAATCAGGATCGGACTGAGCCGAAAGGGCCCGAGTGCCTGATCAAAAGACTTGGGCTCGAGATTAAATGATGGTGTATACTCAGAGGTTCAGGGAGGGGGGGTGCTCCCCTTCACTAGGTGGGGCCAAGGCTGGCAAATGCCATTTTGAATGTATGAGCAGTCCGACGCTGAGTATATTGTTGTTAAAAGGCGATACAGTTACATACATATTTCAAAATTCGAAATTTTGCAAGCTGTTACTTTCAAATATAACAACGGCTATTGTTACATAAATGAATTTAATAATATAGGGGGCCTTATTAAATTATTTAAATAATTGGGAATATTGAGATTGAACCAAAAGAATTTAATGTTGCCCACAATATTAATAATGATTTACATAGATACACTATCTTTTTAGTTGTTCATGTATTATGTATGTAGTTAATTAAGGTTATGCTTAACAAAAAATCATAATAAACTTGTTCATCTAGCTTATATCGGGCTGTTAAGATTTCTATAAAGTAAGTTACGTGGTACTTAGTCAAACTAAGATATAAATAAGACGATAAGTATGTGATCTATATGTAAGGATATTTTATATCATATCGGTTAAAATATATTATATCTTTAATGAGTTGTAAGTTTTATATATTAAAAGATATATAAGAATTTTACATTCTATGCCCTACTGTTACTTTCCTTTCAAAGTAAATTGTTTACTGCTTTTTACTTATTTTAAAATGCTACGGCTCTACTGGCATTGGCTCAGTAGAGCTACCGCCAGTAGAGCCACTGCCAGTGCATAGCCTGATAGTAATCAGCATCACACATCTTTGTTGCCTAATGCTCTAGAATATAGTTAGTCTGCAAACATAGAAATTGAACTAATAAATGTTTGCCGCGTTTGATATGTGTTTAGCATCTAAAATACCGACCATAAAATTGGCTTATAGAATACTTGCATCACTCTTGAAAGACAAAGGCCAACAAAAATTTAGTATAATATCTCCTCTATACTATTATTTTGTGTTTTAATTTAGCTCAATTTTAAAATATATAATAATGGAAAGAAACAGAAAAGTGTTATTTAAAAATGAATAATAATACACAGCGTTTTTAAACGTATTTACCTCTTAATAAATAAGTTGTATTTTTATTTACATTTTATTGTATTGTATCGGGTGTGGACTTAATCTACTTTATGATATAAAGCCCCGCTAAGATTGTAGGAGAAATCTGTAATATTAAAGGCAAAAAACAAAATTACTACCATATTTCCTAAATAATGGCTAAAAGATAAAAACCGTATAAAAACTACTTTCTACGGCTTTGATGTGTACCAAATATATTTTTTAATCCTCCTAGTATCTCTCTGAAACGGTATCTCATTTCGGAGCCAAACCAACATGGTCACAAGTAGTAACTGTACGCGATTAAAATCCTAAAGAATACGCGTCCAAATCTGTGAAAAATATTCGTCTAAAGCCGTGAAAAATACGCATTCAAAGCCGTAGAAAATACGCCTCGAAATCCTTAAAAAGGTGCTTGTTTTGCTACATGGAGTCACGCAAATGTTAGCTACTTACTTTCTTTAATAAAAATGCCAATACAAAGAATGATATTCACAATTTAGCGTATTGCCAATAATATTACACATCTGCTGTTGTACTTATTTTTACACATTATTTGGTGGGAGTGAATGCATTTTGTATTATTTTGTAATTGTTACAAGTCGCAATGTACTAATGCTTTACGAATGCGACTATTACAATAAAACAATATTATAAAGTTAACGATTGTTTTATTTTTGGTTTGATTATTTACAAAAAAATATATGACTTATATTAGGAACTTAGATATTAGGTAGAAATTAAAACTTGGTGATGTAGTTTTTAATACATTTTTGTGACTTGAAGATATAAAAATTAAATTATTAAATGTCAAAATAAGTGCTATAACAACGATACTTTCAACGGAAAGAAAGATAGAAAGAGAGCGCGTAAAGTCAAAGTCGAGGTATTTTTATTGTGGACAAAAAGGTACCTAAGATGTTAAGTTAGTTACAGAAAATTAAAACAAGTTTCACTATATCCTGCCATTTTGGCTTGTTACAAAACAAGTATGTACTTAGAAGGAGCTTGTAATAAGATAAATAGATGAGAAACAATCAGAAAAACGATAGATACTTATTTTATATCGATTATGTATATCATAATTAAGTACAATTCGTTAAATGAAAATACTGACATCTATTAACATTAATTGTGTAACAAAACTTACATAAATAATTACTTTAACAAACAAACAAATAATTCAAGAGCGCACACTTGATATTATTACATATTTTCTTTTTACGCACTTTAATTAAATAAATAGATAAGCATTCATAATAAAAATTATCATTGTGGGACTAGTTAGTGGTAAATTAATTATTTCCATATTAAATAATATAAAAATACAAGTGTCACCAACCTATTCTTTGTTCAGGGTGCTGTTAACCAGCTACAGGCACGGCCAAACCAACGCGTTCAACTCGCGTCCGCGGTGGCGATCAGTTGTTGCGAACAAATTTGTATAAGCCACACAAATTGGTAATGCGCCTGGCGGCCATGTTGGTGACGTCATAGTGACGTATAGATGAGAATATTACATTTTGTTAGCTGTATTTTTTCTTTGCTGATGACGTCACAAGGGCGTTAATTTGACAAGGTTCCAGCGCATTACCAATTTGCGTGGCTTATACAAGTTTTGTTCGCAACAACTAATCGCCATCGTGCACGCCACCGCGGACGCGAGTTGAACGCGTTGGTTTGGCCTTAGCTTAAGGGATATAATAAGCAGTTAACATCTACTATGAGAGATGAAAAACTTGAAACTAAATCCTATGCCAACACGCCTGGAGAGCGCGGCATAGTAGACCGTAAACCATCCCAATTGGAAGAGGCCCGAACCCAACAGTGGGACATCAATAGATTGGAGATGAAAAATCTTATAACTTAGTAAATTTTTAGTTAATATATAGTGATTTTATTGAAAACAATCTATATACTATCCAGTCTCCTGCAAAAATACGTAACAAGTAGAAACTTTGTGTTTGCGTATGTATACAAAATATGTCGGTAAATAAAAAACCTGTCAAGCACGAGTTGGACTCGCACACGATGGGTTGACGGATTACCCTTACCATCATATTCGGCATAATGACTATTTACTGTACGACTATTTTGTTAAGTAATTAAAAAATATCTTATATGTCTACTTAGGTTAGGTTTAAAAATTTTAAATTTACTTTCAAACTAGCATAAAATAACCTAACAATTTTAACAAAACCTAACTACTTTAATTACCACAAACAATCAATTTATTTTATACTCACATGTCAAATAATAAAACACAACAAACACTAATTACATTAAGTACAAAACAATCATAATCAAACACTCGGAACACCCTAATATCGTATTTGCAATCATTCCTAAATGTATTTTTAAATGATGCATATTTATGGAAAGACATTATTTTGTTACAGTTTTTTAAAAATGAAACCACGGATACTTAATTTAAAACAAATATATGGTTGTGTATTTATAAATGATGCTTATTTATGGTAAGATTTTATTTTGTTACAGTTTTTTAAAATTGGAATCCACGGATACTTAATTTAAAACAAATTAAGGTTGTGTATTTTTAAATGATGCATATTTATGGAAAGACATTATTTTGTTACAGTTTTTTAAAAATGGAAATCACGGATACTTAATTTAAAACAAATATAAGGTTGTCGGTATAAATCTTAAATATTTACGTTGTACAATACTTTAATCGTGCTTATCTCTTGGAAAAGAATCAGGCAATTTAAACTCAGAAATAGGTGATATATACAATGGATTGAGTTCTTGCATATTCTTTCTACTTTCTTGGGCTTCTTTTACAAACTTCGCATACGCCCGCCTGTCAGACACTATTTGCCCACTTTTAACAATTAAAATGCCTACTAGTCCAGCGGCTATCACACAACCCATTATAACGAGTCCACTTGTCATAATTTTCGCACTAGTTGGTTGGTAGCACTCTTTAGATCTGAGAACTATTTCGACTCCACTCGAAGCTTCTGTGGTTGCACTATACGTGTACTTGTATTGACATTCCAATCCTTCCTCGTCTTCATTCTGTAGTCTCAATATACATGTTGTTTCATCGTCATTAATCTCTGTAAAGAATTCAATATTTTTATTTTTTATAACTAACTATTGCGCGCAACTTCGTACGCGTCTAAAAAAATCCATCCTCTTGATCCATTCTGTCGATTAAGAAACCTATCAAAATCCGTTGAGTAGTTTTGAAGATATAAGCTAACATAGTTACAAAATTAACGAATTTGTTTTACAATAAGTAATGATTTATCCTCGATTAAGTCGTTGATATAGTCAAATACGCCGGGGGCCGCTGGATGCAGTTAGCGCAGGACCGCGCGTTGTGTTGACATCCATCTGTGGTATTGAAAATGCGGAATTTGTAGCCAATAATTCTCAAATCGTGCGGGGACCAATCTTTCGGATCATCATTCAACAACAAAATTAAAAGTACTTAGCACTCTCTAGTCTAGGCTAGCTATATCATCAAACAGTAACAACCTATGGGAATCCACCGTTATCAGTATACATAGACAGATATATTGTATCTATCTGGATTATCGTAGATTCTTAACTGCTGGACTACAAGTGAAAACAGTAATGCCATCATAATCCGTGAAAGGCAATAATATATCCGCAAATTGTATACGATAAAAACGACGATTCAGGAATATATAAATTAAGTACGTTAACAACAAACCGCAAACCGTAACTCTTTAAATGACAATAATGATAATGTTTAGCATAGCGCAATATAAACCACAACGTAATGATAACTCTAATAGACTATTGGTCTTATTCATAATGGCTTATCGGAGGTTTAAACAATAACTTTATCGGAGAGATAATAAACATTTTATCGTAAAAATTATGAATAACAATTTTTGACATTTTTAGCGAAAAGATTTTAGCGAACTTTTAAACCTCAGATAAGTCATTATGAATAAGACCATATATCTATAACATAGTGATAGAGGTCTAATTAATGTATACGATACTTTCCAAAGCCATGTTATCATCTCATCTATACTAATGTTATAAAGCTGAAGAGTTTGCATGGTTGTTTGTTTGTTTGAACGCGCTATTCTTATGAACCACTGGGTGGTTTAAAAAATTCTTTCAGTGTTGAATAGACCATTTATCGAAGAAGGCTATAGGCTAACATCACGCTGCGACCAATAGTTAGTAGCTCCTATCAGCATCAGTGAAGAATATCACAAAAACGGGGAAATGTCCCTAGATACATACAAAACTAACGACCTTGTTTTACTATAAATAAAGTTACATACCTATATCCATATAATTTTCAGTGACTGTATAATTAACACTGCCAGTACACATATCGGTACAGCTAGTGTTAAGATGACAGGTGACACAGGGTTCCGCATGAGCACACAATGGGTTCTCACAAGTGGCACATGTTTCGCAAAACATTCCAGAATATTTAGACCCACTGTCGGCTGCTGTAGAACATTCACAACGACCTGTAAATATAAATATACATTTTACATCTTTTCTTCATTCATAGGCTACTATAAGGCGTCTAAAGTCTCCCCGCGCTGCGTTAGACACCGCAAAATAGCGCCACCTCTTACCGGGACATAGTCAGGATCAGATATACCAAGACCAGGATAAAACAAGGAAGAAATTAAAAAATAAACTCGAAATTTAAAAATAGGCTACTGATGTTTCTGATAGGTAGGTACCCAATTACAACTAAGATTTTACGGGAATATCGATATGTTATTTCGTTAATTAGAAAATTTTTAAAAGTGTAAACATAAAATATCTAGACTTAATGCCTAGGGCATTAATTCCGCCATTGTACCTTTTTGTGCATAAAGTGTTTATAAATAAATATAAATAAATAAAATATCTATGCAATTATGTAATAACACGATAAGAAGGTATGTAATAAAGTGTTCACTGAAATTCAAATTAATTGCCTAAGAAAACTCTGCCATTTTATTTATTTATGGAAGACCCAACAGCGAACATACCAAGATTGATCAACTTGATTAACAAACATTTTACCAATTAAAGGATTTTACGTTTAAGAATTACAATATTATGACATTCAACAGTTAAAGAACAGTCTATACACCTATACACTTTAGTTAACTAAGTACTTAAGTGTTGATGCACTGTGCAAAGGGTTAACACTTCTTAGTGCGTTCCGTTCATTGAGCCTTTGTATTCATAGACAAAACTTAGCTATGCGTTCAGTTTAACAAACGCATAGTGCACTTCACCACTTAAGTATTGTTTGTGAAATGATTTTGCTACCCCTGTGCGTCCATGCCTACTATAAGACCTCACAGTAACGTTTTTGAATACGGCTGTAACACTCTTAGGTGAAGAGGGTGAAGAGTAAATAATATGCCAGATCAGTAGAACTAACAAAAATTAAGACTACAAATTGGCTTTGTAAATAGTAAATTATGTAAAACAAACACGTGTAAAATATCACAAAATCCAGTGGCGTGCGCTCTATACAAGCTTATAAGCACTGCTTTACTTGACATTCACAGATATTTTAATAAAACGTTCGTATGTTTTAGATGACTTTATTCATTTATTTACTATTAATTAAACAAAATATTATAACTTAAAAACGCCTACCTAATAATTCATAAATAGCACCAATATGTGCTTGCAAATTGTTTTTTGCCAGGCGTTTGGCGAAGGAATAATATTAGCGTAGCGAGCAAGCTCCACGCCGCCCGCCTGCCATGAGTTCATATGTGTGTAGAAATTTTGGTGTCCGTGCACAGTTCGCAAACGCTTTGTACGGCATGTCATGCTGCATGAGTTAGCGATCGGAAGTTTTCGCGAGTATTCGGCGTTTGTTCGTTACCTATTATAATCACGTAGGTATGCATTTATATAGCAGAAATATTTTGGTTCGACGGAGGCCATTTTATTTTTTCATGTGATTCATTGAACTGTTTAATATTGAGTTTCTTTAATTTAATAATTGTATGGATTTCCGTTTGTTGATTATAAAATGTTATTTGATTGTGAAATGTGTGTTGATAGTGTGTGTTTGTTAAAAATTAAAAATAACAAGTTCTCACAATTGTCGTTCGGTGAAAAAATTCAAATTGTGTCTATAGGTAGATGTATACCCGAGTTACAACTTAATCAACAAAAGGGTAACGTAACTAGAAAATTTCATGTTAAAAGTTATGAAACGTATAACACTGGCTATGTGGTTGTGTACACACGAATGAATTATTTTGTTTCCCTTGCTTATTGTTTAGTAATTCTAGTACAGTGTGGACTGATTCGGGATATTCAGATTTAAATAATTTCCATTCCGCGACAAAGAAGCATGACCATACAGAAAAACATCTGGAGGCCTGCTTAAAATTAAATACTTTTGGTAAATCTCGTATCGAAACGAGTATCAACAGTCAGTTACGATTAGATATACCGACATCTATGGACAAATTGCGTTATTTTTTGCGTCTATAAGTTGTGTAATAGATAGCTGATGAATTACTTCACAATCCATAATCACTAGATGGCAGTTTTTATCTTCAGTCCACTTTACGCTTTGTGTTTAGTAAACAAGTGGTTTTGAAGTTCCAGCGGATTGTCGTAAGTAGTTTAGTTTTATTTATGAGTTCATAGATTATTAATATTATTATACATCAAGATAAACTAGATGATTTGTGCTTTATAATTAAGTATACATATAGCATACATATCACAGTTTTAAGAGTAAAATCGAGTTATATTTTGAATTGTTATGTTTTCTCCTCTGTCCTCTTCTGTTCTCATTTTTAATACTTTAAAATAAATTTTCAGATCTTAAAAAATAGATAGATTTCATCTGTAGTCTTCTAGTAATTTTTCGTAGTATTTGTCTTCACTCTAGGTATTATAGATAAGAAGCTATAAAGGTTTTTTGTTACAACATGCGAGCGCGGTACCGATCGAATCAGCGCCACGCGTAGCTGGACGGACAACGGTATAATAGGTATTAACTAAAAATTGAAAACAGCTATTGCTGTATCTTAAATGTTTCGCTATTTTTTGGCACACATTTATATTAATTAAAATCGTTAGTCTATAATAAACAGTTTTTATATAAAAAAAGTTCTGTTAACATTGCCGAATTGTGTTATTGACGCTATCAATTTTCATTTTTAGTTAAGTTTAGGTCTGCACATAGAATAGGCACCAATGTAACTCGAAAATTTCATGTTAAAAGTTATGAAACGTATGTACATACGTACATGTACGTATGTATGTACGTACGTAGTTATTGTTTAGTAATTCTAGTACAGTGTGGACTGATTCGGGATATTCAGATTTAAATTTGTTCTGTTGGCATGGTTTCCGACTTAGAGATCCGTCGCGTGGCTATGCTAAAAATCTATAAGAGTACTACCTACAGTATAAGAGCCTACCCTGCTTCAAATTTATGTGCACGCCACTGACAAAATCCGATCTATAATTTCGAACTTTTGTTAAAATTATTGTATGTGTAAGCGTCACTTTACGTAAATGCTACTAATTTTCTAACAAGTTCTATCACAAGTTGTTAACACTTACATATTAGTATATTGCACTTGTTGCTACATTAAGTAGTTTGTACAATATATCACTTCAATGTAGAGTTTACAAACACATCGTTTTACGAAATAATATTAACTATGCACTTAAAAGGTTTATATTAAAGTTGATAGGTTTATTTCTCGTGTTTTTTATCGTGGGTTCAAGTTCCGCTTAAGGTGATCATTTTTTCCGCTATTGTAGAGTAACGTAAAAAAAACATAAGTCAAAAATACAAAGTAAAAAGTACAAATTAATAAATTAAATCTATGAATAGTTTACTCCAAATTTTCAAATATTCCCATATAAGGTGTTTCTATGTATAATAAGTATGTATTTACAAAAGGCAAGAAGTTTATGTATTACTAGCTGTTGCCCTCGACTCCGTCCGCGTAGAATTTAGGAAATTTTCCCCGTTTTTGCAACATTTTTAACTACTGCTTCAGTGAGAGTATTATAAACGTAAGAGTAAACAAATATAATCAGAATGAACGAACTGCTAAGCTATCAGGAGTTACACGTGTTATTGTGAGTCAACCATAAAATATAGATATGTGCTGTTTCGGGATATTTTTTAGACAATTTTATGTAGAATATTTCCGTCATACATGATTTCTATGTAACTTTAACCATTAAGGCTGCACACGCGACGGAAGCTTAAAAAATGGAGCACCTTTTCCCGTTTTCCCAACATTTCCCTTCACTACTCTGCTCCTATTGATTGCAGCGTGATGAAAAGTATACTATAACCTGCCCAGGAGTATGAAGAATAATTGTACCAAGTTTCGTTAAAATACGTCGAGTAGTTTTTGTTTCTATAAGGAACATACAGACGGACAGACAGACAGACAGACAGACAGACAGACAGACAAAAATTTTACTGATTGCATTTTTGGCATCAGTATCGATCACTAATCACCCCCTGATAGTTATTTTGAAAATATATTTCATGTACAGAATTGACCTCTCTACAGATTTATTATAAGTATAGATATCCGTACTCTGGTACCCATTGTTCCCCCCGCCGAGTCAGGCCCCGGTTAGCGGGGCCACCCCTCGCCGGGTCATGGTAAATCTCAAGACACCATCATGGCCCGGCAGGGTAGAGAGCAGAGAAAAAAAAATACTCTGGTACCCATAACACAAGCATAATAAGCTTAGCTTGGGATCAGAGGACATTGTGTGAAATGTCCGTGAATATATATTTATTTATAAATGATATTTACCACAAACACAATCGCCATTCCCTGAGCATACATCTCCACCGTTAGGAGGTACACATGTATCAGTCATATTTGTGCAGTCGCAGGCAGCACCACTCCATCCTGGGGAGCATACACAGGCACCACAAACGCAATCCCCACGACCGACACCGCCGCATTCTATACCGTTCTCACTGAAAGAAGTAGAAAACTATTTTAAAAATCGGTGATATTACAAGTTGCACTCACACACGAAGGGTTTCGTCCTGTTCCGATCCCAAATAACGGGATAAAGACAGGAAAATGATGGTGATGATAGCAACAACTATATTTAAACTGATATAACTGTGAATTTTCAGCTCTTTAGCTAGGATCGTGACAGAGATACAGCCTGGTGACATAGGCGCGGACCGACAGATGGACCATAATCAAAAATCTAGTCATAAGCAAAATCCCATTAAAAAGCATATCTAAGCCCGTACTGCAGCCTAAATAACTATTGCATTGTATATTTATAACCAAATGGTCTAACTAATTTCGTCCATTAAACTTTTACTCACTTTAAAAATGGAATACAAGTTACAACATAGCTTTATTTAAGTTAAACAATGCAGGAACTGTGAAAAGCACGTGCCTAAAGTAACTTGACCGCATCTGTTACGTGTGATAACTAAGATGTTAACCAACCATTAGTACAAGAGTAAGAAACAACACCTAATTTCAAATAAGATAAGTAAACACATTCCGCCACTACCCTAAAATACCTTCGCGTAGTTATAACGCTAACATGAACATAAATAATTATATTATGTTGTTAGTTCCGCCTTCTGGTTTAAGTCAACACAATTTACTTGATATAAATAGATTTACCTACGAACTGTAAGTCTGTAAGTTTGTAGAGAGAAAGAATGTGGAAGAATTAAATGGCGCTTACGCACATAAACGCGCAAAACAAGTATTAGAAAATTTGCTTAACAGATGCGAAAATGACAACACGACTTTTACGATTTTTTTTGTGTTAAGTTACGAACAGTTCTCAGGTTTTGCAAATGTGTAGTATATGTGCTGTAGTATAGTATTTAAAGACTACAGCAGATGTGAGCTTAAGGTTTAATGACATAAAAAAACACAACTGCATGACTGCAGTTGTGTTTTTTAATGTTTTTTATTTTATGACTTCATAAACCTCTCTAACAACACGTGGGTGATAACGCTTTTCTTGCTGGCAAACTATTATTAGGTCCTTTACTCATGAGCATTAACAAAAGTATCGTACTTTGTTCAACAAGAGTCACATATTAAAATCACACGTTATGTTTATAAACAAATTAAAAGTGACACAGATACGACAAATAAATCAATGGGTACTAATAACACGATAAACGAGCGTCGATATTCATCGAATGTAAGTGTGTCTATTTCCCAGAGACACGTGCAACGTCGTAAAAACTATAAAACCGTACTATGTCGCAATATCTACAACATAAAAGAAAGCGTCATTCCATCTTTAATGAATAGACATATTAAAACTTTACTCCAAACGCTTTCACTTGATGATAAAAATGAGTATATTTAGGAAATTAAGCCGTAGAATACTTTAAAATAAGATATCAGGAAGAAATCGCAAGTCTAAAGAATAATAAAACTATACAATCTAGCTCGTCATTTTTAAGCATACGTTTAAATGCATGTATTGTTGCCTGTCATTATTGGATAGGACCCTTCACAAATTATGGTGAAATAGCTGTTATCGCGACTTCGTAAACGTGAAATTTTAAAAAACTTTCAGCATGTAACTAGCATGATCTGATATAGCCTTAAGTCTTCCTCGATAAATGTATTATGTAATACTGAAAGAATTTTTTGAACTGAACCAACGGTTCCTGAGATTAGCGCGTTGAAACGAGTTCTTCAACTTTATAATTTTCAATTAGTATATGTGTCGGACATGTCCCCGTTTATGCTTGGTATTGCCATTATGCTATATTGGTATAACTAGATCATTAAATACTCACATGCTAATATCACAAGACTTGCACTGACAATATTTGCCGTTGTATCCTCTATCACACTGACATTTGCCACACAAACAATCGCCGGCACCAGAACAGGCGATAAGTCGAGTCGCGTTCGGTTCTCGACATTGAGCCATAAGGTCTGCTGAGGCATTCTCGTCTTTTAAAGAACAGTCACACGATGGACCGGACCTGGAAACAAAATATTACAGAATGTTCATTTTTATACTAAGGGGCTACATACAAAGAAAAACTTTAAAACTTTTTTGGAAATTCTCTGGAAAAGATCTCGAAAAACGTTTACAGCATCAACTTTGTAATACTTTAACTTTATAATTTATTATTAGAAATTTATTTGTAAAGATTATTTTCACAATATTTCACTAAGCGTAGAAGTTTAAATATAGCTCAAGTATAGTAAAGAAGCTACTTTTAGTTTTTCTAGTTACGTACGTCCCGCCTCTACTCCTTTATTATCGACTTCAGTAGAAACTTAGACCTTCACTAGTTAATTACCTGAGCAAATTACACGGAAAACAATAACAAACTAAGTAACCATGTTGACTAGTATGAACAACTAATCTTAACTTGTTAATCCTAGGAACTATAATTTCGTAGAAGCAATACACCAAAGGAACAACCAATTTTCTACCGCATATATTTTTCGAGTAAGGAAACAACATTTTCGGAATAAATAATAATAATAAATATCACGGACATTTCACACAACGTGTTCTGGTCCCAAGTTAAGCTTATATGCTTGTGTTATGGGTACCAGAATACGGATATACCTACTATCAATATAGGAATATAGGAAGGAATCAATATAGGAAGGAATATAGTTACATCAAGATTAATGGCATGACTATTACATAACATTTAACTTACAGTACATACTTGGTAAATTTTACAGTACCTACTTATTTAGCTATACCTTTTGAGTGGACAACCTCGTAATTATAAGCTAAACACTACCAATAGGTCATGAAACCAGTTAGAATCGCACATTATTATATTCTCTACCTATGTCCAGAAAAAGACTCATAGATAGATGAATCTTTACTTTTTATAAAACAAAGTCAATGTTTTTGTATGTATGTCCCTAAGTGAGCTTATATCTTCAAAACTACCCAATGGATTTTCACGGGGCGTTTTTTAAAAGATAGAGTGGTTTTTTGTATAATTTGTTAGAGTTGGTTATAAATTCCACGCTAGCGAAGTTGCGAGCAAGAGCTAGTTATAAAATAAAAGAACTTACCATCCTTTATTACACTGGCATACGCCACATACAAGATGAGAGTTAGCAGCGCACATCAATGCCATGTCACTATTAGGCTCGTTGTGACACTGACATCCACATTGTATATCCACTTCCAATGTTAGACTATCCTGGCCTAGTTGAGTTTCAGTGATACGAATTGTCTGTTTGACCTGAAAAGAAATAGTTGTTTCAAGCGTTTACGGAATACATATTTTGAAGCGTTTGCTTAGGCTAAATGCTCGCAAAATAATGACTATTCTTTAATAATTATTGGCAACATAAGTCATACAGTGCAAACATGTATCCTTTAACTGTTTCCACTTGCATATGGAGGAAATTTAATAAAGTTTAAGATAGCATACAGCTATGTACACAAGGCTATATGAGTTCAATCACAAAACGGCAAATTGCTCATGTTCACAGCAATCTGTGTTAAGGATTAAAATCATAAAAAATGTAGATTTTAAAACAAAAACAAAACACATATGTATTCGCTTACCGATTTATACTCCTCACACGATTCAAGAGTAACATGTGCTTCATATCGAAGTACCATTCCGTATTCCACTCCTGTACATCTGCTTGTTTCTACCAAGGGACTTCCACTTATACCACAATCCGTAAAGTATCGAATCTTTACTGGTCCGAAACTAGAATCGTCTTGAAAGTTCACGACACTGATAATATCTTCGTAACCAGTCTTTACAAGCTTCAAGATATTCGAACTGTCACTTTCCAATTTGGCTACATAGGTGTAATCTTCAAGAAGTTGGTTCAGACTATCGTAATGATCTTTCACGCCTTCAGTGACCGCAAATATGACGTTGACCTAAATACGAACAAGTCTAATTATATGTAACAGTTTACTTTTACGTCACGTAGGCTCGTTAATCGTAGATTGGACATGTTTATAGCTGAGTACTTAATCACTAAAGCTATTACTTGTTGATATACTCTACTTAATGTAAACTTTATTCTTTTGATGATTTTTGTATTTTTAAAGATGCCACTTTTTAGGTGTTTTCAAATTGCGTCAAAAACAAAATTAGCTACTCACTGCAAATAAAACTTTTACTTTTATATATTTTAAAAAACATACAGACTAATTGACAACCTTCTCGGTTTTTTTTAATCGGTTACAAAGTACTTATGCCCTTATATACCTACTACAATAGTTAAATGTAACGCAATATGTATAAGCATGTGATATGTAATGTGCGGTATATGCTAATCGCTAGGTAAATAGTACAGTTTACCTTATACTTATCTAAGAGCCTGTAAATTTGTGCTACCGACGGATAATCGTATGTCGACGCGTCGGAATAGTAGCCTCTGTCGTCTAAGTGACAAGTCTCATCATTCTTTTTAGTAGCACCACCTGTAACAATATATTAATTAAATTAGAACTAGTAGGGCGCTAGATTTGCAATTTAGTATAAATACAGTCAGGTCTCCGAGTTGGGCAAACAGCATCATTATCGATCTTCGACGGGGACGCCATTACTTAGGTTAAAAAGTAAGTAATATCATTTCATATTAGGCCAGAACAAAAACATTAGTAGGACAGGCAAAGAATACTATCGGAATAATTTAACGTTCGTACTAGTATTTCGGTTGATTAACTTATAAATTGTATGAAAATTACCAACTTATATTAGAGTTTTGGAAATCGGTGTTTGAATCGAAAGAGGTCACTGATAAAAGGTTATCACAACCTTCATCTTACCAAGCTTTCCATCACCAGCTGTATGCATAAGTCCATCAGACAACAAGATTACGATCTTTCGACTAGTAGTAGACCATCCGATTTTGTCACCACAAGAGATGACTTGGACTAAGGCATCCAGTTGTGCCTCAGCATTGTCTAAATTAGCAGTAACAGAACTACTGTTAACACGTTCTATAAACTCATTAACCTGCAAATTAAAAGAAAAATTAAGACCTTGCTTAAATAAATAGCCATGTTAGCTCTATCTAGATATCGAGGTCGTAAATTTACAATTGCACATATAAATTAAAGTTAACTAATGCAGAGGAGTAAAAAGACGGTATTTAGTTATAATATAACAATTCATGTGGGTGGACAAAATGATCTATATCTTTAAAAGCAAAGAACGAAAATAACAAATTGAATATCGCAGTCTATAAAAGATTGCTTTCTTTTTCACTGTTACACAAAGTGCTGTTTTGTTCTTTGGTGGTACCAAGTATAAAGATGAAACTTGTGTCACGTAAGTTAAATTTTACAAAGTAATAATTTTTCAAAATTTGTTAAAGATATCTTCCATCGCAATTTTTATTTTTGTCATAAATAGCTTATTATTTCATCCAAAACTCATTATTTTATCTGATCCCATTATTTTATTTTATCTAATACATAATTATATTTTTATATTCTTGGTACATGAAGGTTCCACCATCTCGCAAGAGTATTTGATCAATTTTTTTTTTTACTTTTATTTGTTAAATATAAGGTATACATTGCTGTATAGGTACATTCCTGCATCGTATTATATCGAACTAATTATTATTGACCTACCGTTACGTTTTAATTTTACCATAACGTATGGAATTATTAGGCTGAGTAGTAAGTTCCGTCGCCTTAGCCTTGGCGACTTCAACAGATACATACTTAAAACCAATATTACCTGATTAGTCAAGGATAAATGATGTTTGTAACTGTAAGTTGCTTCACAGGCTTCTTCTTCTACTGTACAAGGATTAGCTAATCTCCTTGCATCTGTACTTATGAAAGGCATTAGTGGCTTCTCTGCAAAACTGCCGAAACCGAGTCTAAAAATTGCAATATATTGATTAGTGCGATCGATTTCGATTTTCAGTTTCAATCGCCAGGAAAATAGTCAAAATATGTGTCCATAGGGTGACGTATTAGGAATACAAGTGTTACCACCCCTTTTCTTTTCCAGAGTGCTGTTAAAGTTAGCTATGGAATGTTGTATACTGATAACATCCTATAAGAGAGAGTCAAAATATTTCTTTTTGTTCCTGCACAAAAATTTGTTACAAAGATTTTTCCTGCAAATAATATAATCAAGGTTACCTGAAATTGTCAGTAAGATTCTTCAACAGTATAGGTAGATCATCTCTCAAAGACACTAAAGTTTCCTTGTCGTCCTTCATCGACCAAGTGAGATCCATTAAGTAATATAAATCTAAAGGGTAATTTTTGGCAGGTCGGAAGGAAAATTCAATCTTTTTGGTTTCTCCTGGAAATACATAATCGTTAAGTATGAGTACACTTTGCATATGTATAAAATATACATATTACTCTTTTAAAGATAAGTAGTACCGTTAGGTTAGGATTTTAGATTTTGACGGGCCTCGTGGTGGAGTGGTTCATATAACGGACTGCCGATCACCAGGTCTCGGGTTCGATTCCCGGTCAGGACAATCATTTGTGTGATGTTTTTAATTGTCTTACAAATGTTTGTACTGCGTCCGGGTGTTAAACTATGTATTATAAGTATGTATTTACAAAAGAATAGTATATGTATTATATCCGTATTCTGGTACCCATAACACAAACATAATAAGCTTAGCTTGGGACCAGAGGACGTTGTGTGAAATGTCCATGAATATTTATTTATTTATTATTATTTAAATTCAAGTAAAATCTCTTTCTAAGAAAAAGCAAGCAAGTTAAGAGGATACCAAAATAGCTTCGTGCATTTTTCTATGTACGAAGTTTTCATTGTTTCTTTAGATTGAATGGCTAGAGCTCTAATTTTTAAGTATATGTTTTTTCAATATATTATCTAGGATCGCGTAAACTCAGAAACACGATTGAAAAAAGTTTTCTCGATAGAAAATCTTGGCGAAATAACCTCTCAAATTTTTTATTTTTTTCATTTGTCGGTCTATTATCACGTATTAACTAATGAAATAACTTTAAAAACTTATGTAACTATCATATATAGAAACACGTAAATCAGAATTAAAATATATTTAGTAGATTTTGAGTAAATAGCAAAAGTATCCCTAATTCTTCATTTTCTGTGCCTACTGGCTGTGTTAATATGTACGTGTCGGCGATGATATACGATAATATTGATGTAGGCCCTTAAGCAAGAAGAAGTAAAACAAAATTTTGGTACACACTCGTCTTCAAATTCGTCTGAGATTATGACACCTACGTATAGTAAGTACTTAAAATCTTACGAAACAGGAACTCATGAAATGCGTTAAGTGGTTGTGGCTTCCTACAAAATCATTCAGATATAGCATTGCAATTGAGGTCGCAACTCAATATTGACTAGATGCCATTTAATTTATCGCCCAAAGTATCTTGACTACGCCTATGTTATGACGCAATTAGGATTTTTTCCAAGTTTCTCTATTGTTCGCGAAATCGCTATAATTTTTTTTTACCGTAAAAGTATATATCGATAAGGGATAAGGCATGGGTATGTACGACACATTTTTGACTATTACCGATATTTTTATCAGAATCACAGTTGTCATCATCACACAGATTTATCCAAATTATAAAAAGATATCTTACGCAATGAAGGCAGCCAAATTGATGCCAGTGATTAGGTGCATGGGGCGTCTATTTCAAACCTTCCTTACATCTTTAAAGTTTTACAAACTAAATGATAGGAAACAACTTAGTAAATTCATAAACATTATTTCAAAGAGTACTTACGTGGTTTAAGAGATAATCTTATTTTCTGTGGTTGTATTTGTACTACGTTATCAAGACTATTAGGCATCATATCCTGAAGTGAACTGTTCTCCACAACCTCCCAGACTGGCTTCTCAGGACGCTGTATAAAGCCTTGACTACAGCCAGTATTTACTAGACTAGAATATAAAACAATAATGATACTTATTTCCAGGGCCGGATTTAAATTTGTGCCGTCCTATGACTTAAATTTTATTTTAATAGTTTTGATATCTTATTTTTTCAAAAATATAAAATTGTTCTTTTAAATTAAAATTAATAAGTGTTATTGGATAATTCTCCAATTTTAGAAAAATTTATTAATCAATAAAAGTTTCTGTTATCAAAAAGACATACATAATTTGAAAATATTTTTAATTCTTCAAAAAAGACTACATAAATTTATCAATTAAAAATATCAACTTTAATTTTTTCAAACCTTTATGGAAATAAATTAATTAAAATATTTGAATAGTTTTTACTTAAATTTCCTATATTATAATATACAAAATTTTAATTTGATACATAATACTTAAATTATATTTCTTGAAAGATAAAATGTTTATTTAAAAGAATTAGTTAATTATATATTGTATAGAAAATTTTTTCCCACTATCCAAATTTTGCCGCCCTAGAAAATTTGCCGCCCTGGGCACAAGCTCCGACTGCCCCTAGTGTAAATCCACCACTGCTTATTTCATTACATCCCAAAATAGTAAATTAACAGATATTAAATTTTAGGACTGTGAGGAAGATAGTACTGAGATCACCGTTCGCTCTCTCTCTCTCTCTCTCTCCAGCCCATTTACGTCCCACTGTGTCCCAAAGTGGAAGAGGCCCGTGCGGGATAAATGCGACTGGCAAACCTATAGTCCCGGATTAAGCGTTGTAAGACTTATTTTAAGGTAATTATAATCCATATAGAAAGCATAGTGTAATACCGATGGCCCAACATATTATTGAAATATTTGATAACTGTTATTGATTTTATAATTCATAGATCATAAGTTACAATCTGTCAGTGAATTTAGTTATACATATAAATAACAACACAAAACAATAAATTAATCATGTATTCACTTATAACTGGTTATTTGGGTGCTGCCGCCGAAACAATCGTCACCCACTTTCTAAGCCTATAGAAAATTGTTCTTCTGGACATGAAGTCTTACAATCAATAATTTATCATAGAACGATCTCTTGATTAAGCATCCCAAATATCGGTCAGTGAACGTGGGAACGAATGAGCACAAGGTATGCGCTTGCGATGTGATACTAAACGATTACGAAAAATAAAAAGTTATATTTTTTATTTTAGCGGAGAAATGTTGGCTTAAGACATCTGTGAGGGCTTCATGAGTTATCAATAAGAACTTAATCATATTCGTCAGTAGTCTAAAAGTTGTATAGAGAAAACATGTACAGAGAAAACTACGAGAAAAAAAAATCGATGGAGTTTCTTGTCTGTTCTCCATAGGATTCGCGTTTGGAACAGACACCTAGTAGTCTGACGTTTCAAAAGAGCTTGTAAAACATGCCAAATCAAAAATTTTGACTTTGAAAGAAAGAAAGAAAGAAAGAAATATTTTATTTGTAACTACTCAACTACAAAAGTAAAGAAATTAACATAAAAAGGTAATGAAAAGGTACACATAAACACTGAAACATAATAAATATTATAAATATTACAATGTGAGTAGTCACAAATACGGACCCAACTCAGCATAATGCTGGTTAAAAACCAGCGCTTTTTTGACTTTGACTTAATACAAAAATGACATTAAATTAAACTAGTTTCAAAGTTTGGCTCCATAACTTGTAAGGTATTTAATTTCATGCACATTAGTTTCTTTTAGCAAATAGTTATAATATATTATTGTCTATATTATTAAAATTATCTTAGAGTCAAAGTAAATGAAAAACTTAATTTTGTTTTTTTAAATATAGCAGATAAAACATGTTAGATAATACCGAACCGAAGACCTGTAATATAATAGGTATAAATAATCATTGGGTATCCGTTATTATGTGTCTATGTTCCCAATATAAATCGAAATTTACAAATATTGTTCCAATGTTCCAATTTTATTCATTGAGTTTTAATTAAAACCGTTAACGTATTGTGCCCGTGGCAAAGCCGTTTTTTAATTACTTGTCATTCGGTAGCCGTTATAATATAATCGTACTGATAGTGAATATCAATGTTTAATTTCATTAAACCTTTTTTGTTAGCATTGTATTTAATTAATTTTGAAAACTATTAACCAGTCTTTCGAACCTTGTAACAGTTGACGGTTTATGTTATTAAATGTTAAGTTTAAAATGTGTTTAATTTGAGCTGTTTTTAAAGAAAACAAATATTTTAATAACATAATGCAAAAGTTCACCGAAAACAAACTTCTGAGACACAATAATATCTAGATCTGATATTCTACTTTTACTGAAAGGCAGCTCATAAATTTTATCATGTATGAATTTTCTAATTAGGTTGGACATCGGTATCTTTGTCTAGGACAACAATTCAACAATGATTCAACTTAAATTTAAAATAAGTAATATTATTTAAAAAAATCTGAACTAAAATGATCCAACATTGTCATCAACAACAGGAAACAAAACATGGCAACAAAACTTTATCCAATTACTGTAGTTAGTATGTGGGCGTAACTAAATCGATGCGATTCACTAAAGATAAGTAGATTATCGTCCTCCGTTGTTCTATAGTAATTCTCTAAATACTTTGTTCAACTTAACGATGAACTCATCAATTACAGCTGGCACTTTGGGAACGCCTATTAGATGTGAAATATGTCGGTAATTAAAATCTTGTGGCGAAGATTAAAAATTAAAAAGAAAGATCATCAAAAAATTAAAAATTAATGAGCATAGTTGTGGAATTCTTAATAAAAATGTAAATATTTAAACAGTTAGACATTTAAAGATCAGCAGCAATCAGATATATCAATCTCTTGTATCTGAGTGTATAAAAAGGATAGAATTGTAACGCTCTATGATGCTTGATATAACTACACGTAAGTAGGCATCATAATAGCCATTGCATACCCTAGAGATTTTACTTAACTTTAAAATGACTCTACAATTTTTTTGACCTAAAAACTGTCGTCTAAGACAGGTTGATGATACTTATATAGGCATTATTTGAGAGAGCTTTTGTCATAACCATTCAGGATATATTTTCTAAGTTGTTTTATGAAAATAAAGCAATAAATATGTCTTTAAAGCTGTCAGCTTTTGGTAGGAAATAGGGGTCTGCGTTTGTATGGAAAAACTGTCGTTGAATTCTGCTCTTAATTCAAGGGATTGAATACACAGAGCCTATCCCTCTTCGCTGCACATAACAGGAGGTTTTGAGGGTAGTTCGGTTGTCATTAGGTCGGGACCTACGCGGCCACACCCACGACCTCAGTGGAGCGATGATGAGAAGGGTACAAAATTTATAAAAATTATGCCATGACTATGTTTATGTCCTCACCTCTCGTCATCGTTACATCGTGGTGCGCTAGAACTGTAGTATGGATCTGCACACCACCGACAATGTGAAGCAGCTGCTAGACATTCTCCACATTCTTCATGTTCAATACACGCCAACTTGTTCAGCAATTGTTGTACTGCACAAATAAAATAGTTTCCATTATTTTTCATATTTTTAAGGACAGACAGAAATCAGTATTTGATGGCGCATTAGTAACACGGCTATTTCCCTCACGAACGGTGTCAGAGTCTGCTAGGGGATAAGAAGATAAGGGAAATATGAAGATGGTCTAATGAGTGACAAAAACTGTGACAGTGAACCACACTTGGTTAGGTGATACTATACATGAAAATAAAATTTCTTTTTAATAATGAATAAGAACGTAAATAATTTTATCTGTCATCTATACATAATTCTACGTACCTAATGACATTAAAGGAACCACGCCTAGCACTTTTGAAACGTATGAATCACACAATTACTTTGAAAATTATGAATATATCCGTACAAAACCTGATTAAAGATTATACCGAAATTACTTACGATTTCCTGAGACCAAAAATATTACGTGTAGATTTTTTTTCGCTAGTTAAAGTAACCACTACCTAATTTTCCTTGAAGAAAAACTGTTTATTTATGCAAGATCATATTGTAAGTAGTGGTTTGAACTTTGCATTATTTTTTAATAAGATTATTACGAGTGTACGTAACCGTAAATAAGAGCAAAATATTTGTAACTAGCTGTTGCCCGCAAGTTCGTACGTGTGGAATTTAGGAGCTAAACCTTTATAGATATACAAAAAATCCATCCTCTTGAACCACTCTATCTATTAAAAAAACGCATCAAAATCCGTTGCGTAGTTTTAAAGATATAAGCTCACATAGGGACATACATACAAAAATAACGATTTTGTTTTATAATAAGTAAATATATTCTCATTTCTGATATCTTTTTGTTTAAAATTCAATGCGCCTCTCAGCGGTGCGTAAAATTTTGAACATAATTCTATTGAGGAAATAATATATTTCCAAGAAGAACCGTTTCTGAGTTAAATTTCCTGTCGAAAAAATATAAAACTAGAAGAAAATAGTTTACAGATGTAGCTATTTATATTATTCTAACGTCATCATATATCTTTCTTATATATAAAATTCACGTGTCACAGTGTTGGTTACCGTACTCGTCCGAAACGGCTTGACCGATTTTTATGAAATTTTACATGCATATTCAGTAGTTCTGAGAATCGGCCAACATCTATTTTTCAAACCTTTTTTTTTTAATATAGCAAAACAACGTTTGCCGGGACAGCTAGTAACTTTATAAAAGTAGCAGCCAAGGCAGACCAAAAGTTAATAAATTTGTTAATAAAATAAACAAAAAAGGAGCTATTTCCTAACCACTTGACACATTAAGTGAGGGATACGCGTCACACCTAAAATAAACCATCCGAACAAAGTAGGGCTGCTACTGCTTAGCTAAAGCTTTCATAGCGACGATGGAGTTATAATATTTGTGACATCATAACGGTATTAGGTATGATTTATACTCCAGAATATTGCTTTATGTTTATAGTACTACTACTACAGCCGAACATAAATAGCCTCCTCCTTTCTTTTAAAGTCGGTAAAAAATAATAAAAGTCAATTAAAATTCCACAGAATACGAATGTAGTTACATAATGTCGTAAATACAGTTATTTATTTTCTTGTAATCCAAAAATTTTCTTTTATAAAACCTAACAAACAATAACTACATTACTACTTAGTTAGTTAGTTAGTTACTACTTATTTAGCTAGTCGTACTAAATAAAAAAATAGTCAGCAGCTACGGTAAAATACTGGTATTGTCAATGCATCAAAAATGAAATGCGAACAACGTTCTAATGAGTTGTTATAGAGCTTATCTGGAGAGCTAAGGAGAAGGGTCATTGGATAGATTAAATGCTATATGTATAAGTAAAGTAGAAGATAACAGATGCATCATAGATAAGTAGATACTAGGTGTGACATCATAGGAAAGTAGTTTTCCACCACTTATTCGTTGTCCTGGATACGACCGTACTTAAGAAACAGAAGAAACAAACATTTTGTTAATAGCATCTTAAGGATTTTATTATATTGGTGCAATGAATACAAGTAATACTATCAGATTGCCTTTAATACCATTTAAGTGATACACAAACAGGATCATGTCTCGTAAGTTTTAATTAATATTTGTCAACCCTACAAAGCGTTGTCGCGTTGACACAGTTTGCGTGGGCGTACACAAGATTACACCCGAACTGAGATAATCTACGAATGTGGTACAATAGCCAGCACGTGTCTATGTTGTTGTTATACTGATACTAAAACAATGCTGATAGCTATTACACTGTTCTACTGAAACTATGTTCTATAAATTAAGAACTGTTGTTTGAAAGAAATGTTTCGTAGCTTTCTATACATCAATACAGATCTAGCTTTGAGACACACTGGCTTGTATTTTCGATTCCCCCATAACACAGTTATTTGATTATCTGAATTGCATCTATGTATGTTATAAGAGAGAGAGAGAATAGAGTGAAACTTATTTATTAAATTTTAAATAAAGCATCTTGGTGCTTTATCACATACCATTAGAAGGTAAACGGCAGTGGAATCTTTGATAGTAAAGCGCATCAACTATGTTCTTACATACCTACTCACACTATTTTAGGATCTAGGGGCCCAAAAAAATTTCATTTACTCTTTATTCTGGATTAAATGTGCTACGATATGCGATTGTTTAGAAACCCAAAAAATTATTAATTATTTACTATTTAGTTTCTATCCAAATATCGAATCCAAGGCTTTCCAACTACAAATAAAATAAAATATTAGCAAATTACGTGACTAAACTAATTTATAAGTTGCTATATATCTCAATAATAACCACATGCCAAGGTGAAACATTAATAGAAATGAGATCATACTAACATTACAGTAAATATCATTTTAGCATAAATATGTATTACTTAGTTAATACTTGTATACTCGATTTACTACAACTTAGAGCAAACTTATTGTACTCTTATTTACAGTATAAAGGAAATAGGTTCAAAACGATATATAATAAATAAAAATAAATAAATATTCATGGACATTTCACACAACGTCCTCTGGTCCCAAGCTAAGCTTATTACGCTTGTGTTATGGGTACCAGAATACGGATATAATACATAAACTACTTTTCTTTTGTAAATACAATCTTATCTAACTGTTATGTAAAATCCACAAATAAATTACAAAAAGAATGCTATAAAAAGAATACTATCGTCATTACTTTAAACCATTTTCTCATTTTGAGGGCTATTTTATAGATCAAAGTGAAAAATTCAGGAAATAAAAATGAGACTATTCTAACATTATAAATGTGAAAGTTTGTGAGTATAAATGTTTGGATGTTTGTTACTCTTTCACGCAAAAAGTGCTAAATAGATTTTAATTAAACTTTACAATAATGTAGCTTATACAACAGAATACCATAAAATATTAATATAAATTAAAAATATAGGCTACTATTTATCCCGAAACAATGCCATGTTCCTGTGCGATAATAAAAAATTGGTCAAGTGCGAGTTGGACTCGGGCACGAAGGGTTCCGTACCATTATCTATGCAACATAAGGCAACGTTATTAGTATCGAGCAAGAAACGGTAAAAAAATCATGTTTGTTGTATGGGAGCCCCCCTTAAATATTTATTTTATTTTATTTTTAGTATTTGTTGTTATAGCGGCAATAGAAATACATCATCTGTGAAAATTTCAACTGTCTAGCTATCACCGTTCTTGAGATACAGCCTGGTGACAGACGGACGGACGGACGGACGGACGTACAGCGAAGTCTCAGTAATAGGGTCCCGTTTTTACCCTTTGGGTACGGAACCCTAAAAACGAACAGATTTTTTATCTTTATTATTGCTATTATTATTATTTTATTGCGGGTAACACCGCGGGGCACAGCTAGTATTGCATATGGCTTAACTTGCTCAAAGTTGTGGTACTTTCAATTTATGACGTATGTTGAACATGCAAACCACAAAGAAATCTACTATAAACCATCAATAACGTAAACAGGGATGTGTAGTGACTTTGTGGTTTGTTTACTTACGACTACCGGGTTGATACGAGTAATACAATAAACCATTAAATAATATGTTGCATGGTTTAAAAATATTAAATTAGCATGGCATAACTTGTTTATCACATGTATGAGGTACAATTATAGCTTTAAAGTAGTTTTTGTATCCGTCTTCTGGTACCCAAATCACAAGCATATAAGCTTAACTTGGGACCAGAGGACATTGTGTGAAATGTCCAGGAATATTTATTAATATTTATTTATTTAATAAAACGTATAATTCTGCACAGTCATGAATGCTGCCTGTTGCCTTGCTTTATTGGCCTTGCCTTGGACTAAAGGTAATCCTGCCACCTCTTTCCTTCTCATTACGCAAAGTTAATTAAAATTAGTCCTGGACTGAACGCTTACTAAAATCCAGTTAAAAACGATTCTTCAGACAAGAAGTGTAGAATTTAGCGAGTTACTCGTATCTCCTGCAGTCTTATAGATGCATCCTATATAACATTCTAGAAGGTTCCGAAGAAATGCTAAGAGCTGTTTACAAATTCGAAATACGAATCTATTTATTAATAAATGTTTTGAGACTATTCTCAACTAAATTAAGTAATATGAACATATTTATTAAGCAAGCCAAGTCTATTTTGACGTCAAAATAAAGTAAATAACTTAAAACATGAGTAACAAACACGATACTAAATTCAGCTGAACAAAGCTCAAGTTTTCCACGTGTTAAAATGAGTAAATGTTTCTGAAAAAACGAAAACCCATTTCTCGCTCGCTTCTAAATAAAACTGTCAATTCCATTCGGTATATATTTTCTATTTTAGAGAACGCATATGACCGTAACAGGTGTGTTCCGGCGCCCAACGTCTGTATAAGTTATTTTAGTTAGTAGTAATACGAGCATTAGATAAATCTTTCCTTTTGATGTTATTTTATGTCCGTGTTGAGATAACGAATAACTTTTATTTGGTTTTAATCTCGCACCACTACGCAATAATTTTACATCCTAATACAAATTTTAGACTTCCGACATACGAGTATTAAATAACCGTTGGTTTGTTTAGAACCATAAAGTTAATAACATAAAGTTACTGTATACATTACACTACCACATGTTCTGACTCTATCTTCGCAGATCATATCGATTTGATTTTTGATGGGCTTCGTGGCGTAGTGGTTCATGTACTGGACTGCCATTCACAAGGTCGCGGGATCAATTGGCATTTCGGAAAAGATAAGCTTTTCGGGGAATAGAGTTTTTGATCATGATCCATTAGTTTTTTTCGGAAAATTTGCTATATTAACGATTATTTTTCCAAAAAAGCAAATGGTCTCTATTTGCCCTTGAAATGAAGGACTTAAAATATTAAGGCTTTCTTAGGGTTAAACTACTCTGTGGTGGAGATGAAATTGGTCTATTATATCAACTTGGCACCTTTGAAAACATGTATTACAATCTGTCTTAAGTCTATCAGAAAAAAGCAATACACAGATTGCGTACAACGATGACGTCACAACGCTTAAAATAATATCTTTAAGTATTTTAAAAAAATTCTATATAGTGAATATTTCAATAATATTGAAATTAGTTGCTTAAAATAATCTATATTTTCTAAAAAAAATATAAAAACAGCAGGTCAAAAATTATGAACAATCCCAATTTCCGCTTGTGACAATCATTTGTGTGATATTCATAAATATCATAGAAATGTTTGTACTACGTCTGGGTGTTTTCTATGTATATGTATTATAAGTATGTATTTACAAAAGAAAAGTAGTATATGTATTCTATCTGTATTCTGGTACCCATAACACAAGCTAATAAGCTTAGCTTGGGACCAGAGGACGTTGTGTGAAATGTCCATGAATATTTATTAATTAATTAATTTATTATTATTTATTTATTAAAAGACTAGCTGTTGCCCGCGACTTCGTACGCGTGGCATTAACAAAATTTTCCCCGTTTTTGGAACATTTTTCACTACTAGTTCGCCGCTATTGGTCGCAGTGTGGTGGTATATAGCCTATAGCCTTCCTCATTAAATGGACTGTCTAACAAAAAAAGAATTTTTGAATTCGAACCAGTAGTTCCTGAGATTAGCGCGTTCAAAAAAACAAACTCCCACAGGAGTTGCAGTGGAATTCAGTAAGAAAAAGTGAAGTGAATTTTCGGTGAATCTTGATCACGTGACAGCGCTCCTCTATTTTTATATACCACTGCAGCAGACTAATTTATAAATAAAATAAATAATATTCATGGACGTTTCACACAACGTCCTCTAGTCCGAAGCTAAGCTTATATGCTAGTGTTATGGGTACCAGAATAGGCATATAATACATATACTACTTTTCTTTTGTAAATACATACTTATAATAGTTATAATACATAGAAACATCCAGACGCAGTACAAACATTTGTATGACAATTATAAATATCATACAAATGATTGTTCCGAGCGGGAATCAAACCCGCGACCTCGTGATCGGCAGTCCGTTAACAACTCAACCACGAGGCTCGTCAATTTATTATGATATGTGTATTTTCTGTTATGTTAATGCAAGTGTTCAACTAAAGGGACAAGAAAACAATTTTCTTAACTAAAACAACGAACTTTAACGCTCACTCAAAGAAAGAGGTTATAAATACATTAAACTTAATGATTTCAACATTCATATTTGTTGAGTCACATTCAAGTGTTTGTTGTATTTAAGAAATCTCACGGAACGGAATTTCTTACACTCCCTTTAATAGTTAACGTTTTAACAAGATAATTATTTGAACTACTTCACGCTTCGACAGTGCCAAATTATTAACCATTAGGGAGCTGACGAATAGGGCTAATTGTACCACTCGATTATGGAGTGGCAGTAGTATTATGAGTTCCTATTCACGATGTCCTGGGTCCGATTCCCTATCCAAACTCGTATCTGAACTGAAGTGTATATTCTACGGGCGTATTCGCTCTAGATACGTATTCTATCCTCCTTATATGCATATAACATTAGATACAAACCTTATAACGTCTCTAAAAACTCTTACTTCAATCATCAGAAGAAATGAGGTGGTGATGTGTTTTGTAATTTTCCACAAAATGCCAACATACCTAACAATATTTTATAAGATTATCTATGCTATACACCGTCAAGCGGACCAGGCGTATTGGCACAGGGCTTATTGTGAGCTTTCCGTCTCTCACAGTGGATGTTATCTGTGTGCAATATCCCTTAGCTGACTTTTACAGTACCCATGGGAGGAGATGGGGTGGTGACACTAGTATTCTTAATCCGTCACCACACGGGAGGGTCATAGCATTTACCTGAAAAGATCCGTATCCACGCTAACGTAGCAGTAGTTTTGATAATTCAAGCGACGTTCGTTTAAAATCATCTTTATTCTTCACTGTATTCTGTCACCGTTATAATAAGCGTAGCGTAAAATTTTCGACTTGCGGCTCGAATATAGATGAATAGTAATTAAGCAACTGTTATGAAGTCAAGTCAGAATTGGTTTTATACTTAAGATACAGGCATCATCAACTGTCAGATTAGCTGAGGACACAGTGGTACCGATTCTACGTGCACAACTTAACTTAACTAAAAAATGAAAATTGATAGTGTCAATAACACAATTCACCAATGTTAGCTGAACTTTTTTATTAGACAATCGGTATATTACGGTATTACGACTAACGATTTAAATTAATAAAAAAGTGCACAACCAAATAGCAAAATAGGGCGATATAGTCGCAAAGCGACCAAGCCCTTTAAATAAAAAAAAAACTAAAAAAAAATTGCCAATTAATCAAACTACACCCTAGTAGTAGTAGTAGTAATTTTTTTGTTGAGTTTAGTTGTGCATGTAGAATTAGTACCAGTATGACTGTTCATGATCAAGTAGGTTTTTTTATAATAGGTATTTATGTAATAGTCAAATTTCTAAAATGCATCCTACAATCAATGAAAGTCTGTTGAATGTAGAGCTGAAAAATAACAACAGTCGCGAGCTTTAAACCAATTTTGTAAACACCACAACTTAGTAAAAATTAAGAATTCAGCATATGTAACTATCCCTACTATAAATAAATATTCATGGACATTTCACACAACGTCCTCTGGTCCCAAGCTAAGCTTATATGCTTGTGTTATGGGTACCAGAATACGGATAGAATACATATACTACTTTTCTTTTGTAAATACATACATATAATACATAGTAAACACCCAGACGCAGTACAAACATTTGTATGACATTTATGGATATCACACAAATGATTGTCCCAACCGGGAATCGAACCCGAGACCTCGTGATCGGCAGTCCACTACATAAACCACTCCACCACGAAGCCCGTCAAATACTAATATTATAAATGCGAAAGTAACTCTGTCTATCTATTACGCTTTCCCGCTTAAACCTCTCAACCGATTTTGCACAGACATGAAATGAAATTTGGCACAGACAACCTTTAGACCCTGAGAAACGACATAGGCTACCTTTTATTGCGAAAAAAAATTTTCCATATTCCACGCGGACGGAGTCGCGGGCAACAGCTAGTATGTTATAAACAATAGTTGCTGCACCTATAGGTGTGTATCTAATTAACGTCAAACATATACGACGGAACATTACCTTGCCATTTCTAATTAAAATTATTCCAAGCACGTGCAACATACAAAATAATGTAACAATGTAACGGCATACTTCCCTACAATACAGTTATTATAATATATAGTACAATTTTATTATAAAACATACTTGACTATCAGTATACCTAATCTAAATCTTATAAATACTATTGTTTCAACTGAAAACTCACCTTGACAATGTCCAAGATGAAATAATATGAAAACACATAATATATGGCACAATGTAATCCCGTACATGATCATGGGCAATTAAATCACATCTGTATACAGTTTGCAGGCGTTTGTAGTGAATGGCTGTGCGCGATATGTTTCGCGATGAGTAACTGATAAGGGTTGATAAGGTGATAGCGATAAGCCGCGCGGTCGGCTCGCCGGCTAGCGGCTTGCCTCACGTCTCTACCGAACAACATCTGACGCTGTTCTACGGCTATACGTAGAGTTAAGCTAGCACTTTGCCGCTCATAGAGTCGTCGTAAGTAAACATACATTGATAAGACAATATGGGATAGAAGTTCACACTAAAAATCTATAATACACATAGCTTATAAAAGCTTGTTAAAAAATTACAGTATCCCATCCTCGTGGTCGAGTAGTTTATACAAACGGACTGCCGCGGCCGCTCACGAGGTCGCGAGTTCGATTCCCGCTCGGAAGAATCATTTGTGTGATATTTATAATTGTCATTCAAATTCGGGCGTTTCTATGTATTATAAGTATGTATTTACAAAAGAAAAGTAGTTTATGTATTCTATCCGTATTTTGGTACCCATAACACAAGCATAATAAGCTTAGCTTGGGACCAGAGGACGTTGTGTGATATGTCCATAAATAATAAAAATAATATAATTGCGTCTGAGTGTTTTTTATGTATTAAAAGTATGTATTTACGAAAGAAAAGTAGTTTATGTCTTATTTACGTATTTAGGTACCCATAACATAAGAAAATAACCATAGCTTTTTTACATGGGGAATGCATTGCCGCACTTCGCCTGTCCAGTTGCGAGGGCAACCTTCGGGCTTCATGTGGGACTCCCGGCGGCGGCCGGACTACCCACTAAACCCCTAATGCTGCTTCTCCGCGCCCAGAAACCCGGGCCGTGGTAGTTACTCGGGTATTACCACGACCCGAAATAAGCATAGCTTGGGACCAGTGGACGTTGTGTGAAATGTCCATGAGTATTTATTAATATTTATTAAACCCCTACAAAAAGGAACACTTGTTCTTAGTTTCAATATTATTACACGTTAAGGGCCTACATCAATATTATCGTCGACATGTACATATTAACTTAGCTAGTAGGTATAGAAAATGAAGAATTAGGGCTATTTTTTTTGTTTACTCAAAATCTACTAAATATATTTTAATTCTGATTTACGTGTTTCTATATATAATAGTTACTTATGTTTTTAAAGTTAGTTCATTAGTTAATACGCGATAATAGACCGACAAATGAAAAAACTAAAAAATGAGAGAGGTTGTTTCGCTAAGATTTTCTATCGAGAAAACTTTTTCAATCGCGTTTCTGAGTTTATGCGATCCTATATATTGAAAAAACATATACTTAAAAATTAGAGCTCTAGCCATTCAATCTAAAGAAACAATGAAATCTTCGTACGTAGAAAAATGCACGAAGAATTTTGGTATCCTCTTAATAACAAATTTTATTACAGAATAAATTTAATAAGAATTTTTATTTTGCAGAACGACAGGGAATTTAGAATACACAATACATGTCACCTCTCCAATTCAACATAGGCTCTATCTAGCAACTGTTTTGAAGCCTATTAGAGTATAGTCGAATAGTTCTCATTCTAAATTGGTTGATGACGTCAGACGTATTAAATAGGCGCACCTTCGAAATGAACAATTTTCTATACCTGTCTAAGACTTGTATAAGAACTTGACGCCAACAGAGCGTATCACCCATTTCCTATAATCTATGAAAATAATGCTTGAGATAACGAAAGAAGGAAGCTCCTTGTTGCTACTAATTGATACTTGGCATTATATACCGAATAAAATTAAAGTGTAAAAAAATCATACAGACGACTTGAGAACGTCTTCCTTTTTTGAAATTGGTTAATAATACGTATTTCCTTTCTATCCTCATTCTTATCTACAATCCCAACACATGCCTACTAATAAAACGCTAATGTTTGAAAGAATGTATGGATGGATGTATGTGTGTTTGTTGCTCTTTCATATGAAAATTGCTACTAAATGTATGTATTATAACAAAACTAGAAGTTGACAGTAAATTAGAACAAACCCAAAACCGAAGCCGCGGACACCAGCGAGTAAAACATAAAAATTTCATTCTGATATCATTCTTAGCCGTTTTTCCGTAGGGTATTCAAGAATGTATTAAAGAATTGTACTAAATCAGGCTGTCCGAAATTAATTACTTAATGACCGTACAACCTATTAAACAGATAGTAAAATCATCGTCCTTCATCCAGGAAAGCTCTTTTGTCCTTCATTTTAATTACTAATTATGTAAACTAAGCGATAACAGACACGCACAGCCGTGCCTTCACCATTATTAAAATACTTGACCTCTTACCTATTAAATAAATATAGTAAGCCTAGTGAGAATTAGAGAGGTTTGTTTGTTGGCTATTGAAATGTGGGAGTAAATTCGAGGACAATTTAATTCAAACCAAGTTCATTCACAGGCTTTAAGATGTGATACAAGATTTCATATAGCTTGTAGGCGGCTCACAGTCTCGTGTCTATATAACTATGCAAATAAATGTCATCATGCCAAATGTAGTAAAGAAAAACTGCGCAACCTTAACGAGCCATTCTCTACTTGGATGATTGCATCATATCTCGGGCGGGCACTTGTTGCTTTTGTTTGTAAATCATACATACGTCTTGTGTATACTATTTGATTTTTATTACTATCATTATCAAAGTTTTGTTACAAGTTAGCCGATACGTTGAGCACTTTCCTTTGATCATTATTTTTATGATTGTAGAGAGCCATGCTTACAAGTTAATGGTCGAATACCTTGTTTCTTACTTGTTGAGCTAGCCTAGACTGAGCGCGATTTCAGATAATAGCCGCTAAACACATGAAGCTATACTTTAAAGTTCTCGGATTAGTACCGTATACCGTCTCTATGTTCCTGTGAATCGATATCTGGGCATAGGCTGGGCAACTTGGGTGGAATCACTTGATAAGCAGTCAGATTTGATGAATTTATACACGAAAGTACATCTAATCTTGAAACTTTAAGTAGGGATATCTCGTGTAAGTATTTTTGATCGCCAGCTTAAATTTGTTCCATTTTTCTTCGTTAAAAACTCTACATTTTGTAATCAATCTACCAGCGGGTTGAGTCAGAGAATATTTAGCGAAAACTGTTATATTATAAGGCAACTATTCCTCCTTGTATTACGTATTTCAAATGAAGCGTTACTTTTTGTCACAATGTACGCAGATATATGTTAATTGAGTTCAATGTTGTACTATCGCACACTTGAAGGCCGCACTAACATTACTGACGGTAGTTACACTGGGTGCCAGTTTCAACATTTCCTTTGTTTACATTTTATCCTATTGCCTACATAAATGATAGTGGCACGCCTTTACATTTACAAGTTCACGCTACTTAAACTCATTCTCCCCTGGTACGTACTTGTAAGCACCTACTTGAGGTAACATACTTACAGCACTTGAACTGTTTACTTTCGTATTACTGTTCAATCAGCCATCTCGAAATTGCTTACGGGTCAATACACTTCATGGTGTTCATTTTACTTGGTAAATGCTGTGACTTCCTTTATCGGTCAAGACTATATAGCATTCTAGTGTTCATAAGGAACCTATGTCCAATTGGAGATAGAGATACCCTGATGGGAGAGATGGGGCGTATATATACTATATAATTATGCAACATTGAAAGAAACAAAATAGAAATGGACTATTTACGGGCTTCGTGGTGGAGTGGTTTATGTAATGGACTGCCATTCACGAGGTCGCGGGTTCGATTCCCGCTTGGGACAATCATTTGTATGATATCCATAAATGTCAAACAAATGTTTGTATTGCATCTGGGTGTTTTCTATGTATTATAAGTATGTATTTACAAAAGAAAAGTAGTATATGTAGTCTATTCTGGTACCCATAATACAAGCATAGAAATATAGCTTACTTTGGGACCAGAGGACGTTGTGTGAAATGTCCTGAATATTTATTTATTTATTTACTTTAGCGCGTACTACGGAATAAGATTAAACTAGGGATTAATGGCAAATCATCTAATTCATCCATATTATTTTTTACCACCACGACGCGGTGAAGATGCCATCTTATCACTCTTATCTAAAAGGACGACAGTTTTGGGCTTCTTGGTCGCAGTCTCGGTTTCAGTTTGATTCGATATTGGAGATTCGGTTTGTATACGCTTTTTGATCCTATTGCGTAATTGAGTCCGTGGCAACATTTCAAAGTAATGATTAACTGGATTAACCCATCCGTATCCATGTTCAGCCTTTCCTAGCCACACATGTCCATTAGGATCTGTTAAAGTCAGTTTTCCTACAGGAGAGTTCTCGATAAAGTCACATTGCAATACAGCGTCATCAGGGAAAAAGTACTTAGCGTTACCATGGTAACACCAATCCTTAATACTTCCTTCATACGTGGAGCCATCAACATATGCGATGATATTTTCGTGAGCCCCTAGTTTGTCATTTTCCCAAATTCCAGAATAGATATCCCCTTCAGCCGTTGTGTATACCCCTGGACCTGTAAACCGTAACGATGTTTCATTTTGACGGGCCTCGTGGTGAAGTGGTTCATGTAACGGACTGCTGGTCACGCGGTCGCGGGTTCGATTCCCACTCGAGACAATTATTTGTGTGATCTTTACAATAATAATTATCATACAAATGTTTGTACTGTAAATAATAATAAGTATGTATTTACAAGAGAAAAGTACTAGTAAAGTAGTCTATTCGTATTCTGGTACCCATAACAAAAACATAGAAATATACCTTACTTTGGGACCAGAGGACGTTGTGTGAAATGTCCATGAATATTTATTATATCGTACCACAAACCCACTTGATTAAGTATTAAGTACTTTCGCCCCAAGCGTCAAGATTACAAATAGAGTAGGTAGGCGCAGTTAAATAAAAGCAGTTTTACTTCTGGCTAAAACCAAGGTATACCCATAGGTATATCATCCACGTATTTAATCAGAGCGTAGCGCTCTTCTACTCAGAGATTGCAATTGATTATACCACGGTTCATTAAACAACATTTGAATAGAATAAAAATAGGACTAGGAAACATTATTACATCGGGTTCACAAATTAAACACCTCGGTCTTACGAACAAAGAAATCAGGGAAATATTATTGGGTACAAGGATTATTATCTATATCGATTATGGCGTCACACTATACATTATAATCAACTAGCTGTAGCCCGCCACTTAGTAAGCTTGGAATTTAGAAAATATTCCCCGTTTTTACAACATTTTTCACTGATGCTTTGCTCCTATTGGTCGTAGCGCGATGTTAAACAGCCTATATCCTTCCTCGATAAATGTGCTATCCAACACTAATAATAATAATAATAAATATTAATGGACATTTCACACAACGTCCTCTGGTCCCAAGCTATGCTTATATGCTTGTGTTATGGGTACCAGAATACGGATAGAATACATATACTACTTTTTTTTTGTAAATATATACTTATAATATATATTTAATATAGAAACACCCAGACGCAGTACAAACATTTGTATGACAATTAGAAAAATCACACAAATGATTGTCCCGAGCGGGAATCGAACCCGCGACCTCTTGATCGGCAGTCCGTTACCAGAACCACTACACCACGAGGCCCGTTAAGAAATACTGAAACACTGAAAGAATTTTTCTAATCGGACCAGTGCACAGTGGTTCCTTTGATTAGCGTGTATTGATACAAACAAACTCTTAACAGCTTTATAATCGTATCCTACTAATATTATAAATGTGAAAGTTTGTGAGTATGGATGTTTCTTACTCTTTCACGCAAAAACTACAGAATCGATTTTAATGAAACTTTACAATGATGTAGCATATTATACAACAGAATAACATATAGGCTACAATATATACAGATATTGTGTGAATTGTCCAAAATGTGACGATGGGTGTCAAGTAAGTAGAAATTCAACAGGTACGAAGTCGCGGGCAACAGCTAGTATTAATATAGGTTCACAGAACATCCATAGACATGGTAATAGGAATATACCTAGTGCATCATAAATATGTACGTGGGACTCTTGTACGGAGTAGTTATTGAAATATTTTGTCAATCTTCTACCTTGCATCCTGACTGAACGATCCTTTTTCTTCGCCTCAAAAGACCCTTCATAATTATCGCCAGTATCATGCATAAAGAGACCTTGATCCTGCACAACTAATATCTCCTTTTCTTTCACTTTGCTTTTGGTATCGATTTCAGAAATAACTGTGCCCGTAGCAGTATCAGTCATGGCGAATGCAAGACCTGGATTTTAAAATATAAGACACTTAGGTACGTTATATACACCTGCAACAGTTAGGCTAAGCGTATGCTGAGACGCAGGCGACGCAGACACGTGTCTGCTCTGCTCTGCGCCCCGCTCTGTCTCTCTCAGTATACGCTCGAGGCCTATGTCTGTCTCGCCTGCCCTGCGTTGCTAAATCTGTGCTGTGCTGCGTCCCAGCATACGCCTAGCCTTAACGTCGATTCTCATTAGATAGATTCTCATGCATTTATTTCGTCTAAGCACAGCGTTTCTTTTTGGTTACAATACCTATCCATTTAACGCACTAGTGTAGGGTAGGTAGCAGTTTACCATTAGCCAGTATCCACATTCAACAGCCTACCACGGGCTACTATTTGAACTAACAGCGCTCAAAGAACGCTGGGTATCACAAGTAAGTGTAAAACCTCATCTTTTATCCCATGTAAAGTAAACGATTTCTATTTTTGTCCTAAAGGCAATTAAATATTTTTGTTATAAAATATAAAGTACGTTCAAATTTTCTTGTTCTTTATTGTGGTTCCAGTGTGGTTCTTTATAATTCAGATAATCACCTACCTAATTGCGTTGTAATAAAACAATATATTTAGGCGATTTTCAAATAAATAATGGATGTATGATTCTGCAGTGACATTTGTCAGAGTCATTAAAATGTTTATACTGAAAACTAGTTTATTTTAACGGTGACACATGGGTGACATTGGGTGTCACTGGTGCATACTGGCACAAGGAGTCATAGACTTAGGATATAGATCTAGACGTAACACTCGGTACAACGAAACCGGCCTGCTGCTTTTTTAGTTGAACACATTAAGAAAAATAAATGAGAAAGAGGCTATTTAGTAGCCTTTCTAACTCTTTCTTTTTGAGCTGGAGTAAAAGAGAAAGCAAGGCTACTATTTACTATTTTACTTTTAAACCATAAACGGGGCGGCCTTGCCTTGGAACAAATCTATGTTCCCGAGTTGTTACTCCCTATTTATAACCTTCTTGATAATAATATGATTGGCAGCAACTGACGCGATATCCTTGGACACCAGAGAGAAAATAAGTCGCACACATCAAATTTTTATGTCTATACTAATATTATAACGAGGAAAGATTTGTATTTTTGTATGTAACGAGTAAACTCAAAAACTACTGCGCTAATTTCAAAAATTCTTTCATCATTTGAAAGCTAAATTACTCGTGCGAAGCCGGGACGGGCCGCTGGTGAAAAATATAGAAGCTCTTTTGTCCCACAGGAGAACATAGTATTTCTAACTTAATTGATAAACTCTTGCTATTACATGAAACTTTCTACATTATAGATAAATACGCAATAAGGATTCTATGAAAACTACAATTTGTTGTAAGAGTTAACAATTCATAAAATACAGCCTAGCTTAGAGTAAAGTACTCAGCCTGGTCACAAACAGAACGAACCGCAGACTATAATAAAGACCTGTATTAACCTTTAGGTAGAAAGTGGCCTTTAACCTTTACGGTTCCATCACTTTATAAAGACGGACAGAAATCTAAAAAAAAACTGGTTCCAATGGTACAAATAAAACCAAAAAATTCTAAAGTAAAATATATTACTCTGAAATTCACATAATCATTTTGTATTTTCAAAAAATAACGTGTTAACAAGACCATAACTTTGTTACAGTATATAGAACTCGCACGTCTATTGTATGTATACATATACATATATATTAATACAATAAATTATATTATATACAATTATTTAAACGCAGATAGATCTTTGTTCCACTACAAAATTAACTAAAAACGTTTCTCAAAACATTGATCAAGCAATTTTAAACAATTCCAAATCATAATCTTCAAACATCTGCATTGAATGCAGGTAAAGGATACGTCCAAAAAAGAATTAGTATTCTTACAAAACTAAATAAATAAACACAGCTGAATGCGAAAATATTCGACAGACAATTATTGCACTTAAATAACTTAATTATTTTTCAAAGTATCAAAAATCACCTGTCGAAGTATAGAAAAACAAAATGCAAAATACACTTACTTCACTACTACAAAACTTATATAACTCATGATTTTGGGTATGTGGTGTAATAACTAAAAAATTAACTACAATATTAATATTAAAAAATCATAAAACATACAAACATGTTTCCAGATTTATAGTATATATCTATAATCTTGATACTTCTTATAGAACTTTCAAAACTAGGATAGCGTTCGTCATATTATTTTTTCACTAAGTTAAAGCCACCAATTAATTAATATACTTTATATGAGCTGTCAAAACACAATTTTATTACCATGTAAATTATTTTTCTCAACTGCATAACTAATAATTCATTGTAAAACAATTGTAGATTTAGTTTGCAGTTTTTTGACAATAATCTCTATTATTGATATTTTTTTTTTTAATATATTTATTAAGTTGATCTCATTATATCGGTAATCTGAGTACATTTAGTTTTGACGCTCATTTTCTACTACAATTGTGGGCTTCGTTATAAATCATCTAAATAGCTTAAGAGTATCACATGCTAGGCTTCAGTTTGACGACCATTAAACTAGTAATTAACAATTCTATACACTTCCAATTACTATAACAGGATGTGACTTGAAACACATCTTCAAGACACTTTTACTGTCTTATAACTTTTGTAGTAATAATGTAAGTCATAAAATAAGTTAAATAATATGTATAAATAATATCAAGTAGTATCGCGACTGGACATTTAGTGATGTATCATGTTACATGATTAGTGATGTATCATGATGCATGATATTTTATAGACGATATCCAAAGTAGGCCACGTTTATTTCAAATTATTTATAGTATAATATTGGCGGGGTCTTCAAGATTATTTTTGAGTGCTTTCATCCATTGTGCTCCGACCGCACCATCTATTACTCTGTGGTCCGCTGATGCTGTGAATGTTCCGAATTTTGCCACACGGAATCTGTAAACGAAATAAACGTTAAGTACATAATATAAACTATAAAAAATTATGGACAGGCCCGCCTTCTTTAATGGGCACATGCCCAGGGTTATTTGGAGATAGTCTACTCATAAGAACTCCCATTGTCCTAGTGCCTAGGGCCTCTTTTAATTTAACACAACCCTGGACTTTGCTGATTAATATAAATAAAAAAAAAATCCTGAACATTTCACACAACGTCCTCTGGTCCCAAGCTAAGCTTATATGCTTGTGTTATGGGTACCAGAATACGGATAACACATATACTACTTTTCATTTGTAAATACATACTTATAATACATAGAAACATCCAGACGCAGAACAAACATTTGTATGACAATTAGAAAAATAACATAAATAAATAATATAAATTAAGATAAATTCATTTTGAAAATATTAGCAATGCAAGTAGACATGTTTCAAGTGCGTAGCACTTACAACCGTCGGGCATCTATGACAAGATATATATGAGTGTGGATGAAGCCAAGGAAGTATGTTTGAATCGTAGCAGATTGCGCTCTATAGTCTCTGCCTACCCCCATGGGGAAAAGGCGTGATGTTATGATGATGATGATGAAGTAGACATATTTATGTATTTCGAAAAATATTGATACAATAATTAGGCATTATATCAAAGAATGAGGCCTCATTCTTAAGGCAAGTCCGCTAATGAACGTCATGTACTCGAAGTTATAATAAATAAATAAATACATAAAATAAAGAATACATTATCAATATTTTTATACTAACCAAAGTATTAGAAATAATAAAATGTTGACTTACCCGTCTTTGTCTGGAACCACGAGCTCTTGTATACCGCCACACGCCAATATTAATGATTGTGGTGGATTTATGATTGCATTGAACATTGTTATACCTGAAAAACCGTAATATTTAAATTTATTTATTTATTAAGGAGCATCAACAATATACATAAATGGCACTGACGGCAACATAACAATGAACAACAACAATTTCTTATATGTATATCAATTAAAGACGCCCACAACTTTCACAATAGCAAACGCGTATTTCATTAATGCTAAGTCAACGTTAGTGATTAAAAATGAAATATCTAATATATAAAATTCACGTGTCACAGTGTTAGTTACCGTACTCCTCCGAAACGGCTAGACCGATTTTTATGAAATTTTACATGCATATTCTATAGGTCTGAGAATCGGCCAACATCTATTTTTCAAACCTTTTTTTTTTAGTATGGCAAAACAACGTTTGCCGGGACAGCTAGTAAGAAAATAAAATAAGATAGACATCAGAATCAATTCATAATAAAAATACTACAGGATTAACAAATAATTATCAATAATAATTTGAATTACTAAAAATATTTAAAAAAAAATTACAATAATCAGAATGAAATAACAATAATAATATGAATAAATTAATAGCAATAATTAGAATAAATTAATAACAGCAATCAGGAAAAATGTTTACAACAATAATTAGATTAAATTAAAGTAGTTAAGGGCCTACATCAATATTATCGTCGACATGTACATATTAACACAGCTAGTAGGTATAGAAAATGAAGAATAAGGGACATTTTTTTTGTTTACTCAAAATCTACTAAATATATTTTAATTCCGGCTTACGTGTTTCAATATATATAATAGTTACTTATGTTTTTAAAGTTATTTAATTAGTTAATAAAATAATAATAATAAATAAATATTCATGGACATTTCACACAACGTCTTCTGGTCCCAAGCTAAGCTTATATGCTTGTGTTATGGGTACCAGAATACGGATAGACTACATATACTACTTTTCTTTTGTAAATACATACTTATAATACATAGAAACACCCAGACGCAGTACAAACATTTGTATGACAATGAGAAAAATCACACAAATAATTGTCCCGACCGGGAATCGAACCCGCGACCTCTTAATCGACAGTCCGCTACATGAACCACTCGACCACGAGGCTCGTCAAATTAATACGCGATAATAGACCGACAAATGAAAAAAATAAAAAATTAGAGAGGTTGTTTCGCTAAGATTTTCTATCGAGAAAACTTTTTTCAATCGCGTTTCTGAGTTTATGCGATCCTAGATTATATATTGAAAAAACATATACTTAAAAACTAGAGCTCTAGCCATTCAATCTAAACAAAAAATGAAAATGAAAACTTCGTACGTAGAAAAATGCATGAAGCTATTTTGGTATCCTCTTAATAACAATTTTTATTAGTCAAAATTTTAAAATTCAAAATTGTTAAATTTTGAAAGTCTAAATTAAGTATTAGGTACATAAATATCACCATAGAAAAGCTAAAACGGGAACTATTTTGTCTCCTTCGTTTTGGTCAAAATTGTATACTTTATTATTCCTTTACTGTCACGTTTACTTCAACATATATTATTATTTAAATAAAAGTGAAAGAAACAGAAATGGCATTATAAAAGAATTGCATTATAATTTATGGCCTAGAGAGATTTCATCTAAACAAAGAATATATTTTGGGTATTTCCTAAAAGACAAAAGTTTAATAATAAACCAAGAACTGTCCTGGAGTGGAGGAGACCACAGTTCAATATTGGGACAATAATGAGCTAAGAAGACAAGAGTTGTCAGCATAAGTTACTCACCATACATTCCCAAGTTAGACACAGTAACAGTACCACCCTGGTACTCAGTGGGTTGTAGTGAGCCACTTTTAGCCTTCGCAGCTAACTCCTTCATAGTTGTGGACAGGTCGATGATACCGCGCGAGTCCGCGTTGAACAAGATCGGTGTGATTAGACCTGTTGGTGTTGCTACTGCTACACTCACATCTACTGTGTTAAATCTGTAACAAGAATTTGTATATTAACACCACAGATTTGCAAGATAGTGGATTCGTGTTCAATGTAAATTTAACTAGACTAAATCTATATTCTCCGTGTGGCGACGGATTAAGAATACAAGTGTCACCACTGCATTTCCTCCCCAGGGTGCTGTAAAAGCCAGCTAAGGGATATTTTACACGTATGATGTCATACTCTGTGAGAAACAGGAAACACAACAACAAACCCAATGCTATTGGCATTGGGTTTGTTGTCGTGTCTGGTCAGCGCAGCACATTAGACCACAATCCCTCCCAAAGTGGTGGAGGCTCGTGCCCAACAGTGGGACGTAAATGGGCTGGAGAGAGAAATCTATATATTTTCTATATTTCTTGATCTAATATGGTATAACAGTATGATATTCTTAATTCAAATGACAGTGGTTTTCGCAATCTACAAATGTCACTTTTAGAAGCAATAAAACAAGTATGATATTGGGAAGAGAATATCTTTTATGTTTATATTGGTTCTGTTATCCTACACTTGTAACTAACTTCACAGCTAGACTGTGCGTGCGCATGGTAAATATACCCTCAATATTTTTCAAAAAATCTTTAATATTCATAAACTTACTGTCTAATAAATGAGTCCATCCAGTGAGCGTTCACGGCTGGTACTCGTTTGCATGCGCCGGCAACTGCTTTTACTATAAAGTCGTTTACAGATACCTGCAAATAATACAATTTAACAAGGTATTAAAAACAAGAGGTCAACTAAGTGCGACAGTAACTAATATCCTGAGGATAGCTAGACTGAGAAACTATTTGCAAACTTAATTTCTTAATAAAAAACTACGTACATAATAACGAACTTTTAGTTTTCTGACTAAAACCTCTAAAGTACAGGTTAATATACATTTTATTAGTAACCAACAACTAGTCCTATGCTGAATTCGGACATAAAACCCTATTTTAAAGGCAGGAGAGGTCGTTGCCGTCGATTTCCGTCGCTTATGCTAGTTCCATCATTAATATATCTAACTAGCCGTTGCCCGCAACTTCGTACACGTGCACTTTAGAATACAAACCCTAACAAATTTCACAAAAAAATACCATCCTCTTGAACCATTCTATCTATTAAAAAAAAACCACACCAAAATCCATTGCATGGTTTTCAAAATATAGGCTTGCATAGGGACATACATACAAAAATAACGATTTTGTTTTATAATTGAAAATACCCATACCACACCCATAACACAAGCATAATAAGCTTAGCTTGGGACCAGAGGTAGTTGTGTGAAATGTCCATATTTATAATAAGTAAAGATAAGAATATGGTAAAGACTTACTCTGATATCAGATTTTTCCGCTGCCAATCTATCGTTGACAGCCTTCCTCATAGCTAGAAGCTTCTCAATATTGACTGTTGTAGTAAGTTGGTAATGCGGTATATTCTGTTTGGCAGCAGTTAATCTCTTCGCGATAGTTTCTCTCATGCCGGACAGTGGCATATCAACGAAACTGGATGCAGGCCCTGAAGGAGCACCCACTGCTGGTGATCTAGCAGGAGCCGCAGATGCTGGAGCTCCGGCGGCCATACCTGCCAAGTCCGCACTCTTCACCGAACCGAACAAACCAGAACCCTGGCCTGTAGATGCCATGAAATTAATAGAAGCGCTGTTAATTGCATAGAACTTTTGTTAAGAATACCATAAAAATTGAGCCTTCTATTTATTTCATGAATGTTTTTTTAAATATTACGACTGTTATACCCCAGAGGATAGGTAGAATTATAACATAAACAAAACAGGTATACGTCAACAGGTATACGTCAACAGGTATACGTCAACAGGTATACGTCTTCATTTTTACCGTTATGGCCTATATACGATAATATATCGCATAAGTGCCACATTTCCAAATTTAAACTTTTGTTTCAGCAAATTGCAATATAAAAGCAATGTATTATTTTAGCTCGACGCAAAAGGTCAAATTTAAAAGAAGCATGAGGTTGTAGTAGTTTAGACACTTTTAAACAATAAATCTTAATATATATATTTCCAGTGTGCGTGTGTATGTGACTGAACTCCTCCTAAACGACTGGACCGATTTTGATGAAATTTGTTGTGTGTATTCAGGTGGGTTTGAGGATGGTTTAGATTCACAATTGGCTGGACCGATTTTGATGAAATTTTTTTTACACAGAATTGTATGGCAAAACAACGTTTGCCGGCGCAGCTAGTTAATTAATAAATTACTGCATATACAGTCTGCAATGAGGGCGTTTTAACAAGCGTAATTATTATATTCCATAACATCTGCCAGCCATTTTTCACAAGTCACAACTTTAATCCTTTAGAGTTAACATTCTACAGGATATCTACGATTTATGATAAGTGTTTATGAAAGTTAATGTGTGTCAAGGCTCGATTTTAAATGGAAGCTACTCATAATTTATGTTATACAAGAATTTATTCACAGTTAACGAAGCTAGATTTTTGTCTCCCTTTTATACTACATAGAAAGTTTAAACATTTTACAGAATAAAAAAACTCTATACCTAGTTTAAACGCATACTTTAAAACTTAGGCTTAATTATAATAACCAAGGCTAAATTTTTTAGATCGCATCACCGTCTATTAAAAATGTGGATCTAGTGCAAGATATTTTATTACTAAAATTTTGAAACTATATTAGTTAAACTCACGTAATTATAGCTATACTGTCCTATTATTTAGTCGTATTTGTCGTAAATAATTTACTATCTCTTGGTCTGAAAACTAGTCTTAAAATGGAAATCTCAACATGAACATAACATTGCAGCTTCCTTCAAAAGATTGACACTCCATCCAATCATTCTTTAGGTAATTGCTTGAATAACTCTTCTTTTATTAGACAACCCTGATTTTAAACCTAGATTACGGCCCAAAAACCCATATTTCTGTATCTGTAACAAATGTTATTCTTCAGATAATTATAGTTATGCTATACTACGTATCATATATATATCTGAAGAACAACATAGAACTAAACGACATGGGCAAAGGCAGACAAAATTCTAGCTTTTAATACAACGAGCCTGACCTCCGAGGCGTATGTTCCTGAGTTCAGCGAGTCTCCTAGCGAAGGGGCTGGCATACACCCTACCGGTGGGAGCTGGAGCTGGTGGCGCTGCTGGGGCCGGAGCTGGTGCGGCTGGCCTGGGCGGGGCTGGCGCTGCTGGTGCAGGTGCTGCTGCAGGTGGGGGAGGTGCTGCCGCTGTATAAAAAAATGTCGAATTAAATTTGCACCAAATATCTTGTAAATCATTTGCTGTTTATTAGTCTCGCTAAAACTCGAGAACAGCTAGACCAATTTTGGTGATTTTAGTCTTAAAATATTCGTGAAAGTCCAGGGAAGGTTTAAACAGTGACAAAATATATGGGGATCTAAAATCCCACGCGTACGGAGTAGCGGGCGTCAGCTAGTACGCATATAAAGCTAAATCCTTAAAAAGTGAATTTATTCGAATAAATAAATCACCATCATCATAACATCACGCCTTTTTCCCATGGGGGTAGACAGAGACTATAGACTTTTAAAAATATACCAAAAAAATATAAACAGCATTTTTAACAAATAAGGCAGTACAAATAAAACTACTTTTCACGGATTTAGACGCGTATATTTGTTTTAAATTTTGGCCCGACGTTTCGGGTGAAAAGTAGTTTTATTTAAACAGATGAGTCGCGCAAGTGTTGGAAAATATTAAATATGGCAGTATTTTCTTAGATTATCTACATATTTATTAGCTTTGCAATTTCTTTTGAATAATAAAATTAAACAAAAATATGAAAGTTTCCAATCTTTATGTAATTTTCGTCGTCGTTTCAACGTCATCAAGTTAGGTACTGTACTAAAAGAATATTGAAACACACGTAACAAGAGCTATTTCAGTAATCCGTGACGTCATTTATTTACATTAGTAGTTTGTATGTAATATAATTTATGAATATACTTCTAACTTTAAAAGAAATCGATACGTTTTTAAATAATATATTATTACATAATATATCATTAATTTACTATCAAATAATTATTGATTGTAAAATAACAATTCACAATCATTTATATAAGAAAACTGTTATCTTTCAGACAGCACTAAGTAATCGCGTTCTGCTCTCATGACGATCCTGATATTAAAAGATGATCTCGATATTATAAAAAATATAACTCTAGTAAAATACACCATCACATCACGGTTTTTTTCTATAGGGGAAGACAGACAGCATAGAGTAAGATACAATACATACATTTCTGAAGATCACTTCACAGATTTGCGTATCTGTATGTCTCAGGGCAAACATATTAGTGCTCGAAAGAGATGACTATATTGCCGGTATAATCTTATTTCCGAAATGAATAAGAGATGACCCGGTGGTCGTAATCAATCCGTGCAAGTACCTAGTACTTTAAACATTGTCGATAGGAGCCGGAAGCAGCCTATTTAAAAATATCGCTGTCCTTTTTAACACAGAGGGGACTCGTGCCTGTATAGTATACCGAATATAAAACTCTAATAGTAATGATTGAAAGTATGATTGCAATTACTGATTTGCTTGTACTTCTAACGGCATATGACTCTCGAGGAAGGTATAAGATACTCTGCTGAAATGAGATTGTAACCAAACGTCGTGCATGTAAGACAAGATGTATAAATATGTAGCCATATAAATAAGCAAACGAAGTATATTTAAACCGTGGCAGATGGAGCTCTATAGGCCTTCCCTATCTCTATAGAAACCTGCGTAGAAAGACGGTGTGCACAACATGACCCAGAGTTAGGGCGGTAGGCCACATCGCTCGACGATCTGGCGACAGTTAGGGAAGGAACGTCCTCGAGTGGCGACCACGTACGTGACGACTTCGTCAAACATACAAAGAGCCGCATGATGTAAATAGAGCAGAATCCCGCGCTGTGGCCTTCTATAGGGGAGGTCTAGTCCAACAGTGGACGGAGCAAGGTTGATGGATGGATTGATGGCTACAAAACTACAAGTCATTATCTCCACAATAGTTAAGACAGATATAGCTATGAGAGTATTGAGAGCCCTAAATATAAACCAGGTATGACGCCTATCTACATTATTATCTACGATAAGAGTCGTCTCACAGATTCAAAATAACAGATTTATATCAATAGATACGTCATAGTTTTTATCACAAAGTCAAATAGAATATTTTGTATCTTATCAGTACTATACATAATAAGTACTACATATGGTACGAGTATATCTATTAGGTTAATTATTATACAAGTTTTATAACAATCTATTCAAGGACGTCTCGGTTGAATACCAGACTGGCAAATGGGATTCAGGACTTCAGGTTGAAGGGGTACAAAATTAAATAAAGTAAATTAGGGATGATTTATAATAGTAATAGAAAAGCTGAAAGGGAACCGTCTGTCCTGGTACGGGCACGCAATGAGGCGAGATGAAGGACATTTAAGAAAAAAGGATGGCCATAAAAGGAAAGGAAGACCAAAGAAAAGATGAATGGACTGTGTGAGAGACAATATGAAAGAAGAAGGAGTTGATGAGAATATGACGGGTGATAGAATAGATTGAAAGGAAAAAGCGTGCTGCGCCGACCCCAAATATTTCCGGATAAGGGCAGAAAGAAGAAGAGGGTTACAAAAGTAAGGATTATAACGGTAAAAGAGATTTCTCCCGACAGAAGAAAACCACGAAATTAAACCTGGTTAGCGTGGTTTATTAGACTAAGTCCCTCCCGATTTGTAGGAGTTCCGTTCCCAATAATAGGATATTAATGGGGTGAGAAGGAAGGAAATAATACCGCGGATATGGGTTAGAGATTCTATGGCGTTTAATTTAAGATTAGTTACATCGCGCTGTTTGGAAACTTTTCAAATGTACTAATTTAGAACAAGTTTAGTAAACAAGTTAACAACTTAATGACGAGGGTTGTGCCATATTAGCAGTAAATTTAGGAAATTGCCTCCTTGATTTAGCCTCCTTGTACGTAAAATTTGCCAACTCATAAATTAATGGTGATAGAGCAAAGTCGCCTGGGTCTTTCTGCTTACGCTGTACCTAACAGAAAGGCTTACGCTGTCCCTATAAGAAAGGCCGCGATCCAACGCCCTCATATTCGAGAGTAAATAGCCACTGCATATAGTTAAAAATCTGAACCACATGGACAGTTTTCACATATTCCATTATTACTTTGATTGGGAAACCATTAAAATGCTTTTATCAGGGCAAACAAGTTCAACCAAGGCTGCCCATAAATAAATAATTATAAATTTTAATGAATAAATGATTTAGAAGATGTTTAATCTATGAACGTAAGAATTGCTCTCGCAAGAAACTGTGGGTTGCCATATTAAAAAAAGAAGAAGAAGAATCTATGAACGTAAATCATACCTGCTTTAGGCGGTGATGCAGCACTCGACGCTGTGAATACAAGCAAGTGATTGTTAAAAAAACATGCAACACACTATTAACCAAAAAATGTCAAGAAGAGTTGAGTTTTATGTAATTAGGATTCATTTGGACAAAAAACCATACAGAATTGTTAAAAAAATTAAACAGCCCATGAATAGCTATCATTAAAATAGCTTCAAAAACAAAAACCTGCAAAGGCCCTTCAGAAAAAAAAAAGAAAACTAAATGCAATAATATACAAGACCAATTAAAATAATACATTATAAGGGAAAAATAATCAAACTTTTTAATATGTGATTGGATCAATAAAAAAAAGCTAATATGATAAAAAAGTCATGTTAGGTTGATTAGTGTTTAAATGTATAATAAAGGCATGGATTAAAAATAAATATTCCAATAATATTTACAAAAAAAAATGTTTAAATTGTAATAACATACCATCCTCTTTGAAATCTTTGAATCCGGCAACATCCTCTTGGTTCTGAACAATGATGCACAAAAGTTTGCCAACAGGGACACCTTTTGTACCTTCAGGGATCAATATCTTAGCTAAGAAACCTTCTTCTGGTGTTTCAAAGCCCATTGTAGCTTTGTCTGTTTCAATCTCACAAAGTAAATCACCTGCAGCAAATATTAAAATTTAGGTCTATAATTTTTTGTGTCAGGAACATTTTTCAGGTTTCGTACTCTCTCTCTCTCTCCAGCCCTAAGTAATTCTGTCTGTAGCTTTTTCAGGCCTAAACCACTGGACCGATATAAATGATATTTGGTACACTAGATAGGCTACTTATTTATTTATTTATTAACATACAACTGCTTACTCCACTTACAGTTACCCAACAAGTGCAGTAAGCTAAATACACTTAATACAGTTTTACATTACATAATAATATTATGAAATTTTTACATATATTAAGAAATATATTCAAATGAAGAAATGAAGCTATAATATGCTATGAAGCCAAGAAAGGACTTAAGGTACTTTCTAATGCAAAAAAGGTGAAAATTCCATGTCACAGCATCTAATATTAAATTTGTATGAATATATGTATGGATGTAAGGAAATTTACACTCCCACAAAACCTATTGAACAGGTGCTTTAGAAACTTTTTAACACCCTTGCTCATAAAGATGATGTAATTCCACCGGTTTTAAATATGTAAGGCGGGTCATAAAAAACGCGTGTGTTACCAAAGCAAATAATTAAGTTATAGTCCATACAAATTTTATAACAGTATTATTTGCCATTTCAAATATGGAACTGATCGCCGCCGCACGACTCGAGCAACGCGCTGTTGCTATTCAAATTTCGAACTAATCGCCGCGCGGCGCCAGTCAGTAGGCAGCGCTAGCGCGCTGTTAAAATGGCGGGAAAGCAACAGTGTGCATTCACAGATTGAGTTTATTTAAATGTTTTTTTTTTTTGTTTCCTTGCAAATGTGTTAAAAAACGTCGTACGATATACGTGCGTATTGGTTATAACATGCTCGGCTCAATTACTGAAATTCCGCCTCGCATGTTATAACCATCTTAACGCACTAATATTGTAATGTACTATTACAGTTGTATAGCTGATTGATCAGAATAATACATAGGTTATAAATCATCACACTAAAGCACAGCAGTAGCTATAAACGCAGGGGAAACTAAACATTAGCTATTTATTAAAAGTAAAAATCTATACTAATAGAGTTTGTTTGTATAAACGCGCTAATCTCAGGAACCACTGGGCCGATTTGAAAAATTCTTTCAGTGTTAGATAGGGCATTTATCGAGGAAGGCTTTAGGTTATATAACATCACGCTACGACCAGTAGTAGCGAAGCAGTAGTTAAAAATGTTGCAAAAACGGGGGAAATGTTCTAAATTCCACGCGACGGTGTCGCTGTCAACAGCTATGAGTTATAAATACCAATTCTACGTGCACAACTAAGCTTAACTAAAAATGAAAACAACTTCAGTGTATTTTGATTAAATGGCAAATTTGTTGTACACTTTTATATTATTTAAAATCTTTAGCCTATAATACAGAGCTTTTATGATAAAAAGTACTGTTAAAATTTCAAAATTGAGTTATTGACGCATCAATCTTCAAATGTAATATGCAAATGTATAGAATATTACCTTCATTGAGTTTATCACCCTCTTTCTTTGCCCAATTTACAATAGATCCATTCTCCATAGTGGGGGACAGAGCTGGCAGTTTGACTGGGGTGTGCTCTGGTAAACTGGCATAGAATCTTATTTGTGTGTTCCATTGTAGTGATGTTATTTTCTTATGAGACTGTAACAATCTAAAAAAATAAGGGAATAATTTAAATTGGTTTATTAGTTCTACAATTATTAGCATTTGAAACAGCTTGCAGAGATTACAAATATTTTTAATTTTCAAATTGTTATTGGAAAAGGGTCAATAATAAGATGGAAGCCCAGACATATTGTTAAGCACAACTTACTGTCCTTTATGCAGGAAGCATATTATTCTCACAATATAATTTACATAAAATTGTTATTATACAAATAAAAAATAGTTCTCTACATTATAAGATTCTAAACAAAAATCAAAATATATTTAAGTACTTAAATTATTGTATAGCATAAAATTAGGGTTAGATTTATTTGCTAAAACTTGTACTTAAATTATTGTATAGCATAGAATTAGGGTTAGATTTATTTGCTAAAACTTTTAGTCAAGGAGAAACATACAAGATGTAGCAGGACCTTTCTAAATGGATCACTTTTGAACATACTTATGTTTATATGCTGCAATGTTATTGATTTGTACAGTTACAATAAAATATTATAATAAACAGCAGTCACTAAATAAGCCGGTACGAATTCAGGGATAAACATGACATCGTGACAGCCAAGGTGAAGAACATCGCTTTGGTTATGCAACTACTGAACTACAAACATACGAACTATCAGATACATTGGTAGAGTATAATATTTGCAAATAACGCGAGACACAGTTTAAAGTTAACTATTTTAGACTGCAAAACTCACTTATTCGAAGATTTCCTCCTAGATAATTCTGTGCTCACGCATCTCGTGATATTTGACACTATTGCTTTTCTTATGCTTTCGTTTAAAAGTTGATTTCGTACAAATATTGTTCGCAACATTTTGATTTGGAATTAATTTAAAACTAATACGAACGATAGACCCGCTCGATTATTCAAAGTACGACCTTTTGACAAGTTGTAGGTCGTTGAAAATTTTTACATTTCGCAAATTTGTACCATGAAGTGTGATCGTTTTTTAAGATGACAGCTGTCATCAGCTGTCGAGTATGTCACTGTCAATCTGTCATTACTGTCAACTCTTCGCGTAGACATAGAGTAGGTACTATTCTCGTATGATTAGATAGGTCTGTTAGGGTCTGTGGTTCTTCTTCTCCATTCCGACCACAGGCTATAAAGTAGTAGGAGTAATAATATTCCTGACCAAGAACTATACTTGGAAGTCTTGGAACTTCATGCATTATAGAACCATTGGATTGAGTACTCTTTAGTATCCATCTACCAGAAAACGAACAGGTGCTCAAGTCCACTATTTTGGAACAATTGTCATACCGGCACAATACCGGCACGATACCGTTGCAATTGAAGTCAAATATCCGTAGTCTGCTATATGCCGTCATAACGGTCTTTCAATGGTAATAGAATTGTCGATCTCTTTTATCTATGCATTGAATTTTCGGTCTCTTTTATCTATGGATTGTGTTAGAATGGTATGTATGTGTTGCCGTTTTTAAAAAATGCGTTAGTTGAAGTGATTTTCGAAAAACTACTAATAAATTTAAACATTTAATCATGCTAGATTTCGTTTAAATATATTTGTACATACTATTTATTAGTATAAAAAGCAATGTGAAGTTTAGGAGATTAGTAAATTGCAATAAATTACAAAGAACAATTTCTAATATTTCTATCTATCTATTTTTTATTTATGGCAATCTGCCGACACAGGACAATTTAAAAATATTACTGTCAAATTCAAAATAGCAGACTACCGAAACATTTCAGTCATTGAATTGCAATTGTGAAGCAGTTGTGTACGAGACTAGCAATTTTATGTCACTTTGACAATTGTAAGACAATGATGAAGTCGTTATGACGACACATTAATAGTAGACTACCAAAAACTTTACTATTGCACCATAATGGTACAATAATGGTACAGTTGTGAGACCGTTGAAATACCCGACTCAGGGCCCTGTAAGGAGAGAACTTTATCGTAAACACTAAACGCCTTAAAGCAGAAATTCGCGAAGTTGCGGGCAACTGGAATATCCGAAAAAATAAAAGGTTGACCAGAAATGCTCTATAAAATCCGAAATCTACTCTATGCCATGCTCTATGCTTCACGAAATGTCATGGTTTTTCTTTTCTGTCAACCTCTGAGAAAGACAGCATTTAATAAAAATGGTGAGATTTAAATTCGTAAATTACTTACGAATCCGCTAATTAAATTTATATTGCAGAACATTACTTAGGTGCTAGTGAAGTGTATTAATATGCTATAAAACTATTTTAAGCTGTGAAGTTTTAATTCTATTCAAAATATCCAAAGTTCTTGTTGTTTTGGTACCTGAAAATAATGTTTGTTTTTAGGCCAAACGCACGAAGAAGGTTGGAATTACCGGCAAATATGGCACGCGTTACGGTGCTTCTCTCCGTAAGATGATAAAGAAGATGGAAGTAACACAGCATGCAAAATACACTTGCTCATTTTGTGGCAAGGTTAGTACCTACTTAATCATTTTCTAAAATTTTATGAGTTCCTATGGAACTGCTCTTCTTACAACTTATGGACTGGTTTGGCTCATAACCACATTTTTATAAATGAATTGAAGTTTGTTGTGATTGTCATCGAGGTTATGTTTACATTATTTTCGATCTTGCTCTCTTTAATTCTGTTACCAGAACTCCACTTCTACTTGATTACCGTTTCCACGTAAATAAACGGCAAACTATATATTTCTGACCGAAAACTTGCTGTTGTCAAGATTTAAGGCTAGTTCCAATTATCATATTTCTAAGTGTTGTAAACGAAATCTGTTTTATTTACCATCTGCCTTAATCTTTAATATTGTTTTTGCCTGAGATAAAACCTTAAAACGCCTAGATTCGTTCCCACAAAGATGTATGTATTGTATATAATGTCCATGAGCCTATCTAGCCCCTAAACTAAGACCTTACTAGCTCTGTTTCCCAACCGTGCTATCTAATACTGTTAAGGAGCTGCATTTTTTTTGTCATCTTAGTTTTCAATTTATATCATAACCAATAGGAGTGATGCATTGGTGAAAATTTTCTATAATCCACACAAGAAGTTGCGGGCAACTGCTAGTAACTGATAAACCTTTAATGAATCTTTTAAACCTCTGATGAAAAATAATATGGGTGAGATTGTTGAATGAATAAATTGTGTGTGAATTAATGGAACAACTCATAAGAGGATACCAAAATAGCTTCGTGCATTTTTCTATGTACGAAGTTTTCATTTTTTCTTTAGATTGAATGGCTAGAGCTCTAATTTTTAAGTATATGTTTTTTCAAGGATCGCATAAACTCAGAAACGCGATTGAAAAAAGTTTTCTCGATTCTAAATCTTAGCGAAACAACCTCTCTAATTTTTTATTTTTTCATTTGTCGGTTTATTATCGCGTATTAACTAATGAAATAACTTTAAAAACATAAGTAACTATTATATAGAAACACGTAAACCGGAATTAAAATATATTTAAGTAGTAGATTTTGAGTAAACAAAAAAAATATCCCTAATTCTTCATTTTCTATGCCTATTAGCTGTGTTAATAGGAACATGTCGACGATAATATTGATGCAGGCCCTTAATTGTTTTTATTTTAATTTTCAGGATGCCATGAAGAGGTCTTGCGTTGGAATTTGGTCATGCAAGCGTTGTAAGAGGACTGTAGCTGGTGGTGCGTGGGTATTCTCAACCACAGCTGCCTCCTCCTGCAGATCAGCTGTGAGGAGATTACGTGAAGTAAAGTGAACATCTGATGCTAGCTTAAGATAATAAATTTAAAACTAATTTGATGGTTTTATTTAACTATTCCATGCTTTAATTTTCTAAATAAGGGCTCAGTAGTCATAGATACAGAATCAATTACATATAACAAATTTTTAACAAGGATATGGCTACATGAGCTTGTTCATACAATGAAAGCTTAAATTGTTTATGTACATTATTTTAGTAATATGTAATAGATTTATATTAGTAATGGCTAATAAGTGTATCATAACATAATGGGTAGCTGAAGACTTGAGTCCTTACAGTGTATAAGGTCAAATTAATTGACTACTCTGGCAGATGTTAAACAATGTTAATTTAGTGTGATGTCTATAATTTATCAGCTAATGACCAATGCCTTTTTACACAATATCACGCCTTTTGCCCATGGGTTATGGCAGAGGCTAGTGCCATCTACTATGGTCTTTATTCGTATTTCGTTATTAAAATCAATGTTAGCTCAAACTACTATGGAAGATAACAGATTCAATAAAAATAAATTATAAATACAAATGTCTTTATTTGCATCACAAAAATTCTACTTAGTAGAGTTGTAGTTATTCTAGTTAAATAAGTACAGAGAGAAAACTTGTGCTAACCAATTTAAAGGTTGTTATTTACTTGTTTTTGTACATGGTAATAAAAGATTAATCTTTCAGCTATGTTAATAGAGCTGATAAATTTACAAAACAAGATGATCCTTATCTGACGCGACAGCTTGATAATCAAACAATGCCCTTAAACTGATTACACTTGAGACCATAACAGTACCTACCCAATACAAAAATAAATTATTTACTTTATATTTAAGTACATATGTATAACAATAGCACCATTATGAATTATGTACATATATTTCTCAAGGCTTTTTAGAGCATAGGTAGCAAATACCTGACTTACAAAAGCAATAGTCCATTAATAAAATAACTCGTGACAATAAACACAGTGATAATTAACTTACTGATAAGATTTTACTGCTACTAAACTTGTAGAAGTCATGGCACAAGTCAAAGGAATGCCACTTTAAGAAAATAAATATATTTTTAAGGAAAATAAAACTTAATACTTGTCAGTCACCAACATCACTATCTTTGTCACCAATCGCATACAGAATGCTAAAAGCAATACCCAGGAGTGCTGTGCCAAGTAAATCGCCCAGGGCAGTCAGATACGGTATTGCTGAATTATCAGGATCCATTCCCATTTGCCACATCCACCCAACCATAAAATGACTAATGGTTAACAATAAAAACACTTGCAACAATGCAGCACACATATATATCAATATGAATGTAGGTGTTGTAGATGTGTGTCCTGCTCTTAGATATCCAATAGTGTAAATAAAAATTAACTGTCCTGGTATTACCATTAGCAGTAGAAGTTTAGTTGTGCTTCCTATAACTGAAGTTTCCTTCTGTCCTGTATGTAGCTGTGTTGATAACCTGGATGCATGCACAGCTACCATATTACCTCCTATACCATTTATAACCAACTGGTATACAGCAATTCCTGAGTACACAGCTACAGTATGATCTAGAATTAATCCTCCTGCACTGCTTATTACCATAGCTGAGACAACAGGCACCCATCCTTCATCAAGTGCTTGGCGAGTGAAGTCATTTTTCCAAGCAATATATCCACACACAGGTACTAACCAAGCGCCAAGTATGATAATAATAGACGGTAATATTACACTTGTGCCAATAGATGTGTACATTAATGATGCTATCCAAGATAACAGTGCCAAGGTTGTCAAATCACCTAAACTAGCAGCTATTGGTGTAGCTATGTTATCTGGATTTATATTTAACTTTTTGGACACCACAATTACTCCAATCATAATGATACCAAGAACAAAACTTGCTGATGATGCTGTCAACACGCTAGATGCACACAACAATAACGCATGATGAATATCAAATTGTCCCTCAGGTATCCAACCCATAGCAACAGCAGCCATGGCAGCTAGGAAACCTACAAGGACAGCCTGACATTGAATGAGACACAAATTACCCACTACCAATGAGCTCAAACTGGTTTCTAGATGACCCAAATGTGCATGAGTTGACAATCGTGATGCTAATGTCATTTCTAGATTACCTTTAAGGCCCAATAGGGCTGGCACTAAAATATATACCTCTGATACTTTATTGAAAACTTCCCAATGTTGCACCACATCAAGGAGAAGACTAGCAGCCACCATGCCAAAACCAGCTAATAGAAATGATATAAACATCTGCACACCGGCCACCCAAGAGTTTTCTTTTTCATATTTAATATCAGGTGGCTTATCTTCACTTGTAATAAGTTTGTACGTCCCATTTTTGTTTTCAGTGGCGATTTCGTCACTACGCGACATCCTAGAACTGTTCTTGTTTCTGTTCATTATTATAAATTATATTATTGTTGTGTTTAAAATGTATAACTTAAGCACTACAATAAATAGAAAATAAACATACTCTTTATAAAATTCCTGAGTTTCGACAGCTTATAAAAACAGCAGTAAAGTAATAAAAATAAGTCCACTTTACTTGTAACTGCAAATCCAGAATACTCCCTTTTTCCAGATTGATATTAGTTTGGTATTTTGTTGGCTTAAATCATAAATAAATAACACGATGCCGTATGCTTCATGCTACGTTGTTGATAGATTCAGACAGTCTGTACCTGCTCGGTTATAATTAAAAAACATTCCATAAAGCACAGCAACCGCAGTTTTTTACACGTCAGATTAATGACTAATATTACTAACTATTATTCTTATAAAAGTTAACGCCACGATTTGCAATCGCTGCCATAAAAAATTTATTTGTAATATAACCACTGGGTGACGGGTTTGTCGGAAAAACGAACATTCAAGAGTCATTCGTTGCGAAAACTAGAAAAACGAAAATGCACAGTATTGCACAGTGAAATCATAGTGTAATATGACCACAGAATAGATAGAAGATACTACGTATCAGAAGGGAAACTTAGAAGAACGGGTAAATTATAGAGGAGGGGTATTTTGCATTCTGACAACTGTCATTTGACTGTCATTTGATTGTCATTTGACTGCTCAACTGTCAACCTTCTGTCAACTGAGTACAGCCGTATTAATTAAGCCATGTTAGATATTAACCACATGCTTAGACCACATGTTATAGCTATGTAGCCACATATTTTACACAATAGATAATTATTTAGATGCAAAAATAAAATTACAACTATGTGGTTACCGAATTATTTTATTGTAAATGACAAAACAGAATGAACATATCTACGAAAATACACTTATAAATATAAATATTATATAGGTACACTTATTATCAAGGTCAGAGCAAGCCAATATACTTTTAAAAACTAAACAATATGTATTGCCCCAGAACTACTTACTCCAAAGATTTATTTTATTATCATTAACATAGTCGAGTTACATGCATTACAAGATTGTGCTTATGCCTCGTGTTAACAAATGGCGGACGATTATTTAAAATAACAATTTTATTTTTTATAACGTACAATAAATTTTCGTCTCTGACAGAGGATGTTATATGTGTACAATATTCCTTAGCTAACTTTTACAGCACCCTAGGAACAAAAAGGTTTTTTTAAAACAAAAATTCTTCACTATACGGACAACAGAAACAGAAACAGAATTTACAACAGTAAATTGTTAACTTTAAAATTACCTAGCTGACTTAATAAATTAAATTAAAGCAGAAAACGTTGGGTACTAACTGACACCCTGAATAGCCGATGGGCCTTGAGATTCATAACTAGTAGCAAATGCGTCAGTCTCAATTTCCTCTTTTAAGAATATAGTAGAATATGAGAATTGCCAGCGTCGTAACAAATCGTAGTTCAAAGTGTTTGTTACACACATATGACGATCTTACTTGATCTTCCGAAAGGCCCTTCAAAAGAGCAGAGTCAATACTCTAAATACACTTCTTGGTGACTGTTTCTCGAATCGGAAATTGGTGCAGAGCCACATTCTTTCGCTTGCTTTTGCATTTAGGAATACAGCATGTCGTCTTCATGATAAAACATATACGGAATATTGCAGTTTTGATGAGAGAAGATATGCTCGCAGAATATACTCCTGATACATTCAACTTATAACTAAAATTATAATTTAAACAAATAAGATGTCAAAAAATGCTAATTAAAATAAGGGCAAATTATACAATGGTGACAACCATGTGACGACACAGGTGACAAGTTGACAAACGGCGACAGTCACAGAAAGAATAAAGAAACAAAAGTTCTCTAAAAAGCTCTTATTCTTCCACTACATCACATAGGGCTCCTTAAAAAAACGCCGAACTTCGAGACCCTGCGCCATTTGCACTCCTTCAATCCCAAGAGCCCAAATAAATCATCACAATGTATGAAACAAAGACAAAAATCGTCACCCCTTTTATAATTAGATTTTTTGGAGAATTTAATTTGATGAATGAATTTAGTTTAGTTTGAGAGATTAGTTCTTTGGAGGAGCCCTATGAACCAGAGGTGGTTCCAAGGCTACTATCAATCCTCGTCTCCCGGTTTGTAGCCGCCGCATATGTACTTACAAATTTGAATCATGGATCAAATCTGGGCCCTGAGTCGGGTATTTCAACGGTGTCTTCTTCTTCTTCTTCTACGGGCGGTATCCACAACTCGACGACTTAAGTGCGCCTGTTTTGTGTGATGGAGGGTAGTGGGCTGGTTACTCCAGCCATCCCAGCTCCACCAGGAAGTTCCCCAGCTTCTTGACGTCGCCGAAGACCTCCCGGAGGCTACCCGGTGATCCCAGGTAGTTCGCCCGGTAAATTGCCACTCCGCTGCAATCTAGCAGCACGTGAGCGGCTGTCTCCTCAGCCTCCATGCATGCCCTGCACAGGGGGCTGTCCGTGATACCTAGGTTAAAAAGGTGTCTGTTAAAATTGCCATGACCTGTCAATGCGCCAGTTATGAGACGCATCTGAGATCTGTTTAGCTGTAGAAGTGCTCTTGTGAACCGACGATTTACTCTTGGAAGCGCCAGTTTGGCTTGTCTGCATTCCTCCAGGCTGTTCCAGAGGTCGTTGTGTAGTTTGTCAGTGCGTTGACGCATTTGCTTTCTGAACCAGCTGCTGGGGAGAGGAATGATCGGTTCTGGTCCTATTGGTCTCAATTCCGATCCCCTCTTTGCTAGTTCATCGGCTGCGTCATTGCCTCGTATTCCACTGTGTCCTTTTATCCATTGCAGGGTGATGTCGTTTGCCTGACAGCCTACCTTATTTAAGGCTAGGTGGCATTCGTAAATTAAACTTGACGTTATTACCTTGTTATTTAGCGCTTGTAGGGCCGCTCTACTATCGGAGAGGATGCGGATTTTTTGTCCTGTTACCTCTCTGGCGGCCACTGCATTTGCAGCCAGTAGTATGCCCATGCACTCCGCCTGGAATACTGTATTATACATACCCAGTGACATGGATAGGTGTATATTTAGGTCTTCCGAGAAAATGCCGCTGCCTGTGCCCGAGCTGGTTTTGGATCCGTCTGTGTATATATTTAGCTCGTGCTGCATGACGTTGGCATCTTCATCTTCTGTAAGATGGATTCTGTACTTCTTATCGAAGACAAAGATATTTTCTATCTTATCCGTTACTGCCTCAATCAGCGGTGTATCTTTCCATGCATCCGCTAAAATATTTGAGTGTTTTACCTGTTTGAACTTGACAAGTTTTAGATGTTTGAGTCTCAGCGCCGCTAGTGCTGCTTCTTGTTGTATGAACAGATGTAAGGGAGGGATGTTAAGCATAACCTCAAGGGCAGCTGTCGGTGCTGTTCTCATGCTCCCTGTAACTGCGCAGCAGGCAAGTCTTTGTAGGCTCTGTAGTTTGGCCCAGCAGGTCTTTTGTTTCGTCCTGGTCCACCAGACCACAGAGCCATAGCTTACCATTGGACGGACGACAGTGGTATATAGCCATAGCAGGATTTTCGGGGATAGCCCCCAGCGCTTACCTGCCATCCTACGGCATTGCCACAGTACCACGCTTGCGCTGTTTATCTTCTGATCGATGTGCTTGCTCCAGTTGAGTTTATTATCTAGGATGACTCCGAGATACTTTACCTCATTTGTGAGTTGGAGTGTAGTTCCGAATATTTTCGGAAGGTGATAGTTGCCTATGTTTCGTTTGTTTGTAAACATTACCAGTTGTGTCTTGTTGGGATTTACTGATAGTTTGTATTCCTTGCACCATTTCTCTACTATGTGTAGAGCCCTATGCATAGTGTCACAGATTGTTGAAGCTTGGTTTCCGACGGTTAGGATGGTTATGTCGTCGGCATAACCTATAGTGTAAAAGTGTCTTGAGTTCAGTTCAGTAATTAGGTCATTGATTACCAGGTTCCAAAGCAAAGGTGAGAGAACTCCTCCCTGTGGACATCCTTTGACGACCAGTGCTCCCATCTTGTCTTCCCTTTTGAGTCTTATGACCCTGTTTCGGAGCATGTTCAGTATCCAGTGGATGAGTAGAGAGTCTACTCCGTGTTTGCGGAGAGCTATCTCAATACTGGAGAAGTTTGTTCTGTCGAAAGCGCCCTCGATGTCAATGAAGGTGCCCAGGCAGATTTGTTTGTTGTGGATAGTTGATTCAATCATACCTACCACTTGATGTAGAGCTGATTCCGTTGATCTGCCGGTGCTGTACGCATGCTGATGTGGATGTATTGGGGCATTTTGCAGTGCGTTGCTCCGCAACTCTCTGTCGCAAAGCCTCTCCAAGGTTTTTAATAGAAATGATGTAAGACTTATTGGTCTGTATGATCTAGGGTTAGTATAGTCACTCTTACCTGGTTTGGGTAAGAATACCACTCTAACCTCCCGCCACACTAGAGGCGTGTATCCGTGGGCCAGGCAGGATTGCATGATCCATGCCAGGGTTAGTACAATCTTGTCTCCTCCCCACTGAAGTAGGGCTGGAAAAATGTTGTCAATTCCTGCTGATTTAAACGGTTTAAAGCTATTAATTGCCCACCTCACCTTATCCGGTGTGACAATGTCTTTTGCTCGTTGCCAGCAGCCTGTAGTTGGTTCCCGTGGATTGTCGGTCCAGTTTGGGTTTTGTATAATTAGGCAGTCTGGGAAATGGGTTTGTAGGAGGACGGTGTCTGTGTCCTCCTGATTTAGGGTCATGGTATTGTCTGGCTTGCGTAGGCTGCCCATATTACAGGGCCCTTGTTTAGCCAGAACTTTCCTTACCCGGTTTGCCTGTGTACTGGAGCTTATGCTTTCGGTGAAGTTTCGCCAAGATGCAGTGCCCCAGTATCTAATGCGTTTTTTGTATTTGGCCTTTACTAACCTGTAATTATCCCAGTCTTGGTCTGAGTTGGTGTTCATAGCTCTGTTTAGTTTCTTTCTTACCTTGGCCCTGAGTCGTTCCAATTCAGGACCCCACCACTTATTTTTCCCGTGATTGTGTGGTCTTGGGAGCCTCAGGGGACATGATAGGAAGTAACAGTCAGTAATCGTGCTGTTTAGGACACTTACCTGTTGTTCTATTTGCTCTGCCCCTAGAAGATCGGCAGTAGTTTGTAGTGTATCGAGTTTTTCCGCTATAAGTTGTTCATAGCGGCATCGATCAGTTTTCCTCTGATTCCTAAAGGGGATTGCTGTTTGTGTAGGTACCTGGATGTCAAAGCGGATCCATCTGTGATCTGAACAGGAGGCCTCTTGGGAGACATGCCAGTTATCGATTAGGTCCGCTGCTAGTGTTGTTGCAAGTGTCAGGTCTATTATGGTTCTACTTTGCCGTCCGACAAAGGTTGGTTCAATGCCTGTGTTTATTATCTCTAAATTTGTCGTGATTAGAAATTCAACTAGTTGGTTACCTCTGTTGTTGCTGTGTTCCATACCCCATAGAGGATGGTGGGCATTTGAGTCCGTAGATATAATAAGTTCAAAATTGTTCCCTTCGCAGAATCTGACCAGGTTGACCAGTTCCTCCGGTGGTGCATTCTCACCCTCTGACATGTAGGAGGATGCAAGCACCAGGTTGGGGTTTTTGATTTCTTGATTTGTTTTGAGCCTGACGACACAGAGGTCTCTGGAACAAAATTCCGTTAGTGGCTGTATGATAATGTTCTGTGAAATGTAGATACACGCTCTGACGTTATCTACCGTGCTAGAGATCAGCTTACCTCCAAGATTGGATAGTCCATGTATGTTACCGCCTCTGACCCACGGCTCCTGGATCAGGGCGATTGCTGTGTCGTTAACCTCCAGCCATCTTCGTAGTTGAGCCGTTGCGGTAATGCTGTGGTGGAGGTTGCATTGCACTAGTCTGGACTTAGACGAAGAGGACTCCATTTGTGGATTCCTCTCCCTCCAAGTCCAAACTGCCAAGATCCGGGATGTCCTCCTCGCTGTCGAGTGCAGCCTCATCCAGATCCTGGTCAGCGTCCTTGTCGTCGTCGGCAGCGTTTTGTTCGTCGCCTTCGACTGCTGTGGTTGTTGTTGTTCCTGTGTCGGGGTTTTTCTGTGGCGGTGTCCTCACAAAACGACCCCTTGCGTTTTGGAATTTCAGGTACACCGCCCCAAGTTGGAAAGAGAGGCGGCGACCTTTAAGCAATGATTGTAGGGATGAGATCCTCCGGTACACTGACAATGGCGAAGGTGGAGTTGGTCTTTTCCTGCGGTATGATGGCGTGTACCAGCCAGCGTTCCACCATCGCCCATCTGTTCGCGACCTTGAGGACCCTTCCGATCCTCGAGGCGTCGCCTTGCCATACGTTTGGTAGCAGTATACCGCAGCGCACTCTTCGTGGCAGCTCTTCTGGAGGGAGCGCTATTAGCTGCTCGACCTCCGGGATGTTAATTTTGGGTACGGCTGCTTTCACCCAGTCGACCGTCGTCTGATCCTCACACTTTAAGTGAAGCGCGCCATCCGCAAAGGTAGGTCTTCCAACGAAGTGGGGCGCATCAACGTCTAGGTTGTCCCCGTCCGCGATCGCCACCACCATGGCTGTAAGTTGGTCCACGATTTGGTCTGATGTGGCCTGTGTGATGTGACCCCGGCTAGCAGTTGTCACTGCTATCCTCCTGTCTGTGGAGGCAGCTGCCGCGGCGTAGGTTGTAGGTTTGGGACCTTGGGGTGTCGAGGCAATCCTACGCCTTTTTGGTCCCGTTTTGGGGGTGGGTGTTTCGTCCACCCTGTCTCTTTTTGGGTTCGTCTTGGCTCCACTGGGGCCCGCCTGAGGCTGTTCGGCCGGTGGGTTACCCCGTGGTTCCGGCTTGGCAGCCTCAGGTGGGTCCCTGCTGATTCCAGTGTTGGGCTTCTCCGGATTGGCAGTGGAAGAGGATTTCTCTCGGCGGCGTCGCCTTCTCTTTTCCTGCTTTTTCTGAGACCGGTTTAGTTGTTGTTGTCTGTTGGGCTGAGGATTCCCAGCAGACTTGTGGGTTTGGTTTGACCCCTGGGTGCGGGGTTTGTCCTTCCTTTTGTTCCTATCACCGCTGACAACTGTCCAGTTCTGGTCCAGTTGCCGCCTCACCTCCGATGATGGACCAGGTGTAGGTGGTTGCATAGTATTATCTTCACTCAGTTTCCTGGGGAAGATAGGTAAGTTGGGTGGGATGGCCGGTTGCCCGACTTTCCCTCCCGTGGCGCCTTCCGGTTTCCCATCTGGCGCCGGTTTATTGGGGGCGGCCGGTTGTCCGGCTTTCCCGCTTTCTGTGCCCTTTGGATTTCCTCCGGGTATTATGTTGGAGTGGGATGGCCAATTGCTCGACTTTCCCTCTTTGTTATCCCTCCGGTTTCCCTTTGGGTTGTTAGTGTTTTGTGAACCTTTGGAGTCCATCTTGTTTAAGGGTATGTATTCGTCCCCCCAGTAACCCACCCTCCTCGGAGCCCGCACATTTGGGAGTGCCCTACGATAGGTGCACTAGGTACAATACTGAAGGGGATATAGGTACGCAGAGTTGGCGATAAAGCGCGACATCGGGAACTCGAACATGTGTGGCTGAGTAGTCGGTTCGTAACTACCCAGTTGGTCCACATAAGTCTTGCTCCGTCAGCATGACCCTCACCATCCCAGGAGATAGTCCCGGGACCCCCACGCACCTCGCCTAGCGGCCCTCTGACGGGACACCTTGACCATTTCCCTCCCACTGGCTAGATGGGAAGGCTACCGTTTAGCTTGGAAATCCAGACCAAAGAGGGCGTGTTGCGTTGTGCTGGTAACTATTCCGACCTGCACAAACACTCAACCCTCCAGGACTCCTTCATCCCCGCCCTCGGCGCTCAACTGCACAGGTCCTAGTGCAGGTAGGCCTAAGTATTTTAAGTCCGTAAGTCTGTCAGTGGTCCAGCTAAAGCACACTATTCGGTCCTACTTCAAATAGCGGCGTATGGAGGATAGATTCGTTTTGCTGTTTCAGTTATGTCTATTTCAGAGGGAATTAGACCAATAACAGGCGGCAACCACGTGAAGGATAACAGCGCAACTTGCCATGGGGATCTATGCGACCTGCGCTACTCCCATGACCATATGCCAGATTATCTATTGGGAAATATAGATAAAATAGACGGAGAGCCACGATTTGCACTCACGCAAACTGTGGCTCGCCGTCCGCCCTTTCAACGGTGTCACAACTGTACCATTATTGTACCATTATGGTGCAATAGTAAAGTTTTTGGTAGTCTACTATTAATGTGTCGTCATAACGACTTCATCATTGTCTTACAATTGTCAAAGTGACATAAATTGCTAGTCTCGTACACAACTGCTTCACAATTGCAATTCAATGACTGAAATGTTTCGGTAGTCTGCTATTTTGAATTTGACAGTAATATTTTTAAATTGTCCTGTGTCGACAGATTGCCATAAATAAAAAATAGATAGATAGAAATATTAAAAATTGTTCTTTGTAATTTATTGCAATTTACTAATCTCCTAAGCTTCACATTGCTTTTTATACTAATAAATAGTATGTACAAATATATTTAAACGAAGTCTAGCATGATTAAATGTTTAAATTTATTAGTAGTTTTTCGAAAATCACTTCAACTAACGCATTTTTTAAAAACGGCAACACATACATACCATTCTAACACAATCCATAGATAAAAGAGACCGAAAATTCAATGCATAGATAAAAGAGATCGACAATTCTATTACCATTGAAAGACCGTTATGACGGCATATAGCAGACTACGGATATTTGACTTCAATTGCAACGGTATCGTGCCGGTATTGTGCCGGTATGACAATTGTTCCAAAATAGTGGACTTGAGCACCTGTGCTCTTAAAACCTATCACAGAAAGTTTAGAACATATTAGTCTGTGCTGAACAATGGCAACACTAAAATTAATGTCATGGACAGACATGACGCCTTTCAAAACCTAAGTTTCCTCAAATTTCCTCTGACGTCCGCTGTCACAAAATAGTTGTCTATGGTTTCTTCTAAGATTCCGGGCAGTGAACCCCACGACTGGCAGGCGACCACAATGTGGTCGATAAAAATTCCGAGCTTCTGGCAGGAGGCCACATTGTGGTCGCTTGTTCCGTGTCCCGTTACATATCGAATAAGTACTACGATATTATACTTTTCTTACTCACATCTATTGCAATGTGTACGGGAAAGAATAGGCCAGCAGGCAAGCCGATAATGTGGTCTAACATAGTAATAAATATTTTATACTGTGGTCAGTGTAAGTTTAAATGCGCGGCGCGACAGTTCGTGTTTAGTAGTGCTACGTATTTATATTGTTCATAAAGGTTTTAATGTGAAATCGTCGTGGTTTTCTATATTTATTCTGTGCCTGTGTTAATAGTGTACCAAAAAATACCTTTTGTTTGTGTTTCTGTGTGTGTTACAAATGTCACAATCCCGAAATTGGCTCCGCACCTTGACTGGCAAGCGGCCATATTATGGACGCGTGCCAGTTGTTCGTTGCGCTATGTAAATACGGGTCATTTTTGCATGGCATTCAGATTTGTTTGACAAATTCTAGAATTCTAGAATTCTAGATGCTATTTTCTAATTATTCTTATATGGTAAGTACATAAAAGCTTTTTTAATTGTGTAGAAAATATTATATACTATTTATATAAAAAAATTCTAATAAGAATTACGGCATACATTTCTCAATAAAAATTATCGTAGTAAAGTCGGTGATTCGAGTCCCAAACTTACAATGGGTCGCTTTATTTGAATCGTATTTAAAAATAAACAAAGATAAACATCTGTTGTTTATATTATAAACAGTAGATAAACCAAACTGTGGCTCAACACATGTTAGGTACTCGAAACCCTAGCCGTACGATAACAAAGCCACTTGAAACTACCGTGTTTTTTTTCTTAAGTGCCCGCCATTGTGAGAGATTGTACCGTTAGTTTTTATAGCCCTAGTGTAAAAAAAATGTTTGTGAACGTGTTATGTGGTTATTACATTTCGTAAATATAACATTTAGCTATAAGAAAAAATAAGCACTGTAATATGAAACCATTTCAATTTCAAAATATACCATAATTTATACAAATTTATCGTAATTTTTTATTACCCTACTAATTACCGGAAGTTTTAAAAACATTTATGTATTAAGCTTTAGAATTGTTAAATACTAATTCGTAAAGAATTTTATACTCAAGCCAAATATATATACATCTTATTAGGTGTTTATACAAAATCATTGTGAAATCTTCGAAACAATGCATCTATTGTTATCTAGCGGGGGGCCGGGCGGGGGGCGGTGCCAGATGTTCCGTTATAAATCAAGGTCAAGTGCCAATTGAGAGGTGAATATGACCTCTCGTTAGAGAGTAGTATATTCTTTGAATATGACATTGACAGGTATACCCACGAAGTATAGATAGAAGGAGTCCGAACGTAATGTTGAACGAATGGTCTCAATTTAAGGGACAGATTTTTTGCTCATTAATTTAATAATAATAATTAAATTAAATTCAACTTTCACGAGCCAGCGCGTGTTTACATGTAATAATAATAATAGCATCGGTACGCCCTGAACACTTGCGCAGCCAGTGGCAGAAAATAGAACTATGATCTGGGTTTATTAATGTGTACACGAAATATTATGGAAAAGCCTATACCGTTCGGACTCCTTCTATCTATACTTCGTGGGTATACCCAATAACCAACTCATGACATAGTAGATTGTTGACAGAGTTGACAGCAAAGGCAAACTCACCAATAATTGAACCCACGAAGTATAGATAGAAGGAGTTCCAGAGAGTGTTCCAATTACAGCATCGCATCGCACAATCGAGCACTCTCAAAAGTGATGCGTGCGCGTGCAATCCATAACAACTTCAGCGACAGAAAATTAACAAGTATTTTTTCTTTAAATTGGCATTGATTGAAATTTTATTGAAATATTATCGTTACTAATATTATTATTTGTTAAAAAAAAATTTAAGGCTTTCTTTTCGTCGGAGTTTTCTGGAAATATTCAAAGTTAATTCAAGCTGTGTTAAAAAATAAATAAATATAAGTATGGATGAAGGTATAAACAATGACTTTTTTTCTATTCCACACATATATTGTGAATACAATGTTTATTTTAGAATTTTTTTTTCAACACTTAACTTAGCGCACTCTGCTGGCGCATTTTAAAACTAATTCACGTTCCAATTAAGCGTCAGCATTGTGCGGCACTGAGTCGCATTATGCTCTGCCATTGGAAAACGGGGTTAGTCATTAATCTGACGTGTAAAAAAATTGCGGTTGCTGTGCTATATGGAATGTTTTTTAATTATTAACCGAGCAGGTACCGACTGTCTGAATCTATAAACAACGTAGCATGAAGCATACGGCATCGTGTTATTTATTTATGATTTAAGCCAACAAAATACCAAACTAATATCAATCTGCAAAAAGGGAGTAATTCTGGATTTGCATTTGCTGGATGTGCGACACTGAGTCGCATTATGCTCTGTAATTGGAAAACCAGCATACATTCATTGAATAGCAGACTTGAGCCCCAAGAGTCATGCGAAAATTTACCTTCAAATAATTTTTTTTATTTAACTTGGCAATACCGCACGATATGTCATTGTTTTTTTGACAATTAAAAGAGACATTTAAAAAAAAAAAGTCTTATATCGAAAGGAATGCGCATACAAAATAAAATTTGTTATCGATATTATATCGAATCGTCGTATCGATTCTCTGTCATTCGGGCACGGGCCTCCTACACTTTGGGAGAGATTATGGTCTACATTGCCTCACTGGTCAGGCGTATCGGCAAAGAGTTCATTTTCAAGTTTCCTGTCTCTCACAGAGGGCTATATCCCTTAGCTGGCTCTTACAATACCCTCGGGAGGAAAAGGGATGGTGATACTTTTATTCTTAATTCGTTACCACACGGACTTTGTCATATATCGTTTTTTATCGTAACAAAACTGACCATTAACAATCTCGTTGAGGCAAGTAAAGAGTATATAAATCAACTAGATCCCTATTAATCATTTAGTAATATAGATTACTTGTTGTCTTTTCTAAATAAAAATAGCTAGATTAAAAAAAATAAACTCTATTATTTTAATGTTGAAATTGTTTGTATAAATTTGTTCACTCCAAAACATTCGTTGTTGTTACAGTTAGTTAGTTAATAAATTGGTTCTTTTTTTCATGTCAATTACTTTGTCTGGGACAAAAAAGTAAAAAAGTAGAAGCATTAATTTTCTAACGATAGATATTTGGTATGTCCAATGAAATGCATATTAATATTACTTTGTACTAATATGTACTGTATTAAAATTGTGGTCTATGTAATTAGATTGATACTTGATCGATATGATCAGATGTTTTTGTATTGCTTTCCTATATCGATTTTTTCAAATATCGATGTTTACGTCGAGCACGAGTACTCCCATGTAGGGATGTCTATATGAAAAAAAATATCGGTGTATCGATATATCGATATTTATAAAATATCGACTTTGATATTTTATTTGAAAAATATCAAAATATTGGCAAAATTAAAAAGCTGGCTAAGTGCGAATAGGACTCAAAAGGTTTCGACATCAAATTAAGAAGCATCAAATCGAGAGTCAACCAAATAACAAAACAAAAGAAAAAGTAATTTGTCAAAAAAAAAAAATTAATACCTATGTAGAAATTAGGTACCTACTTGGTTTTCGGTCTGAAAAAAAATATCAATTTTTATACCATTTCGATACTTGAAATTTTATATCGATACATCGATATATCGAAAAATAAAAAACAGGCAGTCATGGGGACTGCCGATAGAAGTGAAAACTATTAACTTATTAACTTGTGACCGACCGATAGCATAGCAGGGATGCACAGATTAGCATGTCGGTGACGCGAACTAAAAAGAAGTTTTTTCCCTCCAAAAACGCCCAACGCGCCTAAAGAAGTTTTCACTTCAAAAACCTTGTTATATTATAGGTACAAAAGCCATCCTCTTGAACCACTCTATCTATTAAAGAAACAGTAGGCCCAGGCATACATTTTCGCCGCGCCGTAGAGAGGGGATAGCTGTCTACTCTCCATCCGTCTTACGCTTTTTCGATCAGGGCCCTGAGTCGGGTATTTCAACGGTGTCACAACTGTACCATAATTGTACCATTATGGTGCAATAGTAAAGTTTTTGGTAGTCTACTATTAATGTGTCGTCATAACGACTTCATCATTGTCTTACAATTGTCAAAGTGACATAAATTGCTAGTCTCGTACACAACTGCTTCACAATTGCAATTCAATGACTGAAATGTTTCGGTAGTCTGCTATTTTGAATTTGACAGTAATATTTTTAAATTGTCCTGTGTCGACAGATTGCCATAAATAAAAAATAGATAGATAGAAATATTAGAAATTGTTCTTTGTAATTTATTGCAATTTACTAATCTCCTAAACTTCACATTGCTTTTTATACTAATAAATAGTATGTACAAATATATTTAAACGAAGTCTAGCATGATTAAATGTTTAAATTTATTAGTTGTTTTTCGAAAATCACTTCAACTAACGCATTTTTTAAAAACGGCAACACATACATACCATTCTAACACAATCCATAGATAAAAGAGACCGAAAATTCAATGCATAGATAAAAGAGATCGACAATTCTATTACCATTGAAAGACCGTTATGACGGCATATAGCAGACTACGGATATTTGACTTCAATTGCAACGGTATCGTGCCGGTATTGTGCCGGTATGACAATTGTTCCAAAATAGTGGACTTGAGCACCAGGTCACGTGTCCTGACGCGAGTTTAAGATTTTATACCCATTACAGAAAAAGTGCTCAACGCCGCTAAAGAAGTTTTCACTTCAAAAATTTAATATCGCCAATATATCTCGATATATTGAATAAATAATATCGATATATCGATGTATCGATATTTTTTCAACAAGCCTACTCCAGTTCTCTAAGTAATCTGTGCCTCCTACTCCTATGTCAGTTTTTTGGGCGGGAAATTCCAAAAAGCGCGGTTCGGTTGAAAAATTTTTATTTAATTATTTAAATAAAAAGCAGATATTTTTTCCTCTCAGCAATTAAAACCATAGTTTGTATTGCTGGGTACCTCTGAACATGGAGGGAAACGAGGGGGGCGGGGATAACCCGCCCACCTCTCTCAAACGTCCCCGGACAAGAGAATCTGGAGGCGAAGACATGGACAATAGCAGTGCCGGCAGTGATAATAGTGCCTATATGCCGTATTACAAACCTGATTATAAAAGACTATACCCAGAAAACTCATCAAACACTATATTCAAAGTCTACATAGAATCGTTGAATGGTGATAGATTAGGCAACAAGAGCCCTATCTACTTAAATCATATTTTTTCTACAGAAATAAAAGGTGTGACAGCTATAGAACGAATCAATGCAAACAAAATAGCAGTTAACTTCAAACAATATAACACAGCTAATAACTTCATAAATAATACTATATTCCTTTCCAAATATGGCTTCAGAGCGTTTATACCGGCAATGCAAATTGAAAAAACTGGCATCATAAGGTATGTACCAACAAATATATCAAATAAAGATTTATACACAAGATTGTCATCAACATATGAAATAGTTGCTGTAAGAAGATTCACTAAAAGAGTTGGAAATGAAAGAGTTCCATTACAGACAGTCAGCATCACATTTCTTTCTAACACATTACCTGATAGAATACATTATGACTTATTCTCATACAGGGTATTTGAATATATTCCACCACTACAACAATGCTTTAAATGTTTTAAGTTCAATCACGCAGCCAAAATCTGTCATAGCAAACAAAAATGTTCCATATGTGGAGGTGAGCACTTATATAAAGATTGTGATAAAACCACTGAGGTCTGCTGCTTAAATTGTGGTGGACCACATCTAGCTATATCTAAAACTTGTCCAATTAAAATTAAGAAAATATTAGAAAAGAAAAATAAAATAACTTATGCAAGTGCCGCCTCTACAAGTGGCAACAAAGAATTCCCTCCTTTACCCCCAACAAAACAAACAAATAAACCATCTGTAAATACTTTTGTAAATAAACCTGTACATTCTGTAAATGATGTAAATAAATATGTAAATAGTGTAAATAAGGTTAAAAATGTCATTAAAAAAGATGACATTAAGAACCAAATTATCTCCAACAATGATGTACTTATGGCCCTAGTACAGACATTGGTGGAGTTAGGTAATAAAGATACTAATGTGCCTACGACTACAGCATCTATTAAAGATCTTTTAATTAAAAATCTTAAATAATGGATCCAAACAATATAGAATCTAAGTTACGCATTGCTCAATATAACATACAAAGTGCAAATAGTAAAAAACCTCTATTAATAAACTTTTTGAAACAACAAAATATTGATGTTTGCTTGCTCAACGAAACTTGGTTTAAAGACAACAAATTTAAAATTCCCGGATATAATATATACATAAAAAATTCTAATAATTCACATAACGGAGTAGCAATATTATTAAAACCACACTTGAAATATAACTATATTGATACTACATTTTATGAAGATGTACAAACTGTTGCTATATCCTTGTCCATTCAGCGTGGTAATTTAACAATACTGTGTGTTTATTGCCCTCCAGCAAGACACTTACACATCAATAGACTGTCTAATATAATAAATAAACTTCCTAAACCTATTTTCATAAGTGGCGACTTCAATGCACATCATGTAGCATTTGGATGTCTCACCACTAAAAGTAGGGGTCAAGAGTTATACAATGCAATGGATAACTTAGATTTGTGTATATTAAATGATGGTAGTTTTACAACTGTCAACAGCCCTGGACGGAATCCTTCTGCCATAGATGTAAGTTTTATTAGTGCTGAGTTTGCATCACTTTGTAATTGGTCTGTACATGATGATACTATGGGAAGCTATCATTACCCAACCATCACAGAACTTAACTTACATGTAGATAAATATTATATTACTTCACCAATTGATAAGTATCTATATAAGAAAGCTGATTGGAAAGAATACAAAACTCTGTCAAAGACAGTATTTCAAAATTTTACTGTCAATTCACAAGATCCAATCAATAGTTACAATGAATTTTGTTCACATTTAGACACACTTAAAGATATGACTATTCCAAAACTTGTTAAAAAAGACAATTTCAAAAGCAGACCTCCAGCTCCCTGGTGGAATGATACCTGTGAACAATGTGTTGTAGATTCATACAATGCTCTTAAATTATATAGAAGGGTTCCTACAATGGATAATTACATTGATTATAAAAGAAAAGATGCACTTAAAAAGAGAACAATAGCAGAACAGAAAAAATTAGGCTGGCATAATTTATGTACCACCTTCAATAGAACTACTCCAATTAGTATGATTTGGAAACAATTAAAAATGTTTAAGGGAATTAGACCTGGCAACAAATCATATCAAAATGAATTTATTTTACCATTATTAGCAAAATTAACAGATAACAACAATTTAACTGAAACAGATAATCTAAACACGTATTTTGAGAAACAAAATGATAATAGCAATTCAAAATTTTTACTGGACTCATTTTCATGGTCTGAATTTAAAATGAGCTTACAATCTAGAAGAAATACATCTCCAGGTCTAGATGATTATCCATATAATATTATTAAAAATTTAGATGAATCAGTACAAATATTATTTCTTAAAATACTGAATTTACTTTGGCATAAAAAAATCATTCCACAAACATGGAAAACACAGTGTGTTATTCCCATACCAAAACCTGACAAACCTCCAGATCTTGCTAGCTCATATAGACCAATATCTTTATCATCATGTCTAGGAAAAATTTTTGAAAACATGATCAAAGTACGTCTTGACTGGTATGTTGAATCCAGTAGCATCATTCCTCCAGTACAGTTTGGGTTCCGTAGAGGGCGCAGTTGTGCTGACAGCTTTACCTCATTAATTTCAGATCTGAAACATGCAAAAGAAAGTAGGTTACATACTGTATGTGTATTTTTAGATGTGCAAGGTGCTTTTGATAGTGTAGATCCAGGCATTCTTGTCAAAGTTATGTCTAGGCTGGGCATTCCTGGACAACTTTGTGAATGGGTTTACAATTTCTTAAACAATAGAACTCTATATGTAAGGCACAATAATGTTTTATATGGACCGAAAACTGCTTCCAGAGGCACAATGCAGGGTGCTGCACTATCACCATTATTGTATAATATATATACTAGTGAAATTTGTAAATATGTAAATAGTAATAATGTAAATATTCTACAATTTGCTGATGATATTGTCATTTACACCAGCAACTATAATCTGCAAACTGCTATGGAGCATATTAACAATGCTTTATTTCAATTATTTCTTTATTATAATGAAATATTACATCTCAATATTAACCCATCTAAAAGCAATGTAATGATATTTGGTAAAGATAATCCAATCTCAAACATAATTTATAATGGACAAATTTTAAACAAGGTGAACTCCAAAAAATTTTTAGGCATTATAATTGATAATAAATTAACTTTTAAAGAACATATAGAATACATATCAGGCAATGCCCTCAGAGGTATAAATATAATGAAATGTCTTGCTGGTGTAAGCTGGGGAGCAGACCCCAAAATCTTGTCTTTATTGTATAAATCTATTGTGAGAAGTCATTTTGACTATAGTTCACTTAGCTATATAAATAGTCACCATGTAAATAAACTTGATATTTTACAAAACAGGGCTTTGAGAATTATATCTGGCGCAATGTGCTCAACTCCCATAAGGGCCATGGAGGTTGAGACACTGATAATGCCTCTAATTTTGAGAAGAATCATGCTGGCTGAGAGATATCTCTTAAAATTAATTTCTTCAAATAATAGACAAATCTTAAACAAAATCTTACCAAATATAAATAGAGGTCATAGTGTGACAGTCACTCCAGAAGATCTCTTGAATGGAAAGTCTCCTTTATTGTCCAATATATTGCTAGAAACACAAAATAAATTTAAATTTATAAGAAAACAATATCTATGGCCATGTTATTCTTTTTCTTATCATTGCATTACACACCCAATAATAGTACTTGAAAATACTATTACCAATAATATTGATATGCTTGAATTTCTAGAATTAAATCAATTGTATTATGTCATATATACAGATGGTAGTAAAGGAAGTGACCATGTAAATGCAGCCTTATATGATCCACAAAAGAAGTTTTCTCAAAGCTTTGTTTTGCATGAAGCTTGCTCTATATTTACAGCAGAAGCATATGCGGTATATCAGGCATTACTACGTATTCGAGACATACATACTCATAAACAATTTTTAATTATTACAGATTCCTTGAGTGTGATACAAGGTCTAAACAACCTTAGAGTTAGTTATAAATCAAATTACATTCTGTATTTTATTAAAGAAACAATTTACCAATACTCTTTAAAAAATGTCAAAATTGCTTTCCTCTGGGTGCCTTCACACAGAGGTATTTCTGGTAATGAAATGGCTGATAAAACCGCATATGAATGTATAAACCCTATAAATGTAAAAAATGTAACAGAGATCCCTATGACAGATTGCTTGCCATATGTTAAACAAAACATTAATACTAAATGGTTAGACATGTGGAAGAAAGATCAAGATAGCAAAGGAAAGTGGTATGGCAATATACAAGAGAACTTGCCGGTAAAGCCTTGGTACAACCAGCTGGAAGATGCCAGTCGCGATTTTATAACAACTATAAACAGACTACGCTTTGGCCATAATACTGCTCCGTCACACCTGGCTAGATTGGGTATTATTACTGATAATATTTGCCCACATTGCACAACACACGAAGGAACCGTTGAACATTTAATTTATGAATGTCAAAACTTTTTAATTGCCAGACTAATATTCGCCAATGACCTCAGTGACGTGAAAATTTTAAGTGTTTCTTCATCCCGCCCGCCGCCTATTGATCAATTACTAAAAAACAAGAACAGTTACGCAGCCATATATAAATATATCAAGAATACTATCAAAACAATATAACTAAAACAACAAAGAATTGGAAAAAGAAGATATGACCTAAAGGTCCTCGTAACCAGGTCATTAAAACCCAAAAAAAAAAAAAAAAAAAAACTCCTATGTCATCCTATGTCGACGTCGGACGACGGGTGCGTTGCGGGTTGTCGTGTTGTCGAACTTGTCGATTCGGTATTTGGCATTTTTTGCCAGTCGGTAGTTAATATTTTCGTTCGGTTACTGAACTTTAATAATATCGTGAAATGTTAATAGTATTTGAAACTGGTGTTTATAATTAATTGTAGATACAAATAAATATTTTTCATTGTTTGTCAATTACGTACAAATGCATATAAATGACATTGATTTAGTGCATAAAATACTTAGATCCGGAAACCCGCTTGATATTGGATTGCGGGACGTCTTGATTTTGTAAATGTGAATATTCGATTCGTTTGTCGATTTTGCTTGTGCCTATTCATTGATGAATTTGTTCTTTACGCCGTTGGTTCTTGCTTTGTTTGCGTGAATTTCGCGTTTTGCAGGTCGGCAGATAGGTAACGTGACGTTAGTGTGTCTGTGTTGTCATGAGGCAGTGAACTTTAGTGCGTACGAACTTGATCGATTAAAATGTTCCGGAGTAAAATACGGATACATACGTGCCGGATAATATTGCTCACATCGTTGGTATGGCTTCTAGTGGATGTGATGTTACTGGCTATGTACTCCGATTGCTTCGGTGATGGCTGGGATTGTAGTAAAAAATCCAATGAAAATGGTATAGAGGTAAGAAACTTTTAAAGTTATTTACCTTGAAAATTATACAATTAACATGTTGTGAATGCAGTCTGTTATAGTCTAATTTGTATAAGGATATGTATATTGCACATAAATTGGCACATAAACAAATCTAGAAGCCTAATTATGTTATTGTTTCAAAGTAGGCATTATTGTAAAGGAGGTTGAATAAAAATTAAATATTTACTACTAACTGTGCACCCTCTTTTGTGATTGTTATTTTTACATAGCTACTATTCCATGATAGAAGTTTCATTGCTACTTATTTATTTACTTATTATTTACATCACCCTGGGAAGGAATATGTGTTGTGACACTTGTTAATCCGTCCACACAGAGAATTAGTCTCAGTATAATCATTATTAGATAATTGAACTGAATTAGACTTGTGGAAGATTTAATAATAAATATTTCTATGTTGCCAACATAGAAATATTTATTAAATTTATTCCCAGTATTCTCATTATGTCATCGAAACTTAAAAATCTGTTGAAAACTCTCTGTTACTAATTTCTTCTATAATATACTCTATTAACACTTGTGAGACTCATTTACTCAAATAAAACTTCTTTACATTTTAGACATACCTAAATCTGTAAAAAGTGGTTTTGTTTGAATAATCACTAATTTAGTTTCTATTTTTAAAAATAATACACTGCATGAATGTGGATTCCTTCTAGGGCTATATTTCAGGGTTTGTAATACATATAGGCTTGTTTCATTGTTGGCCACCTTATCGTCGTAGATTCTATTGTCGCATACCATCAGGTCGAATGGGATCAAGCATTTAACTAGTAAAAGAAATGCTAATATGCTTTTATTTGTATAATATTCCATAATTGATGTCTTGTTCTTACTGTGTGTGATAGTCTTCTATATTTATTCTCACTCACAACTTTTTAACGTTTGTATATGTTTTTGAATAACTGTTGACTGAACTGTGTTAAATTTTGTTTCTCTAGCTGTTGTATGATTTTTAATGTTGATGCCATGTTTGTAGTACTGGCTAGTAGACAGTTCCTTTGCATTATTCTGTTTTCTACTTCAGTGACTTTTTGGTGACAGTGTGAGCACACATTGTAAAAGTGAAGGTACACTTATCCTGATTCCTAATGCACAATAAATCTGCAAAATTATATGTTTGCAATATTTGGACAGAGTAAAGAAGAGTACAGAGGAAAGAAGGCGGCGATAGCAGCTGCGTTACAAAAAGAACAAATAGATGATGATGACACAAATCTAGAAGTAAATGAAATACAAAAAGAAGTCATTGGAGAAGATGGTATACTGTTGTCGCCATATGCCGTCTCTCGGCTTAAGAGGTGGGAGCCAGCACCAGTTGTTACACCACAAGGAACTTTACTTGGAGAAATGGGTATGTTGTATGTTACATAATATGTTTTAATATTCTGTAATACTTGCAATACTTATTAATATAAGTATAACTAGCTTTTAACCGTTCAAAGCAAAGGTTCTAAATTATTTTTACTGCTCCTTTTTTTTCACCTAGTTACTTAACCTGATCTTTTTTCTGAGTCTCCTACCGCCCTCTTTCAGGCTAGCAGTACCCACATGGCGGCATTATCGCCCTCTTTGGGTAAAGCTGGTTTAAAGACATCGAAACGACTAGATTTCTAAACAAAACATACAAATCTGTACAAACAGTGGTTTTATTTTAAGGATTTTTTACTTAAGTTAATTTATCCAAACATTTTGTTGTTAATTTTGCCGTGTGAAATTTTGCTTATCTTGAATGGTGTGATACGATTATCGGCTAGAGTACGCGCTGTCAATTCGTACGGCAAAAAGACGCACCGTTAATTAATAAATAAATAATAAATAAATATTAATGGACATTTCACACGTCCTCTAGTCCCACGTTAAGCTTATATGCTTGTGTTATGGGTACCAGAATACGGATAGACTTCATATACTACTTTTTTTTTGTAAATACATACTTATAATACATAGAAACATCCAGACGCAGTACAAACATTTTTATGACAATTAGAAAAATCACACAAATGATTGTCCCGAGTGGGAATCGAACCCGCGACTTCTTGATCGGCAGTCCGCTACATGAACCACTCGACCACGAGGCTCGTCAATTACTGCAAGAACGCGAAATAATATTAGATATTATTTGAACTACTTTACTTACTTACTATTTGTATAACTTTCAAACGCGGACTGCTAAAAAACTGCTAATTAAAACAGTAGTTGTCGATGATAATATCTAACAATGATAGTATCGGTCTACCAAATAAACACCAATTTCCTCTAATGAAGGTCTGAAGCTACACAAACTTCCCATACATATCTGCCTGCCAGTCGACTTTATTGTACTTAAGAAAAAATCTAGAGAGCAAAACCTACTTAGGTTTGAATAAATAATGAAGAACCTATTCAGCGTTCTGACAGAATTTACTATCGAGAATAAATTAGAATAATCATTTGTGACAAAACGTATGAATAGATAATTCGTTCACGCTCTAGTAAGTGTATATAAAGAAATATCGTTATTAATAGATGTGTAGGTTTTGTAAAAATATGTTTTTCATGCTAAACCAACAGCCAATACTCATTCAGTGGTTAAAAGATGAGTTGTTAGGATGATACGTAGGTTATCATCGACCATCATAGTTAGGAAAAGGCAGCAATGCCTTCGCTTTCGTGGCAATGCCCATGTGTTTACCTTTTCTGTAAGAGGGGACAGGACAACCAACTTGATCTAGAAACTATGTATTGTAAAATAACTGTTATAAGTTTATTTACAAAAGAGTTGGAAGTAGGAGTAGTTTATGTAGTACATCCGTATTCTGGTACTCATAACACAAGCATATATGCGTAGTTAGCTTGGGACCAGAGGGGATAGTGTTTTTTTTTCTTCTCCTCCTGCCCTGCTGGGCCATGATGGTGCCAAGCTCAGAGGGCGTAGTGTGATATGTCTATGAGAAAAATAAAAAGCAAAATCTCTTATCAGGAGTTAACAATAGAAGGACACAGAACATTACATTATGGCGTTCTTCAGCCGACGTCTATGTCTAACGCTAAACTATACTTGTCGTACATTTCTCGTCCCATTACGATACCGATGAGCACCAATTAGAATTACGACTGCCTAATAAACTAATTAATTCATTACGGTTCTTCACTTTGCACAGTTTTTAGGGTTCCGTACCCAAAGGGTAAAAACGGGACCCTATTACTGAGATTTCGCTGTCCGTCCGTCCGTCTGTCCGTCCGTCCGTCTGTCCTTCCGTCCGTCCGTCTGTCACCAGGCTGTATCTCAAGAACGGTGATAGCTAGACAGTTGAAATTTTCACAGATGATGTATTTCTATTGCCGCTATAACAACAAATCCTAAAAATAAAATAAATATTTAAGGGGGGCTCCCATACAACAAACATGATTTTTTTACCGTTTCTTGCTCGATACTAATAACGTTGCCTTATGTTGCATAGATAATGGTACGGAACCCTTCGTGCACGAGTCCGACTCGCACTTGACCAATTTTTCTATTTAAGCAATGACTTACGTGAATCTAATCATTCTAATGGGACGTGCGGTTCAAGGTAGTTTGTTAAACTTTAACAGATATAAAAATATTTTGTACCTACAGACTCTTATGTCTATGTTACTAAAATGTGTTAATTTATCCGGTTTTTAATTAGTCATAATTTTTTTAATTGTTGGATATTTAAAGTCGTAACATATTTTGTTAAGAAATTTATATACAAAGTTTAAAATACGCTGGATTCTGTAGCTCGTGTGAGAGCTTGGTATTTTCTCTTTTTAACTTTATTACTAAGGTTAAAGTTGAATCTGGCAATTCAATAGTAACTAGATAATTATATTAGTACTAGCTGACCCGGCAAACGTTGTTTTGTCATGTAATTGTTAGGGGTAGACAACCCTTATAACTTAGGGGTATGAAAAATAGATAAGAGTCGATTCTCAGACCTACTGAATATGCATAAAAATTTCATATGATCAAGCCGTTTCGGAGGAGTATCGGAACGAACATTGTGACACTTTTATAATTGAGAATGAGAATTTTATAGATTGTAAAGAAACACAAACTATTGAAATATTAAATAATCGAACTAGTCTAAAGACAATTCCAAATGGTCTTTAGACTAGTTCGATTATTTCATCCATTAAACCAGTCGAAAGACGTTTCACTACTTAATACTACGAAGGCTTTTTCCAGGATGTTCACAAGAGCCGGTGTGGTGCATTGTTTTCAATTTTCAATTATCAGCGGTTACGTAAACCGGTTAAAAATAAACTATTGTTTTTAGGGTTCCGTACCCAAAGGGTAAAAACGGGACCCTATTACTGAGACTTCGCTGTCCGTCCGTCCGTCCGTCCGTCCGTCCGTCTGTCACCAGGCTGTATCTCAAGAACGGTGATAGCTAGAGAGTTGAAATTTTCACAGATGATGTATTTCTATTGCCGCTATAACAACAAATACTAAAAATAAAATAAAATAAATATTTAAGGGGGGCTCCCATACAACAAACATGATTTTTTTACCGTTTCTTGCTCGATACTAATAACGTTCCCTTATGTTGCATAGATAATGGTACAGAACCCTTCGTGCGCGAGTCCGACTTGCACTTGACCAATTTTTAATGTAACACTAGGCGAGTTTAAGTGTTAATTTATTAAAATTTAAACACTGATAATATTTTCGGTATAGTCAATTTAATCTAAATCTGCTTTTAATTAATTTACGGAGGACCTTTTCGATTATTCCATCGATACGGAATAGACGATTTAAATCTAGGTCAAGTAAGTGGATACCTTGGTTATTGCAAGAGTTGCAAATTAGTGGCTATGGGCATTAAAAATAAGTTTGTAGTTTTATAATATTTAGAAAAATAAACTAAATAGCCTCGTAAACCAAATGTTCCGCCAATAATACTTACAAGAATCATAAAAATATTAAGTTTCATTATGATAGCAGTTAGTTTCAGTCATCACTTCTTCATACAACTCGCTATGCAAGGTCCGTGCCTATTTGCCCATTTCGCTTTCTACAACTTTGTAATGTGTTCGCTAAATTAAATTAGCGTATAACCGTGAAGTTGGTTACAGGTCAAATGACGTATTACTTTCAAATTTAGAGCTTTATTCGACTGCTGTTTATTACGTTGCTTTTACGCCGTAAACTTGTATCTGACTATTGCAGTTACTTTCTATTCACAAAGATCCGTCTGAAAGATAAGGACTGTGTTTCAAAGGAGACAACAAAACTAATAGCGGTTTCTTTCTTTTTTGTTTTTAGAATGTTACATTTAATTCGAGATACATAATTTGTTAATTTATTGATTTTTCTGGCTTTTTGTAAATGATACAGTAGGCTGAGTTAAAAAAAAAGCTCATTAGAATATTACCTATATTAAAATAAATTAAAGATATACACTATGCTATACTTTTTGAAACTTATTACATACGAGGGGAGGTCCAAAAGTTCGTGGAATAGAGGGGATGGAGTGGGGATAGGGGCGCTCGCTTAGTGTCATACTAATTGGGGACTCATAATTAGTATATAAATGGAGTTTCAGCCCTATTGCGTCATTCGTTTACGAACACTCGCCTGCTAAACACGTCAATCCGGAAGAAAACTGAAACTATGGAGAATATTGAACACCGTGCGGTCATTAAATTCCTTACCAAGCAAGGAAAGAACGCTCAGACCATTTTGAATGAAATGGAAACTGTTTACGGGGAACAGTGCCCTAGTAAATCAATGATTTACAAGTGGCATGGTCTTTTTAAACATGGTCGGGAGTCGATTGAAGACGACCCCCGCTCAGGAAGGCCAGTTGAGGCCACCACATCAGACATCGTCGAAAAAGTGGAAAAAATTGTACTGGAGGACACCCGTTTGAAGAAAAAACAGTTATCTGCATTAGTTGGAGTATCAGATACCACTGTTATGTACCAAACTTAACCTATCGTATTAAGTTGCGCGCGCGCATCCCTAGGAGATGGTAACTTCACTATCGATGGATCGCTGGCCAGCCGGGTGCGCCGCGCGGTTACCGAGCGCGAGTTAGTCTGTAATCGATCTTGTGAGCGAGAACGTGCGCCGTTTTGTTAAAATTGTACGCCTAAGATACGTGTTCTTGCAGCGGTTTAAGAATTAAAATTGTATTACTAATAAATTGTTTGTTGATAAAACTAATTATCCTATTGTGCGAATCGATAATTAGCATTGAAATCGAACAGTGAATTGTCGTTGCGAAGTTGAGTATTCGCCATTTTGTATGACATAAATGTGTTATAAAAACTAGTGAGTTTTGTGTCTCCACACTTAATACTATTTAATGTAAATTGAACTGTTTGATAACTATAATTGTGATAGCGTAATTTTATTGGGACGATTGATGAAAGTTCACCGCTTGAGTCGAGCGAGCCTGTGTCTTCTCCCTGAAAAAGCTGGTACAGTATAATTAATCTTCCTGCGTAATTTTTGGCCAAATTTTGTGTGGTTGGTTATTTAAACTATAGCTAGGGTGACACGGTGAAGACATTGTTGAAGGACAAAAACAGGGTAAGTTTGTACTATTATAAATTTGTTAACGCTGTGAAATGCAGTATATGTTCGTTCCTCTCGCGCCTGAGAGATATCACGCTTCCACTTAACCTATTATTAATTAAAACACCAGGTTGAACGCAACATATTTTGGTAGCAGAGCGTGGTTTAAACTCCGTTTCTCGAATGTTCCATGTTGAACAAACTATACCCTCATTATTTGTGAAAATTGATTTAATTAATTTAATTTGATTAATTTGGTTGTTTGTTTGTTTAATCTAAATTGTTGGTATAGTTTTGCATAATTAATTTGAGCACTTGAATTGGCAATTAGATTTTAAAGGGTTTGATAATTATTTGTGCTATTGCTAATCGTATTTGTTGTTGCTCAGGTTATTATTTAATATAAATTATTATTTAATTATTGTCTAATATTGAACAACGTTATAGTTAAATTGTGGCGTTGTGCGTTTGTATAATACAACATTTATTTTATACGTTTGTTTGTTTTGTTGTTTACCTTAAAATAAATAATTCAAGTCTTAAATTAATTGCACATTGGCAAAGAATTGTTTTGTTTGTTTGATTTAAACTATTTAAGATTTGATAATTGTTTAGAATAATAGCGGCTTGTCTCATTGAAAGATATTTTGTTTTTCGCTATTGTAATATTGTTTGTTTGTGAAAGATATTTGTTTTTTTTTGTTGTTATTATAAGATTGTTTGTTTCGTGCCGTTTGTGCTTTGAAGATGTCTGCCGCCGCGTATAATGTTGTCCGCGAATCATATTCCGGGATTGCGACTCATTTGAGATGGTTCACGTCAGCTGCCGCCTTGGTGAAAAGGGAGAACCGAATCGAGGCATTGTTGGACAGGCATGAGAAATGCCCTACACGACTTCAGGAGGTGGAGGCGCTTTACCAGCGCTTCATCTTGCATCTGGATGATGTGCCCCTGGAGTCGTTTCCCCAGGAGCGACGGGACAAAGTCCACGAGGACTACCTCCAAATGATGGACCTTGCCGACGACATCGCCCAGCGCGCGCGGGAGATTTTAGCCTCGCGCGCCGGAGTACCGGCTCACCGGGCCCCCTTGAAGACTCCCGTGGGCCTTTTGACCAGATTACCCAATTTGGATCTTCCACGTTTTGATGGTCGATTAGACACGTGGATGGGGTTTATTGGTTTGTTTGAGAGCCTTGTGGACTCGAGGGACGATTTGGGTCCGTCTCAAAAACTGGCCTATTTACTCTCCGTGCTTGATGGAGAGGCGAGGGGCTTAATACAGCACCTCCCAATATGTGACGGGAGCTATGGGATCGCGCGGGCGTTGCTCACCAAGCGCTATCACAACCAGCGCTGTCTGGCAGATACCCATGTCGACCAGATTTTGAACCTTCCCGTCGTGAGCAATGCTGCCCAGTTGAGGACCGAGCTGCTGAACCCCCTCCTAATAGCCACCAACTCGCTCAACCGCTTGGGACTGCCGGTTGCCAAGTGGTCCTACCTACTGGTGCGTATCGTACTCAAGCGATTGCCGGTGTCTTTGAGGGCACGTTTTGAACAGGGGCACACTAGGGATGAGGCATCTGCTCTCCCTACCTTTGAGCAGCTCCTGACGTTCCTGGAGGACGAGTGTCGCATGGGTGACGTCATGGTCGCCGACACGCCGGTGGAAGCATCACGTCCCAGACCCACCAACCAACGGCGCAATGCCCAACCTGCACCAAGGGGAGGTACGGCCGCCCGCTTCGCTGTCGCTCAAGCTGCGCCACCGGACTGCCGTTTTTGCAAGTCGCAGGGACACCAAACGGTGCGGTGCCCAGACTTCGCGGTCCTGCACGTGGCCGCTCGTAGGCGGATTGCCCAGGCCCGCGGCTGGTGTTTCTCCTGTCTAGGGAATCATTACCAGCGCGCCTGTCCCGACACTCACCCGTGTCCTATTTGCGGAGGGCACCATCTGAAAATCCTGTGCGCCAACGCGAATGGCCGTCGCGACCACGCGGGGTCGCCTTCGGGCGGGTATGCCAGTGGACACCGGGACCAGTCCCGCAATTTGGAGTCCGGCTCATCACCCCCACGCCCCGCAGACTGTGCTGCCATCGATCGCCGAGTTGGTTCGGCGCGCAGCCCCACGGGCGGGTATGAAAGCGGGCCCCGGGTTCAATCCCGCACCTTTGTGTCCCGCTCGCCCTCCCCGCTTCCACGTGATCAAGCGAGATCACCTCCGGTAGTGTACCACGATTACCGTGACGCACGTCCGGTACCACTACCGTCCCCCCCTCTGGCGGAACGTCCCCGTTTGGAGACGCGCAACCCTCGGTACGGACGCTCCAGGCGCTACGAACCGCCGTCTATGGCTCGTGGCAGTCGTCACCGAGAGGAGGCCGAGTTTAGGCACTACCCGCACTTTGATTTGCCGTCTCGGGACAACGGCGCTCAGTCGCCGCCACGCCAGCATTAGGATGTTGGCGTCTGCCCCCGCTATGCACCGCCCCCCTTTGAGACCGTCCTCTTGCCCACGGCCCATGTCAGGGTCTGGGGACGGACGGGCGCCTCAGTTGTAGTCCGAGCGATATTGGACACAGGCTCACAGGGGTGCATAGCCTCGTCTTGGTTGGTAGGGCAGACTGGCCAGACTATTGAAAAATATTCAGATGTAATAAGGGGTGTCGGGAACGCCCCCGTGGCCACGGTAGAGGGCCGCGTTTGGTTTGAGTTCTCCCCCTCAAATTCTCCACGTCCGACGTTGGAATCGTCGGCCATTGTGATGGAGAATATCTTGGGCAATCATCCGCAAGTTCGTTTGTCTGCGGATGCGGTAAAATTGACCGCGGATTTGAATTTGGCTGACCCTAAATTTGACCTGCCTGGCACGGTCGATTTGTTGCTTGGTGCCGATGTTTTGGGTAAAATATTACTCGGCAAGGATCGTGTTTTGCAGCCAGGTGGCTTGGTAGCCCTCCGGACCATATTTGGGTTCGCACTGATGGGGCCTGTATTGAGGACTCCCCCCCCTGCCGAACTTGGAACGGCCTTGATGGTGGGGTCCGCCCTTTCTGACGCCGTGCAGAGATTCTGGGAAGTGGAGGAGCCACCACAAGCTCCATTCAGCTACATAATTTGTTAATTTATTGATTTTTCTGGCTTTTTGTAAATGATACAGTAGGCTGAGTTAAAAAAAAAGCTCATTAGAATATTACCTATATTAAAATAAATTAAAGATATACACTATGCTATACTTTTTGAAACTTATTACATACGAGGGGAGGTCCAAAAGTTCGTGGAATAGAGGGGATGGAGTGGGGATAGGGGCGCTCGCTTAGTGTCATACTAATTGGGGACTCATAATTAGTATATAAATGGAGTTTCAGCCCTATTGCGTCATTCGTTTACGAACACTCGCCTGCTAAACACGTCAATCCGGAAGAAAACTGAAACTATGGAGAATATTGAACACCGTGCGGTCATTAAATTCCTTACCAAGCAAGGAAAGAACGCTCAGACCATTTTGAATGAAATGGAAACTGTTTACGGGGAACAGTGCCCTAGTAAATCAATGATTTACAAGTGGCATGGTCTTTTTAAACATGGTCGGGAGTCGATTGAAGACGACCCCCGCTCAGGAAGGCCAGTTGAGGCCACCACATCAGACATCGTCGAAAAAGTGGAAAAAATTGTACTGGAGGACACCCGTTTGAAGAAAAAACAGTTATCTGCATTAGTTGGAGTATCAGATACCACTGTTATGTACCAAACTTAACCTATCGTATTAAGTTGCGCGCGCGCATCCCTAGGAGATGGTAACTTCACTATCGATGGATCGCTGGCCAGCCGGGTGCGCCGCGCGGTTACCGAGCGCGAGTTAGTCTGTAATCGATCTTGTGAGCGAGAACGTGCGCCGTTTTGTTAAAATTGTACGCCTAAGATACGTGTTCTTGCAGCGGTTTAAGAATTAAAATTGTATTACTAATAAATTGTTTGTTGATAAAACTAATTATCCTATTGTGCGAATCGATAATTAGCATTGAAATCGAACAGTGAATTGTCGTTGCGAAGTTGAGTATTCGCCATTTTGTATGACATAAATGTGTTATAAAAACTAGTGAGTTTTGTGTCTCCACACTTAATACTATTTAATGTAAATTGAACTGTTTGATAACTATAATTGTGATAGCGTAATTTTATTGGGACGATTGATGAAAGTTCACCGCTTGAGTCGAGCGAGCCTGTGTCTTCTCCCTGAAAAAGCTGGTACAGTATAATTAATCTTCCTGCGTAATTTTTGGCCAAATTTTGTGTGGTTGGTTATTTAAACTATAGCTAGGGTGACACGGTGAAGACATTGTTGAAGGACAAAAACAGGGTAAGTTTGTACTATTATAAATTTGTTAACGCTGTGAAATGCAGTATATGTTCGTTCCTCTCGCGCCTGAGAGATATCACGCTTCCACTTAACCTATTATTAATTAAAACACCAGGTTGAACGCAACATATTTTGGTACCCAGAGCGTGGTTTAAACTCCGTTTCTCGAATGTTCCATGTTGAACAAACTATACCCTCATTATTTGTGAAAATTGATTTAATTAATTTAATTAATTTAATTTGATTAATTTGGTTGTTTGTTTGTTTAATCTAAATTGTTGGTATAGTTTTGCATAATTAATTTGAGCACTTGAATTGGCAATTAGATTTTAAAGGGTTTGATAATTATTTGTGCTATTGCTAATCGTATTTGTTGTTGCTCAGGTTATTATTTAATATAAATTATTATTTAATTATTGTCTAATATTGAACAACGTTATAGTTAAATTGTGGCGTTGTGCGTTTGTATAATACAACATTTATTTTATACGTTTGTTTGTTTTGTTGTTTACCTTAAAATAAATAATTCAAGTCTTAAATTAATTGCACATTGGCAAAGAATTGTTTTGTTTGTTTGATTTAAACTATTTAAGATTTGATAATTGTTTAGAATAATAGCGGCTTGTCTCATTGAAAGATATTTTGTTTTTCGCTATTGTAATATTGTTTGTTTGTGAAAGATATTTGTATGGTCTTAGACGTCCAAGTTGTTGAGTGATCTCAGAAGTCCAAGAAGATGTATGCGCGTTGAGTGAGTCGCATACACCACACACCTTGTATTGAATGATGTACTGTTACGTGGGCACCGCTGAGTGAATGGTACACACGTAGGTTTTGTAAAATAATAACACTGTAATATAGCCTGGATGAAAGATGCTGTTTATTTGACTATATTAAGATGATGGTTATTATTGATGTGTGAGTACTGCTAACAGTGTTAACTGTGTACGACGACTATGAGTGATGTTCGCGTATGATTGCTACGACTGCTAACTGAGTACTGAAGTGTAACTGTATTGTGTGGAAAATGTAATATAAATGTGCTGATGTGCAGTTTAATCCATGTGTGTGCTGTTGGCTCATACATACTCCCGGGCGAGAGATGCGTGATGTGTGTGAATGGATGATGAAGATGATTACAATCTTATATGCTAAACTTATAAATTTCATTATTACAAATAACTAAAACTATGAGTGAAATTTTCTTAATTATTCGCTGTCGCTCGTGGGTCTGGCGAAAATTGGAGATTTATTGCGCTTGTCATTTGGCTGGTTTTTTGCTGCAGTTGGTGTGGGGTCAGATACGAGAAGTGATAGTTTAATCACCGGGCGTTTGATGACGCCGCTTTTTGTTTTTAGACTAACTACCCGGACCAATCCGTCATGACCTGGATGGGTCTCTGTGACCCTTCCTAGGGCCCATTTCCCAGCAGGAAGATTAGGCTCATGTAAGATGACTATATCACCAACTTTAATGTTTTCTCTGGGTGTCATCCATTTGCTTCTGGCTGATAATTGGGCGAGATATTCCGACTGCCATCTCTTCCAAATATCTTTGAAAATATGCTGTGTTCTGGCCCATCTCGTTCTTTCGTCTTGTTCGGTGTTTAAAAGCGTAAGCACAGGGCCACTGCTCAGAAAATGTGAAGGAGTCAGATAATTCAGATCATCTACATCCTCCGTGATGGGGCTTAGTGGTCGACTGTTGAGACAGGCTTCGAGTTGTGCGAGTAATGTGCAATATTCTTCAAACGTGAGCTTCTGTTCCCCAACCACACGTCGAAGATGATGTTTAAGACTCTTTACCGCTGCTTCCCATAGACCTCCCGCGCTTGGCCAAGCGGGTGCGTTAAAGTGCCACTGTATACTCATCTCATTGATCTCGGTATAGAACTCGCTGCCAAATGTTCTGCTTATTTCTGTCTGCTGTTGTTGTAATATTTTATTAGCACCGACAAAATTAGTGCCATTATCACTGTAGATATGTTCTGGTTTACCCCGCCGTGATGACATGCGTTTCAAAGCGGCCAGAAATGCTGATGAAGTTAAATCAGACACTAGTTCCAAGTGTATAGCTTTTGTGGCCATGCAGACAAATACGGCGATGTACCCCTTGGTGGTTTTGACTCCCCGTCCTTTATTCAGCTTTACGTCAACGTATCCTGTAAAGTCTACTCCGGTGTGCTGAAAAGGACGCGTAGGATTGCTCCGTGATTTAGGTAAGTCACCCATGATTTGTTTTAAATTGCTTACTGTGTGTTTTTTGCATGTAACACACCCGCGTAAACGTTTCTTTACAGCTCTGTTGCCGCCTAATATCCAATAACTCTGTCGAATGTATGCGAGTGTTATCCGAACTCCGCCATGAAATGTGCAGCGGTGAGCTTGATCGATAATGAGGTCGGTCAGGTGGCTGCTGTGTGGTAAGATTATAGGATGCTTCATATTTTCATCTATATTTGCATGCTTAAGTCTGCCTCCAACCCTTAAGAGATTGTCCTTGTCTAAAAATGGGTGAAGATTTAAAAGCTTACTTTTGCTGTGTATTTGCTTTTGTAAACGTAAATTATATAACTCATTGGCAAACTCTATTTGTTGTATGTACTTAATGATAAATTGTTTTGATATGTGCAGTTCATTGTTACTTAAATAACTTGTTCTCCCTTTAACGTGCCGCTTGATACGTAAGATCCAAGCGAGCACGCGTGTGGCACGTATCATGTTGCTGTTTCTGTTTAATATGAGTTGTATGACGTCATTGCTGCATGGTTGACAAATCGTAGCGTTGCTTTGTTTTAATTTTCGCTCTTCTTCTTTGGTAGTATAAACGAGACCTTTTGCTGTTGAAGACTCTTCAAAGACCGTAAGTTGTCGAGGGCCGTCCCACCAAATGTGGTTCTGTTTCAATTGTTTAACTGTGACACCTCGACTCGCGCAGTCAGCTGGATTTTCCGATGATTTGATGTAGTACCAGCGCTCTGGTTTTATTACTTGTCTGATTTTCTTGACTCTATTTGCTACAAAGGGGGTCCAGCGGCTTATGTCACCTTGAATCCAACCGAGAACAGCAGTAGAGTCGGTCCAACCAAATACTGTGATTTCACGTCCAATGATAGCTTGCTGAATTTTATACATGAGCGTTGATAATAAATGCGCGCCACTTAGTTCGAGGCGCGGCAAAGTGAGCCTTTTGTTCTCCGGCACAAGTCTCGTTTTTGCAGCTACAAGTGTTATGACGTTACCGATTTTGCAATAAACGACACATGAGTATGCCTTTAATGAACTATCACAGTAGCCATGTAATTGAATCGAATCTTTTTCTCCAGTGTGGTACCACCTTCGAATTTTAAATTCGTGAATGTTATGCAAATCAGACTTTATTGTCTCCCATTCGATGCTAATTGCTGCGGGAAGTTCATCGTCCCATTGAATATTAGATAGCCACACCCGTTTGAACAAAAGTTTTAGTTTAGTTGTAATCGGAGACAACCAACCGAGTGGGTCGAATATCTTTGAGATGTCCGATAGTAATGAACGTTTTGTATGCTTTTTGTCTTGTTTTGTCTGACTTATTTTTAAGTCGAATGAAAATACATCTTCATTAGGGTGCCATTTCAGTCCGAGTGTTTTTGTGGATTCTGACTGTTTAAAGTCGTATGATGACACGTTTGAAGATGCTCTGCTAACATTTTGAAGTAGAACCTCGTCATTAGATACCCATTTACGAAGGTTGAAGCCTCCTGACTTAAGTAATTGTATTAAATCTTGTTGTAGTTGTTTGGCCGATGACAACGTAAAATTTCCGCTGACAAGGTCATCTGTATAGAACTCTTCTTTTAGTGCTTGAGCTGCTCTGCTGTTACGATATTTATGGCCCTCGTCAGTCGCCAGCTGTTTTACAGTCATCATGGCTAAAAAGGGGGCTGCCTTCATTCCATAAGTGACCGTTGTGAGTTGGTATTCACGTAACCGCTGACTCGGAGAATCTCTCCATAGTATCTTTTGATATTTTTGATGATTGAGATTGCAAAGGATCTGTCGATACATTTTTTCAATGTCAGCAGTATATGCGTATTGATACTGCCTCCATCGCAAGATCAATGACATGAGATCTTGTTGCAAATTCGGACCACGCTTCATTAAATCGTTGAGCGTATAACCCGTGGACGTTTTTGCTGATGCGTTGAAAACTACCCTTAATGCAGTAGTTGTTGAATCAGGACGTTGAATACTGTGGTGAGGTAAATAACAGCTCGGTATTTCCTTGCTGGTACATTCAACCATATGATTTAGTGATTGGTATTCTGTAATGAAGCTGCTGTATGCTTCTAATAATTTTGGTTGTTGCTCAAACCGTTTTTCTAGTTGCCTAAACTGTGCCAAGGCCATAGGTTTAGAGTTACCTAATTTTTCTTCAAAATTTGGCTCAAATGGTATCTCAACTATATAACGACCCTCATCGTTGCGTGTTGTGGTGTTTTTGTAGTGTTGTAAACAGTCCAGATCGTCCTGTGACATGTCAGAATTTTCTGGTATGTCTTCAATTGACCAAAATTTTTGAATGTCCTCGATGTTGTTAATGACAACGTTGCAGTTGAATGTTTGCACGTTTCCGCATAAAATCCAACCAAGACGTGTTTGTTGAGCTACTGGTTGTGATTTTTTATGTCTGATGATGCCTTCTTGTATGATGTTTGAATAAACTTCGGCCCCTAGTAAAATATCTACCGGACGACTTTGATTGAACTTTGGGTCGGCCAACGTGATACTCTCCAGATGAGTCCAAGATTCGGGTATTGCGAATGATTTATTTGGCAAATTATTTATTAAATTACGCATAATGAATACATCTGTATTGAATGTGTATTCATTTTGCATATCACTGCATGTGATTCGTATGACACCTTTGCAGTTATTTTCTTTAGTTCCGACGCCGAAAATGACACCCTTGCATCGACCACGTGGTAGTTTTAGCAATTGGGCTGCCCTTTCTGTAATCAAGGATGTTTGTGAACCCTGATCCAAAAGCGCTCTCAACGTTATCATAGACCCGTCATTTGCTTGTACCTTGATAAGTGCTGTCGTAAGCAAGGTTTCTGATAACTCTTCTTGAGATGCGTGGTTGCTACTGATATTTGACATGTTCTTGCAATCAGAAGCGTTTGAAATTTGTTGATTTGGTATGTTATTTGATTTCTGTCTACTCCATTTCCCATAAGTGTCGTGAAGTAGCGTATTGTGGTTCAAATTACATACGCGGCATCGGTTCTTTGATGGACACTCGCCGCTATGTACGTTCAAACAATTCTTGCAAATATTGTATTTCACAATGACTTGCCGCTTATCGTCGGGCTGTAATCCGAGAAAACCTTTGCAATAAAATAACTTGTGTGGTTTATTGCAGTATAGACAAATTGTTTGATGTTCATTTGTATTTGAGTCATGTGAATTAAAGTTATTTTTGAAATTTTGATTTGCACTGAATGCTTTATACGAATGAAATTTCTTGTAGGATTGTGTAGGCTGCTCATTTTGAGATGATTTTGGTATTTCTTGTTTGCGACGAGATGACTCCCACGACATGAATTTTCCTTCCAAAAAATTGAGAAATTCTGTTATGTTTGGCAGAGCACGTGGGTCCTCCAGTGACTGTAAATAATCATTGTAGGTCACTGTGTCCAATTTTTGAGACAGAATTTCAATGATTAACGGATCCCATGATGACGTATCCACGCCAAGGTTCTTGACCGCGTTCAGGCATTCTTTTGTGGTGTCGTGTAGATTTTTAACCGACGCAGCCGAGAGGTATTGTGTGTTGGGTACCGCGAATAAAGATTTGATGTGAGATGAGAAGATTAGTTTTTTGTTGTTATATCTGTGTTCTAAAATTTCCCAAGCGGTTTTATAATTTTCTGAGCTGATGGTGAGGTGCTGGATGAGCTTCTCGGCTTCACCCTTTACCTTGCTCTTGAGAAATTGCATTCTTTGTGCGTGTGTTAGTGATGGGTTTGCATGAATGGTGTCGTGAAATAAATCCTTGAATGTGGTCCACTGTTGATAACAACCACCAAAAGTTGGTATTTCAATTTTTGGGGTTGATTGTTCTCTGTGTGCCAGTGACCACATTTTTGAATTGATACTGGTTTTCAACTCATTGTAAGTAACTTCACAAGAGTTGTATGTGGATTCATAATCCGTGCTGACGCCAGGTAAGCTGTCCAGATCCCAAAAAAGCGAGTCAACTACTCTCCATCTGGTTTCCAAAGACTTCAGAGCATCTTCAAATTGCCATTTTTCCCTAAGAGTGTCCACGTTGATATTTGATGTAGTTCTTTGGAAGGCCTTGAAGTTGCTTCTTAGCTTACGTAACATCTCTTCTTTAGATTTGTCACGTGTTGCTGACACCTCCGGTACCTTAATGGTGATTGGTGATGGAATTTGATGCTTGGTGCCTCCCATATTTTCTTCCTGACTGATTCCTGTCACCAATGACTTTGAGGTTGATGGTTCTGGGTCAAGTGTTAAGGATGGTGATGTGGGCTTTTGTTCTTGCTTCAAGAACTTGCTGAGGTATTCTCTTGTGCTGGTATAAAAACTGCTTGTCTGCTCGTGAGAGTTTTCTTCAAAATATGCATGTGAGGGGTTGCCTTGTTCCAGAATTTTTTGATGGTTTTTCTGAAACTCTGCCCAATAACGATCAATAAGGTCTATCTTCTTCAACACATAGTCTGGTGTCTTACGACTTATGCTGTCCTTCTTGAAATTGACAAGGACTGTGTTCAGAGCCTGCATAATCTCATATTGAGTTTCAATAACTCCCTCCATGTTTTAAAATAAGTTGAAATATTTCAGCGAAAATTATCTTCGGTGAACTGTGTGTTGTTTAGGTGCTGGTTGCTGTAAGTACTTTTCGTGTCCCCTGTACGGCTATCGCGACTTCTCAATCAAACTGGTGAGACCCGCTTGTGGGAGGCCAGTCTAACCGATTCGCCACCGCACAAAGAAAAACGAAAGACTTACCTTGAAGGCCGAAGGACCAAAAAGATGTATGGTCTTAGACGTCCAAGTTGTTGAGTGATCTCAGAAGTCCAAGAAGATGTATGCGCGTTGACTGAGTCGCATACACCACACACCTTGTATTGAATGATGTACTGTTACGTGGGCACCGCTGAGTGAATGGTACACACGTAGGTTTTGTAAAATAATAACACTGTAATATAGCCTGGATGAAAGATGCTGTTTATTTGACTATATTAAGATGATGGTTATTATTGATGTGTGAGTACTGCTAACAGTGTTAACTGTGTACGACGACTATGAGTGATGTTCGCGTATGATTGCTACGACTGCTAACTGAGTACTGAAGTGTAACTGTATTGTGTGGAAAATGTAATATAAATGTGCTGATGTGCAGTTTAATCCATGTGTGTGCTGTTGGCTCATACAATATTTGTTTTTTTTTGTTGTTATTATAAGATTGTTTGTTTCGTGCCGTTTGTGCTTTGAAGATGTCTGCCGCCGCGTATAATGTTGTCCGCGAATCATATTCCGGGATTGCGACTCATTTGAGATGGTTCACGTCAGCTGCCGCCTTGGTGAAAAGGGAGAACCGAATCGAGGCATTGTTGGACAGGCATGAGAAATGCCCTACACGACTTCAGGAGGTGGAGGCGCTTTACCAGCGCTTCATCTTGCATCTGGATGATGTGCCCCTGGAGTCGTTTCCCCAGGAGCGACGGGACAAAGTCCACGAGGACTACCTCCAAATGATGGACCTTGCCGACGACATCGCCCAGCGCGCGCGGGAGATTTTAGCCTCGCGCGCCGGAGTACCGGCTCACCGGGCCCCCTTGAAGACTCCCGTGGGCCTTTTGACCAGATTACCCAATTTGGATCTTCCACGTTTTGATGGTCGATTAGACACGTGGATGGGGTTTATTGGTTTGTTTGAGAGCCTTGTGGACTCGAGGGACGATTTGGGTCCGTCTCAAAAACTGGCCTATTTACTCTCCGTGCTTGATGGAGAGGCGAGGGGCTTAATACAGCACCTCCCAATATGTGACGGGAGCTATGGGATCGCGCGGGCGTTGCTCACCAAGCGCTATCACAACCAGCGCTGTCTGGCAGATACCCATGTCGACCAGATTTTGAACCTTCCCGTCGTGAGCAATGCTGCCCAGTTGAGGACCGAGCTGCTGAACCCCCTCCTAATAGCCACCAACTCGCTCAACCGCTTGGGACTGCCGGTTGCCAAGTGGTCCTACCTACTGGTGCGTATCGTACTCAAGCGATTGCCGGTGTCTTTGAGGGCACGTTTTGAACAGGGGCACACTAGGGATGAGGCATCTGCTCTCCCTACCTTTGAGCAGCTCCTGACGTTCCTGGAGGACGAGTGTCGCATGGGTGACGTCATGGTCGCCGACACGCCGGTGGAAGCATCACGTCCCAGACCCACCAACCAACGGCGCAATGCCCAACCTGCACCAAGGGGAGGTACGGCCGCCCGCTTCGCTGTCGCTCAAGCTGCGCCACCGGACTGCCGTTTTTGCAAGTCGCAGGGACACCAAACGGTGCGGTGCCCAGACTTCGCGGTCCTGCACGTGGCCGCTCGTAGGCGGATTGCCCAGGCCCGCGGCTGGTGTTTCTCCTGTCTAGGGAATCATTACCAGCGCGCCTGTCCCGACACTCACCCGTGTCCTATTTGCGGAGGGCACCATCTGAAAATCCTGTGCGCCAACGCGAATGGCCGTCGCGACCACGCGGGGTCGCCTTCGGGCGGGTATGCCAGTGGACACCGGGACCAGTCCCGCAATTTGGAGTCCGGCTCATCACCCCCACGCCCCGCAGACTGTGCTGCCATCGATCGCCGAGTTGGTTCGGCGCGCAGCCCCACGGGCGGGTATGAAAGCGGGCCCCGGGTTCAATCCCGCACCTTTGTGTCCCGCTCGCCCTCCCCGCTTCCACGTGATCAAGCGAGATCACCTCCGGTAGTGTACCACGATTACCGTGACGCACGTCCGGTACCACTACCGTCCCCCCCTCTGGCGGAACGTCCCCGTTTGGAGACGCGCAACCCTCGGTACGGACGCTCCAGGCGCTACGAACCGCCGTCTATGGCTCGTGGCAGTCGTCACCGAGAGGAGGCCGAGTTTAGGCACTACCCGCACTTTGATTTGCCGTCTCGGGACAACGGCGCTCAGTCGCCGCCACGCCAGCATTAGGATGTTGGCGTCTGCCCCCGCTATGCACCGCCCCCCTTTGAGACCGTCCTCTTGCCCACGGCCCATGTCAGGGTCTGGGGACGGACGGGCGCCTCAGTTGTAGTCCGAGCGATATTGGACACAGGCTCACAGGGGTGCATAGCCTCGTCTTGGTTGGTAGGGCAGACTGGCCAGACTATTGAAAAATATTCAGATGTAATAAGGGGTGTCGGGAACGCCCCCGTGGCCACGGTAGAGGGCCGCGTTTGGTTTGAGTTCTCCCCCTCAAATTCTCCACGTCCGACGTTGGAATCGTCGGCCATTGTGATGGAGAATATCTTGGGCAATCATCCGCAAGTTCGTTTGTCTGCGGATGCGGTAAAATTGACCGCGGATTTGAATTTGGCTGACCCTAAATTTGACCTGCCTGGCACGGTCGATTTGTTGCTTGGTGCCGATGTTTTGGGTAAAATATTACTCGGCAAGGATCGTGTTTTGCAGCCAGGTGGCTTGGTAGCCCTCCGGACCATATTTGGGTTCGCACTGATGGGGCCTGTATTGAGGACTCCCCCCCCTGCCGAACTTGGAACGGCCTTGATGGTGGGGTCCGCCCTTTCTGACGCCGTGCAGAGATTCTGGGAAGTGGAGGAGCCACCACAAGCTCCCCGCTCTGATCCGGAGCATGAAGAGTGTGAGCAGTTCTACAAGACCAACACCAGTTATCTCCGTTCTGGCCGGATCATGACAAGATTGCCATTTCTCGCCGTACGTCCGCCACTTGGCGTCTCGCGGCCTATTGCAGAGAAGCGTTTGTTGGCGATGGAGCGCCGTATGAGCAGGGACCCACTACTCAAGGAGAAGTATATTGACTTCATGCGGGAGTATGAGGATTTGGGACACATGTCTGTGTCAAAATTGGATTGGCGTTCGACGGAGCACTTCTTTCTCCCGCATCATGCTGTAATAAAACCATCCAGTGGTAAGTTACGCACAGTATTTGATGGTTCTGCGCAGACTACTTCAGGAGTGTCATTGAACCAGTGTCTGCATCCTGGTCCCAAATTGCTGAAGGACCTTTGTGACGTCATCACGCGGTTTCGACGTCATCAATTTGTTTTTGTGGCTGACATCAAGATGATGTTCAGGCAAACGGTAATTCACCCGGATGATCGCCGATACCAGCTGATATTGTGGCGAGAAAACCAGCAAGATCCCATGCTTGTCTACGAGCTCAACACGAACACCTACGGGCTGCGGTCTAGCCCCTTTTTGGCTATACGTTCGCTTTGGGAGCTCGCGGATCGAGAGCGTATGTCGTTTCCTCGCGCAGCCGCCATTTTGAAGGAGGACCTATATGTTGACGATGTGTGCACTGGCGCGGCCACGGAGAGAGAGGCCCTGCTCTTGCGTGACGAGTTGATTGGCATTCTAGCCTCCGCAGGATATGAGTTGCGTAAATGGATCTCCAACTTACCTGCGCTCTTGGACGGGCTACCGGATGACCACCAGCAGGATCCTCACCTATTTGAGAACCGTGACAACCCTACCATGATGTCAGTGCTTGGAGTCCAGTACAGACCAGTCCAGGACATCTTTACATTTAATGTCAATTTGGATTCGCATCACACTTGGACGAAACGACTGGTTCTGTCGACTGTCGCGAGAACCTTTGATCCCAATGGCTGGATATGCCCGGTCATATTCTGGGCCAAATGCTTCCTGCAGAGACTTTGGACTGCAGGTCTTGGATGGGACGAGCCACTTCGCGAAGCTGTTTTGAAGGACTGGCTCCTATTTGCTTCCTCATTGCCTGCCATCAATAGGATATCGTTACCCCGTGCTCTGCTTCCGCCAGGGAAGCACACCGCGTCCCTTCATGGTTTCTCGGACGCTTCGGAACGTGGGTACGCAGCAGCCGTATACTTGCGCACCGTGACCACAGATGGTCAGGTGAAAGTGTTGTTGGTCATGGCGAAGAGCAAGGTCGCGCCTCTTCGAACTGCCTTGACAATCCCTAAGTTAGAGTTGTCAGGGGCGGCCCTTCTTGTTCGCCTTTTGAATCACGTCATGTCTACCTTGTGCACGTCAATTGACATTTCCACGATATATGCATGGACTGACAGTCAGATTGTGCTATGTTGGCTGAAGACGTCAGTTCACACCTTAGAGGTGTTTGTAGCAAATCGTGTCTCTCAGATACAGAAATCGGAGACCCCGTTGGTTTGGAGGCATGTGCCTGGCGAGGTCAACCCTGCTGATTGTGCGTCACGGGGATGTATGGCCCCCCTTTTAGTTGAGCACTCTCTGTGGTGGGGACCTGAGTGGTTGACCAGATCAGAATCTAATTGGCCGCGAACTCCGGCCTTGGACATCGTCGCACTGCCTGGGTTGCGAACGCTTGCGCTCGAACGGCAGGACCGTCCGTTCGACCCAGATTTCTTACTTAATCGTTACAGTTCATTGGACAAATTGTTGAGTGTCACCGCTTGGATCAAGCGCTTCATGAGAAATTGTAGACATCCACAGAACAAATGTTTGGAGGCCTTCTTATTGCCACAAGAGCTCCAAGATGCTCTTCTTCACTGGGTTCGTTCTGTGCAAGAGGCACATTTTGAAGACGAGATTGACGTCTTGAGGAAAGGCAAATCCAAACTGTCTGGAGCCATTTGTAAGCTGAACCCCTTTTTGGATAGTGAGGGTCTTTTGCGTGTCGGAGGGCGTCTTAGGAACGCAAACCTCCCTTATGGATCTCGTCACCCCCTCTTATTGCCCAAGAGTGGCCACTTGGTGAACCTGTTGGTGACTGATCGTCACATCAAGAACTCCCACGCCGGCTGTAATGCCTTATTGGCCATTTTGCAACGGGAATTTTGGATTTTATCGGCCCGTCGGACGATCCGTAGTGTGGTCTTTCGTTGTATGCCTTGCTATAGGCTCAAGGCCCCTACCATGCAGCCTATCATGGGTGACCTTCCTTCGGATCGGGTCACTGAGATAAGGCCCTTTGCTGGAGTTGGTACGGACTTTGCAGGCCCTTTTTTTGTTAAGACCTCGACCCTCAGGAACAGTAAAACTGTCAAGGCTTATTTGTGCGTCTTTGTCTGTCTGTCCACCAAGGCGGTACATTTGGAACTCGTCTCAGCCCTCTCGACAGAGGCATTTGTTGCGACGTTAGATAGATTCGTGTCACGACGAGGACTACCGTCCTTGATTCGGTCGGATTGCGGTACCAACTTCAAAGGCACAAACAACTATTTAAAAGCGATGTATGATTTTTTGTCGGCTAACGAGACTGAAATTGCGTCTAGACTAGCTACACGTAGAATAACTTGGAGGTTCAGTCCCGTGTCATGTCCCCACTGGGGAGGAATATTTGAAAGCGTAGTAAAGGTTGCTAAGACACATTTGCGACGGGTAATTGGCGAGTCTGTATTGACTTTTGAAGAGCTCGCAACTGTGTTTTGCAAAATCGAGGCCGTTTTGAATTCACGCCCGTTGTGCCCGATCTCTTCAGATCCTAACGACTTGGAAGCCCTCACGCCGGGCCATTTTTTGATTGGGCAGCCACTGAACGCCCTGCCGGAATATCCCCTTGTTGATGTGAGACCTAATCGTCTCTCGCGGTTTGAATTGGTCCAACAACTCACTCAGAGCTTTTGGAAACGTTGGAATTTAGAATATTTGCACATTCTCCAGCAGCGCGTTAAGTGGACTGACAAGACTGATCCACCTCATGTTGGTGACCTCGTTCTGGTTAAGGACGCTAACTCACCGCCACTGTGTTGGCGCAGGGGGCGCATTCTCAACCTCGTCTTTGGAGCAGATGGAGTGCCCCGTTTTGCTGAGGTCCGGGTGGACGGTTCAATTTTGAAGAGAGCTGTATCAACCTTGTCGCGACTGCCAGTAAATTAGCGGCCAGGTAGTCCTGGCCGAGGCGGGTAGATGTTATGTACCAAACTTAACCTATCGTATTAAGTTGCGCGCGCGCATCCCTAGGAGATGGTAACTTCACTATCGATGGATCGCTGGCCAGCCGGGTGCGCCGCGCGGTTACCGAGCGCGAGTTAGTCTGTAATCGATCTTGTGAGCGAGAACGTGCGCCGTTTTGTTAAAATTGTACGCCTAAGATACGTGTTCTTGCAGCGGTTTAAGAATTAAAATTGTATTACTAATAAATTGTTTGTTGATAAAACTAATTATCCTATTGTGCGAATCGATAATTAGCATTGAAATCGAACAGTGAATTGTCGTTGCGAAGTTGAGTATTCGCCATTTTGTATGACATAAATGTGTTATAAAAACTAGTGAGTTTTGTGTCTCCACACTTAATACTATTTAATGTAAATTGAACTGTTTGATAACTATAATTGTGATAGCGTAATTTTATTGGGACGATTGATGAAAGTTCACCGCTTGAGTCGAGCGAGCCTGTGTCTTCTCCCTGAAAAAGCTGGTACAGTATAATTAATCTTCCTGCGTAATTTTTGGCCAAATTTTGTGTGGTTGGTTATTTAAACTATAGCTAGGGTGACACGGTGAAGACATTGTTGAAGGACAAAAACAGGGTAAGTTTGTACTATTATAAATTTGTTAACGCTGTGAAATGCAGTATATGTTCGTTCCTCTCGCGCCTGAGAGATATCACGCTTCCACTTAACCTATTATTAATTAAAACACCAGGTTGAACGCAACAACCACCATTTTGCGAATCCTACATGACCACCTGGGTATGACAAAAGTCAGTGCAAGATGGGTACCGAGAATGCTCACGCCGCTTCAAAAACAGCAGCGCGTCGAAGCGTCAAAACATTTTTTGGAGTTGTGTGGCGACGATCCTGGACCGATTTTGGAGCGAATTGTTACCGGCGATGAAACATGGGTTCATCACTTTGAGCCTGAGTCCAAACAAGAGTCCATGCAATGGCATAAAAAGGGGACACCACCGCCAAAGAAATTCAAAGTGTCGGAGTCGGCTGGAAAGTTGATGGCTACTGTTTTTTGGGATTGTGAGGGGATAATACTGATTGATTATAAAGAAAAGGGCAGGACCATAACCGGAGAATACTACGCAACAATACTAGAAAAATTAAAGGATGCCATCAAAGAAAAACGTCGGGGAAAATTGACCAAGGGCGTGTTGCTCTTGCAAGACAACGCGCCGGTTCACAAGAGCAAAGTTGCAATGGCTGCTCTACACACGCATGGCTTCGAATCACTAGTCCACCCACCCTATAGTCCAGATCTGGCCCCAAGTGATTTTTATTTGTTCCCCAATTTAAAAAAAGACTTAAGGGGAAGGAAATTTTCCGACGACAATGAGGTAAAGGAGGCAATTTTGGCTCATTTTGAGGGAAAAGATAAAAAATATTTTTACGATGGTTTAGAAAAATTAATTCATAGATCTAATAAATGTATTCAGCTTAAGGGTGATTATATTGAAAAGGAAAAATAAATTTACTGTTTCATTTTTACTAAAACCCTTTCATTCCACGAACTTTTGGACCTCCCCTCGTACCTATTATTGTTCATGTGTTAATACATATTTATATCGTGTACGATATACTTACTGCATCTCTGCAGAACGTTTGGATAGTTCTACATACTTCATCTAATTACTTAAACACTTTATTGTTGTAGTCGATAGTTGAACCTTTCTTGTCCTTATTAGCCTCTGTCAATGTTTGGCCTGTATTTTGATTGCATGCATACGAAATAATAAGGGACGAGGAAAGAGAATATTTTTGAAGAAAAGGATTTTAAATTTAGAACTTTTCCAGGTAAGCCGGTGAACATTCCAATAGAAGAAGAGAAGTTGATGTTAGATAAATTCCAAGAAAATCAGTTCAATTTACTGGCCAGTGACAGGATCTCACTCAACAGGTCACTAACGGACGTCAGATTTGAAAAGTAAGTTGGATTTTACTAAGTAAATATTTTTTTTATAAAAGGCTGTTACACACGTATCGATATATCGTAACGATTAAACTGTGCAAACCAATTTGTGTTGTTTAATAAAATCGTGTTTATAAAAAACCGTTACATAATATTACCATTCAACGTTAAAACTAAGCGGTCATAAAAAGAACGAGAAATTGCCACGACATATCGTTACTCGTGTAGCTTGGATATATGTACTATATACATATATAGTTAGGGTACATGAATAGCTTTTAATTAGTGGATTTTGACCTGGCCATAATTCAAAAGCTTAAAACTACTTTTTAGTCACAATAGTAGTTAAAAGGCTCCCAAATTGTATAGCCAGTAATAAAAAATACATGCAATTACGTATGAATGATAAGTAGTTTAAAATAGTTTAAATCCAATGTTTCTTCTGTTAGAAAGTATCACACAAAAGTGTACCATAAGACAATAGTCAACTTACTTGTTATTCATACTGCAAAATTATCAGTATGCCTCTAGTAAGTAAGTTGGGCTAAGGAACATGGCATAGCACTAGCGATTGGATAAATCATTTGAAGATATTAATAGCTCGTAAACATTGGTTAACGTGTGCACGATCGTAATAGCTTAGTTGGCAGACCAATCGGAAAAGTGTTCCTAGGTAACTACAAGTTTAACTTATGTTAATTTTTCGTAATTTAATTTATTTCAGCATAGTAAATCAATGCCTAAATGTATACTCGAATAATTGCCTAAATGTATCTTGTATAATCCTCCTCGTCTAATCAATAGACACTCCTAATATAATGGAAATATCTGTTTTGATAACTATTTAGGTTGCCGTGACCATAGGATAGTGGCGATATGTAAATGTTCGCGATGTAAATTCGTTTTATGTTCCTCATTTTATGATGACAGATACTAATTACATAAATATGTATTGTAGATTATTTATTTTAAACATTTTTGTTCAAGGGTTTTCTTTATTAAAAACATACTCAGGTAGCATAGGATCACGTGCCTTTTTTGTCTAGTCTTAAACGATAAACATGTGGACGGATGTAACTACATAAAATTCCTACTTATCGTTTTGTTTACATTAAAATTACCAGCAGTTTCCATAAAACGTAAAAATTTATTGTTTCAGTAACATTTGCATGTAATGATAAGAGCTAGTTACCGCCATACGTAGTTTTTATTGCCTTTATAACGACTCGATAAAAATAACCCAATAGCAACATATTTTTAATTACTATAGTACATATTTGTTTTATTTCGCTTTCTAGGTTTTCCCTTTTTTGGAGTATTATTTTTGGTTCGGTTATTATTTATCTTTTCTTAGATATAGTAATTTTGTTATTTTTTGCAATCGACTTGCTATGGATTTACTTACTAAATCAAATTATGTATAGTAAAAAAAGGTGATCATGAGCGGAACTTGAACCCACGACCTCTGAATGATAATCTACTTTGCTCTAGATGCTGAGCTATCATGGTCCTCGCACATGTAGTGGAAGATTTCGTTAATAAGTGAGGTCTAGTCGACTTGCTTCTCTTGTTAGAGATTTGGGTTAGTTTATAAGGGTCTGTAGAAGCGTCTAAGCCCAAATACAGAAATTTATTTGTAGGTACATACATATAATGCATTTTCATTTTCAAGTCTTTCGTCGTCATCCAGATTTTAATGCTTCATAATTTATTAGGTGGAGTTTGTTATAAGGAGTGCCTTGTATTGAGGAAATGAGCTTAGCTTGTTATTGCTACAGCTATAAACTAGTGTTTTGTAAACAGTAGTACGTTGAAGGTTATCGACAGCGAAGATTGTATCGCGAGATGTGGCGAAAATCACATCCGTTTATTGTATTTACAAATATCGTTTCCTCGGATTTCCGCTAAATTCGTGTACGGTCCAATTTCAGCAATTGGTTTTCAATTGCAGAATTTTTTACTATCATAGATTCCGAATAAGAACTTTTTAAAGCCGTTTCAGTGCATGTTGGACACTTACGCGTGTTTTCATACCAAATAGATAGTCACTCAATAAAAATAATAACATGTTAAGGGATTTTTTTTTAACTGTTCAAATGGAAAACTTGCTCATTTTAAATGTGTTATCCAAAGTTAGCGTATGTTTACGTTTAATAACAAAAAAACAGGGTATTCATAAATAACGGAAATTATCGTTACCCGATAAAATGTGTATTTTTTTACTTTACTAATTTTTTCTGCGTAAAAACCTTTCCTCATAAGTCATAACTGCGACCAAACTATTTCTCTTATAACTTTATGTGCATTAAGCTAGGCTAACGTCACGTTTTCCTAAACGTTGCATGTTTAACAATCATAAGTATCCTACACTTAGAATGCGTCAGCATTAGCGTGCTACATATTTCAACGAAAAGAAACAGTAGACCTTACTAGTACGGTATCCTTATACTCGTACTTACCCTTTTTGAATGTCGTCATTAAAGACTGCGGCTACGACTTTAATTTTTGTTTTATGTATCGATACTATTTCTATATGCACAATAATTAAATTGGATTTCAACTCGTTTCTCGGGTTATAAGAAGTTCGATTTTTGAAGCCGTATTTAACGTCATTAAGCAGCATAATTACAAGAAATGTAAACATGTATTCCACGAAAACGCACATTATCTAGCATTAACATTATTGGAAGATCAAATTGATTTGGTGCACTATCTAATCGTGATCAATTTGCCGCGTCAAAACCAAATCCCATTCCTTATCATTTATCAATAAAAGCCACTCAATGAAAAAAAATAATTACTAAATAATCCATTTCAACAACACTATGATAAGATCGTATCTCAATGTTTTTAACCGGATTTCTAGCGATTCCTAAGCTTACCTTGGGTCCAAATTCAATATTTTGATAGCAGTTCAAGCTGTATGTTAATTGAGTAATTTGACTTCTGGTTATTAAGAGTACGAATCTAGTTGCTCTAATTTGTACTCTATGGGCCCTACACGAATCGCACTAATTGTTAGAAAACGTAGAGATTAACTTCGGAATTAATTATGCAAATTATGCCCCATTTTGGTCGGTCCCCGTGTCTATAAGATTTTGAATGATAATAAATTGCATATTAGATACTCTATAACATGCAACTGCTAATTACTAGCTATGTAAAAGTAATTTACGTGAATATGGGCGTATACATTAATCAGAAACTAATTACAGAGACGCCATTATTGTGCTTGACGCAATAAAACGCATTCGAAAGCGTTATTTGAACGTTTTGATGGGTATTGTAATATTTATTTATTTATTTATTTATTTCAAATGGCTTATTAATAAATAACTGCACATCATCAGTCAAAAAACACGTGCTGATCTCCATATTTGATTACATTTTGGCACTTTTTGGCGTCATTTGTTGTATAAAATATAATTTTGTTTTTGAAGTTTTCTGGTATGGGCTTTTATTTTGTTTATTAGCTACTTTTAACTGTACAAATGTAAAAGGTAACGTTTGCTTTTGCCTTATAATTGTATGTTTTTTTTTAATCTTACAGTTAGTGATCTTATATTGGCGATGCTTATTATGTTAGATAAATTGATGGTTCTTAGTCACGACACCAGTTACGTTCCAAATATTAGTTCCGGTTTTTGTATAATTAAGAATAACATTCCTATCACAATAAATTAGTTTTGTAACCATTTCGATGTTGGACGCTCTGTATGACCTCGTATTAAAAAGTCTTAAGTCGAATTTAAACGATTTCAAAAGATTTGTGAATTTTGTGTGGTAAAGGCTAAATACTGTTTAGTTTGATTTCGTTTGTATAAGCATATCTATGGTATAAAAGTAATATGTAGTAAGTAGGTTTTCCAACTCTTTATGAGTAGTAAATTGGTGTATTTTGTTATATGAGATAATGTGATTGTAGGTTTTCTTAAAAAATCAATCCTCTAATATTTTTAAAAAAGTAATCCTTTTTAAAGGTCACGGTCGGGTTTTATTAAGCTTAAATCGATCGGTTTTCGATACCCTTCGAGAACGGTAGCTACTGCACTAAACTTACAAGTATTTACAATGTAGAATACACAAGAATACGGATTATTATAAGGTTGCTATTTTTAAAATACCGTCGAAGTAGTAGATAAACAATATACCACAACGCCGTAAAGTTATTAGAATACTCAATGAAATCCGTTAGCCTTGTAAAGTTACGTAAGGGTAGCATGCGGTAAGCTAAGATATCCATTGACACTTCATTCAAGATCTAGATCATCATGATCTGGGTTTCCTATCTTCGCCCGTCTGCTTTCGAATTTGGCAGTATACTGTTATGTCAGTGAGTATTGATAAAAAACGAAGCTAAAAAGTTTACCTACATAACTTTGAACATGCTTCATAAAGTACCTACGAAGCCAAATTTTCCTCCACTTTTTCTCATACGCGTTTAATTTGGTTTAGAAATGATACCGCCAATGTTGGTCGCTTACAGTTAACTTTATTGATGGTTAAATGATCCCTGTATAAACGAATCACTATTGATCGTGTAATAAATGTCCAAACACAAAAGACGTGGCGTCTTATAAAACTCCACGTTGCATGGTCATTTGAATATATTAGCCAGCTTCTTACAACAATCTGTAGAAGCATGTTTTTTTCTCATCTTGCTACAAATTGGCTTGCAAAGTTGTTATGTAAATGTCACTGCCTTGTCAGCTTTCACGATACGACCTTAAGTGTGTGAACAGTTATGTATTTGAGTCATCTTTTATTTGCTCTACATAAACGCCATTTATTTCGAACGACAATAACCTATACTCATATACGTCATGCTTGATCACCTACTAGTAAGTTAGAGTGAATAAGGGGATATGTAAAAAGGTAGCCAATATTGGGTAGATCTAATTCCATCTTTGGTTAAAGAGATCACTGGATGCCGTTGTGGCGTTTTATGGAGAAGACTTATGTACTGCAGTGGACAGAGATAGGTTGATGAATGGATTGATAGATATATCAGTGCGTATAAATATGAATGCTTTTGTTTTTTAAATCCCACGTCATAATGAATTTTTTATGCATAACTGTATGTAGTTCGTGTGCGCCAATCTATTCTTTAGCAGTTTTAATTTCATTAGCTAGCTAGTATGACAAGTAGGGAACAATATCGTAAATTCGATCTATAAAAAAATTGGTAGGTTAAGTCTGGATTAAGTCTTAGCATACGCATATTGAATATAAAAAACGGCGTTATAAATTGTTAGCTAGCAACAATTATCAGTTAGTGATAATTGAAAGTTAAGACATTAACAATGGTAAAATATGCGTACAATATATTCGCGTGTCATGTTTTCTCATGCGAAAATGACGTCTAGATTTTAAAGGCTTTGTAGTTTATTACTAACTGACGTAGGCATAGATTTATGATCATTATAGACACAGCCGGCAATAGAACTGTAACAATAATATGCTTATTCGGCGTGACGGAATACTATGTGAATTTATAGTTGCCTAGAAATTGTTCACTATTTAAGATTAGAGTCTAGAATTCTGGCTTCTTTTCTAGTACGGCTGTCTCATGGAGCTTTAGCATTTAGATTTTCGTTGTCATTAGGATAATATTCAAAAACTCTTTCTTATTATCTTAAGACATTTCTATCTTATTGATGAAGTATTCCTTATTCCACTATCGTCCGTCCGTCATTAGTTTAATGTTTGTAAGCAATTTCCACGAGAGTTTTTATAGTCATAACATAAACGTGATTTTGTTGTAAGATGACTTGCGCTTCTTTCTATTTCGTACTGACGCGATGACGACAGCAACACCTATTTCTATGCGACTCTAGAAGATATAATTTTTTATTGAAGCACATTTAATTAATACCTTCTCTGGACTTTAAGCCGTGAATGAAGAAACACCGTCTATTATTTTGTCAACCATGTATTCAAGAAACAATTGTTCTTTTGCGTAATGTGGATCACGACAACTCACGCGTATACGGTCACGTTTTATTGACTGCATCGCAAAATACCCACCTCTGACCATCATGAAGCTATTAGGTTACGTAATCTTTGTATCACGAAAATATGAATTTCTGTAATAGGATAGAGGTTCCAGGTATTGATGACTTCATAAGACTTGATATACAGAAAAACAAGGTCGCCTTTTAAATTTTTTCTCTCGACCTTTAGGCACTTCATACCGCGATTAAGCGTAAATTTTTCTAATAAGTACAGATATTGACAGCAGTTTGGTAGCAATGTCTACAGATAGTTTTTTAAGTTAAAAACTGATAAGATTTTTCATTTATCCAATGTTATTGTGATTTGTCACCTTTTATTCCTTTGTGCGGGAAGTTCCCTTAATTTAAAGTCAAAGTCAAAGATTTTTATTAGGTACTAAAACTGTGTACAAAGATGAGATAATTTATAGTGATAATATACCAAAATGTGACACTCTTGTTTTGTTATCAGGTGTAAAGACAAGAAGTATCCAAGTCTGTTGCCAACGACTAGTGTGGTGATAGTGTTCCACAACGAAGCATGGACAACTCTTATACGAACTATATGGAGCACAATAAACCGGTCGCCGAGGCCGTTGCTCAAAGAGATTATACTTGTCGACGATGCAAGTGAAAGAGGTAAACCTAATCAATTGTGATTAGAAATTAACCTGACAACTCTTATAACTGTATATCTTACTAACTGTTAGAGGTTTTTGTGTGAGATTTTTCACCATGGTAACATGTTCCGAAATCGAAATGTATCAAAAGTATGTCTGTTTCGGGTCAGTCTTTCTTTTTTAGGGTTCCGTACCCAAAGGGTAAAAACGGGACCCTATTACTGAGACTTCGCTGTCCGTCCGTCCGTCCGTCCGTCCGTCCGTCTGTCACCAGGCTGTATCTCAAGAACGGTGATAGCTAGAGAGTTGAAATTTTCACAGATGATGTATTTCTATTGCCGCTATAACAACAAATACTAAAAATAAAATAAAATAAATATTTAAGGGGGGCTCCCATACAACAAACATGATTTTTAGGGTTCCGTACCCAGTATCTCAAGAACGGTGATAGCTAGACAGTTGAAATTTTCACAGATGATGTATTTCTATTGCCGCTATAACAAAAAATACTAAAAATAAAATAAAATAAATATTTAAGGGGGGCTCCCATACAACAAACATGATTTTTTTACCGTTTCTTGCTCGATACTCATAACGTTGCCTTATGTTGCATAGATAATGGTACGGAACCCTTCGTGCGCGAGTCCGACTCGCACTTGACCAATTTTTTATAGAAACTGTAGTAGCAAAAAAATACCTTCACGTAATCAATCTACACTTTATACTAATATTATAAAGCTGAAGAGTTTGGTTGTTTGTTTGTTTAAACGCGCTCATCTCAGAAACCGGTGGTACGACTTGAAAAGTTCTTTCCAATATGGAGAGTACATTTATGCAGGAAGGCTATAGACTACTTAACATTACGCTGCGCGCTGTGACTAATAAGAGTGTTCACGCGTACGAAGTATTTTGAAAGAAAGATAAATTCTTTAGTCTGCGGAAAGACACAAAATCATAAAAGGTGGACTGATTCGTTGCTTATCTCCTTTGTAGCATTCTTCATGCAGGAAATGAGATAGTAAATAATTAGTTATTGTGTTATTGCTGCAGAACATTTGTAGGGTGTTATATTATATTATAGGAGTACTTATATTGCTGAAACGAAAGACAGAGTAAATTGTATATACATTAATTTATGAATAACCAAACACATAATGCATATAATTTGAATAGCAGTTGATAATAGCATATTCGAGCGCAAGTTGTTGCAATTTTTCGTGCACATTATTAATATTCGGTTCGTGAATCAATTAAAATTTCGTGTTCACCTTGACTGTGCCATATATAGATATTTGAAGGTTGTTGCTTTTTTATCCTTTTTCTTTGGTTATTTTTAGTTAGAGCCTAATTCTTTTTTTTTTGTATTTTATGTAGGCATTCTAGTTACGAATATGTCATAGCATTAGTTTATATCCAAACAATATCTATAACCTTGGGGTTGGCCTTGCCCGCGACCTCTTTAACCGTAGATATCGTCTGCTTGGCATTTAATAAAGATCATAAAAGTTTATTAGACAATCGCTGCAACATTATTTAGATAGTAGTTACATATTTTCAATTAAAATTAAGTGTTCGGATGGATATATTTTTTCTATCCGAATAATGGCGATTATAGAGTACTCTCAAAGACAAATGCATGATATTTCTAGGACTTAAAATATTTAAAAGACTGTTAAGATAGTAAAAGGAAACTTGGAGCACTAAACCTTATTTGCAATTACACTGCTTTCATTTTCCTTGTTTCCTTTCTCTGTAGCGAATGGGATTGCAACGGGCGATATTAATTTACCGCAAATTCGTCAGTTATATGAGTTATTCGCAGTGTAACTAATGATTTAACAAGCACCGCGTTGTTAGTTGTCACTGGCGACCTGGTGTCGATTAGGGAAAAACAGTTAGTAGCTTCTCCATGTCACTTGTATCAGTTTTAACACTGCTCCGACGTTTTGTTCAAGAAGAAACATGGAAGAAATACTTGCAATACCTACAAGTACATACAACATACGCATCACACCTTTTCCCATCCCGCAGAGATTAAAACGCCATCTGCTTTGATTTACCTATGTATAATATATCAAAATGGTGATAATGTGTCTAATATATCTCTTCAATATTCTCTTCAATATGATTCCAGAAAAAAATACTTTGTTTCAGTAAAGTAAGATCACTTATGATAGGTGAAATTCTGAGATACACGTAAAATTACAAATAACATCGTCAGTATTTTTGTAAATCTCTCTAAAATTTTCAGAATATTAAAAAAAAACAGATATCATCTCGTGTTATAATTTTTCTTTCATTTAATAATACGAGTTGTAGTAACATTATTAATAAAACAATGAACAGTCGCCATCTCATGGCAAAAGTAAATATTAGCTGATGAGATAAAAATAGTGAAGACGAGATATTTTATGTTTTACAAATATTATGACAGAGACCGGAGGTTATGAGCAATGGGGGGACATTGAAAAGGTACATGCATCACTTCAAAATGCGGACAACAATTTACTTAGTACTGAGATTATCTTAGATTTGTTTATTGGCTTTTCTTTATAATTTGTCAATCACGATGCTTAGTGGCTATTTAAGCCACTGTTCATCCGTATGTTTTCGATATTTCGTGCAATTATAATATTTTCTGGTCCCCGGAAATTCCGTTAGACAATTATAACTATGAATTTCTCGCTCTTAAGGATGTTGGTAAATTTTATTGCTAAGCTTGAAATCCGAGTCAGAATCTTGAAGAACATAATTTAATCTTACTCCAGTTAATACGCGAAATTGTGCCAATATATTTACATTATTTACTTTCCACAGAACATCTCGGTCAGAAACTAGTGGACTACATAAAGACGTTGCCAGTGCCGACACATTTGTTCCGAACGGAGAACAGATCCGGTCTGATCCGAGCTCGTTTGCTCGGTGCAAAACACGTCAAGGGTGACGTCATCACTTTCCTAGACGCTCACTGCGAATGCACAGGTAATTATAAAAAAAAATTAATACTAAGATAAGTAGAAATTGCAGTGACTGGCCATAATAAAGGCTATCAATTTGTGCAGTTGCGGTTGAAGTTGTGCAATTCGTGGGTAATTATGTGTCTGTTCTATTCAATTTAAAAACTGCAAGCCATTCATATTGCCCACTCTCTCTATCTTAGAGTGGATTATTTTTGTTGAAATTCTGCACAAAAAGATACATCTACACTTGACTCAGATGTTCTGATGTCACTGACTTTTGAATTTCCAGGAATGAAGTCATTTTGTCCGTAATTGTTTACTTTCGAACTTGTGGGTTAGAATACATTTGGTGTGCCGGAGTATATGTAGAAATCATCAATAACCGAGGCCCCGTTAATGATGATTTCTACATATGATTAAAAGACGTAGACGGTTCGATACCCAATGTAGACTTCCTATTACGTGCAAAAATAGAATAAAATTACCTAAGTGATCACATTCATGAACACGTAGGACATCTCTGAAACATTCTCAATATAGCGCGACAATAATACGAGACTGGGTAACATTTACCGGTCAACACTTTCTAAAATAAACATAAAATTACGTCATTGTCTTCAAAAGTTACATCAATGTATTAAAATCAACAAATATACAGGGTGTGGCGTAAATAGTGGTCCACCGTTCAGGGTTAGGTACATCAGGTAGGTACCTACACCATACCAAAATTTTAAACCGGTCCGCCGACTGGTTACGGAAAAAAAAATATTTTTAATTTTTTTCAAGAAATTCCCATTTTCATTACGAATTTGACCACAGTTTCAACAAAAAACATTATTTTTGATTTTCTATTCGTGTTTATTCATGTTGAATGTATGAGCTATCATAAAAAAATAAAGATTTGTATTGAAATTGTAGCCTTTACGAGAAAAAGTGATTTCTTCTCAATTCTTAACCTAAATTTTATCGCATCACTCATATTCAGGAGCGTTTTTTGAAAAAGAAATGTACTACACTGTTAGTGCCCATGCATTTAAAAATATGCTCATGATGTACTGATTATAAAATGGTATAATAGTACCGCTTTTCAAAAATAGAAAAAAAAATACTGCATTTGTAACTGAAAATAAGTAAGTCTTCCTGTTACCATTTTCGCAACATAATATTGAAACAAAAATTTCGTCTACCTTATTTATGTGCCCATTCTTACTGTAAACTTGGTCATAGTGACAACGACAATATTATTATTGTAATTGTATTGGCAAATGAGAACACAAAAGTTACTACAGACAGGGTATTAAAAAAAAACAACTTTGACATCATAATTATTTATTTATTGATTAATACAATCGGTGCTCAAAATGGCCCCCATTCGCAGCTATACACGCTCTGCACCGTCGAATAAAGGAGCGTTTAAGACGTCGAGCAAACCCGCTTTCATTGATTTTTCCAGCTGCTGTCAGAATCCTGGTCCTTAATTCTTCAATATTATTTATTGGTCCCTTGTATACGTCTTCCTTTAAGCATCCCCAATAAAAGAAATCCAAAGGATTAAGGTCTGGGGAGCGTGGTGGCCATAGTATTGGGCCTAACCGCCCTATCCATCTGTTTGGATAGGCCACATTAAGGTGCTCTCGTACCCTTACTGCATAGTGAGCGGGACAGCCATCATTTTGTAGCCACATGCTGTCTCGGATCTCTGTAGGGACACTTTCTAGAAGTACGGGTAAATCTGTCTGTAAGAACCCAAGATACCTTTCTGCGGTTAAGGTTTCTGACAGTTCTAATGGACCAATTATTTGTCCGTTAATAATGCCGACCCAAAGGTTTATTTTAAATTGGTATTGCGATCGATCTTGTCTCATGACGTGCGGATTTTCTAACTGCCAGCTGTGCAAGTTGTGTAAATTTAAATATCCATCTTTTCTGCAAGATGATTCGTCACTCCAAAGTATTTTATTAAAAAATTGCTCGTCCTCTCGTATTCTACGCAGCATTTCTCTGCAAAATCTCACTCGCGGAGGATAGTCCCTTGGTAACAGAGTCTGTACCCTTGTATAATGGTAGGGATGTAGCTCGTGTCTTTTTAAAATGCGATGTACGGTTCTGGTAGATATCCCCGTTGTGCGAGATAAGACTCGGACTGAGGTTGTAGGATCTTGTTCTGCCAAATTCAGTACCTGATCATCGGCATGTCTCCGTGGGCGTCCTTCTCTTGCACCGCCTACGCCTGAGCCGGGTATCCTCCCTTCGGTGTATGCATTGTGGACTCGCCCAAACACCCTGTGGTCTGGATGTCTGCGATCGGGATATCTCTCCCTGTAAAGCCGAGCCGCCTCTCTGCCGACTCCTCCACATTCTCCGTAAATAAAATGCATGTCAGCATATTCGCGCGGTGTATACTGAGACATTTTTGTTATCACTGCACTGCACGTTTGTCCAAATCGTTATGCAAATCAGAGTCCGGTAAACGTAAGCAAGATTATTAGATGTCACCAAAACGACAAGTCCAAATCACTTAGGCAATCAACCGGAGTCCAGGGGAATAGCAAGAAACAGCGGAGTTAAACACAAATGAAACGAAACGTATACGATGCACGGGAGCGTAGATCGTACTAATTGTTTATGTACCATTTCTTTCCGATCTCAATTGCTAGAAAGGAAAGGGACAACAACAACAAACTACATCCTTTCCTTATCACTATCCTATTGTTTAGTTACTCCAGCTACGTTACGCATTACAAGAGTGTGCGCACTTCAATAGGTCTTTTGTTATGGTTCAGGTACAGAGCGACCTTTTTTTATAGGACACGACATGATGTAGAATTATTTGGAGACGTGGAGTCAAATATCAGTTGTAAGATTGAGACTTTGTTTTATTTAATTCCATATTTAAATGGGTAAAAACAAAAAGACAACATTTTTGTTTAAATATTATGTTGCGAAAATAGTAACAGGAAGACTTATCCGTTTTTAATTACAATTGCAATAAAAAAAAATCTATTTTTGAAAAGCGGTACTATTATACCATTTTATAATCAGTACATCATGAGCATATTTTTAAATGCATGGGCACTAACAGTGTAGTACATTTTTTTTTCAAAAACCGCTCCTGAACATGACTGATGCGATAAAATTTAGGTTAAGAATTGAGAAGAAATCACTTTTTCCCGTAAAGGCTACAATTTCAATACAAATCTTTTTTATTTTATGATAGCTCATACATTCAGCATGAATAAACACGAATAAAAAATCAAAAATAATGTTTTTTGTTGAAACTGTGATCAAATTCTTAATGAAAATGGGAATTTCTTAAAAAAAATTAAAAATATTTTTTTTTCTGGAACCAGTCGGCGGACCGGTTCCAAATTTTGGTATGGTGTAGGTACCTACCTGATGTATCCAACCTTGAACGGTGGACCACTATTTACGCCACACCCTGTATAAGCATATTATGCATGTTACGACTAGCCTAATATTAAGTCTTACGACTATTACTTTTTGCAATCCCAGTTGACTGGTAATGTGAATCTAAATATTCATTAATGGGTCTGTATGGTGATTTATAACCATTTCGGTCCATCATATTATACGAGTATTTAAAGAACGTTGTGTTTGATAGAATATTATTCATAATTTATCCACGCATGATGTAATGGCGCACTATTCTTCATAAATCTACGCCATTGAGAATTCCAAACGTATTTGGGACGAAACCTATTGAAGCAATAGAACTTTTTAGGCTTTTACTTAAATACGTATCCAAAAAGGGAAAAACAATAAAAAGTTTTCTATTTACGGTTCCGTTCCAGAAGGTAAAACGGGACTATTATTGATACTTCGTCGTCCGTCGTTCGTCGTTCGTCTCTTATTTGTCGGCTTTAATTCAGGAACAATAAACGGCACTAGTCCAACTCGTTTATTTTCATAGTTTTTGAACATTTTTGAAGTACTGCCGGGTGATACTGTTACCATATTGTACTTTAAATAAAGCACTCGTACTCGCACATTGAAACGGTGAATACTAAATGATCTTAGGTTCCATACCATAATTACCAAGACTTTATAAGTATGATAGAATTTAGCTCAAAACTTTTATTTACTTCGATCCGTGAGGAGCATTGTGTTTCAAAATTTGAAATAGAAAGGTGTTCCAAATGGTTATTCGGATCCCCTTTATAAAAACAATCTTTATTTGTATTATAAGGATAAAATTTGAGTATCGAAAAACAATGTCAGTCGCTAATAATATTTTGTAAACTCATTTCAATATCCAGCTGTTTTAACGATCAAGCTAATATTGCGTCAAGGATATCAGAACAAAATGATATTATCTTGTTATGTGCTTGATCAACTTTCACTTTCATTTAGATCTATTTATAAGATTAACTTAGTTAATTAGTTTTCAAATTTTAGTTTCGGAAGCCTTACTCTCAAATTCACCACGTTACCTTTCAGTATAAGATACATAATAATTACTTAGTTAAATACGCGTTAATTGACTTATCGTCTTACGTTGGGCACGTGCCTTCTCCACTTCAGAACTTTTGTATACTATGCCACGCTGTCCAGACAGTTTGGTATAGAGTGTTTATTATCAATTTTCTGTCTCAAACGGATGTTATCTGCTTACAATATTCCTTAGTTAGTTCATACACCACCATTGGGAGCAATTTGGGTGGTTACACTTGTATTCTTAATTCGTTACCTGTTTACCACACGGATAGGTAAATTCAGTGAGTGTTTTAAATACCTCAGCTTACTGTCATGGGAAGAATACGTGATGGTATAATGTTGATGAAAGGAAATGTAAAAGATATTTTCGTATTTTAGAGGGTTGGTTGGAGCCTTTACTAGCGCGGATCGTGGAAGACCGGACTACGGTTGTGTGCCCCATCATTGATGTTATTTCTGACACCACATTCGAATACATACAAGCTTCGGACATGACGTGGGGTGGTTTCAATTGGAAACTTAATTTTAGATGGTAAGTTGAAGTATATTTTTACTACTACTAAATTTAATAAACCACAGCATTTCTAAACTTTTTGGTTTTAGGCAGCTAAGGAAATCTTAGGTACGTTCTTAAGTAAAGAGTGAAAATAGACATCGAAGTGATCCCACAAGGGTTTCTTTTTATATGGAACCCTAAAAATAGGGTAATCTAAATGCGTGTAATGTATGTATGTGGCATGACTTCGGAACGACTGCACAAGATTGGACAGTTTTCTTGTGTTATTTGTTCATTTTGTTGTTTGATTTGTTTTTAAATTACAGAAAATGTTATACATACTAAAAGAAATATCGTCGGGTCAGTTAGTAGAATATAAATTGCATCAGTTTGCGTGCTCGACACGGTTTTACACCATTTATGTTGTTATTTTTATGGATTATTTTGATTGCATAATGGCCGCATTGTATGGTTTACGTCAGCCGTCATGGTGTTATGGAACCATTTATATCGATCCTCTAATTGGTTTTGATATGCATAAAAGATTTTTTTATTGTAAGGAAAGTGATTCATTTCTTAGTAACCCATTTTATGGTATTCAAATACCTACATAAATAGAGAACCAAATTTTTTTTACTATAGTCAAGATCGTAGAAGTATGTATATTGCAAGTACTTGTGTTGTGTGCATAATTACATAATGCATTTTAAGTCACTCTTTTCCCAACATATCGTCTGAAAGCGTCGTACCACCTTTCGCGACTTTAAAAATTCTGGCCAGTCTATACTCGTCATCATACGTCACGCATTATTCAAATGGAGGTAGGTAGAGATTAGAGCGCCATCTGATACGATCCAAACACTCTTCTTTGGCTTTAATCACACTAATACATGCTATACCATTGCATCTCCACAGGTACCGAGTCCCAGAACGTGAAATGGAACGTCGCGGTGGTGATAGGACAGCGCCATTACGTACTCCCACAATGGCTGGTGGTCTGTTCGCAATAGACAAAGATTATTTCTATCAAGTTGGATCGTATGACGAGGGTATGGACATCTGGGGTGGAGAGAACCTTGAGATGAGCTTCAGGGTAAATTTTATATATAGTATTGCTGATAGCAAATTATTTATTAATCGTTTATTATAGAACGAGATCCCATAGCAGAAATATTGACATGTTACATCGTACAATCATTTTTAGTACATCAGCTAGGTTTTTGAAAGTGGGTTTTTCTCCAATAAGCGTTTGATGCGGGACGAATACGATCAAATACCTAGTATAATTAGAAAACTATAATACATATATGAAATTGATGGTGCATTAAAACATATTATCCACGAAAAATTTAATGGTTATCTAAAATTGTTCGATGGATTTTTCATTTTGTGTTTTTTTATGAAGCATATATAGACATCGTGTCGCATTAATACATAGTTATTTAAATTCCGCTTTTTTAATTTTTAGCAGCTTATAATGCAATCCAAATGCTTCATAGGTATACAAATCCCTACCTAACAACATAAAAGATTTAAACTATTTCAAATTACAAAGAAGAGTGCCGATATCTTTGACGAAATTTCAGAATAATGGCCAAATGTCTATAAACTTATAATAAGAAAATATTTATAACACATACGATACAAAACTGGTAATATGTGTGAAAAGTTGTCTATATATTATCGGTGAAGCACATCTAATAAACTAAATGTGCTTTGTAGCGTGAAGATGTATGTATGGAAGATAATTACATACAAATGTATGTTTGTTCGGATATATATTTGTTATTCTCGTAGCAAAAATGACAAAATTGATCCTGTAGACAATTTAGTTAGTTCTTTAATCAATTTTAAGCTGCTGTAGGACAGTATTATTCAAAGTTAATGAAAAAACAATCATTTTAATTTTTCGGTAACTAAAAATTGTTCTTTTAATGCAGGGCTGTCCAAACAAAGGCCCGCGGGCCGCATGCGGCCCGCGGCTTGTTTTCATGCGGCCCGCGACACGCATTTTAAAGACTACGATACTATTGTTAAAGATAAATTAACGAAAAATCAATAAACATAGAAAGACAAAATTACCCTGTATTATATTTACTTGACAACTGAAAATATTTTTCTGGCCCTCCAGCTTTTGTATGAAATTTAATTAGCCCGCGAAGGTGTATAGTTTGGACAGCCCTGTTTTAATGCATTATTTAAACGGCAAAATTTAATTCTCGGTTATTTTCAACAACTAAACTACAATTATTGATAGATTTTGTGCAGATACTATCTGTTCACAGTCCGTAGTTTTTTTCTAGCTACAAAGCTAAAAAATCAAAAGATTATTTCATTAAGATATTTTAAATTACGGTATTAGAAATGCTACTTATTAGCCTATTGAAAAGAAAGGACACATTTAGGAATTATGTGAATGTTGTATGTATACTCAATACCGGCTGTTAAATGACGCAATTCGCTTATTACCCCAAACAGTATAAAGTATTTTAAATTAATAACAAATATATATAAGGTATGGCAGTGCGGCGGTCGTTTGGAGATCGTGCCTTGTTCCCACGTTGGGCATGTATTCCGTGACAAGTCGCCCTATACCTTCCCCGGTGGTGTACAAAATGTCGTCCTTCACAACGCTGCGAGGGTCGCCGAAGTTTGGATGGACGAGTGGGGAGAGTTCTATTACGCCATGAATCCAGGTTCGATTCTCGAACTATGTGCCAATGTTTCTAAAATTTTGTTTAAGGCTAACATATTGCTAACAGGTTACTTAATTAAAATTCTAATTTACATTTAGTATAGTATTTCCATACATTTAGTAAGTGTAAAAGCTTCGGTTCTGCTTATAACTTATGGGGCTGACATGAACTAACTGTAATTCAGTCTCAAATAAATAAATAAAATAAAAACAAAGAAAATACTGCTTACTGTAGCGTGCGCGAAATACGTATACGTGCACGTTAGCGTATACGCACAAATTGTAATGCAGTGACGACTACGACATACCTATTTCTTTGTAAGCACACCAATTTTATGGTTTTTGTCCTATATATCAATTGGAAATTGTTTTAGACTTTTAGATCGTAAAATTTTGACTAATCGAGCGAGACTATCAGTAGAATAAGTTTTGCTCGCATTTGGAAATCCAATCTGTACTTTTAGAGGTTTTATTAAATGTATGGAAAAAACAATGCTCGTTATGAATTCGTCCATTTTAACTCAGACTATGGTCATAGAATTTGTGTGGGTAACAGATTACTAAAATCAAAATGATAGAAGCAGAGGCTACTAAATAAAGTTTTGTTGTGGCTTGGGATAAGTATATCACTAACAATGACGTCATTATTAACATTTAGTGCTTATTACATTATGCTAAAATTAATTTTAGGCACTTTAAATAGCCAAGTGTATACAATGTTAACTTTTGCTGTTTTGTTTTTTTACGCTTGGCTATGTCTAGTGTCTATAACTAGTCTTAAGTGTAATAAGTACTTTTGGTAAAGCTTTTGAGATTAACATCCGTTGCAGCTGCATTCATTATTTCATTTATCTTTGCATGCTCATTAATTTCATTCGCTTTCATCTTTTTTTGTGTGTTTTTTTATTTTATTCTTATCTTTTATATCTAATTTAAGTTTCGCTTTTTAGTCTGGGTTATTTTACAAATAATTACAAGTTATTAGTACTTTCTGTGGCATAATAATACGCAACGTTTGATTTTGGATTCTTTTTTTAAAATTTAAGGATTAAAAATGAGCCAGTGCTGAATATTTTTTTAAATGAACATAAATATTTGTGAATTAAAAGAGTTTGTTATTATTTAAAAGTTCTATACCATTATTTGTCATATTAAAATATGCTAAAATAATTATGCAAAGAATGTACCTAAACAATTATTTTTAAAATAACTTTATTCTAGATTTAGAAGATATTTTCAACTTTTTTATTCTATACTTTTTATATGTCTATAATTGATTACTTATCTTTTAATCTTTTTTGATTTATTGCTGTTAGTTAGTGTTTTTTTTTTACTTATTTCTGCTTCTACTCAATGCAGAAGCAATGTGCGTAATTTTGGAAAATTTAATGTTATGTCTACTATGACTATAGATTTAACCACAGCAATACTTTTATAACAGGAACGTGAACTTGTTGTGAGAAATGATATCGATTAACTATTTTCGTATTGAAATTTTCGTGAGTTTGAGTCATATTAGAAATACTATATTACCGGCTAACACTCACAGTTTTGGGATCGAAGATGTCGACCCAAGTTTCGAGCATATCCGATGCTCATCATCAGGACGAGTGCGCAGCGGCGTCTGCGACCTTCCCTTCCGACCTTTAACGTTCCTCGATTGAGTCTACATCGCATATTTGATGTGCAACGAGAATGTTTTGCAACAATCTTGACCAGCCACCTAGTATTCTTTACAGAATACAATAGGGCTGAAATAATGACGCGACTTTAGTCACTAAAGTTATTAGTAATAAAAAATGCAATCTAGACTCAATCGAGGAACGTTAAAGTGGTTACTGTTAGCACGACCGCAATAAGCTCAGTTGGCAGAGCTACGGAACGGTATTCCGAGGTCGTGGGTTCAAGTCCCACTTGCGGTGTTCACTTTTTCCACTACAATTTAATTTATTAAGGAAAAGCATAGCAAGTCAATTACAAAACTATTTTACAAGACTATTTTGTGCATAATGTGCGCAAGGCTTCGGTATATTATGTATCAATCCTGTGAAATTCAATATCAAAAAGGACATGAAACAGAAAATCTTAGTGCTTTCACATAGTCCATTTTCTGTATTATCTTTTCATAATTATTAATATTATTGCCAAATTAGCAGAACATATAAAATATTATGTTTTTTATCATGATCATGATCTATAAATAAAATAAGTCGGTTTTCTATAATTATTTATTATCGTGTCATTTCCCACAACTATTGCGTTTATCATGGCTTAATAGAATAACTGTGTTATGATAAGTGGAGATTGTGATTTTTATAACAGATTATTTAATTATTGACAGGGCCGTGTTTTATCTATAAAAGCCCCTGAACTCTAGGATAATGGGCAGTGGCGTAGCTAGGTAACCAAGGGACCTGGGGCAAATTTAAAAATGGACTGCTATGTAAACTGATTAGATTTTATCAAATAAAAATATGAAATATACCAATATTTTTAACATGCTAAAAAAAGAAAGTTAATTCCGTTCGATCAAGATTTCTGGTAAGGATTCCAGAGCCCCCTGAGCTTGAGGGCCCCGGGGCTCTGACCCACCTAGCCCCTTGGTACCTACGCCACTCATAATGGGGCCCTTATGCGAAGACTATTGGTTATCGTTTCGTAATAGAATAAGTACTGGGGTCCCTAATAATCGCGTGTCCCTGGGTATGCTTCTTATCAATTATATATATCTAATATATAAAATTCACGTGTACACAGTGTGTGTTAGTTACCGTACTCCTCCGAAACGGCTTGACCGATTCTTCTCAAATTTTACATACATATTCAGTAGGTCTGAGAATCGGCCAACATCTATTTTTCAAACTTTTTTTTTAGTATGGCAAAACAACGTTTGCCGGGTCAGCTAGTCTTATATATAAAATTCACGTGTCACAGTGTTAGTTACCGTACTCCTCCGAAACGGCTTGACCGATTTTTATGAAATTTTACATGCGTATTCAGTAGGTCTGAGAATCGACTAACATCTATTTTTCAAACTTTTTTTTTAGTACCTATGGCAAAACAACATTTGCCGGGTCAGCTAGTATTTATATAAAATAATGTTTTATTGTGAAAATTAAATTGTTGTTATCTAATTAGAATAATTACTATGAACAACTTAGATGTTGATTCGATAAATAGGTAGGTATCTATTTCTTACATATAAGAACAGGATAGTGTAAGAAATAAGCTAAAATCAATTACCAATCAATTAACTATTACTGTTTGATAAGGGAAATCTCGTGTCAGCACACTCTGGGATAATGTCTAATGAAACTGTTGTCCATGACTTCTTACGCATGGAATTTAGAAAATTTTCTCCGTTTTTGCAATATTTTGCAACGATACTTCGCTCCTATTGATACCAGCGTGATGTTATGTAGTCTAGAGCCTTCGTCGATATAAGTACTATCCACAATGAAATAATTTTTCAGATCGGACTAGAGCATTCTAAGATTCGCGCTTTCTAACAAACTCTTTAGTTCAATAATATTAATATACATGGGAGATTAGCCAACAATGATTCAAATACTTACTAGACTTTAGAGAGTAAAAACATAAGGGTAATTACAGGATCTCACTTTTGATATATTCAAGTATTTTGTCACCTTACATATATGTATGTATATTGTAATCCATAACCTTACCTACATCATGTATTATTAATAAAAATTAACTATAACAGTGACGCAATTAAATTATAAGCTTTGTTTTATTACTAAATATTTAACAATATCGTTGCTTGCGTTTGTTTAATTTTCATTATACACCTACGTATTGTTGTTTAATGTAATAATAGGGTGTGTAATAGGTTTATATTTATATGCCAACTGTATACATAAATCTGTTAATACAATATATTGATATATTCATGTGATATCGTAGTTGTGTAATGAAGATTATCAACAATTATTGTGTAATCGGGAACATGTTACCAACCAGACTAAAAATGTTAGTCATTCATTGTTATTTTCAAGTGGACAAAAACCTAATTAGTAAAAAAATTTATATTTCTTATTTTTTTTTCTCACTCCAGCCCATTTACGCCCCACTGTTGGGCACGGGCCTCCTCCACTTTGGAGGGATTATGGTCTGCTGTGCCGCGCTGACCAGGCGTCTTGGCACAGGGTTTATTTTCGAGTTTTCCGTCTCTCACAGAGGATGTTATCTGTGTGCAATATCCCTTAGCTGACTTTTACATCACCCTTGGGAGGAGATGGGGTGGTGACACTTGTATTCTTAATCCGTCACCACACGCAGGATTTTTTATTGCCTTCTCTTAATCTAGAAGATTTCACTTTGGAAGAGATTCACAACAGAAGTTAGAATACTTTGAACCTACCTTGGTATAACGTTCTATTTTGTAGGTATACCAACTGACCTATCGTGGAAGTACTCGTTTAGCTAGAAAGAAAAAAATCAATTTCAAAGTACACAAAGTGTAATAATTAAATAAATTTTGTTGAGGTTATGATCTCAACCATCTAAACCATGGGGTGTAGATTTGGGCCGCTCGTTTCATCTCTAAAGCCTAAAAATTTAAGCAGTCAGTTTCTTTTTATTTGTATCCGAGTCCTTTTTGTAGAAATCGACTGTGAAATCCCATATATATTGTATTGGTAAGAGTCTTATTACCTATTAGAGAACCATTAGGATAATAAATAGAAAAATACGATGAAATAGGGAAGAGAATGCCCCAATAATCGCGGAGCCATGATAATATGGTCCTGGTAACAGTTCCCGGTAACATATCGCTTGGGTATATAATATAACATATGGGTATGGCGACGCGTCAGGTGTGGATGTGCGGCGGTCGTCTGGAGATATGTCCGTGCTCGCACGTGGGTCACGTGTTCCGCAAGACTACGCCATATTCGTTCCCGGGCGGCACCGGCCGCGTCGTCAACCACAACAACGCGAGACTCGCTGAAGTGTGGCTCGATGATTGGAAGGAATTCTACTACAATATTAATCCCGGTATATGGTTATACAGTATGCTTAGTTCACCTGTTATACATACGTTATATTCGCATTATTAACGTTTTTTTAAATAAGTATTTATTTATTTACGACTCCGACCGCGTGGAATTTAGAAAATTTTCCCCGTTTTTGCAACATTTTTCACTACTGCTTCGCTTTTACTGGTCGTAGCGTGATGTTATATAGCCTAAAGCCTTCCTCGATAAAAGCCCTATTTAACACTGAAAGAATTTTTCAAAACGGTACATTGGTTCCTGCAATTGGCGCGTTTAAACAAACAAACAAACTTTTCAGCTTTATATATTAGTATATAGATATAGATTACGAAAACTTACAGCTAAAATTAACAAGTAATAAGTTACTATAATGTGAGAAGGCCTATTAAAAGTTTTCACAGATACATATCTATGTATCTGTGAAATCTCTGAAATTTGATCTCAAATACATTGTCACATAGAAATCGGTAGAGACTCAAAATTAAAATTAAATTATATAAAAATAAGATGTAGGAACTACTTGAAGAAACAGTCCATCAAGATATTTTTCATTTATATGTATACCGGCATTATTGGTAAAGATAGTTATAGTTTTAATATAGTTACAATTTAATTGATTAATTTTGATCACATTAGCGTTTAGCGTCCATAATATCGATCTCGATGATAAGACACAAATTAAGCCTTACCATTAGAATAAAAAAATCAATATTTCCATGCAAGATGTTTATTTTTCACATTTGGATTTTTTATGTACGACAAATAATTAAACATTTGGTAATTAACAAAAGTATAACTTAAAAATAATGCTTTAAATTAATATGCTATCAATAATGATGTGGATATTTTTACATATCTATTATTTAAATATAGCTACATACTATAATAATTTATTCTTAGTAAGTAACCTTCGGTTTTATTATAAATGTTATACCTAATACATAGCTCATATCATCTGTGTAAACAAAACGCCCTAAGTGTGTATTTACACAATTATTTAATTTAATAATGAACTTACAAATAAATATAATATCTTTAATCTATATTTAAAAACTTCTAGAAATTCGTTGCTATAGTGCTTGCTAATACAATTCTTCTGAATATTTTTGTTTTATCATCCTTTGATTCTGGTTGAGATATTAGTTTAGAATAATATTATAAGTGTTATACTGTTCTTTATTTTAACACGCTTTTATTAGCTTCGTTCCTATCTATGTAACGAAATCTTTGAACATAATTTTCACTCTCTTCAAAACTGATCTTACATTTTACACAATTGTTATAGGACCAATAACAACGTATTAAAGATTCGAAGTAGTCGTATTTAAGCTATTTATTTTTAAGCTGCTGCCCGCATTTTCATTCTCGTGGATTTTAGAAAATAAAAAACCTTAACATATCATAAAAAAAGCCATCCTCCTTGAAGAACTCTATACGATATCTCTAGATACTCTATTGACAGAAGTAAAGATATTCAAGACTCGGTTAGTAGGTATATAATTGTATCTATATATTATGTAAAAATATCATTTAATGGTGTGACAAGAACTTTTTCGAAACATTAAAAAAACTCCATTAAAATCTGTCGTGTTGTTTTGAGGGTATAAGCTCACATAGGGACATACATACGAAAATAACGAATGCGTTTTATATTAAGTAAAGATTAAGTAGGTATTATTCTTAATAAAATGCGATTATGGTAAACAGGTGGACTAAGCAATAAAGATAATACGCAGTTAGAAAATATATAAGCCTACACTGCTTATTTATGCTGAAATTATTTATTTTATATTTAACGCTAAAATATGGGGTTAATTGATACAAAATATTCGTATTTTGCCCTTACTACTAAAATTATAACAATTTTTACTCATTTTCTATTGTTTGTGTATAATAATGTTGTTATGGAAATTATTTTTGTTTTTTTGTTGTAAATTAACCCTGTTATACCTAAATACAATCTATACTTGTATTTTGTTTTTGAAAATGTATGTATTTTTTGTATTAACTATTAAAATATCTATGATATAAATAATTATTGTAACAAGTAATATATATATTTTAGTAATATTTTATTTTATTTATTAATTGATACTTATATTGATAATAAAAGGTTTATAAAAAGCTCTTGTAAATTTTCTGGTCATAGATATTTTAACTGACATATTTTCGCATGTACCTAATCTATTTACTTTATCACATCTAACCTATCATGTAACAACGATCGCTTCATTGTTTAAAATCATCCATTTTGGTATCATATACCTAAGTATTATCATTATTTATTCATGCTTTAACTAACATAATTTGGTGAAATTTTTAATGATTTTATATTGGCTATTAATTTTATTTTTCGAAATCATAACTTTCGGTGGTTATTCATTTGAAAATAATAGTTTGTTTAAATTTAAAGGACATCTTATTAGCACAAAAATTTAATGATATGCATTTCAAGTAAAGTAAAAATAATTCATATGTCAAAGATATATCTCATAAACAAAAAAAAAATTGAAACCTTTCAACTACTTCCCTCTCATGCACTAAAAATTTTCTCAAAAAGTTATTAGCGCAATAACAGATCACGATATTTTCTTCTGTTTTTTCGTTAAAGTATTCCAATAACAATAAATTTCTGTTTTTGCGCTAATACCCTCATTTTTTTTAAATTTATGTACAAGTTATTAACGATATATTGTACAAGCAGGCGCACTCAATGTACCGGTCGGTGATGTAAGCGAAAGACGAGCATTAAGAGATCGTCTCAAATGTAAAAGCTTCCGATGGTACCTCGAGAACATTTATCCAGAGAGTCAAATGCCACTCGACTACTATTATTTGGGAGAGGTATGTTATTTCTTACTTTTGGCACGTAACTGTATTCGTTTATGTCTATAGCGGGTAGATTAAGAAAAAAACATATAATGAAAAAAAATTGAGCTGATTAATTCCTAGCCCATGAACGTTACATTTCTAGACACTGATTTCCTCCATTTCGGGAGGGGTTTTGGTCTACTATGTCGCTCTGTCAAGACATTTTAACATAGGGTTTAGTTTTAAGTTATGCGTTTCTCACCGAGTATTTTATTTTTTAATCCTTTACAGCACTACAGAGGAAGTAGGGTGGTTACTTAATCAGTTACTACACAGACAAACGGTTGATTTCCTTGATTTGCATGAAAAATGATCACCATGAGCGGGACTTGAACCCACGACCTCGGAATACCCTTCAGTTGTTCTTCCAACTGAGTTACTATGGGACCAGCACATGATAACTAAATTTTCCACTACAATATTTCTTCTCAATGCGAGTTAAACATCGCGCGATGTTTTCATACAACGCCATCTATCGAGCGGTTTGCACCAACTCGACCGATCGATCACTTAGTGTTTTACTTCCACTGTAATTAGATTTATTAAGTCAAAGCATAGCAAGCAAGTCAATTGCAAAAATTAATAGGTTAATATAATTATGCCCAGAGTTAATTCATTATATTATTATGTGAAATATTTTACAGATACGCAACGCGGAGACGTCTAACTGCTTGGATACTCTCGGTGGAAAGGCGAACCAGCCTCTTGGCATGGGATATTGTCATGGAATGGGAGGAAACCAGGTTGGTATCATATTTTTAATTCGAAAACCAAATTATTTAAGTGATAACATGTCTAATTTTATTTTGACTTTATTTAATAATTTCTGTTTTTTAGATTGATTTAAATTAAATTACTCCATTCGTAATTATCAGATCCATTTAATTATTTTCTATTTCTACAGAGATTAGTTAGTTGTGTAGTTGCACCATATTTTTGTATCTTTGTTTTTCTGACCATTATTTGTAATTCGATACAATAAGGGCACCACAAATTACATATTAATATACCGAGATGTATCTTGATATCACGGATATATTTATCTCTTTTTCGCCTCGTCTTTTTTTATATACATCTGTCACTTTCTCGCTATATTAATGTATTATATTAATATGCTGTTTGTGACGCCCTTTAAGCTTATTTTGCGACGGAACCTATCTAATTATTGATAAAAGTTTAGTTCAAGTATATCCAAAACAATAAATTTAAGAAGTGCAAAGTACTAGAGTACTAATAATATGTAACTTTGTAATATTTAGTCAAGAAAAATCAACAGAAAACGAAAACGTCCTAATCTAGCACCCAACTTTCATCAAGTAAGAGATTTCTTTTTGTGATTTCGTACCTGACATCACATTTACACAGTTAACAAGTGTAACACAAGTTCATTAAAACTTTACATTGGTAACAATTCTACATGCACAACTAAACTTAACTAAAAATCTACTTTGTTCTAAAACTAAAAAACACCCTTGAAAATTCTAAATATTGTTTTAATTATTGCATTGTCATCGGTGATTAATATGTGTGCAACATTTCAAATCGATCCAACTTACTGTAAACTTTTGTACTGTAAAGAACATTAAGAGGATACCAAAATAGCTTCGTGCATTTTTCTACGTACGAAATTTTCATTTATTCTTTAGATTGAATGGCTAAAGCTGTAATTTTTAAGTATATGTTTTTTTCAATATATAATCTAGGGTCGCATAAACTCAGAAACGCGATTGAAAAAAGTTTTCTCGATAGATTTTTTTTTTCATTTGTTGGTCTATTATCGCGTATTAACTAATGAAATAACTTTCAAAACATAAGTAACTATTATGTATAGAAACACGTAAACCGGAATTAAAATATATTTACTAGATTTTGAGTAAACAAAAAAAATATTTTTTTTATTTTTTTTTATGGCAAGGGTTAGGCAAATGACTACACTCCACCTGATATGATATGATATATGATGATATCCCTAATTCTTCATTTTCTATACCTACTAGCTGTGTTAAAAGGTACATGTCGACGATAATATTGATGTAGGCCCTTAAGTGATCGATTGATCGAGTTGGTGCAAACCGCTCAATAGATGGCGTTGTACACAAAACATCGCACGATGTTTAACTCACATTGAGAAGATAGTAGTAGAAGATTTGGTAAACATTTATTTATTTATTTATTCATTCATTCATTGGGTACTTATTGCTTACAGTGATCCTTTCGCAATAAGTACTGTTGGAGGAAGTGGTTAACAATAGGTTAAATTAAAGGACGTTGTATTCTTGAATAGCTTTATTTAGATTCTTTATTTCTAGTATTTTCTAGTACAGTACATTTTAATGGCTTCCAGTTGGCAATCGTCGTGGAAAGGGAAGAATGCGTTACACGTCATTTTGACAATACACACTAATCATTTTATTGACACTGACATCTAATCTACCAATCAATAAAGAGTATATAGTTAACTAAGAAAGCCAGTAGAGGGCGCATGGTAAATGGAAATACAGATTATTAATATTTACCACAGATTACAACACGCCTCCTTAAATTTATAATCTGGATTTTACACCACTTACATTACAAAAAAATATTAATACAAAAACATTTCCTATTTATTTTAAATTAGTTTTAACTGTAATCTATTTTTCAAGAATTTGGATTTATCTAAACTTTTTGTCAAAATGTCTGCTAAGTTAAACTGAGAATCAATTTTTACAATATCAATTAAACCTTTTTCATAATTTTCATTTATATAATGATACTGCACTTCAATGTGCTTTGAATTCTTTGTAAAATTACCATATTTAGCAATTGAAATCGCACCAGAATTATCTTCATACAATTTTATTGGTTTATCAAATTTTAAACTGAACGATTCACTCAACAAATTTCTAATAAAAAGTATTTCAGTTACAGCTTCTGACAAGGCAACATATTCTGCAAAAGTTGAACATTTAGTTACAGTACTTTGTTTATGGGTTTTCCAAAAAATTAAGTTTCCAAACAATCTAATTACAAAACCTGTTGTAGATTTCCTGTCTATATTGTCTCCTGCATAATCAGAATCTACCATACAATCTAATGTGTCAGTGTCCGCATCGTTACAATATGTTAACTCTAAATCCTTAGTTTTATACAAATATTTTAATATTCTTAATGCATATTTATAATGTGTTTGACTATAACAACTTTGATATCGACTTAAATAATTAACACTGTATGCAATATCTGGCCGAGTGCCTGTACTTATATACAACAATTCTCCTATTATATTTCTATACTTAATACTACTATCTACTTCTGAAGCTTGTTCTAGTTTTAAGTTTGTTTCCATTGGAGTATCGTACAACCTTGTATTGTTCAGATTATATTTCACAGCCAAAGATTCAATATATTTTGTTTGACTTAAGGTCATTCTATTTCTTTTATCACTGTAGTTAATATCTATGCCTATATATGTTTTAATTTTTCCTAAATCTTTCATAAAAAATCTCTTCATTAAACTAACTTTTATCTTGTTTATTTTCTCTTTATCTTTACAACAGATTAGAAGGTCATCGACAAATATCAATATATATATTGCATCTTTGCTTGTATTATTAACATATAAACAGTGATCAAAATTACTTCTAACAAAATCTAATTTTTTAATAAAATCATTAAAACAATCATACCACACTCTGGGGCTTTCCCTTAGACCATAAAGTGCTTTCTGTAATTTGTAAACCTTATTATCCCCTGTTTCATAACCTTCTGGTTGATTTATATAGACTTCTGATTTTACATGTCCATTTAAAAATGCTGTTTCAACATCCATTTGCTCTACAATTAAATTATTTTTACAACTATATGATAACAAAATTTTTAAAGTTTGCATTTTGCCTACTGGTGAATAAACATTATCAAAATAATCTTTCTGCTGAAATCCTCGTACAACTAACCTAGCTTTATACATATTAATGCTTTTCTTTTTAAATATCCATTTAACATCAATTACCTTTTTATCTTTTGGCCGTTGAACAATTTGCCATGTATTATTTTTATTTAAACTATTTATTTCAGAATCCATCGCTATTTTCCATTGTTTGCAATCTTGGGAGTTTATCGCCTCCTCAAATGTATTTGGTACATTTGCATCAACATAATTAACATAAATAAAATGTGATACTGGATTACCATACCTAGATACAGGAATTATCTTTCTCTTTGACTTTTCCTCTGTTACCATCTCATCCCTATCATTAGTTAAATTATCATCAAAAATATTAACAGGATCATCAGAACTTAACTCTTTTGCATCAACAAAATCATCATCACTACCAGTTATAGGTAATTCAGTAGTAATATCTAAAGACCTTTTATTTTCTGTATCCCTATCCTTGTTATCATCTAGCTTTTCTAAACAAATTAACTGAGTATTTTCTTCAACTACTTGTACATGTCTAGCGTTTATTATCCTATTATTTAATAAAATTCTATAACCATTTTCATTGTAACCTACTAATACTCCTAGTTTAGCTTTATCGTCCCATTTACTTTTTCTTAAAACTTCAGGAACCCTGACATAAACTCTACTTCCATAAATCTTTAAATGTTCTACATTTGGTTTGACACCAAAAAATATTTCATAAGGAGTTTTGTTCTCCGCTGTATTAGCAATAGTTCTATTCTTTAAATATGCTGCTGTTTTTATAAATTCAGGCCAATATCTTTTATGAATTTTAGCTTCCCTCATTAAACATCTACCTATGTCCATAGCAGATCGATTATACCTTTCCGCTACTCCATTTAATTCATGGACGTAAGGTGGACAAGGTAATAACTCTATTCCCTTTTGTCTAATGAAATTATAAATGTCTCGATTTAAATATTCCCTACCATTATCACATTGCAATTTCTTTATCCGTTTGTTAAATTTATTTTCTACTAAATTAACAAATTCTATAAAACAACTAGCAGTTTCCGCTTTACTTTTGATACAAAAAATTCTAGTACATTTACTGTAATCATCTATAAAAGTCAGAAAATATTTTTCTCCACCATAGCCTGTTGTACTATGTGGACCATTTAAATCTGTATGAATCAGTTCTAAAATCTCTGTTGTTTTAGTTCTACTATTTTCAAAAGGTACATTAGTCATTTTACTTTGAATACAGTTTGAACACTTCATTTCTCTGTTTTCAATCTTTTCTGGCAAGCCTACTAGTAATTTGTTATTAACTAACTTGTTTAAATATTGAAAATTTACATGTCCAAGTGCCCTATGCCATTTTTCTTTAGCAGTTAATTTTGTTGAATTTATGTAAATCTTATTGCAATTTATTTCTGAAACAAAACTTTTTATACAGTACAAATCATTTATTTTGTTAGCAACAACTACTAATTCTCTCAACTGGTTATAAATTTTTGCATTTTCATCTCTTGCTACTATAGTGCAAGTTTTAGTTATTTTTGAAAAACTTAACAAGTTATGCTTGATACCTTTTACATAATAAACATTTTTTAGATCTATAAATTTCTCTTTATAATAATTTTTAAAGTATATTTTAACAGTGCCAACTTTGGTTGCTTTTAGTATATTACCATCTGGCAGTTTCACATCAATTGGTATTTTTAAATCCACATAATTTTGAAAAAATCTATCTGTCTTTATAATATGATCTGTACACCCACTATCTAATAACCAATTTATTTCATTTCTTTCATAAGAATCCCTTCTTACCTGGTTTATTTCCGGGTTCACCTGGGCTGTCCAGGACTCTGCTACAAAGCCGTCCTGATGAGATCTTGTTGATTCACCTCTTGGATGACCTCGACCTCTGCTCCGTTGATAACCACCTGTGTTGTACCCATTCTGTATTCCTTGACGATGTTGGTTGTTTGGATTTCTTCCTTGATAATTGTGTTGCTTTTGATTATTTTTCTTATTATGCCAACATTCTTTCTTCAGATGGCCTGTCTTTCCACAGATAAAGCATTGTACTTTAGCTTTAGTTATGAATGTACTCATATTATTCTTCTTGTTCGAATCACTAGTAGTCAAGTTTTTTTCTTTGATTTTAGACTTCACATAGTCAACTGTTCTTTGTTCTTCTGGAATTATGTCAATAAAATCTCCAATGTAGCTGTAACTTGGAGGCAAAGCTCTGAGTATATACCTCATTTTTTCTGATTCATTAAGTGTTCCACCAGCAGTTTTAAAATCGTTGACAGCCTTTTCAAATTCCACAAAAAAATCTTCTATTTTGTCAAAGTTGCTTAGCTTGATTTCCTCAAGTTTTCCTCTGTAAATTATTTGCATAGCAGTAGACTGGGTGATGTACATTTGGTCAAATTTGTTAATCATGTCGTAGGCTGTAGTACATTGACCAATATATTCTAGCTGTTTATCCGAAATTGTGCTTATGATGATTGTTCTTGCTTTTAAATCCAATTTCTTCAGTTCGACATCTTGAATAGTACTTTTAGCCGGCATCTTGGTTATGGCGGCCATGTGACATTCTTTGTACTCCAATAAAGTCATTAATCGCAATTTCCAGCTTGAATAATTAATTCCGTCGAATATTGGAATCAAAATATTCTCTATTTTACCTTGGTTGTTCATCTTGGCAAACGTTTCGTCTTGATTATTATGGATGTAAAATGTCTTCTTATGGCGCGGTACTCGCGTATTTCAATTTCTTCTTTACAACCCTAATAACCTTTGTAACCACGCTCTGCTACCATGTTGGAGGAAGTGGTTAACAATAGGTTAAATTAAAGGACGTTGTATTCTTGAATAGCTTTATTTAGATTCTTTATTTCTAGTATTTTCTAGTACAGTACATTTTAATGGCTTCCAGTTGGCAATCGTCGTGGAAAGGGAAGAATGCGTTACACGTCATTTTGACAATACACACTAATCATTTTATTGACACTGACATCTAATCTACCAATCAATAAAGAGTATATAGTTAACTAAGAAAGCCAGTAGAGGGCGCATGGTAAATGGAAATACAGATTATTAATATTTACCACAGATTACAACAAGTACATACAATATACATTTATAAATTCAATTAGGATTAAAAATTATGTACATTATTAATATTATCATGATACATTTTTTTTTTTATTAATATTATCATGATATGTATCCCGAGGTTGTGGGTTAAGTCCCGCTCATGGTTATCATTTTTTCCACTATAATTTAGTTGATTTAATATAATAAGCGTGTTGAAAATGAAAACAACTACGTTGTATTTTGGCTGTTTCGTTGTGCACATTTATATAAATTAATATCGTAAGTCTATAATACACAGTTTTTATAATAAGAAAGTTAAGTTAACGAATGTAGCCGAATTGTGTTATGGACACCATCAATTTTCGTTTTTTAGTTAAGTTTTTACGTAGTTAAGTTTTTTAATTAAGTTTAATTACATATAAAATTACTAAACATGCAAAGTAACTACTCTTATTTACGATACAAAAATCATCGGGGTTTTTACTAATCTTTCATATAATATGGTCTTATTCATAATGACTTATCGGAGGTTTAAAAGTTCGCTAAAATCGGTTCGCGAAAATTTTCAAAGCTTGTTATTCATAACAAGTCTTTTTACGGTAAAACATTTATATATTATCTCTGCGATAAAATCTCCGTTTAAACCTCCGATAAGTCATTATGAATAAGACCACCTATCTTTAGTTTTATGGAATGCTGACTAATTATTGACTAAATATCCGAGTTTTTTGTTATTGAGTTTTTTTTATTGTTATTCCCATTATGTACACAAAACCTTAAAAATTTATACAAAAAAGCCATCTTCTTGAACCACGCTATCTATTAAAAAAACCGCATCAAAATCCGATGCATAGTTTCGAAGACTCAAACTCACATAGGGACATGCATACAGAAATAACGATTTTTTTTAAACAAGTAAAGATAAGCTCTTATTTATATTATATTTATTTATAACTTCCTCGAAAATCTTATCCTCACCTTAACAACAGATAGAAAACAGTGACTCAATATTTTAGTGACCTAAGGATTTACATTGTTTTGCATTAAATAAGTTATTTTTATACTTATTATGTCAATAAATATGATGTAATGGTGAAAAGTAAATACTTACATGGCATTGCATATGTATACAATGTAAACATACCTATATCTTAAACAAAAGAACTAGTGCGTAGGTATTGAAGGCTATTAAGGGTATCGAATGACAAGTTTGTCAACATCTTTTCATGTGCATGATAAAATAATCAGGCATGCCATATTTTAACCTGTTGGCGGTGTTAAAAGCCACATTTTATTTTATATTCAGCACAATTATTAAATTATCTTAAAAAGGGCTTTGTTTTTTCCTATGCTATTTTGTGTATTTATTGTATGTACGTATCAACAAATACTCTAAAAATATTACTTATATTTAAGAACGTTTCTTGCTTTAAGAAGAAATATGGATTAATTGTATTTCTTTTTCAGTTTGATTTACTTAAAAACCTATGAGTAAAATAAACTTTTCTGTGTCTTTATACATTTTCGCACTTATAGATATATGGTCTTATTTATAATGACTTATCGGAGGTTTAAACAATAAAATAATCGGAGAGATAATAAACATTTTTAGCGTAAAAAGACTATTATGAAGAACAATTTTTGACAATTTTAGCGATCCGATTTTAGCAAACTTTTAAACCTCTGATAAGTCATTATGAATAAGACCAATAGCATCTGCTACCGCATTTCTTTTATGTGTGTGTTTAAGTAGTCTTGATTTCTTTTTATCAGCTTCACTAGCCTCGAGAACGACAATATTTGGAAACAAAATTCCGTTTTTTCTTACGCAGGATTAAAAAAATTGTACCAGGAATGTAAAACTTAGATATTTTGATTTTCAGGTATTCGCGTACACAAAACGAAAACAAATAATGTCGGATGATAATTGCTTGGATGCCACAAATCCACGTGGACCAGTCAAACTTATCCGTTGTCATGGTATGCGTGGGAACCAGGAATGGACATATGATCCTAAGGTAAAACGATAAATACGTTTTTTTATATATTTATGAGCTATTCTTCCCTTCAGACTTGATTATAACTAATCTTTGTTTTATTGGGATATATAAATTACAAAGCAACAGTTTCATCAAAATCTGTTCAATAAACAACCGTTGGGCATGTGTGACCAGATGTGTGCGTGTGGATGAAGCCAACAAAGGGTGTTTGGATCTTAGTAGATGGCGCTCTATAATCTCTGCCTACCCCCATGGAAAAAACCTGTCAAGAGCGAGGTAAACTCGCACACTTAGGGTTTCGTACCTACTAGACATATAAACTTAAGTAACTGCATTCAAATAATCATTTAGTTAAACTCAAAACAACTCACCAACTTAATTTTGTAGTTGAAATATAGGGAATCACCTACATTTCAGCTACTTCATAAGTTGGTATTAATATAAACACTTTTTTACTTGTGTTGTGATGACAAATTGTAAGTTTTGGATTTTTCCCTATATCAGCACTATATAGACTTGATCTATGCCAAATTTCAAGGCTCTAGGACAACGGGAAGTAACCTGTGAATTTTGATTCCCTGACATAAGTCGAAAAATTCTTAAAAACGGTCGTAATTCGGTTATATCTTTAAAATGCGTAGAGGTGAAAGGTTGACTGTATTTTTTGCAGCAAGAGACCGCATAGATCTACATATCGTATGAGTTTCAAGTTGATACCTTCAGCCGTTGCTGAGTAAAAAAAGTTTGACAGACGAACAGACAGACACCGGAGTGATCCCATAAGGGTTTGTACGAAACCCTAAAAAGACGTGATTTTATGATGTTGATGATGATTTGAAGGTGAAAAAGTAATATATTTGGTTTGTTCTTGAAGGCAAATATAATAGTTAAAATAAATAAATGTGTTTTTATAGTTCCGCACAATAAAGCACACGAATACACGTATGTGTCTCGAAAAACCGGAGTCCGCGGATGTGTGGAAGCCGGTTCTTCGTCCGTGCAATAAGTCTCGCGGCCAGCAGTGGCTCATGCAGGTAGACTTCAAGTGGCAAGCTCGTCGAGCGGCGAGAGACCAGCGCAGCTAGTGACTAATATTGCGCAGGTAATTCATGAATGATTCCATCTATATTGATGTCAAAATACATTGAAAATTACTCTTTATTTACATAGTTATTACTTCAAGTAAATCGTACCTAAATCGAGTATCAGATCACTTAAATAAAATTTGCTTAGTTCAAAAATTAAATAACACGCTTGAAAATCCTAAATATTTTTCTAAGTAATTGTCCTTGATATGTTTGCAAAATTTCAAAGCAATCCGACTATCGCAAGTGGGTGAAAATCGCGTTGAAAGATTCCGTTACATAGTTAATACATTGATAGATACATACCGAACTTATAAAAGCGTGTTAAAAATCATTAATGTTATAGTTTAGCTAAGGGCGAATGTCAGATTACATACAAAATAACGATCATAACGATCATATAATGTAATTACATTCGGCTGTTACCATAGGTCGGAATTAGGTAGAGTTATTTATGTACTTGCATCGAAATGTTGATATTAATGTGGACCTTCCCGGGATTTCTAATAGACAATCCCGTGAGGCCAACAATATTACGAATAAATAATAATAAAAACCTCAGAAATAGACAAATAAAACAAAAATAATTAAATTAGCATACAATTTTTATTAGTTTATATTAATTCACAATACAAATTATTGATATCTTATGCAAATTCTCATACGCATATTTCGCCTTTTTTATAAATACGAGCGAATACTTTTCTTACTGAAAAAAAAAATCACGGGATATTTTTCTGCTCTTTAAAATTAATCTCGGGATTTGAGGCATATCCACTTTATTCTTTCGCTGTATGAAATCAGTGTAAGTACATAAATAACCCTACCTAATTCCTCTGTACATTACACACAAAATAACTGATCACATAGCAAAATCTGACTGTCAGATTACATACAAAATCAGTTTATTAAAAATATTTAATATTATATTTAATATAAAAATATTTAAAGTCCTTCATTTCAAGGGCAAATAGAGATCATTTGCTTTTTTGGAAAAATAATCGTTAATATAGCAAATTTTCCGAAAAAAACTAATGGATGATCAGAAACTCTATTCCCCGAAATGGTTTTCGAATTAAGAGTTTTAAAAAAATATGAACAATGCCCATTAAACAATTTAACTGATGTTGAATGTCACATTACAAATTAATTTTGTCCGTCTTTAATGAAATGTTTATTTTGTTGCAGGAGTAACAACATTTGACCATAACAGTCTTCCGCTCTTGTTAGTTAACAGATTTTAACCCTAATTCCTACGTCTGACATTTTATAATGTTTAGAATTAATATGAGACGTGATGTTCTGAGAACTTATTGACAATACTTTGTGTATAATTCCATGTAAACGTTGCTCAATTTAGTATCGCGTTATAATATGTGTTTTGTGTGAGTTTTATTTGTTTATTAACTCAATAGTTCTATACGTAAATGCCAGATGTTACATGTCCTTATGTCCTTTACTTAGGATTATTATTTTTATTTTAAAAATACGAGAATTTTTTACCCTTTGACTTTATGTAAGTCAATTGCTTTTTTTTTCTTAAATGCAGAGATTAGTAGGCCTAATAAAACACTTGAAGACTTGTAGAATTAATACAGTTTTCCTTATAGATATGATATTTTATATTTGGTTATATATAACCTAAAAAATAGCCTGTTTATTATATACCTTATAGATACTTTTTAACCGACTTCCAAAAAAGGAGAAGGTTCTCAATTCGTCTGTATGTTTTTTTTTATTAAAAGATTATTTAAATCGATTACGTGAAAACATCATATCAACTCATCAGTACAGTATTTAGGCTGTTATTTTTTAAATAATAACTAGTGATTGTGGCATGTTTGTGTATAGGCTGAATGAGGTAAAAAGATTTTTAAAAACAATATATAGAAACGAATTTGCGTCTGCATAAATACTCCATATTCCATGACCATAGGAATAACCACAATCTATCAAAATTTTATTTATTGTTATAGAATAAAATTATTTTCAATTAACTGGTATCTTACGTCTACCCACTCTTTTTCTCTCTCCAGCCCATTAATACAAACATTTACCACGGGCCTCCACTTTGGGAGGGATTATGGTTTACTCTGCCGCGCTGACCAGATATTGACACAGGGTTTATTTTCGAATTTTCCTTTTCTCACAGAGGATCTGAATCTGTGTACAATATTTCTTAGCTGGCTTTTACAGCAGCCTGGGAAGGAAAAGGGGCGGTGACACTTATATTCTTAAACCTTCACCACAAAGACCCGTCTACCCGCGCCATCCATCCATATATCCATCAGGCCTTCTCCGTCCAATGCTGGATATCGGCCTCATAGAATGCCACAACGCGCGGTCCTGCGCTAATTGCACCCAGCGCCCACGGCGCATCCACCTGTCTACCCGCTCATTTATTCAAAATGTTAATGTGAGTAATGGGATACGAGTTAATATTCACTACTCATTTTACAAGTTACATATTGCAATTATACATTGCTTCAGTCAATACAAACTTACTGTCACCACTTTTCGGATGTGAGGGTAGGATGAAAAGACGAATATTATTTTTATAGATTGTGGGTATACCTCTAATAAAATGAGAATTTTGGTTTGTGAAATTAGATATTTTGGTCCTAACAATACTGTACTCAAACATTTTTGATAGTTAAATTCTAATGGCCTTATTCATAATGACTTATCGGAGGTTTAAAAGTTCGCTAAAATAGGTTCGCGAAAATTGTCAAAACTTGATATTCATAATAGTCTTTTTACGCTAAAACGTTTATTATTTCTCCGATAAAATCTCCGTTAAAACCTCTGATAAGTCATTATGAATAAGACCGTAAGTATTATAATTATTGTGTGTAAATTATTAGAATAATATTTTTCTCTTAAGATTATCTATAAACATTATAATCTTTTAGTCTGTTATTTACAACGCAATAGTGTAAACATATCTTAATGTATTTCGTCGTGTTCCATTTAGTAAAATGTTTATAAATTTGAGTCCTCGCGGTGCTAATCTATGCAACTTTAGGTAAGATTAACCTATTTTTGTCGATTGTTAATCCATTAGTGAAGCTAGTGACGCGACATTTTTTCTTAACATACTATCACAACATGTTTATGGGGGTAGACAGAGAAATGTATTTGACGAAATTTGTATTATCTATGTATTTGAACAACTCCCCCTCTCTCTCTAATAGTATTGAAATAGTTAATCCTAGATTTAGAACGGTTCAGCCGTTTTGGAGCTATAATTGCATAGGCAGACACACAGAAACTCTGCAATCGGAGGTTAAAATATTCTAATGTAAACAGTTTAATAAATTTTCATGTTTAAAGATAATTGAATTGCCACGTACAACTTAATGATTGAGTTAATAAATTCAAGTTCTGTCTAAAGGAAAAATTCCATTATGTTACCGTAAACACACAACGCTTAAAGTATTAATATTGATATCTTCTCAAGTGAGTCCCTTCCCCTTTGTATAAGTACTTGAAAAGGTATCAAAATGTCACTTAAATACATTTAAGCGCTCTCTATAGACACTTGAAATTTTTTTTTTATAATTTTCGGCTGCTTTTGACTGTGTGACTAGTTATTTGCATGGCGCCGTAAAAGTAGACTTTTGCGCGTTATATCAACCACTTGGTGTGAGATTATTGTATGTTAGCTAAAGTCGCGTTTACATTCGTCTGACGTGATGTGGCGTATGGCGTCACCGTGGACGCAGGCGGGTTGATATGTTTTTTCATACATCTACATAAGCGCATTAAAGACGCGATGAAAGTAACAAATGTTATGGCTCCCACGCCTAGAAATTTATTCTTTACCACTGCCATCGGGTCTCTATTCTCATGATAAAACGGGGTCATTTTTTTTCCTCTAATCATTTAATTTAGGAATTTTTTATCCACATGAGTGACGATGACAATCCCATCGTGCCTATTTTAAACAAAACTACAACATGCCCGCCTATTGCAAAAACATATAGACTGATATTGCCGCCTCAGCCGGGTCAGCCAATACCACATGCCAATGTCCAACCTGTTCAAGTTTAACAAGGCTATCAATCTGTCTCTCTCACTTTTGTGCCTGACACATTCCATCAACAAGTGGTGCACATCTTCCAGTACACCACACGTTTCACAATTAGGGGAATCAGATCTTTTCATGAGAAAACGACGGGGTCATTTTAACAATATATTACAGGCCCCGTGATAGCTTAATCCGGCATTGTACCAATTAAGCTATCACAATAAAGCATATAAGCGAAATGTGCACGTAACCAAATTAAATTTAAGACATCAGATTAGCCCATCTGATGCGTCACGTCACATCACGTCCAGCAAATGTAAACCTGGCGTAGGGAAACCGTTATTAAATATTATCGTTACATTTGCAACTCATTTGTTTACAATGATGTTAAATTGTTATTGTAAACTAAGTGTTTATAGCCTTACTTATTAATAGATTCGTATCACCAATAATGAATGAGTTCCTTTTGCTATTTAAACACAGGTATTCAAATTGTTTGATACAAAATAATGCTTATAAACTCTACTAGATTGTGACAGCAATTCGACAAAATTGTAAACTGTATTGTCTTGACGAAATTACTATACTTAGTTTATATTTGTCGCAAGTGTGTCGATAGTAATTAAAATTTTAAATCAACTGTTGCCTTAGTAAAAATGTTATTGATATGATGTTATATCAACTGAATAATATTTTAGTTCACAAGGCTTGTTGGCATTGCCTTTTATTTGCTAATTTTAGAATATAATTATAGATTTAGTGGAAGTTTTAGGTAAATTTTCATTCCTGTATTTTTTGTACTTTATAATATCGGGCCCAAAACAACGAAATAATAATTAAATATAATGCGACTGTAAATTTATCATTTATATTCTGAAATACATCATGATCTAATAAGACAGGTATTTTATTTCTATTCCGTATGTAGAACATTAATTATGTTAAATTTACATTTATCTGACATGTTGCGACGTGTTGCAACAGAAAGGCAGGCATCATTTATTCAAGCCTGAGGGAAATATGCACGCCAACATGTTAAATTTATGAAACCAGTTCCCATTCTAATGCAACACGTCACATCACATCAGACAAACGTGAAACCTTCTTAAGGATACTATTCACGGACTTGCTGTAGTTTTTAAAATTATAATCTTTATATAAATCGGGTGAATGGTAGCTTTATAATCTGTAATAGGAATACTGGAAGAGTTTTATTAGATCATGAAATTACATTATCTAGATTTGCTATAAATAATTATGGGGCTGAGATTACACCTCTCGATGTCGAATTATTTGGTGTACACATATTTCTTGTTTTTGGTTAGTGAATTATTGTGCTTTTTACATTATTTATTTAATAATAAAATAATCAGATCATATCATTGTTAAAAATAAATTATTGTAATATTGTAGTGGAAAATTTCAAGATTTTATTTAATTACATTTATATTCATCACATTTGTATAAATCTTAAAAGTAATATTAACGTTAGAGATTTTATTTTTCAGCCATTTTTGTATTGTATATTATTTTATTGTATTTAATGGCTCACCGCAGCCTTTTATCATAGTCATGTAGACGATTAATATGTAATTATTGTACATAAGTTGTTAGAAAAATCGTCCTAAAATATGATGTTCTGTCCATCGAGAAAAGCATTTATTTGTGTTTATATTTGAATCTCAAACATTTTGATACAATAAATAAACGGAAGTGCCAAATTCCTTTTTAATTAATATATTTGTAACATTCACCATTCCAATTAAAATCTTGTATTGTGACTATGACAATTAAAATAAATTATTTGGACTGACGTTTTTTTATTTTGTTTGTTAGTCTGTTAGTTTTTTCCTATCTGTCTGTAGCTAACGGTTTTTAGGGTTCCGTACCCAAAGGGTAAAAACGGGACCCTATTACTGAGACTTCGCTGTCCGTCCGTCCGTCCGTCTGTCACCAGGCTGTATCTCAAGAACGGTGATAGCTAGACAGTTGAAATTTTCACAGATGATGTATTTCTATTGCCGCTATAACAACAAATACTAAAAATAAAATAAAATAAATATTTAAGGGGGGCTCCCATACAATAAACATGATTTTTTTACCGTTTCTTGCTCGATACTAATAACGTTGCCTTATGTTGCATAGATAATGGTACGGAACCCTTCGTGCGCGAGTCCGACTTGCACTTGGCCAATTTTTTTACAACAGGTTGGTATTTGGTCTATCACACTGACACGTGCTGGTGTAAGGATTTATAGAACACGTGGGTGCGTTAGTTTTCTTTGCACATGTTAAATGCTGCTAAAAATCTATAGTAATAATATAAAGCTAAAGAATTTGTTTGAACGCTAATCTCGGGAACCGCTTGTCCGATTTGAAAAATTCTTTCAGTATCGTATAGCACAATTGTCGAGAAAGGCTTAATATAACGTCACGCTGCGACTCATCAGTGAAAATGTTTCAAAAACGGATTTTTTTTTAATTCCACGCTAAGAAGTGTTGGGCAACAGCTAGTATTATGTACAACGTGATTGCTTATTTAAAAAAACCAATAGATATATCGAATATAGAAATAAAAAACAAAATTATTGCACAAAACTTTATTAAACTTATAATAATACTTACAACTTACTTATAATCTAATACAATATCTTACATTTATACAGTCACAAACAAATGCATACCATACTGTCGTCGATCATGGGAAATAAAACAAATATAATATTTACATATTACAACAAAAGTATGTACAGTCGAAGACATCGCCGCTTGAGGATTTTAGGAGATAATTTTTGCTTATTTAAAACAGTTGTGTGAGTAGTTTATTCAAATAAAACCCCTCGTTACGGATTTAAACTCGTATATTTTTTAAACTTCTCCTTGCTTTAACATTTTGGAGGCTTTTCAGCTACCGTTTATCGCATCTCAATCCGTAAAAACTGGTTTTTATTTAAGCTATTAAGCATAATAATCTCCGCTTTTAGCAATTTTGGAAGCAATAAACGACGGTGACCATCACTGTACAAATAATGTATTCAAATATAAAAAAACTATATTTCACAACAAGCACTAAAACGTGCCATTTAATTACCAAACAAAATCATTAATATGTTTACGGTGGTAAAGTTAGTCAAGACAAAGAAAATCTACTTAATTCGATAAATCCGATTAGTATACTCCATATCGTTTATATGTCCTATTTATTAAAAATCTTTACACGCCTTTTTGTAACTAAATTATTTTTGTGACTATTTTTAAATACTTATAAATATAATGTCATTGAGTAGTTCAGTTTAAAACTGCTATATACATTTATTTTTTATGGGAATCGTTTTTTTTTCACAGATCATATATCTATTTTAATAAACTGTAGCACAAAAACTGTTTATATTGTGCAAAAGTTCTAACTATTCCGCGTTATTTACAGTTGTTGTGTTACTGTTTAAATTATGGTTTCAAATTTTAATAATACAAATATATATTGGTGTTTCTATGTATTGTAAGTATGTATTTACAAAAAAAAAATAGTAAGTATATGTATTCTATCCATATTCTGGTACCCATAACACAAGCTTATAATCCTAGCTTGGGACCAGAGAAAGAAAGAAAGAAATATTTTATTTAATATATTAATATAGAATAGGAAATATTTGGAAAATTGTGGTAATTATAGTTAAAATACATTAGGGGGTGTCAATTTTCAAAGGTTTTAATACTTTTTTTGATATCTCTAAAATAAATTACGATTTTTTTTTTATTGAGTAGTCATGGTCTAACTTCTGGTGCCCGCTTATCGTTGAATTTTGGGACATCTTGTATTTAAGAGGGTTGTAGAAAATGTTTTAGCAATTAACGGTTTAAAATATTAAGATATTTTGACCGACTACTCAAATGACCTCAGTAATTACAATAAATTAAATTCGACGTAAAAATTGTTAGAAATAGGACATGTAAGAGAAAATGGAGTTTAAAAGTAACATTTTGCATATATGCATTACAAATTAATTCCTTTATATCAAGGAAAAGAGAATAACAAAGGCCCATTTGGTATGTTGAGATCAATGGCGAATGATACACAGTATATAAGTGCATAAACACATAACGGGTGCTAGAGGTCGCTTCCTACAAAAATTAAAGGAGATTGTCCAACTTTGTGTCAAATTTTACCTTCAAAACCTGTAAGAGATTGTCCTATTTTGTGTCAAAATTTGTACTACAATGACAATCATATAACTTTATTAAGGTGTTTTATACCCAAACCGTTTTGAGTCTAATATAAGAGATTTTAAAAGCAGTTTTCATTGGTATCGATTCAGCGTGCACAACTATTTAACTAAAAAATTAAAATTGATAGTGTCTAAATAAACTAAATTAAACTAAATTATAGTGGAAAAAATGATAACCATGAGCGGGACTTGAACCCACGACCTCGGAATACCGTTCCGTTGCTCTCCCATCTGAGCTATCATGGTTCCCGCATATGTTTACCAAATCTTCCACTACAACCTTCTCAATGTGAGTTAAACATCGTGCGATGTTTTGTGTACAACGCCATCTATTGAGCGGTTTGCACCAACTCAATCAATCGATCACGTAGTGTTCTTTACAGAACACAATTGGACCGAAAATAATGACTGTACATGTATTTCTACATTAATTGTAGTAAAAGCATAGCAAGTCAATTGCAAAAAATTCATAAATTAATTGATAGTGTCATTAACACAATTCCGCAATTTTAGCTAAACCTTTTTATTATAGACTAACGATTTTAAGTAATATAAATGTTTACGACCAAATAGCAAGTAATAGATATTATATTGACGCTATCAATTTTCATTTTTTAGTTAAGTTAAGGATTGTTGTGCATTTAGAATTTGTACCATTATCTATAGTGTTTCTTATTAAAAAACAGCTAAGGAGGCAGCCAATCCACAATATCAATATGTGAAATAATTTCCTTTTAATTTGGTTAATATCTTTTTAGCGCTTTCGTCTCATTATTTGAAACATAACTGTGTCAGATTTTGTCTAACTGTTAAAATAAAGTTTAGATTTATAAATCAAGCGAGCACAAGCTTTTGGACAATTACCTTTAAATTGGTTAAATACATAATATTTCTCAATAGTAAGTACAAAATACTTAATATACTCATACATTACGTATATAATACGCCTCTTCCCCATAAATGTATTGAATGCCTTACGTACTTTAGGCGCGTGACGTCACGTGGTCCCAGTTCTGTCGGGTGAGCTGTCCCTCATTGATGAGGCATGTCCTCCGCGTGGATCCAACTGTCGTTCTCGACTCGCGCCAGCTGCTTGTTTAGACTACAGTATAATTTGATCAGGGATTCCTGCAAATAAACAATATTTATTACATTTTAATAACATGAATTATTTTAAAAAAGTGTGTTTGGATGGTATGTAGATGGCGCTTGTCTGCTGGCTGGCGCTAGTCTATGCCTACCCCGATGGGAAAAACGCGTGATGGTATAATGCAAAAAAAATAAAGTTTAAGATTCTGGAGAGAAAATCGTGTGGTGACCCTTGTATTCTTAATCTATCACTGCATGGATAAGAGTTTAGCAATAATCTGAGTATATATCTTAGTCAGTCAGACAGTCTGTCATCAGTCCATCTTGTTGGGGCCGCCCCACGCTGCGTCGTCCGGTTCGTGGTCGCCACTCGAGGACCTTCCGTCCACAACGGCCATCAGATCGTCGAGTGATGTGGCCTACCCATTGCCACTTCAGCGTGCTAACTCTTCGGGCTATGTCGTACACACCAGTCCTTCTACGGATCTCCGCATTCCGGATCTTATCACGTAGGGAAACACCGAGCATAGCCCTCTCTATAGCACGCTGCGCGACTTTGAATTTTGTTATGAGGCCGACATTCAGGGACCAGGTCTCAGTTCCATAAGTCATCACTGGTAACATACACTGGTCAAAGACCTTTCTTTTCTATCTATATAAACAACGCTAATTAATGAAAATTTGCAATGTTTACCTTTTCTTTCTCTAGTTGTATAATTTCTCTCTTCTGCCGTAATTCGTCGTCGTCCATTTTCGCCTCTAACTCTGCTTTGTGATTACTAAGATAAGCAAACTCTGTTTGTATCTGAAATAATACAAAATACACTATTAGATACCTACATCGTATCTCCAGCGAATTGTATAATTATGGGTGCAGAAAGAGATAGTATATGACAGGGACCAGCCAGGGCCAGAAAGTGGACACTTAACTTTAGATCAATTAGAATCACTTGCTGTCTTCAAAAAACTTACTGCCCTTACTGCATAATAATAATATTATCTACGTTTTGTTCAAACATGAATTTATACACTTGACAACATGACATGTTACATCGATGCAAAATTTAACAGTATGCCATTTAATTCCATCCCATGTTTGTCCAGAAGAGATTGCCTTGAACGATAGGACCACCAATTGTGCAATTGTATTGTACCTATTTATTTATATTAGTTTGGTATGCAATAAAGTTCTTCTATTTTACTTTAATTAAGCAAAATCATCTATGTATATTAGTCCGTGCGGTGACGGATTAAGAATACAAATGTAACCACCCCATTTCTTTCCCAGGGTGCTGTAGGAGCCAGCTAAAATACAATATAAGCAGTTAATGTCTTCTGTGTGAGACGGAAAAGTCTAAGCTAAACCCTGTGCCAACACGCCTGATCAGCGTGACATAGTAGACTATACTCTCTCACAAAGTGGAGGAGGCTCGTGTCCAGCCCCACTGCCCCATGTTAATGCGCTGGAGAGGAAGGAAGTAGTGTTACAAACCAACCTTAAGGTATTCCTGGGCTAGTTGTTTATGCTCCTCAAATATCCGTTTGGACTCCTCGTTGTTGAGGTCCGGTGAGATAGGTCGCAGATGTGGCTCCAGCATCATGTGCATAGAGTCAAGCGCTGGGTCCGGCTCTGAAGGCGGCGGCGCAGCGTCTTCGCCCGCTGTTGAAGCGCTACTGTTACCTGAACAAATAAAATATATATTTATTATATTAATATAAGTATACCTACTTAGCTATACCTAATGCTGTATATACGGGAAAAATGATCTATCAAGTCCACATCATCTAATTATTAGGTTATATAAACACTAGGTTGTTTTGTTTTTTAGGTAAAGGAGAAAGATAATTCATTGACCATTGAATGTAACATAGCGTACTAAGTATTAAAAAAGTTCATGCTTTCATAATAAAGTAATGACGGGCCTCGTGGTCTAGTGGTTCATACAACGGACTGCCGACAACGAGGTCTCGGGTTCGATTCCCGGTCAGGACAATAATTTGTGTTATGTTTTCAATTGCCATACAAATGTTTGTACTGCGTCTGGGTGTTTACTATCTATTATATGTATGTATTTATGAAAGAAAAGTAGTTTATGTATTATATCCGTATTCTGGTACCCATAACACAAGCATATAAGCTTAGCTTGGGAACAGAGAACGTTGTGTGAAATGTCCATGAATATATATATATATGTATATATGTATATATATATATATTAATTTTGCAATTGACTTGCTATACTCGGAACGGTGTTCCGAGGTCGTAGGTTCAAGTCCCGCTTGCGGTGATCACTTTTTCCACTACAAATTAAATTATGAAGTTCGAGCTTTCATTTTTATTTAATACCTACTAAATATTTTCTGTTCCCCATATAAACATTTTGAGTAATGAGCAAGTGCACAAATAATTGGAGGAAATAAGTAGGGTAGACTGGGTACGGTTGAAACGGTGGACGGTTGAAACAAAATGAATATCTTGTGAATAGTGCGCGATGAGGTGAGGGGTACAAGGGGAGTACGAAGCGGGTGACAGGTCGAAACATGAATTTTAGTATTGCGTCGCATTTCGGGCGCTGCGCTTGTCTGTAGGAGGCCCCATTGTGTTTTTTAACGGAAAAGTAAGTATTTCGATATCTATATCTTTGCTTAATTTTTTTTTTTAATTTACTCTCATTCTTACTGTGAACCGTTTTATACCAAGATGGGGGGTGGTGACAGGTGAAACATTATTTGTAGGTACGGTTGAAACAGTTTATTTATACTACAAAAGGTCAAGCTGACTTATCAACATACCAACGAGCCTATGAAGATGTAAAAGCGGGATCTTCGTTGAGCATCGCTACCAACATCTAATTATTATTAGTTAAGTTATATGTACTTAATATAAAACTGAAGGCTGGTTAAAAATAATGTTAAATTATAAGTATAGCCAAAGAATTATAGCTACCAACATCTAATTATTATTTAGTTTAAGTTGTACTTAATATAAAACAGAAAGGCTGTTTAAAATTAATTAATTATAAATATAGTCAAAGACTAGTAAATAGAATAGAAGAATAGAAGAGAATATTACTTGATAAAAATATTTGTGATAGTCAACTGTGCCATTACCATTCGAAACATGTTATTAGAAGATTAATAAAAGATGATAATTGATTATATTTTGTATTACTTGCATGTGTTTCAATTGACCCCAGACACTGTTTCAACCGACCCTGGCATGGGGACGGTTAAAACAAATTACTGTTTTTTTTAAATTTGATTTTGCTCAGAAATTACTATACAGTGATCTTAAATAACGTTGTCCTATAGACAGTTATAAGGTCTTTTATTTAGTATGTTTCCAATATCGCTCGCTTAACAAATCCCGATGCTATGCATGATAAATGCTAAAATGTTTCAACCGTAATCAGTCTACCCTACAAGGCAATGCTACACAAATTTAATATAAATCTAAATAAGCACTTGCTTGGTAAACGAGCTTCTAGGAGCAAATTTTCCATTTGATTTCATTATAACATTTTATCTATATAATGTACGTGTACCTATTCGAATATGGGCAACTCGTACGAAAATGGGGCAGGATTGCGCACTGTACAGTTCTTTATGTAAGATCGAAGACCAGCAGTAGTCGGGCAAGGGTTGATGGATATATCACTTCCGTAAACTATCAGTAAGACCTCTCCCAAAGAACGCAGACGCAGACCCATTCGAGTGTTACTTTTTGTTGAGTGGACCCGTGCTCGACAATAAGAAAACACAATATTATGTAAATATCGATAGAATAAGAAAATACATTATTTTACAGATTTTATTGTAGTCATCGGAATAATGGTCAATTTTACAGAATAAAAGTATCGAATCGACTAGAATGACATAAATGCAGATGATAATCATTTAGCACCACCAATCCCAAACAGATAATTATGGATCATATTAGATTTTCTCAACAATTAGATACACACAAATAACAGATTTAGATAATGTGAGACACATAGGTAAGAATCAGCATAGTATCAGGCTTAAAATCAAGAGCAAAAAGATGAAGAACAGACAATGAATATGAGCGTATTCAAAATATAGTTAGCAACCAGAGATAACGTATTTATAAGACGCATACGCAACTAATAATAATGATGCCGCTCGCGATTTAATGACGCAATTATAACAATGATCGTCTAATGGTGGCCAATACGAGAACAATCTGAATGTTTAAAGGAATCAGTCGTAGTCCCCTCACCAGGGTTAAATACGTCAAGAGTTAAATTTACTCCGACTTGCTGATGTCAGACGCTTCATCTACATTTCAACATTACAGTTCTTTTGCTCGCAAATAGATGGCAGTACTATACTAACAAGGCGTTGATTTAATTTATCATGAACTCATACTCAATGTTATTGTACCCTATTTCAAATGAGTCCACTATTCTCAATGAAATAATTAGATTTTTAATGAATGGCTACTTACACGTACGGTTGTGCTTAAAATTGTATAAATACGAACACCTCTTATTTAATAACAATGTTTAAATCAAGTACGTTTTATTACGTCTTCGTAAAGAAAACACAGACTAAGCAAATAATTTTGATAATTTTATAACAATGCATATAACTATATTGGTTATTCACACGGCACGGCTTTGTAAACGTAAAATCGTAACAATCCTTTCTTGTGTAAACGATTACTGTAGTGTACCGCACCGCACGTAGCGAGTTCCACGGTGAAGGGCGGCTAAGGTTTTCCGCGTGCGTGCAAGGCCGCGTGGTGGGCGGTGCGACACTCACTGTAAAATATCCAACTACAGCTGACTGTGTCCCTGATGGTGAGCAGGCCGGTGTCTATGCGGCGCGGGCGCGCGGGCGGGGCGGGCAGTGGCGGCATGGCGGAGGCGGCCGACCAGTAGGACGGAGCGCGCGGCACTGCGTCGCCGCCCGCTAGAAATACTCGTCGGGAGAGCCGGGGCGGACGGTGCAACAAAACAACCGCCGCTATTCGTGGTGCGGTGACTCAGCCACATCAGGCCGAGCTAAATGCGGACGCCGTGTGCTGCCGCCCTTCCTCAGGTTCTGTGCGGCAGGGCGCGCCTAGTGCCGGTCACCGACCCGCGCCCACGCACTCCTTGCACCCGGCACTTCCAACCACCATCATAATACAACACAACATTACTCCTCTACATTGACTTTACTTCACATCCAAACCCGGTAGTGATAGTAAACTTGAATCCGCTTGTAAACATACGCAGAGCAAAAGCGCATACGCATAAATACGCACGTCACATACATGCGCAATTTTGATGCAAAGTTCACGTAACGTAATAAATTAGGATCATGTGATAACACCATCTGCCCTATTTCATAAGTAAAAGATTGCACTGCACGCCCTGCCAAGCCAATGTACAAACGACTCATTACCGACGTAAACACAATGTTCATTGAAAATTGCACCAATTCCAAAACCGTAGGGTAATTAGTGGGAAGCAAAATACCTTTCCACTTCCTAGGAACTTTTAGCGTACATGAGTGACGTATAAGATTTCTTATGTAAGGAGATTATCAAAGTAAACACTAAACAAACATGCCAAAAACAAGACAGATTATTGTCATATTTATATTCGTTGCGAAAGTTTTTTCGCAGTGGACATTGTAGGGTACATATAAGCCTTTTCCAAAGATTATGGTAGAGCCAGCTGCAAAGCTTTCTAATGAAAAAAAAAACGTTAACTTTATAAAACCTCGTGAAAATAATAAGTCTGCATTAACAAACAAATAAATTTTCTAATTAAAGGAAATAAAATATTAGCGTTGTAAAATTTATCTCATTTAATTTATATATGCCATATTTCTTTTATAGCTAAACACATCACATAAATAAGAAAATGCGCGTGTGTGTAGACACAACGTTAAGATCGTTTGTCAGTGTGCGTAGAACACGTGCTTCTAAGAGTATACTTAATTATTATAGAGAGAGAGCAGATTGCCAAATCTTTGTTTTAATAGCCCACTATACCCGCCATATAACTTACGTAGCGCTGAGGAGAGCCCAAAATAATCCAACACATAAATCTAACAGCGGAAGTGGGAAGCGATGTATTTATAAAAAAAATATTTGTTTTAAATCGCCACAACTAGACCTCTTATTTTAAAAACACTTTGTGGAAATGTTTATTACTATAAAGCAATGCTTTTACTATGGACAATACGATATATTACGTCCGTCCGTATTCTTTTTTAAATTATGCTGTTGTTTAAAACTTTATGAAAAAAACATCGAGTTTATGATTCAGACAAAGCCTTGCGAATAGAGTGACAGATTATTTAAAGTTAAGTTTAGGAAGAGATAGGAACGCTGACTACACGAGGCCCACTATAGCTCGAAAATATTGTACGCAGGACTTTTGCACAGAAATTGGAGTCTCCACAGATTGCCATAAAATTCGTCTAAACAAATAAACACCGATAAGAGTATAATGACGTGATAATATTTACATTCGTACATGGGATTTTACTTAATAAACTTTTATGTGTAAATACCAAATCACACAAAACAAATAACATTTATATAAATAGTCTAACGCCAAAGTGCCACTTCAGTTGCATCGCCTTAAACCATTGAACTTTTAGTAGACGCCTGGATTAGTTCATGCGTTCATCTGTTTATTAAACAAAAGTCTTAATTTAAAAGTTTAGTAGAAACAATAGTTTATATTATTTGGCCATAAAGAAATTGGCTCTATAAACAAACTCAAAAATACAACTTGACCAAGATTCGGAAATTCCGCGTACGCGATTTTTTGGCAACGTTTCTTCTCAAGTAACACTAATGAAGAAACTGTGGACATAGATGAAACTAATTGCGTTACACCAAGTGATAATTAACAAGTGCGAAACTTGGTACTAGGCCCATATTGTCTATGTTTGTTATTTTAGGCGTGGTATAATAGGAAGAACAACAGTATAATAAGAGAGGTATGCCCAATTTATGACATATGTCATGAATTGGGCATACTTGTCTTATTAACATTACACATACTATAATTTTAGCATGTTATGATAAATATCCTGACGACTGAGAGGTACCGGTAAATAGTAATGGTCTTATTCATAATGACTTATCGGACGTTTAAAAGTTCGCTAAAATCGGTTCGCAAAAATTTCAAAACTTGTTATTCATAATAGTCTTTTTACGCTAAAACGTTTATTATCCCTCCGATAAAATCTCTGTTTAAACCTCCGATAAGTCATTATGAATAAGACCATAATTATCTATGCTAACAAATTAGAAATATGATTACACTCGGATAGGGCTTGGTAACCGTGGAAATTAAAGTGTTCAGGAATGTCATGTTTGAGTCAAAAACAGAACATTATTTCGAAAGGACAGGCACGTAAAGAGAAATGGTGTTTGGAGCAAGTTATGAAGTCACTTGTTACCCGCATGTTAAAATCATGGTTGATAGAGAATAAGGCCCCGAGGCACAAGTTAACTGCGTGTCAGTTGATGCGCGTACATGACTAATACAGGCTAAAGTTTACGACCAACTTCGATGAACTATAAAATTTAAACCAGGAGCTGTAAATATTCTACTGTACTCGAGATTAGAAGGCGGAAGACTGGGAAAACGCAACATATACAGCTAAAATTATATTCTTGGAAAACTCCAACGTGACATGCTTTTCACAACTAAAGCGAAAACTATGTGACTATTTTATTTGCAGCAAAATTTGTTGCAGAACATCGACTGATTTCTAAAAAAATTAGAGATGTGGTAAAGTAGCAGTATTTCAAATGTGAAGACAAGTACAATGTCCGTACAGTCTCTGCGATGTCAGACAGCAAGGTGCCTCTTCACGCTTCACTTGAAAAACCCCTGATATAAGAGCTCACCTTTTTAACGAGGGTTTTTACAGACAGAGAGATGACGGTGATCTAGCGGAAACTTTATTTAGTTAATAAAAGTTCAGCCATATTTGGCAGAAATTCATTGTAATTGGGTGGACAAGAACACGATTCCCAAATACGAGGTGTTTTCTCGTTTCGCTTACATTTTGTCAGATGACATTCAAAAACATTATAATTTATCGAATACTAAAGTATTGAATGGAAAATAAATATGTTCGCAAATAGCACATGACGTACCTTGATAAAGAATCAGCCAGCATGTGACCTAAATATCCGACAATTAGCTAGTCTATACGTTTACCAGACCAGATGGTTTATTGCTGAGAGCTTTCCTTCTGCGTGCGTTGGTCAAATCGTCTCCGAATTTAAACAGTTGTGTTAGTACAACTTCATCCATTTATTTAAGTATTTGATCTATGATATACTCGTAGTTAACAACATATCGTCCTTTTGAAAGGCAATTTTACACATGCCATGAATTAAAGAGATTGGGGTAGTGTCGGATACGCAAAGTGCCGTAAGGCAAAAGTGAGTATCATTATAATTACGAAAATATTTACTTTATGCTCGATCCGTTTTTGTGCACCTAACTGATCTTACATGAAAAGGATTTGAGACAATAAAATCCGAATTTCCGCTGAGCGGATGTGTGATGCATTGACTAAAACAATTTTTTTTCATATTTAATAACATTATGTTCTTTTATTCCATAACAATAGACAATAGTGTTTTAACCAAGCATAAACTTTATTAAATTAAATTTTTATTGCTGATGCTGGTTTCATAAAGTAACAATCATATTTGATGAACGGTAGGTTGAATGAACTTATTAAACAAGCAGTTTTTGTTCATGGGAATATACACTGCTAAAGGTCAATTTATGATTTATTAGTTATAATATGTCGCTTACGTCATGATGGGAGGTGCAAAGTAACTATGTTTTAACTTTGTGCTTACAAGGTATGTGATGGATGAGTGTGATAATGGAAGCAAAATCAAAGTATAACGGCATTTGATGCATTGTGTAAATAGATACTCAGTTATTGTGGAATATGTCTAATGGAGGCATTTAACAATTCAATAAAAATTCCAATTTGACATTTTCGATAAAACGATGAATTTTTGGCTAAGAAGTTTTGAGCGAATTATGAGGAAATCCTATTTAGAAACCATGACAAAATGAAGCAAATATAAATATTTTTACTATACATATATTATTATGTATTACGCAAACGTAAATAAAAATCTGATAACAAATGTTATGTTTAAATAAGCTCATATCTGTATGAAATCATCACTAACAAATGCATATCCTAGTTATAAATATCCATATCACAGGCATTTGTAAACTACAACAATATTTTTCTGGTGACATAGAATATAAACGAATACAGCTAAAATGATCTACTTAAGCTCTTTACATTAATCATAGGATATTTAAACTCCGTATAATCCGTGTTCTAAGTGTTGATTGATCTACAAGTTTGTGGAGCGATGCCATAAATCCTGTCGTCGAGGGAAAGCTCTCTTTGATCGGTGGGTTTAATATGTATCGATTTGGCGTCTGGATGGGACGCAGACCGTTCCTATTGCGTCACTCACACGACACCTCGCGGAAACTGTCCACGGAACGACACTTATTCTATTAGCGGGTCGATTTATGAGCACTCACATGACAAGCAAGCAAATGTCTGTCTACAAGCTCAGTTAACGCTTCTAGACGTTGAAATGTTATATAGAATCACAGATTTTTTTGCATGTATGTAATTAAGGAAAATTTTGTTCGACAGATTTGAGTCGCGGAAGCGATGGCTGGCATTTGTGCTGTACTACTGGTATTCCAAGAGGTGGCGTTGAATGATTAAATTAAAACCTGAACATGTGGATAGAAATTTATAATTATTTTCACTTAAAAGCGTCGAGTGCCAAAAATTCACAGAATTTCCTAACTTTTAATGTTGGTATCACATTGGTCGAGTGACAGGGCATTACGTAGTACATTTAAAAGTCTGATTCACCAGAGACACTTTCATTCGAGCCGGAAATAACCACCGAGCGAATATAGGTGTCCTTGTGTATAATTTTGAAGTAACTAAAGGACACGCAAACTTGTCAAGTTGGAATCTCATTTTCCGCTAAAGTGATGATTCTAGTTAGTGCAAAATCAGGCCATTATTTTCAAGCTTAAAATTTTTTTATGTCATTTTCGGTACTTGAATTTCATAACAAATGATTTGAATTCATTGATTTTCGAATTTTGGTTTGGTTTGCCTAAAATTTCGGTAACACTGAAAATCTGTTGGAACTGTTACCGATACGTTACCTGCTACGATACAAAGATAATATAAGTCTAAATAGTATCTGGATATTTAACACCTTTTATAAAAGAGGGGCAGTTTACAATTTCGTGCCAACTTCTACATTGAAACAAGAAATGGGCCAGTCACCGTTAATGTGCTATATAGGTGATTGTATCCAGATTACATCAAAGATCCGTCAGACAGTAGATACAAAGCAGGAACCGTCCATGGGACAGATGCGACTGCGTGGAGATTTGAGATCTTAAGCCAATTCGTAAAATACGTTACAGATTAGTTACTTGTTGTCAATGTTGAATTTTGCGCATACGTATTGAATCATGACATCAAACCAGGATTCTAGCCTGGCGCTTGTTAATTCTAGTTAAATTATAGTTAGCTTTTTAAGGCACTTCACTAAAATTTAAGGGTCTATTTTGCGATTATATTATGATTAATTTGTTCGTTATTATCTACCCTACCTCCACAGCGGCACTAACTAACAATTAATTTATTGTAGCATCATATTAGTTATATTGAAAAATGTGGCGACTCTACAAACTTAAAGTATGCATGCATTTGCCAGATATGAGGTAATGCTAAGAATTGTGAATAAGTTTATTGGATACGTACCTACCACTAGACATTGTGAGAAACAAGCAAACATTATTTTAAGTGCCAAGATTGCAGCCTCGTCTATCTTAACTCCTAGCTACCTTCCTGTCACGTTTTTATCTTACTTGTTATATGATAAGAAATTAGCTAAATAATGTAAACATTTGCGTAAAAATAATTCTGGAGATTCATTTAATCTTTTTATTAAAGTAAATGTAATGATTCGAATCGAATAAGTGTTGTTCCAAATTTGATATTCCGTTTAGACAAATAGAAATTGTGAAATCAGTATAGCCGAAAAGGCCCGACCTCAATCAGGAAATAAATATGTATTATCTAAAATGGTAATTAGCTAAACTCTACTGGTTACGAATTGAGGTAGAGAAACTAATAGAGCGTCATTTAAAATGAGCCAATTGTCTAGAATATTGGGAGCCGCTAATAATCTCTAAGAACTACAGCTGTTTACAATTAAAAGTTTTCATGTAAGGAACTTGAACAACAAGAAACACAAGAATAATCCAAGACATTATTAGTTAGAATATAGCAGCAGTAGGAAGTAATACAAAAGCTATTGGCAAAGGTATGGTTGTGAAATGTTACGGATGAGTCAGCGCTGTATTTTCGAGGAGAACAACTGAACGACCGACCGGTAACGCAGCCCCTACAACATAACACGCGCTCTTACGTCGGTTTATATCTAACCAGTAATACGTTTTTTATGCATTCGAAGATTTATCTCGTATAAAAATAATATTCGACTAAGCGTCAGTATTAAGTGTGCTGAATGTATATTTTATTGAGAAGTATTAAATTGCTACACTGACTAGGCGGATTGATATTTTTGTTATTGTTATTGATGGAATATTAGTCATCAATACACGTGATTGCAGTTAAAATCCACCCACACTTTTGCGCAGAGCAAGACGAGACATAACATTTAAGTATGCCTACTGAAAACAAACATTTTCGCATGTTATGTAAAACTGAAAGGCAATAGAGAATTGATTCTATTGTAAGATCTATCGCAAAGCTCTCACCATAAATCATAACTAATAATTCAATTAAAAAGGTTAGATTACGATTTTAGTTAAACTTTCATAAACGAAATTAGCCAAAATGATCTCTGCTTTAGCACCTTGTTTACGATCATTGCCTTTATTTCCTTTTACCTTTGAGATTAGTAGGGTGATCGGTATTATTAGATCGTCACCACACGGACGTAATATATAAATAGTTATAGCTACAAGTATAATCTATAAGCATTATATTAGACGAAGCGTTGTGGTGGCACAGAAAAACAGCGTAACGATTTCGCGTAAACGTAAGCAAAGCGCTCGCGGCCGCAAGCAGCCAGGCCGCGTGACGCAGAAGCAAGCCCCGACCTACTTATGTCGTAGAAAAAATCAGCAGATGTTTAACTTTGAGGCGCGGGATATATCGAGCGGGGCAGAATGTGTTGTTCCGAATAGAAATAAACTTGTCACATATTTTGATTGTATCTAGAGCGAGCGAGTTAGTCATGTCGTGATGCCGATGCCAACGTCCCGGCCGCACTACCACAACAGCTATAAAGGCAATCTTGTACCAGACTGAATCACTGTAGGCGCCGTCTGCAAAATGTCTCATCATCGGCGTATTTACGATACTTGTTATAGCATTGTTGTTGATACCGTACATGGTGTTAGTTAAAGTACTACTAATTTAAATCTTACTAAAAGATCAATTCACAACAAAGAATAAGATATTGTTCAGTCTTGAAGTTTATATGGCAAGTTTATATCGCACGTCCGTAGGTACGATACGCAACTAAAAACATTTGATTTTAATTTATAATTTTTAAATTAAATAATAAACACGTGTGCATATTTAATAAACTAAAAATTACTGACGAAACTCCTAATTGAGCAGTTAACATAATGTACTGCCACTATCATGTTCTAAAAAATGAATAGAACTGACCAAGTCTTTTAACTATAAAAATCTGGTCAAATTATCCGACAGACGAAATACTGTCAAGTAACAAAGAACAGAGCCAGATGGCCGTGAATTACGTTAAAGAGATTCTCACGTCGAATAGGTTTCTAGATGTTAAACACTACTATATAACGGAGTTGTAAACAACATTATTTTTGAATCTTCAAAGAGGATTGTTTATTAGCGACGCTTGAAAATCTCTTACAACAAAAGAGTTAACATTGGAAATAAATTTAGCGCTGTTATAAATTTGGACAGCGGCAGAGAGATACTATCGCTACAAGCTAGTACGTGTTGATGTAAGTGCTACTTAAAGGACTATTGACTATTAATATGAGGAAGTAACAAGAATGTACGTATTTTAAAAGGTTTATTTGCTATTTACGATGTATTGTAAAATAGAACAGCATTTTTGAACGTAAACATAACCTAAGAGGGTAAAATGGAGGGAAAATAAAAAAAGGATCGATCGAATTTCGATCACTGCGAAATTTTAAAAGGGCATCCAGAAAAATATTACTTTTTCATCGGTTCTATACGCCATTTGTGATCTCACTTAATGCGATTTTATTGAAACATCAGACAAACATAGTGATATTGTACCGCAAAATCTTTGCAGCGACTAGCTAAAGACCGAAACATAATTATATGGAGTTTGGCTTTGCGTAGCACACGAAGAGTTTGATCGTTCGACGATTAAAGTTGCAGTTAACAATTTGAAGCTTTGCGTAGTAGAGCTTTTAGTGATATATATGGCTCATCTAATTGTTTAGTGCGGCTGTCGCACGCGTGAATCTGCACGCGAATCATAAAATAATTAGCATGATTCATCGCTGCGACGAAAGCGTCACTCTTCGCTACTAGATAGCTGTTAGCCGAGAGATTTTGGCATTACCTTTTGACAGACGATTATTTCACTGTCACCGACCGTTAGTAGAAAATTTACTATGCGATAACAGTGCCAATCATTTGCTATTTTGCGTTGATTAATTCGATTTATAATAATAAATAAGGGCCTAATGATTAAAGTTCTATAAAAGCGCCTTGAATAGTTGCTGTAAGTGATTCGCTGAAGCAGAGGCAAGCAAACAACACAACAGATGTATTATGAGGAAGTGCCTCTCTGTCTAATTCCCGTGTCAAGCTATTTTTTTTATTTTCTTTACACTACTTGTAGTATAAAAAAACCTGTCAAAAGCGAGGTAAGCTCGCACCCTTAGGGTTCCGTACCTTTTCGAACGTAAAAAATAAACGACTAAATACAAATAAACAGTTAATAAAGCTTAAAGCAAATCACAAACTTAACTTTGTAGTTGCAATATAGGGAATTGCCCACATTTCAGCTACTTCATAAGTTCGTATTAGTTTAAACCATTCTTACAAACCCTTATAGTATCATATATAATCATACTATCATATATATCTCATACATTACTACGGTATCCGTCTGTCTGTCTGTCCGTCCGTCAAACATTTTTATTCAACGGCTAAAGGTTGAAACTTGAACCTCACCTTGAAACTCATACGCTATGTAGATCTATGCGGTCTCTTGCTGCAAAAAATACAATCAACCTTTTACATCTACGCATTTAGAAGATATAACCGAAATACGACGATTTTTTAAGAATTTTCGACCTATGCTAGAGAATCAAAATCTACAGGTTACTTCCAGTTGCCCTAGCGACTTGAAATTTGGAATAGACTAATGGCCTTATACATAATGACTTATCGGAGGTTTAAAAGTTAGCTAAAATCGGTTCGCGAAAATTGTCAAAACTTGTTATTCATAATAGTCTTATTACGATAAAACGTTTATTATCTCTCCGATAAAATCTCCCATTTAAACCTCCGATAAGTCATTATGAATAAGGCCATAAGCCAGATATAGGGAGAAATCAAAAACTTGTAATTTGTCATGACATCACACGAAAAATGTGTTTATACTGATACATCGATAAACTAATACCAATAAATGAACTTATGAAATAGCTGAAATGTAGGCGTTTTCCTACATTTCAACTAAAAAATCCACTTGGTGAGAAGGTTTAAGTTTAACTGATTATTTGAATGCAGTTATTTATATTTTTCGGTCTAGTAGGCACACTAGGCAAGGAACCCTGTGTGAGTTTACCTCGCTCCTGACAGGTTTTTTATATTTTGAATATATTTGTTGTATTTAATACTTCTTTTTGAATTTTTATTAAACTACTTAAGAACATGAATGCTGCTTAGGAATTTTGTGGCATCATCGTAAGCATCTGAGTAATTCGTAGGCAACCGAATAGATTAAACCCCATTGTAGAAAATCTTATTACTTTAAACGAGCAATTCTTGTATATATATAATTGGAATCTCGGAATCGGCTCCAACGATTTTCATAAAATTTAGTATATGGGGGGTTTCGGGGGCGATAAATCGATCTAGCTAGGAATCATTTTTAGAAAATGTCATTTTATTGCTTTTTTTTCTTTTTGGCCACACCACTCGAGCGAAGCTCGGTCGCCCAGATATTAAAATTTGGTACGTTACAAGAAATTTAGCAGGTAGCAGGCGGCAAGTTCAAAATCAGATGACTTTTAACTTTTTTATTTCTTATGATGGAACACCGCAGAATGGTTACGGTGAATAAATGTATGTAGTGATCACAACGGATTATTATTCACATTATAACTATGGATTTGGAGAGTACTACATTTATCTAACTAAAGCGCTCTTACGGCCCTCATAAGGTTGCAGTGTTGCCACTTTCATTTACAACAAAATAATTATCACAATTAAAACTAAGTCTGGATATCAAAAGATCATTGTTTACTATCACTACTTCAGCACTAAAGCAGACTTAATTTACTCTACATATATTAGTTTAGCAAGGGCTACTTTAGGGTTACGTGCATTTACTCTTGGGAAAGGTCAAATTGATAAATTTATAAATATTTTCGATTTGTAGTAGTGATGACTTGCAAGAAATAGCAGAAAATTTATAAATTGTTGTGAGTACCTATCAGCGCATCAAAAAGGGTAATAGGTCGATTTTTCGAAGAAGTTCAAGTTCTACTTATGCCTGTACCTTTTACTTTTTTATACCCAGTTTCAGATGGGGAACTCTAGGTATCTAAGAATCGACAGGTGTATTTGTTTTAAATTTTATCCTGACGTTTCGAGGACTTTGCAGTCACCATGGTAAGACTGAGCTGTAAAGTGTATGCAACTATTAGGTAGGTACTGGTTAGTTAAGGTATTGTAAAGGTTGTGATCATTGAATATAACCTATACAATGATACAGGCCACTTAAGATTTGTTTTAAAAAAAAAGGAATAAAAAATTTAAAATTTGAAAATAAAAAAAGAAAAAGAATTTTGGAGATGACAAAGGGGAGATGAAGAGAGGATGTTGAAAAATGATTGTAAAATAGTTTTTCTTTATTATAAAAAATATAACAAATTAATTAAATGTGTTTTAAATTATTATTATAAATTAATGTAAAGTTTAAGCTTTACAAATGGTGGAGGCGCCGGGTATAGCGGCCCGATTGGTAAACCAGCTCCTACGCCCAGGGATGTGTTGACGAGCAAAGGGTCGACACAGGATAAATATTTATTATCAGAGAAGTAGCCGTATCTTTTTATTAAATTTTTATAAATTATTTATAACTAAGATGGAACTAGCCACGATAACTTTCGGTGGTTGCGCACAGGAGCGCCTAGATGAATTCGAAGAAATGTTTTACGCTTTAATAACCTTCAAGAGATGCTCGTCTGAAGAAGAAAAATTATCACTATTGCCCTCATTTTTAAGGGGTAACGCCTTACTTTTCTTCCGGGGCATTAAAGACACGTGCAAAAGCGTGCAGGAGGTATTTGATAGACTAAGGGAAGAGTTCCAAGAAGTAAATTACCAAGAATGTTCGCAATAATTATTTGCATAATGATGTAAATTGGTTTAGTGATTCAATTAGATTAAGGTTATATATATAGTGATAATTATAATTTACTAATATTGTTTTATTTTGGTGTGTTTCATATTGTTCGGGATCGGCGAGACTTCATAATGACGTCAGCAAATTTGTACATAAGAAAGATGCAATGAAAAGGAACCACATCAAAAATTTAATTATTTTTTCATATTTATATTTTGAATGTTTAGTTAAAAATGTGAGATAAATATATTAACATAGTAATTAGATAGTGAGTATTTCGTACTAGATTATGATTATAGTATTAAGGTAGAACGATTAATAGGTATAATAATGGGTTGTATTGAGTTATAATGTCGAAGGTAGTGGCTTGGTAGAGTTAGTTGGATGAGTCGTATCAACGGGTAATATCTTTGAATGCAACATGGTAAGGCCATAGGCTATTTGTCATGGAATCCTGTTTTGGGATATCACGCATTTTAGGGATAGAACTCATAAGATAGGATTTAGGAAAGTAGGTGCTAGAATAAAGTATTTGTTCATTGGGAGAGAAATGTGAAAGGTTGAAAATTGAAAGAAGTTGTATTATAGTGAGAGGTTGCTGATAATATTTTTATTTTATTTATTGGGTAATAGTTAGATAATAATGATTAGCGAATAGTTTATAATTACTCAGATAATAGAATGATTGATTATTTAAAACGTTACTTGTGGTAGAAGAATGGTTGGTAAATTTATCTCACGAGAAGGAATTCTAAATGTGGAATAAATTGGTCATTCCCGAGCATTCAGGATTACTTAGTAGAAATTATACCTAAATAATTGAAAAGACGGTTGAGTATTATCTGAGCATACTTTAAATTTTAATTTGATAATCTCTGGATTCTATCAATTATAATGGTTTCTTATGTAAATTTTCTCATTAAGCTGGAAAGCTGTTAAATTAGCATATCTTTCGGATCTATGATGCTGACCTCATAATTGAAGCTCGATAGTTTTTATAAGAGCATTAATTGTTTGGTGATGAACATTTTTCTCTATTGATTGTTGATGATATATGCTTTGTGTCTTGGTGTGATAGTTTTAAGGATGCCTTATCACTCTTGTTTATTATTGGATAAATCAATTTTAAAGATGAAGTAGTTTAATATTTTATGAAAAGAGTGATATGATATAAGGGCATCGTAGTTAATGTGGTTCGGATAACTAAGATTAGAAAGGCAATTTTTGGTTGGTTTTTTTGCTTTTCAAGTTTTTCGAAATGTATTGCTTCGAAAAGCTAGGTCCTAGCTGGATCTAATCTGGTTCATTCTAGTTTGTTATCATGCTTTCCAACCTTAGGTAGGGTGTCCAGTATTTTGTAACTTAGAAAAAAAAAATTTTTTTTTTGGAAAAAATTTTTTTTTTATCCTCTAAGGGGGGGAGAATGTAAAGGTTGTGATCATTGAATATAACCTATACAATGATACAGGCCACTTAAGATTTGTTTTAAAAAAAAAGGAATAAAAAATTTAAAATTTGAAAATAAAAAAAGAAAAAGAATTTTGGAGATGACAAAGGGGAGATGAAGAGAGGATGTTGAAAAATGATTGTAAAATAGTTTTTCTTTATTATAAAAAATATAACAAATTAATTAAATGTGTTTTAAATTATTATTATAAATTAATGTAAAGTTTAAGCTTTACAAATGGTGGAGAATGTAAAGGTTGTGATCATTGAATATAACCTATACAATGATACAGGCCACTTAAGATTTGTTTTTAAAAAAAAGAATAAAAAATTTAAAATTTGAAAATGACAAAAAGAAAAGAAGGATGATGGGACAAGGACATGAAGTGAGGATGTTGAAAAATGATTGTAAAATAGTTTTTCTTTATTATAAAAAATATAACAAGTTAATTAAATGTGTTTTAAATTATTATTATAAATTAATGTAAAGTAGAACCTTTACAGTATCTATTTATCTGTGTTGTGATAAATACGAACGAGCGATAACAACTAGTCAAGTCACAAGATGATCAACGGAAATGGAGTATCATGTCCGCTATGGGACAGTAAAACATAGACAAGCTAAATTTACAACCCGTTTAATCAGTATGGTACAACAATTCTCCTATTATGAGGGTGTATGTTAGTTACTAATATATAAATGTGAAAGCAAGATGATGACACAATAAAAATATTGACGAGCTTAAGTGTTAATGTGAGTAACGAAACCGTAGCGCGATTTAAAATAACCAAATACCATCTATCGAGCGGAGTAGTTAACTTCTGTTTGTTAAGGGCCTACATCAATATTATCGTCGACATGTACCTATTAACACAGCTAGTAGGTATAGAAAATGAAGAACTAGGGATATTTTTTTTTTCTAACACTTGCGCGACTCATCTGTTCACTAAAATAAAACTAAAATAATGTTATTGATTTTATGTAGTCTGAGCACAATGTAATATGATATATTTTATAGTAAAAGTCTATCTTTATGGTCAATGTAAAATTAAAATTGAATGTGGGTAAACCCTGTAATAACTGATCGTAGAAGACACATTACAGCTCAGTCTCACCCGTGACCATGGTGACTGCAAAGTCTCCGAAACGTCGGGCCAAAATTTAAAACAAATATACGCGTCTAAATCCGTAAAAAGTAGTTTTATTTGGATATTTTTTTTGTTTACTCAAAATCTACTAAATATATTTTAATTCCGGTTTACGTGTTTCTATATATAACAGTTACTTATGTTTTGAAAGTTATTTCTTTAGTTAATACGGGATAACAGATCGACAAATGAAAAAAATAATGACGACAAATAATAAAAATTGGTCAAGTGCGAGTTGGACTCGCGCACGATGGGTTCCGTACCATTATCTATGCAACATAAGGCAACGTTATTAGTATCGAGCAAGAAACGGTAAAAAAATCATGTTTGTTGTATGGGAGCCCCCCTTAAATATGTATTTTATTTTATTTTTAGTATTTGTTGTTATAGCGGCAATAGAAATACATCATCTGTGAAAATTTCAACTGTCTAGCTATCACCGTTCTTGAGATACTGGGTACGGAACCCTAAAAATCATTTTTGTTGTATGGGAGCCCCCCTTAAATATTTATTTTATTTTATTTTTAGTATTTGTTGTTATAGCGGCAATAGAAATACATCATCTGTGAAAATTTCAACTGTCTAGCTATCACCGTTCTTGAGATACTGGGTATAGAACCCTAAAAATCATGTTTGTTGTATGGGAGCCCCCCTTAAATATTTATTTTATTTTATTTTTAGTATTTGTTGTTATAGCGGCAATAGAAATACATCATCTGTGAAAATTTCAACTCTCTAGCTATCACCGTTCTTGAGATACAGCCTGGTGACAGACGGACGGACGGACGGACGGACGGACGGACGGACGGACGGACGGACGGACGGACGGACGGACGGACGGACGGACGGACGGACGGACGGACGGACGGACAGCGAAGTCTCAGTAATAGGGTTTCCGTTTTTACCCTTTGGGTACGGAACCCTAAAAATGAGAGAGGTTGTTTCGCTAAGATTTTCTATCGCGAAAACTTTTTTCAATCGCGTTTCTGAGTTTATGCGATCCTAGATTATATATTGAAAAAACATATACTTAAAAATTAGAGCTCTAGCCATTCAATCTAAAGAAAAAATGAAAACTTCGTACGTAGAAAAATGCACGAAGCTATTTTGGTATCCTCTTAAGGTTTGATTTCTTAATTTCATGAATTTATTAATATTTTGCGATTGACTCGCTGTGCTTTTTTTTTGTTACTAATATCATTTTTTTCTTAATTTCACTTAATTTCATAAGTCAGGGGGAGGAACTGGTCCTTGAAACACAACTAAGGTTAGTTCAAGGATCAGCCGGCGTATTATGAGCTTTTTAAAATCATTCAAGTTCCAGGCAGGCCGTAAACTGCATGGCTAAATTAGGTATTATGGCAAAAATAAAACTTTTAGTTGAAAAATTTTAGTTAGTACTTTAACTTTTAGTTGTACCTTCTCCTTAAACATATTAATGTATGACTGGTTTAGCAAACTGACTGACTAATAATTTGTTCATAATGCGAATTTGCCAGACAGTTCAATTCACGGCGTAAAATGCCTGTAAATAAAAGCTCATAATACGGCCGCAGGGATTCAAATAATGTGTATCCATATGTTTTATGACAATAAAATTATTTCTATTTCACGCGTACGAAGTCGCAGGCAATTACTTATAAAACAAAGTCGTTATTTTTGTATGTATGACCCTGTATGAGCTTAAATCTTAATAATTACGCGATGAATTTTGTAACGGCTTTTTTATTGATAGAGTTGTTCGAGACGATGTTTTTTTTTTGCATAATTTGTTATGGTAACAGCTAGTATGAGCTAACTAGAAACTTTACATCCCGTTCAATATATTTTTTATCCGTTTGTTTAATGAGTATCAACATTATTGTTTTATTTAGATTTTGGTGTACCGAGTATATTCCTTAGTTGATCTCCATAAAGTGAGAAATCTCTTTTGCAATATATTGCTGCCAATTCTACGTGCAGAACTAAACTTAACTAAAAAATTAAAACAACTATTGCTGTATTCCAATTAATTGGCTATTTTGTTATACACATTCACAGTAATTCAAATTGTTATTCTGTATAACACAGTTTTATAATAAGAAAGTTCAGTTAATTGGCGAATTGTGTTATTGACACAATCAATTTTCATTTTTTTAGTTAAGTACCTATAGTTGTGCGTGTAGAATTGGTACCATTGTCTACAATTTTATTGATAAAGAATTTCATAGTGTAATTTTCGTTTTATTTTCATTATTATTTAAAACTAGGTACCATACCGTTATACACCACTATCTGTGATATATTTTTTTATTCAATGAGCTAGCCTCAGGCCGGTATAAAGAAATCAATATGAATTTAAACACAATGGTAATAATTCTAAGTGCATAACTATATGTAACTAAATAAAATTTGCTTAGTTCAAAAACTAAAAAACACGCTTGAAAATCCTAAATATCTTTTTAAATAATTGCATTGTCATCGGTCCTTGATATGTATGCAAAATTTCAAATCAATCCGACTAACGCAAGTGGGTGAAAACCGCATTGAAAGATTCCGTTACATAGAATAATACATTGATAGATACACACAGAACTTATAAAAGCGTGTTAATTAAAAATTAAAACAACTACGGTGTGTTTTGATTAATTCGTTGTGCACATTTTTAACACGCTTATATAAGTTCGGTATGTATCTATCAATGTATTAATCCATGTAACGGAATCTTTGAAAGTGATTTTAACCCACTTGCAGTAGTTGGATTGATCTGAAATTTTGCACATATCAAGGACCGAATAACAACGCAATAAATTTAAAAAAAAATCAGCATTTTCAAGCGTGTTTTTTAGTTTTTGAACTAAGTAGATTATTATAATTGATATCGTTGGTCTATAATGCACAGATTTTCTAATAACAAAGTTCAGCTAACTTTGCCGAATTGAGTTTTTAAACTGTCAATTTTCATTTTTTAGTTAAGTTTAGTAGTGCAGGCAGAATCGGTACCATTATGTGACTAGGTGCCAGGTATTGTGGACATAATATTGCAAAAATACAATGTACGTATAGCAATTTTATTTGACTTCTGGACACAGAAATGTTGACTAAATATTAAATAACAAGCTACTGCCCGCGACTTCGTTCGTGTGTAATTTAGAAAATTATCTCCGTTTTTGCAACAATTTTCACTAATGCTTAGTTCCAATTGGTTCCTAAGATTAGCGCGTTCAAATAAAACACTCTTTAGCTTTAAAATATTAGTAAAGATTAACTAATTAGTTTGTAAAATTTGGTAGAGTTGAAATAAAATTTTATTTGTCTTTAAAGAAATTTGTCCAGTTAGTTAGCAATAGTAAATACTTATGACATAAAGACAAAATATATGAAGAAATATTACAAGGTTCATAACAGGTTAACAGGTTTATAGGTCATGTTTTTATACGTCATACTTTTTAATTAGGCTGCGGATTTTATTATTTAGTTATTTCTTTGAAATTTTCAATTTTATCAGTATCTGATGAGAGGGTAGCCACAAAAAATATAAACGGATTGGGAGTGATGTGGCTAATGTTTTGCATAATAATATGTTTATTAGTACTTTATTTTCTTACACTTATTAAAATAATTTATCATTAATTAAATTACCTATATGGCATTTTACTCACTCATGTAAACGTCAACGAACACTTGCAATTTATTGTAACACGGTTGCACTGTTATCGAAACTTGGACGGAACAATCTGTTTGCGGCATTTCACTGTGATCACATGAACATAGATGCGGTGGTCCACGTGTATACGTGAAGAAAGCGCGCACGCATATGCGCGCTCAAATGCATCAGGTGCAATCCGCAAGTACCGATGCGCCGCCAGCGACGGCTTCGCGAGACTGTGCGACGTCGCCCGGCCCGTCCCAAACCTCCCCGATAAAATTAAATTAGATTAATTGTATCGCGGTGATTCATTCCTAGCCTGTAACGTGTTTCTTTTTGTTGACACCCAACAAATGCGTTTGCTTTATTTAGCTTATATTATGACATGTGAATGAGTTTTTTTTAAAGCTATGCACCGTATCAACAACCTTGTATGTCCGTTGTATATATTTATAGCTGTAAATAAACTCGAGGAAAAAGCATGTTAAAAACAATTTTTTTTTATTTAACACTTCTATACACAAATAAGGTACAAAGGCGGTCTTAATGCCGGGCGTATTTTGAACGCAGAACCGCACTAAGGCAACGATTTTTAGCAGAAGATTAGTACCATTGAATGAATTTAGGCGCAAAGAAAATTTTATACATATGTATTTGAAATGACCTTTGATCACAATGAATTTTTTATTCTGTGGCGAATACGCCACAGAATAAAAAAATCTCACTGACGTGTAGTCAGGGGAGTGAGTAGTGAAGAACAACAAAACACCAAAATTAATAGTGACAAATATCAAGCGATAGATGTATATTTTAATAATAACAGGGGAAAACCATAACTAATAGTTAACCCATAACACAAGCATATAAGCTTAGCTTGGGACCAGAGGACGTTGTGTGAAATGTCCATGAATATTTATTTATTTATTTATTATTTAATAGCAAGAAAATTCGAAGAAAGCCGAGTTGTTTACAGACACTATTAAATAAACAAGAAAATAAAGCCGAAAGATAAAATTTTGTTAGTTAAAGAATAAATAAGTTTTCTATAAAGCTCACCTGTCACGGTAATGAATTCAATCCGCCAGGTACTGTATAATTAACGATAGGATTTTTATCGCGAACGATAACGGAGATTCAATAGACGCGTATGCTATGTAGCGTTCGACGTCTGTAACACGCGGTATGGTTAGCTAGAAGTGAGGTTTCCGCGGTCGGTGGCGCTCAAAAAGCGGTTACTGTATAAAAATCAGCACGTTTGTTTATTTGAGCAACGCATAACGGGCGAGATGCCCGCCTTGGCGGCACCCATGAAAATATTACGACTTATTTACTTTACCGCGATACTGTTCTTACTTGGACTGACGTCTGCTCTCTGACTCAGCAAGGCACGAGCCACGTCTCACTTAACACATTCAGGAGAATTTGCAAATTCACGCATGGCTCACGTAAACTATGCTCCTTTACTCAACCCAATTCTTTATAATTCATGGTCAAAATGTATAACAATGGAGACGGACTTGTCTTCATAATAATTCAAGAAACCCTGTGAAACAGGAGCTAAGATTTGCGTTTCACATTTTCTATCGAAGAATTTTTTAGTAAGAATGAGATGTTACAAATATTATTTTACCGGCTAACATTCACTGTTATGGGATCGATGATGTCGACCCAGGTTTCGAGCATATCAGTGTTAGCCGGTAAAATAATATTTCTAACATGACTCAAACTCACGAAAATTTCAATACGAAAAAAGAATAAGATGATGGCATTTGTATACAAATATGGTCAAAGTAACACAATATGATTTCCCTTTTAAAATTATGTAACCTCTATTCGTTTGGCTATGATAAATCTTTTGATCTTCCTTAATTCTAAAACTAGAGCACATACAATATTATCTGGATTTTAGTACAAGTTAAATGTTTGTTCACAAATACTGCTTTTATCCGACGTGTGCCTTAATATGAGGTGGATGTTTTGGTTGTTGTGATAGACGGAAACGGTTTATAAACATGATTTTCCGTCTGGCCATGTGCGCTCTAGTACTCCCATATGCTACGGAAAATGGCACTTACAATACTGTTGGAGGTATGAATGGAATATACGTGTAATCTGTATATAGTAATATCTTATTATTACAAACAAAACCAGCAAACATTGGAGAACAAATGTTGGGATGTTCAATAGTCATTAGCTTGAATATGAAATCTTTACTTTACTTTACTTCTTCCGCACTTAATAAACCAATTGAACTAATACGAATATTGCTATAAATTTCGCTGAAAAAATACGGACAGACAATGGACTTTTAATATGTACCTAATATAATACAGACTGTATTGGAAAACTATCTGAAAATAGGTATTTACTTTTCTAAAATGTTGCTCATGCCGATGAGAATTTAGCTCATATCGAAACATCACTAGCCGAACTATAACCAGCAATCAATTACGCACAATTTCTTAAAATCAGTTGCTTTCCTGTTTCTATAAACAATGTATAAAAATTGTAACGTGTGCATCAATTTCCATAACAACGCTATATAGTCATCACTGATATTAAGCTACATGCAGAAATGAATTTTGGACAATACTTATATACTTTAATAGATGACTCTTAACAGTTAAAGCGAAAATATGCGTTAAGGGCCTACATCAATATTATCGTATATCATCGCCGACACGTACATATTAACACAGCCAGTAGGCACAGAAAATGAAGAATTAGGGATTTTTTTCCTATTTACTCAAAATCTACTAAATATATTTTAATTCTGATTTACGTGTTTCTATATATAATAGTTACTTATGTTTTTAAAGTTATTTCATTAGTTAATACGCGATAATAGACCGACAAATGAAAAAAATAAAAAATTAGAGAGGTTGTTTCGCTAAGATTTTCTATCGAGAAAACTTTTTTCAATCGCATTTCTGAGTTTATGCGATCCTAGATCATGTGTTGAAAAAACATATACTTAAAAATTAGAGCTCTAGCCATTCAATCTAAAGAAACAATGAAAACTTCGTACGTAGAAAAATGCACGAAGCTATTTTGGTATCGTCTTAATATAAAGAGAAGACATTATCTGATGAGTCAAAGTTCGTCAAGCAAATACCTCAGAAAATATCAAGTAACTTAGAAAACCGTTTAGAGAAATGTATACAAGGTGACATCATTGTTGGACAAAGCAAGAAAAAAAAAATTCATATGACCCATGTGTGTTTAGCTGATAACAGTTCTGTTGTGACCACGACAGCTGATTCTAAGATACTTTGTGACAACAAAACCAATTTATGGTAATGCAATAGGAATTCAAACTGATAATGTGAAAATAGTCGCGTATCTATGAGTAACGACAAATTTTTGTTTAAAAGCTTTACTTGTAGTAAACTGGTAAAGTAAATTCTGGAAGACAATTGCCATATAAACCATAATCACACTTATCAGCTTGAAAAAAAATTTCGACACCAGGTACAAACTTCTTCACCGATATTAACACTTTTCTTTTAGTCGTGCAAGGATCTAGGAATGTCCCGATTAGTAAAACAATCGCGATTAGTAACATGTAATTTATTGAGGAGAATTTATGTTTGGGGTAATGCTTGAAACAAGGAAGATATGATTTCGTTTCCTATCAAGTAAATGAAGATAGAAAAGCATAAAGGTTTACATTGTGCCGATTTCTACGTATACGTAGAATCAAATGTAATATTATGATATCCAAAACATTGCACCACATCCCACCAATTTGCCTAGTTTGTTGCAAGATGGTGTGTTTCGTGGAATCCCTATCAATATTTATACATTTCAGATTCATTTGGACGTTAAATGAGGATAAGTTTTCAAAACTAGAATGATTATAAGATTATCAGTCTAACAATACGTTTGGGTTTGCGATCGGTCGTTGGTCCCACACTACCCGATTCCTAGAAGGTAAGCGGACACAGTCTAAAATAGGCTCGGCCTCTTCCGAGAAGCATGACTCATATCGGGACCGTCCTGAGCCGCATCTGGACCGTAAACGATGCAAGCGTATATATATATGTAAGTATAATCAATAGTACGTGAAGTACGTCAAACTTTGTTGCTATGTTTTTATGACGCCTGCATGCGGATGTGTGTTTACATTTACGCAGTACACGACAACAAATCTAGTTGATTTAAGTTTATTTTAGATTAGTTTCCGCTCGTGATATAATTATTTTTCTGAATAAAACATAGCTACTCTAGAGTATAGCTCTCACAAGATGCATGTATGACGAAAATAGATAACCCATATGCATTAGGGTGTCCCTTATATGGAAAAAAAAATTTTTTTTTGAATTTCGAAACGCATTCCCTCTACTTTTTTTATTAATGCTTAAATGTACTTAAATATGAAATTTCATATTTGTAGCATGATTGCAACCCGTGCCGACCGAGCCCTAAAATTTAGTAAAGAATGGTGTTTTAGCCTGACATTTTGTTTTGATCCAAAACTAATTAAAATGCAACAAATAAAGTAAATATGAGTAAGAATAAAATAAGATCAACATAAACTTTTATTTAAATACAAATTATAATAATAATTAATTAGGGTAACTTCTCTTTAGTGTAGTTTTTTTACAGTCTGGATACAGTTTTCTGTGTTCCTGAACACAACGCAACAAAAACTGTTTTTGCTCTTCTTCAGCCGTGATAAGTCCATTAAAATCTTGCATTAATTTAACAGCTCTTTCATCAGTGTCATTTACGACCTTAAAACGACTTATTCATCTTCTAGCTTCCAAAAAAGTAGGATTGTCACCCCAAGAAGATATATCCTCCCGAAGAAAACAGTCGTCGATTTGCAGTCGAGATAGAAATTGTTTGCTTCTTTGAGTCACAAAATCATTCAGCGTCATATCTGAAAGAAAGAAAAAACAGTTTAAAAAAGCAAAAACTAAGCCACGAAACTTTGAAAAAAGAAACAAGAAAATATTAAACTTACTAAAGAAATTTTGCGTAATTTCTTCCTTCGATTCAGACCAAGCGCTTCTACAACCGCATGGAGAATGTAAACTGTGTCTCTTATGCTTAATTGGCAACGATCTAAAGCTGCTACCAGTTTAGGAGTTATGAAACTTTTCGTGCCTCTTTTAGAACTTTTTTCAGGGCAAAGAATCTGAGTACTAAGTTCACAGTTCGAAATCTGTTCCTCATCCGAATTCTCCAGACATTTCAAGCTATCTATCGAAGAAGTAGATGCAACAGCCAATAACTCTCTTTGTTTTACCTTTCTTTCCTCTTCTTCCAATCGTCTTTGCCTAACTCGTTCTTCTTTCTCCGCCAATTTTTTGTCAATTCCACCTAAGCATCCCGGTCGACCTGCCTCTCTCTGTTTCCTTAAAAAATCTTTGTCTTCCTATATCTTAATTCTGGCGAAGGCATCAGCATGTGCAATATCAAATAAGTTATCAAGGTCTTTTACAAAATAATTTTCACGGTTCTTGAACGTCACCTGAGTTTTCTTACAGTTTTTTTGCAGCTCCCTTCAAACATGATATAAATCAACAAGTTTCTTCACGCAGTTAGGAAATGCCTTCGTAGGAATTCTGGCTTTTTCCCAAAATATAATGGACTCTCTTACAACAAGATTCGCACTTTCACTAACAGTCAGCTTGACTTCACGTATATTGTAAAATAAAACGGTGAGAACTTGTCGATTAGATGGTAATTTTGCACCATTTATCTGGTGGCTTGGCAGTCCGATAAGGTAAATATTTTGTTTATCACTTCGTAATTCCACAGACATCTTCACATAATAAACAACAACGCATTAATAATGTTAGAAATCACGTATGAAATGACAATTGAAATTCGCAGTAACAGGTCACAGCGCTACACCCGCGCAACTTGTATGGACAAGTTAAAAACTCAAGTCGGCACGGGTTATCGTTTATAAATCGGGCTAATATTTATTTCTGTATTATATTAGGTCAATACTAAAGTTTTTAGACGGTATGCGTAAAAATATATTGACATTGAAATTTAAGGGACACCCTAATATGCATACATAGTCATTATCATAACATCACACCTTTCTCTTATGGGGGTGGGCAGGGACTATAGAGCGCCATCTGGCTACGATTCAAACTTACTTACTTACTTGGCATATATTGCACCTAAGCATAATATCCATCAATACAATAAAAAACAAGTCTACTTAAGCTAGGAAGCCAAACATATTCCCCCTTATTACAAAACGCGGCTCAACGTTAAACCCAGATTTAACAAAATTTCTTTACGAGGAATTGGATAGTTAGACCCGCTCTGACACTAGTTTGGCGTCGGTTTAAGACTAAGGTCGTTGTTAGATCTAGGATTTGAGAAAAATCTGCTTGAAATGCGCAATTGAAGTGTTTAAAAAGCCAGGCTTAAACTGTGGCTTAAACTTAGTCCATGTTTTGTAATAAGGCGGTTAATGTTCAGTTAACAGGGAGAAGTTCCTTTAACGAGGAAGAAAATATAAAAAGCTCTATATCTTGGAAGTGCCCGAGGCACTCTCTTCTCTAGATTTCAATAATTTAATAAAAATTTTGTGAGATGGCCTGTGAATGTATTATAAAAATAACAATATAAGTATATGATCCAGATTTATAAAAAAACTAAACTGGCCAAAAAGCAGGAAAATGCCTAAAAATATTAGCTTTTCAGAGAACAAGATATTCGACTTGTGAAATATTTATTTTAGCGTCAAAATTATAGAATCTAATACGCAGAAGATTAGTCATGACATTTCCAATAAAAACACCATTGGCGGTGGAAAATCATTCCGTGAAATAGCACATGGTAAGATTTATTGGGTAAGTTGTATATGTAGAATGTACCTACATACAGGCCAATGCTTGACCTGACCTCAATGTCATTGATATTAACATCTAAGAAACTATAAAGCTAAGGCCAAACCAACGCCTACAATTCGCGTCCGGGGTGGCGATCAGTTGTTGCGAACAAAACTTGTACAAATTTGTTCGCAACAACTGATCGCCACCATGCACGCCACCTCGGACGCGAGTTGAACGTGTTGGTTTGGCCAAGGCTTAAAGAGATAACAGCCCAGAATAATTTGATTAATAGCCCCGAATAATTTGATTAATAGCCCCGAATAATTTATCTTATAATAATTATTTAAGAAATAATTATTATTAGTCGTTATTTTTGTATGTATGTCCCTATGTGAGCTTTTATCTTCCAAAGTACGGTACGAATTTTGAAGCACTTTTTTATGGATATAGTGGTTTAAGCGATTGACAAAGAAGAATGCGAAATGTCAACAGCAAGCGAAAGAATTACTGGCTGTTGTGTGCCATCAAAAAAGAAACGGCACTGTAATAGAAAAAGTTGGGAGTTACTCCATAAAAATTCCTTTACTTTTGCGGTGTGCTCATCCCTACTAATATTATAAATGCGAAAGTAACTCTGTCTGTCTGTCTGTCTCTCAACCGATTTTGATTAAATTTGGCACAGACAATCTTTAAACCCTGAGAAAGGACATAGGCTACCTTTTATTGCAAAAAAAGGGATGAAAAGTTTTCTAAATTTCACGCGGATGGAGTCGCGGGCAACAGGTAGTTGCTTATATTACACAAACATTTGTTTGAATAACGCAGGAGTGAACCAAAGACCTCCTGGTATATAATAAAAGACCTTTCGTCCTCACGTCACGGTGGTATACATACACATACATTTAGATATACATTTCGCGACTCATAGACCGTATAGAAGAATAAAGAACAAAAAACCCGGGACACTTTTAAAACAAAGAGCAGTGTTCAAAATACAAAAATCTGTATTGACTTTGAAAAATTACAATATTAATACAAAATCAGCAAAGCTATTTGTTTACAATTACAAACAGGAGACAGGTAAAAGCGGTCATTAGCAATCCGTTGGCGCTCATGTAACTTATACATAACAGGCACCTACGCGCTTCTAGGCGATTCGACCGGAATTGCAAATACAATTTTAAAACAGACTATCCTAAAATCTAGACTTTTTAATAACCTATACATAAAACCATGGCCCATTTCAAAACCCAGATTAGAGAAATATTATCAAAAAACAGTTAGGACATTAACGTGCTCAGTAAAAGTAGACTAAAACAATTTAAATAGGTAAAAAAAGTACGGTTTATCGATGTGTCCATATTTGATGACAGAAGTATTTATAACAAACTAGCTGGCCCGGCAAACGTTGTTTTGCCATATTAAAATAAAGTAAAAAAATAAAATAAAAAAAAGAACTATAAACCTCACGGAGCCCGAGACCTTTCCAACGAATGCAAAACCGTGGAAATCGAATCGTGCGTTCTGGAGTTATAGCGTCAGGAAGGAAAACCCGACTTATTTTTATATAGTAGATGTAAAGAAACGAAAGTAAAGTCTATGTCATCACACTAGGCCAGCGTGGCGTAGAAGACCAAATACTATCTCAAAGTGAAGGAGGCCACTGACCAATTAATTGGCTGGAGAGAGAGAAAGAGAGAGAGAGAGAGAGAGAGAGAGATTGTGTGACAACAGGAAATTAAATAAAGCCGCTCAATTGCAGGAGCATAATTTTGCTAACCAATGGATCAATCAATCATCATGTAAATTAATCCCAATTATACTAAATTAAAAGATAGACCCATTTTAACCTAATGAACTTAATCCAAGAAATGCTTCTTATGCTATCTATCTTAAGCTTCTCTTTATAAAGGAAATAATATTTTATCTGTGACCATTACGCTAACCATAAATATTTCTACACGACCCAAATGTTTTGAGGTAAATTTTAAAATATATTTTTAATACCAAAGGATATACAAAGCTTATGATCTCATTGAAAATATAAACTAGAACACGCCAATTTATAAAAAATCCTAATAATAGTAATGCCGGAATCACACTGTCCAATACTCATTTATAAAAGATAAAATATAAATTTTCTGAATTCACTCCTCGAGTTTTGCCATTCATCAAAATATTAGTGTACGTAGGTAGTCAAATAATATTTTCTGAAGCCGTGTTGCTTTGATTATAAATTTCTATACGTTTTTTCACGTTATAAAACCGAAAAAAATTATCAAATAGCGTCAAGAATCGATTTGTTAAATTAGATCGCACAATAATATTGCAAATTGTCTCCCAAGAGCTAAATTAAAACTCATTTATTTACTTAAAATCTTGCAGATGAATCATGATGTTTAAATCTTGGATGTTACGCTTTTAATACGCACTTATTTTGAGCAAAGTGCGAAAATAAGTTATATAATAATAAAACTAGTTGTAGGTAATGTTGGTCGCGATGACTAAGCGCTTGATATTTGAGTGCGCGGTATTTGCTGTCAAATGGCGACGCGTCTGATGCCGGGAGATTCTTGGAACACCTAACACCAAGCTTCATAATTAACATCAGGGCTCTTGTTTAATTCTTCGAAATTATTATTTAGATGTATGTTTAAATAGATTCAAACAGTGGTATGCAAACACTGTTTTCTTTTGTAACAATAGAAAACAGTGGCCAGATTTTTATGCACGGACTTTATTGAAGATTTGGCTATTCAATGCTTATTCGTCAGGTCCACTTGACTGTATAGACTTTTAGAGTTTATCGTAGCGAACCGATGGTAACGAGAGGAGCAGAACATCTGTGCTGTCATTTTCAAACATCATTTCATATGACTTCTATGTTAGTTTCAATTAAATGAGAACCTCCCCAGTTAATAGAGCCAGCAAGAAGCTACAGTGAGTGTATGGCGCTCTGCTAGTACTAAAACATTTTTTATTCAAACCCCAATTGTATCGTCATAAGATTGGGCAATTAAAGTTTCTCTTATGGGATGGGAGTAAAGGTACCCTGAATTGAGGACATTTGTATTTCACAAATGTCCTCAATCAAGGCCTTGAATGCCTTCACCACTTTTTTAGAATGTGTCAATGTCGGTAACTAGACAACATGAGAATATACCTTTAGCCAACAACATGCAGCTTTTTTAAAGGGAATCCTACAAAAATCCATCAATTGCCTGACTGATTGTAACTGAACGACTTATGGTTTTTCTTGCATTCTACTTTTTTCTAGCGCATGCCAAAAATTCTACGGAGCCCTCAAGCAAAAGTGCGGAATTGCTATACCATATTGTTAATTAATTGACATTAGATATTATTTATTAGCCTAATTAGGGTGTTATGTGGTTGCTATTTTTAGTTAAGTCACTATAAAAGACAATAAAAGTCCCTAAAATAAATTAGAATTAAAAGGGCGTCGAAGTAGGTAGTAGTGTATATGCAGATTTAATTACCCCATAAAAGAATGAAGAGTCATTGTCACTCGTGTTAAACTTATACTGAAGGAAACCAGACTATCAACATTTTCCTAACATCGTTGAATCGCCTAATTCAGTTGCACAAAAAATAAAGGTTAATCATTGTAGCAAACCTTTTTTTGTTTATATCAATCTTTAGCCGGATATACCATCCATTTATGGAATCCAACAAGTTAAAATTGGTTATGAATTAGACCAAACATAAAGGAAAAATATAGCAAAGTTTGGCATGATTAAGTTTCCTGAAGCAGATGATAAATAAACACTATCATGAGTCATGGTACGATCATGTCCTGGCAGGACTCAGCTATTTCAGATTCGTTACTCATGCGCAATGATGCATTGGTACAAGTTTAGACGACAATCTCTGGTACACGCATGCGATCATCTGTTTTGTAGCCAATAAATAACTGTTTTGGAGTTCCCTTTTCATTTCGAGATGTTTATCGACAGCTGTTCTGCAATTATTTTTGCAGTTGTTATGTAAATCTATGTCCAGCAGTCATATAAATAATTTTCAACGTCTTTTAATTGTATATCTCATAATAAATGTAAGCAGCTTTTATTGCAGCATCTGCTATTTTTTTATTAAATAGGATTATTTGCCTAACTGAATGTATCTGTATCTAGTTTATAAAAGCAAACTAGCTTGATCTATTCAAAGGCCAGTGTGATTGCTTTATGCTTAATTATTTATGTGAAATTATTTTACAACTATAGTCGGAATCATAATTCGATTCCACATTTGACATTAGCTACAGTCATTTTGTGAAATAATGATACTACATAAATATAACTACATAAATAGTGTAGTGATGAACACAAAAATCGATATATTGGTGTACCAATTAAAGACTTAATTATTGATTTTTATTTAAATAAATACATGATTATTCATAATAATTATTTATTAGTTAGCCGCTGCTTTATTTTATAAAAAGTCTATATTATTAATTAAAGTTAGTATTAAGTACGCTGTAAACGAAATGGCAGCACAACATGGGATCACGGTTAGCGGTTTTAAGACTGCCCCCTTACCATTGCGAGCTGAACCGTATCGAATTGATAAACATAATAAAACCTTCAAATTGACAGACGTGAGAAATTTATTTGAGGAAGGCATTTATAAAACTACGTCTACCGAATGGTCTAAATGCGTTACCCATGTTGTCAAAGAAGAGGAAATAATTGGTCAAGTGCGAGTCGGACTCGCGCACGAAGGGTTCCGTACCATTATCTATGCAACATAAGGCAACGTTATTAGTATCGAGCAAGAAACGGTAAAAAAATCATGTTTGTTGTATGGGAGCCCCCCTTAAATATTTATTTTATTTTATTTTTAGTATTTGTTGTTATAGCGGCAATAGAAATACATCATCTGTGAAAATTTCAACTGTCTAGCTATCACCGTTCTTGAGATACTGGGTACGGAACCCTAAAAATCATGTTTGTTGTATGGGAGCCCCCCTTAAATATTTATTTTATTTTATTTTTAGTATTTGTTGTTATAGCGGCAATAGAAATACATCATCTGTGAAAATTTCAACTATCTAGCTATCACCGTTCTTGAGATACTGGGTACGGAACCCTAAAAATCATGTTTGTTGTATGGGAGCCCCCCTTAAATATTTATTTTATTTTATTTTTAGTATTTGTTGTTATAGCGGCAATAGAAATACATCATCTGTGAAAATTTCAACTCTCTAGCTATCACCGTTCTTGAGATACAGCCTGGTGACAGACGGACGGACGGACGGACGGACGGACGGACAGCGAAGTCTCAGTAATAGGGTCCCTTTTTTACCCTTTGGGTACGGAACCCTAAAAATGAGTAGGCTAGATATGTTAATTGACAATATCAAAGACACATTTATAATAAATGTTACAAAAAGTGATTAAATGATTTTTCATTTCATTTCATTACAAAAAGTGACAGCGATAGCGATGACAGCGACGATTTATAAAATAAAATATTACTATCTATCTATTTGTTTTATTTCTCATGTTCCTTCATGATCACATTTTTTTATTTATTTCACACACAATTATTAAAGAAAGCTCTCAGTTCCTTAATAAAATGAATCGTCTTAACTTAATTATCCGTTCAGAAATATTTAATTTCCTGATATATTTAGGTTCTAATAAAGTAGTCATTGTTTAGATATACTACTATAAACGAGAGGAATCGATCCGGAAATATTCCATTTCCGTATCGAATAATTTCGCAACGTCACTATTTTATTTACTTGTCATAACGTCGCAACACTGAAATTGTCAAATGTGGAATCGAATTATAATTCCGACTATAGTTTCGAAACTTTCGGTAGCTATAGTTTATGCAGAAATTTTACACACACTATTCAGTTCAGCTTACAATAAGGCAGATAGACCTCATAGCTTATTCATGCCCAATAGCTGAAAATTTTTGGGCTAAGTAGGGAAAAAAACTGATCATTTCAAATCAAAATAAATTTCCTATATAATCGAATGAGAGGTTTCCAGAAGAGCAATTAACCAATAGCCTTAGTGAAAAAACAATAAAATTCCAAAGTTCATAGCAAATTGCAAGGTTTAGAAACATCAGTAAACTAAATATCAACACAATGAAACCTCAAATGCAAACAAATATTAAGCAAAACTTTCGTCATACTTTTAACACGCTTTTAATCTTAATACAACTACAATATTCCAATACAACTACAATTTCCTGGTGGCCGTAACACAAGTTCAATCTTATCACGGTCACCAGAGATCTATATGTTTTGCTGCTGTTTTAACAGCGTTTTATGCCTGTTATTTTCTTGTTAATTGTATCGATGTAATAAATAAAATAAATAAAAAAAGACGTGTGGCACTCGGGGCCTGCCGCGGTAAAGCTATTGGATAGCATTTTTTATCGCCTTATGCAATTATAATTATTTATTTATTTTATTTATGCAAGAATCTAAATAAAATAAACTAAAAAAATAAAGAAATATCACAGAATGACACAAAATAATATAATCAGTAATCAGTCACAAAGAAGATAAACACAGTGCAAAACTATGAACACATCTCACTCTCTCTCTCCAGCCCATTTACGTCCCACTGTTTGGGCACGGGCCTCCTCCACTTTGGGAGGGATTATGGTCTACTGTGCCGCGCTGACCAGGCGTGTTGGCACAGGGTTTATTTTCGAGTTTTCCATCTCTCACAAAGGGTGTCATCTGTGCGCAATACCCCTTAGCTGACTTTTACAGCACCCTTGGGAGGAGATAGGGTGGTGACAATTGTATTCTTAATCCGTCACCACACGGAGAGAAAACATCAGATAGCTATTACTACAAAAAGCAAGGCGATACCTAAGTGCTTTCGATTAAAATATTTGCTGCCTACCCACAGTAAAAAATACCTACAAAATAAAATTTTTCACCGTTTTTAACATAATTTGAGGTTAAAAACTTTGATCAACGTTCTTTGTACCAGTTTATCAAGAATAATACAAAATATTTATGACTAGTATGTAGAAAGATTCCACTAGCCAGTACAATACGCTCTTTTAAAAGCTACTGACACTACATATAGTCTCAAAAATCATCATATATCCATAAATCATTCTATTTTATGTAACAATTCAATATGTTCTTCAAGTAAAATTGTACCAAGCTATCAAAGGAAACAAAGAAAATTTATACAAGTTCCATTTCTGCATCTAAAATTTCTAGAAGCAAAATATACAGCTGATCCCGAGTCATAAACAAACACAAATCATCATGCAGCACTCACCCACAGTATAAAATTTATCAAAACCGGCTGTATTCCTCACTTCCACATAATCATCATAACTGAGTGGCACATCGATCAAATCCCACGAATTCTGAAAATTTAAAATTAAATTTTAACTCAATCTTTAACTTAAAATAATTAGGGATTGTTAGTAAACAATGTTAGTGCCCATATCACCTATTCTACTCGACGATAAGGAGGGGACAAGGTAATAGATACGATTTATTTTGACTTACTGGATCAACTTCTATTTGTAATGGCGTTTGATATCTTGGATCAATCAGTCTCTGTGATAGGTTTCCATTAAATTGCTTCAAAGGAGACATGGGACTGTTTGCTGCACTCAGTCTCTCACAATAGTTTTGATTATAATCTTCTTTCCTTATAGAGTTTGAGTTACTATTCACTGAAGGACTATGGGCAGGTGATAGCTTGTCATTCTCTCTGTTCCAATACTGTTCCATATCTGTATGCCTGGGATTCATATTACCAATGTTGTAATTGGCTATAGGTGATAACCTCCTTGGTGATGAACTCTCGCTGAATACAACTGGGCTCCTGACCACACGTAAGGAATCCTGAGGACTACTGCCTCCACTCGGAGCATGCATTCTCTCTGAGGGAACTGGTGAGCTTGATATCCTGTTAATGGTAACTGGTGACCTTCCAGCTTCAGTGAACATTTCGGGTTTTTTAAACGTCTGTGGGATTCGAACCGGTCCTATTCTGTTATGTACATCCGGTTCATCTTTAGTTAATGCCGAGGTTTTGGGATGCGCCTCGGCGGCCATTAGATTCTGTAGCTTACTCACTTGAGTTTCGACGAAGCTGCTAGGACGAGGCGACTTGCTTCTTAGCAGTGGGTTGGATGCGTCGTAGTCGGAGGTTTCTATTGGATCATGTTCAGACAGATGTGTGTCAGTGAGACTGTCCTGCGTGTATGCCATGTATTCATCGTCCGAACATTCCGTGTCGTCATCCTCACAGTCGTCGTAGTTGATAGGAGTATCAGCGCCGGGAAACAACTCACATAACGCCCTCATTATTTCTACCACCTGAAACATTTCATATTTATAAACCATCTGCTCAAGAGTAGTAATATAGAAATCCTGTCAACAAGGAGTTGGTTATCTAAAAACGGCTGTCTAGATAATCGCATCTGCATGATTTAAAATATTTAAATCGGAAATTATGATAAAAATTCGTCTTGTACATTTGATATAATTATGCAAAATAAATATCACTATACGCCATAAAATTGATCAAGTAACTAGGGCAAATAGTTTACTAGACATTATAATCACGCCGTTCATATCGATTATATGCTTTTAGTAAAAACGTCTGATAATCACGTCCACCTCGTCAATTGAAAGCGAATTTACATGAAGTTGGTGGAGTTATCGTCTGGACCTGTGCCGTATGTATGTTGAATTACGAATTAATTATTTTAAAAAGGGAAAATTGAACCTTTTACTTAATAAATTAGCATAATAAATTATAAAATAAATAATTAAAAAATAAATTAGCAAAAGCAGCAAGTCAATTGCAAAAATTATTACATTACTTTAAAATTGAAGCTATTCGAAATACATTTCGCCTTTAAACGGCGGCGACGTATCAAAACATACCTTTTTATACTTAATATTCAAACCGAATATATTTATTGGTATAAATAAACTATGCTATGACTAAACTCCCAACAATAGTTTAACCTTTTAGTATTGGCATCGACGTAGCACTAGTCATAAGTTATATTCGGTTGGAAGCCTACCTTGGCCATGCTTGGTCTCTTAGCAGGAACTTTGTGCCAACATTGTGTCATCAATTGTTCTATTGGTTCTGGACAACCTTCGATCAAGTTCGGCCTCTGACCTAGAATATAAGAGCAATGTTTCAACATTATAAGTTTTGGCATAATCGTTGAAATGTTTCAACTTCTTTATCATGAATGGTCACTATTTTTATTTTTCGTATTAATCTGGAACGTTTTTAACTCTTCAATATTATGGAATTTGGAATGTGAGGCAGTCTAGCTTAAGACCAAAAACCTGTCTTTTATATCTACCACACACAAATTGACGCTTCCATGCTTTTATAAGTTTTACACTCTGACGCGTTTTCGGGTCATTTTAAATCGGGTCACGTCAAAATAAAGCCAATGATTTTCCACATTCTTATACATACGCTCCTAATCCTTAACCTGGATTTGACCATGTAAAACCAGATTGAGGCTAGATTTTATTAACACTTCATAATGTCGTAAAATTATAGCACTGAACTGAGGGAAGCTTCAGAGAACATGTGATAAGAATTAGTACTGATCCCAGTTCGATTTTCTACTTCCTTCGCCTATATTGGCATAACATTATTAGTGCTTTGGCTGAAGCGAAATTTTATACCTTTATAAATCGCTGATGCGAAATCACAAAATTAAATCTAATAATCAAACGGTTGGGTGTACACGTATACGTATTGGTGCACACAGGTCGCTGCGTATGCGCCATACATTAGTTTGTCAGTGATGCAAACTTGAAAGATTCTCTTCAAACAAAAACTACTCAACCGAGCTATAAAAGTTTCCAATTCATACACTTTTAGTTAGCAAGTCTTTAAGACTTGCTTCTTTAAGAATTTATACTTGCAATGCAATTGTCATGCATAAACATAATTTTAAATACCTGTATGGACCGCCCACATTATCCTGAAAGCAGAGCCGCCTTCTTCAAAGGGTTTTCGCCGAGACAGCACCTCCCAAAGAATAATTCCCCATGAGAATACGTCACATTTTTCTGTATATGTGGATCCTTCAAACACCTGCAATAGACAATAGTTTGGTTCCCTAATGATGCACCAAAAAACTATTGACAAATGGTTATTCGACAAACAACGTTTCACCAGATGATCATTTGGCAAAAGATACATTTGACAAAAGTATCATCTTAAAAAATCTTATTTAGCACACACTACACTTGTTAAATGTGTTAAGTATAAAAATGTCCTAATGGGAGAAATACTCTAGTCGCTTCTGGCGTTTGGGGTTAAAGTTCTAATCTAACCTAAATGTTCGTATTGTAAAGTAATCATTTATCAAAATATAAGTGTTGATCATTTGGCAAAGTGAAACATTTGTAAAATGATCAATAGGCGAATCCATTTTTTTGCCAAATGTTTGTCAAGTGTAATTTTGCCAAATGACGTTTGGTCAAACAGCCGGACCCCCAATAATTTATTTAAATTGTATATAGAAACTAGCTGCCCCGCGACTTCGTACGTGCGAAATTTAGAAAATGTTTCCCGTTTTTGCAACATTTTTCACTGCTGCTTATTGGTCGCAGCAAAATGTTATACTGCTTTCGTTGGTAACAAATTGCCCTTTATTCTATCACTTTTAAACTCGGTTAAATGGGCTTAATAACTTTGGTTATCTGAATAAATCTGCTCCATTATCATTACACCGTCACGTCTTTTTGCCGTGGGAGTAGGCAGAGAGTATAGAGCCATCTGCTATAATCTAAGTACATCTATAATAACCATTCAATCAATCAAAGCTGCTATATTTTTTAGTCTGTAATTAGGGGTATTAATTGTAAGGAACAGAAGTGTCATGATACCATGGTCATGCCTCCTAAGGGTGCTGTAAAGGCAAGTTCATGGATAATATGAGCAGCAGTTGATAACGCCTTCCGAAAGAGTTAGAAATCTCGAGGAGAAAGCCTATGTTCAATGTGGGAACATTAATGGACTAAGTTGAATACGAGTTTTATAATTCACCAGCTGTTGCCCGCCCTTCGTATGCGTGGAATAAAAAAAACCAAACAAATTATACAAACAAAAACATCCTCTTGAACCAAACTTTCATTTAAAAAAAACAGCATCAAAATCCGTTGCATAGTTTTGAAGATAAGGATAAGCTCTCATAGGGACAAACATCACGACTTTCGTTTTATAATAAGTAAAGCCTGAAAACAAAAGCGATAAAAGTATAGGTATATTCTTAAAAAGAAATAATCATTGCAGTTTCTTGCGTTTTCTTCATAGGATTCACTTTCGGAACAGATACCTAGTATCTGACTATTTAAAAGAGCTTGGAGACTGTATTCTAGTTTTCACTTTTTAAAGGCAAAATTCATGCCTAAATATTTACTTAGCAACCAATCTAATCAGTACAGTTTATTAGATATTATCAACATTAAGCCTTACGCCATAGTTGTAAATATTAGATATTGTTTGTTATATTTTTACTAAATATACTAAATGATCTTGAAAAATAAAGAATATTTAATATCTTTTATATTAATAGGCTCTGCCTATCCCCATAGGTAAGAGCATGACAGTGTGTATGTATACAGATATACGAGGGGAGGTCCAAAAGTTCGTGGAATGGAGGGGATGGAGTGGGGATAGGGGCGCTCGCTTAGTGTCATACTAATTGGGGACTCATAATTAGTATATAAATGGAGTTTCAGCCCTATTGCGTCATTCGTTTACGAACACTCGCCTGCTAAACACGTCAATCCGGAAGAAAACTGAAACTATGGAGAAAATTGAACACCGTGCGGTCATTAAATTCCTTACCAAGCAAGGAAAGAACGCTCAGACCATTTTGAATGAAATGGAAACTGTTTACGGGGAACAGTGCCCTAGTAAATCAATGATTTACAAGTGGCATGGTCTTTTTAAACATGGTCGGGAGTCGATTGAAGACGACCCCCGCTCAGGAAGGCCAGTTGAGGCCACCACATCAGACATCGTCGAAAAAGTGGAAAAAATTGTACTGGAGGACACCCGTTTGAAGAAAAAACAGTTATCTGCATTAGTTGGAGTATCAGATACCACCATTTTGCGAATCCTACATGACCACCTGGGTATGACAAAAGTCAGTGCAAGATGGGTACCGAGAATGCTCACGCCGCTTCAATAACAGCAGCGCGTCGAAGCGTCAAAACATTTTTTGGAGTTGTGTGGCGACGATCCTGGACCGATTTTGGAGCGAATTGTTACCGGCGATGAAACATAGGTTCATCACTTTGAGCCTGAGTCCAAACAAGAGTCCATGCAATGGCATAAAAAGGGGACACCACCGCCAAAGAAATTCAAAGTGTCGGAGTCGGCTGGAAAGTTGATGGCTACTGTTTTTTGGGATTGTGAGGGGATAATACTGATTGATTATAAAGAAAAGGGCAGGACCATAACCGGAGAATACTACGCAACAATACTAGAAAAATTAAAGGATGCCATCAAAGAAAAACGTCGGGGAAAATTGACCAAGGGCGTGTTGCTCTTGCAAGACAACGCGCCGGGTCACAAGAGCAAAGTTGCAATGGCTGCTCTACACACGCATGGCTTCGAATCACTAGTCCACCCACCCTATAGTCCAGATCTGGCCCCAAGTGATTTTTATTTGTTCCCCAATTTAAAAAAAGACTTAAGGGGAAGGAAATTTTCCGACGACAATGAGGTAAAGGAGGCAATTTTGAGGGAAAAGATAAAAAATATTTTTACGATGGTTTAGAAAAATTAATTCATAGATCTAATAAATGTATTCAGCTTAAGGGTGATTATATTGCAAAGGAAAAATAAATTTACTGTTTCATTTTTACTAAAACCCTTTCATTCCACGAACTTTTGGACCTCCCCTCGTATAACAAATAATAAAACAAAGTCGTTATTTTTGTTTATATGTCCCTATGTCAGCTTATATCTTCAAAACTGCAGCAAAATCTGTTGCATACAACAGATTTTGCTGCAGTTTTTTTTTTAATAGATAGAGTAGTGCAAGGGGATGACATTTTTGTTAAACTTTGTTTCTAAATTCCACACATACAAAGATGCAGGCAACAGCTCTCTCTCCAGCTCATTTACGTCCCACTGTTGGGTGTGTTGGGCACGGGCCTCCTCCACGTTGGAGGGATTATGGTCTGCTGTGCTGCACTGACCAGGCGTGTTGGCACAGGGTTTATTTTCGAGTTTTCTGTCTCTCACAGAAGATGTTATCTGTGTCCAATAGCCCTTAGCTGACTTTTACAGCACCCTTGGAAGGAGATGGGGTGATGACACTTATATTCTTAATCCGTCACCACACGGAGGCAACAGCTAGTAGGGACATATATGTATAAAAAAGTGACTTTGAAATAACAACTAACCTCAGGTGCCATCCAAGCAGCACTGCCTTTACTATTAGTCATGTTTGTTGCTTTATCTGCAGCAGTTCCAAAGTCGCAAATCTTTAACCTTTGACCACCACCCACTAGTAATAAGTTAGGTGGTTTTAAATCTCTGTGTATCAATGGCTTTGGTTTCATTGCATGGAGATACGCTACACCCTGAAATGTAAAATGATAAAAAAATTACAATTATTTGAAGTAAAGATTATAATTATTAATTTATTTACAAAATATTTAAACAAAATATCCGTGGTATACTGGGTACCGTGGGTACTGTTATTTTAAACTTAATTTCATTAGTAATTTATTAATATTTCCAATTGACTTGCTATGTTTTTAATATTATTCCTTTTTCAAATTAATGTCTAGCTATAGGAGACTTTCATTTTTTCAATGTACCCAGATCCAAAATGTGAAAAAATAACTTATGTTATCTGTGAAAATAAGTCAAGCGATAAGAGAGTTCAAAATAACAATTCTACTAACACATATTGTAAACATCATAGTCAGTAATATAACTGAAATTAATATTATTTTGTTTATCTTAGTACTAGAGTCTAGGCATGAGAATCATGTTTACAAAAAATTTAGTTATCTCACTGATATGCATAATCATATTTCTACAAACTGTAATTATTTATCTTAATTGTCAAATTTGAAAAACATAAATTGGGACATTATAAATCAAGATATGGAAAAGGTATTGTATGTCACAATAAAATGTAAAAATAAACTGTATTTATAAAATACAAAATTATAGAGTAGCGAGTTGTATACCAAATAAGAAAAAAATTATATTTGTTTGGACATATTATTTCTAGATAGATGAATATATAAAATTTTAACCTCCGCACACTGCCGGGCCCAACTCATAGCATGAGCGGCAGTGTATTTGGGCTTAGGGCGATTGTGTAGCACATTATAAAGTGAACCTCCTTCAGCATATTCCATGACAAGACAGACGTGGGCGCCTTTAGTACATGCTCCATACAGCCTTACGATGTTTGGATGTGACACTCGTGATAACTGTCTCACTTCTACAGCAAACTCCTGCTTCTCAGCCTCAGAATTGATGTGTTTTACAGCTACAAATGTGTTCCGCCACAAACCTTTCCATACTACACCGAAGGCGCCTTTGCCCACCACCTACGATTCAAACGATGTAAATACTTGTATAAACCATCCACATACAATACATAAATATTGATAAGTCACGATATTTACCGATAATTCTTGAATTTCATTGTAATTTATCTCCTCCACAAATGTCTGCTGCACGGGTGAGTCTTGCACATTCGAAGCCATGGGTATGCTTAATATCACATTATCAAAAGACTAATATGTTAAACTAACGTTATTGATTAAGATCTACTTAATTTTCTAAATATAAATGTAAAAATAGTTGGTTAACTCAATTTTCTCAGTATTGTTTGGTCACTTTGGCAGAGAAAAGCAACTGCGACAAGGCCGCCATCTTTGAAACTGTAGAACAAATGTCAGATAAAATGTCACATTTCGATAGAGTAGCGCCCACAGTTAAAATTATGTACATTCACCTACTCTATTCCCGAAAATCTCCGGTACTTTTTTCAAATATCTGAATTGTTTGAATGTACTTTCGTTATTAAAATCTATATCATATCATTCATGTCTTAAACTCCAAAAATATTTGATGTTTTTTATTATTACAACGGTAAAACACATAATGTACGTCTATCACGAGTATACAAATCTTCCCATTCTTCTAAAAGCTTAACTGCTGCTGTACAATGAAATGTCGCCGCTACTTGCTTTGGAGTTTCAGATCTATGGTTGGTAATAAATAAATCTGCTCCTAAATCGTAAAGTACGGTCATTAATCGTAAATTATTGCTCATAGCAGCGAAGTGCATTGCTTGACGACCTCCAGGAACTTCAGGATCGTTGACAAGAGAACCTTTTTCTACTAGAAGACGGAGTATTCTTTCTTCTTGTTTCGTTGGTACACACATCATCACAAATTCTGTGGGTAGGTAAATATTTTATTAATTTATTTGCTGTATGTACTGTCGTGGTAGAATTTCCAATCCTCTGGTAACCTTTCTGTCTTAATTATATCATTAAAATGTCTGTTTGTATATTTTGGAGTTACTACTGTTATTGTGGCTTTCAGTATTTCATTTGTAATTAGGTCTAACCCTATTTTACCCTTATTTATTTATTTTAATTTATTCGTGTCAAGAGGTTCACCTACGATTCATTAGCCTGGCATATTGTGTTAGTATTTTATCAGGTTATGGGCCCGGTTTCTGTGTTAGTGTTGCTGTTGGTTATTATACTTATAAGGTATTATTATAGCTTATAGCTTATTATATTTAGATAACCCTTTTACAGTGCAATGGCGACTTACGTAGAAACAACCCCGTATCCATTGGACTAGATCTTGACATAATCTCAGCGCCATAATCAAATAACAAATTTGCCATTCGCCATGACGGACTGAAATAAAAAATATGTACCTATTTAAAAAACTAGTGGTTCCGGCAGAAATCTGAATAATCTGAGAATGAGACCTTATTTTTTTCAACATGAACATCAAAAATTGATACAGCTATCAATTCAGTAATTACTAGTAGTTAGGTTACAAACACACGTAGGTACGGAATTAATTTTAAAAGAAATAAACCTTCTCATCAAGCAAATAGACAGTGGAGTCATGCCCACGTGATCCTTAACGTTAGGATTGACTCCGGCTTTTAAAAGCAATAAAACGGGACGTCTATTGCCTGTGCTGACAGCTAGATGAAGAGCGTTTCTTCCAACATGGTCCGTCTGATGTATGTTTACTTTACCGCTTCTGTAAGGGCAATTTAAAATTCATTGTAGGTAATGGGTGAGACGGAACTAGAACAAGCTCTTATAAGGTCCCATACACATACAACAACAAGCTCTCTTAGAGTCCGTGTGTGACTTAGGTAGGTAGAGTAGTGTTATGACCTAGGTAGGAGGTACCTAGATTGTTTCAGGTTTGTAACTATACTGACGAAGAATAACCTTTCGTAGGCATGACAAGGTAAATAAAGAAGAAACGAGATGTAATGGGTTGCATGTACGGATAGAAATTTGAAGAGGATAGCTTCAAATAAATTCCACAGAATTACAAGCCTTTGAACTTTGAACCCTAATGGGGGTTACGGATTCTACGTCGACAGGGTAACTTGGGTAACTTTAACGAAAGAGAATATTATGAGTAGATACACTATTAGATGTTGCAGTATAAATACATCTCCAAGCTCTGCTGCTATTAAAAATTCATCTTCATGGTGTAAGAACTCCAAAACCTGCGTCAAATCCATTTCTGCGTCTTCATTACTAATGTATGACCTTGATAATGGACTTTGTGGGTCCATTGCATTTGATATTTGTGATCCCCATCGAGAAATTACTGATGACGTATCTGATGAACCTACAAAACAATATAATACTACTATAACAATATAATAATGGACGGGCTTCGTGGTCTAGTGGTTCGTATAACGGACTGCCGATCATGAGGTCGCGGGTTCGATTCCCGCCTCGGTCAATCATTTGTGTGATGTTTATAAATGTCATCCTAATGTTTGTTCTGCGTCTGGGTGTTTCTATGTATTTTATGTATGTATTTACAAAAAAAAATGTAGTATATGTATTCTATCCGTATTCTGTACCCATAACACAAGCATATAAGCTTAGCTTGGGATCAGAGGACGCTGTGTGAAATGTCCGTGAATATTTATTTATTTAATAAAACAAATACTAACTATCTACCTCAATAATGCTCGAATTGAAATAAACAAAAGCAAACAACGCTATAAAACGTGCAAGTTAATTTCATTTTGTTTTAAATATCGTGCTAGCTTGTAGCGTGATACAGTTGAATAAAAGAAGAGCACTCGTAAATTCAGTCATTTATTTTATATAAGGCAGAATACAAAGCAAAATATTAAGATTTTAATCAATTTTGTTACATTTAGCTATGACATCATTTTCTGACGAAGTGCTAAAAGAAGAATAGTGGTCTTCGTCAGATGTTGTACTTGTTTTATTTTTTGATTTTAAGCTCTTAATGCTAAGATTTATTTCGAATGTACTCGAAGCTGGAGAGCAAACAGGGCAGGTAGAATATACATTTATTTCAGATGTCGTTTTACAAGGGGCATATGTATCAATTTCCAATATCGTTTCCATTTTAGGAACTTTTTCGAATAATGATGATTTCTTTTTCGCAGAGGTAACTACACCTTGTTTGTCTTTAAAATTGTTTTTATTACGCAAGTAATATATAACTATTGAGTCGTTGTCTAAATCAAGGTCGATCCTATTGTTATCCAATGCAGATGTTCCAGTTGTCGATGGTGTTTCATCCATTCTGAGATCTGTACCATCCTCTTTGTTTTCTTCGTAGTACCAGTTATTTCTCATACAGGTAAATCAATTATCTTCTGTTAACCGCTAACTACTTATGTTTGGAGTTTTTAAAAGGACTGACATATATTTTTTTGTAAACTATTTTCTAAGTTTTAAGTAGATCTTGCTTTGTTTGATTTTTTCCAATTCCAATCAATGTTTTTGCTAGAGCTATGGAAATTATCCGTGACAAGCAGGTACAGTGCTGTTCTCAGGAACCAATGTAAAAGTCATTGCTGAATTTTCTCTCGTTGATTTAACACAATGATTATTAACAAATCTATACCTGATGTACGATACTGTACGCGATTCACGTTTAGCTTTAAGCTGATTATGTACTCTACATAGATCATCAATATGATTAGGCAACGGTACCCGTTGAGGAAACCAATAACGTATCAATGATATAAATGAGTCTTTAAATAAGCGACCGATGATATTTTTACTAATATTTAGGAATCTAAGAAATGATTCATACGTTGTCCTTGGTTGTACATTATCCAGGATTTTAAAGCTAATGTCACTTGTTGCAATAGCCTCTTGACAAGATTTTTTTACCGTGGAATTCTTATTTTTTAAGCTCCTACGGACGTCTTCATTCATATTAACTTATGAATACCCAGTTTTACTTATATATAAGATTATGCTGATAGGTAAATATTTTGATATTTATTTGAAACATTTACTTTTCATTACAAATCAGTGACATTATTTTTGGATTTTATAGCTTTTGTCATAGTTTTTATTGATTGACACAATAACACTCCTTGTTTTTAAAATGAGAATGCAATGTTATACTGTTATTGACTATGGAAATAAAAGTTTATAAATCTTCAACGCTAGAGCTGTGTGCCTTTGTGTATCCATTTGTTCCTGACTATGCCTGAGCGCTCTGGCACTAACATAAAATCTACTTATCCTTAAATGGTGTAAGAATAAGTAGATTGTACTATAATTGTTTATTTAACGAAATAGGTGCAGCCGTTTGTAAGTTTCATTTGTTGTTATAGGTGGCTACTGACTCACACAAGCAAATACTTTCTACTGCTTTAGGGTTATAATTGTCGTGTGCGTCGGTTAGAGGATAAAATGAAATACGTCCGGACTTGAATGGCGTTTATTTGCGACTCAATATATTTAATATAATATTAGCTTTATAGGTAAGGAGAACAATCGTTTCTATATATTCCTAAAACTGCTGATACGCAGAGTGTTGCATACAATGAATCCATACATAATATATTTATATACAATAAATTAGGCGTCGAGCAAACAATAGGACCATACATACTGTAATAAATATATATGTTTATAATAACTTAGATGGCTAGCACAATGGTCTCTATGCATTCGTAGACCTGGTGCTCAAGTCCACTATTTTGGAACAATTGTCATACCGGCACAATACCGGCACGATACCGTTGCAATTGAAGTCAAATATCCGTAGTCTGCTATATGCCGTCATAACGGTCTTTCAATGGTAATAGAATTGTCGATCTCTTTTATCTATGCATTGAATTTTCGGTCTCTTTTATCTATGGATTGTGTTAGAATGGTATGTATGTGTTGCCGTTTTTAAAAAATGCGTTAGTTGAAGTGATTTTCGAAAAACTACTAATAAATTTAAACATTTAATCATGCTAGACTTCGTTTAAATATATTTGTACATACTATTTATTAGTATAAAAAGCAATGTGAAGTTTAGGAGATTAGTAAATTGCAATAAATTACAAAGAACAATTTCTTATATTTCTATCTATCTATTTTTTATTTATGGCAATCTGTCGACACAGGACAATTTAAAAATATTACTGTCAAATTCAAAATAGCAGACTACCGAAACATTTCAGTCATTGAATTGCAATTGTGAAGCAGTTGTGTACGAGACTAGCAATTTATGTCACTTTGACAATTGTAAGACAATGATGAAGTCGTTATGACGACACATTAATAGTAGACTACCAAAAACTTTACTATTGCACCATAATGGTACAATAATGGTACAGTTGTGACACCGTTGAAATACCCGACTCAGGGCCCTGTTGACATTACGTCTACTTGCAAACAATGAATTCATACAATGTGTTCCTACAACTGCAATTGGTTATTATGCCCAAATAGAACGTTATTGAGCTACATTCCTCGTCACATTTCTTTTTTGTAATTTCCAGTTATTATAAAGATCGTGATTCATTTCAAAAGATAACTCTTCTAGTATTAAAACACAAAACTAAGGCCGGGGAAGCAAAATGAAACACGCGTAAAGATAATACTAATTTAATTTTAATACATCAAAAAACTCCATTTACATATTATGTGTAATTAATTAACCCCTAGATTAATAAAATGTGAAGTTAAACTCCACCATAAACTATTAATATTTAATGAACCTAGACACTTAATAAAACTTGATTATAATTAATTTGTAATATCATATAAATATTTATTTGTAAATAGATATGCAGAAAATGAGGTGAAGAAGGTACAGATAGAGGAAAAAAGTTGTAAAAAACTCAGTAAACAATTGACAGGGGTACAAAAAGGAAAGCTAACACTTAGGCCTTAATGCATAATTGTTAAAAGATAGAATTTCTACCTGACATTAATTTTATATATACTATGTTGTTTTATATCTAAAATTTGTTAGGTATCCGCTATAGACTGCGAATTAAATGCACGACCACCTCCCAATCCAAATCTCAAAATCCTTCATTGGGTCCATCTCTATTTGTGCGAATAACTAATTGCGGAATCTTCTAGCTCGCATTTTTAGTTACGAATGATTTCAGCTATCACTGAGAATCATAGTTGTTCTAAATGGACACCAACCATCTTCATAAAATCGCTTAAAGTATAAGTCGTCGGTATACAGGAATATCTTGCTCCTGCACTCGTGGTGCTGAGCGAAGTAGCTCTGCAAGTGTATAGAGATCATCACGGGGCCGATAATTATTTTGGTGCATCATATTATCTGATCGTTTCCTTGCAACCATGAACCTCTTCATCTTATTGGCATATTGTTTCTTGCGACGTGCTTCTTCGTACCTTTGTGCCAATTCAGCGGGACCTACAGGGTACATATCTGGAATACCTCTAGTTAGGGCCATACGGTTTTGTTCTGAGAAGTAGGAATGGCGTGGGTAGTCGCGTTCACGGGGTGCAATAACAACTGGTTCATTGTACCATATTTCTCCACTATCGTCGACTTCGGGTTGATCATCTTCAGTCATACGTCCGTAATAACGGTCAGCGGCCCATTGGTTTGCGTTCATTTCTTGCTTTTTCCGTTCTTGTGCTTCCCACAAATTTAGTAAGGCACGTACGTCAGCTGCACTAAGTCCAGAATCTCGCTTGCGGCGTTCTGGTATAGGCCTGAATACATAATATTTTTATATCAACATCATTATATTACCTTAAACGAACGTGATGTAAGATCAAACGTGATAAAATGCATAGTAGATACAAGTATGTATAGGTAAATTTTAATTAGTTAATTAAAGTATAATCTGTGAGTACAATTTATGCATGCTAAGCACATTCATCTCACAATCTTGGATTAACTAACTTAAAAACTTACAAGTGCTAAGTAAATTTTCTACTTAACACTTGTAAGTTTCATTATTTATTTTGGTTATCATAATCCTTCCTACTAATATTCGCAATTATTTTGGATTATCAGTGTGTCATGCAAAGGATTTGCGATTGGACAGATTTCAATGAAATTTATAATCTAAATAACTTATCCCGCTGAAACTTTGAATAGTAACTTTGAATACGGATCTAACTAGGTTTTCCATTTAATATTTTTATCTAGTAATAGAGTTTATGTTGACCTTAAATTCTTTTTATTCCCGCCTGAGTTCTTAGTGGCGGTTTTGGCTGAAGCAGCAGCACCGCCCACTTTAGTTCCACTACCACGCTTGCGGCGGTGTACATCGTGCTCATGATTCATTGCTTCCACTGGTGAGGGCATCTCATGATCCCCTGGCCTGGAAAATAACACATTATAAAGCTCGTATTCTAACAACTATATAAAAAGTTACCAAGATAGTTAAGAGAAACATATTGATAATAATAAGCGTATGAAAACGTGCTTTGAAAAAAGCCGATGAATACATTCTGGCCCGCGATGGATGCTAGTTAGGCGAAGGGAAGATTATGAAGAAGTGTGATGTTAAAACTTTTACAGATGATTGGGTAAGTACTCGTGATACTTATACGTTTTCAGCAGAACAAGCAATGTCGTCTACAATTGAATTAACGTACTTTAAATTTTTCTTTCCAGAGCCAGACTTTGTAGCAACTTTGGTCGCAGCACCGGCTCCGCCAACTTTAGTCCCGCTGCCTCTCTTGCGTCTTCGGGATTCATATCCAGCAGATAAGCCTTCCATAGCTGGTGGCTCACCATACAGTTCAGGCCTCATTATCAAGTTATCCAATTCTCCGTTGTTTTGAGCAGAATCATATCTTTGATCAACAGCAGGTTCATAGCCTTCTGAATTGACTAAAAAAGGAAAAAGAAATTGTAATTAATAACTACCAACTACATGTCTATAGTTGTGCCTATATTAATAAGTACATTTTAAAACTGAAGCATATCATGTCATTGCGCTGAACATGTCGAATAAAATGATAGTAGAAGAATTAAACACCCTTAAACTGTGTTTGATACTTGTCACACAAGCACTATTAAATTTATTATAAACAAAGTAAAAGGAAGCTTATAACTGATGATAACCACGAGTGCTATGAGAAAATTCTGATTGACATACTTAATAGAGCACAGCTATATTTCCAGGGTGAAGTAAACTTTGTCCGCCGTTTCCTTTTACACTGCAAAGGATTACTAAGAGATTTTCTAAAATCCGCGCATGATAATTTTAAAAAGGGAGTGAATGTTTTTTTTAAAGAACATTCTCTTGAAAGTTTACGGGTCAAAGTGGCAAAGTACCTAACCCTATTGTAGCTTTTGCCCGCGACTTCTTCATAAATTACCTGTCTCTATAGTACCTTCTTCGCTAAGAGCCAACGGATAAGGTTCTAAGTCATTTTTATCGCTTTTATTCAGGAACAATGATTGGGTATCATCTTTCGTCTGGTCCCAATTCTCTGGTAACTCCCCGATTGCCCCTCCACCATCTGAAATGGTATGCATTTAATTAAATTTGTAACTTACCTAACTTTAAAACTTAAGTAAATTTTTTGGTGACACATCTACATACCTAAATGTACGTTTCAAAATGAAAATTTAATTTTCAAATAATGACTGCTCAATAATTTCTAAAAGGCTAATAAGGAACAGAATAGCGAAGAAAGCAGTAGAAAACGAGTAACTTTTTCCCCGATAAATGATGAATCACCAATTACTGAAAGTTTTCCCACAAGCCTAAAGCCTACCAATTAACTACTTACAGTAAAACAAAATGAATCACTGGTTGTTGGAACTCTTTGACCTACGTAATTATTTTATAAACTAATCATAGCCAAACCGTAATCGGTAAAACTTAAGCCACAAATCTAATTAATTGTGTTACCTACTTTTTCCTGAAATCATAATGAATCATATGAACCCCTTTCCACCGCTTAAGCCGTAGGCGTACGATTTACCTATATTCAACGACACTTCGACCTTTCTATTAGTCACAATAATCATGTGAATGATTTCAACCTTAAAATTATAAGTGGTCTGAAGTACGTGCCTTTATAAATAAAGAATAATTATGCTTTAAATATGCTTATAAGCTATGTTTTAGAAAAACGCGTAGGTACTTAATATATTTTGTAAACTGTCATTGAATGTTGTGAATTTTTATTTTACGTAAGTCACACATTGCTCATATTTGTAGGTTTGTATTATGTAGCCTTACTTAATCAAGAAATAAACTTGGATCAATATCTATTAACCCTTAAGAATCACCGTTTTGCAAAACGAGTTTTAGGACAAGTTTAATGATGGAAGATTTATATATTACGCAATAAACGTTCGTTATCTTCCTATAAATAGTTGAATCACATTTAAGTACTTAGTAATTACCTTAAGTACTTAAGGCCATGTGGGCCATGGTCTGGATCACTGCCTGCGAATGTCCGAATAAGCCAAGTTTTTTTTAAATATTATCTATGTAATAGAAAAGCCTACCGTAAACATACAGCAATAATTTTATCGATAAAGATGATGTAGGTGTATTATGACTTAGCTCGATGAAAGAATTTTCCTGAAAGGTTCATATTGAACGGAGAAACTACGCCGCAAAATAACATAGGCGGAGACGGGACACCTGTTGACCTGTTGCTATATATAGAGTAGCTCCAGCCTCGCTGTCTGATCGATACGCACACCAATAAAAACAAACGAACACACAATATCTTTGCAAATAGCAATTATCGGCCACATTTAACGATAATAATAGTGCGTAGAACGACGATTTTTATACAACCCAATTTTGAACATAATGTAGATACACTAAGTATCTTCTACCAGGCTAGAAATTCAGTAGGGACCTACGTCCAAAATTGAGTCGTTAAAACATGTTGGGTCATAGAAAGATTCAAGCACACGTTAAAATTCCCAAGTTAAAGTAGGTACCTACCTCAATTTAACTAATTACTTAGTATTCACCATATTTTTCTATCTCGAAAACTATTTCATTTAAGCAACTATACAGAAGTTGAAAATTTTATGACAAATATGCTTTAAATATGTTAGGTACATAGAGCGGAAAAGATTTGGAGTAATATATTAATTCTCATGTATTATTGAAAGTTTTCGTTATGAAACGATTCCATTTGTAGGCTGACAATAACAGTACCTTTGCTTACTAATCATCAGGATGTTAACAATCTAGAATATTACTTATGAACAAGATTACATACCTTTATTATTAGATGGCGTCGGAACAGCATCAGCAATTAAAAGAACCGCAAAAATTGCGGTTGAAGTAATTAGTAACATCTTATTTAGATATCAGAACTGTAGAATAATTAATTTTAAATTGATATAGAAATTTATAAGAGAAACACTGATGGCGACTGGTGTGGCTGCACGCAGAGAGCGAGTGTCGTTTAGCTGAGCTCCAGCTAGAGAGATAACCATTGCTTCTGTCGATAAATTCGCGACATGCGCAGTGCACAGTACAGGGATGGATCCCATTAACATAGTAATACGCCTCAATACAAGCACCTACATACAAATTAGTTTTCCATTGATAAAATCCAGGAGTCGAGGGTCATTTTAGCAGCGATTTGACGTGATAGGTTTCTTTTTTTCTGCCTGCTTTTGATTCTGAGAGCACAAATGCAGAATGTCATATTAAAATAAAAAGACTAGTTAAATAGTGTAAATATTGTTAATTAATTTCAACCAATACTTATAAAAATTGTAAATCTCCATTTCTTCCTTATTATCAGAATCATGAGCCTCAGAAAGCACATCTTTATTAAGTTCTTATTGACATCTCTATCTGGCTTTGTATTAAGAATATAAGTAATTTTAATCTCAATTAAATATAATTGATCTGTAGATTTCATAACGCATTGATTGAGTAAATTTTTTGAAAATCTTGGGATGTATGTGCTTGAATTAATGTGGGTTTCTTAAAAATTTCTTCATTATACCTAGTCCGCTCCTGTAATATTAACTAACGTGTGCTTACCTACACAAGTGCTTCAAAAATATGCCTTATTGTTTGGAGGGATGGGGTAGCCGTCACAGGCGACGTTGCTTATTAATTACATTACATTAAACATGTTCCACCTTTTTGCCCCGAACTCATAAGAGTCAAATTAAGGTTATTTCCAAGTCCGTGCTCCGTATACATTAGGGATAAGAGCACTTCTTTTGATTGTAGGGTTTTATAGCCGGTAGAGAATTATAAACACAATACTACCGACTAACATCCTATAAAACTTTTGGCTCATGTGTTTAATGTCAGCTCAAGAATCAATGAAATTAATTAAAAGTAGCTCATAATACATCTCCCAATGCTGTAAGTGGTGCTGTAAGACCCAGCTCAAGTATATTTTAGGGGGAACTTCTATTGTGAACGAGGGACTGCTCGAAACTAAATGTAGGTCGAAAAAAATTCTCTCAGCGTTGGATAGTAAAATCAAGAAAGGCTATTTATTATATATATATATATATATAAACGATATAACATCACGCTGTGATTAATATGAGCAAAGCATTAGTGAAAAAAGTCGGGTATCTTGAAGCGGTTTTTTTCTACAAGATAGAGCAGTTTAATAGGCACAGCCTTATTTTGAAAATAAGCGCCCCGAGCCATTTGATTGGACGCCCGAGCCAATTTAATTAGCCACTCTATAAATTAATAGAGATAGAGCAAAATTTTTAACCTGAAGGCTTTCGCCGCCCTTCTCAGGCTGGCCGCCCTGGGCCATGGCCCCTATGGCCCTAGGGTAAATACGCCTCTATTAATAGGGTCGCATTTTTGTATAATTTGTTAGAGTTTGGTTTCGAAATTCCACGCGTATGAGGTTGCGGGCAACATCTACATAGTAATTAAAAAATTTGAGTTGCTAGAATGTAGTTTTTATTTTGCTTAACTTTATGAATAATTAGTACCTACTGGTACCTACCTATATCTACGATAGTCAATGAATAAATTATTAACCCTATCCCTTTTTATATTATAGATAAATAAAATGAGAATATCTTACTTTAAAATTGATGGTAGGCAATTCGTATTAACTATTTACAGGACGTGAATATAATCGGGAACGTTCCGTTGGTTGGTCTTTTGTGTAGTTAATCTGTCTGAACGAGAAGATGACTCTCGTTATATCGACCTATTGTGTATCTTCCACTTTATCAGTAGCTGGTACAGTCACTGGTTAAATATAAGTATATATAACACTTACTACGTGGACAAGTATTAACTAATAAAGCTTAAACTAATATTATAAAGCTGAAGAGTTTCTTTGTTTTTGTAATTTGAGGAATTTAATCGTTTTGAAGATATAAGCTCACATAGGGACACATATAAGATCACATTACATACATACAAAAATAACGACATTGTTTTATAATAAGTACTAGCTGTTGCCCGCGACTCCGTACGCGTGGAATTTAGGAAATTTTCCCGGATTTTGCAACATTTTTCATTAATGTTTTCGCTCCTATTGATCGCAGCGTGATGTTATATAGCCTATAGCCTTCCATAAGAAATGGACTACATCCAAACATTGGAGTATGGATAGAAGACCGAGGAAATGTTTGTGTTGCTCAGCCAACATTTTAAGTATTTTATTTTGTCGCGCGTAATTCTTTTTTCGTCATATCTCCTAAGATATTCATTTAAATTGCATGCTGTGAAAAGCAGTTATAATCTATATTAAATGCGTAAGCTAGATAAGGTATTTAATTTCATAGCAAATATTACTATATACACATAAATAGCTTTTGAAAACACCCTATTGAATTAGATAATTTTTTTGACATTATTATGGGTATAGCGGATTTTCTTTAAAAGATAGACATATTATTATGCCCTCGCGGACTTTTTTGAAGAACTAAAAGTAATATACAATTCTTCCATACATTACTTTGTCGTATCTCACATGGACAAGTCAGCGTTTTCATTTAAAGCTCGCGCGCGTCCGACATTCTTCGCATATTTAATCATATCTCATCTAATATACAGCAAATCCCATAAAATTATGCAAAAAAAGCCATCCTCTTGAACCATTCTATCGATTAAAAAAAACCGGATCAAGATCCGTAGCGTATTTCTGAAGATATAAGCTCACATAAGGACATACAGGGCCGGATTTAAACTTGTGCCGCCCTGGGGCACTGAAGAAAATGCCGCCCTATGACTTAAATTTTATTTTAATAGTTTTGATATCTTATTTTTTCAAAAATATTAACTTGTTTTTTTACATTTTTTTTTCCCCCGTTTCTTGCAACATTTTACACTGATGCTTCGCTTCTATTCGTTGCAGCGTGATGTTATATAGCCTATAGCCTTCCTAGACAAATGTACTATCTAAAACTGAAAGAATTTTTCAAATCGGACCAGCGGATCCTGAGATTACCGCGTTTAAACAAACAAACAAACTCTTTCGCTTTATAATATTATATTATTATAGATAAATAGGTATTTGGATGATTTTTCAATAGGTTAACACTCCGACAGCGGAACATTAAGTAGTAGGCTGGTAAGATTATTTATGCATCAAATATTCAACAAAAGGCTTGTTGTATTTCTAATGCTTAACTTATGTTCTTCATAGCCCTATAGAACCCTCTGCTACGCCGGAGGTACCTAATTATGTATCAATTATTCAAAACTATACTCTATCTTCGAACTCATGTAGGTATGTACTTCCAAGCAAGTCAACTACTGGACAAACCTTGTGGTCTAGTGCAGGTGTGGCCAACTTTTGTGCACTTAAGATCTACTTTTTATTTTCAAATTGAGTCGCGATCGACCTATTTCTTTGGTAAGAAGGGGGACGTTTATGCAATGTGCTTATAAACCACCGTGCACTCTTGCGAGTTTCAGCAACATACATGAATAATATGAATATTAATTTAACGGGTTAAAAAACTTTTCTAGGGGAATGGAACTTCCGAGTGATCGACCAAAAATGGTTGCACGATCGACTTGTTGGCCACCCCTGGTTTAGTGGTTCGTGTAACGGACTGCCGTTTATGAGGTCGCGAGTTCAATTCCTGCACGGTATAAATTATTAGTGCGACGACGTTTAAAATGTCATATAAATGATTGTACTTCGTTTGGGTGTTTTCTGTGTATTTTAGGTATGTATTTCCAAAAAGTATATCCATACCACATGTATCTGGTACCCATATAACACAAGCATAGTAGTATAGCTTACTTTGGGAGCAGAAGACGTTGTGTAAATTATCCATAAATACATATTAAAAAAAAGTCTGCGTCTATATTCCATACTCTGAACTGAACTGACTGAACATTCAACGTCTTCCTATGACAAATCTTTTAAACTAAAAGAAGTTGAAGTTGACAAATCTTTTTCAGTGACAGCTGTACCTACGCTTGTGGAATGCCTTACCACATATCTTCTATCTATTCTGTGCCTTACCACTAAACATACGCCGTGCTAAAACTTTAGCAACATTTAAAAATATGGTCAAAGATTACTATCTAAATATTATAACTAAGTGAATATGTCTGTGTATATTTTTTAGTATTTATGTATGATATATTAATATGTAGATTATGTATTGTTATGTAAATTTGTGTACCTATATATTTATATTAAAATAGTATGTATTTGTTTATATTCTTGTCATGTATTTATTACTTACTAGCTGTTGCCCGCGACTCCGTACGCGTGGAATTTTGGAAAGTTTCATGAAAGTCTATCCATACATTCAACATTAACCAAATATCCAAACATTAGAGCTGGCATGGATAGAAGACCGAGGAAACGTTCGCGTTGCTCAGCCAACAGTTTAAGTATTTTATATTGTCGCGCGTAATACTTTTTTCGTCATAACTCGTAAGATATTCATTTAAATTGCATGCTGTAAAAAGCAGTTATAATCTATATTAATTGAGTAAGCTAACTAAGCTGTTTAATTTGATAAAAAATATTACTATGTACACATAAATAGCTTTTGAAAACACCCTATTGAATTTAATAATTTTTTTGACATTATTATGGGTACAGCGGGTTGCCCTTAAAAGGTAGACATATCACCTCGCGGACTTTTTTGAAGAACTATAGGTAACAAATAATTCCTCCATACATTATTTTGTTGTACCTCACATAGATAAGGCAGCGTTTTCATTTATAGCTTGCGCGTCCGAATTTCTCGGCAAATTTAATCATATCTCTTCCAATATACAGCAAACCCCAATAAATTATACGAAAAAAGCCATCCTCTTGAACCATTCTATCTATTAAAAAAACCGCATCAAAATCCGTTGCGTATTTTTGAAGATATAAGCTCACATAGGGACATACATACAAAAATTACGACTTTGTTTTATAAGAAGTAAAGATAAAGATAAAGAAGTGCACCAGAGACTACCAACTTGTCCTGCCATATTAAATTCATCCAAAGGTTGCCTGGAAGAAATCGCTTTAAGCGATAAGGCCGCCCATTGTACGGGTTCTTATTATATTTCTTTTTAATGTAATATTAATGTAATTAATGTACAATAAAGTATAAAGAAATAAATAAACTGTGCTCTGAACACAGATTTAACTCACTGCTGTTCAGATAAATACTATCATCATTTTCCCATGGGGGTAGGCAGAGACTATAGAGCGCCATCTGGTACGATCGAAGCATACTTCCTTGGCTTCATCCACACTCATACATCTGGTCATACATGCCCGACGGTTGTAAGTGCTACGCACTTGCCCCTTTTGGAGTATCCCGGCGATGACATCGAAGTATATTTTTCTCGGGCGTCCTCTCCCAGCATTTCCACTTACTTTTGCCGTGTATATAGATTAGATTAGTTTAAGTGTATAAAAATGGGTGCCTAGATAGGTACTTTATTTTTGGCTGTATAGATCATTTGTATTGTTAGTAGTAATTTTAAATGCTCATCAATAAATACTATCCATACTTATATATAGAAGTGAAAGTGAGTTTGTTTGTTTGTGACTTTTTAAATAATGAATATGTTAAACTCTAAATTAAAACACAATTATATACGCTTATATTATTTAATTACAAAAATAATCATACAATGTAATGTAACATTAACAAATATGTACATTATTATATGCTTACAATATGTAGCTACTTAAAATTAGAAAAAAAAACACTACTTTGTTGTAAATTTGTGAACTTTGATTTGTAGATAATAAAAAACATAAATAGCCAGAGATACTTATACTCGTATATACAAGTATATTCAGCCATTTACATTAAGAAAATCAAATTAAGAAAAATTTTTTCATTAATTTTTATGAATCTGTAAATTAAAGAAAACCTTTAAAGAAATTATAATACAACAGTACCAATTCTGCGCGTATAACTAAATAAAACTAAAAAAATAATTTTTGTCGATAACTATGTTATCCAATTTATGTTATTGCCGGATTATTCTGGCAATGTTAACTGAACATTCTTGAGAAAAAAACTCTTTATTATAGACTACAAATCTTAACTAATATAAATGTGCACAACAAAATAGCCAAATAATCTAAATACACCAATAGTTATTTTAACTTTTTTGTTAACTTTAGTTGTACATATAGAATTGGTACTATAATGCAAGCAACTGTGTTTTTTTCTGTACTTTATTCACTATCTACGAGTATATTAAAACAGAATAACAACATAAGCTTACAACACATTTGAAAATATTGACTGTAAATAATTAACTTCTAAACTCATAATAGACTCGACAAAAGTGTAATTTAGCCCCTACTTTGTGTGTGTGAATATACAGGCTTACAGGAAAAGTCGTGCTAGATCCGCACCGTCTTATGCCCCGTCGCCTATGAACTAAGTTTTTTTCAATGGATTTAAATAAAACCCTATATTGTTATACCTCGTTAGATAGCTGATGAAACGTATATATTTTAAAACACATCTGCCGAACAACTGCCATACCATTTTTTTAGATATCCCTTAAAAAAAATACACTTTTAATTTTTTTTTAAATTTCTTAACTTTCACTTGTCTACTGCGGCAATTTTCAATAAAAAAATTAAAAGTTGAATATCTCGAAAAGGGTTAAGTTTAGGGTAGGGTGTTTCATAGTGAAATAAGTCAGAAATGATGGGTACTCCACGCCCTTAACGGATCTAGCACGACTTTTCCTGTAACCCTGTATAATTAAAGAAATGTTTAATTTTATGTAGAAACATCCCTGTTTTTTATTTTATATACCAGGTAGCGTATTCGTGTTCAATCTTGAAGACATGTAACTTTAGTCTGGCTAAATCGTGCTTCATAGGATAATAATATTTCATATGACGTATAGCCTGTATCATAGACACACTTAGATACATATTTCACGCACATATAGATAATATATTGTGGTAAATTGTGGCTTTTATTAGGTAACTATGACATAATACATCATTACGATTAAAACTCATTTACTATTTAATCAGTGGTAGTTTGCATTATGCTAAAAGTACATTAATAAGGATATGAAATAATAATCAATTATTATCACATATTGTGACCTTATGAAATTTTAAACTTATAATTTATTACCAGTTCACAGAAATACCAGATGGTGGGTTGATGTTTAAAATTGAGGACAAGTAAATTTAGCTTGGCTAAATCGTACTTCATAGATTAATGACGTATAGCCTGTATCATAGACACACATAGATACATTTTCACTCACACATAGATATTTAAGTGACTTCAAACCGACTCAATGAAGTAGCCATGGGCACTACATCTGGCGGCCAAGTCTGCTAATTCTGCTATTAAAATCATATTACAATGTTGTTACAATGGTCAGTCACAGACGCCATTATGGGGTCATTACGTCAAAAAATTAATAGTAGACTACCAAATTGGTACAATTTCGCCATTATGGCGTCATTATATTTTTTTTTTTGTTTTTTTTTTTACATAAATTCAAGACTCAACACAACGTCCTCTGGTCCCAAAGTAAGCTATATTTCTATGCTTGTATTATGGGTACCAGATACGGATAGACTACATATACTACTTTTCTTTTGTAAATACATACTTATAATACATAGAAACACCCAGACGTAGAACAAACATTTGTATGACATTTATGGATATCATACAAATGATTGTCCCAAGCGGGAATCGAACCCGCGACCTCGTGATCGGCAGTCCATTACATAAACCACTCCACCACGAAGCCCGTCATAATAGTTATTATTATGATACCAAACTTGATTTTTTGTCACAATAGCGCCATTATGGTGCCATAGTGGCATCACTATGGCACCATAATGGCGCCATTGAACTGTCATTGTGACAACATGGTATTAGCAGACTTGGAGCCCTGGTATATCTGTGTACTAGTTACAATAATGAATTTCTAGTAGTTTGATGGTTTTACACAACTAAACAACATAAAAATAATCTTGAAAAATGGCCAGAGTGGACACAAAATATCCACTTTCTAAAAATTGCATAACCAAGTAGCATTTCTCTAAATGCCATGTCCTATATTCTAAAAATACAGACTAATATATACTTATTTGTATTATAGACACAATTTTTATTGCTTTATTGCTGGATCTCACTTTTAAAAATTAGTCAGATATCGACCAAATTTTAAACAAACATGTTGAAAAAAAAATACCAAACATTCAACAAAAAAAAAAAACAAATTCTATTTCCGACAAATTTTAGTGCTTTTTTTGTTTAAAATGAAATTAAACAAAGAATAAGAAACTCCGCCCTAGATTTCATCCTGGGTAAACCCAAGTCAAATTTAATATCATTATCCCTAATATGTAATTATAATATGTATTTAAAATATAGGATTTGGCAGTAACTGTACCATTAGTACTTGCAGTCTAAAAAAAGTGTATTATCCCTTTTTCTTTTTATTAGTATGTTTCCTAGTCTTTCTCCTTTTTGTATCACTTTCAGAACTTGAACTAGAAGAACTACTTGACTCTGTGCCTGATGAGGAACTAGATGTACTACTAGAAGTGCTACTACTACTTGAACTAGAATATTTCTTCTTTCTTCTTACAGACTTTTTCTTTCTACTATCATCACTTGATGAACTAGATTCACTGGATGAACTAGAATCAGTTGAACTGTCAGACGAAGTGGATGATTTACGTTTCTTTTTTACAACATTCTTCTTTTTTCTTTGATCTCCTTTATTTTTAGACTTCTTGTTTCTATCCTTTTTGTTTGAAGGGGAAGGTGTTCTCGGTTCAAAACTCTCAGAATCTTTTTTAGATTTTTTGTTTCTATGTAAATCTGTTTCTTCATCATTATGTTTTCTTTTCTTATTGTCAGATTTATCTTTATTAGATTTTACTTTATCAATTTCAGTTCTATCTTTCTCATTTACGTCTTTCTTTTTCGTATTTTCTTCACGTGATTGTGAATTATTTCTGTCTTGTTTAGATTTTTGTTCTTGTAATCTATTATTTCTATCTTTTGAGTCACTTCTTTGTTCATTAATTCCTTTATCATTATTATGTGTTGACTTATCATTCTTATCTTCATCAGAATCCCATTTACTCGCATCAGGTTTCTGAACTCTATCTGGCTCAGGTAAATAATTTTCTTTATGTCTCAATATATCTTCTGATTCTTCACTTTTCATTTTATTATTTCTATCATTTTTAATATCTTTTGATCTTTCATCTTTTTTATTTTTAGATGCATTGTTTGATTCATCAGTTTTATTACTTTTATCCAGTCTTGATTTGTTGTCTTTTGATCTATCTGCTTTTCGATCCTTACGCGTGTCCCCATCTAAGCCATCATCATTATGATGTCTATGATCTCTTATTCTTTCATTTCTACTCCTATCAGCTGATGACTTCTTTCTTTCATCATTATCTTTTGACATTCTATCTTTTTTATCTTTTGAATGAGGTTTATTAGCTATATCTTTATCTAGAACATCTTTATCATGTCTATGATCTCTTACTCTGTCATCTCTACCCCTATCTCTTGATGATTTCTTTCTTTCGTCATTATCTCTTAACTTTCTATCTTTTCTATCTCTTGAATGAGTTTTGTCACTACTTTCATGCTTATGACTATCTTTACTTGATTTAATTTTGCGTTCACTATTATGTCTTCTTCGGACATCATTATTTTTACTGCTATGATTATTCTTAATATCATCATGATTGCTATTATTTCTAGAACGCCTTCTATCATCACGACTTCTACTTCTTTTTCGAGATTTAGAATTATCTTTGTCTTGTTTGTGATGTCTACTTGAATGATTATCTCTATGTCTATCATGTTTTCTATCATTACTATTAGAATATCTATCATTATGTCTATCTCTAACTTCCCTATCTCTACTTCTTGACTTCTTCACATTACCAATAATCTCATTTTTGTTTTCACCATCATTAAAGTATTTCACACCTCTCCCTTTTCCAAGCCATTTCATTTTAGATACAGATTGAGAGAAATCAACATGGATACGTCTATCATCTATTAATACATTATCCATTTTGAAATAAGCATCTTCACAAGACTTTTTGTCTGCAAATTCTATAAATGCATATTGTAACGAGTCACCAGTTTTCTTGTCTCTTATAACCTCACAACAAACAATTTTTCCAAATCTACTAAATATGATTTCTAAATCATCATCTGTTGTAACTGGATTTAATTTGCACACAAAAAGTACATTTTCAGGTGGAGCAATATCAGCATCAGGTAAATCACCAACAATTTCTAAAATAGTTGCTCTAGCTTTAGCCTCTTTTTCTTCTATCAGCTCTTGTATTTCAGCGATAGATTTACCCCTTGTCTCATCTATTTCTTCATCCGGTGCTATCCTACCACCTTTCAATCGCTCTGCACTCGGTGACGGTGATCGGGAGGGTACTCTTAAACCCAGGGGATCATTAAATGGATCTTCTAATACAACTGTATGAGTGATCCTTACATCACGATATGGCCGATGCTGTTCATCACAAATTACTTCATTTAGTTTCCTTAGAATCTCATGTCCTTCAGTAACTTCTCCTATTACACAATGAACACCATCTAAAGAATCCAAGTCTGGACCAAGGGTGAAAAAGAACTGGGAACCAATCATCATATCTCCTGTGCCTACCATTGACAATAAACCAGTGTCTGTGTGACGAATTTTAGGCATCTTTTCACCAGAAAAAAATCGTTTGTCATTGCCTTCCAGAACTCCAAAAACAGATTGACCTCCAGAGCCTTCTCCAGTTGGATCACCGGTCTGGGCTATAAAGCCGCTTCGTATAGAATGAAATAAATTGAAATTGTAATACTTCATTTTGCACAGCTTTAGAAAGTTCAAACATGTTACAGGCCGCTGGTCCAAATACAAGTCCACTGTAATATCACCTAAAGTTGTTTCTATTACAACAGCCATTGTTATAATTTTAAGATTTACTTTAATTACATTTCACTGAAACCGTATAAAACTGCAAAAATCCTCTTGTTTGCAATAGGCGTCCTGAGACAATTTTGACACATCACACAAAAAAATTGAGACATAACCTCACTCAGTGTTACCAACTCGAATTTAATCGAGTAGGTAGATACAATTTCAAAAGTTGGTAGTTTCCAACCATCTTCAATTCGAAAAGTAGGTAGATCTACCAACTATAATTTCGAGTTTTATATAAAATCCTACCCTAAGATGTGATACCTTTAATTTATTTTTTTTCGTAAAAAAGTAATCACTTTAAGTATCAATTAGTAAAAAAATGAATATTAATTAAAAAATGGACAATATTCATAAAAAAATCAAAGCATATTATGGATTGAAGAGATCAATATAACATAATGTTCTTGAAAATGAGGGCCGGAACCTGAAAAAATGCACTTTTCTGTAAAAATTTTTTTTTTATTAAAAAAAAAGTAGTTTAATTTTTGTTATACGAAAGTTATAAGAATTTGTTACCTTTAGTACTAGGTTTAATCCAACCTGCATATTCTGGTTCTTTTTCCCAGATTTTTGAATATTTTTGATCATAATGAATTTTTCTCAATTTTCGTGGAGGAGAATTTTCATCATTGTCACTTTCATTATTAATCATTTTATTTTTGAATGTTTAGATAGACTAATAGTACTAAAATACTTTATTCAATAACATTTAACGCTGCGCTTTTTATATCAAAATACATAGTAAGTTCATGAGAGTATTGAAGTTAGTCATTAGTCGAAACTCGCAATAAATAAGCCGAGGTTTCTTATTGGCTGATGTATATCGATATATTTCAATTGTCAAGAACGCAAAAGCCGCTGTTTTTAACTTATTGTGTGCATAAAAGAAAATTAAACAATATAAAAATAAAAAAATAAAATTAAAAATTTTTATAAACAAAAAGTTGGTAGATTTTCTTTATAAGGTAGTAGATTTGAGAAAAATCTTAAAAGTTGGTAGATCTACCTAAAAGTTGGTAGAGTTGGGAGCACTGACCTCACTTTTAGCAAAAAGCACAGAGTAATATACAAGTACTCAGAAATAGTCTGCAATGGATACATCGTCCTTTAGCCCACGGATGGTTTTTGTGAAAGTATTTATATTTTTATAAGTAGATTCAAAATCATTTTATTGAAATTTGGTAAAATTTTTACTATGTGAAATCATAAACTATATCGGGAGTAAATCATTTAATTTTTATGTAGGAACCACATTGAGACTATTAGCGCCATCTCGTACTTTACGAACATATATTTTATACACACAGAATTGCAGACATCTGTTTAAACTAGTACAGGTTAGTATTAATAGATGGTGCCGTTTAACATATGAGTTTTAGAAAAGTAAAAACTTACTAAATTTTTAATATAAAAAAAAATTACAGTATTTTAATGTTAAAAATAAAACCACTCTTGAAAAGCTATTACAGATTTGGTCGGGAATTCAGTCATATTTCACGAATGTCTCCTTTCCCTTGTAATCTGGCTTTACAGCATTGAAACATTTTCATTTTTTTATTGCAACATTTTATTGTTCTATCAATGGTTTCGTATAGGTCGTAGGAGACTTGATTAAAATAGTTTTCCTAAGGATTTTTAGTTTTAACTTAGGTTCCAAGATTATGAAGTGGGTCCTCAAATGGTGTCAATGGTGAGTAATTCGTTTATTTACTGTTGTTGGTGAGACTGGATGGCGACCCGTGGAATATTCATAAAAGGATCCTTCCAAACCAGTTACACCTGTCGTAAGCCACGGATCAATCTCATCGTGGTTAATAGAATGTTGTAGTTAACGTAGTTAGTTTGTCCAGTATTACAGGGTCTTTAGATGGATGACTGCTCTGGCTGTCATTACAGGTGATGTCTACGCTGTTTCTCCGATATATACATTGTTTGCGTGATATCTTATATTATGAATAAGATATCACGCAACAACATCAGATATAACGCAAATAAGATATCACCAACTTAAATAAATAAATCATTATATATTATAAGGTTTTCAATATCAAAGTGTCGATTGCAGACTGTAATTTACCACTTCTCAGTTCACGTTTCTAGAAAATCTAATAAAGGCAGTTTGAATTGCCCTGTTACCGCCCTCACCCCTAATAAAGAGAGTATTGAAAATTTACCAACCATTCTTCGTAGAATATAAGGTTAGCCGACGTGAATGACGATATAACACACGAAACGTCGGGCCAAAATTTAAAACAAATATACGTGTCTAAATCCGTAAAAAGTAGTTTTATTTAAACGAATGAGTCGCGCAAGTGTTAGAAAATAATAAATAGCTGATAAAAAATTATAATTATTAATAACTAGCCGGTAGATAAACAATATAATATTATTTAGCAGTTCAACTTTGAAATAATCGACTCTATTAAATCATTTATGTAACTTTATTTTGTATTTGTATTGAGTTGTTTACATTTCGGCTTCATAAATATGAGTTTAAATAAAAAAAATCATATTCATGTGTTATTTAGCGTAGACTGATCGATAGAGGGATTGATACCTACCCACTCATATACCATATGGGATAAAATGCTTGGAACACGAACGCGAAATATATAAATTTCGAATTAGTATGTTTTTAAATAAAGTAGTACCTAAGTACCTAGTGATACCCATGTAGTACCTACGCGTACGACTTGAACAGAAGCAGAAGGTACAGTAAACATTTGCACTAGTGATTGCGAGTGTTGTTTGCACTCGAGTTGGTTGAAACTTGTGTTTACGGTAGAACACCTTATTTATGTTGTAGGCTTGAAAAATAACAAAAATGTAACTAAAAGTTTGAAGTTTAAAATTCAAATGAATATCTATGTATTTTTGCTTATTATTATTTTTTTGTCTTGCTAACATTGAAGGTTCCAACTAGTCAAAATATAGTACCAAATGATAGGTACCTATGTAATCATTATTTACTATCCTAATAGTGTAGAACCTAGGCGTGTACGTAAAATCGGTGTAGCGGAAAGTTTAAAGGTACATACGGCATACTCCCTCTACAAACTGTCGAAATGGTGTAAAAAAAACAGACAGGATTTGACATTTCACACAAATTTAATGTAATGTTTACATAATAATAATATAATGTCTTACTTGTACGAGAGTGTACATAATTGGTCAAGTGCGAGTCTGACTCGCGCACGAAGGGTTCCGTACCATTATCTATGCAACATAAGGCAACGTTATTAGTATCGAGCAAGAAACGGTAAAAAAATCATGTTTGTTGTATGGGAGCCCCCCTTAAATATTTATTTTATTTTATTTTTAGTATTTGTTGTTATAGCGGCAATAGAAATACATCATCTGTGAAAATTTCAACTGTCTAGCTATCACCGTTCTTGAGATACTGGGTACGGAACCCTAAAAATCATGTTTGTTGTATGGGAGCCCCCCTTAAATATTTTTTTTATTTTATTTTTAGTATTTGTTGTTATAGCGGCAATAGAAATACATCATCTGTGAAAATTTCAACTCTCTAGCTATCACCGTTCTTGAGATACAGCCTGGTGGCAGACGGACGGACGGACGGACAGCGAAGTCTCAGTAATAGGGTCCCGTTTTTACCCTTTGGGTACGGAACCCTAAAAAAAGAATCATTAAAATGAAATGAAATTTAACTCTTGCTTTGCCTTAAAATTAACCTCCTTCAATAAAACAAATTTAATATTGTATACCGCCGTACGCGTGGAATTTAGAAAATTGTGTCCATTTTTTGGAAAATTTTTCAATAATGCTTCGTTCTTATTGGTCGCAGCGTGATATTATATCGCTTATAGCCTTCTTCAATAAAAAGGCTTATCCAATACAACAAATCAATTCGAACCAATAGTTTCTGAGATTAGCGGGTTCAAAGAAACAAATTCTTCGGCTTTATATTATTATAGATATGACGAAAAATTTTCAAAGTTCATTATGGTCAATATCTAATAAATTTCCAATTTCCATTCAGCATCTCAGGTATATATCTATACCAGAGTTTTTAAAGAAAATATTTCGAAGTTATTATATAGTAGATGTATAACGGGATATGATCTCCATGAAAAAGCAATCAAATCGGGAGTGAGCCTCAAACCAAGGCAACAAATAACTTTAGATGTATTTTTAAGGAGGCGTCGTGAACTGGGGTGACGTTTTGTATTTCCATACAAATGTTGCATAATTTAAAAAGGCCTCTGAATGTGTCTCTCGCGTTATAAAACTTGTGTTTTATTATATTCATTACGTAGATAGGCACAGTGATATTATGTTAGACATTATTTTTTATATTAAAGTCTGGATTTTATGAACTTACAGTTAACACGCACACACCAAGTTAGATAAAGATGAAAGATAAATCAATCATAAATTGTGATTGTCTTAGCAATAGTAGAATACGGTATGCGTCCTTATGAGTCAAGTGAAGGCAACAAAGGTTTTTTCCTTGCTCTTATCGTCTGTAAACCACTTCGAAATATTCAAAGATGTGTGTTAAGATAAGAGATTGATGTTTATAAGGAAAGTAAGTCTGCCAGTAATCTTATAAAAGGCAAAATACAAGCCAATAAATGCGCAATGTGTCCGGATGACGCCCCACTGTTAGATTTAATCTGTTTAGAGTTTGCCGTAAAACGAAGCCGATAAAATAAAGTGAGAGGCGCACAAAAATCTCCTTGTCTTATCGCCACCAAGCAAGATTACACATAAAAATGTTAAATGATCTCGAACGTGTATTGAAAAAATACGGGGAAGATGGCAAAAGAAATTGGATGAAACGCATTCGACAAAAGATAGTGCAATATTTGATCGCTGTCTTGTATCGAAAACTTACTTGTCTTGGATATAAATGCCCACATTGGTGACTTAATTTAAATCACAAGAAAACATTCAACAGATTGTCACTAATATTAATAAAAAGTTTAAATCTGTCGCTTATCATCTAAGCTACGCTCTTAGTAGAGATAACAATACATAGAGACGGTAACGTTTATGAAAAGAGGTCTTAAATAACTGTCTCCTGGTTATCTTAAAAAGTAGAATAAATAAATAATTAAAATAAATATTTTGGTTATTCACACAACGTCCTCTAGTCGCAAAGTAAGCTATATTTCTATGCTTGTGTTATGGGTACCAGAATACGGATATAATACATATACTACTTTTCTTTTGTAAATACATACTTATAATACATAGAACACACCCAGACGCCGCAGGCCAAACATTTCGAACAGACGGGCTTCGTGGTGGAGTGGTTTATGTAATGGACTGCCGATCACGAAGTCTCGGGTTCGATTCCCGGTCAGGACAATCGTTTGTGTGATATCCATAAATGTCATACAAATATTTGTACTGCGTCTGGGTGTTTACTATGTATTATAAGTATGTATTTACAAAAGAAAAGTAGTTTATGTATTATATTCGTATTCTGGTACCCATAACACAAGCATATAAGCTTAGCTTGGGACCAGAGGACGTTGTGTAAAATGTCCGTGAATATTTATATTTATTTATTATTATTTGAATGACAATTAAATATAACCATGTAGCCATATTATTCATTTCAGAACCTAGTACCTATTTAATTTCTTTAAACATTAGTAGAGCCCAATAACAGTGAGATGAATGTACAGAAATAAGTATGAATATCTGTACAAGATTTTGAGCAGCCTGTATTAGCGTACAGGGTATATTCAGACGATAGGGTGGCGAAGTGTTCGTGACAGCGCGACACACCCGCTGACTTGTCGCTTCTCGTGAAATCTAATCTTAGCGGCTAATGGCGACTCTGTCACGGCAGCCATTGTGCGTGTTACTCATAATCGCTGGCGAGAAAACGTTGTGTATTTATAGGTAGATGTGTATGGCAACAGGAGATTGTACAAGCCTACTTAGCAAATTTTGGTCACTCTGATTGAACGCTACTTAGTTAAAGTTCATGTATATACAATGTCGTCGTTTTCTGTTGATGTGAATGCGACAGAGTGGAATGTCTGAAACAACGGACTTGGACAAGATTGGCGCATGAATAAACCTAGTTACATAGGTAATTTTGAAGGACTTTCAAAAGCTTAGTTGATAAAACTTTGTGAAATAAATTTATTATCCATTTAGATTAAAACAATTGATGATAAAAGAGAAGAAAAGAATATCTTGAAAAAAAGAGACGTACCTATTTCATAACGGATCGATTTAAAAACAAGGTAATATTCAATAAGTTACGCTGAGGGTGTAACATTGCGAAATCAGAAGGTGTCTACACGTGAACATAAAATATTTTTACGATATTACCATACAGTAAAGTAATGGTATAAATAAAGGGAGTGTCGTGTTGGGCGTTCGGTGTGCCGATTGGCTTCGATTATTGCTCCGCGGAGACTAATATCCCTTTCTTTCCTAAATGTTTTTTGGGATTGTTATTTTTTGGCGCGTCGGTCGCAGCTGGCGGCAGGCCTCGTGAAATTGCTGGGCTATTGGAGTGTCTCGGACGGCTCAGTTGGGATTCTATAAGTAGGGTCACTTACGTTAAGTAGGCTCTTAGTCGGGCACGTGTTGTCCCGTGACAGTCAGCAGGTGCGCTACAAAATGTTGGCTGATTGTGATTGAAATTGCACACGAATTTGTAGGGGTTGATTTTATTGACACTTGAGCCAACGAACTTTTGCGCTTTATTTCTTTCTGTTTGTTATTTCATTTAGATTATTGGGTCAGTCAGAAATCACAATTTTATATTCGGTCTGTAGTTAAAACAAAATTGAAAATTACTAAACGTATTAATAAGAAAAACGTATAAAATATTACGATCTGTTGTTTTTCTTGACACAGGAACATATTTATTCAAAAGTACTCTAAATATGTGTATCACGGATCCTGCACGACTACACACTAAGTATCCTAAAAGAAAATTCAATCCTCGATCTTACTTTTACGTTCACAATTGAAGACACCAAGACGTTAGACAAAAGGTCTGTAAAAGTACAACCCTATGAAGGTGTCATAAAATTATGAATACAGCCGCAATTAATTATAATTTCCCACTTAATTATTACGTACTAAATAATCGTAACTCACAATAAGTAAGAGACTACCGTCGACGCAATCTCTAATATAAGAACGGAGGCAAAAAGTAAACAAGGCACAGAGGCAGTTCCCAGCAGATATTAAAGGCATATCTCTCTATTATGAGCGGGAAGTTCTGTAATTTAAGGGCGAGCTCGCGCCGCGGCATATGGCGGCTAAGGAAAGGGTTGCGACCCTACACGCTAATACGTATCGATGTTATGATTTATATTTTTTGCATCGGTGTTTTGATTGCTCTGTAGTAATTTATGATATATATATTATGATGCTACTTACGTAGTTGTCGGAGGGAAAACAAGGTCGTTTTGCAACGTTTTATATTAGTCAACATGTGTTAAATTAACCAAGAACCGACTGAAGACTATACGTGAAGACTATACATATCGTAGACAAACCAGAAGAAGTGGGGTGTGGAGAACAAATAGGGGAACAAATTCAGTTGTTTTTTGTCTGAAAACCTCCTTTTAATGAAACGTAGAATTAACTTACTCTATGTAAAACTTTCCCGTAATTGAATCTTGGCTGTGCCCATGTAACGTTTAGGCACAGAATACAAGGCAATAGATTAGATATATTTGTTGCAGTTGCAATCAAGCCACTAGAATGACACAACTCTACAACTCTACCTGTTGAGAAATGACTATACTAGTATAACTATAAGGATGAAGAAAAATGTCTGTGTATGTCTATGTACTTAGATTTCTTACTAAAATATCGATGATGTTTATATAAGTGATAAGTGTGGTAATTCTACCTCGGTTATAATGAAGATTATTAATAAGACAAATACGTGTTAATAATATGGTGATTGCATCTTTGTCTTTTCATAACTTTACTTATTAAAAAACAAAGTCGTTGTTTTTGTATGAATGTCCCTATGTGAGCTTATATCTTCAAAACTACGTAACGGATTTCGACGCAGGTTTTTTTATAGATAAAGGGGTTCAAGAGGATAAGTATTTTGTGTAATTTGCTAAGTTTCAGTTTCTAAATTCCATGCATACGAAGTTGCGGGCAAGAGCTAGTCACGAATAAAATCACTAAATGCCTAAAAAATGTTTCATCTTAAAAGTTCTTAGTAGCTATATTATGGCTACATTAATAGGTAGAACTTATTAAGAAAACTCTTTTTCTTTTCGTTTCTTTGAATACTCAAAATAATTTTACTACTCCCTTGGTAATCGTAGAGACAATCAAATGATCACATGTCGATTGTTTGTAACCGTAAACTTCCGTACGCTATCTGATCTGTCGGTCAAGCGTACAATTACGGCAAGGGCTCCCTAAGGCAGTGTATTCTAGTTGGATATGGGGTAAGATGTGTTTGACAAAAATAATTTTACTTGATATTGTGACTATAATTCGTAGTAGAATCTTTCTCACCAGAGGCGTATTTTGAAAATTGGCACCGCGTGCCCTTTGATTTGACGCCCCGGGTCAATTTAATTAGCCGCCCTATAAATTAATAGAGATAGTTCAACATTTTAAATTTGAAGGCTTTCGCCGCCCTTTCCAGGCTGGCCGCCCCGGGTCATGGCCCCTATGGCCCTAGGGTCAATACGTCTCTGTTTCTCACCTTGTATACTCGTATACTAATAATAAAGATGTAAAGTTTATAATAATGTATGTAGGGGGTAATCTCCGAAAGTAATGGTCCGATCCTAAAATTTTTTTACTATTAGAAATCTACAGTCTTTGAGACTGCTTTATATCATAATATATTCTAACACTTGCGCGACTCATTCGTTTAAATACGAGTAAAACTACTTTTTACGGATTTAGACGCGTATATTTGTTTTAAATTTTGGCCCGACGTTTCGGAGACTTTGCAGTCGCCATGGTCATGGGTGAGACTGAGCTGTAATGTGTCTTCTACGATCAGTTATTACAGGGTTTACCCACATTCAATTTAATTTTACATTGAATCTGCTTTATATCATGTTATACTATGTGTAGTGATTCCAAATTCTATTACATTAAGTAAAATATTTCTTGTAAATTAAAAACTTAACATGTAACAATCTAATTATGTACTTGTAAACATAGAATTTCCATTAAGTATATCTACAATTTAGAAGTAGAAACTTCTGTTTAATGAAATTGAACGAATTTATTAAACAATACAATGTATCGATATTATTATGTTAATGTTCCTCTCCCTAACATCGTTACTCGTTCTTCAGACACAGCTGCAGTACAACGCTCTGGTGCTCGATTATAACTAGTTCACTGAAGTCTACGATACAACATACGTGTTTACAGTTAGACTATGTAACGTTTAGATGAATTTTTATAATGACAATATAGAGCATTGATCAAGTATAACATCTTTAATATATGTAGAGTATTATTACTTTACACAACTACCTAAATAAAATTAGTTCCAAAACTAGAAAACACGCTTGAAAATACTTATATCTTTTTAAAAAATTGTATTGTCATTGGTCTTTGATATGTATGCAAAATTTCAAATCAATCCGACGTTCGCAAGTGAGTGAAAATCACGTTAAAAGATTCCGTTACATAGATTAATACATTGATAGATAGGTACATACCAAACTTATAAAAGCGTGTTAAAAATAAAATTGACAGCGTCATTATCATAATTCGGCCATGTCAACTGAACTATGACTGAACTTTGTTATTATAAAAACTGTGTATTATAGACTAACGCCTCCGTGTGGTGACAGATTAAGAATACGAATGTCACCATCCAATCTCTTCCCAAGCGTGCTGTAAAAGTCAGCCAAGGGATATTGCGCACAGATAACATCCTCTGTGAGAGATGAAAAACTCGAAAATAAACCCTGTGCCAACACGCCTGGTCAGCGCGGCATAGTAGACCATAATCCCTCCCAAAGTGGAGGAGGCCCGTGCCCAACAGTGGGACATAAATGGGCTGGAGAGAGATAGACTAACGATAACGATCTAATCTAACGATTTTAATTAATATAAATGTGTACGAAGAAATAGCAAATAACAGATATATTGACACTGCCAATATTCATTATTAAGTTAAGTGTAGTTGTGCACTTAGAATTGGTACAATTGTCTCTACTACTACTACTGGGAAAAAGCCTTATCCTTATAAATTTAAAGTATTCGATCGATTGATCGAGTTGGTGCAAACCGCTCAATAGATAGCGTTGTACACAAAACATTGCACGATGTTTAACTCACATTGAGAAGATGATAGTGGAAGATTTGGTAAACATATGCGGGAACCATGATAGCTCAGATGGGAGAGCAACGGAACGGTGTTCCGAGGTCGTGGGTTCAAGACCCGCTCATGGGAATCATTTTTTCCACTATAATTTAGTTTATTTAGTAAAAGTATAACAAGTCAATTGCAAAACTTAATAAATTAATTTAAAGTATTTAAACGATATTCTCATCGATGTTTTAGCACAATAGCTAAGTGTTATGTACCAAACTTAACTTATCGTATAACTACGCGGGCAGTACGGCCCTGCGCGCACGCAGTCCGGCCCCGCGCGCAACGCGGCTGTCGAGCTCCGCTCAGTTGAAAAATCGAGTTGAAAGCGAGTTGACGTTCGATTGTGACTAGTTGTCACGTGTTCTCGCAACGGTTTTTAAAAGTTAAAAATTGTCACTAGAATTAATTGTTGATAAAACTAATTATCCTTGTTGTGTGAATCGATAATTACAATTGAAAACAAAACCTTGAAATGTCACCGCGAAATGTAATCTTCGCCATTTTTGTATGACAAAAAAGTATTATAAAAACTAGTGAATTTTGTGTCTCCATACTTAATACTATTTAATGTGAGTTGAACTGTTTAATAACTATAATTGTGATAGTATAATTGCATTAAGACGATTGGTGAAAGTTCACGGCTTAAGTCGCGCCAAATGTGGTCATTTTGAGGACTTAAAGAGTTCGTGTCTGCCTGCATAAAGTTAAGTATAGTTTGATTAGCATTCTGCGTTATTTTGGCCAATTTATCGTAGTTAGTTAATGAAGCTATAGCTAGGGCTTGACACAGTGAAGACATTGTTGAAGAACAAAACAGGGTAAGTTTGTACTATTGTAAATTTGTTAACGCTGTGAAACGCAGATTTTAAGTTAGTTCGTCTTGACCTGAAGAATTGTCACGCTTCCACAAAACTAATAAAATATAAATCCCAGGTTGAACGTAACATATTTTTGGTAGCAGAGCGTGGTTTAAACTCCGTTTCTCGAATGTTCCATGTTGAACAAACTATACCCTCATTATTTGTGAAAATTGATTTAATTAATTTAATTAATTTAATTTGATTGATTTGGTTGTTTGTTTGTTTAATCTAAATTGTTGGTATAGTTTTGCATAATTAATTTGAGCACTTGAATTGGCAATTAGATTTTAAAGGGTTTGATAATTATTTGTGCTATTGCTAATCGTATTTGTTGTTGCTCAGGTTATTATTTAATATAAATTATTATTTAATTATTGTCTAATATTGAACAACGTTATGGTTAAATTGTGGCGTTGTGCGTTTGTATAATACAACATTTATTTTATACGTTTGTTTGTTTTGTTGTTTACCTTAAAATAAATAATTCAAGTCTTAAATTAATTGCACATTGGCAAAGAATTGTTTTGTTTGTTTGATTTAAACTATTTAAGATTTGATAATTGTTTAGAATAATAGCGGCTTGTCTCATTGAAAGATATTTTGTTTTTCGCTATTGTAATATTGTTTGTTTGTGAAAGATATTTGTTTTTTTTTGTTGTTATTATAAGATTGTTTGTTTCGTGCCGTTTGTGCTTTGAAGATGTCTGCCGCCGCGTATAATGTTGTCCGCGAATCATATTCCGGGATTGCGACTCATTTGAGATGGTTCACGTCAGCTGCCGCCTTGGTGAAAAGGCAGAACCGAATCGAGGCATTGTTGGACAGGCATGAGAAATGCCCTACACGACTTCAGGAGGTGGAGGCGCTTTACCAGCGCTTCATCTTGCATCTGGATGATGTGCCCCTGGAGTCGTTTCCCCAGGAGCGACGGGACAAAGTCCACGAGGACTACCTCCAAATGATGGACCTTGCCGACGACATCGCCCAGCGCGCGCGGGAGATTTTAGCCTCGCGCGCCGGAGTACCGGCTCACCGGGCCCCCTTGAAGACTCCCGTGGGCCTTTTGACCAGATTACCCAATTTGGATCTTCCACGTTTTGATGGTCGATTAGACACGTGGATGGGGTTTATTGGTTTGTTTGAGAGTCTTGTGGACTCCAGGGACGATTTGGGTCCGTCTCAAAAACTGGCCTATTTACTCTCCGTGCTTGATGGAGAGGCGAGGGGCTTAGTACAGCACCTCCCAATATGTGACGGGAGCTATGGGATCGCGCGGGCGTTGCTCACCAAGCGCTATCACAACCAGCGCTGTCTGGCAGATACCCACGTCGACCAGATTTTGAACCTTCCCGTCGTGAGCAATGCTGCCCAGTTGAGGACCGAGCTGCTGAACCCCCTCCTAATAGCCACCAATTCGCTCAACCGCTTAGGACTGCCGGTTGCCAAGTGGTCTTACCTACTGGTGCGTATTGTGCTCAAGCGATTGCCGGTGTCTTTGAGGGCACGTTTTGAACAGGGGCACACTAGGGATGAGGCATCTGCTCTCCCTACCTTTGACCAGCTCCTGACGTTCCTGGAGGACGAGTGTCGCATGGGTGACGTCATGGTCGCCGACACGCCGGTGGAAGCATCACGTCCCAGACCCACCAACCAACGGCGCAATGCCCAACCTGCACCAAGAGGAGGTACGGCCGCCCGCTTCGCTGTCGCTCAAGCTGCGCCACCGGACTGCCGGTTTTGCAAGTCGCAGGGACACCAAACGGTGCGGTGCCCAGACTTCGCGGTCCTGCACGTGGCCGCTCGTAGGCGGATTGCCCAGGCCCGCGGCTGGTGCTTCTCTTGCCTAGGGGACCATTACCAGCGCGCCTGCCCCGACACTCACCCGTGTCCTATTTGCGGAGGGCACCATTTGAAAATCCTGTGCGCCAACGCGAATGGCCGTCGCGACCACGCGGGGTCGCCTTCGGGCGGGTATGCCAGTGGACACCGGGACCAGTCCCGCAACTTGGAGTCCGGCTCATCACCCCCACGCCGCGCAAACTGCGCTGCCGTTGATCGCCGAGTTGGTTCGGCGCGCAGCCCCACGGGCGGGTATGAAAGCGGGCCCCGGGTTCAATCCCGCACCTTTGTGTCCCGCTCGCCCTCCCCGCTTCCACGTGATCAAGCGAGATCACCTCCGGTAGTGTACCACGATTACCGTGACGCACGTCCTGTACCACTACCGTCCCCCCCTCTGGCGGAACGTCCCCGTTTGGAGACGCGCAACCCTCGGTACAGACGCTCCAGGCGCTACGAACCGCCGTCTATGGCTCGTGGCAGTCGTCACCGAGAGGAGGCCGAGTTTAGGCACTACCCGCACTTTGATTTGCCGTCTCGGGACAACGGCGCTCAGTCGCCGCCACGCCAACATTAGGATGTTGGCGTCTGCCCCCGCTATGCACCGCCCCCTTTTGAGACCGTCCTCTTGCCTACGGCCCATGTCAGGGTCTGGGGACGGACGGGCGCCTCGGTTGTAGTCCGAGCGATATTGGACACAGGCTCACAGGGGTGCATAGCCTCGTCTTGGTTGGTAGGGCAGACTGGCCAGACTATTGAAAAATATTCAGATGTAATAAGGGGTGTCGGGAACGCCCCCGTGGCCACGGTAGAGGGCCGCGTTTGGTTTGAGTTCTCCCCCTCAAATTCTCCACGTCCGACGTTGGAATCGTCGGCCATTGTGATGGAGAATATCTTGGGCAATCACCCGCAAGTTCGTTTGTCTGCGGATGCGGTAAAATTGACCGCGGATTTGAATTTGGCTGACCCTAAATTTGACCTGCCTGGCACGGTCGATTTGTTGCTTGGTGCCGATGTTTTGGGTAAAATATTACTCGGCAAGGATCGTGTTTTGCAGCCAGGTGGCTTGGTAGCCCTCCGGACCATATTTGGGTTCGCACTGATGGGGCCTGTATTGAGGACTCCCCCCCCTGCCGAACTTGGAACGGCCTTGATGGTGGGGTCCGCCCTTTCTGACGCCGTGCAGAGATTCTGGGAAGTGGAGGAGCCACCACAAGCTCCCCGCTCTGATCCGGAGCATGAAGAGTGTGAGCAGTTCTACAAGACCAACACCAGTTATCTCCGTTCTGGCCGGATCATGACAAGATTGCCATTTCTCGCCGTACGTCCGCCACTTGGCGTCTCGCGGCCTATTGCAGAGAAGCGTTTGTTGGCGATGGAGCGCCGTATGAGCAGGGACCCACTACTCAAGGAGAAGTATATTGACTTCATGCGGGAGTATGAGGATTTGGGACACATGTCTGTGTCAAAATTGGATTGGCGTTCAACGGAGCACTTCTTTCTCCCGCATCATGCTGTAATAAAACCATCCAGTGGTAAGTTACGCACAGTATTTGATGGTTCTGCGCAGACTACTTCAGGAGTGTCCTTGAACCAGTGTCTGCATCCTGGTCCCAAATTGCTGAAGGACCTTTGTGACGTCATCACGCGGTTTCGACGTCATCAATTTGTTTTTGTGGCCGACATCAAGATGATGTTCAGGCAAACGGTAATTCACCCGGATGATCGCCGATACCAGCTGATATTGTGGCGAGAAAACCAGCAAGATCCCATGCTTGTCTACGAGCTCAACACGAACACATACGGGCTGAGGTCTAGCCCCTTTTTGGCTATACGTTCGCTTTGGGAGCTCGCGGATCGAGAGCGTATGTCGTTTCCTCGCGCAGCCGCCATTTTGAAGGAGGACCTATATGTTGACGATGTGTGCACTGGCGCGGCCACGGAGAGAGAGGCCCTGCTCTTGCGTGACGAGTTGATTGGCATTCTAGCCTCCGCAGGATATGAGTTGCGTAAATGGATCTCCAACTTACCTGCGCTCTTGGAAGGGCTACCGGACGACCACCAGCAGGATCCTCACCTATTTGAGAACCGTGACAACCCTACCATGATGTCAGTGCTTGGAATCCAGTACAGACCAGTCCAGGACATCTTTACATTTAATGTCAATTTGGATTCGCATCACACTTGGACGAAACGACTGGTTCTGTCGACTGTCGCGAGAACCTTTGATCCCAATGGCTGGATATGCCCGGTCATATTCTGGGCCAAATGCTTCCTGCAGAGACTTTGGACTGCAGGTCTTGGATGGGACGAGCCACTTCGCGAAGCTGTTTTGAAGGACTGGCTCCTATTTGCTTCCTCATTGCCTGCCATCAATAGGATATCGTTACCCCGTGCTCTGCTTCCGCCAGGGAAGCACACCGCGTCCCTTCATGGTTTCTCGGACGCTTCGGAACGTGGGTACGCAGCAGCCGTATACTTGCGCACCGTGACCACAGATGGTCAGGTGAAAGTGTTGTTGGTCATGGCGAAGAGCAAGGTCGCGCCTCTTCGAACTGCCTTGACAATCCCTAAGTTAGAGTTGTCAGGGGCGGCCCTTCTTGTTCGCCTTTTGAATCACGTCATGTCTACCTTGTGCACGTCAATTGACATTTCCACGATATATGCATGGACTGACAGTCAAATTGTGCTATGTTGGCTGAAGACGTCAGTTCACACCTTAGAGGTGTTTGTAGCAAATCGTGTCTCTCAGATACAGAAATCGGAGACCCCGTTGGTTTGGAGGCATGTGCCTGGCGAGGTCAACCCTGCTGATTGTGCGTCACGGGGATGTATGGCCCCCCTTTTAGTTGAGCACTCTCTGTGGTGGGGACCTGAGTGGTTGACCAGATCAGAATCTAATTGGCCGCGAACTCCGGCCTTAGACATTGTCGCACTGCCCGGGTTGCGAACGCTTGCGCTCGAACGGCAGGACCGTCCGTTCGACCCCGATTTCTTACTTAATCGTTACAGTTCATTGGACAAATTGTTGAGTGTCACCGCTTGGATCAAGCGCTTTATGAGAAATTGTAGACATCCACAGAACAAATGTTTGGAGGCCTTCTTATCGCCACAAGAGCTCCAAGATGCTCTTCTTCACTGGGTTCGTTCTGTGCAAGAGGCACATTTTGAAGACGAGATTGACATCTTGAGGAAAGGCAAATCCAAGCTGTCTGGAGCCATTTGTAAGCTGAACCCCTTCTTGGATAGTGAGGGTCTTTTGCGTGTCGGAGGGCGTCTTAGGAACGCAAACCTCCCTTATGGATCTCGTCACCCCCTCTTATTGCCAAAGAGTGGCCACTTGGTGAACCTGTTGGTGACTGATCGTCACATCAAGAACTCCCACGCCGGCTGTAATGCCTTATTGGCCATTTTGCAACGGGAATTTTGGATTTTATCGGCCCGTCGGACGATCCGTAGTGTGGTCTTTCGTTGTATGCCTTGCTATAGGCTCAAGGCCCCTACCATGCAGCCTATCATGGGTGACCTTCCTTCGGATCGGGTCACTGAGATAAGGCCCTTTGCTGGAGTTGGTACGGACTTTGCAGGCCCCTTTTTTGTTAAGACCTCGACCCTCAGGAACAGTAAAACTGTCAAGGCTTATTTGTGCGTCTTTGTCTGTCTGTCCACCAAGGCGGTACATTTGGAACTCGTCTCAGCCCTCTCGACAGAGGCATTTGTTGCGACGTTAGATAGATTCGTGTCACGACGAGGACTACCGTCCTTGATTCGGTCGGATTGCGGTACCAACTTCAAAGGCACAAACAACTATTTAAAAGCGATGTATGATTTTTTGTCGGCTAACGAGACTGAAATTGCGTCTAGACTAGCTACACGTAGAATAACTTGGAGGTTCAGTCCCGTGTCATGTCCCCACTGGGGAGGAATATTTGAAAGCGTAGTAAAGGTTGCTAAGACACATTTGCGACGGGTAATTGGCGAGTCTGTATTGACCTTTGAAGAGCTCGCAACTGTGTTTTGCAAAATCGAGGCCGTTTTGAATTCACGCCCGTTGTGCCCGATCTCTTCAGATCCTAACGACTTGGAAGCCCTCACGCCGGGCCATTTTTTGATTGGGCAGCCACTGAACGCCCTGCCGGAATATCCCTTTGTTGATGTGAGACCTAATCGTCTCTCGCGGTTTGAATTGGTCCAACAACTCACTCAGAGCTTTTGGAAACGTTGGAATTTAGAATATTTGCACATTCTCCAGCAGCGCGTTAAGTGGACTGACAAGACTGATCCACCTCATGTTGGTGACCTCGTTCTGGTTAAGGACGCTAACTCACCGCCACTGTGTTGGCGCAGGGGGCGCATTCTCAACCTCGTCTTTGGAGCAGATGGAGTGCCCCGTTTTGCTGAGGTCCGGGTGGACGGTTCAATTTTGAAGAGAGCTGTATCAACCTTGTCGCGACTGCCAGTGAATTAGCGGCCAGGTAGTCCTGGCCGAGGCGGGTAGATGTTATGTACCAAACTTAACTTATCGTATAACTACGCGGGCAGTACGGCCCTGCGCGCACGCAGTCCGGCCCCGCGCGCAACGCGGCTGTCGAGCTCCGCTCAGTTGAAAAATCGAGTTGAAAGCGAGTTGACGTTCGATTGTGACTAGTTGTCACGTGTTCTCGCAACGGTTTTTAAAAGTTAAAAATTGTCACTAGAATTAATTGTTGATAAAACTAATTATCCTTGTTGTGTGAATCGATAATTACAATTGAAAACAAAACCTTGAAATGTCACCGCGAAATGTAATCTTCGCCATTTTTGTATGACAAAAAAGTATTATAAAAACTAGTGAATTTTGTGTCTCCATACTTAATACTATTTAATGTGAGTTGAACTGTTTAATAACTATAATTGTGATAGTATAATTGCATTAAGACGATTGGTGAAAGTTCACGGCTTAAGTCGCGCCAAATGTGGTCATTTTGAGGACTTAAAGAGTTCGTGTCTGCCTGCATAAAGTTAAGTATAGTTTGATTAGCATTCTGCGTTATTTTGGCCAATTTATCGTAGTTAGTTAATGAAGCTATAGCTAGGGCTTGACACAGTGAAGACATTGTTGAAGAACAAAACAGGGTAAGTTTGTACTATTGTAAATTTGTTAACGCTGTGAAACGCAGATTTTAAGTTAGTTCGTCTTGACCTGAAGAATTGTCACGCTTCCACAAAACTAATAAAATATAAATCCCAGGTTGAACGTAACAAATACCAACACCTCACAACTGACACTTAATGCTGTAACTACATAACATTTAATTTTGACGTACAATGTAGAGAAGTGCAAACATGTCTGGAATTGCTTGTCAGAACACATTATGTTGTGCAGAAGGGTTCGGTACACTCACCGCGTGCCCTTTTTCTATTCTTGACATTTTAAATTGTTTGTTTGTATACAAGTGCCAAGTTATTTATTCAACCAGTTGGTATTCGATTATTCCATATTAGAGAAAAAGAACTTTCCATGTCGTCCAACTACATTTAAATTTATATTATGTTTATAGACGTTTATTAGTATGTATATTTTTATATTTACACACCACATATATTTAAACACTGTTCAATCGACATGTCCATCTAGGTTGTCTGGAAGAGATCGCTAACAGCGATAAGACCGCTGATTGTACATTAATTGTTTGTATATAAATTGTAAAAATTCTGTATTATTGGTGTGCAATAAAGTATATTATATTGTATTGTATTGTACAACAACTCCGGTGAACATAGGCTATTTTATTTTAAAAAAGAATAGAGATCTTTGCCTAATTAGGCATAAGGTGGACGACCATACCATTAATTTGAAAAAAAATTTGTAAAAATGTAAGAAATCTGAAAAGACAGCAACTTGTATCGTGCGGATTTCTAGTATATATGCCTAAGCAAAAAAGTCATCATCATCATCATAATATCGCGCCTTTTTTCCATGAGGGTAGGCAGAGACTATAGAGCGCCATGTGCTACGGTCCAAACACACTTCCTTGGCTTCATCCACACTCTTACATATGGTCATATATGCCTGGCGGTTGTAAGTGCTACGAACTTGACCCTTTTGGACTATCCTGGCGATGACATCGGAGTACATAAAAAGCTTTTTCTTTTATGTTTTTGGATTAAAAGAATAAAAAATCGAATATAACAAAACTCAATGAGATGGTTTTTTCATTTCAGTTTTTGAGCATCTTCACCATCATCAAATCTACATTTCATATTGTCGCCAGTGAGTTTGTCTTATGTTTCGTAGTTCAGTTCGTGGCCCCCATTCTACAACCTTGTTATATTTAATTTAAATTCAACTTTTAAAATCATGAAATTCATGTAGGTACAATATATAAAGCAACGAGATGGGAAGCCAAGCGCAGTGTACACTTAGACTGATTAGATCCTCACATAGCTGGCAAAAAATACATAGCGAGTTTTTATTTACTTTAAAATGTTGAAAAGTAACGGAGAACAAAATTAACTGGCTGCTACTGCATTAGCTGTGAGCGATTGTGGAACAAGCCCATGTACTGGCATGGTGAAGGGAGATCGGAATTGAATAAGTAATTTATTCTTCATTAAGTTATTATTTTGAAGGTATAGAATCAGGAAGTGGACAGTAAAGCCAACGATTGTGAGAGCTACGCCAGATATATAAATAGGTATTAATAAAGTCAAGGTACTTACTATATTAAATTTAGGTCATAGCTAGCTATAGGGTTATTGGGATTTAAAACCCTGTGCCTACTTCCATGGAAAAAAAACGGTATGACAGTTTTTGCCTGTGTGTGTTATGTAATATTACATTTGTTAATATTTTGTTATCAGTAAGTATATTAGCAGATTGTTACGTGAAACTGTAACCAGTGGTAAGTAAACGTAACTTTATGATGTGTAAACCAGTAAGTTGGTGCCATTGGAGTGTCAGCGGTCTGGCCGCAGCGGCGGTCGCGCGGCTAACCTGCAAATTGTGAGCGGGGCGACCGCGTGATTAGGTCGGCCGTATCGCTAGCCGTTTTGTTTTGATATGCCCAACCCAACAGTCGTGCCACACTGTGGCCACACGCCATGTAAGTTTCGGGTCACGACACCAACAGTTTGTGGTTTGCTCACACTATGCTTCAAAGTTTGCTACAATTATTTATTTTAATAGAAAACATATTGATTTATACGCAGAAATAGTGCAGTTAAGAAATCTAGGTTAAAAAACATTGACCTTCTAATTTGAATCTTTGTTTATTTTTTTGTTAATCTTTGTTTATATTTTTGTTAAAAGTTTTATGATGTACGAGTATTATATTTTCAAAAAGGAGTTTTCCATATTCTTTATTTCACAAAGAAAGGACGATATTCTATACACACTGTTCACATTGTGTTGCTTTCCAATTATCTTCTTGCTGTAGAATATAAGAAGAAATAAGAAGTTGCCATCATTGTCTTAATTACCAAACACTTCCACTGACAGCCGTCGGCAAAGTTCTACGAACAGTCTACGAAGAACTGTCAAAATTGGCGCGCTACAAAGCTTTTCTACGCATGCGTTTAAGAAAAAGATGCAATGATATCTGTCTCCGTCTCACTGAACGAGGTCTGCGGGCCGCGGCTAACCCTCGGCGCTCGGTTTGCGGCGGGAAAAATGTGTGTTTCGGTGTGCCGATAGCGGAGTGCCGCGTTGCCGCAGCCCCGCCCATCAACCCGCGCCCGCACCCGCGTCCGCTAACGCGTCTTGAGCCACTTAGTCGATAAGACGACGCGCACACTAACTCCTTACAAAACTATTTTAATAAAACAAAAGCTTTCAACAGTTCTATTCCGTAATTATCAGGATATGCTTGACATATTTACGTACAGAGGCTTTACATAGATGCTTTAATACAAAAATTCCCTGAACCGTCTTACTGGCCGTATTTCTTCTAAAAGATATACCTGCATAGGGCACATTTCTAGACTGCATACTACTAAAGCAAATTTTTCTAACGGGCGTCAGTTCATCTTACGAGATGATGGATTTTATATTGGTATTAAAACTAAAGAATAGTTTACAAAATCAAGAAGTAAGAAAGAGTGGTTAGAATCTCAATAATTCATAATTTTTTCAATGGGTTTTACTGGCTTTATCTTTAGGCGTCATTATCAACTTCCTTGAGTGGTCCTGGCGTTCATAACGATGTTTATGTTATTTTACCAGTATTGAGAGAGAAAATAAACTCATTTTCTTAAACTTTTGTGAACACTGTCTTAGTTTCCGGCCAGATATGGAGCCGCGAGCTGTCAAAATGGAGTGGGAAAAAAGGCGGGAATGTGGCGTCGCTTTATGTGAAACTCGTCATTGCGTCAGACAGAGAGGTTGAGTTGCATCTCCGTGCTCGAGAATGGGACATCGAACACAACGTGGTTTATAAGAAAACCCAAGACGTTGGGCGTGTTTGGCGGGTGGGCGTGTGGGTTGCGTTCTTGTAGTGGTGAGCTTTGTATGTGTGTATCTATAAGTATATCCATGTGACTGTAATGTGTCTATGTGGTAGTGTAAGACGTGGCTTTATTCAAAGGCTGTTCAGAAAGCTCCGTAGTCCTTTTGTCAGCGATACCGTTATATCTGATCCGTACTTTACTTATTAAAGGGCGCAGTAAAATTTTATGAGGATATAAAAAATCCAATGGCGGATAAGTGGAGGTCTTGAGGTCCTCTATATGATGATATATACTTTGAAAGTATGCTAAGTATGTAATTGGTCAGTATGGTAATATATTGAACGTTCAAATTAAATGAATTGCTCTACGTGCTACGACGTAGCAAATCTGTAGCCGTTACGTAGCTGCTACAACATCTTAAACAAGTATTAAATTATGCAAAATTTTTATCTAATATATAAAATTCACGAGTCACAGTGTTAGTTACCGTACTCCTCCGAAACGGCTTGAACGATTCTTCTCAAATTTTGCATACATATTCAGTAGGTCTGAGAATCGGCAAACATCTATTTTTAAAACCTTTTTTATTTTTTTGTAGTATGGCAAAACAACGTTTGCCGGGTCAGCTAGTATTTATATATTTTTTATATTTATATTTTATTTTATTTTTTATATTTTAGTAAAACCATTCTTATTGCGTATGGCTTGCCAAAAATATGTTATTTATTAGGTGAAAAGAGAAAACAAACCACTTGTTAGATAGAACCAATAGTTCATTAGCAGATTTTTGTCGTATAATAATATATTATACTTTATTAACATAAAAGAGGTCTTAACTAACTTTACTTTTTGTTATTTATTATGAACCTGACGTTAATGTTGATTTAGCGATATTTAATATATAAAAAGCTCAATACAAACTATTACCAATAAGTAAGACGACAATTAATATTACGTATTTATATACTCGTAAAAAAGAAAGTTTAATGTTTATGGAATTAAAACTACATATTAGTTACAAGGTACAAAAATTAAAAAAAAATGTAGTGACTGTAATTACTGCCTGTAATACAGATTGACTTTGTGCGACCTAAAAGAAAAGCAAGCATACAATATTATTGTTGATCCCCTTGGGCACATACGGTATGGTAGTTGCACCATATGGTTCACATTTCACGTGCTTGTCCCACACCTAACTATCTCTTTTAATACTTATTTGTACCCGACACCCACACAGGCGAACTCCCCTCGTGTCCTATTGCAACATGTCTTTGTGTGAGTGGACTTCTTTCGCAGTGCTCCTGTGTGCGGGTGAATTTCTTTCGAGACGTAATAAGGGGACCGTTTCTTTCCCGCTAAGGTTTTAATGTCGACCACGATTCGGTGGCGGACGCCCGCGCCTTTCCGCGGTTATCATTATAAACTTTTTTTTATAGTGCGGGCTTAGTGTATTGTGTTCTTTTTGGACTTTTCAAGTACAGAATTTTTTTTTAGGCCGTTAAACTTTTTTTCTGAACAAGTTTTCATATTCTTAAAAAGTTTTTAAAAGTAAACTATGACAGTGAAATGTTGCAAAATTAATTAGTATAAAGTTTGTTGATATTGGTAAACTTGAGTCGGCGAAGTAAGGCGGTGGGGTCGGCGCACACTTGCGTGTTGTTTTCCCAAAAACCGCAGGCTCATTAGTCTCGTCGCACACTAGGCCGCGACGATTAAACTCCGAGATAACGGCACATATTGCGATAACATTGGGTAAACGCTTTGTTACATACAACCTATGACTTTGATTAGATTAGTTTAAGTCTTGTTTATGTTGTTTTAAATCAAAACATTTGTTTCATACCAAACTTCAAGGAAACATACTGTCGAAGTTTAAAATAAATATTCTAGCTAATCATAACATCCAATATCGTTTTAAAATTAATAAATAGATTAATTATTAACTACAGTTTGATTTGTTCTATTAACACTGAAAAAATTATATAGTAAAATGGATGTACCGAACTAACAACATTGTAACGTATCAAAATCTTTTAATTAACTTTTAATTTAATTTCAAAAACATTATGTTACATAATATTTTCTGCTCTATAGTCTCTGCCTACCCCCATGGGACAAAGGCTTGATGTTATGATGACATAATACATGTTTATGCTTGATCACATTCTACCTGATGGTTAGCGGTAATGCAGCCTTGGATGGTAAACTGCAACAACTATGTTAGAAGTCGATTCACCCTTTTCTTATATGCTTCCACATTGTAACTGTCCGGAAACACAAAAAAAACTGAAACTGAAACTCCATACGTCGTTTATCAATTATTTTCCATTATGTGAAGCGGAAACTTGTTAAAAAGTGCGCACAAACTCCCATTAGAGTGGTTGTAGCGATCCCTAAAGTTGCACACTTCACCTGTAATTGTCCCGGCGGTTCTACACGCTCGTTAACTCTCACATGATAATCGGACACACACACGCGGATAATACGAGATCTATTTTTAAATGTGCTTCTTAATTAATGGTTATTTTTTTATTTTTAATAATAAATAATAAAATCAAAATGATAAATATTCCTGGACATTTCACAAAACATCCTTTGGTCCCAAACTAAGCTTATATGCTTGTGTTATGGGTACCAGAATATGGATACAGAATATATACTACTTTTCTTTTCTAAATACATACTTATAATACAAACATATAAAACACTCAGACACACGTTATAAATATAACTTTTATGGATAAATATATGTTTCGAAGACTCCAAGAAAATGCATTTCACTATGGTCACGGACCACAGTACCTGTAGAGTAAAATAAACTCACCAGTTAAAAACACAGGTTAAAAATGTAAAGTCCAATCTAATTAATGTCTTGGTACGATGATCAGGTGTTGATGTATATAAATTTAATACGTGATAATATAATTTGGTCCTAATAATTTGAATAATTTACGTCACTGTTAATTTTAGTTACTTATGGCAATAAATAGGATGTCAATAAATTATTGGCTGTATAAAATAATTCCTAAGCACATTCCGCGGGTGGGGTTTGCGACATTGTTCGACTTGTTGTTTGCGAGACCTTTGAATTTCGAAAATGGAACGTTTTGAATTTTGCACGATCCACCCTCACACAGCTACGCGTGTAGTGACATCAAATTTCAAGGGGAGAAAGTGTCAATGTACGTGTCAAAAATTGACAAGTCACAAATATTTTATTTATTTTTGGGACACCCAAATATCGGTACCATAATTTTGTTCCTCCACGATAGTACTGACTGCAAATAAACCCTAATGCTTAGTCCTGGTAAATGGTGAATGATGGAATTTAGAAAATTTTCCCCGTGTTTGCAACATTTTTCACTGATGTTGCGCTCCTATTATTCGTAGCGTGATATTATACAGCCTTATAGCCTTCCCCGATAAATGTACTATCTAACACTGAAAGAATTTTTCAAATCGGTTCAGGCAGTTGTCTCTGAGATTAGCACGTTCAAGCAAACGAACAAACATTTCAGCTTGACAATATTAGTATAGATTCTAAAAGACTAGATTTTATTTGATTAACATTAGCCAGAGCGTTACGTTTATTTTCGTGGTTTTCCGTGACGGAAAATTCGAAAATAAACCCCGTGTCACTCGCCTGATCGGCGCAGCACAGTAGACCATAATTCCTCCCAAACTGGAGTCGGCCCGTGTCTAGCTTTGGGAGATAATGGACTGGAGAGAGAGAAAGAGACGTCGTTAGCTTATAACAATAACATTTAGATTAACTTATTAAGTTTGACGTAAAACATCATAAATCATAGTTATAAAATAATACTTTTAGTATCTGATTTTAACAAATAAAATACCGTTACATAATTATTGTAATGGAAACTATAATAATGGATATAATGATGTTTCAAGAACGTAAATATTTTAGATAAACCAAATTCTTCGCCTACTTCGAATTAATGTTGAATAAAATATTCACATTATGTAATCGAACGCCTAATGGCATACCAAACACTAGCAAATTAATTTTTAATAGACTGAAACTCATTATTTGAAAAGAGAGTTATAACTATACTAGCTAATGCCCGCAGTTTCACCAGCGTTTATAAATATTGCGCCCCATATCTTCAATATACCTACACCAAACGCTAGCAAATTATACAAAAAAGCCATCCACTTGAACCACTCTATCTATAAAAAAACCGCAATAAAATCTGTTGCGAATTTTCAAGATATAAGCTCACTTAGGGACATACAAACATAAAGAATGACTTTGTTTTATAATAAGTAAAGATTAGGCTTCCCTCCCTCTAGGCCATTAATATCCCACTGTTGCGCATGGGTTTTCTCAACTTTGGGGTAGGTTAAGATCTACTGTGCCAACTATGGTACCAAATAAAAAAAATGTATACATAAACTAAGTGTAAAAGAACCTTTATATTACAAGTTGAAACCAAGCAGCCCTCAGTTCTCGCTGGGATTTTAATAAATGACGTCACAACTCGACGCCGCATTCCAGCATTCTTGTTTAACTGCTTGATTGTCCTGTGTTGTTTATTGTCACCAATAACGTACAGGGGATGAGGTTCAACTTACTTTTTATTTAAATATATAGAAAAAGTGTAATCTTGATGTGTACTTTTCGATATACATATTTCGATTACTGTCTGAAATTTCGAATCTTTATGTATTTACTAGCTGTTGCCCGCGACTTTTATGACCTGGAATTTAGAAAAAATAGCCCTAAGAGTACATAGACCTGGTTCTCGTTCACAAAAATTATTTGAGGTACCTTTAAACAGAAGTAATTATACAAGTAACAACATCTTTAGGCGTAGTGTGGATATATATAATCAAGAATTCATAGATATAGATTTAACAACATTCAAATGAAAATTAAAATACAAAATTTTCAGTGCAGGTACTTAATGCAACCTAAATTAATTTAATTTTTATATTATGTAAGACATATTTATGTTATTTTAAAAATGGAACTATAAGTCTATCAGTATTATTTATTTTTTAAACCTATTTGTAACGAGACTGTTTGTTTTTCCTAAAGAATAATAAATAAATAAAAAAAAATCAGTTTTTTATTACATTTTTCACTGATTGTTCGCTCTTATTGGTCGCAGCGTGATGTTATATAGGCAAAAGCCTTCCTCGATAAATGTTCTATTTAGCACTGTTAATAATGTATTTTTATTACAAATAACCCATAAATAAGATACAGTAGAACATCTTATAATAAGTCTTATAATCCTACATACAAATAAGTGAAGCAACGCGTACTGACTCGAAAATCAGAGGAAGTTAGTCACCGTCTTACATCTATCCATCCATTTGAATATCTACCGCTCGGACACAGTCGGATATTACATTTGCTAACCCATTTGTACCCGTCGCTGGTCGTCCTACGATCATTATCCATGTCCGACCCGTCTCCAGAGACCACCCTTAGGAATGTCCCCCGCTGTCCTATTGATTCTCTTCACATTCGCTCCTCTTTAAAATTGGGCCGATAATAGATGTTATTGGAACTCCGAGGGCTTGACGCGTTTTATTATACGCACAGATGCTACACCATTATTGAGATTCTGAAGATAACGTTTGGATATTATCACCCTTAATATGTATTATGATAAAAATGAAATTGGTAGACGTTTGTCCCCTGATGAAGTACATACTACCTTCAAAAAAACGGTATTTTGTTATTGATTTACAAACAAGAGATGTTATGACATGCATACACATATGATAGCTTTCGCTAGTGATTAATTCTTAGGCTATTGGAATCGCTTCGACTTATCTGTGAATTATACAGGAACTATGCTCTACTTATACTCGTAGCTCTCTCTATAATCATAGAATTTATTGCCTAATTCGTCGGATACATAAATCTTGGAATGGAACTCTACGATGATAATCTTTATAGTGTTGATTTGGTGTTGATTGATTTAGTGACGTCCACAAAAAGACAAAAAATATTAAAATATCTGAATCATAAGTCGTTGGTATATTATCTTTAAAGAGGCCACTTCCGTCAGTTTTGAAAATAGTGTACTCACAGGTTTATTTTTAATTCACACAAATAAGTTGAGTACAAAATACAAAATAAGAATCAGTATGAAAGGAAATCCCTTTAATCACGAGTACTAAAGCAGTATTTTATCTAAAACAAAACGACTTTCAAGTCTATCGGCGCGTACAGTTTTTATTAAAATATTGTCCGAATGTTACCAGGCGCAGTGAAACAGAAACGGTTGTAATGTATCTTTCCGGGTTCCTTTGTAGCCGGGCGTAGTGTAACGAGCATAGCCCACTTATACGGAACCCCTACACGACCGTACATGCTTTATTATTTACGAGTTTTACCCCTTTATATATGTTTTTACGTTAAGATTTTATTGCTGCGCTATTCATGAGTTTAAACCCGTGGAGGAATCAGTGTGGATTGTCTGTAGGTTGTGTAATGATACTATTATCTACAAATTGACTAGAGTTTTATGATAGTTATCAAAGTATTCATAAGTACATTATTTCTGAAAAGAATTTATGACTGTTAGACCTCTTATCTTTTTCGCATTTACGCACACCCACTCCTGTCATTGTGGTCATCACCATCATAGTAGGAGTGGGTAGTGTCGGACTTGCCGATGCCTAGGTGAACCGGACAACGGAATACCGACTAAACCTAACTGCGGCGCTCTCCACGTCTTCCTGGAGCGCCAGAGGTTTCTTAAACATCATATCTGCCTTCACTCGTTTTATTTTGAATACTTTTCACACGATTCATCCAACTTTTCTTGGGTCTTACTCTGGACTTTATTGCTTTCAAGAATGTACTGTGTTATTGATTAACTAGCAGTTGCCCGCAACTTCTTACGCGTAGAATTTAAAAACCAAAACTATGCAAATTATACAAAAAAGCCATCCTCTTGAACCACTTTATCTATAAAAAAACGCATCAAAATCAGTTACATAGTTTTGAAGATAAAAGCTCACATAGGGACATACATACAAAAAGTAATGACTGTTTTCTAATAAGAAATAATAGTAGAAAAAAAAAGCGTTATGTATCAAATGTAACACTTCTACAATCTATTACTTTTTTCTTACCCATTTAATATATGTAATTTTATTTTTGTTAATGTTTATTGTAATATTATCAAAAACTAGATACATTTAGTGTTAGCAGGTAGTATAGATAGAAGCGATTTGGTGTATGTTGTAAGCTTATAATCTTTGGTTCTAAATAAATCTAATAAATGATTATACCGGAACCGCCGGTCGACTTTCAACAAGATGCAAATCAAACAATTCGTTATAACGCAAACCAACAGCCGTTTATCAAATTCATCAAAGTCATATACAATACTTTTATGAGATAGAATCAAAGTAAACTGGAAGTAGGGATAGAGATGTAATACTGGGGTTCACCCCTTCCCGGAATTAAGTTTAACATCCCAATCGACATATCGTGTATCGCGAATGTGTAACCTATTTGTAGCTGGGGTGGTATCTCCCGCGATATTGTCAATGTTGTAAACTATTGTACTAAACTGGCTGGCGGACGTTTAGTTAAGATGTTTATGTAATTACGCTTATTACGATAATGGCATTGTTTCTTATTCATCGTATATTTTTCTTGTAGAGAAACATCAATAAAAGTCTGATACCTGGTTCCAGCACTTAGAGCCTTGAGAATTTTACTTGATTTGAATTATTTTTATTATCTAAACAACAAACTTTTTCACTTTATGCCCGGGTCAATTTAATAACTTTTCCCAATTTACAAAAATTTCTCCTTTTGCTTGACCCCACATGGTCAATTGCTCAAAACTAAAACCCGACCTACTTATGAATTAGGATATTACCTAAAAGTTCTTGATAATCTTTATTTAGGTGATGTAGTAATGATCTGCGTTAAGAACTGTGATAATTATAACTGCTACAAAATACTTTGTCCTTATGAGTCAGTGTAAATATACGTGCGAGTACCTACTATAACTGCTCGTAGCTAATATTTCTGTTTCTATGTAATCTGAGATTTGAAGCAGTGGACAGAAACATTTAGAAATCTGGAATTAGAAACAAAAAGTAAAATTTCATAAATCTACAAATCTTTAACATTATTAAAGGCAACAATATGAACAGATTCTAATTTTAAAATGGCTGCAAGGTATGTACCGTGTAAACAAAAAACGTTTTATTAAAACGAAACCCATTTTAAATTTCCTGTGTAATATAATATCGTGGAGTCAATATTTAAAGTCGGAGTCGTATGTTAGGAAAATACTAATATTTTATTGTGTTCGGTTGATTTGTCACCCCGCTCGTGAAGTCACCCCTTGGTTGTGATCGTGCGTGATGTAGCTACGCGGAAGTCACTTTGAACCGTCACACACCATTGTCAATAAGTAACCTGGAACAAGTTCAAAGATTCTCACTCGAACCCTTGATTTTTTTGGCACATTGATTGATCTGAGGTAATGTGTAATTGCGCAATTTTAAATTGGAAACTGATCAGAGATAGTTGAAATTGTAATAAGTATATTGGCGGTAAAACCGTACAAATCTGTAGACTAGATACTAGTTATACCTATACTAAAAGTTGTCATCATCATCATTACATAACGCCTTTTTCCCACAGGGGGTAGGCAGAGATTCTAGAGCGCCGTCTGCAACGATCCAAACATACTACCTAACAGTTATGTCTCATCTGATTATCAGAATAATATAGGTCAACGTCGGATCTTCGTCAACGAGCCGCGTATTTTAAACATTTCGGACCTTGAGTACAAAATGCAAGACACGATCAACGTACTTGGTACAAAAAAGAAAATACGGGCAATTAACTTAAATTTTATTTTTATTTTAGTACTTACTTGTAACTCTTTTGTAATTAAAACCTTTATTATTAATTATTTAATAACAACTGGTTTTCTTTTCAGATTAGACTACAATGATATCCCCATCCAGTTCAATTAACTCTACTAATAAATGGTGTAGAAGCATGGATCCCAAACAACTGCTGACTGAATTAGTTATGTGACGGTTGTGAACTGAATTCACTTAAAGACTATATATGTGACGTATGAGTAATTAGTGAAGTGACTGTACGATGCATTTATCGAGTGAAGTGAGTTCGACCACGAACGGACTGGGCCATGAGGCTCCATCTTCGAGTTATGGCAGTGCATTGCCAAGTCAGCCGTTAACAGCTGAATTGTTAGCTGAAAGGACGTTAGAGGGCCTTTTAGCTGATCATCCTGGGGAGCTAGTGAAGACTGGGAGCCCACATGTGGTAAGTCCATTATTCTTAAAGTTTTATTTATAATATAATAATTAGAATACTACAGTCCTCTACTGGATAAACGCTGCCAATTTGCACCGCAGTACATGCTTCTCGATGTCCAGTCTTAATTCGTACGAGTATATCGAGTAGCTTAAATTCCTTTTTCGTCTTACCGCAAGATCCTGATGAGATAACACAAATAATGTAACTAAAATGCTCTCTTAAAAAAGATGATCAAGACCTTGTAAAAAATCTGAACATAATAAAAATCGGTTCAACCGAACCTTTTGGAAGACCATTTGAATTAGTCTTTCATTTCCAGGTGTGTACAGTTCTACCACCACATTGGCGCTCAAATAAAACCTTACCAGTAGCTTTCAAAGTGGTAGCTTTGGGTGAAGTTGGAGACGGCACCATGGTTACTGTAAGAGCTGGCAATGATGAAAACTGTTCAGCAGAGTTAAGAAATTGTACTGCAGTGATGAAGAACCAAGTGGCTAAATTTAATGATCTCAGATTTGTTGGAAGAAGTGGTAGAGGTAAGTGATAGTTCGTTTTATAATAACCCATGTGATAATCCCTACTAATATTATAAATGCGAAAGTAACTCTGTCTGTCTGTTACGCTTTCCCGCTTAAACCTCTCAACCGATTTTGATGAAATTTGGCACATACACCCTGTTTTCCAATGGCAGAGCATAATGCAACTCAGTGCCGCACAATGCTGAACAATGCTGACGCTTAATTGGAACGTGAATTAGTTTTAAAATGCGCCAGCAGAGTGCACTAAGTTCAGTGTTGAAAAAAAAATTCTAAAATAAACATTGTATTCACATTTTATGTGTGGAATATAAAAAAAGTCATTGTTTATACCTTCATCCATACTTATATTTATTTATTTTTTAACACAGCTTGAATTAACTTTGAATATTTCCAGAAAACTCCGACGAAAAGAAAGCCTTAAATTTTTTTTAACAATAAATAATATTACTAACGATAATATATAAATCATTTCAATCAATGAAATCAATTTAAAGAAAAATACTTGTTAATTTTCTGTCGCTGAAGTTGGTATGGATTGCACGCATCACTTTTGAGAGTGCTCGATTGTGCGATGCGATGCTGTAATTGGAACACTCAACGTTGAGCATTGTGCCGCATAATGCACTATTGTGCTCTGATTGGAAAACGGGGACAATCTTTAGACCCTGAGAAAGGATATGGGGTTTTACCAGTATGATAGGCGTGTTCTGGTGTTGTAATTCCCCATATGATACCTACGAACGTTACCAGGTGTAAACAGGCTCCAGGCTTGCAGATAGGCACAGCAGCAATAAGCAACAAGCGAATGATAGATGACACAGGTGATAGAAATGAGTGATAGTTTCGAATGAATGAAGAATTATTATTTAGATTGATGAAAGACTATTTAATGAGAAGAAAGTACGGTATGAAAGAAGTGATAGTATGACAGTATGAAAAGAGAATTAAAAGCAAACAATATTTTGTAATTAACTTAGCGTTTAAGCGCGCGCGGCGATCGGAGGCGAGTGGTCGTCCCGGCCGGCGGCCGGCTTCGCGTTATCACGCGAGTGGCGAGTGGTCGCCACAAGGTCATAGGCTACCTTTTATTGCGAAAAAAAATTTTTCCAAATTCCACGCGGACGGAGTCGCAGGCAAGAGCTAGTATAATATATAGTTAAACTTCGAATTGATCCACGCCTTACTTTTCATTTTCCAAAATTAAAACTATTTATTTTTTCTTAAACGAAAATCTATCTATTTTTTAGACACGAGAGTCTTTCATCCATAATGGAATAATTTTAACCATTGATGACATCGAAATTCATCAAAATATCGACTTTGTTTTATAATAAGAAAAGATATTACCAATAGTACGTGCACAACTAAAATTGAGTTAATTAAGCAAATGAAAGTTGATTTTGTCAATATATCTATTATTTCCTATATGGTAGTACATAATTTATGATAATTAAAATCGTCAGTATATAATACTCAGCTTTTATAATACGAAAGTGTAGTTAACATTGCCAAAATGTGTTATCGACACTACCAATTTTCATTTTTTAGTTAAGTATGTTCAGTTGTGTGCGTAGAATCGGCACCATTGTATTATTTAAGCTTTGTAGTAAAAAACCTCAAAATAATACTATTCACAATAGCTATACATATTATATAATTCAGTAGGATACAGATCGATCTCCAGCGTATTATTATTATAACAAACCTCTCTCTCCAGCCCATTTACGTCCCACTGTTGGGCACGGGTCTCCGCCGTTTGGGAGGGATTATGGTCTACTGTGCCGCGCTGACTAGGCGTGTTGGCACAGGGTTTATTTTCGAGTTTTCCGTCCCTCATAGAGGATGTTATCTGTGTGCAACATCTCTTAGCTGATTTTTACAGCACCCTTGGGTGGAGATGGGGTGGTGACACTTGTATTCTTAATCCGTCACCAAACGGATGATAACAAACCTATCTGATGCAAATAATTCGTTACTTATTTAAGAGGTTATGTCAAGATATGCGGCGTAGATACACCTAACCTACTTAAAGATTTATGCCATAGATTTTCGTACGGCGAGGCCTTAACAGATCAATTACCCCCATTGACTTAATATTCCAACAAAGAGAAGACCTGTTGAAATATTCAGAAGGCGAGGCACCCCTGGCTTTGTTTTTGAGTGCTCACTCAGGGGAGCAGGGGATATTTTTATGAGTAGATGTCTGCATTAACGTAAACATTCACATACGGTACTATCTGGTACTATCAATACTAATACTATAAAGCTAAAGAGATTGTTTGCTTGAACGCATTTAATTTAAAACAGCGTTGAAATAACAACAATAATAAAATGTCAGTTGCCAAGTACGTGAAAGTAATTGCGCGGTCAATTGCCTTTCCAATATCGCGAAGTTGGCACTTGTGTTGATTCCCCGACGATTAGTGGCTGATTATACATTAGTACATACCTACATTGTACGTGCAGTGCAGACAGTATGAAGTTAAGAATTTAGTTTTCTTTAAAATAAAGCGAAGGTTTCACACAATTCCAAGACACCATTGATGGCTTATCACAAATTAGTCGTTGGCCGCATCTTCAAAGCGTAGAATATAGAAAAAAATATTTAACAAAATAAAATTATACAAAAAAGCCATCCTAATGAAGCACTCTATAAATAACCGCATCAATATCCGTTGAATATTTTTGAAGATATAAGCTCACATAGACATTATACTTATATACAAAAATAGCAAATTTGTTTTATAATAAAAATGAGGATAAGGATTTTAATCGGTATCTTAGACGCTATTAACTAGTTATTCTTTCGTTCGTATTTGAACGTAGCAGTTATCCGCAGCATAGGTGGAGCTGTAGCGTCATAGACAGCAATAGAGCGTATTGATAATAATTAGTAAGTACGAGTAATTCAGTGCTACGCGTTTACGTAGCAACAAACGAATTATCATTTGCAATACAAAAAAGCTATATACGGACCCGATATACTTTAATCATTTCTGTCTCTCTTTTCAGCCAATTAATGTTCATTTTCGAGTTTTCCGTCTTCTTCAGAGAATGTTACCTGTGTACAATATCCCTTAGCTGGCTTTTACAGCATCCTGGGGAGGAGAAGGGATGGTGACACTTGTATTCTTAATCCGTCACCAAGTTAGGTGCTAGTTAATATTTAATAACTAAAGTTTAGTTGGTACAATATATAGTCTAATACATCCTAAGATACGTTCTCTACCCGATACTTTATCATTATTCTAATTCTTTTTACGAGTATGTAATTGGTACTCTGTTATAAATGTTATAATTGCACGTCTTAGCACTTATAGCTCTTCGCATTGTATCTGCTTACAGCTTAAACTGATACTTTGATGTTTAACCCTTGTTACCGAGCACGCAACATATACTAATATATAACTACAATTATTTTGTACTAGCCTTTTGCCACCGACTTCGTTTCATATTTTCGAAGACTTCGATTTTCCTTTATAATATCAATACGGATTCTTAGTCCATATATACTTAAATTAAAAACTAAATGTAAAATGGACTGCTAGCCACGGCCCCCTGTACACATTTTAACATTTCCAAATTGTGATAATGACACAATCACCTTTCGATTTTAAGTTAAATTTAGTTCTGCAAGTAGAATTGGTCCCAATGTTATTCATCATCACATATAACGTTATTCCCTTTCTTAAGTACTATGAATATATAAAACAGAATTTATGAAAGTAAACATTACGGATCGATGTAAATGAACAACGAAGCTGGAACAAACTTAAAGTTTGGGGTCGCAAACATTGCTAACATCGGCGAACTGTAAACTTGCCTCACATCTCATATTCAAATAGTGCAGGGGAGTTAACGAACTAGCAGGGTGGGAGACGTCGACTTGTTACAAAATATCAACTGAATACGAGAACACGGATGTTAAAAGGGCTGTTCTAGTCGCGGCCATTGACACACTCTTAAATAGGTCGCTATTAAATTATAAGAATACAAGTAATCCACCCCGGCTTCGCACATTTAGTGGTTGTGACCTTCCGTTATAAGACATATTCAACAACTTACTTAACTCAATTAAACTACACAAAACTTAGTAGGTTATTTATGCGTTATACGCGTAGACACGTACAGAAAAACAAATTAAAAATTGTTGTATTCTATTGATCTTGTATTTTCAAAGTAAGTTAAGTTTTAGTTCAAGTTTTTCTTCAATATCTTCAAAGTACAATCATTAACTTGTTACATTTTCATAATAATATATGTAGATCCCTCCGTGTGGTGACGGATTAAAATATAAGTGTCACCACCCCATCTCCTCCCAAGGGTGCTGTAAAAGTCAGCTAAGGGATATTGCACACAGATAACATCTTCTGTGAGAGACGGAAAACTCGAAAATAAACCCTGTGCCAACACGCCTGGTCAGCGCGGCACAGAAGACCGTAATCCCTCCCAAGGTGGAGGAGGCCCGTGCCCAGCAGTGGGACGTAAATGGGCTGGAGAAGAAGAAGACGTGTAGATCATGATCATAAAACGAATCGTTCTATAAGATCACCCCCACAATGTGACACACGTCGTCAGAGCGGTGTGTCGTCTATACAAAGTCAGTAAACAAACTGAACAGCAGATAAATTGTGTGTGTCATGTAAACAAAGCTAATAGAATGGGTTTGAATTCTTGTTTATATTCTGATTTGTTTACAATGTAATACAGGTTTATCCATTAGATTATTTTCAGGTCTTCGTGTTTGGTCAAATATTTGATAATATTTTGACTTTGGGGTATAAAAACAAAGGAATCAATATTTTGTAATGAAAATTGCTTTGCAACAATTTAACTCGCGTCCTTGTCTTCTAGGGATATAAAAATAGTTAACATTCTATTTTCAGATCTACTGAATGGTATAATTTTTAAAGAAATCAGTTGAGTCATTTGTATTCTGTAAAGAATACTAGGTGGTTGGCCGAGATTGTTGCAAAGCAATCTTGATAGATGGCGTTGTACGTAAAAATATATAAACTCAATCGAGTTACGAATGTGGTGGCTTAATTGATTACTGAAAAGCACGACTAAAAGCAATAAGCTCAGTTGGAAGAGCTACGGAACGGTATTCCGAGGTCGTGGGTTCAAGTCCCGCATGCGTTAGCCACTTTTTCCACCATAATTCAATTTATTAAGAGAGAGTATTACATATACATAATATTACTGAAGATATAATCTAGTTTACGTCAAACAGTTATAATCAACCGGTTATCTTTGATATATATTTTTTTTTATTTATTTTGTGTTCCTCAATTATCTGAACAACGTTGACAGATGCGTAAGAAGTTAAAGTGGATTTCTCATTGGTATAATTCTTAAAATAACCCTCATTAAAAATTGCTCAAACAAACAAAAGCTTTCGGCTAGCTTGTACACGAAAAAACCAATATAGCCCAGGGCGGCGGTAAAGTGGAAAAGAAGTTAAGAGGTGTCTATTTGTCACGTTCCTTCCTGAATAACGCTCTGCTTTCCAATTAAGGGTAAGCGTACTCTTTGTTTATCTTAAATTGCGAGAAAATCTCACTCAAATTATCGGGTAAAAAAAGACAAAGGGGGATCGCGGAACATAACTTTTGTTTCGTTCCAGGATAAAAAGTTGCGTTGCTAACATCGAGGGACGGGGCGCGGGGAATTTTTAATAAGCGAAAAATTTAATGAGAGGCTCCCCGGTACGTTTTTTGCTATGGTTTGCCATGTCAGTTAGTAAGAAATGGTTTTATTTAATGTATAAAACAAGTCATATTAAGAGGATACCAAAATAGCTTCGTGCATTTTTCTATGTACGAAGTTTTCATTGTTTCTTTAGATTGAATGGCTAGAGCTCTAATTTTTAAGTATATGTTTTTTCAATATATTATCTAGGATCGCATAAACTCAGAAACACGATTAAAAAAAGTTTTCTCGATAGAAAATCTTGGCGAAACAACCTCTCAAATTTTTTATTTTTTTCATTTGTCGGTCTATTATCGCGTATTTACTAATGAAATAACTTTAAAAACATAAGTAACTATCATATATAGAAACACGTAAATCAGAATTAAAATATATTTAGTAGATTTCGAGTAAATAGGAAAAGTATCCCTAATTCTTCATTTGCAGTGCCTACTGGCTGTGTTAATATGTACGTGTCGGCGATGATATACGATAATATTGATGTAGGCCCTTAATCAATTGTAATAACTTTTCATTCATAAGTGTATTATTAGAGTTCTACCATTTCGAGTTATTTTGTCTCTATATTTTAAATTGCCAAAATATATTATAGTACCTGTAGTATCTATTTTCTAATTATCGATAGCCAGTTGATAGTGTAGGCATTCTTAATTGATAAGGTATTAGTATTTTATTCTTAATGAAATCATGAAATCTAACCATAGAAAGAAGATAAACTATTAAAATTTTAATAGTTTATCTTCTTAAAAAAGATAGAATTAGTTTATTTTAAAGCAGATTGAAAATGTATCTTTTTATACAACACTTGTTGAGATAACGACGAATTTAATTCACGACCAACCTAAATTTAACCTTACCTTATTATACCCCAGAGTAAAGAGCAAAGTAAGAGGCCAATTTATCGCACCAGTAGTCAAGGAGGGACATCTGCTAATCGATTGATTGGATCCACCTTAGCCAGACGGGTAAAAATTCACCCTTAGCCGCATTAGTGGGTGAACTAAATATGCCTGGATTTTAATTGCTCACTTTAGTTTTGTAAGATTTTGAGAAAAAAGATATAGGTACCTAATTTGTTTTAAGACTGTCAGTCTTCTGATACACAGATTTAACCAGATGTATATTCTATAGCTACATCATTCAGTCGGCTTGAATTTTGCAGACATTTTATTTTGAGATGGTTTTATTTCTTAGCACTTTGTATTTATTTATGGATTTTATCAGTAATCAACCTAATTAATACAGAAAGGGCTGAGTAATTATTTTAACGGGAAAGTGTGTTTTAAATACTTAGAACATATAAAATAACTTATTAATAGAAACTATTCGGGACACTACGACGCGTTTTACATAATTGTGCATGTACGCAGTATGAACTACGACTTATGGTCTTATTCATTATGACTTATCGGAGGTTTAAAAGTTCGCTAAATACGGTTCGCGAAAATTGTCAAAACTTGTTATTCATAATCGTCTTTTTACGCTAAAACGTTTATTATCACTCCGATAAAATCTCCGTTTAAACCTCCGATAAATCATTATGAATAAGACCATTAATGTATATCGAAATATAAAAAGGTCTATTATTGATTTAGTTTTTATAAAAAAGTTCCAGATACAGGGTTGCTAGGACAATAGACATACTTCTCTTTATTTGCACCTTCTGTTTTCTCCCTCAGAAAATTATTTCTGTATAGAGGGCTATGGCGAAAAAGATCTCGGCCGCTTCACCTTTCGTTATTAACTGAGGGGCCTTTGATGCACTCCGGGCCTTTACAAAAACTAATGATTTCAATTTTGCCGTGTTATTTTGAAATCCTCCCATGTGTTGGGATGATGGAGCATGTAAATTAGCCTTTAGAGGGTTTGTTATTATAATAAAGTGATGTATAACATTGGTTATGAAGATTAAGAATGTAGTAAGTACACAGAAAGAGTTTTGTTTAGATATATTTTTTATATTTTGATAATGAAAGTTGATAAACGTATGTGGATAATGTAGATTAGGTGTGTAGCTTACGTACATAGGTAGATTAATTGTAAATTTTTTTTCACTATGATTATAAACCTAAATGAAGATTTGTAAGATTTGAAAACATAAACAAAGTTTTAAAAAGCTTAGCTTAAACAACGTAATTTCCGATTTCCACGGTTTTGCATTCGTTGGAAAGGTCTCGAGCTCCGTGAGGTTTACAGTTCTTTTTTTTTAATTTTTGTTTCTTTTTTTAAGGTATGGCAAAACAACGTTTGCCGGGCCAGCTAGTCTACTATATAAAAATAAGTCGGGTTTTCCTTCCTGGCGCTATAACTCCAGAACGCACGGACCGATTTCCATGGTTTTGCATTCGTTGGAAAGGTCTCGGGCTCCGTGAGGTTTATAGTTCTTTTTTTTCATTTATTTTTTTTAACTTTTTTTGGTATGGCAATACAACGTTTGCTGGGCCAGCTAGTATGATATAAGTATTCTACCAAATGCGCAACTATAAAATGTAGAAACGGCGTCATGTTTAGTATAATAACGATAAATCAAAAATAGTTGGAAGTGCTCACTTGACTATGCCAGTCGAACATAAAAACAGGGGCCTAAGTCTGTATAACAATGTTGTCTTAATGATCAGTTACTGACGCCATAATGGCGTCATTGATGACAAAAAATTAATAGTACACTACCAAACTTAAATTTATAAATAAATATTCAGGACATTTCACACAACGTCCTCTGGTCCCAAAGTAAGCTATATTTCTATGCTTGTATTATGGGTACCAGATACGGATAGACTACATATACTACTTTTCTATTGTAAATACATACTTATAATACATAGAAAACACCCAGACGCAGTACAAACATTTGTATGACATTTATGGATATCACACAAATGATTGTCCCAAGCGGGAATCGAACCCGCGATCTCATGATCGGTAGTCCATTACATAAAACGAAGCCCATTTTTTTGCCCAATTTGCCATTATTCAATCATTTATTATTCAATCATCATTATGACAACATTGTTTATGCAGACTTAGGCCCCAGGTACTTAACGCTACACAGTATCATAGTTTTTAAATAAAAAAATAATAGTGTATCTATTAATAGTACAACACAAATTTGCAAAGACTCAACACAATTCGTAAATACCGTTACTAAATACCACCACAATTTAAGATGAGCATCCATTTGAATTTTTATTAATTTAAACGAGAACCATCCAGCAAAAATTCATAAATGAATTTGAGACGAGAAAGAGAGAAGCAATGCATACTTTCTTTATGTATAAAAGGGACGGCGAGAGTTTCTTTCCACTTGATAGTCTTTTTAGGAGTTGTTCTCTTTCCGTTTTTAATTATTGAACCACTCATTTCTAATTATTGTTATTAGCGTTGGGGAGAGTGGTGAAAATTGAGGGTCTCGTCTTGCAATATTGACCGCTCGGCTCGTTGGCGAGGTATGTATTTTACGGGGGACGACTTTTAATTGTATACGCTTTTGACTTTTCATCTCTTGTTCTCGGAGACGCTTTAATAAATTCTGATTTTACGGTGCCTCGCTTGCGTCAAGTATTTTTATTATTCTATATTGTTTATCTTTTTGTTTGCGTGTAGTGAATAAGTAATGTCTAATTCGTCAATTATAAAAATGTGATATTCACGAACGCCAAAGAAATATTTTGAAATGGTATCTTGGAGAATTGAGTTATTTATATTGATAACTAGCTGACCCGGCAAACGTTGTTTTGCCATATAAATGTCAGGGGCGGACAACGCTTACCACTTAGGGGTGTGAAAAATAAATAGTAGCCAATTCTCAGACCTACTGAATATGCATAAAAAAATTCATAAGAATCGGTCAAGCCGTTTCGGAGGAGTATGGGAATGAACATTGTGACACGAGAATTTTATATATTAGAAGACATAAACAGATAAATACCGATAACACTTGATACATTGATGTAATTACAGAATGAAATGAGAACAAGCTCGTTGCATTGCGCTACAAAAATGTTACTAAGTAATCTGGAATTAGTAGCAGAGATAAAATGATTACACCTTGGAACAGCCTGTAATAATCTAGATGTATTGTATATGGTTAATTTACTAATGTCTCTAATACGTATCGGTGTGTATTTTATATCCAAATTGCCTCTGTAAGCCGAAAATCCCTTGTAAGCCATGAAACCGAGATCAAAGGAGCTCGGAGCCATTACGATTGTGGCTCATTTTTTATTTAGCTCGCGAGCGGCGTACTGTTATCTTAACGTTCCTCCCACCTACTTTATGACGTTGTAAAGCTGATTTTTAATCTGACGTTCTCGGGAAATTGCCGAATTTGAATTTTCACAATTTGAATTTGTTCATAATTCAAGTGTTATCTATTTCGTAGTGAATCTAGCATAATGGAAGCGTATTTTTTATTTTCTATTGTTTACAATAAATCTTGTGTTAATGAAAATGACTTGTTTTTAATAAAAAGAAATCGCTTTTTCTCATAAAACTCAGTAGTATTTATTCAGTAAATAATGAAATTTCATATAGTAAGGTACCAGTTATTCATTATTTTCAGTGTTTTTGGATTTACATTTTTATATTCTATTATTCTTTGATTTTTACAATAGTAAGTAGTAAGTAAACAAGTAATTTTCAAAAAGTATTGAATAAAATCCGCTGCCTCTAATGAAACTTGTATGAAAGTGATTCGAATAGAACTTATCGGGTTTGCTTTGTCACATAACAGATGGCAGCACATGTCCTGTAACTTAGTTGTGAAAAAGATTTTAGAGTTGTTGTGGATTGCAAATACTTTTTTAATCGCGAGCAGCAATCGTAGCAAATGCAATAAGAAGAAAACTAAAGCATATTTATATTGTAATTAGTGTAAAACAAAAATTATTTAATATTCAAATTTAAATAATAATAAAATTGAATTATGATGTTTCCAAAAGTACTTAACAAATGTGAACAGCCAACGATGCGTTTTATTTGCACTTCTTGAATTAAAAACTAATTTTAAGACAAACAAAATTTTATTACAATTTTATTTTTGTATACAGTTTTATAGACAATCAGTGGACCCCCTCTCAGTGGGGATCAATATGAACAGTTTATGAAGTGTGTCGCACGTGCGCCCCGAGTGCAATATGTTAGAGCTACGAGTCGCGGGGAAGGCCAGACGAAAGCCTTTTTATGAATAACTAAATGATTTATGAAGCAAAACCTCTTTTATTTTTGCTTCACATCTTGTTATTACATATGCATGAAACCTCTTTGCTTTTACTCAAAAATTTAAAAGAAAATATCTGTGTTCCGAATTTAAAATTTGTAGGAATATGTTGTTTTTTTTCATTCTTTTCTTTTCTAAGATGATACTTGTCGGATACAAAGTCGAAAATATAACTGAGACTAATAACTGATCAAATAAAGCATCCTCAATTCAAGTGACATAGTAGTTTTACACATACTACAAAAGTCACTTTCACAAGCTATTAAACAAAAATGTCACTGGGAAAAGATTTTATTTGAATGTGGGTACAGTGATTACCGGACGACGGACGGGCTGCTTTCGGAGTCAAGTTCACCTGATCAGGCTTTATTTGAACCACAATGGTGCCAACATGTCATAGGAGAGTCCTATGCCCAATAGCGGGAACTATCAATATTTGTTCAAATCTCGTGTTAGAAAAGTCACAATTTATTACCGTTGATGAAATAACGTAGTTTTATATAAGTAATACATAATATATATTGAAATCTAAGTAAAGCATAGTAGAGAAATACGATACATATATAGAAAAAATAAAGAAGGCTCAAATTGTAATAATAAACATGCCTTTGATACTTGATGTAACATGAATATTAAGTTCTATATTGCGTCGAGCTTTCAACATGTCTCATAAAGATATTTATATTATGTAAGTAGTCGGAATGGGTGATTCGTATCTACGTGTCAGAGTTAATAAAACTTTTTTGCGTATATTCACGCAGAAAAACAATATTTTGGTCTCTCTCTCTTAAGTTCTCGCCGAGTTTATGTGGGTTTTATGAAAATAAGCGGGTGGCCGCTCATTTTGGGTCGTGGGGGTACTGTGGGGGTTAACGATAAGGTGGGGGTGTTTATGTCGTTTTCATGGCTTGGAAGACCACCGCCGCGGCTCTTGGCCTCAAGCCAGACGTCGGTAATACTAGTCTCTCTTTTGTTTTGCGCGCTACGCTGGAATGTTATCTCGGAACTTTTTTTATTTAGAACATTTTAAGATAATATAAATATTAAGTCTTTTTTATGCAGCGTTTGTAAGCCTTGATACAAAATGAGTACTATTATACTAGGCTCAACTTATAACAGATGGCGTTAATTGAAAAAAACGAATCACATTAACAATTTTTAACGTGATTTTAGTACTTGTTTCCTGGCTTAATGGTGGAATATAGAGCTATTGAATAATTAGCCATATGTAGCCTATATCAACCGGGTATAGACTTGTTTACTGACGGAAAAAGTTATTTATTGAAATAGGTCTGTTACTCTCAGAGTCCATTCAATTCAGAACAAAACAAATTCAAACAGACAATTAAATAATTCCTCTTCATAATATGAATAAGTACAATTCGATATTTGTAAATACAAAATACACACCTTTAGCTTTAAATTTCGATCGTCAGATATTTCAAAAGACTAGTTATTGTAAGTAAGTCAATGCCATAACTTCACACGTACTTAGTGGTTTACAAAATGATATTAGTTAGTATCATGATAAATTACTAGCGGGTGTTTAATATCAACCGATGAACTACCAGAATTACCATTTTGGTATGTGTGTCGATACCCCAGTGATTGTTCAAACGCTTGGTGCCATGTTTGCGGGCGCTCTGCGGTGCTTCTGTTACGATGGCATTTCAGCTAAACCACGCCTATCCTCTACCTCTATACAGTAAGAATACATAATACAACCATTGCTGCTTTAATAACTAATAATATACAGATAACGTATATGCAACAAGCAATGGTTACGTATTTGGTAACTGTGGTCGTTGGCATGTCAGTTGTGGAAGTTTCTAGCATTTATTAAGTGATAGGATTGGACTGCGACCACATACATTCACTATGCTTATCATTTTCTACAGAGACAGTCGTGTTAACATTTTCAGTGTAAATTGTATGTTTTTATGAGAACTTATATACAGAATTGTACGGATTTTACAAGATGTACTCGTGGCGTAGTAGATAAGGAATATCATAGGTACTGCTCAATGACTGGACTGGACAGGATTATTGGTGCATATCATCATCATAACATCACGCCTTTTTCCCACGGGAGTAGCCAGACACTATAGAGTGCCATGTGCTAGGATCCAAGCATACTTATAGCAAGTATGCTTAAGACGGTACGATACCAAATTATGCTCCATACAAAAGTATGGGTATCGTACTTCCGTTTTTTCTTCGCGAAAGTTAAACCGATTTTAATAGTTTTTGCGTTATATTATAGATAAAGAGGATATCTATGCTTCTATCACTTTTTTTTTCAAAACATAATAACTAAAAGAAATATGACGATCCGAAAAACCCACTTATTTCGGTTTTCTTTAGATAAAGTTGCAACTTTATCTAAAGAAAATACTAAATACTAAATACCAAATTTGGTAAAGTTTTACCACAAAAGAAAGTGATAGAAGCATAGATATACTCTTTATCTATAATATAACAAAAACTATTAAAATCAGTTTAACTTTCGCGAAAAAGAAACAGAAGTACGAAACGTCTTTTTTCAAAGAATTTGTAGGTAAAATCCGCTTCATCTATAACTGTCCCTTTCAGCGCAGCGCTCGGAAATAGGGATAGCAATACCTAAGGGAAATACCTAAATGAGGAGTACAGTACCCTCTTAACATATTATTTACCTACACCTATGAAACATTGACCTGGAGATACCTGTGTATGGAAAATAGAATATCTATTGTCTAAAACACTTTAAAAGAAAGAAAATTATTTAAAACGTAAAATAATTTTTTTTTCGAAAAAGTCTTTTAATTGTATAAAATTCAAGAGATCGTGTTGGTATGCGGTGCTTATTGCACGGATGACATTTGGCCACAAATCAACAGTACACGGCAGAGAGTGAGTGCTGAGTGTCTTACGAATTGTATACATACCAACGTGATGCTTGCTAGATGGTTAAAAGACGTGTTTCGGTTGGGGCTTTAGACTAACTAAAAAGGGTTCTTAAATTTGAAAAAAATTACTCTATCTGCAATTTTCGGTCATTGATTCAAACATTATTTACCTTTTAGGTGCTGTACAAAAGCTAGTTACTTACTAGTAATTTTGGTAGTTTTTTTTTTAAATATTAGAAGCTAGGTGTCTTTTCCAGAGGTGAATTCTATTCTCGAGCAGAACAAACATTAATCTTGATTCTTCCGTCTGCTTTTTTCTTTCTCTCTTCATTGACAATCTAACATCTCCCCTGATTCTATCATACGAGATTATTTTTTAACTAGATATCTAATAGATTTTTGTTTTCTACAGGTAAATCGTTTACGTTAACGATAATGTTGGCGACATCTCCTCCTCAAGTGGCGACGTACCAGAAAGCTATCAAAGTGACGGTGGATGGACCTCGAGAGCCAAGATCTAAAACGAGACATCATGGTTTTCATCCCTTCCATTTTGGGCCACGGTTTCCACCTGATCCATTAATGGGATCTTTACCATTTAAACTTTCTGGTAAGCATTCAATTTACGTATTTTTATAGATCTGAATCGGCAGATGTCATCCTGTAACAAGCATGTTTTCTTCAAATGTGTATCTTTATAATTTTTGAATTTACAGTGGTACCTATTTACATGCAAACATATAAACATTTAATTAATATCGTTTAATATACCAAAATAACATAAATTATAACCCTAAAGAAAGATTGGAAAGTATGTGTATAGGGCAACTGTACTAATCTTCCAATTCTCGAATGTCACAAATTGCCGTTATATCTAAAGCTCTGTATTCTTTAACGACTTAAACAACAAAACAATACACTACAAGACATAATAATCTTAGTCACAGTAAGATGTATTGTATATAACTGTATATATTTGTGTTAATTTATATCTGTTATAAGTTGAGTTCTGACCCCTGTCTCACTCAGTTTTGAGTTACTCGACGTTTCTATCCGAAAGATATTAAATTGTCACCCGTACCGTTGTCACTCCTCGTCCTAGAGCGCCTCAAAAGGGGATTTAATTTGGTCGAGAAGTTTTGCGTAACAATTAATTATCAATTTAGGGCCTTGCCTTGACACCTGCGATATACAGTACAGTTTTAATATTAACCGTTTTGAAGTTGCCGACAGTTTTGTTATATCAAGTGTTATAAATTAATAAATGTTAATAAATGAAGTTATCGTTTAAAATACATGTAAAGTTTATCTACTCGTATGTAGTATGAAAATGAAGTTGAAGTTATTGTTATTAGCCAATAAACGTCTTTTATTGTTCGTGTATTGTTATTGTCAGAACAAGGTTTCAAGGTTCAGAACATTAATGAAGTTTTTGAAAAATAACGATATATAGTTCATAGGTTAGTAGACTAGTTAGACTGTAAATAAAGTATATTTTAAGGTGATATTTTGAAATTTCCTTTTTTGACTTTTCTGAAGAAAACATATACCTAAAACAAAGGTATCAAAAGATACACAAATAGATGTATATTATAGAATGAAATTATGTTGTGAAATAGAAAATACGTCAGGTGAATGAGATTTTCGCAATATCGTAGACGCCCCGCGTCACAGGGAGTCGTCGCTAGGCAGCCTTTCCCTTCACTTGCACTTAATAAACACCCTCATAATGGCATACTGCCAATACTACTACAGTTATGATAAGAATACAGGATCTATAAACATTAATACCATAATATTAATGCTAGGATTTATAAAAATTGAGATTTAGCAGCAGCGGCTTTTGTACATTTAAAACCACTATTTTGTAATTTAGATTTAGAATATCTGCTTGACCGAACTTTGGCCGGTAATGCAAAAAATAACAATAAATAAATAAATATTTATGGACATTTCACACAACGTCCTCTGGTTCCAAGCTAAGCTTATTATGCTTGTGTTATGGATACCAGAATACAGATAGAATACATAAACGACTTTTCTTTTGTAAATACATACATATTATACATAGTAAACACCCAGACGCAGAACAAACATTTGTATGACATTTATAAACATCACACAAATGAATGCCCGAGGCGGGAATCGAACCCGCGACCTCGTGAACGGCAGTCCGTTATATGAACCACTAGACCACGAAGCCCGTCAAATAAATACAATAAATAAAAAAAGGAAAAACATCCATGAAATAAACATACTGTGCAATTGTAATCCTTAGGATCGAACTTCCGGATCATTACCGTACTCTTATACCATTGCGTTGTCGTGTTCTGACAAATGGCTGAGAAAATTATGCTTCATATTCTAATGAAATTATACCAAATTTTCAATGCACAAAAACACCGACCATTTGATATTTTATTATTATAAAACCTAGCTAAATCGATTTATTGATCGTATCCCCTGCATACCATATAAATTTCACGAAAATAGCCTATGAAACCGTTTTAGAGATCCCAAATATGGCTTGTTTAAAGTAACAAGATAGACATTTCCTCATTCACACATTACAACATGTATTTTTTCTCCTATACCTAGTCTTCTGTCAAAACTGATTGCTGTATTAACTACCTTAAACATGTCCTTACTCATACAAGTCCTTACATCTTTTTTGGTCTTATTTGTCATTTATCATTTTCGAAAACAATCATTTGTACATTAATATAGAATTTTTTTGCAATTGGCTTGTACTTCTCATCACACATCACATTCTGCTTTTACTTCTCTTCTTCTCCAGCCCATTCACGTCCCACTGCTGGGCACGGGCCTCCTCTACTTCGGGAGGGATTATGGTATACTGTGCCGCGTTGACCAGGCGTGTTGGCACAGAGTTTATTTTCGAGTTTTCCATCTCTCACAGAAGATGTTGTTATCTGTGTGCAATATCCCTCAGCGGACTTTTACCGCACCCTTGGGAGGAGATGGGGTGGTGACACTTGTATTCTTAATCGTCACCACACGGACAATGCTTTTGCTTAATCATTTGTAATTAATATACATAAGGAAAATACTTGAATAACAAAAATGTTATCGCTATATAAATATAGAGTTGTGAATTTGTAAGTATTCACAAAATGAGTGGTTGTCACCTCTGTATAGTTTATAGGGCGGAGTGCCGACAGTATAGCCAAGTGCTCGCAAACCTCGTTAGGGCGGGTGTCAAAGGGCTCTAACTCAATTATACACCTCTCGCTACTCTCACGTCTCTCGTAGAACACACGTGCTAAGACACAACAATTAATGCATGCTAATGTACTTATATTTGATCTTTTAACGAAAAAAATTTTTTGATCTTGAAAACCTTTGAATAGACGTAACATATTCTTCAATCTTAAACAATCATCATCATCCCCCTGCCTTTATCCCATTATTTGGGGTCGGCGTAACATGTCTTTTTCTTCCATAGTTTTCTATTAGCCGTCATGTCTGTGTCAACCCCTCTTTCTTTCATGTCCTCTTTCACTCAGTCCATCCATCTTTTCTTAGGTCTTCCTCTAGACTTTTTTCCTTCCACATTTATACTCAGAACTCTCCTAACGACATTACTTTCCTCTCGTCTCAATCTTAAACAATCATTGAACTATTTCCCCTATGAATAGTATTTATGAAAATATGATAATATTTTTATAGATAAATGATTTGAAAAGCTATTATGTGTTATAATAAAACGGTATTTATTTTAAAAGTGATTATAAATAAGTAAAAAAAGTTACGTTAACTATGCGTATGCACATACGCATATCCACACACATATCTCCAACAAAATACCTGACAAACATGTAAATATGTTGCAAGTATAAAAAAGCCTAAGATTTTTGATATGGTGAACCTTTGATATTTTTGCCTTAAATTGATAAAGAGAAAAGCAACTCAATAACTTGTCTTAACAAAAGAATACGAAACGAATAATAAACAAATTATCGAGTAATAATAGTTGTTGAACTTGGCAGCCATTCTCATTAACGGGAATGTACGCACGTTACCGGATCACTTGTTGTAGGCTTCTTTCAGACGAGGCTCGAGTTCGCTTTGTTCTCTCTTTAGAAACAATTTAGCGAGTACTTCAATATGTAAATTCCTCGCTTCGCGGCTGTTCAGTAAGTCTCCGCTGCCCTCTTAACGGTGAGCACCAATAACCCTTGTGAAATCATGATAAATTATCCACACTCACGTTCACGCTCTTCTCTTTAGACAACTTTTGACGCCAAGTTACGATATTATTGATATGGTACTTTTTCAATAACAACTGTGTTTAATTTTTTTTATTATGTAGCGTCCACTTACTTACAAGTAAGTTACGATGTTTAAAATATTGGCTTATTATAAAACAATGGTTCCAATTCCACACGCACAACTATACTAAACTAAACTACACACAAAATTCAGCAATGTTAACTGATCGTTCTTAAAACTGAATAAAAACTGTTGAATAAAAACATTTACATACATTGACAATAAGAAAAATCTCACATAGATACATCAAATTATACATTAAGATTAAATGTCTATAGTAACGGATGATAAGTACTAATTTGTTCTAAAGTCACTTTGATCATCCATAACATTACGGCATGATTTGTCACTATATTTTGACTGACGGACATCCAAGCGCATCATAAATTTCTCACATCCGTGCGTCTTATGTTGCCGTGTGAGCGCCACTTAAAGTCGCAGCCTTCGCATTATTAATGAGGGAGTCTTAGAGAAAATTAAATATAGCATTAGGCCCGGAAGCCTGGGAATGTGGGGGCGGGGGAGGAAAGAAAGAGAGGTACCATAACCCTTTCAGCTCACGCGACAATGCGGGTGCATAATTACGCATTTGTAAATTTTAAATGTCCCACCCACCTCATATAGCCTTTTGTATGGCGTGATTCGCACTCACTGTACATTTTAAACGTTTTCAAATGGACTCATATGATGACTCTCGCGCAATTAACTCTTAATGCCATGTGTAATTTTATGACTTTACATTGTCGGTGGCTTATACAATTACGTTGTATTAAAACCTATACGATTTGAACATTTTAACCATATTGAAGCCGATTCTGACATAACATTCAAAAACATATTCTAATGTAACTACAATGGTACCAATTCTATACGCACAACTTAACTTAACTAAACTAAAAAATGTATTTTGATAGTGTTGATAACACAATCCGGCAATATTAACTGAACTTTCTTGATAAAAAACTGTTTGTTACGGATTAAAGATTTTATTTCATATTTTGCACTACAAAATAACCAATTAATCTAAATACATCAATAGTTGTTTTCATTTTTAAGTTAAATTTAGTTTTGCACGTAGAATTGGCACAAATGAAAAGCAAACCAATACCTATGGTGTAGGTATTTAGATTAAATGGCTATTTTATTGTAAACATTTATATTAATTAAATTCGTTAAGATTATGTTACGCAGTTTTTAAGAAAGTTTAGTTAGCGAACCGAAATATGTTATTATCACTATCAATTTTCAGTTGTTAGTTAAGTTTAGTTGTGTAAATAGAATTGGTATCATTATAAAAGAAATCTTAGTTAATTATACGCATTTATTTAATAGATAGAAGTAACCTTTACTCCCTTGTCAAGGTACTTTTACACCGAAAGGTTAATTAAGCAAAACAAAAAGGGGTTAAACAAAATCAATAGACGCAAATTCATTAAGCGCTAAGCAGATTGAAATTCAACATGGCGTTGTAAGATGGCGGCGGGCGGGTTAAGGCGCGTTGACAAAGCGTAGTCGTTAGTTCACGAGCCCTCTTATTAACCTTATGATGTACGGAGGGCATCTGTCTTGCTTGTTGCCTGTAATCTCATAACCCTTAACACTAACTACCCATATGCCTTGTCATATCACAAAACAGCGAGGTTCAATAATCTGCCTATAGTAATTAGCTAATGTTTTCAATTAGAATAATGGAATGTGGCGATAAAAACCAAATACTAAGTCAACATTTTACGATTTACTGTGAGGCAGCCTTCAACAAGGTGGAGCGACGATATCGTGAAGGTCAGGGGGAGCCATTGGATGCAAGTGGCACAGCATCGCGCGTTGTGGCGTTCGCGGGAGGCCTATGTCCAACAGTGGTCTGAGAAATGCTGATGGATGATTGTATGTATTGCAGTTATATAGTTGCATTTGAAAATTATCTTCATCCCGCTGTGGCTGTGTTACCGCTATGAAACAGTTGGTGAGGAAAACTATTTTGATGAAAAACATTTGGGCTATTTGACTCTCTCTCCTGCCCATTAACGTCCCACCGTTGGGCACAAATTATGGAATTGGAAATTGAAAATAGGAAAAAATTAAAAAATCAGCTAGACAGGCTAAACAGGCGTGTTGGAACAGAGTTTATGTTCGATTTTTTCGGCTCTCAGTGAGGATGATATCTGTATAAGCTGGCTTTTACATCACCCTGGTAAGGAAAAGGGGTACTGTGAAAAAAAAAGTGAAGTGAATTTTCGGTGAATCTTGATCACGTGACAGCGCTCTTCCAATAAAAATAGAGCAGCGCGTGATTAAGATTCACCGAAAATTCACTTCACTTTTTATTACTGAATACCACTGCTGACACTTGTATTTTTAGTCCGTCACCAAGGGGATAAACTGTTTATTTGACTACCCCATGAGTTAATTTGAAACTCAGGTATCTTAGTACTTAATTTAATTCAAATCCGTGGGCTGTTAGGAGTAACAAACATACCAACTAACGAATGATTAGGAGTTTCCAAGAATACGGATCCCGTGGTGTCCAAGTGAGATTAATCGTGACTAAAGTAAAAAATAAAATATTTAAATAAATATTCATGAACGTTACACACATCGTCCTCTGGTCCCAAGCTAAGCTTATTATGCCTGTTTTATGGGTTAAAAAAAATTGAAAAGAAGAAAAAGTAAAAAATTGAAGTATGAAAATTTAAGCTTAACTTGAGACCAGAGGACGAAAAAAAAATGTGATGTGTGAAAAAAATGCGATGTGTGAAAAAAAAATTAAAATTAAATAAAATTGAAGTACATATTCGTTTTTTTTTAAATGTTATGATCTTAATGTTCTTTTGAGCGGGGCACAATTTCCTTTTTAAGGGCCTACATCAATATTATCGTATATCATCGCCGACACGTACATACGAGTATTAACACAGCCAGTAGGCACAGAAAATGAAGAATTAGGGATATTTTTTTTGGTTACTAAAAATCTACAAAATATTTTTTAATTCTGATTTACGTGTTTCTATATATAATAGTTACTTATGTTTTTAAAGTTATTTCATTAGTTAATACGCGATAATAGACCGACAAATGAAAAAAATAAAAAATTAGAGAGGTTGTTTCGCTAAGATTTTCTATCGAGAAAACTTTTTTCAATCGCGTTTCTGAGTTTATGCGATCCTAGATCATATATTGAAAAAACATACACTTAAAAATTAGAGCTCTAGCCATTCAATCTAAAGAAACAATGAAAACTTCGTACGTAGAAAAATGCACGAAGCTATTTTGGTATCCTCTTAAGTGACATTAATAAGGAACTAATTTCTAAGTTACGCTCTGTCCTTAAGTTTTAACAACAATGCATAAAGTTTTCTCTTGTGACATTTGAAATGGTAAGACGGTATATGAGATGTGTTTCTGAAGCTAACTTAGTTTAGTATAAGGAAATATATTTAATTAAATATTCCACAAAGAGTTACTATACATAGCTTTTAAAAAAAGCTTATATCGGATAACGCAGATCCTATTAATTTTATAATTGTGAAAGTTTGTGATGTTTGTTACTCTTTTCACGCAACAACTACTGAATAGATTTTAATGAAACTTTACAATAATGTACATTAGAATAACATATAGGCTACAATTTATAAAGATATTGTGTGAATTGTCCAAAATGTGACTATAAATGTCAAGCCAGTGGGAATTCCAGGGGTACGAAGTCGTAAGCAACGGCTAGTGTATTGTAATACCGAAACAGTAGTCAGAGATTTCGTATACTTACGTGACTGGTCGCCATGATGTTAATTACTTACATTACATCAACTAGCTGTTGCGTCTTTATACGTCTAATTTAGAATCACTACAAATCCTTTTTACGCATTATAAAGTTGCCTTCGCCCTTACCTTAGTCAGACACTGAGGTAAGGGCGAAGGCAACTTTATAATGCGTAAAAAGGATTTGTCTGTCTTTAATCTGTGCAGCAAGTTTTATAGTTTTGGCGAGAAATAGGGACAAAAAGACGGAATTATTTTGTTACTTATAATGTTGCTACGGATAAGATGAACCTCAATCATTATGTTCTACATAATATCTATAGCGAGAAGGAAGTATCCTTCTAACATATACAAAAAACTGCAGCCAATTAAAAAGATATTAAATTTTAAAATCTGTTGAGAAGAAAATTGGGATGGACTCCCAAGTGTAAGATTTTCAATAAAACCCCAATTTGTAGAAGTCTTTAACACAAAAGACAATGGCTAGTCGTTCAACTAAGTGTTATATAAATGATGTTCGAAGAAATGTAAAATAATTACTACAAAGTGCTTCCAACCCTTTTCTAATCATGGAGGGTTAACTCTTTAAAAAATCCACCCTAATCTCGGAACATCGGAATCACACTAAAAACGTAAATACTTTTATCCACGTAATCCCGCTCGTCTTCGCGGATTAGCGCTGTAGTATCAGGATAAAGAAAAATGCAAGACGCAATCTAGCAAATGGCATTAAAATGTTTGGGTTCAACCCTCTCTCGGTACTGTACGATTTTTCAAAGTCGAAGAAAAAACCCCTTCGTCCGAAGCAATGTAGCGAACTGGCACGTCTTTGGATGCGGCCAATCCACTAGACTTGTACGGTGTTTGAATAATTTTGATACTTGAATTTCAGTTTTCAAGAGGCATTATACGGAATGTTTGTTAATGAATAATAAGGCGTGTAGAAGGAAAAATAACCGTGTTTTGTTACGACCTAACAATACATTCGACTGTTATGATGCTGAAGGATGTCCGTGTGGTGACGGACTAAGAATACAAGTGTCACCACCCCATCTCCTCCCCAGGGTGCTGTAAAAGCCAGCTAAGGGATATTTTACACAGATGACATCCTCTGTGAGAGACGGAAAACTCGAAAGTAAACCCTGCGCCAACACGCCTGGTCAGCACGGCACAGTAGACCATAATCTCTCCCAAAGTGAAGGAGGCCCGTGCCCAACAGTGGGACGTTCATGGCCTGGAGAGATGTTGAAGGTGATATTTCGACTAATTCCAAAAGATCTTACAAATATTTCTTTAGATATTATTGTCTTCTACCATAATATTATTTACATGTGTCATAAGTGACCTAGTTACATCTGTAAAAAAGTTTAAAATAAAGTTATTTTCATAGAAATTTCAAAGCACTAAAAGAAGTGGAAATTATAATATTTTTTTTTATAATTTCTTTTATCAGAAAAAAAGACATTTTACCTTTTCAGCAGGATCTTGTGTTAAAAATTCAAGGATATTATATAGGAGGTACTTAAATGTACCAGATAATAATAGTTTTATTGACAAAAATAGTATGTTTAGTGCGTCATTTTATTCATGGATTTAAGCTTCACGACAAGCCTTCACACTATCTCGTTTGTTATGATAGTGCTGAAAGATCAAAATGGTTCGGTCGCAGTATGTATCCATTACGCATCGTACACACAATAAAGAATTCTAACATTTTTTAACGAATGCAAATCGTCTGACGTTGCCCTTTCTTCTGAATCTTTGAATAATGAATGTATAATGAAACAAATTGTTCAAAATTTTATGTCGTAAATAAAACAGAAGTTTAGAATGATGTGCTCAAATTCTGTGACAATTAAAGTTCGACGACTTGACCAAGGTGATATAGGTACCTAAGTTTGACCTCCACATGTTAGGTTAGTAAATAAAATGTTTATTTAAATTAATATATTTTATACACATTGCTGCCCGCAACTACATTTGCTTAGAATTTGAAATTACTATTTACAGAAATAGATTAACGGTCTTATTCATAATGACATATCGGAGATTTAAACGGAGATTTTATCGGAGAGATAATAAACGTTTTAGCGTAAAAAGACTATTATCAATAATAAGTTTTGACAATTTTCGCGAACCTATTTTAGCGAACTTTTAAACCTCCGATAAGTCATTATGAATAAGACCATAATTCTTTAACTTTTATTGTACATAAAGAGGAATGACAAAAATTAAACTTAAAATCAATTATTAGATACGAGTATAATTGGCGACCTTATCGCACATGGCGATTTCTTCCAGGTAAATGGGATAAAAAATTCTGAAAGGTAGGTACTATATATTATAGAGACAAAATATGTATAGCTAGCACTCACAAAGACTGTAGCTTATTAGTGAAAAAAAATTTGGTTGGGATTACTACTAGTTCCGGAGATTCTCTACATACATGTTACAAACTTTACATCTTTATTAAAACTATAGGTAAAACACACTTAACTTGCATTATTAATACTTACTACTGCAATCTGTGGACTACACTTTTCTCAACACAGAAAATCCTTGGCTTACTTCAGGACAATCTTGAGTTCTTGTTTTATTCTTTGTGTCCCCCCGGCACTGATATTGTCTTATACAGCTTTTAGCTGAAAGAAAGCTTTAAATATTGGAGCTTCTTGACTACATTTTACTTTCACAGTCTGCTTTTAAACATTGTTATGGGTCAAAGTGTAAAATTAAATAACCAAGTACGAACCAATAACAAATGTATTATTATTTTTATTGTACTTACTATTTTCGAATAGCATGGTGTTTACTAAACACATGTATGTATACTCATAATATTTTGAGTGCATTAAAATTTAGAATTTAATCTGTATTTTCAGTAACCTAGCTTGCCATAAAATCAAAATGGAGCTGCCCAATGGAAAGCAATTTGTTTTTATATAATATATCTTATCATAGATCTAGGGCACTTCTACCTTGGGGTTTCTAAGTCCTTAGTACTGCTTACATAGTGGTATTTACGCCTCTTTTTATCTAATTACAAAATTTGGTAAAATAAGATAATCAAAAGTAATCAGAAATAATGATTTTATAATCATCTTTTATTAAAAGGAGACAATAGTCTATAGAAGCGTTTGAGCACCGATTCGATATCTCAAATCGTTATCGTTAAAGCTGTGAGTCGCTCGAAGGTAAGATTAAGCCCAGCTTATCCTAAAAAGCAGCTCTTCTCTAATTGCAACGGACTCATAAAGCACTACACCTATAAAGGCTAAGCGGTCGGATTCAAAATAATGTGTTTTACATTTTCGTACCGACGGTATCTGCGACATAAAACGGCCTGTAATTTATTCTATTGCTGAAAGGGTTGGGTTGGCTCAGGGTGGGAATTACCCAAGGTGGGTGCTAAAGGGTTAAGCCGAATATACGGGGTCGCAGCGCCGGCAAACTTTGTTAATTTATGCGCTTAAAAATGTCAACTGAAAATTATGACGCCAAAACATATTTCCTATTTGTATGAGTGTTACGAGTGTGATAATTGTTTATTACGATTAAATTTTTTACCTCTTTATAAGTCAGCTCAAGTATTTTTGGGGCTTACAATACGACCTTTTTAGAAATTAAATTGACTCGTGTAGCCACATGCTCAGCTTTCTTTACTTTTCTAACTTTTCAGCAAATGAATTTTTTTATAATTGAATTACATTTCACTATTCAAAGATTAAAACGATGAGTTTAACTTTTTCAAAGTACGATGTTGATGATTTGAAAAAGCTATGTCAGAATAAAAACAATTTAAAGACTTTAATACAATAATTAAATCAAATCACACACAATCACAATTATTTTACTAGCTTTACAAGGGATTACATGAGTTTTTAAAATTTGTTATTCTATAATAATGGATAATACAGAATGGAAGGGAAATATGTATTAGTAAAATAACATTTACGCATTAATAAACGTATTTAAAAACATGAAGAGTATGGGAGAAAAAGCCCTAACGAATGGCATCAGGGAAAGATGACTGATAATTTAAACAGAACTCCTTTCTAAGAATCCACAGTGTCAATGATTGGTAACAATATAACAAGTGCGGAGTGCCATAGCAGAGATAAGGCATTGTAACAAGAATGGGGAGAACCTCTCTCATTATTTAAATATTCTGACGAGTGCGTTAAGCACCGCGTTTAGCATTAGTGAGGCATTTCACGCGATAACTGTTAATGCTATTGTTTTGTTGATTGAATTCTGAACAGGGTGGCAACTTATGCTTAGTTACTATGTTTTTATTAACTTTTTGGCTTTATATTTCACTAATATTATGAGAATTAAAGATTACACAAAAAGTCTTGAAAACCAAATGGTTTTGTTCCTTACTAATAAAAGTAGGTACCTAAACACAAATATGATGACGTCAGACAGTAGAAAAATACACGTTGCACCGAATTCGGATAATGGGACAATATAAATGGGATATGGACAGGGCAATGATCATAATGAATATACTCAACCTAAGCTAGTCCGAGAAGTAACTTAAGTTTAAAGCGCCTACATGATAAAAGTAAGGACCAAAAAAAAATTCATGAGTCATGAACTCATGAGTACAAACCGAAAAATATTTCTATTAAGGTTCCTGGTGCATTACTGATAAGAAACGCCACAGTTTATTTATTATTTTTTTTTTTTTGTCTAGGTATAGCACATCAATTAGCTGGTCTACCAGGCGGTGAATGGGGTGCATTAGCAAGACATTACCCACCACCGTTACTGCCTACGCCCGCACATTTCACGCCTCATGTGTTACCTCCTGCGCATACGCAACCACAACATATACCTCCCCCTCCACAAGAAAATGGTACGTAGCAAGACGATAAATAAAAATTTTATTTCTGCCCGTTATCAGTTATGGCTTTGTTGGTTTTCTGTTTCTTTACTTGCCATTGAGAGATCTTCATTAATATTACATCCAAGATCGGTCATTATAGTTTTGCTAACTTCTTGTTTCAGCTTTTTTATATATCTCGCTTTAATGTAATTTATTTTATGTCCTCATAAGTTAGTGAAAGTAGTAGTTACAAAACTCACGATGTTCAGAAAAATGCCGATACAGCATTAAGTCTGGATAGCAATAATATCGGAGTTGTAAACTTAGCGTTCAATTTCCATCATTCTATTAATACTATCAATAGTAAAACTATAGGTATTTTATGATATTAGGTATTATTTCTTTTGTTACAGATGTATCATCAGAAAATCCAATAACAATGCATGCCCATAGTACAACGAGCCCTGCAAACTCGCGTCCAAGTTCACCACACGATGACGATGATATCTCCGTTACGGCATCAATCAGTCCACCTCCCGATGAACGTCCTGGGGCTTTCACATCAGTAACTAGGACAAGAAAACCTTTACAGCCATTACCGGCTCCTTCAAGTCTATTCCATAGTGCTTTAGCGGCACAACTATTTCTTAATTCTCCTTTATTGCCAACTCCACCAGCCTGGTTATATTCTCAACTGTATGGGGGCTATGATTGGTGGCTCCGACCAGCTGTACCGCGAGAAGGCTCAAATGTTTCAAGTCCAGAAAGAGAAGAAGAAACTTCAACAGTATCTGGGACTGAGAAAAAACGTCCAGCGTCACCAGAATGGCCAGAACAGGGAGTAAGAACTCGTAGTAAGTCTCTTATTACTTCAGAGAGACGACCTATAGACGTTTGGCGGCCATATTAGTAAAGAGCTTCAGATTTTACAAATTAAGTTAGTATTATGTAATTACAATTCATATTCTGTTTTAATATAATGTAAATAAATAAGAAATTATTGTTAAAATCATTTTTATTATTTGCTGTTAAAACATTTTTATTTCATTATTTGTTGTAAAAATTAGAAAATATTTGACAAAAATAGCAATGTTCAATAAATAAGGTGCAATTTATTGCTAACGGGAAAGTGCAATGTATTTATTAATAATTATTAAAACAGTGGATTATTATTTCATTCTGTGCTTTGGTTATAGAAAAATGCGATTAAAGAAAACTTTGTTGAAATACTTAGACGTACAGAAAACACTCTCTCTCTCTCTCTAGCCCATTTACGTCCCACTGTTGGGCACGGGCCTCCTGCACTTGGGAGGGATTATGTTTTTACTGTGCCGCGCTGACCAGACGTATTGGCACAGGGTTTTTTTTCCATTTTTCCTCTCTCACAGAGGGCAATATCATTTATGGGCAATATCCTTGAGCTGACTCTTACAGCACCCATGGGAGGAGATAGGGTGGTGACACTTGTATTCTTAATCCATCACCACACGGACAGAAAACACTATTGATCTTTATTTATAGAAGGGGTCAGTGACTCGTGGTCTGTTTGTGATTGAATAATTTTATGATTTTGAACATATTTTCAACTAGCATCGATAATATACCTAGTGGTTATTGTCGTAAAATATGTGTTTTTACGTTAGACAATTAAATGTGAATTTCAAATCGTGACGTTTAATGATTGTTGACTGTATTATAAGATAATGCAAATCTGTAAATAAAGTTATGGAAATTTTTCTACCTATTGTTTTACTAAGCTCAGAAGACAGTTCTTTAGTTATCTCGTTCTCTCTTTCTCCAGTTCCGCCGGACCGTGCCGGTCCTCCTCTAGTTTGGGAGGGATTATGATCTACTATATGGCAGACCGGCATGTTGACGTACCTATGGTTTATTATCGAGTTTTATTTCTCTCACAGAGGATGTTCAGTTATCTATGTACAATATGCCTTAGCTGGCTTTTACTGCACCCTGGAAAGGAAATGGGGTGGCGATGTTTGCATTCATAATCGTCACCACACGGGAAGAAGTAGAAATCCATAATTCCAGCGTAGGTACAATTTTTTTCTGTTACTGAATATTACAAGTTTAGAATAAGTTTTATAAATTGAACTAAAACCCTATATAAATATTATGTACGTTATTTAATATTATGTACCTATGTGTCCTTATTGAATAAAAGGCATCTATTTTATTTTTAAAGAATTAAATACCGCAATAACAAAATATTTTGTATATCACAGTGGCAGTAAAAAGTTTTGGATTGTGTCCATTATAGTTGAAACCACAGCGTGGAGCTATTTGGCACAGGTCATTGCGTCCACGAGTTATGAATGTTTGCCGCAAAATATTTCTATTTATTTATTTATAACAAAAACAGGTACGTTCAACATTGTTCTTTTGACTCGATCCAGCGACGCGCTGTGAGGATTTCCGACGACCCCGTGATTACAGGCGGTATCGAGCCCTTAAATGTTAGGAGAGACTTTGCCCCCTTGTGTGTGTTCTACCGCGTCTATAATGGGCTGTGTACTGACGAATTGTTTGAAATGGTGCCAACGGCCTCTTTTTACCATCGCACCTCTCGTCACCGACAGCGAGTTCATTCTCACATTTTAGAACCTATTACACAGTGCACAGTACGATTCGGTCGGAATTTTATACCACGTACAATAAAGTTGTGGAATGATATTTCATTCATCCTGCTGAGGTTTTCCCATGGGTTTTCCCATTGGACTACAGTACAGGCTCGGCGACGCGCGATTGATACTTCTGGTGTTGCTGACGTTTATAGGCTACAGTAACCGCTTCCCATCAGGTGGGCCGTATGCTTGTTCGCCAACATAGTAGTATATAAAAAAACTACATTATCCTAAAATTTGGTACCCTAAAATAATACTAAAATACTAAGTATACACCCTAGGTGGAGTAAAAGCTAGTTAAGAGATATTGTACACATAACATCCTTTGTAAAAGACGGAAAACTCGAAATTAAACTATATCCCAACACGCCTGGTCAGCGCAGTATAGTAGACCATGATCCCTCCCAAAATGGAGGAAGCCGCTACCCAACCATGAAACATTAATGGACTAAAAAAGAGACAGAGAGTGCCTGTAATCAAATGGTCTTATTATCCTTATACACAAGTATAAGGATACTAAAACTAAACTTTGAAACTAAAGGACGAAAGATATACAAATATCTTTCGTCCTTTAATTTCAAACAGACTTAATTAATTAACCGTAGTTAGCCGTAAAAATATTGAAGCTAAGAAATTAATGTTTCATCCTATATAAGCAACAAGAAAAATAAAACAAAGATTAGATGTCAATATTTAAATAAATAAGTTACAAAATTAATTCATGATAAATAACTATATAAATAAAATCTGAGGCATATGTATCGGTTACAAGTGGCTGTGTTATTCCTTAAAATCTATACTGTTTTTTACATCCTTTCATCAACAAAATCTAATAACCTCATTATTCCACCATGTACCTCCTTAGCCGTGGAGATAATTTCCTCTTTGGGTAAAAGGAATCTATGTTCTTTTGCTCTGAGTTCTATCATATATGAGAAGGGTATTTTAGCGACAGCATAACTCCAGTCTGTACTAGTTCCACACGCGTAATACATCAGGTCTTTAGTGCTTCCTACTTTGTATGTGTGACCGCTTGTTTCGTAAATAGCCTGGAATATAAAACGACAGATTTTAGATGTTTTATTAGCTTTGTAAGATACCAAGGCTATGTAACCTAGAGCCTAATTTCAAGATTAAACTCTCGCTTGGAAAGTGATCATTACAAAATATCTTAAGACAAAATCAGACACCAAGATAAGTTTCAAACTACTAATTTAAAACAGATTCTGATATAACCCGCATGTTAAGTGTATGTAAACAACATTTATTTATATAGTGGACTAGCTGTTACCCGCGACTCCGAGCTTACTTTTCTCTCTCTTTTTTTTCTCCTATTGGTCGTAACCGTGATATTATCTAGCCTATAGCCTTCCACAATAAATGGACTATCCAATACGAAAAGAATTTTCCAATTCAGACCTGCACTTCTTAAGATTATCGCATTCAAACAAACATACAAACTCTTCAGCTTTATCATATTAGATAGATAGGATTTTCTGAGAGGATGCCCGAACAAGAGATACGCTGATGTCATCGACGATGCACATCAAAATGGCCAAGTACGTAGCACTTACAACCAAGTACTACAATTTCTACTACATTATGTTGTAGGTATAACTTACTTTAGAAATAGCTGTTCCACCTTCTAGCAACATGACGTAATCAGGACAGGGTTCACTTGTGCAACCCCAGGGAAAAATGATGGCTTCACCATAGCTATGGAGCGACAAGAAGACCTTGAATGTTGTAGTTGATTGTAATATTGTATGCTGTAATTGACAAGGTTTTTTACTAAGAATAATTCAATTTTTTAAATCAAAAGAGATATTAAACATTGAAGTCTGACGCAGACCGAACGTATTGTAGGATTCAGTAAGTCCAATTACTTGCGTAGGTGATGTGTGCGTATATATGGGTAGTACACACTACACCACTGATCTTAGCACATGATATTTGCTTCAGACTTGTATTGCTTATACCTTGTCGAAGTTGTACCTATACGAAAACGTATACACATGCTGTTTCCACACAGGTCACACAGGTCAGGTCAGCAGTGGTATTCAGTAAGAAAAAGTGAAGTGAATTTTCGGTGAATCTTGATCACGTGACAGCGCTCCTCTATTTTTATTGGAAGAGCGCTGTCACGTGATCAAGATTCACCAAAAATTCACTTCACTTTTTCTTACTGAATACCACTGCTGCTGGCCTTCTACTGTTAATATTAAATACTGTTAATTAATTACTGTTGGTATCCGAGCTATATATAATTTTATTAAAATTACCTTTACTGCAGCAGTTTCAGCTTCAGAAAAAGGTTTGGATCCGCGAAAAAATATATTTCCAGGATCATCAGACGAGCCTTCCTCTCCTTTTTCTCCCCATCCGTGACTTAAAAACAAAATTTGTAACTCTTATATGTTCTGATTACGCCAGGAAAATAATGTACATAAAAATATACAGGAAAATTAAACGAACAGTGAGAATGTGGGAGAACATTCTAGAGTTGGCACATTGACCTTGCAAGTGGCATAATATGGGTAAATCTTATATAGCACTTTCTTCCGTTGACGGTTGCGTGTGTAGGTTTAAATTGTTACTTACCTCCAGTTTCTATTGAGATCTACTCCAATACATTCACCGTAGCGCGCTCGATTCTTGCGCCACATCCTGTCGCTTGTGTGGGTGTACTCGTAACCATCTGGGTTCATAACTGGGAGTATAAACCTGGGTAAAAAACGGCTTCGTAAAATACAGGTAAGAAAGCATTGATATCGGCATAGATATTTTTTGTAAAAACACCTGTTTGGGACAGCTGAAAACTTTTTGAAACAAAGCACACTTACCAATCTTTACTTGTTACGCTACTAGGATAATCTGAAAAATTCCTGACAAGTTGGTCGGCAATGTACGTCACTACAGCTGGACTGATCCACTCCCGCGCATGAATAGTGCCGTCTAACCAAACACTTTCGTTGCCTTTGTTGCCATTTGAGATTTTTAACAGCTGGAATATTAAATATATCTTTACTAGAATATGTATGCATCTAGAAAGTTTTATTAAAGACAAACGGAACGAAAAAATGATGAACTGTATAAATTTTTAAAAGAATGCAAAAAGATGTCTTAAAGATCAGTATTAGAACTGGAGCATTTAAAATATACCTGTAGTAAGATGATTGTCTTTGATATCCTTACTACGTGCATTGAATGTTTTCACTGTCCTATGCACTTCACATTCTGAGTGTATAGACAGAGACATATTTAAAGATAATAAGGAAGCACTACCTTGATATCTCTCCCTTCTTCTGTTCGTCCTATAACACTGACGTGACAAAGATATGGATACTCCTTGACCAAATTATCCATAAACTCATAAATTGTGTCCAGTCTATGATAGTTAGTCCAATCCATTTCTGTAACGTTTAATATAGTCTAAATACGAGTATGTAATGCAAATTAAGTTTAAATACTTATTTACCAATTTAATGCATTCAATACTCTGATTTATTTTAATTCATATTAAAGTATTATTACATCATTATGTTCTTATAATATGAAAAGCTTTTCTCAGTTACGTAGTTGATTATTATTTGTAATAAAATTTTTATTTCTACTTAAATCCTAAGAATCTTTATAAGTCATTTAACGTCATTTCGAGAGTTACAGTCCACTACTGGATAAAATCGTCAGGTTGTAATATTTAACAGATTATACTCCACGTGTTCTAGACACATGCTAGCGTAATCCAAGTACAGAACTGGCGAGCTGCATTGTATGGAATATTCCACGAACTATTTGGAGCGACTTTTGATCTATATTTCCAAAGTTACCTATTTACGAACCTGCTATGTATGACGGTGATGGAGAATTTATTGCCCATGATAGGGTTTTCTTTCGATCAGGGAGTTCTTTTTCATATATAGCATGGACATCAGGCACCTCTACAGAGTACGAGATATCTCTTTCTTTCAACATGGCAGCTACCTGATTTATTCGCTGGCCTTCCACTATAACATCCATAGTACTATTTAGTTCTTTCCATATGTTGATAGCTGTAAAAATCATGTTTATTATTTATTAAGGTATTTTTTTTCTACATTACCTGAGACAGCAATCTCTGTTTTTAAACCTTGTATATATTAATCGTCACCTGTAAGATGAGATTGACTATTTCCATTGAACATCGGAGTTCCTTTCTGGCAATGATCACCAGATGGCATATTGTGATCACAACCATTGCGAGATTTTTGTATTTTATCCTTGGTTTTATTAAGTCTTTTCAAAAATACACTAAATCGGTTCTGCATACTGGGTTTATCTCTTCTCGCCTCAAATTTTCTCTTATTATTTAAAAACATCATTTGGAGTACGCACCTCCAAGAGAATCCAATGATTTCACAAAATTTCTTTGCCCTTCTCTAGTTAATTTTATTTCCCATAATTGGGCGATCAAGTTTGTGGTGGCCACTTTGGCGGTTTTAATTCTGTTAGTGTCTAATATTTAGGATGATTGCATTATTTTATAATAAAAGTTGTGTTACAAATTTGCTGCGAATTTTGACGTCAATTTGACTTTACGTATAATTTTGAAGTGTGCAATGTAAGTTTAATAAAATTGGCAACAAGAAGTTTTGAATGCTCTTTAAATCTATGATCATTTTAAGTTACAAAGTTTTGTGATGAAATTATTTGGCGAAATGCTTAATATTAATAACGATTTTAGGCCACGTAAGACATTTTGAAGTTTTTTCGTCACATTTTACACTAGCATTTAAGGCCCCGATGGGCGGGATACTATATCCTAGCCAAAAAATAATTATGTACCTTGTATGCGAATCCGTATCTTCAGAATCCTGCTGATCCAGATGAAACCCTGCTACTGGTGATTCTACTTTTTCAGTGTGTTCATAAAAGTCGATATCAGAATCAGAAGTCAAATCAGTTTGTGCATGTTCTAATTTATAGCATTTTGATTTCTCTGTTTTCTCTTCTTCGATACTTTCTACAATATTTGAACTTATTGTTTCACTTTTTAGCTCACTTTCAGATTCTTTGTTTTCTGTTTTAGGTTTATTATAATTGTCAATAAATTCCATCAACGCAATAATGCAATTGAGTATTTCTGCTCCCGTTTCTGCTATTTCCTCTTTTGGTACTTTAAACTTATGTTTCTTACTTCTGAGTTCTATTAGATAACAAAATGGAATACCAACTGCTCCATGCGACCAGTCGTTACTGGTGCCAGACGCTTGATACATAACGTCCTTTGAAATGCCCACTTTATAAGTGTTACCATTAGTCTCATAGATAGCCTGTTAGTAAAAAAAAACAAGTAAAGCGCGAAGGAGTTTAGCAATCTGAGGGTTCTGTATCTACCGGATCGAACAAATATGTTAAATCTTTAATGAAAAATAAAAATGCCGTAGTCGACTTAATTTTTGAAATATATATATTTCTGTATGGTGAAATTCATGTATAGTATATAATTATTAGACGAGTTTTTTTAATTGCATGGGATATATTTTTACAATAAGTGTTTTAGCAGGGACAGCCAGCAGGCCTTTAGTAAAAATTTACCTTGAAGTGTTAGTAGTAGTGCCGAGAGAAATGTATATAAATTCGAAACACTTTGAAAGTGTATGTTTAGTGAAATGTCAATGAAAAGCAAATGTTTTAATTTTTATTATGAGAAGTTTATTTGACTGATAAACAAACGACACCAACAGTGAGGTTAGTAAGGTTCTTTTTTGAGGAACTCAAAAGTACATCATGCAATTAAATGAAGGAACAACAATAGGTGCTCTTTTGTTATTTTATGATTCATCTATTGGGCTTCTGTACAAAAAAAGGGTTTTAAAGCCGATAAAGTATATTCTAAGGGAGTCATTACGGGAATATTTTGTACGATACAAGGCACCACCCTATTTTTTGATCAGGCTCTGGAAGTAAGTGTAGTGGTTCTATAAAACGGGCCTTATACGGTTTTTACAGTGTGGATGAGAATGATACTCCTGATACAAATTAACATACGCTGCGGTAGCCCCTTACCATCAGGGGTGCCGTATGCATGTTTTGTAACTCTAGCAGTATAGTAATTTTTGTACAATTTTTACCTTCGACATAACAGTAGCGCCTTCAAGAAGTCGTATGTAATCTTGAGCTAATTCTGAGCTATGCGCAAAAGGCATTATAATAACTTGGCCAAAGCTATGCAACGTCAAATAAACTTGGAATTTGATTCCTGAATGCAGAAATATATCCTGAAAAATTAATATATGAGAGTTTTTACTTCGAGGTACAATTAATTTACGGTTATGGATTAAAACTGTGCCAATATCATTTATTATTACACGTTTTAATGAAGATAAATTTTATTTACCGCTAGCGTCAGCTAATGTTGATATAAGTATTGAAAGAAATCACAGCTTTAGCAAGTAAGTTATAACATTTCAGACAACAGGCAGTAGAGCTTGGTCAGAAATAAAGAAAAATCTTATTTGGAAAAACTATTACAATAAGCTGTAGACAATATGGTTGGTTTTAAACTGGAAATATCAAGTGTGTAATATCAAGTACTTACTGTTGCCAGAAACTTTGTATGAGTGGAATTTAAAAACCTAATCCTATCAAATTGTACAAAAAACCCATTCTCTTCAACCACTCTGTCTATTTAAACAATACAAAAATAACGACTTTATTTTATGGTAATTAAAGATGGTTAAAACGAAAAAAAAAATTTGTCACGTAAATATTTAAAGTAAATTACGGCTTCAATTGCTCGATCGTTTAGCAGTAATGTGCGTTGATACCGAAATCGTGTCATAGCCGCTGCACGTGGAGATTAAACTGCAAATAGGTTTTAGTCGTAAATCATTTCCACTGTAATGATTTTAATATTATTTTAATGTTTATACCGAATTTAATTAAAAATTAAATTAAAATAGACAGTTACAAGTGACACTTTACGGATGTAGATACGGCTAGAATGGTTTACTTTAGTTATTTTCACAGTGTAATGTGCTATGGAATTCTTCTTTGGGGAAACTGTGCGGACATTAATCGGATATTTGTGCTCCAGAAACGCGCTGTTAGAGCTATATATAACCTAGGTCCGCGGGATTCTCTAAGGGAGAAATTCAAAGACATAAATATTTTAACGGTCGCTTCACAATATATATATGAAAATTTATTGTATGTTCATAAAAATATTCATAATTTTACAAAAAAAAGCGACCACCATAATGTTAATACAAGGCATAAACACAATCTTGTGATGCATGTAACCCGTCTCCACAAAATATGTAACTCTTTCATGGGTCATTGTATACGATTTTATAATAAACTCCCTATTGATGTAAGAGAATTAAATAATTCTAAATTTAAAAAATTCATTAAATCTAAATTATGTAAAAAGGCGTATTATAAAATTTCTGATTATATTAAAGATGATAAAGCTTGGGAGTAGGTTGCTCTGGAGCAATACATATTCTATATTGTAAAGTTATTAGCATTGTAAGTATAATTGACATTTAATTAAAAAATATTGATTTGATTAAAAGCTCTGCTGAGTTTCTTACGCCGGTTCTTCTCAGCAGATTGCGTCCTGAACCGGTGGTAGGGAAAAAAATTGGACATGTCATAAGCACATAATTTTTCTGAAAAATTGTGTCTACGTGATTAAATGATTTTTCATTTCATTTCATTTCATTTCACTGGTTTTCAACATACTATAATATGGTATTCTTTTATCGGTTGACATTCCAAACATGTGATTTCACTATGAGTCACTTTAGTCCTAAAATTAATCATTAAAACATATAAGCATCTGTTTTTATAGCGTCCTTATAATTGTCAAGCCATCTGCCACGATCTAAACACACTTCTTTTGTTGTTTGATAGTAAAACGTTTAAATCCTTACTAATTAACTAAACACTTACCCTCATAGCAGAAGATTCCGGTTCAGAAAATGGTGCTGGACCACGATAGAATGCATGTTGTGGTTCATCCGAAGATCCTAGGCCACCCCAGGCTAAGCTGTGATAGTGATTTCAAAGTTAATATTATTATTAAAAAACTAAACAACAATTTTTCAAAACATCCCTAATTACTTGTTCGCGTTGAAAAGCGCGGGCGCGGTGACGGGTGCGGGCGCGAAGACGTGGCGTTTTCGTGTTCACATTGACCGCTAGACGTTCGCGCGAGTTTGACTTGTTGTCAGAGATTGTAAACATGGACGACGATCTTTTATTTTTAACCGACAATTCATATCTAAAGTGGGAGATGATAAAAATTTGAATTCGTGTGCACGAAATTAATAAAGAAAGAGAACGGTATGGTGAATTTCATACTATACTGCTATACTATACTACTACTATACTATATAGTAAATTGAAAGAACATCCTTCAAGATTTTTTGAATATAACAGAATGACTGTCAACTGCTTTGATTACATATTGGATTCAATTATTTTTATTTATCTTATTTCGCGTTCGACTAGTGTTTTGTTCATCATCATCGCTCTCTAAAAATTCAAACACCTCAAATTCATCACCCATCGTTAATATGTAGCTAATAGTTACTTTTAATTCTAAATACCTAAACCAAAACAATTTATTATAAGTAACGATGTAGCAGCTTCTATTGAATGGATCCTGTTAAACTTGTCACTTTTAGATAGCTAAAACGGCCAACCAAATGATCGGCCGTTGGTTGAACTTACCTGACGTCGCGAGTGAATCGCGCGCTCCGCCGCTAGTTTGACGTGAACACACACAAACTTGTCACGCGTTTTATATCGCCGCGTGCGAATCGCAGGCGGCAGCCGCTAGCTAGCCCGCTACTTAGACCGCACGTGCGTTTCGTATGTGAACACTTGGATATGACGCTATATGTTTGATATTTCGCGACCGCGCCCGCCAACGCGCTCGCGAGTTAACGTGTTTGAGCACTAAGAGGCGATAACATGAAAGAAAATCGTAACTAACACATCTGAACAGTGGTTTCATAGGTTAAAGAATCCGGTCTCACCTGAAATTTCTGTTGAGGTCCACCCCATACAATTGATTTCTTACACACGCCTTGTTTTTACGCCACATTCGTTTAGTAGTATGAGAATATTCGTAACCATCTGGATTTAGGACTGGAAGAAAGTACCTGCAAAGCGATATTATACCTATAATCGGCGTGATATTACTTTTGAGGAGATTCATTGGTAGTAATGTAACCTATTAAGTATGACTTATAAAAATTCCACAAAAGCTATTTACTAATTATTTGTTTTACCTGATAAAAAGGTATTAAAAATTGGTTTTTATTTTGTCAGAAAACCTGAATTGAAAAAGTTAAAAAAAGTATGAAACTTTATGTGAAAAGAAAAAAAGAAATTCCATTAGAGGTATTTCATTTCTTGGACGCACCAATATACTTATATATTTTTTTTTTTTACTGATATGATGATGCAAGGAGACTTTAATATTGAACCCATATTACCAGTCCTTATTCCTAACACTTTTTGGCATGTTATCGAAGTTTTTAGCGATGTGGTCCGCTACATATGTGTTAACTGCTGGAGCAATCCATTCCCGAGCATGTATACCCGCGTCTATCCACACACCGGCATTAGACGAATCGCTGTTTGATATTTTTAGTACCTATGACAAGTCCATGGCAAATATTAGTAAAAATATGTAGTTTTTACGTTAAATAAAATTTGTGGTTACACTATCATATATGATTAACGGATTTGATCAAACTGATGATGAAAAAAAAGCTCTTACGTTTACTTATAGCCTTGTCATTATCTTACTCTCACGCGTACTTCCCGTCAGGGTAGGCATACTTATAATTTACTAGTTGATACCCGCGACTCCGTACGTGTGGAATTTAGAAACCTTTCTACGTTTTTGCGACTATTTTCACTCATAAAAGCTGATTGCCATTTTTAGAAAGTATGATATTATGTTTCGTTTATAAAACAAGCGTCGTCTTGTGCGTGGTCGCCACTCGAGGACCTTCTGTCCCCAATAGTCATCAGATCATCGAGCGCTGTGGACTGCCCATTGCCACTTCAGTCAAATATACCGGGGGCTGCTGGATGCAGTTAGCGCAGGACCGCGCTTTGTGGCGTTCTATGGGGGAGGCCTATGTTCAGCAGTGGACTGAGAAAAGTTGGTCCTAGTCAAAATTGCGTATTTTTATTAAAATTATAATATAAAAAATTACCTTGAGGTCACGGCCTTCCAGTGATTTACCTATACTCCCTGTAGTACATAAAGACGGGTAATCTAACTCCAGATCATCGATAAACTTATGTATAACATCCAAGCGATGGTAGTTGTCCCAATCCATGCGTACATCATTTGGAATTACAACTTTTTCTTTAGGTTTGTTATCTGGAGTACAAAGTAAATTAGTTATAATTTTTTTGATTTTGCAAGGGATTTTTGACTTATTTCGTCACTTAAATTATAATCACTTAAATTATTGTTCCACAGATTATCAGGCAACCATTAATAGCCGTTATTCATGAAGGCAATATCGTACTGAGATGTAAGGTAGTAGCGTTGAGCCATTTTTGGTGTAAGACTTATATGAAAAGCAAACGTCGTGTTTACCTGCTACTCTAATAAATATATTTTTAATAGGAGTTGACGTTTTGTGTTGGGCACTGTTAGGATAAGATCGACTGGCGAAGCACTGTACAGGTTTGACAGTTTTTGTATACTTCTGTTCTTTATTCTTAGGTTTTGAGTTAGATAGAGGTTGGCATTTTAATCTGCTTTTAAATAAATAATCTTCTGCTAAATAATGTTCTTTTCTTATTGCATAATCTTCGGAATTATTTACGCCGTAATAAGATTCATACGCATCGAATTCTCTTGACGCGGCGCTTTTTATTTTAAAATGTTTTTGCTTTGAAAATGGCAGTGTAGAGTTATTAGAATGGATCATTTTTGAATGTGATTGGTTATGCGCGGTTTCTGTATTTGGTATGTGCACAATATATTGACTTCTACCAGACATTTTAACCTTACAGTTTTACAAGATTGAATTCATTTCATGGTGAAAGAGTGCGGTTATTATACTTATTGATCCTGTTTATAAATGTTAGTTTTTAATATAAATTTTTTTTTGTCTTTTTTGCGTCTACGCAATAACCCATTTTTTATACTTTTCTTTTTATTCTTTCTTGTTAGGTATATTTTTATGTTGCAATTTTACATTGCAATTTAGGTTATTTTTTGATAATGTCATCACAGAATAGATAGAAGATATGAATGTCATTTTCTGAATTCTATCTGTTATCCTGACAGACAACCATTTAACCATAAATAAAAATAAATATTAATGGACATTTCACACAACGTCCTCTGGTCCCAAGCTAAGCTTATATGCTTGTGTTATGGGTACCAGAATACGGATAGAATACATATACTACTTTTATTTTGTAAATACATACTTATAATACATAGAAACACCCAGTCGCAGAACAAACATTTGTATGACAATTAGAAAAATCACACAAATGATTGTCCCGAGCGAGAATTGAACCCGCGACCTCTTGATCGGCAGTCCGTTACATAAACCACTCAACCACGAGGCTCGTCTGAAAAAATTAATAAAAATTCTCGTGTCACAATGTTCCTCAGAAACGGCTTGACCGATTCTTATGAAATTTTATAAGCACATTCAGTAGGTCTGAGAATCAGCTACTATCTATTTTTCACACCCCTGACATTTGTATGGCAAAATAACGTTTGCCGGGTCAGCTAGTAATATTCTCACTAAATTAGATTAAACAGGTGCTAAACAAAAGCAGAGTAAGTGTATAATTTTCATTAAGCTTTAGCGTGGTGTTAAAATATGGTATAGATTTTTTAATACATACCTACCTATAATTATTATGTCACTCTTTATTTTCTTGGAAAAAGTGTTTACTTTAGGAGAATGAAAACACCTAAACAGTAAATTGTATAATTATAATAATCGTTATGGGATTTCCTCACGATAAAAAATTAAGAATTTAATACACATAAAGTTTATTCCAGATTGACACAAAAGGTAAGTGACGTCACATTGAAACGTTCATCAAGAGCCGCGTAAACAAAAGACTCGTCTGATTTCAAAGAGATCGTTAAAACGTTTTTCACATTGAATACTAAGTCAGAGTTGGCTGTTAAGTACTTAGCGAGTGTCGCGACAGTGGCCCATAAGCAGCGTCTAATGAAAAACAAAGCAGAGTCAACATGTAAAGAAATACAGTAACGCAAGTTTCTAAAAACCGACAAACCCTGGAGTTCTAAGGTAACGGAACGGAAACGAGAACTATCTCTCTCTCTCTTTCTCCAGCCTATAAATACACATCTGTTATATGATAATACACATCTACAAACTGTTGGCCACGAGCCTCCTCCACTTTGGGAGGGATTATGGTCTACTAGGCCGCGCTGACCAACGCATGTTAGCTTAGGGTTTATTGTCAAGTTTTAGGAGGAGGACGTTGTTATCAGTGTACAATATTCCTTAGCTGGCTAAGGCTGGCTTTTACAGCACCGTGGGAAAGAAAAGAGGTTGTGACACCGGAATCTATTACCATACGGACAGAAACTAGAACTATACAAAAAGGCAATCAAAACGGATAAATCTTACTTTCAATGATAGTAGGTTCGGCTCAACTATAGCCTCTTACTTAAAATAAGTCAGTTATTTTTAAATCCTTTCGTTCTACGAAACATTTTTAAAAGAACAAAAGTAAATGAAACTTGAAACTTCTGATTTCCCTGTATTGTGGCAAAATCTACGGGTTTACCACCCTTACACCCACTTGGTGCCTACATTTCGCGACTAATTGTTAATCCCTGTTTATACTCCTTAAATCAAAATAAAATCAACCTTGTTACCCACGTAAAATAAAGACGTAAATCGTGTGAAACTAGTTTATTAAGCTTTAGAATATTAATATACCTAGATAAAACATAATAAACATATCATGCATTGATGGTCTCTTTTTCTCTCTCCACATCATTAACGTCCCAATGTTGGGCGCGGGCTTCCTCCGCTTTGCCGGTTAAGTGGTCACTGGTTATACTGGGCGTAGGGTTTACTTTCGATTTTTCAGTCTCTCGTCACATTTGATGTTTACTGCTTATAATATCCTAGATAATATCATGATAATCCTAATCGCGGCATAATTATAGCGATCGCGTTATAGAATACAAAAATGTTACCACACCAAAGTACACATTTTTCAATGATATAAATCACATCACATTTACATTAGTAATTTTAATTGGCATTGTTCATAATTTTTGACCTGCTGTTTTTATATTTTTTTTTAGAAAATATAGACCATTTTAAGCAACTAATTTCAATATTATTGAAATATTCACTATATAGAATTTTAAAAAAATACTTAAAGATATTATTTTAAATGTTGTGACGTCATCGTTGTACGCAATCTGTGTATTGACTTTTCCTGATAGACTTAAGACAGATTGCAATACATCTTTTCAAAGTTGCCAAGTTGATATAATAGACCAATTTCAACTCCACCACAGAGTAGTATATCCCTCAGAACGCCTTAATGTTTAAAGTCCTTCATTTCAAGGGCAAATAGAGATCATTTGCTTTTTTGGAAAAATAATCGTTAAAATAGCAAATTTTCCGAAAAAAACTAATGGATTATGATCAGAAACTCTATTCCCCGAAATGGTTTATGAATTAAGAGCTTAAAAAAAATATGAACAATGCCCATTGGTCATCACAAGTAGAATTCATATTTATTTACATTTTTTTTTGTAATTTTAAATTATGTATCACGTGAGTGATCAGGATAAACGTAATGAGATTAACAAACATCTCCGAGGGGGAAGCTGTCTGAGGGGATATGGCAAAGATTGGGAGTAATGGGGGTGTACAATTAAAAAGATAAACGCGTGTAAGACCGAGCTGAGTTGACAGTCGGGCCGGTGCACAGTTTGGGGTATACCGTCTGCTTAGCGGGATACCAATACTTTACTATGAGTTCTCACTTTTTCGTAAACCTTTTCTCGATCCGATTTTGTTGTTGTTGATGATGTGTGAGTTTAGCATATTTATTTATTTATTTATGACTGTGGAATCAACTCTGAGAATCCTCTAAGTATGTAATTGATATTTCTTTTAAATTACCGGCGAGAGCGTACAAGTTACTCTGAGTTGTGTCTTCAATCATAAATCTTTTATTGTTGTGTAAAAATACACAAATATTTAAATCTAGCGAGATCATTAATAACAGGATGAAATAAACTACATAAAAACTGCAACTTAATTAGATTTTTTTGTCAAATGTTTAGAGTGATTCTCCAAAGCCTAAATTTTCGATGTCTTGAGGTTTATTTCTGTAACTAACTGACAAATCAGTCTGCAATTAATTTTAAAACATACCTCAGACTATTGCCTATCTTGCACAAGTAAATTTTTTTTAATAATATTTATTTAAATATTTCAAAAAAATATTTAAAAGTAGTTCTTCTGACTAATATGGTGTGTCCGTAACCCAGTTTCTTGAACATTAGTAACAATAACATTATTTCTTATTCATAAATTGATGTGAATTATAATTATTACGAAAGTATATTAGTTGTTTCTTTACACCAAAAAAAATTGTACTAATATTTACGATAGTTTATTTATAAATAAAAAAATTGTGAGTGTCCGGCACAAAAGTCTGATTCATATTCCCGCGCTTCACTCGAACATACCCAGCTAAATACGAAACATCAGGCGACCCCTCCCCATGCTGGCGGTAGCCAGGGGCTCGGCTGACGTGGTCGTGACGTGACGTGTGGCTGGTTCGTGTCATCGAGGAGATATAAAGGTAAATATCTGATTCATATAGCCTTGGTACACCTGTGTTTCTGATTAGTATGTTCGTTTTTATAAAGAAGGTAAATGCTTTTCAAACTTGAATCTGCGGGAAATATAATGGCATTGGGGAACAGAAACCTATGTATAAATAACAATCCTTAATTGCATACGTGTGATGATTTATCAATGTTAATGGGCAAAATCATGATTGATATGTGTCTGATTCATATGGTAAAAATACCATATTCATCAGAATGTCACACATATTGTTAATGAAACGTTACATTTGCGGCATGTTACCCCTGTAACAAGTCATTTCGTATGAACCTAATGTTATTTTTTAAATGACAGTTTAAAAATAAAATTAAAATAACTATTAACATAAATAAAACAATAACGAGTGGTTAATGAAACTACCTACTTACTTAACTATTAGTTTTAGCGGTAGTTTATAGGCTCAAACTACTACTTAGACGAACAGAATAATATACTGTAACAATATAATTATTAACTTTTAAGACCGTTATAACGTAACGTGATAAGTCGTGGGTTCGATTCCCGCTCAAGAGTTTTCTTCTTACAATTTTTTACCCACTTTGTATATGTAGTGAAATATTGATTATTCGTAATTGGGTTGAAACGTCAAGTCAATAATAAAGTATATATACCACTTTTCTAGTAATTATCTGTAACTTGAAATCCCTTAAAATATTGAAATTTCAGTCATGTTTCAAACAGTGTATTATTTGTATACGAGTACATACCTACTGTAGTGGGCAATGCCTGCATGTTGTCAAAATTGAGACGGTCTTATTTAAAGGCATGTTTAGGTATAACTATTAATAAATTTGTAATCTTCGTATTTATATTACAGTACACAAAAATGCCACCAGTACTATCTAAGGAAGAAAAAAGAAGAAGAAGCAAATTGCAGAACGTATTAGATTGACGATATCATTGACGAAGAAAATTTATTAATTTTTATCTATATTCAATTTTACTTTTTGCCATAATTTTGGTTATTGTTAAAAGTGTAAACGTACTTGATAATAATTTATGTAGATTTTTAGTTTTTTTTTTATATTTTATGAAACGAGATACTTACACAAAAAATATAGGTAATGATAATTAATATTGTCGAGTATCATAATTATAATACTGTGATTGACTAGATTTAAGCTTATAAAAAGCAAAATGTTCATAATAAAAATACTTATGATAATTGATATTGTCAAGTGCCATATCATGCTGTGATTGACTAGATTTAGGTGTTATGATAAGCATCGCGTGCATTTACTGTGATTTTAATAAATAATTGACTGATTTTTTCTAGAACTAGAGTTTCATTTCTATCCCTAATTCTGATTCATATGTCACAGATTCTGATTCATATGGCCCCAAAAATTTTAAAGTTAATTATCTCGGAAACCATTTTATGAAAAAGTGTGCCTTTTTCAGACATTGTATCTTAGGTTGTCATCTTTCGTAAAAATATGTTTTATAAGCTTAAATGTGAAAAAAAAAATTGCCCATATGAATCAGACAAAGAACGCAATTTCGGAGAATCACTCTTTAGATATTATACCTATATTAAGAAAACTAGCTGTCACCCGCAACTTCATACGCGTGGGAACTAAGTCCATTCAAAGGTTGTCTGGAAGAGATCGCAATATGCGATAAGACCGCCAAATGTACATGTTTTATCTTAATTTCGTTACACAAGTGACATGTAAAATGTTATGATGTACAATAAAGTGTATTCTATTCTATCGATCTGTCAAAAAAACTGCATCAAAATCCGTAGTTTGGAAGATATAAGCTCATAGAGCTCACATAAATACATACGTAAATAGGGACTTTGTTGTATAATAAATATATTTATTCTGAAATGCACATTGTTGTTTGTAAAATATACTTTGTTGTGTGTTTATGAATTTATGTTTATAATTTTACTTATAGGGTCACTGAATCAATGGAAAATAGAAAATTTTATTATTTGTTATCGTGAAAACATGGTAGGAGATTTTAATTCATTATTTGTTAAAGTCCATGGACGAAACAAGGGCGAGTGAGGTGCTTACACAAAGTGTCTGATTACATGTAATTATTGGAATTTCACTCAGCTACGGTTTTTCTTTTTAGTATAGTTTCATGAGATATATAATTGAGATATATAATATACAATGTAATATTATCCTAGTTAGATGTGCATTTCAGTGTCAGTTAAATAGGAAGCTCTTTCCCTCCACTCTCCCATAGATTATAATGTAGCCAGCAAATTTGTTCTCGTGGAATTCAGAAACCAAACCATACGACTTTGTTTTATATTAAGTAAAAATGTGATATTATAAGTATGTATTTACAAAAGAAAAGTAGTATACATATGTATTCTATCCGTATTCTGGTACCCATAACACAAGCATATAAGCTTAGCTTGGGACCAGAGGACGTTGTTTGAAATGTCAATGAATATTTATTTATTATTTATTTATATTATGCTAGCTAGCTGTGCACTTCTGTTCATGTTACGCACTTACTGGAAGAAGGCTCCTTTTGTGTATATTTTAGGAATAAATAACAGATGTGGAACGATTATCAGATCTACTCGATTTGCACACAAATTTTATGAAAAACAGTAAAGCTGTTTTGGAGGTGTTTGATAACAAACACGGTGATACGTGAAATCCATTTAAAATATATTTCTCTTTATCGGCAAAGTTTTAACATAGAGGTATATAGTATATATATATGATATATATTTCATAGTGAACTATGGACACTACTGCCAAATATATTATATGTCAAATGCATGTCAATTGGATATTTTTATTTATCTTTCAAATGATCCGAAAAGCGAGTCATGTAAAATAAACTTTAAAATTTTAAATGTAGCGAATCCCGTGTTTTGGCCTATATTCTAGTAGATAATATTAGAGTATGTTTACAAATGCCCGTTTGGGAAATAACATCTGAGGCCAAAACGGCACGAAGAAACACAAGATACCAAATATGGGACGTCAAATGCTTAAAAGAAGGCCAAAGGATGTTTTTAAAGAATTTGGACAACAAAGGTGGTAAGTTAAACAGGCCTGGTTCCTCATATCTTCCCAGCTCTATATCCTCGAAAGGGTTGGCAAAGTTTTAAACAAGCTACTTATATCCACGTTTTTATCAAACAATACCTATATAAAAGATCAGTGAGAAAGAAAGCCTATTGTTACAATAGCTGTGTACCAACTAAGGAATTTTGTACACAGATATTCTCCTCTGTGAGAGCCGGAAGACTCGAAAATAAACTCTGTGCCAACACGCCTGGTCTAGCGGAGTCTGTTCAAAGTGGAAGAGGTTCCTGTCCAAGCTTGCACCAGGTTCTATTTTCATTTTTTCAGCCATAACTATTAACAATGATAACAACGACTCAGTAGAAGTGATGGTAGATGGCAATCGTGTAATGCAGCTGGATAAGTTATTGCGTGAAAGAGATATTTTATATGATGTGTTGGCTAGTGATGCGTTTGTCACAAGTGGATCATCGTCGCCACGAAGAAACCGTTGTCCGGACTTTATGTATCGCAGCCGATCAGCGATAAGTATGTTCCCAAAATTTCATGAGTTTAAGATTTCTTACTATACTTAGTACTTAAATTTAAATTAAATGAGTTTTAAAATCACACTTTAAAATTATTATTTCAGAGCGAACTTTAGATTGGAGAGATTTCTATCCCCTTGAGCATGTTTATAACTTTATGGATGATTTGGAACGATCTTTTCCATCAACTTGCACTGTGTCAGTTATTGGAAAAACCTTTGAGGGTAGAGATATAAAGGTTTGTCCATAGCTCTCTAAGATACAGATAAATACACATATAACATGTGTACGCAGCGTCATGAAGTCTTTAGCAGCTTTTTGGTATAATATTAACATGCGTAATATTTTATTAACTAGTCACCAATAGATTTATGTTTATTGTAGCCCTTTTATAGAGTAAACGAACTAAAATCAATAACTTCTATATTTTTTCCATCTGTTTGCTGCTAAAATACTTCTACAAACAATTACTACTAAAAATATAGGCGACAAATTAAAAAGAAAGATAGCGATCATTTTTCAAATGCGATTGAGTGTTGAACTAATATAATAGCTAAATATTTTTGTAGTTACTGAAAATATCTAACAGCAATGCTAACAACACTGGAATATGGTTAGATGGTACGATACATGCTAGAGAGTGGATCAGTACCGCAGTTGTTACATATATAGCTAATTATATAGCTCGGAACTTTGCCAATTTACCTGAAGTTTTTACTAACAGCGATTGGTAAGGAGTTTCTTAAAATTAACTAGGGTTCATGCCTGTACATCTCTGAAAGCAGCGCGCAAGAGTATTATTATTTTATGTATTTGTATTTTTGGTCCGGGAGCCAGTGACAGATTGGTGTCGATTCTACGTCCACAACTAAACTTAACTAAAAAATAAAAACAACTATTGCTGTATATTGATTATTTGGCTGTTTTGTTGTGTAATTTTATATTAATTACAATCGTTAATCTATAATAAACAGATTTGCTACCAAGAAAGAATAGTTAAAATTACGGAATGGTGTTATTGACAGTTAAATTTCATTTTTTAGTTAAGTTAAGTTTAGTTGTGCGCGTAGAATTGGTACCATTGTCAAGACCAAGTCCCTCCCAATCAAAAATTCGAGAAATGCATGAGGGACTAATACTATGAACACTCGCGACCGTCACCTGCGATTTCGTGGGTGGGTTGGGCAGTGGCAGCCTCCCAATCATGATGAACCGATTTTAATTGTTTTTACGCTATATTATAGATAAAGAGTATATCTATGCTTGTATCAAAATCGGTTTAACTTTCGCATAGAAAAATGAGGAGTCCGATACCCATATTTTTGTATGAAGCATAATTTGGTATCGAGCCCTCTTAAGTACTACTAAGCGAGTATGACTGTTCTTGTTCATAGGCTAATAGATAAATTGTTTTAAAATAAATATTTCCTCATTAGTCATAGTAGGTACTAGGTACCCAGTAGTACCCACCCACTTAACATTATTTGATATTCATAAATAATAATAATACTTAAAACCACAAATTGCAAGAAATTGCTTTATTTTTATTGCAAATGGCATTAGCTGTGTTCATTATTATATTTTTCTGAAAGAGGGAGGATCCCTAGAATTATTACAGGTAAAATTGTTTATTCGGTCGGATTAAAATAGCAAACATATTTTTGCTATTTAATCAGACCGTGATATTAAACGAAAAGTCCGATCAGAATAGATAGAATAAATAAAAGAGCAATTTACATATTTACATGTACGTGTAAATTTCTCAATCTAAAGCTGTTGCGTTACACTTTTCAAGGTACCAGCTGACAAACTTTCCCCTGAGATACAGCAAGCTGACATTAATTTTCATTCATAGTAGTATATAAACAATCACCAGCTAAATTTTTAGTTAAGAGGAAATCATTGAAAATATAATTTTTTTTTTCATGATCATGTAGCCAGCTGACGTATAATCCACCGTCTTATGGTCATCTGGCTTTGTTTTTCTATCAAAGCACTCGATAAACTATAATCTGACTTTTCAAATGAGAGGAAATGACTCAAAAAAAATTTTTTTTCTCCATATTTGGTAGGCTGCCACTGCCCACCCCACCCACGGAGTCGCAGCTGACGGTCGCGAATATTCATAGTATAAGTCCCTTATGCATTTTACAAAGTTTCACTCGAGAAGAAATCATTGACCAAAAATGTACCTGGCTCCCGGACCATTTCCAATATGCTGTAAAAAATCTGCATAGCACTTGCAATCAATGAAGCTAAGGAAGTGTGTTCAGATCGTAGTATATGGCGCTTTATACTCTCTGCGCAACCCAAGAGAAAAGCGTGGCGGTATAATGATGATGTAAAAGATAAGCTTCTTAAATAAAACATCTATGTAGAAAAAAATACATTTGAAACTGTTTTTACTTTGATTTATTTACTTTCTATTTCTTCTCTTCTCCAGCCCATTAACGTCCCACTGTTGGGCACGGGCCTCCTTCACTTTGGGAGGGATTATGGCCTACTTTTGCCACGCTGACCAGGCGTGTTGGCACAGGGTTTATTTTCGAGGTTTCCGTTCTCTCACATAGGATGATAACTGTGTGCAATATCCCTTAGCTGACTTTTACAGCACCTTTAGGAGGAGATGGGGTGGTGACACTTCTATTCTTAATCCGTCACCACACGGATAATATGTTAAGATAATGTTACAAAAATATTAAAGATACGACGAAGACTTTTTTTTAGGTACTTTATGCCAGTTGTCAATCCAGATGGTTATTATTTTTCACATACTACTGACAGAATGTGGCGTAAAAATAGAAGTCGAATCAGACACGTTACAACTGGTGTAGATTTGAATAGAAATTTTGGGTATGTTAATTTTTAACATGAAATCCTTGAAGTAGCCACGGAATATATACTTGTGTTTTAAGATATAGCTATACCATTTTGAATTTGCTTTGCGATGCAAGTAACTACGTTAGTTGACTTTACACCCAATAAAAACCCAACTAACTATATGTTTTACTATTCATACAAAGACCCTTATAGGATCACTTCGGTCTCTGTCTATCAAACACTTTTTTTCACAGGTATTATTGGGGTCACAACTTTAATGACAATGCCTCAAGTGACCCAAACAGCTTAAACTATCGAGGTCCCGAAGCATTTTCAGAGCCAGAAACTATAGCAATTAAGGTATACATTTTCTGATTACTTTATAAAAATACATATACCTACCTAGGTACTTCTTTTAATAATTTACTTATAAAAATATTTAAATGTTGCAGGATGTCATTTTATATTCTGGAACTCCATTCAAAGTATTCTTAACGTTTCATTCATGTAGTGAATTAATATCATTTCCTTGGTGTTATACCAGCGATCCATGTCCTGACTATGTAAATTTGTTGGAAGGAGGAACTTGTATGGCGAAAGTAAGTTACTATTCTGTCATGAAACTTAGAAATCTCGATAGAACTTTGGTTCTATTTTGCCCAACTGCCTTATTGGTTACAGCAATAGACATATCCCCCGCAGTTAAGGTTCAGCTACAGAGACTCATTGATAGATTTAAGACTTAGGTACGAAAGGTGTCGGTTTAATGATATTTTGGATTCCAGGCTATTTACGAGACAAATGGCCGAATGTATAAAGTTGGAAATTTCAAGGACATAATGTATGCAGCTTCTGGAACAAGTATTGATTGGAGTTATGGCACGGCTCACATACCATTCTCATATCTTATTGAATTAAGGAGCAGAAAAGATCGTTTCTTACTACCAAAAGAAGAAATCTTAGATTGTTGTAAAGAAACACTCAATGGTGTCTTGGCTTTAGTACGCTTTGTTGATCAGAAGAAATGTTTCAATTGTACTATAATTACTAAATCGCTACGTCTATAATGTCCGTGATAGTAAAATATTGGTCAACGTGTTTTACAGGTCCAAAAATAAAATGCATGAAATCATGATAAACAATTTTTTTATTATCAGATTATCTTATTCTTTTAACAATCTACATGAATATATTATTATTCATATCACAACGTAAAAAAATTGCACCAAAAACTCCACAGCAGTTATGCTTTCATTCAATCACTAATGTTCGTCAATAAAACTCATTAAACTTCGAATACCATTCCAAACTTCAGTACAAGTCGCCATTATTTGATCTCTTGGTAATCTGAATCTGTATTTGCGACTTCTCAATTCCACCATATATGAATAAGGTATATTTGCTACCGAGTAGCTCCAGTCTATGCTGGTACCACACGCAATGTATGTAAGATCTCTAGTAGTGCCAACTTTATAGCACTTTCCATTAGTTTCATATATAGCCTGAAAAAAAAATAGCATTAATTAAACTATGTCATTTATTATTTTGGCTATTTTAATCAGCCTGTTTCTACTGTTTCTTACGTGGAGTTACCCTTGCCATGGCTGAACCACCTTCGAGGAGATTCAAATAGTTTGGTGGGTTCTCTGTTTTGCAACCCCATGGAAAGATTATGACTTCGTAGTAGCTATGGAAAGATAAAAATACTTTGAAGGGTGAAGATGAGCCCAATATCGTGTCCTGAAAAATAAAAGGAGTGGTTTAGCCTGATACGTAATTCTGAAAATAGGGATTGTCAAAATTATTTGAGAGCGTGTTTTTTATATCTATCTACAATAATTACCCTGACCGCTATACTCTCGGGTTCTGAGAATGGTTGTGGACCTCGATAGAATACATTGCTGGGTTCTTCAGAAGAGCCTTCTTCCCCGCTGGCTCCCCAACCATAGCTGAAAAGAATTTTTTTTTTTTAAATCCTTTTGTTCACCGTTCTTTCAAAAAAATAGTTGTTTAGTTTTATTATATTCAGCAGCTTTTATGCAGTAATAAAATGCAAATTTTAATATTTAATGAATATTCTTTTAATATTCTCTAAAACTTGCGCGACTCATTCGTTCAAATAAAACTACTTTTTAGGGTTCCTTACCCAAAGGGTAAAAACGGGACCCTATTACTGAGACTTCGCTGTCCGTCCGTCCGTCCGTCCGTCCGTCCGTCTGTCACCAGGCTGTATCTCAAGAACGGTGATAGATAGAGAGATGAAATTTTCACAGATGATGTATTTCTATTGCCGCTATAACAACAAATACTAAAAATAAAATAAAATAAATATTTAAGGGGGGCTCCCATACAACAAACATGATTTTTTTACCGTTTCTTGCTCGATACTAATAACGTTGCCTTATGTTGCATAGATAATGGTACGGAACCCTTCGTGCGCGAGTCCGACTCGCACTTGACCAATTTTTAGATATTATGTTCTAGACATAATTCGAAATCAAATACTTGGCGTACTTAAATAATTATTTTATTATATAAATGTTTATTTTATTTTATTTTTAGTATTTGTTGTTATAGCGGCAATAGAAACACATCATCTGTGAAAATTTCAACTGTCTAGCTATCACCGTTCTTGAGATACAGCCTGGTGACAGACGGACGGACGGACGGACGGATGGACAGCGAAGTCTCAGTAATAGGGTCCCGTTTTTACCCTTTGGGTACGGAACCCTAAAAACGGGACCCTATTACTGAGACTTCGCTGTCCGTCCGTCCGTCTGTCGCCAGGCTGTATCTCAAGAACGGTGATAGCTAGGCTGTTGAAATTTTCACAGATGATGTATTTCTATTGCCGCTATAACAACAAATACTAAAAATAAAATAAAATAAATATTTAAGGGGGGCTCCCATACAACAAACATGATTTTTTTACCGTTTCTTGCTCGATACTAATAACGTTGCCTTATGTTGCATAGATAATGGTACGGAACCCTTCGTGCGCGAGTCCGACTCGTACTTGACCAATTTTTAAGGATTAAGAAGCGTGTCTAAATGTGTGTGTGAATCTAAAATTAGAATTATACGTGGGTAAACCCCGTAACAACTGATCGTGGAAAACACTTTATAGCTTAGTCTTACCTGCGACCATGGTGACTGCAAAGTCTCCAAAACGTCGGTGTCGGGCTAATATTTAAAACAAATACACGCGTCTAAATCCGTAAAAAATATTCTTATATCATCATAAGCCATTTACCTGAAATTTCTGTTAAGATCAACCCCAACACATTCACCATCATGGCAAGCTCTGTTCTTCCTCCACATACGATCATGCGTGTGAGTATACTCATAGCCATCTGGATTTAGTACTGGTACTATATGCCTACAATATGATGTACATTATTATGATTATTGATCAGGATTTTATTAGTTTTTTAACATTTATAAAGTCTACTATATAAAAATAAGTCAGGTTTTCCTTCCTGACGCTATAACTCCAGAACGCACGGATCGATTTCCGCGGTTTTGCATTCGTTGGAAAGGTCTCGGGCTCCGTAAGGTTTATAGTTGTTTTTTTTTTAATTTTTTTTTAACTTTTTTTTTGGTATGGCAAAACAACGTTTGCCGGGCCAGCTAGTAATATATAAATATAAACATAATAAAATATAAACTTATAAATTCTAAATCACATTTTTTATTTAAGACACCGCCAATCTTGTAACACGAGAAACTTTTTATTTTGCACCGATGTAAAATCGTTACAAAATTATACATATTCTTTCAAATCTTTTGGTATTGTTACTTACTTCCTAATTTCGGTAGATTATAATGATTAGGCGTATCCTAATCAACATCTCAACTAACTGTTAGTAATAATTTGTCATTCACTATTTCACAAAATTTTGCGCGACCCAGTTATGTAATCTCGGGATTTCTAATTTAATATTTATAAGTTAAAAAGTTACCAGTCCTTATTAGTTATTGAAGGTGATAATGTCTTGAACTTCTTAACGAGAATATCAGCGATGTATGTTACTACCGCGGTGGTTATCCATTCCCTGGAATGTATTGCTGCGTCTAACCATACCGACTTGTTATTTGCATTACTGTTTGATATTTTAAGCATCTGGAAACAGATTTCTGATCATTTTAAAGTACCTAATATTGGTGAGATTTATTGACCGTGCTGCGAAGTTTATCATATTGTTCCTAAAGCCTTCAAGATTTTTTATAGCTAGAGTAGACAGTTACACTCCACCTGATGTTAAGTGGGGTTTAATCCAAATATTAGGATGGCTACAATGTAAAGTGAAGACAAGGTGATATAATTTATTTTCTAAGTTATGTAAATAGATAAATATCATCTTTATATAATAACTAGTTGTTGCCCGCAACTTCGTACGCGTGGAGAATATTTAGAAATTTTTCCTTGTTTTTGCAATATTTTCCACTGATGCTTCGCTTCTATTAGTCGCAGCGTGATGTTATCCCTACTAATATTATAAATGCGAAAGTAACTCTGTCTGTCTGTCTGTTACGCTTTCCCGCTTAAACCTCTCAACAACCGATTTTGATGAAATTTGGCACAGACAATCTTTAGACCCTGAGAAAGGAAAAATTTTCCAAATTCGACGCTGACGAAGTCGCGGGCAACAGCTAATATTGGTTATAATCTTCTTCGATAAATGTCCTATTTAAAACTGAAAGAAATATGAAATCGGATTAGTAGTTCCTGAGATTATATTATTGTAGAGTGTCCAAACAAACAAAGAAACAAACTCTTTAGCTTTATAATATTAGTATAGAAGTACAGATAAACGTAAGTAACTACGACTATGTGGTTAAAATTGGTGACAATCTCACATGATCTCAATAAAAAAAAATCAAACCTTGATATCTCTTCCTTCGACAGATTTTCCTATAACCGAGACTGTACAGATAGCGGGATAATCTTTTTCTAATTCGTCTATAAATGAATATATTACATTGAGTCTGTGAAACTTATTCCAATCCATGAATCTTACTGTAACAAAATATAGGTTTACAACTATAAATAATTATAATATAATTGTCTTCATCTCTCCAGCCCTTTAACGTCTCACTGTTGGGCACGGGCCTCCTTCACTTCGGGAGGGGTTATGGTCTACTGTGCAGTATGCCGCACTGACCAGGCGTATTAGCACAGGATTTATTTTCGAGTTTTCCGTCTCTCACAGGGGATGTTATCTATGTACAATATTCCTTAGCTGCACCCTGAGAAGAAAAAGGGGTGGTGACATTTGTACTTTGAATCCGTCAGCTCATGGATGGATATAATTGTTTACTTATAAGCAATAAAGATCTGAATGGCCACCATTAGTAGCTCATATCATCACATTAAAATCCAACTAGTTTTTTTAATAATGTAATAGACAAATCAAATTGCGTATACGTCTTTTAAAGAAGAAATATTTTTTCTATTTCTTAGGTGCTATTGCTATTTATATACATATACCAACCTTTTCTTTTTCTCAGTTTGTGTCGTGGTCTAATACTCGGACATTTATGTAGTAAAGCTTTTTCTTCTGTAATATATTTAAAGCTAATTAAGTTTTTAGTTATCAAGTACACATAATACAGTGCAACCTCAATAAGACTCGTAAATATTCGTTATATCAAGTAATTCATTAATCTGAGGTTGGTTATATTAAGGTAAGGTAGGTCTAAAATTTGATAAATAGAGATAAAGAAATAGTTGCGACTCAATCATTTACTATGGTATTAAAGATAAGGTCGTGAGTTGACAAAATTCGTAAATTAGAGATATTTACACTTTTTTGATAGTTGAAAATTCGCTATAAAGAGAATGTTCGAGGGCAATTCGAGGGGATTAAAAAATATTTGTTAAGTCGAAGAATATGTTAAATTGAGGTTCGTTATACAGGTTGCACTGTATACATCAAACGCTTTACTAAAATTACCTTTCTTGCTGTCATTAGTTTGTGTGCAATTCTCTGCACATTCAACAATATCGCCTTTCTCAAATTTCCCTTCTTTTTTAGTATAGATGTGAAAATACTCGTCATTTTTGCCTACAGAAGATGCTAGGTTAAGGATCTTACTCATTTTGATTACTTCTTTTTCTAGATCTATAAAAAAATATGATATTGAATTGGAATTAAAATTAGACATTTATTTCCGAAGACATTAAAAAAGAAAAAAATTTGACTAATTGACAAAAATGAAAAAGAAGATAATACTAATAAAATTGCTGGACAGGACAGAGTCTTGAGTTTTTCTAATGGATATCACCCTCCCCTATGGCGAGAGCCTCGTGTAAGCAGAAAAGAAGACCAAGTATTGACGCAAGAGGTTGCCGACATTTGGAGGGTGGTATCGACAGAAATAATCCCGATAGTTGTATCGGTGAACGGTTTGGTCACACTCACAACACCTTGAGAGGCTCAGCATCAATAGCAAGTCGGCGATGGCTCAAATTCAGAAAGCGACTTGCTAGACAATTCCCGTAAAGTTCGTCGTTTTCTCTCCCATTAGGCTCCACCTCCGGCTAATTGTTGCTAACCTCATAGGAGTGCGTCCTGCCACCTTTCGAGGTAAGGCAGTGTTCTATGCATAACTTGTAACTGTACATAAACAGATACTTACTAACACTATTGCTAGTTTTTATAGTTCTACCGTCTTGCCGCTAAACAAAGGCCTCCCTTTTATTCTTAAGAATTCCAAAACAGAAAAATTACTTAGAATGTATTGTACTCTTCCTGATCTGGGTAAACTTCCGGAATGATTAAAGTTCAAAACTCTATGGAAAATGTATTCATTACCAATCAATATTTTTCGTGCTTGGTGTTAAAAATTGGTGTTTAATATTAAATATATTTATATATAAAAATGAATTAACGGCAGGTAAATCACAAAGCAAGTCTAGCTTGATATACTTTTCAAAATTATGCTGTGATTCGTTAGTTTGTTTAGCCAAAATAATTGTAGCAAAAATATACAGAAATTTATCAACAAAATTATAACAAAACATGATCCAAAGAGAATAAACAACTGTCAATATGACATGCTATTAAGTTACCATAAATTTCTTAATAAAAAATGTAAACACTTTCTGTAGTTTCAGAGACCATGCACACTTGTGCAGTAAATTCATCTCATATATTCAAAATAAAGCGCACATCAGACAAAAAGTATCCAAATAATGCCAATGTCGAAAACGCGAATGAATTTCGTGCTCAGATTAGAAAACCGCGGGCAGAAAACTCGGCGCCAGGCCGCGTTGCGGTGTGCAGCCAATCACACGGGCAGAATGTCACGTAGTTGAGGCATTATTATTATTATAAATTGTAACATCGTTTTGAGATCAAAACGATAATGTAACGATAAAGAAACGATAATAAAAAAACTGCATTAGTAATTGTAGTAATTGTTTAATTTTTAAAACCAGTAATTATTCGTTTATTTAAAATATGTTTTAATAAAATTAGTGTGTAATTTATCAATAAAAAAACCTAAAAACGTACATTATGACGTTCTTCAAGAACACGAAATAGTTTAAACTCTGATCATTAGCTTAGTGATGGTACCTAATTAGATTGTAGGTGATTTGGCGAAGCTAAGCTCAACCACAGAAAAAAGACAAGAACATAATTGTATCAAAAATTTTACCGCATCACGCATATAACGTTCAAAGTGAAGTGGTGTACGCCCTGAAAGTAATGATTACACTGGTAATACTAATTGAATAAAATATAGGTATGTCGAAGTAAGTTAAACGTGTTGTGTTGACAACTAAATGTTTGTTAATCATTTATCTAAATGATCGACGTAATATCGCAACGATATCGTTTTTCTCGTACAAAATACTCGTCTCAAACTTGCACGTTAAAGTTTGATCCGACTGTTCCGTGTTTTATACCTAGTAGCACTAATTGCCAGCGTTTAATGAGATTGATTGTAACGGACATAGTCGACAACTACTACGCTCTAATTTTACACTATAATTTGACAAGAAATCTAATTTGCGCTGAAATTGATTTAGGTTCACAAACGAACGAAATTTAGTAACTTATGTAGTACAATTATATTGAGTGAATGTTTGAAAGATTTCGTTGCTTTTGTATAATGATAATGCTTTCAAAAATTTCTATATCACATAATGTAAAGCAGAAATTATTTCATGCAGAACAAACTAATAAAATTTTGAAAACATTTGTGAAATAAGCAGAATACATTATGCTTGCTTCAATAATAATTAACTTTATCATTGCGGAAATTCCTCAAATTGAACTCTACATTTTAATGCAAACAATATTTTTATTATCTGATTATATTTCACAAATCCGTTAACAATAAAAAAGAAAACATTTCTATTTCACAATATACTTAATACTGTAATCTCTAAAGATCCAAATAATGCCTTAAAGGGTCTGGGGTTTGCTTTTAATGTGAACCCAGATCGTGTAAACAAAGATTTCGTTGGCTTCCTTAGCCTGAGGCAATAGCTCCGAATTCCCATCTCTACTCAAAAACAAATCGAGAAATCATCAAATCATTTATCATCCATTGCGCGCTTTCTAAGTTTATCTTACTTAAGTAAACACAAACCTGAAATGGAAACGAAACAATAACTGCGTTGAGAAACTATCGCTTGTTTTGTAGAAGGAGCATGGTACGGATAAAGGAATCAAAAAATGGTGTCTCCAATAAAGGACATCATTAATTCCCGGTCGAGGCGATGTCAGGGGATTGGCTGCATTACAGTAATAGCGTCTCAGAAAAATAACGGATCAATATCCTGGAGACTTTGTTGTTGTGGTTGTTAAACGAATCCACTTGGAATCGGTATAAAATTTGCTATTATCTTATTATAGCTATGTACCTTGCGATAATTTATATAGGCAACACTATGACATCTTAGATTTGAAGTGATTTTGATTGATTGATTGTTGAACACAGCCCTTCTCCACTTTGAGAGGGATTATGGTCTACTTTGCCGCGTTGTCCAGGTGTGTTGGCACCGGGTTTAGTTTCGAGATTTTTCGCCTCTCACAGATGATGCTGATTACTATCTGTATCCCTTAGCTGGCTTTTACAGCACCCTCGGGAGGAAATGTGTGATATGTGTATTCTTAATCCGTCACCACGCGGACACATTAGCACTCATAGATAGTCGTAAGACAATTTTTGGGAAGAGACCATTCTATACCAAAATCTAATGTAAGATCAGTACATAGTAAATTACAAACCATGTCATATTTATTTATGTATCAGTACCTACGTATAGACAAAGGTAATATAAAAACCAATCTCCTTCAGTGATTATGTTCTATTTACTCCCCAAATGTTTTTAATCAATTGCTTAAATAAAGTAAGATATTTTTCTACATGTTTGTAAAGCGCCGAAAACAATTTGCCAAGTGGATTACATCGGGTACGCCTAAGTATTTCTTTCAAATAATTATCCGACAAAAACATGCCAAGATTCTTGTGGAGTTCGTTAGGATGTTACGGGATCCCTCCCTAAGAAGAATTAATGATTCCCTTTATTGAAAGTTCAATTTTTTGATTAGGAGACGGAAGGGCGTCGCCCTCGTCTACACTGTTTAAACACCGGATAACAGAGCATTTATTTACATTCGGCCAATATTGATTTGATTTATTTTTTAAAATTCTTTTTTCGAATGGTTTTGGAATTATAATTTTAGGATACTATGGCGTGAGGTAACATTGACTTATGGGCTCATATAATTTATATCTATTGAGTTGTTCTTGTCTGTTTGGGACGGAGTAAGAATACAAGTGTCATCACCTCTTTTCCTTCCCAGAGTGCTGTAATAGCACCTACAGTAGTAGTAATACACCCTCTATGAGAGACTTTAAGGAAATGAATTTATTTGTATACGTTACGGCAAGAGATAGAAATTTAAAAACTTGTAAGACATTTGGGAAATAAAGTCGATATAAATGGTGGAGTAGCACGCCAAGTGGCGTAATCTGTTGGCGGGTGAATAGTCCGGTCCGGTCCGGCGGTCACTGTCGACCGGCGAGAATCTAATTTGGTTCGGTAGCCGTCGCTCATTTGTTCAAATTACACCCTGCGCCCGCCACCCACTAGGCCCACGAGACGTGCCGAGACACTGAGATGTTGCCAAATTGTATGTACGTTATATCAGTGTATAGGATATTCTTAAAAGTGAGTTATAGACTTTTAGATGATTTATCCATTAAATAACAAACATAAGCTTAGTTTTGAGTCAACTCTTTTGTAAACGCGAAATTAATTCCCACAATAGTTTTTAATATTAATAACATGTTCTGTTTGATTTTTCTGTATATAGAGATTTTATTATTTGTTATTAAAGGGAGGTAAACTCTAACAAAATTTAGTTTTTGAAATTACTTACAGATTGCATTTCAGTCGTAGGTTTTTGCAGGACAATTTCTTAAATGAAGGTTTTTTAGACTTTTCTCTTTACTTGAGATAAATCTACAAATAAAAAGCACCACAGCATTTTCTAGTTTTGAAGGAATTTTGTGAAAAAGCTTTTTGGAAATTACATTATGTCTAAATCCTCCGTCCGGCGCGTCCCTCCGATCCTTCGAAAACTCAAACTATTTAGGCCTCAGGCATTTCCGATCCTCTCTTTGTTGTAAGCGATCTTTAGCTCGCTTTTATCAATTGAGATATTCTTTGTGACACATTCTCAATGCTAATCAATATTTAATAAATTGTTTCAAGCTGAGGCATTTTTGGATATATCAAAAGAATTTTGGTAGATTTTGTATTGCAGAGAAAATATTTCATTATAATTTAATATCGAAAGTTCAGTTTATGTAATGAATGCAAGGATATAATATTCGTGAATCGTGTAATTCGCAAAATGTGCCACAAGACAATAAAGAGAAACAAATTATCCACTACATGTAGCAAAATCTTCTCATCTATAAAAATCAATTTCTGTTTGTTAGTCTCGCTAAAAATCGTGAATAGCTGGACCAATTTTGGTGATTTTGGTCTTGAAACATTCGTGAAAGTCGAGTGAATGACAAAATATATGGGGATCTAAAATACCACGCGTACGGAGTAGCGGGCATCAACTAGTAGTCAAGAAGTTTTGTTACAGTAGTCTACTAATAGATAATTGTTGACAGAGATTCTTGGTAGAACAATTTTATTATTTATGACTCTATGTCCAGTTCTAAAAGGTTTTCTTTAGTTGCAACTTGTACAAAAGCATAAATTTGATCTAATTACTCAGGATAAGATGATAGGAACGCACGTTGTGGCTTTCTATGGGGAAGGCCTATGTCCAGCAGTGGGCAGAGAAAGGCTGATGGATGGATGGACTCATGATAATAACTCTCAGTTGGTGTTTTAGCATGTTCATGCTAAACTTGTACTAAAATACTTATCCTATTTAATAGTTTTTTAATAAACTGGGATAGCACACTATCCATTGACAATTTATTTATTCTACAGTTAAATAAAGTTGCGTATATAGAGAAGTGACAATGTATACCACAGTGCTACAGTGGAGGCAACACGCAGGTGTCGTTCACGGTTCACGCTACACCGCCCATGTTACTACGCGACGCCTCTCAGAAATTCTCTACCTACCCACCTTTTGTGAGTACCTACCTATATCTTAGTGGGCTGTATAGTAAGACTCGTTATATATTTTTTCAGTTTTTATTACTTACCAGACTGTCAGAGAAGATAATGTTTTTGAGAGAGATCCCTTTATGTGATAAGGCCGCCATATGTACCTAGTCTTAGGTTTTATTTCTTTTTCAGCTCTTTGTAAAGTGTACAGCAAAGAGTTAAAATATCTTTCTGATTAATTCAATTAGTTATAGATTTATATTTATAGATAGAATAAGAAGCGAGGCAGTTAATCAATATAATGTAGCTCCAACACCAATATTTGACGCAACTCCGTCTTATTACGGACTAACGAGGGCAAACGTTAAAATTCTATGAGATTAATTCAGTGCGACTAGTCTTGATACTTTTACTTATATTTCTTAAATTTTCTCTTTGTAATGTTACATTATTTTCATGTCATTTGTGTAATATATACGTGAAATGTATATTCTCTAACACTTCCTACGGATTTAGACTCAAATGTTTAAAACAAAGTATTCATGTCTAAATCCTGAAAAAGTGTTTTTTATTGATTTTAAACTTACGCGATTTTAACTCATAATTTGTTAATATTACCGGGACTATAATCACGTTGATACGACGATTATAATCATGGAAAATCCTATTTTGTTCTTTTGTTCGAAGTGCTCTCGAATATGCGTCTCAGATTTGGAATCCTCGATATAAGGAATACATAGATCGAATTGAAAGGATTCAAATCAAATTTTTAAAGTACGTGTGCTTCCGTTTGAAAATACCATTTAGTTCCAAAAACTACTATGAGCTTTGTAAAAAGTTTCATTTGCTTCCACTGGTCGAACGCAGAAATATCGCAGACGTCTGTTTTGTTTTAAAAATTGCGTGCAACAATATTGACTGTCCAGAGTTGTTAGGTAAGTTAAAGTTAAATGCACCCGTTAAACTTTACCGATATAATTTACCACTTGGGGTCTCCAAACGCAACACTAACTATAGACAAAACTCTTTTATTATCCGCGCGAGCAATCAATTTAATAGTGCTGCAAAAGTGCATGATTTTGACCTGTTCCACACAAGTGTGGCCGTGGCGAGGGGGAGGATGAGTTCTAAATTTTTTGACTAATCTTAATTCTTTGGATTTCAACATGTGTAAGTTAAATTAATTGTCAGTCGTTAAAAATGGTGTATTTGTATTGTTGTGATTTTGGTTTGATGTGAGGGATGTAATGTGTGTTAGACTGTTCATAACTGCTGTAAGTCATATTGTAGTTCTTAAACGTGAGACCCTGTAATTGGTAAAATGTTTATTGATCAAGTTGTATATTCTTTATATGTTCGCTGTTGGGTCTCCCATAAATAAATAAATAAATTAATTAATAACTATTTAATTAATTAATTAAAAGTGTTTATTAATTAAAAGTGTTTTATTAATTAAAAGTATTTAATTATTATAATATACTTAATATAATATACATATAATAATAAACTATTTAATTGATTAAAAGTGTTTTTGTTTAATGTATTGTCAATAATACAGATTAACTAGATAGTGTGTGTATAGCTTCACCACTCGCCGTGAAATATGTATCAATATGTGTCTCTGAAACTGGCCATACGTCATATGAAACATTATTAGTCTATGAAGTACGATTTTTGCAAGATTTTACGTGTCATCAAGATTGAACTCGCCTCATTATTTAACAAATCTGTGGCAATTACTTAATTAAATATTGACGTAAATAATACATTCAGTATAGTGTACATTTTTACAATTTCTTGTACGAGTATAATACAGTATCAATATAAAGAAGCGTAATAATTACAAAGTATCAAGATGGTTTGTTCAAACTAATATCTGTAGAAGCTTTACATCGAGAAGCAAACATATTGATTGATTTTTTTACTCACTTCTAAACATAATATTTAACTTATGCATTGAAAGGTTCAATCAATACTTATTTACATAATTCAAGAGATTTCAGAGATATTTTAATGTTAATCATTAAAATATCTCTGAAATCTCTAAAATGAAATATTATTAGAAGCTATGTTTTCATATATTTTTATATTCCAAAGTAGTTAAAATCGTATCGCATACGACAGCTTCACCATAGTGCTTCTAAGTTAACGCCGATGCTGTCTAGATCTGTCTGTTAACGCAGAAGTAAAATAGTTCTCAAAAACTCAAACATCTGTCTGGCGGGCCTCGTAGTCTGGTTCATGCAACAGACTGCCGTTCAGGAGGTCGCGGGTTCGATTCCGCCGCATGGTAAATATATTACTGGTACTGCGTTTGGTAGTTTTTTATGTTTTAAAAGTATGAATTTTCAAAAAAATATATATCTTTCAAAAAAATATATATAGGTACCAGATAGGGATATACTATAGTATATCCCTATCTGGTACCCATAATACAAGCATTGAAATATAGCTTATTTTGGGACCAGAGGCTGTTGTGTGAAATGTCCATAAATATTAAAAAAAATATTTGAATAACAAAATAAAGTGTAATTCGGGGTGAATCATTATTTACATATACACTTTATTACTTAAAAAGTTCGATTTTTAAATAAGATCACTTTTTTTTCTTTAAAATATAGATGCTACTAATCTCCAGTATTCATTAAAGCAAAACGTTAACGTTAGCAGTTATAGCTCTACTTTTCATAGTTATCTCAACATCCGACTAAAGTTTGTCGATTTCCGCACTACCATAACAAGCTGTGTTTTATTTACCACATTATTAGACCTTCCATTCCCTCGCATAATAACCAAAAATATAGGGATTAAGGGGATCTTTCTATAATATTCGTAGCTCAAGTTAATTTGGTCGTTAGGTATAACAGTGGTAATGCTTTGGGGTGTGTTTTTGCTTTATGCCGCGTGAAATTTTATTGTCACGGGCGCGGCGACGAGCCAGCGTCGCGATATAAAATATACAACATAAATACATACATAACAGAATAGATTAGAAAAACTACTAATAATAGTAATTAATTATATCTTATAAAACCTTTATAAAGTAAAATCACAAGAGAAAACAAAATCATAACTAAAGTTTCACGGTCTTATTCATTATGACTTATCGGAGGTTTAGGAAATTTTATCGGAGGGATAATAAACGTTTTACCGTAAAAGGACTATTATGAATAACAAGTTTTAACAATTTTCGCGAACTTTTAAACCTCCGATAAGTCATTATGAATAAGACCGTTGAAGTTTAAAAACGATTAATGTGCAGTATGCTACGGAACTACCTACTTTTATCGGTTCCGATAACTGTTGCGGTACTTAGCACTGGCTACAATAGTTACTACTCCGTTCTTGGCTCTTATCGTAATGATATTATTATTCTGATATTCTTATGTGTTATTCTGAAACACAGGCTTTAAAGTCAATTTAGTAGTTTTTGCGCCGAAGACCAAAAAACATCCTACATCTTTCTATACATTCTAAGAAACTATCGCATTTTTAATATTTCTAGGAGTAGGTAAAATGTATATATATATACATTTTATATACCAATAAAATTATACATTCGTAATGTCCGGGAGCATACGAATTCTGACAAAAAGGGTGGCTCTTAACTTCATGCATTTTTAACACAGAGAATGCTAGGGGCTTAAAGCGCTTGAAAATCTACGTATTTGCTTAACATTATCCAAATAAGATGGACACGCCTTTGTTGGATCTAACTTGGTAAATGAGAGACGAACAAAGTAAACAGTGGCGATGGAGAGGCTGTGAGTAAATATGAGTAACCTCGCAGATCCGGTCCGGAACTGACAGGAAGGTTCGTTACAATGAGAACATCCTGAGATATTATTTGGAAAGGACATTTTAGAAATAGCGTTTTGTTCTCATCTTGTTATACAATTTTACTATAGTTATAGAACAGAATCAGTTATTCTGAATCTTGTAAAAATGTCGTAAATGTATAGTCTAGTAAGTGTGTAGTGATGTGCTGTGACCGTAAGCGTGTTTACCCTTGACTAGAAAGGGCCCCAGCAGTATGTAAAGGGTTTTTAAAAGAAATTTTTCATTTCTTTTTGGCTTCTTAACATATTTGGATTCAGGGCCCACTATCAAGCACGCTGTTAAGTGTAGGCGAAACCAATTTAGGCGTTTCGAATACGTCACGCTAATATCAAAAGACGAAATCCCTGTACATAAAATTTAACAAATAAACAACTGTCAATTACATATAAGTATCAAAGTTGAATGTAGGAATTCACCATTGAAATAAAACTCATCCCTCAAGATTACAATCTATATAAAACTGTACCAAAAAAACTCAATATAGCGTTCTACACGTCACTCGCTTCGTTAAAGCAACAATGAGATTTAATTCAGCCGACAACGCGATCCTGAGACGTCATGTGTTTGCTGATGGTGATCGAGCGTCCCTTGGGTTCACACAAAACGGGAGAAATGTGTCAAGTAATGTTGCTGATAGATTTGCTTTCAGCACGCAGATTTTTACTTAGATGTTTAGATCTTTGTAATTGTTATTAGTTACTTGACTAGGATATAAATTTTTGTATTATCGGCATTCATTCAAACGAGTTCGGGTCCGAAGCTAATGGTGCATATAATGAATTTACTACTTTTTCTGTAAATTTAAATAAGGCTTGATATGCGCTCTTGTACTATCAGACAGAAAAGGCAAGAAAGAATCGGATGAAGTTAAAATATCTGAAAATCATAAAAATATTCATAAATATCCTAAGAGCTTGACGCCGCGATTTTTTTAAAAAGTCTCGACAACAGGATTTGTTTTATTGTTTGGTACGAAACGCTAAACCGGCACCTTATAGTCGATCTATACTCCGCACGCCGAATGATGATCCCTATGACAGTTCGTTAGCGCTTAACATTGTACTGACGTCCTATCACATCCTTTAGAGGTCCATTAAAAAGTCGATAAAATCATAATTGTGTACAATTGTAAATTATAAAAATGAATATTAAGAAATTATTACGTAATGTTCGGAAATAATAGAAAAAAACTCAATGCAAATGTGCATGGTACGTGCTGCAAAAGTTACGTCGTCAAGCTGTTATCGACTAAGAAGGGACACATCGATAAACAAAATATCGATAATTTGTTGGAAAAATAAAACAAATGCTTTGAGTTTGTATTTTATTTATATCAATCTGAATCTGATACAGGGTCAATCGGATCTTCAAAATCTGAGTCTGAACTGCAGCTATCCGTGACGTTTATTATTAACGGTTGGTCAATGATATTGTCGTATTGTACATCTCGATTCCAGTCTTGTAAGCACATTTTCTTCGTTCTTTCGACCACTTTTCGCCAATCGTCAGCTGTCACTTGAGCGCAAGCTTCTTCCAATAAAACCATCATTTTATTTGCCGTAAATGGCGGAGTTGTGTTATGAAAAAAAAAAACAGTATTTTTTCGAAATCGTTTCGCATAACCATGAAGGTATAGTATCTGTACCTTCATGCGCATAACTAATACAACTGTCAGTTGAAACGTCATAGGGATCATCATTCGGCGTGGTAACTATAGAGTACTTATTTTATTTTTTATTTATAGTGCTGTTTTATGACTTACATTTAATGAACAGACTTGACTGATTAGTCCGTGTGGTGACGGATTAAGAAAACAAGTGTCACCACTCCATCTCCTCCCAAGGGTGCTGTAAAAGTCAGCTAAGGGATTATTGCACACAGATAACATCCTCTGTGAGAGAAGGAAATCTCGAAAATAAACCCTGTGCGAACACGCCCGGTCACTGCGGCACAGTAGACCATAATCCCTCCAAAGTGGAGAAGGCCTGTGCCTAACAGTGGGACGTAAATGGGCTGGGGAGGAGAGAGAGGAACAGACTTGTTGAACATTTGTAAATCATCATCAGAGTATCGCGCATGTTTATCAAACATGTTAGGTTGTCTAACTAATTACGATCTCGGTAATTACTAAGCATTAATGTAGATTACTAGCTGTCCTAATAATTGCCCTCACTAAAACCAACATTGGTAATACAATTAGTGAAGCTTTAGGCAAATTGATTACTTGTTAATCTTGAATATAAAAATACTAGCTGTTGCCCACGACTCCATCCACGTGGAATTAAGAAAATTTTCCCCGGTTTTGCAACATTTTTCACTACTGCCTTGCTTCTACTGGTCGTAGCGTCATGTTAAAGCATGATAAATGTTAAAGATGAAAGCCTTTCTCTGTAAATACCCTATCTAACGCTAAAAGAATTTTTCAAATCGGCTCAGTGGTTCCTGAGATTAGCGCGTTCAAACACACAAACAAACAAACTCTTCAGCTTTATAATATTATAATATATATTAACATAAATATATAACATACTAGCTGACCCGGCAAACGTTGTTCTGCCATACTAAAAAAAAAGTTTGAAAAATAGATGTTGGCCGATTCTCAGACCTACTGAATATGTATGCAAAATTTGAGAAGAATCGGTCAAGCCGTTTCGGAGGAGTACGGTAACTAACACTGTGACACGTGAATTTTATATATTAGATATAGTATAGATTTGACTTTGACACTGACTATAATATGGAACACAAATATAGTCTTTGCATTATTTTATTTAATTAAAGGATAACCATAAAAACTCAAAGTTATACACTTAGTTGAGTTTTAGTACTGAGTAATACCAATCAGAAATGTCTACTAATTTCACGCGATATGCGTTCTCTCTACTTGTTACGGGCAAAACTTGTTCAATCAGCGTAAGTAGTGATTTTCCTACCGGACCCCACTCGTTAAGATCTAAGAAAAAATATTTTTCGGATGTGGCTCTAAGAATGCGAACGTTAATATTGTTATTTAATTTTAATTAATTTAACGTTAATTAATAATAATTTTCAAAATATTTGAAACTTTAGGAATGTAGTGCCGAAATTTTCTCCCCAGCACCCCGTAAGCGTCAGCTAAAGGACAGCGCAGTATATAAGCTAAAAACGTCTTCTGTAAAAGACTGAGAGAGAAAATAATATTAAATTGTTTAGTTAGGTTTTTAAATTAACTACTAATTGATAAAAAATAATCTATATCTATGTCCAATTTGCTGTTTTCGCAAGTTGCCCCATAAGTATGACAAAATCTATAGAGGCGTCTATTTTCGTAGCTTCATGCAAGTTATTGAATTAAACGCCTCTCTGGTCTTGGATATAAATAGCAAGAGAAAGAAGTCCCCTCTACATTAGCCAATGGCGTGAATAAGACTTGACGTTGTTACATCGTTGCGTTGTTTCTATTCCATCTAGGTAGGTACTGTTTACCGTTTCATACCGTTACCGTTTTATATGTTTGTAGAAATTAAAGATGTTTTTATACGTGTTTAACACTCATTGACGTCAGACAAAAGAGCATATGGGAAAAATATATAAGTAGTGTTAAAACCTCATAGTGTGATAAGGGCAGAGCAATGATGATGGATTGAAAATATTAGATGTGATCAAACGCATATTATATTTCATCGCCTTATTTTCGATTTTTACATATATATTTAGTATAGGGATTTATTTACCATGTAATCATAATTTACTCGCTACCACAAAAACTTTCTTGTAAACAAAACGATAAAAGTCTTTCGTACTTGAGTGTTACTGATATTATATTTTGGGAAGCCAGGAAAGTGTCTTTGGACCGTCAGATCGCGCTCTATAGTCTCTCCCTATCTCCATGGGAAAAAGACGTGATGTTATGATGATGATAATATTTTTTAGGTAGGTGAAAGATAAAAATATATTTTTTATAAGAATATATTAGTGTTGAGTAATTAAAGTCTACTTAAGTAATGAGTTATTGTAGTAAATACATAAAAATTTCAACCAATTTAAACACCCATAATTTAAGATAAAAATATACGACACATTATTTTGGACAAAAAGCGCTAATTACGACAATTAAACGTAAAAACGGCCCAATTATCATAAATTAGTGAGAAATATTTTAAATTTTGTGGCGATTTTAGATAGCCTGTTCTGTGACTACTTATATATATTTTTTTATTTACTACAATTAAGTAGTATGTTATATCTACAGTAAATAACGTTCCGGAGTGGAAGAGGCCTGTCTCCATTATAGGCTTGTGGACTAGGAAAAAATACATAGTTATTTACGAAAATATTTAAAAAATATCTGTTGATCGCACTACACATAAGTACCTACACATAGGCATAATTTAATGCCTATAGCACTTTCAAAGATTGTATCTTCCTATTAGAGAAAATAATAAATAGAAAGAAATCCTTAGGATAAAAGGTACCACCAGTAGCTTAGAACCACCAATGTCTTGTCAAATTAGTACTACCGGCGCGGGGGTTAATTTTTCTTTATATGAATGTAGGATATGTTGTTAAAGGGTTAACAGAAAAGATCAATATAGTTAAACTTGAAAAGGTTTAGCCAACCCATCAATAAAGTTTGAAACTGTATACTATTTCCCCATGGGTGAATGTGACCCAAAATACATGTTCTTAGCCTTAAGGGTCGATAGCGGATATCTTAAGTGCCACGAAAGGGCTGCGGAAGGATATTTATACTCCCAATACATCCGAGAAGTTTGGTAAGTTTGTGGAGTCTGTTATCGTTATGATGTATCTTAAAGAGTTAAGATAAGATATAGGGGCCAATTCTGTTGCGTCAATAACTTAATTTAACTGGAATGAAAACAATCATTTATTTATATATTCACCACTACAAAATACAAAATAAAAAATACATACAATTCAAAGTAACTAAAATACAATTCACAACACGTAACTAAAATACATGCAGGTTAATAAGTAATGAAATAACATGTATGTATGTATTTATTCGTATATAATTATGGTTGTATGTCTATGTGAGTTTAATGGTATTAAATAAAATAAAATAAAAAACTATTAACAATTTTTTATTTTTTTATTTTTAATCTTCTATGGTTACACACCTACCTTACTTATTTTTGCATCACCCTATGGTTGACCGTAAAAGTGCGTATAAGTACATGCTTTATCTTTAAGAGGATACCAAAATAGCTTCGTGCATTTTTCTATGTACAAAGTTTTTATTTTTCTTTAGATTGAATGTATATGTTTTTTCAATATATGAATGATCTAGGATCGCATGAACTCAGAAACGCGATTGAAAAAAGTTTTCTCGATAGAAAATCTTGGCGAAACAACCTCTCAAATTTTTTATTTTTTTCATTTGTCGGTCTATTATCGCGTATTAACTAATGAAATAACTTTAAAAACATAGGTAACTACATATTATGTATAGAAACACGTGGATCAGAATTAAAATATATTTAGTAGATTTTGAGTAAATAGGAAAAGTATCCCTAATTCTTCATTTTCTGTGCCTACTGGCTGTGTTAATATGTACGTGTCGGCGATGATATACGATAATATTGATGTAGGCCCTTAACTACCATTTGAATTTAAGACGCAATCTTACTACAATCACACTATAAGGATACGTAGACATACGCAATTAGGAATAAGGGAATAGAATACCTACTTATAGTTATGTATGTATATTGACACCTGATGTAGTCATGTAGTAGTGCACTGAATGATGCATGCAGGGGCGCTAGGGGAATGTTACGCGTGTTACATATCACATATTTGCACCTCACCTCTATAAAGGGATCTATATCATGAATTTTTTTGGTATGTGTTGTCTTTCAATTGGCTGTAGTTTAAGAGCCATTTCACAAAATGATTACGCTCGAGTTTAGGTAAAATACTGCATCACTGTTTATGTGTGCATAGCTACGCACTCAAACGTAACTTAAACAGTGTAACGCGAGAGCCTAGGCGGATAAAGCAATCTTGAGCCGTAATGTGATTTTATATGAGATTAACAAAAAGTTATACATAATAATAAGTCTAATGAAATTTTTAAGCTAGGTAATCAGAAAAACAAGAAGTCGTGGTATGTCAAATAATATAATAACAATTAACATAAAAACAATCACATATTATTGTCGGTTAACAAAATAAATGCTTACGCTATATGAATATTTTGCGTAAAGGCATTGCTCTTGCCTTTCTTGGGTCTATGATTATTATCACGATTCCTTTTTTTTAGGCAACAGTATACACAATCTTTGCGATTTGGGGCCCTATTGCTAAAACTAATAAAACAAAAATATACATTTATTCTACAAATTCATACATTATACCTAAGAAAAGATGGATGGACTGTGTGAAAGAGGACATGAAAGAAAGAGGAGTTAACACAGACATGACGGCTGATAGAAGACTATGGAAGAAAAAGACATGTTGCGCCGACCCCAAATAATGGGATAAGGGCAGGAGGATGATTTACCTTATGAAAAAAATACAAAGTGAATCAATACTATGTGGTCGCAGTACAATATTACCTTTCCTGTATAATGCGCGACGCGGGAAACAGAGACACAGCGGCCGTATTATGAGCTTTTATTTACAGGCAGTTTACGCCGTGAATTGAACTGTCTGGCAAATTCGTATTATGAACAAAATTATTAGTCAGTCAGTTCGCTAAACCAGTCATACATTAATATGTTTAAGGAGAAGGTACAACTAAAAGTTAAAGTACTAACTAAAAATTTTCAACTAAAAGTTTTATTTTTGCAATAATACCTAATTTAGCCATGCAGTTTACGGCCTGCCTGGAACTTGAATGATTTTAAAAAGCTCATAATACGCCGGCAGGTCCTTCGTCGATGGGCGCTCGCGCCGCCGCGCCGTTCTAAGCTGTAGCCACTTGTGTATCGTAATTCATTGGAATTTCGATTGAAGTTTTATCAATATTTTGACGAAAAAATGCAAGAATTTCCAATATTACTGTATTAATTTACAATATTACTGTAAATCGGTTCTCTAATGTACGTAGTTTATTTTGGAATAATTTTTTATTATTTTATTATTTAATTCCATAATTACTGTGTATTTAAACCAAAAATCACGATAAAATTGCAACGTTAACCTTAAAAATTGGCCTATTGGTTTATTTTTTTACTAAATAATGGTAATACAATTCAATAATCTGTTACATTAAAGGACGATTAAAATATATGTCCAATGCGTTATGTATTTTTTGAAAGTAATTTTATAAGCATTTTCGATTGAAATACGACTCTGAAATCAAGTCTGCGGTGGTTTTTCAATAAAATGGTTGTGGGAAATTGATTACTATAGATCAAACAAGTCATTTTTAGTAAATGTCTTATATTAAACGTCAACATGAAACCTTAGCCCATTTTTTGCGCATATTCAATAACTTCTAGGTGTTACAGACAGAAGAACAGACAGAGAGAAGAAATTCGTTTAGGGAAAAAAGAAATATGACATAATTGTAGGAAACTTTTCTATTTTTATTTTGTGTAAATATGTTTTCCTGTAAAAGGAATGCGTCGGAAAGGAGTTATTATCAAAAAACTGATTTTGGGTGCCATTTTTTCAATATGGCGGCGCAAACGTGCAACATACGAGGTGGCAAAGTTGAAATTTGGAAAGAGCACATCAAAATCTATAAAATTATTAATTTTCAAAACTTCCGGTAAACTTTTCACGTGACCCTTTATTTATTCCACCAAATGACTGAATCACAGTGGGACATGGCATTTTTCAAAGATTATGTAGGATTAAAAAATAGAATCTTGGAATTCCATTGGTTATACATCAAATCGTGAGGTGTATGCGGGAATAAGTGTATCTATAGAAAAGAGCCACTGTCCGTTTGTACGGTAAAACTCAACAAAATATCCTTACTAGCATATGCAGTCTAGTAATACGTGATATCTGTGCTTTAAAGTTGCTAATTCCACAGCACAATAGTAAATATCATATGTAGTAGAATATTGGCGTGATCAGTTGGTTGTCACGCGAGTCTGACCGTTAAAGTTCGCCGACGCGGCGACGTCTGCCTAGTATCCAAGATTCCCGGACAAGTTTCACGTATCGCAATACAGTTATTTGTGAATCTGATTTATGTAAGATATCGATACAATATTGAACTCCATTTCACATCTTAAAGTTACTGTCACGTTTAATATTAAAGAAAATACGCTTTATTGTATTACTTTTTAATGTTTGTTCATTAAAAATAAAAAGTAGTATACTCGTATTTCTGTATTCTATCCGTATTCTGGTACCCATAACAAAAGCATATAAGCTTAGCTTGGTACCAGCGGACGTTTATTTATTTATTTATTATATTCTTTATTGTACACCATTTAGTTTTACATTACAGGATATTCTTAAAATAATGTAGTACAATGGGCGGCCTTATCGCTTAAAGCGATTTCTACCAGGCAACCTTTGGATGGATACATAATATGGATAAAGCGGTAGTTGTGGGTGTACTGAATTAAATAATTATTAATTTTTTTTTTATTAATAATAATTTTATTTCATATACAATAACTTTTATACATTTTTCATATCAGAGTCTTCCTTTTAAGTATAAAGATACTTGTGCCAGGATTAATGAATTTATAACCTATCTATAAAATTAAAAATACACATACATACAAGATACACACGCATTTATATACACATACATACACACATGCATACATAATAACGTTGTGTGAAATGTCCATGAATATTTATAAAAGCATTACATATACATATTACAAAGTTCTTACTCGCTCTCTCTTGCCGTTTCCATGGCGTCTAGTTCTTAAAATACTCTATAAAATCCTTTTCACTAATAATTATCAAATAACATTACCTAACAATGTTATAAATTAATTAGGTATAATAGGAATGTGCTAATTATAACACTAATATAGAAATTTATCGGCAGACAATGTTAGAATGTTCTGACATCTCGTGCTTCGCATGCCGTCGTATCGCCTACAATGTAATGCCCAATTATCTAAGATATGCAATGCCTGTTTTGGAATGTTATATCTCTATATAATAGACTAGCTGTTGCAAGCGACTCCGTACGCGTGGAAGTTAGAAAATTTCCGCGTAATCGCGACATTTTTCACTAATGTCTCCCTCCGTTTGGTCGCAGCGTGATTTTATATAGCCTTCCTCGTTATACGAGTATATACTATCCAACACTGAAATAAGTTTTCTAATCGGACCAGTGGTTCCTGAGGTTAGCGCACTAAAAACAAACAAGCTCTTTATTATTGTCATTAATTTATTATGTATATTTCGTCATACACAATTATATTATTTAAAATCCTTGGTATATATTACTTGTTTATTTATTTATTACATAAATATTTTAGAATCGGAATAATCAAGATATTATATGAATTTATAAATCATTTGATTTCAAAAAGGCTTATTATAGAAGCTTTTGAAACCATCAAAGCCGGTATAAAATATGTCAGTATTTATATTTATGTGAATATTTTATCGAATTCTTATTTATTTTATTCCTATCTATAAAACTATTGCAGTTAAGAATTTTATGTAAATTAAATTATATGTCAAAAAGAACATTAAAGTACTGTATATTATAAACCTACTTATAGAATCTATTTTAAAGGATCTAACTAAAATGCTCCTAGGGCATGCCGTACCATAAATATAACATTAAAATATTTCAAGCACATGGAATGGTGAGAAAATAACTTCAAAATGGCCGAGAAAGTCCTTTCTTTGCTTCTTTTATCCTTTAAGAACTCAGTGAAAGCAAAAAATCTAAGCTGTAAAGCTATGCAAATGTATAAAGGTCTTGAGGGTCGGCTAGATGGAAGGCTGGGGTGTGTGGAGGGAGTTAAAAGGGGTTGGTAGGTGGACAAGGGGCAAGGAGAACAAAATGCCACCGCTTTGTACTAGACGTTAATCCTTTAATAGCAATTGAACATGCCATATATCCATACGTTATTATATCAAATGACAGGATGACTCGGATGATGGTGGTAATGTATTTCAATATTTTATCCAGTATTTTCTAACACTTGCGTGACTCATTTCTTTGAATAAAACCACTTTTTACGAATTTAGACACGTATATTTGTTTTATTTTTTAGCCCCACGTGACTATGGTGACTGCAGTCTCCGAAACGTCGGGCTAAAATTTAAAACAAAACACGCGTCTAAATCCGTAAAAAATGGTTTTATTTATTTCATCCAGTATTTTTAATTTTTCTTTTTCTTTTGGGGCTATAGAAAGTACATTTTGTGCGTGCTCTACAGCGAGGAAAAATAAACAACATAGAAACCGACAACATGAATATCACACAACACACGAATTTTTTTTGTTTTTTTTGGGAATATCAAACATGCTTAGACATTACTAATTTTGAAAAATACACCTACATATGGCTTTTTTTAATTAATAACTCACGCTTCAAATTATATTTTAATTTTAAAGTTTAGTAATTGTAACAGCAATTTTTTTTATTTTTTGGGATTTTAAAAGCTCAGTATGGAATTTTATCACAAATGTTCCATGACCAAAAAAAAAAAAATCTGGCGGCGCAAAAACAATATTAAATATGCTAAAACTATAGCAAATGACACTATATTTTAGCTGATTTCATTTGGCAAACGATGTACCAAACACCCTGTATATTGACGTAACACAAATATTCACGCAAACACATCAATACAACTGTACAAATTTTCTATACAGATTCTCCATTAAACGAAGTTCAATCTGAAAATTTTTATATCGGGAAGTTATAAAGAAAGTTACTGGACAGCGAATAATATCAACATAGCAACCCGTCTTCTGAGCAATCAGAGGCGTACTTGATAGAAATATTAGGTCCATAGCAAGCCCATGTAGGGGGTGGCCGCGCAGTAAATCATAATACCAACATAACTCATACACACGTGTATATTTATCATTTCTTTGTCCACCCTTGAGATTTATTGAGGCATTCTCTGACGTGACCCTGAGGCCCTCAGGGACCTACAAATGCGATAACTCAAATACATTTGTTATTTATTATCCTTTGTATCTGTATTTGAAATGATAAGAATGAAGAGTTGCCAACTATATACTGACCAGCCCATGTATATAAATACTATGTTCGGGTCTTTATTTTAAGGGGATCATTCTCAAAGCTAATTTTTTGTTAACTTATAAGAAAATTAAAAACGATAATTCACAATAATAAATAATAATAATAATAAATAAATATTCATGGACATTTACGGACATTTATGGACGGGCCTCGTGGTGTAGTGGTTCTGGGAACGGATTGCCGATCAAGAGGTCGCGGGTTCGATTCCCGCTCGGGACAATCATTTGTGTGATTTTTCTATTTGTCATACAAATCTTTGTTCTGCGTCTGGGTGTTCCTATATATTATATACATGTGTTTACAAAAAAAAAGTAGTATATGTATTCTATCCGTATTCTGGTACCCATAACACAAGCATATAAGCTTAGCTTGGGACCAGAGGACGTCGTGTGAAATGTCCATGAATATTTATTATTATTTATTTATTATTTCACACAACGTCCTCTGGTCCCAAGCTAGGCTTATATGCTTGTGTTATGGGTACCAGAATACGGATAGACTATGTAGTCTATCCGTCAAAAGAAAAGTAGTATATGTATACTACATTTCTTTTGTAAATACATACTTATAATACATAGAAACACCCAGACGCAGTACAAACATTTGTATGACAATTAGAAAATCACACAAATGATTGTCCCGAGCGGGAATCGAACCCGCGACCTCTACAAATGTTTAATAAATTTACTTGTATTATGTGTATGAAACGTATTGTAGGTAATATTATGGTTTGTCCATGGGGTTATAGCTTATGAATACAAATGTCTCCACCCCATTTCTTTCCCAGTGGTCTGTAAACGCCAACTGTGAAAGCAAGATATTACACAGATTCCTCTGTATGAGATAAAAACCTTCAAAACAAAGCCTATGTCGCTATGCTTGGTCTGCGCGGCATAGTAGATCATAATCTCTCCCAAACTGGAGGAGGCTTGTGTCCAACATTACGATAAGGAGCTGCAGAAAGAAAGAAAGAATACATAGATAGATCTAATACACGCTCTAACTAATATGTATTGTTATTGTTTAGGCAATGAAAATAAAATAAAAATCTAATAAGTCGTTATGATTTCACAATCAGTTAAAAAGATTTATACATAAGACATACAGTGTATACATTGAGATTGCGGTCAATATTTCTATGGGTTATAGTTTTATGTAAAGAATACGAAAAAAGAATATAAATTAAAAAAAAAATGCACTTATATAAACTGCGGAGACAGCTTGTTGTATTATTATTTATAATAATTTGTGCAGAATGTTTTTTTTAATCTATTACAGAATGATGTAACATAAAAAAAATAAAGATTCCGATACCCAAAGTTTGCAATTAATTAACATTATTAAGAACATTTTCGAGTTTCGGTTGTAATTTAATACTTTGTTGTTGTATTCCGAATAGCTGATTAATTAGTAGGGCTGATATGAAAAGTAGCTCAGTTCGAAGTTTGTTTGACTTAATAAGCGAAGTTCTTACAAAACGTCTTTTTGAGTGAAACTTCAGCGCTTTGATGAGACGAGGGGTTGACGTAGATGTGATTAGATCATCGTCTTGTTCTCTATTTATTTATTTACCTATTTTGCTTTTTTACATTTAAGTACCCTTAATTTACTTAAAAATATAATGTACTAGCTGTTACCCGCGCCTTCGTACGCGTAAAATTAAGAAATCAATCCTTATCAAACAGACGTTGACTACTCCGCTCGATAGATGGCGTTTTACAGTTTTTAAATCGCGCTATGGTTTTTGTTCCACACATTAACACTTAAGCTCGTCAAGATTTTTAGTTTTTAATTCCGATTTTCTCATTTATAATTTAGTTAGGATGAAAGAGTTGCTACAGGCTCAGTAGTGGTAACAGTATGATAATTATAATATATTAAATTAATAATTTAATACGCTTATTCGTAATTCGTATACGTAATACGTTCTTATCGTAATACGTTCGTTAGGTACTAGGTATATAATTATATATCAATTATTATCAATGTATTAGTCTATGTAACGGATACTTTGAAAGTGATTTTAACACACTTGCAGAAGTCGGATTGATCTGAAATTTTGCACACATATTATGAGCCGATGACGATGCAATAATTAAAAAAAAAATTTTTGTAACATTAAGCGTGTTTTTTTAGTTTTTGAACTTTTAAGAGTATCCTCATGAGAATATGACGTGGCAGTTGCAATACACATGCGTGTTTAATTTTCAAAATTAGGTAGGTATATCTAGTATGTAATATGTATGTTGGAGGTAATCTCTGAAAATAATAGTTCGAGCCTAAAAATCATCTTTTTACTAATAAGAAGCCACTGCCACCGTGTATGCAATAGACTGTATAATAATAATATTACGTCACTTACTGTGATTCCAAAAAACTATGCGTACGAAGTCGCCGGCATAGAAATTCTACTATAAGTGAATTGTACAATAAAGTGGTTTAGTTATTTTCAGAAAAGTGCTAATGTATGAAATTGCAAAATTTGAGATACTTGAAAAATAACAGAAGTATCCCTGGTCGATGTTTAATCCGGCATAAATCATCGCCCTACCGTCGGTACCCGGTTTAATATACTGCGAGAAAAAGTAACCCGACCGGCCGGACATGAGAATACACTTAACACCTTACACTTACAAGTTTGTGAGACGCCTTATGGAAAAGGTTTTATACTGTTAGTTACATCTTAGATATATGGATATTAGATTCTCCTTTTTTAAAGCGCTGAAGAGTTATTTTATACTTATGTTTCAACTGCAATGAGAAAGAAAAGAATGATTTAAGGACGTCTGAAAATTAGAATAGTGGGTCGTAGTTTGTAATGGTTGGAATAGTTTTACTTCCTGATTTCTTTCCATATAGTAATGAAATGAATAAATATTATGTATGAATTTACTAGATATTTAGCAGAGATATTATAGGTCTTGAAAGGGGCTTTGTGATATGTGAGTAAGATGAAATTCACTTGTCTGGTCACTTTGTGGACTGGAGTTTGTGATAACATTTAATAAGAACCTCATTTACTTGCTAGACTCTCGTGAAAAAATTTACTTTTTGTTTTGATTTCAGTTTTAAACGACAAATACAGATTACTGTTACAACAACAATCATAGCCAGTTCAAGGAACCGCTTTCAAGCAACAAAGATGTATCGCCCAATCCTTTACGTAAACTGGCGGCACCTCGCGGCCAGAGGCGACAATAAATCAACCCTCGAGGAAATTGCCGACGATGCCGGGGTCGAAGGAGGGATAGGGGGTAGACCTTCCTAGGAGGAGGGCGATTTAATTAAATCTTGCATCGAACTCCTGAGGCCTGCCGCCGGCCTAACGAACGACCATTGTATTTAAATAATGTGTATGCTGACTTTTTGCGTGATCGAATCACGGTTGAACGGTCTCCAGAGGATGGTACTCGAATTAGATGGGTTTTGTGATCAAAAATGTGGAAATGTAACAAATTGGAATTGCTATTATGGATTTTAAATGAGATATATCAAACATAAACATATAAATAATGGTTCGGTTTTGGCAACAAAATTTATAATCAGCTAATTCTGTTGTGTGTACGTAATATTCTAACACCTGTATGATACTTTCCATTTTAGACTTCTTATAATCCCTCCCAAATCACTCTTTAGAGAAAGCTCGTGCCCAACAGTGGGAGGTTAATGGGCCGGAGAAAGGGAGGGGTATATTAGAGACATTGTATATGATGTCTTCCTGTCCCAAAATAAGACTCGTGCCTTGGACACAAAACAACTGTTAAATTCTTCTTCTCAACTTGTTTATGGCTTATTAGGAACGGGTCTATTTCACTTTTGAGAAGTATTTTGTCTTTATATGCTACGCTCCGCAAACATATTGGCATAGAGCCATCTATCAATGGAGTAATCTGTCTGTCAAAAATACGTGGTGACGACCCTTGTTAGGATTCTATACCAAAAGATAAAACGGGACCCTATTACTGAGACAACGCTGTCCGTCCGTCCGTTCGTCACCAGGCTAGTTTCGAGTTTTCCGCCTCTCACATAGCATTTTATCAGCCCCTAGCTGGCTTTTACAGCATCCCTGGGGATGAAAACGGGTGGTGACAATTGTTTTCTCTATCTGTCACTACACGGAAAGACCAGCTACTTATACGAAAGCGTCTTGTTAGCGTAATTTTGTAACACCGCGAAGAGTTTCGTTAATTCGCATAATAACGGTTATGCTAAGCACTTACTCATTTCAATGGTTCATATTTCATTTGGGGGGTACTAAATAAGGCTTTATTACGTAAATAATATCCCCTAAAATATTTCTGCTAATTAATATAAGGGCACGATTGTTGAACTGGGGTTATCTTAAATTTACACCGACTTTGTAAAAGCCTTTTCCCTTGTTGTTTTATTGTTGGTGATGTTAAGTTATAGCTTGTGGTACTTATAACCCTTTACGCTTATTTTTAAGACGAATAAGTGCCTCATGAAACTTTATCTTTGACAGCGCAGTGTGGAGTAACGTTTTAACGAATCAATCAAATGTTAAATCCCTGTTTCTGTATTCGACGACATACCTATCCATTTTGGCATATCAGCTTTAAACTAACAGCGTTGTAAAAATTTTAACGTTAAGAAATGACTTAAATAGGTTAAAATCTTCGTGCTACAGTGTTAGTCGCTTTTTTTCAGAAATGGCTCGATAAGTTCTTATCTGGTTTATTGTATCTGAATATACAATGCGAATAGGATGTGAACTATTTCTTACACAATAAAAACCTACGTTATAAGAGGCGGTGTCCAGAATTCTCCGGATGTAAAACAGTGCAGGGCTTAACATAGTTTATATTTAACTCATAGATATCTCCTTGCTATACGTATGTAAAACGAATACGAAAAATATCCAGCCGAAGCAAATACGATCATTTTTTCTTTTACACACTGCCGTGTTCTTTAGTTTATCTTTTGTTTTAACAAAAGATAAACTAAAAACACGGCAGTGTGTAAAAGAAAATGAAAGATATTGGTGGATGAAGTCGGGGACAAAAAGTTAGTATATTTATATGAGCACCGCCTCATATAGTATTCAGTAGTATTTCCTTTGAAAGTGGAATTCTTTATTATGATTTGAGTGGTCATTAAATATTCAACGCAGGACATTTTGTCGTTGAGAATATACCGTAGCGTATGTGCATTTTGACAAGGTTTACGAAACGTTAAGTATGTAGATACATTATGATAACCATTTATATGAACACTAGCTGGTACCATGATTTTGTACGACGGGAATTTCAAATCACTGCAGACACAATATAATTTATAGCACTCGAGGAGACTGAACGTGTTAATAGTAAAAGTGTTTGAGGTTGAACTATTACTTTCAAAAATTTCCCTTTATATCATATCACAAACTTTACATCTCTATTAATTAATTGTTGTACCTAAAATTAGCTATGAGCCCTTTTTTTCTTGCGTGTTTAAAAACTGACCTAAGAGGTATATAACACATTTCAGTACAAGTGTTGATGAATAGTTATATATTTTGATGGCTGGAAAAGGAAAAGAATACCAAAGAAAAGATGGATAGACTGTATAAGAGATGATATGTCGGGAGAACTGAGAAAAGACGTGTTGCGTCGACTACAAATTATTTGGTATAAGGATAGAATGAAGAAATAAAGGCCTAGATCATAAAAGGGAACCTGGAGAGGCCTCCTTGGGAAATCGGGGCTACGTAGGTCCATAAAATAATCTCGTCCCAAACTAGGTAATAGTAATTTAATGTTTTGATTGATTTTACGTATCAAACTATCATGAAAAGAATGGGACAAACTATGAAGAGTTGAGCTTAATTAGGTACCTGCGTTTAACTATTATGTAGGCTTGATTGGCTACAGATTAGACTTCGTTAGATTAACTACATATCTACCTACGCTTCATTGTATGTCTTATAGTACATATTGGTAAATAATTATCAAATGCTTCATAGTTAAAATTCATGTCAAATTCCGTCGAAATGGATTGGCCGATTTTGAAAACAGTAGGTCATAAAAGCTAAAGAATTTGAAAAGTTTGCTAACGTCAAGTAGAACTGCAGAGAATAGCTGGTTTTAATATAATAATGGTCTCATTATTATTAATAACGGTTTTATATAATTATGTAGGTACGTAATGAGTCAAGTAATGGTACAGGACTATTGGGTAATGGATGGTAATGATTAGCATCTAGAGATCTGCACTATAGGTACATAGTCAGGTTAATGTAATATTTTTCAGGTGGCTAGGTTCCATCGATCCGCTGCGGTTTTAGTCGCGCCACTTAATGAAATAGAAATTGGCGACCTCTCGAAGACTAACTCCTAACCCTCACCCGTCCTTCTCCCGCGAGGGGGATTCGCTCGTTCAAGTGGTGTGCGAAAGAGATAAAATATATTTATACAAAGTCAAAGACGACTGGCGAGTGGGATAGCTGTATTCATTATGAATATAATGCGGTCGCGACTGTGTCTGTGCGTCTGAACGCAAGGCACGCATGTGTGCGGTGTGCCTTCTACCACGCGGTCAAATCAATATTTCATCTTTAGAATACGGTCACTGATTTAATGCTATACAAACATAACTATCCGAAACCGACGACTTTTAATCATGACTAAAATACCGTTGTTCCATTTTTAAATTTCTACCCTAACTACATTTTAAATTTCGAATCGTTTGGGTGTTTATAACCAACCGCAAGTCGTAATTCGAAAAAGAATGTTACTGTTACCACGATCGATGACATAATTTGAACGTCTCGCGTTGTGGTTGGTTTGCGGTTAAATGGGCGTGGTTTGTGGTTATATTTACAACTTGTGATTGGTCGATTACTTGACCTTTGCGGTTAACTATGTGGTTTCTAAGATTTTCACCCTTGGAAAAATATGTAGAGGAAAATATATGTTGAGGTTAGCTGTGATTGGTCAATCGGGGTAATATTGCGGTTAACCGCGTATTGCTATTCGTTAAGATTTTAATAGGTTGTGATTGTGGACATGCGGTAGGATTTGTCGCGAGGTTTCACGCCACTTACTGGTCGCTGCGGTTACGAGTATTAATTATCTGTTTGACTAGGTACTTACCTATATTATATGTCTAAACACCTGGGAACAACGAATCATAAAGAACTGGGACATTGAACGAATTATTGTAGGTGAGTAGCATTAGGTATAACTTAACACAACCATAGACCATTAGTTAGTTTAGTATCTTTAAACTAAACTTAAGTAAGTTGGGGGTTTTGCTAAATCGTCACTAAAAATATAAGAAATGTTTGTTTTACTACCTCAGTTATCTTTTGAAGTAATAAATACCTTGTATCATTAGGTAGTTATTTGAAAGCTACAAGGTTGTGAGTTTCACTTTCACACGGATCATTAGTTATCCTCACGTGGGATGTATGAAGCATTTATAGGATTGACACAATACAATAAATAGGTATCTTACTATTGTATAGTGCTATCTGGTTGAAATAGTACGATCATTACGCTTAATTCAGGATCAGAGGAAGTTTTTTATTTTTCGTTTTACAATATCAACTTGTACCTACACTTTGATCTATTTCGATACGCAACGCATGGATGTGTGTGTTACCTACTGTGGTATGAGTCTGTACAAAATATATTTTTATATTTCAGTATTATCGGTAGGTATTATTAATAAATACCTACCTATTTTCATTGTATCGTTATTAATTATTACTTTCACTTATTATCGACTTACGAAATTCATTTATAATAATAAAAATATTTAGATTAAATAGTAAAAAACTACTAATTAAATAACACCATACCTACGTACCTTTAATACCTATTTATTTAAAAAAATCTAAAACGCGCCCTCTAACGGTTGCGCGGCGAACCGTTTACTCAGTATTTTTAACTAAAACTCCTTCAAGTCGCAACCTTTTCGTTTTCTTCGCGTTCTTAAGAAAGCCAACTTGTTCTAAGAAAGTTTACGTATTACGGAACTCACGCACACAGCTACAAATTTCGCTCTCCCCAAGAAATGGAACAAACATTGTGCATGTCAGAACATCATAAGTACATATTAAGTCATGGATTTACGCCATTTTGCTTCTGAGGTGTACGATTTTCTAATTCTAATTTCAAAAAGGACTTAAGCTCATCACTTTTCTGTGACACTTACACCATTTTGAAATTATTCCTACATTCTGCTACAAGCAAAAATGGCTATTATTTTTCTTACTCTTTCTTGCAATTTAAACTCTACTGCTAAAACATAGAGCATGTATTGCTTTGTATTGTAACAGAAGGTTTACAGTAAAAGTTGCGTAGAAAATTTTTGGTAACTTTTCTTCTTTTAATGTGTGCGTGAGTGTTTGTATAGGGGAATAAAAATGTGTGTAGTCTGTGGCGCTAGTGTGTTGCCAGTGAAGAAAATCTCCGTGAGATGGCGTTGCCTGATTTTGTGGTTAGCGGGAAAATAAATGACGTACAGAAATAGAAGACTGTATGCGAGATGAGGAAAAGCTTTTAGAAGATTAATTTGCGAATGTGTGCGTGAGATTAGTTTAATTAAATAGTGTTCAAGTGGTATTTAACAAATATATTTATGGTAGAGTTTGGTAAAAGTTTATGAATTAATAATTTACTATGCATTTGCGTTACTTGCTGATAAACACAGCTGATAAATATAAAAAAAATCTTTAAGTTTGCCTAATGAAATGCCTAAAAAAAAACTTTATGAAAAGTGACAGCGCGGCATGGTAAACCTTATGGTTTACCATGCCGCGCATTTCTTCCGCTTTGGAAAGGATTATTCCTTTCCAAAGCGGAAGAAGTCCATAAGTCGGACTTTTATGGACTGGAAAGGAAAATAACAAAAAATAATATCTTGTCCTATAAGTCACTAGTCGTTTCCTTCCTTACTAATATCTAATGGCCCTTGAACAATACTGGAACAACACCCTTGCCCTTCATAGTAGTTACACTAGCTAATGACACTTGGTGAACTTTATGTATTACACTGATGGCATTGACAGTGATTAAGGGAATAGGCGATGTTCGTGAGGTGATGGATTAAGAATTCAAGTTTCACCACCCCAATTCCTCCTCTGAGGACTGTAAAAGCTACTGTTTGCACAACTAAACTTAACTTAACTAAAAAGTGAAAATTGATAGTAAAAAAATAAAACTTATTTATTACAAAATCTGTACATTATAGACTAGATTTTCTTACTAAAGTAATTTATAAATTTTGGAATTGACATGCTATGTTTTTACTTAATAAATTAAATGACGGTGGAAAAAGTGATTACCGCAAGCGGGACTCGAACCCACGACCTCGAAATACCGTTCCGTAGCTCTGCCAACTGAGCTTATTGCGGTCGTGCCTTTCAGTAATCAAATTTGGCCACCGTAATCGTCACTCGATTGAGTTTATATCGTATTTTGTTAGTGTTAGGGCCTCGTTCACCATCTTCAAGTAAAGCGTTAATTAGTTACTTATCGATTAGCGTTCATTGTCAAGTAATAGTTACGAGTATCTTCTGTCAATTAAAATTTTTTAATCTTAAGATTATTGCTACTCGAACGTCGTGAACGTCGCACGTGTAGTTACTGGTGACTTTAACTAGCGATTAGTCTACTTGGCGCTTTACTTGAGAATGGTGAAAGAGGCCCTTAGTGTTAGTTTTGTTAGTTAGTGTTTCTTATTAATAAAAATGTGTACTACTTAATAGCTAAATCATCAAAATACAGCATTGTTGTTTTCTATTTTTAGTTAAGTTTAATTGTGCACATAGAATTAGTACCAAAGCCAGCTAGGGGATATTATAAGCGAGTCACATCTTTTATAGCTGGATATATCTATACTGGTGTCCTGAAATACAGGCCTCGGCTTAGTTTAGGCACCAGTCTCCCACAAATTAAACGGCAAATGTTTTAATGTTAATGTTAAATGTAAATATTGTCCAACAAAATAATATTAAACCTGTGTCGTGAAAAATGCCAATACGTGTGATCAGGTGGCCAAGTCTGGTAATTCTGCTATTACAATCATATACAATCATATTACAATGTTGTTATAATGGTCAGTCACTGACGCCATCATGGCGTCATTATGACAAAAAAGTAATAGTAGACTACCAAAGATAAAATTCCGCCATTATGGCACCATTATGGTGTCATAATGATACCAAACTTGATTTTTTGTCACAGATGATGCCACTATAGCGCCATAATGGTGCCATTGAGCTGTCATTGTGACACAATTCATTTACCGGACTTAGGGCCCAGTTGATCTGACCATAGAAGACCAAATACCCTTCTGAATGAGGTCCAGACCAAGAAGAAGAAGAACAAGACTCTACTACTGAGTTCCAGTAGTCGTCCGTGTGGCGATGCATTAGGAATACAAGTGTCACCACAGCATTTCTTTCTATGGGTGCTGCAAAAGACAATTAAGATACAGATAACATCTTCTTCTTAAAAAAACATCTCAAACTTAAAACTAAACCCTAACGGTCTTATTCATAATGACTTATCGGAGGTTTAAACGGAGATTTTATCGGAGAGATAATAAACGTAAAAAGACTATTATGAATAACAAGTTTTGACAATTTTCGCGAACCTATTTTAACGAACTTTTAAACCTCCGATAAGTCATTATGAATAATAATAAATAAATAATAAATAAAGTAAGTTCTGTAAATTAATATGGTGTGCAATAAAGAGTAATTTATTTTATTTTATTTTTTTATTTTAAATAAATAAATATTCATGGACATTTCACACAACGTCCTCTGGTCCCAAGCTAAGCTAATATACTTGTGTTATGGGTACCAGAATACGGATAGAATACATATACTGCTTTTCTTTTGTAAATACATACTTATAATACATAGAAACACCCAGACGCAGTACAAACATTTGTATGACAATTAAAAACATCACACAAATGATTGTCCTGACCGGGAATCGAACCATAAGACCATAAGCCAGTACGCCTGGTAAGCGGGGCATAGTAGACCAAAATCCCTTCCAAACTGGAGGAATCCCGTGCGCAAAAGTGTGACATTATTGGGCTGAAAAGAGAGTGAACCACAGTAGTATAAAAATCTTGGTCCCAAATTAAACAATGCGTTAAAGCAAAGATTGCTTGAAACGAACATAAACTATCTTGATTCTCCTATTACCAGTGAAATTACAATAAAACAGCACTTATCTATAATGACATATCCACATTATACATGGAACGAGGTTACGTGGGTTGAGGTGAATGGGGGGGAATGGGGTCGCGTCGGTAATTTTCTGGACTATTTATTTCGCGCTGGTCACATTACGCCGTGCAACTATTATACCTCTATACCTTCATTAAAACATTCTGTTTTGACTATAGTACAGTTTTAAAACGAATACTTTCAATTTAAATTGTTGGTAATTTAAGTTTATGACGTAATTATGTTGTTTATATCATTAATAAATCTAGTAATTAGGAATTATGTATGGTTAAAATCTTGTGATCTATATTAAGAACCAATAGCTATTAACGAAGTCTCTATATTAATAAGATTGGTCAAAATAGTAAAACCAGTCAAACTAAACTAAACAAAACTTTAAGTCAGCCGACGACGTCCGACGGCCCATGCCCAACAATGGGACAGTGAGACGTTAGTGGGCTTTTTTGTTATTTTCAACATGCTTATATCAGTTTGAACTTATCTATCAACGTATTAATTTATGTAACGGAGTCATTGAAAGTGATTTTCACCCAATTACCTACAGTGGCCGGATCGATCTGAAATTTTGCACACATATTAAGTAGATACCATTGATAATACAATAATTAAAAAAAAAATTAAGATTTTCAAGCGTGTTTTTTAGTTATTAAACTGAGTAGATTATTATCATCATTTCAATGGTTTTCTTGTAGGTCTTTACCATAAAACAAACATAACGGGGAAGCTTGTGTTAGTTAGGTAAGTTCTGGATAAAGAAGGGTTGAAATCAAGACGCGGCGGTAATCAGGCGGTGACCGCGTAATGGCCCCGGCGGGAGCGGCCTGACGACTTGAGGCATAGCTCTGTAGGGTTGTCACTTGTACAAAGAAAAAGTTTGTCAGTTTACCACTCAAAAGAAGAGATTAACATGCTTGTAAACAAATATCTTTAATTAAAGTTCTTATAATGAAATGTTTACCAATTAGGAGCCCGAATATTTTTAGTTTAATAAAATTTTGCCAAATGTCAAAACATATAATAATTAATACTGCTGTATTTGTGATTTTTTCATTAATCTATACTAATATTATAAAGCTGAAGAAATTGTTTGTTTGTTTGTTTGAACGCGCTAATCTCAGAAAGGATTTTACTAATTCTTTCGGTGTTGGATAATACATTTATCTAGGAAGGCTATATAATATCAAGCTGCAACCAATAGGAGCGAAGCATCATTATAGATATAATAAGACTAGCAAAGGTCTGCATCTGTTTATAGCTCTGATGCTTAGCGTTTAGAGTGATGGTATTGCATCTATATGATATGACTATAGCCTATGTTTAATTCTGATATAAAACTTCTAGGAATTACTTCAGATTGATTAAAATATCCGTGTGGTGACGGATTAAGAATACTAGTGTCACCACCCCATCTTCTCCCAAGGGTGCTGTAAAAGTCAGCTAAGGGATATTGTACACAGATAACATCTTCTGTAAGAGACGGAAAACTCGACAATAAACCCTGTGACAACACGCCTGGGCAGCGCGACACAGTAGATCACAATCCCTCCCAAAGCGGAGGAGGCCCGTGCCCAATAGTGGGACGTAAATGGGCTGGAGAAGAAGAAGATTAAAATCTATTCAGAAATTTTCACTTACGAGTAAAACACATCAAAACACAAGAATTTTTAGTGTTTTTCGTAAAAGTTCAGTTAAGAAGAGTGGCAACCCTGACTGTTATAATTCTTAAGACGGTAGCTTAAGACAATACCCATGTTTATTCTTTATCGTAGTCGTGGGAAATTTACGCACGGGGTTGGCGATAATTAAAATATTACCATTCAGAGTACTGGTTTAGATCATTGAGTTTTTGTTTCATTAAATTAATTAAATACCTACGATAATAAATGATTCCTTTTAGAAATTTGTTGTTTATTTGTATTTTAAGGTGCCGTAAAAATACTTAATAATAAGTTTTGTTCAAAAATAGTCGTCAAAGATAGATAGATAGATAGATTAATTCTTTATTGTACACATTTACAAGAAACAGAAAACAAAAAAATATTATGTAAATATATGTCAAAGCCGAATATCAAATAAAAAGGAAGATGATTAACTTAGTCGTGACTTAAAACATATAACATATAATATTTTTGCCGCCGTAGCAAAGTGCTACGCGTGACTAAAACCTCTAAAATTGTTTCCGCTTTGTAACGCCTACTATGTATGATTGTAATTTTTTGTTTCTATGTGTAAATTGTAATCGTTACAAATAAAATTATTTTTCTTTCTTTCTTTCTAAAATGAAGAATCAGGAAGAAACACTTTGAGAACTTCTTAACTGCATATCATGCAGGAATAATAATAATAATAATAAATATTCATGGACATTTCACACAACGTCCTCTGGTCCCAAGCTAAACTTATTATGCTTGTGTTATGGGTACCATAATACGGATATAATACATATACTACTTTTCTTTTGTAAATACATACTTATAATACATAGTAAACACCCAGACGCAGGACAAACATTTGTATGAGAATTATAAATGTCACACAAATGATTGTCCCGAGCGGGAATCGAACCCGCGACCTCGTGAACGGCAGTCTGTTGTCTGAACCACTAGACCACGAGGCCCGTCAAAATAAATAATAAATATTATGTGATATATATAATATAATTATTAATTAATATTAAATATCTGGTCTTTAATACCACAGAGCCTGAACAAACAAGCCTTAAAACTCGATATTATCTCAGTCAAACTTACTTTATACTTACTACGAAAGAAAATGCCAACGAAATTTTAGAACGAAACTGAAAGAACACTGATTTTGACTATTACCCCTTTTTACCAGTGTATTGACGTCCCACTGTTGGGCACGGGCCTCCCCCATTTCAGGAGGGTTTTGGTCTACAATGCCGCGCTGACCAGTCGTGATAGCAAAGCGTTTAATTTCGAGTTTTCCTTTTCTCACAGTAGATATTCACTGCACATAATACCCATTGGCTTTTACAGTACTCAGGGAAAGTAGTAGGGTCGTGATATTTGTATTCTTAATCCGTCACCACACAGCACATCAAACTTTCTTTTATGTTTAAATAAAACTACTTTTTAAGGATTTAGACGCGTACCTATATTTGTTTTATATTTTGGCCCGACGTTTAGTGTTTTCCGTGTCTATATCCTTAAAAAAGTAGTTTTATTTAAACAAATGAGTCGCGCAAGTGTTAGATAACATTTCTTTTATGTATTAGAAAATGTTAGGTATTACCTACGTTTGATACTTTTAAAGTAATAATAGACACAACAATTACTTACACACCGTTATTAGAATCTACCCTTACGCTTTTGTCTAACAAATAGCATGTAAAGACAAGCTCTTATTGTAAGAACCGAATAGAACAGACGTACGTAGAATGTATGTAATTAGTGCACCTTTCATGCGACCCTCCTAATTACAATCCTTTGTGTTTTGTTCTATGCCAATTATTGCAATAAGTGAATGAGTACTTTGTCTTGAAACAGCTTTGTATGTTATTTTGTTACTTTACTTTGATTTGTGCTTTGTAAATCCTTTTAATGGATTTAAAATATGGTACCAATTCTAAGTACCTACACAACTAAACTTAACTAAAAAATCAAAAACAACTATGGCGTAAAAAAAATACTTTTTGCGGATTTAGACGCGTATATTTGTTTTAAATTTTGGCCCGACGTTTCTGAGACTGCAGTCACCATGGTCATGGGTGAGACTTTTAGAACATCGGGCCAAAATTTAAAACAAATATACGCGTCTAAATCCGTAAAAGTAGTTTTATTTAAACAAATGAGTCGCGCAAGTGTTAGAAAAAAAAACAATGGCGTATTTTGATTGATTGGCTATGTTGTTGTGCACATTGTTATTAATTGAAATTATTAGTCTAGAATATAAAAAAAAAATTCTAATGATAAATTTCAGTTAACAGTGCCGTATTGTGTCACTATCAATTATGTGTACTGACACTATCAATTATCATTTTTTATTTAAGTTAAGTTGTGCATGTAGAATCAGTACCATGTACCAATGTTGGAGTTGGAAGTGGAACTGAATTTTTATTATCTATTATCGTCGACATGTACCTATTAACACGGCTAGTAGGTATAGAAAATGAAGAACTAGGGATATTTTTTTTGTTTACTCAAAATCTACTAAATATATTTTAATTCCGGTTTACGTGTTTCTACATATAATAGTTACTTATGTTTTGAAAGTTATTTCATTAGTTAGTACGCGATAATAGATCGACAAATGAAAAAAATAAAAAATGAGAGAGGTTGTTTCGCTAAGATTTTCTATCGAGAAAACTTTTTTGAATCGCGTTTCTGAGTTTATGCGATCCTAGATTATATATTGAAAAAACATATACTTAAAAATTAGAGCTCTAGCCATTCAATCTAAAGAAAAAATGAAAACTTCGTACGTAGAAAAATGCACGAAGCTATTTTGGTATCCTCTTAAAGAAATAGTTGTAACTTTACGAACTAAAGCTACCATTTCCATGATATATTATTATGTAAATAATCCTCCCGAAATGAAACCGACCTGAGGACAGGACTACATTTACAGATAAATCCAATTGTTATTTTTTATTTTTCTGTTGCCTGCGACTCCTTTCGCGTGAAATTAAGAATATTTGCCCCATTTTCGTAACCATTTTCATTACTGCTTCGCTCCAATTGGTCACATCGTCATGTTATATAGCCTATAGCCTTCCTCAGTGAATGTACTATCCAACACTGTATGTAGAATTTTTCTAATCGTCTAATCAATAAATCGTTCTAATCGTCGAGCAGGCGTGTCTTCCAACTAAAAAGTTTTAAGTTGTAATAAAAATTCTCCAACGAAATACCGGCTTGTGATTGAACTAGATAGACATGATACAAATGAAGCTTCACAATTAAGGTGTGCACGGTAGCAGTCACATTTGCCGGTGTCACGTACCCGTTGCTTCGCACTTAATTTCAATAGGGGGCGCGGGGTGCAGTGCGGTTTTAAATTACGCCCCCTGACCTCCCACAGTTGCAGTTCAAAAAGCCATCTATATAACTGATCATAGTCTTTAGTTGAATTTTTAAACAATTGGGAAACAGCAACGAAAGTTCATTTTACTTTAGTCTATATTTTTCTGTAGTTCTTGCAGGTTCTCTTTATTCAAGCGTCTGATATTTCCTTCAACGGCTCTTCACAAAAGTATGTAGGTATAATAATAAGATAGATTGGCTTTTGTATCCATCTGTTTGTTTGTTTGTTTTTTTTTGTTATTTTGTATCGATAGTAGATTTTATAAATTGCAAAGTATTTAATTTACGTTAATACGATTATGGATATAATCATTACTCTTATCTGTCCAATTTAGTCTATATTTCTTAAATATAGAAATTTCTGCATTTCTCGACTTTGATTAACCTTATGATCCATCCATCCATCAGCCTTCCTGTACAACTTGACATAGACTTCTCTCAAGAAAACACCACAACGCGTGGTGCCGTTCGCATCCAGCGGCTCCTTCCTTAGGATATGTGAGCATAAATCAGCAGTGCCCAGCGTAACTTTAATGCTAAAAATCAATAATTAAGCGCTATGTGTATGTAATTAATATGCTGCATCAGTGTGGAAGCGCGGCTTGCATTATACACGAACTATAAGGGTGTATTCCTATTGTAATAATAGCCGTCAGTCTATTTCACATCCTCTTGCTGTTATTTGTTCGTGTGGTGACGAATTATTAATATTTACTTTCATATAATGAGAGTCTTCTATAACTTGTTTTTTTTTGGTAAGAGTTAGGCAAATGACTACAGTTCACCAGATAAAGTGCAATCCAAATGCGAGGTCAGTTAGATATTTTGTTTTTAGGGTTCCGTACCCAAAGGGTAAAAAGGAAACCCTATTACTGAGACTTCGCTGTCCGTCCGTCCGTCCGTCCGTCCGTCCGTCCGTCTGTCACCAGGCTGTATCTCAAGAACGGTGATAGCTAGAGAGTTGAAATTTTCACAGATGATGTATTTCTATTGCCGCTATAACAACAAATATTAAAAATAAAATAAAATAAATATTTAAGGGTTAAATATTTAAATATTTCCCATACAAAAAACTGATTTTTTTTACCGTTTCTTGCTCGATACTAATAACGTTGCCTTATGTTGCATAGATAATGGTACGGAACCCTTCGTGCGCGAGTCCCACTCGCACTTGACCAATTTTTTTTTTTACTCCGCGATCCTACGAGGTCAGCTAGTACAGTATCAGAGTACATCTTAGCTATTTCTGTAATAGCTTACCTGTTTTCTTTCTTCATAGTAGAATTAGATATAAATATAGTCTTTTAAGATATGAACTGTCACATATTTTGTTACAAAATCTCCGAGTAATTGCGTTGTTTTCAATTTTCATAAGTATTATACCAATTTGTTATAATTAATTCTTAAACATTATTAAAAAATAATGAAACTGGCAAAATATAAATATTAATCTCTTTATTATCTCACCCTTACCCGCGATTGCTAAATGCACGGCCGTGCGTTATGAAAATGAACGCTATGATAAGTCCAGCGTCATTTTGAAAGGCTTGTTTTATACAACACTGAATTTCATATATAATTAGATTATCTATATCCATAGATACTTTATATGACGGGTTTCGTAGTGGAGTGGTTCATTGTAACAGACTGCCGTTCACGAGGTCGCGGGTTCGATTCTCGCTTGGGACAATCATTTGTGAGATATTCATAAATGTCAAACAAATGTTTGTACTGCATCTGGGTGTTTTCTATGTATCATAAGTATGTATTTACAAAAGAAAAGTAGTTTATGTAGTATATCCGTTTTCTGGTACCTACCCATAACACAGTAAGCGTATAAGCTTAGCTTGGGACCAGAGGACGTTGTGTGAAATGTCCATAAATATTTATTATTTATTTATTTATTATTTATTTAAATATATATGCAAACTAGCCGTTGCCCGCGACTTAGTACGCGTGAAACTTAGAACAATTTTCCAGTTTCTGCAACATTTTTCAATAATGCTTAGCTCTTATTAGACGCAGCATGATGTTATATAGCCTATAGCCTTCCTCAATAAATGGAATATCCAACACTCAAAGAATCGGACCAGTGCAGTGGTTCCTGAGATTAGTGCGTTCAAACAGTCTTCAGCTTTATATTATTAGTATAGCTAAGATCGTTAAGTAGGTTTAATTAAATAAGGTTAGGCTAGACAGGCTTCGTGATCTAGTGGTTTATGTAACGGACTGCCGTTCATAAGGTCGCGGGTTCGATTCGGCACAATCATTTGTGTGATGTTTATAAATGTCATACAAATGTCTGTTCTGCGTCTGGGTGTTTCTATGTATTATAAGTATGTATTTACAAAAGAACAGTAGTATATGTATGCTATCCATATTCTGGTACCCATAACACAAGCATAATAAGCTTAATTTGGGACCAGAGGACGTTATGTGAAATGTCCATGTATATTTATTATTATTTATTTATTAAAAAATATCGCATAGTGGGTGTTTACCAGACGGAGGACAAACATTTGTATGACAATAATAAATATCACATAAATTATTGTCCTGAGCGGACGGCAGTCCGTTACCTGAACCACTAGACCACGAGGCTCGTCTAACTTCATAACTACGCAACGGATTATGATGCAGTTGTTTTAACAGACAGAGCGGTTCAAAAGGATGGCTCTTTTGAATACTTTCCTGACAACAGCTGTTAGAATTATAAAATTGATCTATTAAACAAATACATTGTAAAATATAGCGTTATTTTAAACACAAAATTAATTTTATTGGGTATATTGTGCTGCTGTCGTCGTTTTATCTGCCCCAAACAGTTTGTAGGTATAGTTTTCGCTCGACGAAGCGCGAAATTATTGATTGTTGTAATTAAATGCAAACATTGTACCGATAAATTGAAATACCAATTTATAAAATGAACTTTATTAGTTTAGAACTTACATTTTATAAATAAACTAGCTTATGGCCGTGATTTCTGCCGTATTCATACCTATTAGGTAAGCAGTTCCTTCCCAAATATACACGCAAACTTAACAAATTGTACAAAAAAGCTATTCTCTTGAACCACTCTATCTATTAAAAATACCGCATGAATATCCGTTACGTAGTTATGAAGATATCACATACGGGCATACATACATAAATAACGACTTAGCTTTTTAATAAAATAAGTTTTGCACCGTTGCGGTCGGTCGTTATACAAATTAGGTAACATTTCAAAAAGGCAATGTGATGATGAAACTTAAAGTCAAACTTGAACAAGGACAATTGTTGTCCTAGTTGCCTAGTTTAATATAATAAATAATTAAATAATAAATAAATATTCATGGATATTTCACACAACGCCCTCTGGTTTCATGCTAAGCTTATATGCTTGTGTTATGGGTACCAGAATACGGATATACCACATAGACTACTTTCCTTTTGTAAATACATACTAATAATACCACCCAGACGCAGAACAAACATTGTATTTGTATGACATTTATAAACATCACACAAATGATTGTCCCGACCGGGAATCGAACCAGCAATTTCATGAACGGCAGTCCGTTACATGAACCACTATACCACGAAGCCCGTCAAAGCTAGTCCGTCAAGTATGTATTCACATTCCCATCAAAATATCCTTACTAGTCCTCATTAAATAGTTGGCTACTTAAAATCTCATTATGGCGTTTAAATCAGTCTGGTATCGATTTTTCGCCTGAGCCGTGGCTGAATTCGTATATATTATCATCAGTGTGCAGGTGACAATCATTTAACAATAAATTGTAGAGGATTTTATTTAATACTTATCTGTCGCTTGTTTGTGCTGTTAGTGGCTATACGCTTTTATTGATTTCATTTTCACCAAGGTTTATTACTCAATTTACCACATACTTACTTTGGTCCACGGTATATTGTTAAGTGCTATCTTGGTGTATCAAACAACCTGCTTTGGTTAATAGGAGCTTGTAAAAAGAATGTCTAAAATTCTTTTTTTTTTTTTCGTCCGATATATCGCCTTGCTCCTCATCCCAAAAAGGAACGACGGAGCAACGGATTAGTAGAGAACCTTGGCTTCAGTTATGTTGGTTAGTAGAAACCCTTATAGTATCACTACGGTGTCCGTCTGTCTGTCGGTCTGTCTGCCCGTCCGTCAAACTTTTTTTACTCAGCAACGGCTATAAGTGTCAACTTGAAACTCATAAGATATGTGGCTCCTTACTGCAAAATATAACACTGTGATTTTTCTGTAACGTCCAACACAACAAAAGTAGTTATAGTAGATATTTACTTAAGATAGAGATAAGGACTTATACAATTATGTTATTTATAATCCAACAGTTTCGTGAGTTTTGTGCAAATAAAACCAATAAATATTATTAAGGTTAAATACAATACATATTTTTCCACAAAAGTAGGTACTACAGAATTGATCCCTTGATAATCACAACACATATAGATCGTATCACCGGTATGTCTGTCTGTCCATCGTATCGTATTGGTGCACATTAATGAGGGTGGGATATTTATTTCAGAGTTTCATTTGCCACCAAATATCAGCTCACCTATACACATGTACACATAGGTACAGTGAAATGAGCTCATTAATGAAGTGTTATTAATGTAAAAGCTGTCGTTTTAAAATTTAACAAATATTTTAAACGTGTCGTATGGAAAAGTAGAACCAATGTTTAATGTTATATTTGTTTTAAATTTCAGCACAACGCTTTGGAGACTTCTATCACCGGTGACACACCATGATCACAGGTGTTAAAATGTCCGCAACAGATTAAAAATTTTCATCCCAAGGTTGTCTGAGAGAGATCGTAATATGAAATATAAATTCATATTATAATATTATTTAATAAGGTCAATATCATGATTTTATCACTATTCATGACCTTAAAATACCAATCTAGCCAGTAAACCAGGTTTCGTTCTAAGGATATCTGAATCCTTAGCTCAATCAATCATTATGTCTAATTCAATCGTTTTAGTAGATATAGGTGTCGATTCTACGTCCACAACTAAACTTAACTTAACCAAAAAATGAAAACAACTATTGCTGTATATTGATTATTTGGCTGTTTTGTTGTGTAATTTTAAATTAATTATAATCGTTAATCTATAATAAACAGATTTGCTAGCAAGAAAGAATCGTTAACATTACGGAATTGTGTTATTGACACAATCAATTTTTATTTTTTAGTTAAGTTTAGTTGTGCGCGTAGAATTGGTATCATAATATATATTATAATCTAACGGCAAACTAAGCATATTCTAAGTACGTGAGGGTTAATCAGTTAATTAGTCGGTAATAATAACTTCACGGTGAAGTAATAACTTTGCACAATACACGTGTCACCAGTCATTCCTGATATGGAAACTGTAAAGGCCAGCTAAATAAAACACTTTCATGATTGGTCAGCGTAATGTATAAGTTATTTTACTTTTCTACTGTGAAAGAGGCATGTGCCTAATTGAAGGATTTTTATCTGATGAAATGAAAAGCCCTCAATTTAGATCCCCGATTATTTAACTGAAATCATGTTGTTAGAATTTGCTTTTTCATTTCTTATGCCTTTACGGTGTAATATTTATGATTTTCCTTAGGCGCAAGGCCTGTGCCTTAATAGGTACTTAGTGTACTTACCAATAAATACTTCCTGTCTCGGCTATAGATAACAGAATAGACACATTGTACTAGCTGTATCCCACAAATCCATACGCGTGGATTTTAGAAAGAACTCTTCCCGTTTTTGCAACAATTTTCTTTGATGCTTCGCTCATATTATTGGTCACCGAGTAACGTTATATAGCCTATCCTATAGGATATGATCGTAGGATTCGATCATTTATCGAAGAAGGCTATAGCCTTCTTCGATAAATGGACTATGGGACACAATTTTTTTCATTTCGTACCAAAGAAGATATTAGCGTGTTCAAACCAACAAACTAAAAATATCAGTATAGATTATTTAACTTATTAGTGGAATGAAATAAAAACACCGATGAATAATTTGTAGAATTCATTTAATGTAAAATTAATTCCGCTACTTTTTGTCAACAAAATAAGTGGAAACGAGAAACCAGATGCTTAACAAATGAACTGAACATAATAAACTGATTATTGCACATCAAATATATCACAAAATATTGTTACAAAAATAAACAGTATTTCAGACTACATGAAAATAGTAAAACAGATTATTTATTAAAGATAAGTAAATAAGTTATTCCAAAAATTGTTAGCTGCAGATGAAAGGAAAGTTTACGTATTGGAAAATACGCAAACTTTGGAAAAAGCCATACTTTTATCTCATCATCGATGATGTCCTTCAGAGGGCAGGCCTTGTGCTCTAGTGGTTCATGTAACGGACTGCTATTCATGAGATCGCGGGTGCCATCTCCTCAAAGGAATATAGGGGCTCTTTGCACATTTGACGATGTCGTTAATACATCTTGTTGGGCCCGCCCCACCCTGTGTTGTCCAGTATGTGGTCACCACTCGAATACCTTTTTTCCTGAATGGTCGTGGGATCGTCGATAGTGGCCATGGCCACTTCAGCGTGCTAGCTCTGCTATATCGTACACATCGATCCTTCTACGGATCTCCGTATTCCAGATCATATCACGTAGGAAATATCGAGCATAGCCCTTAACACATTGGAGTATGTAAGGAATATAGTTTCTTTTTAAAACAATTATTGGAAAATCTTACTTAGTACAATAAATAGACAAGTTCAGTAAAAAAAAATAATGATATGCTTATTACCAATATTAAAACTTTACGGTACAAAAATCTCATCGATAGATGTTTTATATAGATAATAAAATTATTATGGGTTCTAGTTAAAGTCCGAAGAAATACTATGTAATTTAGAATATTCGAAGTTAATAAATCATAGGAAGAAATGTCAAATTGTTACATGCAGCAATAATAATAAAAAAAAAACAATATTTTATTCGATATCGATTTGATATTGATCCGATGTGCGGAAAGTATCTTACATAATAATTATCCAAATAATAACACCCGTATTCACAAACAATATTTACTTAAGTAAGTACTTAAGTGTTGATGCACTGTGCAAAGGGTAACACTTCTCAGTGCATTCCGTTCATTGAGCCTTTATATTCATAGACAAAACTTAGCTATGCGTTCAGTTTAACAAACGCATAGTGCGCTGCACCACTTAAGGGCCTACATCAATATTATCGTATATCATCAATGAAGAATTAGGGATACTTTTCCTATTTACTCAAAATCTACTAAATATATTTTAATTCTGATTTACGTGTTTCTATATATAATAGTTACTTATGTTTTTAAAGTTATTTCATTAGTTAATACGCGATAATAGACCGACAAATGAAAAAAATAAAAAATTAGAGAGGTTGTTTCGCTAAGATTTTCTATCGAGAAAACTTTTTTCAATCGTGTTTCTGAGTTTATGCGATCCTAGATCATATATTGAAAAAACATATACTTAAAAATTAGAGCTCTAGCCATTCAATCTAAAGAAACAATGAAAACTTAGTACGTAGAAAAATGCACGAAGCTATTTTGGTATCGTCTTAAGTATTGTTTGTGAAATGATTTTGCTACCCCTGTGCGTCCATGCCTCCTATGAGACCTCACAGTAACGTTTGTGAATACGGCTGTAAAAATATTTAATAAAATTTAAGCGAAATACATTTTAAAACGTGTTTACAAATAATAATAAACTAGATTTATAATAACATAACGTAAATGAACGAATATATTCTACAACTGGACAGATTTCATGTAGTCAACATAATTATAGTACTTATATACTAAGTATACATCTACTCAACTTTATAATTGCACATCTATTGCACTTTATAAGATGCATTTACAACAAATTATATTCACATTTTTATTTACACTACCAATTCCTTATCTATTCGTACCAATTTTATTGCTTCAAGAACTAAACTTAACTAAAATGAAAGCAATTATGATGTATCTTGACATAACAATCATTTGTGTGATGTTTATAAATGTCATACAAATGTTAGTTCTGCGTTTGGGTGTTTCTATGTATTATAAGAATGTATTTACAAACGAAAAGTAGCATAATGTAGTATATCCGTATTCTGGTACCCATAACACAAGCATATAAGCTTAGCTTGAGACCAGAGGACGCTGTGTGAAATGTCCCTAATTTATTTTTTTATTTATTTAATGGCTGTTATGCTGTATATACACCTTTATAATTAAAATCGTTATTCTATATTACACATGTATATAAAAAGAAAGTTTAGTAAACATTACCGGATTGTTTTATTGAAACTATCAGTATTCGGCTTTACTTTAGTTAAGTCTAGTTGTGCATCTAGAATTAGTACCTACCATTATCTTTGAAACAAACAGATTTATTAATATACAAAATGATTTTTATCTAAATCAGAGTTTAGTTGAATCTAATAATATATTACAATCGCAAAAATCGTATAAATTTGGGACGGGAGCGAATAAAAGATTTAATCACATAACAAAATTAAAATGTTTGTTTTTATACATCTTCAAAAATAATAGTTTCACAACTGCCAAATTAGGCAGTCATTTTAAATGATCACTTGCTATTGCCCACGGCTTTGTAGGTACGCGTGGAATGTAGAAAATATTCAGTTCAGTGATGTTATGTAGTCTGTAGCTTTCCTCGATACATTTACTTTCCAACACTGAAAGAATTTTTCAAATCGGATCAGTGGTTCGTGAGATTATAGCGTTCAAACAAACAAACTCTTCAGCTATTATAACTATTAGTATATATGATATTAAGAAACATACAAATTTGATAAAATTTTCTCACTAGTATTTTCTTTTCTTCGGACGCTTCATAACGTGTATAAAACAATTACATTAGTAATTTACATACACCAAATTAAACTTGTTTAATAAGGTCGCCATACCGTATTACTATCAGGTTGTGGATTGCCCCTTTGCCCTAAATTATTAACTCTGCCATCCTCCCCTCTTGCTGCCGCCGCTGCACAAGAATTCCCCCCTCCAAGTAACAATTCTTGCCCATGATTACCATGTTGTCTATGATTATTAGTCGTCGAAGATATCTGATCCATCATAGTCTGTAATTCATTATGATGATTCTGCGTTGAATGTATTGTGTTTGAATGTAATGGATGGAAATTGTGACTTTGATTCGCTGCTGTGTACAATTGACTGTATAATAGGCTTGCAGGTAAAACGGGGTATAGAGAATTGTTACAGTTACTGCTCCCGTACGAGGAATTCTGTGATCCCATTAAGGCAGGGAAGTTTGAGCTGTTGTGATTGTGTCCAATGTTTGTAGACGTATTTGATGTTAACAAATCGTCCTGTACTGGGGATTCCGGTTGTGAACTGTTATCGCTAAGTGATCTAGGGCCTGTTGATAGGCTATAGTCTGTATTGTTGTTGTATCTTGGTAGGAGGGTACCGTGATGTGAAGGCGATGAACCCACAAGACCGGATAATTGTTGATCTAAGTCGACACCCGTGGTATCCGGTAGAACTGTGTAAAGAACAATCATTGATTAATTAAAGTTATTCAGGTAAGTATTATAACGGTATTCTACTTATAATGGGAAGATCACACAGTGGAGTTACATATTGTGACAGACACATGAGATCCTAGAGCTGAATTTCATGATTTATTTTTACAAGACATGTATATGTTTTCACATTTTGAATCTGGGTAAATGCAATTGAAGCTTAAATACCTTCCATCGGTATGTAATTTCCCTCAGAAAATCATATAATCTCTATAGAATAATAATATAATTACAAGCTTCGCTATAAACCGTCAAAATAAAATAGTTTCTTGAATTTTCTTATATATTTTTGTTTTTCTAATAAAGAGTCGCTTTTATTCAGTGTCAGACTTTTACAGCAGCTTTTATATAGCTATATTTTTTGTTCATTAGCGATAAATTCATCGGCTGAATGCGATGTGACTGTACCGCTGTAAATTATAATGAGAGCTGTTTATGTTGACGGTACAATGCATTAACTATGGATCGAGCCGTTTTGCATCATTAAACACAAAATGTACTCATAAAAGTAGTAGTTAATCTTAATCCAGCTTAAAATTGTTAATGTTTGTGAGGATATACGAATGTGTGATGTGATCAAAAACTACTGAAAGGATTTTAATGAAAATAAACATAAATGTAATCGAGTATAAATACCTAAAGCCAAGAAAGTACATTCAGATCATAGTAGATGGCGGTCTATAGTCTCTGTAGTCTAACGCCATCGGAAGAAGTCGTGGCAATATGTATGTATAGAATCTGTTATTAATATAGGTATTAGAACTGAAATATGACATAATAATTGTAAGGAAAGCTGGGAGGAAGGAGAATTGGACGATAGTCTCCATGCACTGTTGAACATAGACTTACAGAACGCCACACCACTTGTTCTTGTGAAATCAATTGTACCGCTTTTAACTTTAAACCGACTATTACCTGTATTATTTGCAGTAAAATCTTGTGTAGGTGTTTGATCAGGTACCGTACTAGCGAAGCCTAATGCTGGTGGGTTGAACTGCGTCGCCGCTGGTGCAGCACAGGAAGGTAGGTAAGCTGGGTATGCACCCGCACTGCCGTATCCCCAATGTGAATTACTTGAACTTAACCCAAATTGACTCATATCTGTAAAGAAAGAAGCTATTGAGAAATGCACTTTGATATTTTGAAAACTCAGAACCTACTAACGAACTTGCATGAGTTCACTTTTCTTTTTCCTTTAAAATGATGTCCCGACTCAGTATTTTACATAAGGGATTACTATAAAATCTTAAGTTGGGACAACAATAATTATAAAGGTGGGAAAATTTTCAAAATTTTCTTATTATTATTATTTAAAACAAAATTTTATTAATGATATTTTCAAATATGCTAATTTCGTCATTTTGTTTGTTTTTTTTTTCCAATAATGTTATTACATAAGACATTGTTATTATATGACAAAATGAAAACTGCATGCATAATATATTTATAATCGCTACCATTATTGTACGCCTAAATGGCAGGACATAGTGAAACCTGTTAATTTGATCTCAACATCTTATGTACCTATTTGTCCACAATAAAAATACTTTGACTTTGACTTTGAAAAAAATCAAAAGTTTTAAGTAATGAATAACAAAATTAAATTCGCAACAAACCTGCAGGCAGTACAAATTCTAAATATCAATAGATCATAACGTTTTTAACCGACTTTACAATTAATTGTCATACAAGTGTTTGTACTGCGTCTGGGTGTTTCTATGTATTATAAGTAGGTATGTATATACAAAAGAAAAATAGTTTATGTATTCTATCTGTATTCTGGTACCCATAACACAAGCATATAAAGCTTAGCTTGGGACCAGAGGACGTTGTGTGAAATGTCCATGAATATTTAATAAATCTAAAAAAAAAATTTATTCATTCATTTTCATAATGCTGACTAAGGATAAGACATTGCCATGTTTTCTCTAATAACTTTATTACACACGTTATTGGAATCCATGCTATCTATTATTTTTCTACATATTACTATAGAAAAATATCTTCAGGGTGGTCTCTATATAGTACATTTTATCTGCTTTTTAAATCATAATTTTAATATCGTGTTTAACACGCTTACGACTCGTAGTAGATAACAGTTTCAATTCACATCATAAATCAAACCAAATAGCTCATACCCATTAATTTATTGTAAAAGTTATTTAGTTGCTGAACTATAAAACGTGTATGCAATGCAATAAATTATTATTTATTAAAGTTTTATAACATTATCGTAGCAATTAATGAATCTAATTATTAATTTTGAAACATGTTAATGATACTTCCTTTATTTATTTATTTGTAGAATCGTAAATATTACAGCTTTTCCGGTCAAATTCAGGAACCAATTTCATTAAATATGTTGATGAAATAGTTTTTTTATTACATGTAAATGATTTTTAGGAGACTGGTTTTCACCTAATTAGTAACTTATATAAGCTTGAATTGGGATTGTTCATAATTTCTGACCTGCTATTTTTATATATTTTTTTTAGAAAATATAGACTATTTTAAGCAACTAAATTCAATATTATTGAAATATAACAATATAGAATTTTTAAAAAATACTTAAAGATGTTATTTTAAATGTTGTGACGTCATCGTTGTACGCAATCTGTGTATTACCTTTTCCTGATAGACTTAAGTCAGATTACAATACAGCTTTTCAAAGTTGCCAAGTTATTGTTAAATAATCGTTTAATATAGGAAATGTTCCGAAAAAACCTAATGGATCATGATCAGAAACTCTATTACCCGAAATAGTTTTCAATTTTAGAGTTTAAAAAAAATATGAACAATGCCATTATGCCGTTATCTAAAATTCACTATTTACAGCCTAATCTAAACAAAAATATTATTTAAAATTATTTGTGCATATAACATAAACAGATCTAAAAACTTGTGAATAGTATGAAAGTTTATCTAGGCTGCACTTTTTAATTATGCTGTAAATATAATAAAATAATTATTACAGAGGAAGACCAGAGATACAATATACACAGCTCAAATATGTGGAGTTCCGGATGACGACAAGTCTTATCGGAAAAGGTGAAAGACTAAATTAAAGAAAGCACATCATACCATCATATGGGAATAATAATACTTGAAAGAGGAAGAGAGAATTAATTTTTAGCAGAAATCTAGTAAAACGTCATTACATAATTCAGTATTATTTTGCCAGTGCGGTCTCAAAAGAACAATCATACTTTAACTGTCTCGTATATATCTTCTAATATATAAAATTCACGTGTTCAAATTTCAAAAGTGTTAGTTACCGTACTCCTCCGAAACGGCTTGACCGATTTTTATGAAATTTTACATGCATATTCAGTAGGTCTGAGAATCGGCCAACATCTATTTTTCAAACTTTTTTTTTTAGGGTTCCGTACCCAAAGGGTAAAAACGGGATCCTATTACTGAGACTTCGCTGTCCGTCCGTCCGTCCGTCCGTCCCTCCGTCTGTCACCAGGCTGTATCTCAAGAACGGTGATAGCTAGAGAGTTGAAATTTTCACAGATGATGTATTTCTATTGCCGCTATAACAACAAATACTAAAAATAAAATAAAATAAATATTTAAGGGGAGCTCCCATACAACAAACATGATTTTTTTACCGTTTCTTGCTCGATACTAATAACGTTGCCTTATGTTGCATAAATAATGGTACGGAACCCTTCGTGCGCGAGTCCGACGAGTTTTATTTTTTTATGATTTCTTTCATAAATGCTGGAGATATAAAACAAATACAGAGGCAATATACAATATTACACTTTTCAGATAACCTTGTGAGAGACTGGTGTCCGTAGGTAAAACCTGTGTTACAGATTAGGTACCAGCACTGGTATTCAGTAAGAAAAAGTGAAGTGAATTTTCGGTGAATCTTGATCACGTGACAGCGATCCTCTATTTTATTGGAGGAGCGCTGTCACGTGATCAAGATTCACCGAAAATTCGCTTCACTTTTTCTTACTGAATACCAGTGCAGGCCCTCACCTCTGGGACAAATCTAAATTAACTTAGTACAAGTAGTTAGCAATTCAAACTTATTACTTAAGTCTACTATTATTTGAATGATTACGTGTTAGTGTGTGTGAGTAAATGTGTCTCTCTGTATGTGTGTTTATTGTATTTTTGTTAATTGAATTAAAAATATTGTTAATTGCCTATCTGATTGCAAGTAATAAAAGTATGCGTTCAGTTACAAAAATGTTGATCGTAGCTCAGTATTTTATTTTTCACAACATCATTGACTTTTATTTTTCGGTATCACGGTTCCGTTTTTGGTCGACGATCGCTCGCTTATTCAGTACGAATACTGTGCGTCGATTTGCTATGACTTTTTTTTATTTGTAACCGTGCGAGTTGTTTTGTGGCGGTCGTGGATTTTAGCGGGCTCTTGCACGCTTGTCCGATTGCATCCGCAGTCAGTTTTTAGTTAGATTCTCTTTTTGTCGTCGGCTGATTGAATCTGCGCTTTAGTGAACGTAGTTTTGCATATCACTTGGTTTGGCGACACATTCACTTTTAAGCTACAGTAGTCATAAGATTTATTGTAATATTTTTACAGAATTAATTATCATTTTGATATTTAGAATTTATCATGAAGCTATAGCATTAAGAGAGCATCGGTTTTTACTTACGAGTAATTCGCGTTATGTTACTGTTGTTGGTTGTAAGATTTTTTGCTGTATTCATACTTGACTAAATTGTTTCTGTATTGCCTTATTTTTTGATTTATACTTATTCTCTCTTACTTCACAGAGCTACATAGCTACAGGCTGTTGACAATATTACAACATTAATAAACTTACTTTGACACGTCGTGATGGGTGGCATACGGAACCCTCCGAGTGGATCCGGTGGGAAGGGGAACGGGCGCTGTCCAAATGCGAAGTGGAACTGCTGCTGCTGCCCTAGGAGAGAGAGCACTACATCAGTACGATACAAGCTGCCCTTTGTAATAAACATTAAACTTAATACTAAAGTATTATTAATATGATGGATAACTGCCATCAACAAAAAAATAAAATATATCCCCGCACAAAAATTGTTTGACAGAAACCAGCCTCCGTGATTAACATTAAGTCATTTTCAAATTAAAAAGTAAGTTATTAAATAATCTAAATTATAGTGGAAAAAATGATAACCATGAGCGGGACTTGAATTCACGACCTTAGATTACCGTTCAATTGCTCTCCCATCTGAGCTATCTAGGTTCCCGCATAAAAAAAAATGTAGAAATAAGTTATTGTTCCGATGCAATATATCCCTAAACTAAGAAATTAATCCCCAGCAAGTAAAAAACTTTGTTCTAGAAACACCCATTATAGTTTTATGAATACTTTGATTGTTATACCAAAGGATTGTACCTATTACCGCAGAATAGTGTTATTAGTAACTACGCATTCTGCCTGGCGAAAGTTTAGAGCAACAAAAATTCCAATTAAAATAACTCAATAAATACCGGGTGCTTCAAAAAAATGTATACATACTTTGAACTTCCATAGAAAATTTATTTACCGTTCTACAAAGTTAAATTTCAGGAAAATAGAAAGCTGAAAGTCCAATGTAAATGAAACATAAATAACAAATGCTAATACTGTTCAAATTGGTGACCTGCAGCATCAATACAATTCTGAGTACGAGTCACCACTGATTCTGTACATCGTATCAAAACGTCCAATGAGATTTCTCTACACACTGCTTGAATCTCATTCCAAAGAATGTCTAGGTTACGTGGTTTACGTTTGTACACCTCATCTTTTACCTTGAAATCCAGCGGTGTAAGGTCTGGAGAGCGTGCTGGAAACTCGATTGGCCCCCTGCGTCTTATCCACTGGCCTTTTCTTGTGGGGCACAGTAAAAGATGAGGTGTACAAACGTAAACCACGTAACCTAGACATTCTTTGGAATGAGATTCAAGCAGTGTGTAGAGAAATCTCATTGGACGTAGTGTATTCATGAACATTTCACACAACGTCCTCTGGTCCCAAGCTCAGCTTATACGCTTGTGTACCAGAATACGGATAGAATACATAATACTAATTTTCTTGTGTTAAATATATACTTTTATTATGTAGAAAACGCTCAAAATTACTAAAGTAATTTATTGACTTTCATAATTTAATTTATTAAGTAAAGCATAGCATGTCAATTGAAAAATCAATAAATTACTTTAGTAATGAACGTCGCGTCATTATTTTCAACCTAATTGTATTCTGTAAAGAATAGTAGGTGATTGACGGGCTTTGACGGGATTTGACGGGCCTCGTGGTCTAGTGGTTTATATAACAGACTGGCGATCACGAGGTCTCGGGTTCGATTCCCGGTCAGGACAATCATTTGTGTGGTGTTTATACTTGTCATACAAATGTTTGTTCTGCGTCTGGGTGTTTTCTATGTATTATAAGTATGTATTTACAAAAGAAAAGTAGTTTATGTATTATATCCGTATCTGGTACCCATAACACAAGCATAGAAATATAGCTTACTTTGGGACCAGAGGACGTTGTGTGAAATGTCCAAAATATATATATATATATATATTGGTCGAGATGTTGTAAAGCAATCTTGATAGATGGCGTTGTACGTAGAAATATGATATAAACTCAATCGAGTGACGATTGTGGTGGTAAATTTGAATGCTACAAGCACGACCACAATAAGCTTAGTTGGAAGGAGCTTCGGAACGGTATTCCGAGGTCGTGGGTTCAAGTCCCGCTTGCGGCAGTCACTTTTTCCACCATAATTTAATTTATTACGCTCAAACATATTAAATAACAAATTTGAAGATTAATAAATGGATTCCACTTGTTATAAAGGTCGGAGGTACTTTAAAATATACATATTCGTTTTATTAAAATAGTGACTTCAGTAAACTCTACAATATTAGAGTGTGATACACAATCACTATCAAATTATAACCCTTAAAATTAGAGTAGTTAAACATTGTGTGAATACAAGTATCACATGAGTGGTACAACTGTCCCCTTTAATTCGTTCTCACTCGGGAGACACTCGATAATTCATTGACACCAGTCGACAGTCTTATACGACACGGAATTGAATTTGAGTACGGTTTAGTAGGATATCTGAACGATACTAGGTATAGGATTTGTATTTACAAACAGTAATTTCAAATTGTTAAAATGTCAAATAACAAACGTAAAAAAGTAATTTCAAATTGAATTTTTTTTCCATTTGAAATTACTTTTTTTATTTTCATTATTCTATGATTAACATTTTTAAAAGAGTACTAAAATAACACATTCACTCATAATAAAAAACAAACTCTTAAGGGCCTACATCAATATTATCGTATATCATCGCCGACACGTACATATTAACACAGCCAGTAGGCACAGAAAATGAAGAATTAGGGATACTTTTCCTATTTACTCAAAATCTACTAAATATATTTTAAATCTGATTTACGTGTTTCTATATATGATAGTTACTTATGTTTTTAAAGTTATTTCATTAGTTAATACGCGATAATAGACCGACAAATGAAAAAAATAAAAAATTTGAGAGGTTGTTTCGCCAAGATTTTCTATCGAGAAAACTTTTTTCAATCGTGTTTCTGAGTTTATGCGATCCTAGATAATATATTGAAAAAACATATACTTAAAAATTAGAGCTCTAGCCATTCAATCTAAAGAAAGAATGAAAACTTCGTACATAGAAAAATGCACGAAGCTATTTTGGTATCCTCTTAACATAACAAAATAGTAACAAATAAAATTTATTATTATCCATACTTATAATAAATCTGTAGAGAGGTCAATTCTGTACATGAAATATATTTTCAAAATAACTATCAGGGGGTGATTAGTGATCGATACTGATGCCAAAAATGCAATCAGTAAAATTTTGTCTGTCTGTCTGTCTGTCTGTCCGTCTGTATGTTCGTTATAGAAACAAAAACTACTCGACGGATTTTAACGAAACTTGGTACAATTATTCTTCATACTCCTGGGCAGGTTATAGTATACTTTTCATCACGCTACAATCAATAGGAGCAGAGTAGTGAAGGGAAATGTTGGGAAAACGGGAAAAGGTGCTCCATTTTTTAAGCTTCCGTCGCGTGTGCAGCCTTAATGGTTAAAGTTACATAGAAATCATGTATGACGGAAATATTCTACATAAAATTATCTAAAAAATATCCCGAGACAGCACATATCTATATTTTATGGTTGACTCACAATAACACGTGTAACTCCTGATAGCTTAGCAGTTCGTTCATTCTGATTATATTTGTTTACTCTTACGTTTATAATACTCTCACTCAAGCAGTAGTTAAAAATGTTGCAAAAACGGGGAAAATTTCCTAAATTCTACGCGGACGGAGTCGAGGGCAACAGCTAGTAGATATTAAAAAGATTGAAATTGAAAATTTAAAAGTTAAGAGTAAAGTAGTTATATAAAAATCTATTGCTGTTTATTAGTCTCGCTAAAACTCTAAAACGACAGGGCCAACTTAACTGAATTTAAATTTGAAATGTTTGCTGTAATTCAGAACGGTCTTTTTCTTTCAACGACAGGAATTGGATTGGATTTGGATTTAACTTATTTTTACGTTTCTAATGGAGAATATTTAGGATCTTTCTTTATGATAGCAGCTGCCTGACATTGTTTCCCAGTAAATTTAATGAGTACTGATCTATAGGTTTTAATTGCGTTTATATAACAATTATATTTTACATTTACTGGATATTCGCATTTGACCTAAAACCGCGACTAAAATAATTTAAAACTGTGACCCAAAGCAAAACTAAGCCCCATTATACCCAAATTCTCTTAACAAACAGCAATCAAACAAATGAACATATCTAATTCTGAATTCAAATTCGCGATTCAACACTTCCGAATTACATTGCAAACCAATCGGCTCTAATCAAGGTCGGTCATGTCTACCTGTCTAGGAACGTGCGTTGTCTATTAAGTATACCAACTGAGTCCATTTATCTATCTACACGTATAGATAGATTAATTTAAGCTTGAAAAAAAGAAGAAAAAGAGTGAAAAATGTTATAAATGCAACAATAACATTATCTGTTTGCCTGTCTCAAATAAAACCACTTTTTACGGATTTAGACGCGCGTATTTGTTTTTAATTGAACGAATAAGTCGCGCAAATGTTAGTGAATATTATGTTTGTCTCTCTTTCACAAGTTAATGTAATGCCTCTAATTAAAAACATACCGACTAAGAATAAACGTGTCTAAATCCGTAAAAAGTTTTCATACTATGTAATTTATGTACTAATTAGTTGTGCCCCGCGGTAAAAAGGACATAAAATCGTTCGTATTTTATCATCCCACGGGAACATGTTTTATGTAGCCTATATGTTGATCTGATGTACACACTATATTATAGTAAAGTTTAATTAAAATCCATTCAGTAGTTTTTGCGTAAAAGAGTAACAAACGTCCACACTCACAAACTTTCACATTTATAATAATATTAGGATAAGTAAACAAGCATAATATCACGTTGTGCAGTATAACATTCCAATCTGGCGAACAATTCAGGCGACAAGGCCGCATTGTCTCGCCGCGATACTCTTCACGCAACACATGATTCAATCTCAACCCTTCTGTGTATACCCAATATTGTACAGTCTTCTGGTTTTGTATTCATTGTGAACCTTTACTTAATATTATAAATGCGAAAGATACTCTATCTGTCACACTTTCACGCTCAAATTACTCAACTGTTTTAATCAGAATTTGGCGCATAGATAGTCCAGAATTCTACGTTCACAACAAAACCTAATAAAAACATTAAAAAACTATGATGTCTTTGTTAAACTATGTTGTATGATGTCAGTATATGTACAATTATCTTTTTATTTGTATCTCTTTGTTTTCTTTTGTGACTTTTCGTTTTTTTTTTATTCGTATATGTTTTTTTTTGGTTATAATATTATGTATTTTGTTGTGTCCCCATGGAGGAGGAATAAAAACTTTCTTTCTTTCTTTGATGTATTTTAATTAATTGGCTATTTCTTTGTGCACAATTACATTAATTAAAATCGTTACTTTATATGGTGCACGTAAAATTGATACCACAGGCAAAAATTTTTTGCTCAATTAAAAAAAAATACGTTTAAATATAAGTTGAATCGAAATATTTTACTTATTATTGCACAACGACGCGATTTAAGTGAAGTCAGTGTGGTGCAGGCTGTATGTATGACATGTATCCAGAACGTTTGCGTACTAGACATCATGTCATAAACAATAATGCGCTTTTACAGATCGCAGATATTAAATTGACAAATGCACACACACAAACAAAAACAATTGAACTCTGAGTACGTCACACAATATCAGCGTGACAATATTTTACAGGGTTGCTACCTATCATAAATGTAGGAACGCTTTAAAAAGATATTTTAGATGCTAAGTCTGTCAGCAATACTTAAATATATTAACTAGTGTGACTCCTTAACTACTAATATAACTATATCTATACATGTAGGTAAAAAAAAATTGTGTTGTAGTTTAATTACATTATTTAATTATTGGATCTTATTGATAATTATTTACATATTTCTTACTAGTTAAATATTTCCGTTTTAGCAACATATTTCACTAATGCTTCGTTCCTATTGGTCAGCTCGTGATGTTACGTAGCCTTTCCTCGATTTTATCATCCAACAACAAAAGAATTTTGCAAATCGGACCAGTAGTTCTTGTTTAAACAAACTAACTCTTCAGCTTTATAATATTAGTATATATGAAATTAGTTTTTAGGGTTCCGTACCCAAAGGGTAAAAACGGGACCCTATTACTGAGACTTCGCTGTCCGTCCGTCCGTCCGTCCGTCCGTCCGTCCGTCTGTCCGTCTGTCACCAGGCTGTATCTCAAGAACGGTGATAGCTAGACAGTTGAAATTTTCACAGATGATGTATTTCCATTGCCGCTATAACAACAAATACTAAAAATAAAATAAAATAAAGATTTAAGGGGTTCTCCCATACAACAAACATGATTTTTTTACCGTTTCTTGCTCGATACTAATAACGTTGCCTTATGTTGCATAGATAATGGTACGGAACCCTTCGTGCGCGAGTCCGACTCGCTCGTGACCAATTTTTTAAGCATCATTAGCTTCCGATTCCATCAATATTTGACTTACTGTAAGAGAATAGCTGAGGTGCAATCGAAATTATTTCGTAATAGGAACATTCAGCAAAGCTTTAAAAGTTTTTAAACAGACAACCCTACAACGCACACATGCTTCATTCCCGCGCAAAAGGTTCGAGTGTATAAATCAACGGCGCAACAATTACACACTTTCATGGCAAGTTGGAATTAGAAACTGTCATTTGCACCGTTCGAGGGGAGTGTGGGGTAGAATGGTGCAAAGGGGGGGTATACAGATGGGGAAAAATAGGGTGCGGGCAAGGGCTACTATGGACCTGATTAAAGGATTACACCGGGGTGGCGTCCGGTCTAGCTAAATTTATAATGTCAAGTATTTCTACTAGTTAGCCTTTAGTGCAAAGGCGAATTTAAATTGACCATTTAGAAGATTTGAACGAGATTTGTGATGGACAGAGAATACACTAATTATTGTACATAATTTGGAATCAAGTTTGTCGGAAGATGGTTCTACGTTAATAAAAAATAATTGTAGTATTTTCATTCAGTCATGAAGAGTGAATATAATATGAGGAAATAATAATTATCAAAAAGTACTTTTAATTGAATTTTAATCAATAGATGGCCATGGTTTGTGAAATTACTATATAGAACGATGTCCTCCTAAACAGAAACTTGGTCATGAAACTCATTTTGGCAGCCAGATTTTAGGCAGCAAGTTTTAATAAAAGGGTCGTATTTAGTATTAAATACCATGCCTAAAGTTCATCACAACCATAAAAATATAGACAAAGAGTAATAAAAGTTATTAACTTAGTCGCCCCGTGAAGTAAACAGAGAAGTTAACGGCGTAAACAATGATCGGCGCAAGCGCAGGCGACGTGGTGTTACTAGCGCCGATCGCGGGTGGTCTTACACCCGAAATAGCCCGAATCACCCCGAATGCATCCGAAGTAAAACATCGTTAATAGTCAGATTATTAAATAGGCAGCTACTGTCTGACGATAAAACGCGCCACCCACTCCGATGACCAAAATAGTGGAGGGTGTACAATGTGTTGGTAATATCCGCTTATTTTATGTTTACCTACTGTTTACAGATATTATTACAATGTGCTGCCTTTTAAGTAGACATGTTTACGGATCATTTGTTTACGAACTGAAAACAATATTACGTACTGGTTTTTACAATATTACACGAGGGTTACAGTTGCTTATTCATGTAAAATACTAAAATCTAAAAGTGATGCTAGTGACTCAAAAACTGTAACTGAAAAAAATGTCGGCATACTAGACACATGATGGTCATGTAATGAGACAGACGATCATCGGTAATATGTTAACAGCGTTTTGCCAATGAATGCGGGAGTTAATAATATCGATGAAAAGATGTATTATGTAAAAAAGGATATGAACTACAATAATCTACCTATACTAGTGATTTGTTTTTGTTAGTTTGTTTGAACGCGCTAATCTCAGAGACTACAGGTTTTAATTGAAAAATTATTTTGTGTTGGATAGTCCATTTATCTAGCTATATAATATCACGCTGCGACAAATAGTACCGAAGCATCAGTGTAAAATGTTGCAAAAGCGGGGGGAAAATCTTAAATTCCACGCGTACAACAGCCACCGTATTATATGCTTAATTATTTCTATAGTAACATGCTTGAATGCCTACACTAAGCAATGTACAACAAAACCTTCCATGAATTGATAACAGCGTACATATAGATTTGAAAGCGAACACGCGTCGGAACTTACAAGAATTAAATAATTTATCGCCTTCGTATAGAAACTGGAGGCTTAATAAATCAATATGCAAGGCATGCACATACGCGGTAAGGGAGGCTCACATCCTCCTCTAACGTACCTCACCCCCGGACCTTTCTTGACTAATTAATTAAACAACCGATTCATTACAGCAGCCTCTTTGTACCCTCACATTCGTCTAGTGAGCTTCAAGTACAGACAGCATAGAAATCATAACAAACTGCCTATTGACACTGGTGAGTTTAAAGCGACGGCATTTAGGTAACTTGTGAAAACTACAAATGCATACATAAAAATGCACTGTTATTATTATTTTTCTGAATTTGGCAAGGAATAAAAAATATGGCTTTTATTAACTTAGGACTTAATCTAAGCAAAAGCGTGAACAATGTCTTACTATGTAAGAAAGATAGGGAAAGAGGCAAAGTACTTCGAATCAACATTTCAATAAATCGAAAATACAAGCACAATCCAAAATCCGAATTCGAGTTTCTTGTGAATACATAAAAATTCAATTTCAGTTTTGGTTTCTGCTACTTAATTTTTATAAAGCATGTAACATCTTCTTACACATAAGGGAGGCGATTTATACTAATAATAACTCAGAAGAAGGGTATAGATTCGTTTTGAATACTTGGTCAGACAAATAATAAAAAATAATAAATTAAAATTTATTTAGCATCGGTACTTAACCCTTCGGCCGGCTGCGAGGTTCCGGACACTATCCCGCGGTGCTTGCAATTATTTTAATTTCTTACGCGGATTGATTGAGAGCTACGTGAGATTTACAGGCTTTTAACACTTGGAAAATCTAGTTCATTTGTCATTGTCACCTTCTTCTTGTGTTTGAATTATATGTAAACGTATAGCACTTAAAGGAAGACCCTGATTGACTGACTGCCGTCAAAAATTGTACCAAAAATAGGGAAAAGGGTATGGGAGTGAGCATTTTTAGTTAATACAGAATTTAAAAAATTCTTGTACTGAAGAATCTAAAAAACTTGGCTGAATTGGACGGTGGACAAAAGGCTAGTTATCTTTTTGTCTGGGGGCTTAGTTTTGTTTATATTGTGTCATAACGCTTTAGTGAGCTTTGTGTTGTTTGAAGATTTCTTCCCTATAGCTATTACACACAACCGCTAACCAGCAGGACGTAATGTTTGTCATTAATATTCTTATCTATCAGTAGAATATAACTCAATATAGCATTATCTTCTTCTTCTTCTTTGTCGATAAACTCTTAGCAGAGTGAACGTAGTCGGCACTTTGTGTGGGTGACACGCTTCACGGTGCGGTGCCATTCCTCTCGTATAGCTGCTTGTCTTGTGCATTGAGTTATCTTCTAATATGTAAAATTTCCATGTCACAATGTTAGTTACCGTACTCCTCCGAAACGGCTTTACCGATTTTTGCCAAATTTTATATGCGTATTCCGTAGGTCTGAGATTTTTAATCTTTCAGCGGTGGATATTATAATAATTCTATTATTTATATACCTACTTTTTGTTATTAGAATTGATGGACACAGATCCTGATTACAATGTCTTGTTCATTTATTAACGTCACATCGTCGATGTCGGCGTAAACTATAAATTGCTTTCTTGATATGTTACCGATAGTTTCGATAAGGTCTTGCAAAGTATTTCTATGTGGGTAACTTTTAGGTTAGATGGGGTATTGGAGTTATTTCAAAGGTAATCTTTAGTGCTGATATTATAAAGCTGAAGAGTTGGTTTGTTTGAACGCGCTAATCTCAAAAACCGCTGCCTGGTCAATGAAATGAACAGGTGCGAAGCATCAGTGAAAAATGTTGCAAGACTGGGGAACATTATCTATATTCCACTGCACACATTTTCTAATTGCAACATCAAATATAATTTAAAGAGGTTGTAATTATTTATCCCAAGCTAAATCTGCTGCTAGAAATTTTCTGCAAATAATATATATTTTTTAAATAGCTCTTTTAACTTTTTTCGGATCTACCTTTAGGAAGATTTTTACCTCCTATAGTCAGATTTATGTGACACATGTCTTATCAAAGACCTATGTCAATACAATAATTTTAAAAATATATATAAAGGATTACAGAGTGTCATTTGGTTTTTAATTAAGTAATAAATTTCTTAAGTTTTAGAATTATTTTAACCCCAAAATGACTAAGAATGTGACTGTATTAGATAATATTTAAACATATCGTATTAAAATCTTTACTTATTATAAAACTAAGTATTTTTTGTATATTTGTCCCTGTGTGAGCTTCTAAGTTCAAAACTACGCAACGGATTTTAACGCGGTGTTTTTTTTGGTTCAAAAGAATGTTTTTTTTTGTATAATTTGTGAAGTTTTTTTTTTTTGATTTTCCAAATTCAACGCATACGAAGTTGCGGGCAACAGCTAGTATTATACCTATAATATATATATAATTAACAATTTTCAAACATTAATTAATAAATACCAATTAACATTAACAAGAAAACAATCAGTGCAATATTTATGACGTATAAAATCATAACAATTCTTAACAACCCTTTTGTTTAACGCTATGTGAACTCAAAAGGTAGGCAGAACAAATTATTAATAAATTACCTTCATTAAGGACGGCTGTTTTGCAATGTTTTGCGGTCGTCCCCGGTTTGTATCAAACCATTTGGATATTTGGACCGCTTTGATGTTTTTAGTGTTTAGTTTATTGTTGTTAAATTAATTGGTATATGTAAACACGTGTTTATTTTATTTATATATTTGTTTAGGTTCACCAACAATTGTTAGCATTAGATGAGTGTTGAAAAACGAGTGGCCACTTTTGTTTTATTTTGACGGGCTTCGTGGTCTATTGGTTCATGTAACGCAATGCCGTTCACGAGGTCGCGGGTTCGATTCCCACTCGAGACAATCATTTGTGTGATGTTTATAATTGTCATACAAATGTTTGTACTGCGTCTGGGTGTGTTCTATGTATTGTAAGTATGTATTTACAAAAGAAAAGTAATAAATGTATTATATCCGTACCCATAACACAAGCATAAAAATATAGCTTACTTTGGGACCAGAGGACGTTATGTGAAATTACAATAAAATAAAAATATTATAAAATATTCTAACATAATGCTTGCCATTTCATTATGTAATATATTGAGATGTTAAACACAATGTATTTTTATGGTTCCATACTAAAAAGTAAAACAAGACTCTATTACTGTAACTTTACTCTCCGTCCGAATGCCTGTCACCAGTCTTCTCTGGAACGGTGATAGCAAGAGATCTGAAAATTTCACCGTTTATGTATATCAGTTGATACTATAACAACAAATACTCGTTATCATTCTCATGCCCTTGCTCCGTTATTCGGGGGAGGAAATATGATCCTTTATGTGTCAGTTCAACTCGTACTTGACCTTTAGATAGATCTTGGTTTTTAGATTAAAATTGATTTACATTTATACTATGTGTAGCTATTTGCCTAACTTTGATAGTTTACATTTCCGTAAAGCTAAACACTAAGGTTTATGTGTTGCTAGACCTGGCTAGTGAGGTGTGAAATAATTTGTATTAAAGGAAATTACACGGAAAATTGATTTCATATTTTTGCGACAATGAAGGTCTAGCGGGATAGCCAATAAACTAATATAGAATCGCAATCAAAGAGTATTAAGAAACAAATGAAAGATGTTTATGAAAAATTGCTAACAAATTTTCTTAAATATTTTTCACTTGTTATTTGATAGACACTACAACCTTTCTCTAAAGAAGGGTTGTAGTGTTTTAATAAGATTTTTTTCTACCTTACCGCATTCCTTTCTACTCTACGGTATGTGTGTTGTAGGCCGGTTCTTTGCGCGTAGAAGACTTTTACTCTTAAACACTTTTTCAGGGTTACATTTTTATCAAAAACTATCATTCTATATACTAATGGTCTTATTCATAATGACTTATCGGACGTTTAAAAAGAGATTTTACCGAAGAGATAATAAGCGTTATAACGTAAAAAGACTATTATGTATAACAATTTTAGACAATTTTCGCGAACCGAATTTAGCGAACTTTTAAACCTCCGATAAGTCATTATGAATAAGACCACACGTATATAAATGATTGAATACTAACTGGTCTTAGAGCGAGGTTCTCTAGGCCCGTCGACAGTCACTTTGATAGCTTTGTTGTAAGTCGTCACTTGAGGCGGTGTCGTTGATACCGTTATCGTTAATGTGAAGGATTTACCTGTAACAAGATTCTATTGTAAATATTGTGTTACATGTAAATCTATACTATTAATAAAAAGGTTAAATTTGTAAAATATATGTAAGGGAAATCTCCGTCATAGGATCCTAAAAGAAATTTACTTGTAAGAGGCTTATAATCACCGAAAGTGCGATAGACTATATACTTATTATGTCTTTGTGTATTTATTGCACCCATGGAACAGTTGGTGTGAAATTCTTCTATATTGTAATAATCAACTAATTAAATTCTTAATACTAATTTCGTAAATTTTCGTTAATATAGCGATTTGGAATTATATTAATTAATTGAAATCGATCAATCAATCTTCTTCTTGTTCTTCTCCCATATTAATGTCCCACTGCCTCTGGCTGGAGTCCTCCCACACAGGGAGAGTTCTGGTCTCCTTATGCTACATTGTCTAGACGCTTTGACAAAGACTTTTATTTAGAGTTTTTCTTCTCTCAGTATCTCTATTTTATTGTAAATCAACTAAAACTAACTAAAATTTGTATAACCTTTTTATCAAAAGTGAGCGTAAGCAATAAATTCAATCTATGGTCAGCGCTCACTTCGGTGTCAATTCACTTTTTGTAGTTTTGTTTTGATCACTAGTTCAAAAAGTTTAAATTTATTGCTGCTCAATTTCAATTCCTCTACACAGAATTGGTTTTATATTTGGCAATTTTTATTCGGTGCAAATATTATCAATAGTCTAGTTAAAACGAACAGTTTAAAAGAACTGCGAAAAGATTAAAGCCGTAATTGTAATAAAATTCAAATAAGTGAACTACAAAAAGGATGACCGGTAAACAGGCATTCGAACTGAAATGATCTCATTGGAATATTGAGCTTGTAAAAAAGTAAAGTCATCCGCCACATATCAGCGCACGTCACAAACAACAGACTGACCACTTCATCACGATGTAACGCGAGCAATAAAAAAAACATTGCAATCTACAGAAAAACCACAGTTAATATTAAATGGCCGTCCGTCAAAGCTGTATTGTAGAGCGTTTTGGCGGTGGCTCGCACTGCGGGATACAGCCAATACCGATTGTGATTTTTCGAGTGACCCCTCACGACTCCCACCTCTGTGGGGTAGCGGGAGAGTGACATGTAAGCTTTAATGGGCCTCAGAGTGGCATGCCGCCGAGTACACGCGGAAAAACTGAAAAAAAGTCTCATTCATACGTGATTTCATGTGTAGGCTACTTTCTGCGGGCCCGGCGGTGAAGCTCGTTAAAAATGGAGGCCGTATATACAGCCAGCTTGTTGCGGCCTATCAGAGTTTATTAACGGGACCGGAGGAACGCTTGCACCGTTCGTAAAACAAGTGTTCGCGATGCTTTACGTGACCGCTTTTCAGGTTATTTATATCTTCTTGCTTATTTTGCTATCAGATTTAGAATTTGTATTTCTGAATTTGATCATCAAATATGTCTAAACAATAGAGTACTACAAAATATTTGGGTGACCAGGAATGTTGGGTTAGGACATAAGTTTGATGGCTATCCCTTGTTCTTTCTTTTTAGATATTTGGATGCTGACAGCGCACATGGAAGAAAATGGTGTGGAAAAATCTGAATATCTCTCTGCACACGTTATATTTCCTTTTGTCAAAATCGAAAATCACAAAACTGTACATGTATTTAGATTTTTTATTTCTACTGATTCCATATTAGAAAATCGTTAACATCACATCGTTAAAAATAGTTTCTGTTAATTCATTTCTTTAGTGCTTTAAAGCGCAAGTACATTTAAAAGCATAAGCGTTAAAGCGTATCTTTCTTTTTAAAAGGATTTTAAGCAACCAATTCAGATTAAAAACTCAACAACACGCTCTTCCAGCCAAGTAAGACAGTGCAATGAGTGATGTCAGTTCGGTACCAAGCACGGAGCTCCACAGTCTACGGCGTGCCTAAATAAATAACTGCTACTTAATGTTAGGGTCACACGATACCATCGCGCGCCTATTTTACGATACCATGATTTGCTGTCACGCCGTTTGATAGACAAGTTTCAATTGACAGTTAAACACTGCCTTGTGACATGTAAAAAAGGTGTTAGAAAAATTGAGTGTTGTTTGTTAGTTGTATTTTGAGTTTTAGATGAATTTAAATAGATGTAAGGCGAAAGTTTAGTGGCCATTTTCAATATTTTACCTATCCTCGATTCTTGCTGTCAAAGTCAGACTAATCTAAACTTTTGCCCTTAATCTATTTAGCGGAATGTTTTGAATTTTCAAGCGTGTTTTTTAGTTTTTAAAGAAGTAAATTATTGCTGTATATTTTACATTGTTACCTATGCCTATATAACGGGTTCGTCGTCTAGTGGTTCATGGAACGGACTAGCGTTCACGAGGTCGCGGGTTGGATTCCCGCACGGGACAATCATTTGTGTTTATAATTGTCATACAAATGTTTGCAGAACAAAGCTGCTTTTGCAGTCGGGTTGTTTCTATGTATTATAAGTATGTATTAACAAAAGGAAAGTAGTATATGCAGTATATCCGTATTTTGGTACCCACAACACAAGCATATAAGCTTAGCTTTATATTTATTACTTTTGTATTAAGAACAGTGTTTATATCAATTAATATCGAGTATAGCTTGCTATACAATATCTGTTAAACGATGTAATGTAATTGTCGCGCACAGTAACGTTAAGTTGCAAGTGTAGTCGAGTTGCACGATTTCAACTTCTACATCGAACATCTCAATTGGCGATGATGTTATTATGGATATGCCGTTAATGTTCTGTAGAATTTGCTTGCGACAAGACTAAGGATCGTGTTCATGATGTACGTTAATTTATTTGGTAAATATTAAGGAGGTTTAAAAGTTCGCTAAAATAGGTTCGCGAAAATTGTCAAAACTTGTTATTCATGTGTTATATTATTTAAGTCAGTTACAGACACCAAAAGAAACTAGAATATAGAAAATCCTATAACAAGCAAGTAAGCTTTTAGAAGCATTAATAAAAATAGTGTCTATAGTCAAAGAGTCAAATAAACTTCTTTATAATTTTTTTTTGATATTAGTTGTAAAAAAAATGTTTACAAAAATTGTCGACGAAGACGTTAGACGTTAGACTATTGGTCTTACACAATTATCCCCGTTTGAGTAGACTCCCAGAAAGTATGTGGATAGATTACTAATAGATTTCATACATAATTCAGTCAGATTTTAAATTAAATACAAGTAGAATAATTATTCTATTTGGCTTGAATTTAAAAATGTATAGCAAATTTTCTTTAATATTTTATATCGAAAAACATCTGCTATATATTCACTACATGTATTTTATGATTTTATATTGTGGCTAAGAATTAAAAGGTGCTTACAATTGAAAAGTTTTCTGTTCTATTTTTGAAAGTAACTATTTCTTAGTAACCACATGTCTAACTAATTTTAGTAAAAATTTGAAAAAATAAGCATGTCATATCCTGTATATTCTTTCTTTACTCTTGCGACATTCCCTAATAGCTTGATGCAATCCAATTTGACAGCTGTCAAATACACTCGTCGCTAGTCGGTGTCGTGCGATTACTAAGCGTTTCATCGTAGGTAACGATGTGCTAATGCTCGCGAGCTAATTGACTGAATTAATATGTCCGTGTTAGCTAAGGTGTTAGGAATGCCATGTATGTGGTTTACTGTACGATAGATTATGAATGGCTAAGACCGCTTTTGTTACTTGACTTCTAAACAAAAGCTTGTGTACCAATCTTGTTTACCGGAGTTTTGAGACAGTGCTATCACTGTCTTGGCTAGATCGTGGCTTAAGGGCCTGCATCAACATTATCGTGCATTTTTCTACATACAAAGTTTTCATTTTTTCTTTAGATTGAATGGCTAGAGCTCTAATTTTTAAGTATATGTTTTTTCAATATATGATCTAGGATCGCATAAACTCAGAAACGCGATTGAAAAAAGTTTTCTCGATGGAAAAACTTGGTGAAATAACCTCTCTCATTTTTTATTTTTTGTCATTTGTCGGTCTATTATCGCGTATTAACTAATGAAATAACAAAACATAAGTAACTATTATATATAGAAACACGTAAATCAGAATTAAAATATATTTAGTAGATTTTGAGTAAACAAAAAAAATATCCCTAAAAAATATACATGTCGACGTTAATATTGATGTAGGCCCTTAACCGATTCGTATGAAATTTTTATACGTAATAGGGTTTGAATAAGATATGAAAATATTTTTATATCTGAATATTTTATTATGTAGACGGGCTTTGGTCTAGTGGTTCATGTAACGGACTGGTGTTCACAAGACACAACAATCATTTGTGTGATGTTTATAATTGTCATACAAATGTTTGTACTGTGTCTGGGTGTGGTCTATGTATTATAAGTATGTGTTTACAAAAGAAAAGTAGTATATGTATTATATCCGTATTCTGGTACCCATAACACAAGCATAGAAATATAGCTTACTTTGGGACCAGAGAACGTTGCGTGAAATCTCCATAATAAAATATTTATATTATAAGAGTAAAAAGGTAAAGTAGAATAGGCATTGGTACCGATTCTACGTGTACACCTAAACTTAACTCAGAAAGTAAATGAGAAACGGCTGAAACTATGCGTGTTAATTAGTACTATAGAGAACATAAAACATTTAAGAACAATTTAATACACGAATGAAACATTATGATATTTCATAGACACAATCAACTCGAATACCCAAAACTAATAACAAAATGTAGGTAATATAGCGTGAGTGAGTTAGCCCACAAAGCATAGTTACACAAATATCGGCCTATGTTACCAACTACCCAAAACCAAGGGGCGACCGTAAATGAAATGGTAGTTTTCCACCGCGGCTAACCAACCCAGTTACCAACAAACGGGGAGTCCCGGTCGAAGGCCCGGTTAACCCGTGCGGCCGCGTTATTGTTGACAAGGACTGTTATAGGTGACGGGTTGCGTGCACCTCAGAGTCTATACGATGTTCGTGTTTCTTTCTTATTGTAGTTTTATAACCCTGTTTTATAAACTTTTATAAGCCAATGTTTGTCATTTTTGAAGTGAACAACTTACAAAGTGTTGGTGATTTATATTCAAAATATGACTGCATGGATATTTTATTTTATGTTCAAAGTTTGGTGTAAGTTTTACAGTTGTACGTACACGGACTTCGTGGTATAGTCAGTAGTGATTGTGTCCTTTTAGTTTGGACAATATTTGTGTGATAAATACAAAAAAAACTTTCCTAGAGCACAATAAAATTGATATTATATTATGCGCTATATAGTATCTATTAATGGAACTATTGGGTTGTTCGGAAAGTCATTTCGTTTTTTCCCGACAGAGGATTTAATTGTATTCTTTTGCACCCAACTTCACATTTAAGCCGTATAATTTTTATATGCTTTGAGAGCTCATAAAGCAGGCTTGTGTGTGAAAAATTCCAATTCAATTCAACTTCAACCTCAACAAAATTAATTCCACAAAAAAAACGAAATTACTTTCCGAACAACCTATTAATTACCTAAGTATTGTGCAGATTTTTCTTAAATCAAATTACGTTATTTGTAAAAAAAGATCTATAAGGTAATATTTCGTTTCAATAAATACAGAAGTCAACTTGTGTTAAATGACTAGAATCTGTTTTACAAATAATTTACTGACTTTAAATTTTTTTATAAGTTTTGTTAATAATTAAAAATACAAAGTATGTTACTGAAAAATCAACAAATACTTGATCAAAGTTCTCATAAAACATGTCGCTATAATAAAACACGATCCCAGGCAACCACAATATATTCAAATAAACTCTTCAAAGGAAAAATTTCATTCAAATGGCGAAACAACCGCAAGCGCGCGCCCCGCCTTCTACGGAAGAAGTCGTTTTCCAACATTTTCCATTGGCTAGCGAGCGAGAAGGCGGGCCTTCTTTAAGTCTTTCTCGAGACTAACTTTCCATTTGCACAGCACTGAAATATAGCCTTAGATTAAAGCGGAACGAGGAACTTGGCTGCGGTTTACTTCAGACGTGTTTTTTATTCCGCCTAAGTAATATGCAGTATATTTTCTATATATCCATTAATAACTTGCAAGAGTTGCAAGTAATTTTAAAAAGTGTATTATAAGCTACTTTTACTTATACTTTTTGAAGATATTTTTGCAAATTGAATATTTTGTGAAGCGAGTTAGTAATGAAATAGGTTTGCAAACTTTTTTATGAAACTTTCTAGGCGGTTTAGACTAATTATCTCTACTACTAACAAAACTATTAAAAAAAATTGCAGTCTTTTAAGAAATGTACTTTTGTCAACACTATATTAACTGCATGAACGCTTTTCAGACCCTTGTCTTGGCTGACGATATGATATAAGAACCGATAGTTCGCTTTCTCAATATCTCCAGCCTATTAGCGTCCCACTGTTGGGCACGGGTTACCTCCACATTGGGAGGAATTATAGGCTACTGAGCCTGGCAGACCAGGCGTGTTGGTTTATTTTGGAGCATTTCATCTACCGCAGAGTATGTTATCTGATAACAATATCCCTTATCTGGCTTTTACAGTACCCTAGGAAAGAAATGGGGTGGTGACACTTGTATTCTTAATTCGTCACCAGAAGAATAAATTAAAATGTCTGTCCTAATAGAATAAGGTACAAAGTCGTGTGTACGAACTCTGGTAGGATAAATGTAGCTGGTATGAATGGTAAATTTGGGTAACCGGTAACGGTTATTAAAACATAATATTATATGCGTTACCTACGTTCTTTCTTTTCTCCTATGGGTGGGACATATTAGCACTACTCTGTCAGTATATGTACATTCATCTTTTTATTTTTATCTTTTTGTTTTCTTTTGTGATTTGTCGTATATTTTTATTTGTATAATGTTTTTTTTAATTGTAATATTATGTATTTTGTTGTGTCCCCATGGGGAAGTAATAAAAACTTTCTTTCTTTCTTTCTTTTACTTTTTATTGTAAATATACATACATAGAGATTAACAAATCCCTACTAATATTATAAACGCGAAAGTAACTCTGTCTGTCTGTCTGTCTGTTACGCTTTCCTGTTTAAACCTCTCAACCGATTTTAATGAAATTTGGCACAGACAATCTTTAGACCCTGAGAAAGGACATAGGCTACCTTTTATTGCGAAAAAAAATTTCCAAATTCAGCTTTCCAACAGCTAGTATTGTATAAAATAATAAAATTTTCCTTGTGGAGGAATAGCAAACTTGTCAATTTAGTACCTATTTAACCGCTTCTTTGACAGGTTATAGGACAAACTCTATCGAAAAAAAAACGAACAAAATTCGAATGGTAATTTGTTTATAGTGTCCCTTGTACCACTGAGACTAAGTAGACGAAGAAACTTCAGCAATTATATGGCAAAACCCTACTTATTCATTGGTTTGTAGAACAATTTTGGTATTGTAGAACAATTTCATTAGAATTTTCATAAGAAACACCCGAAAAAACTACAGCAGTTGTCTGAGAAATTGAAGCTAAAATTAATCAATTAATTCCAACTCTATAATATTATATTATATATAGATATTTATATTATTTTTTATTATTTATTAAGAAGTGGTCTGCAACAACTCTAAAAACAACAAACTTAAAGAAGACAAGAAATAATATGTCAAAAAACGTTACCGAGAAGTTTTGCTTGGCACATTCATAAACCACGTTAAGATTCCGATAATAGCAATGACAGAAATACGACTAGGATTTTTTTCTAAAATTACCGATTGATAAAGAAATAATCAAGAGATTATATGTAATTCTTCAAACTATGTCATGGATTCTATATTAACGCAGAAAAATTCGGCCAGTGTACATTGATGACTACGCAATCATTATTCACTTCGCACGAAGGATCCATCACATCCCCATTTAGTGAATAGCTTGAGACGATTGTAATTTGTCGATCCTGACTTTATCTTTATAATACGGCAGTCTACATGGTCTAAGAGATCTTAGGGATTGATTTTTGGGCTTAAATTTGTCACTGTTATGCTGGATGCAGGCGGGCCTATCATATGCCTATCATAGCTCAGATGGGAGAGCAACGGAACGGTATTCCGAGGTCGTGGGTTCAAGTCCCGCTCATGGTTATCATTTTTTCCACTATAATTTAGTTTATTTAGTAAAAGCATAGCAAGTCAATTGCAAAAATTCATAAATTAATGTAGAAATACATGTACAGTCATTATTTTCGGTCCAATTGTGTTCTGTAAAGTACACTAAGTGATCGATTGATCGAGTTGGTGCAAACCGCTCAATAGATGGCGTTGTACACAAAACATCGCACGATGTTTAACTCACATTGAGAAGGTTGTAGTGGAAGATTTGGTAAACATATGCGGGAACCATGATAGCTCAGATGGGAGAGCAACGGAACGGTATTCCGAGGTCGTGGGTTCAAGTCCCGCTCATGGTTATCATTTTTTCCACTATAATTTAGTTTATTTAGTAAAAGCATAGCAAGTCAATTGCAAAAATTCATAAATTAAAGAGGAGGTTCTCAATTCGTCTGTATGTTTTTTTTTGGTATGTTTGTACCGTATAACTTTGAACTGGGTGAAGCGATTTTAATGATTCTTTTTTATTTGAAATCTGGTGGTTCCTATGTGGTCCCATTGACACCAGGTTAAGATCTGATGGTTATCTCCTTAGAAATCGAGGAAAATCACAAGTCAAGTTCAAAGGCACATGAAGTCAGTTCAACTTATTTTTAAAAATACCCAATTCTAGTGCCTTGAAAAACCATGGGACAATTGATTATGAGAGTTCTTATCGCAATAGTGTAACTGTACTGATTGTAATTGTTTACCACAACAGATAAATAGAACTTCCGCAGCAATATATTTTATCATATTTGTGGTAAAGGTGATCACCGCTGTTAATGTGTGCTTCTATCATAGGAATGGAATAAAACAAAATAGAAATTAAAATATAATAATGAATAATAATTGACGGGCTTCGTGGCGTAGTGGTTCATGTACTGGACTGCCGTTCACAAGGTCGCGGGTTCGATTCCTGCTTGGGACAATCATTTGTGTAATATTCATAAATGTCATACAAATGTTTGTACTACGTCTGGGTGTTTTCTATGTATTATAAGTATGTATTTACAAAAGAAAAGTAGTTTATGTATTATATCTGTATTCTGGTACCCATAACACAAGCATAATAAGCTTAGCTTGGGACCAGAGGACGTTGTGTGAAATGTCCATGAATATTTAAATTTAATATTTCATAACAAAAAAAAGAACCGTTCGGGGATTTTTTTATATTCCCCCGATTGACATTTTTGCTTCTAGTCGTAAAAAACTGGCGTAAAAACGCACGTTTTTTTTAATCCTCATATTACTGAATAGATAAGGTCTCTAGTAGAGTAAATAACTCGAAAATGGCAGCTTCCGGCAACAAGTAAAACTCCAATTGAAATAAACATAATCTACTTAGTTCTAAAACTAAAAAACTCGTTTGAAAATCCTGAATATTATTTTGAATTATCGCATTTTCAACGGAAAAATTTCAGATTGATCCAACTACTGTGTGTGGGTGAAAATCACTTTCAAAGATTCCGTTACATAGATTAATACATTGCTAAATACGTTCCGATTTAATATAAGCGCTTTAAAAAAGAAAAATTACTTAAAAAAAAATATTAAAATAAAACATTTTTTTTAAACTTTACGTGGTTACAAAGTGTACATTTTAAGCTATCTAATGATAAATAATAAATAAATAATAAATATTCACAGACATTTCACACAACGTCCTCTGGTCCCAAGCTAAGCTTATTAAGCTTGTGTTATGGGTACCAGAATACGGATAGAATACATAAACTACTTTTCTTTTGTAAATACATACTTATAATACATAGGAACACCCAGACGCAGGACAAACATTTTGTATGACATTTATAAACATCACACAAATGATTGTCTGAGGCGGGAATCAAACCCGCGACCTCGTGATCGGCAGTCCGCAATATAAACCACTACACCACGAAGCCCGTCAATGATGCATAACACTAGCACGCTTATTTGGAAAATTTCTAAATAATTTTGTGTTAAACTTCTTTAACGGTAATATAACTGGCATGCAAATATTTATAATAATCTTCTTCTTCTAATACATAAAATTCACGTGTCACAGTGTTAGTTACCGTACTCCTCCGAAACGGCTTGACCGATTTTTATGAAATTTTAAATGCGTATTCAGTAGGTCTGAGAATCGGCCAACATCTATTTTTCAAACCTTTTTTTTTTAGTATGGCAAAACAACGTTTGCCGGGACAGCTAGTAATCTATATATATAAAAATGAAACCCGTTTTCCGATGTCACGACATGAAAACGGCTTGACCGATTTGGCTGAAATTTTTTGTGTGTATTCAAGGGGGTTTGGGGATGGTTTATATTCACAATTGGCTAGACCGATTTTGATGAATTTTTTTGTTGTTGATGTTAGAACATTTCACACAGAACGTGGGACAGGACAACGTGGGACAGGACAACGTCTGTCGGTTCCGCTAGTATAATAATAAAACTCTTTATTGTATACTACATAAATTACAAAAACACTTATGCAATAGATTGTTGTACAATTGGCGGTCTTATCGCTCAAGGCGATCTATTCTAGACAACCATTGGATGGAGTGAGATGAAGAGATGAAAGGGCAGTATGTCCTATGTTTGAGGTTCATTTTATAAACGTACTAAGATATTAATTTTTTTTGTACTTCGTCGTAAGTTACATCCCTTGAGAGCATAAAACCATAAAGAAATCTATGGATTTACGACTATCGTCATGGTGCGGCCTATGATGCGTCTGGTTGGGTAGAGTACTAAATAACAGGATTTAGCATTATTAGAGGACCTCTAAATAGGGCCAAGAACAGTGCTCATACTCATGGCTTAACAATATCGTGTCGTCTTTCCGTTTGTAAAAATATGTAAAGATTGCATTAACCTGCATCACCGGTTTTACCCACGTGTAGTTACTGCCACTTTTTTGGTTTTTAGCGTGATAATAGCCTATGTCTTTTGCGAGCTATATCTGCAATTGTAAAGTTCTATAAAAATCCATTCAGTTTTTCCGTACATGGTTAGTCCAAATTTTGAAGTTTATAGAATTAAAAAGGAATTACTTAGATACCTTTCTCACTAATGCGAAAGGCGCAGCTAAAACAACTGGTTCCAAGAAGGTTATATGCTGTTTTATTTAAACTAATGGCTTTTTGGGTTTGTTCCAAAAGATCTTGAAAAGTCAAGTGCATATTGACTTGATCTGTTCAAATCGTGATTTCTCATTTAGAGTTTTTGTATATTATTATGTTCATCACAGTAATGAAAGCCGGTGGTTGAGAAAAACGATAGATAGTGAAATTGTAGTTAGCGTTACATTAGAGTTGTTAAATTTTCTCAATGGAGCGACTTAGATTTTATTTCTGAATATGTTCAAGTTGACTGAATGAAAATGTCAAAACAGATTTGTTTTTTCATGTGATGTTTTACGATAAAACTGGTAACAAGAGCCCATCAAACTTTCCACTCTTCCAGTGCACGGGCTGGAAAATGCGTGTCAATATATAAATGCATGTTTTGTCCCACAGCTGACCCTTACAGCTGCTTATGAAGGAAACGGAGTGATGACACTTAATATTCTTGATCTATCACCAAACGGATCAATTTCGTATAATTTTTTAGATCTTATAAAATAACCGTTTAGTAAATGATGTCTAATGATAGCTTTAAATCTCTAAAATCAATAATATCTACAAGATTTGAGTTTTAATGGGCAAACCTAACTAGACTATAAACCTTTAGAATAAAAAACGCTCTAGCAAACTCAATAATATTTGACGGCACTGGTAACGTGCCGTGTTCCGCGTATAGTACAATATTTATTATGAACACAGTACTATTTGTAACGCGTTTAGGCGTTTTGTATTATCTCTAAATCTCCATTCCCAGCTCAGTGTAAACCAAAAGACCTTGTGCGATATATCAGGTTAAAAGAAAATTATAATTCTGACGATAACAGCTAAGTTTTAACTGCACTTGAAACTTTTCGGGAGAACGTTGCCCTTCAAAAAAGTAAACTTTCTTAGAAAAGGCGGACGGCACACTCATTGGGCGGAAATAGCCGCCCAAAACTCCCGCCCTCCTTATTTGACATTCGAATTTTCTTAAGTTGTTCGCAAAAAGTTTCCTGCACTTTCCCAATGTCAGTAACTTCTCCCCTACTTAAGAAGTGATTAAGGAACATTTGATTGTGATTGTTATGTAAATTCGTCTGTGCTTTTAGTTGTTTTTAATTGAACAGCTGTTTAGGTTTATGTTGATTTCTTAATATGTAAAAATGTGTTACAAAACTTTTTCAAAGGCATAATATATCTAGCAAACCAATAACTTAACTAATAACTTTTATGTAATGATAATTTTTTATAGTTAGATTTAATCACAAAAATGCATTGTATCACATAACTGCACCTTCAGCACTCACCGCGACCGCTGCGCCCGACGAATCTCAAGTCGTTGAACTTTGCAACTTGGTTTTTCATGACTGCTGAGCTGTTTCGCAATTCAGCACAACAGTTTTCATCATTTCCAGCCCTGACAGTCACCAAAGTACCGTCGCCGACGTCACCCAGTGCTACCACTTTAAAGGCCACTGGTAGAGTTTTATTGGAACGCCAGTGAGGTGGCAAAACAGTACACACAAAGTGTGGACTTCCTGTCCGCACCAGTTCTCCCGGATGTTCAGACAAAAAGTCACCCAGCGTTCTTTCTGCGAGAATATCTGACGTCATCTTCGTATAGGTCTCATGTAACAGCGTGGAGCTGGTGTCAGGCGACACGGCGCCGCTGGTGGCGCCCGTTAGGTGCATCCTTGACACCCGAGCACGTTGCGTACTGCACATAGAGTCTACTTGTTCCACACGGTCGCTACATCACAACGTCCACTAAATATCAGCCACGCTCACCGTAACTTTGCATCATCGTCACTCACTAATGGCATCATAATACAACACGGTACGCACTTTATACAACTTTAAGCGAAGGGTCTTTAACGGGATGACAACACGTTGCTAGGGAACACGCGCGCGTGGCCACTTGACGCGGTGACGTCACGGCGGCCTTGCCACACTTTTTTCCCGGTTGAATGAAAAGTTCGGCGGTGCACGGGTGAGGGACGCGAGGGGCTGATTTTTTCCGGCGTCGAGGGGTGGTTCCCCCGTACGCGGCGAAAAACTTTTCACTAGTTTCACTGACGGTGGCACTTTTTACGTGTATTTACGCAGCCGACGCACGCACGGTGTTCTCACTTTCAACGTTGGTGTTTTTGACTTTTTTGTAGTTTCATTTTCAGTTTTGTTTTCCGGTATGAAACGTCAATGCAGTTTGACGCGTGTGTTTATACTGAAAGCAGAGCTGTGTAAAGCGCGGGATGCGTGCGACTGAGCGCACGATCGTGGTACGACTCGTGGCGTGTGGGGTCTAGTTCTCGCGCTCGGTTGCGGTGACTGGTCGCGGTGGCTATTAATAGGCGCGTACGTCCGCGCCCGTCGACTTCGGACAAAGTTTCGCGGCTGAGTCGGTGCGGCTCGCGGCAGCGGTGGCGGCAAGCGAGAGGCGGCGACGACGCGGGCGCGGCGGGCGGCGGAGCGCACTTTGCGGTCAGGGTGGGTTGGGTTTAAAGCCGCCGAAGGATAAAACATACAAATAAACACGTGTTCGCGCCGGCGCGAGCGAGAGGTGCGCCGAGCGCGGCGGTGCAAGCGGGACGGCGACCGCCTCGCACGGCATTTACCAGCCAAGCCGCTCACGGGCAACCAGCATCCACCTTGGGATGCGACCAACTGTTACTTTCCAAATACGTTAATTTCACAAAACGGAATCAAAGTAACGTGAAGTGACGAAACAGATTTCACAGTTAGTAATCAGAACGTAGTGACAAAATATGAAATACCAAAATAATAAATAATTGCTCAAAAATTTTAATCTAAACAGTGTATATCTAATCTCACGCATAGAGACTGTACTAAATAATATTAAGTACCTATATTATACACATATTTTGTCAGCTACATCATGTAATCTAGTGATTTAATCTAGTGCACCTCGGTATAATGAGACGGGCGGGAAGGTTGCATAGCTCATGTTAACGAAGCTTGTTACCGTACGTCCGACATCCCTATCTTAAATCTGCTTACCGGATCTCTTGCACACACCTATATGTAAATGTTATAGCTTGACATGATTATGAAATGTGTTTAGAGCAATTTTAGGTATTGCTATAATATTTCCTGATAAAAACCATTTTTCCACAAAATTCTCAAATGGCAGCAATGGAAAAGCACATAGTTTCAAGTATCAACACAAACAAGAGTGATCTCCGGGTGGCCTCGCTCTACAGCCATATAGACAAAATAACGTAAAGCCGTTGAATACAAGGGTCGCAGAAATGCGCGGTTTGGCATTCTTTGGGAAACGCCAAGATCCAGCGGAGTATGGAAAAAAGCTAAATAACATAACAAATGTGATAGTAAAATATATTGATTTAATAGGTAAAAGCATAGCAAGTCAATTGCAAAACAATTTATAAATTAATGTTAAATAATATATTGGTTTGTAATCAGTATTTTACTAACACAAAACTTGGAAGCGGATTTATTCTTGTGACTTAATATTATGCTGAGTTGAAAAATTAAAAAATAAGCTTGAAAATCCTGAATATTTTATTAAGTTATTGCATTATCATTGGTGTTTAATATATGTGCAAATTCAAAAATGACTGATGCACGTAGGTAAAAATTGCTTTCAAAGATTCGAACAGATTTGAACATTCAAGATACCGAACTAATCAAAGTGTGTTAAAAATGTAATCTGGTCTTAGTTAAAAGTGCAATCTAATAATCTCAGGAACTACTCTTTCGACTTGATAAAATTCTATTTGTGTTGGATAGTTTAGTTATTGAGGAAGGCTAAATAATAATAAATAAATAATAATAATAAATATTCACGGACATTTCACACAACGTCCTCTGGTCCCAAGCTAAGCTTATATGCTTGTGTTATGGGTACCAGAATACGGATATACTACATATACTACTTTTTTTTGTAAATACATACTTATAATACATAGAAACACCCAGACGCCGAACAAACATTGGAATGACATTTATAAACATCACACAAATGATTGTCCGAGGCGGGAATCGAATCGGCAGTCCGTTATATGAACCACTAGACCACGAAACCCGTCAAAATCATAATATCGCAGTGCGACTTAAAGAAGCGAAGCAGTAGTGAAAACTGTCACAAAAACGAGGAAAATTTTCTAAATTCCACGCGTATGTAGTCGCGGGTAACTGTTAGTCTGGAATAAATTAAAACAACTTTAACAAAAACTACTGTCACTGTAATTATAATCATTATTTGGGCATTAGTTGAACCCAACCCATAATCCTAGTTACATTATAGGAATTAGGGTAACCATAAGAGTAATTTTCGTGAAATTGAGTACAGTTTACGTATATTTTCACTAGTTGGCCAGAATGACTTCGGGTTCATTCGGAATAAAAATTCAGAAAGAAAACCTTAACTTATACAGTTAAACCTCTTTCTTGAACCACTCTTTGTAATAAAATGAAAAATAACAACAAGATCTATTGCGTAGTTTCAAGGATTTAAGTTCACTTATGGACAGACAGAAAAAACAACTTTATTTAATAATATGTAATTTAATGAGCCTTAAAAACTTATTTCATATCATAGATGGATTAAAAAAACAAGTGTCATCATCCCATTTCTTCCCCACTATGACGAGAACCCGAAACTAAGTCCTAGCCAATACGCCTGGACAGCGTAGCATAGTAAACCATAGTTCCTCCCAAAGCGTAGGGGATCCGTATCCAACAGTGGGACGTTAATAGGCTGGAGAGAGAACATGGTACTCGCAACTACGTAAACTTGGAATTTAAGAAGTAAACCTTTCCTCTTAAACTACTTGATGTAATAAAGAAACTGCATCTAGTGTCAGTATTCGCAGTATAGTAGTAGACATACGTTGCGTATTAAAGAATTATCCTAATAATATGGTAGATATGAAAGTTTGTGAGTATGGATGTTTGGACGTTTGTGACTCTTTCACGCAAAAACTACTGGATGAATTATGAAACTTTACAATAATGTAGCTTATACATCAGAATAACATATAGGGCTACTTTATATCCTGAAAGAATATGTTAATAGTGTTCCCTTGGGATAATAAAAAACGAACAGATTTTTTATCCTTTTTATTGCTGGTAACACCGCGAGGCACAGCTAGTATTCTCATAAAGTTAATCGAGAAACAGTTAACATTTAAAAACGCCACAATCCTACATAATATCCGTCTATACCTCAAAATGACCGACCATAATAAAGGTATGTAGATCGGTCGGTTCACTCAGCAAATATTGATTGTAGCCCTTACAACACAAAATCAAACCTTTTATTTAAGTCCCGCACACAAAGGGTCTTATTTGCAAGGGCAAGGGCCGAGGGAAATAGTTCAACAACCCTTTCCTGTCCAGTTTTGTGGACGATTAAATTATGATAAAATTTTGAAGAGCTATTGAATTATACTAATATTTAAATTCCTGTACAAGTAGTACTGTAAATAGAGCGTTTTTTTTTTATTGTTTCGCGCTAATAATAGGGTTTTTTATTTAATTTCAATTTTTTTCTTTATTTATTTCATTTTTAAACAAATAATTTATATACGTTAAATTATTGTCCGGGACTCCGTATGCGTGGTATTCAGAAAAAAAATTCGCGTTTTTTGCAACATTTTTCACTAATGCTACGCTTCTATTGGTCGCAGCATGATGTTATATAGCATGCCTCGATAAATACACTATTCAATACAAAGAGTTTCAATTCGAACCAGTAGTTCCGAAGATTAGCACGTCCAAACAAACAAACTCTTCAGCTTTATAGTCTAGCATTTCTCTCAAACGGGCTGGAAGAGAAAATAGAGCAATTTGCTACGATCAAAAAGTACTTTTTAGGCTTAATTTACACCTTAATATAAAACTAACTCATATTAATATATAACTTATACAACCTTATTTTAATTTGCTTTTTTAAAGAAAATAACATAATAACGGGGGTCTACAGTCCGTAGTAACAAAAGGACGATATAAGCGGGGTAAGCAGACGGGCGTTTAACCACCAGATTGCAATAAACATAGCCTGGTGGACGCGTAGCACACTGCTACGCCGGACACAGCTTGGCTACGTAGAACTAAGACTTGCGTAGAGTAGCTAACGGTGATAAGTAACAGTTATTTAAAAAAAAATCTACACGCTTTTATTAGATTGGTACCAATCTCTATGTAATGGAATATTTTAAAGTAATTTTCACTTACACACAAATAGGATTGATCTTAAAATTTTGCACACATATTAAGGACCGACGACAATGCAATAATTTTAAAAAATATTCAGGATATTTAACCGAGTTTTCAATTAATATTTTACTGTATGATAAATTAATATTTTCGAATTATTGGAAAGTTTTCTAGTTTATTTAAAAAATACACCATGTAATCCAATAAAAAAGAATTATCGACACAAAGTTTAAAACAACCTTTGACCAAGACAATTTTAATTTAATAAATTATAGGTTCATTATTTTTAAACTTCCGACGCTTTTAAATAAATAGAAAAATTTATTATCGTTGACCTTTGAATTATACAATTTTCTTTTTATTTGATTTATTAAAAAAAATGTAGGTGTAAATGCAACTCTAAGGTTTGATTAGTCTAAGTCTACTGACCAGTCTGTACCGTCCGTCGCCCTCGTTAGAGAAGCTCAAATTAATGCAGGCCATTCTGCCGCTGACGCCGCCCAGTTGTTCTTAAATCTAATTACCGTGCCTGCTGCGACCGCGCTAGCACGCACCTGCTGATTAATCGCCATACCTTCATTTTCACAATAATGAACTAGCACTGTATTGTATAGTTTAAAATCGATATGTACACTAAGTTTTCATCATTTTTTATTTTTTAATTCATCTTTCAGAAAATGTTTTCTGCTCTTGTTTTCAGCACCTTGGGAAAGCAATAGGGTAGTGACACTTGCATTCTCACTTCATCAATCCCGCCATTGCAAAATAGTGAGTTCAAAATAGTAAATAAATGGACTAAAATCGTGAGAAGAAGATTCAGTTGCGGTAGAAGGACGTTATTGAACTCTGAAAAGATTCAAACATCATATATGTACCGCACCTACTTCTACAAACAGGCATACATTTTTGTAGAATATAATCTCCTCCTACTGTTAGAGTTTTATCTTAATTTTATAATCTAAACACATCGCTCATTGGCTGACTTTGTATTATGATCATCAACAATAGACTGTTTCAACATTATTATAAATTTATTATTTCTTAGAATCGTCGTATCAAAAACAAAAGCTATCACAGGCAACGTAAAAAGTATAATAATATTGTTTTAACATCTCTTTTACGAGCAACACGCCGGTAGGTATTCTGTCGGGCAGACCAATTAAAATATTTAACTGTATTGTAGGGATGAATCGCCGTTTTAAAGTCCAATACGAACTTTTTAAACTTCCACAAACATGTTAGGGGTGGCCCGCTAAAATACAAGTTGTATCCGAGTTTAGAATTGTTTCAACGAAAAAAGAAACTTTAATTTTCTACCATTTTAAAACAAAAGTCGGACTGGTGAGGGATAATGGCTTGGACGTGTTTGTGAATGTTAACATATAAATATAGCTAAATGTTGCTATTAAATAACCAACTCGGATATAGCTTTTCATAAAAAATTAGAGGTGTTTTATTTTGCGTTTGTATTCACTTGTCTATTATAATAATGTATGCATTGTATGTATGTATTGTATATTAAAAGCAATCAATACCTTTGTGAATATATTAAAAAAACTTGATAGCTGACTGGCTGAATCGCTGGCTGAGATATCAACGCATAGTTACAACTACGAAGTCTAAGAATTGGAAAATGTAAATGCTGATATCTTACATGCCGTAGAACACTTAAAAGGATTTCAGAAAATTCTACCTTAAATATAGTGTAAAGGGGGCAAAAGCGATCCATTCCCAGGTTTTAGCCTATTTGTGTTAATTGCATTTGAATCAGTTCAATATTTTTGTCATAAAAGGGTAACAAACAGATAGAATTACTTATAATATCACTAAGAATTTCAGCCAGGATAACAGAAATGCAAATGTTGACCTTTACAATATAAAATATCATTTTTCACAATATTTTTCCATAAATAAATCTCTTAACACAAGGCAGTAGACTGTAAGGTAACAAATACAAGCGTCACATAGTTCAGACGTCGCCTTTGCAGCATGCCTGGCGTGTTCCTTACTTGGAATGTAGGTGCACACAAAAAGTGCTCTCGGCTTCAAACGGAAGGGTCAGACACTGCCCGCTCGTTAGTAGCGACAGATATACTCAAAGTTTATATAATTACTATCATAAATACTTATTCATTTAACTATAAATTCTTGCATATTTCTTACAGATATTTTTATATTCTACTACTAAGATTAAAGTAAATTCTCTAACTAAACTCACAAACGTCTTGACACAGTTTTGGTGTACCTAATTGTATTTTTAAGCACTTATTACTATCTACAGATTTTTGGTAGTCCCTATTCTGCAAATAAACGTTCATTCATTTATTTGTATATTTAGAATTTCGAATTCAGTTTATGCGTAGGGTGCCCCAGGTTTTCGAATTGTTAAGTGTTTCTTCTTTGACTTAAGGCTATGGAGTTGAATCTAGTTTTCAGCAATGTACGAGTATGACAAAGACGGCATTGTAGCACCAGAACATAAGTTATGTTCTGGTGCTACAATACTCTCAGTGAAGAATTATTTTTATGCAAATTCTGCTAGTCGATTAAGCCCTGCTTGATGCGAGATTTTTTTGTAATTATAATTTGGAAAAAGTAGTTTAAATAATACAACTGTCTACGCACACACGCTTCACGCCAACTTCAGGATCGATGTGAGGCTTGCTACTCGCGGCGAACGTCGCATCACTTCTACCTATTCGCACTTCACTTACCACATCTATGCACAAAACACGTGTACCTGTACTTATTTAACATAGCGTTACAATAAAAGTTAAAAACAGTAAATCAATAAAATTCTTCATTTTGCGTACGTATTGCTTGCCTCCTCTTCCTCAACATAACTGGTACTTCGACCCGGATATTCTTCAAATTTCAATCAACCCGAGAATCAAGACGAATCAGCTTACAATCAAGAGGTAACAGAGTGATCAGCATTGCAAACGGTGTATTTCGGTAAGACAGCCACTAGTTTCCTTTCCATCCTCATTGCCTACCTGTGCTAATAGCGTGCTATCTGCAAATTCCAGTGTTCATTGCGTCTACGGGCCGCCATTTTGTCGTGGTCATCTACTGCGCAAAGCTTACTACACGTGAATTATCAACTACGAAAACCGTAAGTACTCTGCTTTGTCCTATCATCCACCAAAATGAGCACCGAAAAATTAACGATTCCAGAAAAATCCCCCCAAAGTGCAAATTCGAGAAGTAATGACCCTCAACACAATTTAATAAAAAAAAGAGGTGTCATTAGGGGTAGATTGACTAGTTTACAGAAATACATTAACGGCTTGGATCAGAACTCATTATTATCATGTACTAAAAAACGTGCAGAATTACAATTACGCCTTTCGGCAGCTTCTAAAATGTTTGATGAGTTCAATGAAATACAAAGCGAGATTGAACTGTCAGTTAACGATCATGAGCTTTTTCAACAATTAGAATTACGCGAAGGCTTTGAAAATGCTTACTACGGCATTGTAGCTCAAGCTAAAAGCTTATTTTCATCTGGTGAGGTCGCTTCAAGCTCGCATTCTAGCACACACGCTGTAAAATTGCCTACTATTGCTATGCCTACCTTTGATGGCTCATATGAGCACTGGCTGGAGTACAGGGACACATTTCTCTCTTTAGTACACAACAATACAGATATTTCTCAAATCCAAAAGTTCCATTACTTAAAATCTTCTTTAAAAAGCGTTGCAGCATTAGTTATCGATTCTTTGGAATTTTCCTCTAATAATTACACAGTAGCATGGGATTTAATTTGTAATAGATACAACAATACTAGGTTGTTAGTTCACAACCACGTCAAAGCTCTATTTTCTATTCAAAATCTAGTTAAAGAATCTCCTACTCATATTCGTAAATTAATAGATACTATTTTAAAAAACTTACGCGCTCTAAAACTACTTAACGAACCGGTAGAATCGTGGGATACACTCATCATATATATGGTAGTTTGTAAATTAGATAGCACCACGGAACGAGAGTGGGAGCAATACAGAGGTTCTATTCCCGCCGTGAACAGTGAAGACATATCTAAACAAACTACATCGGCAGTTAAGGTAGATAATTTAATTACTTTTCTCAAGAATAGGGCGGACATGTTAGAAACATTATTGGTTTCACATAGCACAAACAATAAAGCGTCTAAACAAGTGCCTACATCTAAAGTTCATTGCCATGTGTCTCCAGTTTCACAAACACACACACAAAAACAATATAAAAAGCCACACGCTTGCTTATTATGCAATAACTATCATCCAATATACACTTGTCAATCTTTTATTAACTTTAACTTACAGGATAAATTGAAATTCGTTCAAGATAATAACCTATGTCCTAATTGTTTACGAATAGGTCATTCAGTATCAACCTGTAGGTTTAGTTCTTGCCGTAAATGTAATAAAAGACATCACACAATGATTCATACAGATCAGCTGGTCGCCGTCGCTGCGGCCATTTCTATCGATAACAAACCGGTTTCTCCGAATGTAACCGATGCGAACGTCGTTGCTGGTTATACATACGCGCATACATCACACTTATATACACAATGCGAGCTAACTAGTGTGAATCAAGTATTGTTATCAACGGCTCAGGTGGAGATTGTTTATAACAACGGTAAATATCACATCGCGCGCGCTTTGCTCGATTGTGGAAGCGAACGATGTTTTATCACAAAGCGATTATGCGATTTACTTAGCATTCCTACCATACAGTCCACTACTCACATTAAAGGTGTCGGAAATTCTATAACTCACAGTGCGCGATCATGTGAAGTAGAAATTAAAGCGATAGCCGGCACTTTCATAACGCGTTTACAATGTTTCGTTCTGCCCGAGATAACCTCTTGTTTGCCACCCGTTTCTATACAAAGCGAACTTTTACAATTACCTAAAAACATTCAGTTAGCCGATACGCGTTTTAATGAAAGTCAACAAATAGATATTTTAATCGGTGCAGACATGTTTTGGGATTTGTTAAGCGAAGGAAGGATGCGCCTGAAAAATGGACCTTTCCTTCAAAATACAAAGTTAGGGTGGATTATATCGGGACTTATGCATTCTAATAAATCAAAAAGCGACAACTTGGTTCATTGCAATTTCACACAAGCTATTGATAATCAATTAAAAATGTTTTGGGAGATTGAGGAGCTACCAAAGGCTAATTTATTAAGCGACGATGAGATGGCATGCGAGAAACATTTCATTACAAACACGAGGCGTACAGCTGATGGTAGATTTTGCGTTAAACTGCCTCTCAAACGTTCTCCAGACATTTTAGGCGACACATACACAATAGCTGAACAACAGTTTTTAGCACTCGAAAAGCGATTACAGCGTAACCCTTTATTTAAAAAAATGTACACAGAGTTCATGAACGAGTACTGCAGTCTGGGTCACATGACTCGTATAGACTCATACGGAAAGCCATATTATATCATGCCGCATCACGGCGTTTTTCGTGATCACAGCACCACAACTAAGCTGCGTGTTGTGTTCAATGGCAGTCAAAAATCTAGTTCTAACATATCACTCAACGAGTTGCAGTTAGTTGGCCCACCTATTCAAGGCGATTTATTTTCTATATTATTAAGATTTAGACAGCACAAGTTTGTGGCCTGTGCTGATATCGAGAAGGCCTACAGACAAGTATTAGTCCATGACCAGCAGCGGGAACTTCAAATGATCTTATGGCGCGAAAATCCAAGTGATCGTCTCGAGTGTTACAAGTTAAACACAGTCACTTATGGCACCGCCTCTGCTCCTTTTCTTACTGTCAGATGTTTAAAGCAGTTAGCAGCAGAATGCAGTAATTTAGAGGTACAACAAATTATAAATAATGATTTCTACGTTGATGACATGATCACAGGGTCGGATTCTATAGAACATATTTTACATTTGTGTCGCGAAACAAAGAAAGTTCTGGATTCTGGTTGTTTTCCTTTGCGCAAGTGGACATTTAACTTTAATAATGCGAATGATCGTAATTTAAATAACGTAAACAAAAATAACAAAGATCTATCTTTAGGTGAAAACGTTAATTGTCGTACACTGGGCCTAGGGTGGAATAATTCCACCGATGAATTGTATTATCATAGTCAATTTAAAAAGGATAATACACTACATATCACTAAGCGTTTCATACTTTCTAATATTTCTCAAATATTCGATCCACTAGGTTTACTTAGTCCTTTTATAATGATGGGAAAAATATTATTACAAAAATTGTGGTTACATAAACTGGACTGGGATGAACCCGTCCCTAGCGATATAGTAACCTCTTGGAATCAATTTGAAAGATCTCTTTCTATTCTCAACACTTTACGAGTGCCACGACACGTTATTGGCTCCAACTCTACTTACTTAGAACTACACATATTTAGCGATGCCTCTCAGTTAGGCTATGGCGCTTGCGCTTATGTTCGGACTATACATACAGATTTTACCATTAGCGTTGTACTTTTATGTTCAAAGGGTAAAGTAGCACCTATCAAACCAATTAGCATTCCCAGATTGGAATTGTGTGGCGCTTTGCTAAGCGCCAAATTGTACAACAAAATTACACAATCATTGCGTTGTACTTTCCATCAGGTATATTTTTGGACAGACTCCACAATTGTTTTAGGGTGGCTACGTATGACACCCAGTTTGTTGAAGACGTTCGTTCAGAATAGGACAGTGGAAATACGCGAACTGACAAAGGAACACCCGTGGCGCCATGTCTGTGGCAAGGATAACCCAGCGGACCTTGTTTCGCGTGGCTTAGCGTTAGATTCCCTAAGTACATCTAACCTGTGGTGGTCAGGCCCGGAGTTCCTCCGTGATCTCGATATAACATGCGAGAGTTATAATTCCGATTTTCCTGTTACGCAACCTGAAATACTACCTGAAGTTAAAAATACTGTTAATATTAACAGCGCTCATTCACACGTCACCACTACTAACACTAAACCGTTTAAGTTTCCCTTTGAAAGATTTTCTAATTTAACTAGAATGATTCGCGCGGTTGCTCGCCTAAGGCGCGTTTCATATAACAAATGCCACGCGAAGGACACACGGACTGGGCCGCTGAGTACGAATGAGTTAGACGAATCGTTCAATTTTTTTATTCATTTAGCTCAACAAGAATCATTTAGTGATATTTACAATTTCTTGAACAAAAATCAAGCGTTACCTAGTAAACATAAATTGTCAAATTTAAATTTATTTACAGATGAAAATCAGATTATTCGAGTTGGAGGTCGGCTCAATAATTCATTAGAATTCAATTACAATAAAAAACATCCAATTTTAATTTCATGTAAACACTATTTTACCGTTTTAATTTTGGCTGAGTCTATTAATACGGGTACTGTACGAACAATTTATAATTATTAATACGGTTACCGTACGAACAATTTATAATTATTAATACGGGTACTGGACAAACAATTTATTATTATTCGTACAGAAGTCGGACGAATAATTTTATTTTATAAATTAGAGTGCAAATTTAAAAAAAAATAACTTTGCGTTTTTATTTGTTTTTAATTTAAACCAAAAAATGGTAAATGTTTGCCGATTTTAATACCGTCAAATATTGAATTTATTTTTTATTATTAAATATAATAAATGCTCTTTTATAAATTAAATTTATAGGTATTAAATATGTATATGTATAAGTATCTAATTATATTTTCACTATCATATAAACAGATTATATTAGATTATTATTATTTTAGTATTATTTATATAGATTTTGAATATACTTTGCACCGATTCGAGCCGGTAGATTTTGAGAAAACTCAACAAAAAGACAAAAAAAAATTTTTGAAATGTGTTTTTTTACTAACTTTTAAACGGCTCTACCGATCGATTTTAGAAACTAAGCTCTTAACATCAAAAATTGACTTCGATCACCCCCAGCTCGTTCGAAATCGATTGATTCGTTCGTGAGTTATCCTTGTCAAAAGAAAACCCAAGAAAGTATTTTTAACACGCTTTTATAAGTTTGGTATGCATCTATCAATGTATTAATCTGTGTAACGGAATCTTTGAAAGCGATTTTCAGCCACTTGCAGTAGATGGATTGATCTGAAATTTTGCACACCTAACAAGGACGGATGACAATATAATAGATAATAATATAATAATATTTATGGACATTTCACACAACGTCCTCTGGTCCCAAGCTAAGCTTTATATGCTTGTGTTATGGGTACCAGAATACGGATAGAATACATAAACTACTTTTCTTTTGTAAATACATATTTATAATACATAGTAAACACCCAAACGCAGTACAAACATTTGTATGACAATTGAAAGCATCACACAAATGATTGTCCTGACCGGGGATCGAACCCGAGACCTCGTGAACGGCAGTCCATTATATGAACCACTAGACCACGAGGCCCGTCATATATTATATACATACAATGCAATAATTTAAAAGAATAATCCCAATTCCTTGATCAGAATTACTAGAATAGCATGTTGAAGTATCACTATGACCACACTTGTATTTTTAATTATACACGTAATAGTTTAATTGGAATAGTATATACAATAGTATTGGATGCTGTAATATATCAGGGACGCTTCAACATGCCTCTTGATTCCTTTTGTGCGACATCGTTCAATTGTCATAGCATCACGATGATAAAAAAATGCGTACTCTTTTTCTTCGAAATCTTTTACTTTTTTCTTCAACTTTTCAAAAGAATCAAATTTGTCACCTTTCTTCGAAAAATTTGCATCCATGACTTTGTCATTCTCATCAGCAGCTTCATCTGAATCAACAACTTCATTCGCGTCTTCTCCGTTTTGGTCTTTCTCTTTGCCTTCTTCGTTTTCATAATATTCTTCGGAATCTGAAGAATATATTACCATAAGTATTAAAATTAAAAAATGTTAAGAAATAAATATATATTTTTTATTAATTGAATAATTACCCATTTTGTAAGATATTTTATACAAGCTAAATAAATTCAAATTGAATTATTTTATTATAAATACTTTATGACAGAATGACAGAAATATAAACAAATGAAACTTTTTAAGAAAAATAAATATTTTTAATTAAAAAAGAAATAAAAAGATTTAATAGCTTACCTTTTCCATTGAAATTTATTTCATTGATTTATTTTAAAAAATTTTTTTTAATAAAAAGATTTAATAGCTTACCTTTTCCATTGAAATTTATTTCATTGATTTATTTTAACATATTTTACAATATCTATTGGTAAAATAAAAATTGAGTATTTAAATTATAATTACCTCCTTTTGTTCACCAATCACAATACACATTCCACCAATCACATGATAATTCCATAGGCAAACAATAATCATACTCACGTTAATTTAGAATAAATTTATTATTAAAAAAAAATTCATAGTAATAAATTTAATAATAAAAAAATAATAATATCCGTATGAATATACTCATTCTTAAAAAACAAGCTAATCGTCCAACTAATCGTCCAATTTCATTCTTAATTTGAAAAAAAATTTAATATAATGTACGAATAAATATAATTTATTCGTCCAGTACCCGTCGTCCAACTAATCGTCCAATTTCATTCTTAATTTGAAAAAAAATTTAATATAATGTACGAATAAATATAATTTATTCGTCCAGTACCCGTACAAATAGTCACATTCTTTAATTTTTCGTTGCGAACATAACAAACTTCTTCACGCTGCGCCACAGTTATTGCTTTACACATTGAGAGAAACTTGGTGGCCAATAGGAGGACGCAACTTAGCTCGGAAAGTATTCCACGACTGTGTGTTGTGTGCACGATTGCGAGGTAGAACACCACAACCTATTATGGGCGATTTACCTGCAGAACGGTTGCATCCAGGCTATCCGTTCATACACTCTGGTGTAGATTACGCCGGTCCAGTGCTCATATTAACCAGAAAAGGTAGGGGGGCTAAGACTGTAAAGGCTTATATTTGTTTATTTGTGTGCTTCGCCACCCGCGCAGTACATTTAGAGCTGGTTAGCGAGCTCACTACGGATGCATATTGTTTAGCATTAAAAAGATTTATTTCTAGGCGTTCAAAACCTTCAATAATTTATTCTGATAATGGAAAATGCTTTGTAGGGCTTATGAATGAATTTGCAAAATTTTTATCAAACTGTTCAGATGATATTATTGATTATGCTACTAGCCATAACATTAATTTTAAATTCATTCCTCCTTACGCACCTCATTTTGGTGGATTATGGGAGGCCGGAGTCAAAAGCTGTAAATATCACCTGCGGCGTGTAGTAGGTAATGCACATTTGACATTTGAAGAGTTGAGTACTTCACTGGCTCAAATAGAGGCTATAATGAACTCCCGACCTCTCACCCCTCTCTCCTCAGATCCACACGACCTCTCCCCGCTTTGCCCTGCTCATTTTCTAGTTGGTCGTCCGCTGACTGCACCTGTTTGCGCTGACTTACAAGAGAGACAACTGTCCAGTCTGACTCGTTACCAGCGAGTCGAGCAAATACGTCAACATTTTTGGAACCGCTGGTCCAAGGAGTACGTGAGCGAGATGCAAACCAGAGCAAAATGGAAGTCCAACAATTCAGACCTGAAACCTAATACGTTAGTGGTAATCAAAGACACTAATTCTCCGCCACTAAAGTGGACTCTTGGCAGAATAACATCAGTGCTACCAGGGCATGACGGCGTATCAAGAGTGGCGGAAATCCGCACTGCCACAGGAATCATTAAGAGGGCATTCTCTAAGATATGTCCGCTTCCAGTTGAAACCAGTTAATCATTGAAAGCTACTCTTCAGCCAGCCAGCTTCCAAGGCCGGGGGCATGTCTACGCACACACGCTTCACGCCAACTTCAGGATCGATGTGAGGCTTGCTACTCGCGGCGAACGTCGCATCACTTCTACCTATTCGCACTTCACTTACCACATCTATGCACAAAACACGTGTACCTGTACTTATTTAACATAGCGTTACAATAAAAGTTAAAAACAGTAAATCAATAAAATTCTTCATTTTGCGTACGTATTGCTTGCCTCCTCTTCCTCAACACAACAAAAACTTTGAGAACCTCAGTAATTTGCATTCTATATAAATCTACGTACAACCCGCTGACGCTTAGTTGCCTAATGAAAATGAGCCCTTTCTTCTACGGAACCCGTACGGTCAGGTACTCCCTCCGACATGCCTAAGGACCCCTAATGTTGTCCGTGTGCTTCAAATGGAAATTGTACTTACAATTTATGTGAAAGGGTCAGGGATTGTTTCCTCTTGTTTATGCGTGTTCTTTGGCTAATTTTGTGTACATAAAAGGTGTTGAGATTCTTTCAAGTAGGTAGGTATCTATTCAAAGAGTACGTATATTATATGACTATGTTCATAATTTTAAATCCCGTCGCAAAATCTATATGAATATATCTATATCTAGATTAGTATAATAATTCTATTCTATAGTAATCTATATTACAAAGCTAAAGAGTTTGTTTGTTTGTTTGAACGCGCTAATCTCAGGAACAGCTGGTCTGATTTGAAAAATTCTTTGAGTGTTTGATTTAATTTTATTTTAACAGAATTTTTCGCTACACACAAAACCAAGTCTTTAACTTTATAATATCAGTATAAATAGAATTTACTTCCGTAACCAATGCCCATAACGATATAAATATGCTCATAATCCATAACCTTTAGTCAGACATCAGGGCTATTTATCAGATTGACCATATGTATTGATTAAGAGAATTTGCTGTTTCTCGTAAGTTGCAATAATTATCTTTTAATTAATAAATAACAGCAATATACTAATTAACAAAGCGTACATTATAGACAACACAAGCCTATTTGTTACACAATACATAGACCTTTTTGATCATCACCCACCCCAATTGAAAACTAATTAGGCTATGTTTTGAAACTTTACGTAATTAGAAATTCCAATTAGATATTTGTCGGCATTTTCTCAGCGCATTCTCGGAGGTCCAAACAATTATTGATATCGTTGGCCACCCAAAAGCGGCCCTTTGATTTAGGAATAATTTCGTAACCAACGAGCCGCGATCCCTCAACGAAGACGGTCCGTATATCTTTTTGATGTAACCACATCCTGGTAAGGGCTTGGTATGTACAGACATAGAAAATTATTTTTAACAATTTGCTTAACATTAAAATGTTGGTCTTTATTTGCAAAAAGGAAATCTATATACAATTAATTTCGACTGACTTTAATTTCGACGGGCTTCGTGGTCTAGTGGTTCATGTAACGGACTGCCGATCAGGAGGTCTCGGGTTCGATTCCCGGTCAGGACAATACTTTGTGTGATGTTTATTTTTGTCATACAAATGTTTGTACTGCGTCTGGGTGCGTGTTTCTATCTTAATATATATAAATCTCGTGTCACAATGTTTGTCCTCAATGGACTCCTAAACCACTTAACCGATTATAATAAAATTCGCACACCATGTGCAGTTCGATCCAACTTGAGAGATAGGATAGTTTAAATCTCAAATTATAGTCGCAATTTTAATTTATTGCAAATTATTTGTCTACCACTGTCATTTGTATGGCAAAACAACGTTTGCCGAGTCAGCTAGTGTATTATAAGTATGTATTTACAAAAGAAAAGTAGTATAATAATATGTAGTATATCCGTATTCTGGTACCCATAACACAAGCATATAAGCTTAGCTTGGGACCAGAGGACGCTGTGTGAAATGTCGATGAATATTTATATTTAAATATAAAAAATATGTACATTATAAAATAAATTAAAATTATATGTATAAATAGACTAGGCATCAAAGTATTCCTCCCCATCGCTGTCGACCTTAAGTGTGCCCAGAAGGCTGGAGGCATTGCCACGTTGTATGGCAATGCTTATTTTCTGTACAAAATAAAGGCCAGCCTTCTGGTCACGAGAAGCGTCGATCAGTCGGCCAGCTAAATCTTTATAAAGATTTCGGGCACTCGGGCCCCATGAGCAGCGTTTCGACCCGAAACGGCGCAAAAATATAATCCCCTAAGAGATTATTGTATTTGCGCCGCTTGATGGACTCCGCAGAGGCAGCAGCAGCACCGGCCGCACACACGGTATTTGGAAGATGTGATGGCGCAAGGGTGTCGACGCAAGTGGCGTCCCACACCAAAGGCCTGCCCATTTTCCAAGGCAACAGTGACTTATTTGCTTAAGAGGATACCAAAATAGCTTCGTGCATTTTTCTACGTACGAAGTTTCCATTGTTTCTTTAGATTGAATGGCTAGAGCTCTAATTTTTAAGTATATGTTTTTTCAATATATGATCTAGGATCGCATAAACTCAGAAACGCGATTGAAAAAAGTTTTCTCGATAGAAAATCTTAGCGAAACAATTTTTTATTTTTTTCATTTTTCGGTCTATTATCGCGTATTAACTAATGAAATAACTTTAAAAACATAAGTAACTATGTATTATATATAGAAACACGTAAATCAGAATTAAAATATATTTAGTAGATTTTGAGTAAATAGGAAAAGTATCCTCAATTCTTCATTTTCTGTGCCTACTGGCTGTGTTAATATGTACGTGTCGGCGATGATATACGATAATATTGATGTAGGCCCTTAACTGTATTAATTTTGATAAAACCAGTTTTTACGGATTTAGACGCGTGTATTTATTTGAGACGCGCCATTTTTAGATAACATTGTATTAATTTTGTACTAGGTTGTTAGTTTACTTTAAAATTAATCATTAATTAAACAAAATCCTATGCTTATTTGCAGCATAATAATCTTCCACTATTGCGTGTAAGCCTTCTCCATACTTTCAGCTGGGGTTTTGGTCATCAACTAAGCGTGTTAATCAAGTATTCATCTCTACAGATGATGTTATCTGCGGAAGATAAAAAGAAAAAAATGGTATGGTTAAACTAGCGTATGAAGTCGTAGGTAACTGCTATTATGTATCAGTATGAAATCTGAACCAATAAAAAGTTGATACTAAAAACATAATAATTATTATTAAAAAAAAACTGACATCGAAACCGACTGCATGAAACCACCTCGGTAGTCTGCTCTTTGAATATTTAGATAGAAAGAAAGAAAGAAAAGTATTTATTCACCCCCATGGGGACACAAAGCATACATACATAAAAGAACACAAAAACATTATAAAAAAAACATAAAAAGTATACATAAAAAGACACATATAAGATAAATACAACAAAAGTATATAATTATAAAAGATACATCTTTACTAATTTGTAAATGCGAAAACCTAAAATTTTGACGAGTTTATGTGTTAATGCGTGTAACCAAACCATAGTGCGATTTAAAAAAACTGTACAACGCCATCTATTGAGCGGTAGTAGCAAGCTTCTGTTTGATAAGATCTGATTTCTAAATTTCATGCGTACGAAGTCGCGCGCCATAATATATAAAAACGATGTGTGTGGCTTTAAAATTTGCAGGTTTTCCTTGATATCTTAGGTGACCTGGTGCCAATGGGACCACACGGGAAGCACGAGTTTTTGAAATAAAAAAAATCTATAATATCGCTTCGTCTAGTTAAGTTATGAGGTAAGAAACATAAAAAAAGTATATAACTAGCTGACCCGGCAAACGTTGTTTTGTCATACAAATATCAGTGGGGGGGGGGAGTTGTTTGAAAAATAGATGTTAGCCGATTCTCAGACCTACTGAATGTGCATACAAACTTTCATAGGAATCGGTCTAGCCGTTTCGGAGGAGTACGGTCACTAACACTGTGACACGTGAATTTTATATATTAGATATAATATTCATGGACATTTCACACAACGTCCTCTGGTCCCAAGCTAAGCTTATTATGCTTGTGTTATGGGTATCAGAATACGGATATAATACATAAACTACTTTTCTTTTGTAAATACATACCTATAATACATAGAAAACACCCAGACGTAGTACAAACATTTGTATGACATTTATGAATATCACACAAATGATTGTCCCAAGCGGGAATCGAACCCGCGACCTTGTGAATGGCAGTCCAGTACATAAACCACTACGCCACGAAGCCCGTCAAATGTAAAAAATGATAAAATGTCATAAATAGGTATGTTTTACGTTTTGTAAATAATAAATACCATCATCATGTAGTAATGAGTCCTGAAAATCTCTGACAGATAGTGATACACTAATGTGTACGTACACTCTCGTAACATGTTGTGTATCCATTCGACCACAGTTTACATCCCGACATTCAGACAAATTTTACTAAATGTATATTTAACATCGTGTTTGTTGATGCAAACTAACGGTATAGTTTTATTAAAGGCAAGAAAAATAAACTGACTAATAGATTTATAAGAATGTAAGTCTTTAAACTAAATTATTGCACACGAGTTTAATCACAAATAGATTTTTCTGCTTACCAGTAGCAAGCTATATAAACTTGAAAGGATATATATTCTTTTCAAGTTTATTAATCTTATTTTGCACTTGGCATTTTCTGCTTGTCATAATTATTATCTTCAGTAAGTATATGAAATGGCAATGGAATTATAAAAATAAATAGTTTGATAACATGTGTAGTATATGTAACCGTTATTTATGCCTTGTTACATGAAATTTAGTACAAGTTATTGACGAATTCGTCGTTATTTTAATAATTATATTTCAAAGAACAGTAAATAAGAAAGAAATCACTCAAACTATTTGAAATAATCTTATAATCTTTATATATATAAATATTCTGTACGTGTGTTTGTAATTGAACACCTCCTAAATGGCTGGACCGATTTTGATGAAATTTGTTGTGTGTATTCAAGGGGGTTTGAGGATGGTTTAGATTCACAATTGACTGGACCGATTTTGATAAAAAATTTTGTTGTTGATTTTTACACAGAATTGTATGGCAAAACAACATTTGCCGGGACAGCTAGTTACCAGTATAATTATTAACTCTGCTTTTTACGCTCACGGGCCGGTCCTCCTTTTGTTAAATACAGATTTATAAATTTTAACTATACCTTTAAATTTAATGCAGAATATAAGCAGTTCTAAACATTTTAATTTGTGTTTGTTGTTACTATGAGTGCACAAACAATATACAGTCAGCACATCATAGAAGAAGAGCCAATTGAGCGGCTATTATCATTGAAACATATTCAAAGGTCATATAACAAGATATCATTTATACAAAATAAAACTTTATTTTGTGGAAATACGATTGGTAAGCCGTTATAGCGAGACTCAGACTTATGAGGGATAAAGATGTTATGTTAAGTTTGTGAATTTGCATAAGACTTGTCAGTAGGCTCTAAGAAGGGTTGAGATTCTCAAGGGCTTTCTCTGATCCAGCGAGCTTATCCTGATAATTATTTCAATTGTTTATGCCTGTCGACGGTGCATTTAGATAGCGTATTATAGTTTGTAGAGTTGTCTTCATTATAGTCTTCGAATGTCTACGAGTGATTTATATTTAAGGGCCAAGTGGCACATTGTTTTGAATTGAGATTAAGCTCAAGAGAGATATGATTGTGAATTATTTGTGTGGACGTTATTTTATGTTATTAGTACATGGTTATGTCGTAGTATGTATTGAATATAATCTGCTTAGTTTAAAAACTGAAAAAACACGCTTGAATATCCTGAATATTTTTTTAAATAAATGCATTGTTAACGGCACTTAATATGTGTGCAAAATTTCAGATCAATCCGTCATTGATAGATACCTACCGAACCAATATAAGCGTGTTAAAAAGAAGCGGGCCGGATTCGTAGTACCGAGTCATTATTCTAGTTATATTAATAATTCTATGCTACCTACTTACAAAAAAGTTGACAGTTTCTGTTGTCAGAGACATAAGTGTCTGTTATCACACTGTTGTCACAATCGTGGTTAACAAATAAGATATTTTTATCTGATTCTATAAATAAAGCGTTTTTATGTGAAATTATCTGATCGTACCTACTTAAAAGGCATACGTAGAAACACAATAATCTTGGTGAGTCTGCTCATATACAATTATACTATTACGTGTATAATGAAATATACAAGTGTGGTCATAGTGATACTTCAATATGCTATTCTAGTAATTCTGAACAAGGAAATGGGATTATTCTGTTAAATAATTGCATTGTCATCGGTTCTTGATATATGTGTAAATTCAGATCAATCTGATTGCTGCAAGTGGGTTAAAATCACTTTCAAAGATTCTGTTACATAGATTAATACATTGATAGATACATACTGAACTTATAAAAACGTGTTAAAAAGCTGCGTCTAGCTTGCGTAATCACAGGAACTTCTTTTAACCTAGAGGTATATAAAACTGGACAGGTATGAGTTGGTCTCGCACACAAAGTGTTCCGTTCCACTATTATCATAATTATATTCGACATATATATTACCGACCCCAAATAAAGGGATGAAGGCAGGAAAAATTTTCAGCTCTCTGGCCATCATCGTTCCAGAGATACAATACGAAAGGTTTCCTGCACGGATAGAGAATTTTTAAAAAAAGAATTTTTGTATTAAATCCTATGTTCCTAAACTAAGCATAATACTTGTAATATTAATACTGTTACAACTTAGTACTTGTGATAATTACACCAGATTAATATGTCTTATATTATTCTTCTATATTTATACCAGATTACACAAAAAACGTCTTGTATGGGGATCGAACTTGCTATCTGCGTGCGGATTCCCGTAACTTTACCAATACGAGACCCTTTTCTAATTACAAAATTTCAAACAGCAAATTTAATGTTTATAAGTAAATCTTCTTAACATAAGAAGTCTTAATTTTAATAACGTAAGCAATAATGAGACATTATTTGGTGAAAGCTTCATATTTAACTTTTGAGGAATTGACTGTTTTTAATTAAGAGGGTTGTTACGCTATATTACTTATACACACACGTATGTACATATGATAAGTTAAGGTTATTATTTGATTGAATTATAAGCTACACAAAACAATATTTAGATTACACTCTTGTTTTCTTTCTTTATTCTGTCTTTTATCACTTTAAATTTTTAAAAAAATGTGAATTTTCTTAAGGTTTGATAACAATGCAATAATTAAAAAAAACCCCTATAGTTTAACAAATTATAAAGTTCAATTAACATCATCGAATTGTGATTAACAAAAACATTAAAATTTATATTGACACTATCAATTTAAATTTTTTAACATGCTTTTATATGTTCGGTATGTACCTATCAATGTATTAATCTATGTAATGGAATCTTTGAACGTGATTTTTACACACTTGCAGTAGTTGGATTGATCTGAAATTTTACACACATATCAATATACCATTATCTTTAAAATGTATAAACACAGCATAAAGAAAAATAAACTAGGTAAGTATTACGAAGGTAACACGCCACGATATGTTAGTGAAATTTATTTTATCAGGCACATATATTAAATACCTTATCTAATCTAAACAAAATCTTTCATGCGGAGATATATGTCGACTTGGGTAGGAACCCCGTCCCCTATCCGGAGGCTGTTTCAAGAACGGTTTAATTAACTTAATAAATACACACTTCGCTTCATTACGCACATACGTCAAATGTTATGAACGTCTAAAGATCTCTTGTCTTGAAAATACCTATTTGTAATATCTTGTATATTTATGTTGATACATATTTTGTTGAAATATTGTTTTTGTTATGGGAGCTCTAACTTAACGTTTATCTACGAAGGGATAGGCAGTGGGGAATTTATTTGGCTGTTTTGGAAATAAATGGTGTAAAAATATTATTCCTTATATTCCTTACTACTTACTTTGCTATATGCGAATATAAATCTATCTGTCTGTCTCCTTCTACGCCGAAACTACTGAATCGATTTAGATGAAACTAGCTGTTTCCCGCAATTTCGTACGCGTGGAATTTAGAAAATCTTCCCCGTTTTTTAAATATTTTTACTGATGCTCTGCTCCTATTGCTCGCAGTGTGATGTTATATAGCCTTTTCAATAAATATTCTATCCAACACTAAAAAAAAATTCGAATCGGAGCATTAGTTCCAGAGATTATCACGTTCAAACAAAGAAACTCTTCAGCTCTATAATCTTAGTAGAGATCTGGTACACAGATATTCCACAGTCTGTTAAAGGACATAGCCTACTTTTTAATAAAAAAAATAAAGAGTATTGGTTCCTATTCCACGCGTATTAAAGCATGAGCAATGAGCTAGTACTTTTACAATTAAATTTTCAAGTTAAACTACTATGTACAACCAAAATCTTATTGTACAACCAAAACAGTCAGTTTTTTTTTATTGTGTGTGACACTTAACCATCTTCCTGTACCTTTTTTAGAGAAAGATAAATAATATCCATATAGTCACATCACACATGTCATTCATTAAACCAAGACACTTAAAACCAAACTTACAGTGAGTGCAAAAAAGCAGTCAAGTGCGCAGTGCTCACGCTTGGGGGTTCCGTACATATAACGTGTCTATCAAAATGCCCTTTAATACCATAGCATGTGATTCAGTCGGGACTATTTCTTTGCCTCTATATAACAAATTTTAGACCTACTTTACCTTAACGAATTACTTGAAATACCGTATAATTACGAGTTCTCTTCAGATTCGTCATATTGAGGTTGCACATAATCATTATTGACAATGGCTTTAACTAAATATTTTTAAGTGATGCAATAAAATATTAATTAACGAAATTGATTAACTATTATTATTTTTAATTGATAAACGAAAGGCACATACACGGCGGAGGTAAGTGGAAATGCTGGGAGAGGCCGCCCGAGAAAAATATTCTCCAATATCATCCCCGGATATCCAAAAGGGGCAAGTGCGTAACACTTACAACCGTCGGGCATGTATGACCAGATGTATATGTGTGGATGAAGCCAAGGAAGTATGTTTGGATCGTAGCAGATGGCGCTCTATAGTCTCTGCCTACCCCCATAGGGAAAAGGCGTGATGTTATGATAAAAATATTTTTAAAACATCCTCCTTAAAAATTAGCGGCACACAAAGTTAGAGTCTTAATATGTTCGTTTTTATACGAAACCCTAAAATCTTCGCAATTCTATCTCCCAGACAACTTGGCACCAATTTTTTGTAGCACATAGTAACATGAAAACGGAGACGAATGGTCTACCGATATGACACGTGTGCCATAAATCTGAAGCCGGATATGGTCACACGAATATCATGTGAATAAACAAGAACGCGGGGGTCGCGTGGCAACACGGAGCGTGGACTGAGACAGGATACAGGTAAAAAAATAAGGATGATGTTAGTTTATTTCTTTCACTAAAGTTAATTCGCTTACGTAAATCATTATAATTCGCTTAAGTTTTATACATATATGTCGGCTAGGCGTAAAGAAAATAGGTTTTAAAAGAATATTAAAGTGTTTATAACCAATTCGTAGGTATACGAAATTAGTTCCTGATTTACTTATGCCTAATTAGTTAGTTAAATCTTATTTAGTTTAGTATCTGATTAATGTCGAGATATTAACTGAGTTTAACAAGATATTGAACATTACATAACCCGTTATCATGGCTGTAACGTAAAGATTGTATTACGTTGCAACACCCCACTCTCAGCATGTTGCTTTAAATACCAATATACACTGCTTTATTGAAATAAACTTTCTTTAATACCTATACAGCAGAGAAAACCATTGCTTGATCTCTATGTATCTTTATCTTTAATTATTATAAAACGAGGTCGTAATTTTTGTATGTATGTCCACATGTGAGCTTATATCTTCAAAACTACGCAACGGATTTTGATGCGATATCTTTTGATAGATAGAGGACTATGGACTGCCGATCAAGAGGTCGCGGGTTCGATTTCCGCTTGGGACAATTGTGTGATATGTATTTATAAATGTCATAAAAATGTTGGTACTGCGTCTGGGTGTTTACTATGTATTATATGTACGTATTTACAAAAGAAAAGTAGTATATGTAGTATATCCGTATTCTGGTACCCATAACACAAGCATATAAGCTTAGCTTGGGACCAGAGGACGTTGTGTGAAGTGTCCATGAATATTTATTATTATTATTCTATGCAAGCAAGTCATCAGCCACTGTACACAACATCTTTTCAAAACTACGCGCTATCGCGGTGTAACGAATAAACGCACATTTCACTAATTTATAACCTATATTTCTACATCAGAGCTTAAAAGCATAGAACAATAAACATTTACAAAAATAAATACACCCAAAAGCGGCTATTAAATAAAATAATCACACATGTCTCACTCTTCAAACATACAAAATGTGTCCATGCGGGGTAAACAGAAACATCATTGTAACTCGTATAATTTCACATTCACCGGTCATTACTTTTGACCGTGTGCCCGGGTGGAGCCGGGTGAATAATTGAGTGGTGTTTGAGAGATGGACCCGCGAAAATATGAAATGAACCTGTCCCAGAGTGTGTACGGCTAACCGGTTGTGATTTCACGTGTTACTGACAAATAGCTTGTGTAACAAGGGTTGTAGAATTGTACTTGATGTGGATTTCTCTTTCTTTTTGTTATTTGTTGCTTTTTAGGGTTCCGTACCCAAAGGGTAAAAACGGGACCCTATTACTGAGACTTCGCTGTCCGTCCGTCCGTCCGTCCGTCCGTCCGTCCGTCCGTCCGTCCGTCCGTCCGTCCGTCCGTCTGTCACCAGGCTGTATCTCAAGAACGGTGATAGCTAGAGAGTTGAAATTTTCACAGATGATGTATTTCTATTGCCGCTATAACAACAAATACTAAAAATAAAATAAAATAAATATTTAAGGGGGGCTCCCATACAACAAACATGATTTTTAGGGTTCCGTACCCAGTATCTCAAGAACGGTGATAGCTAGACAGTTGAAATTTTCACAGATGATGTATTTCTATTGCCGCTATAACAACAAATACTAAAAATAAAATAAAATAAATATTTAAGGGGGGCTCCCATACAACAAACATGATTTTTTTACCGTTTCTTGCTCGATACTAATAACGTTGCCTTATGTTGCATAGATAATGGTACGGAACCCTTCGTGCGCGAGTCCGACTCGCACTTGACCAATTATTTGTATAATGTTTGTAGTTTTGTTCAAGTAAGTTTTGTTTAGTTTGTTATTATGTACACTATGATAACAATTCAAGTAATTACGTTTTATAAACAGATAATGGTACCAATTCTACACGGACAACTAAACTAAACTTAACTAAAAATGAATTTTGATAGTGTCGATAGCACAATTCGGCAATGTAAAATGAACTTTTTTAAGTAATTTATTAATTTTGCAATTGACATGCTATGCTTTTACTTAATAAATAAAATTATGGTGGAAAAAGTGATTACCGCCAGCGGGACTTGAACCCACGACCTTGGAATACCATTATAATAATACCGCAATAAATACACCGCATTAACCTCAGTTGGCAGAGCTACGGAACGGTATTCCGAGGTCGTGGGTTCAAGTCCCGCTTGCGGTAATCACTTTTTCCACCATAATTATATTTATGAACTTTCTTGTTATAAAAACTGTGTATTATAGACTTATGGTCTTATTCATAATGACTTAACGGAGGTTTAAAAGTACGCTAAAATCGGTTTGCGAAAATTGTAAAAACTTGTTATTCATAATAGTCTTTTTACGGTAAAACGTTTATTATCTCTCCGATAAAATCTTCGTTTAAACCTCCGATAAGTCACTATGAATAAGACCATTAATATTTTGATTAATATAAATATGCATTATGTTGTTTTCATTTTTTAGTTAAGTTACTAAACGTAACTCGAACGATTCTACAATCGGCACCAATACACCGTGTTTATACCTTGTGTTATATGTAGGTATAATTTCAAATTTCAGACAAAAAGATAATGATCGTTATGCAGTTCGTTCCTGTCTGACAATAAAACTTGTCGTTTCGGCATTTCACATGTCTTTAATGTAATATCTAAATTACTTTTTGAAAATAATCAGATGTAATATTATCAATATTTCCTACATAAATGTTTTGTCATGTGAGAGAATTGAACCCACGACCTCGAACAGTACCGAAACAAATTTAAAGTTAAAGTACAAAGGATGTGCTCATTTACTAGCTTTAATTTCCTACAAACCAAAGATAACAAAATACACGTGAAGATCACAAAAACTTAATCTCTATAAAAACAAGTTAAATCTGTGCACACGTCGAGTGTCCGAACAAGGAAGTGAACCCGACACCTCGACCGCGGCCCACCAACGATTCTTCCTTCAACAGATTTGGTGGGCCGCACTAAATTTATAGTTCCGGCCACCTTTACTACATGTGGATAAATATAGAAAGATCTTACTTGATTTTAAACTTTATTTGGTAATTTTTGCTAAAAGTTGTATTTTTAGGGCCTTGGACAAAAAAGAAACACTTCAAGAACATTTGGTGTACACATACATACACATACATACACATACATACACATACATACATACAAATACATCTATTACTAAATAGTGACAGTACAAAAATATGCCAAGTGTAGTTTTAATGATAGATTTGTAAACAAAGGCCACAAAAAAGATAGTGTAGGTACTATATAAACATACATTACTATAATACGTGAAGATACTATATACACTTCAACACTATTATTCTGTTTTATTAACAACATAATTTATTAACACTATTATCCTGTTTTATTTCTTAATTCTTCAAATTGATATTAATAAATAATAACGCAAGGATACGTCGATATATAATAAGTAATTCTACGTAATAATGGTTCAAATAATAATATGTGATACTGTCCAAACCATTGGTTTCTTAATATACAGACGTAAAGTCTAGCGTAAAGTAAATTCCGATCCTTCACGCCACATGTAGAGCGTCCATTTGCCATCATCGCCTTTCACTAATGCCGGAGATTCGCTCTCATTGAAAATCATGTATGTGAAAACAAACAAGATTTCCTTCGTTTAAAAAGATTGCAGCGCCCTCCCTACATAACGAAAGTACTTGAAAGCTCCACGAGCTTACAAAGAAAGCTTTTTAGTTCCAGCATTTTAATGTAGATGGCTCTGTTACATATTTCATAATAAGGTTCTATGATTTATCCGCAATTAACTTTAAATTGGTACAAATAAGTATACCGAATAATCTGTTTTCTTATAATAAAGAAAATAAATGGAATAAATCAAGTATATAATGTAACAAATTATCATTTTTAAGACGGAACTACCATAGGCATGTTACTTCCCCATTTCATCTAATCGTTCAGTCAAGAGTCGGATGGATAATATATATATATAACATGTTCTACGAGCAATTATCAGCGTGACACAGTAGACCATAATCACTCCCAAAGTGGAGGAGGCCCGTGCCCAACAGTGGGACGTAAATGGGCTGGAGAGAGACAGTTAATGTTCCGTTGCTCCAATTTAATATTTTTATAATTATAATTATCATAAATTACTTGTAAAAACTTTTTTTTTCATAAAATACTGACTATGATTAATTTTAGATTTAAATCCAGGCTACTTGCTGCTATCTTCGATATATCAGGGACTTCGGCTGTGGGCTATGAAGGTTTGCATCAAAGCTTTGTCTTTGTTTATTGTTTTATTTACGTACAAAAATAGATACACGGCTATAAAAGTACACAAGTTAAAATATTTTAACCGACTTCAAAAAAAAGAAGGGGGTTCTTATATCGACTATTTTTTTAAGTTTTTTGCCTTATACTCATAACTTTTAACTGAGCAAAGCGATTTTAATGATTCTTTTTTTATTTGAAAGCTGGTGGTTCCCGTGTGGTCCCATTGTCACTAGGTCAGGGTCTGATGGTTATCTCCTGAGAAATTGAGGAAAACCCATAATAGTCGGGTGAATTTTTTTTTTTTTATACTTAATTATCCTAATCCTAACTAATTATTAAATGTGAAAACGAGATGTTTTTATTTTTTATAAATTATCTTGGATATCCAGATTATTTACAGATATTACAATCTAGCCTATCAGACTAATGAGTAATTCAATTCTAACTTAAATTGCTAACTATGAGTTAACGAAAACGAGATGTTGACGCTATAGAAATTTTGACGAGCATGTTAATGTGTCAAAATAACGATCCGTACTTAAATATAAAAGTGAAAGTGAGTTTGTTTGTTTGTTCATTTGTGACGTTTTCACACAAAATCTACCGAATGGAATTGCACGAAAATTGGTAGAGAGATAATATATAGTCCTGCCTTACATAGGCTATATTATTTCGCTATAAACTCTGTACGAGATAATAAACGCAATTGTTTGTGAAATATGGTATAAAATAATATTTCAGCCATACCTATTGTTTATTTTACAGTTGTCATAGCAACACATAGAATCCGTCGTATTATAGGTTTTTTTTTAATTTGGCCAAGAAGGTTATAATCCCAGACTGACACAAGCGATTTACGCGGTAGCTCGGAATAGAAACTCATTGTGAGGTACCTACTTAGTTCAAACTTTTTTTTTTATTGAGGTGATAAAAGAAGTTGGAATCATAGACTTAGGATATAGATCTAGACGTAACACTCGGTACAACGAATCCGGCCTGCTGCTTTTTTTAGTTGAACACATTATGAAAAATAAATGACAAAGAGGCTATTTAGTACTGCCTTTCTAACTCTTTCTTTTTGAGCTGGAGTAAAAGAGAAAGCAAGGCTACTATTTACTATTTTACCTTTAAACCGTTTAGTTCTTGCAATTTTAATAACAACTGAACTTAGTATTTGTTTTGGTTTGTTTCAATCGTAGTTGTCATTTTGGTATCGTATTTAACACTGATTTTTAGTAGATATACATAGTATTTTGTAACGATTGTTCATTGAGGTAAATTTTGCTATGGATTTCAGTATTGATTTTAGTATCAATTTCAGTTCAGATTTCAGTTTTTATTAATAATTTTGGTTTGTTTTCAAATTCGATTCGATCACTAATGCATGCGAAGCCGCGGGCAGCAGTTAGTATTTATATAAGTTTGTTAAATTTATAACGCAACAGTATACAAAATCATTAGTTGCGGCTCGTTCTATATTTTATTCGATTCTATATATCGAGGACGCGCTAAAAAGCGACCATGCATAATTACCTCCCACGAGTATACAAGCGCGGGCAGCACACATAGACGGCTATAGAGTCGTATTACCTTTAAAATTTTCTTACATATTATTAACTTAATATATTTTTAGTTCAATAGTGTTAAGAGAATTTTTAATTTATGAGTATCATCAACGTTGGAAAGTTATTACGCTTTTATAATTCTATACATTACCAAAAAACGATGAAAGTCGTAGTAATCCACAAAAACCATTATTACAAGAATCTACATGAGTCATGGGTTGGCTAAGGAAGGAACGAATAAAGTAGTAAATCGAAAAACCCGACTGAGTTAAAACATGTAAAATGTGTTTTTCTATTAACTCTCAAAGTCCGTTTCATATTTTCGTAATTTTCTGGTAAAGCTCTTTATTTTGATGATCTACACCAGTATTAACAACATTTTTAATGTCTATAGTGCATAAAATTCTCCGGTGATTTTTAGGAATTTTATACGCCTAATAATACTCACATCAATTAGATTAAGTCTGCCTTGACTGAGCTGACTAGTCAGTCATGTATGTCACATATGTTTAAACAACACAAATGACCTTAAACATATTAAATTATACTAAGCAAAAATTTGTTTCTTTTTCCGCTTAGCTCAAATACTTTAATAAGCAGGTATATTACTAGACAGAGCCTGGCCCATGGTGGCGGTGCGTTTATTGGTTTTTGTTGTCAAGCCGAAAGGTTAGCACGAGAGAGGAGCCCAGCTGGGCTTGTGCTTACTAGAGTTGCGCCGCAGTCCGAAAGGGATCCCGTGACTCTTGATCGTACGCGTTTGAAGGAGAGAAATAAATGTTTTTTTTATTGCTTAGGTCAACAGACGAGCTAACAGCCCACCTGATGTTGAGTGGCATTCGTTGCTCGTGGACTCCGCAATACCATGGACATAGCGAAGCCGCTGCCTACCGAGGCAAATTACTAGACAATCCAAAATAGTATGTATTTATCTATTGTAAAAAAATAAAAAATAATGTAGTATCTACATAATTCTCTGTCCGACACGGGGCTCTTTTATATGCGTTTGTCAGTGAATTACAATGACAGGCAGTAGTATCCAGTGAAAAACTGTTTAAGCATACGTTAAACACCTACCCATGTGTACTTATATGGCACTATAGTTATATCCTTTGCAGATGTAATTGCTTTTATGTACATTTATATTCCGTCTGTATATTGTACTTGTGGTGGCGGATCAAGAATACAAGTGTCATTGGTACCAATTCTATGCGCACAACTAAACTAAACCAAACAATTAATTTTGATGTTGTCGATAACACAATTCGGCAATGTTAACTGACCTTTTTTGGTTTAACAGCTATTTAAGCTGAAGAGTTTGTTTGTTTGATCGCCCTAATCCCAGGAATTACTTTTTCGAATTGAAAAAATATTTTGCTAACATCACGCTATGACCAATAGGAGCAAAGTATTAGTGAAAATTGTTGCAAAAGTTGAGAATATTTTCTAAATGCTACGCGTACGGAGTCGCGGGCGACAGCTAGTCTATGATAAAATGTGATAAAATGTAACTCTATATGTTGTTGTTTGTTGGTTGTTTTGCTATAATTACAATATTGTTTTGTAAGAAATATATATGCACATACATATAAAATCGCAGCAAAATAATAACTATCGCTACTAATATTCAAATGACATTATGCATTGAAAAATGAATTGTGCAACCTGGCCACGAGACTAACTGTGTTACCGCGTAGCTTGGCGGGTCAGCCGCTTTCATTAGCTGTGTTTGTTCAGCTTTCGTTGGTAAATTCAACTCAATTTATTTTCAATTTATTTATTTATTGCTCTCAAAACGTTACAATATTACAGTATTCAGTTACAATTAAAAATCATAAGACAAATAACACGTAGGTAATGAGAGCTGGAGTCTGTACTAGGCTCGAAACCTGTATTACAGATCTCCAGCCCCCCCCCCGCCCTTGGTTATATTAGGATACAATAAATCTTTATGAAAAGATTAATTAATAAAACATTACAAATGAACAGATTTATGCGTCGACTATTAAATCAACGCAACGTAAGCCCAACTGTCCACCGTCTATATTTGCTAAGATAACCATTAGTCATTGTGTTAAAGTTATGGTTAAAGAGTTTGTAATGCAGAAGTCTCAGATTCAGGTCTGTAGTAAACCAGACAGTATTATTACGCATCTTTTTTTCGTTTCTTATTGCCGAAATTATATTGTCACTTAAGATCTACTCAGGGAAAGTGTAGAACCGCGGGATAAAAACAAAAACAAGGCAATTTATGCAAACGCGTTCGCATCACTAACCGAAAAACCTGTAGGTACACATCCAATTTTGTAAAAATAGAAACACAAGAATAAATGCAGTTGAGTTGAATCAATACCGTACCGATCGAGCCGTCAAACTTTTGTAATTGAGCCACCGTGAACGTCCACCGTATTCCAAACAACCCAACTTCAATACACCAATGTAACTAAATATCTCTCACTAATACCCAGCACTGACAAAAGAAAATATAACTCGTATAGAAAACCAAAAAACCGTGATATCTCAAGAACATTTTTTTGGCAAAATATCGCCAAAAGTAGGTTAGTAATTCGGGTCTTAACAAAAGCATCTCATGAACAATACTCCGACATATTATTACACGGTGGATATAATTAGTTATGGTGTATGGATTTAGATTTTGTTGTTGCGATAATTTTTATGAATGCGTTGAATAAACATCTGCTCGAGATTTGCAACTCGACAAGCGAGCAATCGTATTGAAATGTCATGTAGAAAACAGATCCGAATTGAACAATGCGGCTCAAAAAATGGTCAGTGGTGTATTTGACGTAGATATTACGTACTTTAATAATACGGTTGGCTATCATAATAAATAGTTATTGAAATATATCTTTTGAATAGATTACCATTGGGCCGGAAATATACATAGAAATCAAATATCCGTTGTTATAATACGGGTGGCAAAATTAGCGTAAGAATAAAGGTGTCTTTAGTAAAATAGTAGTTTTTCCAAAGATTGGATGTCATATACAGGGTGTGGCGTAAATGGTGGTCCAACGCTAAGGTGGTTACAGTTCAAGTATTCACCTATCATATAAAAAAATAATTAACCATTTTTAGCCATTTTTTTTTACACTACTCACATCTAAAATGCATTATTTGTTAAAAACGAGAAATTATTTTTTTTATTTTTTTATTTATTGGTTTATTTTTGGGATTTACATGAAAAAACAAAAATGCATGTGCTAGTGCTAGTACTCACCCGTACAACACAAAAAACACACTCAAAAAATAATGTCATTTGTCGATGTTACATTCTCATTTATAAAATATTTATCGATTTTTAACAAAAAAAATAAAAAAAATCATATTTCCGAAACCAATGGCTAAAAATGGTTAATTTTTTTTTTATGCAAGGTGAATATTTGATCTATAACCACCTTAGCGTTGGACCACCATTTACGCCACACCCTGTATAACATTAAATCTTTTGAGGTTTGTAAACTTGATTACATAGCATTTCCGGCTATCCAAAGTATTTAAAATATATTTTACTAAATCATTAAGTGGACAAACAAAGCGTAATTACGCTTTGTTTGGGATCATAGGATACTCTTACAGTGATAAGGCTTGTAAACTTGATCAAATAGCATTTCCAGCTATTTAAAGTGTTTTAAATATATTTGATACCATATTATACAATAAAATATATTTGATAAAATACCTTGAGTAGGTATAGGTACTTACAGAATTACGAAAATACTTCTTTTGTATAAATACGAATAAAAACTAAAGAGTGTTTCTGCCTAGTAGTAAGCTCTTCTTACTATTCGGACGATTGATACCGGAGTTTTAGTAAGGTCCGGTTTTATTCTTTAATGAATAGACTATTTACACTAAATTACGTTACAATAGATAAGTAAATAATCGTATATTTTTAAGCTATTGCATAGCTTCTATCGCGGGCCTTGAGCGTGGAGATCGAATCCAGAAATTCCGTAACGAAAATAGCGTAACGAAAACAACGTGACATTATCGGCGTTACTGCGCATGCGTAATCCCCGCTTCGCCCCGCAATTTATTTGATCCTGTTGATACCAAGGGTAAGCGCCTTCCTCAAATTAAACAGCGTATTAAAATAAGGAATTCATCATCGACAACATATATCCTAAATGTTCAGATAACAGCGTATTTTAGATTTTAACAATGTAAAATAATTATTTTTATTTTATTGACATTTGATTGACAATCGCAATTTTATCATAATTGCCATAAACAATGGACAGATGTAAGCATCAGTAAATAAGGATTATTAATCTTATTTTAGTTCATGGTATTTAGATTCTTGCATAAATAAAATAAATAAATAATTATAATTGCTTAAGTTGATAAAAAATGCTATGCAATAGCTTTACCGTGGGGATCCCCGAGTGCCACACGTCTTTTTTTACACGCTTTATATTAGCTTCACTTGTATGTTTGTTTGTATGTTTGTTTGTATGTTTGTAACCGACTCCTTTGGACGCTATTTTGACCCACTTTAAACGGTCAGATTCTATTCAAATTTTGCACACCTGTCAAAGACCGATGACAATACAATAATTCGATTAAATAAAGCGTGTTTTTTAGTTTTTTTAAACTATTTTTAATTTTTATTTACAAAATACAGTACAATAGACGGTCTTACCACATGCTGCTATCTTTGCCGACAACCGTAGTCTACATTTTCTTTAAAGGTAGAACTTCATGTGTAGTATGATAGAGATCCTTTGAGTATAGACCGCAAAAATATAGTGTTTTATTAAACCTAACTACAGACTTAAAACTTGGTAAAATCTATCAGTATTTCGTAATTGCTCGTGTATATTCGAACCCTCATCATCATTACAAGAACACTGACATCTCACAAATTAACCAGTTCACCGGCGTTGATACAAAAAAGCTTTTTATTTCACACATTGTACAAAAAGGAACACGATATGTCCGCGTTTTGGGCACGTTCATCGTCAAATAGTGACCTTCGTCAAACTGACGTGTTGTGCATATCAGTGATATGCAGTGCCTGGCCATTCCGATTATTTGCGATGCGTGGAGATTTCTAACATTTTAGATAACTGCTTGAAAAAAGACCATGGATTTAGATAATAAAAGATTTTCAATGTTAATGCTAAGTTTCAGCTTTGTGTTTGGAATATATAACAGGACACTTTCATTATCATCTGTATCCAAAATTTTATTTCCGACGAGCTTCGTGGTTGAGTGGTTCATGTAACGGGCTGCTGATCACGAGGTCACGGATTCGATTCCCGTTCGGGACAATCATTTGTGTGATATTTCTAATTGTCATACAAATGTCTGTACTGCGTCTGGGTGTTTTTATGTATTATAAGTATATATTTACAAAAAAATAGTGTGTGTATTCTATCCATATTCTGGTACCCATAACACAAACATATAAGTTTAGCTTGGGATCACAGGACGTTGTGTGAAATGTCTATGAATATTTATATTTATTTATATTTTATGTCAAAGCTAAATCTAGAATATTTTTATTCTAATACCTAACTGATTTTGATATAGAATAGAATAGAATACATTTTATTGTACACCATAAATTACATGTGACTTAACTAATGTAACAATAAAACATGTACAATTGGCGGTCTTATCGCATATTGCGATCTCTTCCAGACAACCTTTAGATGGACTCAGTTTATTTGGAAAGGGGTATTAGTGGTGTACTTGCTATGTATAAACTCCAAGTAAGAAGAAAAATCTTATATTACGCATAATCAATATATACTACAGATATACATACACATATAGAGATACTAGCTGACCCGGCAAACGTTGTTTTGCCATACTACAAAAAAAAACAGGTTTGAAAAATAGATGTTGGCCGATTCTCAGACCTACTGAATATGTATGCAAAATTTGAGAAGAATCGTTCAAGCCGTTTCGGAGGAGTACGGTAACTAACACTGTGACACGTGAATTTTATATATAAGATAGATCCATAAATGTACATAAACCTATACATAATTATAAATAGAATAGAATACATAAATATATAGATAAACATAATAATTTTGACATTTATGATTTAAGAATGGAGCATGATAAGATGATAAGCCTCCGAAACGTCGGGCCAAAATTTAAAACAAATATACGCGTCTAAATCCGTTAAAAGTAGTTTTATTTAAGAAGATGATAAGCATTGTGAATGGTTAGCTTCCTTACATATTACCACTATGCATACTATGAAAAGAGAATATCAAGCGAAGTATTATAATACACTATGTGCTAATTCACCTCTTAGGCCATAACATTTCCCTGAATTTCTCAAGAAAAGTATTTCATTTCAATAACTGGTTCTCCGTGTGGTGACGGATAAAGAATACAAGTGTCATCACCCCATCTCCTCCCAAGGGTGCTGTAAAAGTCAGCTAAGGGATATTGCACACTGATAACATCCTCTGTGAGAGACAGATAACTCGGAAATAAACCCTGTCAACACGCCCGGTCAGCGCGGCGCAGTAGACCATAATCCCTCCAAAGTGGAGGAGGCCCGTGCCCAACAGTGGAACGTAAATGGGCTGGAGAGAGAGAGAAGTTATCTGGTAGGTTATGTGTATGTGCTTGACTTTCTAGTCTAGGGCGTACGGTCGTATTTACTGGTGTTCATTGATTTTATCTCTGTAAAGACGTTAAGGATTGCGAAGAGAAATATCTGAATTTGAATTGACATGACATCCCCAGATTCTTTGTTCCATTAACATCCTTTTAAGACTTATTATTATTTAATCACAATCTATACTTATTATAAAACAAAGTCGTTGTTTCTGTATGTATGTCCCTACGTGAGCTTAAATTTTCAAAAATACGCAACAGATTTTGATGCGGATGTTTTTAATAGATAAAGTGGTTGTTGAGGATGGCTTTTTGTATAATTTGTTAAGGTTTGGTATTCAAACGATGCAAACGAAGTGGCGGGCAACAGCTAGTAGTAAATAAACCAAAAGCTATACAAAATCAAGATATATATCTTCCATGTAATTTAGCACATTTCCCAAACACCTACGATGTTTTTATGCGTCGATTTCCCTGGGAGAGTCATAAAATGGTGCGGGCGCGCGGTCGCGTCGCGGGTGACATCTGCGAGACTCCGCAGCTTTACCTAACAGATTCAAATGCTCCTACTACGAGTGAGATTCTGTTACACTACAGTTCAATACTAGTAAGCTTGGAATATATTTTACTCACGATGTACTCGTATAAACATACATGGAGAACACATTACTTCTCGTGATGTTGTCCGACTTAGTAAAATATGTTTACTAAATCGGGCAAAAGCAATCTCGTGCATTTGGAACTCCCTGTGTCCCAATGAGTTATGCAATTCTAGTATTGTATGAAAAATCAAACTTTTATGGAGTCCAATATTCTCTAATACTTGCGTGATTCATAAAAAAACTACTTTTTACGAATTTAGACGCGTATTTAGACGTTTCGGAGACTTAAATTTAAAACAAATACACGCCTCGAAATCGTTAAAAGTGGTTCTATTTCATGAAATCTTTTGAAAATATTTATGAAAATAACACATAATAGTATCAAAATTTTAACTCAATACTGATTTTGGGGCAACATGAGTCAACTGTAATGAGCTGCAATGAGGAGCGTTAATTTAATCGTAGTATCGTCTTTTGTGTGGACATCAAATAACCAATGACGTCATAGAAACGTCAGTCAGGACTTGCGTGATTTTCTTAAAAAATTTTTGATACTATTCTCCAAGAAACTGCGCAGATTGCCCTGAACCACGTTTATCTACGTCCACTTCATATAACCAATGACGTCATATAAACGTCGGTCAGGTATGTAACTTGAGTGATTTTCTTAAAAAAATTTGGATAGGTACTATTCTCCAAGAAACTGCGCATATTGCCCTGAACCACGTTATCTACGTCGACTTAATGACTAGTTCTTAACAAAACCTAAGACTACTCTACTACAATAACTATCGAATTTCCAAAGACTCATAGTACTAGTGTCGTATAAATAGGATTGAACCTTATCGCCGCAGATAAAACGACTTTGTCACAGCGCTGCCTCTTTCAATATACGATAGCTGGTGATGCCCCATTTGCTCCAACATTATGTTAACGTGCGGGATTTTATATTAGATTCCGTTGCGTTATTCGTGGATTGACTAAGTAAAGTATTCAGCTTCATCATCGTTTTTATGCAATGTGCTACATACATCTGCAATATACGGTAACGTAGGTACTGTTATTTTTAACAATTATACTTACCAATTCTACATGCACAACTAAACTTAACTAATAAGCTTATTTTGATAGTGTCAATAACATAATTCGGCAATGTTAACTGAACAATTTTATTACACAAACTGTATGTTATAGACTAATGGTCTTATTCATAATGACTTATCGGAGGTTTAAAAGTTCGCTAAAATCGGTTCGCGAAAATTGTCAAAACTTGTTATTCTTAATGGTCTTTTTACGCTAATACGTTTATTATCTCTCCGATAAAATCTCCGTTTAAGCCTCCGATAAGTCATTATGAATAAGACCAGAACAATTTACACATTCACATTTATTTATAAATAGCATTGGTCATGAATAAATAAAAACAAATATAAAATAAAAACATGTAACAGAACATTGCAACTGCAATTCCTGTCATTCGAAATGAACGGGTGTCAGCTTGAATTGGTCTCGTGTCTGTAAGAAACGATCGATTTATTCGTCGGGTTAATTGCGATGCATTTAAACAAAAAGTCTGGCTGTTCTGTGCCCGCCTAATGACGCCATAAAGTTGAAATTATACGCTCCGTTAGTTCCAGCCGTTATACCTACCATATGAGTATTCTTGGTTCATTGCTTGTCCTGTATATGGTACATTTATGACTACTTTGATGATAGTTATATAGATTACGATAGATATTCTGAATATATAATGACCAATCTAATTTAGCGTTCTTTCACACTGATAATCTTGATATCTTCTTAATAAAAAAATACTTGGTCGTTAAGGGTTTTTGTTTAGTAATATTGGTCAACTGAAAAAGATAATTAAGACAATAGATAGTCAAAACCTTGCGCACTACACTCACATCGGTTAACTATTTTTATTTTTTTAAGCCCATTAACATCCCACTGTTGGTCATGGACCTTCTTTTCTTTGGGATAGTTTTTGGTCTACTATGACGCCCTTATCAGCTTTAGTTTCGAGTATTCCTCGTCTAACAGAACATGTGAGACGTGGACTTTTATAGCACCCTAGGGAGAAATCTATTCTCAATCCGTCACCACGCGGATTACGAAAATATGATGTATATCCTAAATAACAAACTGAAACAGAATCTTGCCAAAGAGTTTCAAAGAACATTTGCCATTGTCAAATCCTAACATAAACCGAAACCTAATATCGCCTATCAGTATTCCAATCATCACCGTCTTGCGTTTGCACACAAAGATTATCTGTTTCATGAAATCAGCGGAAACATTCAATCACGTTCGCTTTTTCCTCTCTCTAGAGATAAGATCCTCGGAAGACGACACTATAGTTTAAAGGGGGAAGGAAGGGGGAGAGGTTAAGGGAAGTGGCATTTGGCACGGGCAATTGACGCCGCTGATAGGATCTTGCGCTGGGTTAGCAAATATATAGAATAGGAGCGAAGGTACTTCAAAAGTGCCGCGTGTCATTATGTCAATATATGGTCAAACTGTATAGTAATACAGTTAGTAGGTTGTTCTGAAAATGATTTAAGGAATACAGATTTAATGAAATATCTCCTTTCTTGAAAACATTTCCAGTTGATTTTTGATTTCCACGTTTATTGAATTAGTAATTTATTTTCAATGTATTAGGTAATTTATTTAAGTAGTAGTTAATAAAATGATATAATTACGTGATATTTTAGTATTTGTTATAGACTGACTCCTAGATAATGTTCATGCTGTGGTCGACAGTACTTACAATGTTACGTACATTGTAAGTAGTGTCGATTATAGTCTCAGTCATTATCACCATTGTATTCAATAATAAGTATTATGTTTCTTTTTTAGAACTGGATTGCTTTATTCTAGATGCACAGTTTATATATCGATACTTATGTTCGGTGTTATTTAATTGCCGAGCTGTACGCTCTTATAGCATTAATTCATTACCATTTTTGGTTTAATAAGAGTTTTTTGCTTCAAGGCATGGGTTAAATCCATACTAAAATGATGAAGCTGAAGAGTTTGTTTGTTTGTTTGAACGCGCTAATCTCCGGAACCACTGCCCCTATTCCGATTTGAAAAAATTTTAAAGTGTCGGATAGGACATTTATCGAGAAAGGTTGTATAACATCACGCTGCCACTAAAAGCAGCAAAGCAGGAGATAAAAACGTCGCGGGCAATAACTAGTTGTTAAATAAAAGCAGGAGTAACCATAATCAATAAAACCTGTACTTTTCATTTCGAGTTACATTAATCTAGCATTCGATAGCATAAGGTAAGCTATCCCAACACAGACTTGCCTTAATATTTTCTAACACTTGCGTGACTCATCTGTTTAAATAAAACTACTTTTTACGGATTTAGACGCGTATATTTGTTTTAAATTTTGGCCCGTCGTTTCTAAAACTTTGCAGTCACCATAGTCACCGCAAAGTCTATATACGCGTCTAAATCCGTAAAAAGTAGTTTTATTTAAACAGACTTGCCTTATTAAAACCATTAATCACTGTGTAACTGTACAAATTAAGATATTAAAATAACCCATTATTATAAAACTTTTATAAAAAACTTAAAACAGCAGGTTGGATGTTAAACGTTGTTAATTACTTATAGCTATACCAACTGACACGAAAAGAAACAATAATCCACCTGTTACAGTTATTTAAAACAAGCATTTGACTATGGATTTGTATTTTAAACCGACTTCAAAAAAAGAGGAGGTTCTCAATTCGTCGGTATGTATTTTTTTTATGATTGTTACCTCATAAGTTTTAACTGGGCGAAGCGATTTTAATGATTTATTAATTTACCAGGAATACAACACACGGCCTTGTGAACGACAGTCTCAGACTAATTCTTCAACACAAAATCAAACATTTACCAGTATTGGTATCACAGGCAGTTTGACGAGCTTAGTAGCGCATTGGCAGTGTAACGAACTGCCATTCACAAAGTCGTTGGTTCAATCCACGACTATGATGGTGCAGAGTCTTACGTCTTGGTGATTTCATTGATTTTTAAGTAAAAGTAATGTTTTACATTACTTCGAAGCATAATCTAGTAATAAATAAATATAAATATTTATGGACATTTCACACAACGTCCTCTGGTCCCAAGCTAAGCTTATTATGCTTGTGTTATGGGTACCAGAATACGGATAGAATACATAAACTACTTTCTTTTGTAAATACATACATATTATAAATAGTAAACACCCAGACGCAGAACAAACATTTGTATGACATTTATAAACATCACACAAATGATTGTCCTGACCGGGAATCGAACCCGCGACCTTGTGAACGGCAGTCCGTTATATGAACCACTAGACCACGAAGCCCGTCATAATGAAGTAATGTTTAAGTAATGATTCATCCCAAAACAATATACGCATTAAACTCAATTTGGTCCCAAAGCAAGTTGCGAAAATACCCATCAATACTTATTTATTTATTTTATTTGTTTATTTATTTAATAGCTGTTAAAAATGACAGAACATTTTATTTGTTTAAAAAGGTTAAAGTAAACGTAGCTATTAGGTTAGCCGCAGGAGATTCGGGTTTATGTTTTTATTGAGTTTTTATTATTACGACTACTAAATTATGTGATAGGTGCCTAATGTTGCGCAGCTGACGGCTGACTTTAGTTGTAAATGACTCAAATATGGTGCAAAGAATACAGTCGTATAATTCTTAGGATGTTAGTTTATATTACTTTAAATATAATACTAGTTGTTCTATTTAAGTTCCTTAAAGACCCAAAAGTACATATTATTTAAACAAACCATTCCAATATAAATCGTTTAATTTATTTGAATTGAAATGAAACGGAAATTTGAATACAAATCCATTTTTTTTTTCACTAACCTATTGCCTAAGAACAATTTCAGGACAAAGAATTACTTATACCTAAGTAGTGAGAATAATTTTATTTGTCATCTGATTACAATAAAACTTGTGTTTTTAGTTTTTCACGAGCCTGGCAGGCAGCCTGTTTAGCTGCTCTACCATTCTTCACATACTTTTAATCTATTCTTAATATTATAAATCTGTAGAGTTTGTTTGCTTGAACGCGCTAATCTCAGTAACCGCTGGTCCAGTTCGAAAAACTCGTTCAGTGTTAGAAAGTACATTTATCGATGAAGGCTTTAGGTTATATAATATTACTCTGTGCTCAATAGGAGTGAAGCAACAATGAGAAATGTTGCAAAACGGGGAAAAATTTCTCAATTCCGCGTGTACGAAGTCGCAAGCAACAGCTAGTCTATACTTCTATATACTAATAATATAAAGCTGAAGAGTTTGTTTGTTTGTTTTTTTGTTTGCTTGTTTGAACGCGCTAATCTCAGGAACCACTGGGCCGATTTGAAAAATTCTTTCAGTGTTAGATAGGGCAATTATCGAGGATGGCTTTCGGCTATATAACATCACGCTACAACCAGTAGAAGCGAAGCAGTAGTGAATAATGTTGCAAAAAAGGGGAATATTTTCTAAATTCCACGCGGACGGAATCGCGGGCAACAGCTAGTTACTGATAACAATCAAACCTGTGTTTTAGTTTTGCACGAGAGGCTGCGTATTTAGCTGCTCTACCATTCTTGATATACCTTTAATAGTCTTATAAAGTTATTTACCACATAGTTTCTTCCACATTGTCATTATTTTCCCGTACTCAGTTAAGCATAACAACATGGTCACGTGTCATTAACTATTGCCATGAACCATTCCGTGTCGGTTAAAACGTAATTGCGACTGCACCAATTCGTGTTATTTATTTTTATTTTACAGCCTATGTGGTGAGAACTATTGTTTGGGGCCAAAATAATAATGTTATGTGTATTTATCAACACTAACTTACTAAGTATATAATTTTTATTACAAATTATTATCTTACAGACTTTTACTTGCATTGTATGTATGTTCGGATGAAATCTAGCAACAAAATTATAGCATATATCTTGAACCGATTGAGCTAAAATGTTGTGAACCTAAATGTTTAACAATTATTTTCTCATTTTATTTTTTACATTGGCAACACACATATTTACTCGAAATTTTAGATCGTGGTCTCGAGGCTGCGCTTCTCAAGAAACCGATGACTACCTTTGGCTGTCTTTTGATACTCTCTATGACGTATCCGTATTTCAAAGTTAATCATTGCGTTGGACCATCTTTTTATTAATACAAGTTTTATGAACATTTTAAAAACATTTTTCATTATTTCTCATCTCGTTGTTAATTTACAGAGTACCTAGTAGTAGATTTTTATCAGAGCTTCCATTTTACAAAAATAATCTTTTAAAGTGTGAAAACGACATACATTCGTCGCTTCTAATCAAGATAATTAAGGGCTGAGCAAAACAAAAGTCACACTGAAAGGCGTGACGTCATAGAGCGCGGGCACACAATGACGCTACGGGGCGTCCGTCGCGACGCTCAATCTTGCCCACATTACGATAGGGTTGTCACGTCGCTATTAAAATTATTGTTTAATGCTGTCTTTTAGTTATATTTCAATTTAATTCAAGTCTGTTTTTAAATAATATATTTGTTACAATAATAATTATTTACCTTAGTGGTAAATTTAAAGCTTTTCTAAAAATTATACAAATATTACTAATTTAAAAACTGGTCTCATATCCTAAGATAGATTTCTATTGATCCTATCATTTTTGATAATTATGCAACAGAACAAGTACTTTCCAACAAAGGGGACAAAATAACATGATAATACGTCATACTGTTTTAAGATATAGAATCCTATCCTAGTAGACCTAATAAACTATTTAATAATAGTGTTCTTTTTAGGGTTCCGTACCCAAAGGGTAAAAACGGGACCCTATTACTGAGACTTCGCTGTCCGTCCGTCCGTCCGTCCGTCCGTCCGTCCGTCCGTCCGTCCGTCCGTCCGTCCGTCCATCCGTCCGTCCGTCTGTCACCAGGCTGTATCTCAAGAACGGTGATAGCTAGAGAGTTGAAATTTTCACAGATGATGTATTTCTATTGCCGCTATAACAACAAATACTAAAAATAAAATAAAATTAATATTTAAGGGGGGCTCCCATACAACAAACATGATTTTTAGGGTTCCGTACCCAGTATCTCAAGAACGGTGATAGCTAGACAGTTGAAATTTTCACAGATGATGTATTTCTATTGCCGCTATAACAACAAATACTAAAAATAAAATAAAATTAATATTTAAGGGGGGCTCCCATACAACAAACATGATTTTTAGGGTTCCGTACCCAGTATCTCAAGAACGGTGATAGCTAGACAGTTGAAATTTTCACAGATGATGTATTTCTATTGCCGCTATAACAAAAAATACTAAAAATAAAATAAAATAAATATTTAAGGGGGGCTCCCATACAACAAACATGATTTTTTTACCGTTTCTTGCTCGATACTAATAACGTTGCCTTATGTTGCATAGATAATGGTACGGAACCCTTCGTGCGCGAGTCCGACTCGCACTTGACCAATTATTTTTCTCTTTTTTTGGCACCGGTTATAAACCACATCCAAAAAATTTGGGAAAGGATTTAAATAAAAATATGAAACGAAAATTTGGAAAAAGGAGCAGATCAGTAATGTACAAAATAAGATACTTATTGATAAATATAAAATACAATTGTTTATAAATCTACATTTTTTTTTTTTAATATTAAATTAAACAATATTAAATTCTTATTTCATAAAAAACAAGCTAATAATTATATTAAAATAGTGTATATATTTTACATTACAGTTTAATATTATTATTTACAATAAAAGAAGCTAGAATAGCATATATAGAAGGGTCTAAGGAAGAAAGAAGGACATTAATGTGAAATAATAGTGTTAAAATAGTCTGAAGCAGGCTAAAATTAGCTGACTACTGTCTAATCGTCACATAAGATAAGGTACCTTAATATTTTATAAAAGTAGATGGTGCCAACCCTATTCCATCGTTGGCTGTGGACCTCACCACACACGGAACCAGTGACATTAGGGGTGTCAGTGCGTCCGCGTGCTGCGACTGCAAGTTTTGTTGGCGACCAGCGGCGCGGAAACAACGTGAACTTATTGTGTCAACCCTAGGGGAAGCGTACTCGTTCGACATACACCGATTTATTTGTAAAAGCAATACTGTCGTATTATTACTAAAAAAAATAAAGTTGTAGTGTGTGTAAGTGTGTAAGTAATACTGTTCAAGACACGTTGCAAAACAGTCACAATAAATAAAAATTAAAAGTAAAAGTAATGCAGAAAAAAAATCTAATTGTCAGAAACATAATTGTCCATCGGTCACTAGGCTGTATCTCATGAACACTTATAATCTCAAGAGATTAGTAGAAGATGTTTTTGTAATTAAAACTTTAATGTATTTAATTACGGAATTAAAGCGTTTAAAACCTGCAATTGTAAATTAAGACAATACACACATACAATTGTAATTATAGACAATAAATAAATAAATAAACACTCATGGACATTTCACACAACGCCCTCTGGTCCCAAGCTAAGCTTTTAAGCTTCTGTTATGGGTACCAGAATACGGATATACTACATAAACTACTTTTCTTATGTAAATACATACTTATAATACATATAAACACCCAGATATATCTAGCTCTCAGACTTTTTGCTGGTATCTAAACAATAGAAAGGTGGACAAAGTGTGCGGCGAGTGGAAACAGCAGTATCTCTTAGCTGATGAGCTCGAGATGAAAGTGTAGGGCACTTTGGGTACCAAAAGTATTCAGCAGTAAATAGGCCACGAAGAAAAATAATAGAACTGCGCATACTAAAGTAAACATAATATGAGTACTCGTTAATAGTTTTATGTTCTTTTCTATGTAGTTACAGGGGGTCAAAAGTGCTGGAAGACACTTCCTGAAAAAATAGTAACCATGGGGCCGCGTAGTATCAGATTGTGTGTATGTTATCTGACACTGATAGAGATATTATTTACGCTAAAATATACTACCGTTTTTAGCGATCAGTTGAACATCGCAGCAACATCAGCGATTAGTTGGTAGTTACAGGTTGTTAAATCGTCAATTAATATTAATAAAGTTTCGGTCTGTTTATAAAAAATTGTTTTTATAAATGACTACTATGTTACGAGTAATAATTTGAGTTGAATAATCTCGCCTTTCTGTAAATAATTTACTAAACAAAGAATTAGAAATGAATAAGTAAAGTTTCTCCGTGTGGTGACGGATTAAGAATACAAGTGTCACCACCCCATCTCCTCCCAAGGGTGCTGTAAAAGTCAGCTAAGCGATATTGCACACAGATAACATATTCTGTGAGAGACGGAACACTCGAAATTAAACCCTGTGCCAACACGCCTGGTCAGCGCGGCACCCTCCCAAAGTGGAGGAGGCCCGTGCCCAACAGTGGGACGTAAATGGGTTGGAGAAGAATCTCGCCAATCTAATGTCTTGAATACAATAATAATTTCTTTAGTATCACTTTTATGAAATCGTATCTATTTCGTAGCATAATTAGTGACTGAGTAAAAAAAATATTAAATCTCCGACTCCACAACTCAATTTACTCTTATTACCTACGACTTCTATCGAAAATAAAAGGCCAAAAAATCGATTACTCACTTTAATAAAAAAAAATACGTACGAGGGGTAGGATGGGGTAAAATTGAACAGTTAAAAAGCGCGGATGTGAACATTTGTAGCAATAATTTGGCCCGCAAGCCCATGGGGTGAGCCGCGGCTGTTGTTGAAAGAATGATACATCATCAGACCAATAATAAATCACACATGATTCAATTAGAAAAATACGGCGGGCGTTGGGTGAAAATCGTTGCGATTTTGTCGCACTGGAGCGCCACATTTGCAGGGTAATTTGACGTTTTGTATTGCATCATCAATCAAATGCAATTAACAATGAACTCGACTGAAGTGGCGTTTTGTGTATCACTAGTAGTAGGTAGCAAAATTATAAAAACAAAAACATTTTTGTTTTGATATGCAATTGCCTTAACAATACATCTCTATCACAGCATGTTTAGTTTACAAATTCGTCAGCGTTTTTGTTTTTCTCAGGTTTAAAATAATCGTAGTGTTCTTTTTATGTATTTTTAAAAGGATTTAGAAATGAAATGTTTAGTCGACTTTTTGATACAGTTTCGGATAGACCTAATGTAATAATAGATACGGTACGGATATACAATCAATATTTTAGTATTTTATTATATGATATTATATTATGAGAACAACATTTTTTTCTTTTATATGAAAATTGAATTAATAAAGTAGTGATGGTTTTCATGTCTACACATACCAGTTAACCAGAATATTATCCTAAAAATACTTAGTAACAACAGGCACCGTTGAGTCCGTGAGCGCCATAACCATAGGCACCAAGGTTTCCATAACCGCCGAGAGCTCCATAACCATAAGCACCAGCGTGAGGAGCGGCAGCATAACCGTAGTTAAGAGGAGTGTCGATTCTGTTGGTGATTGCGTAACCACTGACACGGGGAGCGGCGATTCCGTGAGCAAGACCGGCTCCAATTCCGTAACCAGCGGTAAGAGGAGCGGCGATTCCGTAACCGAGACCAGCTCCGTAACCAAGACCAGCTCCGTAACTGAGACCAACTACGCCAATTCTCCTATTAAATAAGTAATTGTATGTTAGCAATGACATTGATTTCCGTAGGAAGACATGGAAACCACTGTCACTCGTGATTTTTATAGAAATAAATATCTGCTATTTGTACAAGAGTCATACATGTATTTGCTAAACAATATTAATATGTAGCACAAAGCTTTTTAGGACCAAAGGAAAGATTTAATAATCGTGACTATGTAAAAATTATGAATGGTGACACTGCACTATACTATGCACTATACTGCACTAAACTATGTTTCGTTGTTATATGTTTTATGTAGGTATATACACAAAAATAACACACATTGTGTGACCTTTTGTCTACACACGTCTAGACATGTATTTACCTACAACCACAAAGAGTTTGAAAGTTAGCTTAAGGTACCAGTATTTCTTCCAAACAATAAAATGCTATATATTTTTAAATGTTAGCATTAACACAAGCAGTTAACACATCAGCCTTTCTCGCACTCAATAACTCATTGAGGAAATATAACAGTGTCGAGTTGAACGGCACTCGGGAGTGGTGAGGTCGTGTCACGTGCTCGTAATGAGTTCCAAGCGCCCCAACCTCCCCCACGTTACTATGGAATTTCGCACATACAATGCATACTTCTGATTATTTGAATTTATCATGTCACTTTTTTCATGAGCCATTTTATATACTTACATATTAATTTTATATTTTGGCATTGAGAACGTTGCGCGTTAATATTAACAGCGGCTTCTAGAATTTACTCTAAAGATGCATAACATATGAGTTATTTGATAGCCAATAGGCAATTCTTACATCATTATAATTCTTTACACAAAATACCTACGTCTCGCGGACAATTTACCTTAAAAAGAAACTTTAACTATCAATGACAAACCTAAATGCATTAAGTATTCTAAAATAAGTAACTAACAATAATTCAAAAGCTACTAAACGGATTTTAAGACGAGGTACGCGTCACGTAAAAAGAACGCTGGAAGAAAGTGTTAGGGGCGTCTTTCCGCATGGGTACACTCTCGCACGAAAATTATATATATACATTTTTGAACTAGGCTTTCGATGGCGAGTCGTGGGTTGGTACCTACATATTAGTTATTCTTAATAGGTATACATAGAAAACCAATAAATCGCCTATGGGCAGCTTGACCGCCAGCGTTCTTTTTACATGACGCGACCTATACCCAACAATAATTTTTTTATTTTTTTTTTATGTTTCATACCTCATAACTTTTAACTGGTTGAAGAGATTTTAATAATTATTTTTCTATATGAAAGCTGGTGGTTCCCGTATGGTCCCATTGACACCAGGTCAGGATCTGATGGTAATCTCCTGAGAAATCGAGGAAAACCCTCAAATTTCAAATGCACATGAAGGCAGTTGGACATTTTTTTTAAATACATACTTCACCATATATTTTGATTCAAAATTTCTTAAATATATCTGCTACATTACTGTATATTGTTAACGGCTACTGCAATTATTTCGACTAATTACTATTATAATAATGTTTCCTTTCTTGTAGTATTGTTCACAGCAGGCCCTTCACCTGTACTTAGTACAAGGGATTGAGTGCGCGCCGCCACAGGCGCTTACCGGATTTACTCTATTTGCACAATACTTGCCATCAGGACGAATGCATAGAGCTGTAACTCTATTAGAGTTAATGACAATTTTAATAAAAAAATTTTTGTTGCTGAATTTTCCTGATTACACCTGTCCTTGCTGTTTCTTGATCTTCTGGGCAAGCTTGCTTAACGGCAGGTTTAGTTTCTTCTTTGCTGCCTTTGAAAGTTTATTGATAAGGCTGAAGCTACAATATTCGTAGCGTGTTAATATTTTAATACTTGTCGTGATATACTAGTAATAATAATAATCATATTATTATATAAGCTTTTCTTTTTCTAGACACAGATCTCTTTTATTCTACACTGTCGAGCCATGTTAGTACCTATAGCGCTTTTTATAGAATCTCCGTCTTTCAAAACAATTCGCTTCCAAGACTTGCAAGCTTTTTTGAGGAAAAAATGGAACAATTTATAGTAGTTTTCTTTCAATTTAACTATTAAGTAACTACAATGTGTACTCTGTGTGGGGACGGATTATGAATACAAGTGTCACCACGCCATCTCCTCCCAAGGGTGCTGTAAAAGTCAGCTAAGGGATATTGTACACAGATAACATAATCTGTGAGAGATGGAAAACTCTAAAATAAACCCTGTGCCACCACGCCGCTCCTCTTCCTCTCCAGCTCATTAACACTGCTGGGCACAGGCCTTCTGCAATTTAGGAGGGACTAGGGCCTACTGTGCCGCGTCGATTAGGCGTGCTGGCACAGAGTTTACTTTCGAGTTTTCCGTCTCTCACAGTACACGTTAACTGCTTATATTATCCCTTAGTTGGCTCTCACAGCACTCTGGAAAAGAAATGGGGTGATGAGACTTGTATTCTTAATCCGTCACCACAAAGACCAATATTATTTGTCTGTTATGAATGAACTTTTAGTGTACTGTCTATATATTGTTATCTCTTTGCATCAAACCGGAAAGGTTTCCCTTAAAATTCAAGTGGCCAATTACGGAGCAGTTACGTTTAGTCTACGTATGTGAGTACTTAGAGGCTAAGGGCTCTCAATCCTTTGTTATCCCTGCAACGTTTAGCAACATTGTGGATTGAAGCACAGCAACACAGCATGACATAATTCAAGAACTAAATTGATATGGATTTTATTGTTAATGTTTAACGATAGGTATTTAACAAAACCGGCTGGGTTGGTGTTGGTTGTATAAGAAATATATTGTTTGTGTAAATTTCAACTATCTAGCTATCACTGTTTTTTAGATTACAGCCTGATAACAGACGGACGGAATAGTCAATAATAAGATCATGGTTTAAGTACCTTTTTACACGAATAATTTCGTAAGTTATTGCCAATAAGACAAAAAGAGTTCACAATGTAAATGAAAATTTCTTTATTAAGGACTCTCTCTCCAGCCAATTAACAGCTGACTGTTGAACGTGGACCTCCTCAACTTTGGGAGGGATTGTAGCCAGACTTAGTTTGTGGGCTAGTATTTTATATCGTCTATACTAATATTATAAGCTGAAGAGTATGTTTGTTTGAACACGCTAATCTCACGAACCGCTGTTTCGACTTAAAAAAATCTTTCAAAGTTGCATAGTACATATATTGCGAAAGGCTATTAGGCTATCACGCTGCGACCAATAGGAGCGAAGCATCACTGAAAAATGTTGCAAAAATGGGGGAAAGTTTTCTTAACTCCACGCGTATGAGGTCGCAGGCAACAGCTAGTTTTAAATAATGTTTCACTTTACATTTACACTTTTATTCAAATTTGAACGGCTCACCATCTAATATATTAAGTTTATTTTAAGGGAATATTTCATATTAATTAAAGGATCATTGCTGTCAAAGGTGAATTTAACCCTTGCCAGCCAATTTGTGTTTCCGTTCAACAATTATCTTGTATCCTTTTGGTTTCGACCACATGGTGCTCATATATTAACGATTACGTTTTATTACGTATGCTTTAGTTTAGTCAAAAGAAAAAACCACTAGCCCTAATATGTACATAAGATTAAAATTCACAAACTTTTCTTATTATAAAAGAAAGTCGTTATTTTTGTATGTAGGTATGTTCCTATGTGAGCTCATATCTTCAAAAATAGATTTGGTTTTGTTTTTAATAGATAGAGTGGTTAAAGTGGATGTTTTTTTTTCCTTTTTGTATAATTTCTTCAGGTTTAGTTACAAAATTTCACGCATACGAAGTTGCGAGCAGTAACTAGAAGGTATATATAGAGCGATTTCATTATGTACACCTATACTTCGTAAAGGTCTTTAAAATCCTATCAAACCGTATATCACATATTTTTTAGGTTTAAGAAAGTTTGAAACTTCTAGAACAGCTTTAACTAATAAGAGTCCCTCAAGGCAACAGAAAACCTTAGAGGCGCGACATACTCGTACGTAGGTAAGTTTTGTTTTCTCTCAATAAATGTTGTCTTGTAAGAATCTGGTATATCAACTACCTGTTAGAAAAATACGTTTCAATTAGGAGCTTATTCGATTATAAAACTTTCAAATAACGAACTACAACTTAACCTGCATATCTTACTCAATTAAGTTATTACGAAGCCATCGATGACTCTATTCAATAAATGAAATTTGAATTGAGAACATTTTTTTTCTCCCAAGCGGCTTCACCGGGATCCCCTTGAAAACAACCCAAAAGTCGGTAAATAGCTAACAAAAGGTGGCACAATGAACGAATGCCAATGTTTGGGTTCAAATAAAAGAGAAGTCTTAGAAGCTGGGTTTGGTATTGTGCGCGGACGCATTGTTTATGGACCCCAGTGCGCTTGCACAAAACCGCTCGGTAGCTACCGTCGCTTACATCAAAGTGTTTCATGTTTACCTACAATATTATTTTTATTGCAGTAATTGAGTCTTTCCCTGTGATTGTCATCAGCCAGTATTTGAACTTTCTATTTTTACGATGTTTTATTTTTAGATTACGGTCAACAATGCTTTTTTATCTGGTTATTCAACCTTTTTTTTACTTTTAGACTTTTTTTTCTTATTAGGTCAAATAAAATGTGTTCCATAGTCTCTCCTTACCCCCATGGGAAAAAAGCAACATTCATGAGTATTTAAATAACAAAGATGCATACATTTAAATTTCTATTATAAACGTGAGAATAAATACAGGCAAATGACCTTAGATAAACGTACATAGTTTGATATAGGTAGGTAAATAGAGATTAGGTAATACATATACCTAGATCATTTTAGGGAAGTAGAGTTAAAAAACTTTAGGCTTAAGTACCTTTTATAGAAGACAAATAAAAGTAGACTCTGTCTACTATTTTAAAAAGTTTTGAAATACAACCTAACAATATTAGGTCAGTTATGTGTGCCTAGATGATAATCGAGTTAAATAAAAACGCAAATAAGTTTATTGGTCTATAATCACGACAATTCTGTTACGACAACCACTGAAGATAATGAATTTAGATAAAATCGTAGCAACTATCATGTATTTTGTTTAAATTAGTATTCTAGTGTGTGCACTGTGTGCATTATTTATCTAACCGAAAATTATTAGTAGATACTACCGGCTTTTTGCTCGCGGCTTCTATTTCAAAATTCTAAACATCTATTTCCAGAACTCTACATTGAATTACCTTAATTTAACAACTAAAAAGTACTTGAAGATCCTGGATATTTTTCCAATTACTGCATTGTCAATAGTCTTTCTAATTCTATAGATACATATACAGATGTATGGATAGACTAACTGTAGCCCGCAAATTCGTAGGTACGCGTAAAATTTAAAATGAAAATTATATTTTAAAAAATATAAAAATCAAACGTATTATATTTTTAACAAAATGAAATCGTTATACCTACCTCCCTAAAGGTACAAAAAATAGAGTCAGTTTTACTATTGTCAAAAGCTTAATATTGTTTTATACGTATATATACGTGTATGCGGAATTTCCGCCACTAGCCCAAATCCCTTAAATTTTTACAACCAAAATCACTTTCAGTTCAAATATTGCCACACTTTTGCCACAATTAATATTATTATTATTTGGTTTATCCTACCAATAAAATCTATTCAAACTAAGTTGTACAATAATGTAGTTAGTTTCACAAATTTTTTATAATATTCGTGAGAATTTTGCGGAACTATGAAAAAATTAAAGGATCCATTTTCTGAGTACCTATTACTATTTTCATAAAAAGAAAATAAAACGTAAATGAGGATTTAAACACAGTTAAAGATTCGGCTTTATCAGACTTCAATAAAATCTATTAGCCTGTAGGTACCCTGTAGTGACTGTAGCAGTCTACGACTACATTTCTAGGATTCCATTAAAACTCTGACCTTTTTTTTAAACTTCCGCATTAAAGATTTCAACACACTTATGGACAAACCGAAATAAAGACTTACCTACCTAGTCTTTTAATAGATTCTGATGTATCTAATAAGTAAAGATACTAATATACTACCTAATATTTCATTACATTATGTTTTTATCTATAACGTCGAAAGTGATACGAAAGAAAATGTACATGTTTCTAAAGCGCGGGAAATTCACAAAAGTTTCGCACAAGTTTTCCGGAACGCCCGCAGCCCCGCCCTTCTTATTTCTCTGTTTCATTCGAGAATATATCTGTCTCGGTCACACCGCGATACAGCGGCTAACCGCACGCGGACGCGAACCTATCAACTCGACACGAATTTTTCAGCTTTTGTTTTAATTTATGCCTCGGATTGTGAATTATTGCACATCATGATAATATGTTAAAATTCTAAAAATATGTATGAAGTTGATACGTACATATCATAGTGTTTGTTAAACAATAGCTATATTGTAATAAAAGGTGTAATGTACTAATTAACATACGTAGGCATGTTTATGTTATCTAGACAGAAAAATGTTACACGGTCACAATTACAAATTCTATCAATTTTTAAAAAATAAGTCACGCTAAAATAATTCCTGGTACTAAGCGGCAAACGCAACCCTTGTCATCGAAATTCCTTGCGTGCTTTGATGAAAATGAAGTGCCACCCCTCGAACGCAGCGTCGACTCCAAACATGAAAATCATAATTTTTCATGAGCTCGTTGATAGGTTTCCGCGCCGGACGCGGTTTCCCGCCACCCCGCAGACTAATTACCACCGCCTCGTGATACGTCACCGCGGTAACTCAAAAAAATCCACCCATCCCTCTCCCACCAACCGGCAATATACAGTGGCATCCCACTCCAGCGAACATTTTTATAAAAACGCCGAGACCGACCGCGGCCGTCCCGCTCGTTCCCACCGCGACACCGCATCACCCGTACCCTTCGTCTCCTTCCCACTTTTTACGAGACGTAGGGGCCGCCACCCGGGTGGGGGCGGCGACCGCGCGAACGCAAAATATTGACCATCGGAAAAAGTCGCGTCGTATCACAGACATCAGTCGAAACTGAGTTCTCGTGAGTACGCGTCTCTTCGCGACGACTTCGGTCCGCGTCGTGAGTCTTCGGCTTGCGGTGTCGAGTTTATTTTTCAGAGTCCCCCGCCCGGCGTCTTGCCGTCCGCGCCCAACAAGTGGTGTAGACGCTTGTCGCGAGTCACACGGTGTCTCGCGGTCGTACTTCGCACAACTTCGCGAGTGCTCCGAACTACAAGACTCGCCGCGAGTTTGTGACGAGATCGCGTGTTTGAAACTTTTAGCCAAGTGTGTTAGAGACTAGAGTGGCGTGACACAGGACTTCAGTGGCGTGTCTGCAATCGGTGCCGTGTTCGTTAAGGGTAGACTGAAGTCGATGCACCTCCCGCACGCGAGCCCTCCGGCCCCCAGCATGGCGGACGTCTACTCACATATCCACGAGTACTACCGTCAAAGTCATGGAGAACTAGTTCAGACTGGTTCACCGGCAGTACTATGTTCTGCATTACCTGGCCACTGGAGGTCCAATAAGTCTTTACCGGTGGCTTTTAAAGTTGTCGCCTTAGACGACGTCCAAGATGGTACGATAGTAACCATTAGAGCTGGAAATGATGAGAACGTGATGGCCGAACTAAGGAATTGTACAGCAGTTATGAAGAATCAAGTTGCAAAATTTAATGACTTGAGATTTGTGGGTCGTAGCGGACGCGGGAAGTCCTTTTCCCTAACCATCACCATTAGCACATTTCCCAGCCAAGTTGCAACTTATACCAAAGCTATAAAAGTTACTGTCGACGGTCCTAGAGAACCTAGAACTAAACAAAGTAAGTTTCCATGTGTTACACAAACTTTATTGACTTTTTTTTAATTTATTTTTGTAACTAAACGTATTATTAGTTTTTTATATCAGATAATAGACAGCAATCTATTTAAAAAGTACACAAAATACTTCAAACACCGATCTGAATAACTAGTCTCAGAGCATGTCAAAAATCCTACTAATATTATAAAGGCGAAAGTTTGTATGTATGGATGTTTGTTACTCTTTCACGTAAAAACTACTGAATGGATTTGAATGAAACTTTACCACAATATAGCTTATACATCAGAATAACACATAGGCTACAAATTGGCTGGACCGATTTTGATGAAATTTTATTTTATACAGAATTGTATGGCAAAACAACGTTTGCCGGGGCAGCTAGTATGTATCTAAATTGAGGTCTCGACAAATAATTTTAATATCTAGGTCTAGCTCGTGAGATTTCTGACATGCGAGCTGTTGATTCCACGATCATTGTTCCGATAGTTCTATCAAGGGTAGAAGAAGATTCAGAGGATCGGAAAACTGCATTATTGTGTCTTTTATGAAAAACAGTTCCATAGTATATTATCTTGATGAAACAAATCAAAAGTTTGCTAAAAGGCAGTCAATCGTTTTTGATTCATTATTCTTATTTAGGTAGGTACTATTAAATAAATAAATAAATAATAAATATTCATGGACATTTCCACGGAACGTCCTCTGGTCCCAAGCGGTTGTGTTATGGGTACCAGAATACAGATAGAATACTTATACTACTTTTTTTTGTAAGTACATACTTATAATACATAGAAACACCCAGACGCAGTACAAACATTTGTATGATAATTAGAAAAATCACACAAATTATTGTCCCGAGCGGGAATCGAACCCGCGACCTCTTAATCGGCAGTCCGTTACATTAACCACTCAACCACGAGGCTCCTCAATTATTAATCTGTAAGTGTATTTGATTCTGTGACTAAGTACGATACAGGATTTTATTCACTGCAACGGTTAATTCTTATCAGATTCTATAATAATTATGTACTTGTGTATATTTCAACTAGCTTTATCTAAATATTTACGCTTTTCTGATTCAAAAATAACTTTCTATTTTGACCTACATTTTTGTCCGTTCCCTGACATCATATTTACTATCATCATTTATTATATTTATCTGAAATACCAAAAAATATGCATATACAAATACTATTTGGCTGCGCGTGCGCGATCTAAACAAATTGGCGAGCGGCCAGTCCACAGAACCGAAGTCGATTTTGCGGCGCCGCAACATTCAACCACATTGAAACCATTTTATTCGTTTAAATTCTAATAGTTTTATCACGCGTCTGTAAAACCAACATTCAATGATTTTTTTACAAACAATATTTTTTTTATTTGGGATATAGTTTTCTGTGCCAGTAAAACTTTCACTCTCATTTGACGGGCTTCGTGGTCTAGTGGTTTATGTAACGGACTGCCGATCAGGAGGTCTCGGGTTCGATTCCCGGTCAGGACAATACTTTGTGTGATGTTTATAATTGTCATACAAATGTTTGTACTGCGTCTGGGTGTTTCTATGTATTATAAGTATGTATTTACAAAAGAAAAGTAGTATATGTAGTATATCCGTATTCTGGTACCCATAACACAAGCATATAAGCTTAGCTTGGGACCAGAGGACGCTGCGTGAAATGTCGATGAATATTTATTTATTTATTTATTTATTTATTTATAAGTTTGTCGTCTTACATTTTAATGTAAGACGACAAACTTATAACAAAAAAGGATATTTTTTTCGAAGAAAATATTCCTTTTTTATCATGTATGATATAGATAATCAATATAGCACAAGTTATGGACATCCCTACTTCCCTACTAATATTATTTTCTCTTTATTTATTCATCATATTATTATTTACATTTTTAAAAGATTACTTTATAAACACATCCACCCATAAGAAAAACTAAACAAAATACAAATATTTAACACAACAAAATAATTACAAATAAATAAAATAAAGTAAATAACATCCACATCTTTTAAAAATATAAAAAACAGAGCTCCACTGGCATCGGGAATAAGGTCCAACTACCGGTGGTTAGGGCTCCAGAGACAGGAACCTCCTCACAATACGTGCCGTGTCAAGAAGAACTGCCTTCTGCATCAGATCCTTGATCCAGCTACCCAACGCGAGTCTTTTTAGGTGCTTGTCTATGCTCTTTGCTATAAGATCGTTGACTGATACAACTATCGGCACGACGATCGCCGAGTCCACATCCCATTATTTATTATTATAAGTATAGATAAATGCGAAAGTAACTTTGTCTGTCTGTTACGCTTTCCTGCTTAAACCTCTCAACTGATTTTGATGAAATTTGGCACAGACAATCTTTAGACCTTAAGAAAGCACATAGGCTTACCTTATAATGCGAAAAAAGGGATGAAAAGTTTTCTAAATTTCACGCGAACTGAGTCGCGGGCAACAGCTAGTATGTCATAATATCTATTTGTAGTCATAAATTTATCAATTTTCCTTTTACTAATCATCAATATAAAGGGTAAACTCTGAAACTAGTAGTTTGAACTTGAATTTTATTTAGGAAACTATAGTCTTACTTACTGCTGTAGGCTATGTCATTTTAAAGAATAGAATTTAGGCGAACGTGAGATCGCAGCAAGCGACACAATAAACTAAAATAAGAAATTTCTAAGAGATACTGCCTATTTATTTATTTGTTTTAATCAATTGAGTACACTGTTTTTATTATAACAATAGCTGTTGCACGCGGCTTCGTATGCATGCTATTTGGAAGCACTACTTTTATGGTCTTATTCATAATGACTTAACAGAGGTTTAAAAGTTGGCTAAAATCGGCTCGCTAAAATTGTCAAAAATTGTTATTCATAATAGTCTCTTTACGATAAAATGTTTTTTATCTCTCCGATAAAGTTATTGTTTAAACCTCCGATAAGTCATTATAAATAAGACCATGACACTGGTACCGATTGAAAATTGATATTGTCAATAACACAATTCGGCAATGTTCACTGAACTTTCTTATAATAGACAGGGTACTAGGTTGGTTCTATAAAAAAACTGTGTATTATAGACTAACAATTTTAATTAATATAAATGTGCACAACGAAAAAGCCAATTAATCAAAATACGCCATAGTTGTATTCATTTTTTAGTTAAGTTAAGTTTAGTTGTGCAAATGAAATTGGCATCATTGATAGATGACGGGCCTCGTGGTCTAGTGGTTCATATATCGGACTGCCGTTCACGAGGAGGCAAGTTCTATTACTGCACGGTACAATACAATAATTTGTGCAATGTTTATATTTAGCACATAGTTGTACTGCGTCTGGGTGTTTCCTGTGTATATTAGTAGGTATGTATTTACGAAAGAAAATTATTATAAGTATGAAGTTTATCCGTATTCTGATATAGATATTACAAGCAAATACGCTTAGCTTGGGACCAGAGGACATTGTGTGGAATGTCCAACAAGATTTTTTTTTACTATGTAGCTTATTTGCTCACGGAGACTAGCTTTCTATGAGTGTAAATGCCTTTAACTACACAACTACTAAAATAATACTACTACTGACTAAAATTTATAAAGTATATTATAAATATATACATTATTATAAATATATATATTATTATAAAGTGTAAATAATAAACAATGTTTATGATTAAATAAATGAACATACATTTAACAAAAACATACATTTTTTGAGTATACAATGATGCCCACAACTAAACTGAACATCTTTGGATTTTGTATGTGAAATTATTTATTAAAATCACAAATCAGTTCGATACACAATTAAAAAAAAGAAATTACTTAATTATTTTGACGCCTAGATTGTATAAAGTTGTACCTCTCTTTTTTAATATACATATAGACAAAAATTTTATCATTTCATACAGCTTTCATTGTTTCTAACAAAACTTACAATGCTTACAATATCCAAAAATAATAGTTGTACAAATATATCAATAGCCAGCCCACGCGAAAATTCCCACAACATATTGAACATGTGTGCGATTGTTCTTGTCTTGTACTGCAGTCAATCACAAAGACATTAACTACCTACTCAGTTTAATCTCCACACTACACGGAGAATTACAGCTAAGATGGCTTCTTCCCAAAATAAAATCAATTGTCTGCATTTACGAGAACATTTCGAACATGCAGTTGTATGTTAAGTGATCGTCGATGTTTTGACAGAAGTTTGTTAATGGTTATTAAGATTTTAATCGTACAAGAGTTTACACTTATGTCTAAATTCTAATGTTTGTCTATCTGTTAAGAGGATACCAAAATAGCTGCGTGCATTTTTCTATGTACGAAGTTTTCATTGTTTCTTTAGATTGAATGGCTAGAGCTCTAATTTTTAAGTACTTATATGTTTTTTCAATATATGATCTAGGATCGCATAAACTCAGAAACGCGATTGAAAAAAGTTTTCTCGATAGAAAATCTTGGCGAAACAACCTCTCAAATTTTTTATTTTTTTCATTTGTCGGTCTATTATCGCGTATTAACTAATGAAATAACTTTAAAAACATAAGTAACTATTATATATAGAAACACGTAAATCAGAATTAAAATATATTTAGTAGATTTTGAGTAAATAGGAAAAGTATCCCTAATTCTTCATTTTCTGTGCCTACTGGCTGTGTTAATATGTACGTGTCGGCGATGATATACGATAATATTGATGTAGGCCCTTAATGATTGATTATTATTTTTATTAAATTTTAGAGGTTATTGTGTTAACTTATCGTTAGAGATTAGGTTAGATTAGACGGATTAATTATTAGGAAGCTAGTGTACAATGAACTTTATATTTCACTAGCTATCGCCCGCAACGTCGTGCGCGTAGGATGTCAAAAAAAATCCCTGTGTTTGCATCATTTTGCATTGATGCTTCGCTCCTATTGTTAGTAGCGGGATGATATATAGCCTAAAGCCTTCCTCGATACATGTACTTTCAAATCGGTCCAGTGGTTCCTAAGACTAGCGCGTTCAAACAAACAAAGTCTTCAGCTTTATAATATTACGATTTATTTAGGTATTTATACAATATCTTGAGAAAATCCCAAGATACCTTGATCAAAAGATGTTAATTCTTAGTTAATTTCATACAGGCCTGAGTATATTTCAGAATGTTTTTAATAAATAATAAATTACCATAGAATAATCTACATCATATTATTGTGTCAAAATTAGCTTTAGTTTATAACCAGATATAATCTTGATTAGTTGCATATTTTTATAATAACAAGATGTGTTTACACACAGTTTCATTTGCGTACTTACTTGTCTAGCCCTAAGTTTAATATAAAGAAATATTGTTTTATCTAAGATTGAGGAAACTCTTTGTAAGTTCCAAAAGTTCATAGCTAGATTAGAACTTTAGATTAACAAATCGTTTTAAAGTACTTATAAAACTTTGCACAATACACATTTGCATTATTCATTAACTGTGTAAATATGCATATTACATTCGTCGATGCGCCAACTAACTAAACAAATAAACTACAATGCAAATAAAAACCAATATTTCTCAGTATTTAAATTTCGATTCGCTGAAACTATAACAAGATAATTTCGCAACACTGAATAAAATTAAAAACGAGAACAACTCAACAAAGAAATGAACAAATTAAACTGAAATCATAATGTTTTGACACCACAAATCTATTTTAGAACGCACTGAGACGTCTGTGTAAACAAACAGTTGCGCCCAAACTTCAACCAATAATAAAAAGGCAGTATGTGGAAAAACTAACATCCTTGGCTCATAAACATCAAAGGCAAGTTAATAAAGCGATCAATGATGCTGTCTTAATGGCCGTTACCCTGTTCTAATTAACACGTAGTAGAGTAAAACTAGCTTACATTTAAACACATTATGAATGTACATAAATTGTTTTCGACGTACCCCATCGTCAGATATATTTAGTCTGTATTTTATTGTCAATAAAAATTTTGCCAGGAATTTTTAACGAGAGCTTAATGTAAAAATTTATTTTATATCATGTCTTGTTCTAGACTCGGAATTATAACAGTTTATTATTAAAAAATGCTTATTGTAATTCTGTGTATTTATACATCTGCTTGGATAATTAAAGCAGTGCTGTCAAAATGTACATGTTTTATTGTTGACTCGAGCCCTACTTTAATTCCGGTTTCATTTTTTTTGTTGTGTTCACGTTATATATATACTTTAATTCATTAGAACATTCTGGAACATTATCAGAATGGTTTAACCTTATAACCAGTACTTGACGTGCAGCGGTTACCAAGTTGAACGGTGGTTCGGCCGCGTAACAGATGTAAACAATCTCCGTCCGCGTCGTAAAGTCCCGTTTGATCTCCCCGCCTATACCCCGACTCCCAGTTGCCTGTAAAATATGAATTTTATGTCTCTGCTAGCTGCTGAAATACCGCACATCTACAGCGACCCTCATAACAAAGGCCTAAGGACTTTGCCAAGACATTAGGATACTTATGGAATATTTGAGATTTAAAGTTATTGTTACTACTTCTACGCCCTGTAGACCTATAGCACTTAGCACACAGAAAGTTATTTAAGCGAATAAGCGTTAATATTTGTTTGTTTCTAAATATTTTCTAAAAATATTTCTTAATTTTCAATTTTTTTTTCATAACTCATTATCATAATTATCAACCATCAACCTACAAAATATACGTTTCTTATTTCAAGTTTTCTGCAACTTATGCCTATTTATGTCTACTTATTCCTGAGACCATAAAAATACTACCTATAGCTTATATCTTTACGGAGAAGTTTCTGATAGAACCTAATTACTATATCATTTACAACACAAACTAAAAAAAAAACATAACATGGACAGTCAAAACCTGACGTGAAAAAATTATTTAGTTTGATTAATGTTTCATGTGACTGTTTTATTTTTTTTACAACCTATACGTTTTAAGGCAATAAATCAACAATAAAGAGCACTATTAAACATGGACATTATAAATGCGGTGTTAGTTAGGGAACGTCTCCATACCCCACCCCATTCAAATTATGAGCCATAACTCTGATTCCATTTATTTAAGACAACGACTCCTTGGCATTAATTTACGAGTGACAAGTCTCGCATCTCATCTCATTTGAGATATTTAATGCTCGTTTTGACACTTACGCCTCACATCATCAGTTTATTGTCCGAGCTGGTACAGTTTTGGTCGACACCACTTTTGATACGAAACGAACCGCATTCTTACCATCGTTGTTTACTTTTAGGCCGCGGTGATTAACGGACGCAGAAATATCTTTATAGGTTTAACATGTAGAGAAAATTTGGATGCAGTATTTTAGTTTGGAATTTACATCGAAGTTGGTTCGAGTTTAATCAAGTAGTCTGAGCGATTTGACGCTACATTATAATGTAAGTCGCGATGTTTTTTAAAACCTAGAAGACATTCGGTAAGATCTTGGAGAGACTCATAGACCGCATCCGCAAGATCACATTTCACTAAATATCCTATATTACAGTATCACCAAATTATTATCCAATATTAACCCGATAAGCTATATTTTATTTAACGTTCATTTAGACAGCAGTTAGTATTGAAGTCTGTAACTACGTTAAATCTATACTATTTTACTCTTTGGCATCTACTAAGTATATTCATTACATTCAGACGCGTTTGAAATAAATTAACGAACAAAGTGAAGTTCCCATTTACCCAGATTAATATTAATTCAAGCTCTCGCTAATCATATAGCACTTCTCAACATTAGAAATGCTCTCTTTACCGCGTTAATATTCAAAGCCCCGCATATGCAAAGGGTCGGGGAACTGAATTTAATTGAATACTGGCATTAACAAATGGAGCGGCCCGTTTCCGAGTTCTACATTTAACTTATTATTGTTCCATGATGTCGGAGCTTCTCGGTTCATTCCGGATTGCCGCGTGACAGCACGACGGGCCATCCATCAAGTTCTTAATTTAAAATACCCACGATTTGGGCAACACTCACGAAACACTCGCTAATCTCCCAAAAGGGGTACGCTTCATATAAACAAACTAATTGATCCATAAACATTTTTAGTGCTATAAACAACATCATCTATGTGAAAACAAAAGACGTTGTATCACATGCAATTGTTTAGATTGCCATAAAATTGGGATACTTTAGTAAAACTGGCAACAAACTTCTAATAAAGACTGTAAGAAGTACCGCGTATACAAAGTTCAAAACAAAGTAGATGAAGTGCTCATAAACAGTTTAATCTCCTAATAAAAACGTTACACCTGATATCATCAATTGACTTGTCTCTATTGGATTAAAAATGTAATAAAGATCCTAAAATAGTTCTAGATGATACTGAAGAAATCTTGAGAATCGATTAAACAAATAAAAATTGGCTAAGAAAAGAAAAAAGCAATATTATGACTTGGTGAGTCGTAAAATCGTATGGTAAAGAGAAGCCGTCTATCTGTAGTAGTAAACCGAGTTGTATTGTATACATATCCATGTTATAGTCTTCGTCGGGTGGTAAATAGTGAGCGGTCCGTATGTCGCCGCCTTTATGACCACCCTTTGTGACTTTAGTACTTGCGGACGTGGTTAAAGACGTTACTGACCTCGCTACAATCACTATGTACTTGATGAGTTATTCTACAGCTTCATAATGTCTAAGAAACCTTTGAATACGTCACTTTATTTTGTAGATCTAGAATTCTGTGATAGATTTTTTACCAAGTTGAAACTTTATAGGATATACTATAGCATCATTTTCTTGTTCTAGGTTACGGCTATGGTCATCCAGGAGCATTCAGCCCTTTTCTATTGAACCCTGGCTGGTTGGATGCTGCATACCTGAACTATGCCTGGGCTGATTATTTTAGACCACCTCACCAAACTCCAACACTAGTAAAAGGTAATTTACATGTCGATTATTTAGTAGAAAATGTCTATATTACGTACGGATAATGGAACCATATCTGAATTCCTTTTTAATTAACAAGATCTCGATTAACAGCAGCATTTGTTAAATTAAAATTAACTAACAGCACTCAAAAACGCGTTGCTGGAAAAACAGTAGCACCCCTCAAGACCATACAACGCAAAGCGACTCAAATAAAAGAGGCAACTCTTGAACTGTACAAAACAACAGCGAACCGACCAAAGCAAAACCACCCGCTGAAGTCTGTTCCTCGGTATATGGGGGCAAGTGGGGGCCGCACACTAAACGTACAAAAAACTTCACGTTCGAGAGAGTGTGGAGTCAATTTTATTCCAATGTAGGCGACCGCGCCACCAGCCACTTTTTGTTTCCGACGCTGAAACGGTAGCACGATGTACTCAAACACCTACAGGCTTTTATTAATCCTATGTAGATACGACCATATATAGGACAAATTTTAATAACGTCTGCTCCAATTACTCTTTTTGACAGCATACTTTTGAAACATGGCTAAAAAAAGCTAAATCCTTGATTTATAATAAAATCATAATCAATACAATTTTAAGAAGAACAAGGCAGTAAATAACATTGAAGAAAATGTAATACGCACTTTGACACAATTGCAAAGTTTATAGCTTTACCGTAAATTAATAAAATTAAAATTCCACCTAAATCTGGTAACATCAAATTCAACGATCAGGAATCACCTCAATCAGATGCAACGCCGATATAAGCCCCCTCTGCACAAAATAACCCCCTTACGTTACGTCCCCTGCCACCCTCGTTGCCTTGTTAAAGTGGTCTGCGCACTGCCACTCCTGCAAAAAGTGCAAAAGAGGAGCATACGTAGCCACCTTTAAGCTCTTTGTGGCCCAATCTGTGCCTCCATCGCCTCCTTTTTTACATTCCAGCTTCTCTTACATGCTATTGAAAATCAAAGCTTTCTAGATAGAACTTTTGAACACAACTGCTAATGAAAAATTTACATTTAACGTCCTCTTTGTACAGAGCGTTGTAGAGATAAAATTATGTTTCTTTATCGCGATGCGCTTCCTTTTTGGAGCTCACACGTGTCTATTGCAGAAAGTAAACACGTGTCCTGCATCACTAATATATAGACGTATACTCGATGTCACAGAACTTCTTGTATCGTACAGAATAACGTCGGTATGCCGTGTTCGTTGCAAAGAACTACATCGCGTTTGGATAAATAAATATTGCACCCTCACCCTCCCGATATCGCAGTAAAAAAAAACATCCCTTTCGGTGATGCCGCCTTTAAACGCCTACAGATTGTACATTATCCTTAGTACGATTATGCACCCTCGGTGCTCAGGGAATAGACGGAGTGCCCGAGCGCCGCGGGCTTTCCCCAAGGGCTCGTCTCTCATATTACGTCATGTTAGCAAATCAGTCAAACAGTAGCTGAACTCTTGTAGTTTGTACTGCAGTTTATCTTACAACCATTAAAATAACTTGTATTGAAGATTTATGTCGATAATAAGGAACAGAATTTTATGCATAGAAAAAATAAAGCCAAATCTTCACTTCTCAATTATTCAAATGATCAGCAATAATACAATACAAAACAATTTTTCGTATCAAATCTTTGTAAATAATATATAAAGATGTATTTCTCTTTTTAAACAGGTGCAGGACCTACTCCTCCTGTTGCGTTACCAGGAGCGGATCTTTTCCCGTTCCCGCCGGCAATGACGAATCTTCCACCGGGCTCTCTAATTCCTCCTGGAGGAGGAATAAGTCCTTTCTTGCCACCAAATGGACTTCTGCCTTTTCCTCCGCATCCTGCTGATTTGGCAATGAAGACGTTACCACCGGAATTATCTTTAAAAACTGGCGTAAACCCATATGATGCATTAAGACAGTTGCAAAGTAATATGTCAGTAGATACTTCAAGCGCTAGATTATCACCAACGAGTAGTAGACAAAGTGGAAGTCCAAGAAGCATGATCAATGCCAGTCCTGATCGTTCAAAAGGGGATTCAAAATCGGAAGTCAATTCTATGCATGATGCCACGATCTCAGATGAGTCTGATGAAGAACCAATAGAAGTAGTAAAGTCGGCATTCCACCCAACACGGCCAGCGAACGTGGAACTGCAGGAAATGAAAAGGGTTCAAGCGGCAGATTCTACTGTTGCTGATAGGCCTAAGATCCGTAATGAATTGAAAGCTCCCTTACAGCGTACAACGAGAGTACTCTCAACTAGTCCAACTTCAACTAAAATATCAAACGGAGCGATATCAACGCATAAATCCGTGTGGCGCCCATATTGACATTATATTGCAGTGACTGTTTCAGTGATCTAGTGAAGCATCCGTTGACGGATTTGTTAAAATGTGATAAACCAATGAGCTTGTAAATAATATAGATATAAAAGAAATCATTCGATCTATATCATATATTTATTGTTAGACATTTAGATTATAGTTTAGTTTAGTAAATGTTGATAGTTTATTTGTTAATTTTATTGCAAATGTGTTCAAAGCTTTTCTATATAATTAATAGATATATATACTTAAAGTTGTAAATAGACTTAACTTTTAATATTCTTCGAAAAAACGACTGATTAATTTAATAGTTAAGAAAGACAAGTGTATAATTTGTAAATATTGTAAAAGGATATTTATTTAACGAACGAATTGTACAATAAACGTTTGCCAGTTGGCATGTATGTATGTATTACCAAATGTAAAGAAAATAATTTAGAAAAATCGATATAAAAGAAAATTTCAGAGAAATTAACAAGGTATTTTTATTTTAATACGTACCTATTTATTTTTTGGCATATAATATTTATATCAACGGTCTATGAGACAATCTATTTTGTTTGATCAAGATGCAAATGAAGAGATGTTAAGACTGCTATCACTAGGGTGTTTTGTTGTTAGAACGAAACGAATGAATAAGTGAAACGAAACGTTTTAACGTAACTTTTCTTCATTGTAGCTACTTCTAAACAAAAACGTAAACAGTGTAAGTAAACTACGACTATCAAAATGTAGGGAATTAAACTCTCATGACAAGGTATGCAACTTAGATTACAAAGAAAAGATATCTTTTACAACTGAGCATGATTGCAAGAACAAATAAATAACCACCAGATATGCTGCGCTGTTGTAGCTACAGATATTTTCAGTTCAAATAAAATAGGCCTAGATAATAACAACAAAACCTAGATCTACCATAATGATAAACTATTAAGATACCTTTGTGCTTAGTAGAAAATCTTAAATGTAATTAAGAAACTGGGGCGTTGTCATTGCCACATTTCCTCTTACATAACCACTATATATTAGCATTTTTTTAGTGACGGCAAGCTTGAAACTAAACCCCAGTACAATAAAGATGACATCATGGCGTATAGCGCCATGATGTCATCTTTATTGTGTTCTTAAGGGCAAAATATTCTCTCAAATTAGAGAGAACCCATACCCAATAGTAGGTGATATTTGAGCTGACGAGAGGAACACGGACCAGTATTGGTATTCAGTAATAAAAAGTGAAGGGAGTTTTCGGTGAATCTTGATCACGTGACAGCGCTCCTCTATTTTTATTGGAGGAGCGCTGTCACGTGATCAAGATTCACCGAAAATTCACTTCACTTTTTCTTACTGAATACCACTCCAGAACGTAATAATATCTGTGTCAGTCTTTTGTATCTTCCAATCATGTAAAAGCATAATTAAGATGTTAGTTGGCACAATTTTGTTTAGAATCATGAACAAGAAAGCGGATATCAAAAGAAGCGCAACGTGCTATGCAGATGTTACTGTTTTGTTAACCAACATTGGGTATAAACAATAGCCAGGCAAATAAAACTACTGTTTAAACAACATACAAAGGAATCAAAACTTCCTGAATTTTATATAGGTACCTAACTACAAAGCAGGAATTTATTCAGGTAAGGGAATCCTAACATCTGTAATTTTATAAATTCTCCAGTCAATATCAATGTTGCTGCATAGCTGCTAATGCTGCCCCACTCTTTGTTTTTAAGCGTGATGGTACAGTACAAACCTTTTTCTGTGTGTGAAATATTAACTTTCCTGCTGTCCGCATAGAGGTGGTTGAATAGGAATTCTTGATGAAAGAAAGGCATATGACATATGCTACCACTCCGCAGCAATCCGCTACGAAATACTGGCATAAGAACAGTATATTATGTCTAGCAGTAACAGCATTTGGTTTATGTGGTGACGGATTAAGAATACAGTTGTCATCATCCCTTCTCCTTCCCAGAGTGTTGTAAAAGTCAGCTAAGGGATATTGTACACAAATAAAATCGTCTGTGAGTGAAGGAAAGCCACAAAATAAAGCCTGTGTCAACACGCCTGGTCAACGCGGCGCGCCAAAGTGGATGACGCTCGTGCCCAACAGTGGGACGTTAATGGGCTGGAGAGAGAGAGAGAGTAACACTAGGCCATTAGTCTATCAGCATGCTGCTATCAGTATTTATATACTGATAGCAGCATGCTGATTAGCATTAACTGCTTAGCATTAAAAATTCCGCCGTATTATAACCATAGTAGAAATACAACTTTATTTTAAACTAGTTCAATGATGCTTCGCTTTTATTGGTTGCAACCTGATGTTATAGCCTTATAGCCTTCAACAATCAAATGTGTTCCTTCAAATCGGAACAGTGGTTCCTGAGATTAGCGCGTTCAAACAAACAAACTCTTCAGCTTTATAATATCAGTATAGATGTTTAAGTGTATAAATAATTGATCTGCATTATACGGCTGCCAGTTACCTTTCAGTGGAGTTCAGTATCACTTGTTGCTCTAACTCCGCATTTATAGTGAGTTTAGAACTTTATATTTGTTGCACAATAACTGCTCATCCTCTTTGGTCAAAATATATCAAAAATCCTTAAACGGAAATGAAATGAATGTCATTTAATTATATAGACACAATATTTTAACAAAATTATGCCTTGTTAATATTACCGGGACTATAATCACGTTAATAACTTAAAAAGGCACAATACCTTTGCTCCTGACGTTTAGACCGAGTTGCTTCGATCGTGGTCACGGGTCGACTCATTATTAGACTCGGGTTTGGTTTAGGACATGCAATCAGCTAAGAACAAGCGGCGTAAGAAACTCGGCAGAGCTCTTTTAGTTTAGGTAGATATTTTGTGTAAATAATGCTTTCCCATAGTATTGTAGACAAATTACAAAGGTGTTGCTGCAGAACAACTTACTCCCAAGCTTTATTATCGCATTTAAATTGCACTTGCGCTTAACATCAGGGGCCCAAGTCTGCCAATACAATGTTGTCGCAATGATCAGTCACTGACACCATAATGGTGTACTATGACAACGGTGTATTTATGACAAAAAAGAACCTGTCAAGAGCGAGGTAAACTCGCACACTTAGGGTTTCGTACCTACTAGACATATAAACATAAGTAACTGCATTCAAATAATCATTTAATTAAACTCAAAACAACTCACCCACTTAATTTTGTAGTTGAAATATAGGGAATCGCCTACATTTCAGCTACTTCATAAGTTGGTATTAGTATAAACACTTTTTTACTTGTGATGTGATGACAAATTATAAGCTTTTGGATTTTTCCCTATATCAGCACTATATAGACTTGATCTATGCCAAATTTCAAGGCTCTAGGGCAACGGGAAGTAACCTGTGAATTTAGATTCCCTAGCATAAGTCGAAAAATTCTTAAAAATGGTCGTAATTCGGTTATATCTTTTAAATGCGTAGAGGTGAAAAGTGATCCTATAAGGGTTTGTACCAAACCCTAAAAATGAAGAGTAGACTACAAAACTTGATAAAATTCACCATTATGCAATCAGTGACATTGTGACATAATTGTAATAGCAGACTTGAGCCCCAGGTGTAGTGCAATCATTTGCCCAATCCTAGCTATAAAATAATTGCCAAACATACCCGCACAATTTTAGGTACTATTTAGTACACAGAATTAGGGAAAAGCGTTACTTAAAATGCCAGTGTAAATGCATCCATGCATCATCAAAGCATGTAGGTGCGTAGTTGGGTGCTATCAATTGTGTTTGCTTCCAAGCTGATCCGGTTAGCTGATTGCAACCTCCACGCTGCCTCCACAGCGGTCACAGCGCTACTCACACATCACCTGATTATAGGGCTGCTAAACATAGCATATATTTTTATTTTTTTTTATTTAAAGGGTTTGGTCGCTTTGCTACTATACCGCCCTATCAGTACGTCATATCCAGTTATCCACAGTAGCTCAAAAAATGAATATTAGGTATGTAGTTACATAAAAAAATGCTAATACGATTTTAGCCCACTAAGTCCGCTAAATTATATAAAATTTTGGCTTTAACACATGAGGTGTCAGTAAGAAAAGCACTACCACGACCAATATCCATATCTGTACACTCCCACAAAATGCCTCCTCAATTACACCACAAACTTCACAATTGGAAGATGTGTTTTACCCATAAGAAAAGAAAACTTTTTCGATGCAATATGATCAGAGCGCAGAGCGCAACTAACAGAGATAAACCGATATCAATGTTAAAAAAACATCGTAGAACTTGTCCGCATCGATATGACATCGGGCAATATACCCTACTGGCAGCATTTCCACGTTGAATTGCTATGCTTGTACGCTGAGTGAAGTAGATGCCAGCATTATGATCACCTGAGACATAGATAAGTCGCTTAGCTATTTCTCTATACGTTTTATATAAATCCCTCTGGAACAAAAAGCGTTTTTTAAATGCCCATAGGTCAAAAATCACTTACAGACGATACAAATATCTGTACTCATTACACTAATAATAATGTTATTTGCTAATTGCTGTGTACCAGCATATTATTATGCGATATCCATGCAAACGGCTACCAACACTACACCGTGAAGCTCAGTCAATTTTCTTTAACGGTTCAGCCTGTTACAATTTTATTATATGTGACAGATGACAACCCTATCCAAATAATTTAACTCTAGATATGACTTATTCACATACACAATGTTTTTACGATTGAGCACTGACTTCCAAAATACAGGCTTTTGCTTAGTTTGGAAATCAGATAGATACTGTAAGTTTTTAAAAGAATCTGTGTACCTACCTCTAAGTTACAAAATTTGTAACTTAGAGGTAGGTTTTGTTTGTACTACATTTGAGACTAATAAACATTTTATTTTTTATATTTAACTAGCTGTGGCCCGCGATTTTGTGCGCGTGGAATTTAGATAATTTTCCCTGTTTTTGCAACATTTTTCACTGATGTGACGCTCCTCTTGGTCGCAGCGTGATGTTATATAGCCTATAGCCTTAATACTAAAAGAATTTTTCAAATCGGTCTAGTGATTTCTAAGATAAGCTCGTTCAAACAAACAAACTCTTCAGCTTTATAATACCTATTACTATAGATAATAATAACAACTTTCTTCAAAGCAACCAAAATTGAAATCATTTGAAAAGCTTTTCATTAACGCATGTAACTTTGTCACGTGCACACATCATAGTGAATAGAAGCACCTCATTATACAAAGCTTTGCATCGTGCAGTGATTACGACTTACTTTTTGGAGTACATATCCTCCATGCATTAGTCTTACTTTGTACAACCTTTCTATTTGGTCGTATTAAAAACTTGTGGCCAGACAGGCGTACGTCAGTGAATATATTTTGAATTTGGAATTTTGTTTGAGCGAATGAGCCCGAGTATTCAATGCAGTGATTACTGTATGAAGCTTTTATGTGTGGGTTGTAATAAACACAGCGTATAAAAAACACGTGTCTATAGCAGAGTATATAAATGTCATTTCCTTTTAAAAGACGGTTAATTAAAAGCTAATTTAAAATGACGTATGTCATATAAAAATGCTAATCTAATAAATTAAGTTAACTTATGAAAAGTTACAAAAATATTTTGGGACCTTTAAAGCTTTTGTTCAGAGTAACAGCTTGGGGAAAGCGTCTAGTAATCGAAATTATAATTTTTTAGATGTATTTGATGAAAAGAACTTTGAATTTTGTCTATGTACGCTTAAACACGTAGGCAACAAATTTTACAAACATGGGAAAAATTACATTTTAAAAAGTAATGTATTCGAAACAAATATTACGTAACTAGTACATTATTTATTTAAACACTTTATGTACATATTAAGTACAAAGGCGGGCTTAATGTACAATACATAGGTACATTATTATACATACTATCTACATTTCAGATAAAGCTCACTTTTGTAACGTAATGTAAAAATAAAAATGTTTTAAGCCTACCGCGCGTCGCAATGCAGGAACCGCGGCTTAAACCTTGCCGCTGGGTAGCGAGCTTACATCACATATCGATATCGGTAAGATCCACCATAGGTTTTGTCTCTGAGTATTAAACAACAGGAGTTGGCATTGGACCCATCTCTGATAAAGTTACGACAACAATATAGTGTACAAACAGTGTCAAAAAAGTAATTATCAACTTAGTTCAAAAACTAAAAAACACGCTTGAATATCCTGAATAACTTTTTAAATAATTGCATTGTCATCGGTCTTTGATAATATGTATGTAAAATTTCAAATCAATCCGACTATCGCTAGTGGATGTAAATCGCGTTGATAAATTCCGTTACATAGATTAATACATTGATAGATACATACCGAACTCATAAAAGCGTGTCAAAAAGACATTGTCAGTAACATCATTAAGTATAGGTAAGAATTGTAAGCATATACGATTGTATCTACATTTATTATTGTTATAAAACAGAAATGATAAAAAGCTAAAGCAGTGTGCTGAATTACGGCAATTCTTCTTAGTAGATTATTGTAGAAGCGGTAGTCGGGGAAAAAAATTTGACATTTCTTAAGAGCGAAATCATGAAATTGTTCATTTAATGAGTTTGTCTGTTTAATAGTGTGTATAGATTGAGATTAATGTGTGCGTAGCATTACGCTAGTACGTTAATATGACCTTTACCAAAAAAATTTTACCTAAGCGTATCTAATCCTGTTGGTTTTATACTCAACGTTTTTTATTGTTCCAGCTATCGGGCCGGAAAGAGCCAATACTCTAGCCTCAGGCTAGCTAAAATCTAAATGGATTTGCCTGAATGTAGCACAGGTGACCACTTAGGCATCCATTTGATGTGGGTTTTTATCATAGATTAGTACAGGATATGTTGCCAATGTATGGTATACAATCTATACCTAATATACTATAGATAGATCGATACAAATTACCAATAAACTGAAAGTAACCTTCGAAATTTTATATAAACTATTGTTTGTTAGTGTTGTTGCCCACGATATCGTTGGCGTACAATCTAGACAATTTTCGGTGTATTTGCAACATTTTTCGCTGATGCTTCGTTCCTATTGATGACAGGGTGATGATTTTATAAGACTTCCTCGATAGATGAACTATCCAACACAAAAAGAAATTTTTAATTCGAACCGGTCGTTCCTAAGATTAACGCGATCAAACTAATAAACTCTTCTAACATTTTAGTAAGTATAGATAATATTATTGTAAAATTTTACATAATGGTACCGATTCTACGTGCAGAACTTAACTTAACTTAACTAAAAAATGAAATTTGGTGGTCTCTATTATATTATTATTAGAAAATCTGTATATTATAGATAATAATTTTAAATTATAAAAATGTGCAAAACGAAATAGGCAATTAATAATTTTATTGTTAAGTTTAGTTCTGCCCGTAGAATTGGTACCAATATATGTTAGAATGTTTTTTTTTTTTTTTAGTATTAATAGTTTAGTTTAATAGTTATAACAATTTAGCACTATTACAAGTTTTTGATATATAACATTTCATTTTTATCATTATACTAGCTGATGCCCGCTACTCCGTACGCGTGGAATTTTAGATCCCTATATATTTGGACCGTTTAAACCTTCCCTGGACTTTTACGAATATTTTAAGACCAAAATCACCAAAATCGGGACGTTCTCGAGTTTTAGCGAGACTAACGAACAGCAATTGATTTTTATATATAAGACTAGCTGATGCCCGCTACTCCGTACGCGTGAAATTTTAGATCTCCATAATGTTTTGTCACCGTTTAAACCTTCCCTGGACTTTCACGAATATTTCAAGAACAAACACACCAAAATCTGCCCAGCCTTTCTCGAGTTTTAGCGAGACTAACGAACAGCAATTGATTTTTATATATAAGAAGATTATATGATATATAACATTTCATTTTATCTAACGAATTAAACCCTTGTTCTATGCCATTGACATATCAAAAAGGGCGACCAGACCGGACAATACAGAAAGAAATCTCTCTGATAAAATTTTAATGCCCATATAAAAAGGTTATAAATTTGATTTACGTGCCCCCAGCCGTTGTAAGGGGTAATATCGAAAAATAACATGCGATAATGTTGGCTTACAAAGTGAGGTCACAGCTGGATTAGGCAGAATTTGTGTTTGGATCGTTCGCAGAAAACTGAACGCATCTAAGTCAAAGTCCGTATTGTATATTTATAGCTTTTCTAAAACTAGGTATTTTACGGAATAAGTCTAGTCTATTTTTAAATTAGACTATAACAGCTATACAGGTTGTCCCAAAAGTCGACGTCAAGCCGAAGTCACATGATAGGTAAGGTCATAATAGTTGTCAGAAAAATATTTACAAAAATTGAATAACTGATTTTCGAAACGTGGTTCTACAAAACATGACATCTTCTTTCAAGCTGCTCCAGCAGTTAGCACAGATTTTAAGGTAACAAATTACAGAAGCACTATTCAGGATGATATAAGTAAAAAAAATGTCAAAAAAGCAACAGATAAGTAAAAACTGTTACAGAATGTTACATTTTTCAGTATATTTTTTTTTTGCAATTATTGTAAATATAAAAAAATCTATCTACTTTTGGGACATCCTGTAGTTGTGCCCACAGAGTTGATACCAATAATATAACATATCTTAATAACAAAATATTTACATAATGCCACAGGATTCTAGTTTGATATAGTGCTGTGTTGCTAGTCTATTGTTAATTTGAAGTTTTAAATTCTTGGTGTTATGGCAATTTATTCCATTCTTTAGGTTTAACTAACGCCTCGACTTGTTGCAATTTGTACCAGCCATAACGTGCTCCAAACAACATTCCACAAAATTCCTCGATAATGGCACCAATTCTAACTCCACAACTAAACTTAACTTAACTAAAGAATTATAAGAACTAGGGCGTATTTAAATTAAAGGTCATAGCTCATTAGAGCCACCCGGCACCCACCCCGCACCGCCTCGCCTGCGCCGTGCGGTTAGTATTCTTGATATGGATTTGTATGGGAATGCGCTCACTACATCAACTCCTCTGTCGTAAGCCCTCCACGGGCGGACAGCGGATGGACGTTTTTTGGTGTTAACACGGTGTCCACCCGTGGATCACCTGTCGACAACGAATGGACACCGTGCGACGAGGGTGCCGGGTGACTCTTATGAGCTATGACCTTAATTGTCCATGTCGTTGTGGACATTTTTATTAATTGAAATGGTTAGTCTACGTCGTACTCTATGTTATACAGATAAAAAAGTTCTGTTAACATTGCCGAATTGTGTTATCCACAAGCCACAATCAAATTTCATTTTTTAGTTAAATTTAGTTTAGTTGTGCACGTAGAATTGGTACCATAAAGGACTTCAGACTTCAGGTCATAGACAAGAAATTATATTTTTTCATTCAGATTAATTCCAGAGTTCTACAAGTTTGAGTCATATTTTTGTTTAAAGAATGAAAATAATGAATGAAATGAATCCAAAATGGATAGCCAATATCCACAGCTGGTCATAGTCCTCCCACTTAGAATACCAATAAGCGCGGTCGTTTGTAGTTAAGTTTAGTAGCCCTATCTTGTAACTGTTCATTTCGTCTTTTCTACGCTGTCTTCGCCATCTCATTATCACCTGTATAAAAGTTAGAAATGAAGTTAATTGAAAATCCCTTGAAAGTTTTATGTTTACATAATTTATATAAAACAAAGTTGGAATTTTTGTATGTATTTCTCTTAGCTTATATTACAGCTTAGAACTATCTAACTATAACTTATCTTCAAAAGTACGCAACAGATTTTGATGTGGTTTTTTTTTCAATACATAGAGTGATTGAAGAGATTGGTTTTTTATATAATTTGTTAAGGTTTGGTGTCTAGATTCCATATATACGAATTTTTTTAAAACAAACAATTAACAACATGGTTGTCTTGTAGAAACACATAAAATATTCGCAAAGAAAGCACTTGGATATAATAAATTCCTTATTAAGCCGCGGCAGGAACACAAAATGAGTAGAAGAAGCCACTTAAAAAGATTGCCACTCAACGAACCGGCATAATCTATGCAAATTACGTCAAATTAGGAGTCGTCAACACGCAGCGTCTCTTCTGCGTAATTTTGAAGGCAAACCCTCTTTTTATTATTAATATTTATTTCGTTCTTTCCGTCCGAATCTAGGGAAAAATAAATCCGAACGAAACACTTCGATTGGCTAATGAATCAGAGGAATAAGTTGATGGAAATTTCTTTTCCGTGTTTACATTTGCAAAAGGTATCGAGATGTAAAAAGTGTGCATATCAAATATTTTCTTTTAACAAACCTGTCGAATCGGTCCCAGATTAAGATAAGCTACTTCTGACAAAATCAGATATGTTAACCTCCTAATTATGTGTCAAAGAAGCTGCAATTACAGGTGTGTAATTAGTAGCTGAGAGGCCTTGACTCCTAGTGCTGACACCGACTTCCATCGAAGAAATAAACAGTGGATTCGATTCTCGCTCAGTACTATCACATGTATGATGACAACAATTTATTCTGACTGCATCTGCAAAAATAATAAATTTGAGTACCCATTTTCTCATGGCCTTAACACAAGCATTACCCTAAGTTTGGCTTTAAAGTAGGAGCTGGGATCATTAATTTCATTGTTGTCAGAAATATACAAAAAAGCAGGTCAAAAGCGGTAAAAACGTTAGCATTTCTTTAAACAAAGACAACTATAAAGACTTAATACGATCTAGAAAGTAATGTTACCTCAAATATTAAGAAAAAACATCTGTGGATATGATGGTTGCCGACAAAACAATAATCTCGGCAAAAGAAAAAGAAACAAAATGTAATGAAAGCAGAGAAACATACCGACAGTCGTCGGCTGAAAATATTTACAAAGGGAGAAGTATAATAAAAATGAATAAAATTACCCAAAAAAATATTGTCTATATAATAGCCGTAACTAAAAGTTATAAAAACACAGGCTGATGTTTAAAAGGCTACTGGTTCTACGTGCACCTTTGTGGTGTTACAATAATTTTGTTTATAACAATTATTTTTATTAGACACTTTGTTAGTCAGTGCCTTAGAAATGGGTGAAATGTTTATTATATAACTTTTTCAGAAGTCTTTGTCTTGTTTGTTGAGATTTTGTTTAATACGATAATTATAAAAAGCCAAAAACGCATTGGGCCATGAATGGGCCATGTTGGGTTATGCACCATTATTATCGTAATTTTATTCGTCATACCGAACGACGCCATGTCTAAGGCTAAGCCTACGATATATCTACGCCAACAGTCTCCTCCGCGCGTCAGCCGACTTAGATATATACTCGTACTAGCTGACCCGGCAAACGTTGTTTTGCCATACTAAAAAAAAAAGTTTGAAAAATAGATGTTGGCCGATTCTCACACCTACTGAATATGTATGCAAAATTTGAGAAGAATCGGTCAAGCCGTTTCGGAGGAGTACGGTAACTAACACTGTGACACGTGAATTTTATATATTAGACTAGCTGTCCCTGCAAACGTTGTTTTGCCATACTAAAAAAAAACCAAAAAGGTTTGAAAAATAGATGTTGGCCGATTCTCAGACCTACTGAATGTGCATGTCAAATTTCATAAAAATCGGTCAAGCCGTTTCGGAGGAGTACGGTAACTAACACTGTGACACGTGAATTTTATATATAAGATATATCTATTCAAGTCTATGAACGCGCATTCAGCTAGTGTGATAGAAATCACGCGCGTACCGTCAGCGTAGCTGTGTGCCCATTCATAGCCTTCAATCAATCAATCAATAAGTAGTAGTAAATCATCATCATCATAACATCACGCCTTTTTCCCATGGGGGTAGGCAGAGACTATAGAGCGCCATCTGCTACGATCCAAATATACTTCCTTGGCTTCATTCACGCTCATACATCTGATCATACATGCCCGACGGTTGTAAGTGCTATGCACTTGCCCCTTTGAAGTATGCCGGCGATGACATCGGAGTATATTTTTCTCGGGCGTCCTCTCCCAGCTTTTCCACTTACCTCCGCCGTGTGTATGCCTTATGGTAGTAAATATAATAATTAATAAATAATAATAATAAATGTTTCATTTACTTCCACATACAAATTGATAACAGTAACAATTATACAAGTATTAGGATAAGTTTTGTTGGTGGAAGTCAGGAGCCCAAACTAGGTTTCCCTGTGCTAAGGGTCTCCTGGCTCCCCCTCCTGGATTTGCATTATACAAAATTTATAATATTAATATAGGTACATTATGATGTTACAGTTGTTATGTTTATCCGCTACATTTTATCACTGTAGGTGGTGTAAAAAATTAGAATTAAATAACTTGCATAGATGCTACTTATTGCTACGCCGACTGACCGTCAGTGCCGCCCGTCGGCTTAGCACTGTTTTCAGCCTTAGCATTTGTTGTTATAGCATCAACAGATATACATCATCTGTAAAAATTTCTACTAGCATGAAATAGCTAGAGAATCACCATTCCTAAAATACAGTCTGGTGTTGGACGGACGAAAGGACGGATGGAAAGCGAACTCTCAGTAATAAGGTCCCGCTTTACCTTTCGGTACGGTACTCTAAAATCAGTAATTCAAGTGTCTGAGGCGGGTGTGGGCGGCTTTATTATAAACTAGCTGCTGCCCGCGACTTCGTACGCGTGGAATTAAGAAAATTTTCCCCGTTTTTACAACATTTTTCCACTGATGCTTCGGTCTTAATAGTCACAGCATAATGCTATTGCTATATAGCCTATATCTTTATATATATAAATCTTCTGTACGTGTGTTTTTAATTGAACTCCTCCTAAACGGCTGGACCGATTTTAATGAAATTTGTTGTGTGTATTCAAGGGGGTTTGAGGATGGTTTAGATTCACAATTGGTTGGACCGATTTTGATGAAATTTTTTGTTGTTGATTTTTACACAGAATTGTATGGCAAAACAACGTTTGCCGGGGCAGCTAGTATAGTAATATAATATTAATATAGTATTTCTAATATGACTCAAACCCACAAAAATTTCAATACGAAAAACTATATAGCCTTCCTCGATAAATGTACTACCCAACACTAGAAGAGCTTTTCAACTCGCACCAACGGTTTCTATAATTAGCGCGTCAAACAAACAAACTCTTCAGCTTTACAATACTAGTATAGATAGGTGCAATGTACATCAAATAAATATGTAGTACCTACCTAATAATAAACCACAATTTTTACTCGATTTTATGAAAATTTAGAGCCCCTATTGCCCTAATATTTATATTAATTCCAGGAAGTTTCTGACCAAACTCTATAGAAAGCCTAAATGTTAAATGCTAGAAGATTAATTCCTTCACTTCATGTTAAAACTTAATTAAAAGATCTAGTATTGAAAACAATATTGTTAAAAGTGACCTAATGAATTATGAGAGATTACAATTCACCGGAATGGTTTTTAACGGTTTGTTTTTATATATTTATGATTTATTTTTAATAAGTAATTTTTTCTCTCTCTAAACTTAGTTTAAGGCAGCATGAACAATATTTCGTTTAAGCTAACTCGTGAGTGTGTTATATCCCTAACTTTTTAACCATTTCTAAAAAAAAATCTTATTCTATTTAAGGTAAGTAACATACGATTTATTTTCCATTCCATTCTCGTAACATTACTTCGACAATAAGCAATCGTTAACCCTCAAACGCGACACAAACTTTATCCACCCAACCCTCTTTCCTCAATCGTAAATCATAACAAACATCTTGCTTAACCCTTCGGTTACCGTCCAACCAGTACGTTGGCACCCAAGTGCTGTTAATTGGCGACCGGTTGGGGAAATTGGTCCGCTGTACTAGCTTCCGTGAGTTAATGACTAGCGGCCCAGGGATGGACGCTGAAACCCATTTAGGCGTATGCAATTTGCGTATATACATTGGGATAGTCCGACGGATTAGGCGGCGTAGTTATAAGCTTCCAAGATTGTTTGTGTCTTTGAGATTGTATTTGAATATGTAGTTTAAATATTCTGTAAATAACAGGCATAATACAAAATTTTAGTTTATATAATAAAATGTTATTATCAGTGAAGTGACAGAGTAAGAATACAAGTGTTACCAATCCATTTCTTCCAGAGGTACTGTAAAGGCCATCTAACTTATATTTTCAGCAAATAACATCTTACCCAAGAGACGGAAACCTCGAAACTAGACTCTATCCTGACACGCATGGTCAGCGCACAATAAAAAACACCCTCCCAAGTGGAGGAGGCCAGTATCCAACAGTCGTGCGATTAACGGACTTATACCTGAGATCTGAATACAATTTTGAGAACAAAATATTGACTTTCTGCACACAATGTTCATTTAAGGGTTAAATAAAAAGATATAAAAGCTTAGGCTAATATTGCACAGGCTGCAACAACGAAAGAAAATTCTCTTAGATATTTTAGTGATAATTACGTCACTGTTGTTTACTATTAATAATTTAACGAACCATTTTATTTATTTTTACTACGCTATTGCGTGTAGGATATTTATTTGTTTATTACATTAATTATTGTACACTATACAGAAGCAAATTAATAACTTAATTCAAGGTTATACAATGGGCGGTCTTATCGCTAAAAGCGAAAAATCTTCCAGACATATACAGTATATACACGATGTTAAGGGCCTACATCAATATTATCGTCGAAATGTACCTATTAACACAGCTAGCAGGTATAGAAAATGAAGAATTAGGGATATTTTTGGTTTACTCAGAATCTACTAAATATATTTTAATTCCGGTTTACGTGTTTCTATATATAATAGTTACTTATGTTTTGAAAGTTATTTCATTAGTTAATACGCGATAGTAGACTGACAAATGAAAAAAATAAAACATAAGAGAGGTTGTTTCGCTAAGATTTTCTATCGAGAAAACTTTTTTCAATCACGTTTCTGAGTTTATGCGATCCTAGATTATATATTGAAAAAACATATACTTAAAAATTAGAGCTCTAGCCAATCAATCCAAAGAAAAAATGAAAACTTCGTACGTAGAAAAATGCACGAAGCTATTTTGGTATCCTCTTAACACAATGTATTTAAAGAGAAGAGATTCTATGTTTACACAACAAAGCATTAATTCACCTAAAACTAACTCAAATTATCGCAAATAAAAAACAAATGTTTTCACTCTAACGGTATTACTTTTTTAATGCAAAATTTTAGTACGTCATATAAAAATGTCTTTATTTGCTTAGGCAAAAGCCTGTCCCAAAAGTAATTGCTCTAAATCGGTAAAAAGTAGAACCCAAAAATAAAGCACTTTTTACAGGGACCTTTCGCCAGTACAGTTATAAAATATTCAAATATTATGCAATAAAAAAAAAGTCTGAACTATACATAGACAATATAATTTCTTGGTAAAGAAATGAAGTTAAAATTATTAGTACTGTTACCAATTACCGCCAAATATATACAAAAGATCTGTAACTAATTGAACATTAGTTGATGAGTCGAAAGTTTGCAAACTTCTGTATACATGTTCGGTAAAAAAAGTAAGTGGACTGGACTCTAGTAACACCAAGACTTTGTTCTCTCGGTGAAAAACGCCTTTTATGTGTTCCTGAACAGGGATATTTAGTTCTTATTTCAGACATATACACACCTTCAAGTGTTTATGATATCACAAAAAAAGTATTGGAATTATATTGATTACTTCATAATTCCAATTTCATTTTTTAGATAAATACCACTGTATATTTGTTTTAAATTTTAACCCGACGTTTCGGAGACTTTGCAGTCACCATTGAACTCCACCGCGCGTCTAGATCCGTAAAGAGTGGTTTTATTTAAACAAGTGAGGCGTGCAAGTCTTAGTGTTAGATAATATTATTTTATTAGTTTGAAACTATGTATTTATTTGTTACAGATACTTTTTAGGGTTCCGTACCCAAAGGGTAAAAACGGGACCCTATTACTGAGACTTCGCTGTCCGTCCGTCTGTCACCAGGCTGTATCTCAAGTATGGTGATAGCTAGACAGTTGAAATTTTCACAGATAATGTATTTCTATTGCCGCTATAACAACAAATACTAAAAATAAAATAAATATTTAAGGGGGGCTCCCATACAACAAACATGATTTTTTTACCGTTTCTTGCTCGATACTAATAACTTTGCCTTATGTTGCATAGATAATGGTACGGAACCCTTCGTGCGCGAGTCCGACTCGCACTTGACCAATTAATTATTTAAATATTTTTGCCATTGATCTGTTTAATTGAAATTTAGAGTAGTATGGTAACTATCGATTACCCAAATCTGGTGTATTATAGAAGTGCTTCGAACAAATATCTACGCATAATGCTTCAAAATACATAGGTACGTCTACGTATTTCGAAGCGCGTATTTTGTTCTACCTATCTTATCGAAGTTATTCAAGGCGGCATCTCAACACCTCTTACCACTCGTCACATTATGATAACTTTTCTTTTACCTTCCATCATTCAATTTACAAAAAAGTGTGTTCGCGAATATGAATGAGTTGGTTCACGGTGCTTCGCGGTTCGACGCGTTTGCGGTTGTAAAAAGGAAATTTGTTTGCGTGTTCTGAATATACTGGAACACTCTTATAAGTATAGAATAAGTTTTCTTTATTTTTTTTTAAGTTTTGGATTGTTTATGATAGGTTTGTAAACTAAATTTAATATTGGAATTTCATGAGCTTTATTCTTGTTCGCCTATTTAATCAGGGTGAATAATATGCCTGTTATAAATTATAACACCTACAGTTATAAAATCATCATACTTTTACACCTTTTCCATGGAAGTAGACAGATACATACTAAAGAGCGCCATCTACAACAATATAAACATACTTTCTTAGCTTCTTCTATTAGCCGTCATGTCTGTATCAACCCCTCTTTCTTCCATGTTCTCTTTCACACAGTCCATCTATCTTTTCTTAAGTCTTCCTCTACACTTTTTGCCTTCCACATTTATACTTAGAACTCTCCTAACGAAATTACTTTCTTCTCGTCTCATGACATGCCCATACCAGGATATCCGCTCATTCTTCAATTTTTCAGTCACTGGCATCACTTTCAGACTTCCTCTATTATATTCATTCCTTATTTTATCCATTCGCGTGACGCCACACATCCATAACACGTACAGAGTTAAAACTTGTTAATAATAAGTAAAGCTGATATACAACCTAATATAATAATAATAATAATAAAGCCTGTTTATTACCAATTTACAAAATAGTTATTACACGCGATATAGTTAATATATATAAGTTTATTTATTTTCCTTTTATTCGCTATCGTAAGTTCTGAAGACAGTACCGTTGATCGGAACCCCTTCTCGGGTAAAGGCCTCCTCCAGCTATTTCCAGACCTCTCTATCCATAGCCTTCTTTCTCCATTCGTTTCCTGCTATTGATGTTATGTCCTCTATCCATCTTTTTTTAGGGCGCCCTCTTTTCCTCTTTCCACCTGGTCCTTTCCACCTGGTCCTTTCCATACAGTTGTCTTTATTGTCCATCTTTTATCCGTGCATCTTGCAATATGCCCTGCCCACTTCCATTTTTGTTTTAAAGCATGTTGTAAGGAGTCTATAACTTTTGTTGTTTGTCTTATTTTTCTACTGTTAATTTTTAGGGTTCCGTACCCAAAGGGTAAAAACGGGACGCTATTACTGAGACTTCGCTGTCCGTCCGTCCGTCCGTCTGTCACCAGGCTGTATCTTAAGAACGGTGATAGCTAGACAGTTGAAATTTTCACAGATGATGTATTTCTATTGCCGCTATAACAACAAATACTAAAAATAAAATAAAATAAATATTTAAGGGGGGCTCCCATACAACAAACATGATTTTTTTACCGTTTCTTGCTCGATACTAATAACGTTGCCTTATGTTTGCATAGATAATGGTACGGAACCCTTCGTGCGCGAGTCCAACTCGCACTTGACCAATTTTTTGTATTCTTCTTATTTTCAGTATACTTCTCTCCATCGCTCTTTGGCATGTTTGGTATGTTTATTTTTTATTTTTGTATTATAGGTCCAGGTTTGGCAGCCGTATGTAAGAGTAGGTAAGATGCAAGTGTCCAGGACAATTTTCTTTAGGTGAAGGGGAAAATCGCCTTTCAAAATTTCTTTCTAAGACCAAAACTTTTTCCAGCTCATGTTGATACGCCGTTCTACTTCTTGTTCTTCATTTTTGTCCTGAAATGATAGTTGCTTTCCGAGATATATGTAGTTATTCACGTATTCGAGTGGTTTGTCATTTAGGTATACGACGTTTGTGTGACCGTTTGTCAATATTTTAGTTTTAGCCTCATTCATTTTAAGCCCTACTTTTTCGCTGTCTTCATTTAACGTACTTATCATTTTTTGTAACCTGCAACTTGTTTCAGAGAATAAAACAATATCGTCCGCGAATCTGAGGTGTGTAAGCCGATCTTGCTTAATTCTGATCCCTTCCGACTTCCAGTTGAGATTCTCAAAAATGTGTACATACAACCTAATAACGATTGGTAAATAAATTAAGTCACTGAATTACACAACGCTATTACAAGATCATCACAACATTTACAAGAAGCTTACAACAAAAAGAATTCTCAAACACGTTAAATAAGTACCGTTTAATCTGTTGAAATCCGTCCACGAATAGCTGAGATGGTGTATAGACGTAACGGATTAAGATACGACTTTGTCTTACTCAATGGCTTACGTTTAGTCTGACTCAATCTTAAACAGTCGTGACACGATTCACCCTCGTTGTGTAAAATAATTCCAAATACATTTACTGAATAAATTAAATTATATTAGAAAAAGTGATCACCACGGAACGGGCTTCCGAGGTCGTGAGTTCAAGGCCCGCTTGCGGTGATCGCATCATAAGCCGTTGCGTATTTTTGAAAATACGAGTATAAGCTCACGTAGGGACATACATACAAAAATAACGAATTTGTTTTATAATAAGTAAAAGATTTATTGAGTAACTTATTAAGTAAAGTCAGTAAGCGAATTGGAAAATAAATATACTACTATTAAAAATACTTTCATTAAAAGCTTAAAGGTATATGTTTATTAACTAAAAACTATTTGCTTTGTAGCAAATAGACGCAATTATTCGATTTGAAAGCGTCGTAACCTTTTGGCACAAACATTATTATTATCCATCAGTCTTTTTTCCGAGTTCCTTCCCAAAATGCTTATACTTAAAGGCATATGTTACTTATATCCAAAAACATTCTGCAAATATTAGTATTGGTCGTTCTAATAGGGTGCTGCGGTATGTTACGTAATTCATCATCATATGCACTTATATAAGGGTTTTCTTTCTACGAAACCCTAAGAAGAATATTTTCTCTATTGAAGAGATTATGGTCTACTGCACCGCCCAGGGTTTATTTTCGAGTTTTCGGACAGCGAATGTTATATGTGTACAATAAATAAATAAATAAACAAATAAATAAATATTCATGGACATTTCACACAACGTCCTCTGGTCCCAAGCTAAGCTTATATGCTTGTGTTATGGGTACCAGAATACGGATAGAATACATATACTACTTTTTTTTTGGAAATACATACTTATAATACATAGAAACACCCAGACGCAGTACAAACATTCGTATGACAATTAGAAAAATCACACAAATGATTGTCCCGAGCGGGAATCGAACCCGCGACCTCTTGATCGTCAGTCCGTTACATGAACCACTACACCACGAGGCCCGTAATACTCTTTAACTGGCTCTTACAGCACACTTGGACGGAATAGAGGTCATAGCACTTGTATTCCTTACCCATCACTAAACGGATAAGAAGTATATTTGATGTGGAATTTATAAAAGTTCTGTGCTGAACATCGTTATTTACAAAAGGGTTTTAGCAAAAATGCAAATATTAGTATTACAATAGCGGCCATTAATCAATATCATATCTCAACAAAGGCATAACGCCATCACCAGCCATAATGCCATCAAGCAGACATGTTGTAAACAGCTATAATCCTTAATAATCCTGCCGACAAAGAGACAACGTGAGGCGTACTAAGATAATGTGTTTACATGCATTGCACATACACAATATTATTAGTTTCTGATTAAATCTTGCCTTTGCCTTTTTAAAAGCGCATAAAAAAGTAAATAGTGAGCTTTTTCATGACGATGTTTACAATCTTATATCAATAACGTTGGTATTTTAAACAAAATATCTTAGTAAATAATTATGTCTGTGTGTATAATCAATTATCTTAGTAGATGTCCATATGGTGAAGGATTAAGTATACAAGGGTCACCAACCCATTTCCTCCCCAGGGTGCAGTAAAAGCCTGCAAAAGTATAGGGGCAAGTGCGGAACATGTGGACATTATCCAGAATATGAAAGAAAACATTTTTTATATCTGATATAGTTAACTTTTTTTTTATTTTCAACATATCACGTGTCTTACGGGTTAATCAACCTTTCATAAACTAAAATTCTAGTCTCAATATCACATAAACTTACGAAATAATTCAACATTTTTTTAAAACACTATATTTCTACATTAATATATTAATATTTTAGTTTTAATTTAGTTTATTTAACACTATATTTGTCCACGGGTTCAACAGACGATTGTACCTATGTACAATAAGATTGTACCTGTGGACGGTGATGTAATAAAACACACTAAAATAAAAATGAAAAACAGTTATAGACTTCTAAAATCTTCAAACATGCATAAACATACTCTTATTATTTATCTGTAGTAATCATTATTTACGACACTCTTCATAAAAATTTTGAGTAGATTCATCGCTATCGTCATAACACGAAACATGCCACGCAAACGAAACTTTCACCCTCATCATCAGACTCAAAATGTTCCCGGTGAGATTTTCGAACACAAGAATTATGATAGTTTTGATTGCTCAAATCATTACATTCAATCATTACAACTTTAAGTATTTAAAAAATAGTTGACTTTGGTAGTTTATACATTTCAGCTACTTTTCTTATCGACTGATTGCCAGTTTTTATTTCTTTAACAGTCGCTGTGAGTGTATCAGAACATATTCCCTTTGTTTTTAAACCAGTTTTACTGCGAGGCACTGAAAAAATTAAACAAAACATATAATCAAATTTTGTATGTAAACTTAAACATTTGTACCTGTGGACAGTCCACAGGTTCATTCATATTATTGTCTATAGGTACTAATTCTGACATAAAATTAAAACTGATCTAACATTGAGAATAAAACAGACTTACCGCCAAGGAAAGAAGCGCTAACTAAACAACAAACAACATAGATCTAATTGCAAACACAATCAAACCGATATCGAAACTACTTTCACAGTAAAACTCATTTCAATTAAAAGGATACCAAAATAGCTTCGTGCATTTTTCTACGTACGAAGTTTTCATTTTTTCTTTGGGTTGAATGGCTAGAGCTCTAATTTTTAAGTATATGTTTTTTCAATATATAATCTAGGATCGCATAAGCTCAGAAACGCGATTGAAAAAAGTTTTCTCGATAGAAAATCTTAGCGAAACAACCTCTCTCATTTTTTATTTTTTTCATTTGTCGGTCTATTATCGCGTATTAACTAATGAAATAACTTTCAAAACATAAGTAACTATTATATATAGAAACACGTAAACCGGAATTAAAATATATTTAGTAGATTTTGAGTAAACAAAAAAAAATATCCCTAATTCTTCATTTTCTATACCTACTAGCTGGGTTAATAGGTACATGTGTGATAATATTGATGTAGGCGCTTAAGACGATACCAAAATAGCTTCGTGCATTTTTCTATCTACGAAGTTTTCATTGTTTCTTTAGATTGAATGGCTAGAGCTCTAATTTTTAAGTATATGTTTTTTCAATACATGATCTAGGATCGCATCAACTCAGAAACGCGATTGAAAAAAGTTTTCTCGATAGAAAATCTTGGCGAAACAACCTCTCAAATTTTTTATTTTTTTCATTTGTCGGTCTATTATCGCGTATTAACTAATGAAATAACTTTAAAAACATAAGTAACTATTATATATAGAAACACGTAAATCAGAATTAAAATATATTTAGTAGATTTTGAGTAAATAGGAAAAGTATCCCTAATTCTTCATTTTCTGTGCCTACTGGCTGTGTTAATATGTACGTGTCGGCGATGATATACGATAATATTGATGTAGGCCCTTAAGCAAAATAACTTTCTTTTTGGCGCAAATAACTTTCGTAGCCGGTATAAACACAACCACACAGGTAACAAAGATGGTGATATGTTAACTGTCTACCACAGGCAAAGCTATACGATCGCGTTCAAATTACAATTTTAAGGTTGCTAGTTTGGTCGCAATCGAGTGTGTCCACATCTACAAGCGTCCATAGGTACAGCACTTGCCCCTATTGTGGACAGCTCCCTCTGTTAAAGTCGGAAAACTCGAAACTACGTCCTATGCTAACACACCTGGTCAGCGCGGCATAGTAGCCCATAATCCTTCACAAAATGAACGAGGCCCGTGTCCAACAGTAGGACGTTAATGGGCCGGAAAGAGAAAAGATCTTAGGAAATAACTTTTATATCTATATTTTTTAATACTACTGTGGTAGCGATCTAACATAATATGACCTCCTTGAAGGCAAATGGTCATTGTAGCCTATAAACGTCTGCAAGGCTAGAGGTGAGTTAAGGTGATAAGATTACACGTGGATGACTAAAAATCACTAATTTAAAATCTAGATTTTAAATGTTTTTTTTATGTTTTGTTTAGGTAATGTTACTATAGTTATAGGTTGAAGTGATTTATAATGATTATAGTTAAAAATTTTTGTTCAAAAACTTTAACGTCAAAAGAATGAAAACCGTAAGAAAATAGTCCTCATTCTTATGTGTGCTAATATATATGGCAAATACCGTTTTAGAAAACAAGAGAATACTTTCATTATAGTATTTAAATAGAAATAACTGTGTTACAATTTGAAGTTACTGACCATCCAACAATATAATGATTGGTTACGCTCAACTAGGAAGTGACAATATCCTTTCAGAGAGAAAGTTCTTTGTACTTACTTTCTCAAGACCATATAACATTAGAATTTGTATAACTGTATTAATATTACGGTTCCTTGTGTAATTATAACATTCAAAGGGTTGTTTATGAATAGTTCTGCGTTCCGTTATACAGCATGCTTATGTTTAATGTTGACTATTCAATGTCCTGCCTGTAGGCCGACATGCTGTCGAGATTTTAGTCTTTATCATAGGCATGGTCATCATTAAGCGGTGGCTTAAGTCAGGAGATCAAGCAAGTTAGGAGGTTACGTGAGCCACTGAAATCATATTCAGTACACCTTCGCCAGGTCCCAGGAACAATAAGTAGACCCAAAAAGTCCTGGCTTGGAGTCACCAAAGATGATATGCCTACCAATGGTCTCACAGACAGAGATTTCGAATACCGTGCAAAGCGGAGCATAAGAAGTAGGAAAGTGGACCCCGGCTCCGAAGCAACAACTGAGGATGCGATTGAGAGAACGTTATGATGGTGGTGATGATAATAATGCATACATGACAGAAAACATACACACTGAAAACATAAATTTAGAGTGATTTTTCTTATTTTAAAGCTGTAGGTAACCGGAATTTGAAGATTTTGCTACAATTCCATATTTAGTTATTTTTTTCAAGAGCTTTATAAAATAGCAAACCCTTTACAATCCTGCTGTGAATGGTGGCTTTCACAATGTAATTTTCTTGACGTCACTTTATTTTGTTCCCGTTATAGTTTTGTACAAAATAGGGTTTTGAAAAATATTTATTTGTTTTTATGTTTTTGTTGTAAAATATTCCGTTACGTTGATTTATGGAGGCCTAACTAAACTGTTTAGAACTGTACCTATGTTTACTATTATCTTCTTACGATAAAATATTACTAAATTATTTCATAAAAAAATATTAAGTACCAATATTTTACATATCCCGTAGCAGGAGATATATGTATTAAATATAGTTAGTTATAAATATATCTAGCAAAATTTATATCAGTTGAAAATAAAAAGTCCTTTCTAAAACCCCTTTTAGTTATTAACATTCTGTTTAATATCCATTTTTCAGAATTTTTTTTTTATGAAAAATTGACTTTTTCCTTTTTTTTTCATCTGGTAATTTTATTGTAAAGCTTCTGTTGCCATAAATAATATTGTTTTTCGACAGCCACTGGTATTACCCGGTATTGTTTGCTTTGTTGAATTGGCAACATCGAACTGGGTTCAAAATATCGTAAAAACTTGACCCATTTAAACCTTTTGTTACTGAGTCGTTTTAGAATTAGACAATAGACACTATTACTGCCCTCGAAAACAGTGTAAATTATACTTTTTTTTTTCATACATACCATCCCGCCTATTTCGCATCGGGTTAGGCAGAGACTATAGAATGCCTACTTGCTACTATCTAACATACTTACTTGGCTTCTTTTATACCCATACAACTGTTCATACATACATGATACATGACCCTTTTGGTTTGTCAGAAAAGAAAAAAAAAAGGAAGGCTTAATACTCTGGATGTTGTATTACTTACAGTAATGTCTTTCTCCTTTTGTTTACGTTCTTAGAGTTCCGTAACAAAAGGTAAAACAGGACTCAAAGACTTCGCTGTCCATCCTTCCGTTCACCCGTCTATCTCCAAGCTATGTATATCGAAAATTTCACAATTTATGTACCTATATCAGTTGATGGTATAACAAAAATACTTATCATCGTCATACTTCTGCACTTATTCCATTATTAGTGGTCAAGAATATGTCAAATATATTACAACAATAACGGTCCTACAGAACCCTTCGTGTGCGAATCTAGCTCGTACTTGAACGTTTTTTGTAATATCAGTGCAATATTGCTCAGTTCATATTACCATTAAACTGAAATAAGCATAACCAAACCAATCAGCTATGTGATGATACTCACGTATCAGCTATGTGATGGTATATGGATGAGAAATAGGTTGGAGGCATCAAAGTTCTTCACAGAATTCTGATGCCTCCATCCCATTTTTTCCTTTGAGTGCTCTTCCTACCTCAAGTATTGCAGGCGGTTTACATTCGTTGAGCTATATAGATGGTCTACCCATTACTATCCATGTATGAAATAATATAGAAACTGTGCCTAGAAGTTCAGTCAAATACCTAAGTGGCATGACAGATTTAGTAAGAAAAGATAAATAACATAAAATGAAAAGATCAAAAAGCAATCGTAAAGTTAATGCTGGAGTGCTATAGGTACCAGATTAATACTATATACTTACTACGTTTTTGTAAATAGATGGAACTCTAAAAAGTACCCCAGATGCCGTACAAATATATAAATTCATCACACGCAAAATCTGAGCGGGAATCAAACCGACCTCGTGTCAGGGTCACTACTGATGCGCAACAAGGCAAGTTAGTACAAATATCTTATTTATTATACAGATAACTATACTGAACCGACACCCTATCTTGCTCAGAGGACAATATTACACACAAATAAGATACGAGTAAAATTGAAACATTATCGCACCGTTGGATGTAATACACTTCAACAATGCAATGACTAATACAACACACCTCAATCAACCAAGACAGGTCCCGTCGTCTCTAATAAACATCCCAATTCTGTGCAACTTCGACCCAAAGACGACACACGGCTCCGTGAAATTTGAAAACAAAACACACAATAGACTTAACAACATTTAACTTCCTAACAATTATACAAAGAACAAAATAAAAACAATACAACAATGTGAAAAATACACAAAAGATTTAACATTCCCGGTATGGTTTTACAAAAAGATATTCCTTTGCCTAATGACATCTCAAACTGGCCGCATTGTGGCCCATTTATGGGACCCACGCGACACCATAACGTCCATTAGTTCCAGTATTTTGCCAACAGTATAAAGATGTGTCAATTCTTCGAAGACAAGTGAAACTGGGTGGAGATTTAGACTAAAAAACTATGCGCGTGCCTCTGATTCTAAAACATGTTTTTGTTTCATTTGCAATTACTACTCCATGACGAGTAAGCTTATTCTAAAAGAAAAAAGGTAAAAACAATGTAAAGTTACTATTTATTTCATCTTGTCATCATACATATTGATAAAATTGTCCTGAAATGTATGCTACTAACATTTAGATCATTTAAGGTGTTAGGTTGATAAAATGATCACCTACTTTAATATTTTAGTAGAATTTTTTTCGAAACCTCAATATTGCCTACGAGTTTACTGTACGATTTTGAAAGTATTTAATTCTATAGCACGTAGGTAACGCAGAAAAAATATTGACGTTAACAATTTGAGCAATCCACCTAAAACTGCTAAATCTAATGAACACTGTTCTATAGTAAACTTTGAATCTTGTCAGCATGAACAAAAATATAATAAAACGTTGTACAAGCAAATTAGATTCACCTACCAAATTACATCCCCTAACGAAGCAGGCAGTAGCTGTATGGAGTTTTTACGCCGCCGAATGACCTATGACATGGACATTAAAGCGTCCCGGTAGCGGGTGTAATTTGCGATGCGAACTGCACTCGTTAACCCGGGGCCTCTGAATGTTTGCTGGGTGACGGCGACGCATGTCGAAAATACTTAGTGGGGCTGCGCTCATTATAATCCCTGCATCCCGCGCCCTCCGCCTTTGGCTTGATTCGACCGATATATTAACACGTCCATGTTCAATAAATCTATGTGTGGATATGATCGAGAATATTCTCAAATTTTTATTTTGATTGGATATCACTATAAACTATAATATATTGTCTATCCATAATGTTTCTTTGAGAGTATGAGTAACAATAACCCGCAATTTAAATTAAACCTAACAAATCTCAGCTCAGTATGTTATCAGGAGGACAATTAAGGCCACTATGAAAGCAGTCAAAATTCCTAATATTTCACTTAACAATACGATTGTAAACACCTTCAAAGGTAACTGCATTATTTTATTAGTTCTATAACCTGAAAGATGTCTACTATGATGGAAATATGTTTTCTGTGTATCTGGACAAGGTAACCATAGAAATACTGCCAAAGAAAACAATCTATCAAGATTCCAAAGACATTAATTTGGATAATTATACTAAATCACAGAATTATATAGTTCATTAACTTCAAAAGAAGCACCTCCTTATTACATCTTATGTTCTAAAATATTTTAAAAATTCAGTATGTTTATTAAAGTTAATAAATATTTGACATAGCCGAGGTATATCTATAGTTTATTGCCGAAATCAGTGAGTGTTAAGAGGGCGCCGGAGAGCGCGCGGTGTGCCATTGTTATAATTTTCAATAAGGGGCGCGATGGAAGGGCATCTATCGATCCAACACTACACATGGGGGGCACATCAGTCGAATGCATCATTCAGCTTCCTTTCTGTGGTGTGCATCCAACTATAAATATCCGCAGTTAGTAAACAGTCAACAGTCACATGGAGGAAATGCTCACAGTTTTTCTAATGTTGATTTTTCATGCGTGAATTACGAATATTTTTATATCTCTTTTATGTATATTAATATCTGCATTATTTATGATATACTAAATTAATATAATACCAGATATATCGTATTTCACCTGTTGATATCTTATGAGGAAATGTAGGACTTATAAGGTAACACCGAATTTGGCAATTTATTTTCTGTCCAACTTATAACATCATCTCCCATGATTATCATTGAATAAACCTACTATTATCTGCTATTATTTTGAGAATATCTCAGTTACAACATAAAAGTGGAATAAAGATTCTAAAGGAGAAACAATAACAATTTCTGCTCAACATAAAAGAATCCATATTATCTTAACCAGTCCTTTTAAAACTGAGAAAGTAACAAGGACTGTCTTCATTTCATAAAGTAGACAACGTTATAGACAATTTTTGTTAATGAATTCTTTTTTATCATGTTCTTTCATCTTCTTTATATATATTTTTTATAGTGACGAAAAAACTGAAACAAAGTCCTGAATAGAGTATAATAAATACCTCTGTATTATGGAGGGAACCCGTGCTTAATATGACGACCGTTTGACTACGCATTCCAATAGCGCTTACTTTTCTAAATAACCATAATACTTAACCTCTTTCACAGTTTCATCAGTTACTCCTATATTTTAAAGGTATAAATCAATCATATTAAAGAACAAGTACAAAAGACGTCGACAAAATTTAATATAATGTTATCGTATAAGTTTTCACAAATCAATTTGTAGCACATGCGTCAAGGTACCGTGTGTAGACTACTACATATAATAACAAACACGTAAGTATACCCAACCGCCTGGGGTGAAGCCGAATTCTATTAAAATCCAAACAATACCAACATCCCCAACTAATATCTGGACTAAATCCCTAATAAGTATGCCATTGTGTGAGAGAGGGACGTGGATGAAGCAACAAAGAACATGTTATAGCGATCTGGTATAACAATCAGAAGTATACAGCTTAACAACCAAATTTTTGGCTTTCAATTTGAAGCTGTGCAGTAAACCTTTTAAAGTATAATTTTGTATGTTTTTTGTTAAGTTTTTGTGATGTTTTGGATGTAATAAATATTGGAATAGTACACGCCAGAGTGTGGTAAGCGTCTGGCCATGGAGGCTCACCGTACTGGCCGCATTCCCCTTCCGAACTAGATTTGCAGTCCGGTTATAATACTATGGCCATTCATTACTGCTCGCTACTGTTTGTCATGAACTTTAAAGTTTTATTGTTATTTTCTTTTTAATATTTTTTTTTTAATTAACGATAATGGATGTAATTTATGAACTGTTTCTTTTTTGCTAAGCTTTCGCTACTACTGGCCGTATATACCGTTCCAATAGTTATTAATCCAGTACTGTTCTATTTTTAAATATTTTTTTACCATTGCCAGCCATAATGACCAGAATTAAATGAATATAGGTACTATACACAAGAAGTGATATTAAAACTCAAAATGGCTATTGGAAAAATCTGACTATGTCACATTTTTTAATCATTTTTATATCTTAAGTAATAGGCGCTAATTATTATGATTTATTTTAGATCACTAACTTACTTCAATAGATTTTCTTAATTTTATCATTCTTTTTATCAGAAATCATAGCTTATACAATACTTAGACATGGTGACATTTTTCTAATGAATGACTCATAGTAATCGTTACTAAGATTTTTCTGGAATATACAAAAAATTACCTATAAAATATTATAAAGCTGAAGAGTTTGTTTGTTTGAACGCGCTAATCTTAGGAACTATTGGTTCGATTTAAAAAATCTTTTTGTGTTGTAGAGTACATTTATTGAGTAAGGCTATGGGTTGTATAACATTACGCTGTGCAAAATGTCCCAAAAATGGGGAAAATTTTCTAAATTCGCAAGTCACGGGCAACAGCTTGATACCAATATATTATAGCTAATGAATAAAGTTTATCGAAGCAACAATGTGATGAAATGAATCTCCTCGACAGTCGGGTGAAAAGCATTTGAAAAAGTTCATTAACCCTTTAATTATACCATATATGACCAGAGGACGTTGTGTGAAATGTCCTGAATATTTATTTATATACCGATTGCAACTCTTAAGTTGATTCGCACGAATAAAACGCATTGACAATCGCGTAGAATCAAAGTGTCGGGGTGAATTTGAAGTAGAATCAGTGTAAAGTGTAGTGTCAACAGGACTAAGTGTTTTCCGTGTACCGCCGTCTTTGTGGGGCACCGGGCGGTATTACTGTTCCAAATCAGAACACAGTAAATGAATTTTATTATGTAGGTTTTAATAATAACAATTATTTTCTTATAAATTTATACTCATATAATCGTATACTTATTACAATTACTGTGTTTAGCCTATTTTTATCAACTGTTTTGTACTTTTCTTTTGTATTTTATTTGATCTAATATTAAATAAGAATTGTAAACACAAATATGACCGAAGACATTAAAGAATAATAATCATTACGCCGAGTCCAAGTAAAATGATAGAAGTTGAAATTGATAGTGAGGTAAAAATTATAATTAATTAATTATGTGTGTAATTGCCATGTTTTCATTTAAAATACCCTATAAATTATTATGAAAGTCAGCAGCGGCGGAATACAATATACAGAAGTAATTAAGTTCCTTATTTGAAGCTTAAAGCTATGAAACAAATTATTGTAATCCAAGTGCATTTCCAATCAGTATTTATTTGTATGTACCTAGTTACGAGAATAGAAATTTATTAACCCATATACAATAAACAAAACTAAAATGTACATTAAAAAACAACTTGCCAAAAATCATATATGGTTTTAGTACGATAGTTTAAATGCTAAAGCAGCTTTAAATTTCTTTATTTTGAACTATAATTTGTAGATTTTATCACAGACTTTAATATTATGATATGGTTTCTTTTTTATTGTGTAACGGCAAACCATACACCACATAAAGAAATGACTAAAGCCTCTAATTATATACTTATTTTGACATTTATAAAATGTCATTTACCAAGTTTTGCGCTACGTAAAGAGAATGCAAGCGTATTGGGGCTGGAGACAATAGCGGCTAACTACCCCTTTCTTGTAAACCGGGCAGCCGCGGGAGGCGCGGGCCTAACCAAGCATACACTGCGTTTTGGGGTACCGAATGTGGGTACATGTGAGTACACAAGTTATTCATTTGGAAAAATTTTTTAAACACATTTTATATCAAACATTTTTATTAATAACTAATGGTCTTATTCATAATGACTTATTGGAGGTTTAAACGTTCGCTAAAATCGGTTCGCGAAAATTGTCAAAACTTGTTATTCATAATAATCTTTTTACGCTAAAACGTTTATTATCTGTCCGATAAAATCTCCGTTTAAACCTCCGATAAGTAATTATGAATAGGACCATAAGTTGTTACCTGCGACTTCAAACTCAAATTTTAAAGTCACTACAAACACACATCTTTACTTATTATAAAACAAAGTCGTTATTTTAAAGTCGTATGTATGTCCCTATTTAACGCAATGGATTTTGATGCGGTTTTTTAATAAATAGAGTGGTTCATGTGTTTTTGTTAAGGTTTTTTATTTTTTAAATTCCAGGCGTACAATGTGGCAGGTAAAAGCAAGTAAGCATAGGTAGACTGTGACATTTTCGGAGACTGTAGCTTCCTATTAGTGATATTTTTACGATTGGTGAACTATTTTTGGAAACAAACAAACTTAACAAACTTTATCTTACTAGTATTCACCCACTATCCATCAGCCTGTCTACTTCCTCTGATGATATTTAGGCATGCCCTTAGAACACTAAAATATGCGGTCTTGTTATATATTAAATAAAATTAAAAATAAACTGTGAATGAAAAAGTGATAAAACCATTATGTACTTGTCAGTACCCAAAACTACTAGTATATGGGGTCCCGCAGACCCACAATGCAGATTTGAAACGGGGGCCGGGTAACCGGATCACCAAATTGAAATGTTTTATTTCAGCCCCTAGCGGCATTATGTGGATAATGCCGACTTTTAAATTGATAACCAGCCCATGCGTACGCGCCGCTCACATGATAAATATTCCATTTTTTAAATTATTTGGTTAAAAAATTTAACCGTGACGTTTAGCACTTTTGTGTGCCTGTCACATTTGCATTGCTACTTTTTTTTAAGTTTATTATGTATTCTTTTCCTGTCAGTTAAGTAGTTCTTTATGCCACAGTTTTGTTTGAATCATTCTTTTGAAATTACACTTCTTATTTTATGAGATTAGGTATGGTGGCACATCCAGTACTTATATATTCGCAACAAACTTTTCGATAGAGTAAGCACAGGCTAATTAGTTAACACACACATAAAATATTAAGTAAATACTACTACAGAATTTAGTCGTTGTTTTTAAGTATAAACTATGAAGTGCCCTTGATATTTACCGCCATCGCGTCATTCCCATCTTAGAAAAATGTCATACTATCTTCCTAAAATAGCTTACACGCCTGGTCAGCGCGGTACAGTAGACTAAACTCCCAAAGTAAAGGAGCCCATGTCCAGCAGTGGGCTGGTAATGGGCTGGAGGAGAAGGATACAATTCCGTGTCAGGTATACACTATGTTACGTTTTGATCGTGTTATTACGTCACTTGTTATTTCCTATTTCCTTGTCAGCAGATAATCTAAGCTCTGGTAATAACTGGACAGTTATCAATTTATATAGAAAAAAACCCGCCTAACTTCAAAAGAGTAAGTAATAAAGGTATATTCAGGAACAAAGTCGAGTGCTTTTATCCACCATATCTGTTCTGGGATGGTGGCATGACGGAATAGTACGTTGGCAACTCGACTCTTATTATCGCAATGATATCGCGATCAATCGAACAGGGAGGTTGAGTGTGGGGAGGTGGACGCTTGCAAATAAATGTATGTGCCGGGCGGTGGACGGATAAATACGCAAATAATACGAAACTACAAAAATCAAAACCCATCTGCCACTCCGATACAGTTGATATGTTACGGTTGTTGCTCTACTTAAAATATCAATAAATATATGAGTGGTGTGGGTGAAGCCCAAGAAGTGTGTTTGGTTCGTAACAGATAGCGCTCTATAGTATCTGCCTACCTCCATAGGAAAATGGCGTGACAGTATGATGATGATAAATATACTCATTCTCTGTTACGAGACCTATTCTACGGTATAGCTACTTTTAGATAGTGTAAGAGTGAGATATTAGTAGAGAATTTAATCCCGGACTTTGTTCAACCTAAAAAAATATACGGTATTCAAAATATCAAAGGCACATATTGTGAGTACTATAGGGCCTAATATAATGCTGGATTCCACTTGATTTCGAGATCTCACTTTACTGGATTGCAATCCTTAGAAAGAAATGTAGTACTTACAGTCAACAGACAGAAATGTTGTACAAAATTATACATGTATTCGTATATTTGGTTTCTACAGAGAAACAGTGAAACGCTGACCATACACATTGACATAGGGTATGGTTTAAACTTCCTCTTCTCTCACATCTCATTATCCATTAGCTATGCAGCACACACACAGCATAATATAAATAGACGACATAGTCAATGGGTATTCTTAATCCATCACTTAACCAACATTCTTTTTTCTTGTTTCTCAGTCGCTGTGGGCTCGAGTCTCCTCTTCTTTGGGAGGGTGTTAGTTCTACTATACCAGATGTCTTGGCATAGTTTAATTTACATAGTAATTTTACATAGTGGTAAATTGAGTTTTGCATCAACATTAAATTTAATTATATTTTCCCTTTTGTGGTAGAGCATTTTTGTAGCCGTACCACTAGGCCGCGAGGCCATTATCAAGCCTATAGCTATTTGCCCCGAAAAACAAACTCTCGCGGGATGTGCAGGAGCAATGAGGGGGTGAGGCTCGCGGTGCGTCGGGGGGAGGGAGCCCTGGTCAGGCACAATGCAGCCAACTGCGCGTTCACAACACTCCCCACATTTGCATGCGAACTGTATGCAGCTGCGAACGTCCGTGTATCCATAGTAAATACGCAACCAGTACGGAAATTTAAAAAACACCATTCGAAACATCATTTACTAGCTGATGTAGACAAAATTAGGGCTTTAAAGGTGTTTATTTAAAAAAAACAGTTTCCATACTGCTTTAATTTTAATGTACTGTGACGATTTACATTTTGACTGTTCACTACATACACACGGCATTTAAATATTAACTACGATGAGTAGTTAAAATAAATGAATATTCGTGGACATAACACACAGCTGTTTCACAACCAAAGTTCTCATAAAATACGACGGTGAAGCGGCTGGAGTTAAGAATACAAAAGAAACAGAAAGAGGTGCGAAAGGTGTATCGCTAAAGTACTAAATACTAGTAAAACTTCTACTGGTAACCGTAGTAACGACCATTTTCAATATTTTACCTATACTCGATTCTTGCTATTTAAAAGTCAGACTAATCTAAACTATTATCCTCACTTGCATATCAATAAGCTACCGAAGACAGCATTCTCTATTGAAAATTGGACAGGTGACATAAATGTCTAACGTATAATTAATTAAACGAGCATTACAATCTATCCGTAATCTAAACTCAGTTATTACCATGGACTTCTTTTAGCTTTTTCGCAACAAAATAAAACTTACAAGTATAAATAATCTTACGAATACATTATCTATAATGTTTCCAACACGATTTCATCTCTCTCTCTCTCTCTCTCCAGCCCATTTACGTCCCACCGTTGGGCACGGGCCTCCTCCACTTTGGAAGGGATTATAATCTACTGTGCCGCGCTGACCAGGCGTATTGGCACAGGGTTTATTTTCGAGTTTTCCGTCTCTCACAGAGGGTGGTATCTGTGTGCAATATCCCTTAGCTGACTTTTACAGCATCCTTGGGAGGAGATGGAGTGTTGACATTTGTATTCTTAATCCGTCACCACATGGACATTCATTCATCTCTATAACTACCATAAATTGAAGCTATGACTGGAGCTGAAAGGGCAGATATTATGAACTGATTGGTCTATCAGTATTCGGCAAAAATCCATTATTGGATAAATAAAACTACTTTTTACGGATTTAGACGCGTATATTTGTAAATATTTTTTTTCATTGTTGCTTTGTCTTCGGTCATTAATATGACGTGTGCAAAATTTCAGAACAATCCGACTACTGTAAGTGTGCTAAAATCGCTTTCAGAGAATCCGTTACATAGATTAATACATTGATAGATACATACCGAACATATTATAAGCGTGTTAAAAAAGAAACATATAGACGAATTGAGAACCACCTCCTTTTTTTGAAGTTGTTTAAAAATAATATAAATATACTTACTATAAACGTTAAAAAGAACAAAATTTTACTTTAGTTGAAACAATGAAAACCGTTATACACACACAAATAATAATCAAATGTAATAAAAAAGAATAACGAATAAAAAAGCCAATGTCCCTGTTTCAATAAAACCAAACAAATACATATAAATCTTGCTTTTACGTTCCTTGTACCAAATTATGCCATCAAATGGTACCTCCGGATAACCGTTTGCGCCCGTTCACCGATATGTTGTACCAAATTTCCATACAAATCGTTTCGTCACGACCATACTACGGTCGCACTTCATAAATTTCCATTTTAATATTTGGTTTTACCCCAGCCCTTTCAATTGGATATGAATTCTCAGTTGCGCGACAAATTCTTGTATAGAAACATTATAATTAAGAATGTAAAAATTATTAAATGTCTTGTTTAATGATTTTATAATATTTATTTTAAGACAATGTAAGTAGATTTGGTTATTAGATGTTACAGTCTAATACAGCGCAACCTCAATATGATTATTCTGAAGGAAACTCGTAAATATTCGTTATATAAAAGAATTCATTATTGTGAGGTATGCTATGTAACCTTACCTCAATATAACAAATATATTGAGGTAAGGTTACATAGAGGTTAAGAAATAGTCATGACTGAAATACAAAATAGAGAATGACCAAAAACGTTAAATAGAGGGTTTGTGTTGACAAAATTCTTTTATTAGAGGTATTTACACTTTCTTGATAGTTGAAAACTCGTTATAAAGAGGTTCGTGGAAACGATTCGTAATGTGAAGGTACTTTTTGTACTAAATCGTAAGGACAATTCAAGGGCATTACAAAAAAATAATCGAGGAATTCGTTAAATTGAGGTTCGTTATATTCAGGTTGCACTGTATATTAGTCTATTTATAGAATTGAAAGTTCTGGTTCCATATTTAATCAATGTACAATATCTTCCCAAAACTATCTTTTTGTCTGTTATTATAGGTATTTATAATAATTAACAAAAAAATCATTTAGGGTATTCTGTGTCATGCAATATTATAGAAATATATGAAATTAAGCTCCCATATCTGATATAGAACAGAATCCAATCGTATTTACGAGCCGTTTCCACAACCGATGCAATCTCATTCGCATTCAAAGATAAATCGCGGGATCTTGTTTAAAAAACTCTTTATTTCCTGTCGCCCCAGTTCATTTTCTTTCCAACCATAAGCCGTATGCACACTGGCAATAACATAGAATACACAGATAAGGGAGAGAAGAGACTATATCGCCTTATTGCTATGTAAATAACCCCCATTGAGACGTAGATCGTCCGATAGTGAGCTGATGTGGCATCGCCTTTACAAAGCTCTCATTATTACCCGCTTTTGCGTCTCGCTCATAAACAATACATATTCACACAACTACCTATATGATATATAAGCTTTTAGTGCTACGTTTATTAATCCATTTGTAATAGGATTCCCTTTGTTTGAAAACTAAAAAACGTTTTTTATGAAAACTAATGGGCAAAATATATTACATCACAAATTATTGAGTTCATATTAAAAAAAAATCTGAGCCCATCTTTTCGTTCATATATCCACACTAGCTTTTGCCCGCGGCTTCGTAAGCATGTAATTAAGATTTTTTTGTCGTTTTTGCTCCTTTTGTCACTGATGCTTCACTCCTATTGGTCGCAGTGTGATGTTATGGAGCCTATAGTCTTCCTCGATAAATGTACTTTCCAACACAACCACACTATTATTATTATGTATTATCGTTGAACTTAAAGTTTCCTTTCTTAATTGTAGTACCTTTCGTCAAACAAAAAAGAAATTACGCTAACATTGCTTAGTATCTTGTACATAAAACTTTATTAAGTTGAATGTATGAAATTTTTCATCAACACAGCTACTTTACTGGATATATATGTAAGTAGGTAAATACGCTGTATATTTAAAAGGTTGTACTGCATAATCTGTCCGTGTGGTGCAAGTTTTGGAACCCACCACTCACTCACCAAGCACTCTCCATTTTGTAGCAAAGGGATATTGCACACACTTAATATTCCTTGTGAGAGACCGATATGGACGACACGACTGGTCAGCGCGGCACGGTAGACCATAATCTCTTCATAGTGGAGGTAGCCTGTGCCCAACAGTGGGACGTTAATGGGCTGGAAAGAGAGAGAGAGACTACATACAATTCTAAATATTAATAGTTGCCACAAAAAACACACTCTATGTTGATCACTATAATACAGCTAAACGTTGCTCATTGATTCTTATCTCTCTATCAGCAAAGATGTGACGATAAAACCGTATCATTTGCTTAAAAACTCCCATAAAATTAAAGCATGGCAACAATAACTGGGTATAGTGTAAGCAAAAAATGTAAAAAGCCCCTTATTTTTTCCCCGTCCGCATTACGGGATGATCTGTCATTGTATAACGACAGATCACGAAGATAAGTGGGCACATCGCTTTATTAGTATGATACTGGCCATAATAAAAAGACCTACAAAAATATACAAACCGTGTTGTAATTTATCATCTTTATTCTGTATAAAAAGGGAGTGAAAGATCAACTAAAACTGGTAGAGTTTGTAACTATACTATCCGAGTACCGATCTGTACTTCATTTAGTGCGGTGTGCACTGATACGAGATATTTTATACATTCCCACGAGTACTTAGGCTTTGGGCACACGCGCGTGATACATTGATACAGCATTATTACTGTGTAACTATCCTATCATGTATGTTTTCAGCATTATTTACCAGGTAATTTGCTTTGGATTTGACTGATCTGTGAAATTGAAATAATTCCACTTCCCCACGGATCTTTTAAGCTGTTCGTCCCTTTATCTTCGAAATAATAATAAGTTCTTTATTCGGACAATCAAAATCCATTACAAAATCATACAACAATGAAATACAATTCTAAATAAAATAAAAGAGAAGATAATAATCACACGAATGTTATAGTATACTCGTATACAAATCACACCTACTGGTTACATTGGCTAATTTATTTATTACACAAGAATAAAAATATAGCTAACTTTGGGACCAGCGGATGTTGTGTGAAAAGTCCTTGAATATTGCAAATTTTACAATTTGGCATGACAGTTTATTGACACAGAAATTGGGATAATTTATTTAAAATATAATAATAAACATTTTCACGCCACAAGTTGCTTTTTTCGCTTACGCAAAATTTAAAAAAAAATCTAGTAATGTGATATTATTATATTTTTGAAGTACACGGACTTTAAATAAATTCTTAATCTATATTAAAAGCTGACAAGCTTTGGGTAAGCCGTAGTTACATATAATATACACATACATTGGGTATGTAAATGGCACTCTTCGAACATTTATTAAAAGTTACAGGGGTTGTAGGGTAGCCGCATGAAGCCCTAATTAAGCCTCTTTTTACAAAAAGTCCGATACGTCCAAGGGACTTTTTACCCTTCTGACTCCTTAATGAGCTGTTGCTGGCCATCTAGTGTGGATTTTACAGGACAGAGCCTTTGTTTTTTATATTACGCGGTGAGAACCTTAATAATAACGTTGGTTGGAAAACATGAGATTCGTTCTGCTGGTTTTACACTTACTGACAAGTAATTAATAAATTATAATCTACTAGTTGTTGCCCGGACATCGTATGTTTCCGATGTCCGGGCAAAAGCTTTAAAAGCTTTAAACCATTCTATCTATTAAAAAACCCGCATCACAATCCGTTGCGTAGTTTTAAAAATATAAGCTCACATAGGGGCATACATACAAAAATAACGACTTTGTTTTATGTTACGTAAAGATAAAGAAGCACAATACATATGATCATGGACTATTGGATGTTCTAAATCCTACTTATAATATTATAAAGACGAAAGTTTGTAAGTATGGATGTATGTATGGATGTTTGTTACTCTTTCACGTAAAAACTACTGAATGGATTTGAATGAAACTTTACCACAATATAGCTTATACATCAGAATAACACATAGGCTACAAATTGGCTGGACCGATTTTGATGAAATTTTATTTTATACAGAATTGTATGGCAAAACAACGTTTGCCGGGGCAGCTAGTAACTTTATAATGTAACGCTGGGCAGTACCATGGTATTGGTTTCCGATTACAAGTTTACTAATCGAGCTGTGCAAAAGTACACAAAAATAATACAATGAAAATAAAAGTCGAAGTTCGAATATAAAAAAATATTATACATATATAAAAATATTCTATCTATTCTATTGATATAATATTTTCTAACACTTGCGCGACTCATTTGCTTAAATAAAACTACTTTTTACGGATTTAGACGCGTACCTATATTTGTTTTTAATTTTAGCCCGACGTTTCATGGTGAGACTGAGCTGTCCGAAACGTCGGGCTAAAATTTTAAACAAATATACGCGTCTAAATCCGTAAAAAGTAGTTTTATTTATTCTATTGATATTTCAAAATTTTTCCCCTTACCACTCTATACCAATAAATACAAGTAGTTATTAGAATTGTCAGTTATTTAAACTTTGAGTTACTTACAGCCGTATTCACAAACGTTTCACATTCAAAAACGACACACAGGGGTAGCAAAATCATTTCACAAACAATACTTAATTGGTGAAGCGCACTATGCGTTTGTTAAACTGAACACATAGCTAAGTTTTGTCTATGAATGCAAAGGCTCGATGAACGGAACGCACTGAGAAGTGTTACCCTTTGCACAATGCATCAACACTTAAATACTTACATAAGTAAATATTGTTTGTGAATACGGGTGTTAATGTTTTGTTAATCCCCAACTAAGAAATTTCAAATCATCTATCTTCCTTGCAATTTGCTATGTAAATTTCCTTAGGCTGTCCACCTAAATTAAGTACTTATGTACACAAGCCCCAGTTGTCTGACCATACCCTCAAAGGCAGAGAAGCTCTCTGTTTAATTTTGGCCGACGATCCATTTAATTGCCTACCTCGAGTTGAAGCAAGGATTAACATGAGCTCATATTATAATTAACCATGTCAGTTAATGTCAGATTATGGAACGTATCTATGCTGATGCAGCTTAAAAACAAGTCGTTTGATAATTCTTCTATGCAGGAATTTTATAGTTTACGACACTTTTAGAAAATGTGTGTATATAGTCACTATATTTAAATGAAAATATATATCTTATGGGCATTATTAAGGCAGGTTCATTATTAAGCTTGAATAATCATCATAGACTTATCAATGACATGATCCAATGACATAACAAATGACTTAAAATGACAATAATCATCATAGAGTTATCAATGACATTAAAGAAAAAAAATGTACAACGTTCTATAATCAATTAATTGTACAATAAAATTTTACTATATTTAGTCTTACGTAATAATGAAAAATTACGATACTTGGTAGAAGGACAAATATGTACATCCTCCTTTAACTAGGAAACAATCTGGACTTGATTAAGTATTCTTAACTTGACCGTATTTACCGTTTCTTTACCGTTGTCAGAAACTTACTAAATTATATACTTTTGAAAAGTAAATATATTATGTCAAAATAACGCCTTTTGAACTAACATAAAACATTTACTTACGAAACTGAAATCGTACATATAAAAATTAACTTCACAAAGTTAAAATGGTTTCGCAAGATGTCGCGTGGGGTGAGTGTAACATTGGGGTGAGTATCAAACGTCTTGCCCCCACTATTGGCCTGAATGTGGCCAAATTGCAGGACCGGAAGCCGTCGGCCGCCCGCGACTTGACCGGAACTGTGCGACGCCCGCCCACACGAAGCCCGCCTTGTACACTGTTTCCATTATATTCAGTAATTATTATAAAACAAATTCGTTATTATTATAATATTATGTCCTTTATCTGCAAAACTGCACAACGGACTATGATGCGATTTTTTTAATGGATAGAATTATTTTTTGTATATTGTTAAGGTTTTTTATATTCTAAATTCATGCGTACGATATTGCGAGCAACTGCTAGGTCAGTAATGAATAAATATTTTTGGAAAGCTGACTTTTATACGTGACGTCTTCGAATATAATGACATTAAAAGTTGTTTTAATATAATTTACATAATAATATGAAAATTATTAGAATAGTAAAGCTTTTCGTGACCACAACAACGATTCTCGAAAGTAAGTTGCAAAAGTCACTTGTGTTTGACAGAAGTCTCTATAGTCACCCTATAAGAAGATAAGTAGGTATATATGTAGTCCTACAAAATATCTTAAAACACATTGGCAATACCCATACCCATCATCATTACTATTTAATCTAAGCTAAGCTATTAAATTAGAGCCTCATGTATTTGGCCAGCGTTGTGTAAAAGATTAAATTTTAAATATATGCTCCTATAATTGTTTCCTATGACTAAATAAGACATTTATCTGCTAAAAAGAATTTCTAAAGTAATTTTAAATTTAAATATCGTGACGGAACGTCTTCGTTAAATGGAAACAAACCCGTCACCCTAAGTTAGGTGGCAGTTTGCTCAGGTAAAGTAAGCAAGTTTACGAATCGTAGACAAGCCCCGGCTCATTGAGGTAGGACCCTACATTATTGCCTAATCATATCAAGAGCGGAAAACGCAAATAATTTTATTCTATTATTAATGCATATTGTTGCAATATTGTTATTTACTAATAAGATCATGGATACAAATAATTTCAGTATAGGTTAAAAGATGGTTTTAATAGTTTCAAATCTTTTTGGAAGTCAAACTTCATTGTTAAAGAAATTTCACTTTTTTTATTTACACTTTTTTCTTTAATTAAATATAATATTTTATGTTTATTTTTAAAATATTTACATTTTAGTATGTAAGCTAGGTATCTGCTATTTTTTATTTGCTATTTTGGTATGTAAGCTATGTCATTGTAATTTTTCATCAACATCCAAAAAAAAGGAAAAACAAAAAAATACCATTCTAAAACAAGAGAATTTGAAGAAGCTTTGGTCACATTTAGAAATGAAATATAATAAAAAATGGAAACAGCCAAGATCAATCTAAGACCTTTTTACCACGTAAATTCAAAGCTATACAGCAAATGCTAATGATATCGTATCTTATTCATATCTAAATGAATAAATCAACATCAACAGTTCAACGGTTAGTATCACCCGTCAAGTCACAACCATCAAACCTTTATTACAGGCTATAAATTGAGACAAACGCACAAAGATCCCAGTTTAAACAAAGCGTAGTCACAGTGAGTAAAGACCCGTCAAATCCTTATATGCATTGCTTAGCGCACGAACCCCGCAGATGTATGTGCCGGACTTCAAATGAACGGTCGCTCTTTGGCCATTGATCAGCCACTTTTGACTGTGGTGGCCCTCCAAGAATTAACTTTGATTTATTTGGGGATTACTGATTGTACTTGATGGACGTATTTTTGGCGTGTTCTATGATTTATAACACGGGAGAGTCTAGTTTTTATTTAAATAGTAGTTATGTTATCATGAGGGATATACAAGGTTCGATAGGTTTATAAAAATATTCTGTAAATTAATAAACAAAATATCATTTATATTAAAAACATGCTATTCATTTTTTGATAGTGTATCATAAAAAACTAAAATATTACAAAATATCACAAACTCATTGTACAAAATAGTAATATAACTCGGTATCATTAAAAGCACCACTTAAAAAGTTACAAAAACACAACTAGATAACTCTGTACACGTTTCATATCACCTATTTAACTTTACATAAACTATGTAGATACCAATATTGGAAAACACCTGAAATAAAATTACACCTCATCCTCCTTTCATTCCCTCGTTTAAAATGTAAAAAATAAGCAAATCCCCTCATAATACCGTGATAGTGCGTTTGAAAACCCTTTTAACGCCAGCGATCGACACAAAGCGCCTCATCAAACGTTCATCTACGAGCGTAGGAACTTCTTCTTCGTTTTTGCATTGAAGCGGCGGGTGAGAGCGGCAAAAAGACCAAGAGTATGTGCTGACCCGATCATTAAATAGATTGATGGCACCTGGGCGCAAGGCGGGAGCGATAAATAGTGGCGATTCGGGTAATCCAGCCGGCGGCCGACGAGCCTCCGATGGGCGGCATCTATTCGCTTTATTGCACTGTGCTTTATACAGGCCGAAGCTCTGTCGCCTTGATGCCTGAGAGCCGAGAGGTGCGACTAACTTATGGCTATGCAAATACCAGTCTGGCGAGTTTGATGCGGCAGCATTTAGCTGCACTACAGATGCTTATCAATTGTATTTATAGAAAGAAAGACTATCCCAATCTATGTATATAACATTTTTCTAACTGTGTATTGTGTCTTTAATTTCATATTTACTGATAGTTTTGTCAAACAAGCATTACTGTTGCTAGAATTTCTTTATTATTTACAAACTTTGATTTTTCAATATTCACACTACAAATTTCTTATGCCTTGTCGATGCCTTGTGTAAATACGCCATAAGGTTATATTATCACTGAAACGAAAAGAACTCGGTCTCGGTGCGGTTGATGGACTATAAAAAAGAAAAAATCAAACATTTTAAAGTTTATAATCAATTAAAGGTGCCCAAACCAACAAAAAAGTTTATCTATTTTATGGTTTTCTATAAAAAAAGTGGCGTCAGTGCTCAAAACAATGGCAAATTAGCGTTGACGGGGAAAAATGACGGGCAGTTCTCGACTGCGCGGTTATAAACGTGGGGGCAGACAAGCGATGCACTATGAGATTATTAATTTATAGAATTTTGCACCATGTTTTATTAATAAAGCTGTTTAAAATGGTTTTTGTGTCTGCGTATATCATGAAGGTAAATAATAAATTATAGCTCTTTATGATTTACCTTGCACATAGCAAGTAAACGCTAATGCTTTTTAATTATTCTTGTTTTTAGCAAAACAACTCCACGTTAAAAGTTTCTCATGACATGACGTAGGTATATTAACATACACGCTTTGTTAATATTTTTCTTACTATAAGAATTTAATAATTCTTTTAATACTAGGTCAATGTGGAATCAACCAACACTCAATAAAATATGTATTTAAAACAAAGTATACATACGAGTATATTATGTAGTATATCCGTATCTCGTACAGTCATAGAAATATAGAATATTTTGAGACCAGTGGATGCTGTAGCAAATGTCCATAAAAAAATACCTATTCCTGTATATTATTAGTGCACCAATACCAAAAGAACAAAAACCTAGTACAGATTCAGATTTCAATCGTTAAATCTTTATCAAGTTCTGAGTAAAAATAGCAATACAAATACATATTTAAAAATATCGACTAAAAAAAGTCGTATTATCGTTAAGTCACACTTTAAAATGCATAAAAACTGGGTGCAGACAGTCGTAATATCCGTCCACAACAATATCGTTAAAGGTAAGGAGCCAGAAAATTAATGACTGCCACAAACGTGCGACAGTGCAACTTTTTTCTGTAACCGATTGCGAGATAAGTCGCCAGACATCTTGATCTTACCTTATTGATGTCGGCTATCAACTACCGTGTACGGAAGTATTTATTTGGATGTTATCTATGTTTATCATTACTTAAAACAGACCAAAAAATCTGAAGCGTAAACGAAGCATGTTTGATGGTTTAAATCGCGAATGAAATTAAACAAGATATTTTTTATATTCAATTCTACGCGGATATTAAAATACTATAATATCTATTAGTATATTTAATACAAAGTACATGTTCAGATGTTAATATATATAAAACAGAAGGAAATAAATATATCTGCTTTCATCATAAAGATAACTTGACTTAAGTGAAAATAGTGAAAATCGAATTGACGTGACTAACGATTACTGACAACACCATAATTACCATAAAGTAGCAGTCGGTTAGTGTTGAATGTATTATAAATGATTTATACCTAAATATTTGAAATTAGTTATAGGGTTATAGGCTTAAAAATTATTTTTTTAAATAACCAATACGTCAACGAAATTTATGACACATTAAATTCCCTCCTGCACTTATATGAAGATTATTTTTTTAAACACATTGTGTAACGTTTTTGCTATCTGATTCTTTTGTTAGGATTCCCGATAGTGGTTGAAACACTACTAGTGAAACTTTGAAAAGCCAGCTCTAGAATACATATTTTATAAGTTAGCTTCGATTGTTCCGACCGTGGTTTTGCCTTTTTTCCCCGTATCATACACGCGCCACCGATGCGTCGATCGACACATGGCACGCTTTTTTTTTATTTTCAATGTCCACCGGATTGTTTGTTAGTAGCCAGTTTTTATAAAAAAATGTATAGTAGGTAAATCTGTCTACTATTTAGATTTTAGTAGACTTTTTGCTTAATTTTTAAAGACAAAATAAACAGTTAACTTATCAAATTATTTAAATTGAGAAATCGAAACGCTTTCATGGTAGAAAAAATAATATTAAAAAAAAATCCAACTGACTTTATCTTCCTTTGAAATTTGAGGGTTTTCCTCGATTTCTCAGGAGATAACCATCAGATCCTGACCTGGTGCCAATGGAACGAAACGAGAACTACAAGCTTTCAAATACAAAAAGAATCATTAAAATCGCTTCGCCCAGTTACGAATTAAGAACCTCCTTCTTTTTTGAAGTCGGTTAAAAATACTCATAGTTGTAATTTATTCATTTATTTTATGAAATTGTTTTCAAAAATGTTCACAAAGTTCGGGAAACTTGGTTTGTGTCTAAATTAACATTTTATTGTTCTTATACCTAAATGCAATATTCCGTTCAGATCTTGGAATGTGTTAGCAACACTAACACATTCCAAGATTGTGAAAACACATAATTTTATGAATGAACTGGCCAATAAAAATAGTTTTCTCAGACAATCTAATTACACACATTACTCTGGGCTTAAAATAAAATAGTGCCAATGTCTTATTTCATAACAGATGTATCTCGCAAGAATGAACAGTCGAAATCTTAGTAATTATTACAAGCGCAGAGATTAAACTTCAAGAAATATAATTAGCTCGAGCTTTCTAAAGTGAAGGTTTCAAGTTCAAGGTAGTTCAAAACATTCAACAAACTCACTACTATATTCCCAATGTATTCAAATAATATTAGGTGGGACTTTTGTTTGTTAATGATAAATCGCAACCACCTATTCTAAAGTTTTAACAAACTCTTTCATAATATTTTCTAACACTTGCGCGACTCATCTGTTTAAATAAAACTACTTTTTACGGATTTAGACGCGTATATTTGTTTTAAATTTTGGCCCGACGTTTCGGAGAGTCGGGCCAAAATTCAAAACAAATATACGCGACTAAATCCGTAAAAAGTAGTTTTATTTAAACAATTTCATTATATTTTTTTCGATTTAGCATCAAGGCCTAGTAGATTACTGTTTTATTGTGAACAACCAGGCTCGAAGATGAACTATGTAAGGAATCAAAGGCATAATAACCAGAAAATACGTAAATCAATAAAAAGATAATAATTTGAAGTAACTCGTAAAAAAATCATATAAATCAAGAACTCAGTTTGTGTTCTAACGTATCATGTGTCTATCATAGTTTTTTATGAACATTTCGATGAATAAAGTATACACATCAATTTTAGATAAAAAATAACAATGTGAGATATCGATAGCAAGGTATTGCCGGGGGCATCGATCCCTGTATACGGACGATGTACCGGAAGCTCTTCCTTCTCTCACGGCATTCATACTCCAAACAAAAGCTCGTAGTTACATGACAAATTCATCTCGGCCGATTGTCGCCTTCACAATTGCATCCAACATATTGTTCGTGTATCATTTAATAAAATTTATTAACAAGTATGGTACTTTTAAAGATTTTTTTCTGTACGTAAGAAGTTTTTATGAGTGTTTACATTAGGTAGAACGCACAAAGACTAAATCCGGCTTTTGTTGCATTCGCGATACGCGCCAGATATTAAAAGCACGTGTGGCCAAACAAAGGTTGCGTTATGCGGGGGATTATTTGCCAATTTATGGCTCTTTTTGTAAATTCCGTTGAAAGCTCAGCCGGAAATTTGGCTCGATTTCAACAAAATGATCTTTTTAATATAAATATATATAAATACGTATTTATGTGACAATACCAGTCAGAATGAACGATGGCGTCCACCTTACCCGTGGGATTACATTTTCTCGGTTTTACTGTTTGAAAACTTGATATCTAGTTTGACTCATTTCACAGCATATTTAGATAAGTTCGCAAACTATTTTGCCTAGAATTACTTATTTTCTTCACGGAAGTTCAAAGCCGGGCTGTAACCGACATAAATATTCATGTCGATATTTTGTAGATAAGTGCCTAAAATCGTAATATCAAGTTCTAAAGCATATGCATATGCGCTTGAGGCGCTTATAGCCACAGCAACTGTACCAAAATAAAGTTAATCCTTGAGTTTTAATCTGTAACTACTGTAATAGCCATAAGCATTATAATTCTGAATTAAAATATTTGTGTAAAGTAATTTTATGGAGTTGCTAACTTCAAAGCTGCTAACTTTTTATATAATTTTAGAGATAAATTAGTTTACACCCGTATTCACAAACAATATTTACCTAAGTAAGTACCTAAGTGTTGATGCACTGTGCAAATTCTCAGTGCGTTCCGTTCATCGAGCCTTTGTATTCATAGACAAAACTTAGCTATGCGTTCAGTTTAACAAACGCATAGTGCGCTTCACCACTTATGTATTGTTTGTGAAATGATTTTGCTACCCCTGTGCGTCCATGCCTGCCTGTTAGTTTTCCAAATACAATTTTTACAAAACAATGGCAATGGTTTGGCCGTGGGCTGATCTAAAGTCCAAAAAACTGTAAAAAAAAATCTAAATATAAATATTTAATATATTTGCACATTTGTTTATTTTATATATTTGCACGCTTACTTCATGATTCGATTCTTTCGCGTCATAGCCATAATACAGCAATTAGTTCCACATTATTCCAGACACATCTTTACTTGGCAGTATTTACTTTTTTCAACACAAGTTAATCAGGTTTAGTATGAGTTTTTGAGTAAAAACTTTGAGTTCTATGGGCGGCGCGGCGATGTGCTACAAATCAGCGCATGCGTCCATTAGTGGCTATAAAATTTTATGAGTGTGTGCTACTTTTCGAAAAGTCCGCCGCGTAGAACAATCCACTCTATGTAATCTATGTTCCGCGACTTATTAGGTTGGCTAGGGCTAGGTTTACATAGCCCGGATATTGTATAAGTGGTGAGAACGTAAAATATGTCGTATTGTCTCATAGAGGAGTGATAATAATTGTAAGAGAGATCGTCAAAGTATTGATGGCAAAATAGATGTATAAGACAATATCGGTAGGTATAATTGATTTCATTTGATTATAATTTTGATTTTCAAAATATTACCTAGGTCGTGATCATTGAATATAACCTATTCAATGATCACGACCTTTACAGTATATAGGTATTATTTTGAAAATCAAAATTATTAAATCTACTAATTTCCATTGTAGAGGATGCCTGTACCCAATACTGCGTAAAGGCTGAGTAAAAGAATGATTTTAATACACAGTATTATGAAATTATATCACTTTGCATAATTGTGAATAAGACTCGATTGTGGCTGGATTTACTTTATATGCATAAGATAATTATGGTATCAACCCAGTTGGCTAAAAAGCGTAAAATTGTCTAGTTTACGATAATACGATAATTATCTTGAAAACTAAAAGTGTAAAAGATAATATTTTACTAACTAACATTTTACTACAATCATTAGAAACTTAAAAAAAGTTCCGTTGCCCGCACTGCGCTGAAACTGAAAAACCTAACAAATTATAAAAGAAAAACATCCTTTGAAACCACTCTATCTATTAAAAAAAACCGCATTACAATCTACTACGCAGTTTTGAATATCTAAGCTCACATACAAAAATGAAGACTTTGTTTTATAAGTAACTAGCTGTTTCCCGCAACTTCGCTAGCGTGAAATTCAGAAATCGAACCTTAATAAATTATATAAAAAAGGCATCCTCTTAAACCATTCTATTTATGAAAAAACCGCATCAAAATCCATTGCGTAGTTTTGAATATGTGCTCACATAGGGACATACACACAAAAATAACGACTTTGTTTTATAATAAGTAAAGAAGATAATAATATTAGACATAAAATTGTATATACCTACAATATTGAGTGTATGTAGGTAAATGTAATATATTATGCCTGTATTTTATGCTAATTTAAGTATAACAATGATATTGCATGTTTCCTTTAAGTTAGTAAAGCACCTACTACAAATGTCTCTGCATCAAGGTTGACTGGTAGATAATGCTTTGAGCACTAAGCCCGCCTATGTACTTAATTGTACTGAAAGTTTTAAATAAATAATAAATAAAATAAAAAATAAAAAAAATATCGACGTAGAGGAAGCATGTAAGGAAGCATGTAAACGTTCTCTTATTCAGTCACACTAATTTTGGAGTGCATTTAGTCAGCGATTATTTTGGTAATCGACGCAGCGATTCACTTCATTATTCCATATTGTTTACACCATTTATTTAAACGGCAGCCATTTAAATGTAGTATAGATTGCTACTAAAATAACTCTAAGGTGGTCTTCAAATAACTATTTACAATCCATTGCATGTTTTCCTAAAACAATTTTTATGTAGACGTATTTATAAACTGCAGTGTATTGTAAATAATATTGTTAAAATCTATTTTGTAGCGAAGACCTTTGGGCGGAGCGGTCACGATGTATGCTTTCCGTATAACATAAAATTTTATGTTATTGTGTTGTAATTTTAGGGTAAAAATTAAGATTTGAAATAAGATGTTTAGTTTAACAAAAAGTCACGTTAATATTTATTTATATTCCTACTAATTGTATGCTTGATAATTTTGTTTCCTGTTTGTGAAATAAACTGTTTTGTGTCGCGTATATATTTTTTTTTATCCTTTCCGATAAGAGAAGGGGAGTATGTGTAGTGTCTTTGTGTTTCGTTAGATCTTTACATCTTTGTGTATCTCCAGAAGCATGTAGAGGATATAATGATACCTATTACACGTGCATAACTTAACTTAACTTAATTAAAAACTAAATATTGATCTACAACTTGACGATTATGACAATTTGGCAACGTTAACTGAACTTTGTTTTATAAAAGATGTGTATTAAATATTAACGATTTCAATTAACATAAATGTGCACAACGAAATAGTAAATTACTCAAAACAAACCGTAAGTGTTTAGTTGTGAACGTAGAATTGGTACTAATTCAAATTCAATACTCTTTATTGTACACCAAAAATAGATTACAGAGTTATCACTACCTACTAGTTAGTTTTAATCTACCTAATAATAGATATACATACACACATACATAAATACGTGAATACACAGAAATATACATACAATTTCATATACCTAAGCATAAGTGGAGATGGTAGGCGAATCGATGTAGCAATACAATGGTCTACTAATAATTAGGCCTTTTAGTTAAAAAAGGTACATGACAAAATACTTGTTGCATAATCTATTATTTATCAACTTTACAGATGGAGTTTTTTTCGGTCATATGCTTATCATATGCCAGTAATAAACTAAAATGGAAGAATAACATTTTTCAATTATTTACAATCGTCAGATTAACAAAAACTACTTTAGATCATGAATTATGAATGGACTGGTGGAATCACACTCAGATAGCACAATAATTTTTTTTTCTGATGGATGACACAGTTTAAACCCTGTAATAACTGACCGTAGAAGACACATTACAGCTCAGTCTCACCTATGACCATGGTGACTGCAAAGTCTCCGAAACGTCGGGCCAAAATTCAAAACAAATATACGCGTCTAAATCCGTAAAAAGTAGTTTTATTTGAGCAAATGAGTCGCGCAAGTGTTAGAAAATATTATGTTAGAAAATATTACCAGTTTTATTGTACTTTATACTATAAGAAATAAATATCTGTGTATTTACTTGACAAAATACTTTTTGTTCCACATACTAAAGAAGGGCTTATTTATTACTGGCCAGAATAGAGCTAAATGACAACACTTCTAAATGTGTGAAAAACATGATACACTCTCCGATTTCTATACACTTGTTGAGTTCTACACGCATGTAACCACAAATCTATCCAGACAATACATTTGACCACTTGCATGATATCTTTATTGCATTCCTTACTATAGACAACTCACATTACTAACGACACTTTGTCACATTGACAAGTTAGTAGGAAGTGAAAAAAGCCGGCCGTTTTCAAACTTTCAACCCCCTACTGTTTCACTTTTGCGGTCGCAAAACGTCTCAATCTAGAACTACCCTACAAAAAATATCAAAGTACTGCTTTGGTTTCACCGTTCTGCCAAGAAACCCTGCTGTGTTGATAAACGTATAATTATAAATAATGAATTTATAGTTTTTGGAAGTGTTTAGCTAACTATTAGGTGCCAAGAATTAGAGATAACAGTTCCATAAAATGTAAAGATGTTAAAATGATTTCTTTTTCTTGGTTTATGTGGACCGGGTATTTCATTCTGACTTGTTATGTTATAGACATGAAAGGATGTTAGTCCTTTTTTGTTCGTATATGCAACAATCATGTTTATTCATCTTCTATTTACTAAAACCAACTTACGTCACTTTCTTTCCTCACGAAAGCTACAAAGTCTACGAACTCAAAAAATTAAAAACCAAAAAATACGATGAAATGCCGACAACTTTTATAAAAAATACCTATATTGTAACTAATAAAAAACTCCAATCAGTATAGTGAGTTGTCTCATTGCGAAGTTTTAAGTATGCCAAGATCAACTAACGGGAATTACATTGTCAAAGCTTCATTTGGTTTATGAGAGAAATTCGCAACAAAATTACCCGTTACAACAACATTTGTAAGGGTTTTATTACATTGAAAGGATTTGCACATTGTTTTAAAAAGTGTTTATTTATATTCATTTTTTACAACTGGCTAAACAAACGGAATGGTTATTGCCTTTACCAAAATAACGCTATTCGCCAATTTTTGCAATAAAACTTTTTTAGCAAAATAACAATTTTAGTTTTTTCTTGTCTATAACAATAATGAACGGGTAATAAGAAAGAAAGTCGATGGTAATAAAAAGTAAACCTTTCGGCGGCAAACGGTTCGCCACCGAAGGGTTACTATTTATTTCTATTAGCCGACGACGGTTTAGGGTACGACACATTCGGGCAAGGCGCTCGTAAAATCAGAAAGCTATTTAAAATGGCCGAATGCTTAGATGAGACAACGTTCTACCTCATAGTTGGAAATGACAAAAAATCGCAACATAAAAAGCTTAAAAAATTTGCAAAGGGTAAAATGTAATATAGAAAAAATCTTTTTATGTAGGTATCTCAAATAATTTGTGAGCTCAATCGTTAGTAAAAGAAAATAGGTCTACGGATCTCTGAAATAATGAGGGTACATTTAGGATTTAATCTGTTGTAATTAAGGGTCAAACTGGGGTACTGAAAAAGAAATAAACCGTTTTATAACTTTGACTTCTTTAACCCAACGTAAAGCCGGCCGTGAAACTCGTAGTAAGATCGGATTGGCGATATGAGGCGGAAATAAATCGCCATTTAAAATCAATTTGTGTTAAGGGCTAGAGGTAAGGGGTCAGTTCGGGCAGGCGGTCACACAGTGAACACTCGATGGCTTACATTGATTCAATATTGTCGCCTGTATTGTGTAGCAATACTGATCTTAGATAATAGTCGCCAATAACAGATTGGCCACGAACTGTTTATGGCTAATTCGATTTTGATTGATTTGATTTATTTTTTATAGCTGAGTTTGATTCATTGATGATTGAGGGATTGGGTAATTTTAAATTATCTATAGCATCAATTTTACGTTTATTGCAAAGTTATGTCATAATCCCACTTAATAAAATGTACTCAATGGTGCCAATTCTTTAAGCACAACTAAACTTAACTAAAAATTAAAAAAAGATAATGTCAATAACAAAATTTGGAAATGTTAACTGAACTTTTTTAAAAAAAACTGTGTGACTAAAGATTTTAATTAATATAAATGTGCACAACGAAATAGCTTCTTAATCAAAATACACCGTAGTTGTTTTCATTTTTTCGTCTAGTATATGTATATAAAAGTTGGTATTAATATTTTTCTTCTTGTCCCATTAACGTGCTATGACTGGGCTAGCTTTGTCCCTAAAAACAGGGTATATATTTTACTATACAGTTTAGAATTTGCCAACTCCCGTCGATTCATCTTTTTGACACTAACATTCTCAACAAATCAAATTATGGTGGAAAAAATTTACTGCTGCAAGCGGGACTTGAACCCACGACCTCAGAATACCATTCCGAAGCTCTTTCCAACTGAGCTTACTGCGGTCGTGCTAGCAACATTCAATTTAACCACCACATTTGTCACTCGACTGAGTTTATATATTTTTACGTACAATGCCATCTATTAAGATTGCTTTACAACATCTCGACCAACCACCTAGCATTCTGTACAGAATACAATTGGGTTGAAAATAATGACGCGACGTTCATTACTAAAGTAATTTATTGATTTTGCAATTGACTTGCTATGCCTTACTTAACAAATCAAATTATGGTGGAAAAAATTGACTGCCGCAAGCGGGACTTGAACCCACGACCTCGGAATACCGTTCCTAAGCTTTTTCTAACTGAGCTTATTGTGGTCTTGCTAGCAACATTCAATTTAACCACCACATTTGTCACTCGACTGAGTTTATATATTTTTACGTTAAGTAAGGCATAGCATGTCAATTGCAAAATCAATAAATAACTTTACTAACATTCTCAGCTTATAATAATAAAGACTTTTGTTCTACTCTTAACATGCGTTGTGGATTTTAATTAGTGATTGATATTAATTTAATGAACGAACTGAACTATTCTCTGTAAGAGATGTAAAAATCAAATAAAATCCCTATGGCAATACGCCTGGCCAGCGGGGCATAGTAGATTGTAACACCTCCCGAAGTGGAGGAGGCAAGTGTTAAATGTAGAGAGAGTAAGTAATTACAAAATTTACTCGTACCACATTTTCGTAAATAAAAATGGCAATTTAGATCGCTTTCTATACAGTTTAAAACATACGTCTCGTTCATTCTAAAGGTAAAATATCCGTAGGTGAACTTATAGGGGTTAGAAGGCTTAGGACGCGGGCGGCTCCGGGCGGCACGCCTCGTATCGGAGCTTACCGTGATTTACTCGTTATGTCGCTTCGCGGGTATACCCCTTCTTTCGTTTTTTCTGTTTACTTAACGGATCAAGGGTTACCCTTTATTGGGCAAAGTCGGAAAACTGATATTCCGCCCGACATAAAGTTAGATGTGACTTTATTGTAGCGAGATTTGTATCAGATTTGTTTCTTGTTCTGTTTTTGTTTAGTTTTCGCTTATTTATTAGATAATGATTGTAAATGATAGCTTATAACCGTTTTTATTTAGGTTTTTGACTGAATCAATCTCAGACTTGCATATATATACTGCCGATAGGTGTAGCACAATTTCCAGCATTAAATTATAAAAAGTAAATAAATAAATAAATATTTATGGATATTTCACACAACGTCCTCTGGTCCCAAAGTAACCTATATTTCTATGCTTGTATTATGGGTACCAGATACGGATACTACATACTTATAATACCTACATAGAAAACACCCAGACGCAGTACAAACATTTGTAAGACATTTATAAATATCACACAAATAATTGTACCGTGCGGGAATCGAACCCCAGACCTCGTGAACAGCAGTCCGTTACATGAACCACTAGACCACGAAACCCGCCAATATCAAAGTGACACCTTGAGTGTAAAATATGAAGATGATAAACATTAATGGACCGACGATATCGTCAAATACGCCGGGGGCCGCTGGATGCAGTTAGCGCAAGACCGCACGTTGTGGCGTTCTATGGGGGAGGCCTATGTCCAGCAGTGGACTGAGAAAGGTTGATGGATGGATGGATGGAAACATTAATTCTCAAAGATTAGTAATCCCGTCATAATTTATTTTCTGTTTCAATAACAGGAAGCTTTAGTCTCCGAGAGTACTATATCTATTTGCTATCTATTTTATTTATTTATTTATTTTATTATTATTACATGCAAATAGTATAAAGCAAGAACATATTGTTATAAATACATAGTTTACAAGAGTTATACAGCAACTATACTAAATTGGCTTTGGAACCCATGGTAAGATTTAACTTGTGTTATGGGTACCCGTATCGAACGTAGCAATTTTTATCATGTCTATAAGTAGTAATTTGAAGTAACTGATAACAGCTAGTTCACACTAATTTAAATAAATCCTACCTACCCAAGTTTATACAATTCGTTTATCTACTAGACTTGTAAAACCTCTCAAAAATCACAAGCAAATAAGTTTATAGCCGTAATTCACAAAGCACAACTTAGTTTTGATAATTCAATACCAGGTGATCGTTAATCAAATTCCCTTCAGTACCGCACCTATAAGGACAAGTAAAACATGTCATTAATCTCCAAAAACATACTAAATAGCCCATAAATGCCCACAACCTTTATTTACATTGAAGAAGTACCGTGAAATTCTTTTGAAAAACTCAAGAGATATGTTCGCAAGATTTTGGCGTTGCATTCATGCCCGACGTTTAACAAAAGAGACGGTACACACGTAACGACTGCTTCACGACATAAATCAAATGTTGAATAAGATATTAAGGAATAAGCATAGTACAATGAAAACGCAGAAGTCTCATTTTAATAAATTGATCATTTAGTCTGTATCGTTAGCCCTACGTACCCAGGATTTCGTGTTGTAGGGCTCAGAGAACATAAACATGTAATCTAGTGATTAAAAGTTAATAAAGTTTAATCAATCAGTTAATTATTATAGTTATAATAAAATTAACTTTTAATTACTTCTTATCTGTTGATGTTGTTAGATGTTTGCTTGTCTCTGACATTAATAAACCTCATCATCTTAATCTAAACATTCTCCCAGAAGCGTCTTCATATTGGAACATTTGGTAAAAATAAATATATTTAAAGTAAAAAGCTCATTATACCCTTGCATTTGCAAATGCAATATTTCTTACCATTGGTTGCCATTAGTAGAAATTCTAAGGTTTGCCTCTATCTACCTATACCAATATTATAAAGCTGAAGAGTTTGTTGTTCGAACGCGCTAATCTCGGGAACTACTGGTTCGAATAGAAAAAATATTTTTATGTTGAGTAGTCCATTTATCAAGGAAGGCTCTAGGCTATAAAACATCACGCTGCAACCAATAGCAGCGAAGGATTAGTGAAAAATGTTGCAAAAAGTGGGCAAATTTTCTAAATTCCACACATACGAAGTCGCGAGCAACAGCTAGTTATTAAGAGAATTACATAAAAGTCTTGCATTTTTTTCTAAATTAAGTAAAGAATTTTATACACCTTCGTGGTTTTGCTTCACAGACAGATTGTAATTAAACAGCAATATCTCTTTAGCAAATAAATATTTACAATATTAGGTAGTTATAAAGTTGTCCTACTGTAAGTATCTATACAATGGAGGTGAAAAAAACTATTGTAGTGATGTGAATAGCGTTGGCCACTGACTTTGTGGTCGCTCGGCCTTTGCGGACGTCTACCTACCATTTGACATTCTATTCAACTAAATGTGGATTATCGCACCTCGTCTAATGAAAGAACTAAAATATGTTTGTTATGTGTGGGAATCAAACTTCTATTATTTTCTAGGAACTAACGTTTTATTTCTTTGGTTTTAATACGACGAGCCTCGTGGTTGAGTGGTTTATGTAACGGACTGCCGATCAAGAGGTCGCGGGTTCGATTCCCGCTCGGGACAATCATTTGTGTGATTTTTCTAATTGCCATACAAATGTTTGTACTGCGTCTGGGTGTTTCTTTATATTATAAGTATGTATTTACAAAAGAAAAGTAGTATATGTATTCTATCCGTATTCTGGTATCCATAACACAAGCATATAAGCTTAGCTTGGGACCAGAGGACGTTGTGTGTAATGTCCGTGAATATTTATATTAATTTATAATAATAATACATACAGCGTGATGTTGCCAGCTCAGGGATTATGTTTAGTAAACATACAGGGTGTGGCGTAATTAATGGATAAGCCTGTGCCTGTGGATAAGCCTCCTACTGCGCTATACGAATATGTATATTTTTAATTAATCCTATGTATGGTCTTGAAAAAAATGGCATAAGTCATGTTTTTCATAAAATGACTACTTTCACTAACCAATTATGCTACTGATGCCACAATTTTCAAAAATTTTGCATTCTGTTTTTTTTATAAAACAGCTTAAGAGGTGAGCTATTGAAAGCAATAAAGAATTCCCTATTCGTAATACAAATTTTGGGAAAAAATACATGAGATATCAAAAAAGTGTTATTGATTATTCAATTTGTTGACTTTGTACATCGTCTAGCTTAAAAAATCTTTATGGGAGTTGATTTGCCCAATATCTTAAAAACATGCTTGTTTTATGCAGTTTCCGAAATGGTATAATACTTATTACATTTCACGAGGTTTTAAAAAAAAACGACAGTTGTAAAAAAATACCCTAATTTTCTTTAACAGAATTATTAATTTATCTTAAACATGTCTTTGTAAACAGTTTGAATGGACCCTTTTTTGTGTGCTCCGGAGCAGGTAGTCATTCACAATGGACCCTTTTTTGGGTGCTCGGGAGCAGGTAGTCATCCACCATGAATAGGGTAAGCAGATAACGACTCTAAGTCAACTACTTGTGGTTGTTTATCGCACGGCAAATCCAGACGGTTAGTCTTATCATAAGACAGAGACAAAGCATTTTGATGTCAGGTAAATAACAGTTGTGCGACAGAGATAGATTTTTATTATTCTCACAAACAACAAAACAGCTTTTGAACTTGTTTAACAAAGTTAGTGCTCTTTTGACTATCGTCTCTTGCGCACATATCGTTTGCTCTATCGTGTTTGTTATTGTGACGTGAATTTGGCTTATGTACTACGGACTCTGTTTTTGCTATACGAATTGGACAATTGTGATATTATCGACGACTTCTACATATCCCTGGACTACTGATCATGCCGCGTCATACGTACACTCCTCAAGAGTATGCAAATATGCATCTTATTTACGGCCTGTGTAACAGCAATGCAAATGAAGCTGCACGCGAGTATCGTCGAAGATACCCCGATTTGCGACACCCAGACTACCGGGTGTTTACACGTGTGCACATCGCTTTTAGCGAAGGGCGAATGCCTGGTACATGTGTTGGTGGTGCTTCGGAAGGCAGACCTCGACGACATCGTGATGACGAAGTTCTAGAAGCTGTGCGTGCTAATCCAGAGTTATCAATTCGTGAGTTAAGTAGAGGAACCGGTGTAGATACGCGTACTGTGGGCAGAATTCTGCACAGGCATGAGCTTCACCCGTATCACTATCAAAGGGTGCAAACACTAATGACACGAGACTATGAGCCTAGAGTCCAATTTTGTCGCGTCATGTTGCGAAAAATACGCGAAGATTCGGCGTTTTTTGACAAAATACTGTGGAGCGATGAGTCATCATGTAAAAGAAATGGCTACGTCAACATGCACAATCTTCATAGTTGGCAGGCAACCAATCCGAGAAACATAAGGCAAGACCGAGCTCAAGTCCAGTTTAAAGTGAACCTTTGGACAGGAATTTTAAATGGACAAATAGTTGGGCCCGTCGAACTATCCGAGACACTAACAGGTCCCAATTATTTAAATTTTCTGCAAAATACGTTGCCGGAACTATTACAAAGTTTAAATGTGCCAGAAAACTACTGGTTACAAAATGATGGTTGTCCCGCTCACTACGCACGAATTGTACGGAACTACCTCAATGATGAGTACAATGAGAGGTGGATAGGTCGTTTGGGTCCCATTTTGTGGCCACCAAGGTCCCCTGATTTGAACCCTCTAGACTTTTTTTACTGGGGGTGTTTAAAAGAAAAAGTGTATAAAAAAGAAATAGCATCCCTGGAACAACTAAAGGCCCTGATTTTTGAAGCCGCTGATGAAATCAAGAGCTCCGGCTTCATCCGACGCCTAAAGCGGTCATTTATCCGTCGATGCAGGGCCTGCATAGCCGCAGGTGGCCGCCATTTCGAACATTTTTTGTAAAATAAAATTTATGTAGTGTTTGCATCTTTAGAATAAAAAAAATAAAATAAGTTGTTATTTTTTTTCAACGACTAACATTCCCACTGGTAAACTCAGACAGATAAGTTAAAATACCACTGACAGTTTGTTTAAGTTAACAGTATTAATTTGATTAATTAAATCACAATAAGAACATTTTTTTACGAGTGTCATTTGGTTCTTTAATATCACATCAAACTTAATAAGTATTATAATAAGTATTATACCATTTCGGAAACTGCATAAAACAAGCATGTTTTTAAGATATTGGGCAAATCAACTCCCATAAAGATTTTTTAAGCTAGACGATGTACAAAGTCAACAAATTGAATAATCAATAACCCTTTTTTGATATTTCATGCATAATTTTCAAAAAATTTGTATTACGAATAGGGAATTCTTTATTGCTTGCAATAATTCAACTCTTAAGCTGTATTATAAAAAAAACAGAAAGCAAAACTTTTGAAAATTGTGGCAACAGTAGCAGAATTGGTTAGTGAAAGTAGTCATTTTATGAAAAACATGACTTATGCCATTTTTTTCAAGACCATACATAGGATTAATTAAAAATATACATATTCGTATAGCGCAGTAGGAGGCTTATCCACAGGCACAGGCTTATCCATTAATTACGCCACACCCTGTATATAACATTCTCAGTGAGAGACAAAATATTCTAAACTAAACCATATGATAATACGTCTTGGCCCGGAGTCTGGTAAATGAGTTGTCACAATGGTAGCTCAATGACACATTATAACCTCAAAAAATTAACAATAGACTACCAAACTTGATAAAATTCGCCACTAAGCCATAATGTTAATGTATGCCATAAATTTGACATCTGTGTTAATGTTATATATTAACTAATGTTGGTATTCGTTATATATTCTGTAAATTTCATGTTTATGCTCATGTATATGTTATGTATTATATGTATGTATTGTATTGTATTGTATTGTATGTATTGTATGTATGTAATCCTTTTAAATTTTTTTTTAATTTTTTATTTTACGTTCATTAGATATTATTCTCAAAGTTTCCTTCCTACACACAAATAAAAATTCCTATAACACGCACTATCCTCTCGCGGGTTTGCTGGAAGAGATTTCTCAAAGAAATAAGCAGATCCTTTGTACAGCCATTACTTGTCCAATGTTGTTTCATAACGCTCTGTACTGTGTGCATAAATTTATAAATAAATAATAAATAAATAAGCAATCAGTTATTGCATTTGTTTGCAATAACACTAAATAACTGATTGCTTAGTGGCGACTTTGAGCTACCATTGTGACACAATCTGTTTACCGGACTCGGGGCCCTGATCATCGTGGCATAGTAGAGTAAATACCCTTTATTAGTGGAAGAGGACTGTGTCCAACAGAGGGACACGAACCTTCTCCACTTCAGGATTGACGTTGATAGATGGGAAGAAGAAGAGTGAGAATACTGGAATACTGGCGGGTATCGTAGTGCTTTCGTAGAATGTAGGTATAAAATTAAAATGGGTATGAAAATAATATATCGGGAAATAAAAATTACCTATTGACATATAAGTCATGTCGGTTGTTAGCTCGATTACCTTTTGGGGCAATATTTATTTGAAATATTGGTACCAATCCTACGTGCACAACTAAACTAAACTTAAGAGGGTACTGTACTCCTAATTTAGGTATTTGCCTTACTATTCGAAAGTGATAGAAGCATAGATGTAGTCTTCTTTTATAAATAGCGTAAAACAATTAAAATCGATTGTGACGGGAAATCGAAATCGAAATTGACGGGCTTCGTGGTGGAGTGGTTTATGTAATGGACTGCCGATCACGAGGTCTCGGGTTCGATTCCCGGTCAGGACAATCATTTGTGTGATATCCATAAATGTCATACAAATGTTTGTACTGCGTCTGGGTGTTTACTATGTGTTATAAGTATATATTTACAAAAGAAAAGTAGTTTATGTATTGTATCCGTATTCTGGTACCCATATCACAAGCATATAAGCTTAGCTTGGGACCAGAGGACGTTGTGTGAAATGTCCATGAATATTTATTTATTTATTATTATTTATTTTATTTAAATTTCGCGAAGAGAAAAGGGGACTACGAAACGTCTTTTTTTCAAAGAAGTTGTAGGCTAAATCTGCTTCAGCTATATTTGTCCCTTTCAGCACGGCGCTTGGGAAAAGGGATAGCAATACCTAAGGCAAATACCTAAATTAGGAGTACAGTACCCTCTTAAACTACGATGCCTATAATTTGGTATCGTGCCCTCAACTAAAAAATGAAAACAAGTATGGGGTATTTTGATTAATTGGCTATTTCGTTGTGCACATTTTTATTAATTAAAATCGTTAGTTTGTAATATACAGATTTGCTAAAAAAAGTTCTGTTAACATTGCCGAATTGTGTTATTGACACTATCAATTTTAAATTTTTAGTTTATTTTAGTTCTGCACGTAGAATTGCTACCATTATTGATCTAAGAAGACTTATGTTGTGGAAACGATTACAACGACACCCAATATATCGAAATTCAAAAGCACTTTAGAAGATACGAGTTAAAAAAATTGCAAATACTCATATCACACAAAAATACGTGGAAACATTACCCTTCCTTGTCTATTAGGTAAGAAAACTGTTCTGAAAGAACTCAGAGCTATGATATTCCTATTAAACTAACTACAACCTAACTCCATCTATCGGCCAGTTAAAACTCAACCAACATACAAAACTCTACCGTTTTAAAATCTCAGATCTATTTACACACTAAGGGTGCCCCGCGGCGTCTCTCTTCACAAGTCAATCAACCATGCCCATGCGGCTCTATTTTGACAAAAAGTAACGACAAACCCTTGAATAAGTGGATTATACCTTCAGTACATTTCACGTCACATTTACTCTACCATTCTTTTTAGGGTTCCGTACCCAAAGGGTAAAAACGGAAACCCTATTACTGAGACTTCGCTGTCCGTCCGTCCGTCCGTCCGTCCGTCTGTCACCAGGCTGTATCTCAAGAACGGTGATAGCTAGAGAGTTGAAATTTTCACAGATGATGTATTTCTATTGCCGCTATAACAACAAATACTAAAAATAAAATAAAAAAAATATTTAAGGGGGGCTCCCATACAAAAAACTGATTTTTTTTACCGTTTCTTGCTCGATACTAATAACGTTGCCTTATGTTGCATAGATAATGGTACGGAACCCTTCGTGCGTGAATCCCACTCGCACTTGACCAATTTTTTTTTATTTTGGCAAAGACAACTCCTCATTCAGCCCGCGTAGGTGTAAGAATATAAACTTTTTATCCCTGCGATAAAATAAAAAACATTTTAGACATCTGTCTTCCTTTTTTAAAATCGCCAAGCTCTTTATGTGGCGTAAAAAGAGCAAGTTTTTTTTATTATTGTTGTAATAATGTCGTATGGTTTGAAATGTTTTGGATCTGTTAATCGTCTTAACTAAAGCTTTTGCTAAATGAATATGTTTGTTATGAAAGCCGACTGCTCTAGGGGACAAATATATTTAAACTGTGTATAAAAAAGCCAAATACTATGATACCGGTCTTTTCGTTACTTTTTTATGATAGTTGAATTCTGATTTTGATTCCGTTAAAATATCTACCTTTATAACATAGTATTGGTATTAATACACTGTCAGTAAACAAACTTTAATATTCTTATGACAAATAGAATATTAAAGTTAACAGAAAAATCGCAATATTTTATTAAAAAGTTTTAAGATAAGTTTTTTTTCTTTCATTTCATATCAATCTTCAATATTTTGTTTATAGAGTTGTCTAACTGCTACTCCCAGAGCTATTCTTACTCTGTGCCCGGAGTAACAAAATTTAATTATTATAAAAATTACTTTTCTTGGGCAATATTAAACGTCAGAAATCTCAACCTAGTATACCTGACCCGGGCATTAAACACGAAACCTTATGAACATAAACGTAAATAGTTGTTTCATGGCACCAACGCGGCTGGAAGTATTATTCTTATCTTTTACACGCATCGCAAAAAATCAGTACAACTTTATTAAAGAAACTATAACAGAAATAAAAAAAATCATAGCCAAGCGGGCTACCAATAATAGGAATCCTTTCATTCAACAGTTGACTTAAAGTAACGAATCTATTATTTCTTTTCGGTTGGTCTGACACCGAAGGCGTTACTGTATAAACACGTGCAAAACAATCACAGTATTCGCGGTGATCACCTATAAATCAAGTATTATTATAAAAGGGCAGATTCGAGTGGCTGTATTGTCATTTTATGGATGTTATGCCATTCATTACAGGCCATTAAACGCATTATATTACACTAACTAGTACAACAAGAGCTCTATCGCAATTCTCTATACTCGAATATAGAAGTGAAAAGATCTCCGCAATAGAAACAGATAGGTCAACATGTGTTGGTCGAGATATACTCGTACCTCAGAAAGCTTTGTTTGGGCGCGATGCGACAAGCCATTTTGTATTTTGATAATAAATGACTGCTGATGATAGAATATCGCTGACAATAACTTTGTGATAAACCAAATCTCATACGCAAGTCTTTGGCAAAAAAAATGGTGAGAAAAATGTTTTATAGAAAGCTAAAATCTATGATAATGGAAGGACCTAAGCGTACCGCTGTAGTAAAACTAGCTTTTTACAATATATGTATTACTAACTGTTGCCCGCGACTTCGTACGCGTGGAATTTAAAAACCAAACCTGAAAACCAAACAAATGTTTTTTTTACGCACTTTGTGTGAGACTTCCGGGTCAGAAACGGACCCGAACTGCCCACTAAACCCCACGGTGTTCCTCCTCGTCCCTTGGCTGAGCCATGGTAGTCACTCAGGTATTACCATGAAATCATCCACTTGAACAACCCTACTTATTAAAAAAGAAACTGCATCAAAATCCGTTGCGTAGTTTTTAAGATATAAGCTCACATAGGGACATACATACAACAGTCACGAGTTTCTTACGATTGCATAAATTATAATATGCTTAATTACCTACTAGAAAGAAGAAAGAAATGTTTTATTTTAACCATTCAAACAACAGTAAGGAATTAGACCTAAGACGGTAAAAAAAATACTAAAGGTTTGTAAACGCTTTTAAAAATAAATTAAGCAATTTTGCAAAGTCTGAAACTGTATAGCTTTATGTAGATGTGTGCTTTTAAATATTTAATAATTATAATAAAGCTTTCTTCATCAAAATATGTTTAAAATTAAAAAATAATGTACTTACGTTACAAGTTACATTACAAGAAGGTTACAAGATCGACGGGCTTCATGGGCGAATGGTCCATGTAACGGACTGCCGTTCACGTGGTCGCGGGTTCGATTCCATCATTTGTGTGATATTTAAAATTGTCATACAAATGTTTGTACTGCGTCTGGGTGTTTTCAAAGAAAAGTAGTATATTATGTATTCTGTCCGTATTCTAGTACCCACAACACATAAGCTAAGCTTGGCCCTAAATAAACTAGAAATAAAAACTATAAAACATCACATCTGCTCTGAAATCTCATTGACAAAGATTAATAGTCTTCGGAGGTAACAATTTCATTCAACTTATTATTATAGAACACATTATTATAAAATTTTATGGTGTGGAAACGGCAATTTGCAGTTATGGTGAAGTTTGTGAAGGTTGCAAGTTCTTTTTGTGTCCACTAGAGGGCGTGACCAAGAAATATGTGTAAAGGTCTTTGCTTTTAAAATATTATGAGACTCACTATCCAAATATTTACTTACATAGAATTCTATTATTTATTTTATTTCTTTTGAATTTGTTGAATAAGAATATGTGGGCGGAGATGTCCTTGCATTTTATGTGTAAATTAATTTTGTTTATTTATCGCGTGTTTTTGCATAAATGATAGAGATGAATTAATCCAGTCAGCCTATATGAGCGACTTCAAGCACACTATAATTAGGCCCGTCTTTTCCCCTGGGCATACTGGGCATATGCCTAGGGCCTCCCAATTATTAGGACCTGCTAGTCTCTATCATTTGCTTCTACTGTGGTTTCTATTTATAAAAGTCCTACCTTACAATTTAATTTGGAAAATTTAGCTAATTCATTTTTTTTTATTATGTGTGTGTGTTTGTTACTACAACGAGAAGTAAGGGATTGTTTCTAATTTAGTATTGAAAAGCTTTCGTGTGGAAATTAGATACGTACTTATGTACCAGATGTAGATATTTGTCTTTTTATTTTTTATTACTAGCAGTTGCCCACGACTTCGTACGCGTGAAATTTAGAAATTAAACCTTAACAAACAGAAGTTTACTATGACAATCGACAGATGGCATTGTACCGTTTTTTAAATCGCCCTATAGTTTCGTTCGACACATTAACACTTAAGCTCGTCAAAATTTCTAGTGTCATCAACACGTTTTTGCGTTTTCTTCGCGTTTATATAATATATTATGTTTACATAAATTTATTTATATTCATATTTATTTAATTAATTAATTAGTTGTTGCCCACAATGCCCACAACTTCGTACGCGTATAATTCAAATAAACAACAAAGCCATCCTTTTTAACCACACTATTATTTAAAAAAATAACTGCGTCAAAATCCGTTGCGTAGTTTTAAAGATATAAAAGCTCAATCAAATAGATAACGACTTTGTTTTGTAATAAATAAAGATAATGATAACATTTTTTTCTAAAATTTATTTGTCTAATGCAGACATGATCATAACCAATAAGTAAAAACTGCATTAGAGATTCAAATAACTATGAATTAAGAGGATACCAAAATAGCTTCGTGCATTTTTCTAACACGTAAATCAGAATTAAAATATATTTAGTAGATTATGAGTAAATAGGAAAAGTATCCCTAATTCTTCATTTTCTGTGCCTACTGGCTGTGTTAATATGTGCGTGTCAGCGATGATATACGATAATATTGATGTAGGCCCTTAAGAGGCATGCATGCCGTGAAAATAATAAAATATAATATGCGTGAATACCTATTTGTTTATTAATTTATTACCAGAGTAATAGTAGAGAAATGTGGTACACACACTCTACCAATTATTTTTCTCTAGGTATTCTCAAACACATTTCTCTACTATCTACTCTGGTAATAAATAATATTATAATATAATATTATTTATTACATATAGTTTATATTATAAACTTATTATTTCCCACAGCAAGCACAAATTAAGGTCTCTTCTCGAGCAGTAAATAGATGCTGTGTAAAGTGTATAGTCACAAGATGCTCTTATTATGCATAGCTCTTGCTAAATAAAATAAAAAATAGAAAATACCCAAACGCAATACAAGCTCATCACGCAAATAATTATTGTCAGTGGGAATCAAACGCACGACTTTGTACGACAGCTAGCTGTACCTACTATAAGTTTTGATTTTGCTGTTTGTTTGATGGCACTTCCTAGCCTTTGATAACAACGTACGTCTATATACTTTTACAGCGCCATCTCTGCAGTATTATCTACACTACAAAAATATCTGCCATCTTGTGGCATATTGTAGAAACTTTTATAAGCGTAGCCACACTCCGTTCGGCAACATATCTGGCATACTACGTAGTTTAAAAGTTTGACAAAAGGTGGCACTGGTATAAATTGTAGCTCAAAATAATATTTTCGAAGCAATATATAATTTTGTTTTATGTAATCTTGTCGATAAAAAATTATTCCTCTATAACACACAGAGGGACAATTTATCTAATGGGATTTTAGAAATTTATGCATATACGATATATTTAGCAAAAAGTCTTTGCAAACAACTTGCGGACTTCCAAAAGATCTTGATGAGAGAGATCGTCTTGCCATTTTACCTTTCAGTTATTAGAGAAGTTCAGTTATTTGGCAGTCTAACTAAAATTAATTTAGCACCAAATAATCATTACTCTTCTTATATTTATGTTTTTAAGGTTCCGTACCCAAAGGGTAAAAACGGGACCTTCCGTCCGTCCGTCCGTCCGTCACCAGGCTGTATCTCAAGAACGGTGATAGCTAGAGAGTTGAAATTTTCACAGATGATGTATTTCTATTGTCGCTATAACAACATATACTAAAAATAAAATAAAATAAATATTCTTAATTAAATAATATAATGGCTCCCATACAACAAACATGATTTTTTTACCGTTTCTTGCTCTCATACAACAAGCGTGATTAATTAAGTATTGTGTGTGTTGTTTGCTCATTTATTAATAACGTGCCTTATGTTGCATATATAATGGTACGGAACCCTTCGTGCGCGAGTCCGACTCGCACTTGACCAATTTTTTAATACTTTGGCTTTGTCTATGGTTTTACATACGAGTACGTGGTCTTCGTAAACTGACCAAAATAAAAAAAACATTATTATTTTAAAATCAAAAACACCGCTACGACTCCTATCGACTGCTATCAGGGCCACGTCTTATATTCGGGACGACCAGCTAATCGGTTTATATTTTGTTAATGAACTCTCCCGTACACTAATCTCATTGACTGAAAAATAATGCACTGACTTAATGAACTTGTGAAACAAACAAATGGACGTTTATGCTTGCATTCTATAATTCGGAAGGATTATATTCAAATAAAACCACTTTTTATAGACTTTGTGATTTTGATTTGGAATTTATTTTTGCTTCTATGGAGTCTAACATTGCGAAATCTGTCTTCAAATGTACAAGTGCTGCCCTCCAACTGCGTGAAGAAAAGAAAAATATTAAAAGAGACAACAGTTAAAGGACAAATAAATTATGCTTCTGCTATATGAAGAAGAGCTGAAGAGTGTTGGACGCACGCAGGACTTGTAATGTTATGTATTTATTATGATGTTAAATTTTATTACCTACCTTTATGGGAAAAAGGCGTGACGGTATGATGATAATTGAATTTTAGTTTATGTAGTTTCGTTTGCATTTTTTAAGTTAATAAGACAGATATTATACTAGATGGTGAGTTGGCGTTTAAAATTGAGGACAAATAATAGACACTATATCTGTGAATTCAGTGGTAAAAACTTAAGCAAACTCTACAAAACTAACGTTATAACAGTTTTAAAGAGTTCGCGTGGTGCATAATAACTCGGCCAAATAAACATTTTTTTCTTTCTTTCTTTCAAATTATATCTTCTTTTTGAATCACTCTATCTAATAAATAAACGGTGTGGTGACGGATTAAGAATACAAGTGTCACCATCTCCTCTCAAGGTTGCTGTATAAGTCAGCTAAGGGATATTGCACACAGATAAAATCATCTGTGAGAGGCGGAAAACTCAAAAATAAACCCTGTGCCAACACGCCTGGTCAGCGCAGCACAGTAGACCGTAGTCCCTCCCAAAGTAGAGGAGGCTCGTGCCCAGTAGTGGGACGTAAATGGGCTGGAGAAGAAGAATAAATAAACTGCACCATAATATGTTGTGTAGTTTAAAAGAGCTTACAAAGGGACATACAGTGTACATTGCTGACAGTTCTTCAAATCATGCACCACTAAACTTAACTAAAAAATTAAAACAACTTTAAGTTTATTTTGATTAATTGGCTATTTTGTTGTGCACATTTATAGTGATTATAATCTGTAGTCTAAAATACACAGTATTTATAACAAGAAAGTTCCGTTAAAATTACAGAATTATGTTATCGACCCTATAAAAATTCATTTTTAATTAAGTTCAGTTGTGGACCTAGAATCGGTATCAATGTTTTATAATAGGTAAAGATTCGAACTAAATGGGTATAAGTTTTACATAAATTATTATCACAATTCATTAAGTAACTTTAACTATTCCTGGTATAGCAGAATGGTTGATTTTTATGTAGGTATGTAATTTTCCTCTATCCTGTATATTTACTAAGTAATTTAATACGTCGATGTTTCCCGTTGGTGTGAGTAGGATAAATAAAATAACAAAATTCCATATTTCTAATAAATCTAATAATATCTGGAATTAATAATTTTCAGCGCAAGTAAAAAGTGTCATGAAAAAATTCTTATTCTGGGCAGGATAATGTTTTAACCATGTTTATAGAAATTGAAAATTGATTGGTAGAAGATATATTTGAGGTGTGATATAAGGAGGTTTTACTCAACCTAAACCAAGTAAGTAAGCCTATTGGAACCGTGGTTTATGTAAAGGATTGCGTTCACGAGGTCACACTTTCAATCCCCATACGGTAGCGAATTTTTTTTATGTGATGTTTATAATAATATATATTACATAAATGGTTTTACTGCGTCTGGATATTTTCTAGGTGTTATCAAAAAATAATTGTGATTATGAGAAATATTTAATACAATGAAATAAGCTTAGCTTGGGTCTAGAAGACGTTATGTGAGAGAAAAACAAAAGTATTATGCAAACATATTAGTGTCATATTACAGATATACATAATAATCTTTAAAACATTTAAGGTTCTGTATCAAAAGATAAAACGAGACAATATAACTGAGACTTCGCTGTCCTTGCGTCCGTCTGCCACTAGGTACCACTTGGAAGTTGATAAGGTTGAAATTTTTACAAATGATGTATTTCTGTTGCCGCTTTAACTACGATTTCTATTTACCAGAATACAACAAATATTTAAAGGTGAGACCGTTTAAATATTTGTTGTATTCTTTCTGTTGCCACTTTAAGAGGATACCAAAATAGCTTCGTGCATTATGCTACGTACGAAGTTTTAATTGTTTCTTTAGATTGAATGGCTAGAGCTCTAATTTTTAAGTATATGTTTTTTCAATATATGATCTAGGATCGCAAAAACTCAGAAACGCGATCGAAAAAAGTTTTCTCGATAGAAAATCTTAGCGAAACAACCTCTCTCATTTCTTATTTTTTTCATTTGTCGGTCTATTATCGCGTATTAACTAATGAAATAACTTCAAAAACAAAAGTTACTATTATATATAGAAACACGTAAATCAGAATTAAAATATATTTAGTAGATTTTAAGTAAACAAAAAAAAAATCCCTAATTCTTCATTTTCTATACCTACTAGCTGTGTTAATATGTACATGTCGACGATAATATTGATGTAGGGCCTTAACTACGAATTCTATTTACCAGAATACAATAAATATTTAAAGGGTCTCACAAACAGCAAACGTTTTGAAAGTAACATAAGATACGTTTAGAAGACTTGAATACGACAGTAATTTCGTCTGTATCTTACATATTATGCGATGTTCTTTTCCTTACTTACGGTTCACATTTACAATGCGCACTCTATATTGTTATTACTTTTATAAAACAAAATTATTATTTTTGTATGTATGTGAGCTTACATCTTAAAAAGTGCGGAACGGATTTTGCGGCGGATTTTTATACATAGAGTGGTTCAACAGGATGGTTTTTTTTTGTGAAAATTACGAAGTTTTTTTTTATTTTCAAAATTTCACTCGTACGAAGTTGCGGACTTGTGGACAACAGCAAGTTATCTATATAGGTACTCTGTAGCACTACCTCCTTGACTTGTCGTGATGATATAGGTATAATATAATGTGTACGTGATATTTACTACAATGTGCGCACAATGAATGACAAATTAATTCATGAAGTCATTACTGTTTGTAACCACACTTTCCTGTTATGGTCATAATGTTTAGTCAATAACACAGACAATAGGATTTATAAAATTACCATCATCATCATACCGCCTTTTCCCATAGGGGTAGGCAGAGACTATAGAGCGCCATCTGCTATGATCCAATCACGATTCCTTGCTATCATTTACGTTAAATTTTAGTATATTCCAGTGCTTGGCTTTTGCCCAGTATTATGAAAACCTACACCGTTTCTGTAAAGTGACAGATTAAGAACTCAAGTATTACCGACCCCATTTCTTCCCTAAGGTGTTGTGAAAACCACCTTAGAAAATATAAGCGGAGAATATCCACGGAATGAGACGCAAAACTCGAACCTAAATATGGCAACTCGCCTGGTCAGGATCGTTTGTTCGACCAAATACATTCTCAAAGTGAAAAAGGCTTATTAACAACCGCGAGACGTCAACGGGTTGGCAAAGAAAGAGATACTTTGAATTGAAACTTCGACTGAAGATAAATAAATATATAAATATTCCATGGAGATATCACACAACGTCCTCTGGTCCCAAGCTAAGTTTATTATGCTTGTGATATGGATACCAGAATACGGATAGACTACATGTACTACTTTTAAATACATACTTATAATACATAGTAAACACCCAGACGCAGAACAAACATTTGTATGACATTTATAAATAAAACACAAATGGTTGTCGCGAGCGGGAATCGAACCCGCGACCTCGTGAACGGCAGTCTGTTACATGAACCACTCGACCACGAGGCCCGTCAAGTATCTTATTGATACACGGGGATAACAATCTATCCGTAACCATAGATTAGTTATTGAAAACGTTTATAATTGAATGTTAGTAGCTGGTCGACTGCGGTCTCGTGGCTAGCGGCCACTCTTTTCCTCAGGCCGCATAATTAGTCCAGTCAAATTACGGCTGAGAATGGGAAAAATAATCACTAAAATACCTAGTTTGGGAATTATGAAGGATCGATCGGGGGGTGTATTCTGAGCTTATATTCCAATTTGAGGGAATCTAGGGAGGTCAGCTCAAGGTCATTTCGATGAAAACGCGTTTAATTCGATATCTCGAGAACGGTTAGTGTTAGGCAAAAAATTGTAGAGACCTTTTCTCTTTTAAATTAAATTTACAAACTTTTTTATCCGAAACTTTTTTTTTTATCATCAATATTTTTCAATTAATTGCTTCTGATAGGCAAAAATTTTACTTTTTTTCCTCCCTTTTTTTTTATTTTTCGCCATTTTCTCCCCAACCGTTCAATTTTATTAAATTTTACCCGAATATGAAAGTGTTGCTCTTTTAATTATGAACAACTTTATATATGTATTAACTTTTTTTGTAATGCCAATACCTTCGGAGTTATATATTACTTTACCGAGCGAAATCCGTGCCACTGTCGCAATATCATCGAAATCAGTGGGTATTTAGTATTTGAAAGAAATATTAAAGTATTCCATGATCATTTATTAGCCAACTTACCTGTATCAATAGGTGAATCGATTAAACTATTAAAAAATTGAACTTCATTTAAATATTAAATATTGTAATAATTGAAATATCATTTAAATATTGTACTTTTTCAATTTGGGTATTTTTTATTCCATTCAATGGGATAATAATGTGAATAAGGATTAGAAAAAGAAGTAAACGAATAATTGAAACTGTTTCACACATTTATTGATAAAAAAATAGGTCATAAAATTGGTAAAATTAAGTACGCGAGGTCGATGGAAGTGAATCGTCAATATTAAAGGCCCTGACGGTATCGGGGCATACATCGTCCTCGTCCATTGCGTCAAAAATATCATCGTTGACAACATTGGCGATATTAGAACAATAGTTCTCTTGGCAATTAGTGCAAATTACTGAGCAAAACAGGCCGGCCTTACTACATCCGCACGCTTTGCCGCAGTTGGTTTTGCATTTGCACGCAATCGATCTAAGCAAATCTTCCGGAGCTGGTTTCAGTGACATCAGTATCGGCTCCAATCCACGGGGGGTGCAACGTCAGCCCCACTCCTCGGGTTCCAGATAATTTTAGAGCCAGTATTGTATTTGGTAGTAACACCTAAACGAGTGAAAAAATGCGGCATCGGAGGTAGGAGGAAGGGATTCCAATTTAACCCTCCCACTGCTTGCCAATTTTTTGTATCCCTTATAACGGAGCTCGTTGAGATTTGTACAATTCGTGTCACCTGAAGCCTTGCGATACAAATTCAAAATGAATTGTTCGCCGTTTGAAGCGAGAGTTATTTTATCTGCTTTAGGCTGTAGAAAAACTTCAGTCAGAGAAATCAAAGCGGGAGTATTTTTCAATGCGGTCATTGCTTTGATCTTGCCTACGTTGAATGGTGCCGAAGTTGTGTCGCAACCACTAATCGCGTGCAAAAATAGCAGGTTTTTTTGCGGCATTCGGCCAATATATCGGTTTGAGGCAGTATGGGCTATATGTAGCTTCCGTCGATTTGCCTCGGCCAGGTTTTCTCAAATAAATGTTGTTGCACGCGCCGGCTGTCGCAGTCAGCAAAACCAGTAAATCCACGTCTTCAACAACAACAACCGCAGCACTATACTCCAGCGAAATTCTCGGTAAAGTAATATATAACTCCGAAGGTATTGGCATTACAGAAAAAAGTTTACATATAAAGTTGTTCATAATTAAAAGAGCAACACTTTCATATTCGGGTAAAATTTAATGAAATTGAACGGTTGGGGAGAAAATGGCGAAAAATAAAAAAAGGGAGGAAAAAAGTAAAATTTTTGCCTATCAGAAGCAATAAATTGAAAAATATTGATGATAAAAAAAAAGTTTCGGATAAAAAAGTTAGTAAATTTAATTTAGAAGAGAAAAGGTTTCTACAATTTTTTGCCTAACACTAACCATTCTCGAGATATCGAATTAAACGCATTTTCATCGAAATGACCTTGAGCTGACCTCCCTAGATTCCCTCAAATTGGAATATAAGCTCAGAATACACCCCCCGATCGATCCTTCATAATTCCCAAACTAGGTATTTTAGTGATTATTTCTTTCGGTAATTTGACTGGACTAAATTCGCTACAGTGCGGTTATTGGGATGACACGACAGTTTGATCATTACGTCACACTGTCCCTTTGTTGAGCAATTGTTGAATAAAGAACAATGAATCGTGGTTTGTTTACTGGCCAAAATAAGAAGGAGTTGAAGTTAAACTATGTAATCTTTAACTGATTCGAATGAATTTGAAAACTACTTAGTTTAAAAACTAAAAAACGCGCTTAAATATCCCGAATATTTTTTAAAAGATTGCATTGTCATCAATACTCAATTCTATGCTACCTACTTACAAAACGTTGACAGTTTATGTTGTCAGAGACATAAGTTTCTATTGTCACATGTTGTCACAAGCGTAGTAAACACAAGTAAACAAAAATTTCTAAAGAAGCCATCAAACAAGAACAAGAACAACAAGATATTTTCATTCTATAAACAAAGCGTTTTTATGTGAAATTATCTGATTGTATATGAAAGGCATACGTAAATACACAATAATCTTGGTGAGTCTATTCATATACAATTAAACTATTACGTGTATAATTAAAAATACAAGTGTGGTCATAGTGATACTTCAACATGCTATTCTAGTAATTCTGATCAAGGACTTGGGATTATTCTTTTAATTTTTTGCATTTTCATTGGTCCTTGTTATGTGTGCACAATTTCAGATCAATCCGTCTACTGCAAGTGGCTGAAAATCGCTTTTAAAGATTCCCTTACACATATTAATACATTGATAGATACATACCAAACTTATAAAAGCGTGTTTAAAATTCTACACTGGCTCCCATCTGACCAGTATTTAAAAATAAATCCTACTAATGTTATAAATGTGAAAGATTGTGAGTATGGATGTTTGGATATTTATTACTCTTTCACGCGAAAACTACTGAATGGATTTTAATGAAACTGTATAATAATGTAGCTTATACATCAGTAGATATGACATAAAGGCTACTTTTTATCCCAAAAGATACCTAACAAAAACAAACAGATTTTTTATCCTTTTTACCGCGGGTAACACCGCGGGGCACAGCTAGTATCAAAAGATTTAGATACACAAATATTATACATATACAAAAACATACTACTTACATAATTCAAAAATTTAAGAAAATTTGGAAGTGAAACACGTCATAGTTTTACGAATTGAAATGTGTAAATAAAATTAATATTCTATGATTGTAAACTTTTTGTTGATAGTTATTCCTATTTCTTTTAAATTACTGTCACACGTGGCACAGAATAGATTTATTAAAATGTAACATAGACCTATACATATTGTAACTTTGTAGCGCCGTCCCCTCTGAATATGTTATTGTCTATGTCGGGACTCGACACTCAACAAGTGCGAGGCGTTATCAGAGCGTTATCTGCGCAACACTAGCGATAGCGGGATTAGTACTAAGAGCACAATTTTTCCACCACCAAGTAGCGTCTTCGCGACAATAGGCGGGGCGAACACGCCCATCCGCGAACACGCCCACCGCAATCTTCAGTTGAAATACATAAAAAAATATACTTTACTTATTTATTTACAAAATAACACAGCACCAATATCATAATTTATCAGTCAAAATATTACTGATTAATGCGACCAAACAGTATTTGATCTGTAATTTTTGGACTTGGCAACTGAACAGTGTGACTGTTATTTCAGACTTGCTAGAGTTACTGAATAAATAGTTTTCAATTTATTTTATATTGTAAATCCAAAATTAAAAGATATTGTTCTGTTCATTTTAACCACAGTTATTGGACCGAAAGAGGGAGATACGCCACTATGCTTCAAAATGAAAAAGCTTATAATATTCCCCTTTCAACAATGGAACTAAACAAAAATGTTTAATGGGACAAAACTTGCGCGAGTCTCGCTCGCACGTATGTTAGATTATGTGTGCGTGAATGGAAAGACAATATCGCGCATTTTCCCAACAAATGAAGCGTGGCCAAACCGCAGATTGACCGCAGAGAATGGAGGCAGCGAGTGACAGAATGGCCGCGGTTCAGTAGTACAGAGTCGCGCGGACAGTCAACACGCGGCCTAACAGCGCGGACTGGCATATTGACTCACACGACGTATTTAAAAAAAAAAACAATAGAACCTGCTTGCGCGGGAACTACTATTAGTCGAGATCGCAGCTGATGTTGACATAACGCGAGTGATTTGTGTACACGTGCATTCATTAAAATATTCTACCGAAACTTTGATGTACAATCCAACACTATTAAAGCCTAGGAGCTACGAGTGATTCATTTAAAATGACAAAAGTAAAGTTGAAGAGTTCAAGGCACGTTATAAAATTGATATAAATTTAAACTTGAGGAAATAACTGCTAAATTGTTTACTGTGACACATGTGTATAGGGACAATTTGTGGAAGGACTGACGTATTTGTTTATTTTAATTATTAGTTTGTAATAACAATAATATTGTGATAAGGCTGAATAAAATATTGGAGTCCAAAGATTATTTAATTAATATACTTAAAAAATACTCACTCGTGATTACAGTTCGGTAAACCTTTTTTGTTGTAAATATGTCAGTATGTTTTATTAAGTTGTTTGGACTGTTGCCAAAATAAAAGACTTAAGTACTGTCATCGTAAAAAGTGCGGAAGTGTAGGAATTCAAGCCGTAACTTGCCGAATTAAGTGACCTTCGTGTGTTTCGCTGTATGACGTGTCCATTGACGGTTTTGTAAGACCGGTTAGGATTTGTTGAAAGCGAAACATTAGTGTATTGTGATGGTGTAAAATGCATTTGCCTTATGAGTCCCGAGGCCGACGGCGCCGAGAGATGGCTGAAATGGAGCCCTGGTGGCTGCAGTCCATCATAGAAGAGACACTTCAGGAATATCCTGATCTAGGTAATATGCAAGGCTGGAACAAACTGTACTGCAGTTACAGAACAATATTTGCATATTTTAAGATATAAATATTTTTATTACACAGATACAAAATATGTAGGTTCTCCTAAAGACATTTCATTAAAAAAATAAATTTATGAATAAACTAAAAAAATAATTAAAACTTAAGGCGATCTTTCCAAGATAGAGAATTCAATTAGTACAAATTTAATAGAATGAAGTAACTAAAATCTTCGGTCAAAAAGCCAGTTAGAAGTGGAAGACTCGCACACTGGGGTGTTTTCGTGCCTTACTACTAGACTAGAGAACACAAACATTACCAAATTAATTTTGTAGTTGAAAATATAGGGATATGCCTATATTGTAACAGATAAAACAATCTCAAAGAAAAGACATCAACGCAACAGTAGGAGAAAGTTGATTTGATAAAATACTACCTTCTTTTTTACTATCTCCGAAAAAATAGTTATAAGTCCACCACAGTACATATCAGTTACCAGAAATTTATTAGTCACTTATTTTTTTATAGAAAGTGTTGATTCAAATAATCTACACACAACAAATTCTGTCTTCCCATTGCGCATTGCACATTTGAATGTCTCGTTATTAGACATACCTATACTTATCTTCCTAGGGATTTTCTGGTTGCCGTAAATACATATTTATAAGATTATATCATAAACACTCAGGACAAATAAACAAGCTACAAAATAAGCACCATAAAGGCATGTTTGAGTATTTGAAAATCTTCCCTTTTTAAAACCTGTATAGCACGTGTCATTGAAATCCGTGCATAGTAGAAACTGTATCATAAGAACATTATAAGGATTACATAATTGCATATTTTTTTTGCTAATGCTAAAAAAGACCTTGGCTGGCCACTAGTTCAACATTGCGATATTTGTCTATTGAATATCAATATTCTTGGGCTTCCCAATGATGAATCATGTTCCCCAATACATAGAAAATATTTATTTCCAAACGTGATTAAAATTTATACATAAATCTGTTCTTATGTAATAATAACAATAAATATTCATGGACATTTCACACAACATCAACTGGTCCTAAGCTAAGCTTAAATGCTTGTGTTATGGTTACCAGAATACGGATATATTACATATACTATTTTTCTTTTGTAAATACATACTTATAATAAATAGAGCTTAGGTGCTTTGGTCATGTGGAGAGGATGGATGAGAGACGCTTAACGAAAGGCATATACACGGCGAAAGTAAGTGGAAATGCTGGGAGAGGACGCCCGAGAAAAATATACTCCGATTTCATCGCCGGGATACTCCAAAAGGGGCAAGTGCGTAGCACTTACAACCGTCGGGCATGTATGACCAGATGTATGAGTGTGGATGAAGCCAAGGAAGTATGCTTCGATCGTAGCAGATTGCGCTCTATAGTCTCTGCCTACCCCCATGGGAAAAAGGCGTGATGTTATGATGATGATGATGATGATAATAAATAGAAACACCCAGACGCAGTACCAATATTTGTATGACATTTATAAATATTACATTAATGATAGTTCCGTGCGGGAATCAAACCCGCGTGAACGGCAATCCGTTTCATCAACCACTAGGCCACGAAGCTCGTTAAGGCAATGTATTATTACTATTTATACACGCCACTACTCATAGTTAACGTTAAAAACAGTGCGTATAGCTGATAAACCTGTAAAAGAAAAAAATATTGAAAAAGGAAAAGTAGGACCGCCGCCTAACTAAGTAAAGACCTTGACGGCGGTTCGCCATATTAATTGCATTATTATTTTGTACTTAACATTTTAATATAATATTTTGTAAAAGAGCTGCAATAAAATGCACTGAAATCATTGAACCGTTCGGTATACCTATATTTGAAGAATATTTTCTTGTGCCTAATTTGTTTAAATACGTTTCGGAGACTTTGCAGTCACCATGGTCTCCGAAACGTCGGGCTAAAATTTTAAACAAATACACGCGTCTAAATCCGTAAAAAGTGGTTTTATTTAAATTTGAAGAATTCCAGTGATCAGATTCTAGCTTAATGACCTTGCAATCTGCAACACTCAGTAACAAAACCTTAGTACCAGTTTTTCCAGACTAAATGCGAGTTCACAAATTGGTATTGCTTCCTTTAAAAGTCAGTATACATAATAATATTCACTTGATATTGCGTTTCAAGAGAAAGAAATACATATTCAAATTAGTTAACTAGAATTATTAACGCTTTATACAAACAACTGTGTCAGTTCATATATAAAATAAAAAAAATATAAAAAATATTCACGGACAATTATGACACTTTTTTATACAATACTAGCTGTTGCCCTCAACTTCGTACGCGTAGAATTTAGGAACCAAACCTAAACAAATTATACAAAATACCATCCTCTTGACCCACTCTATCTAATAATAATAATCGCATCAAAATACTTTGCATAGTTTTAAAGATATAAGCTCACATAGCGACATATATACAAAAATAACAGCTTTATTTTATAATAAGTAAAGATGTTAGTTCCTTTTAGTTATTATTCTTAACTATATTATTCTCAGAAATTATTATTTCCTGTAGTATGAGTTATATAGTAAATTTAATAATATGTAAAGATCTCTTATGTATTTTTAAATACATCTCAACTCTTAACCCATTAACGTTCCTCTGTTTTGCACAGACCTCCTCCACTTTGAGAGGGTAATTAATCTATTACACTACACACTGACCTTTAAATATAACGGTATGATAATTACTTCCTTCTCCAGCCCATTTACGTCCCACTGTTAGGCACGGGCCTCCTCCACTTTGGGAGTGATTATGGTCTACTGTGCCGCGCTGACCAGGCGTATTGGCACAAGGTTTATTTTCGATTTTTCCGTCACTCACAGATGATGTTATCTATGTGCAATATCCCTTAGCTGACTTTTACAGCACCCTTGGGAGGAGATGGGGTGGTGACACTTGTATTCTTAATCTGTCACCACACGGAGGATAATTACTTACATTACTTTAATTATCACTTTAGTTATAGTTAACTACATATTATTTTAAATATTACAATAATATAACCGCCAGGCATGTATGACAAGATTTATTTGTGTGGACGAAGCCAAGGAAGTATGTTCGGATCATAACAAAAGGTGGTCTATAGTCTCTGCCTACCAACATGGGGAAAGGCGTAATGTTATGATGATGATGACGATTTTTTAAGTATCACTAAGCATGTTTAGGTATGCGTATTATTCTTGACGGATCCCGAAATCCACTTGTAATATTTTTTTCTTATATTTTCTGAAATTGCATACAACGTCCTATGATCGCAAGCTAAGCTTATATGCTTGTGTTATGGGTACCAGAATACGGATATACTACATATAGTACTTTTCTTTTGTAAATACATATTTATAATACATAGAAACACCCAGACACAGAACAGACATTTGTATGATATTTATAAACATCACACAAATGATAGTCTCGAGCGGGAATCGAACCCGCGACCTCGTGATCAGCAGTCCGTTACATGAACCACTAGACCACGAAGCCCGTCAGAAAATTTATACTAAAAACTAGCTGCCCCGGCAAACGTTGTTTTGCCATACAATTCTGTGTAAAAATCAACAACAAAAATTTTCATCAAAATCGGTCCAGCCAAATTTAAACTATCCTATCTCTCAAGTTGGATCGAACTGCACATGGTGTGCGAATTTTATTATAATCGGTTAAGTGGTTTAGGAGTCCATTGAGGACAAACATTGTGACACGAGATTTATATATATTATATTAAGATTTATCAATTCTGACGCGTTTTTAGTGTACAGTTTTTAGCAGCCATGTCTATACATTGATGGTATTAAAACTTTACTAAAATAATGAAATAAAAGTTAGTTTTTTTTTAAATGTGTTATAACCCATATCCGTAACAACAGATCACTTAATGATTTTGTTCTTCCCGTGATCATGATTGTAGAACCAAAAAATATCGACATAGTACTTTATGGTAACTATTTTTAAGACGCTTATATTAGTTCGGCATGTATCTATCAATGTATTAATCTATGTAACGGAATCTTTGAAAGTGATTTTCACCCACTTGTAGTAGTTGAATTGATCTGAAATTTTCCATGTTTATTAAGGACCGATGACGGTGCAATAATTTATGGGAATATATAGGATTTTTAAGCGTGTTTTTTAGTTTTTAAACTAAGCTAATTTTAATGTTTATTTATGTGATTTATGTAAACACAAATATACTTAGAAGGGAAAGTAGAGTTTGCAAATTAATGCGGTTAAAGTAAGTTCCGTGATAAGGAAAATCTATGTGTTACTAACCACATTCGTAACAACTAGGAATAACTGAGATATGTTTGAAAGTCAGTTGATAAAGGCTGAAATAGTAATGAGTATGGCGTGTTTAATTTACAATTTCAGCCTAAAGTAGTGACCTCATTTTTTTCAAATTTCTTACACTGAGTAATGATTTTGGATGTGCGTAAAGAATTCCAGATGAAAAACTGACTAAATTACATTCTAAAACTAAATTAACCCTGTTATTTTATGTCTATCTTATATCGACAATATTACATTCATACTATGTATCTATATTCCATAATCTACCATAGATTATGGAATCCTGTATGCTTTTAAAGAATAAAAATAAATATAGTTAGTTGTTCTCGTGGTAACTCAAGTGTTTAATTTTAATAAACCCCACCCTAATAATTTCCTCATCTTTACTTACAAACAAAAACGAATTCGTTATTTTTGTATCTGTGTCCATGCGCTTATATTTTTAAAACTACTCAACGGATTTTGATGCGGTTTTTTTAATACTATATAAAGTGGTTCAAACGAATGGCTTTTTGTACAATTCTCTCTACTCTGTAAACTATATAATTCATTCACAGAATACCTTCTTAATGGTGCCAATTCTACATGCAAAACTAAAGTTAACGAAAAAATTAAAACAACTATTGCTATTTTGATGTATTGGCTGTTTTGTTGTGCATATTTTAATATTTAGTCTATAATACACAGTTATTATAACAAGAAAGTTCCAAATTAAGAGGGTTTTTGGTCAACAACATAAAGCTGACTGGGCGTGTTAGCGTTAGTTGTAGTTTCTAGTGTTCTTTCTTTAACACAGGTTATTCTCCACTTATATTTCCTTAGGCATCTTTTACTGTACCCTGGGGAAGAAATGGGATGGAGGCTTTTTTATTCTTAATCCGTTTCGACACGGATAATTATGACCTTACTAGCAAAAATTACCATAAGTCAGCAAACAATCTTCCATAATTCTGAGATTTTCGCGCTAGGTGTTTGCCAGGAAGCTAGGAATATATATATGACAAAAACATACAGAATAATTATGCCATGTTACCCAACATCAAGGAAGCCGGAAACCACATGACACAATATGACCACAATTATCAATATTGTGGTCACATTCTGACACTAGGTTAATAGTGGCAGTGTCAAATATAGAAGCGTGATGTTTACTCAAGTACTTCCACCATCATCATATTTAACAAAATAATGTTATGTGACTTCTGTACGCCTTTACTAAAATTAGTTATTTACCTACATTCTAATTTATAAAATTCTCGTGTCACATTTTTTGTTCCCATACTCCTCCGAAACGGCTTGACCGATTTTTATGAAATTTTATAGGTCTGAGAATCGGCTACTATCAATTTTTATACCCCTAAGTGAAAAGGGTAACATTTATATGGCAAAACAACGTTTGCTGGGTCACCTAGTAATAAATAAAATAATAAATATTCATGGACATTATCTACAACGTCGTCTGGTCCCAAGTTTAGATGCTTGTAGGTATAAGAATACGGATAGACAACATAAGCTTCATTTCATTTGTAAATACATATAATACACAGTAAACTACGAGACGCAGTATAAACAATTGTATGACAATTATAAATATCACAAAATCATTATCCCGTGCGGAAATCAAACCCGCGACCACGTGAACGGCAGTCCATTGCATAAACCACTAGACTACGCTATATTGGTTCTTATTAATTAACTAGTAAATTGCTAACACATGTTGAAGGAGGAAAACTTATATGTTTCTCGCGCTTGGCCAGCGTCCCCTGATAACGTTTTGTATTCCTGTAGCGGTTACGGCAATTATAACTAGTACAAAATAAATATTGATTCAATATCGTTAACGTAACCTCAAACACCACAAAGCTCTGCGGTGATTCGGAGCCGCAAAAGTTTTATAGGTATCGAATAAGTGTATTCGGTATACACGCTGTACCTCCGGAACGGTGATAGCTAGAGATCTGAAAATTTCACCGTTTATGTATATCAGTTGATACTATAACAACAAATACTCATTATTATCATTCCCCTGCCTGTGTATGGTTATTTTGGATCAGGAATCGAACTAGCTGTTGCCCGCGACTTCGTACCCGTGGAATTCCTACCCTGTCGTCACATTTTGGACAATTCACACAATATCTATATAAATGGTAGCCTATGTTTTGTTCTGATGTATAAGCTACATTAGGTTCATTAAAATCCATTCAGTAGTTTTTGCGTGAAAGAGTAACAAACAGCCATACTCACAAACTTTCACATTTATAATATTAATAAGATATTTTATCGTAATAACAATACGATACGCTTCGTGAGCGAGTTTAACGTTTTTTCGTACTTATCAAGTTTTTCCTTCTAGACAGTATAAAATCTGTTCACACTCTACTTACATCTTTATATATATAAATCTCCTGTCACGATTTTTGTCCACGATGGATTCCTAAACTACTTAACCGATTTTAAATTAAATTGGCACACTATGTGCAATTTGACCCAACTTGAAAGATAGGATAGCTTAAATTTCAATTAATAGTCGCAATATTATTTTATTGCAAATAATTTGTCTACCCTGACATTTGTATGGCAAAACAACGTTTGCCGGGTCAGCTATAACATATATTTTTGTTAAGTATTTACAAAATCTTTGATCGTGCCTAACCCACAGTTTTGTGATGACATAATACCTATACTTTCAACGACTTCCGTAAATAGTAAAACCACATTACACTATTAATGTTTTTTATTATTCGATGACCCGTTATACCGTGACATCGTAACAGTGTGAACGGTCTAACCGCATCTTAATTAAAATAATCAAATTCAAATTACGTATTAGTATTACCTAACTTAACGTAGGTTCTTCCAAAAATTTTTTGGTGAAATAGGTTGAATGAGAAACAAATATTTATATAATATATACCTACCAATATTATAAAGCTGAAGAGTCTGCTTGTTTGTTTGAACGCGCTAATCTAAGAAACTGCTGGTCCGATTTGAAAAATTATTTCAGTGTTGTTATAGTACATTTATCCAGGAAGGCTTTAGGCTATATAACACGCTGTGACTAATAGGATTCCTATCACTGAGGAATCAGTGAATAATGGGAATGTCAAAACGGAGAAAATTTTCTAAACTCTATGTGTACGAAGTCGCAAGCGTCAGCAAGTTTATCTATAACGGCAATAATAGAAAACGTAAAACATCTTGGCTGCATAATACGGTAAGGTTCTTCTCTCTCTCTCTCTCTCTCCAGTCCATTAACGTCCTACTGTTGGGCAAGGGCCGTCTCCACTTTGGAAGAGATTATAGTTTACTGTGCCGCGCTGACCAGACGTCTTTGGTCAGGCTAAATTTTTAAATTTTCCAACAAATGGGATGTTATTGTGTTCAAGATTTATAAGCTGGCTTTTACTGGAACCTGAAAGAGAAAACATCTATATTCTTAATGTGTCATCACACCTTAGTAGTGCAAATTAAAAACAGGTTAAACATAACTTTTAACCTCATAACATACAAATCGTAATACGAATGTTCTCATTTATTACAATATCATCAAAATAATGGTGTTAATACAGTTTCAGTTATGTAAATAGGTCTGTTTTCCTCGTCGGAGTGTATGTATATTTTTTATGATCAAATCGTTACCAATTAGCAGCAACCCAGCCGTTTGATAACCCGTTCATGTTATCCTACTAGTATTACAAATGGGAAATTTTGTTAGAAAATATAGATGGATAGATGATGTAAGGATGTCTTTTGCTTTTTCACCCAAAAACTACAGAATAGATTTTATTGAAACTTTGCCGCTGTTTAACTGGTAGAATAACAGATCAGTTTTCTATATCCTCCTCTCCAGACCATTATCGACCATTAACGACTATTGCGCACGGGCGTCCCCCACTTCGGGAGAGTTTGTGGTCTTCTATGACGCGCTGATCAGACATGTTGGCTAAAGGTTTAGTTTGGAGTTTTCCAACTCTTACAGCATCCTGGGGAAGAAATGGGGTGGTATTTCCTTGTATTATTAATCTGTCACCATACGGACGGACTTTAACTATTATTTCAAATAATTATTTTCTTTGTCAACAGTAAGAACGGGCAGTCCAGACTACATGTGTTCATCTCTACCACAACATTGGAGATCAAACAAGACTCTACCTGGAGGCTTCAAAGTGGTAGCCCTAGGCGATGTGCATGATGGAACTCTAGTTACTGTTAGGGCTGGCAATGATGAAAATTGTTCCGCTGAACTTAGAAATAATTCCGCTGTGATGAAAAATAGGGTTGCTAAGTTTAATGATTTGAGATTTGTCGGCAGAAGTGGAAGAGGTGAGTGATATTATAACATTTTATTAGTAAGTACCTATATCAATCAAGGTTTTTGCCAGTTTGTGATCCAGGAAATATTTTGTTGCCATACAGTTACGGTAGCTTTAAACTTTTATACCTTACATAATTTCCTACAGTTCATTATCTTAGATTTTTTGCTAACAAGATTTATAATTAAAACCACTAATAGCTTAACCCGGGATTCAAATCATCATCGAAATTTCTTACCACTGACCGCTACCGCATGTAATTCCAATATAATTTGTGAGATAACCGCATTAATTGAAAACAAAATATCAATTAATTATATAACAAATGGGCATAACAATAAATGGTAAGTACATCCATACTCAATAACTTAGAGTATTAAAGCCATCAGGAGCAACCCACGCTGTTTTTTTTTGACCCTACCAAGTTATTGGAGTTCTGAGATAATGAACACAAACACTATAACGAAATTTCATTGCACAGATAACCTCTTGAGCATTACGACATATTTTCTAACGACTAAACTCACCGATTTTGAAGGCATGTGCGGGTCGCGGAGTATAAAATAACTAATGCATTTTCATTGGTCGTAGCAAATTGAAACGCTGAGTTCTCAATGCTCTCGTACACCCAGTATGTAAAAATATGCGTAATTAATACGTTTAGTCTGCGTTCATGGTGTTACGTGCGTAATCTGTTGACTGTCCCTGATCATGGGAGACGTCGCGGGATGGATCTAAGCGTTTGGATACGTACACTAAGAGACGGTCGGTACTGTCCAGACGCTCTTGTAGCTTTTTACGCGGCGGTCGCCTGCCAATGCTATCTCCAGTTCGAATAATGCTTTAAGCTCAGAAAATAACAATAGTATAACCAGTTCCGTTCAGTGGAATCCCCTAAATAAGTTATTATCTCATTAGCGATATTATCATTTGATTGAATTTAAAATATTATATCACGGCGTCAATACACCCGTTATAGGTATAAGAAGACTTCGCTAATTAGTTCAGTAAATTGAATAATATTTGTACGTGACTGTACCCACGCTCTGTATTATTTAATATTATGGTCTTTTTTATATTGACAGACATTTCATATAACGCCCTCTGGTCCAAACCTGAGCTTATGGCTTGTATTGTATACTAGAACACGGATATATAACTAATAAAACGAATTAAACCTCTTTTTTTAAGGTGATACTTAAAATAGAAAATCCCAGACGCAGTGCCATCTGTGTTTTTAAATTATTTACTATGTATGAAAATCAAACCCGTTACCTTGTGAACCGCAATCTCTACCTGTTGTTAATAAAACACATTTATACAAAGATCTCTCCATCCATTCATCGGCCTCTCTCCGTCCACTGCCGGGGCATAGGCATTCCCCATAGAACGCCATAACACGTTATCTTGCGCCATATGCATCCAACGGCTCCCTGCTTGTCTTTTTACAAAGATATAACAACAAGTAACTAATGAGGTTGATTTACAAAGTATACGTAAACTTAATAAAACCGTAAATTCTGTTATTAGACGGTTATTCGCAAATCATGGCAACGACCGCACTCAGCAACAGATTAACCGATTATTATCCGCTTGCGCTAATGCTTCCGCGCTGTAATAATGGACCCATTTGGTTAGAATACGCTGTAATAACTAGCCTAAGTGGTTTCTAAACGATATATTTAACGGAATAAAAATTTAGTGGCTATGAGAATTGATCTCTAATCCCCCGAAATGCCGAAAATTTTTCCTAAATAATGAAATTCGACACAATTTCCATCAAATTTCGTACCTCTATTGGCCTAAAAATAAAACTTTGTATTTGGAACCCAGTACTATCCAACACTGAAAAAATTTTTCAAATCGAACTTGCGGTTTTTGAGATTAGCGCGTTCAAACAAACAAACTCTTTAACTTTGTAATATCAGTATAGATATGAACATAGCAACTCGTGTTGGGTATTACCAAGTATTGCATAAAAGTCCATTCGCTTATAAAAACGGAACTTAGATAGATTCGGTTCAATTGCTGTAATCATTCCGATGATTTGACCTCCTTGACCTCTGTTGTTAGACAAGGACCAAGTAAAGGCCTTGTGAAGCGACACTACAAAAACATTAACGTAATTCCCATACTCCTTAAAATCTATTAACGGCAGGGCTGCAAGACGGCCTGCCGCTTACTAGCCCTTAGCCCACAAGTTCGTCCGCTTAGATACTGATTTACGTAACTTTTCATTAAAAACAGGCAGGCTTTCATACAAACTTTTAACTCTCTTCGGTTTATAATTTTTCAATAGATAATTTTTTTTTCTAATTAGTATCCATTTCTATAGTTATATAAAAACAAATTTCAAACTTTCATAATTGCCATTCTTCTTCTCGATATTATCATCTAGTCACACTTAAAGTCTAGTCTTAAAATTACGAAAACGTATGAGCCCTGCCGCAGTCCAGCATGACGGCCTACAAGCAGCATAGTGAATGGTCAATTTAAGAAAAAACCTGGTCAATAAATTTAAGAAAAACCCTGAAACGTCATTGATAGGTTGGAAAAATCGAACATGACATCATGGATTAGTGAATTTATGACGACATGTGAGTGGGCATACATAGACCGGTTTTAATGTTGATTACGTACCTGATTTTATTATTACAAGCTGACCGTAAGTTCGGTTTTTTTGCCTCTTCAATCAGTAATCATGTGACGCCTCTCTATTTCCCATTATTCGTGTTATATGTATGATCGTCTAGAAGTATTTATTTATTAATATATTAATTTATAAAGATATATTATTATTATTATTTTGTTTTTAAAATTCAGTTTCTCGGTTTTCCCGGTATTATTAAGAGAACACGGGCTCAAAGCCAAGTGTTTTCTTAAGTTTGAATAGAAGGTGCAATGCTATTATACTGATCTAATTGAAAAAATTTGCGTACTATACGGCATGTGTTTAAAATCGACGCTTTTTGTAGAGTGAGATATGTATATTTTGAGAGATTGAGTATGTCTAGGCTATTAAATAGTTGTTTAGGGATTTCACCTGTTGTAGAAACTACTATAATTATTATTATTGCTTCCGTCATACAGTGACCTAAAATAAATAGATTTAATGTCCATGCCAGGTAAAAATTTTATTGACAATACTGTACCTAAACGGAGAGAATAAAAAAATATTGTACTTAGGTATAAATTAATTAAGCGTCACTGCCCCTAAAACAAAAGAGCTAAATTAGTATCTAGACTGTAAAACCGATATGCCAAGATTAATCCCAGGTCTGATGAGAACTCTCCCTAGATTGTAGCATTCTTTACTGCATTTGAAATCTCTTTAACATCTAGCGTAAATGTAATAAGCACTTACTACTTAGTGGTGGTCTAATTGCACTGGGCCATTGCCCCAAATACCTTTATTTCTATAGAACACTTCGTATTTCTTTCTTTTTTTTATCCTATAAGAGTGACAAACAAGCTCATCGAATACAAATACGGCCATACGGAATACAAATATGCCATATAATTGTTAGGGGTGAACAGTGTGAACACCTCTTTTCACTTAGAGGTTTGAAAAATAGATAGTAGCCGATTCTCAGACCTACTGAATATGCATATAAAATTTCATAAGTATCGGTCAAGCCGTTTCGGAGGAGTATGGGAACGAACATTGATTGTGACACGAGAATTTTATATATTAGAGATTAAAAAGTTAAACACCTTTTATATTACCAAGATTGCTGGGAAAAAGCTGATGGATGGACCTGCTAAATTTCCAATGATGACAGTATATTCAGACGATATGACGTCACATTTCCCTATCTGTCAATCAATTCTAAACACATGTCAACAACTGGTAATATGATTGAACCAGATAGTAGCAGGTCACCGTGCTACAATTTGTGGTTGAACACAAACAATAGTGGTTTACCAAGACATCACCACTAATTAAATAACAAACAAAAAATACTCTATTGATAGCTGTCCATTATTTAACGATTTTTTGCGGCTAATCAATTAAAGAACTTAATAAGTTCGTACAAATAAATAAAATTAAAATGTTATTTGTAGCTTTAGACTTTATAAGCTGTTTCCCGCGACTTCGTACGCGTGGCATTTAGAAATCTTTCCCGTTTTTGCAACATTTTTTACTAATTCTTCGCTCCTATTAGTCGCAGCGTGACGTTATATAGCCTTTATTAGCCTTTCTAGATAAATCTACTATTTAACACAGAGAATTTTTCAAGTCGAACCAGTGGCAGTAGTTCCTGATATTAGCGCGTTCAAACAAAGAAACTCTTCAGCTTTATAATATTTTTTGTATAGATAGTAACAATGTACTCGTATAGATAGTAACAACTCGATATGTCAAGTGACGTCAATCGGCAAACACTGTCGAGCTTGATATCTACTTTTAAAATTAAATCAAAAGGAAGTTAAAGTTTGTGTTATAGTTAATAAACAGTTTAAGTTACCTTGGACAATATATAGTGTAGTGCAAGTAAACAAATGGATCTTTATATACTTATAACAGTGAAATATCTTACCTGAAATAATTAATTTATAACTACCCACTTGTGACGATCAAACAGCTGATTTGTTTTTTTTTTTTACATTCACCTCCAAACTAGTTTAACTAGTAATTACAAGACATTTTAAAATTATTTGTTGATACCATATGCAAAATTCATAACTATACCGCAGTCACAAGATTCTAAATGAAAAAATAATTAAATTTTTAAAATAATTAAGAATATATTTGAACCTGATTGTACATACTTAACAGTGTACCAAGGACTTAGACACTACACTGCACTACTGGACAGCGTCCTTGATACTCCACTGCATTGACAGAGGGCGATAGCAGTACGTTTGCCACGGTTGAGGAGTTGCATTTTTTGAGATAGTCAATAACTTAGAATGCCGCGTAAGGACAAGTCATCACCGCAATCCGCGAAAGCCATATCCGATACGCAGTCGGAACCCGACGTGTCGATTTCAAAGAAGTGCGGCTCTTTAGAACATTTTATCTCCAGAGCAAAACGCCCACGTAATGACGACTTATCTGCAGAGACTACCGAGATCGAACAACTAAAAGAAATGCTGTTATTGTGGAAGAATGAACAGGCTGCTGTCCTTAATGAACACTCTGCCGCGCTGAAAACAATAGTCGCTGAGATTGGTGACTTAAAAACGCAAACACGACAAATCCAGCTAACTAATTCTGAAATCGAGAAGTCCCTAGAGTTTTTTAGCGCTGGTTTTGAGGAAGTACAGAAACGCATCGATATATTAGAAAAAGAAAGATCATGCTACAAGCAGACTCTTGAGTGTTTTGAGAATAAATTGCTGGATATAGAGCGACGGTCTCGATCAGCAAATATTGAGATAAGAAATTACCCAACGAAAGAGAATGAAACTGCAGAAGAACTAACAAACATTGTACGGAAAATAGGCTCAAGCATGAATATTGATATACTTCCTCATGAAGTTAGAGATGTATATAGACTCCCTGGCAAGCCAAATTCTATCAGACCAATTGTTGCAGAGTTTTCCACAGTGCAGCTTAAGACCAGAGAAATTTCCTCGACACGATTGTATAACAAAAATCGCGATATAAAAGATAAACTTAACACCTCACAGCTGGGTTTGACTTGCGAAAATCGTGCTATTTACGTCAGCGAACATATGTCCCCGTCTCTAAAAAAGATTTTTTATTTAGCTAGAACATTTGCCCGAGAAAACAACTTTAGGTTCTGCTGGTTCACAGATAATAAAATATTTTTAAGAAAGGAGGAGGGTTCAAAACATATCCACATCAAATCGGAGGAATCACTCAAGTTATTGAAAAACCCAATATGACTATTTATAGCTATGTATAATTATTATAAATTTTTAATCTGTTTAATTATAATAAGATGTTCTGTAAATGTTTTTCACAATGAATTATGTTATGGCTCTCATACTACACTCTTACATGATAAAAAAATCAGAAACTATACAACACACATTTCACGCAATGTACAAACATTTGCTATGTATGTCTTACTGTTTATGGACATGTTCATAATAATCTTGGTTTACTTTTGCAACACCGTATGTATCCTGACCTTACCCAACCAGTCTGAAATATTTACGTACTTAATTGCGCCGCCTTGTTGCTCCAATGACATAATTTTTATCACAAATGGCTAATGATATGGATAGGTTTGTTGCCGATCTGGATGCATACCAGGTTTCAACCTCCAACAAAATCCAACCAACTGAATGTTTAAATTACATTAAGCGATCAGGCAACTCGTTATCAATACTTCACCTGAACATTCGGAGTATTGGTAAAAATTTTGACAGCTTGATGGTTTTCTTACATGACTCAAAGATTGATTGCGATATTATTATACTTTCTGAATGCTGGCTAAGGAAGCTTGGAGTGGTACCAAATTTGAATGGCTATAATGTACACTATTCTAAAAACACAAAAAATCAAAATGATGGTCTTGTTATATATACAAAAGAATCTCTTAAATGCTCAATCTCAGAACCTAGTTTTAGAGACGCAAACTGCTTACTATGCAAGATCAACAATATCGTTGTCATAGCTCTTTATCGGTCTCCATCTAATTCTAATATTGATGGTTTTATTAATAGCTTGAACTCCATTTTGACAACTCTGTCCAAAACGGAACATGTCGCTTTAATTGGAGACATAAATATAGACATTAAGCCAAATAACACTGACAGAAATTCAAATGAATATCTAAATTTTACTTCCTCCCACGCTTTACTACCCGCTCACTCATATCCTACAAGATTAAATAGTTGTCTGGACCATGTATTCTTAAGTTCTATTCAAACAAGTACTACTCTAGTAATTGATACACAAATTACTGACCATCTGCCGGTACTATTGATATTTTATTTAGATAAACCTAAATCTACATCGAATAGCCTAATTAAGAAAACTCTAGACATGAATAATGTCTTAGAACAAATTGAATGTACCGATTTCGCACCCGTTCTTGCTACTAATGACGTAAATGAAGCAACGGAATATCTGATCTCCAGACTACATCATATTATTAAACAAAACACATCGATTAAGACAGTAGCTAATAGACAACGCATAATCAAACCATGGATTACCCCTGGTCTTCTCCGTTGCATCCGCAACCGAGACAAAATGCACAAGAAATTGAGATCCCAACCAGATAACCTTATACTAAAACGCACCTATCTACGCTACCGTAATTTCTGCAACTCTTTACTGCGAAAATTAAAGATAAGTTATGAGAAAGTTGAATTTACGAAAAGGAAAAATGATCCTAAGGCAACTTGGGATTTAATCAAAACTGTAACTTACACTAAACACATTCCATCACCACCAAGAGAATTGTTAGAAATTGATAAGGACAGGATCAGTTCGGTAAATGCTGTTAACAGCTATTTTGTAAGTGTAGGACGTGACTTGGCCGCCGCAATACAAACCCCTAAAACAAACAACCACACCAATTCAAGCCTTGCGAATACCCCATGCAAATCAATGTGTGTTCTTAAAACCGATGACGCAGAAGTGAACACTATAATAAATAATTTAAAATCTAAATCGGCTGTGGGTATAGATGAAATTCCTTCAAATCTGTTAAAAATAGCACGCGTCAAGCTTATTCCATACATCACACATATCTGTAATCTAACAATTACAACCGGGGTATTTCCTGATTCCTTTAAACGTGCCCTCGTGTATCCCATACATAAAACCGGAGATAAGCACAGCATTAATAATTACAGGCCAATCTCAGTTTTACCGAGCTTATCAAAAGTTATAGAAAAGATCCTAAATAATCGCTTGCTGGGCTATCTTCAAGCAAATGAGCTGTTTTCGAAGAACCAATTTGGTTTTAGAGCCGGTGTTTCCACCCAAGATGCTGTTATTGCTTTTTCCGAAGAAATCTCTGAACGCTTAGACAAAAGAGAGAAATGTCTTGGCCTTTTTTTAGACATTACCAAAGCCTTCGATACGGTTCCCACTGGTCTACTTATCTCAAAGCTGGAACGCATGGGTATAAGAGGTACCACCCTAGATATTTTTATAAGTTATCTTAGCAATAGATATCAACAGGTAAAAATAGATGATGTCACTAGTGTCGGGGCCAAAATCGAATGCGGGATTCCCCAGGGAAGCATACTGGGTCCGACACTCTTTCTCATCTATATAAACGACCTGTGTTCGCTATCATTACAAAATTGTCATATTTTCACTTACGCAGACGATACAGCTATTCTTGCGCATGGAAAAACTTGGGAGGAGACGCAACAGCATGCGCAATCCGCTTTGAATAATGTGTTACATTGGCTCAACATGAATCTACTAACCTTAAATACAAACAAAACAAAATTAATGCAATTTACTATAGGCAGAAGATCCAAATCATACCAACCAGTCTCCATCACAGCTCATTCTTGTCTTCAGTGTCCAAATAATATAATATGTACTTGTCCGATAATAAACCAGGTACCAAATATAAAATATTTAGGCGTATTAATTGACGAACACCTTAATTGGCGCCCTCATATAGATAAATTGGTGGCTAGAACACGCAAACTTATTTATATATTCAAAAAACTGCGAAGTTCTTGTGATTTAAACATTTTGATGACAGTATACTTCGCACTTTGCCAGTCAATCCTGACATATTGTCTCCCAGTATGGGGCGGTGCTCCGAAAACATACCTCCTAAAGCTGGAGCGGGCCCAAAGAGCGATTCTCAAAGTGATTACTTGTAAACCGTACCGCTACCCTACGACTGAGCTGTATAAAAACTGCAAAGTTCTATCTGTAAGGAAATTGTATGTCCTCCAATGCATACAAAAGAAGCATCATCTGCCCCCAATCAACAAAGGAAAACGGAGAGCTGATATTGTTTTTCCTCCTGTACAACACTATACCAGCTTTGCTAAACACCAATTCTCCTATCTTAGTGGAGAACTATACAACAGGCTAAATAAAATACTCGATATACGGAACTGTAGTAGACAAACCTGTAAAAAAACGGTGAAATTGTGGTTATTACAGCAGGATTACGACGAAGTTGAAAAAAAATTATTTCATACTTCTTTATAATACAGTGCTATTCACTAAAACCAAGTAATAATAAAAAATAAATAAAACAATAATAAATAAAAGAAAAAATTAAAAAAAAAAAAAAAAAGAAACACTTCCATCCCACACACACGCAATAATGTTCAAAGACAAACATGTCCAGTCCCTCGCCTACACACACACACACACACATACATACACTCCCTCACTCACTTCAATTCTCACTATAAAAGAGACATTTCAAATCACTAGATTAAGATTATTAAGTAAGAACTAATGTTAGATCATCTAAATAAGTAAAGAATTTGATTGATTTGATATCTGTTTAGTGAATAAAAATTGTAAAACATGTAGAAACATAGACTTAGGGTAGATTGTATAAGCCGACCATCGTGTGCTGAATTGTATTGTTAAAAATGTAACCATAAGAATGTAACAATGGAACACTGTTTCTCAAAACACAGGCATCAGCCTAGTTTGAGGGGCAGGGAACATTTTTACTGAGCTAAATAATATTATGTATCTATTACTGTTGCACTATGTAATTTTATTATTAGTAATCAATAAAATATTATTATTATTATTATTATTATAGTAACATTCTCTAGTTGACTGTTTGTTTTTAAGAGAAAATAAAACCCGATAACATCTACCGTAATACACTGAAAAATCTATACTAAATCCTAGACCAATAAGGCTGATCCAGCCTAGACTAAAGCATACGCATATTACAACCTCAAATTATTGTATCAAATAAGATTAGACAGAACTGGTATAATACGGAACAGATTTTATCAACGGCAAGGTATTTACAAAAAGCGGTTTACAAAACCGTGTTACTGATTGACTGGGGGCTAGTTTGGTGCCTGATCCAAATTTTATAATACTCGATAACTATATTACCTACAGAGATTTCATTTACATTTCCTGATTTTCTGTAATGGTGATATTGCATTATGTGGTGATTTCAGCATACACAGCAATGATAATCTAATAAAAGAAATCTAAACGTTGACGCTATTAAGGTATCTATCTAAAAGTCCTCTTCATAAAGAAAACAATCATTTGCGGTGAGTGAACGCGCATTTTCTAAATAGACAAAATGTGAAAACCCGTGTTTGCAGTTAACTGCCAATTTGTTAGTACCGTAGTTATGTGAATATTAAATTAGAAAACACGAAAAAGACAGCAATCTTGATTTAAATTCTTGTCACGACTACGCTAATGTTATGTTAAGTATGTTGTATGTCACCACGACTGATAATCTTGAAAGGAGGAGGCAGTGGCGTATTAAGTATAGGTATTTATATAAAATTGCATCTGTCGTGGCTGGTGCGTGCCATCCATCTACTAATATAATTCCCACCCCCTTCCCGCTTAAAAATTCTACTTGATTGTGGAATCGTGATAGGTAATTATTTTTATTTATTTTTTTATTGTACACCTTAATTTATTTTCAACTATGTCGCTGTTAGTACGGGATCCGTATTACATTTTTTTCACTTGATTACTATCAAGCTGATTTTCCGTGAGTAGCTTTATTATGACGAGACGCCCAAAATCTCGACTGTGGTAGCTAACAGAGGTAACAAGGATAAAATATCGTACTATTACTGAAAGAAAGCAGTAAGTGATTTTTTTTTAAATTTTTGTTTGAAATTTTTGACGCAAATTCACTTACGTCTTTTTTTACGGGTAGTACGATATTTTATCCTTGCTATCTCTGTTAGCTACCACAATCGAGATTTTGGAATAGAAAATTATTGGGCGTCTCGTCATAATGAAGCTACTCACGGAAAATCAGCTTGATAGTAACTGATGATTCGCTTCTATTGGTCGCAACGTCATGTATTGTTAAATAGCTTTCCTCAAACCCTTCCTCAATAAATAAACACATAAATATATCCAACACTGAAATAATTTTTCATATCAGACCAGCGGTTCTTGAGATTAGCCCGTGCAATCACACAAACTCTATAGCTTTTTAATATTAGTATAGATTGAATAGGTCTCATGAGTCATGGTCATCTCTCTCTTTCTCTCACGCACTGTTCCTGTTAGGCACGAGATTTGTCAACTTTGAGAGGGATTATTGTCTACTATACCGCATTGACCGGGCGTGATAGCGTGATAGGGCTTAATTTAGAGTTGTCAATTTTTCACAGAGAATGTTATCTGTTTACAATATCACTTAGCTGGCTCTTCCAGATACTTGGGGAGGAAAAGGGGAGGTGACACGTGTATTTTTATTCCATCATCACATAGACAATAGGTCTCATACCTCTTTTATATTAAAAGAATACCAATAACAAATGGTGATAATGAATTATGAAGATATTTTCAAAACTGCGACTGCATTTCCTCTCTTTGTACAATTTATAAGAAAAAAAATGTTATTTTGAATGTTTAGATTTTCCCAGAAAATTTATTAACAATAAATGGACATTTTAATTCCTAAAATCATCGTCATCAACACTAGTAGTAAGTAGTAGGTACTATTAAGTATTCTTGGAATACAATAAATATGAATTAATACATAATAATACTAGCTGGCCCGGCAAACGTTGTTTTGCCACACCAAAAAAAAAGTAAAAAAATAAAAATTAACTATAAACCTCACGGAGCCCGAGACCTTTCCAACGAATGCAAAACCGTGGAAATCGGTCCGTGCGTTCTGGAGTTATAGCGTCAGGAAGGAAAACCCGACTTATTTTTATATAGTAGACTAGCTGGCCCGGCAAACGTTGTTTTGCCATACCAAAAAAATAGTAAAAAAAAGTAGATGTACATTTACAAGTCACCTATTCTGTCTCATTCATGTCCATCTTAAGGTTGTCTGGTAGAGATCGCAGCCCGCGATAAGACTGCCCATAGTACATATTTTAAGTTTAAGTTTAGTTAGTAAGTTTTGTAAAACTATCTGGTGTACAATAAAGAGTATTTTACTTTACTTTACTTCTACATTTACAAATTAAGATTAGTCGTATTGAAAATAACGCATAGTGATAGTGATTGTTATTAGCAGTAATTTACAGTAGTTATTACAATGTTTTTAAAATAATGGTCCTCATAGGGACCCTTATCTAACAACCACATGCCAATAAGGTATAAATATCAATACAAAGCATATAGAAAAGATTTTAAATTTTTTAAAAATAGAACTTATTTAATCTAACGCTTTTCCCATAAGAGTTTAACTACATTTCCACCAACCGGCTTGTGGCATGGAAATCGAACAAATTCATACGTGATTGCGCAAAAGAAAAACTTATAACGGAAAAATTTGAACGTTACAAAGACGTGAGAACAATTTTCTAAAATTCCAATATTTCCATAAACATTTCGACATCGGATCAACAAGTTAAATTTTAATTTCCAAACCGCAGTCGGCAGTAAACGACGTTGGCACTTTAGTGTTCCATTGTGTTAGATGCGCAAGCGCAGCTCGCCGCCATTACCGGCCCTCATGCACCGACAATACGAGGGGCTGTAAAATCACGGAGATCATTTTAACACACCATCAACGCTGTGACTGGCCAGGGGTACATTACGACATCATATAAAAGATTTATACATATAATATGTATACAGACACAGATTTACCAGAAGTATAGTTTATCTATGGCTACATCTCTCAGTCGGCTTGAAGCCACTTACATATCTAAAAATGTATCTATCTCTGTCTATGATACAGGCTATACGTCATATGAAACATAATTATTATATTTATTTGTCCTCAATTTTCAAACGTCATCTCATCATCTGGTATATACAGGTATAAACATCTGCGATTTTCTCACAAGAATGATTGTAGTTTAAATAACCTTTTTATGAAGTCGGTTAATAATGACTGTGACCTCAAAGTACTTGCCCGAGAAAAGTTATTTTCATTCATAACACAAGCATTTTAGCTTTGCTTGGGACCAGAAGATGTACAAAAGGTCGATTATTATTTATTTACGAGAAAAGTGATTATCTGGAATCAATATTCTTTTGAAATCATATTATTATTTACATTTTAAGTAAACAAGACGATACGAATAGAGTATATATAGCGAATAATAAATTAGGTAAGGTTACAATGAATTGATATTTCTGCGAATTCGATTTGAAGGTGAAACATAATTCTTATAATAAACATAAAATAAATCAGTTTAATAACATGCGTATACATGTATATAGTACGAATTATTATATTAATTAAGAAGTGACCTCCCTGCCTACGCTCATAAACATTTCTAAGAATTAATTTTATAAATCAAATTAGATTTAAAATACCTAATAATTATACCTATTAATGGACCTCGTGGTAATATGGCCAAGGCCAAAGCGTCAGCCTTATAAAGCATTTTTCTAAAGATATCAGAAAAGGGGAGAATATTTTCTAATTTCACGATCTATATCTTATCTAATATTATTTAATATTATTAGCAGTAGTATTTGGATTACAGGGAAAGGAATGCAGTTAAAGAGGTCATACATACTGTGATAGTTCTTATAACGTTTATTTTACATACAGAACTCAAACTTTAAGAACTAGTTTAAATAAATATAACTAACAAATTAATAACTAACATAATTTTATACCTACTAACATTGCTATGCCTGTAAAAGGCCTAAGTCTAAAGCACTTTATATATGTATATTGTACCACCATGTAACACACTTAGTATGCAATACATATTTGAATTTGAATTTAGTAATGTTAAATGTAGAGTCCCTATTTAAATCCAGATTTCAGATCTTATTTGCCTTTTGTCCATCTTCACCTGGCAACTCTACTCAAGAATGTAGTCAAATACAAAGATTGTACAAAATTGAAAGTTCATTATAAACCGGCAGCTATTGATACAATGTAACAAGACACCGTCGTGTGAAACTACCATTAGTTGCGACGTTCATCAAAACAGTGCATCGATAATGTGATGTGATTAGAACCGACAGGCGAGGACTGGTCCGGTGGCATTGCCGACGATGTTTTTATTATTTTTGTCATTTGATTATTTATTTTGTAGGTCATTATTTTTAAATTGTTTGAATATTTTAAATAAATAACATCAGTATTCGTTGTTCAGTTTCAGTGTAGTGATGGCTTTAGACATATCACTACTCTCTGCGGCTCTATTAAGTGTAAATGGGTGCTGTAAGTGCCAGCAAGATGGAACACTGGAATAAATACGCTCTATGGATAAAGCTTCTGAATAACATCGATATTCATATGAGGAAAAATCTTTTCAACACATCGAGTAGGTGAAAGGATTGTCATAAAAGTAAGAGAAGGATTGTCGTAGGCCTTGAGAACCCAATCACAGAAATCAAACTCAAAGATTACCCATAAGAAAAAGGAAACGAAACAAAAGAAATAAGGTCCAATACTGACGAGAACTTAAAACAAGACACTATCTTTAAATAGTAGTTCTGAAACTATTTTTAATGACTTCATTACTCCACATAATGTAATCACATCACTAGTACTATGAACTCCATGAAATATTTGTACATAATTTGGTAATGGCGACATCGGTAATTCGATCATAATGCGTCATGTCGAAAGAGAGAGTAGTTGTCATTAAATTGAACACATAATTAGGGACGGAACGAATGAACGCAGGTAAACGCTCTGATCTGTGTGACTAAATCATTTTGACTGGTTATTACGATCATATCTCGCTCTAAATGTACCTGTTTATTGAGATTTTTAGGCATTCTTTAAGGTCCTAAGACTCCAGTTTGTTAACCCAAGAAAATTTCTGAAACATGTGGGACATTTGACAATACGTCAGTTCTCATGACCCGAAAGTCGCATAACTTAATATATTTATGCATATTGGGCGTAGCAATATTAAGAACTGATGATAAATTGTATGCTCTGAAATGTAACGAAACCGTTATTTGTCATCCATTGCCCGACTAAAACCAAACTAGCTGATCATTTGCTAAACTCTTGAAGTAATGTAAAAGTGACCACAAAATATTTCCAAGAAAATCGTGTCATAGTCGGTGTATATAAGATGCCACGGTTTGTGAGTCGTCTCCAGTCACAAATGTCACTCAGGATTTACGTCCGATCGTAAATCAAGATGGCGGCTATCCCGTCCCCTGCACCCCTGCAGCCCACCTGCGCCCGCGCCCAATAATTGAATATTTCGCGCGCCTCTCTCAACACCTTCTGAAAATGGTCGTTGTAATACAATGTTATATTTTACGGCTTTGCTCGTATTGTGTTAGGTCCTAAACTGTTGATGACTGATCATATAGAATGCATTAACTTTAATAGCAACTTTAGAAACTATATTTTATCTCGTTCAGGACACGCCTTAAGGCTTAGCGGCAAATGTTTTATGGTGATTTGTTTCCGTATTGAGATGCAAGTCTCAAAATAACTCTATATGGACTTCTTTGTAAAAATATTTTTATAACTTTGTTAAAATCGAAAACCTATATCTTTATGCAGGTACAACATCGTTTAAAAGATTCAGACACAATGTAAAATGTGAACTTGTTGACAAATTTTGTAATGTACAAAACCAAAATTATGCTAAACTGGATTTAAAAACATCCTTGTGTTTAAAAATTCGCGTAAAGTGGATTAATTCACTATATACATCAATATTAATTAAAGTTTACATTTTTCGTTTTATTTTTTTTATACTATCCATTGCCCGCAATTTCATACGTGCGGATCTTGGAAGCCAAACCATAACAAAACGTTTCGTAGTTTTAAAGATATACTCACATAGGGGCATACATACAAAAATAACAACTTTGTTTTATAATAAGCAAAGAATAACTGATCTATTTAAAAAATATCAATGCATAAATGATATATAATAGTATTAAACATGTCTTAACTTGTATTTAATGACAGGAAACTACGAAATATTTAAAAATAGTTTCTCTTATCAAAAGTAGTTAGGTACACACTAATATAACATTTCCATATAAACATGTTAATTAAACTGCATATAAGCTAGTTAGATAAGTTAGGTATTAGCTAATGCCCGCGGTTTCACCCACGTTTATATTCATTGAGCTTATAATATTATACACCAAACCTTAACAAATTGTACAAAAAGCCATCCTCTTGAACCACTCTATCTATTAAAGAAAACTGCATCAAAATCCGTTGCGAATTTTTGAGGATATAAGCTCTCATAGGAACATACATACAAAAATATCGACTTTGTTTTATAATAAGTAAAGATTATATTTAAAATAACCATAATATTAGAAATCATTCTTTTATGCCAGTAAACTATTTGTGTACTGATGAAAGAAAAATATAATGTATAGTACGTATGTAATATATACATAGTAGCTGTAAGTTTTTCCATGAATTATAAATATATATATAGATAGATAAATAAATAATAACCATCACTGTTTCTGTCTGCATCTAGCAGAAAGTTAAGTGTGGTTCTCCACCCAATATAACTGAAAAAAAAATATTTATCATGATATTTTTTGTTTTCTTCGAGACTTACAAAGTAGACACGTTCAAAAATAGGTTCTGTTTTTGCAACATTTTTCACTGATGCTTCGATCCTAGTGGTCGCACCGTGATTTTATAAATTTTCCTCAATAAATGTACTATCCAACAATAAAAGAATTTTTAAAATCGGACCAGTGGTTCCTGACATTAGCGCGTTCAAATAAACAAATAAACTCTCCAGTCTTATAATATTAGTATTGATAGGCATCCCTTGTAACATAGTTGATGCAACTTACCATCATAGATTTGATTGCCATACCATCAGATGAAATGGAATCACTAACCTGTTTTATTGAAAGAAAAAAAACATTACACCGCAGGATATATGCATAAACATCAAAAATTTACCCATAAAACATAAAACGTTGATAATCAGTGACGCAAAACACGTTGAAAATCAGTCATTTGTACAAAATAGAGTACTCTACACACGAATTATCTGCATTAGACATGTTAATCCACTCATTTTAACTGTAATTTTATTCGGTATTTATCGGTGCATTCATTACTGGTGACCGCAAATCGGGCTCCCAAAAAGCTCGCTATTTTCCAACCATACGCGATTCGCAGTAATAGTTAGAACACATATTATTTCGCACACTAATACATAAAACTATATAAGGATTAATAAATATTTATGTATACCATAGAAATGTATAGTGGATTACTGTTAAATTTGTGTAAAAATTTTATAATTTTTAAAAGTAAAGTTAACTCTATTGTGGCAGCGTTATTAATTATTCATTTAACTAAGCAATTGATAAATTTTCTAACTATGTACGTAGTTTCCCAACCCTAGGATTAAACTCTCCACCACTGCCTCCTTAAATACCTTAAAATGCTAAATAAATGCTTTAGAAAACCAGTACCTATCGTACTACCTATTTTACCAATTCTTTATTGGACACTTCAGAAAACTCAATCAGGATGTAGAAACTGCATTATCTTATATATATATAAAAAGTGTCACAATTTTAGTTATCACACTCTCGTCTGAAACAGTTTGACCAATTTTTATTACATTTTATATGCATAATTAGTAGGTTTAAGAATCAGCTACTATTTAATTTTCATACCGCTAAGTGATAAGGGTCGTCCAGCCCTAACATTTTTATAACAAAACAACGTTTCCTGGGTTATCTAAAATTTATCTAATATGATAATCTTTTGTTACAGGGAAGAGTTTCTCATTAACAATAACAATATCAACGTCCCCACCTCAAGTAGCAACATACCAAAAAGCCATCAAAGTCACCGTCGATGGTCCAAGAGAGCCACGCTCCAAAACCAGTAAGTTTACACTCACATTTTTTATAAATAAATAAATAAACAAAATATTCTTTATTGCACACCATTTTGATTTACAGAACTTACTAGACTTAATAATAGATACAAAGGGCGGTCTTATCGCTAGCTGTACTCTCTTATGAGATATTAGACGATGTTCCATTAAGTACACAAGTAAAACCGCAGGGCACATCTAGTTATTTGTATATCACTCGTTCTAATTACAAAACTATACCGCATTTGCTTTTGACAAAATAACAATTTTAATTACAAACAATATTAAGCATGGCAACATTTTAATGTTCAATTTGACAATTAATTAAAAACTAATATCGAAACGATAACGATACGGTATTGAAATTTTGTATTTCTATTTGTTAATTCGATGTTTATGCTGATATTTAAAACCGCATTAATAATGTTAACTGTTTAGTAAACGAATAAATGAAAACTGTCTTTTGTACTCCAGAGAAACCTTACAAACTGCTATATTGTAACAACATAGCTGCTGCCCGCGACTTCGTACGCGTGGAATTTAGATATTTTTTCTGGATTCCGTAATATTTTTCACCGATGCTTTGCTCCTATTGATCGCAGCGTGATGTTATGTAGCCTATGGTAAATGTACTTTCCAACACTGTAAGAATTTTTCTAATGGGACCAATAGTTCCTGACATTAACGTGTTAAAAAAAAACTCTTCAGCTGAATAATATTAGTATAGAAGACATATATTGACGAGCTTCGTTGTCTAGTGGTTCATGTAACGGACTGCCGTTCATGATGTCTCGGGTTCGATTCCCGCTCGGGGCAATCATTTATGTGATGTTTATAATTGTCATACAAATGTTTGTACTGCGTCTGGGTGTGTTCTATGTATTATAAGTATGTACGAGTATTTACAAAAGAAAAGTAGTATATGTAGTCTATTCGTATTCTGGTACCAATAACACAAGCATTTTAAGCTTAGCTTGGGACCACAGGACGTTATATGAAATGTCCATAAATATTTATTTATTTATAATCTAAAAAAGGTACCTACTCCTAGCGTGTTTTTACATGACTTGTGGTTCATGTTGCAGTAAGTTTTACCTGATTTTTACGACAGACGTACTCTCCTTGAGTAGGTATATGTGCTTCTGTAATGCGACGACCCTTGTATTATTTTTGTCCGTCAACCCACGGAGTAATTAATTATACATATCTATATGTTTTAGTATAAAATTATAGCAATAGTTTCTATTATTATCACTTAATTTTTATATTATACGCGGCAGTTGACCGAGATATCGTTTTTGTAGATAAACATTTTCTTCCCACGAGACTCGTACTGATAATATATCAAATATACCTATATTGTATATTTTTATTTATTATTTAAAAGTTTATATCGAAGGTCAAGCGTAAACATTATATTTTTAATGATGTGGTTAGATTGTTATTGTCATTTTTACAGGAATGTGATAACAATGAAAGGAAACGAAATTGAAATAAAATTCCTTGTCGGTGTTATCTTAGTGTTACTGTAGAGTATATAAAGAATCTTTACTAACATTATAAAGCTGAAGAATTTGTTTGTTTAAACGTACTAATCTTAAGAACCATTAGTTTGTATTAAAAATTCTTTCAATTTTGAATAATACATTTATTGAGGAAAGCTATAAGGCTATATATACAACATAACGTTGTAACCATGCATCATAGGAGCGATCTATCAGTAAAAATTTTGCGAAAATGGGAAATAAATCTAAATTCCTATGAAGTCGCGAGAGTTTCGCGACGTTCGTCTTCATCTATTTCCCCTAGCTGGCATTCTGGGAGGAATAGGGATGATAAAGTGATTGTATTCTCAATCCGACACCAGATTGAATTTGTTGGTTATTAGCTAATAATAATGATAATGCCTACGTCTTATTGAATGTTATGTTTTAGTCTTTTATATCTCCGTGTGGTGACGGATTAAGAATACAAGTGTCACCACCCCATCTCCTCCCAAAGGTGCTGTAAAAGTCAGCTAAGGGATATTGCACACAGATAACATCCTCTGTTAGAGACGGAAAACTCGAAAATAAAACCTGTGCCAACACGCCTGGTCAGCGCGGCACAGTAGACCATAATCCCTCCCAAAGTGGAAGAGGCCCGTTCCCAACAGTAGGACGTAAATGGGCTGGAGAGAGAGAAGTCGCGAGCAGCCACTAGCTTATCATAACAGTGGTTGTTTAAAGTTTACAGTGTTCAAAAATAGCATTATAAGGGTGCCTGATTATAACAGGTGCCTGAATTAGGTTTTTGTTAAAAACCTGTGCTACATATTACCAGGGATCCTGTAAGTGGTGATTGTGATGGCTTACAAGCTATACTTTCACTGGCTAATTAAATAAACAATAGGTATTCCTAATGTGACCATTATTTCTTTGACTCAAAACGGGACATCGATTTTTAAGTACATAAACTAAATTGAATGAACAAATAACACTTTTTAAGTTATTTATTCACAAAAAACTAGTAGTGTCATAAAATATAAGGTTTAATTATATCTATCAGAAGAACCAATTTGCTTTAATATATACTCTGGGCATGTTTTTTTAATAGTAACATTCATTATCAACATCGCCTTTAATACTGCTACCTGTGACTGAGTTTTCTCAGACGTCCACCATTTGTTCGTTACGGAAAATACTCTTTCTACTAGAGTTCGGTTTCTGAAAACGGGACAATTTTGCGTCCCAAAGGTAGTTCCGGGGACACCGGGACTCGTAGTTGTAAAAAGGGACAGTCCCGTTTAAAATCGGACGTCTGGTCATATTAGGTATTCCTTACATGGTCTTGGTGAATCTTTTGCTCTCTTTCCAAGCCCATCAACGTCTCACTGTTGGGCATGAGTCTCCTCCACTTCAGGAGAGTATGTGGTCTACTATGCTGTCCTGAACAGGGGTGTTGACATAGAGATTAGTTTCAAGTTTTCCGTCTTTTATGGTAGATGTTAACTGTATATCTTAGCTAGCTCTTACAGCACCCTGAAGCAATAATAGAGTGATGACACTTGTATAAGCCATCATCACACTTATTCATATCTGTACGGAGTGCTTAAATTTTACATCCTGGATGAGGTTCAAAGAACGCCAAAACCCTTTTTTGAACCGAAAAACTGTCTCCTCTCCTTCTTTTTATCGTTTTATAATTAATAAGTGGATTCAAATCAGTTTTCAACCACTGAATCAACAAAACTATACAATTTATTTTCATAAAAACTATAAGTTTCCTTTCATTTAATATCTACAGATGCACCCCACAGTAAAATACTAATTAATATCATAAAATATCGTCTTCCGGCTGTCAGTCACGCAAAACTAAGGACACTGTCAAAAGGAGTTTGTATGACTATCGATGAAATTGGCTACATAAAAAAAAATTGGTCAAGTGCGAGTCGGACTCGCGCACGAAGGGTTCCGTACCATTATCTATGCAACATAAGGCAACGTTATTAGTATCGAGCAAGAAACGGTAAAAAAATCATGTTTGTTGTATGGGAGCCCCCCTTAAATATTTATTTTATTTTATTTTTAGTATTTGTTATTATAGCGGCAATAGAAATACATCATCTGTGAAAATTTCAACTCACTAGCTATCACCGTTCTTGAGATACAGCCTGGTGACAGACGGACGGACGGACGGACGGACGGACGGACGGACGGACGGACAGCGAAGTCTCAGTAATAGGGTCCCGTTTTTACCCTTTTTGTACGGAACCCTAAAAACACGTTACGCCATATGGAGTGAAGCCGGCGGCAAACAATAGTGAAATTATATCAGTAATAAGTTGCACTCACGCACTGCGCAACTGTGAGGACCTTTGTGTCTGCAGCCGGCATGACGCTACAACACTCAACCTGCATAAAAATATGTGTTATAATATTTTAAATAATACCTTACCTTCAAAACTCATGGTCGCTTTAGATTATTTGGTATATTTATAGAAGAATATAGTTTTAAGAAGCCGAAGATAAATATGTGGAGCCGGAAACAGTTATCTACTATATAAAAATAAGTCGGGTTTTCCTTCCTGACGCTATAACTCCAGAACGCACGGACCGATTTCCACGGTTTTGCATTCGTTGGAAAGGTCTAGGGCTCTGTGAGGTTTATAGTTAATTTTTTTTTATTTTCTTTTTATACAATTTTTTTGGTACGGCAAAACAACGTTTGCCAGGCCAGCTAGTCTACTATATAAAAATAAGTCGGATTTTCCTTCCTGACGCTATAACTCCAGAACGCACGAACCGATTTCCACGGTTTTGCATTCGTTGGAAAGGTCTCGGGCTCCGTGAGGTTTATAGTTCTTTTTTTTTTTCATTTTTTTTTTTTACTTTTTTTTGGTATGGCAAAGCAACGTTTGTCGGGCCAGCTAGTCTCTAATAAAAAATTTTAAGACTTGAAAATATGAAATTTATAATTTCATCGGAATACGCCACTTATATTCAGTTTATGCTATATATTCGCTACTAGATTAACTTAAATTATTAGTTATTAAGTATATTAGATTAAACTAGGGTTTTGTGGTTTAGTGGTTCATGTAACGGACTGCCAATCACGAGGTCGCGGGTTCGATTCCCGCTCGGGACAATAATTTGTGTGATTTTACTAATTGTCATACAAATGTTTGTACTGCGACTGGGTAGAAAAGTAGTATATGTAGTCTATCCGTATTCTGGTACCCATAACATAAGCATATAAGCTTAGCTTGGGACCAGAGGACGTTGATTGAAATGTCCATGAATATTTATTTTATTTATTTATTTAAACAAGAGATTAAATGAGAGACGGAAACCTCGAAGATAAGCCCGTGCCACCACGCGTGGCCAATGCTGCACTGTAGGTAGACCGTAACATATCCCAAAGTGGTGTAGGTCCGTGCCCAGCTGTGGGACATTAACAGGCTTGATAGAGAGAGAAGATATATAACTAAAGATAAAGCTAATTATTTAAATGAATTTGAAGGTTACATATTTATTTTTGTCCAGAGAAAGGGTATATCGCATTTTTCGAATTTGTAATTTACATAAAAAAAAGTATTTAAAAATTTTTGTTATCCATTTTCTGATACACATAATTTAGTAACTGCATAAATAAATAGCGTTAAAAAATTATAGAAAACCCTTTCGTCCCTTACAATGTCAATAAAAACGCTAATAACTCTAGTCAAAGCATTATTCATTAACAACAGATCTTTATCAACAGTCCTTTAAAACACTGAGTATATTAAACAAAACAAAGAGTGGACAACAAAAGGTCAGTACTTAACGAATAAGCTTCAAACTCTGTCGAGCAAGAAAGGAAGATATCGTGTGCTAGGGGACTTAAAAGTTAGACTTAATAGACTTAATTTGTAGGTGGACGTAAGCCGCTTCAGAGTTGAGTTGACCCTCGTTAATTGTGTTGTATTTAACATTGTGAGAACTATCGACTATCGGTAATATTACACATTTATTTATCGTGGTTTTTCAACGATATATCTATAATTTAACTAGAGACTAAGAAATTAATTTTTGACATGTTTTGTAAAATTCTTATTAGGTACTCATTACATTCGTATATATAGGTACCACGTTTGTATTGGGTTGTTCGGAAAGTCATTTCGTTTTTTCCCGACAGAGGATTTAATTGTATTCTTTTGCACCCAACTTCACATTTAAGCCGTATAATTTTTATATGCTTTGAGAGCTCATATAGCAGGCTTGTATGTGAAAAATTCCAATTAAATTCAACTTCAACAAAATTAATGCCACAAAAAAACGAAATGTCTTTCCGAACAACCTTCTATTTACGTGCTTTGTTAAATACTTACCAATACATTCAGCCAAAATAACTAAGGTGACTATAAATAAGGTGTGCCTGCGAACAGGCGTATCTATAATAAATAAAATAATAGTACATTACGATATTAGTGTGTAAAGATGGTTATAACATGCGAGGCGGAATTTCAGCCCGAGCCGATGGCGAGGGCGTAATTGAGCCGAGCATGTTATAACCAATACGCACGTATATCGTACGACGTTTTTGAACACATTTGCGAGGAAACAGAAAAAAAAACATTTTATATTTTGTTCAAAGTGCAAAGAAAAGAAAATTTGAGAAAAATGGCGCGAGGATTACTTTCTGCCGTGGCTGCGTGAAAATGTTGGCAAAGACGCTAGAGCATGCAGCCAAGTTTACCGAATAAACTGTTTTATTTTTATTTTAAATAAACTTAATCTAATAGTATCTTTTCATGCATGTAATCCGTGTTACAATATTGAGGTCCATAACCTTTAATAGCAGTGTCAAAACAATTTAGGTTACAATTATATTTATGATTTCACTGTATCATTGAGATCATTTTAGAATTAAGAACGTTAGTATGAATAAGTAATAATGGTGTAAATATGAGTTCAAGAGAATAATAAGTAAGAGTGTCCTTAGTTAATTTATCTTTACAATATAAAATTAAATATAGTTAAGTTTAAATAAGTAGCTACATAAGCAAATTGCTAATGTTAATAATGTTGTAATTTTATGTCACTAAGCCTAGTTAGTTCAAGTTTTCTTAGCAAACTAGCCAACAATACAAATTATTGTGCTTGTTGCTGTTGGGCATCTATGCCATCACTCCAAGGTCCCATTTGAAAATCAGCGTCAAGTCTTTGAGACTTGACATTATGCTGAAATGGGACCTATTGCTGCTGAAGGGATCTGGGATGTATAAACCTGTTTTATGTATGTTGTGTCTGATTTCCCAGCAATAAATGTTTTTTCTTTCTTTCTTTCTTTCTTTCTTAAAAATACATTTATCGAAAAAGGCGTAAAAACCAAAAAAAAGGCTAAAAAAGTAAAAGGCTGAGGCTTTAAAACACTAGGTACGGTGCGACTAATAGGAGCGAAGCATCAGTGAAATATGTTGCCGAAACGGGGTAAAATTTTCTAAATTCTAAGCTTACGAAATCGCGGACAATAGCTAGTATTTTATAAAGATATTGATAACAGAAATATACAGGCTTGGTATTACTTACAAAAACTTCTTTTTACTAGAAGATACAGAATTTTGTCTTGAGGTTGCCACCTTGCATTACCACTTAGTAACAGGTAATCAGTTGCCTCAGCTAAAAATTCCGAATAGTTATCGATTAAATAGTATCGATATCTTTCATTCATCCCACATCACTCCCTATCTTATTTATTACAACATATAATTAACCCAATGCATTTGTTTGCGTGTAATGGTTGCATTTGTATAAACTCATAAACTAATTATCGATATTTTTTTTTCAAAGAAAACAGAACTTCAATAATTGGGGCGGTACCTTTTTAAATTAGGGTCCCAAACCGACAGAGAACCCGCCAATTTCGATACCAACGGTATAAAAAAGGACCACCTATTTAAGTAACAAGGTGATTGACACATTGCAATTTAATTGAAGATTGAACGCCGGAAACTAACTTTTTATATTTGGTTAGAAAATTAAATTAGATTAGGTACTAAATTGCGTTATAAAAAATAAAATTATCCAATTGAATTTGCCAATTAAGTTCTTACAAAATAAGTTCAGTTCTTACAAAAGTAAGTTCATATTAAAGTTACATAAATAGTGAGTTAGTTAATTTATGATTGGGGATTGGGGCCTTTATACAAGTTAAATGTTGCCCGCGACTCCGTTCGAATTTAGATAAATTTTCCCCGTTTTTGATAATTTTTTTACTAATGATTCGCCCTTATTGGTCCCAGCGTGGTATTAAATAGCCATTAGCCTACGTGTATAAAATGTACTATACAACATTGAAAGAATTTATCAAATCGGACCAGTTGTTCCTGAGATTCGCGCGTTCAAGCAAACAAAGAAACAAAATCTTCAGCTTTTTATTATTAGTATAGATACAATATTACTTGTATATAACAAGCAAAATAACACATAAAAGACTCTCTCTCTAGCTCATTTACGTCCCACTGTTGGGCACGTAAAGGGAAGGAGAGAGAAACTAAGCATATAGACATTAGACGAGCCTCGTGGTCGAGTGGTTCATGTAGCGGACTGCCGATTAAGAGGTAGGGGGTTCGATTCCCGCTCGGGACAATCATTTGTGTGATTTTTCTCATTGTCATATAAATGTTTGTACTGCGTCTGGGTGTTTCTATGTATTATAAGTATGTATTTACAAAAGAAAAGTAGTATATGTAGTCTATTCGTATTCTGGTACCCATAACACAAGCATATAAGCTTAGCTTGGGACCAGAGGACGTTGTGTGAAATGTCCATGAATATTTATTTATATCTTCTCCAAGAGACGGGACATCTGATTAACGTCATAAAATGTAGAGAATCTACTATTATCTAACATGCTGACAAATATCACTACATTATCCTAAATTAAATAAATATATTCGCTTACAGGTACAAATGTATCGCCGCATCAAATTCGGTCGCTTGGTTTGCAACGGACGTTCATGTGTGATAGTGCATCTTTAGCCCTTCGTGATATGGAGTACAAGAGCTCCTCTGTGAGGAGTATACGATCTTTATCTCACGAGGAGAGGGAATACAAGACCAATGCAAACCTGCCTACTGGTGGTGAGTACTGTTAAATACTTTATTGTGCTAGACACTTATTTGAGACCTATATTTAGGCTACAGTTACTTCCGACGAGCCTCGTGGTTGGGTGGTTCTTGTAACAGACAGCGTTTATGAGGTCGCGGGTTTGATACCCGCTCGGGACAATCATTTGTGTGATATGTGTAATTGTCATACAAATTGTGTACAAATGTTTGTACTGCATCGGGGGATTTCTATGTATTATGTCGGGGGTTTATATATATATATATATATATGTATGTATTTACAAAAAAAAGTTGAATATGTATTCTATCCGTATTCTGGTACCCATAACACAAGCATATAAGCTTACCTTGGGACCAGAGGACGTTGTGAGAAATGTCCATGAATATTTATTTAAATTTATTTTATTAGTTAGTAGAATTAAGAAAATCTTCCCCGCTTCTACTACATTTACTACTAACTAGCTGTTGCCCGCAACTTCGTACGCGTGGAATTTAAAAACCTAACCTTAAGAAATTATACAAAAAAGTCATCCTCTTGAACCACTCTATCTGTTAAAAAAACCGCATCAAAATCCGTTGCGTAGTTTCGAAGATGTAACCTCACATAGGAACATATATATCTATGTAAATAACTTAGAAAGTAATCTTTGTATAATTCGATTTAAGAAACACAGAACCGTTTCCAAAGATTTCTGCGCGAAAAATCTATGTGTTCATATTAAAATAAATTGCATATAAAATGAAATAATGCAAAAAGGAATACTTGCAGGAATACTTTACATAATTTTACTAGCAAGAATAATAAAAAAAATCTCCAGTTTGCATTTATCCTGTGATTCGTCTTAACAAATGTACAGATATCTAATTTTCTTAGTGTAATTATGCCCTAAATAACTGTAAAGTGTCCTGGAGTCTGAGTTTTTATTAATATCAGTGCTCATTACGGCAGCACTGAGAATCACGAACTTCTAACTGACTGCCGTCTTATTTGCCGACAAGCTTTACGCACTTATAAGAAATAGACGCGGCTGTATATTAAATTATTTGATAAACATATTTCAAAATTTTATCTGAATTAAAGTTAATTATTGACTCTATGTGTATTGTAATATCGTAAGGTCTCTGGCAAAGTTTACATAGCAGAATGTTTCCTAATCTACAAATTATGCTGCGACTAAATAAGATCATTGAACAAGAAATAAAATATGTTTATTGAAATACAGCGTTTCGATAGATATATTTTGATTGGTAGTAATAATGTTTGGTACATTTTTATTAATACTACAAGGAAACGATATAGGTACCAAAATCCAAGAAAAACGAACATCGTTCGATCAATTTCTTATACAAAATAAGTTGGTTTAAAATCTCTACGTTCTTAAAAATTTAAGATATCCTACAACGATTAAAATTTGAAAATAAAAGCTTCTCTTTCTCTTTCCAGCCCATTTACGTCCCACTGTTGGGTACGAGCCTGTAGACCATAATCCCTCCCAAAGAAGAGGTTCTTTGGGAGGGATTATGGTCTACTGTGCCGCGCTGACCAGGCGTGTTGGCACAGGGTTTATTTTCGAGTTTTCCATCTCTCACAGAGGATGTTATCTGTGTGCAATATCCCTTAACTGACTTTTACAGCCCCGTTGGGAGGAGATGGGGTGGTGACACTTGTATTCTTAATCCGTCACCACACGGAAAAGCTTAATAAAGCTTAAATGCGTAGTTATTTACGGTTATGTAGATACTTCTCAAGAAGCGATTATTTACATACCTAATTGCTTTATTAGCAGTAAACTTGCAAAAATATATTTTATTCTTCGTAACTTCTTTGTTTTTTATAATATTGATATCCAATCCAGTAATGATTGCTTCCAAAATTGACGTAGCAACTAAATTCTTTGAAATCTAAAAACAGTTGCAAATTATGGCTACTGCAATTATATAGTAATTTACATAGACCACAAATATTTATGTCATTATTCAAGCAAATTAAATTTTCACTTAATGAGCGTCGCATTAGTTCATTAGTTACAGTATTTTATAGAAACAAAAAAGCTGGTTCAAATCTGGCAAAAGTTCCCGGGATGTGCAAAAAACTGTTTAAATTTTAATAAAATGAAATAAAATAGAAACAAGTTTATTACATAAAAACATAGTGTAAAACTATGAATTCGAATAGTTAATCGAATACTGTATGTAATCGTCGTTACTCTATCCTTATTCTTTTATTTAGGAACGGCACAACATGGTTTTTTCTTCCATGCTGATTAGGCCATATAGGACATTAAATGAAAGCAAGTGGACTGTATAAATATTTGGTATATTGCAACTAAGTTAATATAAGAAATGCAGTAATACTCAGGTGAGTCTGTCCGCGGAGTGTAAGGACGCGCGGCTTAGCGTGGTCGCGGCAGTCGAACGTTGGGCGCCGTACCACCGACGCATATAGTGTGGCAACTCTTTTGCCAGTCTTAAACTTTTGTATTTACTCCTCTTTCTTTCATATCCTTTTTTACGCAATCGAATACCGTATGCATGAATATTTTATGTTACTTGACTTATTATAGTAGAGAAAAGATGCTGCTAAACATAGTTTAGCCCTACAGACGTCAATAGTGATAGCAGCTATGGCCACGTGCGCTATATAGAAATGAAAAAAAAGTAGTTAGAAATGAAAACTAGATAAGTAGGTATACCTAATTGGATCTATAATGAAAAAGTCTCATGAGTAAACGTCTTGTAAATGATCTATGTACCTATTTGTGAAGAAATTTTTCACTATATTTTTTTTATACCACTAAAGTGGCAAACATAATTATTTTTTTTATATTAATATTAAATGTCAAGTCTAAATGTTCTATAGACATGTAAACCTCGAGGCGTTTACAAGGCAATTCCAGTGGGTTTCATCAGCGTTGAGCGGCAATCTGCGCGCGCGCCGCCTAATGACGATACACTATTACGCACGTTATTAACCTGCGCCGTCGCCGACTGTACATGTCAACTCTAATGCTTGTTGGATCTGTTTTGTGAAATTATTTCAACATTGCTTGCTTTTTACCCGACTGTTTAGAAAGGGTGTAAGTTACTCATTTCCAAATGTTTATTAGAAGGTAAGGGCTTTGTCCCGTGATTAGTTTTTCTTCCACTATTAGGTACAATCTGATGTACAAGACACTTGATCTGCTATGTCATTATTTTTTTATATACATTTAAAGCACCTACATGGAGTACATATGTATATCTGTGCGACGAATACAAATATCAGAAAAATAATAAAATCCGTGGCGTGGGAATCGAATCCGTGGCCTCGTGAATGGCAGTCCTTTACGTGAATAAGCGGATAACAAGAAGTATATAAATTTTATGTTAAATTAGAACGTTACAGATTTTTCACTAATACCTTTATTTTTTAGCTTCTGGTTGTAATATCTATTGATCTTTTATAAAATAGTCAATAATACATCCGTAATAATCTGTTTCCTGTCTTAGATACCTTCGTAATGCTTCAGTTCGATTACCTGGTGAATCACAGCTATAATTTATCAATATCTACGCGGTATCTGGCACAGATTTCAATCTTTAGAACTAGTCATTCATAAATGTATGTTTTAAGTATGTAACGTATGCCAATCCTAAGATTGGCATAAATAAAACATTCTGCTTCTAAGAGCTGAACATTTTTAAAGTGTTATTAATCGCCAATATTTAATTAAATTGAAATTTATCTACATTATTTGGTCTAAATAGTAACTGAACGCCGCAATAAGAATAAATAGCACAAATTAAAAAAATAGAACGCCATAGTTTTATTGTAATCATTAATTAATAGGAAATAATTTAAACATTCAAACTCTGATAAAATTTTTCAAAAATGTGCAAGTTGACCTACTAAAATATACACTGATAAAGTATACGCGATTTTCCAATTTCGATAAATAATGTGTTGAATAAGTACATATATAAAAAAAAATATTTATGTAGACATGTAGACCATTTTCTATCACTTACCTCATTCAGGTCTCTTTTCCAAGGAATTTAACATTTCAGTCCTTCGTGACTAAAAATATTCTTAAAGGATTGAAAATCTAATATATATAAAATTTCCATGTCACAATGTTAGTTACACTACTCCTCCGAAACGGCTCGACCGATTTTTAAATAAACAATATTTAAAATATCTTTTTAAAAAATGGACTTTTGTCTGTTTAAAGAGAACATGCCATTTTTGAAAAGACATTTTTAATATTATCAATTATTTTTTCCTAAAATTTTATTAAAAATAATTCCTACCGGAAAATTAATCTTGATACCGTTTATATCACACAAGCCGCCAGTTATAGTTTGTGAGTGATGACGTCATAGGATGCGAGGAAGGGGAAGACAATCGGAACTGGTCAATTATGTGGACTGATGGAACACCTTGCAAGCCTCACGTGTAACCTAAACTATGTTATTGGAAATGAGTAAGTGTTGTTATGTAATTTTGAAGGATTTAAATATACTGCTCCCGTGGTTAAAAGCCTAAGAATTTAATAGGTTGTTTCGGTTTAAACAAGGATCATATAATTACATAATAATAAAATCTATATACAATTAAAAACTAATATACAAAAAAAAATTACATTACAAAAAATTAAATTTATATTAAATAAATAATATAAATTAAATAAGAAAAATATTATTTTTTTTTTTAATATTTTATTGTTGCCCGACAGCCCTTATGCTCTATCTTTTTCTAACGAATAATTTCCTCATATCTATCTCTTTCTAACTTGTATATTTAATTGCCCAAGCACACGTGCCATTCAATTCGAAGAATTGGCAACAAAATACCAATTCTGGACTCATTAAACGCTAATATTAACAAAAACAACAATTTATGAATTTCATGCCTGTTTAAAAATACTTCACAACGCGTTTTTCTAAAGTATTATACCATTTCAGAATCGTCTTTAGTTGCGTCAACTTTTACAAATACTTGCCATAGTAGTGTCAGTACATCTCTTGATTTGATGTAAGTAACAACTTAATAAGTCATATAATTTCCACGAAGTTGTCTTTGTGTCAAGGATTTTCGCAAGCAGTTTCTATTTTAATTCGTATATGATTCACTAGTAGTTAGCCTTTCCAATAAAAATTACTTAACAAAAAAATCCAGCAATGCATTAATGAAAAAAACCAAATACTCAGTTTATTTCATGTTGTATGTATCTTATATTATCTTTGACTGGCGTCGTGGTCTAGTGGTTCATATAACGGACTGCCGTTCACGACGTCTCGGGTTCGATTCCCGGTCAGGACAATCATTTGTGTGATGTTTTTAATTGTCATACAATTGTTTGTACTGCGTCTGGGTGTTTACTATGTATTATAAGTATGTATTTACAAAAGAAAAGTAGTTTATGTATTATATACGTATTCTGGTACCCATAACACAAGCATATAAGCTTAGCTTGGGACCAGAGGACGTTGTGTGAAATGTCCATGCATATTTCTTTATATTTATTTTATTAATTAATATTTTCTAACACTTGCGCGACCCATCCATTTAAACAAAAGCCTCAAGTTTGAGTACAATGTAATATGATATACATAGTTTATGGTAAAAGTCTATCTTTATGGTCAATGTAAAAATCGAATAGAAGTTCAAATCGAATGTGGGTAAACCTGTAATAACTGATCATAGAAGACACATTACAAGCTCAGTCTCACCCGTGACCATGGTGACTGCAAAGTCTCCGAAACGTCATCCCAAAATTTAAAACAAATATACGCGTCTAAATCCGTAAAAAGTAGTTTTGTTTAAGCTATGTATCTAATTATTTTTTATTTTATTAGTCCTTCCCTAACGTAATCGGTATTAAATACATTTATGTAGGTACAGAATACTATCTGTCACCCACAACTTCGTACGCGTGGAATTTAATACCCAAACCCTAACAAATTTTACATAAAAATCATCCTCTTGAACCACTCTATCTACTAAAATAAACCGCATCATAATCCATTGCTTAGTTTTGTCAATATATGCTCATTTAGGGACATACATACAAAAATAACGACTTTGTCCTATAGTAAGTAAAGAGAAAGACGAATGAAGAATTGAAATCGAAAATCAATGTTGCCTATAGTACGCACTTGACCATTATGTAAGACATTTTTGATAAAAGATGTCCCGCTTATTTTATTGTACCATACAAAATTATTTTTCAATCTGAGTTTTTCTCATCAATTTTCATAACTCAACTAAGATTAACGCCAGTTTTCACAAGCTTTTATAAGCTACATCAAATGTCATTGACCTCTAGATGGGTTAGAGAAAAAAATAATAACAATAACATCAAATGCGATCTCGAGAAAAAACCGTCGGCAGAATGTCATTATGTCGGCGGTGAGGCGTCGTGATGTGTAGAGCTAGGAACATATTAGACCTACTTCGTTATAAAAAATAACTCACATACTAACAAAAGAAAGTTAGCTACTAAGTTTACTAACAAAAGTTAGTTAGGTTGTAATTAAAAAAATTAACAAAAGAAATAAATATTAGCAAAAAGCTGAACTTCTATGTCAATTGTTATTAATTTTTTTTTCTACGAACGTCGAAATGACTATACATACAAACTTAGCTGGAAAGCTTTGTATATTATATCTTATCTAGTTTTGCATGTGTAATCATGATCTTTTTTCAGTTGAGTGGTAAAAACCATGGTTTAGGTGGTGCAATAGTACCACTATTAGGCACCATTAATTTATGTGATATTCCGCAATTACTTTCTAGTAAATAAATGGTGTATACGAAAGTAGAGACAATAAAAAGTAGAGACGGTAGAGAGTATAAATACGCCTGTATAAAATATTCTAATATCCTCCTCCACCCTTTTTACGTCCCACTGTTGGGCACGGACCTCCTTCACTTTGGAGGGATTATGGTCTACTGTGCCGCGCTGACCAGGCGTGTTGGCACAGGGTTTATTTTCGAGTTTTCCGTCTCTCACAGAGGATGTTATCTGTGTGCAATATCCCTTAGCTGACTTTTACAGCACCCTTGGGAGGAGATGGGGTGGTGACACTTGTATTCTTAATCCGTCACCACACGGACATATTCTAATATAAAGATACTAAAATACATTTACCCGTTTCATCTTTAAATGGGTGGTTTTTAAAGCCAGATAGAATAGCCAAATATGTAATAACAAATAAAAAGCTCGAAAAAAATCACGTTGTTAATAAGTCACCCCGCAAATATCCACTATTTCTATTCTAGCATTCGATATTGTCTACATGGCGCTGTTTTATGAATTATTACTTCTATTAAATACTTAAATCATCTCTGAGCAGTTATTAGTAAATCCTACTTAACTTCTCGTTGTTATTCCAGTTTTAATCTACTTGCTACTTATATATACATTTTATTCGTAAATGTTTTAAAACTCTATCTTCGCTTAATGAAAAAAAATACACTTCAGGAATTTCTCGTTATACATTTTTTATGTTATAACCCTATGCAAAATTTTTACCATTTTATAGAACATACATAGTTAAACACGTGAAAAAATATTATGTTACAATTTAAACAAATTAAATAAAAGTGCTTAACTAGATTGAATCGATTTTTACAAGAAAATAAAACGACTTGAAAACATAATTTAGTTCTTTATTGAGATGAAATGTAGATAGATACTATTGAAGCAGACAGAATAAACGATTAAAATATAACTTTGTAAACTGATTGATACTTAGTTATCGGCGAGTGGGGTGGCGAAGGTAGTGAGGTTCTGGGGCAGTACTCCGTAACCTCGAACCGCAGACCAAACAATAAATACTGACTTAAAACTATGTCTAAGACGTAATAAGGCCTAAAACTTAAAATACAGTATTTGAGACAAATCAAAAAAGGAATGGTGAATGTGACTGGCCGTTTTTATTTCTATCTGGCCATTTTTGTCGTTTTAATTTTGTCACCTTTGAGGTTTTGCTACAAATATAGGGAAACCAGAAAACGAGTGACTTTATTTAAGAAAAAATACATAGTACATCATATAGTTACCAATTAACCTTTGATGCTATTTAGTTGAAAGTGTACTTTAAACTAAGAATATACCAAACTGCATGATGAATCTTGTACTCATATGAGAACTTTTGGAGAGGCAATAAAATATTTCTTTCTTTCTTTCTTTTTCTTTCTTTCTAGAAGCACTTGGCCCCTAGATTAGGCACATTGACCCAAGACCTACCCATACGACATCTGTCATACCTTGTGAGATACTTACAGTCTCACCCGTGACCATGGTGACTGCAAAGTCTCCGAAACGTCGGGCCAAAATTTCTAAATCCGTAAAAAGTTGTTTTATTTATTACCTTTTATATTTAACAAACCTATGCAACCACCGTTTAAAAACATGTAATTATAAAATTGATGTATCGATAATACTCGGCACGTACGAAGCTAACTGTCCAGTGTTACCAGGAGCTGTGGTTTGCGGCCACCAAGCTTAATTCTACCCACATCGCCCCGCCTACCATATATTTTAATAGCTTTAATGCCCAAGAAGCTATCTTCGGTAGCCGTACGATTATCTTCAATAAACGATAAAAATGGAGCGAGAGCTTTGGCTCTATAAAATATTTTTTTGTTACATCTAGTTACGGAATACTAGAAATGAAGACGTTATATCGTACGTGATTAATTTTCGGGGTACCTTTGGGCTCGTGTGAGGTCAGGAAGATCTTGGAGTTTTTAAAATTTATGGGAAGAGTGTTGGTGTACCCTTTCTATGAGACAGGTAACTATTAGGAATTGATTTCCGGTGAATTTGTTTCACCTAGATCTATTATGATATGGTCAACTTTTAAAATAAGTCTATACTTATATGAAATATGAAAATGAAGATGATTTCTACTCAACAGAAAACTCTTACTGGTATGTTTTACATGAATGTCACACGTCTAATAAAGTGATCAGTACAGATAAAAGATTTTTTAACATGCTATTATTAACTCGGCACGTATCTATCAAGGTATTAATCTACGTAACAGAATCTTTGAAAGTAATTTTCACCAACATGCAGTAATCAGAGTGATCTCAAATTTTGCACACATATTAAGGACCAATGACAATGCATATGTGTGCAAAATTTGTATATCACATGTTTTTTTAGTTTTTTAATTAAGCCAATTATTTACAAAAAGATAACTTTTTTATTTCAGTTTGATTGATTTTGTTTTTTAAAGCCACGAATTTATACACGTTTTTATCTCAAAGATTAATTTAAGCAGTGGTAATAAAACAAATTAACTGAAGTAGTCATCTACTACTCTGAAACAGGAATGGTGTATATCAAAACAATCATGATCAGAGTATAACAATGTACCCATGATGTACGGTGTCCAGGCGGTATTGGGCGCGTAGGCGGCTAATCCGTTGCCGCTTATTACATCCCACAGTAGCACACCGATTGAAACCGCAACTATTGCCTCCTGATTTCTGCAGCCTCATCGATCTATAGTTTCGTTATCAAATTTTCACACGAACCCTCGCTCTTGCATCAAGATTGACTTTATTTGAGTAAGTGTAACCGCAAAACTACAAACGAACATTCTATATCAGATGTTGACTCCAATTTATAGATACATTACATTACCTTCTTGCTATCATTTCTTTATTGTTTCTCTAGTGAATTAAAGGTATTGGAGTGTGAAAGAGTGAAAAGTATCGTTATAATATGATAGGTTCTCAGTCGGTAGCAAATAACAAATCTCGAGATATTGATCGAAATTGATCAATCAAATTCTGACCGGAAATAAGGCGCGATGTAATAATATATTATGTTGTTATTGAATTGAATGTTTTCAAAAATAGATTTTATATTTTGTAATAATTTTGAAAAAGTGTGAATAGTTTTATAATGGTTTCGTATATTTAGTGTGCAGCTGGAAGTTATTTTAGTGGCTTAATTCAGTAATAAACAAAACAATTTAGAGAATCGCGAACAATCCAAATTGAAGTAAAACTACGCAATTATTATGTTTATGGTTATTATTTTTATTATATAGACTCTACATAATAAAATACTATCCATAGAGACAGCTCTAAATTGTTTTCCTATAAGGCGATATAGTATCTAGTAAGTGAAATGGACTTTCAATAAGTACATAACGCTTATAATCCGTGTGCTGACGTACCTATTAAGAATACAGGGGTTCTGTAAATGGCAGCTACGAGGCTTTTTATACAGGTAACATACCAAGCCCAACAGCGCAACACTGGGACGTTAATGGGTTGAAGAGAGAAAGACATATAATCGCCTATAATAAGTGTTACTGCACATTTCAGAAATATGGTAAAAATATTTAAATTACAAAATTATGTCTAAAATCGAGCTGATTTAAAGATGGTTTAACGTTAATTTGAAAGGCTTTCAAAGCTATATTTTATTTTTTAAAGTCTAGTATTGGTACGGTATAGCAACATGTAAGTATAAAAATTATCTTCATAGTAGTCAAAGCACTATCTTGAGATTCAGGTGGCTCTGGTGAGCTGTAATGTCTCGCATTTGCGGTCGCTCCCGGCAGGATACGCGCTTGTACTATAATGAGCAACACATAACGAAACCTTACAAATAATTCAACCCACGAAAAAAACATACCGAATCACGTACTACGTATCCTTCAGAGGAAAACGCATATCGGATAACACTATAACTCCTATCTCTTTTCTTCTTACAAAATCACTAAAGTAAGAAAAGGATGCAAAATTAATATTCGCTCTTCAAACTTACCGATATATTTTTGAGGTGTCGGGCAAGCTCAATACAATCAATTATTGTTCTACGTGTTCCCCGAGTGCCTTCTGTCGGTAATGTGTTTGAGTTTATAACAAAAAATATTGTAAAAATCGTGTGTGTAATTTGTGTTTCGTCATGTTATTTATATCCGATACAATTTAAAACGATCTTATTATATATTAATAGGTAATGATATCAATTCTACGGGAACGATTAAACTTAACATATCTAAAAAAATGGTCAAGTGCGAGTCGGACTCGCGCACGAAGGGTTCCGTACCATTATCTATGCAACATAAGGCAACGTTATTAGTATCGAGCAAAAAACGGTAAAAAAATCATGTTTGTTGTATGGGAGCCCCCCTTAAATATTTATTTTATTTTATTTTTAGTATTTGTTGTTATAGCGGCAATAGAAATACATCATCTGTGAAAATTTGAACTCTCTAGCTATCACCGTTCTTGAGATACAGCCTGGTGACAGACGGACGGACGGACGGACGGACAGTCAAGTCTCAGTAATAGGGTCCCATTTTTACCCTTTGGGTACGGAACCCTAAAAATAAAAATTGATAATGTCAATAACACAATTTGGCAATGTAAACTAAACCATCTTATTTTTTTTTAAAAAGAAAGAAATAAAGAAAGAAATATGTTTTATTTGTAACGATAAGATTACAGAAAATATACAATTTGTCACTAGATTAACATACTTAAAAAATAGCACACAGTATTGGCGACTTGGATGTAAGGTCCTATCGCTACAAAAGCGCACCCAACTCGATAAGAAATGCTTGAAAAGCCTTGCCTTAAGAAAGCCTGGAAGAAATCTCTTTAAGCGATAAAGCCGCACATTGTATTTGATTTTTTTAGTTTGAGTTAATTTTAAGATACTCATAAATGTTTGGTGTACAATAAAGAATAAATAAACAAATAATAAATAAAATTAATAAGTAAGGACTCACAAAAGATTCGTTAACTAATGTAGTATACTATATTTGTTTCAGCTTAGCTCTAAATAGTACTTTGATGCTTTTCCAACTGTTAACTATTTGATTATACCATTGAAGGAGCAGATAAAATGTACAAAGCTTTAGGAAATCTAGTAGAGCACTACTTGTTCGCTTATAAACCACTGCTTTTTAGCTATTTTCCGTCTATCTCGTATGTAGTTATATTATCTTGATATTATTAGGATTGTAATTAATTAAATTTGCTAAAGTAATTGATTTGTTTTAGATACAGATTTTATTATACAATTTTAGCAAATGTATGAATGTGAATAAAGGCAAGAAAGTATGTTTAGAGCGTGGCACTCTACATATAATGGTATTAATTCTACATGCACAACAAATCTAAACTTAACTAAAAATTGAAAACAACTATAGTGTATTCTCTCTCTCTCCAGCCCATTGACGTCCCACTGTTGGGCACGGACCTCCTCCACTTTGGGAGGGATTATGGTCTACTGTACCGCGCTGACCAGGCGTATTGCCACAGGGTTTATTTTCGAGTTTACCGTCTCTCACAGAGGATGTTATCTGTGTGAAATATCCCTTAGCTGACTTTTACAGCACCCTTGGGGGGAGATGGGGTGGTGACACCTGTATTCTTAATCCGTCACCACACGGAGATGGTGTATTGATATGTATTAATTGGCTACTTCGTTGTGTATATTTGTACTAATTAAAATCCTTCACCTATAATACACAGTTTTTATTATAAGGAAATTTAATTAACAATACTGAATTGTGTTATTGACACTATCAAATTTTAATTTTAGTTTACTTGTGTACTTGAAATTGGTACCAATATCTGCCTATTTATGGGAATCTATCTATGGGAAAACTGAATATTTTAAAAAAATGTTCAACCGACTTCTAGTGCCTTTGAAATTTCAGGGGTTTCCTCGATTTCTCGAGAGATAACCATCAGATCCAGACCACACGGGAACCACCAGCTTTCAGATAAAAAAGAATCATTCGTCGCTCCGTCCAGTTAGTTAGTTGTAAATTTTTACAAACATAAAAAAAATAACAAAAAAAACATACAGACGAATTGAGAACCTCCCCTTTTTTTCTGAAGTCGATTAAAAAAAGCATGAGGATATGATAATGATGATAGTTATAAAACAATTGATCATTTATAGGTTAATAAAGATATTATTAACTGTTAGGTACTTAAGTTACACATATGTATTATGTACTAGATATAAGCTAGTATGTAGTGGTATGTGTACATAGTGCGAGATAGGTAACGCTAGCCTGCGTATCGCGTGTACGACGGATAAAGTTACGCGATCGGCCGGCTGTATCAACGATCGTCAATCGGCCGGATTCATTCCGTGTAACAATACCTTCAGTGGAGCCACTAAGTCAGCTTTAATTAAACGCCAAGAGCGTATTGAATCCAATTTAGAGATACTTAAGTTTAGAAATACATTAAATGGAAATAGATTATCTTTTTTTATTGATAAGACAAAGTCGTTTATATGTATGTCCTTTTATGACCTTATATCTTCAAAACTACGCAACGAATTATGACGCGGTTTTTTTTTATTAGATAGAGTGGTTTAAATCATGAAAAAATAATGATTTCCTGTATATATAATTTGTTAACGTTTGGTTTCTAATACAAAAAATTATAATAATTTCAAATGCTTAACAGCTTCAGCTGAAAATCAACGCCGTGATCTAACGTTGCATCATGGCATACACTGAGCTGGAGCTTTTAGATACACCGCTTTTATATTGTACACCCATTCTAATTATTTATTTATTTTGCTTTTTGTTGTTGATTGTATTTATTCATTTATTTTATTGTTTTGTATTATTCTTTTTAATTGCTGGCTTATTTGTGTATGTGTAACTTGTGCTTCTGTATGTGTGTATCTAATAAATGTATTTTCTTTCTTTCTTTCTTTCAAATGTGGTTTATAATTCCAAGCATATGAAATTGCGGGCAACAGCTTAATGTATTAATTTAAAACACATCAAGGCAGGTATACAGATTGTTCTAAAAGCCATTCTTCCAGCTTTTCTCCGTCGTAAATAAAAATAGAGCAATATTGACTCAGGAAATTAGTTTTAAAATACCCCATGAATATTACCCCCCAAATATTATAAATTAATTCTTAATATATTGGCTAATGACGTCATGAGGTGTTGTCGTGCATTTAGTGATTCAGTATTTAGCTAAGATATGAATTAAACTCTGATTGTCAGCTAGTTTTAGTTTAGGTATACCTACTTTGTAATAACCAAATTGTTTAGTGCTCATACAAGATTTCTATTAGTTTGTTTCATTTGTTATTGGTGCTCAACAAATATAGTGAGCATAAAGAGTTAGACGAGCAAATCCATGGCAGTATAAAACACGAAACTATAAACCATTGAGGCTTTATCGGTTAGGGGTAAAATGTTATTTAGTCTATAAATATTTCTTAATTCGATATTGGAGAGAAGTAATTCTTAAAAGTGTCCATATACCTTATTTTATACAAATTTATCGCAATTTTTATTACCCTACTAATTACCGGAAGTTTTAACAACATTTAAGTATTAAACTTTAGAATTTTTAAATACTAATTCGTAAAGAATTTTATACTCAAGCCAAATATATATACATCTTATTAGGTGTTTATACAAAATCATTGTGAAATCTTCGAAACAATGTATCTATTGTTACCCAGCGGCGGGCCCGGCGAGGGGGGGGCTGCCAGATGTCCGGTCAAAGTTCAAAAGGTCGTGCCAAATGAGAGGTTAGATAATATTTTAATTGAAACCTGGGTGGGTTCAAGTCCCGCTCATGGTGATCATTTTTTCCATTATAATTTGATAAAAGCATAGCAAGTCAATTGCAAAAATTATTAAATTAATATGGAACCTCCTGTTTCGTGGCCACACTAATCTCGACAACTTACATTACCCACAGTGAACGTGTCTTAAGAATCGAACGCATTGAACCGAACAATGTTACCGTTTGTATCTTATTTATATTTCGTTTTACTATAACTATTTCTCTCAACACTTTTTGTTATAACATTCAGAGATGAAATAACGCTTCTGTAATTTTGCATCACATTATAAATAAATAAATATTCAGGACATTTCACACAACGTCCTCTGGTCCCAAAGTAAGCTATATTTCTATGCTTGTATTATGGGTACCAGATACGGATAGACTACATATACTACTTTTCTTTTGTAAATACATACTTATAATACATAGAAAACACCCAGACGTTGTACAAACATTTGTATGACATTTATGGATATCACACAAATGACTGTCCCAAGCGGGAATCGAATCCGCGACCTCGTGATCGGCAGTCCATTACATAAACCACTCCACCACGAAGCCCGTCATCTTGTCTTTAACAACAGGAAGACAATTTACAAACTGGGTAATGCTTATACAATATATGAATTTAACGCTAATACAGATACGAAAAAAGGTACTAATGGAATAGTAGGAGTGGGTTGATACGGCCTTCTTTGTGGTGCTCTTTCATCACTTTTAATCCAAGTACGTCTGAAAATAAGTGGGCAGATAGTTTGATTTTAAAGAAAAAAAAACAACACAATTATAATTTTTGAAGGAACTTTTTACTTTTGCAAAACGTTATGTTTCTAGTAAGGTAATTAAGTAAATACTGCCTACTGAAATAAAGTTAAATACCAACAAACAATAAATTACAACAACTAATATTATAGCACTGATTCGAAATCATGAAACGTCAACAAGAAATTCAGTTTGAAGATGAATAAATGAGGGCCGGAGGTTTCATCGTCCGCCCGCCGTAAGTTTAGACCGGATGTCCGTTATCCGGTAATTACTGACAATACCGTTGCTATTTTCCAGTATGGATTTTGTGCTTCGATTTTGGTAAATGAAAATAGAGATAATTTGGTAGTTTTACGTTTATTCTTAAAGCATTACAATAATATGGAAGTAATACTTTTTTGAGTGGTGACGGATTAGGGATAAAAATGACTCTAACCTGTTTCTTCCCCCAGGTGCTGTAAAAACCAGCGATGGGATTAAATTGATTATTAAATATTCATGGACATTTCACACAGCTAAGCTTATTATGCTGGTATTATGGGTACCAGAATACGAATATAATACATAGAAAACACCCAGACGTATTACAAACATTTGTATGACATTTATGAATATCACGCAAATGATTGTCCCAAGCGAGAATCGAACCCGGGACCTTGTGAATGGCAGTCCATTACATGAACCACTAGACCACGAAGCCCGTCTAATAATCGTCGTTAATTGTGAAAGACGCAAAACTCGAAACTAAACCCTATAGTCCCTATACCAAAATGATTGGTCACCGCAGCGTTGCAAACCAAAAACCCTCCTCAAGTGGAAGATGTTCGTGCCCAACCTTGTAAAAGAGCACTATCTATCCTGCTATATACCTGCCTATATAGCTGATAATACTATATATAGCTACTCTTCATATTTTATATACTAAGTTTATTTACTGTGTATTTATTAATCATTTGTAGGTATATATGAAATTACACAATACATAATTTGTTCTTGAATGTCTATCTATGTAATTGTATTATTTATTTTCTTCTTACACTAACTGTACACTGCAACCCCATCTTATTTTATTTACTTCTCTTTCCATCCTATCCTATGGTTGCCTGGAAGAGATCACTTTATGTGATAAGGCCGTCATTTGTACCTAGTCTTAAGAATCTTGTCTTTATTTCAATGTCTGTAAAGTGTACAATAAAGAGTTATCTATCTATCTATCTATGGGGTTTTAAATTTTTAATGGGCTATGAAAGGCAAGGGAGAGACAATTGATTGAATGCGTATTTTTTATTAAAAATCAATTATGACCATAAGTATGCCGAGTTCTGTCGTAAGTAAAATTTATAAAATGAATAGGGAGTCTAAAATGGTTTAGTTAAATCATAATTTCTAAACTATTTAACATCAAAATTTCATGGTAAACTGGGAGTCAAAGGCAGTAACATCCTTTCAAGTACAACATCGAGTCCGTGAACACAGGATGTATCGAATTACGCCAACTTACGGTGTAAGTGATCGCAAACAAAAACAAAAGCTCATCTCGCTTCAGAGGGGTGAGAATATTCTTACGTCCCTATAATGAGATTTATAAAGCTTCACCAAACTATGTGAACCATAAATTTTCTTTTATTTTTAACCAGATTATTGTTGTATTAACTTTATTTATTAAAAAAAAATAGAGCGCTGCACTTCTTACACACACGCTCTCACACAAAAAATTACAACAATTATGAATTTATATTTCAAAGATTTTTTGCTACAGAACAGTTTACTAATAGTGAACATGAGCAGTGGCGGATTTACCCTAAGGCCCGGTAGGCCCGGGCCTAGGACGGCCAGATTTAGGGGCGGTGATTTACAAAAAAGCTTCTTATTTACTACAACAAAACAAAAATTTCTTGCGAAGTAAAACTGAATTTTACTTCAAAATTTCTAAATCTATTTAGATAAAAGTAGGCAATGGAGTATTTTTATTATGTAGTCTATATTGTGGATGCTAGGAAAGGGGCGGCTAATGGCCTGGAGCCTAGGGCGGCCGAGACTGCAAATCCGCCAATCTGACCATGAGTAAAATAATAATTAATCTGTAACTTTACTCCTTTTGAAAATTATAAATATGAAAGTCACTCAGTCTGTCTGTCTATCACCACTTCACGCTTAAGCAGCAGCTACTGAACTGATTTATACGAAGTTTGGTGAGCACATAGTAAAACGGGAAAAATGTTTAATCCGAACACACGAAGCCGTAGATAAACACATTGTATAATATACTAGCTGTTTCCCACAACTTCGTACGCATAGAGTTTAGAAATCTAACCTTAATAACTTATAAAAAAAGCAATCCTCTTGAACCACGCTATCTATTAAAAAACGCGTCGAAATGGGTTGCTTGGTCTTGAAGATATAAGCTCACATAGGGACATATATACAAAAATAATGACTTTGTTTATGATAAGAAACTAGCTTAATAAATTAAATTATGGCGGAAAAAGTGATTGCCACAATCGCTTTGTGCGGCAATCACTTTTTCCGCCATAATTTAATTTCTTAAGTAAAGATAGCATGTCAATTGCAAAATCAATAAATTACTTTAGTAACTAGCTTAAGTTATTTTTTAGCTTCCACGAAGTAAGGTTCCGAATCAATAAGATTTACAAATAAAAATAATGGCGTTAAATTTGACAAATGTATTGACAAACATGATTAATTATTGCAAACATGTATTATTTTTATCTATTGATGAAAAATACTTATTACATTAGTTAATATAAGCCTAAACATCTATTACGTCTAATTATGTGTCAAATGTGTATGTAACAAGCATAAACGCGATACGATCAAAGGAGGTTAATTGCACCCTTAGTCCTCAATCAACGCCTTGATTGGCTCAACCTGTTTGCATACGACAACCTACACTTGACAATGGATGTATATTATGTAACCTGTGAACGTATTTCATAACTTTGTCTTTTATTCTATCCCATATTAGCTGTTACACGCAAAAAAGCCGTCTTTTTAAAACAACTGTACCTATTAAAAAAACTGCATCAAACTCCGTTGTGTAGTTTTATTTTGCTCAGAAACATAACAACAACACACAAAAATAACGACTTTGTTTTTTAATAAGTTAAGATTTGCGTCTGTTGACCACAGTAGTCATTGGCGTCACCGAGGAAATAATAAATGCGTTATTTTTACGACCTTAACGTCAAATTTCTTTTCATTCGATCCATAAGACTGCCATTGCTCTTGATTCTAATAGTGGCACATACAAAAATACTGTGTTTTATTACTACAGTGGATTTTCAGTTTCCAGTAGGCTAACAGTAGTTGGGCTATACATATATGGCCTATATATCTTCTAATATATAAAATTCCCGTGTCACAGTGTTAGTTACCGTACTCCTCCGAAACGGCTCGACCGATTTTCCTGAAATTTTGTGTGCATATCCTCTAGGTCTGAGAATCGGCCAACATCTATTTTTGAAATCTTTTTTTTTTGGTATGGCAAAACTACGTTTGCCGGGTCAGCTAGTATTAATATATAATATGTATTGGCCTATATATAAAACATCACTAAACAATAATCTATTATTTTTTGCTATTATTTTACTTAAATTATAGTACTCCTCTCCTCTCCAGCCCGTTTACGCACTGTTGGGCACGGTCCTCCTCCACTTTGGAGGGATTATAGTCTACTGTGCCGCGCTGACCAGGCGTGTTGGGACAGGGTTTATTCGAGTTTTCCGTCTCTCACATGTTGTTATCTGTGTGCAATATACCTTAGCTGACTTTTACAGCACACTTAGGAGGAGATAGAGTGGTGACACTTGTATTCTAAATCCGTCACCACACTGAGGTAAATATAGTGGCCTCTGGTAAATGTTCCTCGTGGTCTTTAGTCTTTAGTAAGTCTTTAGTAACATTGTTAGTAGTATTATTTTCTGTACTACCACCACTAGAGATCGTGTGATCGAGTCCCACTCCTCACTTTCAACTCATTATTTATTTATTTAAAACTTTATGCACATAAGATGTACATCATCATCATCATCATCATAACATCACGCCTTTTTCCCACGGGGGTAGGCAGAGACTATAGAGCGCCATCTGCTACGATCCAAACATACTTCCTTGGCTTCATCCACACTCATACATATGGTCATACATGCCCAGATGAAGAGATAAGATTATTATTATCTACCAGCCAACCAAAGTTAGTGCAGAGATAAACAGTGTGGGTGCTAAAATTTATGAGAATTATCATCTAATTATTATCACTGCCATATGAGATTTTTTACAAAATTTTTGCGACTCGTTGAGACGAAGTGTTGATAAATATAATACGGATGACAATGCCGACGCTGCTACTAACTTATATTATGCCCATAAGTTATAGTAGATAGGTATCTATATGTAGCAAATATTTTGTGGTCAGCTTCCAGAGCAACACGATCGGATTGATTACGGACATCAAATGTACAACGAACCTTTAGAATTTTCTACTTTCTTGAGGAATATAACGGTTAACAACGAAGACATCTAGATGTTAGAACAAAATTCAGACAGTTTTTGCCTTAGAATACAATCAGTAGGTACTAAACAGAAATAATATAATAACATTTTTTGCGGTCTCAACAATAGATTCCAAGTGGTTATAATCAGGCTCGTATCTCTTTTCAGCCCATCAACGTCCCACTGTTGGGCACGGGCCTCCTCCACATTGGGAGGGTTTACGGTCTATTGTGCCGCGCTGACCAGGCGTGTTCGCACAGGATTTAATTTTGAGTTTTTCGTCTCTCACGTAGGATGCAATCTGTGTACAATATCCCTTAGCTGGTTTTTACAGCAACACGGAGAGGAAATGTGGTGACACCTGTATTCTTAATCCGTCACCACACGTGCAGTGAAGGACAGTGAAGGATTAAAAATACATACATCATCACATTACTTCCCTCTTTTACAATGGTGTAGGTCTACTAAAGAAATAATCTATCATATTATCGTAGTATATTCGAATTCTGGTAACCATAACACAAGCAAAATAGAGTATCTTAGGACCAGAGTACGTTCCGTGAAAAAAAAACTAAACAGACCTTTTTTAGTGTAGGAGTCCAATGTCCAGTAGTGGAACAGTTATAGGCGTACGTAAAATTTTAATACAAATCACTATTTTTTTACTTTATTTTCATTTTATTTTATATTCGTTTAAATGGGCGCGATGTTTTGACAGTTCCCCACGCGAGGGCGTTAATGTGACATTACTGCAGGCGACAAAAGCTTGGTGTGGGGTGCTGGGGGGTGAAGTGAGGTGGTAATTATCCCACGTCATAGCCAGGCCTAGACTCCCTACGTACCTATGTTAACAGCTCACTTTCATAACTACTTTAATATTAAGATTAAATAAAATAAACCACGTTTTACTCACAGAAGAGTATTTATTGTACGTATCATAAAAAGCGATGACTTTTTTTACCCGATTAAGCGACGCAAAGGAATAGTAAATTGTTTGTTTCGTCGACAAATCGATAATTCAAATAAATCAAAAATTATACGAACGTATGTACACACGTAAAAAGTTTTACTTCTTTGAATATTTAACGCGTTATTCTACGTTTGTAACTAATTTCATGATTTACATAATATTTTCTAACACTTTTGCGACTCACTTATTCAAACAAAACCACGTTTTACGGATTTAAACGCGTACTTATTTGTTTTAAATTTTAGTCCGAAAGCCTCTAACAATTGATGACATACCTTACAGCTTAGTCCCATTCGTGGTCATGGTAACAGAAAAATCTCCGTAACGTAGGGCTAATATTTAAAATAAAATAAATGCGTCTAAATAATTTCATGGTGTTGGTTAGGCATGGCCTGGGCGTGACGCCCATGAGAACTTCTAAGTACCTATACCCAATCAAACAATAAATACAATGATCGAAAAAAGGCGTTAAGGTGTAGTTAAATAAAAAAATGTTTAGGAAAATGTAAGTGTATAATAAAATTGTCTTTATGTATTTACTAAATGAATGAATCACTCCTTACCACAGTGCTCTTTGTTATTACGGGAATAAACAAAGAAACTTCATAGGATTGTTTGTATAGAGGATTTACGCAAATGACCTACGTCAATATTATAGTCATAGCGTATTAAAAGTTGTTATTGAAACCGTTTTAATACAAATAATTACCTCAATAATAGACATCATCATTAACAGACATCATGGCGCATTTTGTAGCCAGATGTCGTGAGTTCGGTTCTGATGTACACAAACTAATAAATCTATATGATTTGATTCCCAATTAAGATTATAAAAGATATGTTTCAAAAACCGGCCAAGTACGAGAAGGGCTCGCTAACGGAGGGTTCCGTGCCATTGTTTTTATAATATATAGATTTAAAGAGTTTGTTGTTTGTATGTTTCGTGTATGTTGGCTAGCATCCCCCCTAAATATCTGTTGTATTCTGATTTTTTGTAGCAGATATACACAAACTGTAAAATATCAGCTCTTTAGCTCTTACCGTTCCAGAGATACACCCCGGTGACAGACAACGGATAGAATATAGGTGCTGGAAGCATGCGTATATAAACAGCTGTCCACCTTTGTATATACTAATAATCTGCTAAGTCCCTTGCAATCGGGTTTCAGACCGGGACACAGTACTACTATCGCTCTCCTAAAAGTGACTGGCGATATTAGGGCTGGCATGGAGGACAGAAACGTTACTGTCCTTGTTTTGCTTGACTTTTCTAACGCCTTTAATACCGTCAGTCACGATATCCTTCTGTCTGTCCTCTCCTGTCTAAAGATCTCTTCTGAGGCACTGCAGTGGTTCTCTCATTACCTTCGGGGACGCCAGCAGTCAGTTACTATTGACGACTCTTCATCTAGCTGGTGCGACTTAGGTGCCGGTGTCCCCCAAGGCGGTATTATTTCGCCTTTATTATTTTCTATTTTAATTAACCTCATTACAAAAAATCTTCAGTGCGATCATCATCTGTATGCCGATGACTTGCAGTTGTATACTCAAGCCCCGGTTGATTCGTTATTCTCAGCAGTGAATAAGATAAACATGGACCTGTGCATCATCAAGACCTGGTGCGAAAGATTCGGCCTTACAATCAACCCCTCAAAATGCCAGGCAATTATAATTGGGAGTCAATATAAAATCAGCAGATTGGATACCTTAACCATTCCACCTATTGTTTATGATGGATTGACCATTGAATATAGTTCTACGGTAAAAGATTTGGGCTTGGTTCTTGATTCTGCACTCAATTGGCAAGCTCAAGTGACTAATGTTAGTCGAAAAGTTACTAATACTTTGCGTGCGCTTTATCGACTAAAAAACTTTCTACCTTCCAAAACTAAGGAATTACTTGTTTATACTTTAATATTTCCAATAATAGACTATGGTGACATGTGCTGTTTTGACCTGAATGCTGAACTTCTAAATAAACTCGACCGTCTTCTAAACAACTGCATTATTTTTAATCTTCGCAAGTATGACCATGTGTCTACTTTCCGCTCCCAGCTGAAGTGGCTCCCCATTCGTCAACGTCGTGACTTGCGTGCTCTCACCACACTCTTTTCATTACTCGCTAGTCCTTCTCCTCCCCTCTACCTTACTTCAAACTTTCAATATCTTTACTCTAGTCACGATAGAAATCTTCGTTCTCTTAACAACCGTCTGCTTCTTGTTCCTTCCAATAGGACCGGTTTTGTACATTCCTCCTTCTCCGTACAATCTTCAAGTCTCTGGAATGCGTTGCCCTCCGAGATCAGGATGCTAAATAACCGACAGACGTTCAAAAAAATATTAAAACAGTATCTATTACTGAAAGTGGCCGAATTATCCCAACAATAGTTGCCATCTTTTTCATTATTATTTATGTATGTGTATTGCCTATTATATCTATTTATGTATATGTAGTATTATATATATTTGTAGTATATTTATGTGTAATTATATTCATTTCTGTATTAGTTGCTGAGTTTAACACCTTATTTGTCTATACATATATTTTTTGTATTTCGTATTCAACTACGCTTTACTCAGACCTTTTTAATATACACTCACTTCTATATATCTCTGCACCACCTGAAGGTTGACTGGTAGAGAATGCCTCAGGCATTAAGACCGCCTTTATACAAAATTGTGTATATAAAGCTTGAAATAAATAAATAAATACCGGATAGACAGCAAAGTATCAGTAACAGGGTGCCGTTTTATCTTTTGGTACGAAACACTAAAACATAGAGTTGTTATTTTTGATTGACTAATCTGGAATATATTCCAGATCAGAACGCAAATATGTAGAAATAAAAACTATATATTTTTTTTACATTTCACACGGCTTCCTCTGGTTCCAGGCTAAGCTTATATGCTTGTGTTATGGGCACCAGAATACGGATAGACTACGTATACTACTTTTCTTTTGTAAATACATATATCTACTTATAATACAGTGAAACACCCAGACGCAGAACAAACATTTGTATGACAATTAGAAAAATCACACAAATGATTGTCCCGAGCGAGAATCGAACCCGCGACCTCTTGTTCGGCAGTCCGCTACATGAACCACTCGACCACGAGGCTCGTCATTTTAAAGTTTACATCCAATTTTCTTACTTGTGTTTAACTTAAGTCTCTGCAAAGAGCTTGCAGTCCTATTCCACCCTTATCGAGCAGCTCCTGCGATCTTGACTCAAAATCGTCACATCACCTTTGTGGGTATGGGGCAGGCCTACACTGCATCATCATATTCGTCATCCAGTACTTACGTGATCCGTCACATTCGTCACTCAGGAACCTTTCTTTCACAACAGTTGTTCAATATGACCTGGTCATTTCCACTTCAGCGTATTCAAGTAAACAAAGTACCTATAGGTAGGTCAAATGAGATTAAAATATCTATTTTGTGAACATCACATGATTTTACATGAAAACATTATCACGAACCGCAGCACCCAATACAAAGCGCTTTTATTTAGACACCTAATTAAATATTAATTAAGTGCATATCACATTTATACATTAAACCGATTTTAATTTCATGTCCGAGCGGGCAAAATTAGGCGCGTTGCAAGCTAGCACCGCAAAATGAAGTGGATTCGTTCAATGCGGCTGCGGCATGTGGGACCTGCCATCGACTAGGGAAAATCATTATCGAATACACTTTAGATTAATAAACTGCTTGCATTGTAATTATTTCACCCGTGGTTTGATTAGGGAAATCTACAGGCGATACTTTTTGGGGTGCCACGCTTGCAGGGTAACCACGAGAACCTTTATATTATGGATAACTACCGTAGATTGAGAATCTCTAGCATCTACCCGTCTGACAACCACGTTATCGTTTTAAAGTAGATACAAAATCTTTATATATTCTCCTTGGTTCAACTAGATCAACTCTAAATACAGCCTTCATTCTTCTCCATCCCATTTACGTCCCACTGTTGGGCACGGACCACCTCCATTTGGGAGGGATTATGGTCTACTGTGCCGCGCTGACCAGGCGTGTTGGCACAGGGTTTCTTTTCAACTAACAGTTCGTTTGTAGCAATTTAAAGAAATATTAAAATGCATATTTACAAATCGACTTTAGCTAGAAAAAGAACGCTTACTGAACATTCTAGAATAGTTCCTAGTTATGTAGTAGGTATCCTTAAATATTGTCACTAGACACTCATACTAATTAAATCTCAAACAGTGTCACACCTTTCTTTATAAAGAAACCAATCAGTCAATCAACAATCAATCAGGAAAGGCACAATAATTCTTTGAAAGCACCAAAATCGGTTTTGCATTTAAATAAATTATAAAATATGTATACGTGATACACGTCGTGTACACATACACAATACGTAGGTACACAGTACACAGTCGTAAAACGAATATACATACAAAGCTTGAATTAACATAATAATCATTCGCAAAGCCTGATCCTTGTACCTACTAATGTTTAAAAAATATATGCAATGTACACGAAATACTTAAGAGGATACCAAAATAGCTTCGTGCATTTTTCTATGTACGAAGTTTTCATTGTTGCTTTAGATTGAATGGCTAGAGCTCTAATTTTTAAGTATGTTTTTTCAATATATGATCTAGGATCGCATGAACTCAGAAACGCGATTGAAAAAAGTTTTCTCGATAGAAAATCTTGGCGAAACAACCTCTCAAATTTTTTATTTTTTTCATTTGTCGGTCTATTATCGCGTATTAACTAATGAAATAACTTTAAAAACATAGGTAACTATTATGTATAGAAACACGTGGATCAGAATTAAAATATATTTAGTAGATTTTGAGTAATTAAGAAAAGTATCCCTAATTCTTCATTTTCTGTGCCTACTGGCTGTGTTAATATGTACGTGTCGGCGATGATATACGATAATATTGATGTAGGCCCTTAATCACTACATCATATTTTATAATATGTATTGATATTGCTATACTTTTACTTAAGGGCCTACATCAATATTACCGTATATCATCGCCGACACGTACATATTAACACAGCCAGTAGGCACAGAAAATGAAGAATTAGGGATACTTTTCCTATTTACTCAAAATCTACTAAATATATTTTAATTCTGATTTACGTGTTTCTATATATAATAGTTACTTATGTTTTTAAAGTTATTTCATTAGTTAATACGCGATAATAGACCGACAAATGAACAAAATAAAAATTTTGAGAGGTTGTTTCGCCAAGATTTTCTATCGAGAAAACTTTTTTCAATCGTGTTTCTGAGTTGGTGCGATCCTAGATCATGTATTGAAAAAACATATACTTAAAAATTAGAGCTCTAGCCATTCAATCTAAGGAAACAATGAAAACTTCGTACATAGAAAAATGCACGAAGCTATTTTGGTATCCTCTTAATAAACTAAATTATAGTGGAAAAAATTATCACCAAGAGCGGGACTTGAACCCACGACCTCGAGATACCGTTCCATCGCTCTCCCATCTGTGCAGGAATCAATATAGCTGAGATGAGCGAGCGAAGAAACGGTTTTCCGGAGTCGTGGGTTCAAGTCCCAAGTAGCTAGTATAATAAGAAAGTACTCTGTATTCTTATATTTCGGGGATATACTTACATACAGACGTAAAGTACAAAATTTGAGTATAGCACTGAGTCAGTACGCACTACGCAGTAAGTACCTAATAAAGTAAAAAGTACACGTCTTGGAAACACCTTTCATTATTCATCGTCGTTGTATGACAAAACAGCAATAATAATAATTATATACTATATTACAATGCTGAAGAGTTTGTTTGTTTGAACGCGCTAATCTCAGGATCCTTTGGTCGGATTTGAAAAATTGTTTCATTATTGGATAGTAAATTTATCGAAGAATGCTATAGGCTATATAACATCACGCTGCAATTAATAGGAGCAAATCATCAGTAAAAATGTTGCAAAAAGGGAAAAAAAATATAAATTTCACGAGTACGAAGTCGCGGGCAACAGCTATTATAATATACTTTATAAACACAACTAGCTTAGCCATTACAAAATATCCACTTTCTGTTTTTACTTAACTCCGATAGAATAGAGGGCCAATATCTCTTTTTCCGTTGAAATGAGTTAGTGTATCTGTTTATATGAAAATTGAGACTAGAAAATTAAAAATATCAGGGCACGGCATAGTCCTTAGCACAATACTATCTCTTTCGACGGCCTTCTTGGTGTAGTGGTTTATATGGCGGACTGCCGATCACTAGGTCGCGGGTTCGATTCCCGCCTCGGACAATCATTTATGTGATGTTTATAAATGTCATATAAATGTTTGTCCTGCGTCTGAGTGTTTCTATGTATTATAAGTATGTATTTACAAAAGAAAAGTAGTTTATGTATTCTATCCGTATTCTGGTACCCATAACACAAGCCTAATAAGCTTAGCTTGGGACCAGAGGACGTTGTGTGAAATGTCTGTGAATATTTATTTATTTATTTATTTCTACCTTTGCCTTGTTGCAGCATATAGTCAGGTCAAAGACTATACACACGTCTATCAAAAAAAATCTTTAGCCACATGCCAATGTACGATGTTATTACTCAACGGAACACTTTCACTTGAATTTCAACGTAGTTGCTCATAAGTTGTGTCATTATAGTCCAAGAAATCATTTCAAAAACGTCATAAAAAACGGATCTTGATTCTATAAATTAATTGGAAACTATTACATAAACATTTCTTAGAAATGTATGACGTTTCTTTAATTAATTTAAATGAATACAATATTTCCCAAGCACTTAGGTAATTCCTTCTTAAATAAATACATCTATTCTCTGTCTTCGTGATAAGTGATATAATATATGTGCTACTTTTTACAGAATCAGAGATCGTATATTTTTGTTTCAAATCTATCTCGGCGTTTAGGAAACTAGCCACCGTGGTCACGGGTAGTCACAGCCTTGCCAGTAATTTTTAAAGCGAAATGTATGAGTTATTGTTTGAAATAGGCTGAATAAAAATTTTTTTTTAATTATTAACATTTATTTCAAGTAAAAAGTATACCAGGCAATCATACACGATAAGAAAATAAAGCAATGAACCTTGACTGTATCAAATAAAGAACTAAGTTTTGGTTCGACCTCACTTTCGTTACATGTACGATACAAGTAATAATCGTATGAATCAGCTGGCAATCCCAAGTCGCACGCGACAGGTTCCTTACGCGTGACTTACATCTTAAACAACATGATTATACGTATACGAAATAGGGTTGCCAACGGCAAAAATCTTTACTAATATTAAAAAGCTAAAGAGTTTGTTTGTTTGTTTGTTTGTTTGTTTAAACGCGCTAATGTCAGGAACTACTGGTTCTAAATTGATTCCTTTTTGTGTTGGACAGTCTATTTATCGAGGAAGGTTATATAGCATCACGCTGCGAGCAATAGGAACGAAGCAATAGTGAAAAATGATGCAAAACCGGTTTTTTTTATTAGACGCATACGAAGTCGCGGTCAACGGTTAGTACAAAATATAATGATATGGAATTAAATAAATGGCAAGATTGGGCTGCCATCACCGCATTTACTGACCTATAAATCATCATCATAATCAGCAAAAGCAGACATTTGTACAAAACATGCAACCAACCGTGTGGTCACCACACGGTTGGTTGCATGTAATGTATGCATGGATTGAAAATACAAGTGTCAGCATCCCTTTTTCTCCAGAAGGTGCAGAAAGGCAGCAGGAAAACTTAAAAATAAAGCCTCTGTCAACACGCCTGGGTCTGCCCGGCACTGTAGATCATAATCCCAACTAAAATGAAGGAGGCTTATGCCTAACAGTGGGGCATACGATTATACGATGTATAATTCCACGCGCGCGAAGTAACGCGCAACAGCTAGTAAAGTATATTGTAATTCGTAATACCTATGATATTCGTGTATTGCCATCCCTAAATACACAATATAATAGGTATTACAGATTTGTTAAGTACATCATTGACGATATATGTAAATAATTGTGATAATTTACACCTTATTGCCTGGTTACATTAGCTCAATGACTAGTAAGTATTTTTGTTGGAATTTTTCACGGGTTTTTCTCGAATTTGCAATAAATCTCTTTATTTTTGATAATGGAATACTAAGCGTGTGATTGACACTTATCAAAACATTACTAGTTTTTATGGTATCATGGTTTGTTTGTCTTTTTACCCGACGTTTCGGTTATTTGTCATGTCTTGGGTTAGAATTGATTGCAAAAGTCAAAAACAAATAAGAAAATTGTTTCCTATCCCTCTCTCTCTCTCTCTCTCTCTCGCTCTCTCTCTCTCTCTCTCTCTCTCTCTCTCTCTCTCTCTCTCTCTCTCTCCTGCCCATTAACTTCCCACCGTTTGGTACGGGCCTCCTCGACTTGGGAGGGATAATGGTCTACTGTGCCCCGTGAACGCGGTGTGTTAACACAAGATTTTTTCAGGTATTCTATCTCTCACATAGCATGTTCGGTATACAATATTCCTTAGTTGGTTTTACAGCACCCTGGGAAGGAAAACACTTTCATTCTTATTCCGACACTACACGGACAAGACATTTTTTTTAATGTGATTAAAACTACATTATCGAAGTATACCAAAATAGAAACTATTTTCTCACGTTTCATTTCAAGTATGTATCAACAAAAGAAAAGTAGTTTATGTAGTATATCCGTATTTTTGTACCCATAACACAAGCTTGGCTTGGGACCAGAGGACGTTGTGTAAAATGTCCATGAATATTTTTTATTTATTATTTATTTCAAAAGCTTAACCTGACTATTGTTGTGTTACAGAAACCAGTGGTAATATTCTTGGTGCGAGTGAATGGAACACAGGCTATTCTTCAACAACCTCCATGTATCCTACTTATGGGCCACTACAGCCGCCTTACTATAAGCCGGACCCCACTTTACATATACCTACAGGTAACTATTTTTATATAGGCTAACCGACAGTCCACGATGTTGCGGGTTCAATTCCCGCACACAATGATTATTTGTGTAAGAACAAAGCTACTTTTATTTTTGTTGGCACCCGTAAAGCAGTACGCATACCTAAGGCGACGAACTACTGAGTTAGGGGCCGTCGTCTTAGGGTGTAGTAACTCGGCAGGCCCGTCTTCTCCACTGGACACACTGGGCACATGCCCAAGGCCTCCCAATCACAAGGGCCCCTTACTTCATCATAATTTTGTATTTATATCTAATAGGTCGTAGAGGGGGGTATATTCTAATGTGCTCAGCGCCTCTAAAAGACCCAAGAAACGACCCTGAAACTCAGCGGGTTAGTGCCGGTAGGTAAATTCGTTACTTCGTTAGAATCAGAGTGGCAAGACGGTTAACATCAGGCTGCCGGCCTTGTCCGCTGGATTATGAATGTAATGTAGACAGCTTGACACAAGACAATGAAGGATTTGAGTTGAATTTTATTAAATTTTTTCTTCTTCTCTTCTCCAGCCCATTTACGTCCCACTCTTGGGCACGGGCCTCCTCCACTTTGGGAGGGATTATGGTCTACTGTGCCGCGCTGACCAGGGGTGTTGGCACAGGGTTTATTTTCGAGTTTTCCGTCTCTCACAGAACATGTTTTCTGTGTGCAATATCCCTTAGCTGACTTTTACAGCACCCTTGGGAGGAGATGGGGTGGTGACACTTGTATTCTTAATCCGTCACCACACGGAGTTAAATTCTATCAATCATTAAATTTCTATCAACACTTGTCTTAATAATTGTACCCTATCTGGTACTGGCCTAGGTAAAATTTCGTTTTTGGGTTCATATTCAAGGTGTTCAATAGGGAATATTTTCGTAGCTCCTGGACTACGTTATGATTAATGCTGTCTAAATAGGTATGTGTATTGTGTACTGCTCGCTAGCGTCGGACTGATCGTGCATTTAAAATGGAATTTACAATCCGAAAGCGCACAAGGATTTAGACCATTTAATTTCGGACCCCAAGCTTGTGTTGTGGTCAGCTACCCAGGCTCAGTCTGACTCTTCTGCTGACAAACTAGGACATGCAAAGCGACTTAAAGTAGTTTACGCTGTTGCTATTTAGACAAAGTTTTTCAAATTTGCGACGAAAGCAATAGGTATAACATAAAATATTGATAAATGAACATCCTCCAATCATAACTAAAACCACGTTAATGGAGCGGTTGACCACATGATAGTAGTTTAAAATATATTCTTACTACTTAATTATGAAAATATACTAAAATGAAATAATATTAGCATAATTACTGTTATCCTTGTTTAATATTATTAATTATTTAACTAATTATCTCGTTTACAATAATGCAAAAGTGACAATTTTGTACTAGAATTTTCTGTCTTACTTAGTGCTTGCCAAATATTAAAAAGTTTGGGACTGTATTTTTACTATGAGATGAGGGGATTATTGATTAGAGCTTTTCAAAATTTAAAACTTCTCTCTCTATTTTTTCAACAGTTCCACTACCTGAACTCCCTCTGGGGCATTCAGACTACGGCGGCTTCCAATCAAGTACATCTGGCTTCGTCAAAGGCAGTCCGAGTGGTACCAGTTCTTCACTAACAGACCTCAATGCGTCAACAGCAATGGCGCCGCAACGATATGACCCTAACTACTACAACTGGCCATCAAACACATACAATTATAATAACTATCAATATAATAATATAAACAATAATCCTGCTTGCTTACAATCCCATGCACCTTATATAAATCCGAATCCACAAATGATTCTTCCAAACCTATATTCAACAGTCAATCAAAACCAAATACACGTCCATTTACATAGCAGCTCAGGTGATAAACATAATCTAGATGCACAATGTTTTCCTAGTGAAATTAAAATCAATGATATTGATGGTGGTATATCTATTACTACTGAATTACAAGCGCCAGGAGAAGTCAGTGGTCTTGTTCAATCTTGTGAATCAAATGAAGAAGTGAAACACGGACTTTACGGTGGTTCCAATCAAGAAGTATGGAGACCCTATTGACATTTTGTTTTACCTAACAAATTACAAAACAAAACATTCCATTGTACATATTGTGATATAAAGTATTTTATTTTAATGTACCTTTTAATAAATTAATGTTAAACATTAATGTTAATTGTTAAGTTTATTACCTAAGAAATAAATATAAAAAAATAAATATATTTGGTATTACTTTTATTGCTCTCCCTCTCCTTCTTATCCATGCACAATATTCTACATAAATAGAACCAGTCAAGTACAAGTTACACACGCACACGAAGGGTTCCGTACATATAACCTACGACAGGCTACGACCGAGTCATATCACTGACCCACAACCCTCAAATCACGGCTTATGGGGAGGAAAATGATGATGAACATGAGTATTGGTTGTTAAAGCATTAAATGATATTCATCAGGTGTGGCCAACTTTTGCACATAAGATCTACTTTTTATTTTAAAATTGAGTTCATTCCTGTATCATGTACTAGAAACATTTGGCATTGAATGCGTCATGGAACTTGCGAGTGATCGACCAAAATTGGTCGACTTGTTGGCCACTCCTGATATACATGAACTGTAGGTAACAATCTAATCCATACATTCAGTCCATATTCAGTCACATGGGTATGGCATTGCACAATGAAGTCTATATGAACACTAAGATACGCGATTGTCCGTACGCAATGAGTATGCACATTGATTTCGCACCTTTTTCAACGGGGGTGGCTTATAATGTCAACTCCTGTTGGATTAACGCTCTAAAGCATCCATCCATTTGTGGCAATTTAGCAGCCAAATAAAGAGCCTGCCTGCCTGCTAGGACGTAGATAGCTAATAATAGAATTTGTCTAAGTGGAAGTAATACTCTGTGGAAATGCGTATTGTTACGTGTAATAAGCCCTTTATTCGTGTTGACATTTATAATAATGTTGCTATTTTACTAAAACAGGTATAATTATTATTCCATTATTTATAGACGAGTTCAATACCTTAGTTTAATTTTTATATTAAATCATTGAAAACAAAACAAAAGCTCTAAATTCTACCCATATGAAGTAATAAAAACAACGCTTGGAAGTAATTTTCACGTATCGATTAATATATTATTAAATCTGGCAACAATGATATAGTGGTATGCGATAAAATGGCGGCTATCGTGTTTCGTTTGATGACCTCGTAAAATATTGTTAGGAATAGTTGAATATTCTATTAGAAGTTTTTAATTTGTTGTTTCTCATGGTATTTACATTTGGACGTTGAACTAATATTTTGTAAGTAGTCCGGCACCCAGTTTACACGCGTAATTAGCTTTATTTCAGGTCCATGTTAACAGCGGAGAAATGCAAATGAACTTCGTTGGAATAATAGTGATTGTTTGCTTGCAGTCGAAAAGGGGCTCATAAAGTTTTTAGTAAGAGTGAAATGTCCGAGGAGACAGAACGGCATGGTGAGGCGACGTCTGATGGCGGTGCAGGTGGTGGCGGCACGAGCATATCGCGCGTGTTATTGACCCCGCACCAGCTCGACGCTGCCTCTGCCGACTCACTCCGTGCCGCGTGGAAAAACCAGGACTTGTACATTGATCATCTTGAAAGTTTGAACAAACAGCTGGAAGGTATTTACGTTACATCGGCTTGGTAGCGCCCTGTTCGGCGTCAATCGATCCGCGAGTTTTTAAGTTACTTTCTATATCGACAATACTTTAACTAAAATTACCTAGTGATACTGTTTTGAAATGATATTAAAATGTTCACGTGATACCGAAAATTGTTTAGTTATAAAAAAAACTGTGGTACGGGTGTATTTAGGTGTTCTGTTTAATTTGAAGACGAAGATTTGGTGTTTTGCTGTGTAAGAGCTGTGCCAGTGGAGTGTTCAGTGGAAGTGTTTATGTCCACACTAAACTGTGTGATGACTCCAGAATATTCTGGAGCTGTGCCTTTAAACATCCATGTGTTGCTATCCTCAATTGAGGAATCTGTGAAGATGTCCAGTCAATGTGCATATGGAAAAGTAAATATATTTTCATCACTTTATTTGCTAAGATAAGGTTTTATTTTGTACTTGCTTTTTTTCTGTCTTTTTACTGTATAATAAATATTGTTTAAAACTTGTTAATATTCTTGTAATAATTTTTAAGTATTGCTTTCTTCTATAACTAATTTTGTTTTCCTTGGTTGTGGTGTTAAAAACTATAGCTTAGTTATGATAATTGTTATTTATTAAAAAAAAAGACCTATGGAGAATATTCTTACAAATATGTAACCCAAGTAAATATCTAGTTTATCTTCTCTATATCAATCTCTATTTTTTCTGGACTGTCGAAGAGGTATAATTATGTTTTCATCACACATTATTTTTTTTATTATTGGCTTAATATATATTATGTATGAGAAAGAGCTTAATATTAAGACTCGCAGGATTACCAGATACATGGTACATGTTTGATCTTGAGGACATGTAAAAATAACTTAACTACATCGTATTTCATAGACTAATAATGTGTCATATGATGTATGGCCTGTATCAGAAACACTCTTAGATATGTGGCTTCAAGCCAGGTGAGTGATATAACCATAGACACTCTATCTGGTAAATCTTTGTTGAGACTACTACCACATCCAATATATTTAGACTACATTTCAAGGCAGTCTGTTGTATTTGCTGCTGACACTGATTGCTGTTCAGCTTGATATATATTGCACATATCACAGTATAAAATATTATTAGGCACTAGTTGAGAGCTTTATAAGTATTAAAACTAACAATATATATATTTGAATATGTCCCATAAAAATGTAGCTCTCTCTATGCTACTTACCTTTGTGAACATAATTGTGAGATAACAAATAAATTTGTACAAAGTTTGACCGTTTTATATAAAAAAAAATATTGTATTATAATTTTACAAGATAACAAAGGTTGTCATTGGGTTACGATAGTAAGGATGAAATGTTAAACTATAAAAATTGTATTCAAAAATGTATGTATCATAGATTGTGTCTGATCTTTTCAGCAAAATTTTTATATTTCTTCAAAGCATTTATCATTATTGATTTGACACTAGGTTATACAATATTTTAATTAAAAAAATGCATATTTTCTTGTCTCAGTGGTTGCAATTCTCTTCCAAATCAGTTTAGTTCTGTATATGAAATTGGTTGGGAAAAGCATGTTAACTATGGAGGATTTCTCCAGTAGGTATGCAATTGGAATAGCTATTACTTATACAAAGAGTATTTATGACCTTAAATATTTTTAAATGTAGACCCTATTTTGACCATAAATAGAGTTTGTTAGGTACAAGAATAAAATTATTTATTTATTGCCTCATAAAGCTTTTAACTACACTTGTCATTTATTATCTGTACAAAATCTTCTTTATTTATTATAAAACAAAGTTGTTATTTTTGTATGTCCCTATGTGAGCTCATACCTTCAAAACTAGGCAAAGGATTTTGATGCAGTTTTTTTTTTATTAGATAGTGATTCATGAGGATGGCTTTTTTGTACAATTGGTGTATATATTGAGGGGAAAGGGCTCAGTAACTATAAACATAGGTGAAACTGTGGGCATTAGTGATTTTTAAAGAATGATGCTAAAACTACCAGTATCTGATATGTATGCTAAGTATAATCCATCCCAGAGTTCAAAATGTTATTTTACAGTTGCTAATATCAAACTTGAAAATAATGCTGCCACATTTTTGGCAATAGTGTTTGCCAACCGTAATTTTATTATCCCGGTTATTACCGATTATTCGAACCGACCAAAAAATGTACTAGCTATTGCCTGTGAAGTCGTATGGGTGAAATTAGGAATCACTGCTTTGTATAATATAACATAAAATAAAATAAGGTTAAAAATCGCCATTTTACGGTTAGGCTTTATTTGATTCTCGTTGCACTGTTCTATGATTCTGGCGACCATAGCACCATGCTGAACTTTAGTAAGGTTATTAATTATTTGTTCGCGTGAGTGAGTTTGTACGCGCACATCCTAGAAATAAAGTATTACTCAGGGTTGCACTGGTCGTATGAATCCGTAAAAATAGTTAACTTTAATTAATGTACAAAATTATATAAAGCTGCTAAAGATTTACGTATAGTTTTTTGTTTAATAACGGTTAAATGACATCACTATTTTAAAAGTGAAATTACCTAGCAACACAGTAAACGTCAAATAACATTAGGAACTCTGGGATAAGCTATATGTATGCGTAACACCAAATGTTTGATCATATGTAAGAATATTTGAACTTATATTCTCTCTCCAGCCCATTGACACCCCCACTGTTGGGCAAAGGCCTCCTGCACTTTGAAAAGGATTATGGTCTGCTGTGCCATGCTGACCTGGGGTTTAGTTTTGAATTTTCCATCTCTCAAAGAGCGTGTTTTCTGTATACAATATCACTTGGCAGACATTTACAGCACTGTAGGAAGGAAATGTGGCTATGACACTTGTATTCTTAATCTGTCACCACACAAGCAAAACTTGTATTAAATATTAAAAGTTACTAAATTGGTTTTGTTATCTAACGTATCGATGGTCCCTAGGTAAAGTATCGTAATTGAAAAGCTTAAACCAACCATTTGCCTTAATAATTATTTATAGCTTAGTTCTTTTTATATATCAAGTAACTATAAATAATATGTATGAACAGATATTTATGATGTTATTGCAGTCTCGTAAAAGACTAGAATTAGAATGTTATTTGTATATAGCGACTGAATTGTATATACTAACTACTAGTAGTTGCTGTAGTTCCCTACCCCTTATTTTCAAAGAAAATATTGCTTAAACCGCTCTTGAATCATTTTTAGATTAGGGGCCCAAGTGTGCCATAATGGAGTCATTTATGCCAAAAAATTTATAGTAGACTACCAAACTTGTTCAAATACGCCATTATGCAATTAGTGACTGATCATTATGACAAAATTGTAATAGCAGATTTGGGCCCCTGGTCACTACTATCAGAGATTTCCCCCGCTGCATATAGGTTAAAAACTTTACCTCTTTATTAATAGTATAGATTTAAAACATACTGATGTTGGACAGCATCAAAATATATCTTATGAATATAATAATAATAATATTATAAAGCTAAAGAGTTTGTTTGTCTGTTTGTTAAAACGTGCTAATCTCAGGAACCACAGGTTGGTTGTAGTTGTTGGATAGTACATTTATTGAGGAAGGCTATAGCCCATATAACATCACGTTGCGACTAATAGGAGAGAAGCAGTAATGAAACTTGTTACAATAATGGGGAACATTTTCTAAATTCTATGCATATGAAATCGCGGGCAACAGCTATATAATAATAATATTTACTTTAGGTCAGCATAAAATAAGCTATGCAAATAATGTGAGGCATTAAGACCTATAAATTAAAAAAACTATATAAATGCCACAAATAATACCATAACACTACTGATAGCCATGTGAACACTTTTTGTTAGTTATGAATAACAAAAGATCTTATTATAATTGTGACAGAAGGAATAACTAGACTAAAATAACTTAATTTTTGTTTTAATAGTTACATATTAATTAATGCTCATGCAGTTATGTTTTTAATTTAAAAATTTACATGTTTATAATATTGAAATGTAAATAAGTTAATGATGAGTTCCTCAGGGCAATTTGCTCATATTCGCATCATTATTTTGATGACATTTTGAAATATTTTTTTGTTGTAACATTTTAGTTAAGGTGTTGTCGATTTTATAATGTACCAAACTATTATATAGAACTCTTATGGTCTTATTCATAATGACCTATCGGAGGTTTAAACGAAGATTCTACCGGAGAGATAATAACGTTTTAGCGTAAAAAGACTAATATGATTAACAGTTTTTGACAATTTTCGCGAACCGATTTTAGCGAACTTTTAAACCTCCGATAAGTCATTATGAATAAGACCATTAATATAAAATGCATAACATTATGTCTGCTACAATGTATATTTATAGACGATAACCTATTATCTTATCAGCATTAAATATAATATGTGGACAAAATGTTATGTATTTTAATAATGAGTTCACCGAAAATTAATAATATTTATTGTATGATTATAAAACTTGGAGTGTTAATCTAATAGATGGCATTGTCTGGCGACCCTGCCTCTGAAGAAGTTACGAAAGCAATGTTTCTGGTTTATGATCGGCATTCAGGCCATAAGCAGATGGCCAAAACGAAAGCAATGCTCATACTACTTGCGTAATGACACTCGTATCTCAGTGTGCCTGAGGCGATTTTGAGCAGGGCTAAAGAAATTACCTTACAGTTTTTGTGTGTCTTGTACCTGACAGTATATTTGACTAGAGGACTTCTATTGGTTTAATACTCTTAATTTATAAATAAATAGCTGTTATTAATTATTGTTTTATTACTGGCGATTTATCAATAACTAATGTATTTTTTTAAATCTGTGCAGGTAGCTTGGAAAAAACGAAAGAGGTAGAGGAAAGGATAAAACAGCAATATGCTGAATCACAACACAGAGAAAAAGTATTGGTAAGAAGACTCGCAGCTAAAGAACAAGAAATACAAGACTATGTTGTAAGTACTTACATACATCTAATATCTAAAATATAAATAAGTAATAATCAACCACTCTAGTAAATTAATAATTTTGGTACATATTATATGAAGATAAGTCTAGATTTTAAAGTAATATGCATGTATATATTATGTTGTATGTAGGTATATTTCATTAAGTATTTATGTATGTATTGTATGTATAATTTGTCTTATGTATATTTTATTATCATTTATTTTATAGCTAATTATTTGTTCTTTTATCTGTACAGAGCAATCTACCCTACTGATAAACGTTTTTTATCAGTTCTTTCCATCCCGTGGTTACCTGGAAGAAATCGCTTTACGCGATAAGGTCGCCAATTGTACATAATTTTAAGTAGTTTAAGTTTGTATCATTTAAATCGTACAATAAAGAATTATCTATCTATCTAATATATAAAATTCTCGTGTCACAATGTTCGTTCCCATACTGCTCTGAAACGGCTTGAATGATTCTTATGAAATTTTATATGCATATTCAGTACAGTAGGTCTGAGAACCGGCTACTATCTATTTTTCATACCCCTAAGTGATAAGGGTTGTCCACCACTGACATTTGTATGGCAAAACAATGTTTGCAGGGTCATCTAGTCTTATTTATAAAATTCACGTGTCACAGTGTTAGTTACCATACTTCTCCGAAACGGCTTGACCAATTACTATAAAAATTTATATACATATCCGTTAGGTCTGAGAATCGGACATCTATTTTTCAAACCCTTCCCAAAAAAATATTTTTTTTGTGTTGGATAGCCATTTATCGAGCATGGTTTTAGGCTAGATAATATAACGCTGCGACCAATAGGACCAAAACATCAATAGTAAACAAAAATTTGCGTTGTGTGCACTGCATTAGTGGTTTATTTCATATGTAATCATTTGTTTTCTAAATTCCACGCGTACGAAGTCGCGGACAACACCTAGTACCTAATAAATCCAAAAAAATATTTCTTTTCAGAGTCAAATTGCAGAGCTGAAATCTTCACACGCAAGTCTGAACGGCCGGCCTACGCTGTTAGATCCAGCTGTAAATGTTCTTATATTAAGGTTAAAACAGGAATTAACGTCAACAAAAGCGAGGCTAGAGGAGACACAAAACGAATTATCCGCTTGGAAATTCACTCCAGATTCAAATACAGGCAAAAAACTTATGGCAAAGTGCAGATTATTGCATCAAGAGAATGAAGATCTTGGGCGAATGACATCTAGCGGACGAATAGCGAAGTTAGAGGGAGATTTAGCACTTCAGAAAAGTTTTAGTGAAGAAGTTAAAAAGTCACAATCTGGTATGTATAGCTGTTTAAAATATGTTACCTAGTTTTTAGGAATAACAAAGATATATGTTTTGCTTTCCCAGCCATGGACATACTCAATTTTCCACTATGTCGCGCGAACTAGGCGTAATCACATATGGTTAAGACGATACCAAAATAGCTTCGTGCATTTTTCTATGTACGAAGTTTTCATTGTTTCTTTAGATTGAATGGCTAGAGCTCTAATTTTTAAGTATATGTTTTTTCAATATATGATCTAGGATCGCATCAACTCAGAAACACGATTGAAAAAAGTTTTCTCGATAGAAAATCTTAGCGAAACAACCTCTCAAAATTTTTATTTTTTTCATTTGTTGGTCTATTATCGCGTATTAACTAATGAAATAACTTTAAAAACATAAGTAACTATTATATATAGAAACACGTAAATCAGAATTAAAATATATTTAGTAGATTTTGAGTAAATAGGAAAAGTATCCCTAATTCTTCATTTTCTGTGCCTACTGGCTGTGTTAATATGTACGTGTCGGCGATGATATACGATAATATTGATGTAGGCCCATAAGTTATGAATTTCCCATCTCTCACAAATGTTTATATTTTTATAATGTTCCTTAGCTGACATACAGAGCCAGAGAAATAAGGTGGCGTGATTTGTATTCTTAATCTGCTTATATCTTATTTAGAGCTTAGAGCTTATATCTTCCAAACTACGCAACGGATCTTGATGCTATTTTTTTAATAGAGAGTGGTCCAACATGGTGGCCTTTTTGTATAATTTGTTAGAGTTTCGTTTTTACATTCCACACTTACGAAGTTTGCAGGAAACAGTTAGTAGACTATAATAACAAATAATAAATGTTAATTTAATTTTATTACAGAGTTGGATGAGTTCCTTCAAGAGTTAGATGAAGATGTGGAGGGTATGCAAAGTACGGTATTGTTCCTACAACAAGAGTTGAGAGCATCACATGCAACTGTGAACGGTAACAGGCCGCCTTCACCCGCTGAAAAAAGGACTTACTCTGGTAGTGAATGTAGCGACACACCTGTGGGAAAGAGAAGGCGTGCCTCTGTACTCTCACTCGATTATAATGAAGATGAGGAGCCTCTCACAGTCACAAACGGTAGCGCTGACTAGCCCAGGACCTCAGTGTTCCAATTCAGAACACGATATTTTAATATGAACTTGTGAAAATTGTGAATATATCGTATCTATTTAGACATACAACCATTTCGTTGAGTCGAATTATTGTGAATCATTGTGAGTGATTATTATATCAAATGGGTGTGATATGCTGGTTAGTGTCAGTCACTCTATTCGTGAAATACTCATTTTCATCACACAAAGTGTATTTTAGAGTCCATGTACTTTCAATTAGACAAAAATATAGACAAATATGGTGTCATTAATATTGACAATGAATTGGTGTTGTGTATATCGTGATGAATTGTTTGTTAAAAGTATTGTTTGCGTTTTATGCACAACAGTGGACCACGTGATCAGATAATGGTGAATCGTTTTTTGACATTGTTTTTACACTTGAAATATAAGACTAGATACTGATTTGACAATTTTATAATTTATTTATAAGTGAATTAATTGTGATAATTATTAGAGACCCGATAATGATATGAAATGCAATGACTTGTGAGAAATTGAATGTTCTGTGGCATATGTTTTATTCGTATGTCTAGGGTGGTTTCTAGAGGTTCAATAAATAAGCAATAATATGAACACCAAGCCTAATGTAATAATTATCACGTTTTTAATAAATTTATGTCAGTTTCAATATGAAATATTTCTATTTTAAAAAATTACAATAATTTGTATATAGTAATGTTAATAAACATATATAACTTGCATCATTTTTTGTGTATTATTTACAAAAATTACATTGTCTTTGTGGCATGGCACTATCCGCAAATTGAGTATGAGCGTTGCTCTCGTCTTCAGCAGGAGTCGCATGACATAACGGTCTTTGGAAAATTTGTCTGTGAGAGATGGAGAATTTTGTAGCGAGAGCGTGGTTTGCCGTTACAGCACTATGTAATCAGGTAAAATCGGTTCTAAGTATAAGGTATTGGTATATTGAAAAAAACTACAAGTAGAATAAAATAATTTATTAACTTAAAAGGCACCACAATTCTTATTCGCTGTATTTGTGGACTTATAAAACTAAAGTTACAACTACGAAAATATGACTAGAAAATTTTTACTCACTTCAACAGGCACTCGGGTCATCTACTTATACCTAATAAACGAACACATGTGTAGGTAGGTACTTGATTTTGTGTAGCATACTAAAAATATTACCAACAATATCATAACATAACCATATTTTAATTATACTTCAATGAAACTCAATATTAGGACTTGATTTATCAGTCATCATATTCTTGACAATAAACTAAACAAAAAAAAATACAAGTTGATAGTGTCTATTCTGACTATAACACAATTCGGTAATGTTAACTGAAATTTCTTATGTTGCCACAAGAGGAAAAAGAAACTTTCTTATTATAAAAACTGTACCACAGACTAAAGAATTCAATTAATTTAAATGTAAACAAGGAAATAGCCAATTACTCAAAATATTTGTTTATTTATGCCAGTTTTCATTTTTAGTTGTGCATTGATGTATAAATCAAACTTCATGAAACAAAATTTTTTATAACATTCCTGAAAATCTAAGGTTAAGTTTATGTATACCTAATAAATAAATGTCATTGAAAAATTGGACTTGCTGTATTATATCTAAGTAGATAACTTACAAATACAGCAAGTCCATTTTTTTAAATTTTATATCTTATTTACACTATTTGAGAACTAATAGACACGCCGTTTCACGCATAACTATCATATACTTTACTTAATCAGGTATATTATAAACTACCATGGTCCCAATCTCTTTTTCTTCTATCTAACTCTACCAACTAATTCACTACATTAAAATTAGTCACATTAATGGTGCATTATAACAACGCTTAGTTTATTTGATCGCTTTACAACTAAAATTTTGACGGGCCTCGTGGTGTAGTGGTTCATATAACGGACTGCCGATCATGAGGTCTCGGGTTCGATTCCCGGTCAGGACAATCATTTGTGTGATGTTTTTAATTGTCATACAAATGTTTGTACAGCGTCTGGGTGTCTACTATGTATTATAAGTATGTATTTACAAAAGAAAAGTAGTATTATATCCGTATTCTGGTACCCATAACACAAGGATATAAGCTTAGCTTGGGACCAGAGGACGTTGTGTGAAATGTCCATGAATATTTATTTATTTATTTAAAATTAGTGTCCGACTGAAACTGATTTTAACCGAACTGGGTTTCAACCGAAACTCACGTGGTCAAGTATAAAATTTCTTAAAATACTGAAATTTGGTGCATTATTCCTATTATTTTGCATTAATTAGGGCATGAAATGGAGACACAGTATATTAAGTTCGTTGGAATCATTTATTTAATATAATTTTAAAAAATATTAATATCATTTTTTTAATTATGTTCTCATAATTCACGAATATGGCCGTCAAATCGTTGCCGCGGGAAACGAAGTTAGACGAGCATGAGTGTGCGTGAACTGCGACACAATTAAGTATCGGTTTCGGCAAAAGTTTCGGCTGATTTTGGCCGAAACCGAAACTTCCGCCGAAACTTGATTTTTGGCCGAAACCGAAACCGAACTTTCGGTCGGACACTAACTAAAATTAAACCTCAGAGCATTAATCCAACACGAGTTTACATTAATAAGTAATCTTAGAGCAATCTTGTGCGTACATTTCCGTTCGACTACAATAAATAGTTTAATCAAATAAAGTACTTACTGAGCGTAAATGAAGCGTGTTTAGATTGTAGCAGATGGCGCTCTATAATTTCTGCCTACCCCTATGGGAAAAAAGCGTGACGATGATGATGGGAGGAGTAGGTAGGTACTTTACTCATAGTACAAATGTTATGAAAACGAGCGCAGTGCATCCATCAATATTCAACTTAGCTATACACTTTACTTAGGCGCTTAAGCGGTAACTGTTAACGCACAAAAGTTATGAAATAATCCACTTAGTTCAAAAACTAAAAAACTCGCTTGAAAATCCTGAATATTTTTTAAATTATTGCATTGTCATCGGTCCTTGTTAGGTTTCAGATCAATCCGACTACTATAAGTGTGAAAATCACTTTGAAAAATTCCGTTAAATAGATTAATACATTTATAGATACATACCGAAGTAATAAACCCCGTTTTCCAATCAGAGCACAATATCGCATTATGCGGCACAATGCTCAACGTTGAGTGTTCCAATTACAGCATCGCATCGCACAATCGAGCACTCTCAAAAGTGATGTGTGCAATCCGTACCAACTTCAGCGACAGAAAATTAACAAGTATTTTTTCTTTAAATTGGCATTGATTGAAATTTTATTTATATATTATCGTTAGTAATATTATTAATTGTTAAAAAAAATTTTAAGGCTTCCGTTTCGTCGGAGTTTTCTGGAAATATTCAAAGTTAATTAAAGCTGTGTTAAAAAATAAATAAATATAAGTATGGATGAAGGTATAAACAATGACTTTTTTTATATTCCACACATATAATGTGAATACAATGTTTATTTTAGAATTTTTTTTTTCAACACTGAACTTAGCGCACTCTGCTGGCGCATTTTAAAACTAATTCACGTTCCAATTAAGCGTCAGCATTGTTCAGCATTGTGCGGCACTGAGTCGCATTATGCTCTGCCATTGGAAAACGGGGATAAGCGTGTTAAAATACGATAAACGATTTTGTAAACTTAATAAAATACAGTTTAATACTACGTTATAAATTCATGTTAAGAGATGCTCGTAGCTATTTACGCATTAACAGCCAACGCAGTAAGTTAGTACAAAATTGTGGAATACATCAAAAACTTAAGCGTTGTAAAAATACACCCTAACATATTTTATTAATAACTTTAAAATAAGGCAAGCTTTGAATTGACATAATAATACATATTGGTACCAATTCTACGTGCACAACTAACTACTTTAACAAAAAAATGAAAATTAATAATGTCAATAATACAATTCGGTAATGTTAGCTGAACTTTTTTGTTAGAAAATCTGTGTATTACAGACTAACAAATTAATAAAAAATATGCATAATAAAATAGCCCAATAATCAAAATACGGCATAGCTGTTATGTTAAGTAGTACACGTAGAATCGGTACCAATATCTCTAACTCAAGATAGCATTCGGTGTCTAGGGATCCAATACCTGTTTCCTTTATTCAACGTGAAAATAAAATTTTATTTTTACGTAACAAATTTACGTAACAAATTGCTAGAAATCTTAACATATTTTTGTGCTTTGTGTCATATTTATTCTAGGATTTGTTTAATAAAATAACTTTTATGTGCATTCTAAAACAGATAGAACAGATAGTGGGTAGGCGTAATATCTTGAAGACACGTAAATTCAGTTTGGCTAAATTGTATTTTGTAGACATGGAGACTAGAAGAAAGGAGGAATATCTTGTATGGGGGATCAGTCCAAAAAGTGTCCACTTGTAAACAGCAAATAACACTCACCGAAATAGCGCTAGTGTAGCAAGTGGAAATGATATGAATGTAGCAGTTATAAGCAGAGTGAAGTGTGCTACTGTTGCGGTAATTCTTTAATACATACTATTTTCTATTTACAAATATTTGGGGTACTTAAAAACACCGTATAATTATTATAATAATTAATATTAATTTATTTCTTATTAATGTTTGTCTTTATAATATAATAATTTAAAAAACTGCGCTGTAACAAAGCGGAAGTTTTTCTTTCCTTTCTACTATGGCGCCACCTTAATTTGCTGCCTTTCAGCGGACACTTTTTAATATACTGATATATTCCTCCTTTCTTCTAGTCTCCATGCACATATGGATATTTATGTGACTTCAAGCCAGATAAGTGATGTTGCCAGCATGAAATACACTATCTGGTAAATATAATAATACTATTCACTTTTTATTACAACCCTGTACGCTTTTGTAAGAAATTATTTAAAATACTGAATAATTGCTCAACATTTATGTTCATAGCAATCAATATTAAATACATTATATTTTTGAATTAAATTATAGTGGAAAAAGTGATCACCTCAAGCGGGACTTGAACTCACGAATAACTCGGAATACCGTTCCATCGCTCTACCGACTGAGCTATTGCGGCCGTGCCTGCAGTAACCAATTTCTCCACTACACTGTTACTCAAATGAGTCTACATCGCAATTGATGTACAAGCCATCTAGGGTTCAAGTCCCACTTGCGTTAATCACTTTTTCCACCACAATTTAATTTATTAAGTAAATAATTGACTTGCTATTAACGCGTTAAATGCTGAATAATTTGCGAATTTATAGCCAATGCTAAAAAAAGAGTCATTCGCCCAGTGCTGAGAACGCGTATGTGCGTTCAAAAAATTTTTCGCGTAGTGCTAAGAACGCTTATATGCGTTCATAGAAAACTCGCGTAGTGCGGCTGGACGCTATAGCGCGTTGTCTTTTACCTTCCCGCAGTGCGGCCGACGCTTATGTGCGTTCGGTAACTTTCGAGTTTTATGACTGTCATATAACAATTACGGGTCATATAAATGTGTTGGATGGATAAAGGTGCTTCCACACTAGTGTTTATTTGTAAGAGATTTTGTGAAGTTTACGCCATAATATATCTTCGTTCGGTTTTGTTAAAATAGTAAGTTATACCTTAATAAGACAGTAATAGTAAAGGTACCTTCTCCCGAAAGCCCCTTTATTCTTAATTTTTTTTTAATTTACGACTTTTCGCCCGCCTCGTAATAGACTCGCTCTTTTAACTAAACTAATAGGTAGTTTTAGTCTATTTATAAATGGATAAATAGACTAAAACTACCTATTAGTTTAGTTAAAAGAGCGAGTCATAATAAAATTATTTCAATAATCTATTGTACTAAATTAGGTTATTGTTTTCGTCGCCGCCCCCCCCCCCCCTGCAAGATTCGTAGCAGAAACCTGACTAGTGTGTAGTCTCCTTTACAATTCCACATTTTACGACCGCTTCGAAACAATAGACACCCAGAATACACGCTATAAACGCACAGGTGCGGCGCACCCCGCTTGCCTACAGATTTTTTTTTTGTATGGACGCGTATACGCGTCGGCCCGCACTTGGTGAAGATCAGAAAAACGCGCATAAGCGTTAGCCGCACTGAACGTATTAATAGTACTCTTACGTGCGTATACATCAATAGACTAAATAATCTTTACGTATTATAAAACAAAGTGGTTATTTTTATGTGTATGTCCATGTGAGCTTATATCTTCAAAACTATCCAACGGATTTTGATACCGTTTTTTAAATATCTTGTATAAGCCATACACTTGTATAATTTGTTAAGATCTAAGATTGATAGATTCAAGTTCCACGCGTACGGAATTGCAGGCAATTAATTTTATGACATTCATAATTGACAAAAGTAAGTCATGCGATATTTTTAAAGTGTAATTACGTGTATATATATGTACCTATGATTTAAAAAAATGCATTACTTTGGTATTAAATGTTTTAAATGTGTTAAAGGCGTTTAGTCTGTAAAAACGTATACCTTTATGTATAAATGTTTATTTTTATTACAACGTTTATGTACTTTTATGAGATTAAAGAACTTTCAAAATCAGTCGCGCGTCGCAAGCATTCGAATAGCACCTTTAGCCCTGGGTATGCTTATTGTTCATTAAATGTTATAAATAACGAATGTAAGGCACTGTTACTAGGACACAATAAGCATTAAAAGGGTAAGGTAAAGATTTTATAGGTAAAATCTGGAGTCCGGAGTTGGCCCTTTTGTCGCGGCGTTCGGGAATAGGCATGGCAATTGGGATTGTTCCTATTTTGAACCCACTATTTTTATATTCTTTTCAGAAAATATAGACTATTTTAAGCAACTAATTTCAATATTATTGAAATATTCCCTATACAGAATTTTTAAAAAAATCTTGAAGATATTACTTTAAATGTTGTGACGTCATCGTTTTACGCAATCTGTGTATAGACTTTTCTTGATAGACTTAATACAGATTGCACTTTATCTTTTCAAAGTTGACAAGTTGATATAATAGACCAATTTAAATTCCACTTCAGAGTAGTATATCCCTAAAAACGCCTTAATATTTTTTAGTCCTTCATTTCAAGGTCAGATAGAGATCATTTGCTTTTTTGGAAAAATAATCGTTAATATAGCAAACTTTCCGAAAAAAACTAATGGATCACGATCAGAAACTCTATTCCCCGAAATGGTTTTCGAATTAAGAGTTTTAAAAAAATATGAACAATGCCCATAGCCAAATTTTTATGTTACCTTTACACGTGGGTATGTTTATCGTTCTTTAAATGTTATAATAACGAATGTAAGGCACTGTTACTAGGATACAATAAACATTAAGAGGGTGTGACAGCAGGCCATGCTCCATACAAAAATATAGAACATCACATCATACTTTGCTGTTTTCTTCGTGGATATTGTCTCTAGTCTGAGCGACGAATATTTCACACAGTATCTAGGTATTATATATCTATACTTCTCTTATTTACTACTTCTTTTTCCAAAACATTTTTTCTAAAAGAGATGTGACCATACAAAATACCTACCGGTGTTTTTTGCAGTTCTCCTAAGATGAATTGAAGGTTTTCCCGAAAATCAAAATATGTAATAGGAGCATGGATATACTCCTAATCTATACTGTGAGTTAAAATTTTTAAAATTAGTCTATTTTTCACAAAGAAAACAACTGAGTACGAATCGTTTCGTTTTTCAAAGATTTTATAGGTCTAATCTGGAGAGTCCGTAGTTGACCCTTTCGGCGCGGCGCTCGGGAATAGGGATGGCAATACCTAAATTTCGAATTTGGTCGTAGTAGGGTCCGCTCTTAACGATTATTTTTATTTTTATTGTTAGGCACATCACCACCTCCATGCATCTCATCTTTCATACCAGCCTGGTACCTCAATAACTTATCATCGGCTGTATGTAAACGTTCTTGTAATATCTCCACCGTTTTGTTTAGGAGTTTAATCTCTTCTTGTAGAGGATAAACTTGCATATTCATTTGCATCAATTCCTTTTCGTGAGCTATTTGCAATGTGTGGAGCTGAAATATAAAATATCTTTTATGAACATTTTATACACACCTTGCCTTTCCCTTGAGCCAAAATAGAAAAAAACTTCTCTCTATCACTCTCTCTAGCCCTAGACCCACTGTTGGATACGGTCTTCCTCCGCTTTGGAAGGGAATAATCCCCACCAGCGCGGCATACTAGACCAGGTGTGGCCAACTTTTGTGCACATAAGATCGACTTTTTATTTTAAAATTGAGTCGAGATCGACCTTTTCTTAGGTAAGAAGGGGGGACGTTTATGCAATGTGCTTTTATATCGCCATGCACTCTTGAAAATAGTAAAAAACTACTCAAAGTGGTCACGCTGAACGTCTCCCTACTCGAAGCATGAGCTGCGTACATGTTCATTTCTGTATCAAGTACTAGAAACATTTGGCATTGAATGAGTCTCCCCATGGAACTTGCGAGTGATCGACCAAAATTGGTCGCGCGATCGACTTGTTGGCCACTCCTGTACTAGACCATAAGGTCAACTATGCCGCATTGCCGTTTTTCAAAAAGGATGTTATCTGTGTGCAATATCCCTAAGCTGTCTTTTATAGCACCCTGGAAACCAAAAGGGGTGGTGACTGGTGACATCTGTAGGTATTCTTAATCCGTCACCACACGAATATATTAAAAAGCACTTAATTTGTCGAAATATCTGAGTAAAAATGTGGAAGGAAAAAGTCTAGAGGAAGAACTAAGAAAAGATGGACGGACTGTGTGAAAGAGGACATGAAAGAAAGAGGGGTTGACACAGACATGACGGTTAATAGAAGACTATGAAAGAAAAAGACATGTTGCGCCGACCCCAAATACTGGGATAAGGACAGGAGGATGAAGACTTAGTCTGTCGAAAAATTCGTAAAGTTTTATTATTATAATTTCAACGGGGAGTAATGTCATTTTAATTGACCAAGAAAAAAGGGAAACCCAAACCTATCTTCTCATAATTAAGTAGGTATCTATCGTCCTTTGTATGTCCTTACTTATTACTAAAGAAAGTCGTCATTTTTGTATGCATGTCCCTATGTGAGCTTATTTCTTCAAAATTACTCAACGCATTTCGATGCGGTTTTTTTTTAATAGATTATTTAGTTTGGTTTTTAATTATCACGCGTAAAAAAGTTGCGGGAAAAAGCGAGTTTTCTTATAAATACGGTGAACACATTCGAATAAAGTCGGTACACGTAATAGCATGACCAAAAATATTCTAATTGTGAAATTTTATTCTTTGTATGTCTATTAAGTTCCACTTTTGACTTAGTAGGTATATATTCAATATTTACTCACATCTTGTATTCGTTTTTTCTTCAACAATATAAATTCTTCGTTGGTACGTTTGAGTGAATCTAGTAATGTATTCCGTTCTTGTGCGAGCAACTCTTTTTGTTTCCTTATTTCTGACAGTTCCGTCTCCATTTCCGTGTTCATACGAGCCAATATGTTCTCAGTTGACTTCGCTCTACAACCCGGCTTCTTAGGAGGTTGTATGTGTAACAACACTAAAAAACAATATAAATAAATTATTGTAAGAGAAATTATTAATACTTATTACAAAACAAAGTCGTTATTTTTGTATGTATGTCCCTATGTGAGATTATATCATCATCAATACGCAACAGATTTTGATGCGGTTTTTTTAATAGTCTGAAATAATGCCATCCACGTGGATGGCTTTTTCGTAAAATTTGTTGAGATTTAGTTTCTAAATTATTATTATTCCACGCGTACCTACGAACTTGCAGGCATAGCTGTTACCCGCAAGTTCGTAGGTACGCGTGGAATAATATGTAAAGAATAAGAATAAAGCGTATAAGAATAAAGTAAAATGTAAATAAAAAATGCCTAATTCACAAACGGGAATGTACTTGGTACACTTTACTACTTTCAGTAGAAATGTTGGTATAAGCCGTAACACGCTACTTGAGGTTATATGTATAGCGGCATAGTTTGGTCTTTCATTTATTGCACACTTCCAACAAGAATCTTTTATCTCCATAAAGTACCTCCGATTTATAATACTCTATAAAATAATGACTAAGTGAAAACCGATGATAGCGTCTGATGAAAACATAAATGTACAGTTATTTATTGTATGCAAATTAAAGACACGTTCTGCGAAAAAGTAAGTCTCATTTAAAATACCTACCTCTGTTAACAGAATCCGGTAACAAAACTAAACTTACCTTCTTTTTCTTTCTGTAAATTGCGTAAATTTTTCCTCAATTCCTCCGTCTCCCTGTTAATTTTAGCGATAGTCCGTTGTTTAGTCGTTAATTCTGTTTGCAAGCCCTTAATAGTCGCTACCAAATAACTATCCTCCTTCAATTTATTCAATATTAAAGCAGGGTTTTGTGATAGCCTACTAACAGCTGACGATGCCCTATCTGGTCTAATGAAAGTCTGGGTAGAAACTGTCTGCAAATTGATAGCCGCGGTTTGTGTAGCTGAATCTGTTAAATTTATTTTATTCAATTTGTTTTTTAACTCCTCATTTATCTTTCGATCTTCCATCAATTGTCTTTCCACGTCTATAATATGACTCTCATATTTCTGCTTCATATCACCGAATTTGTCTTGTAGAGTTAGTAATATACCCTGAAAATATGATTCTTTATCTTTTAGCTCTTGTTCCAACCTAGCAATACGCCCTTCTAGCAATTTCTTCTTGTTGTCTTCTACTGTGGATGATTTTGATGCCACTGGAATATAATTTCATCATTCATTTTCCTAAAACATATTGCTAAGAAACTATAGTACTATAAGAAACTATAGTATAACTAAAAAGGAAGGAAGTACATCAGGAAAATTTCAGACTAGCGCAAGAATCTAAATAATCTTTCTTAAAACTTTACATAAAATCTTAACTTATATGAGACAAGCATAAGCACAGTGATTCCACCGAAAGCCACGGGTCATACAAACCGAGATACCAATGATACCTATTCAATACAAGTAATTAACTAGCCCATACAAAGACCCAAGAGTTGTACGGCTTCCTTCTTCCTTCCAGTGCTAGAAATAGGCTACCCTTAAATAGCTCCTCAATCCTGAACCCTGCATCGTTTACAATAAGTACTAAACTGCTGCCGAAAGGAGAAAAACTTTCAGACTCGCTGTTAAAAATTTAGGTAAACATAGACCATTAAATAAATAAAACTATCTAGGAATTTTTCCAGGCTAGCTGCAAAGTCGATCACACACAAAGGTAATGTTTTTCAAAGATTTATTAGATATTCTGTAGTCACTTAGACGAACAGGTTTTGAAAAAAAAGCTTTCGTATATCATATGGAATATTATAACTAGTTACAGGAGACATCAAGTGAAAGTCAGAAATTGTAGCAAATTTATAACAATTAAAGCCGATATCTGGACAAATTTCGAACGAATGAAGAACCGGTTTATTTGATTTAATAAATCAATTAAGCTTCCACAGCATTTCTATATTCGTAGTCATCAAAACACGTGCCAATGGTATTTATATATACAACTAGCTGTGCCCCGCGGTATTACCCGCGGTAAAAAGGATAAAAAATCAGGCAGTAAGGGGTGCTTTCGAGACGCGCACGCCAGAATAGCTCGCAGGTGGTAGATTTTTTCCTACTTACTTGACACTTATCGTCAAATTTTAGTCAATTCACACAATATCTTTATAAATTGTAGCCGTAATTGTGTTATTCTAATGTATAAGCTACATTATTGTAAAGGTTCATTAAAATCCATACAGTAGTTTTCGCGTGAAAGAGTAACAAACATCCATACTCACAAACTTTCACATTTATAATAATAGTAGGATTCAGCAATTTTAGATGACCTGATTATATTAATACAAGTGAGTTTAACATTTAGAAAAAAAATAGTGTAAATAAATACGAGTCCATGGTCTATCTTTATGGTCAATGTAAAATTAAAATTAAAATCGAATGTGGGTAAACCCTGTAATAACTGATCGTAGAAGACACATTACAGCTCAGTCTCACCCGTGACCATGGTGACTGCAAAGTCTCCGAAACGTCGGGCCAAAATTTAAAACAAATATACGCGTCTAAATCCGTAAAAAGTAGTTTTATTTAAGCTTATATCTATTCAAATAACTATTTAGACTTACCAATTAAAGCCGACACGGAATCAGGATGTTTTCTTTTCAAAATCAACTCCATTTCTTTAACTTGCCTTTGAAGATCTTGTGTCACCACTAAATCTTTATCGTGTTGAATTGTTAAATTCTTCCTCTCATTTCTTTCTTTATGTAATTCCGCCAATATTCTGTTCTCATTTTCTTTGATAGAATTAAGTTCCGCACTTTTATTTTCATATTCCTTACCCAATCTACTTATAAACTTCTCACATTCAACTAATTTTAGATCAGCTACATGTTTTTCTTCACTGATTTGGTCTAGTTTTTTTCTTAATAACTTATTATCTTCATTCAATTTGTAATTAGACATTTCCAGTCCTTTGGCTCTCTCTAACGTGTCTTTTAATTCTTCGAACAGACTTTCATGTTTACAATTCGCATTTGTCTTTTTCGGAGAATTAGTTAAAAACTTTGTTTTTACGGTTTCTCGTTTTTTTCCGTCAATAACACCAGCAGAGAAAGGTCTAAGTCTTGGCTTTCGACGTGTTTCAGTGCTTTCCTTAGCGCTTTGTTTAGCATACTGGTTAACCTAGAAACATGTTTATCAATATTACAAAAACAAGCTCGTAGGCACTAGTTTTACCGCTTTCTTATATTTATGAATTGTTTATGTAAATAAATACTATTATTATCTTATAAAAAATATACATGTGAAATAGGTAAGTTAATTTTTTTCTTGATCACATGACAAAAGCTTCTACGATGATGGAGTGATAATCTAGTCATAAGCAGTTATCGCAGTTCAAATTTGAAACGAAATTCTACGGTTGAGCTGTTTACATTCTAATTAAAATTATTGATATTTAAATAACTGATTACATAATTAGTATTTCTATCACGATGTATCCTTAACTGTATGTATCTGCTTTATTTTTATTATTTTTTGCACGAGGCGGAAAACTAAAAACTAAACTCTGTGCCAACACGCTGATTCAGCCTGGTATTGTAGACCAAGCATTCTTGAATGTCAAGGAGACCTTTGGTCAATAATAGACTGTAATGAAGCTATCATTGAGAGTATGACGGCTGATAGGAGAGGCTGGAAATGAAAAACATGCAGCGAGGACCCCAAGTAGCTTGGGATAAGGGCAGGAAGAAGAAAAATAAAGCTATCATCTATACTAGCTATATCTTTGTTTATTCTTTTAGCGATATACATACATGACATACAAGGCATAGGTACGTGATACTTACAAATAGGAAACAGGTACTTTCTGAGGCAATTAAGGCTAAGCGTTACATTAATCTACACTGGCTCTAAATACCGATATATACCAAAGCTATTAGATAAATAAATCATTAAAAAAAGTGTTTACAGTAAACAAAATGTGTCATCCAAGTTAAATAACTGCAAATTGGTGGCAACGACCGGGCATGGCGCACGACCGCGAGAGAAGTAGTCACACTGGTTATATACAAACGAAACATCTTACAAAGTAGCCTTCATAATAAAAATATTATCAATAAATAAAATAAATATTCATGGACATTTCAAATAGCGAACTCTGGTCCAAAATTGAGCTTAATTGCTTGTCCTATAGGTAAATACTAACACCTAGACGCAATACAAACATCTACGTTCATTGCACAAATAATTGTCTAGTGCGGGAATCTAACCCACTATTTGGAGCAAGCAAGTTCGATACTGATTAGTACCGAAACGCCAAGAAATTCTTCAAGTATTGTCGTTTACAAGAATAAATTGTTTTGCCTAACAGATTTATTCATCGTTTAAGAGTAAAAAATATTATTGTGCGACACACTTCAGGGATTCTGTTAGCAAAAAAATTTAATAATATATGATATTATTTAAAAAAAATTATTATTAGTATTTATGGTTAAATTATCAAACCCTAGCATAATAATGTAAAAAATTACTAGTTGTGTCCCGCAGTTTCAGTTGCATATTTACTGGAGAAGAGTACACAACTACACACACAAGAATATTTTTTGCTAAAAAAGCCATTTTTTATTATTGGCGACAAACTATTGACAAACGAGAATTTTTGGAGATACATTTTAAAGGATACAACAGGTCCCTAATACTGAGACTTCACTGTCCATCCGTCCTTCAGTCTATTATCTGTTTGTGACTGGGCTTAATCTCTAGAACGACGATAGCTAGAGAGCTGAAAATATCACAGTTTATGTAGGTACGAGTATATCAGTTAATGCTATAATAACAAATACTCATCATCGTCATTCTCCTGTCCTTATCATGTTATTTGGGGTCGGGAATATGACGAATATATTATGACTAGCTGCTGTCGACGCGTGGAATTTCGAAAATTTTCCGTTAATGCAACATTTTTCACTAATGCTTCGCTCCAATGGTCACAGCGTGATGTCATATAGCCTTCCTCGATAAATGGACTATTCAACATAAACAGAATTTTTCAATTCGAACCAGCAGTTTCAAGGTTTGGCGCGTTCACACAAAGTCTTCAGCTTTATAATATTAGTATAGGAAATAATGAGCCCAACTCGTACTTGACCGGTTTTTTGAACATATATAATATGTACATATAGACAAAACATTGATTATATTAAAATCCATGCGAATAAGGCAAAGGTAATTTTCAGACCAAGTACTTCTGACAAAGATCATGATTGAATCTACAGCAATCTTCGCGTCTAATTACTATAGTATCAACATATTATTATCATGTTTGCTGTATGTAAGGAGCTTAAAAGAGACAATCGATGTGCGCAGGCGCATCAGTGTGATCGGTCTTAGCGGCACGGCCGCATCGTCACACGACTCACACGTTAGCGTCAGGCTCAGTAACCATGGGGTCCTTGGTGAAGACGGTCGTGCTCCTGTACCTGACCTCAGCAGTTTTATGTACACCCTTCATCAATCAATTGCAAGCAGGACAAGGTATGCTATTAATTTTACAATAAAAATATTAACCGTCAAAATATAATATTTTCTAACACTTGCGCGACTCATTTGTTTAAATAAAACTACTTTTTACGGATTTAGACGCGTATTTTTGTTTTACATTTTGGCCCGACGTTTCGGAGACTTTGCAGTCACCATGGTCACGAGTGAGACTCAAAAAACCGTCAAAATAGTGATATTTTGCCTATTGCCTTAAATAATCCTTTACTCTCTTGGGTCAGGTTCTAATCCTGGTTTCGGTAAAAAAAAAATTATATTGAAATGTGTGTGAATGAAACATACCAGACATAGCTTATCTACCTACCTAATTCATAAAAAAATATCCTAATAATAAATTGCGAAACTTGAAAAGTAGGTCCCGTATTATGATTCAAATTTTGTATACAAATAAGCCGTATATCTATGTATTTATTATTTTAAAATAAATTCCGAGAGCTGCGTCTCGCCTTCGCTAAACGTGAGCAAAATGGATTATTAAAATTCACGGAAACCCTTGGACAAGTTCGGTTCAAGTTTAACATGGACCGTTAGATTGTGCGAGATCTGACCAGTCGTAGTGCCGCGAATCGAAACCAAACCACGAACAGAGAAAGTCATTAAACATACCACAGGACACGCGACTTGCATTTTGATACATGCTATCAACAATTTTCTACGCATCAACTATTTTGTATGGGGAAAACTTATCAAGTTTGTATTTAAAAGTTAAAGGACGTGTAACCTAAAGTAAAACGATTTTAATTCCTTCTTTGTGAGATTCGAAGATGTGTGGAACAACAGAATTCAAGTCGACTTTAACAAGAAAATAAAATAAAACAATTTTCAATTTCGTTTACCAACCACTTCATAAAAGGCATTGATTTGATTTTAAGATAACCATAAGGAAAATTGATATTTATCTATTTTGCATACTGCATATTGGCATTAGGAACGTTCGAATTACAAAAACAACATGTTGATAAAACAAAAAATTGGTCAAGTGCGAGTCGGACTCGCGCACGAAGGGTTCCGTACCATTATCTATGCAACATAAGGCAACGTTATTAGTATCGAGCAAGAAACGATAAAAAAATCATGTTGTTGTATGGGAGCCCCCCTTAAATATTTATTTTATTTTTAGTATTTGTTGTTATAGCGGCAATAGAAATACATCATCTGTGAAAATTTCAACTCTCTAGCTATCACCGTTCTTGAGATACAGCCTGGTGACGGACGGACGGACGGACGGACGGACAGCGAAGTCTCAGTAATACGGTCCCGTTTTTACCCTTTGGGTACGGAACCCTAAAAAGACTTTAACAAACAATGAAAATAAATAATCACACCTTTTATTAACCTAACGGTTATTTTTTGTTTACCAAAAGAAACAATGACCATTAATTATTTTTTGAAACAACCTGAGCTTTACTATTTTGCACATTGCATATGAGTAGAAAATATTGTCAACCATAAAAGTTCGCTTAAAAATTTGTAAACGTTTAACTTTATTTTGATAGGAAAATCTTGCTAAAATTGCTTGAAAATCTTTCGTGATAGTTTCGTATAATTCATTGAAGTTATTTACTCGTATCTGTACTTTAATTACTCTTTAAAGTCTGCGACTTCTATACAAAGAAGATTTCCGACAAAAAGACATAAGAATCTCCTCCTCTCTCAACCCATATACGTCCCACAGCAGTTGTTGGGCAGCGGCCTCCTCCACTTTGGAGGGATTATGGTCTACTGTGCCGCGCTGAACAGGCGTGTTGGCACATGGTTTATTTTCGGGTTTTCCGTCTCTCACAGAGGATGTTATCTGTGTGGAATATCCCTTAGTTGACTTTTACAGCACCCTTAGGAGGAGATGGGGTGGTGGCACTTGTATTCTAAATCCGTCACCACACGGCGGCACATACGAATGAAATAATCAAATCCTGGAACTCTGTCATCTATTTCTCTCTACCTCTTCTCTGAACATAGCCTCGGTTTTAATTTTAAGTGACCACTTGGCAGCATACAAGGAGTTTTATTAAAATTAAACGCATACTACGACCTTGTTTCTGAACAATGTTATCCGTAATTCTAATCACATATTCATAGAGGTAATTAAAATGACTTTAATATATTAAACAACAACAAACCATAAAAAACATTGTCTGCCGATGGAATCGTTATTACATATCCAAATTGCCTTAAATAAGCCCATTAATAAAACACTAAATATGCAAAGACTTATTCAAATCTCACTATTCCTAAGTTAGGAGATGTGATTTGCATAACGTAATTGAACACCATATAGATAGAACAAATGATGAAAGACAGTTCCAAGCTCCGCCTTTTAGAAATCGGGTCATAGTCTTTTTAAATGACATCATACATAGACGAGGGGTAAAACACAAAGGAAAACGTGTTTTGTATTAGTTCTATAAAATAAACGTTCATAAAACTTTTTACTAAAACATTCGCAAGGAGTACAAAATTTTGTACCTATATGAAACGTACGTTTCGACTTGATATGTTGGATATGTTGGATTATCCATGATGATACTTTTTTACAGAATGGCCTACAAGGAGTTCAGTCAAACAACCAGCGCCAGCAGAATCTCACAAAGTAACAGATGAGACTTACAAAGCTACAGATGATACAATCCAGATTGATAATGTTCCTGAAGTGGCACCAGTATTAAAAGATAATTCAGACGACCAAGAGAAAGTTGATTACAGTGGATGTCAAGTTTTAAAAGTATTCACTGAAAATTCTGCTGCTAAATTCGTTGTAAAGGAACTAGCATCTGAAAAACGTAAGTTAAGAGCTGATGTTGATACATATTTTTTTTAGATTAGCCTATTTTAGTTCATTTTATGAAGTATCTGTTTGTTGCAATATTGAGATTGGCAAGCAATATCGATATTTTTATCTATTGTAGGTTACTCCATAGACGACAACATTTTATTATATTGATTTCTTAAAGTAAATACATGAACTGACCTCGGTGTACTAGTTAGTTATTTATAGTACGTATGGCCGATTGTTGTTCAGATGCTTATCATGATCGAAAACATAAGATACATGCTTATCAATAACTACGTCTACTCATCATATTTAATAATACCTATTTATAACTTTAAGGTTTCTTTTATTTTCTTAATTCTAGAGTATACAAGTATTATATGGAAAAGATATCCGTTTGTGGTTATTGATTTCAAATCCAAAAGTATAAGTTTAAAAACTTAAGTGAGTAGTCTGGGTGGTTATCATAGCTACATTTGATGTTCCTGACTTAATTATATTTTCGTATTTTGTAGTCATAGCAGCATGGGGTGGTAACAAGACAACTATCGACATACTGGTAAAACCACAAGTAATTCAAAACGTAACAAGTGTTTTTAAAAACAAAGAGATTCCATACGATGTAATGATTGAAGATCTTCAGCAAAGAATCAACGAAGAAAATCCACCTTTAGATGACAGTGAAAAGGAGTTGCAAGACAGGAGAGGTTAGTAAATTCAATGACTAATTTTATTGGAGACTAGTCCATTAATATATACAAACCAAGGTTCGATGTCGTTTTGTTGCAGCAAGAGCTTACAATTTTTGGCGTTACAGGGCACCTCATCGAAGGATAGGTTACATAAGTTCTTATATGGGCTACAATTCCCTCAACAAGCCCATGGAGTATTGGCCTTTTGCGAATTGGGGTTCGTTAATAACGTTACCCACCGAATCTTTTTGTTATGCACTGGTTTTGAATTTTTTATGTTTTTAACAAACTTTAAATGTGTTAACAATGATGTGGGATTCAATCAAGCACGATGTACAATACTAAAACATAATATACAAATGGGAAAGAAGGGAAGGATATTCTGTCTATAAAGACATCAGCTTAATCTCAATATAAAAAATTCCAAATGTTTACAGGTCATCGAATGACGTGGAAGCAATATCATAGAGTAGAAGACATCCATGGCTTTTTGGATTATCTAGCGCAAACTTATCCTGATATTGCTAGTGTCAATACCATTGGCAAGTCTTACGAAGGTCGGGATCTTAAGGTAAAACTTTGTACATGATAATCTATTTAACTCTAACTTAGATAAATTTTTGGTGTTATGGATTTCAGAAAACTGTCTTCTACTCGTACCTAACCTAGAGACTGTTTTAAGAGCTGCGCGTTGAGTTATGCATAATAATGCTTTTCAACAAATCTTTTCCCGATGCCTTTTCAATTTTCACATAAAAAAATATTCGCAGTATCCCTAAACCAATAAAGTAATTACTCTAATTTATTGTTTACTTACAGGTTTTAAGAATTTCAAATGGCAAACCGGGCAACAAAGCGGTATTCATCGATGGTGGTATACACGCACGTGAATGGATCAGTCCAGCAGTTGTAACGTATTTCATCAACCGAATTGCTGAAAACTTTGAACTTGAATCCGATGACATCAAAAACATCGACTGGTAAGTTTTCATGTCAACATTCCGCGGATTTTCCGTAACAAACATTAAATGCGGTTCTTACAGCTTTTTTCATGAGATCTTAGGTTTATTCAAAATGAAGCAATTATTTCAACGATAAATGAACTGTACTGTAATCGAATGTTTATTAGATACATAGAACTTTTAAAATTACAGTAAGAATAAAAATAAAGTAATATGCGTTGATTGGATGGTCCAGTTATAAAATTTAAACCCAATTAAATAATTTAATATAAGAACATTCTAAAATATCAAACACCATTTATTTCGCAAAACATCAAGCAATATATAAAACGTAACTGTAATAATTGAAGTGCATTTTATAAAATTCCGTTACACATACAATGAATACAATCAAAAGTCTGAACTAAGGTAACTATGTTTTGATTTCACTAGTTAATTAATTTATTAAAACGGAAAATGATTACTTCATTATATAAAATCTAGGATGAGTAAACGTTTGCAGGTGCATCTTTTTAGACTTAATTAAGAATACAACTGTCACCACCCTAGGTTGCCATAAGAGCCAGCTAAGGGATAAGTTAAGCATATAACAGCCTCTGTGTAAAAATGGAAAACTCAAAACTAAACCCTGCACAAACTCGCCAGGACTGCGCGGCATAGTAGACCATAATCCGTCGCAAAGTGGAGGAGACCCGTACTCAAAAGTGAGACGTTAATGGGCTGGAGATAGTCATTAGCTTTTGCAGACATTTAATTAACTAACTGGCCTACTGACTTAGGGAGTCGCAGGTGGTGCAAGACCACGAATTCAACGCGTTGCGTTCGCTTTCTATAGAGGAGACCAGTCCAGATGTCCAGCTGTGAACGGAGAATGACTGACGTTTGATTTCAAAAGCTTTTGCTTTTTTTAGTCGACAAATATCATTTGGCAATCATTCGTCATGTCTGATTATAATTATGTTTTTAATAGTTTTAATAATCATATTTTACTACTCTTTTCACAGGTATTTCCTGCCTGTTGTTAACCCTGACGGCTATGAGTACACACACAAAACTGATCGTTTGTGGAGGAAAAATAGAAAAGGAATAGCCACAGCTTGCACAGGAACGGACTTAAATAGAAACTTTGGGTAAGCAATGCTCTCTAACACCCGTATTCACAAACAATATTTACTTAAGTAAGTACTTAAGTGTTGATGCACTGTGCAAAGGGTAACACTTCTCAGTGCGTTCCGTTCATCGAGCCTTTGTATTCATAGACAAAACTTAGCTATGCGTTCAGTTTAACAAACGCATATTGCGCTTCACCAATTAAGTATTGTTTGTGAAATGATTTTGCTACCCCTGTGTGTCCATGCCTACTATGAGACCTCACAGTAACGTTTGTGAATACGGCTGTAAAGCATCCACTTACCTCATGACGGATATGTACGGTGAATAGTAAATAATCACGATTCACGCATGACATGAGATACTAATAGCAAAGTCATCGTATTTAAAATAAAATGGAAAAAAAAAATCTCTTTCTCCATATATATAATACTAGCTGTCCCGGCAAACGTTGTATTGCAATTCTAAAAAAAAAACTTTGAAAAATAGATGTTGGCTGATTCTCAGACCTACTGAATATGTATGCAAAATTTGAGAAGAATCGGTCAAGCCGTTTCGGAGGAGTACGGTAACTAACACTGTGACACGTGAATTTTATATATTAGATATTCCGACTTGACTCTAAGTGAAAGAGAAAAAGGTATTGAATAAAGGGAATTGCATTGCGAGACATAGAGTAGTCAAGATTATGTCTTGAAGATTATGATTAGACGAAAAACCACAATATATCTCGACATGGCTTTGATATATTTTTACGAAGATCTACTGAAGATTTACTGTAATCAATAACATACTTTCAGATACGAATGGGGAGGCAAAGGTTCTTCAAGATACCCATGCAGTGATATATATCGCGGAAACGCAGCTTTCTCCGAACCAGAATCACGAGCAATCTCGGTAAGCTATTTGGTTTCTCGGGTCTCTTTATTATTTACAAAATTCGCTTGAATACATTTGCTGTAAAATAATAAAGCTTCTTTGTGATAAGCATGGTGATAAGTTGAGGTCCCTAAAGGTTTTTTTTTTTCCTCCTCGGCTATTGTATAGTGCCTTGATCCTGACCATAATCCGGCAAAGAGTAGCCCAATCAGCATTGTGCTGTAGGGGACATTAGACATAATATGGACATCGTCTTCGACATTTCTAGTCGAAGTATATAGTATATTTCTAGAAGATTTTAAGGTGTAAAATATTTATATTTTTTAACAGGATTTCTTCAGTAGTACAGCTACAAAATTCTCAGCATATCTAACTTATCATAGTTACGGACAGTACATATTGTATCCATGGGGATATGAAAATGCTTTGCCGCCAGACTATAAAGATTTACAAACCGTTGGAGAGAACATTGCACAGGTAAGCAAATAAAACTGGTTTGAAAACAATGTATTAGGTAGTTATGTTTTTTTAAACAGTTGCCAAATATGTTGGTAATAACGTGATATTGAAAGAAGGTTGCGCTAGCCCGTTTTACGAGAAGAGACTCCGAGTTTGGGAGGGTTTCTAATTCTTCATTTCATTCCAGGGAATTTAAGTCTAATATTGTCGGAAATAGTTTCAAATCTTATAATTCATTTGACACAGGTTTTGGGGTTTAGGTTTTCAATAAAATAGTACGCACGAGCTGCAAAACATACACGGACTTTTATCACTGTCGCGAAAATCCAAATTATGTGTCTCTATTATTAATCTTATATTATGAAATATTTACAGGCAATACAACAAACAGGAGGTTCTCAATACAGAGTGGGATCATCCAGTGGACTGCTCTATCCAGCGTCTGGCGGATCTGATGACTGGGCAAAGTCGTTAGGCATTAAATATACGTACACTATCGAACTTAGTGATACTGGCCGTTACGGTTTTGTATTGCCAGCGTCATATATTGAACCGGTAGCTAGGGAAAATTTAGCAGGGCTCAGAGTACTAGCTCGCCAAGTAAATAAAGATTAAAGCTCTGTAACTAGTGAGTGGAAAGTCTGAAAGCAAATGGTGAGGAGGCCTTTATTTGACAACAAATTAAATAAAATTTTGGAGAGTACGAAATTCAATATTTCACATTACATTATATTTTAGAATTAGTAATATTTATTTTTAAAATTGGCAATACTCATATCTGTGAGTACAAGTAGGTAGTCTCTAGTACTACTTAGTACAAGTTGGTTATTGGTTAGATGATATTTATAATAGGAATGGGATATGAAATTGTGAACTGATGCCTGGCCTCCTCTAAGTATGCAGCTATTTTATTTATTAAAGTATAGATTTTAAGTACAAGCTCTGAAATAATACAAGGTATGTTATATAAATAAATAACAAAATTTGATGTTTTGGAGTAAATAATGAGTGAAAATAAGAGTGAATGAGTCTGATAGATATGTGGCATTACAATTAACTACAGGATTAAAGTCTACAATATATGTATATACAAAAGATATTTTGTTAATTTATTATTTCACCTAGTTTTAATATATGTTATGGTCCAATGAATAATATATAAACATATATTTTCAAAGAGATGGAGTTTTATTGTCCTAAATATCTACACAAAAGGAACGGATCATTGTTCCTAACTACACAGATATTTCTAATTCTTGACTTTTGTTGAGAAAAAATTAATAAATCACTAGCCATCCTGGCAAACGTTGTTTTGACATACAAATCTCAGGGAGGGGTTTGAAAAATATATAGTAGCCGATTCTCAGACTTACTGAATACGCATATAAAATTTGGTAAAAATCGGTAAAGCCGTTTCGGAGGAGTACGGTAACTAACATTGTGACATGGAAATTTTATACCTATACTAGTTGTCCCGGCAAACGTTGTTTTGCCATACTAAGAAAAAAAAAAGTTTGACAAATAGATGTTGGCCGATTCTCAGACCTACTGAATACGCATGTAAAATTTCATAAATATCGGTCTAGCCGTTTCGGAGGAGTACGGTAACTAACACTGTGACACGTGAATTTTATATATTAGATTAGATAAATATGTATTCAAATAAATTGAATTCACCACAAAAATAATAGTTACCACAGCATTATTTAATACATGCTAAGGCTAGTTAAAAACTTAAATTAAAAAAAAAAAGTTACAAAATAAAATAATGATTTGGCTGTTAAAAAATACATGTTCTCCTATACTCTCTATTCAATATATTCTGGAATAGTTTAAAAAAGATAATTAAACATGCATACCTTAGTATTATTGGACTCTTTATACTCAGCAACCTCCTTTTCGGAATCGCATGGTTTTGTTACTTTAATCTGTGGTATAATACCTTTATCAGCCTTATTGCTCTTACTAGAAATAGGACTACTTTTCAGTAAGTTTTCAGTCTCGTGGGCAATGTCTTCAGCTCGTTTTAAAATCATTTCTACATCATCAACATCATCACTTATCAGTTTTTCTGTGTTATTATTAGCAGACAACTTGTGCAGTTCATTAAATATCATTTTAATTTCCTCATCGCTATCCTTGTAGGCTTCACAGGTCTTTTCGAAATGCAGAAATTCTTTCGTCGACATGCTGTTATCGTTAGAAGCTGAATCTTGATTTATAGTCATTAAATTCTGCGCCATAGTTGTAGTCGAATCTACGGGTAAATCATTAAAATTATAAGGTAAACTTATGAATATTTTCACTTTTTATTATACAACAGAAAATAACATAGTAAAACAGAAACAACGACGTTGCTTAGCAACGCTAGTGCTGCCACGATATTCTTGACAATTTTTATCTTTCGAAGTATGTGACAAAATTTATACAAATTTTCAAAAAACCACTCCTAAAATTCACCATTCAACAAATATTCGCCATTTACAGCCACCTAATTTCTGGGAAAATTCAATAAACTTGCAATACACTTGGGTGCAAGGAAATCACACATGTGGACATTTTTCAAAAATATGTACCTACCTATCTTAAAAAAAAAATTATAGGAAAAAGTATTTAACGGAGAAAAGCATCGTAGACATCACCTGTAGTTACAGCCAGAGCAGTCATCCATCTAAACACATTGTAATACTGAATAAACTAACTACGATAACTATAACATGTTATGAACTACGATGAGATTGATCCGTGGCTTACGACACGTGTAGCTGGTTTGGAAGGATCCCTTTATGAAATTTCAACGGGTCACCATTCATTCTCATCTAATGAACGAATTACTCACCATTGACACCATTTGAGGACTTACTTCACAATCTTGGAACCTAAGTTAAAACTAAAAATCCTTAAGTAAACTATTTTAATCAAGTCCCATAAATGTTCGAACGGATTATGGTCCGGGCTCAGAGCTGGCCACTCCATAACAGGGATTTCTACCTCTTGCAAGTATTGGCGTACTATAGCAGCAGTGTAAGGTCTTGCATTGTAATGCATAAAGAGAAAGTTTTCTCCACGAATAGCACCAAATGGTACCACATGTTCTTGGAGAACTTCCTCTATGTACCGCTGACAGGTTAGCCCTCTTCCTCGTCCCCTAATATTGGCACCTGCGATAAAGACAAGCTCAGTTTTAGCTTGCAATGAGATACCTCCCCAGAACATACACGCAAAGAGTAAAATAATAGATTTATCCTACGCAATCCAGCGACCCGACCCCGCTTCACGTACCTATTGCGCGAACGGCACGTTGATACAAAAACGGGAAGAAATATAAATAAAACAGCAAACAAAGAACTCTTGTTCTTCTTGATTTATGGCTTTGTACTTTTTTTTTTATGACTCTGCCAATGTATGTGATGCTAGTATCATAAACTGGAGAGAAAATACTAGTGGAGATTAGAAACAAAGAACTCAAGCAGTGGTCTACTTTACGTACTATTATTTTATCTATACCTTCATGGAGTTAAGTGACATAAGTGAGTGACTGTGAGTGTGTTATTAGTCTGTGAACTTTTTTGTTGGTGTTTTTATTTAATGGAGTAAAATTATTAAATCCTATTTTTAAAAGATTCAAGTGGAATATAAAAATATTCAAACATGTCGGTACCACCGCAGGCATTTGTGAATAAAAATAAAAAACATTTTCTCGGTATACCAGCGCCTTTAGGTTACGTCGCTGGTGTTGGCAGAGGGTTTGTATTTGTTTTTCGTTGTAATTCTGTAGTTTATTCGGCTTTTGAGTAGTTATTTACATTATATTTATGTTACAGAGCGACTGGTTTCACCACACGATCCGATATCGGTCCAGCGAGGGATGCCAATGATGTCTCGTAAGTACAAAATCAATTATAGCCTTAAAGCATTTATCTCAGGAGTTGCTATTGTCAGGCAAACCCGGCTGAAAAGGTACGAAAGTATATTCATTATGTACGGACACTGCCCTCACTTAGAGTGCGTGAGGCCATTTTGACAGGGGTAATGATGTACCTCGACATTCAATCGACCCGATACTATTTGACAAAAGAACAGTGTGTATGCTACAACTCCTGTTGGTTTAATGCTTTTTAAGAGGATACTGTCCCCGTTTTCCAATTACAGCACAAGAGCGCATTATGCGGCACAATGCTCAACGTTGAGTGTTCCAACTACAGCAACGCATCGCACAATCGAGCACTATCAAAAGTGATGTGTGCAATCCGTACCAATTTCAGTGACAGAAAAAATTTTTCTTTAAAATGGCATTGATTGAAATTTTATTTATATATTATCGTTAGTAATATTATTTATTGTTAAAAACATTTTTAAGGCTTTTGTTTCGTCGGAGTTTTCTGGAAATAATCAAAGTTAATTCAAGCTGTGTTTAAAAAAAAAAATATAAGTATGGATAAAGGTACAAACAATGACTTTTTTTTATATTCCACACTTATAATGTGAATACAATTTTATTTTAGTATTTTTTTTTTAACACTGAATTTAGCCCACTCTGCTGGTGCATTTGAAAACTAATTCATGTTCCAATTAAGCGTCAGCATAGTTCAGCATTGTGCTGCACTGAGTCGCATTATGCTCTGCAATTGGAAAACTAGCTGTAACTTATCTGAACACAATAATCGAAAAAAAAACATGTAACTTTTTTTTTATTTTAGAGATGATCGACACGCACCACCAGCAGCTAAACGTAAAAAACCAGAAGAAGAAGATGACGATGAAGACTTAAATGACTCTAATTATGATGAATTCTCAGGGTACAGTGGATCTTTATTCTCCAAGGTTTGTTAAGCTAATATTAAAATAAATGTGTTATCCATTATCTATTAGTAACTTCTAAAGAATAAAGATATCATCACACTATTTTTTCTATAGAGTTCTGTAGGATTAAGCTAAGCGGATTACTCTCGAGATTTCTTTTTTTTTCTTTTTATGAATGTAAACCCTATGTCAACATGCTTGGTCACCATAACATAGTAGACTGATATTAGGATTTTAATGAACTGGGAAGAACTATGTTAATATTTGTATGTACACAACTAGTATATTCTGGTACTAGTTGTTATAATCTTTACTTATTATAAAACAAAGTTTATTTTTGTATGTATGTCCCTATGTGAGCTTATATCTTCAAAACTTCGCAACAGATTTTAAAACAGTTTTTTTTTATAGATATAGTGGTTCAAGAGGATTGCTTTGTTGTATAATTTGTTGAGGTTTAGTGTATATTGGGAGAAAGGGACACTCAATAACTATAAACGTGGGTGAAACTGTCGGCATTATCTAGTTGTGTGTTATAAATATGTGAATATTTCTAGGACCCATATGACAAAGATGATGCCGAGGCAGATGCTATATATGAATCTATTGACAAAAGGATGGATGAGAAAAGAAAAGAGTATAGAGAGAAACGGCTTAAAGAAGACTTGGAAAGATACCGTCAGGAAAGGCACGTTAAATTTAATAATTATCAATCTTTCGAGAATCTAGGCTTTCCTTCCCTAAAAAGGCTTAAATTCCCTGTCGTAAGTCGGAAACGTAACGAAATTGTCGTAAATTTGGATCTATTTTTTAAACGCGTAGATCTTAAAGGTTGATTACAGCTTAAAGCATAAATCCAACAAGAGTTGATATTACAAGGAGACCCCTGCCAGTACCAGAGTAATGATTATATTCATTGTGTACAGATACTAGTAGCAATTCTATGTGCACAACTAAAATTAACAACAAAATATAAATTGATTCACAATTTGGCAATTTTAACAAAACTTTTTTATTAGAAAATCTGTATATTATAGACTAACGAAGTTAATCAATAAAAATGTGCACAACAAAATAGCCAATTAATCAAAATACGCTATAGTTGTTTTATGTTTTAGTTTAGTTGTGCCTGTAGCATTGGTATCATTGTCATCTCTCAGTGTGCGTCAGGTGATTTTTGGCGGGCCGTGCGTAGTGACCAATGAAATTACGTTAAGTGTTATTGTCTTATTCATAATGACTTATCGGAGGTTTAAACGGAGATTTTATCGGAGAGATAATAAACGTTTTAGCCTAAAAAGACTATTATGAATAACAAGTTTTGACAATTTTCGCCAACCAATTTTAGCGAACTTTTAAACCTCCGATAAGTCATTATGAATAACACCATTAGTGTGTATTTTCTCGGCAAGCCGCTGACGGGGCAGTTTATTTGTCAAGGAAAACAGCGTTTGTAACTGCTCTTGTTGGTTTTATACTCTAAGATGGCAGTAAGGGACTACTCTGATCTGCTATAGGTTATTTTCTTTTTTATACTACAATGGTGACAAACAAGCTTACGGCTCGCGTGATGGTAAGCGATAACCGTAGCCTATGCACGTTTGCAACACCAGAGGTATCACTCGCGCGTTGCCGACCCTGTAGGACCCGTTTAACGCCTTTTTTGAAGAGCCCCATGCTATAGTCCTGTGGGAAAACCACGGCAGGAAGCTCATTCCACAACCTGATTGTACGTGGGATAAAGTTACGCTGGAACCGTTACAGTACGGGATGGTATCGGTTCTAAGGTGTGAGAATGAACTCGCTGCCGATGGCGAGAGGTGCGATGATAAAAGGATGCCGTGGGCAACATTTCAAATAATTCTTCAGAACACATGCTGTTATACGGACGATAGAATAGAATACGCACAGGGAGGCGAATTTAGGTTTTAAGTCAATACTCATAGCTGTTTTCAAACAACTACCAAAATAGAAGGCTCCTAATTTTCCTTAACTTTACGAATTTTTCTATGTGTAAAACTTCACAAGTTAAAACTATAATATATTCTTATGCCTGCAATAAATGTTAGAAATGTTTGTAAATAGTTAGTTGCGTGCCATTTATAATATAGTACTTGAAGTGATATGTCAAAAATTACTTTTTAGGCCAAAAATTCAACAACAGTTCTCAGACTTGAAACGTGAATTAAAATCTGTGTCTGAAGATGAATGGTCAGCGATACCGGAAGTAGGTGACGCCCGCAACAGGAAGCAACGTAACCCTCGCGCTGAGAAGTTCACACCATTGCCTGATAGTGTGCTCTCTAGGAATCTAGGAGGGGAGTCATCTTCTTCAATTAATCCTGGCTCTGGATTGGCGTCAATGATGCCGGGTGTGGCAACACCAGGAATGTTAACACCTTCTGGTAATTATTCTTTACATATTACATGGCATTATGACGATTGCTACTGTCAAACTTGAAAATAATGCTGCCACATTTTTGGTAACAGTGTTGGCCAACCGTAATTTTTTTATACCGGTAAGTACTGATTAGTCGAACCGACCAGAAATATGTCGTATTAGCTATTGCTTGCGAAGTCGTACGCGTGGAATTCGGTACCTAATAAAAATTATAGGTGAATTCAAAATTGTACAGACATGTTTAATATGTAGGTATTTAATATGGTTAATTTTATAATATTTTGTCATTTACACTTGTGCGACTCATTTATTCCAATAAAACCACTTTTTACGGATTCAGACGCCTATATTTTTTTGGGTTCTAGCCCGACGTTTCGGAGACTTTTCAGTCACTATAGTTACGGGTGAATCGAACGAAATGAATAATTTATAAAATTATATAAATCTGCTAAAGATTTACGTATGGTATTTCGTTTAATTACGGTTAGACGACATAACTATTTTGAAAATGCAATTACTTAGCAACATAGTAAACGTCAAATAACATTTCTAATTCTGGGACAAGCTATAATATAGCTTAATAATAATTAGTCTGCCACTCTCTCTCCAGCCCAATATCGTCCCACTGCTGGGCACGGGCCTTCTCCACTTTGGGAGGGCCTATAGACTTATGGTCTTGTGCCGTGCTGACCAGGCGTGTTGGCACAGGGTTTAGTTTCGAGTTTTTCATAACAGTAGACGTTAACTGCTTATATTGTCCTTTAGCTGGCTCTTAAAGCACCCTGAGAAAGAAATGGGGTGGTGACACTTGTATTCTTTTTTTTATTTTTTGGCAACTTGTATTCTTAAGTAGCTGTTGCTCGCGACTTCGTACGCGTGAAATTTAGAAATCAATCCTCAACAAACAGAAGTTTACTCGTCTGGTCAATAGATGGCTTTGTACGTTTTATAAATCACGCTGTCGTTTCGTTCCACACATTGACACTTAAGGTCGTCAAAATTATTATTGTGTTATCATCCCGATTTTGCACTTAAAAATTAGTAAGGATCTGTCAACACATGGACCGGTCTGTCTAACACAATTACATAAATTCATTTATAGTTTCAATATCATGAACCTTAAAATTAGTTAATATTTGAAACTGCGGTCTTTGAGTTTGGAATACCGGTATGTTATTTTACGTACTCAACTAGGGGTGGGTCGTTAACAGATTTTCCGTTAACGAAACGTTAACGTTAATTGGAGTTCGTCAACTAGTTGATCAACTAGTTAATTTCAGCAACAAATTTTCTCGTAAAAAAAAAAAAAAAAAAAAAAAAAAAAAAAAAAAAAAAAAAAAAAAAAAAAAAAAAAACTTACTACCAAGCCACGCTGACCAGACGTGTTGGCACCGGGTTTGTTTTTCCTTACCTGGTTTTTACAAAACCCTGGTAAAGAAATGGGGTGGTGACACCAGTATTTCGAGTTTTCCGTCTTTCACAGTTGATGTTATCTGTGTAGGTACAATATTCCTTAGCTGGTTTTTACAAAACCCTGGTAAAGAAATGGGGTGGTGACACCAGTATTCCAGTATTTCGAGTTTTCCGTCTTTCACAGTTGATGTTATCTGTGTAGGTACAATATTCCTTAGCTGGTTTTTACAAAACCCTGGTGAGGAAATGGGGTGGTGACACCGGTATTCCAGTATTTCGAGATTTCCGTCTTTCACAGTTGATGTTATCTGTGTAGGTACAATATTCCTTAGCTGGTTTTTACAAAACCCTGGTGAGGAAATGGGGTGGTGACACCAGTATTCCAGTATTTCAAGTTTTCCGTCTTTCACAGTTGATGTTATCTGTGTAGGTACAATATTCCTTACCTGGTTTTTACAAAACCCTGGTGAGGAAATGGGGTGGTGACACTAGAATTCCAGTATTTCGAGTTTTCCGTTTTTCACAGTTGATGTTATCTGTGTACAATATTCCTTAGCTGGTTTTTACAAAACCCTGGGAAGGAAATGGGGTGGTGACACCAGTATTTTGAGTTTTCCGTCTTTCACAGTTGATGTTATCTGTGTAGGTACAATATTCCTTAGCTGGTTTTTACAAAACCCTGGTGAGGAAATGGGGTGGTGACACCAGTATTCCAGTATTTCGAGTTTTCCGTTTTTCACAGTTGATGTTATCTGTGTAAAATATTCCTTAGCTGGTTTTTACAAAACCCTGGGAAGGAAATGGGGTGGTGACACCAGTATTCTTAATCCGTCACCACACGGAGGGCTGTCAGGAGTCTCGTTTTTAAGTTTTCCGTCTTTCACCTTTCACAGAAGATGTTATCTGTGTGCAATATTCCTTAGCTAACTTTTATAGCATCCTTGGGAGAAATGGGGTGGTGACACTTGTAATCTCAATGCGTCACCACACGGAGGAACAGTGATTCATAAGATTATTATTTAGGAAAATATCTCTTAACTAAGTAATTTTAAAGTTCACTATTGTACCTATATCATAACAGTCGCTTACGATCTTTCGTTTTAAGAAGTATAATTTCTTTGAGAAAACATTGACAAGAAACGAACATTGAAAAAATTTAAACATTGAAAAAAACTGAACATTGAATTCAATGTTTAACTCTTAAACATTAAAAGAAACGACCATTGAAAAAAATTAAACATTGAAAAAAACTGAACATTGAAATCAATGTTTAACTCATAAACATTGAAAAAAACGAACATTGAAAAAAACTGAACATTGAATTCAATGACATCATTAAATTCAACTAGTTGATTCCGAAACGGTTAACCATTGAAACGTTGACGAGAGGTCAACTAGTTGATCAACTAGTTCGTTAATTCAATGCTCATCGCTATACTCAACTATTGTGGGTATTTTATTGGTTCAAATCCCACTCTTAAACAATTTTAAACGTACTCATAATAGACCTACTTATTGTCGTCCTGTATTTAGTCATACATCTGTCATACATACATGTATGAGTGTGGATGAAGCCAAGGAATTATGTATGGATCGTAGCAGATGGCGCTCTATAGTCTCTGCCTACCCCCATGGGAAAAAGGCGTGATGTTATGATGATGATGATGATCTGTCATACATGTATGATCAGATGTATGTCTATAAATAAAGCAAAGAAAGTCTGTTTACACCGCAGCAGATAGCGATCTGTAATCTCGGCCTAACTCCATTAGAAAAGGCGTAACAGTATGATGAATAAATTGTTTTAATACCATAACGTTTATTTACAGGCGATTTGGATCTTCGTAAGATTGGCCAAGCTCGTAATACACTCATGACAGTAAAGTTATCTCAAGTATCAGATTCAGTGACTGGACAGACTGTAGTTGATCCTAAAGGTTATTTGACAGACTTACAATCAATGATACCGACGTATGGTGGTGATATCAATGATATTAAGAAAGCTAGGTTATTGCTAAAGTCTGTAAGGGAGACGAATCCAAATCATCCACCTGCATGGATTGCTAGTGCAAGACTGGAAGAAGTTACAGGTTTGTTTCATAATTTCTTAATATTATTGGTTCTTTAAGTTTTTTATTAAGCAATCTAAATCTAAATAAACTAAATTATAGTGGAAAAAATGATAACCATGAGCGGGACTTGAAACCACGACCTCAGAATACCGTTCCGTTGCTCTCCCACCTGAGCTATCATGGTTCCCGCATATGTTTACCAAATCTTCCACTACAATCTTCTCAATGTGAGTTGTCATCGTGCGATGTTTTGTGTACAACGCCATCTATTGAGCGGTTTGCACCAACTCGATCAATCAAAGGAAGATTTGGTAAACATATGCGGGAACCATGATAGCTCAGATGGGAGAACAACGGAACAGTATTCCGAGGTCGTGGGTTCAAGTCCCGCTAATGGTTATCATTTTTCCCACTATAATTTCGTTTATTTAGTAAAAGCATAGCAAGTCAATTGCAAAAATTAATAAATTAAATGTACTTACAATCTAAATCTCTCAATAATAAATAAAAAAAGATGATTGCGTGCGTAAGTAGTTACATAACATAACATAACTTTATTGAGCAAAAATTTTAAATTACAAAAAAATTTAAGTTACAGACAGCATCTAAGTATTTCTTAAATGGCCTCAATTCTATGTGCACTACTAAACTAAACTAAAAATAAAAGCATGTTTACAAACAAACAACTGTAGTGTATTTTGATTTATTGGCTATTTTGTTGTGCACATCTTTAAACTAATATTTTAAAGCTGAACAGTTTGTTTGTTCGTTGGAACGCGCTAATCTCAGGAAGCACTGGGCCGATTTGAAAAATTCTTTCAGTGTTAGAAAGAGCATTTATTGAGGAAGGCTTTAGGCTATATAACATCACGCTACGACCAGTAGAAGCGAAGCAGTAGTGAAAAATGTTACAAAAACCGGGAAAATTTTTAATAGCTAGTTTCTTAATAATTAAAATCTTTAGTCTATATTTCTATAATATACATATTTTCTAATAAAAAAGTTCTGTTAACATTGCCGAATTGTTTTATTAACATTATCAATTATTATTTTTTAGTTAAGTTTAGTTGTGCACGTAGAATTGGGACCAATGTCTTATATTTCAAATTTTTTTTTTGTTATATTTTAGGGAAAGTACAATCAGCACGTAATTTAATAATGAAAGGTTGTGAAGTAAATCCAAGCAGTGAAGAGCTTTGGTTAGAAGCGGCTCGTTTACAGCCGAGGGATACTGCTCGAGCGGTTATCGCTCATGCTGCTAGAAACTTACCGCATAGTGTCAGGATATGGGTGAAAGCTGCTGATTTGGAACAGGAAACTAAGGTAAGAATTATATTTATGATGAAATATAAAAAAATCCTCGTATATTGCTGTGTTTTTACATTTTTAGAGTTTTGTACCATCATCATAATCATAACATCAAAGTTATTATCAAAGATAGACCAAAGCTACGACGGGCCTCGTGATCCAGTGGTTCACGTAACAGATTACCGTTCACGAACCACGCGGGAATGGAACCCGCTACGGGTTCCATTCCCGCACGGTACAAACATTTGTGCGATATTTATAATTGTCATACAACCGTTCTGCATCTGGGTGGAAATCTGCTGTTTCCGATGACGACACATCTCATCGCCGAAGCTGAGAAGAATGGAATAAAGAAAGCAGACCTCACTATCATATGAGATTGGTAATGCTTGAGAGAGATACAGATCATAATATCAAGCCTTTCTGGCATGGTGGTAGCTCTTCCTACCCCCAATCAAGCCTTTTTGGCATGGTGGTAGCTCTTCCTACCCCCAATCAAGCCTTTTTGGCATGGTGGTAGCTCTTCCTACCATAGGGAAGGCTCTGCCACTGGAACGCCAACTATTCTGGCTTCAATTACACTCATATTCTATTAATAAAACTCAGCTGTCCGTCCGTCCTTCTGTCACCAGGCTCCGCCTTATGAGCAGTGGACTACGATACCCTATGTATTCTAAAAACGCATACGACCTATTGATTTGTATTTTACTTTAACATAATTGAGCACCTTATTTTGATTTTATTTACAAACTTTGTCACTTAGGTTAAAATGGCGTTTGCACCAATTTTCCTCACGATTTTTTTGTTAAGGATATCAAAATGCGTTAGTATACCTTTCAGATCTAACGACAGTATGTGCTTTTCAAAAGTTTATCCCATTTCTCTAAACTTTTGAATATTTTTCCAGGCTAAACGCCGAGTATTCCGTAAAGCTCTAGAACACATACCTAATTCTGTTCGTCTATGGAAGGCAGCAGTCGAACTGGAAAATCCTGAAGACGCCCGCATTCTACTATCAAGGGCAGTAGAATGTTGTCCAACCAGTGTAGAACTATGGCTCGCTTTAGCCAGACTTGAAACATATGAAAATGCAAGAAAAGTACTGAATAAAGCTAGAGAAAATATACCTACAGATAGACAGATTTGGGTGACAGCTGCTAAACTTGAAGAGGCTCATGGTAAGGTTTTTTTTAAGGTTTGTTAACCGACTCCAAAAAAAGGAGAAGGTTCTCAATTCGTGTGTTTGTTTTTTTATTTTGTTACCTCATAACTTTTAACCGGGCGAAACGATTTTATTGATTCTTTTTTTATTTGAAAGCTGGTGGTTCCCGTGTGGTCTCATTGGCACCAGTTCAAGATCTGATGGTGATCTCCTGAGAAACCGAGGAAAATCCGCAACTTTCAAAGGCTAAATACTCAATTATTTACAAATTTGTAGTTTTCTGTATGAAAAAGTGAAACAAGAACCTATAACTGGGACTTGGCTGTTGGTCCGTCCGTCCGTTTGTCACTTGGTATTATTTGGCATCGGTATACTCGTACTTGACCGGTTTTTATATTCACTAAACGTCCTCTGGTTCTAAAGTAAGCTATATTTATATCCTTGTGTTATGGGTACCAGATGCTACATACTAGATACATATAAGCCTTTTTTGTAAATACGTATTTAAAATACGCTAGTTGTTTTCCGCTACTTGGTACGCGTGGAATTTCAGATCCCTTATATTTTATCACCGTTTAAACCTTACCTGGACTGTCACAAATATTTCAAGACTAAAATAACAAAAATCGGCCCAGTCTTCTCGAGTTTTAACGATACTAACGGACAGCAATTGATTTTTATATATCTTATATATAAAATTCACGTGTCACAGTGTTAGTTACCGTACTCCTCCGAAACGGCTTGACCGATTTTTATGAAATTTTACATGCGTATTCAGTAGGTCTGATAATCGGCCAACATCTATTTTTCAAGCTTTTTTTTTGTAGGTATGGCAAAACAACGTTTGCCGGGTCAGCTAGTAAGATTATAAAATTCTGTCTCTTGCAATAAAAATCTTTTCATATTTATAATATTATTTAAAATATTCAACAGGTAATACACATATGGTAGAAAAGATAATAGATCGTGCTATAACCTCACTGAGTGCCAACGGTGTTGAAATAAATCGTGAACATTGGTTCAAAGAAGCTATGGAAGCAGAGAAGTCTGGAGCGGTACATACTTGTCAGGTAATTTTAAGGGCCTACATCAATATTATCGTATATCATCGCCGACACGTACATATTAACACAGCCAGTAGGCACAGAAAATGAAGAATTAGGGATACTTTTCCTATTTACTTAAAATCTACTAAATATATTTTAATTCTGATTTACGTGTTTCTATATATAATAGTTACTTATGTTTTAAAAGTTATTTCATTAGTTAATACGCGATAATAGACCGACAAATGAAAAAAATAAAAAATGAGAGAGGTTGTTTCGCTAAGATTTTCTATCGAGAAAACTTTTTTCAATCGCGTTTCTGAGTTTATGCGATCCTAGATCATATATTGAAAAAACATATACTTAAAAATTAGAGCTCTAGCCATTCAATCTAAAGAAACAATGAAAACTTCGTACGTAGAAAAATGCACGAAGCTATTTTGGTATCCTCTTAAGTATTTTAGATTATTAGGTAACTAGCTAATGCTCGCGGTCCCACCCGTGTTTATATTTATTAAGCCCACCCTCCCTCAATATACCCAAATTATACAAAAAAGCCATCCTTTTGAACCACTCTTATCTATTGAAAATAACTGCATCAAAATCCATTGCGTAGTTTTGAAGTTGTAAGCTCACATGCAAACTCACAGATGATTAAGCATTACCTACGACGCAGCGTAAGGCGGCCTCTCGTCTAGGTGGAATGTCAAAATTGTTAAGGTTGTTGGGAGCCTTTGTATGCAAGCGGCACGAGACCGTGCGTTGCGACTTTCTATGGGGGGAGGCATGTCCAATAGTGGACAGTTAAACACTGGAAGATATTGTTTCTTATTACATATTTACCTAGTAAAAAAATTATTCTGAGTATGTTTAACGCTTGCTGTCTTTACAGGCAATAATTCGATCAGTAATCAGTCACGGTATAGAACCTGAAGACCAAAAACATACTTGGATGGAAGATGCTGAAGCGGTAAGTTCATCATCATCATAACATCACGCCTTTTTCCCACGGGGGTAGGCAGAGACTATAGAGCGCCATCTGCTACGATCCATACATACTTCCTTGGCTTCATGAAAACAACAACCGTCGGGCATGTATGATCAGATGTATGAGTGTGGACTCATACAGATGTATGAGTCCACACTCATACATCTGATCATTGATCATGATCAGATTGATCATACATGCCCGACGGTTGTAAGTGATACGCACTTGCCCCTTTTGGAGTATTCCGGCGATGACATCGGAGTATATTTTTCTCTTAGGTCCTCTCCCAGCATTTCCACTTACCTCCGCCGTGTATATGCCTTTCGTTAAGCGTCTCTCATCCATCCTCTCCACATGATCAAACCACCTAAGCATACTTTTCTCCACCTTAGTCACTACATCCTCTTTCAGACCGCAACATTCTCTTATAACTTCATTTCTTAATCTATCTTTTAAATATAATAATATATATCTTTCTTTCTTTTTTCTTTTTTTTTTAAGCAGTAAGTTTAAGCGGTAAGAACTGACAAACTGTCGGGACAAAACAGGTATCGTACCTAAAATAAATTATATTTCCCGCGGAGTAGACCCGGTCATTATATATTAATATGTGTGAAATCCGCGAAAGTTTAAAAATATTATTATATATTTCTCAACAGTTACGTTTACTGCCCTCGTGCCTACTGCTACTCGCATTTAATAATTATTTACGATAAACTATTTAGTTGTTAAATATTTTTCTCATTTATTCATCTTCTTATTTTTCACGTATTTAAAAAAAAAAGATTATAAAAATAACATTTATCCTAAATTAAAATAACCACAATAAACACAAATAAGAATCTTTAAAAAAAATATATAAATAACATTTTCTTGACATATTTGACATTATATTTACCATTATATGATTGCTTACGGTTCAACATATCTGATGACAAGGAATTAGACCGGCTCCCTGTCAACACCGGCTCACGTAGTAGCTACGGACCTCCCATAAATAACATTATTATTATATTTTTATTATTATCTGTAATCTGGTATCGATGCACAGGCATTAAGCTCAGTCCTCAAAATAATGCTAGTCCCATAATATAATTTATGGATGACATTAACCAAATTTTCTAATTAAAAATTTTTAATTATTTCTTTGACAGATAGAGATCTTTCCTTCTTTCTTTCTTTCAGATATATTACAATAATTATTCCATTTCATTTCCAGTTCTTCCGTTTATTTTCAGCTTAGCTATTTATATTTAGGAATCTTTACAAGTCCGCCAAAGTCCGGATCATGATAGATTTATTTTTTGTGTAGGCACAAAGTTTTTGCCAAAAAATGTGCTCTTATAACACGTCCAAATTATTTTTTCCATATACCGGTTCCAGGAAATTTAATACGCAGAGAAGAACCGGCGTAAGAAACTCTGCAGAGCTCCCTTTCTTTAGTCATATTTCTTTTTTAGGGTTCCGTACCCAAAGGGTAAAAACGGGACCCTATTACTGAGACCTCGCTGTCCGTCCGTCCGTCCGTCCATCCGTCCGTCCGTCCGTCCGTCCGTCCGTCCGTCCGTCCGTCCGTCCGTCCGTCTGTCACCAGGCTGTATCTCAAGAACGGTGATAGCTAGAGAGTTGAAATTTTCACAGATGATGTATTTCTATTGCCGCTATAACAACAAATACTAAAAATAAAAAAAAAATAATATTTAAGGGGGGCTCCCATACAACAAACATGATTTTTAGGGTTCCGTACCCAGTATCTCAAGAACGGTGATAGCTAGACAGTTGAAATTTTCACAGATGATGTATTTCTATTGCCGCTATAACAACAAATACTAAAAATAAAATAAAATAAATATTTAAGGGGGGCTCCCATACAACAAACATGATTTTTAGGGTTCCGTACGCAGTATCTCAAGAACGGTGATAGCTAGACAGTTGAAATTTTCACAGATGATGTATTTCTATTGCCGCTATAACAACAAATACTAAAAATAAAATAAAATAAATATTTAAGGGGGGCTCCCATACAACAAACATGATTTTTTTACCGTTTCTTGCTCGATACTAATAACGTTGCCTTATGTTGCATAGATAATGGTACGGAACCCTTCGTGCGCGAGTCCGACTCGCACTTGACCAATTATTTTTGTTATAATATCTACAATAGTCCTTACAATACATTACTATACAATATAAACAAATTCGTAAACCGATTATTATTCTCTCTTCTAGTGTGCAAACGAAGGTGCATATGAATGCGCACGCGCAGTATACGGCTACGCCCTATCAGTGTTCCCTTCGAAGAAATCAATCTGGTTAAGGGCCGCGTACTTAGAGAAACAACACGGTACTAGAGCCAGTCTAGAAGCGTTACTACAGAGGGCTGTGGCACATTGTCCTAAGTCAGAAGTACTATGGCTTATGGGTGCTAAGTCAAAATGGTTGGCAGGTATGTGTTGATTTATAAATACTATATTTAATATCTTTTTTTATATTTATTGGACGGATTTAGGGGGTATAATTAGTCTAAATTCAGGCAGTATTTCTCTACGTGAGCTTATAATGATACTAGCTGTTGCCCGCGTCTTCGTACGCGTGAAATTTAGAAATCAAACCTTAACAAACAGAAGTTTACTGTACCACTCGATAGATGGCGTTGTATAGTTTTTTAAAGCAGATTAGGATGCTTATCTTGATACCAGAAGTCATTCAGAAATCGTCTGATTATTTAAAATTTTCTAACACTTTTTCTGCCTATGTTCGCGTGGAATTTGGTAAATTTTCCCCGTTTTAGCAATATTTTTCACTGATGCTTCCTATTGGTGGTAGCGTGATGGTTTATAAGCCTAAAACCTTCCTCGATATCTATATGGATGGACTATCCAAAACAAAAAGATTTTTTAATTCGAAATCAGTAGTTCTTCAGATTTACCCATAGATTAATTATGTATTTAACCTTTAGGTGATGTACCGGCTGCTCGAGGTATCCTGTCTCTAGCTTTCCAGGCTAATCCTAACTCTGAAGAGATCTGGTTGGCTGCTGTTAAACTAGAGAGTGAGAACAAAGAGTATGACAGAGCGAGACGGTTGCTTTCTAAAGCTAGGGCTTCGGCACCTACTCCGAGGGTAAATATATTTTAATTTATACTTTTGTTGTTCATATGCCACAAAGCTGTATCTCAAGAAATCGACATTATTAGGAATCCGTACCCAAAACTACAATAGGACCCTATTATTGAGACTTCATTGTCTGTCCGTCCGTCTGTTAACAAGATTGAATCACAGGAACGCTAATATAGAACACTGCAGAGTTTAACTTTGCATAGATGATGAATATCTGTTGCCTCTACAGTTACCTACTAATAAAAACTATAAACTAAGTAATAAATTAAATTGTGGTGGGGGAAAAAGTTGATCACCGCAAGCGGGACTTGAACCCACGACCACGGAATACCGTTCCGTAGCTCTGCCAACTGAGCTTATTGCGGTCGTGCTAACAGTAACCAAATTAGACCACCACAATCGTCAATCGATTGAGTTTACATCGTATTTTGACGTACAACGCCATCTATCGAGAATGTTTTGCAACAATGTCGACTAGCCACCTAGTATTCTTTACAGAATACAATTTTTACAAAAAAACAAATGTTTCCACGACAATTTAATTTATTAAGTAAAAGCATAGCATGTCAATTGCAAAATTAATAAATTACTTTAGTTTAAACTAAGTATTTCTTTACCCATACAGCAGACAGTGTCTTTTATTGTTTGTCATTTGGTTTTTTACTAACCAATTTTCGTTCTGAACTTATTTTAATAAAACATGGCTTTTAATTACACATTTATTGTTAATGGGCTTCGTGGTCTAGTGGTTCATCTGACGGACTGCCGTTTACAAGGTCGCGGGTTCGATTCCCACATGGGACAATCATTTGTGTGATGTTTACAAATATCATACAAATGTTTGGTCTGCGTCTGGGTGTTTCTATGTATTATAAGTATGTATTTACAAAAGAAAAGTGGTATAATGTATTCTATCAGTATTCTAGTACCCATAACACAAGCATATAAGCTTAGTTTGGGACCAGAGGACGTTGAAAATTCCGTGGAAAAGGAAAAAGTATTATAAATAACTAAAATATAAACTTACTTTTTACAGGTAATGATAAAATCAGCTAAACTAGAATGGGCTCTAAATAATTTAGATGCAGCATTGAAACTGTTAGACGAGGCAATTAAGGTTTTCAATGATTATGCCAAATTACACATGATGAAAGGACAGATTGAAGAACAAATGGAGAAGAATGAGGATGCGAGGAACACATATACACAAGGGGTAAGAATATAATATACTATGTTGCTTGTTTCTGCAACTTTGGTATTAATTCTACTGACACAACTAAACCTAACTTAACTAAAATATAAATTATGATAGTAAGATTTTACGTGGACAAATAAACTTAACTAAGAAAAATTAAAATTGTGTAGTTTATACTAACGATTTTATTTAATATCAGAAAGTTTAATCAAAATTGCTCAATTGTGCTATAAACACTATCAATTTATATTTTTTAGTTAAGTTCTGTTTGTGTGGTGTAATAGAGAATAACGATTTTAATTTATACTAGCTGTTGCCCGCGAATTCGTACACGTGAAATTTAGGAATGAAACCTTAACAAACAGATGTTTACCATATCACTCGATAGATGGCGTTGACAGTTTTTATAATCGCGCTATAGTTTCGTTTCACACATTAACACTTAAGCTCGTCAAAATTTTTATTGTGTCATCAGCTCGTTTTCACATTTATAAATTAGTTAGGATTAGGATACCAATTTGTAAAGAAATATTAATTTAATAATAAAATATTCACCATAGTACATTTTAGTTAAGGAATTTTTGACGCAACAGAATTAAATCCTCTACAAACTACGCAAGTGCGATGCAGGACTGTGAGGTCTTTTTGTTTCACGCCATCTGTCGTCATCTTGCTGTATTATGTAGTTCCAGATATTGTCTACTAGATGTCGCTACAACTATAAAAACACATTGTCATTTCATTTTAATCTCTTCTGTGCAGTACAAGTAATTTACTTATTTTTAGCTCAAGAAATGTGCAACGAGTGTTCCAATGTGGATACTGTTATCTCGACTTGAAGAAAAACTAAAGAATGTTACAAAAGCAAGATCAGTTTTAGAAAAAGCAAGGTTAAGAAATCCTAAAAATCCTGAATTGTGGTAAGTAAATTTTTACAGTTATTTTAAAATTACTTTTTAATTTTAAATTTATTTCTGCGTAGTTTTAACAAATTGAAATTTTGCTCTTATGAAAAATGTATTTTGATTTTCTAAAATATATTTGTTATCTATTTATCTATCTATCTCTGTAACGGAATCTTTGAAAGTAATGTTACCCATTTACAATAGTCGGATTGACCAAAATAATGCACAAATTTAAAAAAACATATTCATGGACTTTTCACACAACGTCCTCTGGTCTCAAATTAAGCTCTTGCTCATCATGGGTCAAGGTCATGCTTGTGTTATGGGTAATACGGATAGACTACATATACTACTTTTTGTCTTTTATAAATACATACTTATGATAGATAGAATACACCCAGACGCAGAACAAACATTTGTATGACATTAATAAATATCACACAATTAATTATCCCGAGCGGGAATCGAAATCGCGATCTTGTGATCGGCAGTCCGTTATATGAACCACTCGCCCACGCGGCCCGGCAAATTTTTGTTTTAAGGACCAACAATACAATAATTTTGGTGATTTTTAGGCGTGTTTCTAGTTTTTAAATTAAATTACATATTCTCAAACAGGTTAATACCATAAATTATTTTTTTTCAGGCTTGAAAGTGTACGATTAGAAAAGCGTAACGGCAGCGCAGAAATATCTAACGCTGTTATGGCTAAAGCGCTTCAAGAATGTCCCAACGCTGGACGTCTGTGGGCGGAGGCTATCTTCATGGAGTCCAGACCGCAAAGGAAAACTAAAAGTGTATGTATTAGCATGCTTTATAAGATATGCGGTTTCATCTGAGTTTGTAGTTATTGAGAGAAATATGTACACCTAAAATGTTAAATCAGCTTTTTTTAAGGTTAAAACCTTAAAAAAGTGAATTAAGTGTGAACCATTACCAACTTAGTTTTGTAGTTAAAATATACGGAGCTGCCTACATTTTATCTAATTCGTTATGTTATTCGTGTGTTTTTTTTTATATTTTTCTATATCAGCGCTATACAGGCTTTGTCCATGCCAAAATTCAAGTCTCTAGGGAAACTGAAAGTTACTGTAGGTTTTGAATTCCTAGCGTAAGGAGAAAATTGCAAAAAATTCCACTATTTTATATCAGGACTATGTTGGCTGTGTCCATGTCTCTAGGTTTTGATTCCCTAGCTTAAGTCGAAAACGACCAAAAATTATGCCTTCTCAAATTTTAGTCTGTGTAGCTTTTATTTAAATCGGTTCATGAGTTTTTTTGTATAAGAGTCATCATCCTCCTGCCCTTATCCCAATATTTGGGGTCGGCGCATGTCTTTTTCTTCCATAGTCTTCTATTAGCCATCATGTCTGTGTCAACCCCTCTTTCTTTCATGTCCTCTTTCACACAGTCCATCCATCTTTTGTTAGGTCTTCCTCTAGACTTTTTTCCTTCCACATTTATACTCAGAACTCTTCTAACGACATTACTTTCCTCTCGTCTCATGACATGCCCATACCAGGACATCCGCTTATTCTTCAATTATTCAGTCACTGGCATCAGTTTCAGACTTCCTCTAATATATTTTTTGTATAAGAGTGACTGACAGACAGAATTATATTCACATTTATAATATTCCCAGAGGCATATTTACCCTACGGACATAGGGACCATGGCCCGGGGCGGCCAGCCTGAGAAAGACGGCGAAAGCCTTTTAAGTTTATAATTTTGCTCTATCTCGTATCAATTTATAGAGCGGTTAATTAAATTGGCCCGGGGTGTCAAATCAAATGGCCCAGGACGCTAATTTTCAAAATACGCCTCTGAATATTCCTATAAACATCTCCATCCAAAGGTTGCCTGGTAAAGATAGCTCTTAGCGATAAGGCCGCCCATTGTATTTTTCTTAGTCTTAAGATAATTTTTAGGGTTCCGTACCCAAAGGGTAAAAACGGGACCCTATTACTGAGACTTCGCTGTCCGTCCGTCTGTCACCAGGCTGTATCTCAAGAACGGTGATAGCTAGACAGTTGAAATTTTCACAGATGTTGCATAGATAATGGTACGGAACCCTTCGTGCGCGAGTCCGACTCGCACTTGAACAATTTTTATTTGTAACTTGTTTTTTATGGTGTACAATAAAGAATATATAAATAAATAAATAATTCCTGTAATATAAATAAATAAATAAATATTCATGGATATTTCACACAACGTCCTCTGGTCCCAAGCTAAGCTTATATGCTTGTGTTATGGGTACCAGAATACGGATATAATACATTCTTTTGTAATATGTTTATTATTATTATTATTATATAGGTGGATGCTCTCAAGAAATGTGAACACGATGCCCATGTGCTACTGGCTGTATCACAATTGTTCTGGACTGAGAGGAAACTGAACAAATGTCGAGAATGGTTCAATAGAACGGTTAGTTTTATTAGCACACTTTTATTAGCTTCGTACTTATCTCTCTCCAGCCCATTTACGTCCCACTGTTGGGCACGGGCCTCCTCCACTTTGGGAAGGATTTTGGTCTACTGTGCCGCGCTGACCAGGCGTGTTGGCACAGGGTTTATTTTCGAGTTTTCCGTCTCTCACAGAAGATGTTATCTGTATGCAATATCCCTTAGCTGACTTTTACAGCACCCTTGGGAGGAGATAGAGTGGTGACACTTGTATTCTCAATCCGTCACCACACGTACTTAGCTATCAATGTATTATTCTATGTAACAAAATCTTTGAAAGTGTTTATCATGCACTTGTAATAGTCATAAATATAAATATTTATGGACATTTCACACAACGTCCTCCGGTCCTATGTTAAGCTTATATGTTTGTGTTATGGGTACCAGAATACGGAAAGAATACATGACTACTTTTCTTTTGTAAATATATACTTATAATACATAGAAACACCCGGACGCAGTACAAACACTTGCGTGACACAAATGATTATCCAGAGCGGGAATCGAACCCGCGATCTCGTAAACGGCAGTCCGTTGCATGAACCACGACGGCCGTGAATATTTATAACAAGTTATGATATTAGTTTAAAAACTAACCATAATTTCTTCTACAGGTGAAAATCGATCCAGATTTAGGTGACGCCTGGGCATATTTTTACAAATTCGAGTTACTTAACGGCAATGAACAACAACAAGAGGAAGTAAAGACAAGATGTAAGACTGCCGAACCTCATCATGGTGAAGCGTGGTGTAAAGTATCTAAAGAAATAGCCAATTGGTGTTTCAGTACGGAACAAATACTTTTGTTAGTTGCTAAGGATTTACCTGTACCTACTTAAACTGTTTGTTATTAGTAATCTATTGTAAATAAATATATGTAAACTAGTTTTATCCGGCTGTTTTACTTGGTTATTTAGTATAGACTCTTGGTGTTTTTTAAAAAATATACAGATCTCAGACCTACAAGCTCAAATTATTATGAAAGTCTGTCATAACAAAACATGACGTTTGAATCATCTTTCATAATTCTCCTGCCCATATCCCATGAGAAGTAAATATAAAGGATTGAATTTTGTAAGTATACAACGTCCTCTGGTCCCAAGCTAAGCTTATATGATTGTGTTATGCTTATGGGTAGAATACGGATAACACATATACTACTTTTCTTTTGTAAATATATACTTATAATACATAGAAACACCCAGACGCAGTACAAACATTTGTATGACAATTAGAAAAAATCACACTAAGATATTTTTGTAAAGACCCAATATAAATACTATCATCTTATTGTCGTTTAAAAATAACTACTTTGATTTTCATAACATCTTTATAGAAACTAAAATTAATCATAAGCGCGTATTTTCCGCGTACAGCTCAATTCTAACGCGACGATTTAATTTATAATAACAATTTACGGATGCCACTGATAAACACCTTATAAAAGTTTTCTAAAAATACTGCGAGAGTTGTGCGCGGGAGTTTAAATTATATGTCTGTACTGGCATAATGCCAGCCGTTCTGCGCATGCGTGAACTAAATAACTACACAATTTTTACACTTATTCCTCTTTCTGAAAACGAAAGTCGCAACATTTACACTGCGATGCTCAATTAGTACAACATAGTGCTTATTTTTTTAACAGTTTTAATAAGTTTTGTGGAAAAATGTCGCCAAAGTGTCCAGTGCCACCTCTCCAGGATATAACTCTATCGCTGGTAGCAAGACAACTGATCCACGCCCTGTCTCAAGTTACCTCAGAAGAAGATACGACACTACCTTTCATGCTGGTCTCGTCATACTACGAGATAATGGGCGCAACAAGCGACATATTCCAGGATCTCATTAACTTAATCCTCAGCTCAGAATACTTAGATCCGTCTATTAGATATTACACGATGCGTTTGTTACTCAAAGAAAACGTCAAGAGTTTAGCAACAGGCATCTTTCCTGTTCCTTACTATCGTAAAGTCCTTGAGCTGATTAAAGAACAAGGTCATCATTTGACTTCTCTCAATTTGAAAGGACTTTGGGTGAAAGACGAACATTTATCGATTTTGTATGAAATACTCAAAAATGCACCGAATTTATCTTGTTTAAACATACCATACATAGCAAATGATGAAGTGCTCAAATATATTGGTAAATACAACAAAGTGTTAAAGTTGTTGGATATTTCTGGTGAGACGGACATTACAGAAATCGGTATTGATGCCATGTTAAAAGGGAATCCACAATTGACTCAAACCTTGACTGTCGTAAACATTGGAATGTACGGGGAGGAAAATATTGATCACACAGATGCCGCATTATTGATACGAAAGCTGCCAAATCTTACAAATCTTGGCAGTTATTCGTTTGTTGGTAAATCTATTTACCACATTTACAACACAGACTGTCCTCCAGGTTTCAAAACAAATTTGCAGTATATGCACGATGTTCAGACAAATATGAGAACAATGAAAGCTATTTTGGCACTTTGTCCTTTGATTGAAACTATATACTTAGAGGAGCCTGACCAAGGAGTGCTTCAACAGATCAAAGAACTAAATAACGTTAACAAAATCAAGTTAAACAAATTCCAGTGCCATGAACTTCATCAGTTATTGGACAAAGTTGGACATAAAATATTGACATTAATGCTTTCTGGCGCATCTGGTTCTTTCAACTTTACTAGAATAGCGGAAACGTGTAGGAATTTGGAAACTATAGAGTTCTATCAATTGCAGACAGCAACTCATGAGGAAGAAATACCTTTTAATAAATTGGAACATATAGAAATAATAGGTGGTAATTTATCAACGACTTGTTTAAAGTACCTTATGTCAGGCAGCCCCAGACTTAAGAAGTTGATAATTGGAGATGAAGTGAAATTGGACGATAATGATATGTCGCGGTAAGTGTTGTCTTATGTTATTTATCGGTTTTTAAATTAATATAATAAAAATGCCTTCGTTAAGGTTGTATTTAAATAAATATTTATGAACTGTAACACAACGTCATCTGGTCCCACCCAAGCCGAGCTTATCTACTTTTGTTATTAGTAACAGAATACGGATGTACATGAACTACATAATATGATGATTTTCTTTAGTAAATACGTACAAAAAAAAACATATAACATAGAAAACACCCAAACGTAGTACAAATATTTATGTGAGAACTAAAATATCACAAATACCTCCGTGCACAGATTATCTCAGTGGTACCCTGCGGGAATCGAACCCCCGACCTCGTGACCGGCAGTTCGTTACGTGACCTAAGAAGCCTGTCAAAATTTTTAATCCGTCTATTTAAATGCATGAACATCAAATACAGATAGCTAAAAAATGGTAGGTAATAGGAATAATCTACTATGAACTTCAAGTCTGCGGTATTCTCTCCCTCCAGCCCTTTTACGACCCACTGTTGGGCACGGGCCTCCTCCACAGGGAGAGATTATGGTCTACTGTGCCGCGCTGACTTTTACAGCACCCTTAAGAGGAGATGGGGTGGTGACACTTGTATTCTCCGTGTCACCACACGGAGAATATCTACAATATTATTGACCCAATGTTTCGCAATGCCATTTAAAAACCTCTTGAATGTCTAAATTGATAAAAAAATCTTTTGCCCGAATCCAGGATTTATTCTAATAAAAAGGAATAAACCTTTCCAAACTTAAAATATGAAGTGCAAACATGTGCCAGAAACGGTATTTTTTTGTAACAGAAATAGCAAAATATTGTATTATTATCAACTGTGAACTTCCTAGAAATGCCCATTAGAAAACACGTGGGTCGCATTTTTGAAATTGAGCGTGACCAACTGCATTGTCGCTGTTTGGTCAATTCAGAGGCGCAATACGCAAAGCATTCTTGTTTGAACCTTATCTGTTTTTATATGCTATAGAACTCATAAAAGTGGTCATATTTGAATAATATTTGAATCCAATAAGGTACAGCAAATGCTATAAAATTCTTAATGTGGAACTTATTGGAATCTAATAAAGATATGAAAAACTGTAAAATTCATAAAAGTGAGCTTACCTTTTTGTTAAGTAAAATAAAGTCAATCAGGCATTCAGAGGCTTATGAGGGCACGATACCAAATTAAGCTCCATACAAAAATATGGGCATCATAGTCCCCTTTTATTGCGAAAGTTAAACCGATTTAAATTGTTTTTACGCTATATTATATTATTTTTACGCTATACTATAGATGAAGAGTATATCTATGCTTCTGTCACTTTATTTTTTTCAAAACATAATAAATAAAAGAAATATGACCACCCGAAAAGCCCGCATTTTTTCGGTTTTCTTTAGATAAAGTTGCAGCAACTATCATACATATTTAGTAAAGTTTTACCAAACAAAAAAGTGATAGAAGCATAGCTATACTCTTCATCTATAGTATAGCGTAAAAACTGCTTCAGCTATATTTGTCCCTTTCAGCGCGGTGATCGGGGATAGGGATAGCAATACCTAAAGCAAATACCTACATGAGGAGTACAGTACCCTCCTAATAAGCATTTTCGTTTTCAGTTTTTATTTACTATTTTAAATAATGCAATCGACGACGCGTGTAGACCATAGTAATACTTACTGCCGTTGTTATGGGCATTTGTTCGATTCTCACATAAGACAGTCGTTTGTTCCGACTGCGTCTGTATGTTTATTACACCTCTAAATTTTAGAAACGAAAATTACACTATATTTATTGGTACATTGGTAATATTTGTATTTGACTAAAATATACTTATTTAAATCTTATTTTCTATACTTATTATAAAACAAAGTCATTATTTTTATTTATTTTTTTATTTATTTATCTTTATGCATATAAAAATATACAATGGCGGACTTAATGCCTTGGGCATTCTCTAACAGTCAACCATGGGTGATGCAGAGAGGATTTGAGGGAGGCACATTAAAAAATGCGAGACACAATTTAAAATAGGAAATAATAAATACATACCTACATATACAGAGTAAAATAAAAAAAACGAGAAATAGATAAATTATACTACAATTACTACATACATATAATTTAAACATATTCGGGGCCACGCGAAAGATATACAATACATATACTCAACAAATATATACAAAAGAATACAATATTACACATAATACAAACCATAATAATATAATTACACAAACACACACACACACACAATTATAAACACACTAAATTCCAAAATATACACACTATATCATACCATATTAGGTCAGCTCATTTAAAAGATGTCGAACTTTTAGTTTGAAATTAGAGCGATTATTGCACAATCTGATATAGGGAGGGAGTGAGTTCCAGAGTGTTATAGACTGAATAAAGAAAGAAGAATGAATGTATCCAGAAGAGTGTGAAGGACAGAGAAAAAGTCGGTTGTCAGATGACCGAAGATTTAGAGTGTGGCTAGCGCCTAAGTATTGAAAGAAAGATTTCAGGTATTCAGGTGAAGTAGGAGACATCATAACAGAGAAAAGCAAAGTTAATACACGCATACTACGGCGCTGACGAATGACGAATTATTTTTGTATGTATGTCTCTATGAGAGCTTATATCTTCAAAACTACGCAACGGAATTTGATGCCGTTTTCTTTAATAGATAGATCGGTTCAAGTGGATGGCTTTTTTGTATAATTTGTTAAGATTTCGTGTATGTTGACAGAGGATGGGTTCAATAAATATAAACGCGAGTGGAACCGTTGGCATTAGCTGGTATCTATATACCTAAATATCTGGTTTCTTCAGCCGATAACTTAATTTTTTTATTTTTCCAGTATGCTGCGCCGTTACAAGTTTGAAAATTTAGAAGGCATTTGGTTCCCGAACGCGCCACGTTTAACTGTAGCTACAGTAGAATTACTTATGGAGTGTTGTCCTAAACTACAAAGTCTTGGACAACTCAGTGGTTGGAGATACACGCCAGATGATATGATGCTAATGAGAGCTATTATTGCTAGTACTAATACAGACCTTGTTTTATCACCGCTTGGGATATTCCAGCAAGGAAATTAAGTTTTATTACTTGTAAATAATTTATGCACAGCCAAGAACCTGAGAATACAGCGTAAGCTTTGTTTGTTCTATAGTCTGAGGCAGGAAAATAAGAATTGGCATTGTTCATATTTGTGCTCAAGTCCACTATTTTGGAACAATTGTCATACCGGCACAATACCGGCACGATACCGTTGCAATTGAAGTCAAATATCCGTAGTCTGCTATATACCGTCATAACGGTCTTTCAATGGTAATAGAATTGTCGATCTCTTTTATCTATGCATTGAATTTTCGGTCTCTTTTATCTATGGATTGTGTTAGAATGGTATGTATGTGTTGCCGTTTTTAAAAAATGCGTTAGTTGAAGTGATTTTCGAAAAACTACTAATAAATTTAAACATTTAATCATGCTAGACTTCGTTTAGATATATTTGTACATACTATTTATTAGTATAAAAAGCAATGTGAAGTTTAGGAGATTAGTAAATTGCAATAAATTACAAAGAACAATTTCTAATATTTCTATCTATCTATTTTTTATTTATGGCAATCTATCGACACAGGACAATTTAAAAATATTACTGTCAAATTCAAAATAGCAGACTACCGAAACATTTCAGTCATGTAATTGCAATTGTGAAGCAGTTGTGTACGAGACTAGCAATTTATGTCACTTTGACAATTGTAAGACAATGATGAAGTCGTTATGACGACACATTATTAGTAGACTACCAAAAACTTTACTATTGCACCATAATGGTACAATAATGGTACAGTTGTGACACCGTTGAAATACCCGACTCAGGGCCCAGGTGCTCAAGTCCACTATTTTGGAACAATTGTCATACCGGCACAATACCGGCACGATACCGTTGCAATTGAAGTCAAATATCCGTAGTCTGCTATATGCCGTCATAACGGTCTTTCAATGGTAATAGAATTGTCGATCTCTTTTATCTATGCATTGAATTTTCGGTCTCTTTTATCTATGGATTGTGTTGGAATGGTATGTATGTGTTGCCGTTTTTAAAAAATGCGTTAGTTGAAGTGATTTTCGAAAAACTACTAATAAATTTAAACATTTAATCATGCTAGACTTCGTTTAAATATATTTGTACATACTATTTATTAGTATAAAAAGCAATGTGAAGTTTAGGAGATTAGTAAATTGCAATAAATTACAAAGAACAATTTCTAATATTTCTATCTATCTATTTTTTATTTATGGCAATCTGTCGACACAGGACAATTTAAAAATATTACTGTCAAATTCAAAATAGCAGACTACCGAAACATTTCAGTCATTGAATTGCAATTGTGAAGCAGTTGTGTACGAGACTAGCAATTTATGTCACTTTGACAATTGTAAGACAATGATGAAGTCGTTATGACGACACATTAATAGTAGACTACCAAAAACTTTACTATTGCACCATAATGGTACAATAATGGTACAGTTGTGACACCGTTGAAATACCCGACTCAGGGCCCTGATCATGAACCATTCGTTTTTTTCGGAATTTTTGCTACCTATATTAACAATTATTTTTCCAAAAAAGCAAATGATCTCTATTTACCCTTGAAATGAAATGAAGGGCTTAAAATATTAAGGCGTTCTTAAGGATATACTACTCTGGGGTGCAGTTGAAATTGGTCTATTATATCAACTTGGCAACTTTGAAAAGATGTATTGCAATAGATTGCATACAACGATGACGTCACAACATTTAAAATAATATCTTTTAGTATTTTTTTTAAATTCTATATCATCAATATTTTAATAATATTGAAATTAGTTGCTTAAAATAGTCTATATTTTCTAAAAAAAATTATAAACAGCAGATCAAAAATTATGAACAATCCCAATTATGACGCCAGATACCTATATCGAAGCATACGTAGGTAATTCTTTTAAAATAGCAGCTGCCTTAAGAGGGTACTGTACTACTAATTTAGGTATTTGCCTTAGGTATTGCTATCCCTATTCCCGAGAAGGACAAATATAGCTAAAACAGATTTTACCTGCAAATTCTTTGAAAAAAAGACGTTTCGTACTCCACATTTTTCTTCGCGAAAGTTAAACCGATTTTAATTGTTTTTACGCTATATTATAGATGAAGAGTATATCTATGCTTGTATCACATGCATGTATTTTTTTTGGTAAAACGTCACCAAATATGTGTGATAGACGCTGCAACTTTACCTAAAGAAAACCGAAAAAATCTGGATTTTCGGATGGTCATATTTCTTTTAGTTATTATGTATTGAAAAAAAAAATTAAGAAGCATAGATATACTCTTCATCTATGATATAGCGTAGAAACAATTAAAATCGGTTTAACTTTCGCGAAGAAAAAGGGGAAGTACGATACCCATATTTTTGTATGGAGCATAATTTGGTATCGTGCCCTCTTAAGCCCATTTTCAATATTTTAGCTATCCTCAATCGACGCTATTATAGAAAGACAAATCTAACTTTTTTTTCTTACTTGCATTTCAATAAGCTACTGATGACAACATTTTATGTTGAAACTTGGACTAACCAATCAGCGATAACGAACTGTCGCAATCGCTGATTGGTTATTGAAAATAGCCGTTAAAGTATTTGAAATGTAATTTAAGGTTTTAAAAAATAACTCCAGTTATTATACCCGTTACGTTTGAAATATTTTTTGAATAAATTGAAAACATACAATTATTTCAAAAAATAAATTTACTTATTTATGTAGTCTGTAAAAGAAGAAACATTTTGGAAACGAAACCAACTCAGTCTATTGTATTTATTTGACCATATCTTGAACTCTTGACGGATGTTTTATGTCCATGTTTCTTTATCATCGAAATCATGAACTTTCTAAATATTAATTTTGAAATACAACATACTTTTTAGTGTCAAAGATATTCTATAGACATCTAAATAAATAAACGAAGTCTTATCACACCATATTACAATAATGTACGGCAGATATTATTATATATGAATTTTGTTGTTGTATTTATTTCAACAGTGCCTCTTATTGTTATCTAGTCAAAAATAAGTCTCAATTTACTGTAGCGATGTGAAAAATACGAAATAAATATTTTATTACCTATGTTTTAATGTGTTTAAAATTATGACTTCGTTTTTCCATTCTATCCTACAATAATATAAGCTAGGCATAATACAGATACACAATACATATTACCATAAATAAAATACAACACATATGTATATATAAGGTTTAAATTTCATTCATGATATTACTAAAAGGAGATCTCGAAATATTTATTTCAACTTTTACTATAATTACTTTTTATTGTTTCAAAATAACGAACGCCTGTGTAATTATCTCGACAACAACTATGTATCTTCATATTGCCTACAGGTACAGGTATAGGTATATTTATTGCTTCAAATCCCTTTTTAAAACCGTACAAACAATTATTGAAAGTTCTAGAGAGTTAATCCTTCCATTAAACCAAAAAGGGGGAGGGGTGTTGGTTTACACACCACACCTTTTGTTCTTCAATAAATCAATTGTTAGGCTGTTCTACCTGACTTTAGGAATTTGTATTTCCCGCCATTGTGCAGGGCATAACGTGTATATAGTATTATGAAAGTCTACTAATTATTATTAATGTCGTAACGTCCATAATGGGACAAATTGTTGTTTGCTGTTCAGCCGATAGCTAGGTACAATACAAAGAGTAACATAATATATATGTACAATACAATTAAAGTTGTCTGCAGGTTTAAAACGACTAATTGAACCAATAAACATAAAATTGTCAGAATTTAATTTCAGAAAGGTTTCAATAAGACAAACTGAAATATAACAGACACCGGCGAAATACAAGCTGGCTGGACAAGAACGGAAGCACGTGGCCGTAGTTCTGTTCCATCATCATGTTTAAGGTTTTACTTTGATCACTCATAAGATAAAGAATGAATTTTTGTAAACAATTTGTAATAAGTCTGTTCTTGACTACAATAAAAGGATACGACAGATAGACGACAGCCATCTATACAAAAATGTGGACATGGTACTCCGCTGTTTTTTAGGGTTCCGTACCCAAAGGGTAAAAACGGGACCCTATTACTGAGACTTCGCTGTCCGTCCGTCCGTCTGTCACCAGGCTGTATCTCAAGAACGGTGATAGCTAGACAGTTGAAATTTTCACAGATGATGTATTTCTATTGCCGCTATAACAACAAATACTAAAAATAAAATAGAGATTTAAGGGGGGCTCCCATACAACAAACATGAATTTTTTACCGTTTCTTGCTCGATACTAATAACGTTGCCTTATGTTGCATAGATAATGGTACGGAACCCTTCGTGCGCGAGTGCGACTCGCACTTGACCAATTTTTTCTTGATTGTTGCCTATAGAGTCTAGAGCAAGGCCTTTTTCTTACAGTACCTAGGTCTTACGTCTATATTCCTCTTATTTTCTTTTTTCTAAAACATGATTAGGTTAGGTTAGACTAAAAGAAATATGACTATCTAAAAAACACGTTTTTTACAGCAAGCTTAAGATGAATTTGCGGAGTCTATCACACAAATTTTATAAGGTTTTTTTTTTTCAAAAACGTAATAAAAGCATAGATATATGTACTTACCTACTTCCAATTTATATGATAGCGTTAAAATTTTCAAAATAAGTCCACGCAACTTTTCCTTTTTTATAAATTTCATCCAATCTGACTAATCTATAGACCCTTCAGCGCCGCTTGGGTATAGGAATAGCAATACCTAATACAAATGCCTAAACTGTGCCCCTGTTGGGACTAAAAGGCTTATAAAATCAGGTGCCTAAAAATAGGACGTAGGGTATACTTAATAATAAAATAAGTGTTTCAAAAGAATCGGCTAATATAATAAGCCAGATTTATTCAAATAAACTAGAGTCACACATCATAATAAAACAATTGAAAAATTATTGCTAATTAATAGAATAATATTAAAAAAATGAAATTATGATTATTATACATTAATAAAAAAATCATCATAATAATATATTTATTTTATAGGTATTATAATGACGTTAATTATTACTTATAATTTTTATTTCATTATTGTTTAATAACCTTCGCTCCCGATGTTTCTACGTTTGCATCGATTGGTTGACTCTGAAACGTTGGTAGCAAAGGTATTAACCCTTTTTAAGGGCCTACATCAATATTATTGTCGACACGTACATATTAACACAGCTAGTAGGTATAGAAAATGAAGAATTAGGGCTATTTTTTTTGTTTATTCAAAATCTACTAAATATATTTTAATTCTGATTTACGTGTTTCTATATATAATAGTTACTTATGTTTTTATAGTTATTTCATTAGTTAATACGCGATAATAAACCGACAAATGAAAAAAATAAAAAATGAGAGAGGTTGTTGTCGCTAAGATTTTCTATCGAGAAAACTTTTTTCAACCGCGTTTCTGAGTTTATGCGATCATATATTGAAAAAACATATACTTAAAAATTAGAGCTCTAGCCATTCAATCTAAAGAAACAATGAAAACTTCGTACATAGAAAAATGCACGAAGCTATTTTGGTATCCTCTTAAGTAATAATTAACGTGAATAAAGTCCCAGTAAGGCTTTGCCAAAGGACAAATAGAAATTGATAAGCTATATTTGCTTTAGATTGCTATAAATTATAACATAGGTACAAATAACAAATTATATAGAATTAAATTATTACATTCTTACTTATATATAAAAGTGAATGTGAGTTTGTTTGTTTGTGACGCTTTCACGCAAAATCTACCGAATGGAATCACACGAAAATTGGTATAGAGATAATTTATAATCCTGGAAGTCAAATAGGCTACATAATTATTTCGCTAAAAACTCTGTACGAGCAACTCATAAAATCTTACTCTCGACTTATAGGTATTTTTTTTTATTGGCCAAGAAGGTTTTAATCCCAGACTGACATGCGATCTATGCGGTAGCTCGGAATAAAAACTTTTTGTGTGGTCATAGTGTCATTTCTTTTTAATTGAGATGCTTTCCTTATTAAATTGATATTATTTCATATGCATAGTATTTTATAACGAATGTTAATTGATGTAAATTTTGCTATGAATTTCAGTATCGATGTTAGTATCTATTAATTTCAGTTCAGAATACAGTTTTTATTTTATATTTGATTTCAAATTCAATTCGGCCACTAATGCGTGCGAAGCCGCGGGCAGAAGCTAGTATAATTATAAACACTAGCTGTGCCCCGCGGTAAAAATGATAAATAATGTGCGCGTTTTTATCATCCCACGAAAACCTTGCATTCTTTCGGGATAAAAAGTAGCCTATATGTTATCCTGATGTATAAGCTACATTGTTGTAAATTTTCATATCAATTACAAATCCATTCAGTAGTTTTTGCGTGAAAGAGTAAAATATCTAAACATATCTAAACTCACAAACTTCAACAATATATATATTATAATATTTTAAAGATTAATGGTCTTATTCATAATGGCTTTTCGGAGGTTTAAACAATAACTTTATCGGAGAGATAATAAACATTTTATCGTAAAAAGACTATTATGAATAACAATTTTTGACAATTTTAGCGAACTTTTAAACCTCCGATAAGTCATTATGAATAAGACCATTAACACTAAGATTGAACTAAAGAAATGACAAGAAATAGAATGTAATTATATGCTAAACAAAAAATTACCATCATAGATTTGTTTATTTTATCGAGACAATAATGACCGTTAATTATTACTTATAAAGGTTTAATAACCTTAAAAGAAAATATAATTAATAAACAGTTAATTACTTAAAGCGACTCACCAACTTAACTTTGTAGTTGAAATAATATAATGTATATAGTTACCAGCTGACCCGGCAAACGTTGTTTTGCCATACAAATGTCAGGGGCGGCGGCAACCCTTAACATTTAGGAGGATGAAAATTTTATGTTGTCCGATTCTCAGACCTAACAGATATGTACACAAAATTTCACGAAAATTGGTCGAGCCATTTCGGAGGAGTATAATTACAAACACTGTGACAGAAGAATTTTATTTAAACACTAAGACAGGAGATTTTTATATATGTACTAGCTGTCCTGGCAAACGTTGTTTTGCCATACTAAAAAAAAAAAAAGATGATGTTGGCCGATTCTCAGACCTACTGAATATGCATGTAAAATTTCATAAAGATCGGTCAAGCCGTTTCGGAGGAGTACGGTAACTAACACTGTGACACGTGAATTTTATATATTAGAGATAGTTATAATATTGGTATTAGAATGACATTTAGAAGTCTTGATTACTAAAAAATATTGAATTTCAGACTATAATATTTTTATTATTTTAATGATGCTCTAATATTGGTATTACAAACATCATCGAAATAATAAATAGTCCCGGTAAAATAAACAAATTATGAGTAGGTAGGTACCTACAAACGACATAAATCTAAAATCAATAATTTGCTATCATTATTTTATATAATTAATTTAAAAATCACAGACAGATTAAACTGAGGCCGGTTTATTTATCCTTATTTTTCTTTTTTTCTAACAATTTCTTTTTCCGCATCCTCATCATTTTAGCTTCATCCGCGCATTTTGTTGTAATACAACTTCTGTAAACGTAAGATATTTTGATTTTAGCTAAATATATATTTTAAGGCAACATCTTTATTAAAAAAAACTTCTTGTTTCTAATAAATAAACTTCGGATTTGCTGATATGTTTAAAATATGCCCAGAGACACAAATAAACCAGAGTAGTGAGTAGTGTCTATGGCTATATCACTCATTCGGCTTGAAGCTACATACATAATATCATAGTATCCAACAATGAAATTATTGAAAGAATTTCTTTTTAATAATATTATAACTATTATTACTAAATAATTTGACATTTTCAGCTTCAAATTACTGAGTTTAGGTAAAAGAAAAAAAAACATTATTGATACGTAAATAAAGTTTCGTTGCTGACAGTACTATTCTAATGGCTATGGGTACCAGAATACGGATATAATACATAAACTACTTTTCTTTTGTAAATACATACTTATAATACATAGAAACACCCAGACGTAGTACAAACATTTGTATGACATTTATGGATATCACACAAATGATTGTCCCGAGCGGGAATTGAACCCGCGACTTTTTGATCGGCAGTCGGTTACATAAACCACTCAACCACGAGGCTCGTCAACTAAGACTATTGTGTATTTTGGTTAATTGGTAAATTCTTGGTACACATTTATGTTAATAAAATCGTTAGTCTATCAGTATTTAATAAAAAAAAAATCAGTTAACATTGCGGAATTGTGTTATTGACACTATGAATTTTCATTTTATATTTATGATTACTTGTGCACATAGAATTGGTACAATTCTCTTAATTTATTTTCAGTAACACGGACAGACAAGAACTAATAACATAAAAATATGATTACCTGACCAAATTCTCGCGTATTTTAAATCTGTCCATAACCTCAAGGACGATGTCGCTAACCGACTTAGGATCTAAACACATTTTAGCTGGCTTTTCTAGGAATGCCGGTGACGATTTGCCGGTCAGGCAATGCGTTGCTAGCACCCTGAAAACCACATTATAATTAAGTATAACTTATAAAGTTATAAAACACCATAACGTCATTTACGTCTACACATTCCCTGCACAATATCGCCTTACGCACACTAAGACACAATAGTGTCCGTACACAATGAGTATACACATTGCTCTCGTACCTTTTTCAGCAGAGATCGCCTTACAATGTCAAGTCCTGTTGGATTAACGCTCTAAGGTATGTGTACCCAATTAGATAAGTATTTACTTTATCTAGAAAAAAAATTACTAAAAAATTTTTGCATTGGATACTAAGTTTGACGGGTGAGCTACTAAAGACTAATATTATAAAGAGGAAAGATTTTTATTTTTGTATGTAATGAATTAACACAAAAACTGCTATGCGGATTTAAAAAATTCTTTCACTATTGTAAAGCTACTACATTCACCCTTAATAAAATAGGCTATAAAAATAATCTTAATATGTCCAGATGTCCACCCGTGCGAAGCCGGGACGACCGCTATTATTTTATAAAAAAAAATGTAACAAGTTGTCAACAGACCTCCTAGGAAAAACTGCCATTAGCAGTCCACGTGTGGCGACAGTATAAGACTTCCAGTTAATCTTCTTGTAAACTATTTTGGGTATCAACGTGATTCCACTGCCAATTCGCACCTGAAATTAATTAGAGATCAATAAATATATTATTACCTCCGTGTGGTGACGGATTAAGAATACAAGTGTCACCGCCCCAAGGGTGCTGTAAAAGTCAGCTAAGGGATATTGCACACAGAAAACATCCTCTGGGACAGGCGGAAAACTCGAATATGAACCCTGTGCCAACACGCCTGGTCAACGCGGGAGTGGAGGAGGCCCGTGCCCAACAGTGGGACGTAAATGGGCTGGAGAGAGAGAGAGAGAAACATGATTTTATTACAGAGTATACAGTAAAACGGACTCTATTACTGAGACTTCAGTGTCCGTCCATCGGTCAGCAGATTGTATCCCTGGAACGGTGATTGCTAGAGAGCTGAAAATTTCAATTTATCTATATTCCTTGACGCTACAACAACAAAAACTCATCATCATCATTCTCCTGTCCTTGTTCCGTTATTTGGGGTCGGTATGATGAATGTTATAATAATAATAATTCTGGTCCCAAACTAAGCTTATAATGCTTGTGTTATGGGTACCAGAATACGGATATAATACATAAACTTCTTTTCTTTTGTAAATACATACTTATAATACATAGGAAACACCCAGACGCAGTACAAACATTTGTATGACAATTATAAATATTACACAAATGATTGTCACGAGCGGGAATCGTAGCCGCGACCGGAACGGCATTCCGTTACCGAAACCCGAGACCCGTTAAATGTATTATGATAATAACGGTACAGAACCCTGTGCATGCGAAAACAACTCGTACTTGACTGGTTTATGACTCGTACCAAGTACTAACACGAATTTCGACGGGTCAGTAGCTTAGCACAGATATGTGATGAATTATTTTAAGAATTATTATTATAGATAATAATATGTAACATCTACGAAAGACATAGTATGCCAAATTAAAATCTGTGTCTAGTTTTAAACTAAGACTGTTAAGCTGAATTGAAAAAATATTGTTATGAAATTAAAAAACTTTATGCTGAAATTTTCTAGAATATAGTATTTATTATGTAAAGGAATTCTGGCAACAAAATTGGGTCAGATAAGCTTAAATTTAATAGTTACTTTTGAATGTTAGTACTAATTATTGCTATGAAAATTATCCTATTAATTACTTAGTGGACTAACGATAATTATCGTCAAATGCGCCGGGGGCCGCTGGATGTATGTAGTTAGCGCAGGACCGCGTTTTGGCGTTCTATGTGGAAGGCCTACGTCGAGCAGTGGATGGAGAAGGGCTGATGACTGGATGCATATATTAATTAAAAAACCTCTATTAAAAAATAACTATACCATTTCCTCATTTGGATCCTCTTCTGGTTCTGCAGATGGTCCAGCTGGTGCAGGAGCTGTCGTATACTTGTTGCTAATCAAAACGTTGTCGTCAGATCGGTCAAACTCCTCGTGTTCGCTTCCATTTGGTTCTCGTGGGTCGGCGGATCCTGTAGACACTTCAAATATTGGATTTGGTTTTTTTATTTTATTCACAGTGGGTCTACCCTCACGTTTACGTATAGGTTTAAGATTTAAACGAGCTTCGATACGCTTTTTCATTATTTTTATAGATCTGAATACTCTGCTTAATGTTCTAAGCAAATATTTCACAGATTGTTTAGCTTTGTTAGGCATATTTTCAGCGTCTGGCATTTTTGCAATAATATTATCAGCTTCTATTATGTCCCTACAAAGATTATCGACTAGCTCACTATTGCATCGTTTTCCGGCGCGCCCGTTTGAAACTGCTTTTTTCGACGGTTCGGGTTTAATGTTCTTCGACATATGTATTAAGTTCTCTTTGTTGGATGGACCGAGCACTTTCCCATTGAATATGTTTGAATGACGTCTGTGCCTTCCCAATTTGTTGTTTTCTTCTTCCATCTGTAAAATAAATATTTTTTTAGCAACACTCAAAATTTGATTTAGTTTTCTGTGTTTTTGAAGGAATCGCCTAATAAGTCACTATGAGATTTTTAAACAAAGTAAGTTGGAAGCTTATTAGATACATATTAAGTACCTATCTACGTAAAACACGAACTGGAATTACACCACTTAACATTCGCTTAGAAAACGCCTTGATAGTATAATCTATATAAATAATAATAATAATAAATAAATATTCACGGACATTTCACACAACGTCCTCTGGTCCCAAGCTAAGCTTATATGCTTGTGTTATGGGTACCAGAATACGGATAGAATATATATACATACTACTTTTATTTTGTAAATACATACTTATAATACATAGAAACACCCAGACGCAGTACAAACATTTGTATGACAATTAGAAAAATCAAACAAATGATTGTCCCGAGCGGGAATCGAACCCGCCACCTCTTGACTTGCAGTCCGTTACATGAACCACTCAACCACGAGGCTCGAAAATATCTTACAGCTGTACACAAAAAAAGATAAAGTATTTTAATGTCCGTGTAGAAACGGATTAAGAGTACCCCATTTTCTTCCCAGGATGCTGTAAAAGCTAGCTGAGGGATATTACGTAGATAACATTCTATGTGAGAGACGGAAAACTCCAAACTAAACCCTATGGCAACATACCTGATCAGCGTGGCATAGTAAACCCAACAATGGGACGTTAATGGGCTGAAGACACAGAGAGAGGGAGAGAGAGTAATTTATTAATATAGTTACATCTGAATCATCGGATAGTCTATCGTCATCACTTGGGGCCCAAGAAGATGCACTGGAACAGTAATCTTCTGGTTCTTCATCTTGCTTGAGTTCCACGCTCGGCCCCTCACCTGCTCCCACATTCGGTCTCGCACTTGGCCCCACACTCGGTCCCACACTTGGCCCCGCACTCGGGCTCACACTCGGCCCCACTATCGACCCGGGTACACGTTTCAGGTCTAAGGCTTCTAGAATAGCGCGATCACCTGTAAAAATAAATAATAATCACTATGATAATAATATGGACATTTCACTCAACGTCCTCTAGTCCCAAGTTAAACATATTTGCTTGTGTTATGAGTACCAGAATATACTACATACATTGATTTTGTATATACATACCTACCCATCAGCCTGTCTCCGTCCACTGCTGGACATAGCCCTCTCCCACAGAACGTTACACGCAGTCCTGCCCTGACTGCATCTAGCTGCCCCCTACACATTTGACGACGATATCGTCAGTCCACCTTATTAGAGGCCCGACTCTGCGTCTTCCAATACTTGGTCGCCACTCGAGGACATTCCGTCCCCAACGGTCACCAGATCGTCGAGCGATGTGGCCTGCCTATTGCCACTTTAACGTACTAACTCCTCGGGTTATTTTGTACACATCGGTCCATCTAGGGATCTCCGAGTTCCGGATCTAGTTACGTGTTTATGGCAGAGCCCCTAAATGATCTTGGCACATTGCTCAATGACGTCACGAGTGTTTCCCAACGGATTGGTTTAAGGATGAACATGGATAAAACCAAGGTTATGTTCAATGTCCATGTCACTCCGGCACCGGTCTCTGTTGGGAATGCGATTCTCGAAGTTGTCAATCACTACGTCTACCTAGGACAAACAGTCCAATTAGACAAATCCAACTTCAAGAAAAAGAACTGACGAATCCAACTAGTCTGGGCGTTAGAGAACCTTAGGCACATTCTCACGTAGAAAATTTCCCAGTGCCTGAAAAGAAAGGTCCATGACCAGTGTATGTTAATGTTACCAGTGATGACTTATGTCTCTGAATGTGGGCCTCATAACAAAACTCAGAGTCGTGCAGCGTGCTATATGTAGAGAGCCATACTCGGTGTTTTGTGTGTAAATTACAAGATTTACCAAAAATGGTTTAATAATTAAAATGCCTAAAGCTTATATTAATTTGTTTTATAGTAGATATAATTTTTTTTTAAATATTGTTAAAATAGATTTTTTTTAATTTCGTTTTTACATTGGAAATCGTTAAATTATTATTATTTATTATTATTTGTTGAAATATTTGTAATCCTTGCATGCGGCTCAGCATGCAGAACAATCTTTTATTATCAACGGCATTTGTTGTAACATACCGTGTTTCATAAAAATATTATCTTACTAGCTGTGCCTACGACTCCGTGCCCCGATGCCTGAAATTTGGAAAATAGTTCCCGTTTTCTCAACATTTTCCACTGATGCTTCGCTTCTATTAGTGGCAAGGTGATGTTATATAGCCTATAGCCTTCCTCGATAAATGTACTATCCAACACTGAAAGAATTATTCAAATTGGAACAGCAGTTCCTGAGATTAGTGCGTTCAAACAAACAAACAAACTCTTTAGCTTTAAAATATTATATCTTCTAATATATAAAATTCACGTGCCTCAGTGTTAGTTACCGTACTCCTCCGAAACGGCTAGACCGATCTTTATGAAATTTTACATACATATTCAGTAGGTCCGAGAATCAGCCAACATCTATTTTTCAAATTTTTTTTTTTAGTATGGATAAACAACGTTTGCCGGGTCAGCTAGTGAGTATATAGATCTTAAAAAATATCACGCACTAGCAGTTGCCCGCGACTTTATAGGATTTAGGAAATTATCCCTGTCTTTTTTTCACTGATGATTCGCTCCTATTAGTCGCAGCGTGATGTTATAGCCTTCCTTGATAAATGTACTATCCAATACAAAAAGAATTTTTTAAAACGGTCTAGTAGTTCCAGAGATTAGCACGTTCAAACAAACAAACAAACTCTTCAGCTTTATAATGTTATTAGTATAGAAGGATAGATAATCACTGCCTTTAAAAGATATAGCCAGATCTCTGAACCTGGTGATCGGCAGTTCGTTACATGAACCATAAGACCATGAAGGCTGTCAAGAAAAAAAGTGGGACACCAATAAACCCAGTACCGTAAAACCTCTTAAAACTATATTAGCTGTTAACCTGTACCACACACTTATGTCTTGACTTAAAAACACTAGTGTTATGTATGCGTGTGTGTTGCACTGTAGTGTTGCACCCGTCTTACGACGGGAACAAACAAAAAACCAAATAAAAAAAATTTACAACTTATATTTAAAAAAAAAAACATTTTTTTTATCATAACCGGGTGAACCAATTCAGATGTGATGATTTTCAATCAGCTTTATCAGAATGGGCTCAGCCGACTCGCAATACTCTTGTTAGTTGCGTACCTAAGCGTTCTTAGACGCAATAGTGAGATTTATTCGTAAACTCAAAACCTATCAGCTTATTTCTCACTTCAAATCGAAAATTTTATATGTAGGTATAGAATAGGTATTTAGTACTACACATTTCAAATGAGAATAGGATTGGCAACGACCTCTATCTGTCAAAAGTGGTTTGAAAAGTACTGTCGGCAACGAAACTTTATTTGCGAATTAATAAAGTATTTTTCATGCTTATCTAATCTCAGTTAATCTAAATGAAAAAATGTCTAAAGATATTGAGTGATATGCTTATAATATTATTAAAAAAGATAAAAGAATAATTTTATTTCATTACCTATGTCGTGTCGTAACGATGATATTATGTTTAAATACTAACCGCCATTTTCGACGTTAGTGCGCTTTTTCTAACACTGTTAGCTTTAAGGTTGTTCCCGGATAAATAATTTTTTTTTGTTATTTGTCGCAGTTTTTGTTTGTAAGGTTTTTTATTTTGTATTGGTCTTGATTTGCTAATTTTTGTAATTGTATTTATCTCGCTAACTGCTAAAATGAGTAAACGATGACGATAAAGTTATAAATAAATTATATTAAAAATAATCTTGTATTGCAGACCCTATCAAAATTGTTCGAATTGACATCTATGACAACACAACATGGCGCGGGGTCAATCCTATTCTCATTTGAACCGCATTATTTAAATAGTGTCTGTAGGTCTGTAGTAATATTACAATTTGACATGAGTCACCCAAGTCGCCATCTTGATTTAGGTATTATAAAACTAGCTGTGCCCGCGACTCCGTCCGCGTGGATCGCTTTTTTAGATCGACCCAATAAATTTTTTGATTCTTTTTTTAGCCGCTATATGACGTTGCAAGTAACCAAATTGAGAAATTTTGTATTATCTAAATATCTCTTGATTGCGATGAAATAAAGACTAAGTAATACCTTGAGTTGTGTACAAATTTCACGTATAACATTTAAATTTATAATTGTTGTACATTTTACGTGATGCGTGCACAGACAAACATCTAAATAGACAAACAGACAAAAATTTTAAAAATGCTAGAAATGGTTTCTGTTTGTTGTCCTTTAACCATCTGACTATTTTTTTTTCGAAAATATATTCAATGTACAAACATTTTTTTCTACAGATTTATTATATGTATATGTAAGCTTATATATATAGCCTATCTTCAAAACTACGCAACGGATTTTGATGCGGTTTTTTTTTTCAATGATAGAAAGTCTCAAGAAGATGGCTTTTTTGTTAAATTTCTTAAGGTTTCGTTTTTAATTTCCACGCGTACGAAGTTGCAGGCAACAGCTCGTTCAACTAAAAGACCTAATTAAACATTCGATCGGAATTACAAAAACTTTGTAGGTACTTGCTATTGCTATTATTGCATAAAAATATTGCATTGCATAGATTAGCACGTGCGATTTTTAGGCGGCAGAAACAAGTCAAACAAGTACCGTTCCTATCGTTTTTAGGGTTCCGTACCCAAAGGGTAAAAACGGGACCCTATTACTGAGACTTCGCTGTCCGTCCGTCCGTCCGTCCGTCCGTCCGTCTGTCACCAGGCTGTATCTCAAGAACGGTGATAGCTAGACAGTTGAAATTTTCACAGATGATGTATTTCTATTGCCGCTATAACAACAAATACTAAAAATAAAATAAAATAAATATTTAAGGGGGGCTCCCATACAACAAACATGATTTTTTTACCGTTTCTTGCTCGATACTAATAACGTTGCCTTATGTTGCATAGATAATGGTACGGAACCCTTCGTGCGCGAGTCCGACTCGCACTTGACCAATTTTTAAGTGTATTGCGTTGCCAAGGTGATTTGGGGATGGGCCAAACAATCACAACCCCTACACTCTCGCGCCATTTTGAAAATAGCGTCTGAATCTTAAAATCGGAAGGATTTAAAAAAAAAGTCATAAAAAATTTTAAACTTATTACTAAAATCTCAACTACGTCCGTCATGGTATATTGGCTTAATAAGATAATCAAAATACAGAACAATTATAAGGAGGCAAATTAAAGTTTTACCAATGTCGACCGTAATAACATGCGTGGATAAGACACACAATGCTTCGAATATTCTATGATTATTGGACTGTCGTCGCATGATAAACAACAAACATTATGCGCCAAATGCCATGTTTGCATATTTTTTCAATGAATATAATGACAACAAAATGGCTCTAGGAGAAAACGAGGAGAGGGCACCACTTCCCGTTCAGGTCAGGATAATGTAGTAGTAACCATGCTGGATGGCAAATCTAATATTCTTATATCTAATGACCCATCATAGAATTTAGCTCAGTTTAATATACGGTCTAGAGTTAAATTTCAGTTGGTAGTAATTTTTCAAATTTATTTACCAGCTTAAAATACTTAAATAAGCACGTAGTGTCATATTTTCGAGACGCTACCGACCGACTACCCCAACCGCCAAATATAAAGTAAATGACAATAAGAACAAGCCAGCACGATTTTATCTTGTTATTCCTCGATTAAATTTTCAATCTCAAATTATTTTCAATCTCACAAACTTAGATATCGAATATTTTATATAATAAAATTGTTATTTTAATTATGAATAAAAAAAAATGTTTTAAAATTAAAAATTGTTATTAAATTAATTTTAAAATTAATAATTGTTATTAAATTGTTAATTTTAAAATTGTTATATAAAATTTTTTATACAAAAAAAGTTAAAAAAGGCCTTTTCTTATTGGTTTACAATTAAAACCGAGTAGAAAAAAGTTACTTACTCGCGCACGCGATCAGGTCAGCCCAGCTTAGTCCTTTTCTGTCTTCTATTAACAAAGTTTCCCCAAACCTCGGCGCCCTATCGGTAGGAAACCTGATAGAATCAGCATGAATCACCTTCAGACCTTTAGTTTGCCATTTCACCAACATCCACATATCGTTACAAATATTTTTTACAAACAGTGTAAGTAACCGCCTTTCAGCGATGACAGATAAATACTGACTGAATGTTGTATAACATCTACCGAAATGCTCCGAGCACTCAGGTAAAAATTTCATTACAAAGCACCCTTACTGCAGTAATTGCTACCCCCGCTCTGAGACCCGAACAATAGATTTCGCCAACGGTTCCTGGGTGGGCAAAAAACGCATCTTTTTTGCAACGTAGGTAGATACGGCGTACTTCTGCCCAACAAGTAACAAGGCATAGAATTAGAATCTTTTGTATTTGATAAACAAACCAACACTCGTTGTCTTGTAACCGTCATAAAAGTTTGTAAAACAATGAAATAAGAAATGCTTTTTGATACCTTTTAAATTTTATCTTTTGAAAATAGCTTCCGATATTTGGTTTTGGCGTGGTATTTTTACATTGTAGTATAAACAAGCGAATTTTATTCGGAATTTCTTAAATTTTATTAATTAAATAAAATTATTAAGTAATTATTTAAAAAAAGATATTTTTCAAACTAGCATTCAGTTGTTGAATATACTGAGGTTCGAACCATAACTTACGAACGTTTACATTCAGACTGACGCTGAACTCCACTACACCATGGCATTCATTGAAAAAGTCTTGTAATAGAGTACTACCTATAATATTATAAATACGAAGTAATAAATATATTACATACAAGATATGGTCTGTTCTGTTCTTCTTTGTTATATATTTTTGGAAGCTATCGCAATTCCCCCAGTATCAGTCGTGATAGTTTCATAAACTGAAGAAAGTGCAGCGGTTTCCATACAAGATATGTATTATAATGCATCCTCATATAAAATAAAATAAAAGTTATCTGAGAATGCATCAAAAACATAATATTATTATTATTATATTATCCCTCCCTGTTAGTCGGGCAAAAAGGAAAATATAAAAACTTGCCTTTATCAAATTACAACTTTTGATAAAAGGTTAAGATGTGGTTATGGCCCAGCACATTTTTATAAAATTTCTTTACGGGTGAACTTTGCTCGTTATTTCGTTTTTTTTTAGATAGTAAATAAAATTTAAAAAAAATAAACACCATTTATGTAAATCGCTTTTTCAGTCGTGAAAAGCGCTATTTGAACCCCATTCCATACAGACTATCGTTAACACTACTATACTATACCACTACAGGCATTGCTGTATTTGTGAAATTGCAGAGGCTGTTTCACGAACAAAGAGGAATATAAAAACTTGAGTTCAGGTAGTATCTAATATGTGATTACAGGTAACAGCGATTCACTTGCCGGAAATTATATCCTAAAAACTGCATGCTAGTTTTTCCAGATTGCTAGGGCAGACGAAAATGTCGATGCACGATGTCGTTGCTGCGTTAAATTTGGTTAAATTAAGAGGATACCATTATAGCTTCGTGCATTTTTCTACGTACGAAGTTTTCATTGTTTCTTTAGATTGAATGGCTAGAGCTCTAATTTTTAAGTATATTTTTTTTCAATATATGATCTAGGATCGCATAAACTCAGAAACGCGATTGAAAAAAGTTTTCTCGATAGAAAATCTTAGCGAAACAACCTCTCTAATTTTTTATTTTTTTCGTTTGCCAGTCTATTATCGCGTATTAACTAATGAAATAACTTTAAAAACATAAGTAACTATTATATATAGAAACACGTAAATCAGAATTAAAATATATTTAGTAGATTTTGAGTAAATAGGAAAAGTATCCCTAATTCTTCATTTTCTGTGCCTACTGGCTGTGTTAATATGTACGTGTCGGCGATGATATACGATAATATTGATGTAGGCCCTTAAATGTATTTTGTATAATATAGCTGTTGCCCGCAACTACGCGTTTAGATAATAAAAAAAATCTTAACAAATGGTACAAAAAGCTATGTTTCTTGACCTACCGACTATGGAGGGTAGAAGTAAGGAGGAATATCTTGTATGGGGGATCAGTCCAAAAAGTGTCCACTTGTAAACAGCAAATTATTATTACACTCACCGAAATAGCGCTAGTGTAGCAAGTGGAAATGATTGAATGTAACAGTCACGAAGTATAGATAGAAGGAGTCCGAACGTAATGTTGAACGAATGGTCTCAATTTAAGGGACAGATTTTTTGCCGGTAGAGCGCGCCATTTTTCAAGGAGTACTCGTTTGAACAACACCTTCCCATTTTATTTATTACAACTAATTTTAAATAAATAAATAAATAAAATAATATTATGTATTTAATTAAATTAAATTCAACATTCACGAGCCAGCGCGTGTTTACATGTAATAATAATAATAGCATCGGTCAGAAAATAGAACTATGATCTGGGTTTATTAATGTGTACACGAAATATTATGGAAAAGCCTATACCGTTCGGACTCCTTCTATCTATACTTCGTGGTAACAGTTATAAGCAGAGTGAAGTGTGCTACTGCTGCGGTAATTCTTTAATAGGTACTATTTTCTATTTGCTATTTACAAATATTTGGGGTACTTAAAAACACTGTATAATTTTATTTCATACTCATGTTTGTCTATATAATATCATATTTTAAAAAACTGCGCTGTAACAAAGCGGAAGTTTTTCTTTCCTTGCTAATAATTTGTGGCGCTCTTTTAAAAATTCTTCCACTTACTACTATAGCGCCACCATAATTTGCTCCCCTTCAATGGACACTTTTTAATATACTGAGATAGTCCTCCTTAGTTCTACCCTCCATACTACCGACTTATAACGACATCTAGTTCGTAATTCTACAACTACTCTGTGGTGACTGGCGGCAATACTGGCGCCACTGGCGGTTATTTTGTAGCCTGTGCCACGAAGTATAGATACATGTATAGACCTACCAAGATATCTGGGCCCTGAGTCGGGTATTTCAACGGTGTCACAACTGTACCATTATTGTACCATTATGGTGCAATAGTAAAGTTTTTGGTAGTCTACTATTATTGTGTCGTCATAACGACTTCATCATTGTCTTACAATTATCAAAGTGACATAAATTGCTAGTCTCGTACACAACTGCTTCACAATTGCAATTCAATGACTGAAATGTTTCGGTAGTCTGCTATTTTGAATTTGACAGTAATATTTTTAAATTGTCCTGTGTCGACAGATTGCCATAAATAAAAAATAGATAGATAGAAATATTAGAAATTGTTCTTTGTAATTTATTGCAATTTACTAATCTCCTAAACTTCACATTGCTTTTTATACTAATAAATAGTATGTACAAATATATTTAAACGAAGTCTAGCATGATTAAATGTTTAAATTTATTAGTAGTTTTTCGAAAATCACTTCAACTAACGCATTTTTTAAAAACGGCAACTCATACATACCATTCTAACACAATCCATAGATAAAAGAGACCGAAAATTCAATGCATAGTTATAAGAGATCGACAATTCTATTACCATTGAAAGACCGTTATGACGGCATATAGCAGACTACGGATATTTGACTTCAATTGCAACGGTATCGTGCCGGTATTGTGCCGGTATGACAATTGTTCCAAAATAGTGGACTTGAGCACCTGTGAATTGAAGAGCGTCGCTCAGGGCCCTGAGTCGGGTATTTCAACGGTGTCACAACTGTACCATTATTGTACCATTATGGTGCAATAGTAAAGTTTTTGGTAGTCTACTATTAATGTGTCGTCATAACGACTTCATCATTGTCTTACAATTGTCAAAGTGACATAAATTGCTAGTCTCGTACACAACTGCTTCACAATTGCAATTCAATGACTGAAATGTTTCGGTAGTCTGCTATTTTGAATTTGACAGTAATATTTTTAAATTGTCCTGTGTCGACAGATTGCCATAAATAAAAAATAGATAGATAGAAATATTAGAAATTGTTCTTTGTAATTTATTGCAATTTACTAATCTCCTAAACTTCACATTGCTTTTTATACTAATAAATAGTATGTACAAATATATAAACGAAGTCTAGCATGATTAAATGTTTAAATTTATTAGTAGTTTTTCGAAAAGCACTTCAACTAACGCATTTTTTAAAAACGGCAACACATACATACCATTCTAACACAATCCATAGATAAAAGAGACCGAAAATTCAATGCATAGATAAAAGAGATCGACAATTCTATTACCATTGAAAGACCGTTATGACGGCATATAGCAGACTACGGATATTTGACTTCAATTGCAACGGTATCGTGCCGGTATTGTGCCGGTATGACAATTGTTCCAAAATAGTGGACTTGAGCACCTGTTCGCTTCGGTGTTGCCATTCTATGAATAATGCTCCATTATGAGGGATATCTAATCGGAAATTGTTTAGTATTTGAAAATTACATACTAACGACAATAATATTGGCCTACATGAAAAAATATATTTATTATAGTTCTCAGGCACAACCTGTAATGACGATCAAATTATATTCTATTTTGTTAATTGTAATAATTATATAACATTTATTGGATACTTTTTTTACGAGAAATATGTTAGTGCTTGACCACATTCTACCTGATGGTAAGTGGGAATGCAATCCTGGGTACAAAGTACAAAGCACACTATGTAGAAAGCTTTTTCACTCTTGCCTTAAAATACCTTAACATTGTTTTAAATTTCACTGGTTAATTAAAATTACAACTGGTCACACTTATCTGTAGCGGCAGAAACTCGTTTAAATATTTGATTAAATGGAATGATTGGGGCTCGTTGGCGAGCTTCTTCTTCAAAAAAGGCTTTTACCTTTTGAATAATATTCCGGGCATCACTTTTAATAGTTTTCGGCATGATTGAAAAAGAAAACATATATTATCCAAAAATAAACGGCAAAATACTCGAACGTTATATCTATATTAATATACTCTTTGACTCGAACTAAACAGCAACTGAGAGTCGAATGACGTTTTCAACATGGCGGCTGTAGTTCCATTTTTTGCCACTTCACAGATATCTTGGTAGGTCTATATCTATACTTCGTGGCCTGTGCTTAAGGGAGCGTAGCGTATATTACGTACCTATATTAGCGTAGATTACGTTCGCTCTTTATAGTTACGTTTTTAAAAGTTACCTTCCCCTCAAATTAGTTCCCTACTCTAACTGGCTATTGGCTACAAATCTCTTAATCACGCTTCTGAATGTCCGTTTTTAAAAGTTACGCTACCCCCGAAAGCATAACTTTATTATGGGGGATATATTAGGGGGACAACTCAATAATTAAGGCGATTTTAGGGGTTTTTGACACAAACTTTAGGGATAAATATTTTTGAGAGTTGGTAACACTGCTTTCTTGTTTTGTTAGTCTGTGAATTTTATTTTAATGTTTGATTTGAGGTTATTTTTATAAATATTACCTTTGGTGGTTACATTTATATAATATCTAAAACTTGAATTACAATTCTTAGTAATATGGAAGCCACAACGTTGCAAAAAAGGAAAAATAATATTAGTAAGGGCAAGTTGAAAAAAAATATAAAAAATGTTCTATGTCGGCCTGATCAAGTTTTCTGGTAATTTTTTATTTTAATAACATTCTTACCACCAAATTAAACACTTTTTATAGAAATAGAAGCAGCTCTATATAATCTCATGTTCTTGCAGGCCTGAAATAACCGAGGACCAAAGGAAAAAATTAGAAATAGTTTTTAAAAAGTACAACATCAAAATACCACAATTTAAGAAACCTCATTGGAAGGATATTAAATCAATACCTAGGGAAGAAAGACCGAAACCACCTAAAATTAAGTAAGATCTTGGTTTTATTCTTAAAAGATAATTAGATTTTACAACATAAGCACTAGCTGTCTTCACCCACATCTGAATTCTAACTCGGCCTGATGTTATGTGTAGTGTCCCACGTAACTTTAGTTAGAGTGTAGGTAGGTAGTTATTGGCCTACTCGAGCTATAAAAGTCGTAGTTCTCGAATACAAGCAATTAGAATTTACTGATAGATATTGTTATATGCTGTTTACTGTAGTCATGTTTTGCATATGAAAGTTATAATAAATGAATTGTGAGATTACAGATATACTTCTGTTTTGTTATTATTTAATAAACATTCTTTAGCTTAAAATACTTTAATCAATATTCTTTTTTAATACCGACAAAATGTATTTACAGAAAAGTTGAAGGCCTGTTATTTGGTATATCAGAATGTCGAGAAGCTATACAACATGATCAATGTTCAACAATTATTATTGATGCTACAGTGAACCCAAGAATGATAGTACAACCTATAATAGACTTGTGTACATCAAAGGATATACCTGTATCATGCATAATAGATTTGAGAAAACTTACTTTAACAAACTTTGGTATAAAAACAAGCTGTCTAGGTATAAAAAACGAATGCCTAACTGATCTTAGAAATGAAATTATGGATATTGCAAAAATATATCCTAAACCGGAAAAAATTAACAAGGATTTAATAAAAACAGAGGATTTAATTGAAGCAAAGGAAATATGCAAAGAGTTGATTAAGAAAGAAGATGATATACATAAAGAATTGGATTCTAACAAAATGGATACTACAGAATCACCATATTTGTATAGAACTAATAAGAAAACTAGAGTATTTGTTCCTATAAATAATGAAAATCTCCAGCAACCAGCTGAAAAATTTATAGGACAAGATTTCATTGAATTTTCTGATAAAATTGAAAATAATAGCAAGAACTATATGAAAATGATTATGAAAAGGATTTCTAACAATGCAAACAGAGTTAAAAAGAAATAAATAATTTGTAAAATGAGCTAAATTTTATTTATAAAATATTTATTACAATAATGGCCAAAAAGACATATTTCCATGTTAAAACATTCCACAAAGAATGCAAACTATACAGTAATATGTTATGTTTGGGATGTGAAAACAATTTGCAAAATAAAATTAAGCAATCCCATAACACTCTTATTACTATGTATCCAATTTCACTACATTAATGTTAAATATAAACATTGATGAGTAAAATTTAATACGTATGTGGTTTCATCACTGGCTGAATGGATTATATCCTTACTTCCTTATCCTAACTAATTTATAATTGTGAAGTCCCAACTATTGATGTAATAACAATTTGGAAGAGCTTAAGTGTTAATGTGTGTAACGCAACCATAGTGCGATTTAAAAACTGTACAGCGCCATCTATCGAGTGGTATAGTAAACTTCTGTTAGGTTTAATTTCTAAACTTCACGCGTACGAAGTCGCGGGCAACAGCTAGTAATTAATAAAAATCATAAATTAATTTTAATACTCAATCCTTTCGTACTAAAGTATTTTATTTTTAAAAACATAGAAACCAACCTTTGACCTATGCTACTAATCTGACTCCCATTCACATCAAGTGATAGGCAGAGCTTACAGTTAATGAGGGAATTTTGTTCAAAGTTAGAAAGTTATGAATAGGCTGACATATGATTTGGTATAGAATATATTTTGGTCTTCATGCCTAAATATCTAGTCCTAGACGAGACTCCATGAACACTAAAAGCAAGTGATGTATTTAAATAAAACCACGGATTTAGATGTAAGTTGCCATTTCATATTCACAGCTAAACATCGATATGTAAATGTATAAAACATATATATGATAATAAATGAATCGGGAGTGTTGGAGAATCTTATTTGGAGTATGTTATTTTCTAAAATTAACAAATGCTAAATACATTAAAAAATTTGCAAGTTAAACCATGTTAAATATAATAATATAATATTCTGTTGTGCACTTTATAAGCCCCTCTTCCTCAAATTTCTATCTCAAAAAGGTTTGCTGGAAGAGAATTCATATTTGAATTAAGCTCGCCTATGTACATGCCTTTTATTTTTAAGTAATTTCTGTTTGTATTTTTCTATGTGTACAATAAAGAATTATGAGAATTATAAATAGTGAATAAGGGCACAATGTCAGCGGGTGACGAAACCAGATATAAATTACACTAAAATAATCCATGTAATAGTTCAAACAACAAATCTATAGAATATCTATTGTAATCGTTATATGAAGTATTACATGTAGGTAGATATATGTATCTTACATTTCAATTTATGCATTGCATTTAAGTTTGTAAAGTTCAATTTCATAAAATCAAACAACATAATTGTTTCAATGGGCAACTATGATAATGGGTGAAATTCTTCCATTATTATATTTACCCACTGCTTATATCTAACATACATAATAAAACAAAGACAACGGTACCAATACTTCTTGCAGAACTAATCCTAACTAAACTAAAATATAAGTATGGATAGTGTCAATGACAATAAGGCAATGTTAACTTCACTTTCTTAATATCTCTCTAATATATAAAATTCACGTGTCACAGTGTTAGTTACCGTACTCCTCCGAAACGGCTTGACCGATTCTTCTCAAATTTTACATACATATTCAGTAGGTCTGAGAATCGGCCAACATCTATTTTTCAAACCTTTTTTTTTTCTTTTTTTTAGTATGGCTAAACAACGTTGCCGGGTCAGCTAGTCTAATATATAAAATTCACGTGTCGCAGTGTTAGTTACCGTATTCCTCCGAAACGGCTTGATCGATTCTTATGAAATTTTACATGCATATTCAGTAGATCTAAGAATCGGACAACATCTATTTTTCAAACCTTTTTTTAGTATGGCAAAACAACGTTTGCCGGGTCAGCTAGTAATAAATAATAATTAGTGCAAAAAGTAAAAAACACGCTAGTAAATCCTGAATATTATTTTAAATTATTGCATTGTCATCTGTCCTTAATATGTGTGAAAAATTTCAAATCAATCTGATAACTGCAAGCAGATAAAAATCACTTTGAAAGATTCCGTTACATAGATTAATACATTGATAGATACATACCGAATTTATAAAAACGTGTTAAAAATTGTGTAATATGGAATTAAGATTTTAATAGAAATCTGTACAGCGAAAAATCTATTAAATGAAAATACAACATAGGTTTATTTTATTTTAGTTAGGTTAAGACTGGAGCAACAAAATTGGTACCATTTTCAGCTTTGTGGCAAACATGATTTGCTAATCTAGTATTAGTTCATGAACTAAAGAGCCACAACCTTAGCGTAGAGTACTTTTATCTACAGATTTAGATTTACATATCATAAAATAGTATGATAACACAACATACATAGCTGATACATAGTACCAGCAAAAATATTAATAACATGTTTTATTGTCTTAAAATTCTAACTGCTTTATTCATAATGACTTATTAAAGGTTTAAATGGAAATTTTATTGGAAAGATAATAAGCGTTTTAGTGTAAAAATACTATTATGAATAACATGTTTTGACAATTTTCGCGAACCGATTTTAGCGAATTTTTAAAGCTCCGATAAGTCATTATGAATAAGACCATTAATATATAACAATTTCATACTTTAACGTATATTTTTATTAATAAAATTCAGTAAAATAACAATTATAAAAAGTAAATAGTCAAGACAAGCGAAAAAAAATAAACTGTACAACATGAAAATATTTGTACATCTAGACACTATTTAACAGTATTAAATATCAGCATACACTTCTCAGAAGTGCATGGCAGAGCTTCGAAAATGTACAAATAATAACTCCCGAAAAACCATCGATACTTCTATTATTCCAACGCCCCTTATAAACAACAATCTCAACATATGGTGTTAAACCCACGCTTAAAAATCCCGAATAACTTTTGAATTATTGCATTGTCATCGGTACTTACTATGTGTGCAAAATTTCAGATCAATCCGACTACTGTAAGTGGGTGAAAATCATTTTTAAAGATTCCATTACATAGATTAATACATTGATAGATACGTCCCGAACTAATATAAGCGTGTTAAGGGCCTACATCAATATTATCGTCGACATGTACATATTAACACAGCTAGTAGGTATAGAAAACGAAAAATTAGGGATATTTTTTTTTGTTTACTCAAAATCTACTAAATATATTTTAATTCTGATTTACGTGTTTCTATATATAATAGTTAGGTACTTATGTTTTTAAAGTTATTTCATTAGTTAATACGCGATAATAGACCGACAAATGAAAAAAATAAAAAATTAGAGGTTGTTTCGCTAGGATTTTCTATCGAGAAAACTTTTTTCAATCGCGTTTCTGAGTTTATGCGATCCTAGATCATATTATATTGAAAAAACATATACTTAAAAATTAGAGCTCTAGCCATTCAATCTAAAGAAACAATGAAAACTTCGTACGTAGAAAAATGCACGAAGCTATTTTGGTATCCTCTTAAAAATGGAAGATAGTTGTTTATAAGAGATGAATTAATCTATGAAGTCCTATTAGTTCATAGTAATCGAAGTAGAGATCTGTGCTCCGATTTTCAAGAGTCTAAAATCGGCAGAACTCTTTGCGGGAGGTAGGCACTTGTGCACTTAGTGCGGGAGGCGAGGGAACGGCGCTTCGCTGGGACGATAACGCGCCAGAATTATTGCACACATGGTCTGTGCGTCTGTTTCCTCAGGGTAGGCAGACATGGCCTCCAACACTTGTGCCTCCGGGAATATACCAGTCAGGTGGTAATGCATACGACGGCGAGCATCCCAATGTTGCAAAGCACTATCTGATGTGCAAGGAGACAGAGCACCGATCGCTCCGTGCATAGGAGCCATCTGAGCGCCGCTTAACGGAGCGCTCGCCACGCGACCAGCCATTGTATGCAGTCGCGGATCACAGGCTGGATTTAAAGTCAACTGTCGAGCTAATTTACGATGAGGCTTCACGTCGGGTGGAGGAGCTGGATGTCCTGAATTGAGTTGCTGTTGAGATGGTCCCGCAACTTGCAACTGAGCACGATCAAAATGTGTCGCGAGAGCCAGATCTGCTAATCTCGGAGCGGCGGAATGTGCCCGTGTTAATGGTTGTTTCACGTCAGCAGGACGACCGCCCGGTGGTAAGCTTACCGTGTGCAGATCCCGAGCTCGAAGAGTACGCGCGGCTCGTTCAGACAATTTCTCTGCGACAGATTTATGTGGACGGCCGGCGCGCTCTGGGTGATGGAACTTACATTTATTACCGTAAGTACATTTGCGACCGTAAGGACAAGCGGGTGGGGGGTCGATGCGAGATGCCGGTACTCGGAGAAAAGTTTCAAGCGTTGGTCCGGATCGACCGAGAGGATCATCGGGCGGCATAAACCGATCGTTTACGAACGAGTACATGAGGAGTCTCTCCTCGACGACCTTTCGAAAATCAGGGTTTTCAACGGCTAGATCGCGATAGTTATCGTTGGAGACGACGATGCCATCCGTTTCAGCGGCGAGGCGTAATATGTATCTGTCATCATAGCACACGAGGCGTTTTCCACCAAGATGTCTGCTGGGCGTGTACACGAGCACACGATCTCGCTCGAGTCTCTCTAGCACGTCTCGGTCTGCGATAGGGTTGTCAGGTCGCGAGGCTTCTTTCCGCCATTTTGGTACAAACGCAGTGATCTCTTTATGCCCGCGAGCACGGAACCAATCCACGCAAATTTCAATGCCTCGACAGGAAAACACTTCTTTATTGCCATGGCTGAAAATAAACAAGATATAATAAGATTACATAAGCGTAGTACCTACTGTTAAAACTAACACACTATCGTCAGATAAGATCGTGTAATAGCTTTAATCAAACCGGAACTCTGTTTGGTGATAACTTTGTGTGGGTGTTTTGGTTATTTTTATACGGTACCATATTTTTTGCAATTTAATTAAACTACAATGCGGAGCTCTTGTAATAAAGAAGAAGGAAGGCTAAAGCTTTGTTTAGATTTCGTAACAGTGCCAAAGTAATGCCATTTTAATAGATTCTTGACCAATAACTATAAAAATGCCTTACTGCATATTATTTTTTTCTAAAATAACATTACTCCAATAGCAAACCATAAACAAATACCAGCATTATCCTTGTGGTGACATATTAATTAATGCAGGGGCCACATCCCGTGTGCGTCACGTAAGATGAAACGTATTTGAACTGTTCAAATAAGTGCGTAGCTGAAGCAATCCTAACACGTTGACAGATAGCTTAAAGAAAAATTATTGTTCTCAGTTTGATTTATAAATGTGAGTGAACTACGAGCTAGTTAAACTTAACGGTACAAAATTTTGCGAATCATATTCAATGTATAGTCATACCTACTCGCTACAAATATTGTAAAAGTTTTATTATGACTTCTAAATAAATTAGGACTACTAATTCACGAGATAGTTCTATATCTACTCATAATTGAAGATATGCCTGAAAAGTAAAAATATGATAGATTAGCTGCAGCCCGCGACCCCGTACGCGTGGTTTGTATTGGTCACAGCGTGATGTTATATAGCCCATAGCCTTCCTCGATAAATGGACTATCCTGGTCCTGAAATTAGCGCGTTCAAACAAACAAACTCTTCATCATTAATATTAGATAATATTAAGTATTAGGTCTCTTAGACTGTAAGGATTATTTACCTCATGGCAACATTGCTGCCATCAATGACGATATGTCGCAATGGTGCCCTATCTGGCGGAGGATCGGGTTCTGTCGGTGGTGGCGGAGACAATGCTCGCGGAGGTTGCTTCGCGGCAAGCTTGATAAGCTCCGCCAATAATTCATTACAAGGTGGATCTGGACCAAGACGTTGTAACGCTGTTCTAGCCAATCGTTCAGAGTAACCTAGTTTCACCGCGAATTCGATCTTGGCCTGGAAAAAAAAGAAAGAAAGCATGTTAAAAATAAACTTACAAGGAAAATTAGAAACTAAAATTAAAAAAAAAAATCGAATTAAGTAATTATTCTAATTTCACTGCAAATGTTTAGTTAGGCGATCCAATTTTCTGGAAACAATCAAGGGTGATATCGGCAAGTTTTTAACGAAAGTCATTCTTGCCAAGGTAACTAAGAATAGTATCCAAGCTAGGGGTTCAAGATGTAGTGAGAGATTCTTAATTTTTTATGAGTAACACATTCATTTACTTAAAAATTATTACAATAATTACTTCACGGATTGCCATTTTAACTATTATTGATATCGCTGTCATCGCGAAATGTTTAAATGTCTTTGCCAGCTTATATAAACGAGCTTATTAAAGGCTTTATAAACGGACTATTTTTTTGGGTATTAAAATAATAGTTCAAGATACGTCTTCTCAACTTATTTAAATAAGCACAATCTGAGAACCAAAGGACCTTGTTCATATTGAATGACACACGAATGTATAGTGTTTGAGATAAATTATTTTATTACTATTGCTTAAAGTTCAATGACATTAGACTAATTGCATACTAATTGGAAAACGTATCTAAATGTCACTATCCGGAACATGTCTGTAACATGGTCGAAGACTTAATTTATTTCCTTTCTTTCACGGCTTTTTGTACCAAAGTTCATTGTAAGTTGTTAATGCAGTCATAGTTTATTTAGTCCGTAAATAATTAGTCAGGACCCTCTCCAAACTCTTCGATGGATATGTAGGCACTAAGTATATCTCTTAGTAGAGGTGAAAGAGGGTCAGACAATATTTTATCAGTGTTGAAAAAGTTGAAGCTCCGTGTGGTGACGGATTAAGAATACAAAGTGTCACCACCCCATCTCCTTCCAAGGGTGCTGTAAAAGTCAGCTGAGGGATATTGCGCGCAGATAAAATCATCTGCGAGAGACGGTAAACTCGAAAATAAACCCTGTGCCAATACGCCTGGTCAGCGCGGCACAGTAGATCATAATCCCTTCTAAAGTGGAGGAGGCCCGTGCCCAATAGTGGGACGTAAATGGGCTGGAGAGAGAGAGAAAAAGTAGAAAAAAATATACACGTAGACCAACCTAATATGCAAAAAGAATTAATTTAAAATCTACGGTTTGGCCTCCGAAATTACACCTGCCAATGATCTAATGGCAAAAAAAGACTAGGCCGTCGCACCTGTCACATAAACCTTAGTCAAAATTGCTCCAAAAATCAAGATGAAATATTTAATGTGTTATATAATTTAACATAATAAAAATCACCTGGCAAGTTTAACCATAACCGAGAACATTTCATTTTACTATCAATAACCAGTTTAATTTTTTGTATGAATAGAAATGGCTTTACAATCCATACAGGGGTAACACAAAAGGTTTATAGCTATTTTCTGTCAATGCTATAACATAATTTGTTGGCAACAATGGCACTAATTCTTTTACTTCTAAAACTTAACCCAACTAAATCGAAATAGAGTACTGTGTACTTAGTTTCAATGGCTATAATATTGATTTACAATGATATAGCCATTTATATTAATTAGAATTGTTATATTGCCTTTGTAAAAAGAGTTATCATTGCCGAAATATGTTTTTGACACTCATTGTGTTTTATTTAGGTTCAAGTGTGTCTGTAGAATTAATACCAATATTATTAAAATTACCTGATTAGGTTGCGTGGGTGTAGGTGTGAGAGTAACATATTCCGCGAACTCAGCGGCCAGCGTGTCCGAAGGTGTTCTAGAAGCTGCTCTGTGAGCCCCCTCATCTTCGCACTCTGAGTCGTAGCTGGAATCTTCGCCGCGCTCGCACGCCCATCCCAACGATGACTCCACATATTTCTGTAACAATATTAACAGATTTCAATGAGTTTTTATATTACTTCAAGAAAAAGTTAATTAAATAATACAGTGCTGCTCTCAGAAACCATTAGACACCATACCATTAGGGTTTTTGATGCATTTACATTTTACAGCAAATATAAAGTAGGCTCTTAGTATAGAATAACAAAATTAATCTAGGCTAACGACAAAGTATGGCCAAAGGTTGCCCTCGCAACCAGACGGGCGAAGTGTGTAATAATATTCGCCTGTAAAAAAAAATAAAAGGAACAGGTCACATTTTTTTTTTCTAGTCCAACACTGGGACTGAAGTCAGAAAGAGAAAATATATAAGATAATATGTGTTTAGCCATTGATTAGCTTATAAACAATACCTATATCATTAATTGTTTCATAATTAGCGAGGTAGGTTTTGTATGCATAAGACTTATCTTAGGGACACAGAACCTAGCAAAATTAAACTTTTAGAATAATAACACTGTGACACATTAACAAAATCGCACTTATACTTTTGTTACGTTCCGTAATGATATACAACATACACTGTGATATAAAGATTTAATATATGCACATGACAATGAATGTGAGCAGATGATATACCAATCAATAAGCAAATTATATAGGCGACCAACACAACACCGGCTAACACAGGGTCATGAGGGCGTCGAAACGGATCTACAGATGATCATTGACCTTTAAAGTGCGCAACTTCGTTGGTTCTATCTACCGGTTGTAATTCATTAATCTCGAATTCACAAGATTATTTTTGAATTAAAATACAGGATTCTTTATTTCACTGTGAATATGATTACACGGAATACACAGTTTATACTTGCGCTGTGTATTTTTCGCCAAACGGTTAAATAATTTAAGTTACTCACAGGCCTGTCTTCTCTACTGGCTACATGCCCTATGCCGCCTACACACGTTACGATAAACCATAACGAAAAAACTGCGCAGTTTTATCGAACGATTTTTATGGACGACCGCGGTCGTCAGTTCTCCTCACAAGCTCGTGCAAGTAGCATGTCGTCAACAGTTACAGACGATAAATTATAATATTAAATAAACAAATGTCACAAGAAGTTTTTATCCGCCTCGATAGATGGCGTTGTGCCGTCTCGCTACATCACGCTATTGTTTCGTTTAACTCATTTACGTATAACCTTGACAACATATTTGTTCAGTATCACATATGTACGCTGTACGCATAAGTACCTAAACTACATATAAATAAAAATTTTATGTACATTTCACACATTGTGCTCAGGTCCCAAGCTTGAAGCTAAGCTTATATGCTTGAGTCCTTCATCCTTGTGATATGAATACTATGGGTAGATAGTTACTAGCACGAAAATGTATCTATACTTCGTGGTTACTAGAATAGTTTACGGAACCGTTATTGGCGGTTACACCAGGCTGAGTGGCGCCATGTGATACGTTGTAGTAAACATTTGTGAAATATGACGAACTCTAAACAGCTGGTACTGACATCTGTTGTTTTTCTAGTGTAGTATTTCATACGGTATCAAGTTATATTCTTCAAGCGTTCAAAGAGTAATGCATTTTTGCGGGAGATGGCATTATTTACAACGTTTTTTACAACTTTTCGTGTGGCACCGAGGGTTGCCGGGGCGCCATCTAGTTTAATTATAAAACATCAATCACTTAACAACATCCTAGAAACTGCGCGGCTGTCCAAAATCAAAACCTAGCAAGTGACGTTTTGTTAATTCGTTTTCCTAAACCAATTATTTCCCAATTTTCTTACTGCGTCTGATGCAAAAACAACTATACTTACATACATACTTCTATCTTACATAGAATCACAGATACAAGCATGTATAAACCTAGCAACCAGCACTTCATACTTGTTGATTACAAAATGAAAAAGCATCTGCTGAAAAATTTACTCAAATGTAACTTGCAAGGTTTGGGTTTTGGACAGCCGTGCGGCGGCGAACACACCGCCAACAGCGTCACATCATTGCTGCGTGTTTCGCACGGAAGCAAGAAACAAACGGGCAGGAACGGTGTCGCGCACGACAACTACACCAGCAGCCAAACCCGTAGTGACCTTTGTCGCTACGGTAGACAGTGCGTCCAACTCATTGGTGGCGGCGGCAAACGCAGCCGGCGCCAATGCAGCCTCCCCTAAAAGGAAGAGAAGAAGAAAATGCCGCCGCAGCGAAAATAGAGTCCGCACCCTCCCGTCAGAAGGCGCCCAAACAAGCCGCACCGCCAGTAACGGCGCCCACTGAGCAGTCCGCAGCGCCCGCCGTGTCCAACGCGGCGCTTGCCGCGAAACAGGCGCCCGCCGCTCCAGCCGTGGCGCCTGCCGCTCCTAAGCCCCCTATCCATAGAATGGACGCTGAGACTGCCAAACTCGTCATCGAGTCATCCGCCGAAATAAACTAAGTTTGACCGGCACCCCCAGGTCCCTTGCAGGCCCTTGAGACGACCCAATTTCTCAGGATATAACCATCCTGACGGGCCTCGTGGTCTAGTGGTTCTTATAACGGACTGCCGTTCGCGAGGTCTCGGGTTCGATTCCCGGTCTGGACAATCATTTGTGTGATGTTTTTAATTGTCATACAAATGGTTGCACTGCGTCTGGGTGTTTACTATGTATTATAAGTATGTATTTACAAAAGAAAAGTAGTTTATGTATTATATTCGTATTCTGGTACCCATAACACAAGCATATAAGCTTAGCTTGGGACCAGAGGACGTTGTGTGAAATGTCCATGAATATTATTATTATATTATTACTATCAGATCCTGACCTGGTGCCAATGGGACCACACGGAATCAGCAGATTTGTAAAAAAAGAATCATTATAATCGCTTTGCCCAATTAAAAGTTATGAGGTAACAAACATAAATAAAAAAGAAAACACAAACGATTTGAAAACCTCCTCTTTTTTTTTAAGTGGGTAAAAAATACCCAGACGCAGTACCTACTATTTATTATTATAGTATTTGTATAACAAATAAAACGAAAATTAATTGGCTGTCCCGCGCAGGAATCGAACCCCTTGACATTTTGAACGGCCGCAGTAGGCAAATACATGAACCACTAGACCACGAGGACCGTCGATCAAGCGGTCAGAAAATCGAATCGATTTTAAGAAGTAAAAATTGTATCTTCCTTCGACGAACGATAATTCGCAGCAAATGTTCTACAAACGAACGAAAAATCGAAGATCAAGAGATCGCACAGTTTTATCGTACGATAATTTAGTGCGCGCTAAACAACGCACATTTGACGAACGATTCGATTTGCAGCGATTTTACATACATTTAAAAAAAAAAGAATACCTGTTGCCGCCATATATCGGCGCAATTATTAATCACTCTTTTTGTAGGTAGATCTATTTTCCTATCCGTTGCCCGCGCCCTCTCCCCAACCTAATTGCGTACTGACTCTCGTTCAAACCGCCGCCCGGGAGCCACGCTATGCTCTCGTGAGAAAAGAAGTCACGTACTCGCCGCGACACGAGGACTACGCTCTGTTCTCGTGGAAGAAGACTCAGAAGAAGTCGCTAACCGCACCACGGAAGACCGCTACGTCTTTCCGTGGAAGAAGAAGACGCGCCTAAGGTCATTGTCGGACCAGTGTGTGTCGCGAACCGCACGAAAGACATTGTGTCGTCGTTAATAAACCGCGAGTGTTAAATTACTAAAATCGCTGCAATATATGACGTACGTCGTGTTGCCTAAAACCCCGAATTGTGAACTATTAATGATATTCGCGAGTGCATGTGTTTAGACCAAACCGTGCGCCTATAACCGCATGAATTACCTGTCCTGCCTTACAACCAGGACTGTGGAGATCAGAATAAGAAGACGAGCAAGAGAAGATTGTGGTGAGTCGCATGTCTCCATTTAATATCCTTCCTGTTTCCGTTTATAGGGCAACGTAGTTTGATCCTCCTTATCTGTATCTTCTTATAATTTAGATCCTAGTAAGACCTACCACAAACCTCTGTGGCTTTATACGGCAAGGGTCTGGATTCCGCACCGCCAAACTTTAGTTCTTCTGGACGAGTTTTGTACCCCCCGCGCACCTCTGTCTTATATAGGCAGGGGCGCTAACATCTTTGGTCCTTTCGAGCCGGACCTGGTTCTTCTGGACAGGAACTTTATGTCCTGTCATTTGTTCCATAGAATCGGGTTACTAGAACCCTCATACTTCGGGTTCCCCCCCCCCCCGCTTTTTAATATTTTCTAAATATAAATTCATATAAAACCCCATAAATTCATATAGGTACATATTTAACTTAAACTATTTAATCAATTATATACTTTAACGTTAAAGATCCCGCTTCGTTAGTGCACCTGTTTACTAACGCATGTTCATTTCATAAAATCTATAAATAGATCGCTGTTATTACCTTTATTCATTCAAGGTTAATCATTTGTTATAACTTTGAAATAATATCGCATTCCCCGTGGTTACATTTTTATCAAACTACCCGCATTTCAAGCCCCCGCAATTTAAATATCGCTCGCATAGATTCTAGAAACTGATTCTAGAAGTTTCTATTTTTAAATACCTTCAACTTAAGTCAATAGTTATATTACAAATACTATCCGCGTATTGCTTATGTATGTTTAGGTATAATTGCGTAGATATTACAATAAGTAAGCTGTAAATCTATCACTATTCATATTTTAGAAATAACGCATTATTTTTCTGTCTCGTTTGGTTATTATAAATTAACATGGAGACTCGCGCGACAAAGGAACGCGACCACAAAGGGCCATCTACTTTGTCAGATGAAATTAGGGATCCGCAACTATCGTTATTGGAAGCGAAGCGAAATATTCTATTTGAACGCGTACAAAGTATATACGATTGCGCTAAAACCGCAAATACTTCCGCACTTGATAAGAATTCATTTCTTAGTTCTTGTATGACAGTCGATGAGATTCGAACTAGCTTTCATAAATTATTAGACGAGTATAATATAAGGTTAATGACCCTTAATCCTACCGCAAAGCCTAATTATCAAGCATATACCTCATTTGAGGATTTGTATTGTTACATAAAGAGGGTAATGTCCACTTTTATGACAGAACCTTCATCTAAACATCGCAATGAGGTCATGACATCTAGTACTCTAAGATTACCCGCTTTAGAGTTAGTCTCATTCGATGGAGACATTCGCAACTGGCCAATATTTTATGCCAGCTTTAAAACTAACGTACACGATAATAAATCGTTAACAGACGCTGATAAGTTGTATTATTTAATGGGTAAACTGTCATTTAAAGCGCAATCGGTTTTCGCAGGCATCACCGCTAATGCGCAAAATTATCCAATAATATTTCAGTCGTTAGTAGATAGATACGAAGATACGCGTACATTAGGTCGCACTTATTTAGATCAAATTATAAATCTTAAATTATCAAACACCGCTTCTATTACAAACTATCAATCCTTTGTTGATCAGTTAATTACCGCAATCGAGTCGCTGAAAAATCTACGATTAGATGATCTCGCTGATTTTATTTTACTGCATATCGCTATAAATAAATTCGATATTGACACAGTCCGTTCATTTGAAATGTCTGTACGTCATAATAAAATACCTACACTTAATAGTTTCGTGTCATTTATTAAAGATCAATGTCGAGTGTACCGCAATACTCCAACTGTATCGCTTAACAATAAAACTGTGATTAATAATAATATAAAAACTTCTAAAAATAATTACAGTCAACCTCCAAACCCGCGCGCTTATGTAGTATGTTCGGATACCGCTAATAATAATTCGCTAACTTGTTTATGTAATAATATTTTACACAAACATTTATTTAAATGTCCCGCTTTCAATAAATTAACTCCCATGAACCGCTTTCAAATTGTTAAAGATAAAACCGCGTGTGTTAATTGCTTAAGCATTAAACACTTAACAAACAAATGCATCTCTAAAAATAGATGTCGCTTTTGTAACCGCAAACATCATTCTTCCTTACATAGAAATAATATTTCACCGCACCCGCTAATTAATAATAATATTCGCAATTCTACCGTTCCAACCGCTGAGCCTTCGCCGCCGCAGCAGCCAGTCGCATCGCACGCGACATGTACTAGTTCGAATTCTCAACGCGAGGTCTCGCTATGTTCAACATGCATTGCTCGCTCGATGCCAACCGCGCCGTATAATACCGCACAAAACGCGCCGTGTACGACGAGTATATCTACTGTCTTGCTCGCCACGGCCCAAGTAGTTATATACGATAATTACGGTAAGCCTCATGTCTGTCGATGCCTTATAGATTCCGCCTCGCAAAGTAATTTTATTACTTATGATTGTTTTAAACGCCTAGGATTATGGGATAATTTTCAAAATTCTTCCTTACTAGTTAGAGGAATAGGTGGCTCACAAAAATCTGTTAAAGGATTGGTAGATATTAAGATATATTCGTGTTTTAATAATGATATTTGTTATGATTTATCCGCATTAATAGTGGAACAAATTACAGATAACTTACCGACTGTTCAAGTAAATGTTTCCGCGCTTGAACATTTTAAATCGTTACAGTTAGCTGACCCGTCATTTTCGATACCGGGCAGCATAGACATACTACTAGGAGCTGAGCTCTTCCCGCATCTACTGTTGTCTGTCGCTGGACATAGTAGACAATTAAATATGCCAACCGCGATTGAAACAACTCTTGGTGTCATTGTTATGGGTAGGGCACCCATTTTTAATAACGTTATGCATACAGCCTCGTATTGTTCTACCGAGAGCGATATAGATGCGCTTCTCAAACGTTTTTGGGAACTTGAGGAAATCTCCGTTCCTCTCGCTATGAGTTGCGCTGACCGCGAATGTGAAGAATTCTTTCGTGAAACTACGACTCGTGAGGATCACGGACGGTACATAGTAGCCTTACCTTTCAGTGGTGATCCGTATTCTTTAGGTGACTCTTACGTCTCCACCCTACGACGTTATCACTTCTTAGAACGTAAACTCGACGCGTCTTTAAAGTTACGCAACGCTTATAACGACGTCATGCGCGATTATATAAATAAAGGATATTTAAGTCCTGTGATAAGAGACAGCGACGTTAAGCCCGCGTATTATATTCCGCACAGAGCAGTTATTCGCGACGATAAAATTACTAGTAAACTTAGAGTAGTGTTAGACGCAAGCAGCCCAACTAGTAGTGGTCTGTCGTTAAATGATATTTTACATACTGGCCCTAACTTACAGGGTGATCTATTTAATATTATACTTATTTTCCGCCTGTTTAAAGTGGCGCTCACGGCTGACTGCCGTCAAATGTTTCTCAATATAAGTGTACGTGATTCCGATCGCAGGTATCAACGTATATTATATAGATTTGATAAACACGAGCCTATTTCTGTTTATCAATTTAACCGCGTATGTTTTGGATTAACTTCCAGTCCGTACCACGCATTGCGCGTTGTACGTCAATTAATCGCCGACGAAGGTGATAGATACCCCGCTGCAGCCCTAGCGGCGTCTTCCGCGTTATATATGGATGACATCGCTTATAGTGTCATGTCCGAACCGCAGGCCATAAGCCTTTGTGAAGAGCTTATACAGCTTTTCAAGCGTGGTCAATTAGACCTCGTCAAATGGATGAGTAACTCAAAGGTGGTTCTCGAGAACATACCTATATCACATAGGGCCTCTCCTGACATTGTGTTTGGAGAATCCGTACCGCAAAAGGTCCTCGGTTTACGTTGGGACCAATCGCGTGATAGTTTCCGCTATGACGTCACATTACCAAATGACAAATGTACAAAGCGCACAATGCTTTCCCTTGTGGCTCGTTTGTGGGATCTGATGGGTTTTGTGGCCCCCACTATTCTATATGCTAAACTCTTAATAAAAGACCTTTGGCTAGCTAAATGCGATTGGGATGATACACCTCCCCACCATATCGTAGTCGCTTGGAAACAGTTTTGTGCCGAGCTTTCTACACTTAACGAAATCATTATTCCGCGTCATCTTGGATTGGTTGACGGATGTTCTATAAATTTAGTGGGTTTCGCTGATGCTAGCGAACGCGCATACGGTGGTGTCGTCTATATCACCGTAGCGTCCAATAATAATATCTCCGTGAGATTAGTGTGTGCCAATTCGAAAGTCGCACCGGTTAAAACCGTTTCAATAGCGAGATTAGAGCTATGCGCCGCGCTCCTGTTATCACAATTACTGTGTAAGGTAAAAGACACAATTGCGTGCCGTTACCCCATTGATAAAATAATCGCGTTTACTGATTCAAAAATAACACTCGCTTGGATAAATTCATCTCCGCACCGCTGGCAAACTTTTGTAGCCAATAGAATTACAAAAATAATAGAACTTATTCCCGCTTCTTGCTTTAATCATGTCACAGGCGTAGATAACCCCGCGGATTGTTTATCGCGTGGTGTCACTCCCGCTCAACTCATAAGCCATCCGCTTTGGCATCACGGTCCTACGTGGCTAACTTACCCCTATTTTCAGTGGCCGATAACTGTTTGCGACCTAGAATCGCTGAGCGCGGAGGCACCCGAACAAAAGACCGTAGCATACCCTGTGACGTCATCCGTTACACGGCCTACGATCTACGAACTCGCGCTACGTATGTCCGCGTTTCCTAAGTTGTTACGCGCCATCGTTTACGTTTATAAATTTATTAAAATTTTACCCCGCGGTAATATAACTAATGCTGACCTTGAATTTGCTGAAATTAAATTATTAAAAGCCGCGCAAGAAGTTCATTTTTGCAGGGACATTATAAGCATAAAGGATAATAAACCTTGTTCGCCCGCGTTACGTAAACTTACACCATTCTTGGATGAACATGGCGTATTACGCGTAGGTGGTCGTCTTTCGAATGCAGACGAACATTTTGATTATAAACATCCTCGTATTTTACCGCGACACGATCACGTTATAGATTTACTTGTAGACTATTATCACAAGAAACACCTCCATGCTGGCCCTGAACTACTCATGTCGCTACTCAGGCAAAGGTATTGGATTTTATCCGCAAGACGAATTATTCGTCACAGAATTCATAAATGCAACATATGCTTCAGATTCCGCGCGCAACCGCTTATGCCTCCTATGGCCGACCTGCCTAGTCAACGTGTTAATCAGGTAGATAAAGCGTTTACTCACACGGGCTGCGATTATGCGGGCCCCTTGCTATATACTCCCTGTCGTGGGCGAGGTGTAAGAAGTCGTAAAGCTTGGTTATGTATATTTACTTGTTTGACAACACGCGCTACGCATATTGAAATAGCTACAGATTTAAGCACGGTCTCTTTTCTGGCAGCATTAAAGCGCTTTCGCTCGCGACGCGGTCCCGTCAGATGTTTATATACAGATAACGGTACTTGCTTCGTGGGCGCTAATACTTATTTGCGCGATCTTTATATGTTTCTTAATGAGGAATATTGTTCACGATTTGAAGAATATTTATCTGAAAATCGCATAGAGTGGCAATTTATTCCACCTGCGGCTCCACACTTTGGAGGATGTTGGGAAAGTATGGTAAAGGTCATTAAGACTCATCTTTTTAAAGTCATAGGTAAACAAATTCTCTCTTACGAGGAACTTATGACGATACTTACGCAAATAGAAGCGTTGATCAATTCGCGACCTCTCACCGCTATGAGTAGTGATCCGTCGGAGCCCGCCGCATTGACTCCGGCGCATTTTTTGCATACCGCGCCTTTGATGTCTCTCCCTGCGTCTGAGGTTAACTCTCATAGTCTGCTTCAGAGACATACTTTACTTGATCAAATCGTACAGTCTTTCTGGCGCCGTTGGCGTTCCGAATACTTACATCAGCTTCAAGCGAGGTCTAAATGGAATAGTCCGGCTACACCCGTATTAGAGGGTACTGTTGTTATTATAATTAATGATAATTCACCGCCACTCTCATGGCCATTAGGCGTAATAGAGAAGTTACACGCATCTAAAGATGGTGTAACCAGAGTCGTTACGGTAAGGACAGCCAAGGGCAGTCTCGTGCGGCCATTGGTCCGTTTGTCTCCGCTTCCGACTCAATAAGTTTTAGGCTAAGTTTTAGTTTAGGTATGTAGTTTATAAGTTTTAATAATATTAAATAAACCCGCTATAAACATTAATCACCTAGTTTAGGTACCTACCGCGTCCACCGATGGAATTATTCAATTAAGAATATTCCGCTTCCGCTTAATTTAATCATTAAATCGCTCCGCTTACTTAAGTTGTATTACCTATGCCGATTCGTAGTCGCATAGCCTGTTGGCTAACTATTGCTAGTATTTGTAATATGCTTAAGTTATTTTCATATTTTTCTCTAAAGTACCCTTTAGGCCCGGGGGGATGTTGCCGCCATATATCGGCGCAATTATTAATCACTCTTTTTGTAGGTAGATCTATTTTCCTATCCGTTGCCCGCGCCCTCTCCCCAACCTAATTGCGTACTGACTCTCGTTCAAACCGCCGCCCGGGAGCCACGCTATGCTCTCGTGAGAAAAGAAGTCACGTACTCGCCGCGACACGAGGACTACGCTCTGTTCTCGTGGAAGAAGACTCAGAAGAAGTCGCTAACCGCACCACGGAAGACCGCTACGTCTTTCCGTGGAAGAAGAAGACGCGCCTAAGGTCATTGTCGGACCAGTGTGTGTCGCGAACCGCACGAAAGACATTGTGTCGTCGTTAATAAACCGCGAGTGTTAAATTACTAAAATCGCTGCAATATATGACGTACGTCGTGTTGCCTAAAACCCCGAATTGTGAACTATTAATGATATTCGCGAGTGCATGTGTTTAGACCAAACCGTGCGCCTATAACCGCATGAATTACCTGTCCTGCCTTACAACCAGGACTGTGGAGATCAGAATAAGAAGACGAGCAAGAGAAGATTGTGGTGAGTCGCATGTCTCCATTTAATATCCTTCCTGTTTCCGTTTATAGGGCAACGTAGTTTGATCCTCCTTATCTGTATCTTCTTATAATTTAGATCCTAGTAAGACCTACCACAAACCTCTGTGGCTTTATACGGCAAGGGTCTGGATTCCGCACCGCCAAACTTTAGTTCTTCTGGACGAGTTTTGTACCCCCCGCGCACCTCTGTCTTATATAGGCAGGGGCGCTAACAATACCCATATTGAACTGCACAGTTTTGTCGGCCGACTTTTCGTTCGATAAATCGTAAGGTGTGTAGGGCCCATTATAAAGGTGAAAAACAACCCTGGTCACAGCTTAATATTTTGTTTAACTAAATAGAAAATATGATTTTATTGCGTAGATAACAATGAAATCTTAGGACAAATAAAGAATCCACTTGGAATGCCGAGACCACATATTATAGCTATCAGTTTGAATGCCAGCATTGACCTAATTATCTTTTATGGTTAGTTTTAGTCAGAAGTATAGGAACTGTAAAAGCAAATAACGATAACATCAACTCCACTTAAATAGCTAGAAAATTTGCTTGTTAATCTACAAAATGGCGGTTAGTCATACCCAAGATCCGCGTTGAGACCTAGTTGGCTGTGAAACTAAAATGCAGATCAAGATTTTGGATCATACGAAAATATTTAGCAGAATTGAATACCAAATATTTGAGGATAAATTATCTTTATACCTATAATAAGATGCTCCTGTGCAATACGACGGATATGACATTTAGTCTATGCAGCTTTTATGCAGAATTTGTATACGCTGTATTTTGACATAGTAAACTAGATACAAGAAACATTAAAGACACACGTAACCGATATTATCTAAATTTTAATTTCCATCTAATACCAAAGTCACGCATAATATTCAATTCAACAGTCGCGTCAAAAGATCAAGGTTTCGCAACTAATTCGGTAATTCAATAATGGGTATGATGATTTAGAAAATTTCCTAAATCTTTAAATATACATATTTTTAACTAATTGTTTTATCCCCAAGGCATTAGCCACTAGATCTAGACTGCAATCATTACATCTACCACGAAATAACTCGACCCGAGACGCAAATTTGAAGCCTCGAGATTACACGCAACAAAAACGTAAACCTACCGTTACGTTTACGTAACGTAAGCCGAGAAGAGATAATAGCAACAAAATCAGGCTTTAGGCAGTATTTAGGTTAATTCCTATTAGAAAATAGGTAAGCACCAACTCGATATGCAAGACGATAAAGTTTAGTAGGTCTTTGGAGCCTACATCCGGGCTGTACGGAAGCGCCCCGCCCACAACGCTCAGCCGGATGCGACTTTCTAAAAAAATAAAGCCGAGCTGTTTGAGAACGATATTGTATTTGCTACGTGCAGTTATGAATGAATGAGAAATTGGTTTAATAACGTGGAAGATAACAAGCCAAAAACAATATAGTGTGGTTTCTATGGGGCAGGTTTATTAAAAAGGTTAGAGAAAGATGATTACTAATACCAGGTGATCTTGTTCGCTTTGACAGCTACTCCATCGAAGTCTTTTTAACACCCTTATATAGGTTCGTTATGTATCTATCAATGTATTAATCTATGTAACGGAATCTTTGAACGCGATATTCACTCACTGGCAATAGTCAGATTGATCTATAATTTTGCACAGGACCGATGACAATGCAATTATTTAAAAATATATTTAGGATATCCAAGCGTGTTTTTCAGTTTTTGATCTAAGCAAATTATTAGTACCTAATTACTTTTAGATATTATGCTCTTTGCAAGCAAACGCTTAAAAGGAATCCTATTTGACGCGAAAATAGAAATCCTATACAAATGACTATACAAAATTATCGCCTACAGTTATCATCAATTTTAACATTGATTTGGACAAAACAAATGACTCTTAGTTTCTTATCAAAAACCTAAATAAATGAATGAATACGATGACAAATGACATGCGATTAGATAAAATTTATAATCGCATTTGTCGCATACCAATTTTTGGCAAAGTCCATTTCGTCACAGTGGACTTTGCCAACATTCTTGCATTAGAAGAATGAAGGTATATAAACGACTTTTGAGAATATTTGCTAATTACACGTCAAATGTCATAAAACATCGCTATATATGTAGATACTAGCTGACCCGGCAAACGTTGTTTTGCCATACAAAAAAAAAAGTTTGAAAAATAGATGTTGGCCGATTCCTACTGAATATGTATGTAAAATTTGAGAAGAAAGTTTTGGAGGAGTACGGTAACTAACACTGTGACACGTGAATTTTATATATTAGATATAGTTTTCTTTGCAATCGATCTATTAGGCAGATTAGCAAGCAGATGAATGTCGCCCAAGGCACTGCTCCAATATGGAGATCAAGTTTTCAAATATTTAATTTGTTATCAATTAATTCATGTTATTTTTTTTAATTTCGTTCCGCCTGACCTTATAAATTTAGACAGATAACACGTTATTTCAACATTAATTATATAATATTTTGGCAAAAGCAATTTTGAAATAACAAATGGCTGCCTTATCGCTAAATGGAATCTCTTACAAGCAACCTTAATGATGTTTGTATAAACTTATAAGTTAATATTGCCATTTGTTAGCGAAAAGTGCATTATAATTATATTATTTATACAAATTATCTAATCTGAACAGTACTTATTGCTTCCTATACGAATATATTACGTCAAACATCATACGATTTGCGTATTTGGGGTCAATTGTAATACTTAATAGAGATATCAATAAATAAACAATAATATAAAGTTACAAAGTCTGCTGTCCCTGTGACGCAATGGTTGAAACATTAGTCTAATAATCTAATTGGTAGACTCTGCTTATGAGGTCTTGGCTTCGATATTTATGTTGGGCAATTTATTATTCGGAAGTATTTTAATTATAATATCAATAGCCAATCTAAATTCAAAAGATATAGTCGATAAGCTTATAACGTAGCGTTTAAGAAAAGTGTTAATATTAAGGAAAGTAAATAAGCCCTAATCCAAATCTGTGAATAGAAGACCACTGATGAAAACTGGGCAATGAATAAGTAACAAAGTAAACTTGTTTTGGTGGATTTTGAGCTTTAGCATACTTGATTACAATAAGATGTTTTTGCGGAAAAAATAATGATGCAATGAAATCTGCTTAAATTCTGCATTGCGAATCGAATTGGAAATCAGTAGCATGGTTCCAAAACATTTATACATTTTTTGACTATTCTACAGAAGTCAATAAAAATGAGTTAAAGTGAAGGATATTATTATCCAACTACGAAAGGTGAAAAACGAACATAAAGCTAGCTTGATCGTCAAGGTGCAGAGAAAGGTAGTGCTCTATAATGAGACGTTATAGACTTAGAAATTAATATTGCTAAAGAACGAAACCTTACGAACAATTAAATTACCATACAATCGATCAATCAATCAATCGAATACCCAAGAATCAGGAAGAGAAATTTTAGTCTATGTCTAGTTGTATGTATATCCCTGACGACCATAATTTTTCGGAAAGAACCAGAACGGAAATCACCCTCTCTCAGTTTTTCTTGTGTATGTCGTCATAACCAGCTAAAAATAACTTTAGTAGTTAATTAGTTTAGTTCCGAATAGTGTCCAGAATCTATGGAAAACGCAATAGTATCTCTATAGTTTTTAAAATACAATATATCTTTTCTATGTAAAAATCAGTAAGCTCATTTTTAGGGTTCCGTACCCAAAGGGTAAAAACGGGACCCTATTACTGAGACTTCGCTGTCCGTCCGTCCGTCCGTCTGTCACCAGGCTGTATCTCAAGAACGGTGATAGCTAGATAGTTGAAATTTTCACAGATGATGTATTTCTATTGCCGCTATAACAACAAATACTAAAAATAAAATAAAATAAATATTTAAGGGGGGCTCCCATACAACAAACATGATTTTTTTACCGTTTCTTGCTCGATACTAATAACGTTGCCTTATGTTGCATAGATAATGGTACGGAACCATTCGTGCGCGAGTCCGACTCGCACTTGACCAATTTTTATAAAATAACTGTGTTAAAACGTTGTATGAACCAAAACAGTATAAGCCCATCAATATGTGCTTTACACCTCACAAGGCGCTAAAAATAGTAAACAAATGACGTCAATGACTACGATATTTCTATAGTATTTTTGGTTAATCTTCCTGCTATAAAGTTGTTCTTCCTAAGAACTACCTGTTTCTAGAATTTAAAGAATTTTAGGTTAACGTCTAACGAATTTGGTACAATAAAAGATTATCTGAATTATTTTGAGATTTGCTAAAAGATTCAAGTATACAATAAAGACGATTAAACAGATCTTCTAAAAGACCATCAAGATCGTATTTTGAGAGTTTTTATGTATAAAACTCTCAAAACACCAAGAATTTACGCTACGCAATGTTTATCAAGGAATGAAAATAAATGTACAAAAAAAGGACACGTAATTGTACTCTGTTTTCAATGGTATGCAATAAAGTTTATTGTATATAATTTATTAATTGTTATATACAAACTCTCTATTGTCTATTAGTATTTCCTCATACCAAGAGGCAATTTTAAGATAAACAAAAAAACCCAGCGGATTATCCCACATTAGCCACGCCAGGTTACGTCGGAATTATTTGTTTACGTTTTTTCTGCTTCGTCTGATACAACCGGGAAGGAAACACGCTAGACTCTGTAAACAATCATCCTTTGCCGTCTTTGTTACAAACAATTAGTACGGGGCGATGCAATACATCAACAACGTTAAACAAAATATAAAATGATTGATAATTTGTATTAGCAAATGGATTTGCATACTACGCCCATGTCTATAACATAAAATAACCTGTAATTCTTAATAAATATGCCCGAGTTCAAATTGAACATAAAATTGTAGAAAGAGCCAAAAGATTTATGAGTTTTTAATAGGATTTAGGCAATTGTGCAGCTTACGGACGATTTGTATCCACGTGGGACGGATTCCAATTTGTATCCACGGTGTCCCTGAACTAGTTTTTAGGGTTCCGTACCCAAAGGGTAAAAACGGGACCCTATTACTGAGACTTCGCTGTCCGTCCGTCCGTCCGTCCGTCTGTCACCAGGCTGTATCTCAAGAACGGTGATAGCTAGAGAGTTGAAATTTTCACAGATGATGTATTTCTATTGCCGCTATAACAACAAATACTAAAAATAAAATAAAATAAATATTTAAGGGGGGCTCCCATACAAAAAACATGATTTTTAGGGTTCCGTACCCAGTATCTCAAGAACGGTGATAGCTAGACAGTTGAAATTTTCACAGATGATGTATTTCTATTGCCGCTATAACAACAAATACTAAAAATAAAATAAAATGAATATTTAAGGGGGGCTCCCATACAACAAACATGATTTTTTTACCGTTTCTTGCTCGATACTAATAACGTTGCCTTATGTTGCATAGATAATGGTACGGAACCCTTCGTGCGCGAGTCCGACTCGCACTTGACCAATTATTAAAATAGCTTTTATCTACATGTGCTCTATAAAATCTTCTATAATTTAGGTATTTTGTGCCAGTGCTAATTTAGAACATAAAATTTTTGTACTATCATATCTAATATTAGAAACATGACTAGATATTGTATTATCAAGATAACCGCTTTTGTACATAAAGTTGGTACGAATTCAGTAGAATATTAGGTTTTTAAAGAGCAAATTATTTCGTTTATGGAAATTTAATGGCTAACGAAATTCAAAAGCAAGACCACAATATCAGAATAACTCCAAGTGAAAATTACGATAACATTTATGATGGCAGTTTTTTTTCGATGTTCAATCACTGAAGGGCAATCGATTCATTACTAAAAGTGACACTATAAAAAGGATTTCGCGCAATAATCTATTGGTCTATTTGATATGAATTTAAACAATAGATCTACTAATCGATTATAGTAACATTATCCTGCTACCAAATCGCTACTTTATACTAGTGAAATAAAGGAAATCATGTTGATGAGGTGTTGATGAAGATGCGGAGAAGTGTACTCAAAATTATAAGAAACTTTTGGCTTCTGTTCAAATCGTTTTCTACTATTTTGTGGACGAAGTTTATGAACGTTTGAATTACCCTTTAATTTGAGTGCCTTGTCAGTAGTAGATGAACGTAAATAATATAAACCAATGATCTACGTAGAGTGGTGACAACAGATATGTTTCTAAGTCCAACAAACGGGCATGCCAGGTGGAATACGTTGGCAATTTGAGAAATGAACTTACAAATAAGTAATACTCTCGCAAATAGAATGCTAACCAAGCGTCTATCTATTCTATACATTAAATTTTATTTAGTTGCATCTATTATGGATTAGGAGATCTTGAAAGTGCAATCAACAAAATTGGTGGTAGCGTTTGTTAGTAGTTAGTTACGCACCATTTAAAACGCCAAAACGAAAAGTATCACTTGAGATATTATTCCTATTATCTGTAAATTATTTTCCTTCCACCACATTGACGTTCCAAGTGCGACACTAATGATAGTATTGACGTCAAAGATTAATCACATGTACGAATAAATAAAGGAAATATTATGTAGAAGGTTCTTCAAATCGGATGTTAAGACAAAGGTTATCATCATGGTAACATATTAGAAAACTAGCTGTTGCCCGCGACGTCATACGCGTGAACTTTAGAAAATTTTCCTCATTTTTACATCATTTTTCACTTATGCTTCGATCCTATTGGTCGCAGCGAGATGTTATATAGCCTATAGCCTTCCTCGATAAATGTACTCTCCAACATTGAAAGAATTTTTAAATCAGACCAGCGGATCCTGAGAGTAGGGCGTTCAAACAAACAAACTCTTCAGTCTTTAATATTAGTATATATATACTTAAAATGTTACAAGTAAACAGTATAGTTGGTTAAGTTTTGCCAGAGCTTCTAGTTTTAATTATAGCAGTAGTTCGAACCAAAAATGTAAAAACACTATCTTTCGCCTTCCTTATTCTGTGTTATTATGCATTTACCATTGTTCTTTAGTTTTCGATTGAAGCGTGTTTTTGGGTTCTATATTAAAAGATAAAAAGGGACCCTATTACTGAGACTTCGCTGTCCTTTCGTCCGTCTGTCACCAGGATGTATCTATGGAACTAGAGAGCTGAAAATTTCTGAAGAGTTTGTGTAGGCATCAGTTGATGCTTCAAAAACAAATCATAATCATCATTGAATATATGTTAAAAAAATCTTTCCGATATTTTCACGTAGCTACTAATTTTACTGATCACAGACACTGAAAAATACTGCAGCTTTAAATTTTTTTTTTAAACATTACATACGAATTTGACCATATTTCCTATTCATTACAAACTTACTAAAAACTTCCAAGAAAACAATAATGTTCCTACTCACTATTCAACGTAATCAGACTGCAGTAATTTCAATTCCAGAAAATCTAGAGACTGACAAGTTCAATACACGTAATTTGCATTCCCAGAAGCCGATACCACATTTGTTTGCAACGTATGTTTTTAAATGCATCAAGCATGAAGAGGTGAGCATTGTAAGTACAATAAGTTCCGTTTGCTGAAGAGAAATTCTATCGTTGGTTTGTGAAGAGATAACAGCGGCCAATAGGGTAGAAGTATTCGATCGACGTCGGAACACGCCACCTCGTGCGATGTGGCGTCAGCGACAAACAGGATGCAGGCACGCGTACTTAACACACACACATACACACAAACTTCACACATCAACGACTGATAAACCAAAAGTAGATTTTTGTCTTTAGGCAGCAACGATACAGATATTGAGTTAACACTTGATTGCATTTTATCCATATTGCTGAACAGCATGGAAATCTTTTCACATCTCCTATTTATATTTAATCTACTAATGAATTCAAACAACCTCTCTTTTTACACGCTTTATATTAGCTTCACTTGTATGTTTGTTTGTATGTTTGTAACCGACTCCTTTGGACGCTATTTGGACCCACTTTAAACGGTCAGATGCTATTCAAATTTTGCACACCTGTCAAAGACCAATGACAATACAATAATTCGATTAAATAAAGCGTGTTTTCTAGTTTTTTGAAACTATTTTTAATTATTAATAGAGAACCTCTTTATTTATTCGTATGGTATAATAATAAATAATATAAACAAATAAATATTCATGGACATTTCACACAATGTCCTCTGGTCCCAAGCTAAGCTTATATGCTTATGTTATGGGTACAAGAATACGGATATACTACTTTTCTTTTGTAAATACATACTTATAATACATAGTAAACACCCAGACGCAGTACAAACATTTGTATGACAAATCAAATTTTGGGGGAAAAAGTGAAAAATGCCGCAAGTGGGACATAAGCTTAAACTCCACTTGCGGCATTTTTCACTTTTTCCACCATAATTTGATTTATTAAGTAAAAAGCATAGCATGTCAAATGCAAAAATTAATAAATTAATTTGTATGACATTTATAAATATCACATAAATGATTGTCCCAAGCGGGAATCGAACCCGCGACCTCGTGATCAGCAGTCCGATACATGAACCACTCCACCACGAAGCCCGTCGATAATTGTATTGAGTTCATTCTAATTGTTTGACCATTGGCAGCTAGCTGTAAACTGTGGCTGTTAGGGTATCCTAAAGCGTCTACTGTCTTACAGTTCTTTGAGCTATGCCTGCCTGTAATAGTTATCTACACAGAATATATTATTCCGTGGTTATCTACTGCAAATGATGGAAAAATCCAAACACCTGGTTAACGCGGTGCACTAGTCTTTAGAGAGGTAGGAAGAAACATAACTCACTTAAAATCACTCAGTTACGGGATAGGGAAAAGTAAAATTGCCAAAAAGTTTTATTCTTATTTTAGAAAATCTATCGAATTCTTCGGCACTACTGACCGTTTGCATTCTTACTTTTAACATATTTTAGTTTTGTAAAGTTAGCTAAAACGAGGCAATGCATTTATTCGTAGTGATAATTTTAAAACTAGGATACTCAAACTTCTCTTTCGAATTTGATGACTATTCGTGAGTTTCAGGAACATCGAAATCGAAAGATCATTGTGGAATTATTTGTTTCTGATTAGGTTATAACAAGAGATTTTAATTCAAAACACCTTGTAATAAGTATCATGTAATAAGAAATTCTGGCGGAGACTTACACAGCTCTCTCTACGACTAACTTTAAAAACATTTACATATTTTTGTCATTAGCTGGATTGTTACTTGGGTTTTTTAGAACTTATTTATCGTTGTCAGATGATTTTAATGAGTTACATATTCTTAAATAAAATCAGTATAATGCTGTCTTAATTGCAAAGGAGCTTCAATAAAATTGCTACCAAATTCTGTAATTGTTAATATATGACCGGATGCCATCAATTGCCATGTTTAATGTGTTCGTGATTAGGTTTATAAATGTCGTGTCATTCTAATGTTAGCGAGGTGTTAATTAAGAAAATGGCTGATATTTATTAAGATGATGATATTCTTCACGTAATAATATGTTAGAAACAGGGTAAAAGTCCTAAAAGTTAGACTTGACCGTTTCACGCTAGACAGAAGCAGGCACCGTCATAGATTTTCTTCATGTTATGTCTGTCGGTGAATATCACATGTTGTTAGTTATTATTATAACATAACAAGAATGTACAAGTTGTCCATAACATCGAGTATTAGTGATTATTATTTATAAAAACGCATAGTTTATAATCAATTGATTAAGGAATTTATTAACCAAGTACCTGGTCATTTATCTTCTACCTGAAATTTCTAGTAGCAATTCTGCCACTTTTCACGTAGTTTTCGCATCCTAGCTCACTTTTCACAAAAAAGATACAGATAGACATCTTTATGAATGAGGATAACAAATACATAGATGAGTATAATATGTTCTTTTTTATCGTATTTAATGGGATTTATAGTATTATTAATGCATATTTTTGTATGTGGCGAAAGAAGTTGTGAGACAATTAAATGTTACTAAATGACAATAGTCATTAAAATAACTATGTAGTTATCGTCATTCTCGGTAACTCTCGAACTAATATTACAATAGAAGAAGTAAGTTTCCGCAGAAAAAACTTAAAACAAAGCTATTTAGCTATCTACTATGCATAGCACACTTAACAATGAAATGTTGAAAGCAGAAACCCCATTCAATAAGTAACAAATAATCAAGAGATTTATATGAGAAATTAACTCACGGAGAGTTAGATTCCCACGTGTCTATCTTGTTTTTATAGGTAACGATCGTAGGCAAACCTTGAATAACGTATTAAATAAAATGAAAGTGACGTGTGTTATGTATTCAGATTGTTAACTTGCAAAACATCCGTGTGTAATATACCTACACCTGCACTCTATGTTGTAATAGATACAACCTGAGAGGACCGTTTAGAAAACTAATTGTATAGCAAGTATAATTTTATTGTAATCAAAATGTGAATAAAAACCTATAACTAATAGATCAGCAAACAAATTCATTTTCATTTAATTTAATACCAGAAACTGGCTGCACAAAAAATTCAAATCCGTGATCAGATGGCGCAGATAATGAAGCGAATATCAATCGCAAGAGATCTGAGAGCCATAGTGAAAGTATGCTATATCCGATCGGTGCCGGACCTGCGACACTTCGTACAGAACGACACATGTACAGAATGCACATTATTAAACCTTTGCATTGCTTTCACGAGATCTTGCAAAAACAATACGTAAGGCTGCACAGTTACTGATGACACAATCATGAATTACAAATTCTACAAAATATCACATGTTTTATTTACAAGAACCGTTCGTATTCCACTCTTAAAGTGTCACTCACTTGCTGTAAACATATTCCAAAATATTTTAGACATATCATCTGTTTGAACATAATATACAATAATTAGCATACCTAAATGACGTTAACGAACCGGCTTTACTTCCGGGATCTTTACATCGGACGGTCGTGAATGAACGATGCGCTTGTATTTACACAGTGACAAGCTCGTAAGGAGCAAAATAAGATTACATGTCAACTAATAGGATGGTGTACCCTAATTAGCAACAACAGGTGCGTTAAAGGGGATATATAGGCGCGCTCACCTGGGAGTTGTCGATCGCGTACATAATATTTAGTTAAATGCGTGCACGCGTCGCATGGTATCACGCGCGTGTGCGAGGCGAGGTGCGGGCGCGACGTGCTTCGCGGTAAGACTATTGACTAGCGTATCATGTGGCTCGCAGCGCATGCACACCTCCACGCAAGAGCCCGCCGAGTGAAGGGGAAGCGGGGCACCGCAAGATCCGGGTTGTGCGCCCACTGCACCCGTCAGGCGGCCCCCAAACAAACCGCGCACCGTTGACCTCTGCCACAACCAACCGTGATCTTTTCGGACTTGTCGCATCCATGCACGACAATTTGATGAATCGCACCCGGAAACATGCTCAGTTTATAAAAGACAACTTTCTAATACTACTTCTGCATTACAAAGACTTGTTTATGTCACCTACGTCTGAGTAGACTAAATAAAACGATATCACTTGACGAAAAAATATTTTGAGACCAATCCAGTCAAAGATATTAAAGACAACCAAGAATTTGTAACAGTAGTTAATTAATTAACTACTGTTACAAATTCTTGGTTGTCTTTAATCTTAGATTAATTTATTTATTAATTTATTTATTTAATTTATATATATTTAATTTATTTGTTTTAAATTTATTTAGTTCAATCTTAGATTAATCTAAGATTGAGATTCATGCAGGTTTTCTCGGATTTGTCCTAATTTTAAGGTTATTCGGGGTTCATCCGGCCGGGGATTGTAAAGTGTCCGGGTAAAAACCCCTTCTTACATTTCTGATGCCAGGAGATACTATTTTATTTGTTTCACAAAGTATTTTTCTACGATGTCCGAGAAAATCCCAGGTTGCGCTCATGATTTTTGCCATGTATAGCCGGCACTGGCAATTGCACTTACGGTAGTCCTACGCTAATGAAATATTAAGCTGCTCTTTCTAGTTAATGCAAGTCCTGTTATTTAGGAGACACAAAATGGTTAACCCACCTGTACCATCAAGTGATGAGTAGATTGTAAGAACATAATGAAGGAGATCACTTATTTTTTGCGTTTATAGTCCGTATCTTGTATGTATGTTAACTTCTTTATTAACTCGTATCTAACAAACACGTAGGCAAACATTTAGCCAAATTTTCAAATAAAAAAATTATGTAGGTACCTATATATTTAGGTATTAAAAAAAAACCCTGAAATTCGCTTTAACAGATAATTATCTGTTAAAGCGAATTTCAGGGTTTTTTTTTATTTTACAGAGAAATTGGATTCTGATCATTAGGTTGGACCGTTTAGTTCAAGCAACTTCGACCTCGCCCGATTTAGCTTTCTACTTTGTTGTAACTCCGTTTATGAGAAGACTAAGAACGTAACGCGGGGCATAGCACAAATCAACAAAATTTATGACATCCAGGTTGTAGGGGTAAAAAGCATTCCTTTATTTTGCTGTATACATTTATAAAGCTCCATTTTGCGTCAATAACTACGATCAGCGGGCGTATTATGAGCTTTTTAAAAATCATGCAAGTTCCAGACAGGCCGTACACACCTGACTAAATTATGTATTATGGTAAACATAAAACATTTAGTTGAAAAATTTTAGTTAGTACTTATACTTTTAGTTGTACCTTCTCTATAAACATATTAATCTATGACTGTTTTAGCGAACTGGATGGCTGGGAGTTATGTTCATATTACGAATTTGCCGGGCAGTTCCATTCACGACGTAAACGGCCTGGGAATAAGAGCTCATAATACGGCCGCTGATTGGATTAAAAAGTGGTAAGAAAATATTTTGTAAGGACTTTTATTGCAAACTAATTGTACAAAAGATGGTAAATTATATAAGATGTGCTTGAACTTAGACAGGGTCCTTAAGACGGTACGATACCAAATTATGCTCCATACAAAAGTATGGGTATCGTACTTCCGTTTTTTCTTCGCGAAAGTTAAACCGATTTTAATAGTTTTTGCGTTATATTATAGATAAAGAGTATATCTATGCTTCTATCACTTTTTTTTTCAAAACATAATAACTAAAAGAAATATGACGATCCGAAAAACCCACTTTTTTCGGTTTTCTTTAAATAAAGTTGCAGCGTCTATCACACAAATTTGGTAAAGTTTTACCACAAAAGAAAGTGATAGAAGCATAGATATACTCTTTATTTATAATATAACGCAAAAGCTATTAAAATCAGTTTAACTTTCGCGAAAAAAACGGAAGTACGAAACGTCTTTTTTCAAAGAATTTGTAGGTAAAATCCGCTCCATCTATATTTGTCCCTTTCAGCGCGGCGCTCGGAAATAGGGATAGCAATACCTAAGGCAAATACCTAAATGAGGAGTACAGTACCCTCTTAAAAGAAAAACCCAACAGCAAAGCGATTGTGTTGCCTGTATAATAGTTTAAATATTAATTACAAAAAGCTTCTAACTTAGTTATTGTTTCTATTTCATTTCTTTTTGGGAATTGATGGCTGCGAAGCTTAGAGTTACTCACTCTAAGCTGAGAAGTCTTCAACTGACAAACCTTTTCTTTTAAAAAGACAATTTGAATGAAAATGTAAGAATTTTAATAGTAAGATTCAACTTTTTATCAACCACCAAATAATTATGTTTATAAACACTACCATTGTCATAAAATGATTTGTCATTTTGCAAATAACAAAAACTTAAATAAAAAATAAAAATTTATAGTTTCAATTTAGCAACGTTAACTGAACTTTCTTATCAGAAAAACTGTGTACATCGAAATGGCCCAATAACCTAAATACACACCACTTTTACAATTCTTAAAATAAAAAAGTCATTTCAAAAAATTACTGCTTTTATTCTACAGAATTGTATAGGTAAACGTGGGACACTGATAAAAAAAAATCTATTAATGTAAACTGTAAAAAAATCACATAGCAATAATAGAAAAATATTGTGCTTTACTGACTGACCATGACTGGTGCATTTACCTTAACTATTATATCAATATTTAAAAAATTCAGTAATCCTAAATTTTTTTATAGCTGTTCCATTATCACCATTTAAAGTAATTATGTTGGTTATAATTTTTTTTTCTTTACTCCATGTAGTGATGGATTAAGAATACAAGTGTCATCACCCCATCTCCCCCCAAGGGTGCTGTAAAAGTCAGCTAAGGGATATTGCACACAGATAACATCTTCTGTGAGAGATGGAAAACTCGAAAACAAACCCTGTGCCGACACACCTGGTCAGCGTGGCACAGTAGACCATAATCCCTCCCAAAGTGGAGGAGGCCCGTGCCCAACAGTGGGACGTAAGTGGGCTGGAGAAGAAGAGAAGAAGGAGAAGCTTTTTTTATTGGAAAGTAAAATTAAATAATATAATGTATAGATTAATAGATACAAACAAAGCTTATCAGAAATTTTAAATTATAACTACTCAGCTTAAAAACTGAAAACCATGCTTAAACATTAGTACTAATTCTACATGCACAATAAAACTAATCTAAAAACTGAAAACAACTGTGGCATACTTTGATTAATTGGCTATTTTATTGTGCACATTTTTAACTGTGTATTATAGACTAATGATTTTGATTTGCAAAATCATTAGTCTATAATACACAGTTTTTATAATAAAAAAATTCCGAATAGTGTGGTGATGGATTAAGAATACAAGTGTCACAACCCCATCTCCTCCCAAGGGTGCTGTAAAAGTCAGCGAAGGGATATTCCACACAGATAACATCCTCTGTGAGAGACAGAAAACTCGAAAATAATACCCTGTGCCAACACGCCAAGTCAGTGCGGCATAGTAGACCATAATCCCTCCCAAAGTGAAGGAGGCCCGTGCCCAACAGTGGGACATAAATGGGCTGGAGAGGAAGGCCGAATAGTGTTAATGAAACAATCAATTTTAATTTTTTAGTTAAGTTTAGTTGTGCTTGTAGAATTGGTAGCATTTTTAATCTCGAACAAGCCTATGTTAATTATTTGTCATCAGTCCTTGATAGTCAGGAAATGTTTTAATTTAATCTGACAATTACACAGGCTAGTTCTAAGATTCTGTGTCATAGAATAATATATGATAGATACAAGCGTGGCTTATAATATTGATACAACACAAGACAATACAGACAGGCTCAATGGTACTACATAATTATTGTAGAATTGTAAGTTCAATTAGAACTTACAATTCTACAATAATTATGTAGTATTAAAAACAATGTCATAGTGGTTTACTTACTCTTTTTTCTTATCAGAACAAACTCAGAAAAGTCACTCTTAATATTTACAGTAAGGTACATTTCTCTCATGTCATTATAATACAAGTGATGACAGTATACTTAATTATTCCAGCCTTTGTTACAAAAACGGTTGTCAACAGTATATACAATAGAATTAAACAGCATTATGGCAAATACCTGTATTCTTCCCACTAGCTCTTGTGGATTGAAGCTACCATCTGCTGGATTTAAGTTGAATGTGACGTTGAAATACACAAAATCGAGTTTTTCTTTTCCAAGGCACAGTTTCTCGGACAATGTGACATAGTAAAAAGTTTCAACTAAATTGTAATATTTACTGTAAAATTCTGCGACACGAGAACGCGGCACTGATATAATTAAATCCGAATCCTGAGACATTGTTTTAATCTCAGTATGACGGCACACGACTATCGCAACGGAGTCTGCTTAATTTATAATTTTTGTATCAAAACAAGACCAACTGCGACGACAAACACCATTCTCCAAATTTCCTATAAACTACCAATTAGTGTTGCCATCATACGAGTACAGCGAGTACAGTTTTTCCTATAAACAAGCTAAACAAGTACCCATAGTGACGCAATGTGGCGGATGGCCTTTCAACTTTCACCAAGTGTTCCGATCACACGATTAGGAGGCCTAATGTCGCCACCCACCCAGTCAGGACTTAAACAATGGGAGCTACCCTTCACCGGGTCATGTTCAGTCTTGATTTTTTTTAGTACTATTATTTGTCTGATTTTGTATGATTGCTTTGTGTATTACTGTGAGTTTCCACTAAAAACATTAAACATGCAATGTATCGAAACTTAACACTGTCAAACCAATCACACAACTGGTTTTGTCGAGTTTACGTTCGCACTCAAGAAAACTAGTTAAAATCTTTGACAGCATTCAAGATTTGTTGTTGTCTGTGTTCGCACTGACTAAAATTATAATCTTTGACAGGTTTGTTTAAAGATTTGACATGGCTGACGTTCACACTGCTGTTATATTTTGCCTCGCAACTTGTTTAAAATCTCGATATATTGTTTCCCAGAACCGTCGGTAAACAACTGTGTATTATTACAATATTAGTGTGATTTTTATTACATAATTAATAATATGAGTTAATTAAAGTGAAATATGGAATGGACGAAAGCAGATACGTTAAAATTTATTGAGCTTTGGCAAGGCTTTCCATGTTTGTGGAATACACATTTAGCTCAGGAGATGGGCACTGACATCTTTGCAATTGACAAGAAAGTTATTTCTTTAAAAACCCAATATAATCGGGAAATAAATAAATTACGAACAAAATCAGGTGCTGGATTAGATGATATACCCCAATCTAAATAATAGTAGTTAAAAAGAATAAATCTTCTTCGTCGCTGGAATCCATGGTTTAATAATATGATAATAGTAGTAAACCAACCAAGTACCTACGTCTGTTGTGACAGTTTCAGCGAAACGTCAAAACAACGTTTATAAACAAATCAATATAGAATGTCGCGTTACTAATCCAGAGCGAAATTTCTATGGTAGGGGAGCCCACGATGCTAAATGGGGATTTACTCGAGCGTCATAGAGACCTATTGAGTTGCAAAGCTTAGATGATAAGAAGAAAAAAATGTTATGTGATTTTTCACTTTTATCGGTGGGGAAAGCGGCTATAGATTTTTAAATATGTAAAAAAAAACTGTTGCATGGACATCCTCGAGCGCGTCAGATATTGATAGCATCAATGCCCTACGTATTTTTAATAATGTACGTATGTTAATCTGATCGTTTGCATGATGCGGGTGGTTGTATTTAAGGGTTGAAAATGAAAAAAAAAAAAATTTTGTCGAGCGCGTCAGATTTTCTAAGGGAGTGTTAAGTGCACCAAAAAAAAGCTCTCATTCACTAATCTGACGATTTCGATGGGACGCAAACTCACGGCCAGTTTCATAATGTGCAAAAAAAATTCGCCATTTTGAAATACTCAAGCGCGTCAGATTAAGATATATATGGTTCATCTTTATGTTCTAAACGTACTGTCTCATAATCTGACGATTATCTAGAGGGATTCGCCTAATCTGACAAAAAAAAATTCGAAAAACGGTTCACCTTAAAGGCCATCCCTGCAACTTCCCGCTAATTCCATTCCTGGGCGCTTAAAATTGTACTTTGAACTATATTTTGAACTCAGCGGGTCATTCCCAGTCCTCCACACCCCGTCGTCCACAGTGTGGAGGTATGGGAATAGTGTGGACGAATGGGAATAAAAAGGGTGAGGAGGGAAAGGTGCCGTTTATTCCCAGTCTTCCACACTATAGTGCAGGAGCCGACACTAGAAAAAGTTAAATTTTAAAAAGATGAGTTGTACTTCTAAATGTTTAATTAGGACTGTTTATGAGATATTAAGCCATCAAAATATATCGTAAAAAAAGTTGCAAAGTTATACTGTCGGCTTTTAAATTGTTAGATTTACCAGCTGCTCTGTGTCTAGCCAACCGGAGTCGCCGATAAGAGATAACAATAGATTTTAAGGACAATAGAGTCGTAAAATCTCATCTCCATTGAATCATAGCTAGACAAGAAGCACAATTAAAAAGCTCTTAGGAATATTTATGAGTATGTTGTAAAGATAAATCATACAAATTTTTAGACAAGTATAAAATATTATTTCTATTACAGCGTGATTTGAGAAAAATAAAATTGAAGCGACTATATTCAATACTAAAAGAAAGTTAGTAACTTCAACGTTTCCTTGTGTACCAAATACTTACACCTCAAAAGTAAATAGTTTGAAGAACGAAAACATTAACGAAAGTATTTACACTTTCAAATTATTGTCCATTATGTGATAAAACTATTCTGTGATACAAATTATCTTAGATCATAATATTTACTTTCTTTTTAATTCTTGTAAATTATAAATGATCACGCTGTAATAGAAATAATATTTTATACTTGTCTAAAAATTTGTATGATTTATCTATTGTTATATCTTATCGGCGACTCCGGTTGGCTAGACACAGAGCAGCTGGTAAATCTAACAATTTAAAAGCCGACAGTGTAACTTTGCAACTTTTTTTACGATATATTTTGATGGCTTAATATCTCATAAACAGTCCTAATTAAACATTTAGAAGTCCAACTCAAACAAACCCAAATGTAGGCATCACGCAGCTGCACGCATTTAACCTTATCGACGAATTTTTGTTATTTCGGCTTGCGGAAATTGTCAGATTATATATTTTTCATTATTCTTGAATTATTACCTTCAAAATAAAAAAAATTTAGCTACGCTCGAGAATGTCGAGATGACGTTTTTTTTTTACAACTTTGTTGCCCTCCCCTTTTTTTGCGTCACTCTCAAATTGTCAGATTAGTGGAATATACACTTTTTAGGATGTAATTAACTCACCCTACCTTAATCTGACGCGCTCGAGAATTTCTGATGGTCAATTTTTTTTTACTAATCTGATCCTGTATCCTTCACGGGCGGCCTTATATATGGGTCTCATGTTTTGTGGAGGTACTTTACCGGGTACAAGGTATCCTCCTATATATTAATCTGACGCGCTTTAGTAAATCCCGAAATCCCCTCTTCGGCTCCCCTACTACTATGAGTATTGTCTAGACTGTGAAACGTCAAATATGTTTAGGTTCCAGAAGTTGTGTATCAATGCGAACGCGGCTCAATACATTGACAGAAAACAGAGTTGTCAACGTGTTTTTTTGTGCATGTTTCGTCAGTGGAAACTCACAGTAACGCATTAGTTTTATAAACTGTAATGTTGTAAATGAAATAAATAAAAAAAAAAATAAATAATAAAAATTAATGCTAATAATGCATTAATTTTTTTTTTTTTTTTACCATGATACCATATACAGGGTGTCCCAAAAGTCAACGTCCAACCGAAAACCTAAGCTAGGCCTAGTTGTGGGGGCTCTCAAAAAAAAAGAAAAAAAAATCTATCTCATGTAGTTTCGAAATGACAGCCATTTTTCTTAAATTGACACCCTGTGACGAGTTTACGACTACTGGGGCTGCAAATGAGCTCTTTTGTAATTTTATTTTTGTGTGGAGTAGTCTTAAGTGATGCTCCTACAAATTCCAATTCATCATTTGCACACAACTTCATTGGAATTTCAGAAAATATCCGTTTTATACCGAACCATGACGTGAAAATGACTACATCACTAAACTTTGACAGTCTGTACTGAAAAAAAAATCTACTATGCAATTTCGGCAAGTGCCCTTAAAAGTTGGCGCATTTAATGGGCTTTCCAAAATGGTATAATACTTACTAAATTATTTCTTAGACGACGAGAAAAAAAAAAAATTAAGAAAGTCGATATTTAGCTTATTATTAGTTAGTCATAAAACTTTCTCAAAATTATTCTAATATCATCTAGGCGTTCTGTAAGGTGTAATTAAAGAAAGAGACGAAGAAAAGTTAGAGCGGGATAGTGACGCTACTAAAAGAAAGAGACGAAGAAATGTTAGAGCGGGACGGAGAGTGACGCTACTTGGTGTCAGTGAATCTTTCTACAATGTGTGAGCGAGACGAAATTGACATTTTGGCTAGTGTGGGTGAAACAGATAGCACGCTAATACAACAGCGTGGTATACGTACAATAATTCAGTACGTTTCGTGCCTTCGTTTACTGCGCATCTTTTTGTATTCGTTTGTATTTATTTCGTGCTTACAACCTTGGCTCTGTTTACTGGACTTGATTGCGTGTGACTTGGATTTGTTTTCGAACCGTTTCTGACGAACTTGGCTTTCTCCTGGACTGTTTTTGTAAGAAAATGCCTTTCTTGTACTCTGCAGAGGAATATGCAAACATGCACCTTATTTATGGGGAATGTAGGTGCAATGCTAGAGCTGCAGCTCGACTCTACCGTGAGAGATATCCGAATGCCGAGCGTCACCCAGATCATCGAGTTTTTGTAAATGTGCACCGTTTATTATCAGAAAATCAACTTCCTACTCGAGCTACTAGAGTGGGAAGAACCGTCGTGCCTTATGAAGAAGATGTCCTAAATGCAATTGCAGAGAACCGGAGTATCTCAGTACGTGGAATCGAGCAAAGTCTGGGGGTACCTAAAAGTACAGCACATCGGATACTGAAGAGAAACGAATTGCATCCGTACCACATGCAACGGGTACAAACTTTGCTACCCCGTGATTATCCTAGCAGGATTTTATTTTGTCAATCAATGCTCGAAAGGCACAGAGCAGATCCAGAATTCTTGCGTAAACTTCTTTGGACTGATGAATCGACCTTCAAAAAAGACGGATACATGAATTTGCATAATTTGCACGAGTGGCACGTCGAAAATCCACATTTGATGCGCGAAGATAGGTTACAGTACCGCTTTAAAATAAACATGTGGACTGGGATCTTAAATGGATCCATTATTGGGCCTTTTGAACTGCCAGAAAACCTCGATGGGGCAGCTTATTTGGACTTTTTACAACATCAGTTACCCAATTTGTTAGAAGACGTGCCACTTAGCATTTATCGAGACATGTGGTTCCAGCAAGATGGCTGTCCGGCACACTATGCGCGCCCAGTGAGAGAATTCCTTAATCAAGAATATCCAAATAGGTGGATTGGTCGATCCGGTCAGATCACGTGGCCCCCCCGTTCCCCGGATTTAAATCCTATTGATTTTTTTTATTGGGGAACGGTCAAAGAAATTGTTTACCAAAAACCAATTGAAAATTTAGAGGAACTGCGTCAGAGAATTCAAGATGCCGCTGATCACATCAATTCCAGACGTTTCGCCCGCCAGATTACACGATCGTTTTTAAGAAGGTGTAGGGCGTGCATACGCGCTGATGGCAAGCAATTTGAACATTTGATATGATTTAAATAAACATTCGATTTTTAATAATTGACTTTTATTTAAACAATCCCAAAAATTCACTGACACCAAGTAGCGTCACTCTCCGTCCCGCTCTAACATTTCTTCGTCTCTTTCTTTTAGTAGCGTCACTATCCCGCTCTAACTTTTCTTCGTCTCTTTCTTTAATTACACCTTACAGAACGCCTAGATGATATTAGAATAATTTTGAGAAAGTTTTATGACTAACTAATAATAAGCTAAATATCGACTTTCTTAATTTTTTTTTTCTCGTCGTCTAAGAAATAATTTAGTAAGTATTATACCATTTTGGAAAGCCCATTAAATGCGCCAACTTTTAAGGGCACTTGCCGAAATTGCATAGTAGATTTTTTTTTCAGTACAGACTGTCAAAGTTTAGTGATGTAGTCATTTTCACGTCATGGTTCGGTATAAAACGGATATTTTCTGAAATTCCAATGAAGTTGTGTGCAAATGATGAATTGGAATTTGTAGGAGCATCACTTAAGACTACTCCACACAAAAATAAAATTATAAAAGAGCTCATTTGTAGCCCCAGTAGTCGTAAACTCGTCACAGGGTGTCAATTTAAGAAAAATGGCTGTCATTTCGAAACTACATGAGATAGATTTTTTTTTCTTTTTTTTTGAGAGCCCCCACAACTAGGCCTAGCTTGGGTTTTCGGTTGGACGTTGACTTTTGGGACACCCTGTATATATACATTATACCATGACCCAGTAAGGACGGGGAGGAACACCATGGGGTTTTGCACCCCCAACTGGAAGACGAAATACAATCTACTCGCAAAAAAATTACCAGTGGCGTATTTACCCTTTATTAACTCTACAATTATGCATGTGCATCGCATCGTAATATTTTAGCATTTAGGGTTTACTTTTACCCTATTATAGTAAGTAAAACAAAACAGTGTGTAAAAAAAATTTTAATTAAATTAAAACTTTCTAAGCTATCAATTATTCACTATTTCGTATTTTTATGTTTTCATATGACCACAAATCTCCTTTTCGTACGAGGAACCTTTTATAACTGTGAGTTTCCACTAAAAACATTAAACATGCAATGTATCGAAACTTAACACTGTCAAACCAATCACACAACTGGTTTTGTCAAGTTTACGTTCGCACTCAAGAAAACTAGTTAAAATCTTTGACAGCATTCAAGATTTGTTGTTGTCTGTGTTCGCACTGACTAAAATTATAATCTTTGACAGGTTTGTTTAAAGATTTGACATGGCTGACGTTCACACTGCTGATAAACTTTGCCTCGCAACTTGTTTAAAATCTCGATATATTGTTTCCCAGCACCGTCGGTAAACAACTGTGATATTAGTGCGATTTTTATTACATAATTAATAATATGAGTTAATTAAAGTGAAATATGGGATGGACGAAAGCAGATACGTTAAAATTTATTGAGCTTTGGCAAGGCTTTCCATGTTTGTGGAATACAAAAGACGTAAATTACAAACATAGACAAAAGCGTCGTAATGCTTCGTCACATTTAGCACAGGAGATGGGCACTGACCCTTTAGGGTATATATGTTCTGTGGCACTGACACCTTTGCAATTGACAAGAAAGTTATTTCTTTAAAAACCCAATATAATCGGGAAATAAATAAATTACGAACAAAATCAGGTGCTGGATTAGATGATATACCCCAATCTAAATAATAGTAGTTAAAAACAATAAATCTTCTTCGTCGCTGGAATCCATGGTTTAATAATATGATAATAGTAGTAAACCAACCAAGTACCTACGTCTGTTGTGACAGTTTCAGCGAAACGTCAAAACAACGTTTATAAACAAATCAATATAGAATGTCGCGTTACTAATCCAGAGCGCAATTTCTATGAGTATTGTCTAGATTGTGAAACGTCAAATATGTTTAGGTTCCACAAGTTGTGTATCAATGCGAACGCGGCTCAATACATTGACAGAAAACAGAGTTGTCAACGTGTTTTTTTGTGCATGTTTCGTCAGTGGAATAAGTTGCAACCCTGTTATCTAATCAAAATTCACGTCATTTACGTCATGCAAGTTATATTTGTCAAATACGTCAAATTGTAGTACTTTGCCAGATTCAAATTCAAAGTATTTTTTATGTGTAAGTATTTTTATGTGTGTTCCGCAGTTTTCTTTATAGGAAAACTTATCGCCTACCTTATTAACTTACGCATTAACTTTTAATAAACAAAGCTTTTTCTCTAATTCTCTTAATTAGTTCCCTCTCTTTTTTTAAAAACATTCTTTACTTAAAGCGGCTTCTTACATCCTATCGTGAATGGTGTAATTTTCCCCAAGATAGTTTTTTTTTTTTTTTTTTTTTTTTTTCTTTTGCTCTTTTCTCAGAACAAAAGGGATGGCTTCTCGTTGGATTTGCCAGTGTCAATGTTGTCTTCAAATTGTGTCCATTTTTCAGATCTTAACGAATGCTTTTCTTGTCCAAAAAATTTTTTTCTTGACTTTTTGAGAGATTTTGTTATTTTAAGATGTTATAAAATAATTTAATATAGTTATTTTGTCATTCGAAGATACAAATTAAAAACAGGGAAACTATTTTTCACACAAAAATAGTGCTATTTACAAACGGAAACGGTAATAGGAAAGGATAGGATCAGATGGGAATGGAAAAATAAAAATATTATAAAAATATAAATTAACTATTAGACTATTTTACTATTAGTAATTATAATAATATAAAATAAAATACATTTATTTTTATAAACTATAAATACGTACAGAAACAAAAAATCATAAACAAATGTTATTATGTTCAATAAATGAACCTAAGATAATATATACAGAAATATCATTACCATGCAATAAAGATGGAATGTTTGTAGGATAGGGAATTTTAAGCTCATTTAAATTTGTGTATAACTCTGAATGGTCATAACATGGACATTTCAAAACTATATGATTTACATCACTCACTTCTTCTCCGCATTCGCACACCGCCGAGTTCATTATCTTAATACGAAAAAGATGCGCAGGAGTGCACAAATGACCTAAACGCATACGTATCAGAACGGATGTAGCTCTTTTGCTAAGTTTCATCTTGAAAAACCAAGGCTTACTTAAAATATTTGGTTGGATGGAATGATAATATTTTGCCTTTCGTTTTACGCTTTGCAACCAATATTCATTCCATGATTTTTCAAGGTGAATTCTTGAAATAGTAGCAAGGTCTTGAGTGTAGTTTTTAAAAGGAAATCGGTCGCCGCTACAAGTTGCCTCATTTGCCAGACGATCAGCTATTTCATTTCCTCTTACACCACTATGAGATGGGGTCCAAGCAAATTCTACAGAATATCCTTTATCCAGACAGTGCAAAAGCATTTCTCTTGTTTCAACAATTACGGGATGACATTTGTTTTTTTTTAAAAGAAATTTTTCTAAAGCCTGTAAAGCACTCATAGAGTCTGACAGAATTAAAGTTTTGGGTAATTTAAATATACTAATATATTCTAATGCTTTATATAAGCTATAACATTCAGCTGTAAAAATGGTGGTTTCGGGAGGAAATTTCACTTTTTCTACAATTTTATATTGCTGATGGAACACACCAATCCCTACACAATCGCTATTGGAGTGTTTTGATGCATCGCAAAAAATGTAGTGCCAATCCTGCCATTGCTCGTTGATAATTGAGTTGAAGTGTGTGTTAGCGTGTGGACTGTTCTTTTCTATACCTATGTTATAGTGGATTTTGGGAGATATTAAAAGGGCTCTATATTCCGCCTCGAAGATGGGGAGTATGGACGAACGGTGAGTAGGAGCATGAAGACATTTAAATTTATTGTAACTAGTTACTAAGTGTGGTAAAGGTTTATTATTCCAATATTTACTAGTACCGGCTATGGACGAGATGAATTCAAGCTTTTTAATGAGTGGGTGATCAGAAAATTGAAAAATACGGAAGAAGAATCTATCGGCAAGGAATTGGCGGCGAAGTATTAGAGGAGGATCGGAACATTCTACTTGCAGTGCATTTATGGGACTGTTTTTCATGGCTCCGGTTATAATCCTAAGGGCTTTGGATTGGATTGCATCCAGTCTCCTCACAGCGGTTATACTACAAGGCTCTAGCAAAAACGTTCCATAATCAAGAACGCTTCTTACCAGAGCATTGTAGACCAACTTTAAGGAAAATGGATGTGCACCCCACCAAACTCCCGCTAAACATCGGAGAATATTCAGAGAACGTTCGCATTTATCTACCAGATATTCACAATGCGCTATCCCGTTTAGTTTAGAGTCGAGTATTAAGCCTAAAAATTTTGCGTGTGTTTTAACTGGGATAAGTTGGTTATCATACAATACGGATGTAGGGGGTGGCGTTTGTTGTCTAGTAAATACAATTACACAACTTTTAGGTACAGATAACTCCAAGCCATTATTACCCAACCAGGTTTTCAAATAGTTTAGGGCACTTGTGAGGGAAGTACTTGCATTATTAATAGATTTGTTTGTGCAGTACATTACAATGTCGTCAGCGTATTGTAAAATCTTAGCAGAACTACATAATGAATCTTCTAAGTCGAGTGTATATACATTATAGAGTAACGGACTAAGTACTGATCCTTGTGGAAGGCCTTTCCATATTGTTCTACTCGTGGCTTCCAATTTAATCACCCTTCCAGATAACGAATTGATTACAAAATTCGTGAGATGTTGAGGTAATTCTAATGATTGTAATTTTTGCCTAAGAAGTGTTAAACTGACATTATCATAAGCAGATTTTATGTCAAGGAATGCGGCAACAACTGATTCCTTTTGAGCAAATGCTACCCTAATATCAGTTGTTAATATACCAATACTATCCATAGTGCTTTTAGATTTGCGGAAACCGTACTGCGATTTGGCTAGCAAGCCCTTATTTTCTAAAAACCATTCCAATCTAATCTTAACTAGATTTTCGGCTATTTTTAAAATGACTGGAGATAGTGCAATAGGACGATATGAATTTACATCAGACGGATTTTTGTTGGATTTTAAGATTGGCAATACTATTTGAGTTTTCCATGAAACCGGAATGTCACCAGTGAAAATGACATGATTTATAACCTCTAAATAATAGTTCAAGCTGTTATCATCTAGATGAGAAAAGAAAGAATATGGTATCCCATCTTCTCCAGGAGCAGTATCCCTAACAGCAGATAAAACTCCTTTAAGTTCATTAATCGAAAACGGTTCGTATAAAAATGAGTCATTGTTATTAACATTACTTGATATTTTACAGGGTTCACATAAACCTTGTTCTGGTACAAATGGTGGAGCTAAATTATTGAGGAATGAAGATGATAAGGATGGAGGAATGGAAAAAACAGTAGGATCAGAAATACCAAGACGGAAACGTTTAATGTTGGTCCAGATCAGAGATAATGGAGATTGTGGAGATATGGAAGAACAGAATTCTCTCCAAGACAACATTTTTTTTTCTTTCAATAACTTTTTTGTGGTAGATATAACATCTAATAAATGGTTATAATTTTCATCTATCATGTTTTCCTTGTACTGCTTTTCAGCTTCTTTTCTTATTTTAATAGCTTCAGTACAATGTTTATCCCACCAGGGAGGGGAGGGAAGATGATAACTAGCAGGTTTTTTTTTAGTAAATGCAATGTTTGCAGATTCTACCATTGCACTTGTTAATGCTTCTGAACATTGATTAATATTATTTAATTTAGGGTCTGGTAAAGTATTAAAATGATTTTTAATGTGGGATTGGTAAATGGGCCATTTATCACTTGCTATCACATATTTTAAATGTGGTTTATTAGGTGTATGTTTAGGTTTTTTACCTGGAAATGAAATTATAATTGGAAAATGATCACTGCCATGTGTGGATGAGAGTGTATGCCAAGAAAGGGAGGAAATTAATGTTGAGGATACAAGAGATAGATCAATAGCACTTTTGTTCTCATTTGGGCCTGTGAGTCTTGTAGGTTGGCCGGTGTTTAATATACATAGATTATGTTCATCAATCAAACTTAATAATTCCTCTCCACTAGACGTAGAAATGGAACTACCCCATGTTCTATGATGAGCATTAAAATCACCTAATATACATAAGGGCTGTGGTAATGATTTTAAAATATTGCTTAAATCTAAAAAAATTTGAGGTGAAGGTCGAGGTATATAAATAGAAATAAAACAAATATTTGTAATGACAGCTGCAATAACAGAAAAATCATTATATGTAGGAAGAGGAATATGTTTTAAAGATATATTATTTTTTACTAATAAAGCTACTCCACCATAGCCGTCATGTCTGTCGTCACGAAGGCAGGAGTAACCTTTTATTTTAAAGACATAGCCTGGTCGTAGCCAGGTCTCTGCCAGAGCAATGATTGATGGGTCAAATTGATTTATGAGGTAAAAAACCTCAGATTTTTTACTAATAACACTTCGACAGTTCCACTGCATCACCACATGGGGGTAGCGCAGTGGAACCGCCAAACTGCTACTAGTGTGTATTATCTTTGGAGATTGTACATCCATTGTCGTTTTGTGTATATTTCTCAATTGCTTTCATGATAGGGGCAGCGTGGTCGGAGTTTATTATATTAGACTGAGAAAGAGAATGTATTAATAATAAAATTATATCTGTTAAAGATTGTTCATTGTGTGAATCTACTGGAGGCTTAAAAGCACATCCATTGGCAGGAGGCGGTATATTATATTCCTTTACAATCTCATTATGTGCTTCACGGTCATATCCCTTATTAGCCTGATAAGGTGTTTTTGGTTTATTTACTATAGTTTTTTTATATGATGTTACAGTAGATGGAGGTTGCATTTTATTTGAAGGTATAGATTGCCTGCTAGATTTAATTATTTCTGCATAAGTTTTACCTACTGGTGGATGTAGTTTTGTAGCCTCTGGGTATGATATACAACATTGCGCCATGGACTTTTTAATGTTCATTTGTCTAATAAATTCAGGACATGACTTATTAATTGCGAAATGAGTACCAGAACATAAGCAACAGATGGAGTTATCTAATTCAGTGTCACAACTGCTGCCAGTATGGTCTTGGCCACACTTGTAACAGCGAGGCTTCGACCTACACTGAAGCTTTGTGTGTCCAAACCGACAACAGTTGTAACACTGGATTGTTGGGTATGTGTAAAGTTCTACAGGTAAAGAGTTATAACAAATATATATGCGTTTAGGTAACACTTGTCCATCAAATGTTACTACGATAGTCTGTGAGGGCTTCCAGGTGCTGGTTCCATCAACAATAGTTCTGTAATTCAGGCGTCTAATCTTAATTATGTTACCACAACCGACAGGTAGAGAAATGTTCTCTTTAACCTCTTCAGGCGACCATTCAGCTGGTACACCTCTAATCAACCCCATTCGAGTCAGATGGAAAGTGGGAATAAAAGCTTTTAGGTTTTGTTTTGCTAAACTTTCATTTAATAAAAATGAATTTGCACTCTTACCATCTAAGAAAGTTAAGGACATTCTGTTACGACCAATTCTTTTTAAACTACCGTTTACAATGTTTTGAAAGCCTTGAGTTTTGAGAAGTTTGCCTAAAACTAGTGGATGTAAAGTTACATTATCGTCTGGGCTTATTTGTTCTCTCTGTACGTGTACAATGAATGGAGCTACATCAGTTCTTTCGTAAGTACTTCTGCCGATTTGTTTAATATCTACTTTAGGTTGAGAATTTTCCGTCGTTATAGTACTATTTACATTAGAAATTGTGTTTTCAATAGGAGCATGGATAATTACTTTTTCTTTTATGGAGTCCGTCGTAACACAAGTACAAGTACAACCATCTTTATAATCTGTTGAGTTTATACCCTTACGCCTACGTTTGTTGCAGTGTCTGCACATCCTTACCGTACGACTACGCTTGAGCGCTGAAGAAGAATTACTTGAAGACAATACTGAGCCATCGGTGTCCATGCCAGACTCATTTGAAGCAATAGTAATGAAATTAGATGGCTGGGGAACAAAGCCCCCTGACTTATCAGGGGGCTCATTCATTTTTAAAGAAAACAGAAAAACTTACCCTAAATATATACACAATCTACACAAATAAGTTAAATGACTAATTATTTACATAAAACAATCACAACTGATCACTATATTATATTAAAATTATTTTTCAAAATTTTGACGCGCCCGGCAAGTTTAAGGTTTCCCGCGCTTTTTCCAAGATAGTTTTAGTCTATGGTTATTCTTTAGTGTTGTCAACTCCATAGGTTTACCAATAAATATTGTAGTCTCATAACAACATTTACTTGCAAAATTTGGATTTCCTGAAGAAGAAATAATATTTCTACTTTCTTATTTTTCCCAAACTTAATTATCTTATACAATTGCGCTTAATGAACTACCTGACCTGACGGTAAAACAACATAATAGTGAACTGAACACCACGCAGTGTGACCAGATTAAATTTTACGAAAATACCGAGGCACCTCATAAAAATACTGAAATATACCGACTTACATAGGACAGATATACCAATAAAAATACTGATTTTCTTAACACGTTTTATTTATTCATACTCACAATAAATGTTAGAGTTATATTTTAACATCCTTTTCGAAGGATTAAAATTTACACAACCTCCTTCATCCTTAATACCTTGCTTTGTTTTTAAAATAGCTGACACATTTTTGTTTATAAACCTGTTTCTTTGGTCCGTTTTTATTAAATTTATCTGTGAAAATATGCGCTCGCATGCAGCATTCGACACCAGTATACATAGAAGAGATTTACTAAAACTAGTTATATTTTTGTATTTTAACATGCCATCACTGTTAGAAATTTTCCCAACTTCCACCCAAAATTGTTCACACGAGATGGGTGAGCCACGAGTGCTGGAAGATTGTAACAAATCACTTACTTCGCGATCAAACTTTAGGGTTCTATATTCTTCGTCAATTAACTGCATTTGTTCTGGCTGTACTTCGCATGGGAAAGTTTCTATCACATTTCGTAAACTGCGAAATTCTTTATGCACGGCAGTGTGTGGGTCAAGAAATTTTAGTTCTCGAAAAACTGGATTTTCAAAAGGCAAACGTGATTTCAATTGCGTGCTCAACTCAATTAAAAATGATTGGCACCTTCTGAAAAACTCAGCAATCTGTTCTTTCATGTTTACATTGTCCCTGTGTTTGATTAATTCTTGGCCTACTTGAATACCTAAGTACATATCTTTCAATGGCAAATAATTTACATTAGACTTTGGGTCTAACGTAAATACATTGTCCGTACGTTTGATGTAATTAGCTTTCATGAAGCAACCCAAAATCGACAAGTACATACTAGATGCATCATCATACAGTCTATCAATGCACGGATAATCGCCTTGAAAAATTATGTTAAATTTGTTTACAATCGGCAAAATGTAGTCCAAAAAGTAAAAGTACAATTTGTTTATATCAGTGGTAAAAGAATTAAATAAAAATTCTGATGACATATTGCGATCACTCAAGTATTGGTCTTGAAAGAACAATTGCAATGCCCTCCACTGCTCAATTATTCTACTAATACAGGCATGAAGTGAAAGCCACCTTATGTCCTAATGACGCAAAATTCTGTGATTTTCAGTGTCTGTGAAATTTTGGAACTCAGCAAATTCTCTTTGACGCTTGCTGCTTTGAGAAAAATATCCATATACTTCTTTTACTATTTGTTCTAAATTTCTAGGCTGTATTTTACAGGCGTGGCTAACACTTAATGCTGCAGAGTGACAAACACATTTTATGAAAAAGCACTTTGGGTTTACTTCTTTAATTTTTGCAACAATGCCAGAATGTTGACCAAACATCACATTCGTAGTATCAGCAGCGAATCCTAATACGTCTTTTATTTCTAAACCTAATTCGGATAATTTTGATGACAACGAATTAAATAAATGACCTGCGGTTTCACCACTTAATTCAACTAAATCAAGGAATTTGGTTTGTACAGTACATTTAGTTTCAGAGAAGTATTTAACTACTATTGCCAATACTTTGACTGTTGCAACATCTGTACTCTCATCGATTATAATTGAATATACTGGTTTACCTGAAGGAGATGCAGTACCAAGTATGTCTTAAATCATATCTTTTTCGAAATTGGGTCCTAAAACATTATAAGTTATAGCGGCTGCTTTGGTTCTCTTGCAGGAAAATTCTTTCGCAATATCGGAATCGGTAAAATACTTCACTAAAACATCACTAAGATGGTCCATAGCTCTAAATGAGATGTTGTGTTCCGACAGAAAACTGCATAAACGCAGCTCAGCTTGCATGTGCATGCTGTTTTATAGACGCTAATCTACTTTGCAGTTTCGCATTGCATGCTTTGCAAAATGCGGTGAATTCGTCATCTTTATAACGTGAAAGCCACGAAGAAAATTCCGGAATTTGTTCCCACTTAGCTAAATAACTTTGCTGAAAACTAGACATGCTGTCCGGATGAATGCAACTAAGTAAATAAAAACAACAATAATCGCGTTCTATTTATATGATGACAAAAACATCACCTATTTTGGGGAAATTCCCGAATTATCGAAAGAAAGTCCTCAAAGATTAAGTCGAATGCAGAAGAGACCATCATTTCACTTGAACCGTATTAGACGATTTGATACTAGTAATAAAGTATCTTTTAAGTTTAACTACTACCTATTTATGCAATTGAAAACTTAAAAACTAGACGTTGTTTTAAAAATTATAGATAAACTAGCGGCCCGTCCCAAATTCGTCTGGGTAGACTGATATTCATGAAATACAACGAATTTGAATGTATGCAATCTGGAAATTACGCTCTATCTAATAGTGCAAACCGCATTAAAATCGGTCCAGCAGCTGTAAAGTTTTAGGCGAACATACATTCTGCAAGTCTGATTAATACTATGTATTGATTGATAATTGTATATGTAGTATTACAATACTACAACGCCGGCACTGGCCGTCTTTCTTGTCATATCTGTAACTTACTCATCTTTGCTCATAGATAACATGTATAAGTATAAACGAAATCCGGGAAAGTCCCCAATGTTCGCGTTTCGGGGAATTCCGCAAACATTGTCGCAAAGACGATCACTCACTACGGTGCTGCCATAACTTCAACCAAAATATACCCAAAAATACTGACTGCCAGCAATATACCTGAAAATATACTGATGTTCGGAAAAATCGCTGAAATATACTGAAAAAGTATTAAAATACTGAATCTGGTCACACTGACACCACGGGCTTGGGTGGGAGAAGAGTTTTGGGGGGAATGAACCATGAAGGTATAGATAAAAATGGAGTCCAGACTCTGAATACCTACTTGAAGCAAAAATGATGTATGGCTATCTCGCTCACTGTGGTCAAACCCTTTCTTTCTAAGTAGGGTAACCTTTATTGTATTTCTTCCAGGACAAAACTTCAAGTACTTGTGTTCCATATAGTGTCAACAAAATGTTCACTTCTAAGACCTAGCCCGTATAGATTTTATATGTCGAGATACTTTATGTACTGTGCGTAAAAAAAAATAGTCAAAAAACAAACTGTTTGTTATCGCGTGAAAGTTTGGATAATTCTAGTTTTTTAACAGTAACTGGAGGTTCGGTTGTTAAATTTATTATTCTTTTTACATTTTTAAACACGTAAAATTTCCTAGTTCGTATGTACGATGTACCTATAGAATATTGGTGGGAAATAGATAATTACTAGAACAAAGGTGTAGTTCCTACGGCAATACGAAATTAATGAATGATTGTGAGATCTGCTTGAGATAAAATAATAATAATTTACCTTTATTTCAGACCTAAATACATGTTACAAAGATACAGAAAAATGATTCCAACGAATTGAGAACCTTCTTTTTTGAAGCCGGTTAAAAATAACAAGGTGTTAGTAATTTCTTAGTAAACAAAACAAGTTACACAATAAAATCTATTTGGCATACCTAAGTGGAAACATAACTTTTTGTGTAGGTAGCGTAAAAACGAAAAAGGGTTATTGTACTCATATTTTTAAACATGTACTGTTATTAAGGGACCAACCATGAAATCGCAAAAGATATATGTTTCATTAATTTTGCAGATTAATTAAACATTATGAATACATACTGGACAATAGTTTTTCCTAGATTTCTGGGTTAGCCAATGTATTTCTATTTATTAATGTCAGTTAAAGGGCAAATTCGGTCAATAATACTTCTGAAAAAAAAAAATACGTTACGTTGATTAAAATTAGTTTGTCGGAAAATCTGTAGTTAATAGTCATTTTAACTGACAATATGAATGTGGTTAAAAGTGGCTGACGGAAGAACGGAGAATCAGTCAAAATCAATTTTTACGTATATTTCTGTCTACAGCGTTTAAAGGAACCTATCATGAATGGCATGACGGGAGCTAAAAACCTAACCCACCCTTGTCGGGTTGCCCTTGGCTCCCTGTGCCTTGTGTTCCACTACTTGGCGCTAGGCAAGTCAGTTAAAATTACATTTAAACAGCTATATTGGGTAAAATTAGTTTTGAATAATTTCAGTCAAAAGTACTACTGTCGAGAGCTTACAGTCTATTGAGTGGTTATAAGTTTTGACTGTGACATATCATAGGGGGCTATAATAGGAACGATAATAAAGTTACAAAAAAGGGCAAAAAAGAAACAACAGCACTTTCCAAATTAAAATCATTTAATAACTTTTCTTTTATACATGACTAAATATTATTGTTTTGTGTAATTTCTGTCTCTTACCACGTAAATCACTAAGTATATTTTCTGTATGACTCTTTAAGTGTTAAAAAATGAACTTGCAATTTTCTTAATTAATACGCTTTCATGCAAATCATTGCAATAAATTGAGTCCGTGATGGGATGCTTAAACATTTCTTGCAACAGAGGAGTAAAATGTTGTGATACAACATTAATTAATTTGTTTTCTATATTGTTTTCTCTGAGTTGGCCCATCAGGAAGGATTACTTTCATAAATGCCAGAGCTAGGATTTGGTACACCCAGAGTAGCTACTTGCCCCATAGACTCTTCCTGTAATGAACTGTCTATCTGAAAATTATAATATATTTTACAAAATATAGCCTTTTGCCATATATTCGAACTACTACATTTCTGAAACATAATAATAATGTAAGGCTCTCATTAGGCAGTCGGATCGGGGGGGGGGGCTGGTTCAGAAAGCAGCAATTATCTCTGGAGCCTTGAGCGCCGGTAGTTTGGAAAATGTTCCTGATACTGGTGGGGTATTTTTTTTCATACTAGTTTTTATAGTCCTTATAAATTCAAATATTTAACATTGTATAACATGTGAGACAATTAAAGGAGTTTGTAAATAGATACTTGAAATTTTACCTTGCAAGGTGATACTGCTTCTTGATTTGTAATTATAGTAGGAACTGCTGTTTGTTTTAAAAAATCCTTGCACTTTCATAAAATTTCATTTTCAATGGTACAATGGATAACCATAATTTCCTCTGGGTACTATTTTTAGGAAATCTAAAAAAATAATATTGTAGGTAAGTATATTAATATTGTAAATAATGTGAAATAAAAATTAAATGACTAAGCAAACATGTATAATTTAGTTCAGGTCCCACAGAAAGTCCTAGATATGTCCTCAGTATGGTCACACTATTTCAAAATTACTTCTTGTAAACAAGAAAGATAAAATTGCACTAAGTCCATGAAATTCAATGTAAGACTATTAGATCTTTACATCGTTATCAGTATAGTTAGTTAGAAGTATGCTGAAAACATTGTTTAATCATTTTATGAAGTATTTAATTGAAAATACAAAGAAATATGTTTGCAGTTATTCAATGCCAGAAATCACGATCTAAACACTTACGCGTGAAATTGTATATCACCTCCTGGACACCACGTACTACCGCAACCACGCACTACACAAGTTTGCACCATTTCTTTAATTATAAAAATAATTAGAGTCGAAAATTTGAAACGAAGCTGTGAACCGTAAAGTAAACAACCGACATATTGGCACAATTTTGTCGACAACTTGACATATGGTGACCAATGTTGCCAAATTACGAAATCCTTAGGAAATGGGGAAAATAATTCACTGATTCGTCAACCATGAAAAGCATCCGTGATCTACTATTTTATTATTTTTAATTTCATTCATCGTATTTCAACTAGTTATTTATAGTTACGATTAAACACTATCAAATGACAGTGTTTAACTTGTGATTTGATATGTGTGGTGACTCTTTTTAAGAATTTACTAGGAGATTTTAATAAGGAGATAGCAGTACTAAGGCCACACTAAAAAGAGAGGTCAGACCACAGAGAGTGAGATAGAGATACGTAGGTATTTGCCTCAAACCGATGTTCCAAGTATGGCCTCCTTTTTTTTATCTATACCTTCATGGAATGAACCCTCCGAGATATTGAAAAAAGTATCACGGATATCAAAGTATATAAAACGGAAAATCCTCTTTGAAGTGAAAACAATTAAAATGTTGTAGTTATGTTATTAATTAAACTCCTGAAGAAGAAAAACATGATATGCAAAAACAAAAAATATGGGGTTTGTCGTACAACAATATTAATACACATACACTACGATGACAATGCAACAATTTAAAATAAAATTCAGGATTTTTAAGCGCGTTTTTAGTTAAGCGATTTATTGTATAATAATATGCTCCGCAACAGTAACAGTTAAGAGTTTTGTGGTGAGCCACAAGTCCAGAACAATATATAGATAGATAGAAAACTCGTTATTTGTACACCACAATAATCCATTTTACTTACATAATAGATTCTTAAAGTAAGATAATGTACAAGGGGCAACCTTATCACTAGTGTGATTTCTCCCCACAGAACATATATACCCTAAAAAGGGAAGAATAACGACTACATACAATTGTAGTGAGGAAATTTTTTCCTTACCAACCAGCGCCATCTATCGTTTGCCCACTTAAATTAGACAGTAAAAGAAATTGGAGGGAACTTTAAATTATGCGCAGTATTTTTGTACTGCATTTTATGCGCAAGTACAGCGCGTTTCCCGATAGTTTCATAAGATGATCAATTTTTGCACAGCAATATCTAAACAAAATCACTATCGGAAAACACAGTGTACCTGTGCATAAAATGCTAACATTTATATATAATGAAGCAGTTTAATAAAACAAACAGTGATCATTTAATTATGTTTTATAATTTTACAGATAATAATCATTAACAAAATTCTAACATAATTTGCTAAATGAATACTTATTATATTATGTCTTTCATAATTGAAAATACTTATTTACGTCCTAATAATAATATTAAACATAATATACATAATACGTTCCCTCGACTGGGAAACTCTGTGAGCTACACGTAAATCTGCACTAATAAGAAAAATGAAATCTTTGTACATTCTAATGCCCTGACTAAATTACCGGTTCATCAACAGGGAACTTTACACAGCGAAACCATATAGTGTGTTCCACAAAAAATTTAGCTTCATGACAACAATGAAACATGTTTAAGCTATTTAAGAAACTTAAAACCCAAGGCATCAAATAAGGATTGAAAACTTGTATAAGAATCTGGTATTTTGGTGACTATGTATTGAATATGAGCTAGAATAAAAATAAAGAAATAGGTTGTCATATTATCACCTCCACAAGTCAAACGGCAAAGTGCTATACTGAGACATCTGTCGTACCATCCTTTTCTGTATACATTTCGCCGAATTTTCCGGCTTGTTTTTTATAATACAATACCAAGTAGATGAGTGCGCTCACTCAGACGTAACTACGCTACAATGAAATTCGTGGAAAAGTCTTACGTTTAATTATTTATGCGTAACAATGTTCATTTTTCTTTTTAGTGCAGATTTACTTGCCTCTTCTGAAAATTTTCTATTTTTTAAAATACAGTATCTCTTTACTGTAATGTGGAAGACACTATTTATTATATATTTTATATTTAATTGCTTATGTTCCACACAACCTTCGAGGAAGTCATAATTTATAGAGTCCTGTAGCAGTTGTGTTATTTTCATTTTTATGTTCTTTTTATACGCCTCTTCCTCTAAAAACATATTTATTATACATGCACTTTTTTCTACACAAGCTATTAAATTCTTTGAGGCGTATGTAAGAGATTGTTTAAAATCTTCATAATTCTTGAACTCTATGAAATTATGCACTCCCTCTGGCGTTTCTGAGATTAAAATTGTTTTACAATTATCACAATCGATTTTATTGTTTTTAATAATGAAGCCACAGACATACGCACATGCTTGTAGTTCATTACTTCCTTGCTCTAAATTTTCTTCTAGAGAGGAAGTAATGTTTTCCTCGATTTCTTTTTCGAGTTGGTAAATATTTGATTGCTCTGTATCAATGCATATGTCTGTGGTTGGTGTCAACAATTTTTTAAAATTTTTGATTATGGCACCATTACTATCCAGCTCACAATTGCCTGAGCTAGTGTGTGCCATGTTGCTGATCACGGCAGTTTTTAGACCAGCAACAAATTGTCCAACTGTCGGGTTGCTATTGGACCCACAATTGTATCTGATGCAACCAAATAAATTTTCAAGAGGGTCCTGTTGGAGTCGTCTCGTAGATAGGCTTTTTATTTTATATTTGACACTAAGTAACCTCCATATCATCTCAATACCATTGAGGGTCCAGATCCACCCATCTTTTGATGGGGGATTGCCTTTACATCCCAAAAATTCAAATGTTTGAAAAAATAATTTCATTTTGTGAAACATTTCCAGATGTTCGGTTTTTAAATTAGTGGAAAATTTTTTTCCTCTTCGTAGATCCGGTGTCCATGCGTTTACTCCATCAAACAGCTAATTACGTGGGAGCGTGTTCGGGAAGCAAAATTAAACCACTTTTTGTTACGAAAGATATTAATATATATTTTAAATTTCCACAATACAAGCGTTGAAATGGTAAAAGTAAGTTTAAAAGTTAAAAAAAGTAAAAATTAATTAAATTCTAGAGTGGTCTCGCCGAAGTAAGGCTTTTGACTGACTCCTTTTATATTCTATCATATATCTAAACTTAATACTAATGCGTCATAAGCGAGGTGTCGCGTATCCTTCAGTCCCATCGTTCTCATGGGAATGCAAATTTGCTTACGAGGCTGTCTGCACTCGAACGTGAGAAAGCTGGGCTCGTAACACCTCCCCTCTTAAATGAGCAGCTATTTGGTGATATCAACGCCAAAAGCTGCGGCTCTTCTCTCTGATGTCGACATTTCCACATGCGCCGTGGTCTCTTGTGTCGTAATATCTAATTTTGCTTTGCGGCGATTGTATATGACGTATATTATAATCAGTGCGCAAATTAGATAAGACTTTATGAACTCTGTTATCGTCCGTATAAGGTGTATCGGGTTTTACTGGGATTGTTTGTTCGTTGTACACCTGTGCTCGTATCGGATTGACTATGGGAATTGTAAGATTCTCATCCGTAGGGTTTGAAATTTGGACAATAGTTTGATAATTTTTTGCTGTGGACAGACACTCACTAATGAAACAGTCGGAGATCGATTGTTCTTCTACGTAAATATCACCATGGCTTATATTAATTGGAACAGTAATTAATTGAGTCGTATGCGCAGAAATGGTAACTTTATCACACATCGAGCTTTCGGATTGATGTAGCATGATAGGTATTACAGCCAATTTTGTCTCTAATATGTGGGCACTAAGGTCTATTTTCGCATTCCACTTTTTTAATTGATTACACCCTATAAGACCGTCGAACAAATTATGAAATTTATATATGTAAAATTTTATTGGGGCACTGTCTTTTAATTCTGGAAAAGAAGGAATAGTTATAGAATAGTTATTTTGTGTTGTAACATGAGTATTTGTAACTAAAAAGGGGTCATAATCTAGTGGGGTGCTGGCGTAAAATTTTTCATACGCTTCAGGGCTAAGGAAAGATTCATTTGCACCTGTGTCAATCAGAAGTTTTAAAGGGGGATTATTAATTAGAATATACGGTAAATTACGTTTACTCTGTACATTTATTTCTATTCGGGGGCAGTTTTGTCCAACGGTGGGCAAAAATTTGAGTCATCAGGCATGTTTAGGTTTTCAAGGCCGAAATTGTGCTCAGTATCGTAGCTATCGGGGTCGTCCCTATACGTTACGTCTGAAATTGTTACCGGCTCTTGGCCATTCCCGTCGTAATAATTATCACTATAAAATTCGTTAATATTTAATTCTCTCCTTATCGGTACGTTCTTGTTTGAAACAAAATTTTCGCGTTTTCCGTTTAATTGCATAGGTGGTAAAGTACGAGCTACTGGGTGGCTAATACCACTCATAGGTCTCGGATAATTATTTTGAGATCTTTGTTGAGTCGGAATCTTGAAGCCAACTGACACTTTAGTAGGAGGATCCCTAAACATTTGTTGTGTTCTTGAAGGTCTTATGTTCTGTGTTCGAAATTGCGATGTATGGTGAGGTGACTGAATCTGTGGTTTTGAATATGTGTGTAAGGTTTGTACAGTATTCGGTGGTGCGTATGTGTTAGAATTATGATATAAACGAAAAGAATGAGGTGCATGATCATTAAAGTTCTGAAACTTATTTTTTGTAGATACATAACGATTTTTATTCTGAAGATAAATTACATTAGCTTCTTCTTGAGCGTACTCAAGGGCCATTTCAAGGGTTACAGGTCTCATACACCTTATTCGAGAACCGAGTGGTTCTGCTAAACCTTTTAAATACGTCTGTAAGGCTAGTTTTTTATATAATGTTCTTTTGGCCTCTATAGTAGTGCTTACAGTTTCATGTAACTCAACATATGTCATTATGGTACACAATAAATTTTGAACTCTTTCGTAAAATATTTGTAATGTGTCATTCCCTTGACTTAATAATGATAAATCAGTGTATAACGAAGACTCGTCTCTGTGATCTGAAAAACTGTTTACTAAAGCCGATCTAATGCCTTGCCAATCACTTGGTATGCCGTTAGTGGCCAATGTGCGTGCCGCGCTACCAGTGATTTTATTTAAAATTCCATTAATCAGAGAAAGATTAACAAGTTCATTGCCTTCTGTTGGGCTTACAAAAGTAACGACTAGTTCATCACATAATTTTAAAAATCTTGTAAGGACATGTGGGTTTCCATCGAACTGTGGAACTAATTTTAATGACCTACAAATTTGATCAATCTTATTCATATTATGATTAATGCCTACAGTGGACGCAGACGCGCTTGCTAGACTGCTTTCCATGTTCGAATCTAAGTTACGTCGAGCGTCGTTTAATGCTGATCGTAACGTTCGTCTTGAGTCCCTGGAAGGGGACAAATTCCCTGACCTCTTTGGGTGAAAAATGATGAAAATTATAGTACCACTACGTACAAAATATAATTATAGCAACCAATAAAAAGGATTAGTGCACTTACTTGAATATCATTGCCGGAGAATTTCGACTCATCAATTTTTGGATGTCTCGAATTCTGCTCTAACCGATAGTAGGTCAGCGGCTGCTCCTCGATTCGCCTCCGATAGGTTCTTAGCTCAGGGTAAAATTCGGTGGTGTCCGATGCAAGGTCACACGCGATTTCACTTTTAGGTCCCAAGCTAACCGAGACTGCGCCAATTACGTGGGAGCGTGTTCGGGAAGCAAAATTAAACCACTTTTTGTTACGAAAGATATTAATATATATTTTAAATTTCCACAATACAAGCGTTGAAATGGTAAAAGTAAGTTTAAAAGTTAAAAAAAGTAAAAATTAATTAAATTCTAGAGTGGTCTCGCCGAAGTAAGGCTTTTGACTGACTCCTTTTATATTCTATCATATATCTAAACTTAATACTAATGCGTCATAAGCGAGGTGTCGCGTATCCTTCAGTCCCATCGTTCTCATGGGAATGCAAATTTGCTTACGAGGCTGTCTGCACTCGAACGTGAGAAAGCTGGGCTCGTAACAAGCTCATCAATATTTTTTATTAAATTGCCTGTTGCCACTGCTTCAGTCGGCATGTCTCCTGAAAATTCACAATAAAGAAATTAGATCAATATAAATAAGCATGTTTTATGCTAGTCTTTAGGGTTCTATTTGCGCTATAACAACAAATGCTAAAAATAGAATTGTACAGAACCCTTCACGTGCGAGTCCCATTCGCACTTGGCCGGTTAATTTTTTTATCTATATTTAAATCTAGCTCAAACTACGATAAGTAATGTAAATACGTAAATATAATAACAAGATGGTTTTACCATTTATAAAGAGATTGTGTAATAAGTCATAAGTCTTACCGTTAGCTATTTTGGAAAAAATTCCTGCTGCAACAGTGTGGCTTAAGACTTGTGCTGCAAGTTTAACCCTCATTTTTTGTTTTGTATTGGGGTCAAGATGTTCTTTACTTAAGAGTGGTGCGTATACAAAATTGGGGTTATTGTTGTCCAATTCATAGAACTGTCTTATATGGCTCCATTTAGCGATTCCTGTAAAGTAATAATTAAAAGTATTATGTATAATTTATCAGTATATGGTATCTATACTAATATTATAAAGCTGAAGAGTTTGTTTGGTTGAACGCACTAATCTCAGGAACTACTGGTCCGATTTAAAAAATTCTTTCAGTGTTAAATAGCCCATTTTTACTTCATATTATTATTATACATTTTTAATTCATTTTATTTCATAACATCACGCTAAGACCAATGTGATCGGAGCACTAATAAATAATGTCTCAAAATCGTGGTATTTCCGATTTGAGATATAGTCGAATTCCATGCGAGCGGAGCCGCGGGCATAAGCTAGTTATGTAAATAAAATATGATAAGGACACTTGTCCTAACAGAATCAAACCACGGGTTCGGTTCGGTCAAGGAAAGTGTTGCGAGTGTACTATCACTATATCTATGAGTGATGTTATAAATACATAATTTACTATTAAACTATTATTTGCTCAAACCAAATAACATGTGGCTTACCAATTCCTTGATTGTTTTCAGATGTAATATTGGTCTTAAACTTTACATCATATTTCATGAAAAGATTTCTGAAGCATTTCAGCAAATGTGGTGTGTCAAATAGGGTGACGACTTTATTATTGCTCACTTCTATACAGGGATTTTCTACCGTAGCTCCTAATAGACAAAGAGCTCTCTTATTGACTCCATCTAAGTCACAAACTGAAGCGCATATTTGGAGTCCAGCATTAAAGCAGGAATTCAAAACCTGAAAGGATTTTAAGGAAGATTAGTGTGATTTTCTTTAAATCATAAGTAAGTAGAGTTAAATAGGCATAATTATTATATAAAATGAAAAAAAAATACCTCCTTAATCAAAGCAGATAGTCTGTCAGCTGTGACAAACCCACTGGATAAATAATAAGCCACTGGCTGTTTCACATTCTTTCTTACTCCAACCAGCATAAATACAAGGGCATACGTAGCTGCCTGTGGAGATCTACCTTGTGTAGCATGGTCTTGGAATCCCTCAATATGATCCTCCTTCGAGTTGTACCATAAATTTTTTCTTAAGGACATTTCATCCCACAGTAAAACGAATTCTCGGTCAGATGCCCCAAAATGTTTAATTGTGTTTTTCAACACTGTAAGAGTGGTTTTGTGTATCCCCACAGGCATTTTAAATTTGCTTAATAGGGATTTTAGTGTGCTGGGTGCTGGTAAACAAATAATTCTTCTCAATAATTTGTAGCTTGTTGGAGATCTTTTATAGAGCCTCAATGCTATTATTTTAGCCTCCAAGTTCCATCTCCGCCCAGGTTTCTTCCTTTTATAATTCTGCAGTTCCCCTTGCAGTAACAGTGCAAATGATGAACTCATTTTCGTTTCAAGAATTTTCGTCACTCTCTTATGTTGACAAATTACATTTAAAAATGCATCATTTTTTAAATGTTTCACCGTTTTTTGTAATCGGTATATTTTGTTCATACTGTTTTTCAGTTTCCTTATCAACTTTTTGTTTTTCTCATCACCTTGTGTTGAAGTAGTTGATTGCAGTACTGTAGAACTGGTTGGAGTCATAATGTTTGTATTATGCTCTTTGAAATGAACTCTTGACGGTCCAGCAACAGGTGTAAACAAGGCAGAGTGATCTGGCAGATAAGAAATTGTGGTATCCTGAAAATTAAAGGTTTAAAAATCATTCAAATACATGGAACAGGGTTCGAAATTATCAAGATAATTATATATTTCTTTGATAATTATCATGAAGATAATGATTTTTTTCAAATTTCTGACTTATTAGTAGTGTTATTATTAGTGAAATTAGCCAATCTACTGTTAACAGCCACGTCCACATTGTTAAAAACAGTCAACATTTTAAATATATTTTTCAAGTATTAATTATACTAACCTTATTGGATTGAACACCAGGTACAGCTGTTCTGAACAACTTCTTCTCATTAAAGCATGTGCTCTCAAAGTGTTTGCTGCAAAGCATCTTATGCTTTGAATGTAGTTCAGCCTGGAATTTCGCTGAAGACCAGGCTTCATTTGGAAAGCAATACTTTGCCCATAATTCACAACTGAAAAAAAAAACATTCTATAACAATCATATTCTTAATTAAATTTAAAAGAGTAATACATACAATTTGGTAACTTTGAACACTTTTTTGGATTTTTTTATAACACCCGTCGAACTTATTAGTAAAAAATTTCTTTAATACCATGAATGGTGTTCTATTATTTTTTTTTTTTCATTAAAATACCATGAATTTAGCAGAAAGTGAAGAATACTGTGTTAAAATTACAATAAAGTTCACATTGAAACTTACAATAAAGTTGACATAAGTACATACCGCAGAACATTTTTTGAGCCAGGCTTCGGAAACCGATGCAAAGTGATGCTGGGATCTTTAGAAGATGAAGATCCACACATGGTACAGGTTCTAGTATTTTCTTTCTGCGAACTCATCTTTTCACCAAAACACAGACACTGAGGAGCAAGCTCGACTCACGTTCACAATGTATGTAAAATTAAGAGAAACTGGTTTATTTATTACAAATAAACATAAGTACAAGATAAAACGGTGCAGAAACAACGGCAGACATTTTTCTTGTGACTTCAATTGTCAAAGTCAAAATTCTACAGAAAATGGCGCGTGCGTGTGTTGTCATATATTAAACACTTTTTGTTTAGTGTATGTATTGATCGATTAAATATGATATATTTCCTAATAAACATTTACTGGCATCAGAATAATAGGAAAAGGTAATTATGAAGAATTTTTTTTTTTTTTTTTTTTTTAAACTAATTAAAAAGCTTATTGTTCTGGGGAATACGAAATAGTATTTTTGGTGGCAACATTATTAATTCATCTCTTTTACTTTGATGTTTTCGTCTCTTTCTAATTTCATAGCCCTCCTACCTCTTGTTCGTAGAATAGAGTTGACAGACCCTGTTTCTCCCAGACAACCATATTTTTTTTTTTTTTTTTTTTTTTCTTTTTGATGACTCCGGTCTTTGGAGACCACTTTCATCAAACTATTACAATCTAGCCAATCAAGGCTAATAGGTAATTTTAGTCTAACTTAAATTACTAAATAGAATAATATATAAGATTGTGTCCATCAACACTTTTCTTATTGTCTCTATTTAAGGCGAAGGCACTTTGTTTTGGTGTTCCTAAAAGTTAGCACTCACTGCACTAATTAACACTATCACTATTAAAGAACTAGTTCGAACGGTTTTGTTCTTTTAAGTCTTCTAACTAGATCCGTATTGTCAAGGAGCTGGATAGCCTCGACGTTAACGTGATGATGAAGCCTCCGTTCATGGGCTTCGGCAAACTTTTTTATTGTATTAGCGACCGTGTCCACATTTAAGTCTCTGTGAAGGTCAGCATTTCGGACGTACCATGGTGCGTTCACAATACCCCTAAGCACTTTATTTTGGAACCTTTGTATAATTTCCACATTACTTTTTTTGGTACAGCCCCACAGCTGGATACCATAGGTCCACACTGGCATTAGGACCTGTTTGTACAAGAGCAATTTATTATGTACTGACAACGACGAATGCTTATCCAGTAGCCAGTACATATTCTTGTAGCGAAGCTCCAACTCTTCGCGTTTCTTTTTGACATGGGCCTTCCAGCGAAGCTTTGCGTCTAATGTCATGCCTAGGTATTTGGCTGTGTTCTGGTGAGGTATTACCTGATTATTTAGATACAAAGGCTCGTAATTTTCTTTTTTGTTAGTAAAGTCTATATGAGTAGATTTTGACTCATTTAACTGTATTCGCCACTTTTTAGTCCACTTGAGCAGAGTGTTTACAGACGTTTGAACTTTTTCTACCGCTTCCGCTTGAGTAGATCCTGTGGCCATAATAGCCGTGTCATCAGCAAACGTAGCAATTATATTATTACCCAATTCTGGTATATCACAAGTATATAGCAAATATAGTACCGGACCTAGGACACTTCCTTGAGGTACACCAGCTTTGATTTGTTTAAGGTCGGAATATCCATCGTCATGCCTTACTAAAAACATCCTATGTGTAAGATAGGACTCTAAAATATCGGCATATTGTTTTGGAAGCAACTTCCTTAGTTTATGTGTGAGCCCTTTATGCCAGACTCTATCAAATGCCTGCTGAACATCTAGAAATACTGTTGTGCAGACTTGTTTTCCTTCTAAAGACTGTTCAATCACGCTCGTTATTCTGTGCACCTGATCGATAGTTGAATGATTTTTCCTAAAACCAAACTGATAGTCGGGTATTAGGTGTCTTTCTTCTATGATAGGCTGTAACCGCTTCAGAAGCAATTTTTCAAAAATTTTGGCTATGATTGGTAGCAAAGAAATTGGTCTGTATGAGGTGGTTTCGTGCATGGGTTTGCCTGGTTTCGGCAACATTATTATTTCAGCAACTTTCCATACATCAGGAACATACTTTAGTCTAAATGCCGCATTAATAAGCGTGGTTAGTTTAACTATTGCCTTACGAGGTAGATGTTGGAGAACTTCACTGGTAATTAAATCATATCCAGGTGATTTCTTTCGATTTAGACATTTAATCTCCTTCTGGACTTCTCTTGGTGTTACGAGCTTTATTTCAACATCATCACACAAAGGGTCTGCTAGTAAGTCACTATCATTGTCTCCTTCATTTGGTTGGAAGATTGCTTCTAAATGCTCTGCGAATGTAGCTGCTTTTTGATTGTTTGTGACTGCCCAGTTGCCATCTAATTTTTTTATAGGTGGAATCGGAATAGTAGGCTTTTCAGTGATCATTCGATTTCCGATAAAAACGGTTGTGTCAGTATAGCTCGCGATATCGTACGTGCCTGCGGTAACGTGCTGAGGCTGCAGTTTGCGCTGTAGCGCATCGTCGGCCGTGAACGCATTACGATGACCTCGTTAGCTGTTGTGAATCACGTTTATACGTCATAAGTGTTAAGGCGAAGTTATATTTAATTAATACTTAATAAAAATGGCCCTTGGGCAAACCATAACCCTCAAGACCGACACAGAAAGGAGTCTGTATAAGTACTATACAGAAGAAAAGGCAGCTCGCATAACATTAGAAAATCTCGTTCAAGAACTAAAAGAAGAAATTGCGAAGTTAAAGCAGTCGCATAAACAACAATGTGACTCAGAGAGCAAAAGTAGTGAAACCCAAACTTCTACCAAGCCAGAAGTCTACGAAACAGATGAGGAAGAGTTAGCAAAGGAGACTGAGTGGGTAAGAAAAAAGAGTAGAAAAAAACGAAAGTTGAACGCGTCACCTACCCCACCAGAAGAAGAAAATATTCCCTCGGGAAGAGACAGTGAAAAAAAGAAAAAAACGGAGAAGAAAGTAACTCTACCTCCACCCATAATAGTAGAAAACATTAAAAACTACCAAGAGTTTTATGACATTCTTTTGACAAATTTGGAAAAGGACTCATTCATCATGATGATGCTGAGCAACGAAAGTGTCAAAATCAATGTTAATAATGAAGACTCGTATAGGGCCGCTTCGAAATTGCTATCAGATAACAACTGTCATTGGTACTCATACGAGAATAAACAAGACAGACCAATAAGAGTGATGGCCAAAAATCTGCATTCCTCATGCTTGCCACAAAGAATACTGGAAGACCTCAAGTCTAACGGCTACAAAATTGTAGAGGCAGTAAACAAACTGAGCTGGAGGAAAAAGGAACCTCTCAATATGTTTGTTTTGTCCTTTGAAAAAGGAGAGGATCCAAACAAAATTTATAATATTAAGAGTATATTAGGCTGCAAAGTGGACATCCAACCACTTAAAACTGGCAAGCTAATCCCACAATGCAAAAGATGCCAAGCATACGGGCACACCCAAAAGTACTGTCAGAAGGAACCGAGGTGTGTCAAATGCACAGGAAGGCACTACACTACACATTACAGAAAATATTGACGTGTGTTTGATATCTGAGACACACTTTACAAAAGAATCCTTCATCCAGTTCAAAGGGTACAATGTATTTCACGCATTACATCCCAATAACACTGCCAGAGGAGGCAGCACTGTGATAATAAAAGAGAATATCAATCACTACGAAAACTTTAAATTTGAAGAAAGCCATATACAAGCTGTGGCCGTTTGTATTAAGACTAAACGACGCTCTATTACAGTGTCAGCCATATACAGTCCACCGAGATATTCAATAAAGTCAGATACCTACAAGGAATTTATAAAGTTGCTTGGCGATAGATTTATACTGGGGGGTGATTTTAATGACAAGAACACCTACTGGGGTTCAAGATTATCTACAAGCAAAGGGAAAGAACTGCTCAATGCCGTTAGAGATTTAAATTGTGGTGTCTTATCAACTGGAAAACCTACGTATTGGCCTAGCGATCCGCAAAAAGTTCCGGACCTAATAGACTTTTTTATATATAAAAATATATCTCCTAGTTATTTACACATAGAAGAAGGTTATGACATGAGTTCAGACCACTCACCGATAATACTAACCTTTAGTGAACAATTAATTTTAAGAGAAGACAAGCCTGCGCTCGTGAATAAGAACACAGATTGGGAGAGTTTTAAGCTAGATTTAGATCGTAAAATAGAACTTAGAGTACCACTAAAAAGTCCAAACATATTAGACCTAGACATAAGAAAATTTATTACTGATATTCAACAGTGTGCGTGGAATAATACACCTACGATTAAAAGAAAAATTCGTAGCCAGTGTTATCCCGCAGAAATAAAAAATGCTATAGTTGATAAAAGAAAACAGAGAAGAAAATGGCAACAAACTAGACACCCTGAAGATAAATTAAGGTTAAACAAGCTTACTAAAAAACTGAAGAAGTTAATACAAAACTTTCACGAAGATTCCATGAATACCTATCTTGCACAGTTAACAAATAATCGCTCTACAGATTATTCTTTATGGAAAACAACAAAGACATTGAAAAAGACAACCATATGATGGATAAAAATAACTAGGATAGATATGTAGTATATTATATTATTTGGTGATCCCGTTTATCTGTTGGTATGTAGGTAAAGATATTATGGTAACATTGCATGTGTTGCACTAACTTCCTATTCAAGCCATAGACTACAGATCTATTCACACATCACATTCTTCACCAAGTCTTCACTTTTTTTTTGACTGGTGGGCGCTGATATCTATCAGCAATTTAAAAAGAAGACTGGAACACTTTTACAAGAAAGAAAGTTACGCGAATATCAAAGCTCCCGATCACAGTAAGCTTTTTAATTTTTTTTAACAAATTATAGTCACAATCTACAGAAAAAATTAGGAAATGAAGGGTAGTTGTAAGTTTTTTTCAAAATTAGAACCGTTAGCTATGTATATTTTTTAACCATCCTGCACAGGGAATACTGGAAGAAGGTAGCAGAAGCATCCTTTCGCTTGCTACAATAATTAATAATAGTGTGTAATTACCGAATGTGTGTATTTTTATAAATCACTAGCCGTTAACCACGACTTCGTACGCGTTACGGAATAGAAAAAACTAACTGTCGGTCGCGAGGTCTTGGGTTCGATCCCGTAAAGGCTAAGTAATCCTATCAATCGTAAATAAATCAATTATCACTGCTTTTTTCTGTTCCGTGGTACGCGTGGATTAAGCAAATATCCCGTTTTTGCAACATTTTTTAACAATGCGTCGCTCCTATTAGTCGCAGCGTGGTTTTATATAGCCTACAGCTTTCCTTGATAAATGTACTATCCAACACTGAAATATTTTTTTTTATCGGAACAATAGTTCCTGAGATTAAATAAAGCAGACATACTCCATACTCTTTATCTATAAATTATTAGTATAGATAGTATAGGTTATAAGTAATACCTTTACTTTCACTAACAATTTAGACGGATAAAATATTGAAATGATTCCTATTTTAGGTCTAATGATCGAAGGTTAATAAAGGTAAATATTTGAGGGTAGATTTTTGCGTAGAGTGAATTTCAAAGCCACTATTTCAAACGATCTATAGATTCTGTGGCTTCTAATTTCTAATGCTTCTTATTGGATACCTTTGAAATTTGAATGTTTCGAGCATGATTGCACAACTCAAACATAGGTATACTTAATTTTCGTAAAAGACTGGAATCTCAAACATTGGCTGCTGCTGGATTTGATTGTAATTTTGTAAAGAACTACCTGTAAAATCAGTTATATTACATAGGTACTTATCTGAATACTTAAGTAATTTTCTAGATCACTTTGAATTAGGTTAGAAGTTTGATCAGTTGGTGATAAAAAGGTTGATATTATTTTTTATTTCTTTTTTATATTCACGGACATTTCACACAACGTCCTCTAGTCCCAAGGTAAGCTTATATACTTGTGTTATGGGTACCAGAATACGGATATACTACATAAACTACTTTTCTTTTGTAAATAGATAGAATAGATTATTGGATGATAATATTTAAATAACTGTTGGGATGCGTTTATGAAATTTGGAGCACGTAATGAGCCAAATTTGACAGGTTATGTGAAACAGTTTTTGAGTAATAGGGGAATCAAAAGCTGTCCCAAATGGTTCGTGTAATAGTACAGTTCTGTTTTAGAGAAACTTGTTTTGAACCGCTACCGCGTATCTAGGTGAAAATTATTTATACATTTCAATAAATCTGTAGAAAAAATTTTTTGTCTGTGCACGTGCACGTATCACGTACCTAAATTAAATGACACTTTGGAATATAAATGTTATACATAAAAATTGTACACAACTCCTCTAAGTCTTTGTTTCATCACTCGATCAAGAGATATTTAGAAAATACGAAAAATGTAGTATTAAAAAATTTAAGGTACACTCAGATCAGTTACTTGCAACGCCATCTAGCGATTAAAAATAGAATTGAAAGATAGATGGCGGTGTACAAAAACCACCATACTGCGGGTAACACCGCGGGGCACAGTTAGTACTTACATTATAATTTTCATATAATCATAATATAAATAATTATTGATATTTATCATATTATTTTAATAATTGTAGTACGCAAGGTTCATTCTGTAAGGTAGATGAAAAGAAAAAACAAACAAAATACATGAAATTTTTAACATTTAATAATGATCGAAATATAAAAGAAATCAAGTGCTACGCTTAAACATAGTTTTAAAATTTAACACACACGATTAGGTAGGGTTACCTACGTAATTATTCTGACAATATTACAAACAAACAGGACAAACGGAAAAATGCCTGGTCTGTAAGCATGAAGATGATATTCTCTTCATGGTTACAGATCAGGTATTTTTACTAAAATTACAATTTTATTTCAAAGATAATGAAAACTTACAGCTAAAATTACATTGTACAAAATTAAAACACATTTCAAAGTCAATTACAATTACAACTTTTCTATACTTATAGTAAATCTGTAGAGGGGTCAATTCTGAACATTGAAAATATATCACAGCATCAGGAGGATCAACATCATTTATAGATTTGAGAACAGTAGACGGAATTGTACATCCTACTTATCATGCAGCTTGCCAACGTACCATTTGTTAGAAATTGATCAACATTAGGAAGATGTTTTAGCTGAATACACAGATCATGTTTCACTGTCAGTGATAATCCACGGCGCTTACACCATTTATTTGTCACTTTAATGGCATTTTCTAATTTATCAGATACCGCAAAATTATGGGAAAAATATAAGGAAAAGCTTGCGGAAGATTTCCTTCAAAATATATCTCAAAATAATAATGGCGTAACAAATGACAGTCCCTATGAATTTGCCTCAAATCAATGCTTATTAGCAATTCAAGAGGAGCCGGTAAATCACTCAGTGAATATGGTATGCCCGACTCCAAACTCAATTGGAGAACGTACCAATAGAGAATACTTTGCAGAAATTAGTTATAATTCAATGAATCTACTGGAAGTTTTAGAAAATGGGATCTCCATTATGACTCCTGAACAACGTTTAATATATGACCGTGTCTGTGAAAGTGTACAAAATAATATGGGAACAATATGGTTTTTAGATGCACCCGGAGGACCCGGGAAAACATTTCTGACCAAATTAATTTTAGCCTATGTTCGACACCAACGCAAAATAGCTCTTGCCGTGGCTTCATCGGGGATAGCAGCAACATTGCTACCAGGAGGTAAAACTGCTCACACAATGTTTAAAATACCCATAGACTTAAATGGTACGGAAAGTCAAACCTGTAGTATTTCTAGAAATAGCGACAAAGCAAAGGTTTTAAGTGTAATTTAATAATTTGGGAGGAGTGTACAATGGCCCATCGAAAAGGAGTGGAAGCAGTTGATAGAACTTTAACGGATATAAGACAAAATGATCGACCAATGGGTGGTGTCACAGTTCTATTTTGCGAAGATTTCAGACATATTTTGCCGGTTATACCACGGGGTACAAGAGCTGACGAGATTAGAGCTTGCCTGAAAAGCTTGAAAAGCAATTGAAGATCGTACAGCTAAAATTGCATTATACAAAATTAAAATACATTTCAAAGTACAACTTTTCGTTAATCGTTAATAAAAATAGTTGTAGCCCGATAGTTGGTACTCGCGTAATGGCATTCGGGATTTTACGAGGGGAAAGCGCAGGTGCATGCGCGCAAACAGTACGCAGTATCAGTCTGCCGTCCTCGTAGTGAGGCGTCGCACGCACCCTTAGCTTTAGACATTAGGTTTCATTTTGTAAATAAAGTTCCTTTGAAATTCACTTTCGCTTTTACTTACGTGCCAATTCACTAACACCTGAGATATATAAATAAAAAGAAATACATAATATATGTTTCTTTTACTAAATACAGTTTAATAAAACGGTGTTGGCTCTAAACAGCGATCAGCTACACACATCACATAGGTTAACAATCGCTCAAAAAATCTGTTGCTCAAAACTTTTTTCATGTTAGCTAAGCTAGTTATTTGCCTATATTTGCCTCTGGGAAGAGACAGATAGGTAGATAATTCTCTATTTGTATACTTTAAATTAATACATTGAACAGAAAAAAAAAAGTATAACAGTACAAAGGGCGGCCTTATTACTACTACAATTTCTTATAGGCAAGCTTTAGATGGATCGAAGTGCCTATAAAAGACATCAAGGTAGTTAGAGTACGTAATTAAATCATCTGCTGGCTCTATCAAGGTGCAAATTTTGGCGATATGTGGATCTAGATCACTTCTTAATTTCTTTTGACTTAAAATTTTTGCTGCATTATGACTATTTTTGACGTGAGCTTGATCTTTTCTCTATATTGTGACTACACATTGCTAAACCTTTAGTTTTCTGAGTGTTTATTTGGGTTGTAAAATTTTTCAGAATTTAAAATGACAAAAAAATTTTGCGGAATTGAATCATGTTTTACCATAACGAGTGGGCTACTAACCGCTTCGAGACATTTTCTCGTTAGACCAGAGTTATCGTGCGGATGTATTTGTAACAAAAATGCGCGCATTTATACCGAAATTACCTTACGTAGTAGCATCATCAAAGTAGTTACGTTGTTAAAGAAAGCGGTCAGCTAGGAGGTGTTTGGTCGAAATGCAACATAACATTGGTCGAACTACGTGACATTTGTCCTACCGGGTAAGCAGACCACAAACAATACAGGGTAGTGGCTATACCTAATTAACTAAGTACCGCGATCCGTCTAGGTGAAGGAGGGGCTTCGACAGAAACTGTGTAACGTGCGATGGCATTGGAAAGTAAGTACAGATGAGAGAGCACTATGACTAGGTCAAAAGGGGAGGATGTAACGTGACTTGACTCCATTGGAATTCGGGATTTTACCAGGAGAAAGTTGGCACAGGCTCTCCTCGCAGAATTCTATACTCCCGCGTCCTACCGGGGATACGCCTCACATGATAATCGCTGCATTACACAATCTCTTACTGTATTGCCAAAAGACTAAAACATACTTGTCACGCCGAACGACGTGACGTTCGTCCTACCGGGTAAGCAGACACGAACAATACCGGGTAACAACTATTTCACCAGAACTGGTTTCCTGCTGCATTTACCGCAGAGCAGCTGGTGCTTTGGTGGCGGATGGTACCCACTCAACACCAGCTTCACATTACCTACCATGAGCAACATGAAACTAAGATGGTAGATGTAACCAACTGCAGAGCCACATGATGAAAACAACGGTTCGTCTCAGGAATGAAGAGCCGAGTTGCGATAGAGCCAGACAAAGTTGTAACTATCGGCAAAACGTCTAAGGTGGGCTGGTGGGTAAGTGGGTCAGCAACGGCGTGGCAAGTATACTGGTATACATTGTACACAAGTCACTTACGGAATACGAGAATAAGGTGTTACAACGCAGACACCTTCACCTGTCCATCACGTGCCGACAGGGCAGATTGTAATATTGGGACATGCTGAACACATCTTTTCTATAAGACCTTTCCAAAACGTTCGTAGGAACCAGAAATTAATGGATATTCTCGGGGTAAAGTAATTTATTGATTTTGCAATTGACATGCTATGCCTTACTTAACAAATCAAATTATGGTGGAAAAAATTGACTGCCGCAAGCGGGACCGCCTGCGGCAGTATATTTTTTCCACCATAACTTGATTTATTCTCGGGGTGTTAGTGAGTTGGCACGTAATTGAAATCCAAGATGAAGATAAAAAGGAACTTTATTCTTATACAAGACAAATAATAATTTTGACAAAGAAAACTTATAGTCTAACGCTTAAGGGCCTACATCAATATTATCGTATATCATTGCCGACACGTACATATTAACACAGCCAGTAGGCACAGAAAATGAAGAATTAGGGATACTTTTCCTATTTACTCAAAATCTACTAAATATATTTTAATTCTGATTGACGTGTTTCTATATATAATAGTTACTTATGTTTTTAAAGTTATTTCATTAGTTAATACGCGATAATAGACCGACAAATGAAAAAAATAAAAAATTAGAGAGGTTGTTTCGCTAAGATTTTCTATCGAGAAATCTTTTTTCAATCGCGTTTCTGAGTTTATGCGATCCTAGATTATATATTGAAAAAACATAGATTAAAAATAAGAGCTCTAGCCATTCAATCTAAAGAAACAATGAAAACTTCGTACGTAGAAAAATGCACGAAGCTATTTTGGTATCCTCTTAAGGACGCGTGCGTCGCGTTACTGTGAGAACGGCGGACTGGTCATCTACGACGTGTGTTACACCGCTGAAGCAGGCAAGTTATTAATCATGTGTGCAAAATCGTCGAGGCAGACGATTCACCTACCGCGTGTGTTACGTCGCTGAAGCAGGCAAGACACTAACCACGTGTGCAACATCGTCGACGCGAGCGAGCGTAGTAACCACGTGTGCAGCACCGTCGACGCGTATTCAGTCCACTAAGTGAGAAACAGGAAGTGCCAGTCACCACACACCAGTCTGCCGTTTTCACTGTAACGCGACGCACGCGTCCTTTTTTTCTTTGTTAAAATTATTATTTGCTTGTATAAGAATAAAGTTCCTTTTTATCTTCACTTTTTGACGGATAGCAGAAGTGCTGTGCAACACTTGGTTCGGTGCATCTCTGGTTACAGAGGTATCTCGATAGCCTACCAGATCCTGGAAAAACTTTTAATTTTTCAGGAATGTGGATTGCTTCTCAGATTGCAATGGGTACCATCTCATGTGGGTATCAAAGGCAATAGGAGGCTGACAGATTGGCCAAATTAGCAGTTACCGATGGTACTACAATAAATTTAAGTCCTCATTTTACAGAAGTTTTAGGTGAATGTAAACAAAAATTACATTTAATGTGGAAGGAATATTTTGATAAAATATCTAAAGAGAAGGGCATCTGGTACAGAACCATTCAATGTGAGCCTCATCGTGTGCCTTGGTTCATTAATGTTAAGTTAAATAGATATTGTATAGTATTAGCACACAGGCTTCGTAATGGACACTATCCAACAAGAAAATTTGGCCATCTAATGAAAAAGATAGATTCTCCTAATTGCGACAAATGTAATGTGATTGATGATGTCCAGCATTTGTTGTGGGGATGTGTCAAGTACAAAGATAGAAGAGAGGAACTTTTTTCTAAATTAGCACTCACAACAAATTTAATATGGGATTATATCAGGCCATTCTCAGCGAACCTGGGGCTGTAGGGTTTAGAGGTATGTTTGTTGATAATACCTCATTAGGTTATAATTGAAGAATGTAGTGTGTAGGTGTGGGACCTTAGTATAGATGTCCTATACTAATAAATGAAAGATGTTGCGTGTTTACTTGAACAGTGTTTATTAACGACTAACTTATTTCTATCCTTACATTCTACAAGAAAAGTAACGACGCGACGCGCCTATTAAAGTTGTCATTAACAACAAAAGATCCTTAACTAATTTCGATACAATGTGAGAAACAAAAAATTCTTAACTAATTTCGATACAATGGTTCTCACATGTTTAAGCAAAAAACAGAATGGTCAAATTTCATACATGAATTGGTCCTTAAGTAGCTATAAATTACGGTAACAATGTTTCAAATTTATTGCAGTTCTTACAATAGGAATCGTTACTTATTTAAGCTGTGACATTTATGTAAAACACATGTAAAATATATAATATCCCCTTCCCTCTTGGATTCCACGCAGAGTGGACGTGTTTCTAGTGAATATTTAGCATAATTTTTATTAATTTAAGTGCAAAAATAGTGTAATGGTGTTTTGGTCAGTACCAGGAGAGCAGAAATAAATAGTAGATACACGAACGTGAAGGTGGGTGATGGTACTACCTTGGTGAGCGGGGGAGTTGCTGCATGCACGGTGTCTAAATATTTGCTCAGTACCAGGAGCTCAAAACTTAACAAGAGATACGCCAACGTGCGAGAGGGTGATAGTGCGACCTTGGTGAGCAAGACAGTTACTATTTACATGTGTCTCTGCAATTAAGAAGGGTTGTCCACGCCCCTTTATCTACTCCCTACACTTGGGCCACGCCACGCCACGCCCTTGATGCGCATAGGCAAGTGTTGACACATGCTTATCTCACTTGCATTTCACTATTGTTGTCCTGCTCTCTACAAATACCAAACTGTTGACTGTATTACCTACTGCGCAAAACGCACCTACAGTTTTTCTGTGCAGTGCGCCTTGAATTAATATTGTACGAAACATTTTACACTTATAAAAGGCTCTGTTAACGAAGAACAAAATGTCTATTGAACACTCTTCGCCGAAAACTGCTTCTGCTTTACTTCAGCACTCACAGTCATCGCCTGATTTGTCAGATAACATAAACATAACAATGAGATCGCAAAAACTCAAGCGCAAACAGGGAGACGATCGGGAATATTTTGTGCAGCAATTTGAAAATATGTTCTCAATGTGGACTAGATCTCAGGACCTAAAATATGATGCACTTCTAAATAATGTTATTACCATCAGAGAGCAGAATTCCCAAATCTCTTCATCAATTGAATTTATGTCTAAGCAGTATGAGGAGTTAAAGATCAAATATGACGAGCTTGTGCAGCGACGAGACAAAGACCATGCACATATTCAGGCGCTGGAGGGAAAAATTGAAATTCTGGAAAAGAAAAATAGATCTACTTGCTTAGAAATAAGAAATATACCTACATCTAAAAGTGAATCTCCACAGGACTTACTATGTTTAATAAAATCACTTGGAACTACCTTAAAACATGATATAAATCCGCTTGAAATACGAGACATACACAGAGGTTACTCGAAAGATGGCTCAAATAAACCTCTTATAGTGGACTTCTTAACCGTTCAACTTAAAGATAAAATTATAAACTTGTCAAGAAGCTTCTTAAAAGAAAACAAGGCTAATAGACTTACCACACGTCATCTTAACATAGAGGGTCCCGAGACACCAATATACATATCTCACTTTTTGACACCTAACATGAAAAGGCTTCATTTTTTGGCAAGAGATTGGGCGGTGACCAATGGGTATAAGTATTGCTGGGCCACACCTAGCCATATTCTTTTACGCAAGAAAGAAGGTGAACCTGCAATTCGCATAAAAAACGAGTCGGAGCTAAAATTACTCCAAAATACCTAAAAAATTACCATGTTGGGTTGATTTTTGTACTTTTTGTAATTAACTACTTCATTCTTTTATTCCAAAATAATATTAAAAACTACTCTTATACCAAATACTCTCCAATTACACTTACCATACACAAAACTCAAGTAAAAACACTATATAATATACCTGCTAATATAATGTACATTTACTATTTACAAGATCACATACTAGTTTATGTAATACTATGTGGAAGAAAGGATATATATTATCTTTGTACTAAAATATATCACCTAACAACATTGGTGACTAAAAATAGATTCTCAATAATGTTAGTATATAATTTCCTGACACCAGTAATTTGTATCATCTTTGTTTATTCTGTCAAAATTCTCTGATTTAAATTGTATTAAGAACCTGGACAACTTTGAAGTTACAGAACTTAAATGTTGTGAACCAGAACATTGCATAAAAACATTATCTAGCCCCAAAAATTTATTAAAAATACTTCAACATAATATTAGAAGTATAAACAAAAACTTTCATAGCTTAAACGTTTTACTAAAAAGACTCTCTTTAGACTGTGATGTAATTATTCTTTCTGAATGCTGGCTTTCCTGCGTTACCAATCTCCCTAGTATCTCAGGGTACACTAGTTACAGTACTACAAAAAACTATAATCAAAATGATGGTGTAGTTGTTCTTATAAATAATAACCTGGATGTTGAAGTTGAAGAACATATATTATTGTTAGATGCTAATTGCTTAATCATTAAAATAAACACAAAAACAGTAATCATTGCGATTTACAGACCACCTAATTTTCGGGAATTAGACAACTTCCTTATATCATTACACAACCTCATAACGCAGCTGACTTCATTCGAAAATATTTTATTGATGGGTGACATAAACATCAACATAGCCGATTTTAATTCAACTACTTCGAATTATCTGGACGTTCTGTCTTTCTTCGGCATGATACCAGCATACTACTCCCCCACCAGGGGAAATAGCTGCTTGGATCACACTATCATAAAAACTAGACAACAGTCCTTTACTTTTATCCTACAAACATCAATTACTGATCATGAACCAATCCTTTTCTGTTTAAATACTAAAAACAACAAAGTTGACACAAAATTAAAATATATACAAAAAATTAACTATCAATCATTAATGGAGGACTGTAAAAATGTAGACTTTAATGAAATATATAATAATAATCATAATCCAAATAATCTAATTAATATGTTAACTGAAATCTTACAAAAATTAATAAGAGATAATTCAATTAACATAAAACTTTCTAGAAATAAAATCACCATGAAACCTTGGATGACAGTGGGTTTGTTGAGGTGTATTAGAACTAGAGATAAAATGCACTACAGATTAAGGGAGGAACCTAACAATGATATATTAAAAACTACATACAAACGCTATAGAAATTTTTGCAACAATATTTTAAAAAAATGTAGGAGAGACTACGAAAAAAATGAAATTAAATCTGCCGGAAAAAATAATAAAAAACTTTGGAATGTAATAAAAAATATTAATAATCTAAATAAACCTAAAAACAAAGCCTTAAAACTACTTAATATAAAAAATACAAAAATTGAATCTATCAATTCGATAAACACATTCTTTGCAAATATTGGGGCTGAGCTAGCAAATAAAATAGCACCGAGCCTACCAGGCATATCAGACTCAAATCAATCACCGTCAAAGGTTGACTCATTTGTGCTCCTTGATACGAATGAAGAAGAACTAAATAGTCTAATCACAAACCTCAACTCAGATTGTGGCCCTGGTCACGATGGGATATTTCCCAAAGTACTCAAGTCTATAAAAGATTTTATAATCCCACCGCTCACGTATATTTTCAACAGATGTTTATCGGAGGGAGTTTTTCCTACTTCAATGAAAAAATCTATTGTTATACCCATTTTCAAATCCGGTGACAGTGGCAATGTATCGAACTATCGGCCCATTTCCATCCTAACATCTCTCTCTAAATTGCTCGAAAAGATCATAAACAATCAACTAGTCAGATACCTGGAAAATAAAAAAATAATATCTACAGCGCAATACGGCTTTAGAAAGGGTAAATCAACCAATGACGCAGTCCACGCTCTAACAAATTATTTGGTGCACAATATAAACAGTAGAAAAAAATGTCTCACTATATTTATAGACTTACAAAAAGCTTTTGATACTGTTTCACACGCTAAGCTCATTTATAAACTGGAAAGAATAGGTGTTAGAGGTACGCAGCTTCAGCTATTTAAAGATTATCTAGATAATCGCTTTCAGCAAGTTAAAATAGATAAATACAATAGTGATGATAATCTTATCAGTTTCGGCGTCCCCCAAGGTAGTGTTCTGGGCCCCACACTATTTCTTTGCTACATAAACGACCTTTGTGATTTTAAGTTAAAAAATTGTAATATCATCTCATACGCTGATGACACTACGCTTACCTTTTGCGGTGAGAACTGGGAGGATGTTTTCAGCAATGCACAAGACGGATTCAATATTGTCTCTGATTGGATGGCAGCAAACTTTTTAACTCTAAATACTGAGAAAACCCATTACATTACCTTCTCAATTCAAAATAGCTCTAATAGTACATTGCACCATAAACTTCGTGCCCACTGTTGTAGCAGAGTAGAAAATGATTGTAACTGTCCTATAATGAACAAAACTCAGGCAACAAGATATTTGGGTATAATGATAGATCAAAATCTAAATTTTAAGGAACACATAAAGAAGCTGACTCAAAAAGTAAGAAAATTAGTTTATATATTTAAGAATTTGAGACACATCGCTGACTGGACTTTGATTAAGACGATCTATATATCCCTATGTCAATCGGTAATATCTTACGGAATCTCAGTATGGGGTGGCTCAGGTAAATCATGTATGTTGGAAATTGAAAGAGCACAAAGAATGATTCTAAAAGTGGCACTCTCGAAACCACGACTTTTTCCCACGATGGACCTGTACAAGATAGCAAAAGTGCTTACTGTTAGACAACTGTACATACTATTTACCATATTAGACAAACACAAGGGTTTGCTCACCTCCAACACCCATAGCGTTAATAGTGACTCCAGAAGGCTACACAAGGTATGCGAAACCTTATCCGTTAAAACATCCTTTGCACAAAAGTTTTATGATTTTAGATCAGCAACACTATACAATAAAATAAATAAACAACTATCAATTGCTAAAATTTCAACTTTTGAATGTAAGGAGAAAGTTACAGACTGGCTTTTACACATGAACTATGATGAGACAGAAAAACTGCTACACCTGTATTAGCAAGCTATATTCCACACACACATACGCACACACAAACTCTACATGCACCACACACACGACCCATGCATAACTTTTTTTTTTTTTTTTTTTTTTTTTTTTTTTTTTTTTTTTTTTTTTTTTTTTTTCCCCCACTACCTAGTTTATTCTTTTCCTATCCTACTATTAATGCTCACAATGATCTTATGAAAATGTATTTTGCTACTTATATGTTATATGTACTTATGTGTTATACTACTTATGTGTTATACTTACTACTAAATGTTGTGAAATGCAAATCCAGGAGGGGGAGCCAGGAGACCCTTAGCACAGGGAAACCTAGTTTGGGCTCCTGACTTCCACAAACAAAACTTATCCTGATACCTGTATAATTCTTATTGTTATTAATTTGTATGTGGGAGCAAATAAAACAATTATTATTATTAATTATTATTATTAATGTCATCCCTACACCATTCCCCCCTTTAAAAAAATATTTATTTACCCAAAGAGAAGAACGTAACAAAACAACACATGGGAAAAAAAGTAACAAAAAGTTTATAAAATTACAATATTGTTTATATTTTACATTAAGTATAAAGTCTTAAAATTAAACAATTTTTGTAAACACATATAAAGTAAAATAATGTAGACTTTGCTAGTGAAAATATTATTTTAAAAAGGTGGCTTGATTGCTTTTGCAAAATTATTTAATACTAATGAAATATTATACAAATTAAAATATTATAACTACTTATTTTTGCATATCTGCAAAACGAATCGGTAATTTGACAACTCGTCCACATCGCGTAGTTTTATTTGGTAAAACATTGCTAGAAGTGGTATTGTTGTAATCATTATGTGAATTACTGTTATGCAATATAGTATGCCTTGCATTATTCGAAATATTGTCATTACTATTACTATCAATTGTATAGGCAGGTTTTAATCTATCAATAGATATACATGTTTCTCTATCTCCTATCTTAATGATAAAGGTTTTTCCTAATCTTTTTACAACATTAAACATTACATTAATGGATATGGTGGTTGAAGTGATTTTTTTAGCATATCGTGCCTTCGATACAAATAAAGATTTAGAATTACTATAGCTCGGTGGTCGCGGTTTAAGCTTATTTATTGCCACATTACATATTGACATACACTTTACTTTCGTCATAAAAATCGCCCGGTAAACGAATCGTTTTACCGTATGTCATTTCTGCTGCGCTAATTCCGCTAACGCTTCGAGTGGCTGAACGCAAACCTAGTAACACTATCGGAAGCTCATCCACCCATGATTTGTTGCCATCTAAACGTGCCATAAGTGCAACTTTTAGTGCTCTATGCCAACGTTCAATCATGCCGTTGCTTTGAGGATGATAAGGTGTTGTACGTAATTTATTTATGCCTAAATACTTCATAAGATTGTTAAAAAGATCACTCTCGAACTGTCTGCCCTGGTCGCTTGTAAGCTTCAAAGGACATCCAAAGCGTGAGATCCAACATTCAAATACGACTCTAGCCACAGTTTCAGCTGTAATATTTTGTGTTGGTATGGCCTCTGGCCACCCTGTTGCACGATCTATTAGGGTTACGCAATATTTGTAACCTTCTGGCGATGTATTGTCCGCTTGTATTTTATCTTCAAGCGGTCTAACGCCTTCAGCTGACACTTCATAGCCTAAAAAGTTAAGTTTAGAAACTCCAAGTTAACATTTCGAAATATTAATTGTAATACCGAATTGGTTAAATCTTTGAAAAACGATATCCAAGTGCTCTTTGTGTTTATTTTCGGAATTACTAGCAATACAGATGTCGTCGATATATGCGTATACAAAATCTAGATCGCGTAGTACAACTGTATCCATGAATCTCTGAAAAGATTGCGCTGCATTACGTAATCCGAACGCCATTCGCGGAAACTCGAATAAACCGAATGGTGTTATAATCGCAGTTTTTTCTATGTCGTCAGGCGAAACAGGTATAAAGTGATAAGCTCTATTTAAGTCTAATTTGCTAAATATTACTTTATTACCGGCTATTAAATATTTAAAATCGTTTATACGAGGAATAGGATAACGATCTGGCTTAGTGATTGCATTTAAACGTCTATAATCACCACAAAGCCTAAGTTCTCCATTGTTCTTGGGTACCGCGTGAAGTGGACTAGCCCAAGCACTTTTGGATGGTCGACAAATTCCTAATTCTAACATATTTTGAAATTCCGCCTTTATTTTTTTGTATCTATCCGGCGGTAATGGCCTTGCCTTAGCATATACCGGTGGTCCCGAAGTTTCGATATAATGGCATACTGAATGTTTCGGTATGTCTTTGTAACAAACTGGTTTCGTTATATCCGGATATTTACATTAGATATCATGCCATACATTATTATTAATTATAGTTTTGACCGATGACTCGCTATTTCCGTGGCATACAACTGACGCGATAACATTTAAACGTGTAACCTGATCTACTAATCGTCGCGCGCTTAAGTCAACTAACAACTTATAATGGGTTAAAAAATCTGCCCCTATTATAGGTTGTTTAACTGCAGCCACAATGAAGGTCCATCGAAAAGCTCTTCTTAAATTAAGATCTAAATCTAAAGTACGTAAACCATATGTTTCTATTTCCGTGCCATTTGCAGCGTACAATTTATATGTACTTATCGCTAACACATTTTTTTGAATGAAACTTATTAACAGGAATAACGGATATGTTCGCTCCGGTGTCAATTAAAAATTTTAATCTACTTTTCTTATCTAATACACATAGGCGATTTGCGGCATTGATACATACCTCCGCCTCAGGCTGTATCATATTTAGTTTTTTGTCTGAGCGTTCTCGTTCGTGCTATTTCAATTACAAGGAAAATACATTTAACGGCCTTAAACTTAAACTTATAATGATAATAACACAGCCAATTAGGATTATTACGATTTTTACTCACGTCACGGTCGCGTGACCTTGACCGCTGGTATCCTCCTGGTCTTGTGTCTCTCTGTGGTTGCCGCGAGTGTCGACGTAGTTCTGCAACCTCGACGATGAGTTTCTCCACGACCGCTGCTAAGTCCTGAGATGGTTTGGTTTCCTTGGTGGTACTGCTGTAGCTCACTATTGCTATTTCCGCTGGCCTGGTGGCTTCCATAACTTTGTCTGCGATGACCGCCAAATTATCTAGGTCTGTTACTGCTGTAACCGCCAACACCGCTTGTACCGCCGCCGGCAGGTAACTATTCCATATGATTTGCAGAGTCGAGTCTGGTATTTTTCCTCGAGCTAAGTATTTCATCCGACGTAAAAGTTGTGAAGGTTTTTGGTTCCCCAGGTCCATTTCTCCCAGTAATTTTTGGAATTGTCTAGTTTCAGACTCTTCATAAACTTGCAAAAGTCGGTCTTTTAATGTGAGATATTTTTGAGTTTCAGGTGGAGCTAAAAGTAAGTCACTGACCTGTTGTATTGCGCCCTTAGTTAGTTTCGTTACAACTAAATTTTGCCTTCCTGAATCTGTCAATATTTGAGTAGCTACAACGGCCTCGAATTGAACAAACCAGAGTCGCGGTTGGTCTGTCCAAAATTCCGGTATCCTCGACGAAACTGTGATGGTAGCTAGTTCTGCCTGTGTTGAAGATGTACTAGCAGTTGTAGTATTCATTTCTACTAGTAGGTATTCGTCTTCAAAATACTATTATAATACACTGTTGACAAAGGGGTCACCAGTTTACAGGTATGTTTGTTGATAATACCTCTTTAGGTTATAATTGAAGAATGTGTGTAGGTGTGGGACCTTAGTATAGATGTCCTATACTAATAAATGAAAGATGTTGCGTGTTCACTTATGTTGCGTGTTCACTTGAACAGTGTTTATTAACGACTAACTTTTACGACGCGACGCGCCTATTAAAGTTGTCAAACCCATGTCATTAACAACAAAAGATTCTTAACTAATTTCTATACAATGTGAGAAACAAAAAAATCTTAACTAATTTCGATACAATGGTTCTCACATGTTTAAGTAAAAAACAGAATGGTCAAATTTCATACATGAATTGGTCCTTAAGTAGCTATAAATTACGGTAACAATGTTTCAAATTTATTGCAGTTCTTACAATAGGGATCGTTACTTATTTAAGCTGTGACATTTATGTAAAACACAAGTAAAATATATAAAGTCATCACTACATAGGGGCTGCCCTGTTATTTATACATATTCTGCAAACAAGGATTAGGGTACGATGGGACTGTCCTACCCAAAGGGTAAAAGTTCCAAAAAAAAGAGATAAAAAAAAATCTTCATCTTGGATTTCACTTACGTGCCAACTCACTAACACCCCGAGAATATCCATTAAATTGCAGTTTGGACTCCCCGGAATCAACGACGGACTCTCCAGAATCACTGAGGAGGGGATTCGATTCGACAGAAGCTGTGTAACGTCCGATGGCATTAGAAAAAAATACAAGCAAACCAATCACGGCTGGTAAACGAAAAACGTAAATAAGGACCAAACGCTTCTTGACTGACCGAGATGAGAGAGCGCTATGTATGCCGTAACGCGACTCACACTACTGTGTTAAAGCTTTATAAATACCAAATGTTTTGTGTCTTTGAATTTCATTTTACGTGCTAATTCATTAGACCCTGTGATAAATACCGCTAAATACGACCTTTGACCATTATAACTTTGCGGCGCGCTAACTTATTGAAGTAATGTCGTTCGTTTTTTCAATGTTTAACCTTTGTGGACCTCATATGATAACCGCTCCGGTGCAGTCTTTTACTGTATTGCCAAAACACTGAAACATCATTAATTAAATGTTATTGTTGTTATTGTAATAGCTGCTGCCCGCGACTTCGTACGCTTCGAATTAAGAAAATGTATCCCGATTTAGCATTCCATTCTTTTATTATCCATTCTTCACTAATGCTTTGTTCCAATTAGTCGTAGCGTGATGTTATGTAGCCAATAGTTTTACTCGATAAATGTTCTATCCAACAGTGAAAGAATTTTCAAAATTGGACCAGTAGCTACTGAGATTAGGGAGTTCAAATAAACTCTTCAACTTCGTAATATTAGTACAGATTTGTTTATGCTTTGTCGCGATAACTAAACAAACAAACATAATATATAAATGGCTAAAAAAAATATAAAAACTTACGTAGGAAAATTGCTGATCATAGCTGATTTTGGAGCTGAAATTGCACCGGTTGCGATAGTAAATTAAATGTTTATAGATCCTGATAGGTATCAGCGTGCGTTCAGGACCAACTGAATGTTTTTATTGCTTTATTTTCATAGTACCTACATCTACGTTACGTAGTCAAATTTTATTGTGGTAGGTAGGTAGGTACTGATCCTGTGAACAAATATAATATCATTAATTTATTGGCCCCGCTTGATAGATAGCCAACGGTGATAGATTTTAGAACCGATTTAAATTATATGTTATTTATGACTGTAAATAAAATTGTCAATATTTTTATTTCAGGTAAAAATGGACATATTTACCTACTACTACCATTGATCCATATACTTGTATCTATGCTACTACACATCGGCGCGCAATCTCATACGCAACGTCGCTGACCATGACGATGTTTGATGGCGCCTTTCCAGGCTTCATTGGAAAAAATTTGGGTGCCTTCCCGTTCAAGGAATTTGCGGTGAAGACTCTGAAACAAAAACCGTTGGTTGTAAACAAGTACGCTATAAAAGCTAAACTTTTTTAACTTTTTTACTTTAGAGGAGCTGTGGCCGAAATATAATTAAGTTTAAGTATTTATCATTTAGACCGAAATGAAGAAAATTAATGCTTACTTGCGTGAGAAAATTCGTGAAGCAGGTTTATTCGTCGGTGTAAAAAATTGTTAAGACCTTTCTTGTCGCAGCGGTGTTAATTGTTGATAGCAACATTCTCGTTGCTATAGTGTAATTTATTGACAAGGCTTTCTTCTTTTACGTGCTCATAAATGCCAGTAACCGCTTGCGGCTTTGTGCGGAATACGAGAAATAGGTGCTACAACGCAGACACCCTTAACTGTCCGTCACGTGCTGACGGGGTTAGACTGGGAAATATAATATATAATTCTGGGGCAGACCTCGAGACATGCTGAAGACATCTTTCCTTTCTTGTCGCAGCGGTGTTAACTGTTGATAGCAGCATTTTCATTGCTATGGTGTAATTTGTTAACAGGCTTCCTGTCGCGGTATAACGTTCATGTTGCAATAATGTAAATTGTTTATAATTACAGACCTGTTGCGGCGGTGTAAACTGTTGATGCCTTCTTGTTGTTTACAATTCTTATTTATATGCTCATATATTCCAGCAGTTATCTATTTACAATCGGACCGACAAACTAATAACGTCCGTGTCAAGTACTTTAAATAGTAACCACTTGCGGCTGTGTAAACTGCCAACAACAGCTTTCCTGTTGCGATGATGTCCATTTTATAATTAACATATCTATAGACCCCAGCGTTATAAATACACCAACAGAAACAATGGGTATTGACTTGGCCAACGATGTAGTCCTTTAACTGCTGCTTCGGTTTCCCAATAGGGCAATAATGTTAACTGTTGATAACTATGTATTTTTTACATTCACACTTTTATGATGTAAGATGCAGATAAATTCTTATTATTTTATTGGTATTCATGGAAGATATCAAGGAATGCCGATTGTTCTGTAAGGCAATGTGTTGCTAGCACCCTTAAAACCACATTATTATTATAGGCCATCTTACTTAAAATGGTATAATTTCATTTTTTGTAAAATAACGTTTCCATTATTAGCCATAAAGATTTTAAACTTCTTTGGGTCTTAATAGCCTTTAAGCCCCAATCCAAGCTGTTGTGGGTCTGAAGTTTTTGTTCTATCACGAAAATGCTGAAAAAAATACAAGTAATCATTGTAAATCGATGTAGTATATTTATCCAACATATAAAATTTAATAGATAGGTAGATATATAGTTGAAGCATTTACTTAATTAAAAAAGTATATCTTACCTAGTCATAAACGTGCATTCAATCTAAAGGATGGTTTTCTTGGCTTCTTATCAGTAATGTCTTTCTTCAGAACTAGATGTTGCCACGTCCGAGTTACAAATAGTTCGCACAAATTATGATATTGAAACCAATTTTAACTCTTTCGAACGTTGTCAAGTCGGAATCGTGAGAAGTATCCTTAAATTCCGGCAATACTTAGTACGTATTCTATACAACAATCTTGTTGTCATAATGATGATCTTGAGTCTCTATTCTGAAAACATATTGTTAATTGGTATCAAAAGTAATCCACGAGCTATATTTAAAAGCGTGAGGCTGATCAGCAAGCGACCGTTTTTTTCGTATCGATTTAAAGCTGTGTAAATTAGTATTGCATACCTGGATGACTACCGGTGTTACGTGTTATCGAAGTGTACCAAATCAGCACAATTATTTCCGACGTTTATTGTGCTGATTTTGTTGACGAGTCCGGTACATCTTGCTCTCGTCGGCACACTTCGTGGTTATGCATGTCCTGCAAAAAATTTAAATATGACCTCAAAGACTATAATATCGCTAACATATTTAGGATCCAATTTTACTCTTTTTTACATTAATGTAATACTGAATAAAACATTTTAATTTAGTTGCCTTACAAGATTCTCTGTTGCATCGCAGCGTTGTTCTGCCTCTACCGCAACGTCGTTGACCTTGGCACCCAGCTGCGCTTTTGCAGGCTCTGACGGGAAAATTTTTCCAACCTACCTACCTCTAGGACGATGTCGTTGATCTTGCGGGCATATAATTGTACTCTTTCTTAACATTAATGTAATACTGAGTAAAAAATGTTAATTAGTTACCTTACAAGATTCTCGGCTACATCGCAGCGCCGTACTACCTCTACCACAATGTCACTGACCTTGCGGGCATCCAGCTGCGCTTTTGGTGGCTTTGACAAGAATTTTTTTAAACCTTTCCCTACCACAACGTCGATGTTCTTGCAGGATGCCAGCTGCGCCTTCGCAGGCTGACAGAAAAAATTTTCAAACCTACCTACCTACCTCTAGGATGACGTCGTTGATCTTCCGGGCATATAATTGTACTTTCTTAACATTAATGTAATACTGAGTAAAAAATGTTAATTAGTTACCTTACAAGATTCTCGGCTACATCGCAGCGCCGTACTACCTCTACCACAATGTCATTGACCTTGCGGGCATCCAACTGCGCTTTCGCAGCCTTTGACGGGAAAGCGTTCGATGCCCTCCCCGTCAAAGAATGCGTGGCCAAGACACTGAAATAAAAAATAGTACCTACTTTGTAAAATTTGCACATTCTAAACAATTTTTTATTTATTTAGAGGACTTATAAGATTAAAAAGCTTTTTATTTCTTAGTTCATTTATGCTCATTAGGGTAGACTACTGACAGCCTTTACGTTGCAGTGATTAACGACTGCTTATTTTAAGTATGTGTATGTGACTCTAACGGGTATCAGTGTACGGAGGGTCAAGAAAAATTCATGCTTACTTGCGTGAGAACACTTCCATCAAAAGTGTTCTCGTTGCAGAGGTGTACGACTCCCAGTTGACGTGTCTGTAGACACTAGCCGGAATCATTGTATGGCCGGTACCAATTGGAATCTGAAACCACAAGGAGAAACTGTTTTAGAAAATATATGATCAATTTGCCGTATTAAGTAATATCGCAAAAAAAAATTCATAACGAGTTAAACTACTAAATAGGTATGAAGATACACTTCGTTTATATACATAATCTAGCTGCTAGATAAATAAGTACTCAAAAGAATGAACGACGTACCCATTCAGGAGAGCTGTTTTCTTTATTTTCTGTCCACTCCAGTACCTGGCGTGGAGAATTGGCTGCCCTGGATGCCGCTTGATTCGGCCAATTCTCCGCATAGTCGAACGACCCACTCGATAACTGCGCTTCGTTGGCATCAGACCCACTATGCCCGCGCGTCGATCCGAACGCCGCAACGCCGGGAACGATACGGTAGTTCAAATCGACTGCGAACACGCGTCTCTCTGCCAATCTAGCGGTCAGCTTTTCTATCGTTTGGGTCAGGTGACCATTACGCAAACCTTTGTATGGTGTGTTCTGCGGAAATAGGACAAAGTATTCACTTGTCAAAAGGTTGTATGTATATAAACGGACGTCCTACGTTTCACTTTTTTAAAAGTTGGCTTAGTTTTTCAAAAGTAAGACGGACAATGCTCGCACGTTCACACGAACTTAATTTCCTAGTAACATCATTTTTTTTCGGTCCACTGTTGTACATAGGGCAAATTTTCCTGCATACAGTGGCACCCTGCTTTATATTGTAGTGATATCTTAGCATAACCTAGCAGATAGTAAGCAGCCGCCCTACTTGCCGCTACTGTTTCATCTTCAACGGTTGTCTTTTCGTCGACAGTTGTGACCTCATTAGTCATACATATCATTGGAATTTTTAATAAATAGATTTTTTTCTTACCGCTAAGGTTGACGATGCTTGTATTTGGTCACCGTTTCCGACTATGCTCCTACGCTGGACTCCATCGGCGCGCTGTAAATTAACATATTTCATTTCATCAAAACACTTAGCGTTCAGGAGAACAAATCCCAAGCATATTTGGCACCACCCAAATACTATTTGGTCACAATTATGAGAAATAGGACTAGCAATGCAAAGCAGAGAGCAGAAGTAGAATAAATTTAATAGGTACTCGATATAGACCTACCCTATCGAAATGATAGGAGAAAGTCTGTGTGTATACGTCGTAATACAAAATAGTAATGGTCCGTTATTTATTTATATTTTTCCAATGAATTTTACTAAGGAGGTGGCCGCAGCCGTGGTTGGCCTTAATGTTATTGCCTTGAGTCCGTTTCTGTTTGCGTCCTGTATATTCATAAAAGTTACATGAGGTTTTTCTTTATTGTCGAACAAAAATAAGTTTTGTTAGCCTAATTAGTTCTGTAATTTGCATGAACTTATTACTATTCACTTACCAGCAAGACTGACGGTTCTTCTGTTGAATCGCTATTGTCGGAATTAGCGATTCCGTTCCCGTTTCCGTTCTGTAAATTAACATTTTACATAAGTTCGTTTTGTTTTATGCTATTCTGTTAAAGTAATATGTCTGATTAGATTAGGAGCTGTCTACTAAAATAGTGTTAGCGAACTATTAAAATATTTAACTGTTTCAGTAGACCTAATCAGGTTAATTAAACAATATTTAAATATTATCTTACCAATGAGGTGGATGGTCCTGGTACCACGTCGCAGTCCTCGGCTAAAGCGCTCGCGGTGGACAGATTTCCGTTTGCGCTCTGGAAATTTTTATAATCATCGTTTTAGGTATGGTTTTAGGTTTGTAACATGTAAAGGTTTTATTCTGTCATCTAATAGGTATAATATGAGAATATGAGCCGGCCCTAGCGTTGATATTTTGTAAATACAATACCTATTTATCATCAACTTAATTAAGAATAACTATGATTTCAATATCGACCTAACTATAAAAACAAAGGTATTAAACTTACAGCTTCATTGGACACTTTATTATTAGAGGACGCCTCGTTAGATGACGCCTCATGCGACGAATCCCCATTGAACGCAGTCTTGTTGCACTCGTCCGAACTGGTACTCAGGCCGGAAGTACGCTCGCCGTCTAAAACATTATTTTCATTAATTGTGATTTGACTTATTCATACTTTTTACATAAATGGACTCACTTAAATTAAAACATACTTATGTTATGAACCCGGATGATTGTCCGCAGTTCCAACAGCCCTGCAACCGCCAGCTCCCTTCGGGCTGCGTCGTCATGCTCCTGTCAATAATATTGAATTTTGATTAGATGTCCGTATATATTACCTACCCGGTGATCAAGCTGATGATGGTCGAAATTTGAAGTAGGTACATATCAGTTATATTTTCTCACCGATGTTAAAGTTAATCGTCCCTTACCTGGATCGCTACAGTTTGTTACAGAGCTGGATTTAGGTGCATCTTCCGATCTATTTTTCTTAATGGCAATGTATATGGTTCGTGTTTTCCATAAACACTCGTAAAATAATCCTTATTAAATTACGGTTACATTGGGTATAGGAAGCCAATGAAAATAAAACGTTATAATGCAAGTTCACGGTCAAATTAAGCTAGCGTAGGGTCGCTAGCAAATTCTTTGAAAGGGTCCCTTGATTTCATTATCCCTTGCTTTGCTCTTGTATATACAAGGAGTTTTTGTATTATAATTAGTACGCCTATGAATGACTTTGTTTGACCAGAAGTCAACTGGAATAATTTTTGTATCATTTTACGAGAATATTTTACAATTTTTGTTAATGTTTATACGAAAGCCTTTCCCAATCGACAATAAAATAAACCGAAATCAATTAATTGATGCTATGAAATAATATACCTAATGCAAACTTACGTCAACCGGGGCGTCCGCTGTTCTCTCCGAGGACGACGGCGACGCGGCTGCAGTAGCCGGCGCAGTTACATTTTCTGCGCCGTTTTCGTTACCTATATTTGACAGAAGAAATTATCACTCTTGAATCTGTTATATTATTCATGCATAATCTATTCTCACGTAATTAAGCTGGTCTACAAAGTAACTCAATTGAGAACAGAATTTAAAAAATGTTTCTAGGTATTCCCTGTTCGGCCATATTGAAGTGTTTCAATGACTTACCTAAAAGTATGATATCTTGTGGACTCTATTTACAACTACCTACTTATTAATCTTTTTTTTAAATTGCTGCTCGTTTAAGCTCCACGCGAGTCATGGAGACTAGACGCGAGTATAAATTTTATATTAAATAATATGGTTTAGTCTGTTCTCAATGAGTTGTAGGTAGTAGGTTTTTGATTTCATTTAATTTCTTTTTCTTTTTTGACGGTTCCTCGTTCAGTGGCGAAATACTTATCGATGTTTCGGTTGTATTTTTTACAATTGGAGATATGGTTTTTTATTTACAATCGAAAACTTACTGAAGTAGGTATACTCTTAAACAAATAGAGGTTCTAATGTCTTTAGATCCCGGAAGTAGTTTTTAATACATTTTTGTAAGTCGAAATATATGTGTGATTTTTTTGTAAGAATTTTATTAAATTGAGTAAATACTTACAGTATATACCTCATGTATTTTGAACGAATTATATTATTGTTTAGTTTTTAACTCATTTCTAAAACTAGGTAAATTGTTATTTTGACAAATAAATAGACTATGTAATAACTTTTAATGATTTAATTGATAAGTTAGCGATAAGAAATTTAGATCTAAAAAACATTGTTACAGCAAATTAAGTAATTCTTTAATTTCTTTTATGTAATAGTGTACTAATAAACATGTATCTTATCTATTTGTGGTTTTCTTTTCTCTCACTCTACAGCCCATTGGTACCAATTCTACGTGCACAACTAACTGGTAACATAACTAAAAATAAAAGTCAATAGTGTCAATATATCTATTATTTGCTATTCCGTTGTACATAAGTATCTATGATAATTAAAATCGTTAGTATATAATACACAGGTTTTATAATAAGAAAGGTTATTTAACATAGCCAAATTGTGTTATTGACACTATCAATATTAGTTTTTTAGTTTAGTTTATTTGTGCCCGTAGAATTAGCACCGTTTGCAGGGGTTATGGTTTATGGTGTACTGTACGGCGCTGACCAGGCGTGTTAAAACTAGCGCGGGGTTTATTTTAGAGTTTTCCGTGTTTCACAGAGAGTGGTATTTGTGTAAAGTATGCCTTGGATGAGTTTCACAGCACCCTAGGAAGGAAAAGGGGCTGTGGTACTTGTATTTTTAATCCGTTATCACACGGAGATTTTATCAGTTCTCTTCTGTTTTACCACGCTTATATAAGTTCGGTAGGTATCTATCAAAATCAATGTATTAATCTATGTAACGGAATCTTTGAAAGCGATTTTCACCCACTTGCAGTAGTCGGATTGATCTGAAATTTTGCACACCTAGCAAGGACTGATGACAATGCAATAATAATATGTAAAAAAATAAATGAGGATTTTCAAGCGAGTTTTTTAGTTTTTGAATTAAGTTTATTATTATAAATAGGTAATTATCTACTTAGTTCTAAGACTAAAAAACACGCATCAAAATCCTGAATATTATTTTTAAATATTGCGTTGACATCGGTACTTAACTTTATTATATTATTTGTGGTACTTAATAATCTTAATAATTATGTGTGCAAAATTACTACGAACGCGGAACGAACTAATGATATAAGAGGTAGATTGAACACGAGCATAGCTTGGATTTTTGGTTTTGAGACAATGCTGCAGTGGTAGGTACCTATTCTATGTGCGAAACTAAACTTAACTAAAATATGAAAACCACTATGTTGTGTATTTTGATTAATTGGCGTTGTTCATATTTTTTTTAAACTCTTAATTCGAAAACTATTTCGGGGAATAGAGTTTCTGATCATGACCCATTAGATTTTTTCAAATTTGCTATATTAAAGATTATTTTTCCAAAAAAGCAAATAATCTCTATTTGCCCTTGAAATGAAGAACTTAAGATAATAAGGCGTTCTTAGGGATATACTACTTTGTGGTGGAGTTGAAATTGGTCTATTATATCCACTTGGCAACTTTTAAGAAATGTACTGCAATCTGTCATAAGTCTATCAGGAAAAAGCAGGACACAGATTGCGTACAACAATGACGTCACAAAATTTTAATAATATCTAAGTATTTTTTCAAAATTCTATATAGTGAATATTTCAATAATTTTGAAATTAAAAGCTTAAAATAGTTTATATTTTCTAAAAAAGTATAAAAACAGCAGATCAAAAATTATGAACAATCCCAATTGGCTATTTTGTTGTGCACATTTATATTAACTCAAATCGTCAGTCAAGTAATACACAGATTTTGTAAAATAATAGTTCAGCTAACATTTCCAAATTGTGTTATTGACACTATCAGTTTTTATTTTTTAGTTCAGTTTTGCTCGTAGAATCGGTACCGATGACTTAAAGTAAGTATGTACATATACGTATATAGTAAAGTAGTACTAATTGTTTACTAAGTTTTCAAATCATATTTTGATACTAGCTGTGCCCACGACTCCGGCCGCGTGGATCGATTCTTTTTCGATCGACCCAATCAATTTTTTGATTCTTTTTTTAGCTGCTAGATGGCGGTGCAAGTAACCAAATTGAGAAATTTCGTACTATCTAAATATCTATTGATTGAGTAGACCGATTGCGATGAAACAAAGATTATGTAATACCTTGAGTTTAATTTTTACATCTAACATTTATATTTATAAGTGTTGTACATTTTACGTGATGCGTGCACAGACAAACATCTAAACAGACGAAAATTTCAACAATCCCGGAAATGGTTTGTGTTGGTTGTCCTTTAACCATCTGACTATTGTTTACTAAATTTATTCAATGTACAAAAAAAAAATTGATGATGATGTTGATTGTTTTTAAAATTTAGGTTACCTACCTACATGTTCCGGCTTCGCACTGGTAAAAGTTACTTTATACACGTTTCAACTGAGAGTAGGATTGGCAATGACCTTTAGTTGTCATAAGTGATTAGAATAGTACTGTCAGCAACGTAACTTTATTTACGTATCAATAATGTTTTTTTTTTCCTTTACCTAAACTCAGTAATTTGAAGCGAAAAACGTCTTAAATTATTTAGTAATAACAGTTATAATATTATTAAAAAACAAATACTATTTTCTTTCAATAATTTCATTGTTGGAGACTATGATATTATGTTGAATTGCCAACCGCCATTTTGTTGTTGTTGGTGTGCCTTGTTGAGTATATGAATTAAAAGGCATTTTATTTTAAATTCTGTAAGTTAGGAGGTTAATTCCCGTTAAAAAAATAAATTTGTTGTTATTTCTCAGTGTTTTTGTTTGTTAGTGTTGTTATTTCGAAATTTTCGTTATTTGTTATAGTTTTTTATTGTATTTGTCTCGCTACTCGCTCGAAAATTAGTAAACGATAAAGACAAAGTGATAGATAAATTATATTAAAAAAATGTCTTGTTTTGCTGACCCTACCAAAATTGTTCAAATTGACAACTATGACGTTCCAACATGACGCGAGGTCAATCCTATTCTCATTTGAACGGCATAGTAACATTCAAATGGTCAATAAATTTTTTAAATCCAATATTTTTGGACCTGACGTATGTTACGAACATAATAATAACATACAAATCTTTCCTCTTTATAATCTATACTAGTATTAAAAAGCTGAAGAGTTTGTTTGCTTGAACGCGCTAATTTCAGGAACTACTGTTTAGAATTGACAATTTATTTTTGTGTTAAATAGCCCATCTATCGAGAAAAGCTACCTTTAGGCTATATAACATCACGATGCGACCAATAGGAGTAATGAATCAGTGAAAAAGTTTAAGAAACGGCAATTTTTTTATAAATTCAATGCGTATGAAGTCGCAGGCAATAGTTAGTATTAGAGGTATTAGTATAGACATGGCACTTACTTCCATCGTTGGCCCGGACATAGCTGCTCAACGCAAGCGTCTCAACAGCTACAAGTTCTTCGGCTTGGCTTTCTACTGCAGATAACACCGATACCATTGTCTTCATCTTTAACTCGAAACACTTAAATTAAATACCTATTTAATTATAGAACGTCGTCTATACTTCTTTTCAACTTCTTAATGTTCCACTACAGGCACGGGCCTCTTTCCCTTCGGGGGAGTATCAGATCTATTTATGCTACGCTAAGCTAACACGCTACGTCCTAATACAGAATAGTATTGGTCTATAATGTCTATTTTCCCCCTTTTATACCTTTTCGAAGGTGTCATAAACATCCCCCCGCCCCTCCAACGGTAAAATTAATAATTCAAGGGTCATTTTAATTAAAAAAAAAAAGATAATAAAAATTAATGTGCATACAAGAATCCACGACAAGAATCTGTCTGTCTAAATTGCCAGCCATTTGCTATAATGTCTACAAAGGGCTAGTCACTATTAAAATTGTTCATTGTTTCAGAAATCGTTTTACAACTTTTGGGATAACAAAAGAGATTAGCTTTAGGATACGTAGTCGTTTCCCTCAAAAAGATATCACAATAAACATAATATAATGTACCATTTATTTTCGTAAAATTCGCAGATAAGATTTTATACCATCTGCTTTTCTGTTTTCTTTCATAAAATTTTTGGCAAAAATTATTCAGCGTTTTTGGTCGGTTCAATTCGGTTAAAATCTTCTAAGAAATAAGCTGAAAAATTAATCTGACCAGCCAGTTCTAGGAAACGAAACGTAAGTAAGTATAATACTAACTAATTGTTTAACTAGACATGTTTGATGATCAAACTGAGTTACTTCTTCTTATTGTTGATGTCGGTTAGAATGAATTGCGGCTTGAAGCATTTCACAAATATTTATTGATTTTAAACTTACGCGATTTGAACTCATAATTTGTTAATATTACCGGGACTATAATCACGTTAAGACGATAGCAAAATAGCTTCGTGCATTTTTCTATGTACGAAGTTTTCATTGTTTCTTTAGATTGAATGGCTAGAGCTCTAATTTTTAAGTATATGTTTTTTCAATATATGATCTAGGATCGCATGAACTCTGAAACGCGATTGAAAAAAGTTTTCTCGATAGAAAATCATGGCGAAACAACCTCTCAAATTTTTTATTCTTTTCATTTTCGGTCTATTATCGCGTATTAACTAATGAAATAACTTTAAAAACATAAGTAACTCTTATATATAGAAACACGTAAATCAGAATTAAAATATATTTAGTAGATTTTGAGTAAACAAAAAAAAATATCCCTAATTCTTCATTTTCTATACCTACTAGCTGTGTTAATATGTACGTGTCGGCGATGATATACGATAATATTGATGTAGGCCCTTAATAACTTATAAAGGCACAATACTTTTAAACGTCGGGAGCAAAGGTATTGTGCCTTTTTAAGTTATTAACGTGATTATAGTCCCGGTAATATTCACAAATATTTGTTACTTACGGAATAAAAAAAAATATTGACATTGCACACCACGTCCTCTGCTCATGCTAACTTTATTATGCTTGTGTTATGGGTACCTAAATACGAATGGAACACAAATAAGACAAATGTCACTATCGTATTTCCTACTTAGAGTGCTGTAAGCTAAGGGAAATTTAATGAGCAGATAAGATTCTCTCCGAAAGATGGAAAAACTGAAACTAAGTCGGTGTGTTGCCATACACACGCCTGTTTATAAAGAAGACAATATATTACTACGAAACGAAGGATTGAAAAATAAAATCCTGCTTCACCAATGTCGCTTAGATAGCACATTCAGAAAGAGATCTCCTAGCTAATAGCAGCAGAGCCGATGTTGAGGACAGCCATATAAATGTAATGGTAACACACGCACGACCAACCCAAAAAGTAGATCAATATTGAACATCCGCAAAATTTTCAAGTGAAATTTAAAATCATTTCACTATCGCAATAGGTATTGCCTGTAATGATAGATGGAAGTGTAAGATTTATAAATAAACTAGCTAACCCGGCAAACGTTGTTTTGCCATTCTAAAAAAAAACCAAAAAGGTTTGAAAAATAGATGTTGGCCGATTCTCAGACCTACTGAATGTATTCGTAAAATTTCATAAAAATCGTTCAAGCCGTTTCGGAGGAGTACGGTAACTAACACTGTGACACGTGAATTTTATATATAAGATAAATAAATAAAAATGCTCCTAAAAAGCCTTCTAAAAATAATTATGTAGGTATAACTTGGACTGCAGTGCAAGGCCATAGTCCGATTACAATAAATTCCGTTACGCCTTTTTTCGATGTGGATCTGTGCTTGTAAGTTTTCAGTGTCTGCTACTGTAGGTACTTGGGTCTGTGGAAATTTATTCGGCGACTTCCAGATAGTGTCGACAAGAGAGACAATGACAATCTTTATGAATACGATAACAGGTAATGGGCCATTAAGAGAAATTTAACATGGCGCTCCTTTTTGGAAACGTTGATAATAAAAAAATAAACCGACATTAGTTGTTAATCCCTTACATTGTATTGTTATTGTAATTATTTGTGGTTATTACTGTACCAATAAATAATTGTTATCCGTGCAGGACGACTCACAATTGCTTTATGGTATATCATTACAAGTTCTAGGATCATAAATGAATTTTAGTTAGAATAACAATAGCTTTTACAAGAGTTTCATTTTATTAGATACTAGTTCATGCCCGCGACTTCGTACGCGTGAAATTTAGAAGAAGTTCGCCGTTTTTGCAACATTGTCACTGATGTTTCACTCCTATTGGTCGCAGCGTGATGTTACATTATGTCCTATAGCTTTCCTAGATAAATGTTCTAACCAACAATGAAAGAGCTTTTTTATTAATCTTTGTCCTTAATTAATAAGCTGCTGATGTCAGCATTCTCTATTGAAAATTTGAAAGGAGATAGATAGAAATGTCTCATCAGTGAGGATCTATCCGTAATCGTAAATTGATGATTGAAAATGGCTATTAACAGACTATCGTTTACGAGGACGTGAGCAAATTCGTAGATTGATCTCAGCTGGGATAATTATTTTTATGTTTGACATTAGTAAATGTCAAATCACTCTTATGAATTCGCGAACAAGTAATAACTTGATCTTAACTGTTTCTTTCACAAACACACATTTTTAATTGTCTCCTAATATAAAACTGGTAGACCGGCAAATATTTGCCGATCTATTGTAATAACAAAAGCAAAACTCAAATTAAAATTATTTTATGATTCCAACCAGTCAACAACATAATCCCCAAAACAATTATGAGTCCGCAGGAATTGGTTTAATATTTACAGCTGTTGTTAAGAACTCTAGCGCCGACTTTGCAATTTAGCTGTTTTTTTGAGGCCTTTCATTCAATCTTTGTAATCCGCTCAGCCCATAAGAGCGGGCCATAGACCCAGCCAAATCATAAATAATTAAGAAAATATCTGTTTTAGGTATTGTTATCTGTATTAAATTTATTATATTTAAAGGGGATAACTATAGATAAGCCAGATTTGATATATTAAATTTTTAATCTTTGATATAAAAAGACTGTTACGACGTATACCGCTGTTTTCTTCATGAAATATAGAATGGTTTTATAAATTTTGGATAAAGAATTCTCACTAATAATTGAAAACTAAATATTAAAAATTACTAGTTAATTAATTTGTTAAGTATTAAATAACATTAATAATTAACAATTAATATATATATTTTTTAAATTGAGGATTTGAAACACAGAGAACTATTATTAAGACGATACCAAAATAGCTTCGTGCATTTTTCTACGTACGAAGTTTTCATTGTTTCTTTAGATTGAATGGCTAGAGCTCTAATTTTTAAGTATATGTTTTTTCAATATAATATGATCTAGGATCGCATAAACTCAGAAACGCGGTTGAAAAAAGTTTTCTCGATAGAAAATCTTGGCGAAACAACCTCTCAAATTTTTTATTTTTTTCATTTGTCGGTCTATTATCGCGTATTAACTAATGAAATAACTTTAAAAACATAAGTAACTATTATATATAGAAACACGTAAATCAGAATTAAAATATATTTAGTAGATTTTGAGTAAATAGGAAAAGTATCCCTAATTCTTCATTTTCTGTGCCTACTGGCTGTATTAATATGTACGTGTCGGCGATGATATACGATAATATTGATGTAGGTCCTTAATTGATATATAATAAATTAAAACAGAAAAGATTTCAACGAGCTTAGGTTACATGTAACAAAACTAGCGTGTTGCGTCACTGTACATAAAGCAGGGCTGATTTTCAGAAAAACCTCGTAGGTAATTACCTAACTACAAATAATAATTAATCAATAACAACTTATATTGATTACGATATAGCTTGCATAAAACTGTAATGTCACAAATACATACAAATTATGAAATATACGGGAGCGTTTACATTGCAGCAATTTCTTAAGTATGTATAAATACCCACTCCTTTCGCGTGATGTGTTAACAAATTACAAGTTTTAGGATTTTCCCCTATATGCCCGGCAGGGCATGACGCGACAAAAAATAAATAAATAAGCACTATATAGGCTCAGTCCATGCGAAATTACAAGTCTCTAGGGCAAGTTTATGATAAGTAGTTGTAGATATTACATGGTTTTTATGTAGTTGCTTTAATTGGACGATATAGTCGCTAAGCAACCAAGCCCCTTAATAAATGAAAAAAAAAAGTCTAGGACAACGGGAAGTAACCTGTATGTTCTGATTTCCTAGCGTAATTCGAAAATTCTTGAAAATGGTCGTAATTCGGTTATATTTGCTAAATGAAACGATGTAAAAGGTCGATTGTATTTATTGCAGTAAGAGACCGTATAGATCTACATATCTTATGAGTTTCAAGTTGATGCCGAAGTTGAGCCGTTGCTGAGAAAAATAAATTGACGGACGGAGACACAGACCGACAGACAGACGGACAGCGAAATGAGAGTATAAAGGTTTTTATTTGTATGAAACCCTAATAGTCATATTACTTTTAGTAATCATGTTTTGGAAAAAAGAAAATAAGAAAATAAGACCAAAATATTGTGAGAATATATCGTTGCTCTATTTTCGTGAGGTGCATAACTTCTTGTCTTACACCCTTAAGGGGTAATCTATTCTTTACTTATATTTTTATTGCCTACAATTTTCGAAAAAAAAAACAGTATGTTAAATCTCCTTTAATGGCCCGTTACCTGTTATCGTACAATATAATAATGTTTCTCAGACTCCTTTATTCTTGTTGATCACTGTCTGGAATTCCAAGAAAAGATTTCCACGGACATAAGTACCTACCTACAGTGACGGTCACTAATGTCTTACAGGCACGTAGAAACTTCAAAACACGATAATTAAAACATTCAAAATTAAATGTTCTGTTGCCCGCGACCTCGTACCCGTGGTATTATTACTTACTTCACACTTATGGTTACATTTTGGAAAATTTACACATTTTTCATTTAATGGTACCAATTCTACGCGCACTACTAAACTAAATTTAACTAAAAAATGAATTTTGATAGCGTCATAACACATTACTGCAATGTTAACTTAACTTTCTTGTTATAAAACTATTTATTAAAGACTAAAGATTATACTATAATTAAAATACATGGTTTCATTTTTTAGTTAAGTTAAATTTAGTTGTGCACGTAGAATTAGCATTGTTCATATTTTTTTAAAACTCTTAATTCAAAAACCATTTCGGGGAATAGAGTTTCTGATCATGATCCATTAGTTTTTTTTAGGAATATTTGCTATATTAACGATAATTTTTCCAAAAAAGCAAATGATCTCTATTTGCCCTTGAAATGAAGGACTTAAAATATTAAGGCGTTCTGAGGGATATACTACTCTGTGGTGGAGCCGAAATTGGTAAATTATATCAACTTGGTAACTTTGAAAAGATGTATTGCAATCTGTCTTATGTCTATCAGGAAAAGTCAATACAAAGATTGCGTACAACGATGACGTCACAACATTTAAAATAATATCTTTAAGTATTTTTTTTAAATTCTATATAGTGAATACGTCAATAATATTGAAATTAGTTGTTTAAAATCTTATATATAAAATTCACGTGTCACAGTGTTAGTTACCGTACTCCTCCGAAACGGCTTGACCGATTTTTATGAAATTTTACATGCGCATTCAGTCTGAGAATCGGCCAACATCTATTTTTCAAAACTTATTTTTTAGTATGGCATAACAACATTTGCCGGGACAGCTAGTATTCGACCGATGTTCTAAAGTCGATAAAACTGTACTGTAAGTATGTTGCCCGCAACTTCGTAAACTTGAAATTAAGGGTCCAAATCTTAATTATTCATACAAAAAAGCTATCCTCTTGAACCACTCTAACTTTTAAAAAAAACTACATCAAAATCCGTAGCGTAGTTTTGAAAATATAGGCTCACATAGGGACATACATACAAAATAACGACTTTGTTTTATAAGAAGTAAAGATAACGATATGACGGCAAAAACGATATAAGTGCACTAACGAGGGTATACTTACTTACGTATTTTTAGAGATCCGTATCAAATGGTATAAGCCACGCAAATTGGTAATGCGCTGGAACCTTGTCAAATTAACGCCCTTGTGACGTCATCAGCAAAGAAAAAGTACAGCTAACAAAATGTAATATTCTCATCTATACGTCACTATGACGTCACCAACATGGCCGCCAGGCGCATTACCAATTTGTGTGGCTTATAAAACGGGACATTATTGCTGAGACTTTGTGGTCCGTTTGTCTGTCTGTCCGTCCATCTGTCATCGAGCTGTATCTCAGGAACGGTGATAGCTAGAGAGTTAGAATTTTGATAGATACTGTATGTTGATACTCTAACAACAAATAGGTATCAAGAATCAGAATGCAATGGTACCGATTCTAACACCCGTATTCACAAACAATATTTACTTAAGTAAGTACATAAGTGTTGATGCACTGTGCAAAGGGTAACACTTCTCAGTGCGTTCCGTTCATTGAGCCTTTGTATTCATAGACAAAACTTAGCTATGCGTTAAGTTTAACAAACACATAGTGCGCTTCACCACATAAGTATTGTTTGTGAAATGATTTTGCTACCCCTGTGTGTCCATGCCTACTATGAGACCTCACAGTAACGTTTGTGAATACGACTGTAAGTGCACATCTTAACTTAACATAACTAAAAATGAAAATCGATAGTGTCAATAACACAATACGGCAATGATAACAGAACTTTTTTATTAGAAAATGTGTATATTACAGACTAACGATTTTATATATTAGCGCACAACAAAATTGCCGATTAATTAAAATACACCATAGATGTTTGATGATATTTTAGTCAAGTTTATAAATACCATATAACAAACAATACTCCCATACAACAAACGTTTTCAGTGTTACTTGGTGATATCCTTATACGATATGCTTATAACTTATAACTGTATGACGAACATAATATATGTCGTAGGAGACATGATTAAAATAGTTTACTTATGGATTTTTAGTTTTAACTTAGCTTCCAAGAGTATGAAGTAAGTCCTCAAATTGTGTCAATGGTAATTTGTTTATTTACTGTAGTTAGTGATGGGCCTGAAACGGTGACCCGTTGAATTAAGTTGAATATTCATAAAAGGATCCTTCCAAACCAGTTACACGTGTCGTAAGCCACAGATCTCGCTCATCGTAGTTAATGTAGTTAGTTTGTCCAGTATTACAAGGCTTTTAGATTGGTGAATGCTTTGGCTGTGAATACAGGCGATTTCCATGATGTTATCAGATATATATTATGTACACCTATGTAGTTTCTGATGTTTCAAATGAGCTTGTAAAACATGCCAACTTGAAATAAAAAAATTTGACTTTGACTTTAATAATAAATTGTACGGAATCCTTTATGCATTTTTATTTACGATAGATTGGAGGGGGACTGTTATAACAATTGTTCGATTCTTATTTCGTTCCTTTTTTTATTGAGTCTTACCTGAGAAGCTTCGCATGTTAAATCTCCCTGTAACGTTGCATCTCTACGTTGTTGGTGTTTTAAAAGTTTAAAATGGCTCGTAAAATGTGGTTTTTGGTCGAATTACTGTCAAAAAATGATACGCTGCCATCATACAAAGTTGTGATGGTGAAAACATCGCAATATGATCCATCCCAAATGCAGCCTGGCCATGAAATGATGATTAACTGCAGAAAAAACGAAAGGAAAAAGCCATATCTGGCTAAGATTATAAGTGTATCAGGTATAATATATTTTTAACACAATGTTATTATTTTCAATCGTATCTACACATATCTATACTTTTCACTCCCATCCAAATATCGTGTATTGTAAAAAGCAAAAAGCAAATTGTGACAATCCAAAAATATGAAAAATAAATATAACCCGGGAGTTTTTGGAATTGATTAATAATTTAAATTAGTTTGTTTTTTCAATATTGAATGTGATGATTAAGTATAGTGTGAAATGAGTAGGTATTTTTGCAACAAAATTTTTGATTTTTATTTTTGATCGAATGCAACAAAAGGAGGTTAACAATTCGTGTAATATATTTTTGTCTGTGTTAGTTATTATTCCTCGTAACGGAATGATTTTAAAATGATTATTGAACATTGTTCATTGAACGATGTTACCAGAGCCCTTCTTAAATATATTTCTAATAGTTTACTTAAATGATATGTATCTACATAAATTGATTAATATGTTATAAGTAATATGTATAAACTTCACTATCGCAATAGGTATGGCTTGTAATGATAGATGTAGGTAAGTGTGAGCATTAAATAATTAAATAAATGATTTTTTTCTTTCATGAGGGCAGGTAGGTGCTTTTTAGGGTTCCGTACCCAAAGGGTAAAATCGGGACCCTATTACTGAGACTTCGCTGTCCGTCCGTCCGTCCGTCCGTCCATCTGTCACCAGGCTGTATCTCAAGAACGGTGATAGCTAGAGAGTTGAAATTTTCACAGATGATGTATTTCTATTGCCGCTATAACAACAAATACTAAAAATAAAATAAAATAAATATTTAAGGGGGGCTCCCATACAACAAACATGATTTTTTTACCGTTTCTTGCTCGATACTAATAACGTTGCCTTATGTTGCATAGATAATGGTACGGAACCCTTCGTGCGCGAGTCCGACTCGCACTTGACCAATTTTTTTAATTGTTCTTACAAATAATAAAAAAAACCGCGAAATTTCTGATTAGGTTTTACTAGTACCTTAACATATCTTAACACTTCGATTATAAATAAAAACTATTATTCAAATGTTGTAATGTTGAAAATAGTAGGGTTGATTTAAAAGAAATAGTAATGCTAGGTAATTTTTTTGATAAGACGCTGCCATAGTGCATAGTCTAATAAAACAGGGCTTCTCTTCTCACTTTGATGACTGTTTGTGTTTTAAGTTTGTAAAACTCCTATGTTATTTGAATTAAGAATAGGTACCTTATTTCATTATACCCTGTGATATGAAATATAAACTAGGCTAGGCCATTATGAGACGTATAAAAGGACAAAATAATTGTGTGGTTAATTAAATATGTATAAATTTCTTTTCAGATAACAAAAAATGTATCGATGATCAAAAAAAGCTGTTGGAACACCAAAACGAACAATTTAAAACTATAGTCAAGCTATCAATGCAAACGTTTCGTCCATCCATAGCTTCGCCTGAAGCGGTTAGTATTTTATGCTTCTTCTATGCTATTTCTTCAGCTTCGTACAATTGTTATATACATAACAGTACCAATTTTACGAAGCTGAAGAGTTTGATTGTTTGAACGCGCTTACCTCAGGAACTACTGGTCCGATTTAAATATTCTTTCAGTGTTGGATGGTATATTTATCGAGGAAGGCTATAATACATGAACATATTACATTACATCACGCTGCGACCAATAGGAACGAAGCATCTGTGATGAGCCTCGTGGTTGAGTGGTTCATGTAACGGACTGCCGATTATTTTATTTATTTTTTATTTATTTATTTTTGCATCATTATTGACAGATAAAAAAAAAATATTCATGGACATTTCACACAACGTCCTCTGGTCCCAAGCTAAGCTTATATGCTTGTGTTATGGGTACCAGAATACGGATATAATACATAATAATATATATAGTATATTATATAATATAGTATATAATAGTATATATAGTATATAATAGTATATTATACTACTTTTCTTTTGTAAATACATACTTATAATACATAGACCACACCCAGACGCAGTACAAACATTTGTATGACAATTATAAACCTCACACAAATGATTGTCCCGAGCGGGAATCGAACCCGCGACCTCGTGTTCGGCAGTCCGTTACATAAACCACTAGACCACGAAGCCCGTCGAATCATATCTCCTGAGTGTAGGCATATTTGTTTATGTATTTGTGTATGTATAGGTATTTATTTATGTAAAGCTTATCTTTGTAGGTTAGGGTCCACCACATAAAGCCCTCTCTTTGACGAAACGTAGTCGATGAGTTGCTGATCAGTGATGACAGACAGGGCAGACGGGAAGCGTAGTATCAGTAAGGTCCCCAGATTCCGTTTCACCTTTTGGTACGGAACCCTAACAAGCAATAGCTGGATTAATTATATTATAACAAAATGACGTTTTATCTCCTATTGATTCTGTATATTTCAGGGGAGAAGGGAAGTGCACCGGTCACGCTGTCGTAAGCGACCCCGCCCAGTGCATAAAGCATATCAACGTGACGGTGGCAGCGACACTGAATTACCGGTAATATCATAAATATAAAATTCACACACAGTGTTAGTTACCGTACTCCTCCGAAACTGCTTAACCGATATTTATGAAATTTTACATGCACATTCAGTAGGTCTAAGAATCGGCCAACATCTATTTTTCAAACCTTATTTTTTTTTAGTATGGCAAAACAACTTTTGCCGGGACAGCTAGTACTTTATATTTGTAGTAACGCTATATTATGGTTGACGGACAAAAAAAATACAAGTGTCACCTAGCCACATCCAGCCCGCGGGCGTTGTAAGAGCCATTTGAGGAAACCACGTTGCTTATACCCGAGGAGGATTGAAGTCAGACAGTCCAGTCGTAAAAATCGGCCACAACCCACTGCAATACGCAGACATGTTGCACCGATACCAAATAACGAGATGATGATGACTTTGAATGCAGCCTAAATAATATGGTAAATTTTCGTTACCTAAGTTTCCTAGGGAATTCTGAGGAGGTAAGGCGATGAATATGTAAGAAAAGGAGCCAATTTTTTTATACTAAAGTGTTACTTTCGGCATTTAAGGTCGGGGAATTCGTTGCTGAGATTTTCGTATGTTCTTCAATGTCAGATTTTGACAGCTGGATTGCCTCCAGCCGTTCTTCTATCTAAAATTATCATTGGAAACCCGGACCCCGGAACCCGGTTCCTTATCCAGTTTTAATATTAAAACTGGCATGTTTTACTTTTCAGGCCAGAATGCGTCCTTACCAACCACGCAACCGAAAACTGTTAATTCCTAGAAGAAAAGCTACAGCTATTAAGACAATTGTTATCGACGATAGTGGAAGCGAACCAGAGGTATCTCCTTATATATTTCTATACAACTAAATACCAATTGTTAAGTTACCAACCACGGCAACCACAACCTTAGCGTAATAAATTGCCAAACTCATGCAAGTTATCAAGATACACAAAAAATGATCGTTGTATGGGATAGGAGCCCTTAAATATTTAACGGTATAGTAGTTTTAAGTATTTTTTTGTTATAGCACCAGCAGATATACATAAATATCATCTGTGAAAAGTTTAACTGTCTAGCTAGTTATCATTATTCATTAGATACAGTCTGGTAACAGACTGACGCCCTGACAGCGGAGTCTCAGTAAGAGTCCCGTTTTACTGGGGAAATTTACGGGAATAACATTATGCATGATACCAAAGGGGTGTTTTGCGGAATAAGAAAATGTATTTCGCCAATTGATAAGAATAAGTATAGGTGAATAATAATAACTTTTAATTATCAGGTCAGAAAGAATGCGCGCCACAAACGCAATCGGGAAATCAAACCGAAAGCTGTAAGACCAAGTCTAGCTGATAGTAGCAGTGATTGTGAACGAGAGGTATATTATACTTACTTGATATTACTTTTACTATAAAACTGGCTGTTGCCCGCGACTTCATGTGTCTGGAATTTTCAATTGCTACATATAAATACGGTAATTAATATCCTGCATAGCATAGTATAGCATTCTAGGAGCCACAGTAACTCCCTATAAGTAAACCCCTACTCATCTTAATCTAAATACGAGTACAGAAACCAGCAGTGGTATTCAGTAAGAAAAAGTGAAGGGAGTTTTCGGTGAATCTTGATCACGTGACAGCGCTCCTCTATTTTTATTGGAGGAGCGCTGTCACTTGATCAAGATTCACCGAAAATTCACTTCGCTTTTTCTTACTGAATACCACTGCAGTTATTTATTAAAATTTTTGGTTTGCTAGCCTGGTTGGGCGGGTTGCAATCCTCATTCACGAATCGTGCCGAAGCCGTAAGTACCACGTTCCTTGAAAATATATATTACTAGCTGACCCGGCAAACGTTGTTTTGCCATACCTACTAAAAATAATTGGTCAAGTGCGAGTCGGACTCGCGCACGAAGGGTTCCGTACCATTATCTATGCAATATAAGGCAACGTTATTAGTATCGAGCAAGAAACGGTAAAAAAATCATGTTTGTTGTATGGGAGCCCCCCTTAAATATTTATTTTATTTTATTTTTAGTATTTGTTGTTATAGCGGCAATAGAAATACATCATCTGTGAAAATTTCAACTGTCTAGCTATCACCGTTCTTGAGATACTGGGTACGGAACCCTAAAAATCATGTTTGTTGTATGGGAGCCCCCCTTAAATATTTATTTTATTTTATTTTTAGTATTTGTTGTTATAGCGGCAATAGAAATACATCATCTGTGAAAATTTCAACTCTCTAGCTATCACCGTTCTTGAGATACAGCCTGGTGACAGACGGACGGACGGACGGACGGACGGACGGACGGACGGACGGACGGACGGACGGACGGACGGACGGACAGCGAAGTCTCAGTAATAGGGTCCCGTTTTTACCCTTTGGGTACGGAACCCTAAAAAAGTTTGAAAAATAGATGTTAGCCGATTCTCAGACCTACTGAATATGTATGCAAAATTTGAGAAGAATCGGTCAAGCCGTTTCGGAGGAGTACGGTAACTAACACTGTGACACGTGAATTTTATATATTAGATATACTTGGATAATATTGAAATTCGCTCCGAAAGTAAATTCTGGCTTGCCCATAACCGCCTACAAAACGATATAAGTAGATACTTAATACTAAACTCCACAAACCACAATATAGTTTCGTATTATTTTTAAAATATTTAACCAAAATCCAATTACTTTTAAGCGTGATGGTAAAATTGTATAGATAAATATCGATAATGGTAACTTAACCTGTTATGTTTGGATTAAATTTACAGCTGATGCTTTATAACGAAGAATCTAACAAAGCTTTGCCAACCTACGCAATGGAATTCGGGAAATTGAAAAACGGCAGACGTGCCCCTTGGGTATCAAGTACACCTGTAATGAATGATCAAAAAGTTGAAGAAACAGGCAAAGAAACTCAACACATTATTGAAAGATTAAACTACTATAAGGAAGAAGCAAAAAAGAAAGGCCCCCAAAAAGAAGAAGATCTATGGCAGGATTTAAACGATATTAAACATATAATCAAAAATTTAGATAAACTATATGGAACATTTATGAAGATTTGCAAAATAGCTAAAATAGATATCAACGATCTAACGACAGATACGGATAGTTCCGATGACGATGCGTCTTCAGACTTTGACCATTATGAATATGACTACAAAACTGAACCTAGCAACTTATCACACCGTGAAGAGAGTCCAGATCACGAAGGAGAAGACAGTGATGGTGACAGTGACACACCACTGAGTGAACTTAAAGACAGAATGTCTGGATCACTATCACCTATAGTACGAAGAATAACAAAAGCAGATGACGCCAATGTACTCCATGCGTCTTTGCCATCAAATGATAAAGACATGGTAATTATAAAGTGACTATTTAGAACTAATAGCAACTTCTTTGCACTGGCGAAGTCCCAATCTGAACAATTATATTTTGTATGATGAACTATAATAGGTACCTACTTAATAATTCATTTGTGGTTTAAACCTGAGGATCTTATGTTGACAGAATTCGACAAATTCTACGTCCAAATAATTCTCAGTAAAGGCACTACTCTCGATATATTTTTTAAAAATAGAATTTAAGTGACTCTATATTCGTAATTTAGCTGTTCGTAAATTAGCGTATGGGTACGCTAATTTGCTCATTACGCTAATTATGTGATTTGAGAGCGTTATGTTTTCTCGTAGTAAAGAAAATAATATGATTATTAATTGATTACAGTCTCCAATTGGAAACGGCCATGCCAAAGTACCAACGCGATTATTAAACAATATTGATTGGACTTCACACACAGCTGCTACAAAACACTTGCTCCAGGCTATTTTCCCTCGAAGGTAATAACATTTCAGCTACTTAAAAAACTAATTTTTTAGAGCTTACAAGGTTTTAAGTATCTTGGCAAATAAACTTTGAAAAAATAGTACGAGAAAATCTAACTTCAGCGGGAATATTGAGCTTGCATGGAAATTATGAACTTTTTTTAGTTGTTAAAACATTATATAAATACAACATAAAAAGTTTTTGTATTTATTGGAATAAACAGAAACATTTATGGAAAATCACACAACGTACTCTGGCCCCAAAGTAAGCTAAAAGAACAAACAACAATGAAACATTCTTGCCCATATTAGGTATAGGATAGGTACCTGATCCCACTACTTGATCACAAAATAATCAGCTTTTCCTGATCGGTTGTATTTATTATATATGTAAATGTATTGTCGACGTAATATTTATGTAAAAATTTAATTAAACCGCATATTATAACTTATTATCTGTAAGTAGTTGTACAATTTAGTTTATCTTTTCTAGTGTTTTGGGAACTCACTTTTTAACTGGACAACAAGCTTCTTTTATGAAGCCTGCTCCGAAGAAAGTCCTAGACCCCAAACTCGTCGAGGACATAGTCAAAACAGTCTCTACAAAATGCGAAGTTCCGGAACTGACGGTCAGGTAAGTACCTACATAATATAATTTGTAAAATTACGTAAGCCATTTGCTGTTATATATATACCAAAATGTATTACTATTACTAACCAAAAAACGTTATAGTTAGACTGGAAGAAAAATATTTTCCACAATGAATTACTATGTCAAGGTACTTCTACGTTGCTTCGGGATTTCGCTCCAGTTTCACTTGTTTATTTACCGGAGATGCCTTCCTTGTGAATTCGTGACCCAGGCACCTAACCTCTTTTTGACCTAGGGCTACAAAAATAAATAGCATTAGTATTATGAGTAGGTATCATTTTGGTATCATCAAAGATCATTTACCTGATGGTATCATCATAGGCGTAAAGCGTCGAATTGTAGAAGTCATTGCCAATTTTTGAAATTTACGTAGTTACCTATTTCTATCTACATTTTTTGGGTTTGGACAATCGATAATCTGCGCTACACCCATCGCATCGCGACTGTACATTAAACATTTTTACAGGAACAATATAACGCTTATATGCGTTGATGAAGCAAAGTTGTATCGAAATCGTCAAAAATTGAAAGTGTTGCAAGGCAAAGGCGACCTCATCAATAACGAAAACAGGCCTCCAGTCGCTGCCTCTGCAATGTGAATTCCTTAACATTGGTTAAATTGTATATGTGCGAGTTGATACCATCATAATGTGACATGAAGTAGATAAATTCCAATTACATACGTCCAAATAAATCCATAATACTTACAGAACCTACTCTTCAATTGTAAGGCACGGCATGGCGCGGCGTCGTCGTGACGCTTCGCTGTGGTACCCGAAAATTTAGCGCGAGGTTTTCTTCAGTAAGTGTATGACGTAAATTCTTCAAAGCAAAATTATATGGAGTTGGAACAGTAGTAGTAACTTGGCGTTGTTCTAATTACAAATTTACAAACAATTTTGCGTTGTTCTAATTACAAACAATTTTGCGAAAACAATGACGCGCTTACAGGGGTTTACCTACTTACTTAACGAAAAAATAAACTCTAATCAAGGCTGCATTTCGGTTTACTACTTATGTCACAGTAAAACATCGTGTTGTGGACAATACAGATGCAAATCAAATATATAGTAACAATACACTTTTTTAACACAGTATTTGCGTCAGGTGAACATATTTATCTACTATTTATCCACATATTAAGTTGCCAGATTTTTTTCTCAAAAACTTAATTTATTAATTCGTGGTTAAATGCCAATTACGCATTTACTTAAGAAATCTACTTCACCACATTTTTCGTAACCAACTCGCCTTCTACCTAGATTAAGGACCATTTTATTAATATTTCTAATTTTGTGTTTGATTTCCTTTAAAAATGTGTTTAGTAATAAGATTATTTTTATTGTTTTACTAGCTGACCCGGCACACGTTGTTTTGCTATACAATACAAACAAATAATTTGCAATAAAATAAAATTGCGACTATAATTAAAGATCTAAGCTATCCTATCTCTCAAGTTGGACCAGACTGCTCACGGTGTGCCAATTTAATTTAAAATCGGTTAAGTAGTTTAGGAATCCATCGCGGACAAACATCGTGACAGGAGATTTTTATATATAAAGTGTATTGTTTTATGATATGAAATGTTTTATTATCTTTGATTTGGTATGTGTTTTTGTATTTTCTTTTAACTGTGTTAGCGATAAGGTTTTTTGATTCTTTGTTAGACCAAAAACGTGAAAACCATTTACTCATGTTTGTCATGTCCGCCATGAAATTGTATTGGATAAGGTAATATTTAGAACGTATTATTCATTGGATAAGAACCCACTATCCTGTCCCTAGATAAATTATTCTCATTTTAAGACATCTGACGCTAAAATCTGTTAAAAATAGTACCTACTAAAGTTTCTTAAATTGTAATCGTCGAATTTTACCATTTAAAGAAAAACGCAAACAAATTCACAATATAGGTATATTGTAGATAGAATTTACGAACAATACGAGTGCCTTAGTCATTTCATCGCTGTGATGATGAGTAGGTAAAAGGTTTTCATCTTATGCATCTGGGTCTATACATATAAACTGTGGTAGCGGTAAGATATAAACAAAGAAGTTAAAATATAAAATCAAAGAATATATAAAATCTTTAGATTTATATGACTGACTATACTGTTCTTGATTAATGTATTATGTGAATGATAATTTTTTATTTGGGATGAAACAATGTATGTTTTTTTAGTTAACTGTAATAGGCATGGTAATTTTTTATTTACGATAGAATGAGGTTTTTTTTTTTAATTTACTGTAATATGGACGTTAATTTTGTTATTTAGGATGAAATGATGTATGCTTATTTAAATAACTGTAATGTGAATGGTATTTTTTTATTTAAGATGAAACAATGTACGTTTTTTTTAATTGACTGTAATATGAATGGTAGTTTTTTGATACTTACGATGAAAAGATAAGCGGTTTTTTTTAATTTACTGTCTATGAATGGTAATTTTTTTTACGATGAATCGATGTATGTTTTTTAATTGACTGTAATGTGGATGGTAGTTTTTTATTTACTACACATGCACCATGTTTTTTGATTTGAAATGAGTTTAGGCTTAAGTTTTTTTTTTACAATGTGATGGGTACTAAGTTAGATATAAATCTTAAATCACTTTCGTATGTGGAATTAGAAATGCCTTTATAATTTAATATTGAATAGATTTTATCAGTTGGAACTACATATAGGTACATATTTATTATAATCAACAACAATAAATGCATTTTAGGAAATTAAACGAAGTTTTTATAAATTATCAGTGTTATGTATCGCAATTTTTATGTAAATTTATTTGTTAGCAAAACTGAAAGAACGTTGTCTAATTTTTTATAGTATTGTTTGTAAGTTTTGTAAGCTCAGACCGCATTAACCAGAAAATATTTTCAATGAAATTGTATGTTGTATTACGGTCCAAGCGGCAGTGGATTTACGCGATGCAACATACAATTTCATAGAAATAAATTTGATCGGGCCACATAATTCCTCTGCTACTAGTAGGTAGGTACTTTTGGCTTTACAATGACTAGACCATAATCTTTCGCATTTTATTTACAACAAAACTACATACCTATTTAATTTATAATCACCGGATCTATTACGCGATAAATATAATTTATTTTAGGTATGATACCTACCTGTTTTATCCCCCGACGCGCGACGTTTTGATCGAATTGCATCGACCATGGTCACGGGTGTATCTTACCTACCAAAAATAAATTATATTTATCGCCATTTTGTAATTTAATTAGTATGCTTTGCTTTTGCTTCATTAAATCTTTCTAACTGTACCCATTAACATTCTGATTTCGTTTGATAACGATTTAATTTTTAGTTTTTAATTTACTTACCTAATACTTTGAAATAATTTGTATCTAGTTCTTAAGCACTTACTATGATCAATAAATTTACTCAATTAATATCGATGTTTTTTGTTGGTTATGTTCTGTCCTACATTTATTCCCTTCCCTTGAAAAATAATTTATATTATTGATTGTAAAGATGGCTCCTACATTAAGGGCCTACATCAATATTATCGTCGACATGTACATATATTATTAACTCAGCTAGTAGGTATAGAAAATGAAGAATTAGGGATATTTTTTTTGTTTACTCAAAATCTACTAAATATATTTTAATTCTGATTGACGTGTTTCTATATATAATAGTTACTTATGTTCTTAAAGTTATTTCATTAGTTAATACGCGATAATAGACAGACAAATGAAAAAAATAAAAAATTTGAGAGGTTGTTTCGCTAAGGTTTTCTATCGAGAAAACTTTTTTCAACCGCGTTTCTGAGTTTATGCGATCCTAGATCATATATTGAAAAAACATATACTTAAAAATTAGAGCTCTAGCCATTCAATCTAAAGAAACAATGAAAACTTCGTACGTAGAAAAATGCACGAAGCTATTTTGGTATCCTCTTAAATGTAAAATTTATATCCACAGGTTATGTTAAAAATTTACTGTTGCCCGCTACTTCGTTCGCGTGAAATTTTGAAAGTTTTCCCCATTTTTCATTGCTGCTTCTCTCCTATCGGTCGCAACGTGAAGTTATATAGCCTCCCTCGACAAATGTATTATCCAATATTGAATGAAATTTTCAAATTCAAACGAACAAATAAACTTTTGACCTTAATGCCACGTTTTTATTTAGATATTGGTGGTTTCGCCATATCGACGAACCACATAGGTACTTTATGAGATATGCTTTGTTAATATTGTTATTTGCTTTTTTTAAATTGTTGAAGTATTGCAAATATCGAAATTTTTAAAGCATGTAGGAAATGAATTAAGTACTGTACACTGCCCTATTCATCAGAGATTCAAGGAGACTTGTCTGGCGTGTCCGACATAGCCCGAAAGGTTAGCACGCTGAAGTGGCAATGGGCAGGCCACATCAGTCGTAGGACTGACGATTGTTGGGGAAAAAAGTCCTAGAGTGGCGACCACGTACCGGACGACGCAGCGTTGGGCGGCCCCCGACAAGGTGGAGCGACGATATCGTCAAGGTCGCGGGGAGACATTGGATGCAGGCGGCACAGGACCGCGCGTTGTGGCGTTCTATGGGGATGCCTATGTCCAACAGTGCACGGAGAGAGGCTGATGGATGGATGGATGGTGATGTGGACCTTTATAATAAATAATAATAATTTTATTTAGACGGGCTTCGTGGTGGAGTGGTTTATGTAATGGACTGCCGATCACGAGGTCGCGGGTTCGATTCCCGCTTGGGACAATCATTTGTGTGATATCCATAAATGTCATACAAATGTTTGTACTGCGTCTGGGTGTTTTCTATGTATTATAAGTATGTATTTACAAAAAAAAAAGTAGTTTATGTAGTCTATCCGTATCTGGTACCCATACACCCATACCCATACAAGCATAGAAATATAGCTTACTTTGGGACCAGAGGACGTTGTGTGAAATGTCCTGAATATTTATATTTTATTTATATTATTTATTTTCTCTTCCACAAAGGAGACTTGAAGCTAGTTACATGTCTTATATGACCACATTATAAACCTTTGTCACCACATTATAAACCTTTCACATTCCTACGTACTACATGCATACTTACTTGGTAAAATAGCATAGCACGAATTTTTGAAGAGACCCTTTGTCGGAGACTGGTATCTGCACTAGGTGTTAACCCGTCACACAGATTACCAGGTCCCCCTAACCTCAAAATACATTTTATTTGATTTCATTTATGACTATCACTATGGTATAGGTCGCGTCATGTAAAAAGAAGGCTGGCGGTCAAGCTGCGCATAGGAGATTTATCGGTTTTCTATGTAATACCTATTAAGTATAACAAATATGTAGCTAACAAGCCACGACTCGCCTGCGAAAGCATAGTTCAAAAATAAAATAATAGGCACATAACTTTCGTGCGAGAGAGTACCCATGCGCAAAGACGCCCCTACCACTTTCTTCCAGCGTTCTTTTTACGTGACGTGTACTATAATAAAATTATGAACCATTATCCTATAATTTGAAGTCCATCTATCAATCTTTCTCAGTCCACAGCTGGACATAAGCCTCCATTCATTCATTATGCATTCAGCGGCCCCCGGCATATTTGACGATATCGTCAGTCTACCTTGTTGGGGGCCGCCCCACGCTGCGTCGTCCGGTACGTGGTCGCCACTCGAGGACCATCCGTCCCCAAATAAGAAGTCAGCAAGTCTTTTTTATTAAAGCTGCGTTATTATTGGATTGACGGGCTTCGTGGTGGAGTGGTTTATGTAATGGACTGCCGATCACGAGGTCGCGGGTTCGATTCATTGACAATCATTTGTGTGATATCGATAAATGTCATACAAATGTTTGTACTGCGTTTGGGCGTTTTCTATGTATTATAATATGTATGTATTTAGAAAAGAAAAGTAGTATATGTAGTCTATCCGTATCTGGTACCCATAATACAAGCATATAAATATAGCTTACTTTTGGTTGTGTGAAATGTCCTGAATATTTATTTATTTATTATATTATAATTAAACTAATGAACAAGTAAGAGTAATCAGTGCCTTCTTTTTAATGGCAACTGCGCCGTTTGTGACTTCCTGCTAGCGTCGAGTGTAATCAGTACATAAACAACATCTTAAACATAATTATGTATTTTGAATTATTAGAGTAGAAAATAAAATAAAAAATTAAAAAGTAAAGTAAGTATATTTAATTAAAATCTAAACCTTATATCCCTACTCTAACAGGAGGTGATACAAGTATAACACCATCACCACGTACAAACAACATGGGTATATTTCTTTTTGTTGTTCTGTATACTTCTTCATATGTCTCTTCATCTATTTCAACTGTTGTGATTGTTTCTTCCGCATCACCTAATACCATGTTTAGATGCTGATCGTAAGCCTGAAAGAGAAAAATATCAATATAGCAATGGTAAGTAATATAATTGATGGAACTTCAGAGCATTAATATAAGAAGAGTTGACATCGGTACCAATTCTACTCACACAACTAACCCAAACTTAACTAATAAATGGATTTTGATAGTGTTGATCACACAATTCAGAAATGTTAACTAAACTATCTTGTTATAATTATAAAAACTAAAATAGACTAAAGATTTTATTTTAATACAAATGTGCACAACAAGTTAGCCAAATAATCAAAATACAGCAATAGTTGTTTTCATTTTTAGTTAAGTTTAACAGAAACAAACACAGAGTTGCCTCTTTCACCATTCTCAAGTAAAGCGCCAAGTAGACTAATCGCTAGTTAAAGTCACTAGTAACTACATGTGCGACGTTCACGACGTTCGAGTAGCAGTAATCTTAAGATTAAAAAATTTAAATTGACAGAAGATACTCGTAACTATTACTTTACAATTAACGCTAATCGATAAGTAACTAATCAACGCTTTACTTGAAGATGGTGAACGAGGCCCTTAATCTCACAGAAAAAGACTCAAAAGGAAAGCTGATATTCTGCATTGATAGTGTTGTCACTTAGTGCTTGTTTGTAGTGATCAATAGAATTAAGTTAGTGTTTATTGTTTATGTGAGCTACAAACAAAAAAAAAAACAAAAAAGCCTGTACTGTCGCAACAATGCAATTATGCAACTTAAGAATAGTCTTGTACAAGTTACAAGTATTATACATCATGTTTATTTGTATATCTTACTTACGTGTAATTTACCTCGCAGTTCACGTTCATTACGCATTTTTACATATATTCTTTCATCCAAGCTGAGTCTTATAAGATCTAAAGGTTCCTTTACTGTCATAACAGAAATCTAAAATAAAAACAATGAAGTTAGGACCTCAGATAAAGTAAAAAAGTTTTACTTTATCTGAGGTCAGCACATAATAGTGTATAACTATGACTATATACGAGTCAAATCATGGTTATTATTGTCTAAATCCAAGAGGTTTCAGCTACTAAGCAGGTACTTATGAAATCGGTAGCCGGTACCTAGTTACTCGAATCATTGCAACTTACATTCTCTCCATCTTCAGCCATATCTGCTAGTATTCGACGCGCAAAGTTGTATGAAAACTACACAGCCCTTATTCACCTATCTTTTTATCCTTAAAAACGGCGGTAAAAATATATTCAAACGATATTTACATTGATGATAATTCTAAAACTTTAAATTTTAGGTTATGTCATAGAGTAATACAACAATAGGATTGCTCGATATTCATACATTTCTGATTAACATCAATAAAATTACAATATCGATTTGATTTCGATAATATCAACATAACAGTGATCGTTAAAGAAATAAAAATATGAAAAGATCAATTATAATTCTTCATAAATAAATTACTGGAAATATATTTTTACAAAGTTATATAAACAAAACAGCAATGATTTTCCCCTATTTTTGTTACAAATAATTTTGTAAATAAAAACAGATTTCATGATAAAAATGGACAGCATTATTTCATTTCATTAAAACATATTTCATAAAAAAATCAGACTGTTTTATTCCTTCGTAACCAAAAACTGGATGATGCCGTATTTTGTATTATTAAAATACAAATCAATATTTGAACATTTTGATTGTGTTATCGATTTAATAGTTGAATTTTTTACTTTGTCGACATTCCTATTTAATATCACATTGTCAATGTCAAATTTTGCATTAATTAATTACTCTGTGCAAAAATTTGTTGTGCGTCAAAGCGTGCCACGGATTTTCTATCCTAAATCCTAATTTAAAAGTATTTGAGCGTAGCCTAGTTTAGCAAAAGGTTATAATGGTTCGAAGCGGGTAAGATAATATTTCTTAATGTTAACTGGATACTGGAGTTGTTTGTGGTTGTTTCAAAGTGAGTATGCTTACAGGCGTGATCGTGACAGAGATCGGGATCGGAGGAGATCCCACAGTCGTTCTGCGACTCCTGACCGTAAGAGAAGATCTAGGTCCAGGTCCAGAGATAGGACATCCAAGTCATCTAAAAGAAAGCGTAGCCGTAGTAGAGAGAGAGAATCGAAGAGAGACCGAAGTCCTGATAGGAGCCGAGACCGTGATAGAGACAGGGATCGTGAGAGGGACCGTGAAAGTCATAGAAAAAGGTAACTTTACTTCTAAAACAATAAAAACATATGGTTGGCTCATTCTTATCAAATATCCAACTAATGTTTTGTTTAAGATTTTCCACTTAATCTAATAACAAATCAATTATTATGATTCATGTATTTTAAGTATTATTCAAGTTGCTTGCTTGTAATTGTACCTTTATTTGTTACCTACAGTGAAACTGCCATGTACTAAATAGTATAGAGGTAACTCGCATGATTTCTTGTTCTGTGTATTTGAAGTAAAAAATGTTTATTTCAAGTTTCCATGTATTACAAGCTCTTTTGAAATGTCAGAAGCTAGGTATATGTTTCAAAAGTGAATCCTATGGAGATAAACAGACAAGAAACTCCATGGATTTTTCTTTACTCTACATCCTTTCATTTCATTTTTTTTTTAAATAATATTTTACATTGTTGTATAAATGTATTACTTCAATGTGGTAGTTATTAATAAAAATATAAATTAAGGAATGATAGTAGTAAGTGATGAAATATGTGGTACTTATTTAAATTTATTTTAATTCTGCAGTGACAAAAGGGATGACAAGAGAAATGGTTCCAGCAAATCTTCTAGGAAAAAGTCACCAGAGAAAGAAAGAGATAGATCCAAATCAAAAGATAAAACGGTTAAAAGTGATTCTGCTGACTATGACTTGGGATCTGTTGATAAGGTTGGATACTTTAGTATGCAAGGGGTTTACCAGGGATGAATTGAGCTAACTGTTTCTTGTTGATTAATGTATGTCATTCATCATGTCCATGTGGACTTTCCCAGGGTGCTTTAAGAGCCGGCTAAGAGAAAATATGAGCAGTTTACGTCTACTGTGAGCGACAGAAAACTCGTAACTAAACCCTGTGCCAACATGCCTGGTCAGCACGGCACAGCAGACCATAATCTTTCCCGAATGGGCATTACCGAACCCATTAGCAAGAGACGACTAAAGAGAAAACATGTATTGCACTCAATGAAACCCCATAAATAAATAAAAAAATAACAAGAAAGGAGTGCCTATAATGGAAGGTTGCCTTGCCCGACAAATGCACCCAAAATATCTGCTAAACCTTAAGCTAAGCCTAAGTCCTTCCATCTTATTATAGGTCTACTTCTAGACTTTTTTTAGTTTGTCAAATGTATGTCTTAATGTTTTTTTTAAACAACTGTTGGTGAACTTAATTAGTAAATAAATGTATTAATTAAAGGAGGAAGAACAAAGTCGTTTAGAAGCGGAGATGCAGAAACGTCGTGATAGAATCGAGCGTTGGCGCGCTGAACGTAAACGTAAAGAACTGGAGTCTGCTAAGAAAGAAGTGCAGAAAGGCAGTATTGTAACTAGCATTCAGGTACCAACTACTAAGAAGTGGTCGCTGGAGGATGATTCAGGCGATGAAGGTAATTATTTCGCAATGTTTTCCTTATTTCACAATTGTTCTATTAATTATCTAATATTTAAAATTCTCGTGTCACAATGTTCGTTCCCATACTCGTCCGAAACGGCTTGACCGATTCTTATGAATTTTATTTATGCATATTCAGTAGGTCTGAGAAGCAGCTACTGTCTATTTTTCATAGCCCTAAGTGATAAGGGTTGTCCATTCCTAACATTCATATGGTAAAACAATGTTTGCCGGGTCCGCTAGTTTATTAATAAATATATAGAATACTAGCTGTTACCTGCAACTTCGTACGCATGGAATTTAAAAATCAAACTTTAGAAATCATATTAAAAAAACTATCCCAATAAACGCTGCCGCGTGCCAACTTTGCAGTCACTTTTGCTTTTAGCCACACCCACTTCTTATACAAAGCAGGAACAACTTAGGTCGAGCTGCGTATATAAGAATTGGATAGCACTGGTAGACAGATGGACCGGCTCGCCGGACTTCCAAACGCATTTATACTACTTGTCTGTCATATTTCATTTAAATCAGTTGAGTAGTTTGGGTGTGAAGGAGCTAGGTGGTCAACCTTTTTTTTCTACCTACCCTCTTGAATTATTTGTGGTCGGCAAAGCACGTCTTTTCCTTACAACCTCTCCCATCAGCCATTATATTCTCAGAGCTAGTTCAATCATTATTTTATTTACGCAGGTGAAGATGGAGAATCCAAAGAGAAACCACCACCACCACCAGAAGAGATAAAAGAAGAAGATGAAATAGATCCATTAGACGCATATATGCAGGAAGTACAGCAAGTAAGTAGCTTTTTTATAATATGGGTATATGGGGTCTTTCAATCGAGGCGTAAAAAGGCTTCTTGTGGGCTGGCAAGGTAGGGGCGGCTAGTGCTCTTACAACGTACTAGCCGTCCTCATGTCTGGATTACACTTTCGCTTAACATCAGGTGGAGTGTGCCATTTGCCCATCCAAGCTATAAAAAAAAATATATGACGGAGCGACAATAACAATAGGCAGGTGTGAGCGTATAATTTGTTAACGTAAAGAATTGTAGACAAGTCGTAACACGTGATTACCCCACCACGTCCCCACTTTGCAATGAGTTTAAATACTAGACAGCCACAGAGCTAATAGTCAGTATCGTTTGAGATGTTAGACAGGGCGAATCTCTGCCCGAATAGTTGCTCACTCACAGTAGTGATAAAGAGTTTGTACCGGTCATAATCGCGAGTGTATAATTATAAAGTGTGTATTTGTGAGAAAGTGTAAAGTGACGAATGAGAGGTGATGTTTTGTGTGAACATCATTATCTTGGTGGTAGAGGCGCAAGTTATAGGGGATTTGGTTGGAGACCTGCTGTGGAGCCCTTTTATGTGTGAAAGAGAATGTCAGATTGATGTATGAACATCTTAAAGACAGTTTCTACAATTTGTAGACCGATTGTAACCATAGAAGTTCCATTCTCTATCACGTTACTCCGACATATAATAATCTTTTTATTCTCTGATGGTGGCCAATGGTAAAACAAAAACAAAAGAATCTAAATAAATTAAGAAAAAATGCAGTAAAATTTGCGTATTTTTTGCAGAATATTTACTGATTCTTGAGTTAATATAGGAGTTAAACTGCCCTTTATGAAATTTTCTAACAAAGAATTAGAATTAAGAAATATGTTTGTATACTGATTGATTTAATTAATTATTTGTCATTACCTGTAGGAGGTGCGTAAAGTAAATCAAATGGATCAGGCTAGAGGTGTCATCAATGTACCAACTACAGGTGGCACTGTTGAAGTGATCACAGGAACTGTTAAGAAGAAAGTGGCCGAACAAAAAAATAAAGGTATACATATTATTATTTTTTGCTTTAAGGATTTTATAGATATTTTTACCTCACTTTCTCATCAATTAAATATTGAATGAAGAGAAATGAGAATGATTTTGCTACTAAAAAATTTAAGTAATCAATCAATTGAAAATAATAATAAATTACTTTAGTAATAGCAGTCGCGTCATTATGTTCAGCCCAATTGTATTCTGTAAAGAATACTATGTGGCTGGTCGAGATTGTTGCAAAACATTCTTGATAGATGGCGTTGCACGTCAAAATACGATCGTTCAAGTCCCGCTTGCGGTGATCAACTTTTTCCACCACAATTTGATTTATTAAAAAATTTAATTTTTAACTACCCACACTTTTTCAGTGTCCATTAACGTCTCGGTATTAGGCATGGCCTCCACATTTGGAGGGTATTTAATGTTATGCTGGCTGGCTTTTTTAACGCCCAAGGGAGTGAATAGGGTATTCTGTAATACCCTACTACCCTACATTTGCATACTTATTTTGTCATCTCACAACTTACTACTTTTTATTAACACGCTATTCGCTCGCTTCGCACGTATCTATGTGATATGTATTAGGACGCGTCAATAAAACACCACAGCTCGTTGCAGACTGGTTTATTGTACTGTATTTACAATTACCCACTTTAAGCCTAACATTATACATAACACTATGTAAATATCAATCTATTTATTAATATACTTTACGGAATCTTTGAAAGTGATTTTCACCCACTATTAGTAGCCTGATTCAGAGATATTAAGGACTGACGATAATGCTGTGATTACCAAAAAAAATTCCTGAATTTTAAGCGTTTTTTTTAAAAACTAATTATATTGTTCTATAACTAGGTGAACTGATAGAACAGAATCAAGATGGTCTAGAATATTCTTCGGAAGAGGAGACTGAAGACATAAAAGATGCAGCCGCGAACCTTGCTTCTAAACAGAGGAAAGATCTGGCTAAAGTGGATCATGCCTCATTGAATTATATGTCGTATAGAAAGTCTTTCTATACTGAGGTAATTTTCTTTATTCCGTATTGTTCATTTACCTATAAGTTCTATATTTTTATAAGAAAGTCAATTAATTTCAGAATAATATCAATATTATCGATTCGATACTTCAAAAATCCAATTTACAAAAATATGTTTTTTTTGTTTTGACTGACGTCATTAATGTAAAGTTATACCTTTGCCTATTTGTATATAGTTTGTTAAGCTATTGCATAGCTTCTATCGCGGGCCTTGAGCGTGGAGACTGAATCCACAAAATTCGAAATTTAAATTCCGTAGGTAACGAAAAAGCCTTACATTATCGGCGTTACTGCGCATGCGTAATCCCCGGATTTTGAATCGAAAACATATATCCTAAATGTTCAGATAACAGCGTATTTTAGATTTTAATAATGTAAAATAATGTCAAAACTAAAATTGTATACCAACAGATTGACATTTAACATTTAATTTAAAACAGATTGACATTTGATTGACAATCGCTATTTTATCATAATTACCATAAACAATGTACAGATGTAAGCATCGGTAAATAAGGATTATTAATCTTATTTTAGTTTATGGTATTTTGATTCTTGCATAAATAAAATAAATAGATAATTATAAATACATAAGTTGGTTCTCCGTGTGGTGACGGATTAAGAATACAAGTGTCACCACCCCATCTCCTCCCAAGGGTGCTGTAAAAGTCAGCTAAGGGATATTACACACAGATAACATCTTCTGTGAGAGACGGCAAACTCGAAAATAAACCCTGTGCCAACACGCCTGGTCAGCGCGGCACAGTAGACCATAATCCCCCCAAAGTGGAGGAGGCCCGTGCCGAACAGTGGGACGTAAATGGGCTGGAGAAGAAAAGAAGAAACATAAGTTGATAAAAAAATGCTATGCAATAGCTTTACCTCGGCAGTACACGACTGCCACACCTTTTTTTTTACATTACAACAACTGAATAAAACGGAACTCTGAATGGTCTACACTTGATTTAATTTCTATTAGTCGCGGAACTTAGAAAATTTTTCCCGTTTTTTTTTTTTGCAACATTTTTCACTGATGCATCGCTCTTATTGGTCGCAGCGTAATGTTTATTCAGTAGCCTTCCTTAATAAATGTATTATCTAACACTGAAAGAATTTTTTAAGTGGACCAGTGGTTCTTGAGATTAATGTGTTGAAACAAACAAACTATTCAGATTTATAATATTTAATAAAAATTTTAGGTGAGTGAGTTAGCAAGAATGACATCCGAAGAAGTAGAAGCATATAGAACAGAGTTAGAAGGTATTAGAGTCAAAGGCAAAGGTTGTCCCAAACCGATAAAGTCTTGGGCACATTGTGGTATTAGTAAGAAAGAGATGGATATCTTGAAGAGATTGAACTTTGAGAAGCCGACACCTATACAAGCTCAAGCTATACCTGCTATTATGTCTGGAAGGTTAGTAATCATTAGGCAAAAAACTACACTCCATTTTATTCACAGTAACTCCTAATATTTCATGTTTATCAAACGAGTTTAGTTGAATAAAACTACTTTTTACGTATTTAGACGCGTAAATTTGTTTTAAATTTTGGCCCGACGTTTTGGAGGCTTTGCAGTCACCATGGTCACGGGTGAGACTGACCAGTCTACGAAACGTCGGGCTAAAATTTAAAACAAATATACGCGTCTAAATACGTAAAAAGTAGTTTTATTTAAACAAATGAGTCGTGCAAGTGTTAGAAAATATTATGAGTTTAGTAGGTTCTAAATTTGATTAATTTTTCATTGAATCAAAAAAGCACAAATTTTTTTTCGCAATAGGTACCAATTCTACACGTGCAACTAAACAAAATTGAACTAAAAACCGACAACAAATGTGGCGTATATTGATTAATTAGCTATTTGGTTGCACATTTATCTTAATTAAAATCTATATAACACAGATTCGTTAACATGCTGAATTGTTAAAGTAATTTATTAATTTTTGCATTTGACATGCTATGCTTTTACTTAATAAATCAAATTATGGTGGAAAAATTGAAATGCCGCAAGTAAAAATATATAAACTCATACGAGTGACAAGATATGGTGGTTGATTTGAAGTGTTGCAAGTAGACCGCAATAAGCTCAGTTGGAAGAGCTTCGGAACGGTATTCCGAGGTCGTGGGTTCAAGTCCCACTTGTGGCATTTCACTTTTTCCACCATAATTTGATTTATTAAGTAAATGCTGAATTGTGTTATGGTCACAATCAATTTAATTTTTTTAGTTAAATTTAGTTTTACAATATATATTGATTTGTTAGCATAGTCTAAAATAGTAATTTAATAATAATTACATAATTAATTTTAATGACATTTAAAATACTTTACTGTCTTCAACTGTGAAAAGGCCAAAAAACAGCCCAAAACTTAATACATTGTCTTTTTCAGAGATTTAATCGGTATAGCTAAAACAGGTTCAGGTAAGACCTTAGCGTTCATATTACCAATGTTCCGTCACGTATTGGACCAGCCACCTTTAGAAGACACTGATGGCCCAATAGCTCTGATCATGACACCAACAAGAGAACTTTGTATGCAAATAGGCAAGGATATCAAGAAGTTTGCCAAATCGTTGGGATTGCGGGTAGTTTGTGTTTATGGTGGTACTGGAATTTCAGAACAGGTATGATAAATTAAGAATTCTTACTTCAATTCTCTTTAGCTTTATTTTGAAAGCTATTTTTTGTTTTGATTTTAATGGATGTTAATAAAATTTAACAATTATTTAAATCAACTTAAGGCAATCTGCAAATGAAAAAAAAAAAATATAAATCAACTAGCTGTGGCTGGACACTTTGTACGCGTGGACTTTAGTATGGAAACCCTAACAAATTATACAAAATAGATTTAAAATAAACCCCATCATAAACTGTAGTGCGCGCGTAGTTTTAAAGATATCTCACATAGGGACATACACCTCTCTCCAGCCCATTACATCCCACTGTTGGGCAGGGGCCTCCTCCACTTTGGAGAGATTATGGTCTACTGTGCCGCGCTGACCCGGCGTGTTGGCACAGGGTTTATTTTCGAGTTTTCCGTTTTTCACAGAGGATGTTATCTGTGTGCAATATCCCTTAGCTGACTTTTACAGCACCCTTGGGAGGAGATGGGGTGGTAACACTTGTATTCTTAATCCATCACCACATACATACAGAAACATAATGTTTGTATGTCCCTATGTGAGCAATATATCTTCGAAACTAGGCAACGGATTTTGATGCTATTTGGTCTGATATTGGGTTTGACCCTATTTGTGCCGTGTATGTACTGTATTGTATTTTGTGTTTGTTTTGTTTGTCTAATTGAGATATGATTGTATTGGTTTTTCCCGATTTTTAAGCCACTTCACATATTTTTTTTATTTTTCTTATATTTTTATTGTAGTTTTGTAAATCTTTGCGATATTTAGTATCCGTCGTCCGACCGATGTCAGATTTTTACGTGCAGGACGCTGCTGAAAATTCGGCGTTGTGAGATGGCCGCACCATCTCACAACAATAGCCGAGCAGCGTTCCTATTTTTCGGACACACGGATCGCTGTCATTCTTTGTAAAATATTTTTTATATGCTGAGCTGTTTCTTTTATTTTGTTTTTTTTTATTTCATCTTCTGTTAAGAGGATAGGTACCAAAATTCTTCGAGCATTTTTCTACGTACGAAGTTTTCATTGTTTCTTTAGATTGAATGGCTAGAGCTCTAATTTTAAGTAAATGATTTTTCAATATATAATCTAGGATCGCATAAACTCAGAAACGCGATTAAAAAAAGTTTTCTCGATAGAAAATCTTAGCGAAACAACCTCTCTCATTTTTTATTTTTTTCATTTGTCGGTCTATTATCGCGTATTAACTAATGAAATAACTTTAAAAACATAAGTAACTATTATATATAGAAACACGTAAATCAGAATTAAAATATACATATTTAGTAGATTTTGAGTAAACAAAAAAATATCCCTAATTCTTCATTTTCTATACCTACTAGCTGTGTTAATATGTACATATAGACGATAATATTGATGTAGGCCCTTAATGTGATTTATGTGTATGTGTTTCCGATGTTTCTGAAAAATAAATAATTTTTCTTTCTTTCTTTCTTTCTTTCTGATGCAGTTTTTGCAATAGAAAAGTGTGGTTGAAGAAGATGGTCTTTTTGTTACAGCTAGCTCTTTATTAAAGTAATACAATAAGTAAGTAATTTCAGATAGCAGAATTAAAACGTGGTGCTGAAATGATAGTGTGTACTCCAGGACGTATGATAGACATGTTAGCAGCCAACTCTGGCAGAGTGACAAATCTAAGAAGAGTTACATACATTGTGTTAGATGAAGCTGACAGAATGTTCGACATGGGATTCGAACCGCAGGTAATATTTTAATTCCTAGAGATTTTTGTTTTAAATGAGGTTATTTCCTCAGTAGTTTTAAAGGTTTTTCTTTTGTGGCCTTAGCCATACTCATGTAATATTTTTTTTTTCTTATACAATGGTTAAATACATTAATCAATTATTTCTTTGCCTCGCAGACTAGGTTATATACCTGTGTTCCAGGAGACAATACATTGCTCTTTTCTTAATACTAAGTTACTGACTTATTATAACTTACAAGAACTTTAGTAAATCAAATTAAAAAATTGACTGCCGCAAGCGGGACTTGAACCCACGACCTCGGAATACCGTCAATTGCGGCAGTCAATTTTTTCCACCATAATTTGATTTTTTAAGTAAGGCATAGCATGTCAATTGCAAAATCAATAAATTACTTTAGTAATGAACGTCGCGTCATTATTTTCAACCCAATTGTATTCTGTAAAGAATGCTAGGTGGTTGGTCGAGACGTTGTAAAGCAATCTTGATAGATGGCGTTGTACGTAAAAATATACAAACTCAGTCGAGTGACAAATGTGGTGGTTAATTTGAATTTTGCTAGCACGACCGCAATAAGCTCAGTTGGAAAGAGCTTCGGAACGGTATTCCAAGGTCGTGGGTTCAAGTCCCGCTTGCGGCAGTCAATTTTTTCCACCATAATTTGATTTGTTAAGTAAGGCATGGCATGTCAATTGCAAAATCAATAAATTACTTTAACTTTAGTAAACATATTTGGATAAAAATAAATAGCTAATGCTAGTTAATAGCTAATAATAGTTATCATTTGGTTTCTCTCTCTCCGGCCCATTTTCGTCCCACTGTTGGACCTCCTCCACTTTGGGGGGATTATGGTCTACTGTACCGCGGTGACCAGGCATGTTTACATGCATAGAGTTTATTTTCGAGTTTTCCGTCTCACAGAGGGTGTTATCTGTGTGCAATATCCCTTAGCTGATTTTTACAGCACCCTTGGGAGGAGATGGGGTGGTGACACTTGTATTCTTAATCCGTCACCACACGTAGAGTCGGTCAATTGGTTTAGACAAGGTTATAACCAAATTGTTATTAGTTATATTGTAATGGCTGATTTATTTCAGGTTATGAAAATCATAGACAATGTAAGGCCAGACAGACAAACGGTCATGTTTAGTGCAACGTTTCCAAGACAAATGGAAGCACTTGCAAGGAGAATATTACAGAAACCAATTGAAGTACAGGTAAGACAGATACTTTATCTTCTTATAATTATTTTTAATTCAGAATCTATTCAGAGTGTGATCTCCGAAAGTCACTAGTAGACTATAGCTTCCAAGTTTAAAGAAAAAAGGGATTATCAGAAGTGGGATTAAATATTTTAATGACATGTAAAAAAAAATGAACAGAAATCAGTCCAAGCTGATATCCGCCAGCCTTGTTTCGTCTGGACCTAGGTATTCCACCATCTTAATGATATCGTCGTTTCTTGGTAATCCTGTGATCACCGCAAGCGGGACTTGAACCCACGACCTCGGAATACCGTTCCGTAGCTCAAACTGAGCTTATTGCGGTCGTGCTAACAGTAAGCAATTAGACCACCACAATGGTCACTCGATTGAGTTTACATCGTATTTTGATATCTCATTTTATTTACTTCTCTTTCTATCCTATCATCCATCCATCTTGGAAGAAATCACTTTATGTGATATCGCCGCCATTTGTACCTAGTCTTAAGAATCGTGTCTTTATTTCAATGTCTGTAAAGTGTACAATAAACAGTTATCTATCTATCTATATGTCTAAATATTTAAGTTATCTATATATCTAAATATTATAGTTATCTATCTATATATCTATATATCTAAATATTTAATCCTACTTCTGAAGTTTTGATCGGTCGATTAATTTTTATAAGGTAAAATAAATAAATATTTAATCCTACTGCTGATAGTAAAGTTTTGCTTCACTGTATAAATAATATGTTATAAAATTCTTATACTTGACGGGCTTCGTGGTGCAGTGGTTCATGTAATGGATTGCCGTTCACGAGGTCGCTGGTTCAATTCCCGCTTGGGACAATCTTTTGTGTGATACTTATAATTGTCATACAAATGTTTGTACTGCGTCTGGGTGTTTACTATGTATTATAAGTATGTATTTACAAAAGAAAAGTAGTATACGTATGTATTATATCCGTATTCTGGTACCCATAACACAAGCATATAAGCTTAGGTTGGGACCAGAGGACGTTGTGTGTAATGTCCATAAATATTTATTTATTATTTATAGCCTACTTTGGGAACAGAGGACGTTGTGTGAAATGTCCAAAAATATTTATTTATTTATTTATTATTTAGGTTGGTGGTCGCAGCGTGGTATGTAAAGAAGTGGAACAACATGTAGCTATTTTAGAAGAAGATGCGAAATTCTTCAAATTATTGGAATTACTTGGATTGTACAGTCAGATGGGCAGTATCATAGTGTTTGTGGACAAACAGGAGAATGCTGATAGTTTGCTAAAAGACCTCATGAAGGCATCATACTCTTGTATGAGTTTGCACGGAGGTGAGTGTTTAGGTCTTTTATTTAAACTAGGGTCTTTATTCTCTATCAAATATTGAATACTCTCAAAACAGGTGAATTGGGGCCTTGATCCGTAGTTTAAAATTTTTTTGGGTTTAAATACACTACAGCTACCGAGTACCTTTATTATGATAGTTTTTAAAACCGTCGCGCATGTATGAGTGTGGATGAAGCCAAGGAAGTATTTTTGGATAGTTGCAGATGGCGCTCTAAAGTCTCTGCCTACCCCCATGGGAAAAAGGCGTGATGTCATGATGATTTTAAAACCTAAATCAGCATTGTAATTTTTATAGATTTTCTCATGAAAACTAATTAAAGTATTCTACAAAGTTTTGTTTGAATTAACTCAATGATTCAAACTTACTAAACGTGATTACGCCTATTATAGCTAGTTCTCCAATTGCGACTCAGTGCCGCGCAATGCTGAACTATGCTGACGCTTAATTGGAACATGAATTAGTTTTTAAATGCACCAGCAGAGTGCGCTAAGTTCAGTGTTGAAATAAAAAATACAAAAATAAAATTGTATTCACATTATAAGTGTGGAGTTTAAAAAAAAAGTCATTGTCGCCTTCATCCATACTTATACTTATTTTTTTTAAACATAGTTTGAATTAACTTTGATTATTTCCAGAAAACTCCGACGAAACGCAAGCCTTAAAAAATTTTTTAACATTAAATATTATTACTAACGATAATATACAGGGTGTGGCGTAATTAATGGATAAGCCTGTGCCTGTGGATAAGCCTCCTACTGCGCTATACGAATATGTATATTTTTAATTAATCCTATGTATGGTCTTGAAAAAAATGGCATAAGTCATGTTTTTCATAAAATGACTACTTTCACTAACCAATTATGCTACTGTTGCCACAATTTTCAAAAATTTTGCATTCTGTTTTTTTTATAAAACAGCTTAAGAGGTGAGCTATTGAAAGCAATAAAAAATTCCCTATTCGTAATACAAATTTTGGGAAAAAATACATGAGATATCAAAAAAGTGTTATTGATTATTCAATTTGTTGACTTTGTACATCGTCTAGCTTAAAAAATCTTTATGGGAGTTGATTTGCCCAATATCTTAAAAACATGCTTGTTTTATGCAGTTTCCGAAATGGTATAATACTTATTATAATACTTATTAAGTTTGATGTGATATTAAAGAACCAAATGACACTCGTAAAAAAATGTTCTTATTGTGATTTAATTAATCAAATTAATACTGTTAACTTAAACAAACTGTCAGTGGTATTTTAACTTATCTGTCTGAGTTTACCAGTGGGAATGTTAGTCGTTGAAAAAAAATAACAACTTATTTTATTTTTTTTATTCTAAAGATGCAAACACTACATAAATTTTATTTTACAAAAAATGTTCGAAATGGCGGCCACCTGCGGCTATGCAGGCCCTGCATCGACGGATAAATGACCGCTTTAGGCGTCGGATGAAGCCGGAGCTCTTGATTTCATCAGCGGCTTCAAAAATCAGGGCCTTTAGTTGTTCCAGGGATGCTATTTCTTTTTTATACACTTTTTCTTTTAAACACCCCCAGTAAAAAAATCTAGAGGGTTCAAATCAGGGGACCTTGGTGGCCACAAAATGGGACCCAAACGACCTATCCACCTCTCATTGTACTCATCATTGAGGTAGTTCCGTACAATTCGTGCGTAGTGAGCGGGACAACCATCATTTTGTAACCAGTAGTTTTCTGGCACATTTAAACTTTGTAATAGTTCCGGCAACGTATTTTGCAGAACATTTAAATAATTGGGACCTGTTAGTGTCTCGGATAGTTCGACGGGCCCAACTATTTGTCCATTTAAAATTCCTGTCCAAAGGTTCACTTTAAACTGGACTTGAGCTCGGTCTTGCCTTATGTTTCTCGGATTGGTTGCCTGCCAACTATGAAGATTGTGCATGTTGACGTAGCCATTTCTTTTACATGATGACTCATCGCTCCACAGTATTTTGTCAAAAAACGCCGAATCTTCGCGTATTTTTCGCAACATGACGCGACAAAATTGGACTCTAGGCTCATAGTCTCGTGTCATTAGTGTTTGCACCCTTTGATAGTGATACGGGTGAAGCTCATGCCTGTGCAGAATTCTGCCCACAGTACGCGTATCTACACCGGTTCCTCTACTTAACTCACGAATTGATAACTCTGGATTAGCACGCACAGCTTCTAGAACTTCGTCATCACGATGTCGTCGAGGTCTGCCTTCCGAAGCACCACCAACACCGGTACCAGGCATTCGCCCTTCGCTAAAAGCGATGTGCACACGTGTAAACACCCGGTAGTCTGGGTGTCGCAAATCGGGGTATCTTCGACGATATTCGCGTGCAGCTTCATTTGCATTGCAGTTACACAGGCCGTAAATAAGATGCATATTTGCATACTCTTGAGGAGTGTACGTATGACGCGGCATGATCAGTAGTCCAGGGATATGTAGAAGTCGTCGATAATATCACAATTGTCCAATTCGTATAGCAAAAACAGAGTCCGTAGTACATAAGCCAAATTCACGTCACAATAACAAACACGATAGAGCAAACGATATGTGCGCAAGAGACGATAGTCAAAAGAGCACTAACTTTGTTAAACAAGTTCAAAAGCTGTTTTGTTGTTTGTGAGAATAATAAAAATCTATCTCTGTCGCACAACTGTTATTTACCTGACATCAAAATGCTTTGTCTCTGTCTTATGATAAGACTAACCGTCTGGATTTGCCGTGCGATAAACAACCACAAGTAGTTGACTTAGAGTCGTTATCTGCTTACCCTATTCATGGTGGATGACTACCTGCTCCCGAGCACCCAAAAAAGGGTCCATTGTGAATGACTACCTGCTCCGGAGCACACAAAAAAGGGTCCATTCAAACTGTTTACAAAGACATGTTTAAGATAAATTAATAATTCTGTTAAAGAAAATTAGGGTATTTTTTTACAACTGTCGTTTTTTTTTAAAACCTCGTGAAATGTAATAAGTATTATACCATTTCGGAAACTGCATAAAACAAGCATGTTTTTAAGATATTGGGCAAATCAACTCCCATAAAGATTTTTTAAGCTAGACGATGTACAAAGTCAACAAATTGAATAATCAATAACACTTTTTTGATATCTCATGTATTTTTTCCCAAAATTTGTATTACGAATAGGGAATTCTTTATTGCTTTCAATAGCTCACCTCTTAAGCTGTTTTATAAAAAAAACAGAATGCAAAATTTTTGAAAATTGTGGCAACAGTAGCATAATTGGTTAGTGAAAGTAGTCATTTTATGAAAAACATGACTTATGCCATTTTTTTCAAGACCATACATAGGATTAATTAAAAATATACATATTCGTATAGCGCAGTAGGAGGCTTATCCACAGGCACAGGCTTATCCATTAATTACGCCACACCCTGTATAAATAAAATTTCAATCAATGCCAATTTAAAGAAAAAATACTTGTTAATTTTCTGTCGCTGAAGTTGGTATCGATTGCACGCATCACTTTTGGGAGTGCTCGATTGTGCGATGCGTTGCTGTAGTTGGAACACTCAACGTTGAGCATTGTGCTGCATAATGCGCTTTTGTGCTGTAATTGGAAAACGGGGATTAAATGCAGGCTAATAAAAAGATATTAACATATTCGTATTATATCAATGATAGAGAATAAAGACCTAACTTGTTATCAAAATGTATTTAGCAGAAAAAAATATTGCCTTGAGTGGGACATGAACCCACAAATTTTTAAATACCGTTTCTTTGTTCTCCCGACAGAGCTATTATGGTATCCCCAAATTTGATTTATTAAATTAAAGCATACAATAATAGTTTTACTAAAATGAATTCCAAATTACTACAGGACTTAATATTTTCTTTTACAGGTTACCTCTTGTGTCATCGTGTCTGTATATTTGTTTAATCATATAGGTTGCTTTGTCATCAGGGTATTGATAGATACAAGTTCGAAACCTTTACAGATTTATATATTACATGTGTTCACGAGGACGCGGGTTCGATTCCCGCTCGGGATAAACATTTGTGTGATATTTCTATATGTCATACAAATGTCCGTTCCGCGTCTGAGGGTTTCTATGTATAATAAGTATGTATTTACAAAAGAAAAGTAGTATATCCGTATTCTGGTACCCATAAGCCATAAAACAAGCATATAAGCTTAGCGTTGTGTAAAAAAAAAGTAGGAAATACATTGTAAAATGAAGTATAATATAAGAATAATTTAACAAAACTACTAATAATACATTTTGATTTCAGCATTCATCGGATGTGGAGCAAGCTGCTTTATTTTTTATACCGTCGTCATTTATAAGCGTACTCTTAGCTATATTCATATTTATAAACATTTGACAAAATATTCTTGAAACCTATTGCTTATTATTTGTTAAAACTTATTCAGTTTAGTGGATTCTTTTTGCTCATGGGAGTGGGATTCTAAAATTATTTGATGGTGTCCTAATCACAGGTTTCGTGACAACAAATCATACATGACACCACAAACGGCATATTAATATAGCGAGAACTCTTTCTCAGATGTATATAGAAAAAAGACGAGGCCAAAGGAGACAGATATAATAATATTAACACTAACTGACCCGGCAAACATTGTTTTGCCATACAAATGTCGGAGGGGGACAACCCTTATCATTAGGGGTATGAAAAATAGATAGTAGCCGATGCTCAGACCTCCTGAGTATATGCATATAAAATTTCGTAAGAATCGGTTAAGCGTTTCGGAGGAGTATGGGAACGAACATTGTGACACGAGAATTTTATATATTAGATGCCTACCTTTAGTTTTAAATGTCTATGAGTATCAGTCCAGTCTCCTGAAATACCTTCTACTAAAAGAAATCAACACATTTTTTGTGGTGATTCTAATTGGTTACTGTTAGCACGACCGCAATAAGCTCGGTTGGCAGAGCTACGGGACGGTATTCCGAGGTCGTGGGTTCAAGTCCCGCTTGCGGTGATCAGTTTTTCTACCACAATTTGATTTATCAACACATTTTATTTATATCTGCTCCTTGGCTTTTGGCGCGATATATAAGCTAAAAAAATTGGTCAAGTGCGAGTCGGACTCCCGCACGAAGGGTTCCGTACCATTATCTATGCAACATAAGGCACGTTATAGAACCAAATATTCTGTGAATAGTTAAAGCGTCTACCTGTCAACGTTATTAGTATCGAGCAAGAAACGGTAAAAAAATCATGTTTGTTGTATGGGAGCCCCCCTTAAATATTTATTTTATTTTATTTTTAGTATTTGTTGTTATAGCGGCAATAGAAATACATCATCTGTGAAAATTTCAACTGTCTAGCTATCACCGTTCTTGAGATACAGCCTGGTGACAGACGGACGGACGGACAGCGAAGTCTCAGTAATAGGGTCCCGTTTTTACCCTTTGGGTACGGAACCCTAAAAAACGAACTTTATACATATACATTCTTTCAAACTTTTTCATGTTTTATAATATTTAGGAGTTTTAAGTATTTTTCTTTTCTTTTTTTTCTTTGTACGCTTATAATTGTCGGCACTGTTATTGTGGTCTAATGACGAATATATTAATGATGGCCTGTTACAGGGATTGATCAATTCGACAGGGACTCTACGATCGTGGACTTCAAGTCTGGCAAGGTGAAACTGCTGGTCGCCACTAGTGTTGCAGCCAGGGGACTTGATGTTAAACAGTTGGTGCTTGTTGTTAATTATGATTGTCCTAATCATTATGAAGATTATGTACATAGGTAACTGAACAGCTTTATTTTGACATTGGCTTTTTGCAGTGACGTTGTTCACTTACACTCTTTTTTACATTTTTACTTATTATAAAATTAGCTAATGCCCGTGGTTTTACCCATGTTTACAGATATTGAATTTTTTTTACATAGATTAGAACGGAAAGTCGTAACGGGTGGGACAGCTTAGTCCCACTGTGACTGCAGTCTCTGAAACGTCGGGCTAAAAGTGAAAACAAATATGCGCGTCTAAATCCGTAAAAAGTGGTTTTATTTAAGTAATAATATTCACATAAATTCGCGTTACGTTTTTTTTAACCGACTTCAATAAAAGGAGGAGGTTCTCAATTTGTTTGTATGTTTTCTTTTTAACAAAAATTTCGTGAACTTCATAGATGCGGTCGTACTGGACGCGCTGGTAATAAAGGATATGCGTGGACCTTCCTAACTCCAGAACAAGGAAGGTATGCGGGTGATGTTGTCCGAGCATTTGAACTAGCCGGAGCAGTATCACCTAATGAATTGAGACTATTGTGGGAAAAATATAAAGAAGCACAAGCTAAAGATGGCAAGAAAGTACATACCGGTGGTGGATTTAGTGGGAAAGGTATATTTATTTTTCTATTTACGTGCTAATTATGGCAAATAAAGGATTCATTCTTTCACTCATTCATGCATTCGTTCGTTCATTTATTCATTCAATGATACACCCACGAGTATTGTTTCAATGAAAGAGATAACTACTAAAAAACTGAAAAACATCTCCTTACTATTATTAAATACTAGCTGTTGCCCTCGACTCCGTCCGCGTAGAATTTAGGAAATTTTCACCGTTTTTGCAACATTTTTAACTACTGCTTGAGTGAGAGTATTATAAACGTAAGAGTAAACAAATATAATCAGAATGAACGAACTGCTAAGCTATCAGGAGTTACACGTGTTATTGTGAGTCAACCATAAATTATAGATATGTGCTGTTTCGGGATATTTTTTAGACAATTTTATGTAGAATATTTCCGTCATACATGATTTCTATGTAACTTTAACCATTAAGGCTGCACACGCGACGGAAGCTTAAAATATGCAGCACCTTTTCCCGTTTTCCCAACATTTCCCTTCACTACTCTGCTCCTATTGATTGTAGCGTGATGAAAAGTATACTATAACCTGCCCAGGAGTATGAAGAATAATTGTACCAAGTTTCGTTAAAATCCGTCGAGTAGTTTTTGTTTCTATAAGGAACATACAGACGGACAGACAGACAGACAGACAGACAGACAGACAGACAAAAATTTTACTGATTGCATTTTTGGCATCAGTGTCGATCACTAATCACCCCCTGATAATTATTTTGAAAATATATTTCATGTACAGAATTGACCTCTCTACAGATTTATTATAAGTATAGATGTAAAAGTTTGTGAGATGGGTGAAGTAAGGATGTCTGCTGCTTTTTAAAACACAATTACATAATAGGTTTTTATGAAACTTCACAGTCAATTTTTAAACATTGCATTGTTATTGGTCCTTGATACATTTTACATTATTTAGATACATAGATGCGAACGAAATTAAAAGCTTGTTAAACATTAAATGCGAAATGTAAAATTTGAAGTATATTTAAATTTCTAAGTAAAATGCGTCAGCTCATACATAGTAATAAAGTTTTTTCATCTTGTTAGTTTAATAAAATGACATTGTTAATAATTTTTGACCTGCTGTTTTAATATTTTTTTTTTAGAAAATATAGACCATTTTAAGAAACTAATTTCAATATTATTTAAAAAATACTTTAAGGAAATATTGTCTTCAAATGTTGTGACGTTATCGTTGTATGCACACTGTATTGCCTTTGCCTGATAAACTTCTATAACATATTAATCTATAACTTGTCAAGTTGATTTATTAGTCTATGCGGAAGTCAGTCACATAAAGTTTTAATTTGTTTGATTTTTATCTAGTGTTTCTTGTCTATTTTTTTAGTATCCTTTACATAATTAATCTCCTGATTTTTTATTACTTTTACTTTGTACTTTTTTATAAATTTTTGTCTTACATTTTTACTTGTTTTTATTTTTGTTTGACAACGCTGACGTAAGTCGTAACCACAGACTAGTTGTAACTGTATCTTTCAAAATTCTCATTACAACTCTAATACAGAGTAGCGTGTCTCTAAGTACGCTTAAAAATAGTAAGTCCTTCATTTCGAGGGCAAACTAAGGTCATTTGATTTTTTTGAAAAATAATCTTAAGTATAGCAAATTTACTAAAATAAACTTATAGATTATGATTAGAAACCCTATTTCACGGAATGGTTTACGAATTATGAGTTTCAAAAAAAAGAACAATGCCAATTGAATTATAGTGGATAAAGTGATCACCGCAAGCGGGACTTCAGACCACGACCTCGGAATACCGTTACGTCGCTCTGCAAACTGAGCTATTGCGGCCGTGCTAACGGTAACCCGTTTGGTGATCACATTTTCCACTATAATTTAATTTATTAAGTAAAGGCATAGATAAGAGACAATAGCAACATTAATAAATTACTTTATCTTATTAGGTTTTAAGTTTGACGAATCTGAAGCGCAAGCAGCGACTGAGAAGAAGAAATATCAGAAAGCAGCACTTGGTCTACAAGATTCAGATGATGAAGATGTTGAGGGTGACCTGGACCAGCAGATCGAGACAATGCTCGCTGCTAAAAAAATTGTTAAAGAAATTAAGGTACTTATTTAACAGGATCACATGTATATTCTTTGTAGCTTCTAGCCTGCAACTTCTTACGCCTGGAATATAGAAACAAAACCTTTATAAAATATACAAAAAAAAACCGCATCAAAATCTGTTGCGTAATTTGGAAGATATAAGCTCACATAGGCACATACATACAAAAATAACGACTTTGTTTATGGCCGCAATAGCTCAGTCGGTACAGCGACGGAACGGTATTCCGAGGTCCTGGGTTCAAATTCCGCTTGCGGTGATCACTTTTTCCACTATAATTTAATTTATTAAGTAAAAGCATAGCAAGTGAAAAAATAAAAAAAAAATTACAAAATTAATAAATTACTTGTCTTGTCTGTCAAACTTGTTTTAAATAGATGTTACTTTTTTAGGGTTCCGTACCCAAAGGGTAAAAACGGGACCCTATTACTGAGACTTCGCTGTCCGTCCGTCCGTCCGTCCGTCCGTCCGTCCGTCCGTCCGTCCGTCCGTCCGTCTGTCACCAGGCTGTATCTCAAGAACGGTGATAGCTAGAGAGTTGAAATTTTCACAGATGATGTATTTCTATTGCCGCTATAACAACAAATACTAAAAATAAAATAAAATAAATATTTAAGGGGGGCTCCCATACAACAAACATGATTTTTAGGGTTCCGTACGCAGTATCTCAAGAACGGTGATAGCTAGACAGTTGAAATTTTCACAGATGATGTATTTCTATTGCCGCTATAACAACAAATACTAAAAATAAAATAAAATAAATATTTAAGGGGGGCTCCCATACAACAAACATGATTTTTAGGGTTCCGTACGCAGTATCTCAAGAACGGTGATAGCTAGACAGTTGAAATTTTCACAGATGATGTATTTCTATTGCCGCTATAACAACAAATACTAAAAATAAAATAAAATAAATATTTAAGGGGGGCTCCCATACAACAAACATGATTTTTTTACCGTTTCTTGCTCGATACTAATAACGTTGCCTTATGTTGCATAGATAATGGTACGGAACCCTTCGTGCGCGAGTCCGACTCGCACTTGACCAATTATATTGTACACCAATTTATATTGCAGTAGCCTGTGAATTATAAAATAAGAATAATAAATAAATAATAAATATTCATGGACATTTCACACAACGTCCTCTGGTCCCAAGCTAAGCTTATATGCTTTTTTTTTGTAAATTCATACTTTTATTACATAGGAACACCCAGACACAGTACAAACATTTGTATGAGAATCAGAAAAATCACACAAATGATTGTCCCGAGCGGGAATCATAATAAATTATAATAATAATTTAGCCGGGAGTGGCGGCAGCTGCCGGCGCAGTACCAGGCGCTCCACCTGGCGGTGGTTCTGATGGTAAATTGGAGATAGCTCGTCGCGCCGCCTCTAAGATCAACCTCGCTAAAGGACTGGGCGCTGATCAGAAGGGAGCCACACAACAAGCTGCTGAAGCTATACTTAAAGGAACATCTTCTGCACATACACTTATTACTGTAAGTTGATTATTTATAAGTTAACTAGCTGACCCGGCAAACGTTGTTTTGCCATACTAAAAAAAAAGGTTTGAAAAAATAGATGTTAGCCGATTCTCAGACCTACTGAATACGCATGTAAAATTTCATAAAAATCGGTCCAGCCGTTTCGAAGGAGTACGGTAACTAACACTGTGACACGTGAATTTTATATATAAGATAATAAAGCTGAAGAGTTTGTTTGTTAAAACGCGGTAATCTCAGGAACCACTGGGCCGATTAAAAAAATTCTTTCAGTGTTAGATAGGGCATTTATCGAGGAAGGCTTTAGGCTATATAACATCACGCTACGTTATTTATTAGTACGCGTGGATAATTTACTTCATTCATAGAAAAATACGCACGCACGTCACGAAAGTTTCTCAAAAATTAAACTGCAAGTGTAGTAGTGATTATGGTGCGCGAAAATAAGCCTTATGCTTAACAACATAAGGTTTGGGCACCCGCGCAAGCGAGGGGCAGCGGGAAGCGTAGGTAGGAAAGGGAGGGGGAGAAGCGGCGCTAGCCGAGTGGCTCTTTTGGGAAACTTCCTTGCGAATCAGTAGTGACCGTGACCTAATTGCGTAAGCGCATGCCGCTCTTATCGTGCGCCGCTCCTGTTGTATCGCGTGTGCAGTTGAGTGTTGTTATGACTTGTGACACCAATCATGGCGCATAATTATTCACATGCCGAATGATATGAGATGGTGCGTTGCTACATACTTAGTGGAGAAAGTTTACGTCGTGCGCAAAGACTTTACTGTAGTGATAGTTTACCCGGTTTACAACGTCGAGGAATCACCTCGACTGTACTTTCCAGGGCCATAATTTTAGCTGCGAATCAAAATTTACTGGATTTCGGACAATTCACCACTCCTTCACACGCAATTGGTGGCGGTGGTCATAATCAAATTTCACCAACACTTGACGATACAGTAATGGAATTTTTTGAGTGAAATCCGTGTGCTAGAACACGCGAGGCAGCGCGACGTTTTAACGTGGCCCAGTACTACGTTGGGAAGCTTTTAAACTCAAATGATTATCACCCATACCATTACCAACGCGTGCAGGACTTACACGACGGTGATGGACCCGCCCGAATACGTTTTTGTGAGTGGTTACTTGCGAACAATAACAATAACATACTGTGGACGGACGAAGCATTGTTTACGCGCGTTGGAATTTACAACAGTAAAAATGAACATTATTGGGCTCTAAGTAATCCTCATGTTATCAAAAGTAGTTACCACCAAGTCCGGTTTAGTGTTAATGTTTGGGCCGGCATTATCGGAAATGTGATTCTAGGACCAGTGTTTATTGAAGGGTCATTGACCGGTGGCGTGTTGATGAAATTGCACCGTATGTGCACTGCATAAGAACTTGTTGGCGCGCTTGTCGTTATGTGGTCTGCATAAGGTCGTTTTTGGCTCTGGTCTCTGATGAATGACGGCGCACGCGGTGTCTCTTTGTTGAGTTACTTTTAAGGACATTTTGAATAGTTTTTTTTTTTGAAAAATACTACGGTTACAAATAGTTACTATAAAGACGTATTTTAGTATTGTTCTATAGAGCTTATTTAAAAAATTTGGCAACACCTAGCAAAGTCACCCTGTATAGTAATTTATTTAGGGAACAAATGCAAATGTTAATACATTACAATTAGGATTAAAATTACTATTATGACGTAAAAATTTAAGTAATAATTCCTATAAAATAACAATTATTTCATATTTTTAAATCAAGGATTAGAATAAAAAAAATTTAATGTGGTGTCGTGGGACACCAGGTAGGAACGAAGTTCCTTCGGCTAATGTAGAATCGACACAATTTGCAAAAAAAGAAAGAAAGAGAAAGGTATTAAACACTACTCGCTTGTGTATACGATTTGATTTGATTTGATGTGATTTTTCCACGGCCTTTTTTTCCACGCATTTTTTCTTTCGGTTTTACTATCACATTTTTTTCAGTTCGGTCGCGCAGCAAAATCCCTATCTCCTCCAAGCCTGCCGTAAGGAACTTCGTTACAATTATTACAGATAAAATATAATTAATAAGCATATTATTATTTATCATCAGTAAATAAGTCTTGTAAATTTTTTTTACAGGCGAAGATAGTAGCTGAACAACTAGCAGCCAAATTAAACACGCGTCTGAACTATCAACCGCGTGATGAAAGCAGTACGGAACCAGCTGAAGAAGTGTTCAGGAAATATGAAACTGAATTAGAGATCAATGATTTCCCACAACAAGCACGGTGGAGGGTTACTAGCAAGGTAAGATATACACCATGTAACAGACAGATATAGTAACTACCTTTTGCCCGCGACTTCGTACGCGTGGCATTAAAAAAAAATACAAAAATACAAAAAAGCTATCCTCTTGAACCACTCTATCTATTAAAAAATCCGTATCAAAATCCGTTGCGTAGTTTGAAGATATAAGCTCACATAGAGACATACATACAAAAATGACGGATTTGTTTTAAATAATTAATTTAATTATTATTTTATTAATTTAAGGATTAAGTACCTTAATATATTTAGACGGGCTTCGTGGTGGAGTGGTTTATGTAATGGACTGCCGGTCACGAGGTCTCGGGTTCGATTCCCGGTCAGGACAATCATTTGTGTGATGTTTATAAATTTCTTACAAACGTTCTGCGTCTGGGTGTTTCTATGTACTATATGTATGTATTTACAAAAAAAAAGTAGTATATGTAGTATATCCGTATTCTGGTACCCATAACATATAAGCTTAGCTTGGGACCAGAGGACGTTGTGTGAAATGTCCGTGAATATTTATTATATTTTTTTTCACTATGATGACCCGACCTTATTTACTTGCAGACTTTTATTAAATGCAAATAAACCCATTTATTCGTTCAAAGGGTCGTTCTGACCTTATTGATAATTTATATCGTACATGGTATTGTTCTCAGTGTAGAATTTCTCTCAGTAACATATACTTGTCAATAATGTTGCTCAAATTAGTATTTCTTGGTACTTTAATATTTCTTTGTGTTAAGTTATTAAGGAAAAATGGTGTCTCCAAATGTTATCATCGACGTTGTCATTAATTATTTTCAAAGGTAAATAAAGACATAAGAGAGGGATAGTAAAGATCCCTATTTAATAATAATAAATAAACTAAAGTTAACTAAATAAAAAATTGGTCAAGTGCGAGTTGGAGTCGCGCACGAAGGGTTCCGTACCATTATCTATGCAACATAAGGCAACGTTATTAGTATCGAGTAAGAAACGGTAAAAAAATCATGTTTGTTGTATGGGAGCCCCCCTTAAATATTTATTTTATTTTATTTTTAGTATTTGTTGTTATAGCGGCAATAGAAATACATCATCTGTGAAAATTTCAACTCTCTAGCTATCACCGTTCTTGAGATACAGCCTGGTGACAGACGGACGGACAGCGAAGTCTCAGTAATAGGGTCCCGTTTTTACCCTTTGGGTACGGAACCCTAAAAATTAAAGTTGATAGTATTCTCTAACACATGTGCGACTCATTTGTTTAAATAAAACGTCTTTTTACGGATTTAGACGCTTGCATTTGTTAAGCGTGTCGTGACGGATTAAGAATACATGTGTCACCACCCCATCTCCTAAGGGTGCTGTAAAAGTCAGCTAAAGGATATTGCACACAGATAACATCCTCTGTGAGAGATGGAAAACTCTAAAATAAACCCTGTACCAACACGCCTGGTCAGCGCGACACAGTAGACCATAATCCCTCCCAAAGTGGAGGAGACCCGTGCCTAACAGTGGGACGTAAATGGGCTGGAGAAGAAGATTTGTTAAGTGTATAAATCTGAATAAAGTGGTTTTATTTATAGTTGCTAGTGTCAATATATCTATTATTTGCTATTTCTTTGTAGATATTTATCTTAATTAAGAATTGTTGAATCTATAATACACAGGTTTTATAAAAAGAAAGTTAACATTACCAAATTTTGTTATTGACACTATCAATTTTCATTTTTTAGTTAAGTTTAGTATAGTTTTGCACATAGAATTGGTACCATTATCTAACAATTCTTCACTTTAGGAGGACTTTTTGTTCTACTATATAAATAATAATAATAAATATTCATGGACATTTCACACAGCGTCCTCTGGTCCCAAGCTAAGCTTATTATGCTTGTGTTATGGGTACCAGAATACAGATATAATACATAAACTACTTTTCTTTTGTAAATACATACTTATAATACATAGCAAACACCCAGACACAGTACAAACATTTGTATGACAATTGGGATTGATCATAATTTTTGACCTTCTGTTTTTATATTAAAAAAAAATATATAGACTATTTTAAGCAACTAATTTCAATATTTTAAAAATATTCACTATAAAGAATTTAAAAAAAATTCTTAAGGGCCTACATCAATATTATCGTCGACATGTACATATTAACACAGCTAGTAGGTTCATTTTCTTCTAATTCATTCTTAATCTTCATTTTGTATAGAAAATGAAGAATTAGGGATATTTTTTTGTTTACTCAAAATCTACTAAATATAATAATATTTTAATTCTGATTTACGTGTTTCTATATATAATAGTTACTTATGTTTTTAAAGTTATTTCATTAGTAAATACGTGATAATAGACCGACTAATGAAAAAAATAAAAAATTTGAGAGGTTGTTTCGCTAAGATTTTCTATCGAGAAAACTTTTTTTAATCGCGTTTCTGAGTTCATGCGATCCTAGATCATATATTGAAAAAACATATACTTAAAAATTAGAGCTCTAGCCATTCAATCTAAAGAAACAATGAAAACTTCGTACGTAGAAAAATGCACGAAGCTATTTTGGTATCCTCTTAAAGATCTTCTTTTAAATGTTGTGACGTCATAGTTGTACGCCATCTGTGTATTGCCTTTTCGTGATAGACTTATGACAGATTGCAATACATCTTTTCAAAGTTGCCGTGTTGATTTAATAGACCAATTTTGACTCACCATTGAGTAGTATATCCTTAATAACGCCTTAATATTTTAAGTCCTTCATTTCAAGGGCAAATAGAGAGCATTTGCTTTTTTGGAAAAATAATCGTTAATATTGCAAATTTTCCGAAAAAAACTAATGGATCATGATCAGGAACTCTATTCCCCGAAATGGTTTTCGAATTAAGAGTTAAAAAAAAATATGAACAATGCCAATTAGAAAAATCACACTAATGATTGTCCGGAGCGGGAATCCAAGCCGCGACCTCTTGATCGACAGTCCGTTACATAAACCACTCAACCACGAGGCTCGTCAATATGGCAATATGACTCCTAAAAGAATTCATAAGCGCCGCTTGCATCTAGCGACTCCCTTTAAATCATAATTATCTTACTGCACTTTAAGAATAATGCGCTTGTTTATTTTTAGAATATTACAGATTGCTATTTTTACAATTACATAAACAAACAATAATTGTGCGCAATTTAATCATAGTTATTTTTCTGTACTTTTAATGTTCTAGCGTGATAAAGAATTAAATTATAACAGTTATTTAAAGTACAAATAGATAACTCTATTTACGTATTTGTTTTTACTTTAACTATTAAAAATTTACCAGATAGTAGGTTTTTTGGGTGATAGGATGTTTACTATGTATTACAAGTATGTATTTACTAAAGAAAAGTTGTTTAATGTAGCATATCCGTATTGTAGTACCCATAACACAAGCATATAAGCTTAGCTTGGGACCAGAGGACGATGTGTGTAATGTCCATGAATATTTATATATTTCTTATTTATTTATTTCTTTACTACTTTTTCTTGTATGACTTAAAAGTTATTCCGACGATTGTGTATTACAGTAGGATACAGTAATATATTTATGGAACATTTCACACAACGTCCTCTGATCCCAAGCTAAGCTTATTATGCTTGTGTTATGAGTACCAGAATACAGATATAATACATAAACTACCTTTATTTTGTAAATACATACTTATAATACATAGAAAAAACCCAGACGCAGTACAAATATTTGTATGACATTTATGAATATCACACAAATGATTCTCCCAAGCGGGAATCGAACCCGCGACCTTGTGAACGGCAGTCCAGTACATGAACCACTACGCCACGAAGCCCGTCATATATAGATGCTTTTAGATAGAATTTAATACCATTTTTTATTTACAGGAGGCGTTAGCATTGATCAGTGAATATTCTGAAGCGGGTATTACAGTTCGTGGTACATATGTCCCGCCAGGCAAAACACCACCAGATGGTGAAAGAAAATTATACCTAGCTATAGAAAGTTCACAAGAATTAGCCGTTGCTAAAGCTAAGTCAGAAATAACACGCCTCATTAAAGAAGAATTATTAAAATTACAGACATCCTCTCACCATATGATTAATAAAGCAAGATATAAAGTTTTATAAATGTATTTTGTATGAATTAAATGAACTTTTAATGTATGAGTATGTGTTTTTTTTTAATACATATCCTGATTGATCGGGATGATCAATGAAATGAAATTTCCTTCTCCTTCTCCAGCCCATTTACGTCCCACTGTTGGGCACGGGCCTCCTCCACTTTGGGAGGGATTATGGTCTACTGTGTCGCGCTGACCAGGCGTGTTGGTACAGGGTTTATTTTCGAGTTTTCCATCTCTCACAGAGGATGTTATCTGTGTGCAATATCCCTTAGCTGAGTTTTACAGCACCCTTGGGAGGAGATGGGATGGTGACACTTGTATTCTTAATCCGTCACCACACGGAATGAAATTTAATTAATACAAATTAGTAATTTTAATGGAATTAGGTACAATAAAACGATAATCGGATAGCCGGCGTACTCGGGCTTGCGCATGAGTGTGGCCGGTCCGGGTGTCTAGTTCGCCCTGTGGCGCAGTGGTGATGTCATCGCCGGTATACTCCAAAAGGGGCAAGTATTCCCCCATGGGGAAAAGGCGTGATGTTATGATGATGATGATTTTCCTCGTAGTCAAATATGTTTTAGCATTTTGTCTGATAACTTAAAAAAGATTTTCTAGTCAAGTAAACGTTTTGCTGGGTTTTATAGCCACTCTAGCTGTGGCCCGCGACATCATATGCGTGAAACTTAGAATAAAATACCCATTTATGCTTCGCTCCTATAGATTGTAGCGTGATGTTATATGTATAGCCTATAGCCTTCCCCGATAAATGTACTAACCAACTTTTTAAATCGGACCAGTAGTTCCTGAGATTTATAATAGAGATTTATAATGTAGGTATAGAAGTATAGATAATCCTATGGCCGTTGCCAAGTGTGAGCTGTGGGGAGAAATATATACACACCGGCACAATTAGCGGAACACAAAAAAAGCAGGATTTTAAAATCTTTTACTTGAGGAACTGGCCAGTTATGATATTTTTTTAATTTATAGTCAAATTTGAAAATAGAAAATTAGATGACATACACTTTTTTCATTCATTTGTTTTATTTTCCCGAACAATACGTTTTGTCAACTTGTTCGAGTAATAACTACGTAATTGTAATTTTTTTGAAATATTGCACTTAATGCTTTTCTATAAATTTGTTATTCTATAGGCAATTTTGTTTATTAAAAGCTCTTTATTATGCCTGACTTAACATCACTGGAAATCATTAGGGCTGATGAAATGAGAAGAAATGGCCATACCTACAGATCGATTGCCTCAAGGCTTCGTCAACCAGTATCAACGATTCATCGCAGCATCCAGCGGTACAGATCGTCTAATTCTCTTGTGAGGAGGAGGGGTCAAGGTAGAAAAAGATGTACATCGAGGCGAGATGACAGTTTTTTACAACTTGGAGTTCGTAGGAATACGCGATTAACGGCTGTACAAGCTCGAAATGAACTGGAAGACGTTCGAGGAGTACGAGTAAGTGAGCGTACAGTTCGCAGGAGATTTGAAGAAGTTGGTTTAGGGTCGTATATACCTGCCAAAGGCCCAAAACTTGAGAGACGTCACCGCGTAAACTGATTAAGCTATGCGCGAGGACATAGTCATTGGGATTTGAACGAATGGCAGCAGGTTCTCTTTACTGATGAGTGCAGAGTTCTTTTAAAACAGATCGATGGGAGACAGCGAATATGGAGACGCAAAGGAGAACGCCACATACAGTCTAATTTTGAACACACAGTGGCTAATGGTGGCGGCTCGATTATGGTTTGGGGAGGGATATGTTTGGGAGCTCGCGCGGAGTTAGTTATAGTCACAGGAGGGACCATGACAGCAGATCGATACATCAGAGACATTTTAGAAGACCATTTGCCCCATTTATTGGTGACGACTTTATTCTAATGCAAGATAATGCTCGTGCTCATAGTGCACAATCGGTACAGGCATATCTGAGCCACGTAGGTATACCGGTGATGCAGTGGCCAGCAAATTCCCCCGATATGAATCCGATAGAGCATGTCTGGGAATTGCTAAAAAGAAGGGTTAAATCCAGAATGCCACCCCCCAACAATTTGAATGAACTTGGAAACGCATTACTTGAGGAGTGGGAGCGGTTGCCTCAAGAAATCATCGATAACATAATCTGTAACATACCCAGACGAATGGAAACCGTATTCAGAGCAAGAGGGGGAAACACTCATTATTAATTTTTCTTTAATTTTATTGTTACTTCATTTAATGCTTACTTTTTTTATTTTTTGTGATGGTTCATAATCATCTAAAAATTTCACTTATTTCAAATTTCTTTATTTCAATAAAAAATAACGAAGACTTTTCAAAGTCGTTGTTAAAAGATGTTAATCAATTTGTAATTTTGTAATTCTAATTACATTTTCGTCAAATATTTACTTAACTTTTCCTATCATCGATTACGCTGATGTGTGCTACTTCGACCTGAATGCAGATCTGCTCAATAAACTTGACCGTCTTCTCAATAATTGCATTCGATTCGTTTTTAATTTACGCAAATATGACCACGTATCGTCCCTTCATGCTCGCCTGAAATGGTTACCTATTAGACAACGACGTAGTTTGCGGGTGTTAACTATGCTGTTCACCATATTAAACTGTCCTGATTCTCCGCCTTACTTAAAGACTTGGTTTCAATATCTCTGCTCCACTCACGAAAGAAACCTTCGTTCTTCACATAATCTTCTTCTTACCTGTCCTCCTCACACCTCTCACTTAGTACACTCGTCTTTTAATATACAGTCAATTCTTCTTTGGAATTCGCTCCCTTCTGAGATCAGGGCTGCTAAATCTCGTCGGACGTTCAAAGCTAAAGTACGTGAACTCTACAGAAGTTAATTGGTAGAAGTTAGTGTTTTCTCCACTGTTGGAACCTACACACACACTGTTGGACTACCTCACCGATCGGGCCATTGTTTACCAGGCCCGAGACCGAGTGGTTCGCAGGGACGTAACATGCTGTGTGTTCCACAGGGTTCGGTCCTCGGACCGCTCCTGTGGAACATCGGCTACGACTGGGTCCTGCGTGGTGCTAATCTCCCGGGCGTCGGTATTCTTTGTTATGTCGACGACACCCTAGTGACCGCACGGGGCCCGACATTTGAAGAAGCTGGCGTGCTTGCCACGGCGGGTACAGCCCGTATTGTGAGCCGCATCAGGGCCCTCGGCCTAGAGGTGGCCCTCGAGAAGTCCGAGGCCATATTCTTCCATGGGCCTCGGACAAAGCCCCCCCACGGGTTTGCCATTGTTTTGGGTGGAACCTCCATCGCTGTTGGCGGGACTATGAAATACCTCGGTCTCGTTCTCGACAGCCGGTGGAGGTTTAGCAAGCATTTCCGCGCCCTGGCGCCCAAATTGGTGTCGTGCGCGGGAATGCTCGTGAGGCTGCTCCCCAATTGTGGGGGGCAGGGAAAGTCGGTCGCCGTCTCTATGACGGCGTGATGCGCTCCATCGCTCAATATGGAGCGAAGGGAGGGAAGCCCTCAGCGCTGAAAACAGAGCCCTGCTGCGACGTCCGCAGCGGGTCCTGTTTTCTATGCTTCAATTTTCTATAAAGTATACTTACTCCCAGACGTTTAGTTCAGTGTCCTATCTTGGCTATATGGAAAGTTACAGCGAGTTACAATGTTAAAACTATGGAATATAACCGAGTGTAATTGATGTTGTTTACTATTTTATTTCCTGAACGACCTGCGCCCTTTGTCTACTGGGTAATTTGTAGCATTTATACAATTTATTGCTATATTGTTACGATTACAATATCGTGATAGTTGTTTGTTAGGGTTCCACAAATCGGAATCCAACTACTAAAGAGAATTCGTTTATTTCTTATTCCTTTATTTTCATATTTTAAGTATACATATTTTTTTAAAAGATTATATTTAGAAAACATTCATACTGTATAAAAATAAAATAAAAAGAAACACAAATACACTAATTAAAAACATACTCACACATTTATAAGCAAATTAAAAAATATTTAAAAAATAGTGCACTACCGGCATCGGGTACAGGGACCAAGCTGTCGGTGGTCAGGGATCCAGAGACAGGAACCTCCTCACTATTCAAGCCGTATCGAGGACGACTGCCTTCTATTAAGAAGACTCTCTGCAGCCCAATAACGTCCACTGTTTGTGGCAAACGCCTTCTCCGCTTTGGGAGGGATTATGGTCTACTGTGCCGCGCTGACCAGGCGTACAGGATTTATTTTCGAGGTTTCCGTCTCTCACAGAGGATGTTATCTGTGTTCAATAATTCTGTTTACAAAAACCCTAGGAAGGGAAATGTGTGGTGACACTAGTATTTATAATCCGTCACCACAAGGGCGAAGACGCACTGACGCACACACAAGACTCACATACTTGCTAGTTTAGGTACATACTTTATATCGTGATCGACAGGATATGTAACTCAATAGTGTAGCTTGTCTTATAAGGGCTATGTATGAAAATCTGTTGGAAGACCCAAATGAAACAGATTTCTTTATGGGTACTTAGTCAAAAATATCTGTTCCTAACATATGTAATATAGACTAGTGTGTATAGCCTAAGTACTACAGAAATGATGCCCATACACACGTTTTCTTTTAAAGCTGAAGAGTTTGTTTGTTTGAGCGCGCTAATCTCAAGAACCGCAGGTCCGATTTGAAAAATTCTGCGTGTTAGATAGTACATTTATCTAGGATAGCTTTAGGCTATACAACATCATGCTGCGACCAATAGGACCGAAGCATCAGTGAAAAATGTTGTAAAAACGGTGAAAATGTTCCATATTATTTGCCTGCGCTGCGTTAGTGGTTTATATTTTTTGTAAATTCTACGCCGACGAAGTCGCGGGCAACAGCTAGAGGTTCATGTAACGGACTGCCGTTCACGAGATCTCGGGTTCCATTCCCGCTCGGGACAATCATCTGTGTGTTGTTTATATTTGTCATGCAAATGTTTGTACTGCGTCTGGGCGTTTCTATGTATTATAAGGTATGTATTTACAAAAGAAAGTAGTATATGTAGTATATCCGTATTCTGGTACCCATAACTCAAGCATATAAGCTTAGGTTGGGACCAGAGGACGTTGTGTAAAATGTACATGAATATTTAAAAAGAAAATTATAATATTTTGTGGAACCTCAAAGTTAATAAAAATACTTCCTAGCAACTGTATGATGAAGATTGCTAAATGTGACACATGTATAAGTGTGACACACCTACTTATCGCTAGGTACTATCACAAGCCTACTTCTGGCGATTAGCAATCGGATAAGATAAAACTTCGCCGTGGCGTGATTGAAATGTCCAAGGTGTATTTAATAGCCAATATAAATTATATTTCCTCGTCAAAGTATAGGAAGATTCCTACGTAATATATAGTAATATAATAAAGTTGATAAGTGTGTAAAGGTGTGACATAACTGATTAGAAACAAATATATTGGACGCTTTTAACTTGTAAATATAATTTGCTAAAACTTTGACTATAGAGTTACATTAATGAACATTTAACATCCAAATTTTAATTGTGTTTACTATCGAAAGCAACTGCAAAGATCATAATACCCCAAGTACTTACTGAAAAATGCAATTGGGGTTGCATTTTATCATTATAAGTATAAACTGCAACACTATTTGCATTTTAGAGTTCGTTCTTTATTGTACTTCGGCATTCTTAATCAAGAACTAATATAGCTAGATAGGTACCTACCTAACTGTACTAGTTCTTGTTATAGACCGATAACTATATACCTAGATAATTTAATTCACTATGTTCTTAGTTCTACATGGAATTGATTGGAGAGTGGAATAATTGGTCGGTTTAGTCTTTTCCTAGACAAGTTAAAAAAAATTCGCAAACCACAATCCTCTAAAAAGAAAACAAAAATAATAACAGGTAGCATAAGACTAATAATAGTTCCACTGGGCATAATGTAATATGAGTTAGCGCTATTCATTTAATCAGAATGAAATAACTCGTAGTTTTAAATAACTCTATAATGTACAGAAATAATGTAATATTCTTAATAAATAATGTAATATTCTTTCTTAATAAGTTAAATGTAATATTCTTACTGTGAATTTAGCTTAAATGTAAGTGTATTAAAATATAATCTAGATAAAATGTAACCAAATGTTAATTAAATAAATAAATAATTATTATACTCTCTTCAGCCCATTTACGTCCAATTGCTGGTCACGGGCCTCCTCCACTTTGGGAGGGATTATGGTCTACTGTGCCGCGCTGAGCAGGCGTGTTGGCACAGGGTTTATTTTCGAGTTTTCCGTCTCTTGTCTCTCTGTTTCGATGTTATCTGTGTGCAATATCCCTTAGCTGACTTTTACAGCACCCTTGGGAGGAGATGGGGTGGTGACACTTGTATTCTTAATCCGTCACCACACGGAGTTAATTATACTATACCATCGCAATCTAGAGACAAAATTTCAAATGTCTTGATTGCACGTGGTGCCAACAGCTCTAGCGATAAGGCAATCAAAAGTTGATCATTATTTTAATTAGTTTCGGTCACGTACCTACGCTGCAGTTGCACACGCGTGTTATAGCACGTGGCGAGTCAATACACTGCAGTACAATTGTGTCATCTCTGTCAATTAATATAAATAAATGTAAGAATAAACACGGTCTCGTGCGCGGGTGCCTACGAGATAGCGCGGGTTATCGACGCCACAGGAAGATTCCACAGCAAACAACCGATGACAACACCACGAGCGATATCTTTAAACGATATTGTACTCAACTCTCTAATGGAAATTTTAAAACGAGCTACAGTAGATCCTCATTAGTCCGGACTCTGGCTTCTTCAGCACAACTTTTAAATAAACAAGCAATTACTGCGATAAAAGAAAAACATTATATTGACAAACTTTCGTGAATTTAAGAGGGGACTACAGCCCTAATTTTGGCATTTGCAGTAGATATTGCTTTCCTTATTCCCGAGCGCTGCGCCGAAAGAGACAAATATAATTCCGTCAGATTTTACCTACAAAATCATTGAAAACAGACATTTCGTAGTCCGTTGTTTCCTTCATGTAAAATAAACCGATTTTTATAATTTCAACGCCATATTATAGATTGAGAGTATATCTATGTTTTTTTTACTTTCTTTTTCGGATAAATCTTATTATATTCGTGTGACAGAAGCTGCAAATCAAACAATGGGGTTTTTGGATGGTCATATTTGCAGCATTTTTTGCTGTCGTGCCCTCTTAAGGCACTGCATTGAGTCCCAGGGAAACTAGTTTAAACCTCTTATTAAAATATAATTATGATATACCTAAAATATGCTGTATAATTTGTAGTTTCTAATAGAATTTTGTTCTTTCGTATCTGTAGCTTATAATATAAGGTAGTCATGTAGTTTTTATCTGAATATCCCGGAGAATTTAGAACTAATTATTATTTTAAAACAAAGTAGTTATTTTTGTATGTATGTCCCTATGTGAGCATATATATTATATATATATTCAAATTTATGCAATGGATTTTGATGCAGTAATTTACGTAGCATGTTGTAAATTATTAAATACTTACACTATTATGTTATAAACTTACACTGGTGTCAATAAAGTTCTTTCTTTCTTTCTTTCTCACTATTAGCTGTGCTATTAGTTAGAGTAATAAGGATTGCAATGATTTTGCAGGACACTTATTCTTTTTTAGTACGTTACAATGCTTTTGTGACTTCTGTTATTTAAAAACGAATAGACGTGGAATTACGACAGTAAGACAGAAAAATTGGAAAAAAAAATACGTAGGTACAACGTAAGTCAATTTGTCAAAAAAATTGAGTTACAAGATCATTGCATGGGGGTGTCGCAATGTCTGTTAAATAATAGAATTTCTAACAAACGATAACTTATGTTTTATTCGTTATCAAGGTCAGATATTAATTTAAACATGCACTCGCCAGCGATATTTGAAACATTATCAGTTACTACGTCACCTAATGACCTCTGTTGTTAAAAGTTCATCAATTCTACTGGTCCTATCCATGTTGGCGCTAAGATATTATATAATAAGAGTTTAGTTAAGTTTTGCGACGTAAGTTAATAATGTATTAGGTATAGTAAATTATATTGGCGTCTATAATTTTATTCGTGCGTCAATTACAATGGTGTGGTATAATACCTTATTAGGTAGGTATCTAATTATATCTATGTAGCTTGCAACGAGCTGTTCTCGTAAGTGTATACGTATGCAAATATGTATGTCTCAAATATGTTACCTTTAATCACACTTTCGGAAACGATTACAATGATTTTCAGGAAATTGTGTATGTAGGATTTTTCCGAGGCGATAAGTAATTGATCATACTCGGTTATGTCGGTGTTTTTAGACAGTGAAAACTGCTACTAAGAATAAGATGCCTTTCGCCAAAATATTCTATATTCTTCCGTACTTCGTCAACTGTTCCACAAACTGCGAAAGTCTTATTGACCTATAGGTAAAAGCTTTCTTAAAAAAATACTTGTTACTTGCGTCTACCTCCTCACAAATTTCCTAACATTTATCTAGTAAATAATAGCATATACTATAAAGAGATTAAAGGACGTATTGTGAACCTATTATAATTTGCATAGAAATGCTGGTGTAGTATGAGTTGGACTCCCTTCGGGGTTCTGTATCGTTAATATCATAATACAAATATTCGTCATATTCCCGACCCTAAATAAATAAGGGTGGGAGTATGAGCATTTGTTGATAAAGCACCAACTGATATACAGAAACCGTGAAATTTTCAGCTCTCTCGCTATGACTTTTCCAGAGATACAGCCTGGTGACTGACAGAAGCCAAAGTTTCAGCAATATTTGTTAAATTCTGCAGACACGTAAATTTAGCCTGGCTAAATCGCTTTTCATGTTATAATAAGGTACGGTATTCTTGATTCAAGTGACATTAGGAAGAGAAAATCTATTTGTTTTACTCTATGGTTCCATTGAATCTCTGGCAAGTATCAGAGACACACATAGAATATATTTCACGCGAATATCGATATTTGTGTAGCTTAAGACGGCCCGATACCAAATTATGTTCCATACAAAAGTATGGGTATCGTACTTCCGTTTTTTCTTCGCGAAAGTTAAACCGATTTTAATTGTTTCTACGCTATATTATAGATGAAGAGTCTATCTATGCTTCTGTCACTTTCTTTTTTTCAATACATAATAACTAAAAGAAATATGACCATCCGAAAATCCAGCTTTTTTCGGTTTTCTTTAGGTAAAGTTGCAGCGTCTATCACACATATTTGGTAACGTTTTACCAAAAAAGAAAGTGATACAAGCATAGATATACTCTTCATCTATAATGTAGCGTAAAAACATTTAAAATCGGTTTAACTTTCGGGAAGAACAAAGGAAAGTACGAAACGTCTTTTTTTCAAAGAATTTGTAGGTAAAATCTGCTTCAGCTATATTTGTCCCTTTCAGCACGGTGCTCGGGAAGGGATAGCAATACTTAAGGCAAATACCTAAATTAGGAGTACAGTACCCTCTTAAAGTCCGGTGAGTTATGTTATTTTTACTTTTTTTTCACTTGGGGAATGGATTCACGCACTTCGCCTTTCCAGTTTCGCGGGCAACCTTGTGGGACTCCCGGCCTATTGGTGAGGTAATACCTGAGTTACTATCATGGCCATATGTATATACATGTACATGTACATGGAGTTATGTAGCCAATAACACTCTAGCTAGAAAATCTGTGGGCGAATATTACAAACTAACATTTTAAACGTACTTTGGTACTTAAATTTTTATTTATATAGATACCTATTTCCTTTACAGAACATGAATTTTGTGCATAATTAGCATTTTATTATAGTACGTGCGTCAATGTGACGTAAATTCACTAATAAAAACAATTATGCAGTCATTACATGAAATGTTAAACCTATGGAACAATAGATTGTTTTATACTTTGAAATTAGAAAAAAAAACATGATTCATTTAAATTTAAACTGCTTGACCGATTTTTATGAAATTTTACATGCGTATTCAGTAGGTCTGAGAATCGGCTAACATCTATTTTTCAAACCTTCTTTTTTTAGTATGGCAAAACAACGTTTGCCGGGTCAGCTAGTAAATATATAAATATTCATGAATATTCGCTGTATAAAATTGGAAAATAGTTAAAAATTCACTTAAAATCGTGTGATAAATTTGGTGTCAAGACATGATATGGATGGTTACTTATCGGTAATTTAAACTAATATTATAAAGCTGAAGAGCTTGTTTATATGAACGCGCTAATCTTAGAAGCTATTAGTTTAATTTAAAAAATTCTTTTTGTGATGGATAGTTCATTTATCGATGCTATAGGCTATATAACATCGCGCTGCGACCAATAGAAGCAGAGGATTAGTGAAAAATGTTGCAAAGACGCGGAAATAAAATTATTCTAAATTACACGCGTAGGTACGAAGTCGCGGGCAACATCTAGTGTTATTATATAGCTGTCAAATGGTAAATTTTTAAACCTATAAAATATCTATACAAGTATTACTTACATACTTTTCTACTATTCCTTCTATACAATGTTTTTGAAATCCTACTATTGTCATGTAGGGCCCCGGGCAGGGGTCGCCGGGCAGTAGATTAATAAGTAAATCAATCAAATTTTTAAGTACATACTAAGTCTTGTTTTTCTGTCTGGAGATTAGACAAGACTGCTTACTTACGCTTTAGTTTTTAAATAGGTACATAATTCGTACATAACGATACGTGTATAATCTTTTACACTATCTGTTTTTGAATGTCTACATTATAGTCTAACTTTTTATTCGCTGCAGTAAAATGACGTTTTGTGGGTTGCCGGTTTTTGAAGAAAAATAAATAGGGATGTAGCTAAATGAGTGAATCATAAATGAATAATCAGTTTGGGTTTTTTTTTTAGATTTAATATTAAGTTGTAATGTATTTTTTTAACCTATTATTATTACTATACTAGAGGATTGATCTTTTTTAGTGGAAGTATAGGGAGGTACATTCAAAATGAAACAAAAACGTCATAATAATGTTATTTAATTAATCTTTTTCGAAATCACTGTCGCTGTCGCTTTCGGTCACACTAATAACAAATCTATCTGTCACTTCATCTATAATATGATCGAGGTGGCACATTTTATCTTCCTCTTTAATAGTGTGAGACACACAGTCACTCCACTTAGCCGGTGTCACTTTCTTGATTCCTTCTTGGAATAAAGTAAATAATAAATATAAAAACAAACACAACGTAACATAAGTTTAACAATAATGATAACAAAAACAACGCGCAGTGGGCAAATCAAAGTTATTCATGCACTCAAAACAGAAGTATGAAGCCGAATGAGCGAATGACAACCGAAACAAAATGGCGGTCAAGCGTCATCGTAGCACCGTAACCAAAAACCAGTACTACCAACTTGAGAGAGCGTTTTCTTGAGTGTTACCTTGTACGAACGATTAGATATTCTGTAAACTTTTGTGAACTGAATCACATCCCTATTGAGATTAGGCTGTCAACATTATTTTACGGAATGACATTTAGAAACGTCATTTTACTGCAGCTAATAAAAAGTTAGACTTTAGTGCAGATTAATATGGAAACAGGAAGCCTTATTATAACATAGATAAATACCAAATTATTAAAATAAATTTGCTACAAATTGTACTTAAAAGTAATGAATACGCGATAATATAAAAATATCATAATTCATCAAGTATCATGCGTATGTGATGATTGATATCCTTATTTACCTAACGTGTTGTTATCTTATGAATAAACTTTCCATTTGTAATAATATATTCTTGGGTTTCATTGTTCGTCATAAACTGACTGTATTTTAAAATGCGCAGAAAATTATAACTGTCCTATTATTGTATGTATGTGAACTTATATTTTCAAAACTACGCAATGGATTTTGAAGCGGTTTTCTTTAATAGATAGAGTGGCTCAAGAATGTGTTTTTTTTTTGTATAAATTGTTAGTTTTTTTTTATTTTCTAAATTCCACATTCCACGAATTTGTGGGCAACAGCTAGTCTTTATTATATTAATATTATGAAGCTAAAGAGTTTGTTTGATGGTTTGTTTGAACGCGATAATCTCAGGAACTGTGGGTCAGATTTGAAACATTCTTTCAGTGTTGGATAGTACATTTATCGAGGAAGGCTATAGGCTATATAACACCACGCTGCGATTAATAGGAGCGAAGCAGCAGTGAAAAATGTTGCAAAAACGGGAAAAAATTCTGAATGACACGCGTAAGATGTCGCGGACTGTAGCTAGTAAGTAATAAATAAAATTTTTATTTATCAAAATAAAGTAGAACATAATGCAATGATTCATATTACAGATAATTAAGCCGTATAATATTTTCCACGCGACACAAAATGACAGAAAATTACAAAGGTCATCTTGTAATTAGTAACAGTCATGACATTAGTGAAATGGGTTATCACCTATTCTTTAAATAGGAAATATTATTATGTCTAATCTGTTATTAATTGTTATATTATCTTAATAAAGTTACGTCTTTAGGCCAACGCATAACGTGATAAAAACAAAAAAAATAGATAGATAGATAGATAGATAACTCTTTATTTGCACAGACACCAATTTTACACAGAAATTGAAAAGAAAATACACTCTTAAAAGCTATTGTACAAAGGGCGGCCTTATCACTAATGTGATTTCTTCCAGGCAACGTATAATGGATAGAATCTAGAATCGACATCGCGGTGGTTGTTGGTGTCATATATTATACTAGTTGTTGCCCGCGATTACATACGCGTGAAATTTAGAAATCAATACTTAACAAACAGAAGTTTACTACCACTTAAAAGATGGCGTTGTACAGCTTTTTTAAATCGCACTATGGTTTGGTTACACGAATTAACACTTAAGCTCGTCAAAATTTTCAGATTTCGTCCAGCTATTTGCATTTATAAATTAGTAAGGATAAGGATTAAATATTAAATTGAATAACTATATGAATAAATTCAATAAATGCATACCTATTTACATTAGGGGGAACTAAAGGAAGGCACGTGCTAACACATGGTTCCAATACCATGAACGTCCCACCGTCGCTCCACTTTGGGAGAGCTTTTGCTCTACTTTGCTGCGCTGACTAGACGTGTTGAAATAGTGCTTAATTTAGACTTTTCAGTATTTCACAGTTAACCCTTTGAGGACCAAGGGAAATATGTTTCCAATCTTTAAAATGCGCAACTGCTTATTCAATTGCTACTTAATTCATATATTTTTTTAATTGAATATCATAACAGAAGATATGTAGCCATCATATAATGCATTTAGGAGCGTTTACAAAGAAAATCACTATCATATTTCTTTCGCGCAAAAGTCAAAATATCAGTGGCGTGCACATAAATTTGAAGCAGGGTAGGCTCTTATACTGTAGGTAGTACTCTTATAGATTTTTAGCATAGCCACGCGACGGATCTCTAAGTCGGAAACCATGCCAACAGAACAAATTTAAATCTGAATATCCCGAATCAGTCCACACTGTACTAGAATTACTAAACAATAACTACGTACGTACATACATACGTACATGTACGTATGTACATACGTTTCATAACTTTTAACATGAAATTTTCGAGTTACATTGGTGCCTATTCTATGTGCAGACCTAAACTTAACTTAACTAAAAATGAAAATTGATAGCGTCAATAACACAATTCGGCAATGTTAACAGAACTTTTTTTATATAAAAACTGTTTATTATAGACTAACGATTTTAATTAATATAAATGTGTGCAAAAAAATAGCGAAACATTTAAGATACAGCAATAGCTGTTTTCATTTTTTAGTTAATACCTATTATACCGTTGTCCGTCCAGCTACGCGTGGCGCTGATTCGATCGGTACCGCGCTCGCATGTTGTAACAAAAAACCTTTATAGCTTCTTATCTATAATACCTAGAGTGAAGACAAATACTACGAAAAATTACTAGACGACTACAGATGAAATCTATCTATTTTTTAAGATCTGAAAATTTATTTTAAAGTATTAAAAATGAGAACAGAAGAGAAAACATAACAATTCAAAATATAACTCGATTTTACTCTTAAAACTGTGATATGTATGCTATATGTATACTTAATTATAAAGCACAAATCATCTAGTTTATCTTGATGTATAATAATATTAATAGTCTATGAACTCATAAATAAAACTAAACTACTTACGACAATCCGCTGGAACTTCAAAACCACTTGTTTACTAAACACAAAGCGTAAAGTGGACTGAAGATAAAAACTGCCATCTAGTGATTATGGATTGTGAAGTAATTCATCAGCTATCTATTACACAACTTATAGACGCAAAAAATAATGCAATTTGTCCATAGATGTCGGTATATCTAATCGTAACTGACTGTTGATACTCGTTTCGATACGAGATGTTTTTCTGTATGGTCATGCTTCTTTGTCGCGGAATGGAAATTATTTAAATCTGAATATCCCGAATCAGTCCACACTGTACTAGAATTACTAAACAATAAGCAAGGGAAACAAAATAATTTATTCGTGTGTACACAACCACATAGCCAGTTATACGTTTCATAACTTTTAACATGAAATTTTCTAGTTACGTTACCCTTTTGTTGATTAAGTTGTAACTCGGGTATACATCTACCTATAGACACAATTTGAATTTTTTCACCGAACGACAATTGTGAGAACTTGTTATTTTTAATTTTTAACAAACACACACTATCAACACACATTTCACAATCAAATAACATTTTATAATCAACAAACGGAAATCCATACAATTATTAAATTAAAGAAACTCAATATTAAACAGTTCAATGAATCACATGAAAAAATAAAATGGCCTCCGTGCCTCCGTCGAACCAAGTAACGAACGAACGCCGAATACTCGCGAAAACTTCCGATCGCTAACTCATGCGGCATTACATGCCGTACAAAGCGTCTTCAATATGCAAGCCTGTGTGCGTTTGCGAACTGTGCACGAACACCAAAATTTCTACACACATATGAACTCATGGCAGGCGGGCGGCGTGGAGCTTGCTCGCTACGCTAATATTATTCCTTCGCCAAACGCCTGGCAAAAAACAATTTGCAAGCACATATTGGTGCTATTTATGAATTATTAGGTAGGCGTTTTTAAGTTATAATATTTTGTTTAATTAATAGTAAATAAATGAATAAAGTCATCTAAAACATACGAACGTTTTATTAAAATATCTGTGAATGGCAAGTAAAGCAGTGCTTATAAGCTTGTATAGAGCGCACGCCACTGATATAGAAACACGTAAATCAGAATTAAAATATATTTAGTAGATTTTGAGTAAACAAAAAAAATATCCCTAATTCTTCATTTTCTATACCTACTAACTGTGTTAATATGTACATGTCGACGATAATATTGATGTAGGCCCTTAATAATTACTCATTACATTTCATAATCTGATACTTTATTTGATTAATTGAATTAAAATGTATGTCGATTATGTCAGAGTAGGTATTAACCTCCCTGCACAACCGACCATATGGAGAATTAGCACCTAAGACGGTACGTCTTGAAGCCGGGCAAAGTGGTGTAATGCAGTTGCGGGGTATTCTCGCGGGCGCGTGAAATTTGAACAACGAAAGTAGTTGAGAACAGTCAATTTGATTTTTAATAATTTTGCAAGCAAATATAACATCATTCATACGTCTGCGCTATATACGTCCTAAGATAAACATTATGACAATAGAACTAAGCAAACGTTTAAGGTACATAAACACAAACATATACAGGTAACTATAGATACATATCAATACTTATTCAGGGGTATATAAGTACACAAATACATACACAAATAAGTACATACATATATACATAGACAGATAATAAATATAAATATATATATAATCTACAATGTAGTGTGGAAATAAAACTAAGGAGTGCACTGTGCACAAGTATTGAAGTATGAGCGGGACAGGAAAGAAGAAGATTGTGAGAAGAGCACAAGTTACGATCATGAGTCGAATGAAGATAACGGAAATTAGACTTTAATTAGAAATTAGACTTTTATACCAAAATAGCTTCGTGCATTTTTCTACGTACGAAGTTTTCATTGTTTCTTTAGATTGAATGGCTAGAGCTTTAATTTTAATTATATGTTTTTTTCAATATATGATCTAGGATCGCATGAACTCAGAAACGCGATTGAAAAAAGTTTTCTCGATAGAAAATCTTAGCGAAACAACCTCTCTCGTTTTTTATTTTTTTCATTTTTCGGTCTATTATCGCGTATTAACTAATAAAATAACTTTAAAAACATAAGTAACTATTATATATAGAAACACGTAAATCAGAATTAAAATATATTTAGTAGATTTTGAGTAAACAAAAAAAATATCCCTAATTCTTCATTTTCTATACCTACTAGCTGTGTTAATATGTACATGTCGACGATAATATTGATGTAGGCCCTTAAGTAAGATGGTGAATGAGGATTATTTAGGACAGAAAACAAAGTATTTAAAGCATGTAAATTGCGTCGCTATCTTACTGGCAACCATCGCAAACGGGGCCGAAAAATTGACACATGATCGTATTTATGAAGGTTAAAAACGAATCGAATGCAATTGTTCAGAAGCCGGTCAAGTTTATTGAGCAGATCTGCATTCAGGTCGAAGTATATATGTAATTGTATACAATTTTTGTAGCTAAACACTACATTATTTCTTCAACATGTACGTGAAACTCTTAGCACCCTGTTATAACCATTTATGTAAATAAGGGATATGATAAGCACATAAAAAACCAAGAAAACTATTAAATATAGTAGAGTACCATACTGTTGTACCACTATATAAATATGACCGTTGAGGACCACTGGGAAAAATATTTACCTTACGAAAATGTTGCATTTTGAGACATTTGTGCTACTTATTCGCAGTTGTTATTATTTTTATATAAAACTAGCTGACCCGCCAAACGTTGTTTTGCCATACTAAAAAAAAAGTTTGAAAAATAGATGTTGGCCGATTCTCAGACCTACTGAATATGTATGTAAAATTTGAGAAGAATCGGTCAAGCCGTTTCGGAGGAGTACGGTAACTAACACTGTGACACGTGAATTTTATATATTAGAAGAAGATTATACATATCAAACATAATAAAACAAGTAAAAAAATACTGCAAGTTTATGATTGTAAGTCTGAAAAACCTTAATGAAATATGCAGTTCAGTCCGCGAATATTTTGCAGTGGCGTGCGCTCTATACAAGCTTATAAGCACTGCTTTACTTGCCATTCACAGATATTTTAATAAAACGTTCGTATGTTTTAGATGACTTTATTCATTTATTTACTATTAATTAAACAAAATATTATAACTTAAAAACGCCTACCTAATAATTCATAAATAGCACCAATATGTGCTTGCAAATTGTTTTTTGCCAGGCGTTTGGCGAAGGAATAATATTAGCGTAGCGAGCAAGCTCCACGCCGCCCGCCTGCCATGAGTTCATATGTGTGTAGAAATTTTGGTGTTCGTGCACAGTTCGCAAACGCACACAGGCTTGCATATTGAAGACGCTTTGTACGGCATGTAATGCCGCATGAGTTAGCGATCGGAAGTTTTCGCGAGTATTCGGCGTTCGTTCGTTACTTGGTTCGACGGAGGCACGGAGGCCATTTTATTTTTTCATGTGATTCATTGAACTGTTTAATATTGAGTTTCTTTAATTTAATAATTGTATGGATTTCCGTTTGTTGATTATAAAATGTTATTTGATTGTGAAATGTGTGTTGATAGTGTGTGTTTGTTAAAAATTAAAAATAACAAGTTCTCACAATTGTCGTTCGGTGAAAAAATTCAAATTGTGTCTATAGGTAGATGTATACCCGAGTTACAACTTAATCAACAAAAGGGTAACGTAACTAGAAAATTTCATGTTAAAAGTTATGAAACGTATAACTGGCTATGTGGTTGTGTACACACGAATAAATTATTTTGTTTCCCTTGCTTATTGTTTAGTAATTCTAGTACAGTGTGGACTGATTCGGGATATTCAGATTTAAATAATTTCCATTCCGCGACAAAGAAGCATGACCATACAGAAAAACATCTCGTATCGAAACGAGTATCAACAGTCAGTTACGATTAGATATACCGACATCTATGGACAAATTGCATTATTTTTTGCGTCTATAAGTTGTGTAATAGATAGCTGATGAATTACTTCACAATCCATAATCACTAGATGGCAGTTTTTATCTTCAGTCCACTTTACGCTTTGTGTTTAGTAAACAAGTGGTTTTGAAGTTCCAGCGGATTGTCGTAAGTAGTTTAGTTTTATTTATGAGTTCATAGACTATTAATATTATTATACATCAAGATAAACTAGATGATTTGTGCTTTATAATTAAGTATACATATAGCATACATATCACAGTTTTAAGAGTAAAATCGAGTTATATTTTGAATTGTTATGTTTTCTCTTCTGTTCTCATTTTTAATACTTTAAAATAAATTTTCAGATCTTAAAAAATAGATAGATTTCATCTGTAGTCGTCTAGTAATTTTTCGTAGTATTTGTCTTCACTCTAGGTATTATAGATAAGAAGCTATAAAGGTTTTTTGTTACAACATGCGAGCGCGGTACCGATCGAATCAGCGCCACGCGTAGCTGGACGGACAACGGTATAATAGGTATTAACTAAAAAATGAAAACAGCTATTGCTGTATCTTAAATGTTTCGCTATTTTTTTGCACACATTTATATTAATTAAAATCGTTAGTCTATAATAAACAGTTTTTATATAAAAAAAGTTCTGTTAACATTGCCGAATTGTGTTATTGACGCTATCAATTTTCATTTTTAGTTAAGTTAAGTTTAGGTCTGCACATAGAATAGGCACCAATGTAACTCGAAAATTTCATGTTAAAAGTTATGAAACGTATGTACATACGTACATGTACGTATGTATGTACGTACGTAGTTATTGTTTAGTAATTCTAGTACAGTGTGGACTGATTCGGGATATTCAGATTTAAATTTGTTCTGTTGGCATGGTTTCCGACTTAGAGATCCGTCGCGTGGCTATGCTAAAAATCTATAAGAGTACTACCTACAGTATAAGAGCCTACCCTGCTTCAAATTTATGTGCACGCCACTGTTCTATATATAATAGTTACTTATGTTTTTAAAGTTATTTCATTAGTTAATACGCGATAATAGACCGACAAATGAAAAAAATAAGAAATGAGAGAGGTATTTTCGCTAAGATTTTCTATCGAGAAAACTTTTTTCAATCGCGTTTCTGAGTTTATGCGATCCTAGATTATATATTGAAAAAACATATACTTAAAAATTAGAGCTCTAGCTATTCAATCTAAAGAAACAATGAAAACTTCGTACGTAGAAAAATGCACGAAGCTATTTTGGTATCCTATTAAGATAGATGTTAAGGTTGTGTATCCCTCTGTATTATTGTCTGTTTTTTAGGGTTCCGTACCCAAAGGGTAAAAACGGGACCCTATTACTGAGACTTCGCTGTCCGTCCGTCCGTCCGTCCGTCCGTCCGTCCGTCCGTCTGTCACCAGGCTGTATCTCAAGAACGGTGATAGCTAGAGAGTTGAAATTTTCACAGATGATGTATTTCTATTGCCGCTATAACAACAAATACTAAAAATAAAATAAAATAAATATTTAAGGGGGGCTCCCATACAACAAACATGATTTTTAGGGTTCCGTACCCAGTATCTCAAGAACGGTGATAGCTAGACAGTTGAAATTTTCACAGATGATGTATTTCTATTGCCGCTATAACAACAAATACTAAAAATAAAATAAAATAAATATTTAAGGGGGGCTCCCATACAACAAACATGATTTTTAGGGTTCCGTACGCAGTATCTCAAGAACGGTGATAGCTAGACAGTTGAAATTTTCACAGATGATGTATTTCTATTGCCGCTATAACAACAAATACTAAAAATAAAATAAAATAAATATTTAAGGGGGGCTCCCATACAACAAACATGATTTTTTTACCGTTTCTTGCTCGATACTAATAACGTTGCCTTATGTTGCATAGATAATGGTACGGAACCCTTCGTGCGCGAGTCCGACTCGCACTTGACCAATTATTTTTACTATACACTCATATTTTTGCATGCGGTGTTTACCTGTAATTAGTTGTTACAATTTAATTACTTATTGGCAAAAGTCTGTTATATTGTGTGTTTTGTAAACAACTGTTGGTAAACCTTATAAATAAAAAAAAAATCTTCTCTTCATTTATCACTCACACAGTTTATCTCTGCACTAACTTTGGTTGCCTGGTAGATAATGCCTAAGGCATTAAGTCCGCCATTGTATGTCTTATGTGCATAAAGTTCTAATAAATAAATAAATAAATAAAAATATGTATTTTTTCACTTCGGATGCTACAGAAGATAACTGTCGCCTTGCGAAGAAATTTATATGTACCACACGTATTTCGCGATAATAGGAGGCCAGCAAGAACTACTAAAATTAATCGTAATGTGTATGTTGTTATAGTATAATAATTACATAAGTATTTTGGAACCTATAAACCAAAAAGAAATCTTATAATGTTACAGGTAATTCGCGGCTTTTAGCTCTGACTCTTGATATGTTAGATATCCGTAACTATATCTAAAAGGGCATAGATAGTTTGCGTAAACTTACGCGTGGTACAAAGAAGGACCACATCTAATTACCCTCGAGTGTCTCCAATGGCGATAGGCCAAAATATATACATTTAGGTAGTGGGCAAAAGCCCACTATATATAATTTTATGGTAGCTTCATATTGACAACTAGTGCACTTTGCCAGCTCAGAATACGCAAAAGACAGAAGTAATGAAAATATGCGTAACTTTTACTAAAAACCGCATAGAAAATAAGTCTCAATATAAATATACTTACTATGTGCAATATAAGTCCGCGCTACGTAACTAACCAAAATTGTTGTACCCAGGGTAATAAATGGGGTGACGACACCTCTATCCTTAATCCGTTACCACACGGAAAGAACAGTTAGATAGGTGATAGGTATTATCTTTTATCACATGCATATTTTCTTATCATATTTGTATTACAATGACGCAATATATACTTATTCTTGGCAATTGCTAATCAGTTTAAATTCATATAAAATGACAATCGCGTAATTATTGCCAGTCTTGAGTCATTTTTGTGATAACAGTTCTTTCATGTTTTGTTACATTGCTATAAATAACTCGTATAAGAACTCTACCTATTTGCTGTTTTTTTTTATTTTAAATGCCCGCGGCTATGCCGTTTTTTTTAACTAGCTGCATCTCACAACTTTGTATGGTCGGAATTTGAAAACAAACCTTAAGGGCCTACATCAATATTATCGTGGACATGTACATATTAACACAGCTAGTAGGTATAGAAAATGAAGAATTAGGGATATTTTTTTTGTTTACTCAAAATCTACTAAATATATTTTAATTCTGATTTACGTGTTTCTATATATAATAGTTACTTATGTTTTTAAAGTTATTTCATTAGTTAATACGCGATAATAGACCGACAAATGAAAAAAATAAAAAATAAGAGAGGTTGTTTCGCTAAGATTTTCTATCGAGAAAACTTTCTTCAATCGCGTTTCTGAGTTTATGCGATCCTAGATCATATATTGAAAAAACATATATTTAAAAATTAGAGCTCTAGCCATTCAATGTAAAGAAACAATGAAAACTTCGTACGTAGAAAAATGCACGAAGCTATTTTGGTATCCTCTTAACAAGTTATACACAAAATGATTTGAATCACGCTTATCTATTCAAATATAAAAATCTGTTGCGTAGATTATTATTTTTAGTATCGAATTAAACCCATCTCTAAAGATCTTATTTATAATGTCGGGCGTTTAAACGGAGATTTAATCAGAGAGATAATAAACGTTTTAGCGTAAAAAGACTATTATGAATAACAATTTTTCACAATTTTCGCGAACCGAGTTTAGCGAACTTTCAAACCTACGATAATTCATTATGAATAAGACTATTAAATGTTTATTGGAAGTTTGTGTATTACCCGTACCTTCAAACAAATTGGTCTTAATGAAATCCTGTAACTGACTTCGTGAAAATAGAGCGCGCTAAATAAGCAAAAAAAAGATATTTATAAGAAGTCCTTTTATCAGTTAATCTGTTCTTTGCAGCATAATTTATACATTACAATAATTCTATGGATTTAATGGCTTAAATAAGATGGATAAAATGTATGAAAGAGAATATAGATATAACGTTTGACTGAAGAGTTAGAAAAAAAAATACATGTTGAGAGCCGAAGTGTCGGTATAAGAGCAGGATAACCAGCAATAAAGGCAAAAAAGCCCAAAGGAAACAGATCATTCATCCCATGCTTTTGTTAAGGCTTTGATGTACTGCTGACACCACCTACTTCATTGGTTTCCCGAGAGATAGCGCTGTGCAATATTTTTGTGTTTTAACTTGATCTGTCTGTTGGTATAAAACTTTGAAAAGCTTGCGTTTTTCTCATAAGCTTACAACAGTTACAGCCTTTCTCATTTTTACATCCATCGCTAGATGTCGCTAGTTTAATAACAAGACTTGTCACGTGCTCTCAATAGATGGCCATACTTGTATAAATTTTGCGTTTTACAAAATAGATGGCCATACTTGTATAAATTTAGCGTTTTACAAAATAGATTGTATAATAAAATTTTAATACGATCACTTCTTGTTATATCGAGAAACAATTTATATTTAATGTTTACCTCAATTAGAAATGTCCGTACATTTTAGATAAATAAATACTTCCTAAATGTATTTATAATGACTTGTGATATATTTTTAAAATTCTATGACTTTGGTCTGCTCCAATTGACTTCGCTGTATTTTGTATAGTAATTAAAACAATGCCGTCAATCGCAATCTAGAGTTTATTACCTTGAGCAGAATCGGAGTCATTATTTACTTAAGTATTTCAATAACATTTACCTTAAATAAATAAGGCATAAAAGTAAACACTGCTTATTGAGTTTTTATTTTAGCGGTTTTAGCTCGACGTGATTTTGGCGGGCTTCTGATTGTTATGCATAACGAAAAAGACTATTTAGCCTATCCCGCTTTTTATAGATTGATCAATGACATAAGTTATGGTAGAGTCATAAACACAACCAAAATTTTACTAATGTGTGAGTTTTTAAAGTTAACTTAACCATAATTTAATTGTATTAAAGGAAATCCAAGTAATTAGGTGGAAGAGACCATGACGGCTCTGTGATGAGATGTTTTCCAATAGGTAGGTATTCCAGCAATAAAACTAGCGAAATACCGTCACGTGTTTTGCCTTGGAGGTTTCTCAAAATATGAAAACAAGGAAAACTTACATTAAATTATTTATAGATTCTTCATCTCTTTCATATTTGATGTTTTCTTTTACTCAGTAGTCTTTGTTATTGACGAGCTTCGTGGTTGAGTTGTTTATGTAACGGACTGCCGATCAAGAGGTCGCGGGTTCGATTCCCGCTCGGGACAATAATTTGTGTGATTTTTCTAATTGTCATACAAATGTTTGTATTGCGTCTGGGTGTTTCTATGAATACATAAGTAAGTAAGTATGTATTTACAAAACAAAAGTAGTATATGTATTCTATCCGTATTCTGGCACCCATAACACAAGCATATAAGCTTAGCTTGGGACCAGAGGACGTTGTGTGAAATGTCCGTGAATATTTATTTATCTATTTATTACCATCAGCTAGCAATGCTGTGTCTGCGACGTGATACCTAAATACTTTTCTTTAAAATAAACAGTTACAAGTTTTCTTTCTGTTTTGCATTTTAATTATGTTGATGAACAACTTAATAGATTGGTTGTTTACCTTTTTTATTGCTGTGTGTATCGCAGTAGCAGTAATGATAATTAGCTAAACGTATCGTTACTGGAAAGTATCTATCTATCAGAACTAATGAGCGAGACTAGTGAGTTATGTTAGGTGTTGGTACCAATTCTAAGTGCACAATAAAACTTAACATAACTTGGAAACAACTATGGCGTAATTGGGTATTTCATTGTGCACATTTTTATTAATTAAAATTGTTAGTCTGTAATACACAGATTTTTTAACAAAAAAGTTCTGTTATCATTGCGCAATTGTGTTATTGAACTATCTATTTTTATTTTTTTGTTAAGTTTTGTTGTTCACGAAGAATCGGTACCATTGTATTGTAAACAGGAAAGTTACCAAGCACGCGTTCAGGCCGCTGTCAGAGGTGACAATTTGACCTTAACCTCTTTTAATATTTATCACCATTTAATTCGTTATCATTTATTTTGATACAACGAAATATAAATATTGTAAAATACTAGTCGTGTGTAGTTCGCGAACGAATCGCTCAATTGAACTACTTCAGTTACGCTTAGTTAGTCAGTCAGTCGCTCACTTCGAATACTAATAGTTCAGTAGTTCAGTAAATCACAACAGTCACTCAGTCCTCGCGAACTAGTAACAAAACGTACTGTATATAGTTCACTTAGTTCAGTAACTCAGTAACTCTTGAGTCCAGCTGAGCGACTAGTTCCGCCGAATACTTCCGAACGCGGAACGAACAATACCGAGCTGATGTCTCGACTCTCACCGTCTCACGCACGTGCAAAAGAGATATTTTTATCTCGCTCGCTCGCACTTTTCGTAGTCAGTTACTATAACAATTCAAGAATTAAACTTTATTACAAGGGGATAATAGACATTTAAATATGTTGTTATTTTAATACTCGTTTCTAATAAGCAATAATTCTTTTAAATAATTAGTTGATGAACCAACTCTAGCTATTAATTATTATTACTATTCCTGAGATTTAGCCTGGTGATAGACAGACAGTGAAGTCTTAGTAATAGGATCCCGTTTTACCTTTTGGTACGCAATCTGAAAGACGACCATCAGGATTCGATCCGAAAACGATATACTTAATTCCTATTCTAATAACATTACTCATAGCAAACGTTCAATGTATATGGAACCGCCCTCAAAACCTCCTGTATACCAAATTTCATGAGTAAGCTTAGTTTTGGTCCAGACGACGTGGTGTTAAATGTCCATACATATAAAATAAATACACCTTTTAAATATTTCCTCTTTCCAATATACTTAGCTTGGGACCAAAAGACGCTTTGTAAGGGGTCCATAAAAAAGACGAATTCGAGTAAAATTATTTATATAATTATTAGTACAGCACGGTACGATATTAGCTATTGGACTAACTAAATGAACTACTAGAACAAACGAAGTACTGAAGCATATGATTTACTGAACTAAAAGAACTACTGAACTAAAAGAGTTGTATAGTTCAGTATGGTCAAAAGATGTGAATCACTCTTTTCAATTCAGTGAACTATTCTGCGCATCGCTATAAAATACCAGTGTACCAGTGTAGTGAACTCTAAGGTTATTATAGGAATAAAATGCAGAAATAAAGATGATAATATTTTTTTATTCTTTTTTACAATTCATCTGAATTGTGCCATTTTAACGATAAAAATAATAACAATACGAACTGGAACATGTTCGATACAACATATCTTATACAATAATATTATTACTCTTTAATATCACAAGTCTACTTACAAACTAATATTTATTAAAGCTTTCAAGTTTGGACTTACTTACTACTTATTTAATATTTTTTAAAGTTAACAACTAACTGTTTGTGAGATCTAGAGTAATGTTGATGTTTTCAACAAATAAGTATCACTGTAACTCTTGGATGATGAACGGACACATTGTGAACGTACGACTCCGAACGGTGCTGGAACAGATGTGACCGCGGAGCCGGGTCCGCCAGCTCCACTTCACTCATTACCAGGGTCGCCACACTGCAGGGCTCTTTGAGAAGTTAGTCGTGCAGTCCAGGGGAGTAGCGGTGTGCATGTGTACAGGCGAGGCTGGTGGTGATGGGGTCACATATCCGGAGGTAGAGGAGGCAGTCGATAGAGCCGGGCTGGGCGGGCTCGCCGGAGGAGTGTCTGCGGAGGCAGCACGTTGCATCTCATTGAGGCGGTGTCCCAAGTGTGTCATCAACTGAGTGCCAAGCCTCACATCCACCCCAGGAATTGAAGCCAGGCAGCGGGACACTTCGTTGGCAGCGTGAGTGAATCCGGCACGGAAACGGTCAGCATCCACAGTTGGGTTCAATGATAAGCGACGCTGGCGGCGAAGCTTGTGAAGATGACGAACGGTCAGTTCCAAAATATCTGCTTTCTCCAATTTGGCAACATTTTCTCCCTCAGACTGAAGAGCGCTGACCATCAACTCCTTGAGTTCGTCGAGGCAGCGGTTGATGCGAGCGCGCCTTTTGCGCTCGAGCATCGGTTTCATCACTTTGCGATATTGATAAGTGCGCGAGACCGGCTGCGGGCCGTCGTCTGCGATCGAATACGCGATCTCGTAAGACATGTTAGACATTTGTGTGAGCGAATGTAAAGTGTGCGTTAGCGTTGAGCGTTGGACGCGGAATGCGGTGTCGGCCGCTTGGCGGGGGTTTATATAGGGAGTTGATCGTGGGAACGCAGAGAGCCGTCGAGTTCCCACACGCGCCACCTGTGCGGACCAGCTGCCGGCGGGGCGCGGGACGTACGCGCGTGCGCGCCGTAAACAATCGCGCGCGAGCGCACGCCGCGACGCCTGGCCCCCGTAATTGCCGCCACGCCACCACAATAACTGTGCTAACTGCTACCGGCTAACCTAGGACACTTTGGCGACGCGACATACTTTATCTGTGCATATGTATTCTTATCAATAAAGCTTATTGAAGGCAACACATTTAAGATCTACAGACAGTTCCTTCTACTTGAACATTCGATGTATTCTATAAGGCATTAATTTGTGTCTCTTTCAATTTACGTAAAACATACCGTAGCTTATTGTAGTGCTACACAATAATGACGTAGTACCAAACTATTATAAGCACTTAGTCAATAATAATATTTATCAAGTATCGTAATTATAACAACTGCAAAACAAATAAAGCTTGTATTTCATCATGGCTGTATTTAATTAAAGTTGCGTCTAATTAAGCACAGATTTATGCATCGGTGTCGTAATATAAAGCCGATGTAAATCGATCAATCAAGTGTGGAGCGAGCACCGATCTTTAGCACAATGGCCGGCGTCAATTATAATTCTGATCAGTCCGGCTACTGTTGGCATTCATCAATCATGGATTACATTCAATAATAATTATTGACATACAGAGCTGTAGTCGACATTGCGTCCTAAATGATCTAGGCTAATGACTGCAGGCGATGTGCTTCAAATGGCTTCAGTTCCCACACGAAGTGTACAAGGTGTATTTAGTTTTCTGGTTGTATGGATCAGCTAATTGCCTTCCAATGGGCGTTTGATTTATGTTAATATCACGGGCAATTCCCATCTGACAACTAGGTGATCAAAGTGACTTGCAAAAGATATACATTTTATGAAAAGATATGATTCCGAGCTCGGTGTTTGAGAAGTGTGCAAATGAATTTAGTTATCAGATGAAATTAATTGATGTATGTCTGAAATGACAATGTATATTTTTGAGTAAATAGTTCATGACAAATAAATTTTAGGTCACGATTTATTACTGTCTGAAGCTGGTTCTCATTCTAATTATTATTGCTATCATAATTTATATGTTAGACAGCAGGATGGACATGTATTTTTGATAATATTAGATTCTATTTTTCATGACATACAAACTTACATCAAACATACAAGTAAAAATGTATGTCTAGCGGCTTATTTGTTCTCGAGTACTTTCGGATCATCTCGATATACCTATCGTTGTGATAACTATAAAAGTTTGCATAAATTGCTAAGGTGTTGCTTACTTGAATTAAACACAGTATACTAAGTTATTACGCATGCACTGAAATAAATATTCAGAAAATATTTACAGTCACTCATGGATGTACGTAATAGTATTTATGTTCCAAGATGATTTTTATATGAGTGTAAGCCAATTTCAGCTTGTATTTTTAGATTTAGTTGTTAGTGGTAGAGTCGTCAAGAAATGTTTTCCATTTTTATTAAAATTCTTGTTTTTGCAATAAATTTTGCGTATTAAAAAGGCTTGTTCGATGAGTGACGTATACGATTGCGCCGGCGCCGTCCAGTAGCGGTTTTTATAGGTATTAGTCAGAATTCGACGCGTTGAGTGGGCGAGCCCGGGGCCGACCTACGCACTGTATCCATAATATATTGTCCCAGCGTCCGGTATCGACGCGCTCTCATTATTGAGCTTTCTCCGAAATACACCCACTATAACACAAGTAATGTTTACATAAATGTTTTTAAGAAAACACACCCAAAAGAATGTATGAGAAGGTATTTTAGGTGTGTACTTTTGGAGGGTTTGGATAACATTATTTGAATGCAATTTAGTATTGTTGTCATATTTGTTATCCTACTTACTACTTTTTATTCATATTCGATTTGAAAGAGTTTTAGGAATAAAAACTGAAGTTTAAATTGAAAACTATTTTTTTATGTTATTTAATTATATATTTTTAAGCTACAGTGCGACTCATTTTGTTTAAATAGTAATAGTCTCACCCTGGACCCCGGTGACTGCATAGTCTCCGAAACGTCGGGCTAAAATTTAAAACAAATACACGCGTCTAAATCCTTAAAAACTAGTTTTATTTAAGCAACAGTTTATAAACAGTCGTTTATTAAATAAATAGTATTCGCCATATTGTTTTAGTTCTTTTTTTTTACGTAATGGCCAACATCATTTTTGTTATTACTTCTTTTGGTTTTTTACTCATTTATAGATATTACATTGACAACTTATAATATGTTACTTGGACGTACACACCTAAACAAGAAGCACCTGTATTGTAAGACGTATTCTATTGTTCTCTCTTAATTTACAAATTGTTGACAAACTAGAAGATTTAGAAAACAAACTATGCCCTCTATGTCACCTGTGAAGTGATAATGAGCTCACTGCTAACAATATTGCGCCATACTTTTGTTTGATGTCAATACCCCAGAGTACTGCGATAACGTTGCGTATAATAGTTCAATTCACCTTAACTATCATATGTGACGTCATAACATGATATTTATCTTGAAATCGCTAAAAACACAAATATTATCATAACAATCTAAAAACATAGAGTTATCTATTCATATAGCTATGGAAAAACATTTTTGAATAAGCATTTAATCATAAACTAAAAATTCTCTAACATTTCTTTGGTTTTGGACCAAAATTAATATTTTGTTTGTATTATCGATACCAAATTACAAAAATAACACCCATTTCACTTTATTGTTATACTACTTACTTAGTAATAGGTAGATATGTACATAGAAAACACATAATAATATGTAGTATATAATTTGCATCTTACGGTCTGAAAGAGGATGTAGTGATTAAAGTGGAGAAAAGTATGCTTAGGTGGTTTGGTCATGTGGAGAGGATGGATGAGAACGATTAACGAAAGGCATATACATGGCGGAGGTAAGTGGAAATGCTTGGAGGGGACGCCCGAGAAAAATATACTCCGATGTCATCGTCGGTATACTGCAAAAGGGGCAAGTGCGTAGCACTTACAACCGTGGAGCATGTATGACCAGATGTATGAGTGTGGATGAAGACAAGGAAGTATGTTTGGATCGTAGCAGGTGGCGGTCTCTGACTACCCTCACCCTCAAAAGTCGTGATGTTATAATGATGATAATGAATTTGCGTCTTTTCAGATCGAAACTCTCTGGTCTTAGAGTCTGTATCGGTCATCATTGTACATAGCATATCCATCTTACCAATCAACGTCGATAAGAAGTAGGTAGACGAGTGGTGATTTACATCTTTGCAATTTCTCTCAATATCATTTATTTTTGTGTTATATGTTTTTACAATGCAAATTACACTTACTATTTTGAAAAAAATACTCGAGATCGAAACTATAGCCCAAAATACAACATTTTTAACTACAGCTACGTATAACGTCTATCATGTTTATTATTTGTCTATATTATAAAAATTCCATTAGCCGTTCTTAATATCTTGAATGGAAAATTGTTAATTTGACGCTAATTACCTTAAATGGTAACATACACCAAAGACTCCTACAAAACTATTGTTAAGTTGTAACTATTAATAAACAAAGACCATTAAGTTATGGAATTTTTATTTACTAAGTATTTATATAATTAATGTTATCATTTATCGTGTTATGGATCAATACTATTCTCGTTTGGAGTAATGGAGGTCGTTTGAGTAAAATAGGAAACTCTTACACAATATTAAACAATACAATAAATTTAGTAGATTGTCATCATCATCATAACATCACGCCTTTTTCCCATGGGGGTAGGCAGAGACTATAGAGCGCCATCTGCTACAATCAAAGCATACTTCCTTGGCTTCATCCACACTCATACATCTGGTCATACATGCCCGACGGTTGTAAGTGCTACGCACTTGCCCCTTTTGGAGTATCCCGGCGATATTAGTAGATTGTCTGAGCAGCAAACCCTCTAAAATACAATATTCTAATATATATATGTATTGTATATCAATTGCTGTTCGTTAGTCTTGCTAAAACTCGAGAACGATTTTGGTGATTTTAGTCTTGAAATATTTGAGAAAGTCCAGGGAAGGTTTAAACGGTGACAAAATATATAGGAATCTAAAATTCCACGCGTACGGAGTAGCGGGCATCAGCTAGTTTTAATATGAATATGAGAATACAATATATTATCAGTTTACATAGGTATAATAGGTATTTCCAGAAAGTTCTAGACTTTTTAAAACTACGAATAATCTATTTATGAATACCTAAACGCTATTGAATTATATATAATTATATATTAAAGATAACCTATAATTACCTATAACCTATAAATAATATAAAATTTTAGATACTTACAATGATGTCCGTGAAGGCTTATCTAGTTTGCGATGCTCTACATTCTTGGTAGAGTCACGAATTACACAATACATAAAAATATTCTTTAATCTGTATTTTTATATATAAACTTTTTCTGCTCCTTGTAATTGATAAAGTCAAACAATCTACCTATGTAACAAAATCTTGGGTAGTGATTTTCACCCACTTGCAATAGTCAAATTGATCTGAAATTTTGCACACATATTGAGAACAGATAACTATACAATGATTTAAAAAAATATACATAATAATCAAGCGTGTTTTATAGTATATTTCTGTTCTATTATTACAATCACCAAATAAATGATGAAATAAACAATTTATTAACTGTAAATTCGTTTAGTTCGGTTCAATATGGCAGGGATCAGATGTGGGCGAACCGTTGAATGCCTAATTGGTTGTCAAATAACCCAGCAGTATTGCAATATCCCTTTAAATTGTAACATAAAGGATCCATTTATGAGAATGGAGGACATTTGATTATAATGTAGGTTGTATAATTTACTGCTGTTTGTTCGATATAGCGGCAGTTATTATTATCCATTTGTAGTGCAGTCACTTTTTGACTTATTCTTCGCAGTGGAATATTCTTTTGGTATTAGTTTTTTGGTATTTGATTGATTAAGTATAAAATATTGAGTTTAAAAATAATATTAAACAAGTATTTGAGATATTGACATTAATTTAATCTGAAGCAGGATTAACCATGAAACTTGATGGAAATTGTATCTCCTTACACCTTTTTCCCGTGGGGGTAGGCAGAGACTATAGAGCGATATATGATCCAAACATACTTCCTTGGCTTCATCTATACGCATACATCTGGTCATACAAGCCCGACGTACTGTAAAACCCTTGTTGTTATTTTGGTGACGGGTTACGAATAGTGGATTATGATGATGATCTCAAATATGAGAGAATACACGAAATCTAGAACATTCTAAGTCCATAATCACCGGAACTGAATTGCACCCGTTGTCATAGCATATCTATCAGACTGAGTGTTATGATAATCTTAGATATGAGATAAGTGTCTGTACAAACATGCTTTATCATTACAGAATATGTATATCGTGATATAAGTCAAGTGACATTGGAATCGATTGATGTGTAAAAAAAGATACCAAAATTATGTGTCCGCAAATTGTATGTATACCAAGAAGTGTGTATTTACTGTTTAGGACAGAATACGTAGTTTTTTTCCTTCTCTCTGACTTACCGGGCCGGCAAGGATGGCCCCCTTTCTTTACAGGGGGCTCAACTCGACGGGGAGATCGCCAGGTCACCCGTCATCCCAATGTGGCCTCCTGCCACGACAGGTTGCGGCGGGTCTCTGACAGAATAATTACTAGGTATTGCAACATAATTAAGTTAATGTCCAATATTATAAATATATAAATAATAAATATATAGGTATACGTATACGTATCATATTATTCTTTAAAGATATAATAATATCTTTGAGGCACAAGAAAATAATAAATAAACAATATAATTTGATTGGAAGAAACCTAAAACGGTTTGAATGAAGGGTTAATATATTTTAGAGTAACAAACGAGGCGTAAAATTTGTTATTGTGTTAGTAAATCATATTTGATATTTGTAGTATGGGAAACACTCATAGAATTATGATTTAATTATACTTACGTTTATAACCTCCTTGAAAATACTACAGAATTTACCTCTAAAACACCGGTGATTGGACTGTAACAGCTGATTGTCATACGATGTTTTTAGAGCATCATCAATATGAGTCATTAGTATCAAGGTTGATTAGCACATTTAGGATAAAATTTAACACAATTTATGTAATACATACGTAATGTATACAGTGTCTATGAAAAAAATGTAAACAATTACTATAATAAGCGCCATAACTTTTCAGAGGACCACGCGGTACTTACAACTTTATACCTTAGACCGTGTTTACATCGGTCTCTTTTTTTGTCGAATACTTTCCAGATGACAAAGGCGTCAAATTCTAAACATACAAGCAAAAAAATAGCATGTATAAACAACTCATTGTTGTGCACTGGTTTTCTTAAAATAGGAGAGTTTCAGACCTATGTAATTAGGTGGTTAGTCTCCATCCAACAATAAACTAGAACGTTTCCAATATTTCTTCTTAATTATTATTGAAATAAATTAGGTACTTTATAAAATATAATTATGTTATGTTCTTTCAGTTCGTGATTTAAATATTTGTAAGCCTAAAATTCAATGATACAAGAAGAATTCTTTTAGATACGGAATCTTGACAATCTCGTTACGCTTAAAGTCATGTTGTATTAGTCACTACAGAATAGCTTAATAATAATGTAGAGAACATTCTGAATTGCCTATCAATATTTGTTATTAATTAATACCGGAAATACGATTTCAATTCCAGATGTGAAACTCTATAGTCCAAACGGAAGGAGTAATTTCGATATGATTTTTTTAATCAAAAGTTAATTTAATCAACTTTATTCTAAGTAATATGTTCATCCGTTTAAATTAAGTTACAACCTTGTTCCGTATTTATGTGAGAATTTTATAAAATTTGGTGTGAGGTTTTATTGCATTATTTAATATAGTTTTATTACATCCTTTTTGGAAAGGAAGATGGTACTTTATTAAGTCGTTTATAAGCAAGCTGCGTTGATTTCCGATATACACGTAAATAATACTATAAAACTCTTAGAATATGCAATATTAGGACTGATCTGATGAATATCGTGTGTGATTTATAGACGGAAAAACAGAAAAAAGATAGAAGAATTGTAAATGTAATACAAATCACAGATCTGGATGGATGTGTGAGTATGTTGTTTTAGTTCTATGTATGTATATGCTTCTATTTATATATGTATATGGTATATTTGTATCTATTTTTGTATCCGCTTGATGTGTATTCTATGTTTAGGTATCATGTGTACTTAATATGTATGTGTATGTACGTATATGTGTATTGTAATATTGCTCTAGTGCTAGTTCCACCGTCCGATAGTTTTTTTTAAGTGGGTTTATTTAATGTAAATGCTTAAGACATGAATAACTGTTATTGGCTTATATATTTGTAACACTGACTTTTATAATGTATTGTAACATGCTGTTGTTATTCTTATGAAATAAATAAATAAATAAATAAATGTTTGTACTACGTCTGGGTGTTTATTATAAGTATGTATTTACAAATGAAAAGTAGTTTATGTATTATATCCGTATTCTGGTACCCATAACACAAGGATAGAAATATAGCTGACTTTGGGCCAGGAGGACGTTGTGTGAAATGTTAATGAATATTTATTTTATAAAGATTTTTATTGATTTGATTTAGATTTTAGACTATTTTATTATATTTGATGATTATTAAGGAAGGAAAGTGTATTCGTGAAAAGGAAGGAAAAGTTAAAGGAAATTTAAATAATTAATTTACAAGAAGGAAAAATTGATAACGGTTATAGTTAAACCAAAAAAAAAAAAAAAAAATCTTGCGGTATGATGACTGTAGGAAAAGTCAGTTAAAAAAGGTGTGGAAGGTCTATTATATGAACAAAACATTTCTTTTCATAACTTCTGGTTTTTTAAGAAAACTTTTTACTTATTAGATTCTAGACAAGGTACTAAGTTTATTAGATGATTATTCGCGGTTTATACTGCGTCTATAAATGTCTACGACGCAATAAACAGATAAATGTTTCTATTTGTTAAGAGTTTTATCGATGTAGTAATTAATTGTACATTGTAAAATCTAAGTTACTTTACTTATTATAAAACAAAGTTATTATTTTTAAATGTATGTCTCTATGTAAGTTTTTATCATCCAACCTACGCAACGAATCTTCATGTGATTTTTTTTTAATAAGGTTGGGTGGTGCCAGTAATCACTTTTCTCTTACCTTCTCCTTCTCCAGCCCACTAATGACCCACTGTTGAGCACGGGCCTTCTACATTCTGGGAAGGATTATGGTCTACTGTGCCACGCTGACCAGGCGTGTTGGCATAGGGTTTATTTTCAATTGTTCCGTTTCTCACAGAGGATGTTTTTCTAATAACATTATCCCTTAGCTGACTTTTACAGCACCCTTGGAAGGAAAAGGGTTGGCGACACTTGTATTCTTAATCCGTCATCATACGGACATGTCACCACACGGACTTTTGGTAGTACGGAATCTTAAAAGGTAATATTATTAAAAAAATATTTTCTCTCTTCTCCAGCCCATTTACGTCCCACTGTTAGACACGGGCCTCCTCCACTTTGGGAGGGATTATGGTCTACTGTGCCGCGCTGACCAGGCGTGTTGGCACAGGGTTTATTTTCGAGTTTTCCGTCTCTCATAGAAGATATTATCTGTGTGCAATATCCCTTAGCTGACTTTTACAGCACCCTTGGGAGGAGATGGATCTTTTACCTAATGTCCAATAATGTATCATAATGTTAAACAATCTTTTACAATGTTAAATGATAATAAGGTTATTCGTTAGAGTCATGTTCATAAAATTTTATGAATACACTGTACTTGATTATAATAATAGGAATTTTCCTATTTATAAGTCTTTGTTTATTGTTTGTGTGTCTCCACGCGTACGTAATTGTACTGATAACTAATATATGACTGATAACATTAATGGAAGGCACAGACGTAATTATGACGTCTAACTTGATTTTACGTCACCACTCCACACAGTTGTATTAAGTTTCTCGCATACATTCTTACGCGTGAAATTTAAAAATCATACCTTAACAAATTATTCAAAAAAGACATCCTTTTGAACCACTTTACGTATTAAAAAATCCGCATTAAAATCCATTGTGTACTTTTAAAGATATAAGCTCACATAGGGACATACATACAAAAATAACAACTATTTTTTATAATAAGTAAAGAAGATAATTATACTAATATAATGTAAGTGTATTTTTGTATGTTTGTAACGAATAAAATAAGATCAAAAACTACTGGAAGGATCTCCATAATTCGTTCACTAATAGAATGCTACATTATCCCAGAGTCTCGCCTTATTTCTTATAAATCGTCGTTCAAAACGAACAACAATGATACCAATTCCACGTGCACTTTACTAAAACTAATATAAAAAATTTATGGTGTAATTTTATTAATTGGCTATTTTGTTGTTCACATTTATATCAACTAAAATCTTTAGTCTGTACACAAATTATATAATAATATGTAGGTATACAGTTTTTATATACAATATATAATAATACTAGCTGTCCCGGCAAACGTTGTTTTGCCATACTAAAAATGAAAAAAAAAAGGTTTGAAAAATAGATGTTGGCCGATTCTCAGACCTACTGAATACGCATGTAAAATTTCATAAAAATCGGTCAAGCCGATTCGGAGGAGTACGGTAACTAACACTGTGACACGTGAATTTTATATATAAGACTAGCTGACCCGGCAATCGTTGTTTTGCCATACTAAAAAAAAAATGGTTTGAAAAATAGATGTTGGCCGATTCTCAGACCTACTGAATATGCATGTAAAATTTGAGAAGAATCGGTCAAGCCGTTTCGGAGGAGTACGGTAACTAACACTGTGACACGTGAATTTTATATATTAGATGTTATTGACACTTTAGTTATTTAGTTATGTTTTAGAATTGTTACCATTATATTCATTCTTCAGGCATGCAAATTCTGTAAAATTTGTAAAAAATATTAATGATGATTGGCGGCTCATTGTCGACCATTCACTGATAATAGAGCTATAACAACAAAAAGAAACTAGAACGAGATCATAGCTATCGGTCATAATACCGAGTATTTGACACATGATTATATTAAAATAATATTATGTTTACGACTGTAAGACAAGGATAGTAAAATTAGAAAACAATATACCTATAGCTTATCCCAGAATTCTAAATGTTATTTGACGTTTACTGTGTTGCTGGGTAATTACACTTTTAAAATAGTTATGTCCTCCAACCGGAATTAAACAAAAAACTATACGTAAATCTTTAGCAGATTTATATAATTTTGTAAGTTAATTAAAGTTAACAATTTTTATTCAGGATTCATACGACCAGTGCAACCCTGTGTATTAATTTATTTCTGAGATATGCGCGTACAAACTCACTCACGCGAACAAATAACTAATAACCTTACTAGGGTTCAGCATGGTGCTATGCTCGCCAGAATCATAGAACAGTACAACGAGAATCAAATAATGACTTTTTAACCTTGTTTGTTTTTGACATGTTTATTTTACTTTATGTTATATTAGACAAAGCAGTGATTCCCAATTCCACGCGTACGACTTTGCAGGCAATAGCTAGTACGACATTTCTTGTCGGTTCGAATAATCGGTAATAACCGGGATAAAAAAATTACGGTTGGCCAACACTATTGCCAAAAATGTGGCAGCATTATTTTCAAGTTTGACATTAGCAACTGTCAAATAACATTTTGTATTCTGGTACGGATAATAATTAATATTATCTATGTCTTGAATCATTACAGATATTTTTAGAACAATATCAACGAGAAATATGCTTAATAGTATTTGCTCGAAGAAATTACATTACTTCTTACGTTTTGTATTGCAGTTATAGTTCACATAACGTTGATTACCTTAGTGTATTGTCATTACAATATCAGAAGAAGCAAAAAATATTTATAAGATGTCCCAGATAGTACTTGAAAATAGAGTTTAAATGTTTGTCATTATTGTACCAATGTGAGCGACATTTTTACAATAATTACAAACATTTAAACTTTTTACCTTGCCATGCTTAGAGTTGGCGGGAGAATGCCCAAGTCAGCAAGAGTACGAAAAGTATGAGATCTTTGCCCAGCAGTGGGATCCTATGGGCTAACAGTACAGTAATAGAATATAAGTATAGCCTATAGTTATAAAGTAGAATTTATTATTAGAAACGGGTTGTATTTACAATAATATATACTTACAAAACATAAAATAGGGTAACAAAAAATTTTAAATTGAAAATAAAAAGAACCTAAAAATATAAAGTAGATATATTACCAAAAGTAGATACATAAAGTAGATACATATATTACGCTTCAAGGCTATGGTCAGCAATTACAACCATCAGCCAGATATATTATGAGTGTAAATGAAGCCAAGAAAATCGGTTCGGATCATAGTATACGGCGCTCTATCGTCTCTGCCAACCCTCATGGAAAAAAGCCACAACTATAAATGAGGTATGGTACCATAATGATTACGAATCCAATACTGGCTGTATATTGGCTGTGTTAATCAATATTTTAAGAGAGGACTACAACCCCAATATTTATGTATTTGCTTTGCTCTGGAGGCAATATCCACGAAAAAAACAACGGACTACGTTGCCCATATTTTTGTATGGAGCATAGTTTGGTGTCTTGCGCACTTAATATTACATCTTATTAGAGTAAAGAAACACACAACAGTTGTAATGGGATGTGTGTAAAATAATGATAACTTACTAAATTATTATAGTAAAGATAAGTGCGCACGTGGCAACTCAGCGCAGAACAAGCGCAACTTATCACGTGCTGATAAGCAACACCCTGACGGAAAATTTTGATAAAACAGTTTATAAATATCTATCGCTAATAACATAGTAACAGTATTGTTTACTTCCTTCATGTTATACAAGCGCAAAACTCAGCTAATTAATATATAATATACCGATATTATACATGTATATTTTTTCAAATATTTATGGACATTTCAGACAACGTCCTCTTTGCTTATATGCTTGTGTTACATCGCTTATATGTTTAGTACCAGAATACGGATAGACTATTTTGTAAATACATAATTACATATACTTAATACATAGTAAACACCCAGACGTAGTACAAACACTTGTATGATAATTTTGGGGTACGAAGTAAACTTTAAGCAAATATAAATCTATTATCTAGACGTAGCGTATGGCATGGAGTGATGACGATATAATTAGGACTAGCTGTTGGAGCGTCTTCGTACGCATGGAATTTAGAAAAAAAATCTCGTTTTTACTAAATCTTTCACTGCTATTAGTCGCAGCGTGATATCAATAGCCTTCCTCGATAAATGTACTATTTAACACAAAAATAATTTTTCACATCGTACCAGCAGTTCCTGAGATAGCCGCCGTCAAACAAACAAACTCTTCAGCTTTATAATATGATTTTATTATAGACAAAATACCTATGTACAACCGTAAATGGATGAATAGATGCTGTATAGAGGAGAGTCATATGGGATTTTCAAGATTTACTGTTCGCAATTCAAGAAAACTGAATTGCAATGCTCAATTAAAAGTGCAAAAAAATACATTTCGCAATACTATAAAATACTTATTGTTATAAAATTATTTCCTAGCATAGCAAATTTACCCATATTTGTTTGTTTAAGCTATAATTAATAAGTGTGTTGCGTCGACGACAATATGGTCACGTAGGCTGTTAACATATTACCTACTTCGAGGTTTATCCTGTATATGTACGTGCCAAAACGTAAGTATGACCCTGTTGTGGTTTGTCACTTAGCAATATGATAATTAATGCAATTCAAAAGCGTGATAGTTACTCATGTTTACTTCTAACATTTAGGTATAAACATGGTACAATATAAAATGATGTTGTCTTCCCAACTATGTTGCAGTTCTTAAAGAAACCATTAACGAATGCAGCTACTTGGCTGCTTGTGTTCTTTCCTTACCCTGTAAGAGATCTAGCATGGTGCGACGAACTTTCTTAGGACCACAAATTCCTATATATATAGACCTCTAATGCTTATACAAACCTATGAATGTATTTTAATTTCCCTATAAAGACCCTATCACTCCTCTTCCAGCCCATTTACGTCCCACTGCTGGCCGCGGGCCTCCTCCACTTTGGGAGGGATTATGGTCTACTGTGCCGCGCTGACCAGGCTTGTTGGCACAGGGTTTATTTACGAGTTTTCCGTCTCTCACAGAGAATTTTATCTGTGTACAATATCCCTTAGATGACTTTTACAGCACTCTTGGGAGGAGATGAGGTAGTGACATTTGTATTCTAAATCCGTCACCACACGGAGAAAACCCTCCCTCCTATCACTGAGACTATGTTATTATGTAATTAATTAAAATTTATTATTGATTTTTAGAGAAAGTGGGGACCCTATTACTGAGACTTCCCTTTCCGTCCATCCATCTGTCACTAGGCCGTATCTCTGATCTCTCTCTCACATTTTAGTTATTTCATCCAAGTTAATATCCAAGTTAATAGCTTATCCCAGAGTTCCAAATGTTATTTGACGTTTACTGTGTTGCTAGGTAATTGCACTTTTAAAATAGTTACGTCCTCCAACCGTTATTAAACAAAAAACTATACGTAAATCTTTAGCAGATTTATATAATTTTGTAAATTAATTAAAGTTAACTATTTTTACGGATTCACAAGACCAGTGCAACCCTGAGTATTACTTTATTTCTAGGATGTGCGCGTACAAACTCACTCACGCGAACAAATAATTAAGACGGTACGATACCAAATTATGCTCCATACAAAAGTATGGGTATCGTACTTCCGTTTTTTCTTCGCGAAAGCGAAGAAACCGATTTTAATAGTTTTTGGTGGGTTTGTTGGGTGGGTTTTTCGGATCGTCATATTTCTTTTAGTTATTATGTTTTGAAAAAAAGAAAGCGATAGAAGCATAGATATACTCTTTATCTATAATATAACGCAAAAAATATCATAATCGGTTTAACTTTCGCGAAAAAAAAAACGGAAGTACGAAACGTCTTTTTTCAAAGAATTTGTAGGTAAAATCCGCTTCATCTATATTTGTCCCTTTCAGCGCGGCGCTCGGAAATAGGGATAGCAATACCTAAGGCAAATACCTAAATGAGGAGTACAGTACTCTCTTAATAACCTTTCTAGAGTTCAGCATGGTGCTAAGCTCGCCAGAATCATAGAACAGTACAACAAGAATCAAATAATGACTAACCAAAAAATGGCGAATTTTTTACCTTGTTTGTTTTTAAAGACATGTTTATTTTACTTTATGTTATATTATACAAAGCAGTGATTCCCAATTCCACGCGTACGACTTCGCAGGCTTAGCTAGTACGACATTTCTGGTCGGTTCGAATAATCGGTAATAACCGGGATAAAAAAATTACGGTTGGCCAACACTATTGCCAAAAATGTGGCAGCATTATTTTCAAGTTTGATATTAGCAACTGTCAAATAACTTTTCGAACTCTGGAATGGATTATAGCTATATGACACATGCTGAATTACGCCAATGTTGAACGCACGTGTCAAACGATGCGTAGAGTATAAGGAAGAACCTTGTTGATTCTCGACCGCATTTATTATTTTGATGCAATTCCACATTATGTGGTCAGCTGATTCAGCACTGTTTTATACTATCGGAGTAAACGTGATTCATTATAATAAGCAAATAAACATGAGGCTTTAGAACCGGGGAATTTATGTTTTTTATTTTTAGCTCGGTACTTATCTATCAATGTATTATTCTATGTAACGGAATCTTCGAAAATAATTTTCTTGCACTAGTCAGATCGATCTAAAGTTTTGCAAACAATATACATTAATTTGTATCCTATAAAAATAATATTCAGGATTTTCATTTTTTTTTTGTCTTTTAAACATAAAATTTTAAGAATGGATTGTGTGAATAAATCCCCAAACCACTCACTACCAACCAGGTATTTTAGTGTCTATGTCGGCCTTACTATATACTATTATCTGAATTTATCAACTCACATTGACCAGCTAACATGATAGCTATGCTCTATTATAAGCTCTATTTCCAGATTTTTGTCTCCAGCATAGCATATTATACAGGCGTGAATGTAAATAAACAATTCTAAATTGCAAAGAGTTTACCCAATTGGAAGTCACCATAAAAACCGAAAATATAATTTATGGAAAACGTGTTTGGTTTTACGCAGAATTTTAATTAAATGATGACTTGAGTTTCTGGTATTATCTTAAGCATTTCTTGCTAATCCTTATTCTAGAAAGAAAGATGAGGAAAACTATTAACGATTATTTATAGAGCAAGATTGAGATGAAGGAATTTCAACCGCAAATATTCTGTTTAAGGGTTAACCCGCTCGGCTACTTGGAAGGCATCACGTGAAAAACATCGCAGAACCAATTCCTGCATAGTTGATCAGTTTAATCACACACCCACCGAAGCTTGTGGTTTTCCACCTATTTGTCACAACAAGACGACTATACATATACATAAGTTATTAGGCGACATTATTCGTCACTGTAGGTCTGGTGGTTATATATATGCTTTTATAATTTCAGATTTTGCCGTATTTTCGAAACAGTCAAAGATTTTTATGAAACTAACAGTAGGTAATTTTTTAGTTACCTAAGCACACTAAATATATTGTTACTGTACTGGCTATTGGCTTTTCTGGTGCGATGACGTGTCATAGAGGAAATCCCTTCTGAAAACCGTCTAAACTTAGAAACTATCCTCCACAGTGATGTGTCATTGGAAATCTCTTCTAAAAAGATAAAAATATTTAATTTTAAAAGTTCTTAGTATCAAACCATACACACTGAATTTTAACATTCTATTTTTGTTAGAGGTATTATCGAGAATAAGACACAAAAAAATAAAACTTTGAATGTTTATACACACTGATACACACTCGTAGATATATGATACGAGCATTTCCGTTAACCTTTCTTTTTAAATAATTTGTCATGTACTTATTCTAAACCTTAACCTACCACAAAAAGAAATAATAAAAACGACTTTTCGAAGAAAATTAAAGGTATAAATGAAAGACTTCCTGTTCCAAATTCCAATGTTTAGTCACGTCGCGTGTTAAAGAAACGTCACTATTTTTCCTTCTAAATGCTTAATGGCGTTAAATTATAGTTACTTTATCCGAATATTAATTCTTTGCGAGAATTAAGAACCAGTTTGAAGTCGAGTCATCACAAACGTAGTAGTTTAAGAACATTGGCTTGTGTTTCATTCGCACCGTATTCTGTGATTCACATTTCACTATCGATGTCGTTGATGATGTAAGCCATGACGTCTGGGACTTAACATGAGTTAGTAATAACTAAGACGTCTTAAACATGACGTCATGATCACGTTACTGATTAGGGCTGGCACTCGTCTGGTTTTCCACAGATTTGTTATAGTTTGAAGGGCGTTTGAGTCATTCGTTGGGACAATCTATTTTGTTTTCGATGTCTACCTTTATGGGAAAAGCGTATGATGAAGGATATGTAAGAATAAAAGAAAATAAAGCGTATATTCATTATTATAAAACTAAATTTTTCGGAGATAACTGTGGTAAAAGCCGTACTTGAAACTGAACTGAAATGTACGGGGTTTTCTTCGATTCCGAGCCCAGTGCTCTCAATGTATTAATCTATATAGCGGAATCTTTGAAAGCGATTTTCACCCAATTTCAGTAGTCGGATTGATCTGAAATTTGCGCACATAATAAGGATCGATGACAATTTTTTACCGATGACCGATGACATATTTTTTGAACTAAGCATCTTTACTTCTTATAAAACAAAGTCGTAATTTTTGTATGTATGTCCCTATGTGAGCTTATATCTTCAAAAATACGCAACGGATCTTCATGCGGTTTTTTTAATAGATAGAATGGTTCAATAGGATGGCCTTTTTTGCATAATTTGTTGGGGTTTGCTGTATATTGGATGAGATATGATTAAATTTGCCGAGAAACTCGGACACGTGCGAACTATAAATGAAAACGCTGCCTTATCTATGTTAAGTACAACAAACTAATGTACGGAGGAATTGTTTGTTACCAATAGTTCTTCAAAAAAGTCCGCATATGTCTATCTTTTAAGGGAAACCCGCTGTACCCATAATAATGTCGCAAAAATTATCTAATTCAATATAGTGTTTTCAAAAGTTATTTATGTCTATATAGTAATCTTTTTTATCAAATTAAATACCTTAGTTAGCTTACACGTTTAATATAGATTATAACTGCTTTTTACAGCATGCAATTTAAATGAATATCTTAGGAGATATGACGAAAAAAGAATTACGCGCGACTAAATAAAATACTTAAACTGTTGGCCGAGCAACGCGAACGTTTCCTCGGTCTTCTATCCATACTCTAATATTTGGATGTTTGGTTTATGTTGGATTGTATGAATGTAAGGATGTTTGTTGGTCTTTCACGTAAAGACTACTGGATGGACTTTCATGAAACTTCCCTAAATTCCACGCGTGCGGAGTCGCGGGCAACAGCTAGTAATCTTATGTTCTAGCTTTTATATTTTGTGCAATGTCATTTTGTAAGTGTTGTTTCTTTGATGTAAGTAGTGACGTCTTGGGTCTAACATTATTAAAACTTATTCCGCCTTATTACAAAACGTGGACTAAGTTTAAGCCACAGTTTAAGCCTGGTTTTTAAACACTTCAATTGCGCATTTCAAGCAGATTTTTCTCAAATCCTAGATCTAACAACGACCTTAGTCTTAAACCGACGCCAAACTAGTGTCAGAGCGGGTCTAACTATCCAATTCCTCGTAAATAAATTTTGTTAAACCTGGGTTTAACGTTGAGCCGCGTTTTGTAATAGGGGGGGATAGGTTTATTATTTTAAGTCACGTTCCTATGTTTATTGTTTTACTATGTTTCAATCATTTGGGTAAATGTTAATTATTATTCGCTATATAAATAACATATAATTTTTACGCTTTTGCAAGACAAAACATAGAGATGCAATTTGTTCCAATTTTGTTTATATACCTATGTACAAATAAATTATTTGAATTGAGTATAAACGATAACAAATCTGGTTGCTTAGACTCCATAGGCTGGTAATACCGCACTGCATAGTTAGAATTCAAACATGCTGCGCTTTTTCTATCTTAACTTTATTTTTTATTCAAGCTTTCCACTTCCCAGTCTAGCGGACTGTATGATCTGTGAAAAATGGTACATATACGGGGAAAATTTTTTAAATTCCACGCGTACGAAGTTGCAGGCTAGTGTATCTATATTTTCATGTTAAATAATATTTTTTTTTTTTTTAGCATGTTGAAGTATTTTATTTTATTTATTTATTTTATTTAATTAACATTTGGTTACATTTTATCTAGATTATATTTTAATACACTTACTTTTAAGCTAAATTCACAGTAAACATTTAACTTATTACATTTTAAACATTCGACTATCTAGGAAAGTATGCACTGATCTCCCATATAGGCTACAAGATAGCCTGTGTTTAGGAGACTCAGTTAGGCCCCATTGTGTATAGTAGGACATAATAATAAAATTATAGTAATGGTTTACACAATGTACACAAGTTATCACCTCGAAATAAACAAATCCTCTTCTTCTCAACTTGTATCCAATTCCACTGCAGGCTTAATAAACAATTATTTTGTATAAATACTAATGATCGCTAGTACCACAATTTTAGAGAACAAAATAGTTCAGAAATACCTTTCTTTATATTTAAAAATAACTTACATGTTAGAATGTGTAAAAGTCACGACTCAATTTAAAAGTAATATAGTTTGAAGAATGTGATTATTTCGGAATTATTTAGTTTTAACCAGGGATATCGTGTTTTGTATCAACATGACTATAAAATATTCGTTTTATTAATGATGCTACTAATGACTCGCCTTTATTCGTTAATTAAGTGAGTATGACGTCACTCTCATGACGCATTCATTTAGATACTAGTGTAAATAGTACATTTTAGATTTACATCTTCCAAGATCGGTGTGGTAACGGATTAAGAATACAAGTGTCACCACCCCATCTCCTCCCAAGGGTGCTATAAAAGTCAGCTATGGGATATTGCACACAGATAACATCCTGTGAGAGACGGAAAACTCGAAACTAAACCCTGTGCCAACACGCCTGGTCAGCGCGGCACAGTAGACCATAATCCCTCCAAAAAGGAGAAGACCCGTGCTCAACAGTGGGACGTGAATGGGCCGGAGAGAGAGAGAGAGATGTAAATATGATTAAGTTATATAAAGTGACTAGCAGTCGCCCACGATTTCGTAGGAATTTAGAAAAAAATCCCCGTTTTTGCAACATTTTTCACTGATGCTTCGCTCCTATTAGTCGTAGCGAGATGTTATATAGCCTATAGCCTTCCTCAATATATATTATGTACTATCCAAAACTGAAAGAATTTTTTAAAGCAAACCCCTGGTTCCTGAGATTAGCGCGTTCAAACAAGCAAACAAACTCTTCAGCTTTATAATATTAGTATAGATAGATTGTTTTAATTCCGATGATATATTTTCTTCTCAGCCCATTATTCTACTGTTGGACACGGGCCTCTTTCTTTTCAGGATGATTTAATTTCGAGTTTCGTTCTCCTGCGTAAGAATTTTTGTGCTTATATTAAAAAAAAAAATTTAAAAAAAAATATTAAATATTTTTTATTCAGGACATTTCACACAACGTCCTCTGGTCCCAAAGTAAACTATATTTCTATGCTTGTATTATGGGTACCAGATACGGATAGACTACATAATAATATACTACTTTTCTTTTGTAAATACATACTTATAATACATAGAAAACACCCAGACGCAGTACAAACATTTGTATGACATTTATGGATATCACACAAATGATTGTCCCAAGCGGGAATCAAACCCGCGACCTCGTGATCGGCAGTCCATTACATAAACCACTCCACCACGAAGCCCATCAAATAAAGTATATTGTTTCATATCTGGCCCTTATGGCACCCAGTAAGGAGAGATATGGTGGTGACACTTCTATTTTCAATAATATGTCACTGCATGCACATTTAAGGTCATCACCATATACAAAAAGAAGTCTTATATTTAGACTTATATGTATTTAGAATTTTTTGTCAAATGTAAAGCAAGATTTAACTTTTGACCAGGGAGAGTATGAGAGCACCAAAGATGGAAAGGTCATAACAAAACTCTACACTATCTTGTAAAAATACAGTAAGATAAAAACAGTTTATGTCTAATAATGGGCCATTTTTGCCTCAATAGTCTGTCTAAGAGGTGAGGTTTATTTTCATCATATTTGTGAATATTTGTTGTAGTTATACGGAGACCTAGCGTCTAAATCATTTTTATGCGGTTGTATTATCACTGGAATATCCGTGATTCACCTTTCTCTTCATTTTATATGACCACTTAACTGTAACATATGATGTAGAATTTATTTCTCTAAGCGATGTAACAAACTTCAACAAACGTGAGCTTATTAAAAGATTTCTGACTCACCTTTCTTTTAAAGTGTAGCAATAATGACGTAAAAATTATGACGTACAAATAATGTCGTATGTAGTAAAATTTCCTTCTATGATGTAATAAACTTGACCACATGCATTCATACAAAATGTCTATGACTCACATGTCATGTCACATGTCAAGTCATGACGTAGAATTTATTACTTTTATTGATGCGATTGGGCATTTACATAATGTAAATCCGTTTTTACAAAGCGTTATGACTGTATTTACATCTATCTGTATGTGTAAGCCGGTAGTTGACATACCTGCATAGCGTATTTTTACTCGAATAATATCGAAAATCAGCATGGTAGACGAAGATGGTTTCAGCGGCCGTATTATGAGCTCTTATTCCCAGGCCGTTTACGCCGTGAGTGGAACTGCCTGGCAAATTCGTATTATGAGTATATTATTGACAGCGAATCAGTGGTCACGTGACTTCAGGCTGATATCGGCCCGACTTTTGTTTCACCGGCTGGCGTTAAGCGTATTACGAGCGCAAATTCGACATGTAGTTGATCGTTTTAACTATCTAGAAGTGACAAGTAAATCCATTCAATAGAAGCTGCTACATTGTTACGTATAAAAAATTGTTTTGGATTATTTTGAATTAAAAGTAACTATTATCTACATATAAACGATGGGTGATGAATTGGAGGTGTTTGAATTTTCGGAGAGCGACGATGATGAACAAAACAGTAGTCGAATGCAAAATAAGTTAAATATAAAAAACAATATTAATATATTATTAAAATAATTATTCATTACAATAATATCGCCATTTGTATTAAATTTACTTTCATGCGAATCATCAAACAAAAAATATTAAAAAAAAAAATTGCCCGATAAAGGATAATGAAAAACTAAGCCTATGTTCCCGCTATGTCAGCTGACAGTTCAAGTGACGGGTGTAGTTCCAAAACTAAATCCCAAAACATAGAAGAATTATAAAAAATAAAGGGTTCGACCAAAAAAGAAAAAAAAAGAAAAAATAATCTAAATATAAAAATAGATAATAGTATTACCGTTCTATTCTTTTAAATAATGGTATTAGTAACTTGTGTTTAGCAAATATATTATATTTTGTAGTATATTGAATACAAAAAAATTTGTAAAATATAACCGTAACTAGCCGATAAACACAATAATTAAGTTTCTGAACGACTCTATCAAAAAGCTTTACACGGCCATAGACACTAATCCATTAAAAAGTCGGCTAGTTTTATGTATGTCATAATACGAAATAAAAGTCAGGGCGTTTGCCGCCGTCAACAGAATCGCCTGGAACTTGCATGATATTTTGAAAGCTCATAATACGCCTGCAGGCGTTTTAATGCCCTTGACGGCTTCTGCTGCGGAAAAATGTAAGCCTTGCCTTTCTTTTGAATACTCTATCTTCACTCGTATTACCAATCAACTCCTACCAAATGGTAGTGGCATCATATCATACCACGTTCTGCTACTCTGAAATGTTTGAACTAAGTACGGGAAAAAGATCGTTGGTTACCACTGATAGCTGGTAGTAATTGTAGTATTCTTTAATTTACTTTAAATAACGGAACTGCTTGGTGTGGTGACGACCTCCGTGTGGTGACGGATTAAGAATACAAGTGTCACCACCCCATCACCTCCCAAGGGTGCTGTAATAGTCAGCTAAAGGATATTGCACACAGATAGTATACTCAGAACAAGGGGAAAACTCGAAAATAAACCCTGTGCCAACACGCCTGGTAGCGCGGCACAGTAGACCATAATCCCTCCCAATGTAGAGGAGGCCCGTGCCCAGCAGTGGGACACAAATGGGCTGGAGAGGAGAGAGGAGAACGGAACTGTCTGGCTGTATCTAGTCATTATAATAAGGGTTTTCCCTTACCTACGTAGGTACCGACAATTTATTAATCGGCCATTACGTGGACCCATTAATAATAAACACAAAAGCTTAGAACTTTTCCACTTCTTTTTCTGAGAATAAAAACTCGGTTTTTTAAATTACCTGCGCAAAAAAGTTTTGTAAAGGGTAATTCACTAGAAATAGGAAATGAAACAGGTTTTCCATCAAAACCGTGTTCAAGGTTTTACGTGTTGACCTTTATACAGATTAATGACTCATTATGTAATTATAAATAATACCTATTTCGCTAATGAACTTTGCTTTTATTTGTATTTGAATGTTGATCTTTTTGTTAACAATAAATTAAATTACGGTGGATAAAGTGATTACCGCAAGCGGGACGTTGCACGTAGACGTGACGATTGCAGTGGCCTAATTTGATTACTGAAAAGCACGACTGCAATAAGCTCAGTTGGCAGAGCTACGGAACAGTATTCCGAGGTCGTGGGTTCAAGTCCCGCTTGCGGTAATCACTTTTTCCATTGTAATTTAATTTATTAAGGGCCTACATCAATATTATCGTATATCATCGCCAACACGTACATATTAACACAGCCAGTAGGCACAGAAAATGAAGAATTAGGGATACTTTTCCTATTTACTCAAAATCTACTAAATATATTTTAATTCTGATTTACGTGTTTCTATATATAATACTTACTTATGTTTTTAAAGTTATTTCATTAGTTAATACGCGTTAATAGACCGACAAATGAAAAAAATAAAAAAATAGAGAGGTTGTTTCGCTAAGATTTTCTATCGAGAAAACTTTTTCAATCGTGTTTCTGAGTTTATGCGATCCTAGATCATATATTGAAAAAACATATACTTAAATATTAGAGCTCTAGCCATTCAATCTAAAGAAACAATGAAAACTTCGTACATAGAAAAATGCACGAAGCTATTTTGGTATCCTCTTAAGTAAAAGCATAGCATGTCAGATGCTAAATTAAGAGGGCACGATACCAAATTATGCTCCATACAAAAATATGGGTATCGTAGGTACTTCCCTTTTTTCTTCGCGAAAGTTAAACCGATTTCAATTGTTTCTACGCTATATTATAGATGAAGAGTATATCTATGCTTCTGTCACTTTCTTTTTTTCAATACATAATAACTAAAAGAAATATGACCATCCGAAAATCCCGCTTTTTTCGGTTTTCTTTAGGTAAAGTTGCAGCGTCTATCACACATATTTCGTAACGTTTTACCAAAAAAGAAAGTGATACAAGCATAGATATACTCTTCATCTATAATATAGCGTAAAAATAATCAAAATCGGTTTAACTTTCCCGAAGAAAAAAGGGAAGTACGAAACATCTTTTTTTCAAAGAATTTTTAGGAAAAATCTGCTTCAGCTATATTTGTCCCTTTCAGCACGTTGCTCGGGAATAGGGATAGCAATACCTAAGGCAAATACCTAAATTAGGAGTACAGTACCCTCTTAATAAATTACTTTTTGTTAACAAATTTATATTCGGGACTTTTAATTGAAAACCTTGCTAGTCCTATCGTTGGTACCCCAAGCTTACGTAGTTTAGTCATGAACGAAATTTTTGGTGTCCACCGCTCCAGTCTATTCAGGTACTAGTATTTACTGTCAGATCGCTTAATCGCGACTGTGGACATCTGTAGGTTCCTTAGAGTACTTCTAGTAGTTCTAGTTCGTGACCTTCCCTACGCTACATTACGTAATGTAATGAAAGTTATATCATAAGTTTCTTTTTTAAATATTAAGACACTCCTGCTTTTCTTCTCACGGAAATAGGGGCTTGATAAAATTTAATATACCTACTTAGGTACCTAGACAAATAAATAAAATATTTTTGAATAAAATTATTGTTGTAATAATATTTATCAATCAAATGAGTGAATTACTTTTCAATAACTTTTTATCTTCTTTTATCTTAATTAATTTCTCAACACAAGTATGTATTAAAAACAAAAAAGTAATTGAAAAATTTCAATCTTTCCAAATTATATGTCTAGGAAACGGAGAAAACCACAGATCTGTGGTTTACTCCTAACTGTGTATTGGCGTTCAATCTTGAAGACTTTAGCCTTGCTAAACTGTATTTCATAGAATAATAATGACTCATATGATCGTAGACATATTTCACGCACACATAGATAATTATGTAAATGTTTCCAAGCCGGCTGAATGATCTAGCCATAGGACTACATTTGGTATGTGCTAAAATTGTTACGCTGTTAGTTTTTTGAGGTAAAAAAAAACTGACTTGGCTGCCTTGTGCTAATGGAGATAAAACTGACCAAATCATGTAAAAACAAATTCAAGGGATCCACAGAGTAAACAAACGGCAAGTGTGCAGTAGTTCAAATGCATTAGCACAGCTATGCCTAATCCAACGGTCATTTATGTTCATAGAACGTCTCGACAAATATTATTTTAGCTGCAGTTCTTTGAAATATTCCAATCTTTTGGCGGCTACTGCAAAGAGATTTTTGTACCGGTGGCGCCGAGATTTGCAAGCATCGCCAAATATTTGAGACCGACACGTCGCTTTTAACTAATGATTTACATGTGCAAACGATTTTTTTTGCATTCCAAAAGCGATAAGTTGTATTTTTTTGTCCACCATACTTGAAACCATAAAGCTTAAAAGCTTAGTGTTTATAATTATTGGTGCAGATGTAGACGCTGATGGGTGCTATTAAGTGTTTGCTTCTTGTTGAATGATATTATTTCAGTTTTAGTGCATATTTTAGCAGTTTTTTGGAGAAAAATAAATAAAAAATCATGGACATTTCACACAGCGTCCTCTGGTCCCAAGCTAAGCTTAAAAAAGTAGAAATATACATACATAAAGTAATTTATTAATTTTGCAATTGACATGCTATGCTTTTACCGACTTGGACTATGCTTGGACCGCTTGCGGTAATCACTTTTTCCACTATAATTCAATTTATTAAATATACCTACATACATATTCTAATTTATTATGTAGGTATGTATTTATTTTAATTTTATAATAATTAGTTGAAAAGCTTAAAAAACGCGTCAATACCTTGAATATTCTTTTAAATTATTGCATTGTCATCGGTCCTTGTTCGGTGTTCAAAATTTCAGAACAATGAGTCCACTGAAGGTGGGTTAAAACACTTAAAACCACTTTTAAAGATTCCATTACAGAGATTAATTACACTGTGCCGAGGTAATATAGGCGTGTTGAAAAACAATTGAAATGAAATGAAATGAAATGAAAAATCATTTAATCACGTAGACACAATTTTTCAGAAAAATTATGTGCTTATGACATGTCCAATTTTTTCCCTACCACCGGTTCAGGACGCAATCTGCTGAGAAGAACCGGCGTAAGAAACTCAGCAGAGCTTTTAATCAAATCAATATTTTTAAATTAAATGTCAATTATACTTACAATGCTAATAACTTTACAATATAGAATATGTATTGCTCCAGAGCAACCTACTCCCAAGCTTTATCATCTTTAATATAATCAGAAATTTTATAATACGCCTTTTTACATAATTTAGTTTTAATGAATTTTTTAAATTTAGAATTATTTAATTCTCTTACATCAATAGGGAGTTTATTATAAAATCGTATACAATGACCCATGAAAGAGTTACATATTTTGTGGAGACGGGTTACATGCATCACAAGATTGTGTTTATGCCTTGTATTAACATTATGGTGGTCGCTTTTTTTTGTAAAATTATGAATATTTTTATGAACATACAATAAATTTTCATATATATATTGTGAAGCGACCGTTAAAATATTTATGTCTTTGAATTTCTCCCTTAGAGAATCCCGCGGACCTAGGTTATATATAGCTCTAACAGCGCGTTTCTGGAGCACAAATATCCGATTAATGTCCGCACAGCTTCCCCAAAGAAGAATTCCATAGCACATTACACTGTGAAAATAACTAAAGTAAACCATTCTAGCCGTATCTACATCCGTAAGTCGTCTAATTGTTTTCACCGCATATGCCGCAGAGCTAAGTTTGCCAGACATTTTTTCAATTTGTGGGCCCCACTGTAATTTCGAATCAATAGTGATTCCTAAAAATATAGTTGAATGTACTGGTTCCAATTAATTAAATCTTATACTTATCTAAATGAAAAATAAGTATGTGTGTGTGTGGAATTTAGGAAATTTTCCCCGTTTTTGCAACATTTTTCACTGATACTTTGCTGCTATTAGTCGTATCGTGATGTTTTATCGCCTCGATAAATGTACTATCCAAAACTGAAAGAATTTTTGAAATCGGACCTATGCTCCTTAGATTAGCGCGTTCAAACAAACAAACAAAAAACTCGCCAGCTATATAATATTAGTATTAAATTGAGTTTCCTCAATCTCATTCGCACAATACAAGGTCTGCTATCAGCAACACTCTTCATTTCCATTGTCTAGTCAAGATCTTCACTTTAAAACCCCTCTACTCCATCGGCCATCGGTTCTTATCAATAACATCTCTAAATCTAGAATTATGTAGGTGTCAGCTTGATTATATGTATATGTAAGAATATAAAGATTTTTATCTTTATATTCTTACATATACAGGCCTATTTAAAAATAGCTTACATAATTTTATTATCTATATCATTAACTTGTTTTATAGTAGCAAGTTATCAGACATAACATCAATTATATTATACCTACAGTGTTATAGAGGTAACTAAGTAAATAAATTAAAAGAAAAGTAGTTTAAAATATGTAAAATATGCGATATTTAACTCTAAGAAAAATTGTAGTACAAGATTTGGTAAACATGCATAGGAACCGTCATAGCTCAGTCAGTAGAGCAACGGAACGGAATTCCGAGGCGGTAGGTTCAAGTCCCGCTCATAGTGATCAAATTTTCCACAATAATTTTGTTTATTAAATAAAAGCATAGCGAGTCAATTGCAAAAGTTAATAAATCAATGTAGCTTAAAATGGTTCACTTTTTAGGGTTCCGTACCCAAAGGGTAAAAACGGGACCCTATTACTGAGACTTCGCTGTCCGTCCGTCCGTCCGTCTGTCACCAGGCTGTATCTCAAGAACGGTGATAGCTAGAGAGTTGAAATTTTCACAGATGATGTATTTCTATTGCCGCTATAACAACAAATACTAAAAATAAAATAAAATAAATATTTAAGGGGGGCTCCCATACAACAAACATGATTTTTAGGGTTCCGTACCCAGTATCTCAAGAACGGTGATAGCTAGACAGTTGAAATTTTCACAGATGATGTATTTCTATTGCCGCTATAACAACAAATACTAAAAATAAAATAAAATAAATATTTAAGGGGGGCTCCCATACAACAAACATGATTTTTAGGGTTCCGTACCCAGTATCTCAAGAACGGTGATAGCTAGACAGTTGAAATTTTCACAGATGATGTATTTCTATTGCCGCTATAACAACAAATACTAAAAATAAAATAAAATAAATATTTAAGGGGGGCTCCCATACAACAAACATGATTTTTTTACCGTTTCTTGCTCGATACTAATAACGTTGCCTTATGTTGCATAGATAATGGTACGGAACCCTTCGTGCGCGAGTCCGACTCGCACTTGACCAATTATTTCTAATTATTTTTAACTTGCCCTTTCATTTGATTCTTACATTAGAATTAAATGAATAAAATGAAATCACATAAGCTCGATCACTCGATTAGTTATCTGCTAAAAATAAGGTTGCAAGATTTCCTGAACAAAATACGAAATAAAACATTACAAAACATGTTTTAGTTAGCTGTAATTTATTCACAGTTAATTTGAAACTATATGCCATGTCATGTATATAATACTAATCTCATGTATGCTATTTTATTATTAACATCAGCGGTAATAAACTATTTCTTGTTAACAAGAAAAACTCATGCAAGAACAATACGACTAACACGTGGCAGATATAAGAAACAAAAAATCTCTACAATGGACTTTAAAAACAGGTACTGAGGCAAGTGCATTTTGGTAATCAACAATGAATATGACACTTGAGACATTTGCGCTCTTGGGGGCCACAGTTAAAATAATATGGGACCATAGTTAATACAATATGGCGCCATGTTTTTTTAAACTTCTAATGTTCTTCAGAGATTAGTTGCCGCCAGGAGGTGTTGGAACAAACGATGTGAAATGTCTGGTTTCTGTACTTAAACCCTCAAGTGTCAGGATGACAGGTCATTTGAATGGGTCTGCTAATAACATGGCTTTAAAAAAGATACGCCCCTTGGGACTGTGAACAGTCTTGACATTTTAGTTCCATTCTTATTTCTTAGTATTATTTTAGGAGAATTTATGATATCATTTATGATTTCATGGCGTATTGTAGTGTTGGTTGGTATTTATTATATTTACATTTTGTTCTAACTGAATAACCTACCGTTTGATATTAGTGTGCGACCCTAATCCATAAGAATCCCCGCTATGTGCCTCTATTTTGGGAAATGGGCACTGGTCTCACGGTGCTTCTGCCCATGGTAGCCCATAAACTGTCTGCCAGAGACAATTCTCTTACTATAGACGACCGGGGAACAAGGGTCCCGTCCATCTATCTACAGCCTCATCTGAAGTACAATACGCCTCATTTCCTGCCGACAATGGATCTTCCCTAAGCCGTTTCGCCAACTCCTTCCACGAAATTACCATCTCCTTTCAAGGTCACTACAGCCGTCCGGTTCCTATAAATTGCCGGCTGGTTCGCAACCATGGCACAAGCGACAGTAAGTAATGTGGACACATATTTGCATAAGCATACATGGCCCCACGACACCAGTAACCACCAGTCATAAAGCATCTATAGCTTATATCAGATTTCGTAACTAACTTATTCCAATAGTCTCCCTTCCTTCCCTCTCAGCCCATTGGGCACGAGCTTCCTCCACTTCGGAGAAATTTTTGGTCTATAATGAATTTGTCTTCACACAGATAGTATAGAAAACCATTTTAATACCTACTCAACTCAGCGGTAATTAGCCTAATGTAAAATTGTTACTGTAAGATGAGGAGGATCATAAAGTAACAATTTTGTTTACAGATTTATTGTGTCGTTAATACATTTTGTATATTAAACATTCAGTCTGTCATCATACAAATTATTTTTATAGTTTATACCGTTAATAATGAAATAACTGCTGTATTTGTAACCAATAATTGCTTGTATTATAAATCAGGGAAGCGTATAATTTGAAATTTTACAATTACCGGTTTTCCTTTTAAGTACGTACTCAGATCTTCTCCGGAAATTTGTACAATACAATTTGGCGTGAAATAATAGTCGGAATATTCGTGTGTATATCAATGAAAAGGCACTTTAATATTTATTATAACTGTACGATGAGGCGTTACACGAATTCTTGGAAGTATACAAAACCCTTTTTTATGTTAAATCAAGAATCCACGTGCTTTTCGCCGACAAACGTTTGCTGTTCAAGTCATTATGTTGAAATAACATGCTAGAAATAATAAAAATACTTGAAAAGCTTTTGTGGTTCGGCCTCTCAAAATAGGAAACGATGTTTACGATTTTAAAAGTCATATTTCATTGTACACTTTGGTTAAGATTACCGATGATTTTAAGTTTTATATTCTTCGTCTTGAAAACCGTTCTCTTTGTGGTGTCATCACAATTTTATGGTTGTTATAACGTTAATTATAGGAACTATCTGACTTTAATGTGCTTTATATTAGGTGCTTTTAGAGCTCTGTAAAATATATCAGAACATTATTTATTATTATGTATTTATAGATCTTTTTATTTGACATTAAATCCGTATAATTATTGCGTCCGATATATTATTACTTTGATAAGAGTTGTTTGGAGACAATTAGCCAAAGCTATTGTATAGTTATGTATTACTAGCTACTTAGGATAATAAATACGACTTAAATGCAATTTTTGGATGCGGCTCTTATTAACGTCTAATGGCTTTGGCTATTTCTTATTTTCTGTTGCTGTTTAAATATTTTGGTTAACCTGCCGGCCTGCAACTTCGTACGCGTCGAATTTAGAAACAAAACCTTAACAAATTATACAAAAAAGCCATCCTCTTGAACCACTCTATCTATTAAAAGAAACTGCATCAAAATCCGTTGCGTAGTTTTGAAGATATAAGCTCATAAATACAAAAATAACGATTTTGTTTATTAATAAGTTAAGACTATAAAATAACATTAGACAAAATTAACGTATCTGCCCCTTGCTCCGAATTACGTACTTATTGCACATCTAGTAATACGTAGCTCTGTAACGGATCCTTGTGATGTAATGCAAAATAAAAAACCAAGATGTGGTTACAACAAGAAATGACTTTGACATAGGTAACTCCAAGAACTGGCAACTTACTGTAAGCACGGTTATTCTAAGAAAACCAAAACCTTTGTGGTTTTCTCAACCTTTAAGCCACAAAGAGCATTATAACTTATATATCTATACTATTATTATAACGCTGAAGAGTTTGTTTGTTTGTTTGAACGCGCTAATCTCAGGAACTAATCATTCGATTTGAAAACTTATTTCAGTATTGGATAGAACATTTATCGAGGAAGACTTTAGGCTAAATAACATCATACTGCGACCAATAGGATCAAAGCGTTAGTAAAAAATGTTGCAAAAACGGGGGAAAATTTCTGAACTCCATGCGTACGAAGTCGCGGGTAACGGCTAGTAATTGATACATAGAACACAATGTATTTGTGTGTAAATTTTCCTGAACCAGTCGCACTTGTCAATTGACGTCAATCGAATCATTAGTATACAAAGTCAATTGCCCACAGTGTATAACAAGCTATTATTAGTTTTTAATCTGTGACAATGAAAAAATTGGTCAAGTGTGAGTCGGCCTCGCGCACGAAGGGTTCCGTACCATTATTATATATGCAACATAAGGCACATAGTTAAAGCGTCTACCTGTCAACGTTATTAGTATCGAGCAAGAAACGGTAAAAAAATCATGTTTGTTGAATGGGAGCCCCCCTTAAATATTTATTTTATTTTATTTTTAGTATTTGTTGTTATAGCGGCAATAGAAATACATCATCTGTGAAAATTTCAACTGTCTAGCTATCACCGTTCTTGAGATACAGCCTGGTGACAGACGGACGGACGGACGGACGGACAGCGAAGTCTCAGTAACAGGGTCCCGTTTTTACCCTTTGGGTACGGAACTCTAAAAAGAATATAGTTGTATGTTTATTGCATAACTGAAGTTTCTAGAATGCGTATAATTTATATTGTTTTAAAACTGCGTGTATTACAAAGAAGGATGTAATTAGAAATTTATTACTTTTTGCGTATACAACTGTTTCTATATTAAGAGAAACAGTGTTGTATGTAACAAAGATTTTTGCCATTCATACAGTATCAAAAATGCGAATCCGTCTTGTAGGATCTTTCTGCGACATTGCTACCAATTCTACGGGCACAACATACCAAACTTTACCAAAAAATTAATTTTGATAGTGTCGATATCACGATTCGCCAATTTTATCTGAACTCTCTTGTTATTAGAACTGTTTAATAAAGACTAACCGCCTTATTCATAATGACTTATCGGAGGTTTAAAAGTTCGCTAAAATTGGTTCGCGAAAATTGTCAAAACTTGTTATAATGTGTTTGTGTTAATATATATATATTCATAACGGTCTTTTTACGCTAAAACGTTTATCCGATAAAATTTCCGTATAAACCTCCGATAAGTCATTACGAATAAGACCGTATAGATTTTAATTAATATAAATGTGCACAACAAAATGGCCCCTTTATCAAAATACCTACACCAATAGTTTATTTTTGTTTTTTAGTTAAGTTTAATGTGCAGGTGGAATTGGCACTATTATAATTTAAACTATAAACTTACCTACAGATGAATTGATCATAATATTATGATGAAATCGTCTTTAAGTTTCTATTATCATTCATCATTATTTCAGTCCCTTGGAAGTTTTATACGCGATTGCGTACATTTTGTCAAGACATTTATATTTTTATCGATTAAATCTCAGCAACATAGTCATCGTTTGACGGGCCTCGTGGTCTAGTGGTTCATGTAACGGACTGCCGTTCACGAGGTCGCGGGTTCGCTTCCCGTTCGGGACAATCATTTGTGTGATATTTATAATTGTCATAAATTTATAATTGTTAAAAAGAAAAGTAGTTTATGTATTATATCCGTATTCTGGTATCCACAAGCTTAGCTTGGGACCAAAGAACGTTGTGTCAAATGTCCATGAATATTTATTTATTAATTTTAACACTTGATAGTATGTGCTCACAATATAATTCAAGATAAATCCAAGAGGATGTTAATAAATTATTAAAATCATAATTCACATCATGGCGTATTATCATACCTTATAGGTAAATCATTTGACACGATGAACCGTGAGTAAGAAATTACAAGAGACTTCCGGATACAGTTCTGCGGAAATTACAGAAGTCGTTACAGCTGATGATTCGACATTTATAATAAGATTATTAAAAAAAAATGACTCATGCTATAAAAATGATAAAATTCTTTGATGATTAAAGATTGATGATCTAGAAAAATCGTTCGATGATCATAAGTAGAAAAAACAGAAGTCATGATGATTAGATAAATAAATAAATAAATATTCATGGACATTTCACACAACGTCCTCTGGTCCCAAGCCAAGCTTATATGCTTGTGTTACATTTGTGTTAGATTTAGCTGCAAATCTAGATAATATCTACATCTGTCCAAAAGTGTGTGGTTCTTTTATTTAACGTGAAATTTCATTCATTTATTCATTCATCGTCTTATCCTTTAGCTGGCTTTTACAGCACCTTGGGAGGAAAAGTCCTATTTCCTGTATGATCACACTGGTATTCTTAACCTGTCACCCACGGACAGCGAAAACTAGCAAGCTTTTTTCTACGGTACAGAATTTGCCCATGTGAAACTAAGTATGAAAAACTTCAGATTGGTGTTTTATAGAGACTTTTATGCTTTTGTTAAAAGATACCGTTACATAGATTTGTAGAGACAAATGAAGCTAATAAAAAGCGTGTTAAAGGCCTACATCAATATTATCGTATATCATCGCCGACACGTACATATTAACACAGCCAGTAGGCACAGAAAATGAAGAATTAGGGATACTTTTCCTATTTACTCAAAATCTACTAAATATATTTTAATTCTGATTTACGTGTTTCTATATATAATAGTTACTTATGTTTTTAAAGTTATTTCATTAGTTAATACGCGATAATAGACCGACAAATGAAAAAAATAAAAAATGAGAGAGGTTGTTTCGCTAAGATTTTCTATCGAGAAAACTTTTTTCAATCGTGTTTCTGAGTGTATGCGATCCTAGATCATATATTGAAAAAACATATAATTAAAAATTCGAGCTCTAGCCATTCAATCTAAAGAAACAATGAAAACTTCGTACGTAGAAAAATGCACGAAGCTATTTTGGTATCCTCTTAAATAATTATATAAATATAATCTAGGATCGCATAAACTCAGAAACGCGATTGAAAAAAGTTTTCTCGATAGAAAACTTAGCGAAACAACCTCTCTAATATTTTATTATTTTCATTTGTCGGTCTATTATCGCGTATTAACTAATGAAATAACTTTAAAAACATAAGTAACTATTATATATAGAAACACGTAAATCAGAAATAAAATATATTTAGTAGATTTTGAGTAAACAAAAAAAATATCCCTAATTCTTCATTTTCTATACCTATAGCTGTGTTAATATGTACATATCGACGATAATATTGATGTAGGCCCTTAAAACGAACGTTCTTTATTTGTAATTAGCGCACATGCATTTCATTGAGCTGTAATTACAACTTTATTACTCGTTTGCCACAGGAAATGTCTTTAACATTATCAGAAGACGTGTCAGAACTGTCTTTGGAATAATGTTAAAGGCTTTTAAGACGTCTCTCTGCCTTTATTTTAATCTGTTAGAGTTTAATTCGCCTTAATGCCGGTTATGTCAACGTTTGTGGGACGAAGTTTCTGTACAGAGTTTCACTCAGGTTTTAGCATTCACAATATTCCTGATTTTCTATGATAAACTGTTTATTTATGTAGAGAAATTGTGCGAATATGCGTACTGAATCTGTATCTGTATCATTCGGGGTAAAACGTAGTCTGAAAAAAAAATTCACTAATTGAGAGCTACAGAGTCTGTGGGGACTATAGACTATTTCTTCAGTCCAATAATGTCCCACTATTGGGCTCGGCCTTCTCCACTTTGGGAGCGATTATGGTCAACTATGTCACGCTGACAAGTCGTGTTGCATAGGGTTTGTTTTAGATATTTCCATGTCTCACAGAGGATGTTATTCGTGTAATATCGCTAACTAGTATTCTTAATCCATCGACACACGAAAAATACACTACATGCTACATATTATGTCTATATGTAATGATTCGAAATTCTAGGCGTACAATACAAGATCTTGGGCAACAGTTAGTTAATCAACATAATATTATCTGTATAGTAAAATTATGCGACTATGTAAACTAAATAAACTTGTATATGTTATGTCTATAAATATTAACGAAAAATTGATATTGATCAAAATTTTTTTACATATTTTTATTGACTTGATTTTGATAAGGAAGTGTGTTTCTTTTCGTTACGATTACATTTAGTATAATTTATTAAAGCGAGACTATACCTAAAAATTGAATACTGGATTTTATGCTTGTCATCTTTAAAGCTATGGTATAAAAAATATATATGACTGACTAATAATTTGTTCATAATACGAATTTGCCAGACGGTTTATTTCACGGCGTAAACTGCCTGTAAATAAAAGCTCATAATACGGCCGATTTAAAAAATCTTTCAGTGTTGGGTAGTACATTTATCGAGGAAGGCTATAGGATATTTAATATTTTAAGCAAACCGTCAAATATAGCTTAGTACCTACATAGATTCCTAGAAAAACAATATAAATAAATTCTTATAAATAAATTCTTATAAATAAATTCTTTATTGATTTCTTTCACAAAGGCAGCAGATATAAACAAATACAGAGGCAATAATATATAATATTACACTTTCAGATACCTTTGTGAGAGACTGGTGTCCGTGGTAGGTAAAACCTGTGTTACAGATCACCAGGCTCTCACCTCTGGGACTAATCTAAATTAAATTAACTTACTCAATTAACTACTTGTACTTTACAATTAACTAATTATCTAAGTCTATTATTATTTGAATGAGTACGTGCTAGTGTGTGTGAGTATGTGTCTTGTGTGTCTGTGTGTGTGTGTGTGTGTGTGTTTTTATTATATAGTCACAATCAGCCCACATATTGTACATTTAGGATAGGTACATTATTACATATTAGATGGTGTATTTGACAGTCATAGTATAATGTTTTTTAGAATATAGTAATCAATCTTTGCAAATCTATTAACTTATAATCGGTATAGGTATAACCAATTACAAAGGATAGGAAGAAATGAGATGAAGACGTATTACGAATTTGGTAGCGTAGTATAGTATCCTTGTGGTGAGGGATTACGAATACAAGTGTCAGGACTTTTTTTTCCCAGGCTGTAAAAGCCAGCTAAGGCATATTGTATATAGATTTTATTTATTTATTTATTAGGTTAATCAACAGTCGATTGTACAATACATTCACAAACAAGAAAAGATAAAATATAAAGGGTGGTACAACCAATTAATTATAGATTAACACCGCTTGCGCATAACGGTTATTATAGAACAAAGATTATTCAACAGTATTACAACATGAAGAATTCCAGAGATTTTATGCCTACATTCAGTCAAGATATTGATTATTATAATTATTTATGATATAATTGTCGTTCACCGTTATGAGATAGAAAACTCGAAAATAGAAAGGAAGAGAGAGGGAGAACATCTTCTTCTTCTCCAGCCCATTTACGTCCTACTGTTGGGCACGGGCCTCCTCCACTTTAGGGGGATTATGGTCTACTGTGCTGCGATGACCAGGCGTGTTGGCACAGAGTTTATTTTCGAGTATGCCGTCTCTCACAGAAGATGTTATCTGTGTGCAATATCCCTTAGCTGACTTTTACAGCACCCTTGGGAGGAGATGGGGTAGTGACACTTGTATTCTTAATCCGTCACCACATGGAGAATCCGTCACCGTCCGTCCATCATAAGAGAGAACATACATAGAGTAAAATAAAAACTTAAAAATAGTTAAATCAAATCAAATCTTTATTTTCCATAATACAGGTAAGTACATATATTATGTTTTACAGATAAATATATGTATTAAGTATCACTGAAAAACTAGTATTTAGTAAAATTAAAAATATATATCATTGATGTCATAGGTAACAATAATAATTCTAGTCATAATTAAAATACATGCATTTATATGTGTCAAGAATAATAATATTTATAAGTTTACGTGCGTAAGTGTAATTGATTAAATTATTACTAATACAGCAATTGTTTTTCTAAATACAAACTTATTTTAATTAATTATTAAAGTAATTATCAACAGAGTAGGTACATACTTGAATTTTAAAATTACAGTCATATAGGAATTTCAATAATTCAGATGTTATTACCATCAAGTCAAGGTGATAAAGAGTACTGAATGCATACATATAATTTCAGTGTTATTAAAATTTCAATGCCTTTGAAACTTTACAAGTAATAATGCTGGGGACTACATATTAACTACAATGTATACAGCTCATTTTAAATGCATATTAGCTGTTGGCCAAGGCAACGTAACGATTAACGTAAACACGAATCTACGCATAATTTGTATTTAATAGATGACAGATAAAAATCAATAGCGTGATGTTTAGAGGTTGTAAATTTACATCATAATAAAGTTGTTGAAATGAATTGTTACTAGCTGTGGTCCGCAATTTCATACGCGTGTTATTTACTACTTTTTTCAAATATTTTGTAGGTAAAATCTGCCTGAACTATATTTGTCTCTTTCGGCGCCGCGTACGGGAATAGGGATAGAAAGAAATACCTAAGTTAAATACCTAAATTGTAACTGTAGTCCGCTCCTAAGATTATTATATTATCTAAAATTAGGGTAAGACCAAATTTAAATGGACAAATATGGACTTCGAGACCCTGTAAATCAGAAACAAAACCTGGGGGGCTTTCACGCGATTATTGTTCAATCAAGAACGAAGTACAAAGTACCTATAATAGTATCCCAAAGTAAAGATCACGGAACTAACAAATTCTTCACACATCTATAGTTGTACTCAATAATTTTATGCATAAAGATAAAAATTGATTACCAAAATTTATAAAATTGACATTAAAATGCAAATACACAGGCCAGTCAAGATGTCATATAAAGATAAGGAAAATATACATATTATTCACGAGATCTAAGTGATAGATAAAAACCAGTTTTTTATTAACATCTGTAATGACCAAAACCACAAGATATTTGCGTCCTTACCATTCGCAAGGTCATTTATATTAGGGCTGTCAACAAAAAAAAATTTTACCTTTTAAATTACATAGGAACATATCCAATTTTGATTCCCATATTTATGTCTTTATCTTTACTTATTATAAAACATATACCTACTATAACTTATATCTTTAAAACTACGCAACGGATTTTTATATTATTTTATTTACCAAAAACCTCAACAAATTGTACAAAAAAACCATCCTCTTGAACAACACTGCGTAGTTTGGAAGATATAATATTCTTATTTGGCTCATATAGGAACGTACATATAAATTTACGACTTTGTTTTATAATAAGTAATGAGGCACTGGGCTAAGGACTTTCCAATTATTCTTATCCTATAGTATAGGATAATATCAACTTTGTATAGGACTTACACAAAGTTGATATTGATAATAAAAAATCTACAAACTCATTAATCTTTATAAAAACTAAGTAAAAAGCAACTGCTTATATAGAAATGCTCAATTATCCTGGTACAACTAATTGCTTAACAATATCTGATCGAATACACGTATCTTATAGGTATAAATGGAGGATATAATTCAAAGTGAACTACTATGTATTGTAGCATTCATGTGTTCAACGCTAAGGCACGCATGAGGTAATTACGTAGCGCCATGAATGAGTTGCCTTGTAATATTAGGGATGGCAAAAACTAAGTTTTAAACTCCTTTATGTAGCAAGCAGTTTAATATGTTAGACTTTTGCTATCGAAGACACAAGCAAATAGGATTGAACAAAATATGCTTGGATGATCATACGGACTTACTAAATAAGTTAAACAATATAAAAATTGATTTGACTTCTCCGAAATTATTTAAGTTCATTAATTGCTGAATGATACAATTTAGAAAATGTCTTGCTATATTCAAGCGAATTCTATCTACATAACTACGAAATATTTTAATGACGAATAAAACTTTATTTAGACAAATAGGTACATAAAATAATCTTATTTATAAAAAATATATTTACGATAATATATGTATATACGAAACATAAAATAGAATAACAAAAAATTTTAAATTGAAAAAAAAAGAGAAAAGAACCTAAAATACTCCTCTAAAATAAAAAAAGATAAAAATTAAAAATAAAACTGTTTAAAAATAACTACAACAATGTTAATCTAAGTATCTTTTCAAAAAATAAACAATTGGAAAAAAAGAGTACAAGAAAAATGTGACAACCCTACATACAATTATTATAAGGATTCGATTTGTTATTATCGTTAATTGGGTTTGGTTGTTACATAATATTGTAGGCTCTTTTATAACACAGTATATCTTTATAATAACTGCGTGTGTAAAACTTCCATGATAGTTTTATTAGTATCTCTCAGTGAGACGTTAAAGGACCAGCCTTTAACGTCTCACTATTGGGCACGGGTCTCCTCCACTTTGGTAGGGATTATAGTCAATTATGCTGCGCTGACCTAACGTGTTGGCATAGGGTTTATATTAAATTTTCCATTTCTCACAAAAGTTGTTATTTGGCTTAGCTTAGCACTTAGCTGGCTCTAACGGCACCCTGGGAATGAATAGGGATGGTGACATTTGTATTCTTAATCCGTCAACATACGGACTATTCTATTATTATATCAAATCTCTCACAAAAGTCATTGCCAGTGAAGTACGTAATGATCACTACAGTTTATGCCCTGGGCCCCAAGTCCGGTAAATGTATTGTGTCTCAATGACAGCTCAATGGCACCATTATGGCGCCATAGTGGCATCATCTGTGATCAAAAATCAAGTTTGGTGTCATTATGACACCATAGTGGTGCCATAATGGCGGAATTTTATCAAATTTGGTAGTCTACTATTACTTTTTTGTCATAATGACGCCATAATGGCGTCAGTGACTGACCATTATAACAAGATTGTAATATGATTGTAATATTGTAATAGCAGAATTACCAGACCTGGCCACCTGAAAAGAGGTTTAAAAAATTTGTAACATTATTAAAATATACCTGCTAGTTCTGTATTTATTATCTGATAGGCTGCAGAGGCGTATTTTGATTTGACGCCCCGGGCCAATTTAATTAGCCGCCCAAAAATTAATAGAGATAGAGCAAAATTATAAACTAGAAGGCTTTCGCCGCCCTTCTCGAGCTGGCCGGCCCGGGCCATGGACCCTATGGCCCTAGAGTAAATACGTCTCTGATAGGCTGACCACACGCTTACCTATCATTTTTGCTTGATGAATATCAAACCGTCAAATTCGCACGATAGTTTCTAAACTGATATTATAATTTATAAAGCTGAAGAGTTTGTTTGACTGTTTGTTTGAACGCGCCAACCTCAGGAAACACTAGTCTAATTTCAAAATTCTTTCAGTGTTAGATAGTACATTTATCGAGGAAGGGTATAGGCGACATAGCATAACGCTGCGGCTGCGACTAATAGGACCGCAGTATCAGTGAAAAATGTTGCAAAAACGTAGTCGCGGGCAACAGCTAGTATAAGTTTATTTACGGACATTGTGGTCCCAAATTAAGTACAAACATCAGTGTGACGAATATACGCCTAATTTCTCACTGTGGCATGACCTAAAAAGCAGTATTAGGGGGCAGTAATAATAAATTAATCTCAATCAACAGGGAATTAAGACTGCTTATCCGCTAAAATCAAGTAGGGATGATGTATACTTACTCATGTTAACTATATATAAATGATAGATAAAAATGATCATAATACTTCAAAGCTCATAAATATACATAGATGTCCATTTAAGTATTAATTAGTCAGCTAAAAATACTTATATCCCAAAACAATTAACGAAAGTTAATCTCAAGTTAAATCCGTGACGTGCGCCCGCCCACACGAACCTCAAAAAAATCATACGTCCACTACAAACATATAAGAAACTCACACATTATAATATTATTCATGCATATTATTACACACACACACATACATCAGTTCCCTATTAGTATGCGAGGCGTAGTGAGGACGCTACGCGTGCTTGCCACTCGTTCCACGGCTTCTTATTATTATTTATTGTTGAATAATGTGAATGGTAATGCGTGGTTGTTCACGATCCCGCATAACACCTGCCGTCTTTTCCCACAGTCCAACTCAGGCTGTAGGCGCGCGCAGGAAGTGTGCGTGTTAGAAAGAGAGGAACGACTCGCGTGCACTGCACGTGCGTCATAACTTGTAGAACCATATGTTAGAGCGAGACGGAATGTGGAATAGATTTCGTAGCATCGTAGTGGATTGTAGCATAGAAATATTTTAATAAAATGAAAAGAAATCTGCTACGATTAGATTTGATATGCGTTTTTCAGTTACGTTGTAAATGTGTTTTCTTTCTTGAGACTTGAGTAACCTGTATATTATAGAATTTTGAAGGAGTGCTACCACTTAATGCTACGGATTTTCCTTTCTATGTAGGATACCTATGAGGAAAAACGAGTTCTAGACTGTATATGTATATCTAGGTGTTAGAATTTATTTTCCGTTTTTGAAACATTTTTCACGACTGCTTCGCTCCTATTGGTCGCAGCGTGATGTTATATAACCTTCGCCTATAAATATACAATCCAACATTGAAAGAATTCTTCAAATCAGATCAGTGGTTCCTGAGATTAGCGGGTTCAAACAAACAAACTCTTTAGCTTACCTTGCTTGCCGTTATTAGATAACTTATTTATTAAATTATTCAAACACATGGTATTAAAATGATGTATGTATTAAAATCTTATAATGTTGCGACATAATCGATATTAATAACTTGCTTGCTTATATGTTGTGGTTATTTGCATATAGATTAAATGAAATCTTATGGTAATTAACATATTTATATGTCGATGAGATTTTCGCGTATACGGATGTTGAGAAGTAGTTAAGGTGCAAAAACTAGATTATGTTTAGTACTATGCCGTTCAAATGAGAATAAGATTGACCCCGCGCCATGTTGTGACGTCATACCTGTCAATTCGAACAAATTTAGTAGGGTCAGTAAAACAAGATATTTTCATAATAAAATTTATTTATTTAAAATTTATTTACTCATTTTCGAGCAGTTAGCGCGAAGAAATACAAATATAAACTTTGTTTTGTAAATGATTTGTGGTCCGCTATGCCACGTTGATCAGGCGTGTTGGCGTAGGGTTTAATTGCGAGTTTAACGTCTCTCACAGTTGATGTTAACTGCTTATTGTATCTCTTAGCTAGCTCTTACAGCGCCCTAGAGAAGGAATGGGATGAGACATTTAGATTCTAATTCCGTCACCGTACGGATAGCAAAAGTTTAGTCATTTATAATTCGCAGTTGTCAGACGAGCGTCGTGGTCTAGTGGTTCATATAACGGACTGCCGATCACGAGGTCTCGGGTTCGATTCCCGGTCAGGAAAATCATTTGTGTGATGTTTTTAATTGTTATACAAATGTTTGTATTGCGTCTGGGTGTTTACTATGTATTATAAGTATGTATTTACAAAAGAAAAGTAGTTTATGTATTATATCCGTATTCTAGTACCCATAACACAAGCTTATATGCTTAGCTTGGGAACAGAGGGCGTTTTGTGAAATGTCTATTTATTATTTATTAGTTAAGTTTCATTTTATATTATATATATTTGAAAGTTGCAATGCCACGATAAAGGTTACTGCGTGCAGGCGGTGCAAGGAACGCAGTAGAAAGTAGGTTTACCTGGCAAACGACTGTTCAAGTCTGCCTTAGTGTATATATTTGTGTAAGTTATTTTATTAAGAAAGTTTAAAAAATCGCAGTAACTTTAACGCGAATTTCAATAATAAAAAGATATACCTACTACGTTAATTACAATTATAGCCACAAAAAGATAACCAGTTATTTTAAAAACCACTTTTGATTTTTCTAGGATCTGATCATCTGACCCTAGTTATGAAATGTAAAAAAGGATTTTATTTTAAAATATTACTTTGTTAATTCGTTTTAATCCGTAAAAAAATGTTTTATAAAATTTTGCATATTATATAAAAGATTTATGGTCTTATTCATAATGACTTAGGTTTAAAAGTTCGCTAAATTCGGTTCGCGAAAATTGTCAAAACTTGTTATTCATGATAGTTTTTTAACGCTAAAACGTTTATTATTTCTCCAATAAAATCTCCGTTTTAACCTCCGATAAATCATTATGAATAAGACCATTAGACTACAAACAAATTTTTCATAGCATTACATAAAATGAAAATATTTTAAATCTATGTGCAACATTTTTCGTTTTACTCAAGTCACTCTATCCGAGATCAACATTGCAATCAATCAGTATACCTATGAAGGCAGTATTTCATTCCCTATTAAGCATTTTCAATCAACCATAAATCATCAATAAATCAAATAACTTAGATGACAATTAACGAAATAACATTATCAAGTTACGTGAACTCAAGCCATACTTCCTATTCACAAAAGACGTTGTAATTTTCATGTTATGCTCTTCAGTACATAATAAAAAGGCACTAGAATAGACACCCCGGATGTTCGCAATCTGGTTACTTTCAAACCAATGAATACAATCAAAATTGCTCATCCCAAGAAGCAAGCAAAACCATTAAAAACTCTAGTACCAACAATATAAAGTACAGAATCTTTTACAGGTTTTTTTTGCCATAAAATTGTCCACCACGTAGGTCAGTCTATTAAATCGGGTTGAGACCGGACGACAAGCTCATATTACACTGATTTAAGCAAAAACATCTTGTGTTACGTCACTGAATACTTTGTATAGTATGGAAGACATTTTGTTATATAAAATTTTTTATTTAATATTTTTATACGATACGTTAATCAAACTTTTTTTTTAATTGTGGAAAAAGGATGGTTTGCTGTAGCCATTTTTTAGCAGGTTATATTCTTGGCTCAGACGAATTCTATAATTCAAAGATTTTTAGTTCATTTTGCTTTTACTAACATGCTTTTCTTAGTTCGGTACGTAACTACCAATTTTTAATCTATGTAAAGGAATCTTTGAAAACGCGAATTTTACCCACTTGCAGTAGTCGGATTGAATTGAAATTTTGCACACATATTAATCGTCGATGAAATTGCTACAATTTAAAAAAATATTTAAGCAAATTTTATTCTGAACCACGATGACCAGGGCAGGCTTGTTCAAAGCATATTCGAGCTTTCAAACAGTCATGACAATTATGTTTTTGATCTAAAATTTTTGGGTAAGCAATGAAAATTTCCTAAATATTATTTCGGGACATATTTTTCATCAATATTATCATAATGTCACGACTTTTTTCCATAGGAAAATGTTTTTATTGTTTATTACGCGTTTTTCATAAATCAACAGCCAGAGAGGTAATAAATAATATCAATAATTAGACTACTATACAATAAGATAAGTATGTATATTTAAATATTGCATATATTTTATCTGTTAGATAGCCTACAGCAACATCTGGCGATAACATCGATCTGATCATTACTTTAGCTGTCAAATAGTTGCATACTGTATGCGGTATACAAATATATTTTGTTGTAGCAATATATTATGGTCGTCAGCAATCATAGACTATTAATAATATATATTTAACGCGAAATTTAAATGCCTTACAGCAATTATTGATTATCTTTTAGCTGCGAACGGATATTGTGTAATAATGCTATATAATCTTGAAAAAAAAAACATTGTTTTAATCTCCTTTAGGAATAATTGAGAATTATTAACAAAAATGTTCAACCGCCTCCATGTGCTTTTGAAATTTGAGGGATTTCCTCGATTTGTCGGGAGATAATCATCAGATCCTGATCTGGCCAATCTGGACAATAGGACGACAAGGGAACCACCAGCTTTCATGTTGAAAAAGAATCAAGAATATCGCTTCGCCCGGTTATAAGTTTTGTGGTAACAAACACACAAAAAAACATACAGTAGATTGAGAACCAACTCCTTTTTTAAAGTCGGCTAAAAAAACATACAGGCGAATTGAGAACCTCCTCCTTTTTTTGAAGTCGGTTAAAAAGAACATCAGTATTTCGGGAATGGTTTTTTATTTTAGACTTTGCATCACAAAAATGCAGAAATGACTTCTTTTGCTTTGACATGATCTCTTTACTAAATTCCTTTTTAGATTCCCAAAACTTTGGTTGTGCTTTACGCGAGTAGGTTATTCCGCTTCTCAGCAACTGAATTTACGCACTGGCACGATTTATGGAATAATTTCATGTTATCTTTTATTTATGGAAAGTTTTTTTTTTATTTTAAGACGATACCAAAATAGCTTCGTACATTTTTCTATGTACGAAGTTTTCATTGTTTCTTTAGATTGAATGGCTAGAGCTCTAATTTTTAAGTATATGTTTTTTCAATATATTATCTGCGATCGCATAAACTCAGAAACGCGATTGAAAAAAGTTTTCTCGATAGAAAATCTTGGCGAAATAACCTCTCAAATTTTTTATTTTTTTCATTTGTCGGTCTATTATCGCGTATTAACTAATGAAATAACTTTAAAAACATAAGTAACTATCATATATAGAAACACGTTAATCAGAATTAAAATATATTTAGTAGATTTTGAGTAAATAGGAAAAGTATCCCTAATTCTTCATTTTCTGTGCCTACTGGCTGTGTTAATATGTACGTGTCGGCGATGATATACGATAATATTGATGTAGGCCCTTAATTAGTATTTTTTATTTCCCTGGTATCGGTCCGCATAAATCTGTATAGAGTTACAATTACCCGGTACTATGGTTCATTGGTTCTCGATCCTCAATGGATCAGTTTTTGCAGCATTTGGCAAACCAGTGTGGCGGCCAAATGTGTCTTATTCTTGTAACCCGAGTACCACTACTACCTACAGCCGAGATTTATGCCACATGCTAAACCATATGCTGTGCCAAAGGTCGACTATGGAGGTATTTGTTTTAACTTCTTCCTTGTTTATGCCATGTTAACGCGTGCAAAAAGTTTTTATTCACTTATATAAAAACTCGAGTGATTTTGTTTTAGGGTCAAAGTTTATGAAAAAGATTATGAGTCTTGATCATGTCAGTGCAATTTTTCGCGGAAGAAATTAAGAATAAACATAAGTAACAAAGATATAGGTATATCTAATTTTCACCACAACCTATTAGAAGCTAACGATTACTAACTTTTTTATCATTTCTCCCAAATAATTTTGATATGATTGCTTGTGTTACGTCATTAATGTCGGCGATGTGAAACCAAAAAATTTTCCTGAACCAAAAAGAAAAAATGAATATAAGTGAATATCAATAATAATTTTGACGATATTTTGAATTGAATTCAGGAAATAAGAGCTTTTTTAGTCTCTAAATAGTTGTTCAGAAAACATTACTCTTTACTTTCTAGCACTGTAATGAAAGACACTACATTGTTCATAAATCACAATACTATAACAAGCGTTAAATTGCCAGTTACAAAACGTTATTTAACAACTCTTTAATGACCACTTTAAAGCAACATGAAGTTATGAGACTAACGTGCCAATAAATGACATCAATTTATTTTATTGTAATCATGGCTCTCGAGCGGTTGCAAAGTAACAAACGACTCTTAAATACAGTAGCGACCACTCTCTCGGTACGGTAGCAACACCTCCAAAATAAATCAACGTCTCCATAACTATTTTGTTCTCGATTTCAAATAAAGAATACACAGCTTTGTCCCTTTCTCGCTTGAAATTCGAACGCTCACAAATTGTTGTTGATTCTTTTTATTTTATTACCTTATTTTTTACTTTTATTTGAATTTAGAATGTTAAGCTGTCCTTCTTTGTCTCCGTATAGAATTGACTCCGTCTCATTCTATTTGTTGGCGGTTAGTAGCGTGTCGAGCACGTGCGCATGTTAAAGGCAGAACGTTCCCACGGTCGCGCTCGAGCCAGACCCGTCCCGCGCGCGTCTCTCCGCCCGCTGCGCGTGATTCTACTCCGGACACTCGTGCCAATGAAATAAAGTGGCCGCACACCACGTTCCAATTGCTAAATACTACTTAAGCATTTTAATGAAAATAGAGAAAAGGACCATTGAAATATAGGTCAACATACAATATAGATCTTAAAGAAACAAAGCAACAATAAGAGACCAAAACTGGAACTTGATTTGAAAAACATCCAAATAGTTGAAATAGTTAAAGAAGTTTTTTTTGTACTCCGTGTTGTCTTAAAGATGTGAGCGCATGAACCAATTGAATAATTTTGTATTTTTGGTCCTTCGAACCTGATAAATGAATTTTAGCGATATGTTTTACCTAGAGAGAAGATATTTACACCCTACTTATACTCTTAGTTTAAAAATGTAAAAGTAATCAAATATCACTCTACAAATTCTGGGACCCTTGCAATAAGTAAACGCGGTGTCACAGATGAGATTTTTGTCAGCTTAAATATATCTATCACTGTTGTACTGACTACCTACCTAACTAAGCGTATATTGAGATACCCAATAATATATACATAGAAAAGTGAAAGTAAATCTTAAAATTAAAAATTGATATAAAATCTTCGATAAGAACAAAATGGTCGCCATGTTGCATAACATTCGGACGGACTTCTAGTCTAGATAATCTGTAAAGCTGTCAACATTTCAAACAATAATTAATTGAACTCATTGTGTAAAATGGCGTAGCTTGTAGACGTAGGCGTTAGAGAAATTCCAGTGGCAACATTGGTAATACTGGCAACACAGCTACGGTTGTCAGTTTGTCACAAATAAGGCACAGACTATGTATATTGTACAGCCAGTTACGGTAACATTTCATATACCGGTCTTTAATAACCCTATTATAAGTATAAAAATATTTCGATGGACATGAAAGGACAATTTATTCAAATCCTACTTAGTATCCTGTCCGTGTCATCGATATAGTATATAAGTAGCACCACCCCATTTCTTGCCAAGGATGCTGTAAGAGCCAGTTACGGAATATGATAGCAAATGCCAATTTTCGTGAGGGATGTAAAACTCAAAAATAAATTACATGGCAATATGTCTGGTCAGCATGGTTATAGTAGACTAAATCCCTACCGAAGTGAAGTAGGCCCGTGCCCGACAGTACCTAGGACTTAATGGACTGAGGCCTTAAAGAGAAACAGAAGTTTTTAAGGGATTACATGTTATTATGTCTAAAAATAATATCCGTGTGGTGACGGATTAAGAATACAAGTGTCACCACCCCATTTCCTCCCAAGTGCTGTAAACGCTGAGGAATATTATACAACCATAACATGCTTTGTGAGACATAGAAATCTCGAAAATAAACCCTGTGCCAACACAGCTGGAGAGAGATGTCCAAAATATAGTATTTTGGCTAAGAATATATATTTTTCATACCTAATAGGAATAAGTTCCACAAAATCAGTTATTACTACATCAGTAACAGTATAAAATCCTTAAACGGATAAAAACGGGCTGCTCCATCAGCATGCCTATATCGTCTGGGATATGGTGCCGTGAAGAAAAAACACAAGGTTACAGTTTGAAATTAACAATACTATGTACCCATTATTTACGACATTGTATCGCGTGCGACCTCCAAATATATGCGCGTGCTATATTGCTATTAATAAAAAAAAAACATTGTTGATGTTCTACAATTTTTTTTATTGTTCTATGGCCATAGACAAACAAATAAAAAACCGGTCAAGTTGGAGTTGAACTTGCGCGTGAAGAGTTTCTTACTCTTATTATAGTAGTATATTTGTTATAACGTCATAATCATGGTCGTCTAAGTGTATCATCAAGTAACACTGAAAACATGTATTAATATGGGAGTTCCATGAAATATTTAGTATATTCTGATTTATGTTATGCTATATAATATTCAGTTATAATTATGTATATTCAGATTTATGTTAGTCGTTGTGTGAAATTTTTTAACTGTCGAAATGCCCGGTGACAGACGGAGGGATAGACAGCGCAATGTCAGTAAGTACCTAGTAAATTCCCATTTAAAATTTGTCGTACAAACATTATTTTGTTGATGTCTAGTATTGTTTAAATTGTTCTTCTGTAATTGTTCTAATCTTAGACAAGCTATTAATAAAAACACAAAATTCAGTAGCATGTAATTTCCGAGTCGGTTGATGAATGTATTAATGAGCGGTATTACATTAAATGAGTGTGCGACCCTAAAAGGCATCGCATGCGCCGGGCGCCAACTTAATGCATTGCGACGCCGTACATTAAGAGGGTACTGTACTCCTAATTTAGGTATTTGCCTTAGGTATTGCTATCCCTATTCCCGAGCACCGTGCTGAAAGGGACAAATATAGCAGATTTTACCTACAAATTCTTTGAAAAAATGACATTTCGTACTTCCCTTTTTTCTTCGCGAAAGTTAAACCGATGTTAATTGTTTTTACGCTATATTATAGATGAAGAGTATATCTATGCTTGTATCTATTTTTTTTTGGTAAATTGTTACCAAATTTATGTGATAGACGCTGCAACTTTACCTAAAGAAAGATTTTCGGATGGTCATATTTCTTTTAGTTGTAATGTCATGTCTGTTGTTTCATGGAAAACATTAAAACATGCGTAGCATGTGACTCGTTAGATAAATGTCATTCTTTTCCAGTAATTTTTACGCGGGAAAATATTGCACGCGTTCATGTCTTAATTTTTGAATTTAGAACTTGCAAATTTTCATATCTAGTTTTTATTTAATTGATGTAACCCTTCGTCGGACTATGGTTGATTCTTGATTATAAAAATCTGGCATTCAGTTTATTGTTAGGTTTGCTATGACTTTCAAGAAATTCATATGCAAATTATTCTGTAGAATATATTGAATCTTTATCTACACATTAAATTAATACACAAACACGTAAAACAACCTATTATATTATAATAAAAACTAACAATGAAAATAGCCGATGTGAAAATAATACAATAGACTCTATACCTACACGCGAGAGAAATTCACAAAAGAATCGAATAACTAACGGCGCGAGATCGATTATCATTTTCATACAATCGACAATCTAAAGGTCACGCGTAATGCCATTCAGTGTACACAGCTTACATTACTACACATTGAAGAAACCATCCATAAATTATAAAACACAACATTTGTTCCAACGAAAAACGATCCCAATCACTCAATATTTAAAACAGATATTCCCTCGATAATCAGTAACGATGTAACTATTTAAAATTATTTGTTAAACACTGAAATATGAATACCAGTTACAGCAAATTCATACGTTTCTTCTAAGATTTAAGAACTATAATTACTCGTCATTTTACTGAACAGAATGTATCGTAAGCCAGGAAGCGCATTGTTAGGTCACGTTCTCACAACTCCCCTTTTCTTCGAGGGGGAATAAATAATTGCACTTTTTTCTGTCGCATATGGCCAAGGAAAGGGATTGTGCAAGATCGTTCCCACGGTTCGCCCCTTGGGTATAAAGGCATATCGAGGTCAAGAAAAAATACGTGCCGGCATAATGTGAGGGTACGCTATTGTAAAGGCAGATGCGCGATTCTAGGGTTAAGTGAGGACTCGTTTGAAAAGTGAATCGAATGACGTCATAGTATTTTTTTAAATTCTATATGGCAATCAATGGATCAATTTTTGTTCATTTGTACAGACTTTTAGAGACATTTGCGTGATTATAGATGCAATTAAATCGTACTAACAGATCCCCGCGGTACTGAAAAAGTTCAAGTATGAAAATTGGGTATTGATGTTTGAAAATTTTTTATTATACCTAATAAATAGCTAACATAATGCGTGTGCAAAATATGAATTTTGAAAATTGATTATTACAAACAGATCTGTAACTGACTATAAGCAAAGCGTGATATTGTAGGCAAAATAAAAACCCAATGTGAAAAAAGGGAATATTAAGTAGGTATGGGTTCAGAAGAAGAAAAAGTCACCGAGTATCGCGAGGTCGCCTTAATTGTATTACAGATAATTCACACGTCTTACAGACTAAACTAACGTAATCTATGACGTATAATCGTAGCGTGTGCAGGACATATTAATCTTTTCAGTAAATTATAATCTATTTCATAATTTAAAAACACATGATATTGCAATTTTATTAATAGATCATTATTAAATAAACTAAATTATAATGGAAAAAATGATAACCATAAGCGGGACTTGAACCCGCGACCTCGGAATGCCGTTCCGAGGTCGCGGGTTCAAGTCCCGCTTATGGTTATCATTTTTTCCATTATAATTTAGTTTATTTAGTAAAAGCATAGCGAGTCAATCGCAAAATATTAATATATTAATGTAGATCATTATTACCTTAACGAATATAGCAGCATTAATTAAATTTTAATAAGAGATTTGAATTAATGCAATCACTAAAAGTGTATGTTAAATGTATAAATAGCGTGCATAGGGGTTCCAATTTCAAAACCTTTCGTTTCATATGGCCAGTAACAAAAAAAAGTGAACAAAAAGAAACTGCACCTTTTCTAAGGCGTTCTATATTTGAAAACTGGTCGCGTTCCCACGATCGCTCGCGGCAGTTGCGGGCGTCTTCCCCAAGATTTTTTTCTTCTTCTATTATGGTGGTGATATTTTGTGTGACAGGCAAGTAGAACGGTATTAAAAGGTTTTTATAAAGCTGCATGACTGTTCAGCGTATTGTATTATTATAATTGCGAATGTTATATATTTTTTTAATTTCACGTATGCGTAATGCTTATGAATTTTAAAAAACTGAACCTATATTACTTAAATATATATATTTTTTATGCCTGATGTAAGAACTATCGTGTCGCGATGTTTCTTTATGTAGTCTTCTGAAACGGCTGGACCAATGTTAATGAAATTTTCTATGGCTATGCAGCAAGGTTTGAGTATCGGTCGATTTTTTATACTCCTGGGACGTTGCGTTGCGTTTAGTACATACTTTTTGAAAAAATAATGTCTACTATGTATTCTATATATTAGCCTTATTAAAATAATTAAGAGGGGACTGTACTTCTAATTTAGGTATTTGCCTTAGGTATTGCTATCCCCATTCCCGAGCACCGTGATGATAGGGACAAATATAGCTGAAACAGATTTTACCTACAAATTCTTTGAAAAAAAGACATTTCGTACTTCCCTTTTTTCTTCGCGAAAGTTAAACCGATTTTAATTCTTTTTACGCTATATTATAGATAAAGAGTATAATTATCTATGCTTGTATCACTTTTTTTTGGTAAAACGTTACCAAATATGTGTGATAGACGCTGCAACTTTACCTAAAGAAAACCGATAAAATCTGGATTTTTGGATGGTCATATTTCTTTTATTTAATAAGTATTGAAAAAAAGAAAGTGACAGAAGCATATATATACTCTTCATCTATAATTTGGCGTAGAAACAATTAAAAGCGGTTTAACTTTCGCGAAGAAAAAAGGGAAGTACGATACCCAAATTTTTGGATGGAGCATAATTTGGTATCGTGCCCTCATAACTAAACTAAATATAATGTTTTCACGCGTTGTTTCCCCATGAGTTATCTTATCATACATAATACACATTCAATCAATATTAGGCATGTGCATTAAAAGTTCTAATTTCTCAACAATCGAAACTGAACCATAGAGTTTGGATATAGAGTTCTGTTGAATTTGTAATGTATTTTTGTAGAGAATATAGAGTATCTCTCGAATTTATACTCTATGGTATCAAATTAAGGCACAGGGCCCTGAGTCGGGTATTTCAACGGTGTCACAACTGTACCATTATTGTACCATTATGGTGCAATAGTAAAGTTTTTGGTAGTCTACTATTAATGTGTCGTCATAACGACTTCATCATTGTCTTACAATTGTCAAAGTGACATAAATTGCTAGTCTCGTACACAACTGCTTCACAATTGCAATTCAATGACTGAAATGTTTCGGTAGTCTGCTATTTTGAATTTGACAGTAATATTTTTAAATTGTCCTGTGTCGACGGATTGCCATAAATAAAAAATAGATAGATAGAAATATTAGAAATTGTTCTTTGTAATTTATTGCAATTTACTAATCTCCTAAACTTCACATTGCTTTTTATACTAATAAATAGTATGTACAAATATATTTAAAGGAAGTCTAGCATGATTAAATGTTTAAATTTATTAGTAGTTTTTCGAAAATCACTTCAACTAACGCATTTTTTAAAAACGGCAACACATACATACCATTCTAACACAATCCATAGATAAAAGAGACCGAAAATTCAATGCATAGATAAAAGAGATCGACAATTCTATTACCATTGAAAGACCGTTATGACGGCATATAGCAGACTACGGATATTTGACTTCAATTGCAACGGTATCGTGCCGGTATTGTGCCGGTATGACAATTGTTCCAAAATAGTGGACTTGAGCACCAGAAATGTTTGTTGACCATAGAGTATAGAGTGACGACAGTTGACTGGAGAGCGCACATTGCGTTTACGCTAGGAGCCTTTCCCACGATCCACGCGACATATGGCGCGCGCTGGCTGTACGTACTTACGTGTGATCAACGGTGACGCGTGCACAAAAAACTTACTTGGACTTAGCGGATCTATAGGATGATGCTCTCCCGTAAATAAAGATAAGAAACCGGTATAATGCGATGTCGTTTACTGGTTTTTTTCATAATAATTACGCTATTTGTTGCTTCAATGATAAGATACTAACTTTTTGAGATTAAATGTTAGTATGTCATACAGGAACTTTAGAGATAGATTATGTATATTAATAGCATTTGGTTTTGTGAGCTTGGTGAGTATTTAGAAAAGAAAGCTTTACATTATTTTTCAGATAAAAATTAATTGGCCACTTATCATTAGGTACTTCCTAAAAAAGATAGCTGCTACTGATTTTAGGTACATATTATTAATTGATCCTATTCCATTCTCTTCTTCTTGCCAACCAATGAATGCTCCACTGCTGGGCAAGTGGGTACGGGCCTCCTCCACTTTTGGAAAGGGTTTGCGGTATAACTATTATGCCACGCGAATTGGCAAAGAGATTGACTTTGAGTTTTCCGTCTTTCACAGATGATTTTTACTGTATTAAATTCTCTTAGCTCACTTATACAGCACACTAGGGTAGGAATGGGGTGTTGACTGTTGACACTCTTGTATTCTTAATCCGTAACTATATTAAAGTAATTGGTTTCAAAAACTAAAAAAACAAGTTTCATATTAGCAAATTATTTTTGTCGCAGCTGCAACAAAAATATTCTTAACCAAGGTCGAATGAATCTGAATTTCGAATGTTTTGAATTTGGAATCTTTTTTAACGCGAGGGCAGGTGGGTGCGCGCGCAACTGTCGCTGTTCCCACGGTTTTAACTTCGAAGTTCGAACACCGGGCGTCTGCGCTGTCATGACACCGTACCATGATTGCCAATTAACAAAATTATTGAATATCTTATTTTAATGTACGTTGACTGTTAGTAAAATCATAATGTTTTTAGGAAAGGAGTTCATTTTAATCATTTTGTTAATTATGTGACCTGAGCTCTTTAAAATTTACAGTCATATAAATTGGTCAAGAATTAGTACCTAATAAAGTTAAATACGGTTCTAAATTGCAGTTTATGATTATTTCTGACCTTTAAAAAAGTACCTACTTACTCTGTACACATAATTATGAAGCTTTTGTAACCTGTGTCTCCTTTTTTTTTATCAGTGATGTGATCAGTGCCCACCATTTCCTAATTATATCTATATTCGTTAATAGATGCGTGGCGTTTACCTGTCGCTACCAATAAATGTAGATCCTCTTTAGATAAAAGAGACAAACTTAATCAGTGAAATATAAAAAATATGGTTAGCTTTACTGATAGTACCGGTTTTTTAAATTCACTTAATAAGATAATCAAGACATTTTTCGATTTCACTTTAGAATAAATTAAGAATTTTCCCACGTACATTTGGAACACATTTTATTTTTTTGAAACAACTGCTGCGCAAGGAAATCTATTCCTGTTTCTAATCACGTTATGACCAACGGATGTAGAGCAATCTCGGAAATAAAACAAGTAGGTACAGATATTCTTTCTTTAAATTAATTTCTATGATATATCTACCTATAAAAATCGATAACTGGCAGTATAATATTAACATTAAATAAAAAAAAAAAAAAAAACCAACACAGCATGTTATTTTTTTTTTTACAGCATTTATACTCCAATGTTTTATTTATTATATCACAGTTTCTTGTTAATAAAATGCACTTTGTTGTACATTAATTACGATTTTGATCATATTCTCTTAGAAATTATGTCAAGGTCATCTTGCAAAAGTCATTAAATATTTGTTAACACTGTCATAAATTATTAAATATATTTTAAAAGAAAAGTTAGGACCACAAAAATAGAATTATAATAAATTGAAGACATCAAACCACGAGTTATAAAAAAAAAAATTAAATTGCAATCAAACATCAAATCTCACGCCATCGCGCCACCATTTCGCGGACTTAATTGACTTTGACCATAGACTAGATCCTTGTTTACTTTTTTTTTGATACAATAAATACCTAACCTCGGCAAAGGACATAGAACAATGCCAGTTATTGGGGCATTGTAGTTGTAATTGTTAAGTAAATGTCGGCACGTGTTCGGCACGAGTCGAACTGTTTACATTTTGTAGAATACATACATACATACTTGCGCAATGATATCATAATTTTAATAAACTGTGTTTACTTTATCTAGCTGTGTCATACAAGTTATTTGATTACTTTTCTTTTGTAGTTTTACGGCTGGCAACACAGCCAAGGTTATGCAAAGCTGTGTGTGGTACCTATAGTAAATATTATTTATTATGTACTTGTACATGTGTCATCAACAATTATTACACTCATTTATTGATCATAATAATATTATATTATTGCGTAACATTGAACACATTTCTAGCCCTAAGGAATGCTGAAGTTAGCGTAAGCTAGATACATATAAGTGTTTTACGCGACCTGGGTATCAAATCCGCGACATCTTTATTTCGCTCTTATTGTAATACTATGAGACTAACTGAACTCCCGGTATAGTAGCAATTATTGCAATAATCAGTGCGATTCAAGCAAATAATATGAAAGAAAAGAAAATTAAATGTAATAAAAAAATTCTTAAAATTAACAGTCTGGCACTTTATTTAAAGACAAATTAAAATAAAATATTTGATGTATCATTTAATCCGAATATAAATGTGGAAGGAAAAAAGTCTAGAGGAAGACCTAAGAAAAGATGGATGGACTGTGTGAAAGAGGACATGAAAGAAAGAGGAGTTGACACAGACATGACGGCTAATAGAAGACTGTGGAATAAAAAGACATGTTGCGCCGACCCCAAATAATGGGATAAGGGCTGGAGGATGATGATTTGATGTATCATTTAAACATAGACGTATTATATTTTTTACATTTCAAATTTTGCAATTTCTCAATAAGTTTCACGCATGTCTGTTGAAATTAAAAATTAGCACACAATTAACTAAATTTTCTAATCTTCATGTTTTCTGCTACGAATTTCATAAAGGAGGATAAGGAAGGATACAGTAATGATTAAATCAGAGCCATCTAGTTTATGTACGACGAACTAACGCTCTCGGCAGATTCCCATAGACAAGGGGTGTTGAAATTCTGTTGTTAAAATTGTTATTATTATGCAATGCAAGACAATGATTTTGCAAACAATATACCAGGTTAAATGTATTGAATACCTACGTGGGAAAGATGCAATAAACTTAGGGAGATATCCTGTATAAATAGATCCCGTTATAGTTAAATATTCAGTTTAAAGTTTACCATCAACCAGGAAGTAACGCAACGTATATTCTGAATTTAAAAAAAAATAATGATCTGTGAAATGTGTCAAAATATTTTAAAGTTCTTGTGCAAAAAGGTTTTATTAGTGTTAAATAAAAAAAAATGTTTAGAAATACCTACATATTACATACAGATATGTCATCAAAAATTATGCCGTGTAATATTGAAGTAATATTACCCGTGTTTAAAGGAAGTATATACTTTGAGTAATAATTAATGTAGAAATAAATGCGTTCCGAAGTTTTTCGACTCTACACTTTACATAGAGTCAGAATGTGTTTCCTATCCTTTCAATTTTAGAATGTAATTATTGTTCTTTTTTCAAAACGTTCCATTTTCAATTAATGAATTTTCTTATGACATTTGCGTACTTATATCCATATTAATTAATGAATTCGGGCGTTATATTATTATCTTTAAAACTCTTTTTTTTTCCAGATATTTTGTTAGTCTATGAAATAAAAGTAAGCTTTAATAAAAACTATTGTCATATTTTTCAATGTAGCATGACTCATGCCTAGTATTTACAGTGTATAATATATTGAATGTTATTTTGATGTCATATAATAAAATAAATTGTATCAGTTGTGTAATGAACGGACACGCGGTCGCTAACAACACTAGTCGTCTGACTCATCCGTGTTTATTATTGTTAAGGGGATTGTTGTTAAGCAAATCGATCAATTAATCTTGTGTTAAGTTGATAGATTTTAGTAATTTCGTTTTTTTTTTCAGAAATTCCTAAAAGGAAATATATAATATAAATACCTTTGTATAATTAATAATTTGCTTAGTTTCAAAACTGGTCAAATATGAATTGGACACCCACACGAAGGCTTCGTCTCACTCTCTCTCTCCTGCCCATTTACGTCCCACAGTTGGGCACGGGCCTCCTCCACTTTGGGAGGGATTATGATCTACTGTGCCGCGCTGACCAGGAGTATTGGCACAGGGTTTATTTTCGAGTTTTCCGTCTCTCACAAAAGATATTATCTGTGTGCCATATACCTTAGTTGATTTTTACACCACCCTTGGAAAGAGATAGGATGGTGACACTTGTATTCTTAATCCGTCACCACACGGAGAATATAACCGCCCTCAAATAACGGCATAAGGGCAGGAGAATGATGATGACGAAGTATTTGTTGTTGTAGCAATAAATAGTCATAAATACTATGCCCTATTTATTTGGAACAAAGAAATAATTTCATACAGTTCTGATCCCTTTGAACTTTTCTATAGACGAAAGTTCAAATGTCAATAAGTGACAATCAACATCGTTCTTGACAATGATGGTGCAATACACGCAATACGTCTTAATTAATATACCCCTATTACTTGTGGACTATAACGTAGTATTAAAAATAAAAGATTTATGGCCTTATTCGTAATGACTTATCAGAGGATTAAAAGTTCACTAAAATCGGTTCGCGAAAATTGTCAAAACTTGTTATTCATAACAGTCTTTTTACGATAAAACGTTTAAACCTCCGATGAGTCATTATGAATAAGACCATTAGTTTTTTGAGTTGGCTTTTTAGGGTTCCGTACCCAAAGGGTAAAAACGGGACCCTATTACTGAGACTTCGCCGTCCGTCCGTCCGTCCGTCCGTCTGTCACCAGGCTGTATCTCAAGAACGGTGATAGCTAGACAGTTGAAATTTTCACAGATAATGTATTTCTATTGCCGCTATAACAACAAATACTAAAAATAAAATAAAATAAATATTTAAGGGGGGCTCCCATACAACAAACATGATTTTTTTACCGTTTCTTGCTCGATACTAATAACGTTGCTTTATGTTGCATAGATAATGGTACGGAACCCTTCGTGCGCGAGTCCCACTCGCACTTGACCAATTTTTTTAGTAAATTTGTTGATATTAATCTGGTATACACATCATTATATACACTAGTGGTCCCTAATTGGCAGAAATTCGTACTGTATTTAGCTTAGATAAATTAAATAAAAATATTATATTTGGCTTGTTAACTATAGTTAAGAGAGAGCAAAATTATACACTTTAATTAAAATCATAATTTCACGTACCTAATGCACAGCAGTTTTTATAGTTTCCACAAAAACTTTGATACTTAATTTATGATGGAGACCAGGCCGTAATTTTTGGAAACATCTAGAGTAGTAACCTAGCCTTAAGGGCCTACATCAATATTATCGTCGACATGTACCTATTAACACAGCTAGTAGGTATAGAAAATGAAGAATTAGGGATATTTTTTTTGTTTACTCAAAATCTACTAAATATATTTTAATTCTGGTTTACGTGTTTCTATATATAATAGTTACTTATGTTTTTAAAGTTATTTCATTAGTTAATACGCGATAATAAACCGACAAATGAAAAAAATAAAAAATGAGAGAGGTTGTTTCGCTAAGATTTTCTATAGAGAAAACTTTTTCAATCGCGTTTCTGAGTTTATGCGATCCTAGATTATATATTGAAAAAACATATACTTAAAAATTAGAGCTCTAGCCATTCAATCTAAAGAAAAAATGAAAACTTCGTACGTAGAAAAATGCACGAAGCTATTTTGGTATCCTCTTAATAATGTCGAAGCCAGCTCATCGGTTTGACGTAAGCACTTATTTACTCAAAGAGTTTACCATCAACTGAATAAATAATTAAAACGGATGATATCACCATTACTCCGTTTTACACAGGTGCAATTTATTAGTACAAAGTGTAGTTACAGTATTCACTATCGACCACGCCTATTACTTAAGAATAACGTGTCGCGTCATACATAAAACGATTAGAGCCAAAAAAAATTGGTCAAGTGCGAGTCGGACTCGCGCACGAAGGGTTCCGTACCATTATCTATGCAACATAAGGCAACGTTATTAGTATCGAGCAAGAAACGGTAAAAAAAACATGTTTGTTGTATGGGAGCCCCCCTTAAATACTTATTTTATTTTATTTTTAGTATTTGTTGTTATAGCGGCAATAGAAATACATCATCTGTGAAAATTTCAACTGTCTAGCTATCACCGTTCTTGAGATACAGCCTGGTGACAGACGGACGGACGGACGGACAGCGAAGTCTCAGTAATAGGGTCCCGTTTTTACCCTTTGGGTACGGAACCCTAAAAAATTAATATCTTGGTTTCGAATCTCGATTTGATAATCTTAAATAGTAGTATCATCAATATTATAAAGCTGAAGAGTTTGTATGGTTGAACGCGCTAATCTCAGGAACCACTGGTCTGATTTGAAAGATTCTTTCAGTGTTGGATAGTACATGTCTCGAGGAAGGCTATAGATTATATAGAATTTTCTGAATTTCACGCTATCGAAGTCGCAAGTAACAGCTAGCAGTATATAAAATAACACATACAGAATGTGCCTTATAATACCACTAGAGCATTTTTTCGACAGTTCTCAAAACGAGTAATTTAAGATTAGCTTCATTAGTGCATAAAGAATAGTTATTCGTATATATTATACTTGTGTAGCTATAAATACACTTCTCATAAGGAAAAATCGAAACACCTTTTTTATTTACCTATTACCTATGCTAAAACAACCGCATATTTTCGAAAATTATTACCAAATACATGCTTGCAAGGCGTATTGATTTTTTAATGAGAAGTAAAAAAAAACATTTTTGTAATATTCATCTGTGATTTTCACGCCCATCAAGTAGATCATCTTTTTTAAATTAAAAACAAAATTCTATGTTTAGAATTTTGTTTTTGTTTTGTAATTTCAATTTATGACATTTAATGATGGATTTGGTAATAAATAAGGTAAGTTTCTTATAGTCGTATGGTAAAAAAAATATTCTTATTCCCATGTCGGCGTATAAAAAAATTATAATTAGCTATGAGCAAAACATCGTTGATGCGTGAATGGTTTTTTTGCATTTTAACTTCACATGCATGCTATCATGCATTACTGCATTTTCCCATGAAAGCCACGGCATAAATTGAAACATTAATCCAGTTTATATCTATGTTGCATGCGTGAGCATGATACAAATTAGAATCAGTTCATAAAGCATGCGATATATTCAATAATCTGAAACTCCCAGAATAACAGCAATGATAAACTCCGTGAAATGGTTTTATATGCTCCTCTAATTGGTTTAATAGCATCTATACCATCAGCACCCTCACGGCAGTCTAATTGTAATTGATACTAATTTAAACCCTGCCGCCGTACGCAATTAACAATTCACCATAGACCATAATAATTATAAATTATTAACAGTTCAATTCAATTACAATAACAATTCATCCCTTAAATATTAATCCTTGCACGTGGTCCTTAAAGAAAAACACAATAAGTAATGCACGTGTATCCAACATATTATTTAAATAAAAGAAATAAGTAAACCAAAATTTTGCAAGAGTTGCGGAATTTGAAATAAGGGTTGCAAAAAATCCTTTCTAACCCGAATGTCCGATCAAACACGTGTATAAGGTAACAATACATCGATGACTCACGAACGAGCCTCGAAACATCGATACAGAACGCTGTATTATTAAAGTGGAAAAGAAAAAAAAAACTTAAGCGTTCACTCGTCGTACAGCGTCAAGGAATTGTACATCTGCCGAAATTTCTCACGGATCCGTCGCTTGAGCGCAAGTATGGTATTATTATACCGGACCACTTCGCTATCTCAACCCATGTATCATATCTTATAGATCTTATGCTCGGATAAATGACGACTGGCCTAGCGGTACCTTACGGCGGGAGAACTTTTTAATCAATAGTAGTTATTTGCATATCAGGTTTGTAGCGTTTGGCGAGTCTGGCAACTTAATTATGCAAAAAGATCCCTGTTAATGCAATCGAGTTGATGCCGTTACAGAATAGGGATTAACTGTTTAACTACTGGGTTTTTAATGTTTATGTGCGCGTATTTTCTCTATGATCATTTAATTTTATCCATTTTAAAAAGTCTGAATGTTAAAGATAAGTTGTTTGTTGTGTGAGTAATGTGAATAACGTATTTATAAAATAGAAAAAAGTAATAATTAGCCACTAAAATCATTGAAGGATGCTTTTTAATCTTTACATATACTAATAACCATTATAAACATAAAATTTAAACACTGCATGCTTAGTTATTGACTCCCACATATTTCCACATATAGCGGGAACTTTTGAAAAGGGACAATATGCAATCGATCGAACTATATTTTTTCAGTAATAGTTATTTTAATAACGTCTTATGGTCTTATTCATAATGACTTGTCGGAGGTTTAAACGGAGATTTTATCGGAGAGATAATAAACGTTTTAGCGTAAAAAGACTATTTATTATGAATAACAAGTTTTGACAATTTTCGCGAACCGATTTTAGCGAACTTTTAAACCTCCGATAAGTCATTATGAATAAGACCATATATTATGTTTTGAGATATGATCCAAAACTATTGACGTTTTATGTAAAGTACATAACACAAAGATAGATACAGGAAAGTAAAAAAAAACCTGAATTTGGCTTGTGCTATGTTTTGCAACAGAACATATAAGTCTATTATGTAGCTGTTTTTCGCGATTGCGATAAGATATTATTATGTTCGTTTCAATACTAAGTTATGTTATGGTAAAAAATAATATTATATGCATGGCCTTATAGATTATCTCATAATCGTTTTTTTTACTGTACAAATAGCATCTATATTGTATAACTAATCCTACTAATAGCATTTTGACTAACAAATTGTCATGTTTTAATATACTTATTGCATGTTTTTTACAGTTAATTGTTTTGTTTTAATTGAAATAGTAGAATGTATACTAACACTAAGTTAGCTTACATATATTTAAAATATAACACAATAAGCATGATTTTAAAGCTCTGTTTAGCCTAGGGTTATTATATTATCTGTGGCCTAGGTATGTTTGGAAACTGCATGACCTGAATTACCCATAACTCGTGGAAACAAGATTATTAAAATTTGTAATTGAAACTGTTATTCTACCAAATATGTAAAAACACTGTAGATGATGATGTAAAACTAGCATTTAAATGTTTTCTTTTAAAATCAGTTATTTTGAGTTACTTTGTGAAAATGTGCAGAAAAATAACATTGCTCCATTTTTTCATTCACAAAGGAATATCTTAGAAAAGACTGCTTATTTGCATTATTCTACTGACTTTTGTTACTACTCTATCAGAGACAGGCTAACAATCAGCCAATGAAATATAGTATATGGATGTGTACAATCGCACGTGCCTTAATGCATGCATAGAACTGTTTTGCTGGATTGTTCCTACTATTCTATTATTGCACAATGGCTTTAAATAGAACCTTCGCTAAACACGTTCGAACTTGTTTCAATTCAAAATTTTGCGACAAGATGTGACTGGTCTACTGAATTATTTTTTATGAAATGGTTTTTTTTATGAAAAATGTTTTTAAAACATTTGCTCCAACAAGGCTATTTTATTATTAAGTTGGTTTTAGTTTTAAAAAAGTTAGTTTTAGTTAGTCGTGATAGTACTGATCGGCATCATTCTCACACCCCTGACACAATTATGTATAATATTGTTGAAAAAAAAAATGAAAGGAAATGAAAAAAAAAATCCATGGAGTTTCTTGTCTGTTCTTCTCCATAGGATCCGCGTTTGGAACAGACACCTAGTTTTTGACGTTTCAAAAGAGCTTGTAAAACATGCCAACTTGAAATAAAATATTTTGACTTTGACTTTGAAAATAAAACTACTTTTTACCGACTTAGACGTGTGTATTTGTAAAAATTGGTTTTATTTAAACAAATGAGTCGCGCAAGTGTTAGAGAATATTATGTTTTCTTTTATAAATTGCTTTTTTACGCATTATGTATTTTATGGCCAGTATTATAAGTTATTTACGTCCATAGGCATGACTCTATGTTAAAATTAATTTCAGCTCTTGAAGGCTAATAGCTGTGATATCCGTATTTTAACACAATCATAGAAATATAGCTTAATTTGGGACCAGAGGAAATGGCCATAAATATTTATTTAATTATTCTTCTAAGTAGTAATAATGACCATAATATTTATTTATGTTAAAAATTTTAAGCTATAATATGAAAAGCTTGAAAGCCAAATTAGATGAAATTCAAAATTCATTAGTAGATGAATTTTATAGGATTCAGTGCATGTAAGTAAAACTTAAGAAAAATATTGGTTTTATTGGCTTATATTATGCTAAATAATTTTGTACGCAATGCCTGTGAGTTTTTTTTTGTTTATAGACCGCTATAGCACTGTTATAGGTACTTACCTAAGTAACTCTAGATATCGACAATGCACCTGAAAGTCTACTTCTCAATCAAGTATCGTAGATGTTCATGAAAGTGTCAACGTTTAGTACAAGGTCGGTGTTATCGCAAAAGCACAAAATTAATCAGTATTTGATGATGATAACAAAATTAATTTTAATAAACCACGCATAGTTTTTAAAGGTAAACCAAAGCTCAAACGTATTTTCTTATAGCTATGCTGCTATAAGCTTATGCTGTCTACTATAAGTTTAATTATATTTCTACGCCGGCTTACCGTAGAATATGTGTGACTGCAATATGCACCGATATGTATAAGAATCTATTGTACCATATGCTTGGAAATAAATGACTATTCTATTCTATTCTATTCTTAGTATCTTATTTTATGTCCCTATCAAATATTATATCTATATCAATTAACTTATAACTTAACATAATTTACTCATTATAAGAATATCGATCAGATATTGTAATTCGAGATGTAAAGCATATTTTTATTAGTGCTACGTAGTTAATAGTTATTGACATTCATTTAAATAAAGAACTTGATAAGTTAAGAAAAAAAAACAATCAGTCAAAATAATACAGCAGCAATTTAAAAGAATATTATTAACTGCCAGTAGCAAAGTTGGTTCGTGCCTGAAGGCCTGCACGTGCGAGAAATGTTACTTCTCTGAATATGGTAAGTAAGCTCGCTTCGGACGCCACTCGACATCCAGTCAGACCGCTTTTTAAACCTCAAGAACAAACCCGATATGGTCAACATAAACTGAGGTTTGTATTTCATTTACCAGTTCTTGTAATCTTTGATTATGTGTTTAAAGGTATAAGAAATTTGAAAAACAACATATTTAATTAATGCATTTTATTTGCAACTTATAACATAAGTAAATTGTAAACAATAAATAAGTTCCTAAAACAATTAAAGCTTGATTGGAAGATCACAATACTAACTTATAATTCCTAACATTATACAATACAATATCTCTATAATATCACATCGCGGTTGATTACAAATTAAAGCTTTTGATTCATACCGAGTATTGAGCAGACCTAACCTAAACTTATTCCTATATGGCACTTCGAATTATTTAAAGCTAACATCACAGACTGTTGCAGAAACCAACGGAGCAGTCACTGGTTTATGGAAGACACTATTTATTTGAGGATTGTCAAGTTAGGCTTGAACCCAGCGGTCCTGCAAGACTGGATATTGTTGTTCTGCAGTCTGGCACTCGGTGTAACAGTGTGCTGCTGCGAAATCAGCTTCAGTTTTGGAGACAGTTGTCCAGAAGAAAGTACCGGCTTCAGTCCTTGCGAAGTGCACAGGTATGTAGAAGTTATCTGGGGTGACAGGCACAAGGTCGCAGGTATCCTTGTTGCATACCAGGAAGTGAGCACCAGGGTGGCACGCTTCCATTTCTTCATAAAGTTTTCGCTCCAACATCTCGTTGGATGAGTTCTGCTCCTCCTCGAAGCACGTGTCCATAGTTTTGGCGGGAGCACGCTTTGTTGTTTTCTTGATCATTTTCATTAATGGCTTCAATAGAGCCTTGATGCCGCTATTCTTCATCTTTTCACTGTTGTATCTATTCTCATTGATTGAGTTGTTTGTTGCAATGATGTATTCGTTATTGGCGTAATAAGACATGTTTACGTTGTTTATATAGTAACAGTAGAGAGCGTGTGTCGCTAGTGAGATCACAGGCGGGAATGTGGGGCTGTAGAAGCCGATCGGGTTTATATATGGTGCGCGCCGCCCCCGGCATAAAGGCAGTGTATGTGAAAAGCGCCCTTCGTATGTGTGTGTGAGTCAAGTGGTTTATTCGATACCCTGATAAACCTTTCTTGTATCGTGACAGGTCCTCATAACTTTCGTAGAGTCGGGGCTACGAAACTTATTTTAGGGACTTTATATTGTAGTTAGCATGTTTATAGCCTATTTAGTAGTAAGTGATTCAAAAGCCGCAGTTCAATAGGATTTCGAATGTTTATGAGTCTCATAGCTCATGTTTGTTATTCATAGAAAATTAATTATGTAATATAAAATGGCATTTTTCATATCTCTGAGAACCTATGTAACTTTAGAGTTATATAAGGACAGTTAAATTTTCTCACACTAAAAATAAATCAGCTTTCATCTGAAGTGAATTTCATAATTCAATTTATTTTAGTAACATTAATAATGTTACAAGTGTTCAAAGGGGTTTCATGGGAAAATAATCCACGTGCCGTCCACACGCCCAAGTGTGGGCAAATGAAACACATGTTGATTGCCCCCTCGATGCTCAGTGGCCGCAACAATGCGATTGTTATCCTTTTAGTGGGGTCACTAAGTCAGGGGTCGAGAAATACTAGCACCCCTCGGTTAGACCGCACGTCATTCACGCGTTTTACACGAGGCCCTAATAACACCTGATTCAGGGCTGATCAATAACTTATCACATTATGTTATCAAGCAAATAAACATAAATATTCATTAAATTCCCTATGCAGGATTTATTTTTCGACCAGATATGTAATTTGAGCTCTGAGATTTTATTAATTAGCATATTATTTATAAAAACAATGAAACAATTTAGAATGCCACCTACGCATAAAAATTTTCGAATTGGACGAGTCCAAACATGTAAGTTTTTTTTAACATGTCCAAAGAGAGAATTAAAAAAAAATAAGTTTAAAAGAAATCAGTGTATCGATGATAGTGTGTTCTCGGCCAATGGGGTGCGCGGCTGCCAGCAGGTGCTACGATCCAAAGTCTCTCGCACACACACGCTTATACATTAAATATACGATCTTTGAACACGTGCATTCGAACGAGATGAACATACAAATTGAACACTCCACAGAAAGAGACGTATGATATTTTTTATCTACATGAATAGATTCACGACTCCCTCATATCCGAAATAGGGTAACGCAAAGGCTAATTTGGTTATTGAAAATTGAGGGGTTGTTCGTGGGAATGCGCCTCGTTCCTAGGTTCCCAGGATTGCTCGCACATTGAGTTTTTTTCGCTGATTCGAGATTCGGAACGACGACAGATGGCAAACGGTCGATCGGTCCCGTTCTGCTTTGTTATATATAATAAATCGTATGAGGTATTGGAATTAAACATACCATTTTGATGGTTCAGCGCGTTTAGAGGTTGGGGGTTTGGAGGGATATAGATGTAAACAAGTGTAAAAGGGGTCAGTGGAACTTCACCCGCTCTATAATTAAATGTCTATTAGGAGCATTTTGTGATTATTAGGAGCTATTGTAAGGGTTGAATTTTTGATTATAATGACTGCTATAGGAATATAGTTTTTTGGTATTAATTGATCAAAATCAAAACTATTTGGTTTTTAAATTTTTTTTAATGTTCTCATCGATTGTTAATAATAATATATCAATATGATGACATGTAAATTAGTTGACATACTTATAGAAAAGAAATTAATATCTTCTAACAAAATGGTTTCTAATTTGTGATTGTTAAAAAATGTTAACAAAAACATTGCAAAAATGTATTTCTGTCTTCTGAAAGCTTACTAGAACTACTTATAAAGCTTTCTCTAATTAATCTCAAGGCCAATACAATTTTATCAAACCACAAACTTGACAGACTTTTTTAATTTGAACTGTCCATAAAATTGCACAAAAAGAAAATTGATGAATATAGATTCAATTTTTTTCAGGAGCCCATCGAAGACTTATTCCCACGATGCATGTGAAGACGGCAAAGGAACAAAAGATGAACAAAACGCATAATATATATATATTTTGCGTTAAAGAAAAAAAGAAAAAAATAAATGTTGCGTCCCGCGGCGGCGTGACAAGTGCACATTACGTCAGAGTGTATAATGATGGCACCCTACTCTATAAATCTATGGTTAGTTGTCTATGATTGCACTTGTTCATGTTTAGAATGTTTCTTTTTTAAATGCATTTTTAAATATTTATACAGTGGAGCTTAATAGTTTATTATTAATTAAAATATTGAATTTTAATATATTAAATCTTAAGTGCCTTTATCTAAGTGCCTTGTTAAAGATACTTTGATATCGATATAGCAAAATGATTGTTTTGTGTTTTTATTATTTGTTATTATATATTCTAGAATGTTTCATTAATACTATCTGTACTCAAGTCGTCTCGCAGGTCTCACTTTTAGTTAATTTACTGCATTGTTAATGAAAATTACATTTTAAGTTGTCTAGTAAGTCTTATTAGAATCTATTTCAAATTATTAATGATTCTAGATTATTATTAAAGTTAGTCTCTAGGCTAAATATAGAAAAATAGAAATAGTTTAGGAATAAAATTGTTATTGGTAGCTTAATAGCTTTTAATTAGATTTCGCAATTACGAGACATGTAAATACATATTCATAAAATAATTGTTGAATTTTTGTTTTTAGGGTTCCGTACCCAAAGGGTTAAAACGGGACCCTATTACTGAGACTTCGCTGTCCGTCCGTCCGTCCGTCCGTCCGTCTGTCACCAGGCTGTATCTCAAGAACGGTGATAGCTAGACAGTTGAAATTTTCACAGATGATGTATTTCTATTGCCGCTATAACAACAAATACTAAAAATAAAATAAAATAAAGATTTAAGGGGGGCTCCCATACAACAAATATGATTTTTTTACCGTTTCTTGCTCGATACTAATAACGTTGCCTTATGTTGCATAGATAATTGTCATCACCCCATTTTCTCCCCAGGGCCAGGGTGCTGTAAAATCCAGCTAAGGCATATTGTCCACGCATAAGATCTTCTGTGAGAGACGACAAACTTGAAAATAAACTCTGTGCCAACCCCTGACCAATAATAATCCCTCCCAAAGTAGAGGAGACCCGTGCCCAGTAGTGGAACATTATTGAGCTGTAGAGACAAAGAAAAAGTATTAGCGTTTAGTTTAAAACATAGTTTATTAAAATCTTTTTCTTAGCAAATGACAAATAAAAAGAAATACAAATCTCAACGCTCCCCTCTGTATTCCGAGTGTGGGAATTTCAGTATCACTTGAATATAAAATAGGGGTGGATTTAAAAGAATGTATAAATCACCACCTAATCGTCCCTTTTGTTAACTTGTACACTTGTTATATCACTGGACTATACAGGATGTTTTTACCACCATAATATGACATACACTAAACAGAACGATATGCGAACAGAAACTCTATTTGTATACGTAAAAGGTTGTAAAAACAATTTAGTATAGTTTAGTAAGTGTAAGTATAACTTTGTTTTACAAATAGGGTATTCGGAGGCGGTAAATTTTAGGGGTTATCGAACAATTAAGGGGTTCACAGGTAAAATTATTTTAATATAAGATAAAAACTAGTAATATTTTGCATATGAATGAATATTTTATTGTTAATAATATAATAAGTAAATGGTAATGTTATTATTTATTATAATGTCATCACTCCATTTTTTATCTTAATTGCAGTCAAAGCTAGCTAGAATATCAATCAATGTCTATGTAACATATCTAGGTATATATGTCATATAAGTATGTGGTGACGGATTAACAAAACAAGTGTCACCACCCCTTTTCCTTCCCAGGGTGCTGTAAAAGCCAACCAAGGAATATTGTGCACAAGTAACATCATCTGTGAGAGACGGCAATCTCGAAAATAAACCCTAAGTCTACATATTTGGTCAGCGCAGCACAGTAGACTAATCCCTCCCAAAGTGGAGGAGCCCTGTGCCCAACAGTGGGACGTTATTGGGCTGGAGAGAGAGATATTCTAGGTACTATATATATCTTTAGCAGATAATAAATAAAGTATCGATGACAAATTTAACTTTTAGTAAAATTACCTTACAAATAAAGGTTGATATATCTCCGTGTGGTGATGGATTAAGAATACAAGTGTCTCTCTCTCAAGTCACCCCATCTCCTCCCAAGGATACTGCAAAATTCGGCTAAGGGATATTGCACACAGATAACACCCTCTGTGAGAGACGGAAAACTCGAAAATAAACCCTGTGCCAACACGCCTGGTCAGCGCGGCACAGTAGACCATAATCCCTCCCAAAGTGGAGGAGGCCCGTGCCCAAAAGTGGGACGTAAATGGGCTGGAGAGAGAGAGAGAGAGAGATATCTCATCACTATAAATTTTCAGAAATTTTCCGCCATAACTCTCTTGGTGTTTAGGACGTTTTAAATTCATGAAAAGTATATTATTCCAACGATTTAGATTTATATATAACTACTAACATTATAAATCTGAAGAGTTTGTTTGTTTGTTTGAACGCACTATTCTCAGGACCCTCTTGGCCGATTTGAAAAATTCTTTCCCTGTTGGATAGTACATTTATCGAGAAATGTTATAGGTTATATAACATCATGCTGCGCCTAATAGGAGCTAAGCATCAGTAAAAACTGTTGTATTAATGGGTAAAATTATCTAATGTTTCATAATTATATTTTCTTATCTATTGGCTTAATTCAATTATAATAATTATTTTATACCTACTAAACAACATGTATGTCTAAATATCATAATAAAAATGTTTTTACCCATAATCTAATAGTAATAAATCTTTTTAGAAACATATATCTTAAACAAAAAGTTGATATGGGTCTTGTATTTCTCCATAGGGAATGAAAGAAAAAGTTCAAAGCGTGGGCGGTTAAGTTATTTTTATCGTATGTAACAAAGCAAGGGGTCTAATGAGAAGACGATCATTAAAGGATCGAAAGGAGGTGGAAGGTGATAATAATCCTCCTTTTTTGGATGTCCTCGTTAGAGATTAAGTAATACTGACAACGATTTTTCACAAGCGGTGATATAGCGATTGAAAAACTTGAGATAGAAGTAGCACAGTTATATTCTCTTTTGCATGATTTATTGTAATAAAATCTTCTAGTAGGTTATATATCATATTTGTACAAAGTTAATTTTTCATGCCACGATACAAAAATAGTTTCACTGTGAGTGAACTGAAGTCAATGCAGAATTGTGTGACTCCTCGAAAGGCGTCAAGCATATCTGTCACGTCTACATTCTACCATTTTCATGTTTATGGCGTTTTATCGGGACTTGTGTAGTGAAAAATATTTACATTTATTTCACTGACCTAGAGACTTCAACGGAATTCAGCCAACGTACTCACGGGTAGAACTGAGTTGTAAGAACTTTGTTGTCTGTTAAGGCTTTCTACTTCATTAAAAGTTATTCTATCTCACTTCTATTATAAAACTAACTATTGCATGCAATTTCGCATGCGTAGAATCTAGAAAACTTTCCCCGTATTTGCAATATTTTTCACTGATGCTTTGCTCCTATTGGTCGCATCGTGATGTTATATAGCCTTTATCGATAAATGTGTTATCCAACATTGAAAGAATTTTTAAAATCAGTCCTGTGGTTCCTGAGAATAGCGCGTACAAACAATTTATAATAATAAGTAACGGTAACTAGGATATTATGTATGTATCTAAGGATAAAATAACGAAGTTAATTACGATAAATTTTTCTATTTCAAAGTGATAAACTACTATCTATCCACACTCACTATCCACAACATGAAATCGCTTGCAATAGGACATGGGTTTGCACTTGTATTTTATTTTGAATACCCGAGATGATGAGTTCGGAAGTAATGCTTAATAGCTTGGGAGTTGTACTCGGGTATTAAGTTTAATAACGATATTCTGTAAAAAGGATCGTTCAATTTATGAAGTATTCATTAGGGATTCGACGCGGACTATAATGGCGGTACCATTATAATCTAAGGCTTTCTACTTCATATTGATTCCTTAGAATTATTATTGCCTATAATTATGAAGACATAATTCTTAGATAATTGTTAATTACTCACAAATTTAGTTAAATAATTATTTTGAATATAAATTAACTGTTAATATTATATATTCATTGTTGTTAGTTAATTATAAATCTACATCAATTAGAGTTTTTAATTGGTTGATTTTGAATAGAAATTATTAGGGATTTTAATTGTTTACGATAGGATTAATTCTTGTTTTTATTAATTTAATCAAATAGTTCATTTTAAATATGTACTCTTTTATAATTTAATAACCTTTCATTTAAAACATCGTAAAGTTAGTTTCTATCTATGATTGTTTAAGTGCTTAATGACAGGCAATAAAAATGGCTGTAGAAGAAATTTCAACGGACAACTTATATATCACTGAAGATAGTAGATACTGAAGCAGCCTACTTACTAAAGGATAGACAATGCTACTAAAGAGTGAATTAGAAATCAGAGTTTAGCAACTCTGTAAAAAGATGAATAACAGAATACAATCATATCGGCGGAGCTTAGTATTTAGAACAAGTACAGTGATATGTAGCCATTACAGAAAGAGAGGAATGCAATTACTGCGAACATACACTAAAAATATCATAGATATCCTATAGACAACTATGCGGTTTACCCCAAAGAGTTGTGGGAACACGTTTTTGCATTAAATCTTTTTGCTTATAATACTTAAACCTTTGTAGTGAAAACGTTTCGGACTTAACATTTCTAAATTCAAATTTTCATATTATGAATGTAAAAATGTCAACATATATAGCTTTGTAATTTTTAGGGTTCCGTACCCAAAGGGTAAAAACGGGACCCTATTACTGAGACTTCGCTGTCCGTCCGTCTGTCACCAGGCTGTATCTCAAGAACGGTGATAGCTAGACAGTTGAAATTTTCACAGATGATGTATTTCTATTGCCGCTATAACAACAAATACTAAAAATAAAATAAAATAAATATTTAAGGGGGGCTCCCATACAACAAACATGATTTTTTTACCGTTTCTTGCTCGATACTAATAACGTTGCCTTATGTTACATAGATAATGGTACGGAACCCTTCGTGCGCGAGTCCGACTCGCACTTGACCAATTTTTTTAGGATTATTCATCATGGAGAATTCAAGTAATACAGTCTGATTGTACCTAATTAATATTCCCTTAGGATGTCAGTATTCCTAAGCAATGTTAACTACTACTATTATACTTGTGCTGCTTAAACTGTGAAACTGTGAAATACAATTATTATTACTGTTACTGTTTTAATTTTTTACACAAAAATAGGAAATCTCTACACACGCTCCTTCCACAGAGTTTTATAAATGAGAGCTATCAATAATAACTATGGTTTACCCTAGACGTAGGTATAAATATAGAATAGTATTATACTAAAACTTTATGACACGTTAACCTTGCCCCCGATTATATTAGGACAAAGACTGAAGCTAAATTTTCTATTAGATATAGCATAGATGAAGAGTTAAACTAATTGTTGATGTCAACTCATTTGAGCTCAAATTACCAACAGAAACAGGCGGCAAGGAAGGGCAACAAGCAATAAAATAAGCTATAAATAAATAGATAAGTGCAATGGACGGTTAATTCGAGCAATTTGTTGTTGACTTCCAAACAAATAGCTCTTTGATGTAAGCTTAAAGCGATTCTTATTTTATATGACGAGCGGCAAGACAGACCCAAAAAGCGAAATTAGTTTTTTTACATACTACAGTGGGGCAAAACTATATGTTTCTTACCTAAAATCCTACCTTGTTCAGAATGAATATCAGCTACGGACTTCAACCATATTTGCTTGATCGCCTTACAAGAAAATTAGCTACATTTCTAGAAAAACAAAGTAACATAAGGGATCTCAGTCTCGCTTAAGACCTACACTGAGCGTCTTAAGTCTGCAATGTAAACGTATGAAAGGGAACAAACTCTCAAACTTTTGTAATCATGATCCTGTTGGGACTGAAAAATAGTTTTCTGTCTATTATATTTTAATGAAACCCGCTTATTTTTCTTGTCTTACGCCGGCATGCGCACACGCAGTGGGTAATTGTGACTAATAGTAGTCGCGAGCCGGTCCATTACGTTTCTTGGATTAGCGACGCCGACAACACATATAAGTGATACAAAACATTGATATATTTGATGTGATTCGATACTTGGAAAAGTAAAAAAAAAACAATCTGTGTAATAGTGTCGACCATTCTATATAATGTTTTCTGTAAAACTAGCTAATGCCCTGAGCTTTAAGTTAAAGTAAAAAAAAATGTTGGCATGTTTTACACGCTCTTTTGAAACATCAGAAGCTTGGTGTCGCGAATCCTATGGAGAAGAACAGACAAGAAACTCTATGGATTTTTGTTCTCTTTTTTTCTATTAATAGCCTTGGCCTATGCGTTATTCTATACAAATGTAAAGTTTCTTTAAAATCTGATGATTTTTATACCCCTTTTTCAACCACAGACGTTGTAAGAGTTAGTTAAAGGGTCATAATTTATGAAGATGAGTAATTCTACCGCGAGATTTTTTTACACAAATTCTTTCCCTTTCCAAAGTTACTAACGATAACGTCAACGTTTATACTTCATGAAAACACGGTGTAAGATAATTTTTAATATACAAATGATTTTGGAACGAAGTTCCTTACGGCAGGCTTGGAGGAGATAGGGTTTTGGTTAGGATTTTTGAAGGATTTTAAAGATTTTGCTGCGCGACCGAACTGAAAAAAATGTGATAGTAAAACCGTAAGAAAAATTCCGTGGAAAAAAGGCCGTGGAAAAAAGTCCGTGGAATAAAACCGTTAAATGAGACGTGCGCAGGCGCGACAGTCGTATACACGGGACGGGCTTCGTGGTGGAGTGGTTTATGTAATGGACTGCCGATCACGAGGTCGCGGGTTCGATTCCCGCTTGGGACAATCATTTGTGTGATATCCATAAATGTCATACAAATGTTTGTACTGCGTCTGGGTGTTTTCTATGTAATTATAAGTATGTATTTACAAAAAAAAAAGTAGTATATGTAGTCTATCCGTATTCTGGTACCCATAATACAAGCATAGAAATATAGCTTACTTTGAGACCAGAGGACGTTGTGTGAAATGTCCTGAATATTTATTATATATATATATATATATTATTATACACAAGCGAGTAGTGTATAATACCTTTCTCTTTCTTTCTTTTTTTGAAAATTGTGTCGATTCTACATTAGCCGAAGGAACTTCTTTTATTCTGGATCAAACGGGAAGGTTTTTATTTTGGATCTAACGGGTGGATTTAACTGTAAGTAAAGATTGACGTGAATTAACACGGGAAAAGTTTAAATAGTGGAATAATATGTTGCGATTTAGATAAGGAATCAAATTTTAACATATTATAGTTTTCGATCATATAATGTTACGTATTTTCTAACCAGTGATTAGGAAACTGGTTCTGAATTCAGCCAATTGAGAAAATAATGAAAAAAAAACCTGTGAAGAGTGAATTAGACTTTTATACAGAAGGCTCAGTAATAAGTAGATTAAAACCATAAAGTCAAGCTAAAACTATATTACCAATTTCATTTTACAGTTGGAAAGTTTGGAGCAACCTGTATTTCAACCGCATATAATAAGTTTGTAATCATAAAGCTGTTTTTTGTGTAATGAGATTACCAATTATAATTTCTTCATTTTCATTATAAGATAACAAGGTCTGCTTCATGCCACTTATACGACTATAGGGTAATCAAGAGTAACATGTATGTACGAATTCCTTCTCATGTCTTTACCTTCATTATTTTAGTCACTTAACTTTGCCGAGCTTTTTTACAAAACCAATTGATAAAAATAACTGTGAAATAGAAGAATAAAAATGTATTTTTTACATCTATATTGTAAGTTCGTAAATTCGAGGTTATGAGGATAGAGATAGAAGCTATTACTTTAGACCAACTTAATAAAAAAAATAATTACGAAAGCATTAGATCTATCTACAGATAAAACATTTACATGCCGTAAAAAAGAAGAAATATTTTTCTTTCTTTCGTAGTTTAACTCGATTTGAGTATTACCATGCTCTTTTTTGTAAAGCGATTTTAAAAAAAGAACATTTATTTTTTACTATTCTAATTTTGAATGCTTTATTAAAAAGATAGAGCATCAAAAAAAGGTTGTTATAGTTATTTATTACAGTATTAACACGTCAATGAAGGGTTGAAGGGATTTGGTGAAAAAATTAACCCTTTGTTGTTAAAGGGCAGTAATTTAACCTTTCCCATGCCGGCTAACTGATAATCAATCGGTTAAAATTATTCAAAGATTACTGCAATTATTAGCAATCTATCAGTTAATTTTGTTAAATAGCTTATAAATTGTTGAGATTGTGTGGTCGCGTTATTGAAAACACCTTTCGATTTGCTTATTAAATGCTAGACTGTCATAAAACTTACAGCGGATCAGCGGGCGTATTATGAGCTTTTTAAAAAATTGGTCAAGTGCGAGTCGGACTCGCGCACGAAGGGTTCCGTACCATTATCTATGCAACATAAGGCAACGTTATTAGTATCGAGCAAGAAACGGTAAAAAAATCATGTTTGTTGTATGGGAGCCCCCCTTAAATATTTATTTTATTTTATTTTTAGTATTTATTGTTATAGCGGCAATAGAAATACATCATCTGTGAAAATTTCAACTGTCTAGCTATCACCGTTCTTGAGATACTGCGTACGGAACCCTAAAAATCATGTTTGTTGTATGGGAGCCCCCCTTAAATATTTATTTTATTTTATTTTTAGTATTTGTTGTTATAGCGGCAATAGAAATACATCATCTGTGAAAATTTCAACTGTCTAGCTATCACCGTTCTTGAGATACTGGGTACGGAACCATAAAAATCATGTTTGTTGTATGGGAGCCCCCCTTAAATATTTATTTTATTTTATTTTTAGTATTTGTTGTTATAGCGGCAATAGAAATACATCATCTGTGAAAATTTCAACTCTCTAGCTATCACCGTTCTTGAGATACAGCCTGGTGACAGACGGACGGACGGACGGACGGACGGACGGACGGACGGACGGACGGACGGACGGACGGACGGACGGACGGACGGACGGACGGACAGCGAAGTCTCAGTAATAGGGTCCCGTTTTTACCCTTTGGGTACGGAACCCTAAAAATCATGCAAGTATGTACACTGCCTGGCTAAATTACGTATTATGGCAGATATAAAACTTTTAGTTTAAAATTTTTTGTTAGTACTTAAACTTTTAATTGTACCTTCTCTTTAAATATATTAATCTATGACTGGTTTACCGAACTGTTTGGCTAGGAGTTATGTTCGTAATACGAATTTGCTAGGCAGTTCAATTCATAACGTAACTTGCCTGAAAATAAAAGCTTATATATTAGCTTATATAGCTATACGACCGACTCCGACACAGACCAAATCGAACTGCGGCACTCAACTTGTCTTCTTGAAGTGCCAGAGGTTCCATGTCTGCACTCTTAATGACCCAAAACCAAGAACACACCTAGTCTCTACAATGTAGTAAAATATCTAAAGGAGTAAAATTTTAAGTTAGTGTAGTTACTGTATATTAATGGTCTTATTCATAATGACTTATCGGAGGTTTAAAAGTTCGCTAAAATAGGTTCGCGAAAATTGTCATAACTTGTTATTCATAATAGTCTTTTTACGCTAAAACGTTTATTATCTCTCCGATAAAATCTCCGTTTAAACCTTCGATAAGTCATTAAGAATAATACCGTAAGACTTTATTGAAAACAGGATAAACATAAAAATATAGTTTTATCATTAACATTATACCATTATCAAAATCATCATTAAGGGCCTACATCAATATTATCGTATATCATCGCCGACACGTACATATTAACACAGCCAGTAGGCACAGAAAATAAGAATTAGGGATACTTTTCCTATTTACTCAAAATCTACTAAATATATTTTAATTCTGATTTACGTGTTTCTATATATAATAGTTACTTATGTTTTTAAAGTTATTTCATTAGTTAATACGCGATAATAGACCGACAAATGAAAAAAATAAAAAATTTGATAGGTTGTTTCGCCAAGATTTTCTATCGAGAAAACTTTTTTCAATCGCTTTTCTGAGTTGATGCGATCCTAGATCATATATTGAAAAAACATATACTTAAAAATTAGAGCTCTAGCCATTCAATCTAAAGAAACAATGAAAACTTCGTACATAGAAAAATGCACGAAGCTATTTTGGTATCCTCTTAAAACTATGTTTTAAACACAAATTTTTTTTTTCTTTTTGTAGCATTACAACCACTTAAGTACATATATTTTGTACCGCCATTTAGGATTAATTTAATCTGTACTAAATGTGGCGCACATGTTGTTCTTATCTATTAAGTAAATGTTAATGAAGGGTTAAAACATCAATTCATATTTTTATGGCGATGAAAATTATGTAGAACAGTGGCATTTTATTGAGTATAAATTGTAAATTAATTATTTAAATATGTTAAAAATATATTAAAAGAACATTAAGAGCGTAGAGAGAGTAAGATTTAAAAAATATGAAGTGTTTTTTTTTACTTAATAAATCAAATTATGGTGGAAAAAGTGAAAAATGCCGCAAGTGGGACTTGTTTTTCACTTCTTTTTTCACTTTCTTTTTCACTTTTTTTTTCACTTTTTTTTAAATTTTTCACTTTTTCCATCATAATTTGATTTATTAAGTAAAAAAAAAGGCTAGCATATCAAATGCAAAAATTAATAATTTAATAAGAAGTGTTGTTTATTTAAATATTTACAATTATAAAGCTGAAGAGTTTGTTTGTTTGAACGCGCTAATCTTAGGAACTACTAAAACTACTAAATTTACTAAATCAACTTGTGTTGTATAGTTCATTTTTCGAGAAAGACTAGGCTATATAACACGACGCGACGCTGCGACCATTAAGAGCGCAGAATCAGTGAAAAATGTTGCAAAAAACGGGGAATTTTTTTTAAAGACTATTACTAGTATTAGAACTAGTAATAATTATAAGGTTTAGAATCTTCTTGACGGGCTTCGTGATGGAGTGGTTTATGTAATGGACTTCCGATCACGAGGTCGCGGGTTCGAATCCCGGTTGGGACAATCATTTTTGTGATATTCATAAATGTCATACAAATGTTTGTACTTCGTCTGGGTGTTTTCTATGTATTATAAGTATGTATTTACAAAAGAAAAGTAGTATATGTAGGTAGTCTATCCGTATCTGGTTCCCATAATACAAGCATAGAAATATAGCTTACTTTGGGACCAGAGGACGTTGTGTGAAATGTCCTGAATATATTTTTCTCGGTGATTGCGAAAACTTTAGCTCTCTGTAAAAAGTAAAAACTATCACGACAATGTTAAGGAAAACTGGCAATAGAAACTAAAATAGAAAAAGCTAAATTATTGTCAATAAGTAGAATTCTTTTTGAATGTTTTCCAAGTTAATTTCCACTTTAAGCGCACGGTCCTTTCACATTTTAGTGCTATAATTTAACATCATTAAGACAGATCAAGTCGAACGACGCCAATCATCGTAAATTAGCTGTTCCGGACTTATATTAGTGCAAAAAATACCAGATAAGTAAGAGTTAGACTCGATCGCAAAAAGTTCCGTACCATTACTCTATTTTCTTCCATGACCCTGAATTCAGCAAATAGCAGACATAATTAAATTTCAGATAGGGATGGGATATCTATAGCGAAATTAAGTTCTCCAAGTTTACAACAATTTTTTTTATACTTATAAAAATTTTTAAAAAAGTGGAATTTCTTTAATTTTACAAGTAAAATAAATTTTGTTTATTATCAACACCTGTAAGGTACCTACGTCAACGAAAAACAATTTTTCCAAACTTGGAGAACTTACTTTCGCTATAGATATCCCTATCTGAAATTTTATTAAGTCTGCTATCGTCATTCTCTCCTCAGCCCTCAACGCCCACTGCAGGGCGTGAGTCTCCTCCACTATGGGAGGGATTATGAGCTAATCTGTCACGCTGACCAGTAGTGTCGGTATAGGGTTTATTAACGAATTTTTCATCTTTCACAGAGCGTGTTATCTGTATATCCCTTAGCTGATTTTTACAGCAACCTGGGGAGAAAATGGGGTAGTGACACTTGTATTCTGAATCCGTCAACCCACGAACATTTACTATCATTACTATTGAAATGTTTTCGCAATATTCCTGAACCTAAATAATGGTGTGAGTCAGGAGCATAATGATGAGTACTTATTGTTATAGCATCAACTCATATAAATTAACTATATTACTATGTAATTTTCAGCTCTCTAGCCATCACCGTTCTTGGTTATCAGCCTGGTGATAGATGGACAACGAAGTCACATTAAAAGACTCCAGTTTTACCTTTTAGTACGAAACTCTAAAAAGGTGTGAGGGCTTTAAACTGGTTCTTGTATTAAAATCTCATAAGTGATGTTTAAGTGTATCATTTACACTAAAATATTGTTAAAAGACATGTAATTGTGGGTATTAAGAGAAAGCTGCCCTAAAAATATGTTAAACGGGTAAAAAATTTACATGGCAGTTACATATTTAAAAATAAAATATGTCTTCATAAGATATTAAATTATAAAACCCGCGAAAACGCACGAATGTAAGGCTGGCTGCAAGAATGCTTGTCATGCAAAAAAAATTACGGAATAGAAAAAAAAAATTTGCATAACGACATGGCAACTTATCGACATACCTAATTATCTTTACTTATTTTAAAACAAAGTTGTTATTTTTGTATGTATCTATGTGAGCTTATATTTTGAAAAATACGCAACGGATTTTGATACGGCTTTTTTAAATGATAGAGTGGTTCAAGAGGCTTTTTTGTACAATTTGTTAATGTTTTCAAATTCCACGCGTACGAAGTTCCGGGCAACAGCTAGTAATATAATAAACGACAAAGAGTTCACTGAAACAAATACAACAACCTTAAAATAAAAATAATAAATAACTACTTACGTACTACACAGGTTCAAAGATAAAAAGAAAAAAGATAAATATCGATAAAAGGATTTTTTTGATGACATTTCCTTTTATTTGCCACCGAAAACTTCCATTCTTATAATAAATACTATCTTTTAATATGCTAATAAGGATTAAAACCTTCCATAATTGGGTATTTTCGCTTTAATATCCTAATCCTTTTATATGGTCGCAATAAAATACAATGCCTCGCCACATTTTAGCATTTTATCATGACCCTAAATAATAGTGATAAAATAAAAAAAAGATTTTGTAAGATAAATACGCTGTGTCCCAGAGAATTTTATCGTTGTGATAATAAAATATCGTTTAACACCACAATAAAAGCAGAAAGGGAAAGGGCAAGTTATCTTGGATCAAGGGAGGCCACAAAATATCCCTTATCAAGGGTATAAGGGTCTTGTCTAATCTACTAACATGGTTAATTTTTTAAACTTGGGTAAAGATAAGTAAATCTCACGATTACAAAATGTCAAATGAAATTCTTTGTTTAAAGATATGATTTGATTTATAGATGTACCATTTTTGAAATTCGAACCGCATTGAGCGTTCTAAATTTAAAAATTAATTAAGTTACGATAATATCATAGTTATTTTATCAAATTTGAATAAATACTATCGAAATATAGGTTGACTTCATTAGTTGTATTTTTTTAACAATATATTTATTACCTTTGAATAAGATGACCAAAGCGTTTTCTGTAATGTATCACAAAAAAAAATCTAATTAAATAATGAAACATTCGCATCATAGACAATCTTTTTTTTCTTGTTTGGTATAATAAGAATGAGGTTAATATACACTTGGTTAATTTGATAGTGCATTTTTATAGGATGAAATAGAAATATGAATACCCAACTAAATTAATTCTCGAAGCTCATTCAAACATCCGTGAATCCGTAAAGCTTTATAAACAACCAAATTGATTTACCGATAAACCTGTAAAAACAAAGAGTCATCATCGATCATTTTCTATAAGTCCGTTGTTCAACGCGTTCGGTAAACCGAAAACTCCGCTTCAAAATTACTGGCCTAAGAAAACAAGAAAAAATGAAAAAAAAATGTTCTCGAAGATTTATTTAAGGGAGCGTAAAGATCTGTTTATGGTATGCGTTGGTAATTAAGGGGCTGCTCGCACACGTGCGCGCGCGCAAAAACGTAAAAGAAAAAACTAATACCTGTTCCCTTCGAGTTGAGAAATGAGAGCGACAGGTCTGCTGACATGCTGTTCAGGGGTGAGTCATCTATATTTTGAGAAACACTGCACGTATAAAAATATATTTATTTTTGAAGTAGCTGTTACCCGCGACTCCGTACACGTGGAATTTAGAAATTTGTCCCCGTTTTTGCAAATTTTTTCACAAATGCTTCGCTCCCGTTGGTCGCAGCGCGATGTTATATAGCCTATAGCCTTTCTCGATAAATGGAATATCCAGCACAAAAAGTTTTTTTTGCTCAAATCAATAGTTCCTGAGATTAGCGCGTTCAAACCAACAGACTCAGTTTTATTATATGTATTAGTGTAGATTGTGTTTAGGTTCTTTTATTTGGTATATTAGTGATCTGAATATATTTGTCCAACAAACCAATACATTTTTCATGGCTACTAAATTTTTACCCTCGTTTACACCACCTTTTCATTACTTTTAAGGGGTAAAATTTCGAAAAATCTTTGTTTCTTAGCCCTTTAGGTTTTAATTTTCGTAAAGCTTATTTTGGTACCAAAGAAATTGTTTTGAAAAGTCTAAATAAATGACAGTCCCTATTTGAAAACTTTGAGCACCACTGACGTCGCCTTCCCTTAATATTATCTTATTATAGCTAAAATGACTTCGGTGTTCAGAGATAATAGCTGAGCCCGGGTTCACCACAGTTTTTTACCACATTTTTTCAAATGATTATCGACGCTTTTAGATATAGCCCTCTACAGTGTTTTGATTACAAAAGATTTTAAAGGGACTTAAATAGCTTTAAATGTTATTGCCAATTATTTTATATTACAAATAATTGTGTTTTTTCTCTTATTAAAAGTATTAACTTCCATAATGCTAATCAGTAAGGTGAAGGGCCTTAATGACAATCGTGTTTTTAACCCAACTTTAAAAAAAAGGCTTTGACTAACCAAAATCTTTTTTAGCACGCTACGAGTAGGTATCTATCAATCTATCTATGTAACGGAATCTATGAAAGCGATTTTCAGCCACTTTCAGACGTCGGATTGATCTGAAATTTTGCACACACATTAAGGACCGCTGACAATGTAAAACGTTACAAAATATTTAGGATTTTCAAGCGTGTTTCTTAGTTTTTGAACTAAGTAAATTATTTAAGACGGGACGCTACCAAATTATGCTCCATACAAAAGTATGGGTATCGTACTTCCGTTTTTTCTTCGCAAAACTTAAACCGAGTTTAATAGATTTTGTGTTATATTATAGATAAAGAGTATATGTATGCTTCTATCACTTTCTTTTTTTTCAAAACATAATAACTAAAAGAAATATAACGATCCGAAAAACCCACTTTTTTCGGTTTTCTTTAGATAAAGTTGCAGCGTCTATCACACAAATTTGGTACAGTTTTACCACAAAAGAAAGTGATAGAAGCATAGATATACTCTTTATCTATAATATAACGCAAAAACTATTAAAATCGGTTTAACTTTCGCGAAAAAAAAAACGGAAGTACGAAACGTCTTTTTTCAAAGAATTTGTAGGTAAAATCCGCTTCATCTATATTTGTCCCTTTCAGCGCGGCGCTCGGAAATAGGGATAGCAATACCTAAGGCAAATACCTAAATGAGGAGTACAGTACCCTCTAGTGCGTAATAGAGAAGGATAGCTCATATCAAAACTCCCACTGTCGTGTAGTCGGTTTTGGTTAAGTTCATATTCTCGCATGTGTATTAAATGTTATAGCTTTAATTGAAATACAAAAACTGAATGACCAGATGTATGAGTGTGGATGAAGCCAAGGAAGTATGTGTGGATCGTACCAGGTGGCGCTCTATACTCTCTGCCTACCCCCGTGGGGAAAAGGCGTACCTAATGTTAAGTATGCATGTATAAACTGTGAAATTTGTAGCTTAGTAGCTATTATCGTTCCAGAAATACAGCCTGGCTACAGACGGCCTGATGGACGGACAGTAAAATCTCAGGGTCCTTAAATAATAATATATATTAAATAATATATATCTCCATGGTGTGGTGGTCTCTCGGTGTGGTGACGGATTAAGAATACAAGTGACACCACCCCATCTCCTCCCAAGGGTGCTGTAAAAGCCAGCTAAGGGACATATAACATCCTCTGTGAGAGACGGAAACCTCGAAAATAAACCCTGTGCCAACACGCCTGGTTAGCGTAGCACAGTAGACCATAACCCTTCCTAAAGTGAAGGAGGCCTATGCCCAACAGTGGGACATAAATGAGCTGAAGAGAGAAGGAAGAGAGGATATTCATGGACATTTCACACAACGTCCTCTGGTCCCAAGCTAAGCTATATGATTGTGTTATGGGTACCAGAATACGGAACTTGATACGGAACTCTAAAAAGACAGAAATATTGTGTACTAAATTCAAATCACGTGCTTTCCCCAAGGAAGATTCTAGAAGATACGATAAAAAGGACTCTAATACATTCCTGTTGCACAATGTTATCGTATCACCATCAGCACGTGTCATATAACAACTAACCATTTGTTTTTATTTATAAATTCCTATGATACGTGATTCTAAACATGATAGCACTTATATCTATGTATCTTTACTTAATAAAAAACAAAGTCGTTATTTTTGTATGTATGTCCTTATGTAAACTTATATCTTCAAAACTACGTAACGGATTTTGATGCGGTTTTCTTAATAGATAGGATAGTTCAAGAGAATGACTTTCGCGTTTGTCTCTCTGTTTATTTGGAGTATTTTTAGAAAGCCGACTTTAATAGGAGTAACGTAGAATTATTTATATTATTTATATTGTAATTTGTCTGAGCTGTAATGGGCCTTCTATGATCAGTTATTACAAGGTTTACCCACATCGAAACGTCGGGCCAAAATTTAAAACAAATATTCGCATCTAAATCCGTAAAAAGTATTCGTTTTATTTAAAGATATGTTTTCAAATGGATTGACTAGTCTTAATTTTATGCAGATAAAGACACCGGGTGTTGTTAGTAGTAGTACTACTAAAGGTGGGATATTTACCTGCGCATCTCCTAATTGGGAAATACTCGGCTATATATTTTGACCCTTTAATTCAGTAACCTCAATTTTAATTGATTTTTCAAAGATTTTATCGTGATTTGTATAACTAAAAGTGCTACTTCTTATAAGTATTAATGTCGGTTATTGTAGGTTTATAATTCAGTATCCTAAAGTTCTTCAAATGTTATTAAGTTTAAATAAAAATTTTGCTTTGAATAAATAAAATAATGGAAAAATATTTCAAAATCCGTCCATCCATCCACCAGCTTTTCTCCGTGAACTGTTGGACTCAGGCCTCCCCTACAACGTGCGGTCTTGTACCGCTTGCATGCAATGGCTTCCCGCGCCGGTAATCGAGTATTGAATTATTGAAACAAAATTCTAAATTCAAATGGTTTTTACTCCGTAAAAACGTACTCGTAGATATAATGGTGGTAAGTATCTACCTAAATAAATCGTAGAAGTAAATACAGTAGAGTCAGTTTATAATGACATCGAAAGGAACTGACAAACACGTCATAATAACCGGACGTCATACAAAGCGTTTTGTGAAATAAAAAAACCTTTTTATGTAAATATATGTACTACTTTTATATTTTAATACAGAAACATAGTAATTACATATGTATACATATTAAATCAAAATCAAATTTGCACGTAATCAGGAATTTTTTACTGTAAGTGATCTGTAATTTTCGTCTGTTTTTTTTATAAAACAAAAACGAGCCACGTGCTGAACGTCGTCGGGAATCAACGAATATTACCGGGAGGTGTAAAGAATGTCTGTCATTATAACTGGACATAATTTATTTAAAATTTGTCATTATAAGCGAATGTCACTGTAAAGAAGTCATTATATCCGACTTTTATATAAATAATTTTGTAAGGAAACCAAACTTCGTAGTGTAATTACGTCATAACAACCGGTTGATATAGGTGGAGTCATAATAAACGGATTCTACTGTATTGACTTACAGCGCTCCATTGTATTACTCTTTGAAATGTTTTATGTTCTTTAAGTTTAACAAAATTCCTAAAACAAAACAATATCAAAACTTGTATTTGAATAGTCTGTTATTACCTATACTATATTATCATTAGAAAACTAACGTATTAATTAAGCCAATTATTATTAAAATTTGATAATATTAAATTTACGTAAATACATACGTATGTAACATAATCGTTATCACATATTGTGACAGATAAGTAGTGTATTTATAACAATAAGGTCGTGGCCTTGCGTCCGTGACACGGTCGTGACATTGTGGGTCACAAGAAGCGCGTGTCACTCAAAATATTTGAGATTAGTATCTATATTAGGTATTTTATAGTCTGTGGACGTTTGTAAGTTAAAAAGTTTGGCTGTGGAATATTCTGTGGGAATAGTGAAAGACATAATATTAATATATAATGACCGGGTCTACTCCGCGGTTATTTATTTTAGGTACGATACCTGTTTTGTCCCGACGTTTCGGTCGACTTGTATCGTGTTATGTCGAATTGTATCGATTACTTCCTCTTCCGTGGAGAGCATTACCTCCAGATCGATGGCGTGGCCATGGGTAGTCCAGTGGCACCAGTTATGGCCAACATCTGGATGGAACATTTCGAAGAAACAATCGACCTAAATGCGTTCCAGGTGAAGCTATGGAAGAGATACGTCGACGATGTTTTCTGCATCATGAAGGGTAACGTGAATGAGGTAGAATTATTACTAAACCACATTAACTCCATTCATCCCAAAATCAAATTCACAGATCATTGGGCTTCCTCGATGTGAAGTTACTGGTACGTACAGATGGTACCCTCGGACACACTGTTTACCGAAAGCTGACACACACAGACAGATACCTACACGCCCACTCACACCATCATCCTGGTCATCTGAAATCCGTTGCTTCTTCTTTAACCAACAGAGCGTATGACTTATGTGACCCTGAACACTTAAATGAAGAGCTCAGCCATGTTCGGGAGGCTCTAAAGCACAACGGATATCAGGAGCGACTGAAACGCTCAAAAAAGAGGACACAACCAGTTGGCGTAGACAGAGCACCAGCCTTTTTACCTTATATCAAAGGAGTGACAGACAAGGTGGGCACAGCCTTGAAGAAACTGTCTGTCAAGACTGTTTACGTTCCTCACTGTAAGGTCGCTAGGTGCTTAAGGACAGCAAAGGATGTTGTTCCTCTCCAGGCGGCGGGTGTATATAGGGTGGACTGCAGCTGCGGGAGTTCTTACATTGGACAGACAAAGCGTACCATCGCGGAACGGATGAAAGAACATATCGCAGCTGTCAAAAATAGACAAACAAATAGGTCTGCAATCGCTGAGCACTTGCTGGAGGAGGGTCCAAACCACTGGATAGAACTACACGACCCGAAGATCCTCTCCACTGACCGTCATTATTACTCCAGGATAGTACGGGAAGCGGTTGAAATTAAAAAACATAAGACCTTCAACCGTGAGAACGGAGATCGGTTATCAACATCTTGGAACCCTGTTATCAGCAAGTGCACACGTTCCCATAAAAACGCGGCCAGTGGTAGGACAGATGTCGTTAGTGTTGTGTGTCGAAGTACCGACAAAATGAACAATAATAGTTATGAAGACCAAGTGCGGGTAGTTTCCGAAACTCGCGCGCCACGGAGTCGTCGCCGCTGCCGCTCACCAGTTCACCCGTGACCACGGTCGATACAAGTCGACCGAAACGTCGGGACAAAACAGGTATCGTACCTAAAATAAATTATATTTCCCGCGGAGTAGACCCGGTCATTATATATTAATATGTGTGAAAGCCGCGAAAGTTTAAAAACATTAATAGTGAAAGACTATAAGATATTTCCTATATTCCTATATTTATATAAGACCCTCGTGGTTGAGTGGTTTATGTAACGGACTGCCGATCAAGAGGTCGCGGGTTCGATTCCCACTTGGGACAATCATTTGTGTGATTTTTGTAATTGTCATACAAATGTTTGTACTGCGTCTGGGCGTTTCTATGTATTATAAGTATGTATTTACAAAAAAAAGTAGTATGTATTCTATCCATATTCTGGTACCCATAACACAAGCATATAAGCTTAGCTTGGGACCAGAGGACGTAGTGTGTAAATGTCAAAAAAAATAAATTTTAAGTATTTAAAATCAGCTGCTTCCCGCGACTTCGTACTCGTGTTGGCTGAGCAACGCGAACGTTTCCTCGGTCTTCTATCCAAACTCTAATGTTTGGATATTTAGTTAATGTTGAATTGTATGAATGTAAGGATATTTGTTGTTCTTTCACGTAAAGACTACTGGATGGATTTTCATGAAACTTTCCTAAATTCCACGCGTACGGAGTCGCGGGCAACAGCTATAATATTATAAAGCGGAAGAGTTTCTTTGTTTGTTTGTTTGAACGCGCGAATCTCAGGAACCACTGGGCCGATTAGAGAAATTATTTCAGTATTAGATAGGGCATTTATCGAGGAAGGCTACAAAACATCACGCTACGACCAGTAGAAGCGACGCAGTAATGAAAAATGTTGCAAACACGAGGAAAATTTTCTAAATTCCACGCGGATGGAGTCGCGGGCAACAGCTAGTATCTTTATAAATTGTAGCCTATATATTATTCTGATGTATAAGCTACATTATTGTAAAGTTTCATTAAAATCCATTTAGTAGTTTTTGCGTGAAAGAGCAACAAACGTCCAAACATCCATACCCAAAAACTATTACATTTATAACATTAGTAGGATTGAAATTGAAACCATGAATAGAACAAAAAATGTTTTTTAGCAATGTTATGCTCGTAGAACAAATATTCATTGTTGACATGTACCAAGAACAAGGTTATGAGAACTACGCAATTTTTACACTACAGCTTTCATAGTTCAGGTTTTCTCCAGACCGTCAGTTTTAGGTGGCAAAAATTACGGTATTCACTTTCACCGTAAAATCAAATGTATTGGTATTAATTAAACAATAAGAGCACCACAAACGTCTCCTTCTCGCCTTGTCTTTTAACTATATACATCTGTCTTTTTCTCGCTATATTAATATATGTATAGTAATATGCCGTTTGTGCCCTTTATAAAAAAGTTAAGTAAAAACAGAACAACACCCGAGGGAGAATCAAGTAATCAAGTTAGGATTAACTAAGTCAAGACTATCTGTCATCGTTATATTCTGCTTACCCCATGCCTCTAAACGTAATTTATCATTAATCAATTGACAGGAAACTGGGGTTCCACAGACAGGAATCAAAAGTGTTAGTGATAAGTTGACAGTATGACACACATGTTTGCGAACAGATTCGTATCGGTTTGTGTTAAAATTGTAAACGCATTAAAATACAGGGCCCTGAGTCGGGTATTTCAACGGTGTCACAACTGTACCATTATTGTACCATTATGGTGCAATAGTAAAGTTTTTGGTAGTCTACTATTATTGTGTCGTCATAACGACTTCATCATTGACTTACAATTGTCAAAGTGACATAAATTGCTAGTCTCGTACACAACTGCTTCACAATTGCAATTCAATGACTGAAATGTTTCGGTAGTCTGCTATTTTGAATTTGACAGTAATATTTTTAAATTGTCCTGTGTCGACAGATTGCCATAAATAAAAAATAGATAGATAGAAATATTAGAAATTGTTCTTTGTAATTTATTGCAATTTAGTAATCTCCTAAACTTCACATTGCTTTTTATACTAATAAATAGTATGTACAAATATATCTAAACGAAGTCTAGCATGATTAAATGTTTAAATTTATTAGTAGTTTTTCGAAAATCACGTCAACTAACGCATTTTTTAAAAACGGCAACACATACATACCATTCTAACACAATTCATAGATAAAAGAGACCGAAAATTCAATGCATAGATAAAAGAGATCGACAATTCTATTACCATTGAACGACCGTTATGACGGCATATAGCAGACTACGGATATTTGACTTCAATTGCAACGGTATCGTGCCGGTATTGTGCCGGTATGACAATTGTTCCAAAATAGTAGACTTGAGCACCAGAAGCTATAATTAAATCTTTACTGTAAAGATCTCGTTATCTCTCTTTTCTCAGAAACGAAGCTATTTTTCCGACTTTCATAGTTATCAGTGAGATCAAAATTACTAATCTATTTGAAAACTAAATAATTTCCTGAGTTAAAAAACTAAAAAAAACACGCTTGAAAATCCTGAATATATTTTTAAACTAGCTGTCCCGGCAAACGTAGTTTTACCATACAAATGTCAGTGGGGAGGGGGTTTCATAAAAATCGGTCAAGTCGTTTCGGAGGAGAACGGTAACTAACACTGTGACACGTGAATTTTATATATTATAGATAATTGCATTGTCATCGGTCCTTGATATGTGTGCAAAATTTCAGATCAATCCGACTACAGCAAGTTGGTTAAAAATGCGTTCAAAGATTCCGTTATAGAGATTACTAAATATGAAAACAACTATAGTGTATTGTTATTACATAGCATTTTCTTGTGCACATTTACGTTATTTATATTTAATGTCTATGTTTTTATTAAATAAATAATATTTATTTTATTAATATTTGATTAATATATTATATCAGAAAACATTATAGAAATTACCTGTATTTACACCCAGAGTAGTCATCTATCTAAAGGCGGCCTATCTGGCAGCAGATATCGTATATTTTAATTACATAGTTTATCAAACCATTCTTTTATTATCATTACTTATCATGAAACAAATTCGGTATTTCTGTAAGCTCCTATGTAGCTTAATGGTCTTATTCATAATGACTTATCGGAGGTTTAAAAGTTCGCTAAAATCGGTTCGCGAAAATTGTCTAAACTTGTTATTCATAATAGTCTTTTTACGATAAAACGATTTTTATCTCTCCGATAAAATCTCCGTTTAAACCTAAGTAACGGATTTTTATGCGGTTTTTAATATTGAGTAGTTCAAGAGGAAGGTGTTTTATGTGCGCGGCCAACACTTGGCACAGCATAAAATAAAATACAAATAAAAAAAATACAATTACTTATTTGTACAGTTTAAGGTGTGTTAAAAGACGAGCATAGAATATGGTGTTAATTTTAATAAAGAGCTAATTCTTCTTTGAAAAGCAGTTGTTTAGTTTAATTTCGGTCACCATTCGTGATCGGTCACCACATTGATAGATCAAAGATAATATACTAATAAATACAATTATCTAGTATCAAATAACATCGAGGCCAGTTTTAATGCAATCAAACCGAATCCAACACGTCCATTGGAGCAGAAATCATTCAGCATTCAACATCAGATAAGAAGTTGAACAATAAGTTGCCGACGTGGTCCGTCGATCAGATAACAGCATCAGTGGACCGTCTTCTTGCCATCTAAATGTAACTAACACCCTGAGATTTTAAGATAATTGAAAAAAATGGAACGGGTTTTCATTTGTTTGGTGACTTTTAAGGTATAACGACTCCTTGTAAACAATCACTTTTATTAGCCTGGTTTGTTCGTAACAATAATGTGTAGGTAAAGTAGAACAGAATTTTAATTTTAAGAGGATACCAAAATAGCTTCGTGCATTTTTCTACGTACGACATTTTCATTTTTTCTTTATATTGAATGGCTAGAGCTCTAATTTTTAAGTATATGTTTTTTCAATATAATCTAGGATCGCATAAACTCAGAAACGCGATTGAAAAAAGTTTTCTTGATAGAAAATCTTAGCGAAACAACCTCTCTTATTTTTTATTTTTTTCATTTGTCGGTCTATTATCGCGTATTAACTAATGAAATAACTTTCAAAACATAAGTAACTATTATATATAGAAACACGTAAACCGGAATTCTAATATATTTAGTGGATTTTGAGTAAACAAAAAAAATATCCCTAATTCTTCATTTTCTATACCTACTAGCTGTGTTAATAGGTACATGTCGACGATAATATTGATGTTTCTTGACTTTCTGTTCTACTTACAAGATTTCCGCCTTACGATGTTGATTTTTCTCTGCTTACCATAGGTGTCTCTTATCTTTTGTGGACTGGAGAAAATGCGTTTTAAGGTCTATAACCATTTATGTATGTGTATATGTGTATGGTATGATATATATTATATCTTCTTTAAATCATTACAAGAATTGAAACTATGAGTCAACAGATTAAAAATTCAATTTCTTTACAATAATAAATTTATTTAAATATATTTCAAAAGAATATTAAACAGCTATTGTACTTGTAAGTATAGTATAAATATTTAGATGTTGATCTTAATATTGATTGAACGTAATTTTTTACAATAAAAATCAATGTCATGCAAAATTTTGCATCAATACATAACACCGGATAACGTATCTATGATCTTAACAAATATTATGTCATTGTAAGATGTTCCATAACTACAATAGTGCACCCATCTAAATATTTGTATAAGAAATATTGATAAATATCTCGGTGGTAATCCTCGATCAATAGTTCGTTATTGGTGTCAAGTGTACCGTGACGAGATTATAGTATTGTGCAAACATGTGGGGATAATGGATACGTGCATATTTTGTTCTTGTTTGCTATTGTGTTTTTAAATTTTGGTGTTACTTAAGATATTCTAAGACATATTTTGTCTTTTATATTTTTAACCGACTTCAAAAAAGGAGGAGGTTCTCAATTCGTCTGTATGTTTTTTTTATGTTTGTTACCTCATAACTATTGAAATGAAATGAAATGAAATGAAAAATCATTTAATCACGTAGACACAATTTTTCAGAAAAATTATGTGCTTATGACATGTCCAATTTTTTTCCCTACCACCGGTTCAGGACGCAATCTGCTGAGAAGAACCGGCGTAAGAAACTCAGCAGAGCTTTTAATCAAATCAATATTTTTAAATTAAATGTCAATTATACTTACAATGCTAATAACTTTACAATATAGAATATGTATTGCTCCAGAGCAACCTACTCCCAAATCATCTTTAATATAATCAGAAATTTTATATTACGCCTTTTTACATAATTTAGTTTTAATGAATTTTTTAAATTTAGAATTATTTAATTCTCTTACATCAATAGGGAGTTTATTATAAAATCGTATACAATGACCCATGAAAGAGTTACATATTTTGTGGAGACGGGTTACATGCATCACAAGATTGTGTTTATGCCTTGTATTAACATTATGGTGGTCGCTTTTTTTTGGAAAATTATGAATATATATGAAAATTTAATACAATACAAATATTAAAATTTTTAAATTTTCATATATCTATTGTGAAGCGACCGTTAACATATTTGTCTTTGAATTTCTCCCTTAGAGAACCCCGCGGACCTAGGTTATATATAGCTCTAACAGCGCGTTTCTGGAGCACAAATATCCGATTAATGTCCGCTCAGCTTCCCCAAAGAAGAATTCCATAGCCCATTACACTGTGAAAATAACTAAAGTAAACCATTCTAGCCGTATCTACATCCGTAAGTCGTCTAATTGTTTTCACCGCATATGCCGCAGAGCTAAGTTTGCCAGACATTTTTTCAATTTGTGGGCCCCACTGTAATTTCGAAACAATAGTGATTCATAAAAACATAGTTGACTGTACTGGTTCCAATCTCACACCACTCAAATGTACATTGGTTTCTACTTGGGTAACATTTGGCATGGAGAATTTTATTACTTTTGTTTTCTTAGAGTTTAATAATAAGTTATTAACATTAAACCATTGTACAAGTTTTGAGAGTGCACTGTTTACTTCGTCATAATCACGCATTTGTCTATTGTATTGTATTAACTGGGCGAAGTGATTTTAATGATTTTTTTTTAGCTGGTGGTTTCCGTATGGTCCCATTGGCACCAGGTCAGGATCTGATCATTATCTCCTGAGAAATCGAGGATAACCCTCAAATTTCAAAGTCACATTCGATTGTGGTTGTTTTTAAGAAATACTCAATTATTTACGGTGGACTCCAAAGAAGAAAAATATATTTTACTACACATATTAAGATTGTATTTGCAAGACGCAATATCAAATGTTATTTAGTCGCTACCTAGTTAATATCTATACTAATATAATAAAGCTGAAGAGTTTGTTTGTTTGTTTAAACAAGCTAATCTCAGGAACCACTGGGCCGATTTGAAAAATTCTTTCAGTGTGAGATAGGGTATTTATCGAGAAAGTCTTTAAGCAATATAACATCACGCTACGACTAGTAGAAGCGAAGCAGTAAATGTTGGAAAAACAGGGAAAATTTTCTAAATTTCACGTGGACGGAGTCGCAGGCAACAGCTAGTAATATAAAATTTGATAGCTTCATAAATTAGGTGCAGGACTGTTCAATATTAGTGGTTAGTATTATGTTTCATTGCTCTTTGCATTACGCGGCCATAAAATATTGCAGATGTCTATTTTAAGCAGTTTATGACTAAGTTAAGAATTGGGTATGTCTATGAAGCAACATTTACTATGTTTTTATGTATCTGAACTTAAAAATTTCCGCGTTTTTGCAACATTTTACACTTCTGCTTCGCTCCTCTTAGCCACAGCGTGATTTTATGTAGCCTATAGAATTTCTCGGCAAATGTTCTATCTAACACTGAAAGAATTTTTCAAATCGAAATAGTAGTTCCTGAGATTGGCGCGTTTAAACAAATAAACTCTTTAGGTATATAATATTCTTATCTTCGTTCATTTTTGGCAGAATGGTCGTGGTTGATGATGCTTGATTTTAATTAGTCAGTGCAGCTCCCGCGATGCGTCTCCACTTGTTGCGATCCTTGGTGATATATTAGTATAGCTATGCTATCTCACGAAGTCCGTTTGGTTATGAACGTTGCCAGGCGTGCATGCATACCTACTTTGGTTTCTTTATGTTCTGTCTCTATATGTATCTGTGTTTAATCCTTTTTCTTTCATCATTTCTTCACAAATTCTTCCATTTATTATTCAGTCTACGTTAAGTAAAGTTTTTATTATGCCTTTTGTGGAATAAAGAATAACACAAACATTTTACAGAATATAATAGTTAAGAAACGCGGTGCAAATCTCCCGCAGCCGCGCGTTCTAAATCCTACCTTATCTCATGGACACCATCTATCCGGTGTTCAGTTACAATAAGACATTCTATTTAACTTTACAAAACTGCCACCAATGCAAAATTCACGCCTGAATTAATTTCTTATAATATAGTTTTTATCTTATTTTAGAGTTCCGTATTAACCGAATAAACTGAACCGCATTATTGAGACTCCGCTGTTTGTCTCTGTCATCAGTCGTGAAATTTTTATTTCAATTTTCAAATCGGTGATAGACATTTGAAATTTTAACATTAGACATTTTTTTGCTACCATATAGGTATAACAACTATGTACTGAAAACCAGAGTAACATATTATGCAAGCTTATTTTTTCATATTATGCAAGCTTATTTTTTACCATATTTTTACCAGATAAATAATGAAAAATCAGGAACAATATTTACAATTCCGCTTAATTTAAGTACATATTTAGGGACTTTCCCATAACAAATGTTTTCTTATGTACGCCTGGTCAGCGCGGCACAGTAGACCATAATCCCTCCAAAGTAGAGGAGACCCGTGCCCAACAGTGGGACGTAAATGGGCTGGAGAGAGTGTGAGAGATATGATGATCTATGACTAGCTGTTGCCCGCGACTTCACACCCGTGGAATTTGAAAATGTTTCCTCGTATGCGTATGTATGCGACACTTTTCACTACTGCTCCGCTCCTATTGGTCGCAGCGTGATGTTCTATAGCCTAAGGCCGTCCATAAATGGACTATGCGACACAAAAATATATTTTTTTAATTCGAACCAGTTATTGTTCCTAAGATTAGCGCGTTTTAACATACAAACAATCTCTTTAGCTTTATAATATTAGTATTGATAATTGTACGGAACACTTTGTATGCGAAACCAACTTCAACTTGGCGGTTTTTTGTCTATTTCTGATCTCTTAATTCCGTGTCTATGTATTATTAGAGTGTGCGTTTGGTTATACTGTATGTAATTATTTGCTTATAAGTTTAAGATGTCATGTATGCTTCGATGCTTCTTCATACAATTGTTTATTAAAAAAAGTTTCAATGAAAATATTTTATGTTTTTTTAATATACTGTATTCGGTTTTGTTATTTTTTAGTGTGATATGATTGTTATAGTTTATGTATATCATGTTTAATTTTGAGGTATTCGTCCCTCATAGCTGATTTTAACTGCTTATAAAGTATTCTTGGAAAGAGTTGGTTACACTTATTCTAAAATCTTATTTAATTTATACCTATTAATATTCGAATTAATATCGTACCCTCATTTTATACTTCTCTCCGACTACTGCTAGACTTCGGTCTTTCCAAAAGATCACGTCTCATTACTTGCCGTTTGCTGGAGTGTCTAACTGTAACTCTGACATCATATATACCATAACCTTATTATACCTTACTATATAGTACATTAGAATAAATTTTACTCTCAAGAACCCGACAAAACTCATCAGAGCATTTTTTACATGTGTACAAATCATAAACATGTCTGAAATAAAATTAAGTTAATTTTTTTGCTGTTCCAAAGTTTTATCTTCGTCATATTGAGCGAATTCCGGTATATAGAGCGTGCCTGCCTCCCCCCGGGCGGTCCCAGATTCACTTACAAATATTTCCAAAATATTTCTCCAACTTGTCGCCGTTTTATCTACCGCTCCTTTCCGTTTAGCTGCTTATTGCATACACACTAAAATCTCAATATAAAACATTATAAAATAATTTCCTGCCAAACATATTTTAACTTTAGTCCTTTGCATTAAAATTTCTTTCGTCTATAAACCTTCTTGCGAGTTATAACGTTATTAAATTGAAACAAATTTATTATCTGTACTAAAATCTTTATAAAAACTAAAATGGATGCGCGCAAAAACGTATGCCAGTTATGGGTACAGGGTTGTGTCATAAATTTTGTATTTATTAATTTAATTATATCGTTAATATTATAGATTGATGATACTTTTAATATTATTGGTCGTGTTCCTGTCTCGTTTTTATAGATTTTAGAGAAATTTATGTTTTATCAAATTTTTTTACTTAAGTTAGTTATGGTAATAATGCAAACTAAGGAAATAGTTTTGAAATCATTGATTTTTATCACATATTAATGACGCGATGTATAAATTAATACATTCTGAAATACATAAATAAGTCTCTCCATCTTTTATAACGGAGTTTAAATAATTTTGATAAGTGAACCATTTTTCATTAGAATAATAGCTAAAAGGATAAAATGAAACATATCAACAATTGTAAAAAATAAAAGAAAAACTTAATCATCAGTTAATGAGGTAACTCGTAGCTAAAAATGTAGCTGGTTAACGAACAATTCAAATATGGAATAATATTCTTTTTTTTTAAACTTACTGATGTACTTAGCATGTGAATTAAATAGAGTCTAAACATGCTCTAAGCCTGCAGTTTCTCGAAGTGCCAACCCTGTAGTTTATCTCGCATCTCGTGCCAAGTAATTTGACACTTTTCACTGACAAAGCGCACATTTGCCCCGAGAATGAAGTCACGCAAAAACCTGTGTGCCGATACAAAAAGCAATTAGGCTTTTTTCTATACTATTTCGTTCCAAATTAATATTTAGAGGAATTAATAGAAAAAAATTTTAGGAAAGCACGTGTTAACTAAACACGAAGACTTTGAAATATGTCTTATTTTTCATAATTAGGTTGAGGAGTTCCGTGGCATATCTATTTCAAATTTTAGTGTGAAATGTTTTAAGTTAGTTGTAATAAAGTTTTAACTACATATAAAATGTTTATTATGAAATTAGATATTTCTTACTATAGGTAAAGTGTAGTTTATTCCTAGTCTTACGCGTGGAATTTAAAATTAAAAAATTAACTAATTATGCAAAGAGCATTTCTTTTTAATAGCTATAATTTAAAAAAAACCGCATCAAAATCCCTCGCATAGTTTTGAAGATATGAGCTCACATAAGGGACATACATACAAAAATAATGACTTTGTTTTATAATAAGTAAATATTCAGGACATTTCACACAACGTCCTCTGGTCCCAAAGTAAGCTATATTTCTATGCTTGTATTATGGGTACCAGATACGGATAGACTACATATACATACTACTTTTCTTTTGTAAATACATACTTATAATACATAGAAAACACCCAGACGCAGTACAAACATTTGTATGACATTTATGGATATCACACAAATGATTGTCCCAAGCGGGAATCGAACTCGCGACCTCGTGATCGGCAGTCCATTACATAAACCACTCCGTCACGAAGCCCGTCCAAGTAAATATTATGTATAGTAAGATGAAGGTTTTAGATTACGTAGGTTACCAATAAGTTTTGGCAGAGATACATAAAAGAGAAATTCTAAAAGTTTCAAATCCGCATCATATAGCAGGCCAATTATAATGAAAGGGTCATAACAATAATGAGGTTAAAATTAGTTAAAAATGTAGCAAGGCTGTGTAGTGGCTGTTGTATTAAACTACTAAGTTTAAATAGATACCTATATCTTCATGACACTTCACACTACGTCCTCTGGTCCCAAGCTAAGCTTATATGCTTGTGTTATGTGTACCAGAACACATACAATACATACTTATAATACGAATAAACACCTAGACGCAGTACAAACGTTTCTATGACAATTACAAATATCACACAAATGATTTTCCCGAGCGGTAATCGAACCTGCGACCTTTTGATTGGCATTCTGTTACTTGAACTCCCCGCCACGATGCTAACCCAAGGTTTGAAGGTGAACTGCAAGGTTAACGTCTAAAAAAATGCGTAATCATTCATCAAATAACAATAACCTTTTAGACTACGTGTCACAGTTGCGAATCTTTATTGCCGTTAAAGTAAATCTTAAAAAGATCCCGTGTCCTTAGGCGATGTGAGATACGAGATACGTATCTAAGGCGAACAGGAAGCTCTATTGTAAGAACAGATGCGAAATTCCTCTGATTCAGTTCAACACAGATCAATAATAGTGTACTTGTAGGCGTGGCCAATTGTATTCTAAAGAATATAGAAATAACGCTTCTATAAAGTTTTGAAGATGTCTGAAAAAATATATTTTAAATTTTCCGCAATAAAAATTGCGTTTTTAAAGATATGAAGGCGTATAACCGCTGTTTTGTACAATAGATGAACAGGAAATACGAGACAATTCCTTATGGAATTATTCTAGATAACAGACACGCCTATGTTTATAGAGGATCTTTGTAGGTAAGTAAGTAGAACGGTATCGCATTGTAGCATCCGATGTCAAATTTTGCCTTACTAAGATTGTGTAATAAATATCTTTTTAATTCATAAAGTCTCGAGAAGATAATAGTGTAAATGTAGACTCAATCGAGCAACGTTGTAGTGGAGAAATTGGTTACTGTTAGCACGGCTGCAATATAGCTCAGATGGGAGTGGCTGAACGATATTCCGAGGACGTTTGTTCAAGTCCCGTTTGCGATGATCACTTTTTCTACTATAATTTAATAAGTAAAGGCAAAGCAAGTCAATTGCAATATTAATAAATAACTCTAGATAATTGTGTGTTTACAGAAATCGATTCTGTGAACTCACACTATATTCTAATATATAAAATTTCCATGTCACAATGTTAGTTACCGTACTCCTCCGAAACGGCTCGACTGAGTTTCGTGAAATTTTGTGTACATATCCGTTAGGTCTCAGAACCGGACAACATCTATTTTTAAACCCTATTTAAACCCTATTTTTATACCCTGACTTTTGTATGGCTAAACGACGTTTGTCGGGGCAGCTAGTATACATATATATTTTAGCGATGGTAAAGTTGCCCATGTAAAGATAATTATGTATTACTAGTTAAATATAAAAATATTGGAACCAAGATGTCACATACTCAAAAATGCTAAACACTGTTTAGACACGCACCAAAGTACGATTACTTCACACCACTAGCAAGCTTAATTTTTACGTAATCAAACACAAAACACGGGAAATAACATAAAAAACATGTTTTAAAACATGCCTTTATTAAAAAAAGGAACCAAAAGAAGTAATTCAGGCGGCAAATTGATACCGAAAGGGATTTTCTACTGTTTTGAAAATACGTCGGCGAACTTTGAGTAGGATTATGTTCGGGGTTGGATAAAGATTGTTTTTACAGCTTTGGGTAGTCTTAAAAACCCTTTGTCGGGTTGGTGTATTACGTTATAATGTGCACGGTGTTATGTGGCATTGATGCACCCATTTTCTGGCTCTTCAATTGTATATCAATGGGTTTTCTGCCGTTGTATCCTTTGATGTAAAACTTACGTGATAGTCAATAGGCTTGTTGCTTTTTCACGGTTTGCGTTCTCAATGGACCAATGCTTTCAAGAACTGTTACCGCTCTTTTTATGAGTATAAGTAAACGTTTATTTTCCTCTACCTTTTCTTAGAAATGTTAAATAGAATTTTACATTCTTAAGTAGGTGTGCAGCAACTGTCGTCTGATAAGTCGGAAACAAAGCACGGACACCACAAAATTTTACTTATTTGAGCGCTTTTTGCATAAATGATAAGAGTACAAATCCACTCTCCTAGAGTGATAGTAGATATAGGGGTGATAAAAGAGTAGTAACAACTTTTAAAATTAATCAATGCTTTAATTTTAAATCACGAATATACAAATATAAAATACTAGCTGACACAGCAAACGCCATATAAATGTTTGGGGTGAACACCCCTTATCACTTTTGAGGGTGAAAAATAGATGTTATCCGATTCTCAGACCTAACAGATATGTACACAAAATTTCACGAAAATCGGTCGAGCCGTTTCGGAGGAGTATAATTACAAACACCGTGACAGGAGAAATTTATATATTACTAGCTGACCCGGCAAACGTTGTTTTGCCATACTAAAAAAAAAGACAAAAAAAGGTTTGAAAAATAGATGTTGGCCGATTCTCAGACCTACTGAATATGTATGTAAAATTTGAGAAAAATCGGTCAAGCCGTTTTGGAGGAGTACGGTAACTAACACTGTGACACGTGAATTTTATATATTAGATATGTCGCCTTTTGTGTATTTAAAGAATGCTTTTTCTAATTTACGCCAAAAATACAGAATCCCAAAGAAACTGTTGACTGTTTGTGAATATATTCATAATAAAGCTACTATTTTTAACATTGATGTGCAATAATTTTCACTGTGTTACGAAGTATTCGATAATTAGAGGAGGCTCATGGTATTTCACACTCGACCAGCGCTACCTGCTATGCAAATATGAAGTAGAAAAACACTATTGATACTTATACACTTATACATACCGTGGTTTACGATATAATAACCAAAAGACCTGTTCAGTAACAGTATATTACCACAGGCAAAACCAGACTGAGGGATGGGAATTAAAAATCAGCTCATTTTCGCCTGAAGTTTTACTGAATTCTATTAATATAACTATTAATCTATACCAACATTATAAAGCTGAAGACTTTGTTTGTTTTTTTGAACACACTAATCTCAAAAACCACTGCCTGGTCCGATTTGAAAAATTATTTCACGCGTACAAAGTCGCAGGCAACGACTAGTATATAACTATAGATAAGACAAATGACGTTGTTTTTAAGCTATTGCATAGCTTCTATCGCGGGCCTTGAGCGTGGAGACCGAATCCAGAAATTCCGTAACGAAAATAGCGTAATAAAAATAACCTCACATTATCGGCGTTACTGCGCATGCGTTATCCCCTCTTCGCCCCGCAATTTATTTCATCCTGTTGATACAAAGGATAAGCGCCTTCCTCAAATTAAACAGCGTATTAAAATAAGGATTTTGAAGCGACAACATATTATATCCTAAATGTTCAGATAACAGCGTATTTTAGATTTTAATAATGTGAAATAATGTTTATTTTATTTTATTGACATTGTATTGGCAATCGCTATTTTATCATATTTACCATAAACAATGGACAGATGTAAGCATCAGTAAATAAGGATTATTAATCTTATTTTAGTTTATGGTATTTAGATTCTTTGTATTCTTTGTATTCTTTATTGCACACAGAAATTACATATAAGAAAGTTACATTTTGGTTAATATATATTATGTACAGAGGCGAGCTTAATTCATACATGAATTTTCTACCAGCAAACCACAATTTTCTACAAGTTCTTGCATAAATAAAATAAATAATTAAGTTGATAAAAAATGCTATGCAATAGCTTTACCGCGGCAGTCCCCGTATGCCACACGTCCTTTTTTTTCTATATTGATATTTTTCTAACTGCCCCTTTACAAATAACTAAGTTAAGCTTTAATTTATCCTTCTTCTTAGCCCATTAGTGCTCCACTGCTGAGCACCTACCTCCTCCACTCTGGTACGGTATTTCGTCTACTATGGTACGCTGTCCAGACGTCTTGGCATCGGGTTTAGTTTCAAGTTTTCCTTCTCTCTCCTTGGGAAAATATAGGATGGTGACACTCGTATTCTTAATCCGTCACCTCATAATAAGAATCTTTACGTGCTCATAACAATATTATTTTTAGGTTTAACTTAAAACATAAATCATCAATAGCCATATAAAAGTATTACATCATTAACATAATGAAACTACAAAATCTAGAGAGCCATAACAAACGGTATTTCGTCTACTATGGTACGCTGTCCAGACGTCTTGGCATCGGGTTTAGTTTCAAGTTTTCCTTCTCTCTTCTTGGGAAAATATAGGATGGTGACACTCGTATTCTTAATCCGTCACCTCATAATAAGAATCTTTACGTGCTCATAACAATATTATTTTTAGGTTTAACTTAAAACATAAATCATCAATAGCCATATAAAAGTATTACATCATTAACTTATTGAAACTACAAAATCTAGAGAGCCATAACAAATTATACCTTTAACATTACATAATTCAGCTTAATATTAAAAAAAATGTAACATGAAATATGTAACTCTTATAAATGCTTACAGACTCTCAGTTATCCAAACCCGTTGTGTATTTGAAGAACTGTCATATATCTAGCTTATAGTAAAATTTTCGGACCGTTCCTAATCTATACATCGATGCATTCAAATCTAAAAATAAATAAATCATCAGATATTCAGCATAAAAAAATTAAGGTCTAATGTATTTTTTAGCATAACCCACTCAAAATCACCGGAAGCCATGTGTGCACAAATATTGAAAAGTGGTTTGCCTACGGACATTTTTTTCTGGACTTTTTTGTATACTGAATTTATTTAATGGTTACTAAGTATTAAAATTGGACCCTTTTTCGTTTGACATGCCTCGTCCTTGCCTCACAGAGATTAGTGTCAGTATTGTCAGCCATTTTTTGGTGGAGCTTTTTTGTCCGTTTCGTGACAGCGACATTAATAAATAACAAATAGAGGGACGAGAATTTCTTTAAGTTTTGTATATTAATAATTTTATAATGGCGATTGGAACTTTTTGCTACTCTAAAATTATTCAAAGCCAATTTTGCTTTGCATAGTTTATTTTTTGATCTCTCTGTCTCTTTTTCTCTCTCCAGCCCATTAACGTCTCACTTTTGGGTAGGGGCCACCCCTGGCCGGGTCATGCTAAATACCTGAGTGAATACCATGGCCCGGCTAAGGGCGAGGAGAAACACCGTGGGGTTTAGTAGGTAGTCCGGCAGCCTTTCGTGTAGGACTCCCGGACTATCCGGGAGTCCGGAAGCCCGAAGGTTACCCCCGCAACCAGTAAGGTGAAGTGCGTAAAAACAATCCACACGTAAATTTTTGCAAAACTTTTCGCTCCTATTGGCACAGCGTGATGTTATATATGCCTTTCTCGGTGAATGGACTATCCAACGTTGAAAGTTTTTTTTTAAATACACCAGCGTTTCCTGAGATTAGTGCGTTCAAACAAACAAACAAACTCTTCAGCTTTTTAATAATAATTAAGATCCGTCACCACACGAAAGTTTTTGATTTGACTACTTACCATATACTTACTATTACGTGACATATTCAGCTTTAAACTACATTAACAGATTGTTAAATTGTATGATAATCTATAAAGAGCTATAATCATTGTAATCGGTAAGTTACCAGTGCAAATTGGAAATCTTTTCATGGATACACTATAGATAGCTAAACTAAAACGTGGTGAATAATATTAGAACTCAATTGTTAAGAAATAAAATACTCTGATTGATTGTACTCTGGACGTACAATTTAGCACCGAGATTTCAACAATACACATTCACTGCCTCGAATGCGCCTACCAACTGTGTCCTATAAATAATACATTATACTTCTTTGTTAAACTGAATGTAAAGCTTTAAGGGTGGATGATCTCTTAAAATAACAAGTGTTTGCTTCAATGATTATCAACAATACTTATACCTTTAGCTGCCAAAGAAAGCCTTTTCAACAAAAAAATTAAACTTTATTGCACTCACGTTAAAATATCTTTTTCTTTGCGAGTTTTTGAATTAAAATTTACTTTTCTACAGTGTATTTTGCATGTTATATATTTGGTTGTAGAATTGTGTTTTCTTTGTAGAAATTTGTATGAGAATTTGAATGAAATGTATAAATAAAATGTGCGTGAATATCACGGCCAAGTTGGTACACCATACAATAGAAGTCTCGTCTATTGATACTTGGCTATTTAAATGGTTTTACACATTTATAAGTTACGGTAAATACGTCCGCTTTCTATAAGTATTTTGTATCGATATTATTGAATAAAAATAATGCTTTTAATACTATTTCAATATTTAGATAAATCTTAAGTGTGCTTGAAGTATTTTTCCTAATAGATATTAAGAGTTTAGTGCTAGTTAAGTTTTAATTAGTTGTATGAAAACATGCCTGTAGTGATCTCATTGTTTTCCATTTACATTGGTTACTGCAATTGTTTCTATTTTTCAATATTAATCTTTACTTATCTCTGTCTCTCTGACAAAACCAATGTTGGCGACGCAATCACGCATTGTTTGTTATTAGTTAGTAAGTCTAGTTATAAGTATAGTTTTAAGATGAACTCGCTAGGGGTGCGGGGCGTGCGGTATGAGGCATGGAACGTAGGTACTTGGTTCTAATGTTTAAATAACATTTCTTTTAGTCGTTAACTGCACTCCATTGCACGTACACACGTCACGCATCCCAAACATTTTCGACTGCCTGCCTACTTTGTAAAAAGTAAATAAAAATCTTCTGTGAAAGTTATCATCGTTTTTCTTTGTGGATCGCATCCTGTCCCCTACAACCAATTTAAATAAAGCTACTTTTTACGGCTTTAGACGCGTGTATTCGTTTTAAATTTTAGCCCGACGTTTCGGAGGCTTTGCAGTCATCATGGTCGCGGGTGAAAGTGTCCTCAACAATAAGTAGTTACAGGGTTTACCCACATTTTATTTTAATTTTACATTGACCATAAAGATAGACTTTTACCATAAACTATATTATATTACATTATACTCAGACTACATAAAATTAATAACAATATTTGAGTGATGAGTCGCGCAAGTGTAGGAGAATATTATGTTACATCGGTTAAATGTTTCGTATACTATACAGGTAGTCTAGAGACCAAGAAAGGACTTAAGCATGATATTTATAACTTAACGCATACAAAGTCGAGGGGAACAGCTATATACTTTAATAACATGATAACACTAACAAGAGTATTTTGAATATAAATAGTATTTTTTTACACTATGTACCTAATCCGTTTTTAATATATTTTCGTTAGTCAGCATATAATCAAGTCTTAATTGAACTTCGAAAAACAATCAAAGACCCAGCCCACAAAATATTGAATCCAATACAACGTTCTTAACAAATAATGCATCGTAAGTAACAATCTTTAGAAAAATAAATTAAACTATATAGATTCAGCTGCTGCCACGCCTACGAAATTAATTATATAAAATGGCACGTCATTCACTTTATTTAACAAGAAGGCAATCAATAGGTATGATAGTACTCCGCCCAAAGTTCTCTATCCGCCCAGATTACGCCCAAGACGTAACAAAGTCAGTACTTTAACAGCCTCGTTTATTTATAAGAGGTGTTATTAACCTCTCAACTGGCACTTGACCTTGATTTTTAATCACTTATTTTTGTTAACTCTAAAAGGTAGATGTGATTTAGAGATTTTCAATCCACCTGTATTATGTTTTAGTTAATCAAATTGTGTATATTTAATTACAAATGAATTAACAGTTCTCCGTGTGGTGACGGACTAAGAATACAAGTGTCACTACCCCATCTCCTCCCAAGGGTACTGTAAAGTCAGCTAAGGGATATTGCACACAGATAATATCTTCTGTGAGAGACGGAAAACTCGAAAATAAACCCTGTGCTAACACGCCTGGTTAGCGCGGCACAGTAGGCAATAATCCCTCCAAATTGGAGGCGACCTGTGCCCAACAGTGGGACGTAAATGGGCTGGAAAGGAAAGGAATTAACAGAAACCTATTCATCTTCTTGTAAATGTAACTATTTACATTCTACATCATAAGTAAATTGCTATAAAGTAGCTATATAAATTAATTGTTTCTCAACAGTGACTTAAGAAGTTCACGAGGAATGTAATAAGTGATTTTGAAATTTGACATTAATATCAATTCTCCACAATTAAACTTAACTTAACTAAATAAAAATTGGTCAAGTGCGAGTTGGACTCGCGCACGAAGGGTTCCGTACCATTATCTATGCAACATAAGGCAACGTTATTAGTATCGAGCAAGAAACGGTAAAAAAATCATGTTTGTTGTATGGGAGCCCCCCTTAAATATTTATTTTATTTTATTTTTAGTATTTGTTGTTATAGCGGCAATAGAAATACATCATCTGTGAAAATTTCAACTGTCTAGCTATCACCGTTCTTGAGATACAGCCTGGTGACAGACGGACGGACGGACGGACGGACGGACGGACGGACAGCGAAGTCTCAGTAATAGGGTCCCGTTTTTACCCTTTGGGTACGGAACCCTAAAAATGAAAATTGGTGGTGTCTTTATCTTTTATTAGCTACTAGCTGTTGCCTGTGACTCCGTCCGCGTGAAATTTAGAAAATTTTCCCCGTTTTTGCAACATTTTTCACTACTGCTTCACTTTCACTGGTCGTAGCGTGATGTTATATAACCTAAAGCCTTCCTCGATAAATGCCCTATCTAACACTGAAAGAATTTTTCTAATCGGCCCAGTGTTTCCTGAGATTAGCACGTTTAAACAAACAAACAAACTCTTCAGCTTTATAATACTAGTATAGAGTTCGTTGTACACATTTATATTAATTAAAAACTTTGTTGGTCTGTAATACATAGTATTTATAATAAGAAAGTTTAGTTAACATTGTTTTTGACACTATCAATTGTATTTTTTTAGTTAAGTTTAGCTGTGCACGTAGAATTGGTACCAATAATTCTTGATATAAGTAACTTTGATAAATCTCGATCAGGACGCCCAGTTAGTATTAGCTAATTACGGTGAAATAGATCACTAGTGCAGCACAAATATACAAGCTTTTATAAATACGAAATAACAAACAAAACTATATAATTTTACAGCTATAATTATCCCTAATTTATACATTTAATATATTTATAACACAAATGACTCGACGAGTTTGCAGCTTGCGTCGGCGTTTCTAAAGTGTCTGAAAATTAATTTCACAAATTGGCATCGTTCTTGGAACTAGTTTTGAAGTCAAACATTGTAGTTAAGAGTTCCCCGCCCTAGGTATCGTGTGCCCCGCCCTATCACGCCCGAAGCGAGAACTTTGAGAGTTACACTTTAGAGGCGTTATTTCTAGTTATAACCAAACTATCTGTTCAAGGCGGCACCGCTTACAACTTGACATGTAAATTGTTTGGCCAAGATTGGTTTCATTGTTAGATATTGCCAAACTTGGGTTACATTGTGTTTGAAAATCATTTGGAGTGTCGGCACTACTAGTGATGGTCGGGTATTATTGATTGTCAAAAAAGGTGTGAAGTATACAATTGCTTTTTTCATCTTTATGTTTAAACTAGCTGTAGCCTGCGAATTCGTACGCGAGAAATTTATAATTTTTGTCTCCATTTTTGCAACAATTTCCACTGATACTTCGCTCCTTTTGGTTGCAGTGCAATGTTATATATGTAGTATATAGCCTTCCTCGATAAATATACTATCTAACACTAAAAAAAATTTTCCAAATCAGGCCAGTGGTTCCTGAGATTAACGCGTTCAAACAAACAAACTCTTCAGCTTTTTAATATTATTATAAAAATAGAAGAATATAGATTAGAGAACGAAATTAAAGCCATTAAGTTTCTATTTATATTAAGAGCTTTTCAAACCGAACAAATTGTTCAAGTACCAGTTGTATATTGAGATGATAGGTAAATACTTTATTACTACGTGTTTCTAAACTACTATGGCATGTCATCACTAAATTGGCTTTCTAAATTACTATAAAATTCAGCTGAGATAATCTAATCCGATACAATGTCTATAAGTTTTCAAAATGTATTATGTACAGCGAAGAAAAGTACGATATGACTTAGCATCTTTCAGAGCACTCCAGGACACCAAGTAAATCCCAATTCTTTAATACATGAATAATATTTCAAAGAAACAAAAAAGAGTAGGACAAAAAATCCTCGGTGGCAATATTCCTCTCTCATTTCCCATTGTGCTAAACAATAAGTACTCAATATTCTTATCTCCAGCATCTACGAGAGGCCCGAGATCTTATCTTGTAGCCTTAATCCCAATATGGGCCCAAACAATGACCTGGAATGATCGCCACACGTGGACAAATTGGGCATTCTCATTCTTTTTTTATAAGTTTTGTATTTCTTTTTTTATAGCGATAGAAATTGTTCTTTGCCTGACAATGATGTATTGAGTGAGTAGATGATGTTTGTTATATTAAGTCAAAACACTAATAATATTCTTGAGTAGGTACTTTAAAGACAAATCGCAGATCTAATTTATTCATTTATTAATTAGTTACTATATTCTTATCGCCTCTATTGGTTTGATAGACTCTGGATAAACTTGGAAGTGTGTAAGCGTCATAATTATAAAATGTTAAAAAATACGATCATTCAAGGAAAACAGGAGCTGTAATCGATAAATATATACATTCACAATGTTAAGTAAATTTTCACACTGTTAAGTAAATTTTGCTATCCGTGTGATGTATTAAGTATACAAGTGTCACCACGTAATTTCTTCCCCAGAGTGCTTTAGGGTCTAAGGAATTTCTACAGATAATATCCTCTGTGAAACACAGCAAACTTAAAACTAATTTACATTTTTAGAGACATGAAATTTCCCGCCAAAATGTCCGCCATTTATCAGAATAAGCCTGGGTACGCTTAATACTTAAATCTTTATATTTTAAATGAATATAGACATTTATTTGACTTTTTCTTTCATATTTTTGGCTTCATTCTTCTATAATTTAATTGTTATAAGTTAAAAGGTGCATAAGAGTATTATAATGTGTTTAATACTAGCCAAGTGTTGATAAATTCACGGTAAATGTAATCGAATCAAAGGGATCATCGATGCGAGAGAATCGATAGTCATTATACGAGTCAGTTATAGTTGTTATTAGTCCTTTTGTCATATTAAATCGTCTTCGTTTTTGCTAAACGATTTTGTATATACAGCATGTTTTAAACTTATATTAAAATCTTAAATAGGAAATTTTGATCGGAATCTTGACCCTGCATTTTTTTCACACCATATTTTCTGTTGTAAAATATAAATTGGATTTAAAAAAAGCATTAAAAATATCCATGGAGTTTCTTGTCTCTTCTTTTCATAGGATTGCTTTTAAGAACAGACACCTAGCTTCTGACTTTTTAAAAGAGCATGTGGAAATTGCCTATAAATAAATACATAATTATTATGAAAACGAATGAGTTGTATATAAAAATTGTCTATTTTCACCTTTTAATTACGCTGCATTCATTTTGTTTTTTCTGCTCTTTTCATCTCATGTTTGCCTGGAAGAGATCATTTTATCTATATTTTTAAGCTAAATTAATATTTTTTACTAAATTAATAGTTTTTACTAAAGTAATTTATTAATTCTTGTTTTTATTTCGATATTTGTGAAACATACTTTTTATTCCGTAAGAAGAAGAGTGAAGGTAAGAAAAGATGATTTTCATAGACTAAAAATAATAAACTAAGTTAAAGAAAAAAATCATCCTGTGTCTATGTTATGGTTTGTATAGTATTCGGCTACAAATCAATATACAACAAAGACAGATATAATAGACCTTTTAGTAGATAAAACGAGACAATTTCACTTTAAAAGCCAACTTTAACAAGTTTTTGAATGAAACAACACGATTACAGCTTCTTTGTCATATTTTGAAAGCGTCATCGATCTTCAATAATCGTTCCAGATATTAAATTTAATAAATAACTTTATAAATATATCCCTATTTAAATTATAAATGTCAAAGACCATTCAAACCTAAAAGAGAATTTGCGTAATGTTTGGTTCAAGACAGTTTTATCCTAAGATAATGCTTATTGGCATTAGGTTTACCGGTGTTCGCAATGTGCTATTATTTTTTATTTCTTAAATATTGTATATCCAACATGAAACTGCAACTGACTGCAATACGGACGAATTTTTTTTATGCTTGATTTTAACCACTTTTCTTTTCCCTTTTTTGTATTTTTTTTTGTATTGTTGTTGTAATAATTTTATAAAATGTAAATAAATAAATCTAAGAAAAAATGAAACTTCAATTGAAGAAAAAAGCTTGAAATAAGTGGAATTCTTGCACTTGTGTGTGAACTTCTAATCTTTAAGAGGATCAGTACCTATCGAATAAAAAATTTGCTATACACTCTTCAGTTGAAAGGTTATTGAAAAAGGTTTTAGGTTATTCAAAAAGCCCACAAAAATTGACTGAAATAAATTATTTTTTAAATCTATGCTAGGACTTTAGTATCTTCTGAAAATTTTGAAGAACGGATATTCCTCAATCATTATTTTAATTTTCTGTTTTATTTTAAAAACAAACTGTAATTGATCTGTATAGATCTCAGCATCAGCAAATTCGAAATTCCAGAAATAAAATTATTTATTTATCCAATAGTACCGAATAACAGAATTATAATAAGTACATAATATTTGTTAGTTTATGTAGCACAATAAATACAAATCTTTTGTACTATATCTTATACATCGACAGAAAGTCTCAACAATGACACGGGACGATCTTTTCTGGCCAATGTTTGGTTAGCTGCGTCTTCATTGTCATCTTCGAAATCAATTTACGTTAATTGTCATTTATTATGAAATAAATATGATGCTTTATCCTGTCCTCTATTGTCGTTGAAGCTACCAAAAGATTGTAGCCCATTTTGCTATTGAGCGTATTTTATTTTGCGAAGAAATCTATCCATGCGTAAGAATATACGAGCTTGACAATAATTATATTATAGGCGGCCGTAACTTGAACGATATTATACGGAACGGGTAATGTATTGATATAAAATCTTGTTAAAGAAATGTTTTCTCAGCTTATAAGCAGATGTTGAGAATATTTGTATTGATATTAAATTGAGTGTTATATATGAACAAGTTTTTTTTTACCAATTATACATAATAGTTTATTCATAACAAATATTTTCAGACATTAAATTGTAAACTGTCTTGGAAAACGTAAGGACGCCTCGTAAACAAGAAGATCAGTGGTCTGTGACTATGAGCAGAAGAAGCTGAACAGGAGAATTGGCTGCGAATGATGGTAGATCGAAGAGGCTATGCTATTTAAAATCAAAATAAAATAATTCATCAGCAAATATTTCTAAAGTAAATGGTTTCCGGCATTTTCTTATTCTTTCAAACATATTTTTTCAGTTAAGAATTGTAAATCACGCACGTGCCTTCAAACGACTTTGTTAAAGTAATCTTAACGTATGAAGAATAAATAAGTGTACATATAAAAGTAAGATGGATAAATAAAGGTTTGGTACAATAAAAGCGCGGTGGTCGAGATCTCCCGTGGTGTTCTGCGGACGTGAAAACATAGTCGCCAAAAATTCTCTTAAGGTATGATTCCAACAAATATTTGTATATTTAAAAATCATTTCATAAGACTTGAATATTGGATATAAGAAACATGAAAGACATTCTTTTGACAGCTAGATTCGGGTGTCCTATTTTGTCATGAGTTTCGACACAGCTCGCTTCTTCATAATGCGAAGATATTTGATCTGGATAGCAAGCAGTATGAAACTAACTGAGGAAGTGGCATTAAGTGTTTTCTTAATCTTACAGATACAGATTGAAATATCTTATAGAAAATGTATTACTATATTAAGTGATAGTGAATGGTCTATTTTAATTGGAAAAGACGGTCTAACTGTAGCTGTAGTGTCTTCTAACTGTAGCGTACTACAAATTCAATGCTTTTTTTACACAAAATCAAATGAAAATCAACTTGCGGCCAAACATTTGCCATTATTCTACACCCATAAACTCTCAATATTTCTCTACGAAACATTGCTGTGAACACAAAGAGAACATTTCGATAATTAAAATGGATTATCTCAATAAGCAGCACCACAGAACCACCCCTTAATACAGTCCTCGTGCCTCACAAGAACTCCTGTCTCAACAGAGGCTTTGTTTCTTTCATTCGTAAGGCAAATATTGGTCGAGCCTTATTCAGGTCGTTTGCAAACATCACCCTACTGGGTGGTTGCCAACAAAAGGTTTTCCAAGAATATGCGTGACAGTACTTCAAATATAGTGATTATACACTAATCGTTTGCAAACACCTGGACTTCTATATAGTTTTTAACATGAACGACATATTTTAAGAAAGAATTGTCGTTACCTAATTGATGGCCACTCATTGTAAATGTAATACATGTTGTTAAAATGTTACAATGTTTGAAGCATCTGTGGTGTAATGACAGTTAAGTCTAGGATTTTTTTTGGAAAATATGAACACCTTTATACATCTCCTTTCTGTGAATAATCGTGTAATCCCTTTAGTAAGATGGTGAGGTCAGTATCGGCGAAAAGACTTAGACTTATGTTTACTTATTTTTTACTTAATATAAAACAAAGTCGTAATTTTTGTATGTATGTCCCTATGTGAGCTTATATCTTCAAAAATAGGCAACGGATTTTGATGCGGTTTTTATATAGATTGAGTAGAACTACTTTTTACGGATTTAGACGCGTGTATTTGTTTAGACGTTCTTGGTTACGTGGTTTACGTTTGTACACCTCATCTTTTACTGTGCCCCACAAGAAAAGGCCAGTGGATAGGACGCAGGGGGCCAATCGAGTTTCCAGCATGCTCTCCAGACCTTACACCGCTGGATTTCTTCTTGTAGGGCACAGTAAAAGATGAGGTGTACAAACGTTAACCACGTAACCTAGACATTCTTTGGAATGAGATTCAAGCAGTGTGTAGAGAAATCTCATTGGACGTTTTGATACGATGTACAGAATCAGTGGTGACTCGTACTCAGAATTGTATTGATGTTGCAGGTCACCAATTTGAACAGTATTAACATTTGTTATTTATGTTTCATTTACATTGGACTTTCAGCTTTCTATTTTCCTGAAATTTAACTTTGTAGAACGGTAAATAAATTTTCTATGGAAGTTCAAAGTGTGTATACATTTTTTTGAAGCACCCGGTATACGCGTCTAAATCCGTAAAAAAGTAGTTTTATTTATACAAATGAAGTTGCAAGTGTTAGAGAATAATATATTAGACAGAGTAGTTCAAGAGGATGGAATTATTTTTGCTTAATTTGTTAAGGTATGGTTTATGAATCTCGAGCGTTCTAAGTAGCTTAGTATTTGATATGAGCGATAAACCAAACACAAAGACAGTGACTCGCTCCAGCTCCCGCGATATCAGATACGTAAAGCGATGTCTGTAATAAGGACCTAACGAATACGGTAAGCTTCTTAGACATAATAAAGAATTCCTCGCCTCAACATAAACGCTTAAAACACCCTTCCTCATCCATAATAATATTGAGAAATTCCATAATAGCTCGTGACTACCGCAGTACTTAACATAAAACACGAACTTATCACATATGCACATAATTGTTTATTATAAAAAGAAACACTTTGAATACTTAGAATAAAACATAGATCTGATCTAATAGATAAAACATTACGATATTTTTATCTATACCACAAAGCTTAAGTATTGATTGTTCGAACGCGCTAATTTCAAGAACTACTTGTCTGATTTGAAAAATTCTTTTAAATATCTAATACTGATTTTAGATAGTCCATTTATCAAGAAAGGCTATAAGCTGTATAACATCACGCTGACATCAATAGGAGCAAAGCATTATTGAAAAATGTTGCCAATTTTCTAAATAGCACGCGCATGGAGTCGTGGGTTAAGGCACATGTATTTTCATTGGTTGTAGCAAAATCATACGCCGAGTGCTCATACGTTAACTATGCGCTGTGTTCGCTGTGTTGTTGATCTCTTTGCGTGCTTAATCCATTGAAGGTGATCTGTGGAAGGAAACGTTAAAACCTGTTAACGACCTTGCATCCTGTATAGATATCGACGGGTTGACTATAACAATACTTGACTTATGTTAGGAATGTAATTATCATTTACTTTTTAGTCAGTTTATCTTGCAAATCTGTGAAAACTGTGGAATATCGAGTTAACCCGTGAATGCTACATGTAAAACGATGTCGTACATATTAGGGAAAATTGGCATTACAAATATATCATCATAGGAGATATTAACAACAAATGGTTTTTTATTTTGTTCGGTTGAGTTTGCGAGTTAATTAAAAAATAATTTTATATCTATTATAACAAGGAATGATTCTATATTTACAATAAGGTTTTGATACTAGAAATTGATTTTTTTTTTCAATTTATTTATTTATTTTCTCTCACAAATGTTTACAAATAAAATAAAACTTGAAATTGAAATTTATTACTGACATATTGCCTATAGGTAAGATATAAATAAAAAATAAATATAACTAAATATTCACGTACATTTCACACAACGTCCTCTGGTCCCAAGCTAAGCTTATATGCTTGTGTTATGGGTACCAGAATACGGATATACTACATATACTACTTTTTTGTAAATAAATAGGTACTTATAATACATAGAAACACCCAGACGCAGAATAAATATTTGTATGGCATTTATAAACATCACACAAATGATTCTCCGAGGCGGGAATCGAACCTGCGACCTCATGATCGGCAGTCCGTTATACGAACCACTAGACCACAAAGCCCGTCATATATTATGTCAGATACATTATGTCAGAGATTTATATAATAACATTAAAAATGATGAATACTTAAAATAATTTAATAAAAGCACCATCATCTTAAGACGTAAGTATCAATAGTTTATTTCATTTATCAACCAAAACGCGTCAAGCCTTTTGTGTAATAAATAGATTCACCAAGTACAAAGCTGTTCGCAATCAGAGCACAAATCAGAGAAGGATGGCGTCATACTGAGCTATTATCAACCGTCACACCAAAGTTCAATAGTGTGACACTATTGTGAAATTTCTCACTTGGGGCATTGGCGACCCGCAGCGTTTGTCGGGTTAGCCTCAAGTTTAAAACCATTGTTAGCACACGTGCGGACTGAATGGGCCCTTAGAAGGTTTCTTTGACAACCCTATTTATGTTTGAGGCCTAATTGAATTATAGGGCGCGGCTTATGAGGGCGATATAGATCCGATTTTGTAATTATTGTTTTGTGTTGGTATGTTGATTGTGTCTTGTATGGTCTTGTTAGGGGCTTTTATTGATTACAGATCTATTTCTTGATTTATTAATGTCGAAATATACTAACGTAAATGGTCCGTTCCAAATTAGACTGCAGTAGAGCTTTTTACTTCCGTGTGGTGACGGGTAAAGAACAAAGTGTCACCACCCCATATCTTCCCCAGGGTGCTGTAAGAACAGCTAAGGGACAATAATATAAGCAGTTAACGTCTATTGTGAGAGATGGAAAACTCGAAACTAAACCCTGTGCCAATATGCCTGCTCAGCGCGGCACAGTGGACCAAATCGCTCCCAAAGTGGAGGAGGCACAAGCGTATGATTATGCTTCTGCTCTAACTGTCATAACACTTGCAATCATTTAGCGTAGAAACAACTTATGCCCTACATTTATATAAATAAATAAATAAATATTCATGGACATTTCACACAACGTCCTCTGGTCCCAAGCTAAGCTTTATATGCTTGTGTTATGGGTACCAGAATACGGATATAATACATATACTACTTTTCTTTTGTAAATACATACTTATAATACATAGTAAACACCCAGACGCAGTACAAACATTTGTATGACAATGAAAAACATCACACAAATATTTGTCCTGACCGGGAATCGAACCCGAGACCTCGTAATCGGCAGTTCGTTATATGAACTACTACACCACGAGGCCCGTCATATAAAAGTATATTGATAAATGGACCGCTAAAAAGATTATAATGAAAAATCTCCATAACACTCAAAATTACGAATGTATCAGGCAGTATAAAGGAAATAAAAATCCAAAATTTAAAAAAAAAACAACATGCCCGTCTCAATTGAGCAAAAAATTACAAGAGTTATCAAGAGTTCTTGACTGGGAAATAAATCTTCAAAACTTATAAACCTTTATATTAATACTAAAAATATCTCAAAGAATTCGCGTCACCAGATGTCATATTTTGATATTTAAGAAAAATATTGTCTGGCCATTAATAAGGAGCTTACATATCAAAGAATTTTGTAGTACTCTTATGTTTAATCTTTTAAGAGGGAGGTCAATTTAAACTGGTTGCCTGTATCACTGTCTAAATAAGAGTGTTGGCCTTGAGAGCTCGACATATATTTGTTTTGGGCAGGATTGACTCGTGTTATCTTTGCAAACAAGTGCGGGGGCTTGTTTGTTTATGAGAAAATAAAATGGCCGCTATAGATACGTCACGCAATGTTTATGTAGGCTTAAAATGTTATGGGAATTTTGGGCAGACGTGTTTTTACTGTGTTTACTTTTTCTTAAGCTATTTAAAAAGTCATGTTTTAGTTAGTATGGTAAAGTGAAATTTATTTTTATAAACTTACTAGTTGTTACGTGGGAATTAGCTCTAAGAGAGACTTATAAGCACTAAACGCAGGCGGACTATTGGCGTTATAACTAATTCGCATTAAAAATTAAGCGAATCACTTCATGCTGCAGTACTGTCCTATTGACCATAAGGGTTTAAGATCTTATCCCGCGTTGCGCAAATTATGTTATTGTATTTATGTATTTTATAAGAATTGCCAAGCTGGTTAAAATCTGAATAATATGCACATCAATCTCAACAACTGATTACAAAGATATCCTCTAGCTACTGCGATATGCAACCACTATGGGCATGGGTAGTGACCATGTTTGCTGAAATGTCAATCGGCCATTTTCAATTACCATCCTTCGATTACGGATATATTGTTAATCTTATTTATAAGTAAGATATTTCTATCTCCTATCAAAATTTTAACAGAGAATACTGACGTCGGTAACTTATTCAAATGCAAGTAAGGACCATTGACGGGCTTCGTGGCGTAGTGGTTCATGTACTGGCGTTCACAAGGTCGCGGGTTCGATTCCCGCTTGGGACAATCATTTGTGTGATATTCATAAATGTCATACAAATGTTTGTACTACGTCTGGGTGTTTTCTATGTATTATAAGTATGTATTTACAAAAGAAAAGTAGTTTATGTATTATATCCGTATTCTGGTACACATTACACAAGCATAATAAGCTTAGCTTGGGACCAGAGGACGTTGTATGAAATGTCCATGAATATTTATTATTTATTTATTTATATTTTAGATTAGTCTGATTTTGATAGCAAGAATCCAGGAAATATAATAACGAAAATTGCCGTAAATAGCTATTAAACCAAATATATAGTCCTTGTTAGTTCCATTTTAACCACATAATAGTAAACTTCAAAGTCAAAAGTCAAATTCTTTCATTCACCGGTAACCGTTGTAAAATCAAAAGCATGACGCAATTGTCTGCCCATTCATACCATTACTATAGAAGGATCCTTAACTATGAATGAACGTGTAGTTTCTATTACATTATGTAATGGTTATTTTAACCAATAATAGTCTTTTGTATCGATTTACACAACTATAGCACGTCCTTACAGAAGCGTGAAGTTTTGATTTAATTCTTTTGTAGTATAACTAAGAAAGCAGCACTTACGTGTTACATAGTTATATTCTTCAAGTAACAATCACAGAATTTATATCATTTACGATGTATCGAAAAGTATTCGATTATGCCTTCCAACCACTAACGTAGTATAGAATTCGGCACGAAATGAGAGTCTATCGTAGCATTTTAGTATAATAAGATCGCAATTAAAAACCATTTTCGATCGAATTTTTTCTCTGGGCAAGTCCACTCCAATGCACTACAGATATTTTTTTTTTCATATTTTTATTTACCTATCACCTTTTGTACAAGAATAAATAGCAATATTAAAAAGTAAATAATATCGTAGGTACTAAACCTTATCTTAAAACTGCTGTCAACGAAATAAATTCAGATAAATATTATGCAGAAGTGTTTTTGTGAAATCAATAAAATTGATTCAAATGATAAATATACAGCATGGCAGTATATATAACAGAAATGCTAAGTTAAGTCTGTATGGAACGCCTGTAAATAGGCATATATGGGTACCGCAAAGTGAAATGCGTCATACAATGACCACCAATTAAATATAACATAAATTTTTGTTTTTTCTTGGTATTTATTGATCAGTTTAGGATGGGGAAATCGTTAGAAAAGGAAAATATTAAAACAAAAGACTTCAACGCGCGGAGATATTATTCACTTATTAATTATCTTAGCGTGTTTTTTCAGCCCTTTGAAGTTCGTTACAAACATAGGAGATGCTCGCGCACATCGTCATCGTAAAGACAAATTAAAAAGTTTGTCTTTTTTCACAAATTAAAAACGTATTGTCATCGGTATGTGGTCAAAACTTGAGATCAATTCAAATACTGCAAGTAAGTGAAAATCACTTTAGATTCCGGTACATAGACTGACATATTTATAGATACGTACCGAGATAATAATAGCATGTTGATGAAAAGTAGAATAAGGAAAAGCATAAACAAAGAAGTAAAAGTTCTAACATAAAAAATACGCATTTTTCTACTTACGTTGTGAACTAATCTTTAATGTCAGCAAAAAATTTAATAAAAAATATCTCAAATTATCTAAACTATAATGAGCCCCTATACTCAGCATGGGTCCGAATTTCAATCAATAAGAATTTATTGCCCAGATTCGCAAAGGTTACGCTTCGTTTTGAATTTCGATTGTGTAAGGCGGGTAATTTTTTTTTTCTATAATAGACCGGCGCGAGCTAAGGCCGTCAGCTATTATGCCACAATAGAAATGACAGTAAAAGTTACGCCCACTTTTTAGAACCTTTTTGTGTAGTCTTTAAAAGTTTTTAAAGATTTAAGAATAAGTTTATGGTTACCTTGATTTTTATTTTATTTTATTGTACCTACTTATAAATATCATTTTATTCAGGTAAATATTATTCTGTAAGTTTTAATAGAACTTTAAACTATATGAGTAGATACTGAAATGTATAGCATTAGACCGTACAATAAAAAAAATATTTATTGCATTTAGATATTTATCGCTTTGCAAGTCGAAAATTTATAAATCGAATACTTTCTAAGACCTATTGAACTTAACAATCTATTGGTTTTATTTCGCAAGGGTCACAATAAAGATAGCCTATATTTCATAAAGATTCTAACAGCAACATATCGCTACACACAAACAAACACACACAAAACAAGTGTCATAATTACTTTGTTACTAAACAGTAGTGTCACAATACTCGCATAATTTAAATTTCGTTCTTTACACATTGCTTGGTAAATTATAGTTATATAATATTTTCTAACACTTGCGCGACTCATTTGCTTAAATAAAACTAAATTTTACGGATTTAGACGCGTTTGTTTGTTTTAAATTTTTAGCCCGACGTTTCGGAAACTTTGTAGTCACCTTAGTCACGGGTGAGGCTAAAAATTTAAAACAAATAAACGCGTCTAAATCCGTAAAAAGTAGTTTTATTTAAGTTATAGTTATTGCAAAATGTTTTGTTATTGAAAATATTCAAAATGCAACCTTTGCTAAAAGAAATATAGATGTTTGATTAAAAGTAAAAAAATATAGCTCTTACAAAGTAAAGAATATCTCTTGATAAGGGGCACTTTAAGGCTCTTCTGTGTTCACTCGTAAAATGATTATGTTACGGCGATCCATCAAATAGTAGACATTTCATAGGTTTCTATTGAGCTTTTTGTTGCTTTTTGCCGCTACGTCATTTCCTGTGCGCGAAGCCAGGATTTCGGCCAAAATTTTAGCGGGAACAATTATGTGTTTTTTTAATTCTGTTTTATTTTCGGTCAGTTGTTAAGTATAGAGTTACCGAATCGTAGATAAAATAGCGATCCTTTTTTTTTTAATATTTGCAATTTTCGTGAAATTTGGCGATTCCTTTTTTTTCTTTTCTAACGTCCGCGTTTTGTGCGAGATAAATAGCCGAAGTTTTTATTAGATAGTCCGATGGCTTGCACCTGCCTTTTAAATTATTTTATTTATGTAGACTTACGCAAGGGTATTTATTAGTTAATTTAAATTTTGTGATTTAATTACTTAATTAAGAAAATCGAATTGTTTCGAAATGGAAAACATGAAAGAGCTTATAATTTATTTTGTCTTGCCTCTAAGTTGTATAAATCTTAATAGAAAATAGGCATCATTCATTTAGTTAGATCTTTATTTTTAATTTAATTAACTAATTTATGAGATACACAATTGCAGTTGTTCAAATGCTCGGGGTTTTAAATTTTACACAACGTTACTTAGTGTTGTTACTGATAAATAATAAACTTTTCATAAAAAATATCTTAATTAGTTTTGCAAATCTTAATTAGTTCTTTTTTTGTTATTAAAACTTATCTTTACTCATTATAAAACAAAGTCGTTATTTTTGTATGTATGTCCTTATACTAGTTTATATCTTCAAAACTACGGAACGGATTTTGATGCGGGCTTTTCAATAGATTAGATAATATTTTTTATAGAACAAGACGATGATTTCTTTTTGCATAATTTATTAAGATTTGTTTTTCATTTTTTATATTTGTATTCTATATAAATCCGTCACCACACAGCCAATGCTGCTTATGTGGTTCCATTAAAATAAGAACCATTTTAAAATTTTAAATTAATATTTGCCTGTTTATTAATCAACGCCGACGCTGTTTTCTAAGCAATGATTTAATGTGTCAAGTTGAAACGCATTCCAAATTGAAAATTTTTTTTCGCTGATGTTTTAGACGATCTTACCACCAAAAATGTTGCTTTAAAAATTCGCTACCTTTTTCTACAAAACAAAAATCTCCCATTTCCTGTTAAAAAAATTGGAATGCGGGGTAATTTAAAACCGCACAAAATTGCTGCCGTTACACACGTGCAGATAAAAGTATATTTTTACCACTTGTAACCATATTTTTTGGAAAAAAATTTTGGAAAGAATCAGTTTGTTAAAAAAAAAATTGTTAGTGCAAGGTTATAGTTTTTATGGGATATTGTCACGTGTTTCTGATTTGTGTGTTGGGACTAATGGGTGTGTGTTATCGCCACATTTCCTGCAGTTGATTGCGTCAAATATTGCGGTTAAGGCGCCTCCTCACTGTTTGTCTGGTGACAAGAAATCTGATCAGATCTGGGACAAGATAAGCTGATTTAAATTTATTTAACCAATAACTGGCCGAACATAAAACTATCAGAGATAACACAAACCAGAATATGTTTAACATAATATACTTGGGATGTTTAAATAAAAAAATATTTTTATCTTTAAAACTCTGTAGATTTAGTAAATAATCTTTCCTTTTGTGGAAAAAGCCGACTGATTGTAGTTAAGCTTTTTGCATACACACTCTCTCTATCTCACTCCACCCATTAACATTCCACTCTTGGGTACGGGTCGATCCTTCATTTTGGAAGAATTGGTGGTCGACTGTGCCGCGTTGACCAGGCTCATCCTTTAGCCGGCTAAAGCACCCTGGAAAAGAAATTGGTGGCGTTAATAATAATTGTAATAAACTTCTTCAAATTTTAATATTTTTTCAGTATTTTTAAAGTTACAGGGTTTTAATTATTTAATCAGAAATTAATAAGATAAATTACATTTTGTTTTTAATTACAATAATAGGTTCAGAATGGTAACATTCTCAAGTGACATTATGTTGATGGTATTTTTAAAAGTTCACAGACACCCTACAAGTCCCCATCGGAAGAAGCTAAGTGTTACACACCGCACCTAATTATCTTCAAGTAATCGCTTCCTGTGCACAAGTGCTGCGAAACTACCTTCGCTAATGTGAGAGTCGTGTCAATTGGTGCTAAAACTTATTGTCTATACGTGGGAACACTTATATGATCACTCAAACTTAGTGGTTTTCAACAAAAACTAATGATTTAGGTAAAAAATATTTCCTTGTAAATGTTTACATAAATCAATTTTGTGAATTTCTTTCTAATATTTTTAGCATGCTAAATAAGGTAGAAAGTTGAGTCAGCAAGTAACTTTGCATGAAAACCTACTACTTTTTAACACGATTTTATAAGTTGTTATGTATCTATTAATGTATTAATCTATGTAACGGAATCTTTGAAAGTGATTTTAACCCACTTGTAGTAGTCGAATTGATCTGAAATTTTGCACATACTCGTATATATCAAGGACCAATGACAATTATAAAAAATATGTGGGATTTTCGAGCGTGTTTTTTAGTTTTTGAACTAAGTAGATTATATTTCTTAATATTGTAAGTAAAGATAAACCATAACAAAATAATCTTGGAAATAAAATATATCTCATTTTTCATTTAATAAAAGTTAGAGAAAGTTTAGTATCATATCACAAAACTAACCACGGAGGCTGCGGTACTTAATCTGTAATGAGACTTTTTATCTAAAATCTTCCAGGATGCAATAATGTTTATACTACTAACTTTATAACAGTCCTGATTAATGAATTTCTATTTTTAGGGTTTCGTATCATTCCAATTTTTAGAGAAAATCAGGTTTTTTTAAACTTATATCCTAAAAACACCTTATTCGTGCAAAGTTTGCTCAGATGACCTCGCATACTCGCATTCGCCAATTTTTTTATTCGCATTCTGGCTGTTACTGAGACATTGCTGTCCCTCCATGCATCGATCGTATATCCGTATTCTGGCACCCATAACACAAGCATAATAAGCTTAGATTGGGACCAGAGAACGTTGTGTGAAATGTCCATGAATATTAATAAAAAAAATATACTACAAACGTTTTTAATGTAACTTGGTCGTAGCGTTATGTTAGTATTATATTATAGCCTATAGTCTTTCTCATTAAATTTCCTTCCCAACACTGAAAAAATTTTTCAAATGAGACCAGTGGTTTTTAAGATTAAGGCGTTCAAACAAACAAACGAACTCTTCAGCTTTATAACTACTAACTTTAATATATTAGTAAAATAAAATACAGATAAAACTACTTTTTACGGATTTACAGGCGTCTAAATCCGTAAAAATAGTAGTTTCATTTAAACGAATGAGTCTCGCAAGTGTTAGAGGATTTTACTAGTATAGATAAGAGCGGTACAGAACCCTTCGTGTGCGAGTGTAACTCTGACTTAGCCGGTTTTATTTACAATATGTCGGCATCCCAAAGAGTTTTACAAGAAATTTCTAGAATAATCGATTAATGGATGTCATTCCAGTGTTTATGCATCCTGTTTTAAAACGTAACTTTCTCTTTATATGTAGAATTATCCCATTTACAAGTTAGTATAGTTTTAATTTAATTAAATCAATTATTTTTAATCCTTTAATGATTTGACTAAAATTATGATTACAAGCTGCTTTGACTTTCACCAATTTGAATAATCTTAGAGCATGTAGTTGGCTACTTCCTTTAAGATAATAATATTTCAATTCAAGTATTTTTTATAAACAAAACTACTTTTTACGGATTTAGATGAGTATGTTTGTTTTAAATTTTAGCTCGACGTTTTTAGATTTTGCAGTCACCATTGTCCCATTTTAGCCCGACCCATTTTAACAGGGTGGGACTATAGTGACTATAAAATAGGTACAGACACCATGTATACGTATTACAATTATTAATTTTGTTAGTTTCGTAGTCCAATGTCCAAAAGTGGGACTTTAGGGGGCTGGAAAGAGTCATTAATTTTGTAATTCTATTTATGAAAGAAATTAACTATAGGTACTAATATTACAAAGCTGAAGAGATTGTTTGTTAGTTTTTTGAAAGCGCTAATCTTAGGAACCGCTTGTCCAAAAGTCGGAATATTTTTAAGAAACGAGTTCATCAATTCTACTTTGACTTATCGGTATAATAATCGCTATAGTGTTTCGTCGTGTACCATACCATAATATTATGTATATGTATGTATGTATGTTTATGATTATGTTTATATGTATTTTTGTAGTATCTATTTATATATAGGTATAGGTGTATGTAATTATTCGTAAGTTTTTTTTTTGTATTTATTAATACGCACCTACCAATACATATTCTCTGTACAACCCTAAGGTTGACTGGTAGAAAATGCCTCAGGCATTAAGGCCGCCTTTGTACACTCTATTTGTGCATGAATAATTAAATAAATAAAAAAAAATCCAATTTGAAAAATTAATTTAGTGATGGATTTATCGAGGAAAGCTATAGGCTATATAACATCACGCAGCAACCAATAGGAGTTAGGGATTAGTAAAAAATGTTGCAAAAACGGGGCAATATTTCTAAATTCCAAACGTACGAAGTTGCGGGCAACAGATAGTTTTATTCATAAAATAAATAAATAAATATTAATGGACATTTCACACAACGTCCTCTTGTCCCAAGCTAAGCTTATTATGCTTGTGTTATGGGTACCAGAATACGGATATAATACGTAAACTACATACTTTTCGTCTGTAAATACATACTTATAATACATAGTAAACACCCAGACGCGGGACAAATATTTGTATGACAATTATAAATATCACACAAATTATTGTCCCGAGCGGGAATCGAACCCGCGACCTCGTGAACGGCAGTCCGTTACATGAACCACTGCACCACGAAGCCCGTCAAAAAGTAAAAGTAAAAAGTATATTAAATGATAAATTTAGCATTGTTAGCTATTAAAAACATCTCAATAAGTAAGCTTATCTAACTATACAAATTAGACAAGCACAGTCTCTCTCTAATTTCGTCGGATCGGAATTGAAATGTTTGGTGGATTTTGAGTGAACAGAAGGGATAGCCCTGGTTCTTCATTCTCTATACCTACTGGCTGTGTTGATATGTACATGTCGGCGATAATATTGATGTAGGCCCTTAAAGCTTTCTTATTATCTAAATAAAACCTATACTTAATCTCACTAGACGCGCATTACACACACTACACACACACATACACACTCATACACACACCCACTCACACCAACACCTACTAACTATGACTGCATTGTTGTTTGTTTAATCTATGTAAGAAATGTTTAAACAATGTGCGCAACTATATTGTACTTGTCACGGGGTGCTGGCGTCCTGAAATACAGGCTCTGCCTAGTTTAGGCTCCAGCACTCCAATCTAGAGTGAACTGATGATGATAAAAAAAATTTTTATGGTAAAACTATCGAATTATTATCTATCGTTATAATAGTGTTTATGCAATCTGTATCTTAGCATTTATAAAGAGTGTATGTATATTACATATAGTAGTTTTTACTTATTTATTAGTGTGCTTATGTATATGTATGTTTATTTATTTTTTGTTTTATGTATTTGTTCATATTTTCAATATAATTTATATATAACGTAGAATACACCAACAACCTCCGCAATGTCTATTTCAAATTCTATCCATTATACGGTTGCCTGGAAGAAATCACATTAGTGATAACGCCGCCTTTTGTACAATAGCTATGAAGACTGTATTTTTAAAATTCTGTGTAAAATTGGTGTTTGTGCAAATAAAGAGTTATCTATCTACTCGTATCTATCTTATAATATTGTCTGTAAAAAAAAATAAAAGCTGTATTGAATTATTTCGATCACCAGCGGTTTACTTTGCCAAAATTAACGCCTTCGATGGCTATGAATCAATATTGGTCCTTCAAACTAAACCAAGGGCCCGTGAAAACCCCTAAATTCTCTTGTTAAATGCAACACTCTACGTTGGTATCAATTCTACGCACACAACGAAACTAAACTTAACTAAAAATGAATTTTGATAGTGTCGATAACACAATTCGGCAATGTTATCTGAACTTTCTTGTTATAAAAACTGTTTAGTATAGGCTAAAGATTATAATTAATATAAATAGGCACAATAAAATAGCCGTGTCGCCACTCGAAGGTCCCAGTAGAATATCAGCGTTAGGTCTCTGCGACCTAACATCAGCTGAAATGGGTGCCTTTTGCTGTTACGTCACGATGAACACTATATTTTGTACTCAACTATAAAACATAACTTGTTTTGTAATTGTATTTTGTGTTGAACAGTAATAAAACATTCTTTCTTTCTTTCTTTCAATTAATCAAATACAGCAAAATCGTTTTCATTTTTTATTTTAGCTTAGATGTACACGTAGAATTGGCACCATTATATCTCTATGGAAATATCAACGCGTAAACTGTAAACAATTTCATTAAAAAAAAAACTTTAAATACCATAAAAACCTTATATTTTGGTGTTAAGGTTTTCTTTACTTTGTTAAGTTTTGATTTTAACAATAGTTTGTTTGAATTTCACGCAAGAATTGTTTGTTTTTAATAAAGCTGTTAAATGTTTGGTTGTGAATTTTAACAGCGGCTTGAAGTGTGGGTTTCAACAGATTACTGACAGTTTTTACGTAATAACGTGTGCAGCTGAAATGTGATTATATTATTATACTATACCAATTTATTTTCCGACTTTAAAAAAAAGGAAGAGTTTCTCAATTCGTCTGTATGTGTTTTTTTGTGTTTTGTACCTCATAACCTTTAATTGGGCAAAGCGATCATAATGATTCTTTTTTTATTTGAAAGCTGGTGGTTCCCATTCGATCCCATTGGCACCAGGTCAGGATCAGATGGTTATCTCCTGAGTAAAACCCTCAAATTTCAAAGGCACATTAATTCGGTTGGATTTTTGTTAAAAAATACTCAATTATAATATAAAACCTGTACCAATATGCTTAGTCAGCACGGCAGAGTAGAAGATAGTCATTCCCAAAGTGGAGGAGGCCTGTGCCCAACAGTGGGACGTTAATGGGCTGGAAAAAGAAAGAGAGAAAAGAACTTGAATGTCTTAGAATGTATGAATATTTTAGAAGCGGTACTTAAATATCTTTATTGAAATATGTATTAAACTTATTAAAACCAGTCAATTATGAATTGTACACGCACACGCAGAGTTCGGTATCGTTACTGTAATCGAGAAACGATATCCTCAAATAAAGGCGAATATGACGATGATTAGTATTTGTTGTTGTAGTATCAAGTGACATACACAAACTGTGAAATTTTTAGCTCTCTAGCTATCACCGTTCCAGAGATACAGTCTAGTGACAGACGGACAGCGAAGTCTCAATAGTATTGGTCCTGATTTTATCTTTAGAATTTTATTTATAACTAGCTGTGCCCCATGGTGCTACCCGCGGTAGAAAGGATAAAAATCTGTTCGTTTTTTATTATCCCTCGGGAACATTGCATTCTATCGGGATAAAAAGTAGCCTATATGTTATTCTGATCCATAAGCTACATTGTTGTAAAGTTTCATTAAAATCCATCTTTGTGGGAAAGAGTAACAAACATCCAAACATCCATACTCACAAACTTTCACATTTATAATATGTATAAGTAGGATATACATCGTTATCGTATCGATCATAATAAATTCTAACAAGGTTTTTCTAATTTTTATCTTTTAAACTTCTAGGTCACTTTATAAGGCACAAGTCATAAGTGATAATTCCTATAACAACTTTAAGATGGGACGACCTTTGAGAAAATAAACCGCTAGTGGATTGAAAGGTGCCGCCTTGTAAAGAAGCCGACAAAGAGGCGGTATACTTTAGCACTGGTCACATGTAGGCGCGTGTTCTGTTCTGGCACTTAGTACAATGTGTTGGTCGAGTTTTATTTGTCTCTTGGGATATAAGTTTGATGACGTCACCGATTTAGCACGGTCATTTGGTAGTGCAAAGGTACATGCATAAATAGTAGGAAATTTTCTCTAGAATTATTTTATACCATGTTTTCATGTAAAGTGCGTCTAAAAAGAGTTATTATGGAAAAGCTGCTTTTAAGCGCCATTTTTTCAATATGGTGGAAGGCACGAGCGGTAAAGATACGAGGTAGCAAAATTGAAATTCAGAAAATACACATAAAAATCTATAAAATTGCCAATTTTCAAAACTCCTGGAAAACTTTCTAGGTAGTCTCGTGTTTTTCAATTAAATGACTGGGACAGATTGTGATTTGTTCTAAAATTTCTAGGCTTTTAAAATTCCTAGGCACTTTATCAATTATACGCTTTTAATTACTTGGTACTTACATACGTACTTTACATCTATCTGCGTATGTATTAATATACGTAAGGGACTATTTGAACGTGATCTTTTCACAATATCAATAGTCAGATTGACCTAAAATAGAACGTAGGTGTATTAAGGATCGATAACAATGGTACCAATTCTAACGGTACAACTAAACGGAATTTAGCTAAAATATAAATTGATAGTGATAGTAATTTATAGTTCCAACACTGATAGAATTTTTTAAATTTTAATTTATCACGTTTATTTAGGGCCTACATCAATATTATCGTATATCATCGCCGACACGTACATATTAACACAGCCAGTAGGCACAGAAAATGAAGAATTAGGGATACTTTTCCTATTTACTCAAAATCCACTAAATATATTTTAATTCTGATCCACGTGTTTCTATACATAATAGTTACCTATGTTTTTAAAGTTATTTCATTAGTTAATACGCGATAATAGACCGACAAATGAAAAAAATAAAAAATTTGAGAGGTTGTTTCGCCAAGATTTTCTATCGAGAAAACTTTTTTCAATCGCGTTTCTGAGTTCATGCGATCCTAGATTATATGTATATTGAAAAAACATATACTTAAAAATTAGAGCTCTAGCCATTCAATCTAAAGAAACTATGAAAACTTCGTACATAGAAAAATGCACGAAGCTATTTTGGTATCCTCTTAAGGAAGGCTATAGGCTATATAACATCACACTGCGACCAAAAGGAGCTAAGCCTCAGTGAATAAATGATGCATAAACGGGGACAATTTTCAAAAATACACGAGTACGAAGTCGCAGGCAACGGTTCGTTTTATATATTACTAGCTGTCCCGGCAAACGTTGTTTTGCCACACAAAAAAAAATTTGGTTTGAAAAATAGATGTTGGCCGATTCTCAGACCTAGAGGATATATACACAAAATTTCAGGAAAATCGGTCGAGCCGTTTCGGAGGAGTACGGTAACTAACACTGTGACACGTGAATTTTATATATTAGATGTACTTACATTTACCTATATAAAAAACTCTTGTAATACATAAACCTTTTATGTTAACGACAATCGTCTACATATACACATATTATAGACATAAATAATGATCATTTATGATAAAAACTGCTCAAAATACAAGGATTTAGTCCAGAAAATGCCAATTTCAAAGAATCATAACTAGCAGCTGTGACGGAAGGTAAGTCAACATCAATGTAACGGCTTTATACCGTGAAATCAGTCGCGAAATTCAAAACGCGAGACATATCGATCTATAGAATACTGAGTTTAAATCAAAAGACATGTGTTTGTAATACTGACACCCGTACTATGACGAATCAGACGAAGAAAGCCCGTACAAATCTTTAAGAAATAACCGAAAAACCGAAATTTTTCAGCGATTCGTTCCACACAGATTACACGGTGCCATATCACTGTATCCTGCGGGACGCGAAACCTTTGAAGGTGTTGTGTTAGGGGTCGTCAACATTTTTAATTGTAGCATTTTCATTGTAGTTTTAAAACTGCTTATGGAAGAAGCTATCGAATGACATCTCATAATTATATACATATTACGCCTGTTACAGTATATTACACATAATATGTACATAATTGTGAGGTTTCAATTGATAGCTTAGGACCTGAAATTATGTGTAATTATACTGTTACATGTTTACTTCATGTGCCTTTGAAATTTGAGGGCTTTCCTCGATTTCTCAGGAGTTAACCATCACATCCTGACTTGGTGCCAATGGGATCACACGGGAATCACCAGCTTTCAAATAAAAAAATAATAATTAAAATCGCATCGCGCTGTTAAAGTTAAATAACAAACAAGAAAAACATAGAGACGAATTTTTGAAGTCGGTTAGTTAAAATTAGATTCTTATTGCGTAGTTATACCAAATAAAGAATAAAAACGTTAGCTAGTGATAATCGAAGCTGTTTAAATATGTAATTATCTCTTAGTTGTTTCACACAAGTTTATCACGTAAAAGAACATCCTCAGTTTTACAACCCCTGTAATACCACAACACAGAAATAAAGTGTCATTTATATCCAACGTTGGGTTGGAACGAATCGGGTATAGAAATGCGACCGATATATCATTCTTAAATACTAGCCGTAGTATTGTGCACAGTAAATGGACATCCCTAGTTACTGTCAAATGTCACGTACCTTCAACTGAATCTTAACACGTAGGTTTTTTTTTAAACTATAAGTTTAAGATATATGTAGTTTATCTTGTCAAACTTTGTTTGAATTTCTGTAAATAACAAAAATTTACGTATTGGCACGTAAAATAAAACAAGACACAGATAATTTCTATAACTTTGACAAGCCTCGTGGTTGAGTGGTTCATGTAACAGACTGCCAATCAAGAGGTCGCGGGTTCGATTTCCGCTCGGGACAATCGTTTGTGTGATTTTTTCTAATTGTCTGGGTGTTTCTATGCATAATAAGTATATATTTACAAAAGAAAAGTTGTATATGTATTCTATACGTTTTCTGGTACCCATAACACAAGCATATAAGCTTAGCTTGGGACCAGAGGACGCTGTGTGAAATGTCTATGAATATTTAAAAAAAAAAAAATTAATTTAAAATTCGTGAAAAGTAGTTTTATTTAATTTTAGTTTTTTATTTTATTTTATCAGTTATTTATTCACAAGTTCATTAACAACATTTTTGTACATTTCACATCAAAATTGGCTGGTATATTAAGCTTACGGCACCGTCAAAAATATTTTGCGATCTTATCGTTCCGATAAGGGATATAAAGTTTTATCGATTTTTGAACGAGTCTTTCAATTTGATGTAATTAAGTAAAACATTAGCGGAGATAATTGACGGTAAATTTTTTGACATGCTATCTCTTTAAGAAACTTTAAATTTGTTTACATGTACCTGAACATGTAACACGTTCTGCCCTTTGTAATATCGGCATACTAACTTTAACACTATTTAAAATTTCTATTATTATCTACAAATGCTATGGTTTTTTTTGTGCTGCCTTCAGCCCTACCGGACCATGGTGGTGCCTTGAGTCTTACCATGACCCGGCAAGAGTGTCCCCCTCACTGGGGGCCCCACTCGGCGGGTGGAGCAAAACCTAACCGCCATTAGTGACCACCTCGTCGGGAAGAGATGTTATGGATGATGATGATGGATTTAAAGAATGACGATGAATTTAATATAAAGTTCAAACAGGTTAACAATTCTCATTCATTAATTTGCTTATTTAGTTAAATAGATATATAATTCTCATATACCTTTAAAGAATGAAATACGATTAATAATTGACAGATTTTCTGATGTTTCTTTACAATTTAGCTCCATGTGCAATTTTCTTGAGATTGATTTAGGCGTAGCAAATAGTTTAAAAAAAAGTTTTAACGGTGAAATTATGTGAGGTGTGATTTATTATAAAACTAGCTGTTGCCCGGGACTCCATCCGCGTGGAATTTAGAAAATTTTTTTTTTAGCATTAAATGGTCCCCCGGTCTCTAAAGACTGTCTGTGCCAAATTTCATTAAAATCGGATGACAGGTTTAAGCGGGAAAGCGTAACAGACAGACAGACAGAGTTACTTTCGCATTTATAATATTATTAGTGGGGATTAAAGACAAGCACGAGGTAATACATGGAAACACAGCATGGAAATTATCACGAAAAATGTTCTAATTTTGAATAAAGAATTGACATCCCGCCATTATGGCGTTGTAAAATTTTATGACATCGTTTGTTTCTTTACAAATGGCCGATATAGCGTTCTATATTTAAATAAAAACAATGTTATTCAAATTTATAAATACCTTTAAGATATCTATCTTAATTGATATTGATTTAAATATGTGTAAATAAGTATTTCTAACGATATATTTTTAGTAATCTATAGAAATACCTGCATAATTTTACTCAATGGTGTATTTTAACACGTATTTCAATGTTTGAATAGATATTTACGATGTAATTATATGTTGTTTATGTGAGCAATGGTCATCTAAATAACTACTTACTATTTTTTACTCAATTGATTACTTATATTTCTGGTTTTTTGATACCTTTATCACAGAAAAATCTAAACCTTCCAGAGTATTTTTCATTCATGATGACTCGTTTTTTAGCTATATATAAAGAGATTTGTTTATAGTATTTCACCACATTCCTCCCCCTAATTTCCATAATCTTCAGTCAGAAGTAATATATCTTTCTTTCATAATCTCATTCACATATTTCATCCATCTTTTCTTAGATCTTCCTCTAGACTTTTTTCTTTTCATATTCATTCGTAAAACTCTCCTAACGATATTATTTTCACTTCGTCTCATTATGACCATACCTGGACGGCTACCTTAGAGACAGCTCATTATTAAATTTTTCAGTCATCGGTATCACTTTCAGAGTTTTATTTATTGTAAACCGACAGACATTTTATTGATTTTAGGTTTCGTATATTATAAAAAATTTATTTGTTATGCAGCTAATAACCGCAGTTTCGCTCACATTTATAGTTACTGCCCAGTTCTTTGGATTTTAGTGTGATGAAAACCTATGTGCTATTCTGACCTACGTCTGTATAAAAACACAGAGTAGTACAAATATTTTAAATAGATATCAGATAGTACATTTTAGATCATTATATTGTAATAGTTTTGTTTAGTGCTTGTGACCTTGTGCCAAGGCCACTAAGCAAATAGATGTTCTTAATTTCTTATATGCCACTAGCTGTTGGCCCCGACTCCGTACGCGTGGAATTTAGGAAATTTTTCCCTTCCTTGCAACATTTTTGACTGATGCTTCGCTCCTATTAGTCGCAGCGTGGTTTTATACAGCCTATAGCCTTCTTCGAGAAATGTACTATCCAATACTGAAATAGTTTTTTAAATTGGACTAATGGTTTCTGAGATTAGCGCGTGCAAACAAATATACAAAAAAAACTCTTCAGCTTTTTAATATGAGTGTAGATAACTTTTTTTATATTTTGAATATATTATTTTTATTCATGGACATTTCACACAACGTCCTCTGGTCCCAAGCTAAGCTTATATGCGTGTGTTATGGGTACCAGAATACGGATAGAATACATATACTACTTTTTTTGTAAATAAATAATAATATCATATAATAATCGTTTTAATCTCTCAGACGCCTCCAATACTTCTTACCCTTCCAGACTAAAATCACTCTCGCTCAATCACTTCTTCTTCCTTTACTTGATTACGCTGACGTCTGCTTCACTGATGCAACAGAGGAATCACTAGATAAGCTTGAACGCCTGCAAAACTTGGGCATTCGGTTCATATATATATAAGCAAATAGGTTTAGTTAAATATTCTGTTGTGCACTTTATAAGCCCCTCTTCCTCAAATTTCTATCTCAAAAAGGTTTGCTGGAAGAGAATTCATATTTGAATTAAGCTCGCCTATGTACATGCCTTTTATTTTTAAGTAATTACTGTTTGTATTTTCTATGTGTACAATAAAGAATTATGAATTATGAAATAAATACTTACAATACATAGAAACACCCAGACGGAGTACAAACATTGGTATGACAATTAGAAAAATCACAAAAATGATTGTCCCGAGCGGGAATCGAACCCGCGACCTCTTGATGGGCAGTCCGTTACATGAACCACTCAACCACGAGGCTCGTCATTTTTATCTTAATAATGTTTAAGTATTTTGTTTCAATATCCGAGTAAGTTATTAAATATCACGTTCGCATCAATTTGCTGTAATGTTTACTTTTTAGTATTATTTTAGCATACCTTTTCTTAATAACGTACTGTATGTACGCATGTTTATATGCATGTATGTGTAAACGAAGTATTTTACATAACAATACGCCCTTCATTTGAATATAGCTTGCAACAAACGGCAACAATGAAACCGATTGCAATCAGATTGTGTGCGCTCTTTATTATGATTCGAATCTCTCTAGAATTTTAGTTTTATCATATTGGTGTCGATTCTACGTCCACAACTAAACTTAACTTAACTAAAAAATGAAAACAACTATTGCTGTATATTGATTATTTGGTTGTTTTGTTGTGTAATTTTATATTAATAACAATCGTTAATCTATAATAAACAGATTTGCTAAGAAGAAAGAATCGTTAACATTACGGAATTGTGTTATTGACACAATCAAATTTCATTTTTTAGTTAAGTTAAGTTTAGTTATGCGCGTAGAATTGGTACCTATGTTATTCTTTTTTACGGAAACCAGTAGAGCTTTTCTTAAATATTCATATATTAGTGTAAAACACTTGTGAATGGGTTATCAAAATAAAAAGAAAAGTTTTATTTTATTTATTAAAGTTTATTAAGATTCGGAGATCAAACGAAAGTCTTCAATACTTAATCTAAATATCAGTCTAAGATACATGCAACTTAACTGAATAAACCTAAGACAAAAATAATACAAAAAAGTTGACACATGGAAGAATTCATCAAAAATATTAAAAAATAAACATGCAAATAATGATTACATTATGAAAAACTTAAAATAAATGATTGGCACGTTCGGCCCACTTCCTTTCAACAAAAAAAAAAACAATTTTGATAAAAGAACATCGATAAACAATGTTACCAACTATAAAAATTTATCCAAAATATAAATGAAACTTAAAACTAAAATTTTACAGACCACTAAAGTATCACTTTTCTCTAAAATATTATGTAAACTATTAAACATATTTAGTATTAGGTATTATCACAAAGAAATTAAAGCTTCAATATTCTTCAAAATTAACCTTAAACGTAAAAAAAAATTATATGATTTGAATTGTATTTAAATATACTATGTATTATCGTAATTGTTTAAGAGAATTGTTATACCCTAATTAACATACAACTAATAAACTTTCCTTATCATCTAATTAAAGCTTTTATCATTATAAAAACTGTTTGATATCACAGACAAAAACCTAATACTAATGGAAGACATTGGATTAAGAAATGGAAAAAGTAGAGTCGATACGTTAAGATTATTGACACTATTTCGGAACAATTTAGCCGTTATAAAATCGCGAAAAAAGTGTATATCGTACCTTAGAAGTTTAGGTGATAGCTGGTGCAATGATAATTACAGTGCATTTCATTAAAGCTGTCTACCAAAACTTGTGACATTACTGTTTACACTAATTTAAAATGGCAACGCAACGCCTCACTTTAAACTCTAAATATCACAAAGATTATTTGCTACAATCACAGTATAGAGGCGCTGCAGAAACCACATCACTTAGTCTAATGGAAGACATTGGATTAGTGCCGATGCACTTTTAAAACTACTGTTGGAAGACACGATTTTGTTTTCACTGCATTTTAGATACTGAAGATAGATGAAATGAAGTTAATCTAGTAATAATTTTTACATACGAAACAATTTTTAGTGGCCTTGTAGCAGATTTCTCTCACTTCATTCGCCATGTTATCGTTGATCTCCAAATCTTCGTTGATAAGCTCAAAGCGGCTATTAGCAATATTTTGATTTGCAGCGTTATCATTTTCTTCAATAGGCACCGGTTTGACCGGGTCCATAACTTGGAAGAATTCCGAGAAAGGCACGAGAACAGGTTCCTCGGGATATGCAGTCTTTTGCGATGGTAGGTCAGTGCGGGGGCCAGAATTTGAGATCAATTCGCCCAATTTCGACCAGCACTTGTTAAGATTTACACGTGTTGAGGATACCACCTTGCGAGGAAGTCGTGGCTTTGAGCTCTGAAAACAATGAAAGCTAAAATTAAAATCGTTGCCAAACTTATTAAAACTCCTAAGATACGATATAAATTTATGAATGTAAAAGCTGAAAAGACGAATATACATACCTGACGACTTAAAAGCTTCGCCCATGGTGAGCGAGGTGATGGAACCTCCTTTTGTGGGGATGGAATATCATCCTTAGCTAAACACATTGTAAATATTTACTACGTCTACTGTTATTCTACGAACTTAGTCTAAACTAACGTCTACGTATTTACAGGAGCTACGATTAAACACAGAGCGACATGCACTCGCTGTGCGTCGACAGGGAATGATCGAATCAGGAAGGGCGCGGAGGCTTTTATAGTTAGAGCCCTGTAGCTCGCGCGTATCGCGTGCTTCGGGAGCGGGGAGATCGCGAGCGCAGCACGCGATCAGTAGCGCGCGCCTACAGACTGGTTTTTACGAACAACTTCTACGAATAGAGACTTTGACATGCCGCGATTCGGAATAGTTACAGAATAGATTGTATGTAACATTAATTTGATGACTAACTAACGCTTAGTTGAGGTTTAAAATATGTTTGATGTATATTATTGTATATAGTCGAAGCCGCGAATAATGACTCATGATTATATTTGTTTTTACTCACCGTCCCTTTAACTGTTATGCATACCAAATATCATTTTTGAAGATCGTTGTGTTACACAACAAATTGAGTTGGTGTCATTGTTTATTTTTGATTGTTGATTGTTTTTGATATTTTAGGTTTATATCTGAAACATACCTGTAGAAAAAAAATGAAAGAAAATGTATATTGCATCTATATTAATACATATCAAACAAAAAAAATACAGCTTTTTTTTTTTTTTATTTATTTACGGCAGTGGATACAAGTCCTTAAGCCTATCTTAACTAAAAATACAGCATAGCAATAATATTGCATCTTAAATAATATATTTCAAACAAAAAAAATACAGCATAGCCGATGAAACCTAGCAACACTGGTTGTGGTATTAGACATCTTGTACCAGCTCCCTCTAGGCAATTCCTAGGCAAATAAACAACACTATCGTTGCATTATGAATCACGGTGTGCAGCTGGCCATTGGATAGATAAGTTCCTGTGCAGATTTATCACTGTACGCCTGTGTCGCTTCCTGTGATTAAATCGTATGTACACGAGCACAAATCACAAACACTAGACTGATAAATCATTTCCTCTGGTCACTTGAGAGAAGGATACTCGACAACTATATTATGATAAATTAAGAGATCTTATCTATTTTATTATACACTAGCTCTTTCCCAAAACTTCGTTTGCGTAGAATTTTGAAAACAAACTAATAGGTATTTTGTGCAAAAAGCCATTTAAAAAAAATTGTTGCTTAATTTTCAAAATATATGCGCTAATTACTACTACTTAACTAACTTTGTTCTATATTAAGTAAATTATGTATGTAGCTGATGATCTTTAGGGTTTCGTACCGAAAAGTAAAACGAGTAAAAAAAAGACGTGTGGACGTGTGGCACTCGGGGACTGCCGCGGTAAAGCTATTGTATAGCATTTTTTATCAACTTATGCATTTATAATTATTTATTTATTTTATTTATGCAAGAATCTAAATAGATAGATAGATAGATAGATAACTCTTTATTTGCACAAACACCAATTTTACACAGAATTTGAAAAGAAAATACAGTCTTAAAAGCTATTGTACAAAGGGCTAAATACCATAAACTAAAATAAGATTAATAATCCTTATTTACTGATGCTTACATCTGTCCATGTTTTATGGTAATTATGATAAAATAGCGATTGTCAATCAAATGTCAATAAAATAAAAGAAACATTATTTTACATTATTATAATCTAAAATACGTTGTTATTATTTATTTATTTATTCTTTATTGTACACCATACATATATCTTAAAATTAGCTTAAGCTAAAAAATCAAGTACAATGGGCGGCTTTATCGCTTAAGGCGATTTCTTCCAGGCAACCTGAGCATGGACATTTTACAGAAGTAAGTGAAAGTTGTAGGTGCACGTTAAAATATACTAACAATAGACATACACATATACTTTTTAAATACACATACACACAATTACATAATAGATAAATTTACTAGGTACTATAATAAAAAGTCTTTATAATTACATAGATAATTCCAAATAGTGTTTCTTTAGCAATAACTTCAAACGATTTTAAAGTCTTAGCTTGGCGAATAGCTAAGGGCAAAGCATTCCACAATTTCGTAGCTGTGATGGTAAACGACTTGTGGAAGAACGATGTGGAATGCTGTGACATCTTAAGTCGCAGCCTGTATGATGACCTAACACTTACTAAAAAAAACAAAAAAACCTAACATTGATAATGTTTAATGTTTAATGTTTTTTTCAATTTCTGGATTCAGTCTCCACGCTCAAGGCCCGCGATAGAAGCTAGGCAATAGCTTAATAATAAGAGAGCTGAATAATAGACAGAGAGTAGAAAATTTTCACAAATGATGTGTGTCCTGTTGATGCTGTAACAACCCCATATAACCTGCACACAAACAGCCTGGAGGCCAAGTCTACTAATGAATGTTGTCACAATATTAGTTCAATGAGACTATTATAACAACAAAAAATTAACAGTAGACTACCAAAGTTGATAAAAATCGCAACTAAGCAATCAGTTAATGCATTTGTTGATTGCATAATAGCGGATTTTATCAAGTTTGGTAGTCTACTGTAAATTTTTTGTCACAAATGATGCCATTCAATTGATCTTTCATTATGACACCATTGAATATTGAATAGCAGACTTGAGCCCCTGGTAATAGACGGATGGGTGAACAGGGAAGTCTCAGAAACAGGATCCCGTACCTTATAGAATAGAACCCTAAAAACGCATAGTTAAATGTAACTAGTGTAACTTTACGTGAAGTGACGGATTAAGAATACAAGTGTCACCACCTCATCTCCTCCCAAGGGTGCTGTAAAAATCAGCTAAGGGATATTGCGCACAGATAACATCTTTTGTGAGAGACACGGAAAACTCGAAAATAAACCTTAAAAAAAAACCCTGCGCCCACACGCCTGGTTAGCGCGGCCCAGTAGACCATAACCCCTCCCAAAGTGGAGTAGGCCCGTGCCCAACAGTGGGACGTAAATGGGCTGGAAAAGAGGTAGAAGAAGAAGCGTAACGGTTATCATTTTAAAATAGTAACATATCTAATTATCTAGTGCTACAATTTCGTAGCAATTTCGTAGAAACGGTAGCAATTTTTGTAGATTATTATTAATGAATAATAATTTTTAAGTTCTGTTACGTATTAAACTCAGATATTTTTGTGCTTGTTACATTAAGTGAGTCAGCGATATTACTAATATACTAATTGTGCCTCGCTGTTCTACTTGTGTGATTGGTAGAATGAGCCACTCTTATGAATTGTAAAATAGTAGGTCTACTTTTAGACGTTTTTCTTTTCACATTCATTCGTAGAACTCTCCTAACGATATTACTTTTCTCTCGTCTCATTACAAGACCATACCAGGATAACCGCTCATTCTTCAAATTTTCCATCAATCGCATCACTTTCAGACTTGCTATAATATATTTATTTCTCATTTTATCCATTTGCGTGACGCCACACATTCATATCAACATTTGCATCTCCACAACGTGAATTCATCTTTCATCCATACATGAAGCAAGTCTAAAATTATAATTATTATTGATCTTAGTTTATTCACACAGTTTATCCTATATAGGTACATTGGTATATACATATACCAATAAGAATTGAGGAAAAAAATAAATACTTGCTATTACTTAGTCATTCTAATAAGAATGAAACTGTATTCCGATAGTTAGTTAGATAGTAGTTAGTTAGATAGTTGACCGTTTATTTTTCTTTTTGTGAATCAAGCGCACACTTAATATCAATTTAATTTTATAAAAAACAAACCAAGGAGGTTCTTGTCTGTTCCTCTCCATAAGATTCGCGTTTAGAACAGACAATTAGTTTCTGATGTTTCAAAAGATGTGTAAAACATGCCAAGTTGAATTAAAAAAAATTTCTTTGACTTTAACGGCAAGTCCACATCAAAAGAGTAATTCTGTCACGTATTTTACGTAATTTCTGTTTTTATTTTTAAGTATCACCTTAACACGAGTACCTACTTAATCAACGAGACAATCATAATTGTAAATAAAACCTGACACTTGAAAAATCCAGTTCCACAGACTACCCAACCTCCGTAATCGATATCTCTCTGCTTATAAGAATTTCACAACGTTATACTTTCGTCAAAAGAGAAAAAAATAATAAAAAAATAAGATGGACCACAACCCGACCACGTGCAGCGATTGCTTTTAAAAAAAGAACACTTTTTGCCTCTCTATGGGTAGGGTTACAAAATTAAACATTGTATTCGACATGCATTTGTAAGGGTATATAGAAGTGTACATGTTATGTTCCTATATTTAGGTATGTGTGTGTGTGTTCTTGTGTATAACACACGCCTGTCAAATTAACTTTAAGGATTTTGTCCATAATTGTAGTAGTTTGTTTAGTTTTATTATGTTTATTGTTGGAATTTTTTAATTTAATTATGTAGATTATGTACATAGTAGATAGATTATGTATGTAGTGACCATTATGGCTGATTTTCACCCACTTGTAGTAGTTGGGTTAATCTGACATTTTGCACACGTAACAAGGAGCGATGTCAGGACCACAATAAAAAAAAATCGAGGCTTGTTTGATAAAACTATTTAAAACTAAGTAATTTATTAGTCACAATGGGAATCGGTCTAAATGATTCAAGTTTTGAAGAATATAATTACAAAAATAACGAAAAACACAAAAAGATTCCGTTTAAAGTCGTAGACAAAATGTAGTTTTAAAATAATTATAAACGTTCATGGGCTTTTAAGTTAGTTAATTTGTATGCGCAAGCGCCGCCTAACAATGACATTCCTATGTGGGCTGTCAGTTGCTCGTGTCATACTGTGTTTATCATTATAATAATATGTTACGGTCACTGTTTTAGGATATTTTGAAAATGTCTAGATTCTAATAAGACAGGGCTCTGCTTTCGAGGTTTTACTTTTTATTACACGATAACTTATATGTGTTAAACATAATATTTATACCACTTTTGGGTATTTTAAGTATACTTATGTTTCTTTTTTTTGACATTTCACACAACGTCCTCTGGTCATTGCAAGATTAAAGTAATAAATAATGTTTTAATAAACATTTCGTAGAGTCCAACTGAAAACGTTAAAGACTTTTTCTTAGCTTACAATTACTGCGCATATGCTTTTAGAAATCCATATTTAAAGATTACAAACATGTTTTTAAATAAAATATGAAATAAGTTAATATCCAGTAAGGCTGGAAATAGTATACTAATACTGACCGTCAGCGTTGACCATCGTCGGTCTGCCTAGCTGTATCTATGCAAGTCTATGAATGCGCACACCGCTACGCTTAGGCGCGTGATTTCTGTCAAACGCAAACTTCAGATTGACAGCACGAAATCAGCATTTTTTTGACATTGCTCGTACAAGATTTGCATAGGAAATACAATAATATAATAATTATGGACATTTCACACATTGTCCTCTGGTCCCAAGCTAAGCTTATATGCTTGTGTTATGGGTACCAGAATACTGATAGAATACATTATAGTACTTTTCTTTTGTAAATAAATACTTATAATACATAGAAACACCGAGACGCAGTACACACATTTGTATGACAATTATAAATATCACACAAATTATTGCCCCGACCGGGAATCGAACCCGCGACCTCATGACTGGCAGTGCCTTACATGAACAACCACGAGTCTCGTCAAATAAATAAATAAAAGTATAAAGATCATTTTACTGAAAGTTTTTGCGGTAAGAATTTCGCCGCCTGTCTTAGGATATTTTTAAGATACCATAATTATAACTTTACTGCAACACGTACATTATTAATGGCGATAGCGAGCCATAGTTTTGTGACCCTCATACATAACATGCTATAGTATAGATTACAAAGGGCTTATATTTGTATGCATACCTAACATTTGTGATGAGATTACTTATAGCTTTATTGATTATTAATAAGATAGATAATATGGTTATGGAAAACAAAATAGCTTATTTATTTTTGTACTCTTACTTTGTATGCGACTCATTTTACTAGATAATATTTTTGGTATTTCGTGACCATGTTGGCTGAAAAGTCTTTAATTATGTGGTGTTGAATTTTAATTAACTTAGAATCTATATAAAATGACCTAATCAATATTAAAACAATGTAAACAAATAAAGTGGTTTTTTAAATTTAAATTATAAAACCAATGTCGTCATTGTTGTGTGTATGTCCCTTTGTGAGCTTCTATCTTTATAACTACGGAACGGATTTCGATACGGTTTTTGGTATAGGTAGACTAGCTGTTGCCCGCGTTCCGTCCGCGTAGAATTTAGAATATTTTCCCCGTTTTTGTATCATTTATCACTAATGTTCGCTTCTACTCGTCGTAGCGTGGTGTTATATAGGCTTCCTCGATAAATGCCCTATTCAACACTGAAAGAATTTTTCAAATCGGGCCAGTGGTTCCTGAGATTAGCGCGTTCAAACAAACAAACAAACTCTTCCGCTTTTTAATATTATAGTATAGATTGGATAGAGTGGTTTAAGACGTTTTTAAATTCCATACATACAAAGTTGCAGGCAATATCTAGTCTAACATATAAAACTGCTTTTTAGGTATCTTCTAAGTCCTAACCTATAATAGAAACACAGACATTAAGAAATGATTTAAACCAGAGACAAGTTCTAATTTAAGAATACCAGTGTTGCCACTATAAAAATATCGTGAATCTTATTATAAGGAATACTAGATTGTAGTGATAAGTATAAAAAACTTGTAATATTTATAACAAATTCTTATACAACACTGCGGGTGCTTATCATACGGTTCGCTGTAGAAAAATAAACTACAGAAGCTAAAAAAAAAAGTTTATAAAACCATAGATAATATACAACGAAGTTAGATGAATAAATCATGTCCTTACACACACATAGATAACTCTTATACGCTAGGGTTGGCCACTATCTTGATTTAAATCACAGCACTAAATGATTTATTAATTATGACAGTAATTTAGATGATAATTAAAACTAAGTAAATGAGAACGAATCAATTTATTTAATCTATATATCATACCAGCTGTTACTCGCAACTTCGTTCGCGTGGAATTAAGAAAATTTTCCTCTTTTTTGCGACATTTTTGATTGCTGCTTCGCTCCTATTTGTCACAACGTGATGTTATATAGCCTATAGCCTTCCTTAATAAACGGACTATCCAACACAAAAAGAATTTGTCAATTCGAACCAGTAGTTACTGAGATTAGCGCGTTTAAACAAACAATAAAACAAACAAGCAAACTTTACAGCTTTATAATGTTAGTATAGAGGTAGGCACTTCCATTGCAAGCAACCATTTATATAACCACCTCCACCACATCAAATATAGTTTAGCTGTTAATCAGTTTTTATCACCCAATGATATTCTATTATTATCTGCATAATTGGCTCTGAGACAAAAAGAGGAATGCACGTAAAATTCTAAAAGGAAAATAAAACCGCGTCTTGATAAAAAGCAACAGCTAAGATCTTTTAAATATTTATAAGAATATAGAAAACAGTTTAAATAAATATCAAAAGTGTAGCAATATAACCCAAATCCATAAAAAAACATTCGTAGGCTTAACTCTAGTCAGCCCTGTGCACACTATAGCGTAAACAGCCCTTCTACGGATACTTACTTAAGTAAATGGTGTAAGTTGAGCTGCGCGTACGCAAACGCACACATAGATAGTATACGCGTGCGAACACGACCGTAGCTCGCGCGCACACACGCGTCTCACTTCTAATCGGCGCTTTCCTTCGCGTGGCAGGCGTGTGTGTATATCTGTGTACCATCCCCGTTAAGGGGCGCAGGTGTTCTATAGTGAATGACGAAGCCGTGGGAACACACCTCAACCCCGAGTTCCCATGCTCTGAACCACCTGTCACCTGCCGTACTACGCATAATTCGCGTTCGTAAATGAACGGTAGTGACCACGTGTGCCCACTTTTTTTTTCATCTCAGGGAGGACGCGGAAGACCGGAGGCCAATTAAATTTATCTTAATGATGGCTGAACATGGTCAAAGGAATACTTCTCCAAGTTAATCGGTGGCGTTAATAATTACATATTGATTACTCATTTCGCCGTAATGTCACCATGTTTTACAATGTTGCTGTATTGATTGCTTATTTTTCAGAATAAACTACCGCTCAAGAAATAATTATTTACATGTGTATAATCCTGACCTTTTTTGTACTTTTTAATATATTCTTGTTTGGAAATAATAGTAATACTAATAGAAATATTATATCTATTAAGCATTGCTATTAAGTTCCAAAATCAATAAAGATCCACAATAAAGTCCTCTAAGGTATGACATTATTTTAACAATTTTAATTATATAGGTACGTCATCCTTTTTTATTACATCACAAATCAATGTAGCTAATGAAATTGAATCCTGTGTTCAACCTGTTTAGTTACGTCATCAAAATAAAAAAAAGAATGGTTACGAATAAGTTGAGGTTTCAATTCAAATATTAAATATAATAAAAACAAAAAAATACCCTTACATATTTCATTAGCCGATTTACTGTAGCAATGACAATATAGAAATAATGCCATTTTCACTTGTGAACTGTTTATCAATTCTTGGCTCTCAAGTACATATTAGAAAAAAACAATTTCGTTTAAAATACCGGTAATGATTATTCAAGTATGTCATTCTGCATAAAAACCGTCATTTTTCGGAAGTAAGGGTATAAGAAAAGGGCTGGCCACTAAGTTCGAAATTTAAATTCATAATAAAGTCATAGTGCCGTTACAAATGTTAATCAGATTAATACATCCACTTGGCCTATGCCCAACTAGTGTTGTGTACCTGTTAAACACTTGTTCCGTATTTGTTCCGGTCCGGTACATATTGTTCCGGCTCGTGCGCTATGACCGTTGGCTTCAACGATGCCACCCCTAACCTTTTATAAATAACGTATTATCTTTTAACCGATATTCCGCACATCAAATCAACTACCGGTTGGTTTCTATACCCATCCTTTTTTTTCAATTTGACTGCCCATTTATTTGCGATATCATTGAAAAGGATTGCAGTTGAAATTAAAAACTTTCTTTCCAGCAAATAACGTTGGAAAGAAATAGGCAGTCAAATTCAAATTCAGTCAAATTCAAAACGGCAAAATTCTAAAATAACCTAACCTAACATTGGAATGTTAGGTACTAGCCTCTTTCAGTTCAGGAGGTTTTGGTGGTCTTCTATGAGTTTCTGAGAGAAAGAGAGAGAGAGAGAAATTTCTACGCTGAGCATCCGTGCATAGGTCTTAGTTTCGAGTTTCCCATCTCTCACAGAGGATATTAGTGTTAGAACCTATGCAATTTTCCATTAAAACCGTTATTATTCGAAAGTAAAATAAAAAGAAAACATAGGCCACTAAATTCAAAATTTAAATTTATAAAAAAATTCGGTTTAACTGTGAATACAATATTATGTAGGTAGGTATAATATGTATTGGGAGTTGTTATAAGGTCAGACAGATAATGACTTAATTTAACTGAATAGATTATTTATAAGTAATAATGACAAGATAATGTAGGAAGGATCTGAAAAATTAATGTATACAAATTACTACCTGTATGTTTTAATTATATGTAAGCACAGATAAACATGGCTGGATAATATGTGCAAATAATAAATGAGATAATGTGTACAGATAAAACTACGAGAATTAAAAAAAATTGGTCAAGTGCGAGTCGCACTCGCGCACGAAGGGTTCCGTACCATTATCTATGCAACATAAGGCAACGTTATTAGTATCGAGCAAGAAACGGTAAAAAAATCATGTTTGTTGTATGGGAGCCCCTCTTAAATATTTATTTTATTTTATTTTTAGTATTTGTTGTTATAGCGGCAATAGAAATACATCATCTGTGAAAATTTCAACTGTCTAGCTATCACCGTTCTTGAGATACAGCCTGGTGACAGACGGACGGACGGACGGACGGACGGACAGCGAAGTCTCAGTAATAGGGTCCCGTTTTTACCCTTTGGGTACGGAACCCTAAAAATGAACAATGTAAGATGGGCTTCGTTCACGAGGTCGTGGGTTCGATTCCCGCACGGATAATCATTTGTGTGACATTTATAATTGTCACACAAATGTTTGTACTGCGTTTGTGTATTTCAATGTATTAGTACCTATGTATTTACGAAAGAAAAGTAGTTTATGTAGTATATCCGTCCGTATTCTGGTACCCACAACACAAGCATGCTTAGCTTGGGACTAGAGGAACTTCTGTGAAATGTCCATGAAAATTAATTTATTTATATTCATTTATTTAGTTGTTTCTTTGTTAACGCTATTTTGTTTGTGTAAAAAGTCTAAACTCTATCTTTCGTAATAAAGCACTTAGCGAGAATTTAGCTTCCTAATGAAAAGGTTTTAGGACCGTATCTTTTACTTTGGAAGATTACATAGATATTACAAACTTCCTCTCTATATTAATATAGATAGATACCGAGATAAAATTTAAAAAATAGGTATTAAGAAATGGGAAATATAGTTTGAAAGGTCAGGTAACAAAAGAGTTTTTTGGAAATGTATACCTGATTCTTTAAATTGTTAAAGTTATTGAATGAAAAACTACATATAAAGATGTATCTCCAAAATATTTATGAGATTCAATTGATTAAAGAAACATATATTTTCTATAATTTTACATGTAATATACAATAAAGGCCTTAATTATAATTTTAAAGATTCAGACATGAAGGACTCGTTCTCACAAAAAAAAAACACCTATTACAAGCTTTTAATGCATTCAGCCAAGAAAATTATTCGTAAACGTCAATTAAAACTGGCACAATGAAAACATGAAATCTCACATAATTTAAAAAAAAAGTGGCCAATTTTTAAATTACAATTTCGAATAACAATACATTAAAAGGCTGCGACAACACTTATACAGCCATGTCCTTGGGCAGAATGACATTTTCCTTTGCCCCTGATTATAGGTGGAACCTTTAACATAATTACGTGTTTGGATTCTGTAGGGTCCATAGCCGCGGGGTGTAATCATTGGATCTCATGTCATACTCAGCTACCGTTTTGAGGAAAATAAAAATATATTATATTGCTGCGGTTTGTGGGTTTGGACATGTGGAATGTTTTACCTTGAACAAAAGATTAAATTATTTAAAACACGTCTGGTTCTTTGATACACATCTAGACAAGAATAAATTAAAGTTAATAGCGGGTGTAATTTGATACAATAGACAAAAACGAACAAAATGGAGTGTAAAAGTATAAATCAAAGAAAAGTTCATTACGTACGAACGTACCTACGTTACATATTGCACGCATTAGCTATTGAATAATGACGTGGTCTATATTTAAATTTAAAAAAGTGTAATAAAATTTACACAAACGATTATTATAATGTGTTGCCATAATAATTTGCTCTGCAATATAAATATGGTCAAAAGACTGCCCTCGAGCTAGTATAAAAACTTATTGAATAAAATTGCCATGAAAAATACAATCGTCCTGAAACGCTAAGATATGATGGTAATTATATTTACCGGTAAAAGGAAATATCGAGTTTCAGAACAGAATTCATTGTGAGATATAATTCTCGTATACTATTTAGGTTCGCAAACCATAATTTTAAACACCTTGGCTGTATGAAGTGTGCCTTAATCACCTAGTACTTAGGTCATTATTTTTATTTTACTTTTTTTTAAATTAGTCTCTCTTTGTAAATCACAAGTATAAGGCTGTTTCTTAAAAAGATATACATTATTTTGAGTATAATAGCAGTTAAGTATATATTTACGTCAGGTTTGAGGCTAAAAATATGTAATAATTACAGTAACTTAATAATGGTGGCTATATTAAGATCTCATAACAATGTTGAATTTAAGTAGTTTTAAAAATTAAAAAGGAAGCGGATTTTAGCCTGGTTTGGAAGAAGTAGTAGTGATAGTATTCGTGGAGTTTTGTATCAGATTTTATAGTAATTACGGTTAAGTTCATAACCAATTAATTTAGTTTTTCAAAAATGCAAGTAGAGTTCGATAACCTAGATATATATTAATATACTATCTGTCATCCGTGACTTCATACGCGTGAAATTTAGAAAACAGAAACCCTCAAATATGAATAAGTTACCCTGTTTTTTTGCAATATTGTTCACTGATGCTTCGTTCCCTTTGGTCGCAGAGTGATATTATATAGCGTAAGACCTTTCTCAATAAATAGACTTTTCTAATACTTAACAATTTTTTTTATTCGAATCATTTGTTCCTGAGGTTAGCGAGCGTTCAAACAAACAAACTCTTCAGCTTTAAAATATTGGCATATAGATAGGCGCTTAGTTCTATATTTATAGAACTAAGCGTTGTTAATTCTTAGATGATAAACACAAAAAATGTCTATAAACGTCATGCTACATTGTACCAATCTAGTATTAAATCATATTCCTGGCAGGTATAGGACCAGTAGGCACCTGTAGATGTTGTGATTACTCTACTCTATAATAGAACCATCCTATCATTTTATTGAGAACGTGATCTGTTACCTAAGTTATTTTTAGGGATCCGTACCCAAAGGGTAAAAACGGGACCCTATTACTGAGACTTCGCTGTCCGTCCGTCCGTCCGTCCGTCCGTCCGTCCGTCCGTCGGTGATAGCTAGAGAGTTGAAATTTTCACAGATGATGTATTTCTATTGCCGCTATAACAACAATAACTAAAAATAAAATAAAATAAATATTTAAGGGGGGCTCCCATACAACAAACATGATTTTTTTACCGTTTCTTACTCGATACTAATAACGTTGCCTTATGTTGCATAGATAATGGTACGGAACCCTTCGTGCGCGAGTCCGACTCGCACTTGACCAATTTTTATTTTTATTACTATGCCTTATACGTAACGAAGCACGTACCAGGCCGCTAGTGTTTATATATGAATACTAGCTGACCCGGAAAACGTCGTTTTGCCATACTAAAAAAAAAGGTTTGAAAAATAGATGTTGGCCGATTCTCAGACTTACTGAATATGTATGTAAAATTTCATAAAAATCGGTCAAGCTGTTTCGGAGGAGTACGGTAACTAACACTGTGACACGTGAATTTTATATATAAGATAAGTAAACCTATGTGTGTGTAGTGTATGTATAAATATTGTATTAGCTATTAGTACTTTCACTTATTTTTGGCATATACCTTTGTTGTGACCGCCCTTTGTTCCTATTATTATACCATTATATCACACCATATTAATTTACAGAAGTTACTTACTAGAGTAAGTAACTTCTGTTAATTAATATGGTGTTTTTTTTTTTATTTTTTTTTTAATTTATTTATTTAAAAAGTCAAGTATCTAAACACTTACTTCAATGGTATTAATTATTTATTTAATTAGGGGATAACTAAACTATAAAAAGGATAACGTGAACGTGCTGTTTTGTATTACATTTGTGTTACATTTGTACTCGTATATGTGTAGGTGACCTTATCTTATCTCTTATTTTATGAGCGTTATATTCTGGTTCTAACCTAACCATAATGCATACAGGATGCGCTTTTTAAACTAAAACCAAATAATTGTAACTGATTGTAACCATGTTTTAAGTACATAAATGATTTGATTTGATTTGCATGTTCGATGAGTGCAGAAGCTATTTTAAATACATAGTTTGAAATTTCAAAACTAATTAGATAGAATTAGAACTTACTGTAAGGGCAAAGGCACATACACCTATATTATATCTGAGGCAAAGGTAACAAAAAAGGTGTAAATAGGCAAATAAAACTGCGTAAAACTCATTTTCTGCGGTATATGTATCATCATCATCCTCCTGTCCTTATCTCATTATTTGGGGTCAGCGCAACATGTGTTTTTCTTCCATAGTCTTCTATTAGCCGTCATGTCTGTGTCAACTCCTCTTTCTTTCATGTCCTCTTTCAAACAATCCATCCATCTTTTCTTAGGTCTTCCTCTAGACTTTTTTCCTTCTACATTTATACTCAGAACTCTCCTAACGACATTACTTTCCTCTCATCTCATGACATGCGCATACCAGGACATCCGCTCATTCTTCAATGTTATAACATTACTAGCTGACCCGGCAAACGTTGTTTTGCCATACTAAAAAAAAAAGTTTGATAAATATATGTTGGCCGATTCTCAGACCTACTGAATATGTATGCAAAATTTGAGAAGAATCGGTCAAGCCATTTCGGAGGAGTACGGTAACTAACACTGTGACACGTGAATTTTATATATTAGATTAATCAACTTAAAACAAGATTACTTCATTATTTTAATAAAATGTTGGTAATTTTATAAAATCATAAAGAAATACTGCTATTCGATATTCCTTGTTTTGAAATCGAGTATACAATCGATTTTATTGTGACATTTACGCGCCATCAGAAAAAAAGATATAGGTAAGTAAACTTATAATGCACACATTCATATTTATTTGCGCAAACCCAGATAGTTTAACACAGACTATGCCATTTATAAGCGCGTATATTATTCATGAGCTATTCAATAACAGAAAGTAAACGGAAAGGTCACGCGCGCATTTCATTTGCCAATTAAGGATGACGCTATAAATTAAAAGTAATAAAAAAAAGTTAAACATGCAAGCCCTCAAACTATCGCAAAAAATGGTCGTGCGATAACTGTGGCACACCAAAAATGTAACCAGTATCATTAAGCACACAAAATATGTTTTAAATTTACACAGACGCTTCAAGGCGGTTATAATTTTGTATACGGTGAGTGTTTACTCAGTAAGAAGTGCTATGGATCGGTAACACCTGCCACGTTTTCCCACGACAATGTTCGGCCGTCTTCGGCTCTACTCGAGTTTACTCGGGTGTATGATGCGCAGGCGACGTTTTAGCGATAGAAACTTGTTTTTTTTTATCTTGTCATACGACTAATCTGTTTGATTCAAATGTTCATGATATGAGGTGTTTATGAATAATTATCAAAAAAAAAAGATTTTTTTTAAATTTTAATTACGTAGCTATACGGAAGGAACAAGTTATACAGCTTTGGTTTTAAAAATGTGTTTATCTGATTTTAGTTGTTATTTTATTTGTTCAGAATTCTTAATTTCCGGGACGAACAAGTGTAAGTTTTCCGATAGGAAATTTTCAATTTCGCCTGGTTTAGATTTTTTTAAAGGTGTCGTTAAAAGGAAACACGATTTACCTATTAGAACACAGCTATTAGAGCCTGTTTGATAACAGATACATGATACATAGGTACTTAGTAGGTATATAAATAGGTAATGCCAACTGGATGTGATAACTACTTACTTATTTATATCATATTAAGTAACATTTCTCCGTGTGATGACATATTAAGAATACAAGTGTCACCACCCCATCTCTTCCCAATAGTCCAGTCAAATTACCGAAAGAAATAATCACTAAAATACCTAGTTTGGGAATTATGAAGGATCGATCGGGGGGTCTATTCTGAGCTTATATTTCAATTTGAGGGAATCTAGGGAGGTCAGCTCAAGGTCATTTCGATGAAAATGCGTTTAATTCGATATCTCGAGAACGGTTAGTGTTAGGCAAAAAATTGTAGAGACCTTTTCTCTTCTAAATTAAATTTACTAACTATTTTATCCGAAACTTTTTTTTTTATCATCAATATTTTTCAATTTATTGCTTCCGAAAGGCAAAAATTTTACTTTTTTTCCTCCCTTTTTTTATTTTTTGCCATTTTCTCCCCAACCGTTCAATTTTATTAAATTTTACCCGAATATGAAAGTGTTGCTCTTTTATTTATGAACAACTTTATATGTAAACTTTTTTCTGTAATGCCAATACCTTCGGAGTTATATATTACTTTACCGAGCGAAATCCGTGCCACTGTCGCGACTCGTATTCACAGACACACTGTCGCGTGCATTAGTGTGGGCCTTTAATATTGACGATTCACTTCCATCGACCTCGCGTACTTAATTTTACCAATTTTATGACCTATTTTTTTATCAATAAATGTGTGAAACAGTTTCAATTATTCGTTTACTTCTTTTTCTAATCCTTATTCACATTATTATCCCATTGAATGGAATAAAAAATACCCAAATTGAAAAAGTACAATATTTAAATAAATAAATAATAAATATAATAAATATTCACGGACATTACACACAACGTCCTCTGGTCCCAAGCTAAGCTTATATGCTTGTGTTATGGGTACCAGAATACGGATAGAATACATATACTATTTTTCTTTTGTAAATACATACACATACATATAATATATAGAAACACCCAGACGCAGTACAAACATTTGTATGACAATTAGAAAAATCACACAAATGATTGTCCCGAGCGGGAATCGAACCCGCAACCTCTTGATCAGCAGTCCGTTACATAAACCACTCAACCACGAGGCTCGTCAAATTGTTATTTTATTTAATTAAATGATATTACAATATTTAATATTTAAATGAAGTTCAATTTTTTAATAGTTTAATTGATTCCCCTTTTGATACAGGTAAGTTGGCTAATAAATGATCATGGAATACTTTAATATTTCTTTCAAATACTAAATACCCACTGATGTCGATGATATTGCGACAGGGGCACGGATTTCGCTCGGTAAAGTAATATATAACTCCGAAGGTATTGGCATTACAGAAAAAAGTTTACATATATAAAGTTGTTCATAATTAAAAGAGCAACACTTTCATATTCGGGTAAAATTTAATAAAATTAAACGGTTGGGGAGAAAATGGCGAAAAATAAAAAAAAGGGAGGAAAAAAAGTAAAATTTTTGCCTATCAGAAGCAATAAATTGAAAAATATTGATGATAAAAAAAAAGTTTCGGATAAAAAAGTTAGTAAATTTAATTTAAAAGAGAAAAGGTCTCTACAATTTTTTGCCTAACACTAACCGTTCTCGAGATATCGAATTAAACGCGTTTTCATCGAAATGACCTTGAGCTGACCTCCCTAGATTCCCTCAAATTGGAATATAAGCTCAGAATACACCCCCCGATCGATCCTTCATAATTCCCAAACTAGGTATTTTAGTGATTATTTTTCCCATTCTCAGCCGTAATTTGACTGGACTACAAGGGTGCTGTAAAAGTCAGATAAGGGATATTGCACACAGATAACATCCTCTATGAGAGATGGAAAACTCGAAAATAAACTCTGTACCAACACGCCTGATCAGTGCGGCACAGTAGAACATAATCCATGCCAAAGTGGAGGAGGCCCGTGCCCAACAGTGGGACGTAAATGGACTGGAGAGAGAAGTGACTTTATTTCAGTCTCAAACGCGAGGAAGTAAATTGTATGCATAAAAACTTCTCTTTTAATTCACTAAATCTCATATTCACTACGAGTATATCTACCCACGGTGTAGGTACTTATTTAAAAAAAAAAGACCCTGTGGTAACCAAGAAGGTTATAAATAGGGAGTAACAACTCGGGAACATATATTTGTTCCAAGGCAGGGCCGCCCCGTTAATGGTTTAAAAGTAAAATAGTAAATAGTAGCCTTGCTTTCTCTTTTACTCCAGCTCAAAAAGAAAGAGTTAGAAAGGCTACTAAATAGCCTCTTTGTCGTTTATTTTTCTTAATGTGTTCATCTAAAAAAAGCAGCAGGACGGATTCGTTGTACCGAGTAATACGTCTAGATCTATATCCTAAGTCTATGGTGGTAACGGATGAAGAATACAACTGTTAGCACCCTTAATAAATCAAAGTTAGCACACAATGTTAGCACCCTTTTTCTTTTCCAAGGTGTTGTAAAAGCCAGCTAAGGATCATACCTACACAGATAAAATTCTCTGTGAGAGACGTAAACTTCGAAAATAAACCGTGTGCCAACACACCTGGGGCCCAACTTTGCTATTAAACTGTTGTCATTATTATCAGTCACTGAAGCCATTATGGCGTCATTTATGACAAAAACCTGCCAAGAGCGAGGCAAACTCGCACACTTAGGGTTTCGTACATACTAGACAATCAAATAATCAGTTAATTAAGCTCACAACAACTCACTAACTTAATTTTGTAGTTGAAATATAGGGAATCGCATACATTTCAGCAACTTCATAAGTTGGTATTAGTATAAACACTTTTTTCTTGTGATGTGATGACAAATTAGTTTTTGGATTTTTCCCTATATAAGCACTATATAGACTTTATCTATGCCAAATTTCAAGGCTCTAGGGCAACGGGAAGTACCCTGTGAATTTTGATTCCCAAGCATAAGTCGAAAATTCTTAAAAATGGTCGTAATTCGGTTATATCTTTTAAATGCGTAGAGGTAAAAGGTTGATTGTATTTTTTGCAGCAAGGGACCGCATAGATCTACATTTCGTATGAGTTTCAAGTTGATACCTTCATCCGTTGCCGAGTAAAAAAAGTTTGACAGACGGACAGACAGACAGACGGACACCGAAGTGAGACTTTATGGGTTTGTACGAAACCCTAAAAATTAATAGTAGACTACCAAACTTGATAAAACTCGCCATTATTTAATCAGTGACTGATCATTATGCCAAAATTGTAATAGCAGACTGGGGCCCCTGGTCAGTATGGCACAGTAGATCATAATCCCTCTCAAAGTGATTCGGTCCGTCCCCAACTGTGGGTCATCAACGGGCTGAAAGAAAGAAAGAAAGAAGAAAGAAAATTTTTATTGCTGCTTAAACATCGAACAATTTACATAACATCTTAGAATTAGGTACAAAACAGATTGACTAATAAAACTGTCATAAGTTATCTTAATTTCTAACTTGGTATTAGCACAATAAGGCTCCTGTTTCAGCATATGTCAGATCTCTAAGATCTGACGCTGATTTTCAAACAGGGCCTTTCGAATGGTGACACGGACATCATTAGCATAATGTAGATTATATTGTAGAATTAGTGTTTAGAGATAAGAAAAAAAAGAAAAAAAAAGAAAGAAAAAAGTATTCTAAAAAGTAAGCAAAAAGCGAAGTACATAAAACTTTACTGTAAACCTTCAATCAACACGTCAGACCCTTGTCCTATTAAAACCTTTATTCCACCAAGAAGGAAAAATAATTGTTAAAAGTACCGTACAGTACATTTTTATTCCAGAGACAACATCGTACAAACTCTAAAAATAAACACTATTAAACAATAAACCGTAAGTAACAACCTTAAACGGGTATCTTGTTAAATGTATAAAAATAATGCTATTTTTAACTCCACTCCGTTAATGTTGAAATGAAAACAATAATGGTACCAATTCAACGCACACAACTAAACTAACTAAACTTAGTTAAACTATTTAGTTCAAAAACTGAAAAATACGCTTGATAATACAGAATATTTTTCTTTGATTACATTGTCATCGGGTCAAAAGCACTTTCAAAGATTCCGTTACATAGTATAATACATTGATAGATACGTTCCGAACTTAATATAAGCGTGTTATAAACGAATCTTGATAGTGTCGATAACACAATTCGGCAATGTTAACTCAATTTTCTGGTAATAAAAACTGTTTATTAAAGACTAAATATTTTAATTAATATAAATGTGTACAAAAAAGTTGCTAAATAATCACAATACAGCAATAATGGTTTTCATTTTTTAGTCAAGTTTAGTTGTGCATGTAGAATTGGTACCAATGGCAAAATAGAAGAAAAAATATACATACTGCTCTTTTAGTTGTAAAAAAAAGGTGTCCTAGAGCCAGACTGGCCGTAATACGATTAAAAATAAATAAGAAGAACAAAATAAATAAAATGTTGTGGACAAGAACATACCGTTATGTTCATAGGGTTGGCAAATTTAATCGCAACGTGTGAACGACGTACTTGACAAAAAAATAATTTGTAAGGACGTTACTGTTGTGTAAAAAGAACAAAAATATTACGAAAATAAGCGCAAAGCACCCTCTTGAAATCGTAGACATTTGCAATAAAGCACTTAAAGCACTTAATCGCTGTAAACATCCAAGTTACGTTAAGCTTGTAAATTGCATTCCATAAATCGTCGAAAAGCACAGCTTAAAGCCATTTGCATCTAGTGGCTCTCTGCTATCCCGATGACATGGTCTTTCCACCTTATTGACGGTCACCCCATGATGCGTTATGGTCACCACTCGAGGATCTTCTTTTCTCTACGGTATTTATCTTCATTTAATTTTTATAAACAAAACAAAACTAGATTATAAATGTAATCATTTTTAAGACAGCTTGATCATGATTTAAACTTCTAAATAATATATTATATTAACACTAGCAGACCCGGCAAACATTGTTTTGCCATAAAAATGTTAGGGGTGGACAGCCATTATCTTTTAGGGGTATGAAAAATAGATAGTAACAAATTTTCAGACCTACTGAATATGCATATAAAATTACATAAAATCGATCAAACCGTTTCAGAGGAATATGGTACAGTACGATTCAAACTTAATAGCGGCTCGGAAGTTAGCTGCCAGTGCCGGGACGCGCCGCGCCGGTACAGTCTAGTCGACAATGATTAGGCTCAATTTAATTATTATTATAACTCGAAAGTTCACACAACAATTTCAACATTCACACAACTTTCGAGTTAGAATAATAATTAAATTGAGCCTAATCATTGTCGACTAGACTGTACCGGTGCGTCCCGGCACTGGCAGCTAACTTCCGAGCCGCTATTAAGTTTGAATCGTACTTTACCTAACATTAAACACGAGAATTTTAAATATTTCGATATAATTTTTAAAGGTTTGACAACCCTAATTTTGTAACTAGGTAACGGTACGTACAATATAGCGACAAATCAGCCAGCCCATAAAAGTTCAGTAGATAGGTACGCCGTTTGGTTGCGAAGATAATTAGCGACTGGTTTCTGAGCAAATAATGAATCGTATACGTGTAGTAATTGTAGAGAACTTCTTTCACAACGTACGCATAATACATTAATTTTAAAATGATTAGTTGAAAGTTTAACTACTCATATTAATTTTTAAAAGCTACATCTTAAGTACTATTTCTAAAATATGTACCAGGCATGTATAACTTAAAAGCCTAATAAATAAATTTATTAAGGGCCTACATCAATATTATCGTCGACATGTACATATTAACACAGCTAGTAGGTATAGAAAATGAAGAATTAGGTATATTTTTTTTGTTTACTCAAAATCTACTAAATATATTTTAATTCTGATTTACGTGTTTCTATATATAATAGTTACTTATGTTTTTAAAGTTATTTCATTAGTTAATACGCGATAATAGACCGACAAATGAAAAAATTAAAAAATTAGAGAGGTTGTTTCGCTGAGATTTTCTATCGAGAAAACTTTTTTAGATAGAAGATATACTCTTCATCTATAATATAGCGTAGAAACAATTAAAATCGGTTTAACTTTCGCGAAGAAAAAAGGGAAGTACGATACCCATATTTTTAAAGAGTTACTTAAATATACAAGAATCATAAGTAAATAAATATATTTTAATTAGTTATTTGGAATTACTACATATAGAGAGACTCTTATCGAAAATCATAGAGAAAAATGATTTTGTCTTAATTGCAAACCAATTTTCTAGCTAGAGACGCTGGTATCAGCTAGGTACTTACGATTAACACCAGTACTTAGTAGTATCTATTACATAGCAGTTGGCATAATAAAAAAAAGGTTACTATAAACAATTTCAAATTAAAAAAAAGAACATAATTGGAAACTCATTAATTAAAAATCAATATCGGTGAGCGCAAAAAGTATACACGTCGTATCGCGTCTTCCCGATACAGCGAGCGATCGCACCTGCCCAATACTCCCACGGTCTTACACACGGCCGGTTACTTATTTTTTTTAATTTATTTTTTTTGCATAAAATAAGCACTTTCCTTACAATTTCGCAATTTTTGTGCACGCTTCGTCACTCATTTTACAACACGTTTATAGGGAGTGGTTATAAGTAGGTAAAGTTTTTTTTGTTTAGTCCGTTTTGTAATTAGTTTGGATTACTTTAGATCAGATTCGTGAATTTAGAAACTGTTTGCTGGCTGCTAATTTGTATTATTTTTTTGCAACCACTAATAAGACTCAGACATTTTAACCTTTTATACTAAACTGGATGCATTTTTGTATAATCTTTCCTAAAAAAGGATTTGAGTTGGTGAACATGGGTTTAACACCGAGATCGGTAAAAGTTGTATTGCGATGTTTTCTTTAAAATATAACAATAGCAGCTTATGATCTAGAAATTTGTTATATAACTTTGTTTTAATACAAAGTTATAGGCTCAACGCATAATACACCCATGTATCCAAAGTAGGTGGGTAAAAACTTTTTGCCGAGTAAGTAAATAAAAAATAAATGTATATCTTCCTACTTAAATAATCTTCACCTAGTGCAGTAAAAAAAAAGAATTCATAATTCAAAAGCAACATGTCAAAAAGTTGCCAGTAAAAAAAAACGCTGCGGGAAATATGGATGGATTGGATGGCATTGCAACAGGTGTGCTATTGTTACTGCTCAAATATGCATGGGCTTGTATTTTGTATTCCATTGTTCCTTCAAGGCCATTACGCCAAATACAGATAGAGATTTTGTTATTTTTTGCATGACAGGATTCGGTTCGTCACGTTTATTTTTTTTTAATAATGTGTTTCAATTTTTTTGTTATTATAGTCCAGATATTGTGACTTACCTGACTGCGGTATTTTAGTTAAAAAGGAATTTATTTTATTAGAATAATTTTATCGAAATCTCTTGGACAGGTTTTGGGTTAAAATCACAGCTCGAGCAAAACATATTATTTTAACTATTTCAGTGTTGCAAAACTATCTGTTGTAAAAATGTACTAATTAGAAGATAGTCTCCGAGAGTGTTATATCTAATGTCTAAATATAATATAGTGATTTGAAATTCTAGGCGAACGAAGTCGTTGGTAACAACTAATAGGTAATAAATTCTAATTGGAAACAAATTGCATCCAAAAAGTTTTTGATTCGATAGCAGTCTTTGTAAACGTTTAAAATTAGACCAATGCAAAATTTTCCCGCGCATTAAAACAATTTGGCGGAAAACTTTACAACGCCTAGGCCAACAACCCACTGTGATTGGTTCAATCCCTGCCAATGGTGAGGCGGGTTTCGGCCCACGGGCGTTCGCGCGTACGCCTTCCTAACTTCTATTTTTGAATTCAAATAGAAACCGTTCGAATGCGTTCTAATTTTAGATTATTTTTATTAAATTTATTCTTATTTCTTTTTGATTTGTATTCGATTCGCGCCATTTGCAGTTTTCTCCAATGTTGCCATATAACAAAACTAGCATAGAGATAGAATATTTGCTTTAGTTTTGTAATGTTAATGGTTTATGTCGCATGTACCTAGTCATTTAAACTAGTTGCCCATATTACTTCATACACAGAAAAGCTTCTATTAAAATTACTTCTAAGCGTTTTGTATGGTTAGTTAGCTAGCTTAGTTGTGTCAAAATATTTGGTAGGAATAAAACGTCAACAGAAATGATAACTTACACAATTGACTTTTAATACGAAACACAACGTCCTCTAATCCTAAACTTAAGTCTGTTTTACTATTTCTCCAACACATTTTTTGTTATTTTTTTCTTTTTTAAATATTTTCTTTTGTAGCTATAACATTCTTCAAGTCTTATGTAAACAATCGCCTCGTCAGCCGCGTGCTTCAGTGATCGTGTAACAAGAGCTAATATGGTTCGGTAATAAGTGAAAACAATCCATATTATAGCTCAACCTTGGGTAGATAATTAAGGCAGAAAAAATTAGCTTGGTACGTACCTATTCATCAATATATTAGGTTCTAATCTATGCAACGGAATCTTTAAAATAAATTTACACTCCCTGAAATTTTGCATAAATATGTTAAGGACCGATGACAATGCGTAATTAAAAAAAAACTGAATTTTTAAGTGTTTTCTAGCTTCTGCACTAAACAAATGTATAATGGACCTTGCTCAAAAGACGGCCAAGTTAGCCTATTATTATTTTTTCGATAAACAGCAGATACTTTATTGGTACTCGACATACATATTATGAGAAAAGTATCAAAGGAAACTACTCATAGAAAACTCATACATAAATATGACGTCTGACTAGGTCATCATGAGTCCAAGTATACCGTGTCAATAAAGAGTTGCTGAAGAATAAATTGTACAATCCACCCCAGGTAACTAAGATCCATACACATCCAGTATAATTAAATCAATTTTCTCAGTAGGTATATCTTTTTGAAACTCATTCAAAACAACAGTTGCTTTTACAGAATGCTACAAGTTATGCCATCTGTGTTAAAAGTGCTGAACTAAAAGTTTCCTAAAATGTCCACGGGCGCTAGTATCTCTTGATATTTCACCTTAAGCACCGAATTAAATAGAGTTAAAATATTGAACTGTACATGTTTATAAATTGTTTAAACAGTATTTTGCATGTTGGCGAATGGAAATTACTCTCATACGCAAATAGTAGGTATGTAATGGGTTGCTCATTGGCATAGCCGGTGGGACGGATTTGGGGGGTACAGAATCTTGAATTCTTAAAAGTAGTACCAAAATAAAAAACTGGCAATATTTCCTACATCTTGGTGGTCCTTGTAGTCTAGTTGTTTATGTAACGGACTGGATTCGATCCCCATACAGAACAATTATTTGTACAATATTTATAAATGTCATACAAGTTTAGTGTTTGTACTGTGTCTGGGTGTTTACTGAGTATTTTAAGTAGGTATGTATTTTCAAAAGAAAAGTAATTTGTGTAGTCAATCCGTATTCTGGTCCACATAACACAAGCATATAAGCTTAGCTTGGGACCAGAGGATGTTGTTTGAAATGTCCGTGGATATTTATATCTATACTTATAATAAATCTGTAGAGAGGTCAATTCTGTACATGAAATATATTTTCAAAATAATTATCAGGGGGTGATTAGTGATCGATACTGATGCCAAAAATGCAATCAGTAAAATTTTTGTCTGTCTGTCTGTCTGTCTGTCCGTCTGTATGTTCCATAAAGAAACAAAAACTACTCGACGGATTTTAACGAAACTTGGTACAATTATTCTTCATACTCCTGGGCAGGTTATAGTATACTTTTCATCACGCTACAATCAATAGGAGCAGAGTAGTGAAGGGAAATGTTGGGAAAACGGGAAAAGGTGCTCCATTTTTTAAGCTTCCGTCGCGTGTACAGCCTTAATGGTTAAAGTTACATAGAAATCATGTATGACGGAAATATTCTACATAAAATTGTCTAAAAAATATCCCGAAACAGCACATATCTATATTTTATGGTTGACTCACAATAACACGTGTAACTCCTGATAGCTTAGCAGTTCGTTCATTCTGATTATATTTGTTTACTCTTACGTTTATAATACTCTCACTCAAGCAGTAGTTAAAAATGTTGCAAAAACGGGGAAAATTTCCTAAATTCTACGCGGACGGAGTCGAGGGCAACAGCTAGTATTTATTAAAATTGGTGCTATTTGTCTCGAACCCTAGAAACGAAATGAATCCTAATTGTAAAGAAGCAACGAAGAATTATATTATGTTCTTAATCCAAATTTAATTTATTTAATTACACAACTTAAAAAAAGTTTTTTAAACAGGAAAAGCAAAATACTCAAAATGAACCGAACCACCAAGTTATAGTAAGCAGGTAGATTAATGCTCCCATTAAATGATGTCCGTCCCCAGTTTCAGACGTTTTTCTGAAGATAATACAGTCCCCAATAATTTAACCCGGAACCGACATGTTACAAGGAAAGTTGCCGAAATGTAGCACCATGGAAGTCATTTAAAATAATAATAAGCTATGGTCATACAAACGAGTATACGCATCCGGTAACCATAATTGACTATGGCCGCCATCATTAATTATATCGACAAGTAATCACTCTGTCATACGCAATTTAATAATTAAATCATCAATTATAAAGTACTTGTACACAATTTTGGTACCACACGTTTTATTTAATTGGTAACATTATGAAATAGTATTTATGGATCTACTGTTTTAGGTATTCTTCAGATAGGTACCTAATATTTCATTGCTATTTTGTGTTAACTATTTAATCTAGGGAATTATTATATTATGAAGATGGCCGCTGAGATGATCTGATGCTGTGAAACAGGCCACTAACATTGATATTCCTGCCGAAACATACGCACCGAGTGCCGTGACGGCTGGAAGAAGCTAATCAAAAATTTGGACCTGACACTGTGGTACATTGTTGGAAGCAAAATATTATTCACTACTAAAAAAATCACTACACAAAGAGGTTTCGTTCAAAAAGTTCTTTGAGGTTAGTACGGATATGAACCGACAAACAGAACTCTATATTTACTAAACTCACAACTGCAAATTTCATATAAACGCTATTGAAATCACTTTGTTATTTAAACTTAGCAATGACAATAGCTTAAAGCCTTCGACAGCTACTGAAAAGTAAATAGCGCCCTCTGTCGACACATCGTTGAAGTACAATCAGCAGTCGGCCCGTGCTGAAAATGCCACGAGCCAACTAATAATGCTCTCCTTGTTTAACATATCCATATTCATATATCTTTCTCGTTTACACAAAGGCATTAGAGAGCGCTTGTCGCACGTCTCGCTCCTATCGCATCGATCATTGATCTTTGAAATTCGAATGCGGTAACTCGAGCGGCGCGCGCGTAGGCCTTCGGCCACCGAGTTCTATCCCGCTCACACTCACGCTTTATCGTTAACGTTGTCTCGTGTTTCTTTTATTGCTGTTTTATTATTTCTTGTAGATGATCACGCGATTGTGAGCTGTCGCTTGGCGCGCACACGTCATATTCTCCATCCTTGTCTTGTATTAATAAGACAGTAATAATGCATCTCTTTCTGTCCGGCGCATGTCGGACTCGCTGCCGTGCGTCGATGTTTTGGGAAGTGCACCCGCCCGGCGTTCCCACGGTTCACCTTCGGCCGACTTCCTTACGAAAAAAACAAACAAGAGCACTTTGTTGAAGAAAATCGACGTCTGCCGGTCGCGCTGAATGATTAATACAATTATGATCGCGCACGCTGCTACCTACTCGACTTGACGGTAATAATAGTTCTTTATACGGGACACGTGGTCCACGCCTCGGACTTTTGAATTATTGGTGTACTTATTTTATCTTGCTACCGTATAAAAAAACTGATTTGAAATTTGACACACTTCATTTTTAGTTATTAAGCAAAAAACCTATGTACGTTGTTGCTCTACGGATTCGTAGCAAAATGCCTTTGCCGCCTTTCGTAGATAGTAAAAAAATAAGGTTGATTTTTCTTTTCTTTTGTGGCATCGTTTTTAACCTTTTTGCCATATTCAAATAAGGTTGTTTTGTTTCTAATATGTATGCTCTTGAGGTCAACGGTACCTATTAGGTGTTTATTATTGATTTAGTTTTTAATGCTCAAGTTTTTGTCGTGGAAAGTTATATGAATGTAAGCTGACCGCAATCGCGGGTTATTAAGTTTATATTTATAATCGAATAGTTATATATCTATTTCTTTTGACTTTGATTTGTTATTTAATACCTACATAGCGATCTTGATCATATGATTGTGATCTAGGTATATACGTTATTAGGGATCCAATCATTTCTGTATAAATATATTTTAAATATGTATTTGTTTTTCTTTTTATAAATATTCATGGACATTTAACGCAACGTCCTCTGGCTCCAAGCTAAGCTTATATGCTTGTGTTATAGGTACTTGAATACGGATAGAATACATATACTACTTTTTTTTGGAAATACATACATATAATACATAGAAACACCCAGATGCAGTACAAACATTTTTGTATGACAGTTAGAAAAATCACACAAATGATTGTCCCGAGCTGGAATCGAAACCGCGACCTCTTGATCGGCAGTCCGTTACATGAACCACTCACCCACGAGGCTTGTCTAATTTATTGAAGATTTGATAACTATCCTACTATATAATTATTAGATTACTAATTTGGTTCCCATAGTACAGACATACATTATTCTCAGTTTGGAATCAGGGAATGAAATGCTTTTAGAAGAAGTTAGATTAGATTTCCCAAAAGCATAACCAGTAATAAGTTTTAGGAAGAGATTTTATCCTTCGTTTCAGTGTGGGGTTGCTAAAATCGTTACAGAAGCATTAAACCCTTAAATCCCCCTTTGATTACGACCTTGTTCTTTCCTTTAGAGAACTCTTATGGGATGAGTGGAAGTGATACTTGCTTTTTCCTTATCCTTATATATCTGGTTCAGTATAATTTTGTTTTGATACTACAGCTGCTAAAACTATGCCATGAGAATGTTTTTATTTAGGACTTGAAATTAAATTTAGGTCGCAGAACAAATGATTTATCTAACAGATGTGTTGTTATAGTAGTAATTAACTAACTAATAATAAACCAGTAATAAACTTATAAACAACATCGTAATTAATATCACTATGGATACTTTTTACTATTCTGGTACCCATAACACAAGCATATAAGCTTAGCTTGGGACCAGAGGACGTTGTGTGAAATGTCCATGAATATTTATTTATTATTTATTTTACTTTACTTTACTTTACTTGACGGGCTTCGTGGTGGAGTGGTTTATGTAATGGACTGCCGATCACAAGGTCTCGGGTTCGATTCCCGCTTGTGATAATCATTTGTGTGATATTCATAAATGTCATACAAATGTTTGTACTGCGTCTGGGTGTTTTCTATGTATTATAAGTATGTATTTACAAAAGAAAAGTAGTTTATGACTACATAAACAAATACGTACAAATACGTATACTAATACGTATTCTGGTACCCATAACACAAGCATATGGACTTGGCTTGTGACCAGAGGAAGTTGTGTGAAATGTCCGTGAATATTTATTTATTTATTTTATTTTGAGAATATGCTTGTCAAGGCGTAAGTGTACGAAATTAGCATCATATCGTAAACAAACATTAGACTATAGCAAGATTTATACCCAAGTCAGTAACGGCTAAGCTTAGTCTAAGCACCGTTTTCAAATCGATACTAATATTATAAACCAGCAGTGGTATTCAGTAAGAAAAAGTGAAGTGAATATTCGGTGAATCTTGATCACGTGACAGCGCTCCTCTGTTTTTATTGGAGGAGCGCTGTCACGTGATCAAGATTCACCGAAAATTCACTTCACTCTTCACGAAGAGTTTGTTCGTTTGTGTAAGTGTCACCGTTTTCTTTTCCAGAGTGTTGTAAGAAAATATAAACAGGGAACAACCACTATGAGGGGAGAAGAAAACTCGACTTTAAACCCTATGCCATCACGCCAGGTCAACGTGGTATAGTAGTTTTTTTTTATAAATATTAATGGACATTTTACATAAAGTCCTCTGATCCCATGCTAAGCTTATATGCTTGTGTTATTGGTACCAAAATACGGATAGACTATATACACTACTTTTTTTTGTAAATACATACTTATAATACATAGGAACACCCAGATGCAGTACAAACATTTGTATGACAATTATAAATATAACACATATGATTGTCCGTGCGGGAATCGAACCGGCGACCACGTGAACGGCAGTCCGTTACATAAACCACTCGACCAAAAACCCGTTGGTTACAGTTAGATCAAATACCCTGATGGAAGTGGCTTATGCCCAACAGTGGGACACAAATGTTAGATCAAATACCCTGATGCAAGTGGCCCATCCCCAACAGTGGGACACTAATGGACTGAAAAAGAGAAGGTAGATAATACATATAAGTTTTAATTTTGTGTTCATTGAAATATGGGTGTGTGAGCGACGGCAGATGGCGAATCATGCTTTATGCGGGACGTATTCAATCAGACGGGAGCGATGTTGAAATAATATGGATATGACTATAAAAGTTATTATACATATTATTTAAACTAAGTACAGTTTATTTAATAAAGTGTATAAAGTGTTACATTAGTGCCGTACAAAATTAAAGAGGACCTACCTATTGAAGCTATTTTAGTTTACTTTTGGGATTTAAATTCGTTTTATAAAAAAAATTATATTTTTTTAAGTACGGTACCTAAGTAAATCGATACTAGGTACGCTGATAGTTTTAGGCTCTATTCTGTCCCGAAATGTTTAAATCTTAAAATGTACTTAAATCTTAAAATCCTTTGAAATATATTTTTTTTAGGGTATCTTTTACTTTTTTCAGGGTATCTTTAACAGAAAGTAGTTTCAAAAAATTAAGAAATGGAAATAAAAGGAAAAACAAATAAGTAAATTTTCAATAACAACACCGTGTACCCAAAAATAACAAAAAAAATGCTGGCAATGCTGAACATCAATGCCATATTGAATATCAATGCTTATAGAAGTGAAGTTGATATTGGCATTATGCTCACCTAAAGCATCAACAAGTCGATTTACCTCAAAACCTAACAGTATTTATTACATAATTTGTGCAATTTTTTCTCAATACACTCCTGAGATTAAATAAAAAATCGGAAACCCTTTAGAACCAACTTTCAGCTATTTATTTGCCGTGAAACATCTACAATCTCCTCACAACTCATTTATTTTAAAATTATTAAAAATAAATCTATAGTTTATCTAATTTCATAAATGTCTTATCCATACTAAGTTATAAAAGCAAGCTGGCATGTGCTCAAGAAATAATATCCCTACTTATAAGACACTCGTAGGGAGCTCGGTTCTCACGGTCGGTATACACGTGGCATCAACATAAGCGTGACACATCATTATACCCAAGTGTAATATAATAATAAGCTTGGACATAAAAAGTGTTGAAACTATTATGTAAATAGATTTGTGTAAGTATAACATCTTCACGTGGTTTTCTTATAACAAATACTGACATCAATTCTACGTCCACAATTAGCCTAAACTAAAAAATGAAAAATATTATGATGTATTTTCAATATATGGCTATTTCGTTTAATTTTTAATCGATAGGAAGCAATAAAATTCTATTATTTTTGAAACTGAACTAAAATTTTCTTTTCAAAAACATTAGAGGTAGGTACATACGTTTTTAAGCTATTGCATAGCTTCTATCGCGGGCCTTGAGCGTGGAGACTAAATGCACAAAATTCGAAATTTAAATTCCGTAACAAAGATAGCGTAACTAAAAAATACTACACACGCCGTTTTTTTTTAAATTCGGTTTTTAACCCGTTCTAAAAGCACAACTAAACATAACTAAAACATGAATATCGATAATGTCAATAACATTTATTTATTTATTTTAGTAATACATATTAAGTTTTTGAGGCAGGAGCAAAAGAAATACCTCTGATATCAACATTTTATTTTTTTACTCTATCATTTATTATGAATAATATTTGGTACAAATAATATAATAGTGTTATGTTAACACACATTAATGTGATGTTTTTCGAGAAATGAAAAACTTTAAACTAAACCCTATGTAGTGGCGGATTTACCCTAAGGCCCGGCAGGCCGGGCCTAGGGCGGCCAGATTTAGGGCCGGTGATTCATATGGTGGATGCTGAGAAAGGGGTGGCTAATGGCCTGGGACCTAGAAGAGCGGCTAATGGCTTGGGGCCTAGGGCGGCCGAGACTGCAAATCCGCCACTGTCCCTATGTTAACACTAGACCTACTCTGAATTTGGAAGAGGTCGGTGATCAACATTTAAGACTCAAGTCCAGAGGCTGAAAAAAAAGAAAAAAATATCAAAAGCTTACCCTTATCAAGTAGATTGTTATAGATTTTAAGGTGCCAGCATTTATTTGGCTTTGCGTAACACAATATGCGAGGTTTTTTTTACAAACTTTTATCAGATTTCAAGGACAAAATGGAAGTGGTTTGGATACGATATAGTGAATTTTATATGGTTTCGTTCGTGTGAAAGTACTAAAAAGGATATTCGACTTTTGAGACTGATGCAGTAGCTGATTTTATTTTAAAAGCTTGATAAAAAAATGAAAAAGGCGTGACACCGACTTTAAAAAGGGAGGTTCTCAATTCGTCTGTATGTTTTTTTATATGTTGTTTCGTAATTAGTGGTACACCTACCTCCAGGGGTACGTGAAGTTACATCAAGGGAACGTGCAACTATCAATAAAAACAAGAACAATATCCAATTTAAATTAAAAGTGACTAATTTTATATATTTGTCTTTAGCTGTACCCGGTTTAAGTTGCCTATTATTAAATCCAGGTTGTCAGCTGCCTGTACACAATACAATACAATAATATACTTTATTTCACACCAATAATACAGAGTTTTTAAATTATCTACAAACAATTAATGTACAATTGGCGGTCTTATTGCTGTCAGCGATCTCTTCCAGACAACCTGCATGGTCAATATGGACATGTCGATTGGATAGACGGTGTTGTGTATACCAAATTTCATCAAAATTGGTCCAGGCATTTGAGTGTGAAGAAGTCACAAACACAAACTTTCGCATTTGTAATTATTAGTGTGAATGCTACAATGAAGGGTATATTTAAGGTCTTTTTTGAAGTAGTACACAGCAAAAACTAATTGGAAACCACTGTTCAATCATCAATTATCGCGCTAAAAAGGACAAGGAGCGGGATAGTATTTCTACTATAAACCGCTGTCATTTGCCACTAAACTTATATCTCGATGATCAACATACAAACCAATAAATTTAAAACACAATACGTTTTACAAACAAACAAAAAAACATACACAAATTAAAGTGCTATCTTCATTTCAATACAGTTTTATGACTGTATTGATAACTCATTGCACTTAGCCTTTCATTTGACTCGAGTTTGACATACAAGTACGTCTTAACTCGAGTTAGTGAACAAGTAAAATTAATCTTTAATGTTATAAACTTAACTGATGTTGTAGGTTATTTCATATTGGTTGTTATGTCGTTTATGTAGTTTTTTATTTCGATTACTAGCAACACCTGTCGACTTTTCCCACACGAGAACGGATGTCGCCTGTCAAGTAATCTGAAAACATATACGTAAGTCTTAGAACACCTACGCGAGCGTTAAATGAAACGTATATATTGATGTAATGTGATTTTTTCACTGGTATAATGACAGAACGGTGAGAATTTATAGCTTAACTTGATGAGATTTTTATCTAATACTAACCGACCTGGCAAACGTTGTTTTGTCATACAAATGTCAGGGGTGGACAACCCTTATCACTTAGGGGTATGAAAAATAGATAGTAGCCGATTCTTCGTTTTTAAATTCTACGCGTACGAAGTTGCGGGCAACAGCTAGTCTTACATAAAATAAATACTACGAACTTTCTAGAAGAGTAGATAATAATAAGGTAGGTGTATATTGTTTAATTGTTGGCTGGGACCACCCAGCTATCGACGCGGAGATAAATCATCAACGGAAGCCACGGTACACTGTCGTAATACTAAATAAGGACTATTAATTATAAAAAACTTGTATACACATTATATGAGGCCTCATTTTAATTTGGGTTAGTCAGGTTTGGAGATGGGATCAAAGTCTCCGACTTTTTATTGTCAGAGATTATTGTTTTCTTTTTTAATTTATAGCTGGCCATAAACAAAAAAAGTTTAGTGTTTAGTTTCTGTATATATATAGTTATGTATACTTGTAAGTAAGAATTAGTATAAAACCTTAATTGTAAAAGAGTATTGTTCCATTTTTTATAGACTTCAAAAAAAGGAGGAGGTTCTCAATTCGTCTGTATGTTTTTTTTTATGTATAGTAACCTCATAACTTTTAATCGGGCAAAGCGATGTTGATGAATCTTTTTTTATTTGAAAGACAGATTGGAGAATGAGACCAAATGGAAACAACCAGTGTTTCCATTTGGTCTCATTCTCCAATCTGTAGTTATAATTTATTTATTTATTTATTTCATATATTATGCACTTTTATAATGTAGAATGGCAGACTTAATGTCATCGGCATTCTCTACCAGTCAACCAATGATGGTGCAGAGATATTAGGGATATTAAAGAATTATATCCTAAGAAATCGAGAAAAACCCTCAAATTTCAATGGCACATGTAGTCGTAATTATTATGATTCCACCATAATTTGATTTGTTATACTTAGGCTAAATTAAAATTAAATTAAATTCTTTATTGAAACTTAGATTAGCACTTATTATAGATACCCTAGCACCCACGCCAGTAAAGACTGTGTCGCAGGTGCTAGTTCATCCCCTAAATATTTAACAATAAGTATTAATATCAATTCAAAAATCATCCTTATCCAAACCAGAAAAGAAACTATTTCTGAAACTTCGCTGTCCGTCCGTCTGTCACTAGGCTGAATCTCTGGAACGATAGTAGCTAGAGAGTTGAAAATATTAGTTTTTGTATATCAGTTGATGCTACAACACCAAATACTCACCATCATCATCTCTCTGCCTTATCCCATCGTTTGTGGTATAATAATAACGATACGGACGCTTCATATGCGGCCCTGCGGAAGAACAGCGTTGGTTTGTAACCAACATAAAGCCCGGTTTCCACCGCGAGCGGAACGGACCCATTAATGACTTCGTTAAACTCGCAAACGCAAACTGCATACTTGTATTTCCACCAACAAATAGTCGGACGGAAAGAGCCGAGCGTGTAGAAAGAGTAGAAATGAGCTCGCTCAGTTCTAGGGAGCACCAACTCTTCGTTGGTGGAAACTCAAACCTATTTAATTAAAAAGGAGTCCGTTCCGCCTAACCATTTTCCGCACATTACCCTTTCGCAGTGGAAACCGGGCTTTAGGCTGAGCTGTGGCCGTTTAGTGATGTTAGCAATGCACTTATATTAGTCAATGGTAGTGTTCATTATGTTATTATATAGTATTTATTATGTTTTTTTTTCTCTAATCTTCTTATTTTATTTTTGTTTTCATTTTCTTTGTTATTTTTTATATAAATTTGATTGTATTAATATTTTGTTATATTGTACTACTTTTATGCTTTGTTTTTTACTATATCTGTGTTTGTATGTGTATTGCTTATCTATCACTATTAAATTTATTTTCTTTCTTTCTTTCTTCATATGCGAGTCCGCCTCGTACTTGGCCGGTTTTTTGTAAATGGCCAAAATTAAATATAGATCAATTAAACGTTAGGGTACCTATATAAGTAACCACCTCTATTGTAGAAAATATTATTCTATTTTAAAAGTTTTTGAATAGCTAAATACTACTTGTAGGTAGGGTGCTTTTACTACTTTTTATTGTTCCATTTTTAAATTATTATGTGGCCAAATAACGGCTAGGAAAGTTATACTTAAACAATTTGGACTTTCTTGCTAGGTTTTGTACTACTGGTCTCTTTGCCCTGGTACCCTTGTTATAAAAGTTTATTGTTCCATTTTCAAATTCAAATCTGGCTGAATGCAGATTGCAGATCGATGAAGCAATAGGGATCATTTACCGTTAGGTAAGAATGAGAAAACTTTTACTATACAACATATGCGTTCTATTTTTAAATTTTTATTAGAAAACCTGTACTACATAACGCTGTGCCTAACTGGCAGTAATAAATATCTATGATGGCCACATCTACATCAAGCGTCCACTACATTAAACATTCTGTAACGCAGATGGAGCCTCTGCTTGTGAGACGGAAAACTCAAAACCTGAGTTAATTGTTAGTGCAAGTCTCTTACAAGCGTTGTCATGTACGTCAATTATTATTTTCTAGATTTAATTAAATACTACTAACGAACCTATCGCATGATTTTAATATCATGACATTGATAGCATCCGTTGCAAGCTCGGATTAAAATTATAAACCCTGTCTTACATGCTATTAATTCATCATATTGGTACTAATTCTATATGTACAACTAAACTTAACTAAAAAATGAAAACAACTATTGATGTATTTTGATTAGTTGGCTATTTTGCTGTGCGCATTTAAAAATCTTTAGTCTATAATAAACAGTTTTTAAAATAAGAATGTTCAGTTAACATTGCCGAATTGTGTCATCAACACTATCAAAATCCATTTTTTAGTTAATTTTAGTTTAGTTGTGCGCGTAGAATTGTTAGCAATGTCTACATGACATAAGGTAAAAGCACCCATTACCGCGGTATGCAAAATCGGCATCAATTACCGATGTATGAGATATTTTCGTATTTTAATTTAATAACAGTAACATCGGCACAGTATTATTTCGGACAAGTTGTAACTTGTAGTATTTTACATCGTACCAACGGGCGCTAGGGAGTATACCAAAACCCGAACGGATCAAAAACGCTCTATTTGTGCGGCGGGAGCGCAGGAGCAGGTTCTGTCCATACAAGCACGGGCCAATTCATGCAAGTGCACTCACATTTTTGATACGAGATATTTAAAGCAATATACTTTATAATTGTCTACGGATACTGTTTACTTGTTTTTATGATTTTCTAGGAGTTTTATCTCATACTTTTCATGGCGAAATTTTGTAAAAATACAGAATAATATCGATAAAAAAAATTCGCCGTGATAGGTGCGTAAAATTAGGGGTAGCTTCTAATACCGAGGGTACCATCGGTAATGGATAATATTGAGGGTCGAGATATTTGCTTGTTATTTTCAAAATCACAATCTTATTAGAGAACTGTCCACTATATTTCATTACTAATGTATTCTAAAAACGAAAAATATATTTCCGATGTATGCAAATTCCAGTAAATTTCATCAAATTATAATAAAACGTAGTGTACTTGAAGTGTAGTTTTGTACTGCGAATCCAAAATGGCATAAAACATTTGCTATATTAATTTGACAAAATAATGATAATACGGCCTATTTACTAATTTGTAATACTGCTTTTCATTAGGATCGAAAACTCTTCCTGCGAATTGGCAACAAAAAATCATAAACTTTTGTAGTTTTTATGGGTCGGAATTACATTTTAAAATATATTATTCCAATCCCATTACCGCGGCATACCTCGGTAATAGATTATACCAGAATCTATTACCGAGTGTCAAGTACTCGGAAATAGAGTTTTCATATATCGAGAACAGAACCTATTACCGATACCGAGTGATAAGGCAATCAGTATCCGTATGTAGGGTACCGTTTCTGAATAGATATATTTACTTAGTAGGTAATTATTTTTTATGATAATGAATACCTATTTAAAATAATTTCTGTGTGGTGCCGGCTACGAATAATACCAACAATCTTCTCGTGGGTGTCGTAAAAGACGACTAAGTCAATGAAAGAACACCATAGCACGGGCAGCAGCATATCAAGCTCAGTGTTGTGTGTATTTTATTTTGTACGGAACCATCAGGACAGCAGATATATTTTTTCTTCTATACTCGGTAATAGGAGACATATACCGCGGTAATAGATAAAAATAGTAAGGCATACCTCGGTAATAGATGAAGTAGTAACGCTGGCTAAAAATATTTTTCTTAAAAATAACGCTTTAAAGTAAATAAAAAGAAATGAGAGAAGTACGAAATTTAAAGTCTATAAAACGTTAAAAAAATCCTTATTTATCGAGGAAAGTCCTGATCCCCCAAATATTTTATTCTAAAGTCAAACTTCCTCGATTTACCTCGGTAATAGGTGCTTTTACCTTACATAAAAAGACATCATTAGACGAATTACTAGCCGCGCCCCGCAGATTCATTTGCGAAGTTGCTACCTATAGTCACCTGAGCCCATAGTACCTACACAAAATTTAGGAGCATAATGCGAATAATTGTGCAAAGAAATTATGGCAGCCAGAGACATAGAACACTAAGTAAAACCCGAGGTCCTGCGCCGCTTTCATCCAGTTCAGCAACTTTAGACGATAATTTCGATTTACGTTATTGCGCTCAGCCGCACTAAATGGGTTTTCTAACGAACGCACATACGCGCCTATAGCACCACGCGAATAAAATTTCTGAACGCATATAAGCGTTTACCGCAATGAGTTAATTTGTCTTTTATTAGCATCAGATTTAAATTCGCTAATTATTTAACAAATGTTTATCATAGCAATGTTAGCGAACTGCAATATTGAGAAACTCTGGTAATATTATGGAGACAGTTATCAATTTATATCCACGGTCGTTCCCAACGTCGAACATTGACAGCAATTTAATTGCAATTACAATCTTGTTTCAATTGCATCTGCAAATCAGATTGAATTATATCTCTGTAATAGGGTTGCTGCAGTTCTTGTTTGTATAAAATAAAAAAAAATATTACGAAAGTGGTAAAGGGTTGATTTGAAGAAAATTCCTAAAGCATAAAGTCCACAAGTGCAAGGCAAGTGTGTAATTTAATAAATAAATAAAGGCGGCCTTAGTATGTGCCTATGGGGCGACAAGAAAAAGAAACACACAACACCATTCATTGATGATAATTTTTCTCAGAAGCAAATCAGAACCAATAAAATTTACGTCGATACAGGGGTTTCAACTCAAAGTATCTGCAATATTTAACTAAATAAAACCCAACTAGGATCAGTTCTTTACTAATTATTATTTAACGTTGGTGTGTGATACCTAATCATAGCATTAATATCCCCTTTTCAATCCTTGGTTGTAAGTAAGTATCTAGATGTAGTAATAAGACTAATGTATGATGTAATGATAATGAATGATGTAGTAATAAGACTAAGATACATAATACATAAGATTTTGTACATAAAATTACGAGATGTTTAGACCTTCTGTTTGTGTCAGCCTTTTAAATATAAAGAAAGAGGCGAATCCGCTAGAAATAGAACACTTTAAGTACTTATATTTAAAACTATAGAGGTAAAATAATATCTAGCAACCCTATTATTTGAAGTCATCACCATCCTGCAATCACGACAATTGTCAAGCGACGATGGATGGATTGTGCATTGAAATAAATGAATCGTAAAACAAGTAGTTGTGCGATCGTTAAACCAACTCTAATAAGGTTTAATGCACGGCTTCGCGCAATAACTTTTAGTGCCACACTAATACAACGGGAGATAAATAAAAATATATTATAATATATATTACTTACGCGTAAGGAGGATGCTGACAGACAGACAAACGTATCAAATACTGAACACAAATCAGCATCTATTCTTTTAAAAAAATAACGGCACTTTTCCATACCAATATCCAACCTTTTGCAATTTTGTTCTTAGTTGCATTGCAATAAGACATGGCCACTAGATCCATAACATTTTACTTCTATTTATATTATTACTTTTTATTTACCACTCTTATCTTATCTATTTATCTTATCTATTTACAGGGATGAAAACACGAAGGTTAAATAAACTGGATAATTTTAAATGGTTGCATTGTCATCGGTTCACAATTTCAAATCAATCTGACTAATACATGTGTCTGAAAAACACTTTTAAAAATGCCATATACTAACTAACTAATGCCTGCAGTTTCATTCGCGTTTATATTTATTGAGTTACGTGTTTCTTTGCTCCTACAACATTGGATCTTTCAAACGAGGCGTGAGGAGGCATTTACAAGCCTTCCCCACGTCTGGATTACACATTCTCATAACATCAATCAGGTGGAGTATAGTTATTTACCAACCCAAGATATAAAAAAATAGAAACTGCTTCCACATTCATTGCTTTCATTCTTAATGCTTATTGGACTTTTCAGTTCTGTTTGGAAAATTTTGGAAATTGAAGATTTTTTGTACTATTTCCTTTGAGAGACCGACAAGGGGTGTTCGAGGATGTTACTCGTTTCACAAACATGTCGCTTAGAGTCCAACCAAGTAATAGAGTAGTAGGTATCAAACCAATATGAATTTAAACTATATTTAGCCGCTTTATATCACGTGTAATAATTAAATCATGATTCATTCGTGTCATCTACAATTGGGATTGTTCATAATTTTTGACCTACTGTTTTTATATTCTTTTAAGAAAATATAGACTATTTTAATCAACTAATTTCAATATTAAAGTAATTTATTAATTTTTGCATTTGACATTAGCATGTTACTGGGTTTTATTAAGTAAAAGGTTTCAAAAGGTTTCATTACACTGGGTTTTATTAAGTAAAAGCATAGCATGCTTTTACTTAATAAAACCCAGTACTTAATAAGTCCCACTTGCGGCATTTCACTTTTTCCACCATAATTTGATTTATTAATTTCAATATTATTGAAATATTCACTATACAGAATTTTTTAAAAATTCTTTAAGATATTACTTTAAATGTTGTGACGTCATCGTTTTACGCAATCTGTGTATATACTTTTCTTGATAGACTTAATACAGATTGCACTTTATAAATAAATAAATAAATAAAACATCAGTAGGCTATAAACAACAAAAAACTTACCAAATGTATGTAATGTATTCTATGTGTAACTGTAATATTTACAATATTTAAGGCCTATCCAATGCAACCGTAAAATATGACAACACCTTTCTGCAACACGTTGTATAAATATACATACACATACGATAAAAACGCAATGTGGTCAAAGTATTATTCACGGACACGCGTAGATCGTCAAGGTAACCACAATAAGTCACACTATTCTATAGTTACTACAAAGTGTCATTAGTAAAACCATTCTTTAGTTAAAATATAGGACAATTGTACACTTTTTAATCTTTTCCTCAAGTTTTATTTTTGTGGCCTGAGGTTACTTATGATTAATAATGATACCTAATCGAATAAAATTAAAGAATAAACAAAATACTTGTTTATTCTCTAATTTTGAAATAAATAAATAAAATGTCCTATAGATGTTACTATAATTTTTACGCTATAGGAAAATAATAGTCACGTTCAAATTTCATTCATCAATTTCAAATCATCAGCTTCAAGTCGTCAGCTTTTCGCCTATCTACTAGTTCGTTTTGTTATCACTAATGGTGATAACAGTGACGGGCCTCTTGGTCTAGTGATTCACGTAACGGACTGCCGATCACAAGGTCGCGGGTTCGATTCCCGCTCGGGACAATCATTTGTGTGATATTTATAATTGTCATACAAATGTGTGTACTGCGTCTCGGTGTTTCTATGTATTATAAGTATGTGTTTACTAAAGAAAAGTAGTATAATGTATTCTATCCGTATTGTGGTACCCATAACACAAACATATAAGCTTAGCTTGGGACCAGAGGACGTTGTGTGAAATGTCCATGTATATTTATTATTTATTAATGATTGAACTCCTGAATTATTAATGGTATGTAAAAAAAACCAGAATCAAAGAAATAACAAAATTAAAAATTTATCTGTATTACATGTAACATTATAGAAACACTTAATTCTTGAAATATCTCAAATATTGACAAATAATGGTGTTCCTTGACACTGAATTGAAGATAAAGGTGGGCACAGGTTTATGAGAGTCCAATAGCAATTTAAATCACATTATCATGATAACTCAATTTTAATTTAACTATGATTGAGATATATGAATGTTACATAAATTTAAAAAACCTTTAAAGGAGTTGTAATTACTTAGTTATGCTGGGTATACACGAATAGGAAAGATATATGATAGCGATTTTTCGTTCCATTTATTAGTGCAGAAATCTCCAAATACTAGTACAGTTGAATGACATTCTGCTACGATTTTTTACACGCGTAATAATCGTTAATACTGCATAAATCGTTTTGGACAGTTTACGAGGATAATGCCAAAATTTTTTTATGATAATTCTTCTTTTGTTAGCAATAAATATAGGCTTTTTATATTTGAATAAATAACTTATAAAGTAACAAAAATAAAATACATAACATTTGAAGTAGGTACTTCAAATGATGTTCAAATCAAATACCACATCCACACTTACAGCTTGCATAGTTATAGCTCGGATGATCTTTATGAAAATATTTCCTCTAAGGGCTAATTTTGAACATTCGTTCTAGTGCCTTAGGACAATTTCTGTAATAAATGTCATTCGATAGAATTTATTACACTTTAGGCCTCCCCCACATTAGGCGTGCGCGTTTCTCGAGCATGCTCGAGAAACGCGCACGCCTAATGTGGGGAGGCCTTATTCTAGAATTTGACGGACGGTGAGGGAATAATAATGCAAGTGTTACCACCCAATTTCTACCGTAGGGTGTTTGTTGCAAGGCACAGCTTAGCGATAGCAAATAAAATCCATTGAAGGAAATTGAAAAGTTATAATTAAAATGTCATCTCGCTAGCTATTATGGTTCGTGAGATATATACATATAGACAGCTAACGAAGCAGTAATGGATATATCCCTCTAATATCTAAATAATTCGGTCTTGTTTTACCATTTGGTGCGGTACCCTAAAAACTAACTCAATAAACAAAATTAGAACATAAACTACTTATTTTTCATATTATTTTAAACAAAATATGACTTCTTTATAAGACACGTGCTAGTTTATATAACTTATTAACATAAATGCAAATGACATGGCTACTTATGTGTTTTCAAATATTTTGACTGCACAATGATTAACATGAACGCTTATGCATATTTATTTAGACATATTCTTAACTTCTTTTGGCTGCGTTTAAATTGACTGAGAGTTATGGCGGAGAGGAGAAAACCGATTGATTATAGACAACCAAAAGAATTAATTTATCTAAATAATGCATCTCCTTCTCTTATTTAGTGTTGAATAGGGCTACCTTTACCTTTTTTTACTGCCTATCAAGAGAGCCTGATCCACTAAGTGGGTCCGGTGGGACTAGTGCGTGGGTCTAGTGCCATGAGCCGGAACATGATCCGGCGACCTTCACCGAAATGTGACTTCCTCCCAAACATCTCTGAAACAATATGTTACTCGGCAAAAATAAAAACATTTGTTATATTCTTCAATTTCTTTTTTACCCCGAATTCAAAAGTTTGCTCACTTTCTTGCAACCCTGTACTGTGCGGCCTCCAGACGACCTTCAAACTAGGACAAATTCGAAGAAACTCGGCAGCCTTAGTATGGGATATCATACAATTATGTTATGATTAGCGAATTAGCATTTGACCTGTCAATGTTCTCACGCTCCTAACCAGTTATCAAATTTGAATAAGCAATTATGTATATATAATTTATGTGCTGTATAATACATACTAATAAGCGGGGATATACCGCTAAGATTTGATGACATATTAGTTTTATAACCTTGAACGTGAAAGCTTTGTAAATGATAATGAGTTATGGTCACGCGAATTTTATTATTTTTATAGATGACTAGCTGACCCGGCAAACGTTGTTTTGCCAAACTAAAAAAAAAAAGGTTTGTAAAATAGATGTTGGCCGATTCTCAGATCTACTGAATATGCATGTAAAATTTTCATAAAAATCGGTCAAGCCGTTTCGGAGGAGTACGGTAACTAACACTGTGACACGTGAATTTTATATATTAGACTAGCTGATGCCCGCTACTCCGTACGCGTGGAATTGTAGATCTCCATATATTTTGTCACGGTTTAAACGTTCCTTGGACTTTCAGGAATATTTCAAGACCTAAATCATCAAAATTGGCCCAGTCTTTCTCGAGTTATCGCGACTAACTGACAGAATTTGATTTTTATGTATAAAAAGAGAGAAGAAGAAGGTGTATTTCTATTGCAGCCAAAACAAACAAAAAAAAAGCTGATTATTTTACTGTTTTTGTATATAAGTGAAAATGAGTATTTCTTGCTATAGCATCACTATAGCAAGAAATACTCATTTTCATCATTATTTTGCCCTTATCCCGTTATTTGGAATCGGGAGATATTTTGATAATAAGGGTATGGAACCATACGTGCGTGAATTTAATAATTACTTAGCCGATTTTTAGAGTTTTGTACAAACCCTTATAGTCTCACTACGGTGTCCGCAACTCAGCAACAGCCGAAGGTATCAACTTGAAACTAATACTAAATACAGATCTATGCAGTCCCTTGCTGTAACTTTACATCACATCACACGAAAATATAGGTTATATTTGTATAACCTATATTTAAATCGCGTACATTTCAGCTATTCCATAAGTTGGTATATGGAATAGCTGAAATGTACGCGATTCCCTATATTTCAACTACAAAATTAAGTTGGTAAAATACTTTAAGCGAAATTAATATAATATATAACGTATATATTGGTCTCTCTCTCTCTCCAGCCCATTTACGTCCCACTGTTGGGCACGGGCCTCCTCCACTTTGGGAGGGTTTATGGTCTACTGTTCCGCGCTGACCAGGCGTGTTGGCACAGGGTTTCTTTTCGAGTTTTCCGTCTCTCACAGAAGATGTTATCTGTGTGCAATATCCCTTAGCTGACTTTTACAGCACCCTTGGGAGGAGATGGGGTGGTGACACTTGTATTCTTAATCCACACGGAGATATATTGGTCTAGTAGGTACGAAATCCTAAGTGTGAAAGTCTATCTCGCTATTGACAGGTATTTTTTTAAACTTTTTAAGTCAATGCCGAGCACAGTTTTTTGACAAAATCTGAGAACCGGATGAAAACAAGTTTTCATTTTACATAGTGTCCAATTTCACACGATCGCGTTAAGTGAACGATCGCCAATAACAGACCAATATGCTGTCAAGTAATTACTATTGGAACTCGAATTTAAATATACACATCATTATAAAAATAAAACATGATTTGTTGATATTTTTTATATTAATAACTCCTAACTGTCACCTTTTTGGGCAAGTGTTAAATGTACGTATGACAGTTATAACAAATTGATGAAGTTTACATGTATTATTTAAAGACATGTATCTAGATTTATCTCATATACAAAAGCTGTATAACCAAATTTTTCCCCATTTTCGCGACATTTTTCACTGATGCCTCGCTCTCATTAGTCGCAGCGTGATATTATATAGCCTTTCTCGATAAATGTACTGTCTATCCAATACTGAAAGAATTATTTAAATCGGACTAGAGGTTCAAAAAACAAACTATTCAGCTTGATAATATTAGTATCTCTCGAAATTGTACTACTGTACAGTGCATTCTTCAATAAGTAATCTATAGCTTACTTATTGAAGAATGCACTGTACAGTAGTACAATTTCGAGCGAAATTTCGTAATGAACTTTTTCACTAAAAAAATAACTGAATTCGAGTATTTATAGTAATGCTAGTTACCGTTGATGAGAACCAAGATTAATTTGGTTCAGTTAAGTTTACTAAAGTGTTATATTACAGCCTGAGAACCAACGGTCAACGTTTTCTACCGTATGTTGATAAATTTTCGATAATATTATTTAACTAGTTTTTTGGTCTTGTCTTACCAAAGAAAGAGTTGATTTGATAGTTATAAATGAAAAATCTTGTCTTTTGAAAAGAAAATAAATACTGCTTAAGGATTCTCTCGTGTTTTTCTTAAACTTACGAGTATATCACACCCTACGTCTTATCTCTATTACCACCATGGTAAAGCTGATTCTAACATATACTTTTTAATTAATTTAAATAAACACTTTAGATTTTGAATCGTGACTTAATAAATTTAATTGATAAAAAATAGTTCTTAAGAAATATATTATCCACTATAAATTAGTTATATAATCGGTAAATAGATTCTAACAAGATCTCAAATAAACTTTTGTGTTCTCTAACACTTGCCGGACTCATTTGTTTAAATAAAATCACAATTTACAATTTAAAATAACTTTTGTGTCTTTAATTACGTAGATATTTATTTAAAAGATATAATTACTGGATGTTACAATTAAATTAGTTTGGTTGGAACCAAAGTGAAAGTAATATCGTTAGGAGAGTTCTACGAATAAATGTGGAAGGAAATAAGTCTGGAAGAAGAAAATAGATCTAGAAAAAAGATGGATGGGCTGTGTGAATTAGAATATGAAAGAAAGAGGAGTTAGCACAGATATGACGGCTGACTAATAAATAGAATAGTGGTATAAGGGCATGAGAATGATAAGTTTGAACTAGGTGATTTAGTTTATACGTATTAGACTATCTATGAATATTTAAAAAAAAAAGAATAGCAATTGGTCATCGTTACAGTAAGACATCGCGCTTTGCACAATGAACATTGATATGTAAACATTAATGTTTGTACAAGAAGTTTGTATGAACAGGCGTGGCTGTACTCGGTAGGCGGCTACACCTACCTATTTGATATACAGGCATGATGTCATGGCTTGTAGAGTATAGAAACGTATTAAAAACTCAGTCAAATATAGAGCTGTCGTCACCTAAGTTACGCTGTTTAAACCTGACAGAAATATCGGATATTTGGGCGAAAAATGAATAATTCACTGAACACCTCTGCATAAAAAGTATTCAGCAAATAACATATTTTTCCCCTCGCTCTGGAAAAATTGTCCAGGTTTCATCGCAATGAAATAAGGCGACGTTACTCTAAATGTTAATAAGCTTATATTGTAGAGAAACATACTCCATTAGGATATGATTAATAGAGCTCGTCCGCCGTTAATTAAAATAGCAGAGAGCGAACTCTGTCCTGACATAGTTGTTAAGACAATCTTGTAAAATTTTAGTCTCAATATATGTAACATAATTTTAATGGAAGTTTGGGGCGACCCCAACTTGAGTAGGTATTATTAGTAACTTACTGGGGTGGTCTTAGATTCATATGTCATTGTAATGTCTTGGGACGAAATAACGCTTTATTCATATTATTTCCAACTCTCCTATGGCAATCTACGACGTGAACATATTAGCGAGACTACCCTAGCTAGAGTATCACTACAGTCTACTTAGATTAGCTCCGTTACGCTCGTCCTAATGGTCTCTTCGTAATACTATGTATACGTAGAAATTGGAGTATTGATTACATCAGTCATCAAGCTCTCCCCAAGTCCCTCGTCCTCGTAGAGAGTAAAGAGCTAGCTCAATGCACTCTACGTGAAAGAGGGGCTTACGATGAGGATAACTGTATTTAGAAAATATTAATCCTATCCACATTGTTAATTAATTAGTCATATTTATAGAAAATGTACGTATATACGCAGGCAAAGCATAGATAATAAATGTATACAAAAATATACGAATAACTTCTGCACTTGTCAAATAAAAATCTCAACAATATTTATGTTTGCCTTATGTTCCGTTTGATAGTCGACGAAAAGTACCGTGCACGTATGAACATCGGTGACGATGTTGATTATGTTGTTTGATAACACCGCATACGATGCGACCAAAGGAGCCACAGTATATAAACTAAAGCAGTAGAGAAATAAGAAAACTACGATCAATTTTTTTAATTAATTTCACTATCATTCAAAAAGAATTGCAAGTAAAATATAGTATTTTCTTAAGGAGCTGCGGTCAGTCAAAAGGCAATTTTTGAAACGAAATTTAAACACTCCCACATATACCACAGCTATCAATTTGTGATATGTGTTACTTTAATCCTTTAACTAAATTTAATCAAGTGTGAAAACACGATTGGCAAAAATATCCTCGATAGAATTATTGTTTGAAAATATGCTGTTTTCCTTTTAATTCAATAGTTACAGAAAACTATAAGAAATACGAATATTAATAGATAATCGAAAAATCTCTCTTTTGACAAAATAAAATTTTAATCCGATTCTTGTAGAATTTTTAGTCAATTTATTTCGCAAAAACGCTAGTTTTTAGGTTAGGTTTCCATCCCATGGCCGCATTTCTTTACGATTAGTACCACCGTGGCCACTGCCAAGGCAGCAAACAGCGCGCTGATGTCTACGATTTTTTACAGAAAACCTACCCCTGCTATCACGGCGCCTAAGTTTTAAGTAAATTATTTAAAATCAAATAAATTAATGCTTACTTTCTTTACTATATACTATACTATACTATACTATACTACTTTTCTTTTGTAAATACATACTTATAATACATAGTAAACACCCAGACGCAGTACAAACATTTGTATGATAATTAAAAACATCACACAAATGATTGTCCTGACCGGGAATCGAACCCGAGACCTCATGATCAGCAGTCCGTTATATAAACCACTCCACCACGAGGCCCGTCATTTATTAATTTAATATATTATTATGTATATCATCATGCAATTAATTATTTAAGATTCGAAACCAAAAATACAACATTTGTATGAGAAAATAATAAGTGTTAGATAGAGATAACAACCTATACAACTTAATATCGCCTACCTTATCGTATTGATCGTTAATATTACATGCTAATTGATCCGTATGATATTCAATTACATCTAGTTTGACCAGTAATGTTAATTCAACATTATTTAAATTATATTCGTCTATTTTGTCATTAGACTGCTTTATAAAAGGTAAGTGACCTTTTGTACCGCGCTAAGACTAAAAATAAAATAGGTAGGTATACCTACTTGACACAACAACAACATTTACTTGTATTTACAAACCAGTGTTAGTGCTTGCGTTAGATGGGCCCTGTAAATGTGCAGAACAGGTCAACAGGATTTTTTTATCTCGTGGCATCGTCACAGGCGATTGTTTTTTCAATGCTTTTCCAAAAAGGCGTTGGCGATACAGATTTATAATTTAGTATAAAAGTTAGTAGACGGGCTTCGTGGTGGAGTGGTTTATGTAATGAACGAAGTTGACGATCTTGATCACGAAGTCTCGGGTTCGATTCCCATCATCATCATCATCCTCCTGCCCTTATCCCATTATTTGGGGTCGGCGCAACATGTCTTTTTCTCGGGTTCGATTCCCGGTCAGGACAGTCATTTGTGTAATTGTCATGCAAATGTTTGTACTGCGTCTGGGTGTTTACTATGTATTATAAATATGTATTTACAAAAGAAAAGTAGTTTATGTATTATATCCGTATTCTGGTACCCATAACACAAGCATATAAGCTTAGCTTGGGATCAGAGGACGTTGTGTAAAATTTAAAAAAATAAATATTTTGGATGCCAAATACTAAAATCGTATTTTGTAATTATTGCATTGTCTCGGTCCTTAATATGTGCAAATTTTCAGATCAGTCTGTCTATTGTAAGTGGGTGAAAATCAAACTCAAAGATTCCGTTACATAGATTAATACATTGATGGAAACGTATCGAGCTAATAACCATTAAAAATCCCACTGGTGGGCTCGTTCCTCGTCCACTAGTTGCATGTATGAGTTGTACTTATATCACTTAGGGTCCCTGTGGTGACCGTTTAAGAATACAAGTGTCACCATCCCTTTTTCTTCCCACTGTATAGTAAAAACCAGCTAACGAATAATAATTTTATTGATTTAATATCTTGTTAAGAAAGACATGTTGTGCCGATCCCAAACAACGGGATAAGGACAGGAGAATAATGATTGAAATAGACGCATTAATATATGACTAGCTGACCCGGCAGACGTTGGTTTGCCAAACAAATGTCAGGGGTGGACTACCCTTATCACTTAGGGGTAGGAAGAATAGATAGTAGCCGATTCTTAGACTTACTGAATATGCATAAAAAATTTCAATAGAATCGGTCAACCCGTTTCGGAGGAGTATGGGAACGAACATTGTGACATGTTATTTAATATGTGTAAGACGTTTGTACAAGATGTGGTTGCCTTTAAGAAATGAACACCAGAAATGTAACCTTGACTGTACTCTGTTTGAATTGTTATGTGTATCATTTGTTGGCATCCCTAACAATAAATAAATTTATAAATATTCCTTGTAAATAATCAGTAAAGGAGTTCGTTTGACATTCAAACTTTTAAAAGTGACTTCTAAAAGCCCCTAAGTACACACCTGTTAATTTCAATACGTTACTGCTTACTGATATTGATAAAATATTTTCATATCAAGTGCTCTATGTAAATATCATATAAGTATGTTGATTTTTAATAGATTACCGACAGATAGGGGCGGTAAGTCATGTTTAAAGGTCGATACACCCAATATTAAACAAATAACTAAATATTTGTGAGTAATTACTTGGAATTATTTCATTCTACTGTGTCTAAATGGATAGTACTGTCTCTCTTTTCAGCCCATTAATGTCCCACCGTTGAGTAGCCTTCTTCACTTTGGGAGGGACTATGCTCTACTGTACCACGCCGACCAAGCGTTGTTGGCACTGAGTTTATTTTCGAGTTTACCGTTTCAGGGGATGTTATCTGTGTGCTATCCCTTAGCTGGCTTAGCACCCTGGGAGGGAACATGGGTTATGACTATAACACTTATATTTTTAATCCGTCCACACATGGAGAAGATATATAGAGGAAAGTTCATTTCTATGATCGGTATTATTTTTTAAATAATAATAAAACATTTATTTCAGGACAAATCCATAAAATAAGTTAGTAACAATTTTCGTATTAACTATGTATGTTAGTTTGTGTTACTATATTAGTTAATTATTTTGTCATGAATGAATAATTGAATAAATTCACTTTAATATATGCCATTAAATTATTATGGTCTTATTCATGATGAATTTTTGGAGGTTTAAAAGTTCGCTAAAATGGGTTCGCGAAAATTGTCAGAACTTGTTATTCATAATAGTCTTTTTACGATAAAACGTTTATTATCTCTCCGATAAAATCTCCGTTTAAACCTCCGATAAGTCATGATTGTTTAAAGTGTTGTCTTATTTTAACACGCTTTTTATTAGTTTGGAACTTTCCGAATCTTTGAAAGTAATATTCACCCACTTACAGTAGTCGGATCTGTCTGAAATTTTGCACACAAGTATCGATGACAATGCAATATGTAAAAAAAAATCTGGATTTTCAAGCGTGTTTTTTAGTTTTTGAACTTAGTAGATTATTTGTTGTTTTAAATTATTCGACCTTAAATTATCAGAAGCTATAACATGTTAATATAAGGAACATTTGTAATCGTGAGGAAAAGCACGATTTAACCTTTCCAAAGAGGATGTATGGTATCTATTTCAACAATGGAATGAACCAGAATCTAAACAATCTCATAGAATTTGGTCCATTCCTTGGATATAACAAATAACAAATATTTGTTTATGTTTGTTTCATGGATAGTTAGTATTTGTATTTTGTCTATTATTCAATAGACTTGTTCCTGTAACACAGTAATAACTAGCACAGGAACCAGGTGAATCCATTTCTTTTGTGTTCAATCTGTTCATGGCAATAAATCCCTACTAATATGTATTATAAATGCGAAAGTAACTCTGTCTGTCTGTCTGTTACGCTTTGCCGGTTAAACCTCTCAACCGATTTTGATCAAATTTGGCACAGACAATCTTTAAACCCTGAGAAAGGACATAGGCAAATGTATTGCGAAAAAAAAAATTCCAAATTCCACGCGGACGGAGTCGCGGCAACAGCTAGTGATAATTAAAAAAAAATAGAATTAATCTAAGAAGTCAATGCCTGCACTTTAAATACATTGAAAAAAAATTTGGGTAGACGGTCTTTATAGGTGTAATAGAAGCCAGAACAACGGTTTATAGAATTTTTGTCTGTCTGTATGTTTATACGCGTATCACGTTAAAACTACTGCATAGATTTGAATACCGTTTTCAGTAATATATTTGTAGAGATCTAACTTAAAAATAGGCTACAATATTTATTCCGGGATAATATCTAATTCCTTCAAGAAAACTTGCTCTATGTTTGTTATTTATTGCCCAGTGAACCAGTGATTCATAATTTCACGTGAACGAAGTCACAGCTAGTATTGAATAATATACTCTAATAATCTTAACTAGGAACTTCTGACGTTAGCGAACGAAGCCGAAACGTCGTACGAAACGTATTTAAAAAAAATGTAGAGATCTGAAACGGAAAGTCAAATCCTGTTTGTGACAACAACAGATAAACAATAGATAGCTTAAATAAAACTACTTTTTACGGATTTAGCGTAGTCTCACCCGTGACCATGGTGACTGCAAAGTCTCCGAAACATCGGAACAAAATATAAAACAAATATACGCGTCTAAATCCGTAAAAAGTAGTTTTATTTCAACAAATGAGTCGCGCAATTGTTAGAAAATAAATAGCTTAATTTAGACTATGTCAATATGAATGTTAAATTTAGATCCATAATTATATTACACTAAATGTTGCTAGTAACTTCGTACGCGTGGAATTTTGTAACCAAACCCTAACAAATTATACAAAAAAGCTGTCCTTTTAACCATTCTATCATTTAAAAAAGGCATTGAAATCCTTTGCGTAGTTTTGAAGATATAAGCTCACATAGGGACATACATACAAAAATAACTACTTTGTTTTATTATAAGTCAAAATAAAGATAATTAGGCTGAAAGAGTTTGGGACTCTTTGTAATCAAACTAAATTGTATATTATTAGGTTTAGACTAAACATCCTCCTTGTAGAGAAGTATAAAAGTAATATTCTATCTTGCTAAATATCGATATAAACAACCTTCTAAACTTAATATACCTAAATAAAAAATTTGCACAAGTACATTTTATTGATTTAACCATACATGCCTATTGATAGCTATTTTTATGCATATTATTTACTTAACAACATTATTTTGGATAATAAGTAAGTAGGTAGCTGTCTACGTTACTTAAGTATGTAGCTCGAAATTTGGATTAAGACAAATCTTTACTTTTCACGCATAAACCCGACATTAGGGATGTATTACGTAATCCAAAAAGAATTTATTACCGTGACTGTCATAAAAAGATACGTGATGGAAAAAAAAATAAAACAAGCCGGGTGGTTTGATCGTAGTAGATACATTGAATCCTTGATCCTTATACAAAGCATTGCCCACGCGCTAATGTATTCAACACGGCGATTGATGAAGTATAAAATTTCTTCGTACCGTCTCACTCACAATGGAATTATGATAATTTATCGGTTGGCTTGTGCTGGCCGAGTGTGTGGGAACGCGCTCGGCACGGGCTTTCCCACGACACTAGCTTACGACGAAGAACGTCTTTTTAACTGTATACAGAAGCGTCGCTTATGCTGTTATCCGATCGTGTGTCAAATAACCTTTAGTTAATAAACGACGTAACTACTAAGTCAGTTCGTCTACGAATACTCATTGCGTAGTTTTAAAGTAGTGTTTTGAGTTAAGACGTTTTGTTGTCTAGTAATATAAGACAGAATTGGAGTAAGTAGCGTCACGCGGCGTCGACCGCACAATGGGTCGGTGTAGAGTCGAGTAGCGGTGCTTGGAACTAACTCACACCTTTGCAAGGTGATAGTTCGATGTTATTGTTTTGACGGACTAATTAGAATAATGGTTTTCATGGTTCTGGGATGTATACCATATTAAATCCAAAACAATAATGTTCTTGTTAGAAATCATTAAAAAAATACAATGTATGAATATTAAATTGATATTAACTGCCTATCACAAATGTTTTGCATATTTTTTTTTTTTCTGAAAATTTCACACAACGTCCTCTGGTCCCAAGCTAAGCTTATTTGCTAGTGTTATGGGTACCAGAATACGGATAGAATACTACTTTTCTTTTATAAATACATACTTATAATACATAGTAAACACCCAGACGCAGTACAAACATTTGTATGACAATTAAAAACATCACACAAATAATTGTCCTGACCGGGAATCGAACCCGAGACCTCGTGATCGGCAATCCGTTATATGAACCGTAGTGGTTAATATAACGGAACGGACCACGAGGCCCGTCTTTATAATTATGCTTACATATATCTAAATAAAGAGAATCTATCCAGCCATCAGCCTTTTTCGTCCACAGATGGACATAGATACATCAGGTCACCCATAGAACGCCACAACGCGTGATTCTGCATCTAACGGCTCATCGTCGAACGTGCCAGGAGCCGCTGGAAAGAGAATCCATTAGATTTTTATTTAGCTATCTTGGTCAACCGACCTCATGTGCCTTTGAAATATGAGGGTTTTCGTCGATTTCTCAGGAGATAACTATCGGATCCTGACAACTTTGGACCACACGGGAACCACCAGCTTTCAAATAAAAAAAGAATAATTTAATTTACGAGTAATTTAATTCAAATAAAATTCGCTTCGCCCAGTTAAAAGTTATGAGGTAACAAACATCCTCCTTTTTTCTGAAGTCGGTAAAAAATAGATATCGTTGTATTTGCGTAGATTTCTATGTACTCCTAAGATAATTTTTATTTTCCAACAGATATTTTAAAAGTCAAATTCAATAAGCAATAGCAAGGTTTTGAAGGACTTGATGTGTACATTGACGTATTCGATTTTGTGTAAGTAGGTATTTACAATAACTATAAAATGTTTATAAATTATTGTAAAAACACAAACGTGGTAATATTTCGCAAGAATACTTACATTTCTGACGTGTATACAATATTTGATGAAGCAGCAATGTTGCGGATGTAGGGCACCAATATAATTAATAACAGTGTTAGGTAGTAAAAAGTGCTAACATTAATAATTTCTATTCGTCAGTTTGTTTGTGTGACCGACGAAGGCGATAACACGCCTCGTGTCGTTGCAAACCTGCGCTGTACCGCCAAACACATAGGGTTGTCACTGCTCTATTTATTCATCTATTTATTTATTCTGTCCTCGCTCGCTTGTTCCTCACTCCAGCCCATTAACGTGTCACTGTTGGGCACAGGCTTTCCTTCACTTTAGGAGGGATTATGGTCAATATTGTAGTTGGTCAATAAATACGAAAGTTGTAAGAACGTCTGTGTTTCAGAATAATTATAATGTGGATGTTTTCAAGGCTGGAGAGATTAGGCTCCTCAGATACCTAGCTTATTATCCACGAGTGTATATTTATTATTATCCAATATAAATTAGGTATAATGTAGCCAGGCAGCAACTTATAATGTCTATTGCTCTTTCACAGGAAAACCACGGAATAGATTTTTTTATAAAACTTTGCAGTAATAAAGCTTATAGATTGTATTTTATGACTCTAAAAGAAAAAATCTATAAGCGCAGGTGAAACCGCAAGCATTAGCTAGTAATAATAGAACAACAAAAACTTTATGACTCTATAAGCAAAATGCAACAAACACAAAACATATCTATCCCTCTCCCTAAACAATATAAGTATGAGTAATATACAACAGATTTTCCTCCAGAAATTAAATCCAACGTAATAATCTATTAATATTCTACATTCGTCATCCTGTTATGCAATATTTCCCTTGAAAGCTGTGCCAATTATTATTTTTTCCTTAAAACGTAATTATGTTTCGTAATTTGATCAATAAACTAATTTAAGTCACAATAGTTAAAATATCGAAACTTATGACGTCTCTAATACACTTGATATTGGGAATTTTAATATATTTTCCTTGTTTTAACCAGGATAAATTACTACAAGTTGTTTCTGAAGAATAATAGCCGTTCTGACGTCATTTATTTGTGCGTACATCAAAGACGCGTCTTGCTCTTACGTAGGGTAGGAATATAGGGTGCGCGTGGGAACGCGTGCTAGCCAGGTGACATCAGCTAAGACCCTCAATTTCAGACAAACAGCTGTATAATCTTAGCGATTTTAATTTAAAACATTTTATCGTAGACAAAAATGTTGTCATAAAAAGTAGATATTTGATATCACCAATTATATGAATTTTTTTCTTATAACAGTCAAAATAGAAGGCTTATAATAGCTGCATTGTTTCCAATTTATATATTTATCATTTTGATAAAACAATTTTCAAATAAGAAGAAATTATTACATTACTTTCTACAGAGTTCTTTTGAAATGGTAATATTTGACTATGACAAAGTAGATTGCTTATATCTATTAATAATTAGGGACATATTTTAAATTTGTATCTTGGTAGCAGGATTCTTAAATATAAGTATTTTTAACATGGGTTGTAATTACTTACTATTAATAAACGGTAAAAAAATTACTTTATCTTTAAAAAGTCAAGTTAATTTTCTAAACTATTTATTTTTCTAATAAAAATGTTGAATGTTTTATAGATAGTTGCGCTATGAAGTTAGTGGCACCCCTACTTTTATCACGGGCGTTTTGCCACAATTGGGTACAGAGCGCATAAAAGCAAGGCGTCGGTCGGCGCGCGCCTCACTCGCTCTCAAACCGTCGCGCGCGCACTAATGATTCTCCCAGCTCGTACAATGTCGCCACACGGCGCCTTCCACCCGCCGGCGCACCCGCAACCCGATGAAGAACCCGTCTCAAGAACTTACCAATATAGAAAAGTAATGAAACCAATGCTAGAAAGAAAACGCAGAGCCCGTATTAACAGATGCCTCGACGAACTCAAAGACCTTATGGTTACTGCACTTCAAGCAGAAGGAGAAAATGTTTCCAAACTTGAAAAAGCAGACATCCTGGAATTAACTGTTCGACATCTTCATAGTCTGAAAAGAAGAGGACAATTAGTGCTGCAACCAGAAAAGTCTTATGCTGAAAGATTTCGAGCCGGATTTACACAGTGTGCTACAGAAGTGTCTCAGTTTATAGCCAATGCTACTCTGGCTGCTAATGCTATGCAGCGTCAAGGTCCTGTAGATCCTCAAGCTGGAGCGCGGTTGTTACAGCATTTAAGTAATTGTATAAGAAGATTGGAGACTCCGCAAGTGGTGCAACCTCAACCGGTCGTACCAAATGGAGTCGCAAGACCTACTCCTTTACAACCAATTGCTCCAGGACCGCCTCCACAGCAGGTTATGCAGAGAACGGTGTTACCAGATCGAGGAGTGAAAAGGTTGGCAGAAATGGATACTGAAGCGGTTCTTGCGAAGCGTGCATACGCGCCGCCTTCGCCGCCGCACAGCCCCGCCTCCGAAACAGACTCCGCCCAATCGATGTGGCGACCTTGGTGACTGCTCCTCATGGACCATGCTGAAGAACTGTGTGACCATTAATCTCGAGATTATCGCATGCATATGCACTGGACCACATATGCAACACTACCTTTAAGTGTTGGGCGGGTTTCGACCGTAAAAGTGTCTGCATGCCAAAAGTGACGAACTCAAATTTTTGTATTTTTGAGGGATATTGTGTGATAATTATTGTTGTTTGTTGCTATTAACGTTCCTATAATTGATGTGTGTTAAAGTATGGATTATCCTTTTTGAATATGCTTGTTGAAGTTTTTTTTTTAATTTAATAAATTAAGTTTTTGTTCACTAAAATTTTCTGTTATTTTTATATTCCTACTGCGATGTCTTCCTAAAAGCTTTCCTTTATATATTTTAGTAAATATGTTAGTGTTAGCACCTAAGTTAACTGTGATATATGATTTCTCATAGATATCGTTAGGTTACGAATTAGTAGATGTAAATATTAAAATAGTATAAACAATAAAATAATGTTTGAGTTATTTGTTTTGTTTTTTATAGACACTATGATAATTAATAATCCTCGATTACAATCTTCCGTAGATATCCGAGTTTAGGAACAGTATGTATGAATAACGCATGTATCGCAAGATAGTTGTTAAAGATTTGGGTTATTGACAGCAAACATAGATTCTGTGATAGAAGGATGGTAAGAAAGTATTTGTTGTTGTTTAGAAATTAAAATTAATGCAGTTTGAAATGGATAGGATAATTAAAATATTAATTTCCACAGCTATTATTTTGTTTTTATAATATTGTTGATGCCTAGAAAAACTAGAATGAATACAATGTTCTCAATCTCATTTTCCCGCCGAACTATAACTACACTATAGATAAATAATGATAATATCATGATAGATTGATTGATAGACACAACTATTTATTTGCACAATCACCAATTGTACATAGAATTTTAAAAATAAAGTCTTAAAAGCTATATATACAAAGGGCGGTCTTATCACTAATGGGATATCATCCAGGCGCGACATGACATCTTCTAAAATTATTATTTTCCCACCTGCGTTACAACTACCTAATTGATTCATATTAAAATTTGTGAAATCACCATGATAAAGTAATTTTAAGACTAAATTATGTAATCACACTTAAAAATAGATCGTATTGTAGGGAATTAAACTGAGTTATGAATCACAATACCTTAAGGGCCTACATCAATATTATCGTATATCATCGCCGACACGTACATATTAACACAGCCAGTAGGCACAGAAAATGAAGAATTAGGGATACTTTTCCTATTTACTCAAAATCTACTAAATATATTTTAATTCTGATTTACGTGTTTCTATATATAATACTTACTTATGTTTTTAAAGTTATTTCATTAGTTATTACGCGATAATAGACCGACAAATGAAAAAAATAAAAAATTAGAGAGGTTGTTTCGCTAAGATTTTCTATCGAGAAAACTTTTTTCAATCGATTTTCTGAGTTTATGCGATCCTAGATCATATATTGAAAAAACATATACATACTTAAAAATTAGAGCTCTAGCCATTCAATCTAAAGAAACAATGAAATCTTCGTACGTAGAAAAATGCACGAAGCTATTTTGGTATCCTCTTAAGAAGATAATATAAAAATACTTTCATAAAAATATAAAAGTATAGTAATAAAATCATCTTCGTGTTTACAGTTTCATAAGTTACCAAAGTCTTATCACTATTTGCAATCTCTTACAGACAACCTCGGTATAGAATTCTAAAATTGAATATTAGTTATAAGTGGTATAAAAACTAAATTAAAAGTAACTATTTAAATAAAATAAATATTCACGGACATTTCACACATCGTCCTCTGGTCCCAAGCTAAGCTTATATGCTTGTGTTATGGGTACCAGAATACGGATAGAATACATATACTACTTTTATTTTGTAAATACATACATATAATACATAGAAACACCCAGACGCAGAACAGACATTAGCTTATTGGTCGCAGCATAGAGACGATACCAAAATAGCTTCGTGCATTTTTCTATGTACGAAGTTTTCATTGTTTCTTTAGATTGAATGGCTAGAGCTCTAATTTTTAAGTATATGTTTTTTCAATATATGATCTAGGATCGCATCAACTCAGAAACGCGATTGAAAAAAGTTTTCTCGATAGAAAATCTTGGCGAAACAACCTCTCAAATTTTTTATTTTTTTCATTTGTCGGTCTATTATCGCGTATTAACTAATGAAATAACTTTAAAAACATAAGTAACTATTATATATAGAAACACGTAAATCAGAATTAAAATATATTTAGTAGATTTTGAGTAAATAGGAAAAGTATCCCTAATTCTTCATTTTCTGTGCCTACTGGCTGTGTTAATATGTACGTGTCGGCGATGATATACGATAATATTGATGTATATATCTCTTTCATTCTGTTTACAAATATTATAGTACAGTTTAGCTAATAAACAGATTCTTTTCAACGAGTCTGTTGTTTCAATGAAACCACTCTTTAATTATTTCTTTTATATTCACTGACATTTCACACAACGTCCTCTGGTCCCAAGCTAAGCTTATTATGCTTGTGTTATTTTACATATTTATTTTATACATTATTATTTTACATATTTATTTTATACATTTTGTATGACATTTATAAACATCACACAAATGATTGTCCGAGACGGGAATCGAACCCGCGACCTCGTGATCGGCAGTCCGCAATATAAACCACTACACCACGAAGCCCGTCACACGCAGTTCGATGCGTTTCTATCAATGTATTAATCTATGTAACGGAATCTTTGAAAGTGATTTCGCACATTTAACAAGAGCCGATGACAATACATTCTTATTCTTCTCCAGCCCATTCACGTCCCACTGCTGGGCACAAGCCTCCTCCACTTTGGGAGGGATTATGGTCTACTGTGCCGCGCTGACCAGGCATGTTGGCAAAGGGTTTATTTTCGAGTTTTCCGTCTCTCACAGAGAATGTTATCTGTGTGCAATGTCCCTTAGCTGACTTTTACAACACCCTTGGGAGGAGATGGGGTGGTGACACTTGTATTCTTAATCCGTCACCACACGGACAATACATTAATGTAAAATAATATTCATGATTTTCAAGCGTGTTTTTTAGTTTTAAACTAAGCATTTACGGATTTAGACGCATATACATTGCCCGCGACTCCACCCGCGTGAAATTTAGAAAACTTTTCATCCCTCTTTTTTGCAATAAAAGGTAGCCTATGTCCTTTCTCAGGGTCTAAAGATTGTCTGTGGCAAATTTCATCAAAATCGGTTGAGAGGTTTAAGCGGGAAAGCGTAACAGACAGACAGACAGAGTTACTTTCGCATTTATAATATTAGTAGGGATATCAATACTACTTCAACTTCAACTTCAACTTCTTTTAGTTTATGGCTTTTGTATATATACAATTTCGCCAACGTCGCGTAACAGAATAGGACACCAAATGATGCAGATTGAAAAAAAACCCGGAGGCCGGTAAAATCATAAAATAATTATTACTACATTCAACTGCTAATTGATGTATTTAAACTGAAACAAACAAAATATTATCTAATTATTACAGATGCAAGTGTTGAACAAACATTAAAACTAAGACTAAAAATTATATACATCTAAATTGGGATATAATACATTATTTATTCTCATTTCAATTGTGACAGTTTCAAATATCTATCACTTTATTTATAAACAATAAGTATGGCTTACACCACAGAGGTTACATATAAATAAAATAAATATAGTTAAACATACGCGTCTGAATCCGTAAATAGTGGTTACATTTAATTAACAGAGTTCAATATAATAACAAAGTAATTATTCGGAGGTAGAAAATATAACCTAAATAATTAAAACTTGCTAAGCTTTAAAAATACGTTTTAACATCATAAATTAAAAATTAATTACTTGATATTGCACTAATTCACGCAATAATTATCCTCATTTCCTTGTAAGCAGCAATTGCATGGGAAAAAAATATTAACACATCGTAAAATTGCTCATAAAACTGTACATTTAAAGATGAAAATGAGTTTTGTGTTGTCATTGCACATCTTTATTTAAAACGAAATCAGTTTACTGCTGTTTAATGAAATATCTAATTAAATTTCTTTGTACAATGTTGTATGTTCACACGACATCCAACAAGCGTAGCCTGCTCTTACTCAAGATGGTCTTAAAGTACTTTGGGTATGCTCTTGAATCGCTTCGTTTGGTTCGCTTACTTTGGTCTTGAGCCTCTAAACAAGGGATTTTTTTATTATATTTTCAAATACAGGGTTGTACCCCATTTAATTTCAGTGATACTTGGTGAGATTTAAAAACAACTTTTTTCTCTCTACTCAAAGTCAGACATACAAAACCGAGTCCACATCTGATAACCATGGTCTAGTAAATCTTTACGATAATGAGAAAGCTACTAAATATGCTTTCAATATGTCTTATGAATCAGTCAAGCTATGGTTAAACCGTTTCGGAGGACTGCTAGAACTAACACCGTGACACAAAATTTCATTAAGATAAATCAAAATAATGATTCGCGTTGAAGAAAAAAATAAATTTATTTATTTATTTATTATTCTCTTCCACAAGGTAACTTAGGTTTCTAGAAACATAGTTAAATCAATTATACTAATTAAATCAATTATACTAAAATAAATGTTACAATACTCGTACAAATACAACAGCGACAAAGCCTTTGTGGGAGACTGGTATCTGCACTAGGTTACCCTGTCACGCAGATTACCAGGCCTCCATACATCAATTAAATGTACATAACAAAATGGTCCAGACTTAAATCTAATTACAAAAGAGTAGCCTATACGTGTGTGTGAAATAGATGACGTGTGAATGTATGTGTGGATTTATAGTATGAGATAAGTGATGTTACGGAATGGAGGTATGGATGTATCATTTTATAATATTGATTAGCTTTTCAGTGTTTTCATAACTCAACTTCATTAAGTACTCAGAAACTATCTTCTTGCATTTAGTCTTAGGTAGGTGGTATATATTTAATACCGCATTAATTTTATTGTATAAAATAAAACAAATAATTCATGAACATTTCACACAACGTCCTCTGGTCCCAAGCTAAGCTTATTATGCTTGTGGTATGGTTACCAGAATACGGATATACCTAATTTAAAAACTAATTTTGTTTTAAATAAAACTACTTTTTACGGATTTAGACGCGTATATTTGTTTTAAATATCACGCCACGGGTGAGACTCTCACGAGTGAGTCTCACCCGATATCGACTGCAAAGTCTCCGAAACGTCGGGCTAAAATTTAAAACAAATTTACGCGACTAAATCCGTAAAAAGTAGTTTCATTTAAACAAAATGAGTCGCGCAAGTGTTAGAAAACATTATATTTTCTTTTGTAAATACATACTTATAATACATAGAAACATCCAGACGCAGTACAAACGTTTGTATGATAATTAGAAAAATCACACAAATGATTGTCCCGAGCGGGAATCGAACGCCACCTCTTGATCGGCAATCCGTTACATGAACCACTCAGCCACGAGGCTCGTCAAACTATAACACAATTAGACGAAATAGTAAATGAGACTGAAATGTAATAAAAATATCGTTAAAATATTTTAATATAACTAGCTGTTGCCCGCGACTCCGTACGCGATGAATTAAAAAAATTCCCCCGTTTGTGCTTAGATTTTCATTGATACTTCGCTCCTATTGGTTGCTGCGTGATGTTATGTAGCCTAAGGCCTTTCTTAATAAATGTACTATCCAACAGTAAAAGAATTTATCAAATCAGACCAAAACGGTTCCTGTGATTAGTGCGTTCAAACAAACAACCAAACTCTTCAGCTTTATTAGTATGGATTAAAAACTTGTATAATAGTGTCTTAATCTTATTCAAAAACATAGCCTGATTTGACCTTTGCAAATGTAACGGGAATTTAAAAAACACTTGTGTGATATTTATTATTTAATTTTTCTCACAGTATTGAATGTATAAACCCGATTCTAATTAATAGGTTTTTTCATTTATCAGATATTTTTATTTTAATGTCGCCACAAATTTTCTGAAGAATACATAATCTGTTAAAAAATTAAATATTTATTAAATATTTTAAAATTTTTGCAATTGACATGCTATGCTTAGTAAAAACATAGCAAGTCGATTGTAAAAATTAATAAATTAATGTAGAAATACATGTACAGTCATTATTTCGGTCCAATTGTGTTCAGTAAAGATTTAAAGAACACTAAACGATCGATTGATCGAGTTGATGCAAACCACTCAATAGATGGCGTTGTACACAAAACATCGCACGATGTTTAACTCGCATTCATTGAGAAGATTGTAGCTGAAGATTTGGTAAACATGTACGGGAATCATGATAGCTCAGATGGGAGAATAACGGAACGGTATTCCGAGGTCGTGGGTTCAAGTCCCGCTCATGGTTATCATTTTTTCCACTATAATTTAAAAATAAAGTTAGTTATCAAATAAGAGTTTTAACGTTTTGTTTTTGTGGCTCTCTCTCGCTCTGCGGGCACGGGTCTCTTCCACTTTTGGGGTATTATGGGCTAACTTACCTCGTACTTACTTGAACAGGCGTGTTAGCATTGACAATTTTTAAATAGCTAAACCGATTTTTAATAAATAATTCAATATTTCTAAAACACTTTGTTTAAATTACGTGTATCTTAAAGACTCGAATGAAAATAGAGTTGGTGTAGGTTTTACGAAACCCATGATAGAAATTGAGATATTGTTATGCAAAATATTAATCAGTCCTACAGACAATTAGTGGACAAAAAGTATTTTTTTTATCGACGAAATCTGACTCTACCAAGAGTTAATCGTTGTATTCACGCTCTATTCTTTAAATGGTTTATCATATCTTTAATAATATAATTTAGAGGTATAACGGTATTAATAAAAAACCTGATAGAAGTAGCGATCATCAGAACGAGTGCGCATAAGCATAGGAATTAGTTCTGTACAGCATAATTGGAACATTTGGAACGCGTTCGCGTGAGGGCAACCGTGGGAAGTTGTTCGGTGAAAATACTACGGATCGACGCAATTTGATATTTAGTTACGGCACTAACTTTTTTTAGTATCAAATGATAAACAATTTGGGAGACTTGTTGTGATGTTTTAAAGTTTTTAAAATGGTTCTACCAATTTTAGTTCAAGTTAAATTACTATGCAAACTTAATCGTATGGATAATAATGAAAATAGTGTATAAAAAAATATTTATTTCATTTTTAATTATTTATTTAATAATTTTACACACAAGAATGGTAAAATACAGTATGCATAGGATAATGATTCTTAATGAATCTTGTTGAAATGAATGAATAATGAATCTTATAGAAATTTCTGCCTGCTGGCATTACCAACATTTTGAAGCTTGAAAAAAAAATTGAAAAAAAAAACTCATTTATGTTTTTATAAAACTCTATAAAAAATTGTTTCTTAATTAGCACAACTGAATAAGTTTATTCCTGTGGAAAATTATGATATTAAGTTTTGTTACTAACATTATAATTATGGACTATGTCTGAAATAAATGATTAAATAAATTACACAACAATGAATAAGTCATATGGACAATATAAACATTGATCAATGTGTCTTCTTATTATATGTATTTGGATGTATGTATTGTGTGTATTGGATGTATTTATTGTATTGTATGTAAGTATGTATATTATTCATCAGTATTATTAGATAATTTATTATTATGTATATTTTCTTTTTGTCTTATAATTTGTCTTGCATAATTATGCACCTACCTACCATTTATATTTTACTACCCAACTAAAGGTTGACTGGTAGAGAATGCCTTAGGCATTAAGTCCGCCTATGTATAAATTGTATGTGCATGAAGTTTAAAATAAATAAATAAATAAGTAATACTCGTATTTTTCAATCTGGAATTAATGATTACAGTTTATCATTTTTAGCATTAATTTCTATATTCTCTGACATATTTGCGATTGGCAGAATGGTCGTCGTGGTTGGATTTCTGTTACCATGTATAAAAACACAAAATTATAGACAAAATTTCTTCTTGGCTGTTTCGTGTAATAGTTTTGCAATTTGTCTCTACTTGTAGGTTGTAGGTATATCCTGACTAATTTATAAATGCGGAATCCTGATGTTTCTTCGCGAAAGTTACACCCATTTTAATTGTTTCTACGCTATATCATAGATGAAGAGTATATCTATGCTTCTGTCACTTTCTTTTTTTTTCAATATAATATATAATAACTAAAAGAAATATGACCATCCGAAAATCCCGTTTTTTTTCGGTTTTCTTTATGTAAAGTTGCAGCGTCTATCACACATATTTGGTAATGTTTTACCAAAAAAGAAAGTGATACAAGATAGATATACTCTTCATCTATAATAAAGCGTCAAAAATAATCAAAATCGGTTCAACTTTCGCGAAGAAAAAAGGGAAGTACGAAATGTCTTTTTTTCAAAGAATTTGTAGGTAAAATCTGCTTCAGCTATATTTGTCCCTTTCAGCGCGGTGCTCGGGGATAGGGATAGCAATACCTAAGGCAAATACCTACATGAGGAGTACAGTACCCTCTTAAGTGTAAATGTGTGTAACGAAACCACAGCGCGATTTAAAAACGGTACAACCCCATCTATCGAGTGTTATAGTAAACTTCTATTTGTTAAGGTTTGATTTCTAAATATCACGCGTACGAAGTCGCGGGCAACAGTATAGTAGTAATACTAGATTAGAATATAAATAGCCTAAAGCTGTTGTATGATTCAAGTCTTTATCATACTGTCATAGTTATGAAACCTCCAACTATCAATAGAAAGTTTAACACCTGATCTAGTTTATACAATATGTAATACGTCAGCTTGTATCATTTACATCAGTGACAATATAATTGGTATTAAAAATAATACAATTTCATAACGACTACTTGTATTTTTTAATGTTAATATCAATCAATAACCTTTCATAACAAACGCTGATAGTAAATAGCTTTAATTAATTACCAGATGTCGCCCGCAAACCTTTACAAATTATAATATTTTCTAACACTTGCGCGAATCAATTGTTTAAATAAAACACTTTTTACGGATTTAGACGCGTGTATTTGTTTTAATTTTTTTTTGTCCGACGTTTCGTACCCTTTGCCGTCACCATGATCACAGTCTCACCCGTGACCATGGTGACTGCAAAGACTCCGAAACGTCGGGCTAAACATTTAAAACAAATATACACGTCTAAATCCGTACAAAGTAGTTTTACTTTACAAATTATGTAAAAAAGCTATCCTCTTGAACCACTCTATCATTTAAAAAAAATCGCATCAAAATCCCTTGTGTATTGTAGATTTGAAGATATAAGCTCATATAGGGACATAAATACTAAAATAACGTTGTTTTATAATAATTAAAGATTTCATTTGAGTACATTTCATTATTGAAAACAAAATTTTTGAGATTAAAAAACGAAACATTTAATACAAAAAAGGATAAAAATGTCTAAGTACAAGTTGGACTCGCGCATGATGGGTTCAGTACCATTTTATCAGCATTTTATCATAATATATTCAAATCATAATGTCATCCAAGGGTCATTCAGAACCCTAAAATCTTGAATACAATCAATACTAATATTATAAAGCTGTTTACAGTTTGTTTGTTTGGACGTCAATTTTAAAAATTCTTTTTGTGTTAAATAGTCCATTTACCGAGGAAGGCTATCACGCTACGACCAATTAGTGAAAAATACTGCAAAAAAAATTTTTTTTTTTTAATTCCACGCGTACGGAATCGCTGGCAACAGTGGCAACAGTTAGTTTTGAAATAAAGGAAATGCATTTTATAACATATCCTACATGATATCAATTAAAGTAAAAGAATCGGGTCTGTTTTGGAAACTAACATCCATCTTATAAAGTACATTGAACACAACTTCCATATTAACCGGACGTGGTTAATTACGAATGTTCACACGCAACTATCATGACCTTCGTAACCTAACCTCAGAACTAACCGGTAAACTACGGACGTATACTTAGAGCATTGGTCCAAGAGGAGTCGACATCGGCTGGTGACCGTCGCTGAAAAAGTTACGAGAGCAATGGTTCATTAAAACTTTTTGCGTAAGGACTCCTCCACCACCACCTCCGTGACCACCCTTTTGCAAGATCTTCGCTTTCACGATGTTTCGCCATCAGTTTCTATCTCTGGCGGTCTGTAGGGCATTGTGCAAGGTTGAATTGAGACCTGTGCGAATCTGGTCCGACCACCGTATTGGGCTGCGTCCACGAAACCTTTTTCCATCCACCTTTCCTGTCGTGGGGACAATGGTACTTATTCTACTGACACAGCTAAACGTCACTTGACCAAAACATAAATTTTGATAGTGTTAGTAGCACATGACGGAAAACTTTTCAGAGTTTTTCAAATTTAGCAAATTCACTTAAAAGTCTGTGAAGAAAATTCACATGGGAATAAATAGCTGTCGTATATTTTATATGATTAAACGAGTCTTGCAATTAAAATAATATAAATAACAGGATGTTAGAAATTGCATTTTATGACATGTCTTGCATGGTAAAACGTTCTACATGTGTTGTATCCGTGTAGTATTAGTAATAGCAAAATAGCATAGATTTTTTTAATAAATAAATAAAATAAAATAAATAAATATTCACGGACATTTACACAACGTCCTGTGGTCCCAAGCTAAGCTTATATGCTTGTGTTATGGGTACCAGAATACGGATATACTACATTATACTACTTTTCTTTTGTAAATACATACATATAATACATAGTCAACACCCAGATGCAGTACAAACATGCTACATTTGCTACATTTGTACCAATTGTACCTTTGTCCATTTGTACATTTACATAATATCAATCCATCCAATCCAATACATAATACCAATACATAATACCAATATATAATACCAATCCTATCTTAATACCAATTGTACATTTGTACATTTGTACCAATCATTGTCCCAAGCGGGAATCGATCCCGCGACCTCGTGATCGGCAGTCTGTTACATGAACCACTCCACCACGAAGCCCGTCAAATTATAGATTTTTAAATGATAGATTTTTATCATTACAAATCAGTGCTAGTTAACAAAAGAGCCGGTTAAGTTCGAGGTCGGGGAAGAGCTTAAATGTTCAAAACTACGCAACGGAATTTTGGGCGGTTTTTTTACTAGGTAGAGAATGGGCTTTTTTATGTAATTTGTTAAGCTTTAATGTATATTCCTCCATATGGTAACGGATTAAGAATATAAGTGTCACCACCCCATCTCCTCCCAAGGGTGCTGTAAAAGTCAGCTAAGGGATATTGCACACAGATAACATCTTCTGTGAGAGGCGGAAAACTCGAAAATGAACCCTATGCCAAAACGCCTGTTCAGCGTGGCACTGTAGACCATAACCCCTCTCAAAGTGGAGGAGGCCCGTGCCCAACAGTGGGGCGTAAATAAGCTGGAGAGAAAGAGAGAGAGAGATGTATATTGACATAGGCATTCTGCATGGGGGAGGGAGGAACTATAAACTAGGGTAAAGTCGTGTGCAGTAGCATGTAAATAATAAAGTAAGTTTTATTTATTATTGTTATTTTTAACATGTTAAGCCCACATGCGATCTTTGATTAGTACCTTTCTAGTTTGTTGATAGATATGTGTGAATTAGAATGGCGCCACTGTAAGGCCGACTAAACGGATTAACTTTAAACATGTTACGTAAAAATGAGATCAGATAATTGTCTGTAAGTTATTGTTGAATGTTTAAATAATACAAAGGAGACATTTAAACATCATACCGTGTGTGATGGAGGAATGTTAACATTTATTTAATATCATAATATTAAATAAATGTTAACATTCCTCATACATAGCCAAAAAAGAAAGTGATACAAGATAGATATACTCTTCATCTATAATAAAGCGTCAAAAATAATCAAAATCGGTTCAACTTTCGCGAAGAAAAAAGGGAAGTACGAAATGTCTTTTTTTCAAAGAATTTGTAGGTAAAATCTGCTTCAGCTATATTTGTCCCTTTCAGCGCGGTGCTCGGGGATAGGGATAGCAATACCTAAGGCAAATACCTACATGAGGAGTACAGTACCCTCTTAAGTGTAAATGTGTGTAACGAAACCACAGCGCGATTTAAAAACGGTACAACCCCATCTATCGAGTGTTATAGTAAACTTCTATTTGTTAAGGTTTGATTTCTAAATATCACGCGTACGAAGTCGCGGGCAACAGTATAGTAGTAATACTAGATTAGAATATAAATAGCCTAAAGCTGTTGTATGATTCAAGTCTTTATCATACTGTCATAGTTATGAAACCTCCAACTATCAATAGAAAGTTTAACACCTGATCTAGTTTATACAATATGTAATACGTCAGCTTGTATCATTTACATCAGTGACAATATAATTGGTATTAAAAATAATACAATTTCATAACGACTACTTGTATTTTTTAATGTTAATATCAATCAATAACCTTTCATAACAAACGCTGATAGTAAATAGCTTTAATTAATTACCAGATGTCGCCCGCAAACCTTTACAAATTATAATATTTTCTAACACTTGCGCGAATCAATTGTTTAAATAAAACACTTTTTACGGATTTAGACGCGTGTATTTGTTTTAATTTTTTTTTGTCCGACGTTTCGTACCCTTTGCCGTCACCATGATCACAGTCTCACCCGTGACCATGGTGACTGCAAAGACTCCGAAACGTCGGGCTAAACATTTAAAACAAATATACACGTCTAAATCCGTACAAAGTAGTTTTACTTTACAAATTATGTAAAAAAGCTATCCTCTTGAACCACTCTATCATTTAAAAAAAATCGCATCAAAATCCCTTGTGTATTGTAGATTTGAAGATATAAGCTCATATAGGGACATAAATACTAAAATAACGTTGTTTTATAATAATTAAAGATTTCATTTGAGTACATTTCATTATTGAAAACAAAATTTTTGAGATTAAAAAACGAAACATTTAATACAAAAAAGGATAAAAATGTCTAAGTACAAGTTGGACTCGCGCATGATGGGTTCAGTACCATTTTATCAGCATTTTATCATAATATATTCAAATCATAATGTCATCCAAGGGTCATTCAGAACCCTAAAATCTTGAATACAATCAATACTAATATTATAAAGCTGTTTACAGTTTGTTTGTTTGGACGTCAATTTTAAAAATTCTTTTTGTGTTAAATAGTCCATTTACCGAGGAAGGCTATCACGCTACGACCAATTAGTGAAAAATACTGCAAAAAAAATTTTTTTTTTTTAATTCCACGCGTACGGAATCGCTGGCAACAGTGGCAACAGTTAGTTTTGAAATAAAGGAAATGCATTTTATAACATATCCTACATGATATCAATTAAAGTAAAAGAATCGGGTCTGTTTTGGAAACTAACATCCATCTTATAAAGTACATTGAACACAACTTCCATATTAACCGGACGTGGTTAATTACGAATGTTCACACGCAACTATCATGACCTTCGTAACCTAACCTCAGAACTAACCGGTAAACTACGGACGTATACTTAGAGCATTGGTCCAAGAGGAGTCGACATCGGCTGGTGACCGTCGCTGAAAAAGTTACGAGAGCAATGGTTCATTAAAACTTTTTGCGTAAGGACTCCTCCACCACCACCTCCGTGACCACCCTTTTGCAAGATCTTCGCTTTCACGATGTTTCGCCATCAGTTTCTATCTCTGGCGGTCTGTAGGGCATTGTGCAAGGTTGAATTGAGACCTGTGCGAATCTGGTCCGACCACCGTATTGGGCTGCGTCCACGAAACCTTTTTCCATCCACCTTTCCTGTCGTGGGGACAATGGTACTTATTCTACTGACACAGCTAAACGTCACTTGACCAAAACATAAATTTTGATAGTGTTAGTAGCACATGACGGAAAACTTTTCAGAGTTTTTCAAATTTAGCAAATTCACTTAAAAGTCTGTGAAGAAAATTCACATGGGAATAAATAGCTGTCGTATATTTTATATGATTAAACGAGTCTTGCAATTAAAATAATATAAATAACAGGATGTTAGAAATTGCATTTTATGACATGTCTTGCATGGTAAAACGTTCTACATGTGTTGTATCCGTGTAGTATTAGTAATAGCAAAATAGCATAGATTTTTTTAATAAATAAATAAAATAAAATAAATAAATATTCACGGACATTTACACAACGTCCTGTGGTCCCAAGCTAAGCTTATATGCTTGTGTTATGGGTACCAGAATACGGATATACTACATTATACTACTTTTCTTTTGTAAATACATACATATAATACATAGTCAACACCCAGATGCAGTACAAACATGCTACATTTGCTACATTTGTACCAATTGTACCTTTGTCCATTTGTACATTTACATAATATCAATCCATCCAATCCAATACATAATACCAATACATAATACCAATATATAATACCAATCCTATCTTAATACCAATTGTACATTTGTACATTTGTACCAATCATTGTCCCAAGCGGGAATCGATCCCGCGACCTCGTGATCGGCAGTCTGTTACATGAACCACTCCACCACGAAGCCCGTCAAATTATAGATTTTTAAATGATAGATTTTTATCATTACAAATCAGTGCTAGTTAACAAAAGAGCCGGTTAAGTTCGAGGTCGGGGAAGAGCTTAAATGTTCAAAACTACGCAACGGAATTTTGGGCGGTTTTTTTACTAGGTAGAGAATGGGCTTTTTTATGTAATTTGTTAAGCTTTAATGTATATTCCTCCATATGGTAACGGATTAAGAATATAAGTGTCACCACCCCATCTCCTCCCAAGGGTGCTGTAAAAGTCAGCTAAGGGATATTGCACACAGATAACATCTTCTGTGAGAGGCGGAAAACTCGAAAATGAACCCTATGCCAAAACGCCTGTTCAGCGTGGCACTGTAGACCATAACCCCTCTCAAAGTGGAGGAGGCCCGTGCCCAACAGTGGGGCGTAAATAAGCTGGAGAGAAAGAGAGAGAGAGATGTATATTGACATAGGCATTCTGCATGGGGGAGGGAGGAACTATAAACTAGGGTAAAGTCGTGTGCAGTAGCATGTAAATAATAAAGTAAGTTTTATTTATTATTGTTATTTTTAACATGTTAAGCCCACATGCGATCTTTGATTAGTACCTTTCTAGTTTGTTGATAGATATGTGTGAATTAGAATGGCGCCACTGTAAGGCCGACTAAACGGATTAACTTTAAACATGTTACGTAAAAATGAGATCAGATAATTGTCTGTAAGTTATTGTTGAATGTTTAAATAATACAAAGGAGACATTTAAACATCATACCGTGTGTGATGGAGGAATGTTAACATTTATTTAATATCATAATATTAAATAAATGTTAACATTCCTCATACATAGCACAAATAACAACATTTACAACAACACATAGCAACAAGCTTCATAAAGCTTGTTATTATACTGTTATAACAAAAATGTGAGGATGAGAATACAAGAAAATTAAGACAGTCTCAATTTAAATACTGCTATCCCTATTTAAGGGCCTACATCAATATTATCGTATATCATCGCCGACACGTACATATTAACACAGCCAGTAGGCACAGAAAGAATCAGAAAAGAAACAATGAAAACTTCGTACATAGAAAAATGCACGAAGCTTTTTGGTATCGTCTTATGAAAGGTACAAGGTATTTCAGGCATATTTTACCTTCAAATTCTTGGGGGAAAAAAGACGTTTCGTAGTCCGCTGTTTTCTTCGTGAAAATTAAACTGGTTTTAATTTTTACGCTATATTATAGATCATGAGTAGGTATATCTATGCTTCTATTACTTTCTTTTTTGGTAAAAACTTACCAAACTTGTGTGATAGACGCTGCAAGTTTATCTAAAGAAAACGAAAATGACGAGATTTTTGGATGTCCATATTCCTTTTATGAAAAGAAAAAAGAATGTAATAAAAATAAAAATATATGTAAGACCTCGATACTATGAGAAAAATTCGTTCCTCTGAAGGCAATATCCACGAAGAAAACAACGGTCTACGATTCCCATATTTTTGTATAGAGCATAGTTTGGTGTCATGCCCTGAATACACGTAGGTGTGTGAAGACTGAAAATGACACTATCCTGTTTCCTTCCCTCCATTGTAAGAGACGTCTACATTTACGACGGCAAAAGCGCAATAAAATATCCTGATGATATTTTCATTCTTTGAGAACGGTCGATCATAAGTTTTTAAAACTTTCTGCAGTTACACCGATCATTAGTCAATTCTATTTGCGATGTTTACTTATAGCCAATGAAATTCTCACCCAGCATTAAATTAAAGAAAAAGAAAGGTAAGAAAACATTAAACAGACTATTAAAACAAATATACGCGTCTAAATCCGTAAAAAGTAGTTTTATTTAAACAGATGAGTCGCCCAAGTGTTAGAAAATATTATACTTCTTCCTAACTTAGAATTTTACATGACTTGTCTTATATTTCTCTCATAAATAAATAACTTATACTCATATAATAACCACAAATAACTTAAAATAATTTCTTCTCATTCTTCAGACCGTAAGCAAAAACTTTTAATCAAAATATTTAGGGGTACATTTTTTTTAAATTGCTTATTGATGACAATGCAATAAGCAATTTAATTTGGATTTTAAATTTTGATTTTAAACTTAGCATAACATTTGGATCCTAAATTTAAGATCAACCCGACTACCGCAAGATAGTGAAAATTACTCAAAGATTCCGTAACATAGATTAATACATTGATAGATACGTAGCGAGCTAATAAAAGCGTGATAAAATGAAGTCACACTTGATACAAGATTGTCTAATGAGATAAATTATTTAATTGAACTTTTGATGTCTGGATGAAAATAACTACAATGCAAATGAACTGTAACAAAAGACAGAAGTAATTAATCTGTATTTTGCAAATGCACAGACGAAGGATTTTTATGATACTTTATTCTGTGCTATGATAATGACATTGCGAAAATCATGATTTAAACTGTATCAAGTATGACTTAGTGTTACACGCAGGATTTGTGCCGTTATTATCATAATAAACTTCGACTTTAAAATAAATAAATATTCATGGAAATTTTATACAACGTCCATGTTTGTACTACGTCTGGGTGTTCACTATGTATTATAAGTATGTATTTACAAAAGAAAAGTAGTTTATGTATTATATCCGTATTCTGGTACCCATAACACAAGCATAATAAGCTTAGCTTGGAACCAGAGGACGTTGTGTGAAATGTCCATGAATATTTATTTATTTATTATTTATTTATATTTATTCAATTCCGAGAATTAAAGCATAATCGGTAGTAATCGATTTCCGTATTTAAGTTACCTAATAATAACAACACACAAACAAACATAATAATACACTAATTAAAAATAATTACGAACACACGTACACTTAAATATATAATATACATCTTGATTTCAATTGACACCAAAAATAAGACATAAATCTATACTTCTATTAAAAAGCTGAAGAGTTTGTTTGTTTGTTTGAACGCGCTAATCTTAGAAACCAGTGGTCTGATTTGAAAAATTCTTTTTGTGTTGCATAGTACATTTATTGAGGAAGATTATAGGCTATGTAACATCACGCTGCGTCCTATAGGAGCAAAGCATTAGTGAAAAATGTTTTAAAAAACGGGAAAATTTTCAATATTTCACGCGTACAAAGTCACAGGCAACAGCTATACTTAATAAAAACTGTACATTACATATCATAAAGAAAAAAAATAAAAATAAAAAGTAATTAGAATCGTGACGACCTCTCGATTTAAAACTATAGAGTTAATTGATTGTTATAAAAAAAAAGCGCGCGAAACCGTACCAATGGATGTGATGGGACTTAAAAGTTCCGTTTCAATGATCACTTAAGGTTATTAAAAAAATTTGTTAACGGAAATAGAAAAAAAACACATAAATCGAGCATAAATCACTCATAAAGAAATGTCATTGTCTTTTTATGGGTAATTATTTCAATTTTTTATGTAACTATAAAAGAAACTTGATAAAATAATTGTTTATAGTTGTGGTTTTAATTGTAATACTTTCATTAGAACATTTTTTTCTGTTCTTATTCGATAATATGGAAATAAAAAGTGAGTTGCTTTTTCTTCCTAGTCTATTACCGTACCACTGTTGGACACAGGCCTCCACCTCTTTAGGGGGGGTTCCTTCATGTTAGCTCAAGTTGTAGTTTGAAGTTTTCAAGTTCTTACAGAGGATGTTGTTTTTAACTCATTCCCATAGATAGCTCTGACAGCACCCTGGGAAGGAATTGAGTGGTGACAAGGCACTGTGAATTATCACCATTCATAGCAAACTTAAGCGCGCTTATCTTGACCTAGACTAACGAATCGCTGGATCAAAGACCACTCGGTAAGCTACTGCCACAGAGTAAAAAACCACGTATGGCGTTAGGTAAACTGTGATGTTGTTGTCGGACGTCAGAATACTACTGGGGTGTTGCTGAAAATCAGCGTTGCGATGTAAAAATCGCAACACAAATAAGCTGAGCAACGACCCTTTCCCTCTGCATGGGTGGGACACATCAGCTCACTATATTTTATTTACTATTTTTTTAATTTCATCTTTATTTTATGTTTCACATTTTCGATTTCTTATTTTATTCTTTTGTTTTATTATTATTATTATTTTTTCTTTTTTGTTGTTTTTATCTTATATTATGTGTTTTTTTATGTATAATTATTATAGTTTTTTTTTTATAATGTTTTTGTGTTTTTCTATGTATGTATGCTTTGTGTCCCCATGGGGGTGAATAAATACTTTTCTTTCTTTCTTCTTTCTTTCTTATATACAACCAAATTACAAGGAGATAATAAATGCCGCGAAATGTTCCTTAAAAGATAGTACCTACATATAGTATACTAGCTGACCCGGCAAACGTTGTTTTGTCATACAAATGTCCACTTAGGGGGATGAAAAATAGATGTTGTCCGATTCTCAGACCTAACGGATATGTACACAAAATTTCACGAAAATCGTTCGAGTCATTTCGGAAGAGTATAATTACAAACACCGTGACAGGTTAATTTTATATATTAGACTAGCTGTTGCCCGCAACTTCGTACGCGTAGAATTTAGAAAATAAAAAAAAATAATAAAATAAAATTGCACAAACTAGCCATCCTCATGAACCACTCTATCTATAAAAGAAAAAACCTTATCAAAATACGTTGCGTACTTTTGAAGATATAACTTCACATAAGGACATACATACGAAAATAGCGACTTTGTTTTATGATAAGTAAAGATCTAACAGTCACGCTCTCAGATGACCAAAACAGAAATGCAAAACATATTTCGAGAAACCTCTTCAAGTCAATGCTGTTGTTATGACGTCACGGAAGCAAAATTTTTGCAATAATCTAAAAAAACTTTGTATGTTATCTAAAAAGAAAATAAAAGACGTGTTGATGCGGTTGATTTATTTTATCATTTTTGTGGGAGAATATTCTGCAATTTCACAGTCGACACAGACATTTTGAACAATGGACACAGTTTGTAACAGTCGCGAAACATCGTTGGGTAACTTAAGTTCAGTGAAGTTTGACAGATGGGCCAAACATTTACATAAACAGTGCACTCGACTATAAAACAAAATAGACAAAATGTCCTAATTGAAAACCACCTTTTAATGGCGCGATAAAAACGTCCAGTCGTCATTGCATCATAAAAATGATAGATAATAGTAACATTTTATGTAATATTTCGTTATTTCAACTATTTACTTGGTATGCTTTTTTTATAACAATATATAAATTTTTTGTCCTTGAACTCCACTGAAACAGCAGGACAAATTTTTATAAAATTTTCTTTAAGGTCTGAAAGCAGCTAAACCCGTTTTTTTATATCTATAGTAACTAAGCCTCTCCAGTAATAACTAAATAAAAATTTGAGTATTTTTAAAAAAAAGTTCTACCGACTTCTTTTGCCTTTGTAATTTAGGATTTTCCTCGATTTCTCGGGAGATTACCATCAGATCATGACCTGGTGCCAATGGGACTATACGAAAACCTCCAGCTTTCAAACAAAAATAGAATCATTAAAATCGCGTCGTCCAGTTAAAAGTTATGAAGCTATGATGTAACAAACTTAAAAAAAAAACATACAGACGAATTAAGAACTTCCTCCCTTTTCTGAAATCGGTTAATAAGGGTATTGTTTAGATTTAATATTCATAATCCTAAATTATACCCTAAAATTCTAAATACTTACTTAATCGCGATGTTTAAGTACGTTTGCTTGCTCCTGAAAGTCAATGATACCAATTCCATATGCACAACTAAACTTAAATAAAAAATAAAAACAAATACGGTATATTTTAATTAATGGGTTATTTCGTTGTACACATTCATACTAATTAAAAAAGACGTGTGGCACTCGGGGACTGTTGCGGTAAAGCTATTGCATAGCATTTTTTATCAACATATACAATTATAATTATTTATTTATGCAGTATTTTGCACTTGCATTATTTTTCACTTGCTAATTTTAAAATTAAACTATCACATTATTATTAATAATATTTTAATAATAATGTATGTTTATAGAGTACTCACTCATTTTACTTTTACTATTATTTCGTAACTTTCTTCATTAATAAATGCACTTTTATTCATATTTAAAACTAACGCCGATACTGACATGAGTCACCAGATTGCGGGGCGAACAGTGAAAGGGCGTTACTGCGCATGCGTAATCCATGCATGCGTAGTAACGCCAATAATGTTAGGTTACGTTATTTTCGTTACGGAATTTCTGGATTCGGTCTCCACGCTCAAGACCCGAAGGAGATACTTTATAATACACATTTTTTACGATGAGAAAGTTTAGTTAACATTGCCGAATTGTGTTATTGACACAATAATATTTATATTTTAACTATATATTTTAACTTATAATATATATAAATAAATATTTTAACTCTTACTTCTCAACTATTGGTTCAACCTTGGCGAAGTCCATCATTAATGATCAGAAAGGAAACTTAGCTGAAACAGAAGACAAAGGAGAAGACTTACTTGCCCTTGAATTTATAGCACCAGCAACCACGGATGAAATCGTAAAGTTAATTGACAACTTAGACTCTAATACTGCTTCTGGCATTGATGGCATTAGCACAAAATCTATAAAATGTGTTGGTAAATTGATTTCAGTCGAACTAACCGAATGTATAAATTTTTGTCTTGATGAAGGATCTTTTCCTGATGACTTAAAAATCGCTAAAATTACACCAATACATAAATCCGGCTGTAAATCCGATCCAAACAATTATCGTCCAATATCTGTGCTCCCAATCATCTCAAAAATTTTCGAAAAAATTATATATAATCGCCTAGAAACATTTCTTAAAACAAAAAACTTTTTTTATAAAAAGCAATATGGTTTTAGACAACGATCTAACACACTTTCGGCAACAATTGACCTCGTGACAAAAATCAAAAATAAAATCGATCAAAAGCAGGTAGTATTAGGTATTTTTATCGATCTCAAAAAAGCTTTTGACACAATTAGTCCGGATATATTGTTGCAAAAGTTATCTCTCATAGGTGTAGCAGGGAAGGCTCTAGAAATTTTTAAATCATACCTTCAAAATAGAAAGCAAATCGTAAAAATAGGCCAACATCAAAGCAGTGCAAATCTTGTTTCATTTGGTATTCCTCAAGGCTCAATTTTGGGACCTCTGTTGTTCCTAATTTATATCAATAATATATCCCAAATTGGTCTTAAAGGAGACATATCACTTTACGCAGACGACACTAGTCTTTTTTATTATGGACGATCAATCGAAGCTTTAATAACTCAAGCTCAAAATGATTTAAATCTTCTTAATGACTGGTTCCAAAGAAACTTACTAACTATTAACACCGCGAAAACTAGTTACGTCATATTTGCAGCAAAAAATAAAAAAGTTAATTATAATATAGAAATTAAGGTCAATAATCAGGTTATTACTCGAAATACTAAAGAGAAGTATCTAGGTCTGATTCTAGACAATTACTTAAATTGGAAGCCACATATAGAAAAAATTAAGTCAAAATTAATTGCACTTTCAGGATCACTCCGAGGTATAACAAAGTGTCTGCCTAGAGAAGTTCGATATATTATCTATAACTCGCTAGTTAAGCCTCACATAGACTATTTAATCGAAGTCTGGGGTAGCGCAGCTAAAACAAATTTGGAACCAATTAGAAGAGCACAAAATAGATTAATAAAAATCTTATTTAACTACAAATATAGAACGTCAACACAAAAAATATATAAAGATACAAAAATATTGAATATTCCGCAGATGTATATGTACTCCACATGTATTCTTATACGCAAAATTTTAAATAAAGATATTCATACCACCTTAACGTTAAAAAAATGTAATCCACAAAGAATTAAATTAAGAAAAGCAAATTATTACAAATATAAAGACCACCAAGAACAAATTACGGCAAAAAGAATATTGAATTTGAAGGGGTCAATATTTATAACAAATTACCAAATTATATAAAAGAGGAAAAAAGTATGTCTCTATTTAAAAAAAATCTAAAAGAATATATAATAAACAATTAGTAATCTTTATAGATATTTATGTATTTAATTATTTATTTATGTAAATGTATGTATAGTGTGTATGTGTAGATTGTGTATTGTATAAAATTATAAACATATAAAAGTACCACATAAAATATTATACTTAGTTAAATAATTCCTAATAAGTGTTGTTAATGCCACATCTAGTTAACAGTCTTTACTACATCCGTGTTTGCGGCGGTGTTTTTAAACAACTACCCACTTTGCAATTCTGTAACGCTCATAAAAATATAATTTTGTAAAACTTAGTTTCTCAGTAAGTGAATTGTAAATTTTTTATGAGAAAATAAAGATCTTAAACCATTATAAATTTTTAATTGTTAATTAAGATTTAGTTTAGTTGTGCACGTAGAATCGGTACCAATATGGTACCTTTAATAATTAAATGAAGAAATATATAACAGATTACACACTTTATTTTATTTTTGGTAAAGAAAATTTTTGCATGATAAAATGAATTTTGATTTTGGTTATAGCTAGCTCTATCTTTTAAAAATTGGTCAAGTGCGAGTCGGACTCGCGCACGAAGGGTTCCGTACCATTATCTATGCAACATAAGGCAACGTTATTAGTATCGAGCAAGAAACAGTAAAAAAATCATGTTTGTTGTATGGGAGCCCCCCTTAAATATTTATTTTATTTTATTTTTAGGATTTGTTGTTATAGCGGCAATAGAAATACATCATCTGTGAAAATTTCAACTGTCTAGCTATCACCGTTCTTGAGATACTGGGTACGGAACCCTAAAAATCATGTTTGTTGTATGGGAGCCCCCCTTAAATATTTATTTTATTTTATTTTTAGTATTTGTTGTTATAGCGGCAATAGAAATACATCATCTGTGAAAATTTCAACTCTCTAGCTATCACCGTTCTTGAGATACAGCCTGGTGACAGACGGACGGACGGACGGACGGACGGACGGACGGACAGCGAAGTCTCAGTAATAGGGTCCCGTTTTTACCCTTTGGGTACGGAACCCTAAAAAATTACTTAATGTCCGAAATGTATCGAATAAAACGATGCTTTATATCGTGTCAATATAACCACGACTTCTTTTAATAGGGTTACTAAGGTCATAGGATATTAGAAAGTAACGATTCAATAGTTAGAGAGCCGTGCAGTAGGTTTCGATTTGAGAATCTGAGATAAGTGACACTTACTTTTTCTCTTTAGTCTTTAGTTTAGTCTAGCTATGCCCCGCAATTTCTTAATTTCTTACTGAAATACTCCTGCCCGTTAAAGCCACCTATAGGATATTGTACACAGATAGCATCCTCTGCGAGAGATAAAAGACTCCTAAATATAAACACGCCTGGTCAGCGCGACATAAGTCAAAGTCAACATTTTTTATTTCACGTTGGCATGTTTTACAAGCTCTTTTGAAACGTCAGAAACTAGATGTCTATATCTAGTAGACTATATTCCCTCCTAAAATGGAGGGGGCTCGTGGCCAATAGAGGGACGTTGATGGGCTAGAGAGGGACAGAGAGAAAGAAATAGGAATCATATTATTTATTTCTACGGGTATGTATTCATGTATTACCTACAATTACGTATACCTTTGTCATCACGACTCAGTTAAAATCTTTAAAATTGGAAAATTTAATTTTACTTTATTATTGACTAGCTGTTGCACGCGACTCCGTCCGCGTGTAATTTGGAATTTTTTTTCGCAGTAAATAGTAGCCTATGTCTTTTCTCAGGGTCTAAAGATTGTCTGTGCCAAATTTCATCAAAATCGGTTGAGAGGTTTAAGCGGGAAAGCGTAACAGACAGACAGAGTTACTTTCGCATTTATAATATTAGTAGGGATATACAATTTAAATATTACAATATTCCAATTTGTACTTCTGATAGAAAATTCATGCATAAAAATACTGGTAAAACGATTTTGCAATGAATAATAGCATTTCTTAACATATACTATAACTGTAGTGCAAAAAAGTATAGACATGAGATTTTTATTTTGAATGATGTTCAACTAAATGTACAAAAGAAAAACTTACCATTCACGAAAGGACTGCATGACAGACAAAATGCAATATATTACACAAATAGCGATACAAGTATGCTAATACAAGTGTGCTGAATGTAGAGTCATTGCTAAAAATTCGACCTAGCAATAATACTTTAAACAGAATGCGTGACATCTCGTTCTAGTTTTATCGGCTTTTAGGGTAAATTCCCAAATTACTAGCAGCTCGTTCTAATGAACTGCAACTCTCTATGGTAAGTGTAATTGCACTTGCCGTAGAGACTTTGTACTTCCATATTATCCGGTTCGGAGGACAATATATAGGGGTTGTGATAGATCCTACAGGAATATTGGAAACTGTCAGTGTCAGTAGATTGCGTCATATGTGTAAATAATAAAAACAACCTACTGCGACGAATGCTTACAATTAAAATAAAATGCTTCTAGTTCAATTACCTATGTCACATATAAAATGTACTTTGTACAGTTGTCGGTACAGATAATTTAATACAATTGAGAGAGAAAACTGCAGACTCTATCAGCGTATATATTAGTGCTAGTCAGGCTAGGTTTAACCCAAAGGCCCAACCCCCAGGCAAGGTTTTTTTATTAATATGAGATTTTTGTTTATTGTATACTATGACAGCCCTGGCATGAATGGTGAATTTTATAGGTATTATTATGTAGGACTGCAGACCGGATAGTGAATGGTAGGTTAAGTGTTACGTTATGCGAGCGACCGCGCGGTTGCGTCAAAGTCGCACGTCAGTTTGGTCGTGATTGCGGCGCGAGCGGCGAGCGTCGTCACGCGCCCGTGCATCGAGCACGACAATACAGGGACGGACTAGATGCTACAATACTTAGATAATAATATTAAAACAACTTTTTGGAATATGGACCATACACTGGAACTATCCTAGATACGTACAGATCTAGTAATATATGTTTTCAGCACGTGCCGGTTCTGGAATGTACTACATGCGACGGTGCCTTAAGCGCTATGACATGCCTCCCTTAAGACAAGGTTTAAGAAAGTTCTCTCTTCTCGACAGATAACTGCTTAGTCCAACTGAAGCCACGTAACATCAGGTGGGCCGTTAGCTCCTTTGTTGACCAAAACAATAAAAAACTTATTTTTCTCATCAGTCCATAAAAGTCTCACCATTGAGCGCGGTTAAGTGAACCAGGAATATTTCTATTATAGACTAATCTCTAGCCCATTAGTGAGCGCATGATGATCAAGACTGATATTATTGGCTTGTTGCATTAGCTTCAAGTTAGTCATCTCTCGCTGAAGATACGAAGCTAACTGATTTCGCAGCACTGTTATATCCAAAATAGCAAAGGATTTATTAGTAAGTATACGCTGCTAATACTTTCCACTTTCTGCTTATCTGTTTTCAGGACGGACATGAATTAAGACATACAATAATCATATAAAATAAAATTACAATTTAATAAGGCAATAATTTTCGTGAAAATAAACTGTTAACAAAAACCGCGTTTCATAAGGGTTTAAATTAATTACGTATCTATAAAGCTGTAAAGTTTCATCACAATACATTCAGTAACAAATGCAAAAACTTTTACATTTACAAATAATAAATGAATCAACACCCAAGTCCGTACCAGGGCACAGTTCGCCACAGGCGATAGTTTTCCCACGGTCGCGGGCGGCCCGCTTCGTGGCCAAGTATAGCTCAGCCATTTGCATACCCGCCCCCCTCATTCTACCGTATTACACTACCAAGAAAGAAAGCACCCTACTTTGAAACTATTCAATAAAATCAAAGATCTTTTTAACGAGTCACGTAATAGTTTGTGGTGACGATAGCCAATTCATTTCTTAATATACCAAGAGTTGCTAATGTATACTAGTTTAACTTGATTTGAATGATGTCGATCGTTATTTTGACAACAATGTCATTAGCGGACGTAGACCTCCTGTGCATATCTAATGCTGTCTATTTTCTCTTGGGAAAATCTTATAAGAGACGCTTCCCAATCTGCTAAGCTTTATTACAGTTGCTTTGCTTTTTTTATACTTAAACATATCAAATCATTCAATCAAACCATTTATTTGTAACATAGGTTAACAAGGTAACATCCTGCCTTCTGTAACTACAATTTAATCCAAATTTTGTATACAACCCTTGGCTTTTGTATACAACCCAAATTTAACGACATATTCTTACTTCTTATCCCAAAAATGTCCCATTGCTGAGCACGGGCCTCTTCCGCTTTAGGAAAGGTCATGGTATACTGTACTGCGATGACCGGGCATGTGGGCACAGTGCTTATTTTTTAGTTTAAAGTCTCTCACAGAGGATCTATCCGTGTATTGTTCCTTAGCGGGAAAGGAAAAGGGGTAATGACACTTGTATTCTTGATCGGTCACCACACGGACAAAAGCTAACTCCAATTCCTTTTACATGTATGAGAGCAAGCCTTTATACCTGCATTTCTTATAATTTTAATAAAGAGTGCGACACCGGACTATATTTTAAAATCAATAACATCTAATGCCAAAAGAAATTAAGAAAACTGCCATTGCCAAAATATTTTAACTGAAAGAAGACAAGCAATACAATTTCTTAATCTATATAACTTTTATTATGAGACCATTATATAAATTGAAAGGGTTATGGAACACGGGTAGCCAATTCTTAGGGAATGAATGACTTTTGTAATGGCTAACAGACTTACTGCCGCACTCAGAGACATTTAATGGTTACTTAAGGAAAGTTAAGGAGCTCTTTAGTATTGATTTAAAAAAGTAAAAGTTAAGTTAAACCTTTTTTAAATCAATACTAAAGACCTCCCTAAGTAACCATTAACATTTAATGGTTACTTAAGGAGCTCTTTAGTATTGATTTAAAAAAGGTTTAACTTAACTTTTACTTTTTTAAATCAATACTAAAGAGCTCCTTAACTTTCCTTAAGTAACCATTAAATGTCTCTGAGTGCGGCAGTAAAAGAAATACTTTCCTCTCTCCAGCCCATGAATGTCCCATTGGGCACGGCCCTCCTCCACTTTGGAAGGTATTATATTCTACTGTGCCGCGCTTAACCAGGCGTGTTGGTACAGTGTTTATTGATAAGTTTCCTTTGTGTCATAGAAATTGTTAAACGTGTAAATAAGTAATAATAAATAATGCAGATATATCTGTCTCTTGATCGCCTCACCATTTTTCTATATACATCTTTCTCTTTCACGCTATCCTTACTAATTATAAGTGCGAAACCCGTATGATAACACAATATGTAATAATTTTGACGAGCTCAAGTGTTAATGTGTGGAACGAAACGATAGCGCGAGTTAAAAAACGTACAACGCCATCTATTGAGCAGAAGAGTAAACTTCTATTTGTTAAGGATTGATTTCCAAATTCCACGCGGACGGAGTCGCGGGCAACAGCTAGTGTATAATATAGCGTAAATTTTTTATAATCTGTTTAGATTTCGCGAAGAAAAAAGGGGACTCAGAAACGTCTTTTTTTCAACGAATTTGTAGATATAATTTGCTTCAGCTATATTTGTCGGCTCTCGGGAATAGGGATAGCAATACCTAAGGCAAATACCTAAATTAGGAGTATAGTACCTTCTTAAGAACACACAACATACAATGCAGCTTGAAGATGCAGGTTGTAATGTATTCCCATTCCCTTTCATTTCTGTAGAACCACTTTCACTATTGTTGTCCTTAGGGCCTTGTTTTCGTTAATAAACGTTTTCGCGTAAAAAGACTATTATGAATACATAATAGTCTTTTTACGCTAAAACGTTTATTATCTCTCCGATAAAGTCTCTGTTTAAACCTCCGATAAATCATTATGAATAAGACAATTATGACTTTAATTAATATAAATGTGTACAACGAAATAGCAAATAATAGATAAACTGACACTATCAATTTTCATTTTTTAGTTAAGTTTAGTTGCGTGCGTAGAATCGGTGCCAGTGTCGTCTCTTCGTGTCTGATGAATATAACATCCAAAAATTACCATAGCAAATTATCAACACCTATCAGATATACGTAAGTTATATATTATACTTAAAGCTAAAATAAATTAACAAACACTTTAATTTGATATAATGCAGTTTGATTAAAACACCGATTACATTCTAACTGGCCGTTAATTTATTTTTAAACTGTTGTATAATGGTTGGCACGGGCTACTTTATAGAGGCAGTTTCTGCAGTGGTATTCAGTAAGAAAATGTGAAGTGAATTTTCGGTGAATCTTGATCACGTGACAGCGCTCCTCTATTTTTATTGGAGGAGCGCTGTCACGTGATCAAGATTCACCGAAAATTCAATTCACTTTTTCTTACTGAATACCACTGCTGTAGGTGAGAGGCATAACTTCGTTAAAACCAAGCAATCAAGCACTGTGTTTATTAGAATGATTACTATCTAGCTTATAGATATTAATGGAATCTATTCTTAATGCTATAAAAAGCTGAAGAATTAGTTTATTTAAACGCCCTAATCTCAGGAACCACTGCACTGGTCCGATTTGAATAATTCTATTAGTGTTGGATAGTAGTACATTTATCGAGGAAGGTTATAGGCTATATCACATCACGTTGCGATTAATAGGAGCGAAAAATGTAAAACCGGGGAAAAGTCTCTCAATTTCAGGCGTACGGAGACGCGAGCAACAGCTATTTGATGGAATATGCGAATCCAGGATTCATTTTCGTCGGAGATGGTTTCTTTTTTATGGGATATGTTCGACAAATTTAATCACAATTTGTATACAATCGATTGAGACAAAATGAAACTTTTGTCAGAAAAAGGTGTCAAAGTAAGTTTTGTGTTAAGCTTTTATGTTTCACACCATATGGCAAGGGTTAAGACGGCACGATACCAAATTATGCTCCATACAAAAGTATGGGTATTGTACTTCCGTTTTTTCTTCGCGAAAGTTAAACCGATTTTATTAGTTTTTGCGTTATATTACAGAAAAAAAAAATATCCATGCTTCTATCACTTTCTTTTTTTCAAAACATAATAACTAAAAGAAATATGACGATCCGAAAAACCCACTTTTTCGGTTTTCTTTAGATAAACATGCAGCGTCTATCACACAAATTTGGTAACGTTTTACCACAAAAGAAAGTGATAGAAGCATAGATATACTCTTTTTCTATAATATAACTCAAAAACTATCAAAATCGATTAAACTTTCGCGAAAAAAAAACGGAAGTACGAAACGTCTTATTTCAAAGAATTTGTAGGTAAAATCCGCTTCATCTATATTTGTCCCTTTCAGCGCCAGCAACCCTAAGGCAAATACCTAAATGACGAGTACAGTACCCTCTTAAGTCCGATGCCAAAACTTTTTTACATCTTCGGTAACTGAGATGTTAAATATTCATTTGCATAGCTCTCTCTCGCTCCAGCCCATTTACGTCCCACTGTTGGGCACGGGCCTCCTCCACTTTGGGAGGGATTACGGTCTACTGTGCGACGCTGACCAGGCGTGTTGCCACAGGGGTATAGTTTCGAGTATTCCAATAGTAGACGTTAACTGCTTATATTTACCCTAAGCTGGCTCTTACAGCACCCTGGGCAAGAAATGGGGTGGTGACACTTGTATTCTTACTCCGTCACCACACGGACATTTGAATAGCTATATAATAAAAAATGACGACCTTAATAGCGTACGTCTAGGTTATGTGATTTAACTGTAATAGTCAGTCAATAGTTAAGCCTTTCATTTCACTTGTGCTTACCAATTTCTTTTCGCAATGAGCCTATTTATAAAAACAGTACTGCTTTCTCATTAACTAAAATATTAATACTAAATTCTACAACAAAAGTTGCAATATAATGCAGAAGACAGTCATTTCTCAACGCTTCAATCAATCAAAAATAATAAAGTTGTGCAACAAAAAACCTCATTTTCAATAGACGTTTCACGATTTGCGAAACTAGAAAAAAAAATGTATCAAAATGAAAGAGTTATCTCTATTTGTGTATATACATATAAATTGTTTTTGAGAAAACCAATCGTCCCCGGTTCCCACGGCCTGCCTTCCGGCCGAGGCGAATTTTGACAGATATCTTCTGAATTAACTATATTTGTAGCGACAACAGAAACTAGACAATCATTAATTTTATTGATTTATTGATTTCATTGGTTTTTATAATACGTTTTCTTGAAAAATATATTTAATAGTTTTCTTGATTTTATTGATATCTTAATTTTTTTACAAGAATAACTAATTTCTTCTATACAAAATGTTAACTTATTTTAAAAAAACATATTTAATAACAAAGTTTTCTCCATCTCACTATCTCCAGCCCATTAATGTCCCAGTGCTATGCACAGGTCTTCTCCACTTCGAGAAGGTTAGTAATCTACTATGTCGCGCTGACCAGGCGTGTTGGAACAGGGTTTAGTCTGTCTCTCATAGTAGATGTTATTTGCTTATAATATCCCTTAGGTGGCTCTCAAGGCAACTTGGGGAAGAAATCGGGTGGTGACACTTAATCATCGCCACAATTATAGTATCTAATGAATGTGTATATGTACCTAAACAATACTGTCCGAGACGTCGGGAACTGCACATCTTATCAGAACAAATATCAGAATATCCGATTTTTTTCTATAAATTCTATGAAAATAATAATTTTATCATGAATTATTTTGCTATCGCTTCCGGCAGAACTGACCGTCAATTAGTATCGCAGGCGCTGCGGACTAGTTTCGATCTGTCGGTTCTTAAGGCACGCGCACACCGGCTATACCGATAAAATAAACACTTTGACTGACGCTTCCGTTCATTAATATAAAAGTTATCGATTTGTTAAAAGTACTTATTGTATGTTTGAATATTATCTATTATAAAAGCCGGCTAAGTATAAGATATTCATCACACTAATATCATACCGGGCATCATCATGTGAATAAAGTTAACTAACAGCAAACAGCAATAGACTATCATTTTTCAACATGGGCCTGCCCATGCAGAAATATGATGGGTCATTTGAACCACCAGGTGACCTATCTTGAACGATATAAGAGCATAAAATAATCAGATTCAGCACTATGCCGTCACTTGTAAGCTGTCCAACTGAGTGCAGGTGAGAATTCAAAAGTACAAGTAGAGTGACTAAATTTTGGTCATATATATTTTTTTTTACAAGTTAACTAAAAACGTTTAATACATGGAATGTCCTTTAAATACTTATTTAATTCTAGTTGTTATTAGATTTTGCGAACAAAAGAAATACATGATCAGTGAAAATTTTACTGTCTAGCTATCACTGTTCATGAGATACAGTCTGGTAACTGACGAAAGGTTGAACAACGCGGTCTCAGAAATAGAGCCCGTTTTAGCCTTTAAAGCGGAATTGTAAAAAATTACAGCTAATATATCAATATTAGCTGTAATTTTTTACAATTCCTTATTATACTTGTTTTGATAGACTTGTTTTAATTTTAGGCACTATTGCGATGCTTTTTACCTACCTTTTCCAAAACTCTATTTGGCATTATTTTCCTTTTTTAATATAAGTACACCACTTTTACTATCTGAAACATTAAGATGTTGTTTTGTTACCCTTGGAAAAAGCTGTTTCAAATTGACACCATATAATTAAGCCATACCAGTTCCATTTAATTTTATGATAATCATTTGTTTTATTTATTATTATTAATTAGAGACGGGCCTCGTGGTGTAGTGGTTCATGTAACGGACTGCCGATCAAGAGGTCGCGGGTTCGATTCCCGCTCGGGACAATCATTTGTGTGATTTTTCTAATTGTCATACGAATGTTTGTACTGCGTCTGGGTGTTTCTATGTATTATAAGTATGTATTTACAAAAAAAAGTAGTATATGTAGTCTATCCGTATTCTGGTACCCATAACACAAGCATATAAGCTTAGCTTGGGAACAGAGGACGTTGTGTGAAATGTCCGTGAATATTTATTATTATTATAATTATCATCAACTGAAAAATCACGTGGGAAAATTATTCATCAATTTATCATAATAGACATTTTGATGCTTCATTTGCTAGTATTTTTTCAAAGTATATAAATTTCGCTAATGCTTGCGGTTTTATCCCTCCCCCAATATACACCAAACCTTAAGAGGATACCAAAATTCTTCGTGCATTTTTCCACGTACGAAGTTTTCATTGTTTCTTTAGATTGAATGGCTAGAGCTCTAATTTTTAAGTACTTATATGTTTTTTCAATATATAATCTAGGATCGCATAAACTCAGAAACGCGATTGGAAAAAGTTTTCTCGATAGAAAATCTTAGCGAAACAACCTCTCTCATTTTTTATTTTTTTCATTTGTCGGTCTATTATCGCGCATTAACTAATGAAATAACTTTAAAAACATAAGTAACTATTATATATAGAGACACGTAAATCAGAATTAAAATATATTTAGTAGATTTTGAGTAAACAAAAAAAATATCCCTAATTCTTCATTTTCTATATCTACTAGCTGTGTTAATATGTACATGTCGACGATAATATTGATGTAGGCCCTTAACAAATTAATTCTAATTATACAGAAAAAGACTCTTGAACCACTTATGGTCACCACAGACTTATGGTCCTATTCATAATGACTTATCGGAGGTTTAAAAATTCGCTAAAATTGGTTCGAGAAAATTGTCAAAACTTGTTATTTATACTAGTCTTTTTACGCTAAAACGTCATTATGAATAAGACCGTTAATTGAGGCTGCAGTATCATCAAATTTCTTGTATACATCAACATCTGTTACTGTTCATCCTTTATCGTCCATCAATCGGTTTCTTACCTATTTTTTTTTAATTCTTAACTCAACAAACAAACCCGCTATATTATTCGTAAACACCCATTTTTACTTTTATTACGAACCCATATTGCGCTCGCCTTGTTGATTTTACAAGAGTTGTAAAACCCGACAGTCGGCAAACACCTTTATATTGGGCAGACGTTTTGTCTAAATATTGTAATATAACCTAACTGTACTGGATTGTTAAACGTCGGGCTATGCAAAATTTTATTACCAATGTTGGCTTTTTGTTCTGGCCAATATTGGAGGAATGCTCGTGGTTTTAAATTTCTAACGGTAAATTGTTCTGTATGTAAATCGATATTAGTAATCTGGAACAAATTAAAGTATCGCGACTGATTTTTTTATTATACATAATAATAAACACTTTAGTCCAGTTTCCTAGTGATTAAAAACAAACCAGATGTGGTGTCGTGGGACACCAGGTAGGAACAAAGCTCCTTCGGCTAATGTAGAATCGACACAATTTGCAAAAAAAGAAAGAAAGAGAAAGGTATTAAACACTACTCGCTTGTGTATACGACTGTCGCGCCTGCGCACGTCTCATTTAACGGTTTTATTCCACGGACTTTTTTCCACGGAATTTTTCTCAGAAAAATCTCATCTATCACATTTTTTTCAGTTCGGTCGCGCAACAAAATCCCTATCTCCTCCAAGCCTGCCGTAAGGAACTTCGTTCCAATTAATTACAAATTGTCCATGTAGTGGCGGAATGAGATAGGATCCACGAGATATAGAGCAGAGGAAGTCTTCTGAGAGACGGAAAACTCAGAATTAAATCCTGTGCCAACATACTTGGTTAGTGGTCGCTGGTTAGCGATGCATAAGTAGCTCAAATACTCTCTCGAAACTCGAAGCTAGTCGCCGATGCTAATAGAAGCTGAATGCCATGGTATTTATGTAGCTTCATTCGTCATGAAACTAAATCCAAATATCCCAGAGAGCTTTGATATGTATAAAACTCAAAATGGTCGATTTATTAAAGAGACTGACGGGCTTCGTGGTGGAGTGGTTTATGTAATGGACTGCCGATCACGAGGTCGCGGGTTTGATTCCCGCTTGGGACAATCATTTGTGTGATATCCATAAATGTCATACAAATGTTTGTACTGCGTCTGGGTGTTTTCTATGTATTATAAGTATGTATTTACAAAAGAAAAGTAGTATATGTAATCTATCCGTATCTGGTACCCATAATACAAGCATAGAAATATAGCTTACTTTGGGACCAGAGGACGTTGTGTGAAATGTCCTGAATATTTATATAGAAGTTTCACTTCTCTCCTAATACTCTATTCATCCCGTTTTACGTAGAAAAAAAATAGTAAACAAATCAGAAATGTAATCAAGAGAAGTTTAGTCATTTATTAATTTTGCAATTGACTTGCTATGTTTTATATTTAATTTATTTTATTTTATTTTATTTATTAAGAGAAGTTTACTTTCTAGACGCAGTTATTAGTAGGTATATAACTCTACTATAAAATTCATCGACTTTAGTTCTGATTCTCACCATTACACTTAGGGCAATCGATGTTTTAGGAATTAATTTTAGAGGAAAATAAATTTAGGTACTTACAAAAATAACCAGCGTAATATTTACTAAGTATTATGTAGAGGAACCGCAATGACGTTTTATTGTAACAGTATTTACTGAGAGCTTTGTTTACAATGAAACTGTAAAATGCCTCTCAAATGTAAGAAAGAAATGAAGAATAAACATCTAACCAGTGAGTCAACGTTTTTTTATCATAATAAAACAATTACGTTCTCCTCACACAAGTTCGCGCCATCTTCTCAATGACGCACTTCAATAGTGATGGTATTCGCTAACGATTATATCGATAACGATTATATACGGATAAGGAATGCAAATGGCATTTATGACGCTATCGTATAAACAAATTTTTATACCATCGCATTTATATCATTCAATTAGCCAAAGATAGATAAGAAATATAATATATTTAGAAAGATATATAAGCTTTGAAGACCAATTATTTAAAAACTAGATCAGTATTTTAAAAAAAGATTTAAAGTTTAAGAAAGAAAATTTAAAAAATATTTTTTAATTACAGTCGGTAACTCTTTTTCCCTTAATGATTAAACAAGCCAAATTATGCCAGAAGTCAAAAGGCTAAATTAGATAATATGATAACTAATAGAAAAAATAAAATATTTGCAAAATGCAGTTACAAAAACAAATAATTAAATCGTTGTAATTTAAATCAACTAACTTTACACATATCTAACTGCATTTAGGTCAGAAATTATTGCACAATTGGCGAAATTAATCACAATACAAACACATGAAATAAAATACTTTCCTGAATCAACAAATTAACAATTAACAACAATTATAATACAATATGAAACAAAATTTTGTCTCGAGTCAACAAAATAACAATTTTACTTACAATAATTATAGTTACTTACTACTTATTTCTATTACTTAAATATACATATTACGAAATAAATGCGCTTAAATTTATATACTTTCAAAATAAAAATAGTATTACCCTTTCAATATCCCTTACATTAAATACAAAGTAAACTAACTCGACTCATACCAACAAAGTCCGAACGAGTTTCAAGATACAACGGAACTGCAAAAAACGGGTTAGTAATATCGATGCAAGAAATCGATGTCAACCTCTCGAAAGATCGCATCACTACTTTGTTTGGTAGGTATCTGTCCACATGTGAGAACCGTTCGCCGTACATTTCCCACGCGTGCCACAGATAAACAAAAACGCCCACGCGCAAGTTTTGACTGTTCAGCTTAATGATAACGAAGCAATTATTTATAAATGGAACTCTTTTAAGACGATTTGTGCGGAATATCTTTTGTTAATCATTGCAATAAAGCTCTTTATAGTTTTCGACTTAAGCATTCTTGATATTCCAAGGCTAATTGTTCTATCTGAAAATCGATAGACGATGGGGAGATTTGGAAACCAGCTAAGCCGTAGTCTAAAAATGTCGTAATAGCTGTCGCATGCCACTTCGTACGCGTGGAATTAGAAATTTTTTCACATTTTTGCAACATTTTTCACCTATGCTTCGCTCCTATTAGTCGCAGCGTAATGTTATATAGCCTATAGCCTTCCCTCAATAAATGTACTATCCATATCTGACAGAATTTTACCAATCGGACCAGCGGTGCCTGAGATTAACTCGTTCAAACAAACAAACAAACTCTTCAGCTTTATAATATTAATATCTTATCTTATAAATAAAATTCACGTGTCACAGTGTTAGTTACCGTACTCCTCCGAAACAGCTTGACCGATTTTTATGAAATTTTACATGCATATTCAGTAGGTTTGAGAATCGGACAACATCTATTTTTCCTGTTTTTTTTTTAGTATGGCAAAACAACGTTTGCCGGGTCAGCTAGTAGATGTATATAATGAATAGACACCTTTTTCTTTTCTTCTTGTCAGCACATTAATGTCTATGAGGGCACCGGACTTATCCACTTGTATTTGGTTATAGTACCTACGCCATGCTTGAGGGTATTGGCCTACGCCAATCCCTAAGGGAGAAATTCAAGGACATAAATATCTTGACAGTCGCTTCACAATATATATATGAAAATTTATTGTACATTCATAATAATATTCAGCACTTTAAAAAGAAAAGCGACTACCATAATGTTAACACGAGAAATAAGCACAATCTTGTAATGCATGTTACTCGTCTCCACAAAATAAGTAACTCTTTCATGGGGCATGGTATACGTTTTTATAACAAACTTCCTAATGATATGAAAGAATTAAATAAATCTAAGTTTAAAACATTTGTAAAATCTAAACTATGTAAAAAGGCGTATTATAAAATTTCAGACTATGTTAATGACAATAAAGCTTGGGAGTAAGTTGTTCCAGGGCAACACATATTATTATAATTGTAATTTACATAAATTGTAAGAACCATTGTAATGATTATTTAAAAAAAGATTAATATGACAAAAGATAACGATATCTGCTGAGTTTCTTACGCCGGTTCTTCTCAGCGGATTAAAAGTCCTGAACCGGTGGTAGGGAAAAAAATTTTTGGACATATCATAGGAGCTTATTTTTTTTTTTGGCAAAAAGAGAATATGCCTACGTGGATAAATGATTTTTGATTTTGATTTTGATTTTTGACACCTGATCAGTGTGGCAGGAGTTTTCTGTGTCACACCAAAGACATTATTTGCTTATAATAACCCTTATTTGACTTATACTTTGTGAAATAATGGGGTGATTATATTTATATTCTTAATCTGTCACCAGACACGCATTATAACCTAATTGTGCATAAATAGTGACTTTGCTCTCGGGAACTATTCTGTAAATTGGTAGAAGCATCAGGTCTTCCTGTTCTACAAAACAGAGCATGTATTACACGTAAGATGCCCCTAATAGACAATACACAAACTTAATAAAACATCTTTATCAATTTGGTTATTACCAGCCCTCAAAATTAAACAAAAACTAAATAAAAAACTAATCAGTTAGCTTATAGTGTCAACAATAAATCTTCGTGTGGTGACGATTAAGAATACAAGTGTCTGCACTCCATCTCCTCCCCAGGGTGCTGTAAGAGTCAGTTATGGGATATTGTATACAGATAATATCCTTTGTAAGAGACGGAAAATTCTAAAATAAACCCGGTGCCAACTCGCCTGGTCAGCGCGGCACAGTAGACCATAATCCCTCCCGAATTGGGGGAGGTCCGTGCCCAACAATGGGGTGTTAATGCTCACAATGACAGTTCATTGTGAGCTCTCTCTTTCTCTGTCTTTCTTGACAAAGTGTGTCGGTATTGGCAGTCCAATACCGACACACTTTATCATAGACTTTACCCATAGACTGTGACGATATTGAAAAACGACAACAAGTTAAAAGTCATGATGATCGTGATTTCTTATTAAATAGGTACCTACGTAACTAATATACATTTCTGTCCTTCCTTCTGTTGAAATTTTCGTTTCATATTGCAAAGCTTTCAATGTGGTTATGACTCAAAACAATAACTATAGTATTTCCAATGATATCCTTGTATTTTTAGTGACCTAAATTGTGACGTGATTACAAGCAACTTCATCATGTAGGTACTCATAATATATGTTATGGCATTTTCCTTCCATGGGATAATAATTCTCATTGGTACTTATAGTTACGCGTCTGGTTAAAGGACACGGTGGCCAAGGATTTGAAGGCTTACATTATCATTATTAACATCATTATTACCAAGGTAAGAAGAGACTAAAACGCGATCTGTTACGATCCAAGTACACTTCCTTTGCTTCATCTACATGATAAACTTCTTTATAGTCAACAGACGACTAAGTGAAGTCCGTTTCTACTCAGTAAGGTATTACTTAGGGTAGGGCATTTTTTTTTAACGTGGGGTATGCATTTGCGCACTTTGTGTGGGACTCCCCAGTCACAAATGGACCCGAACTACCCACTAAACCCCACGGTGTTCCTCCTCGCCCCTTGGCTGGGCCATGGTAGTCACTCAGGTATTACTATGACCACTTAGGGTAGGGCTTCTTCAAACCTATCCACGTAGATAAACAATATCCTACGGGGGAGCTATTGTTATGTTTTCGCCAGTAGGTATGTTGACAGTTTCCATATAGGTTGTCTGGAAGAGATCGCTACCAGCCATAAGACCGTCGCTTGTACATACCTTAAGCTATACTTTATCTAATTATGTAGTTTGTCTTTTCTTTGGTGTACAATAAAGAATTTTGTACTGTATTGTATTGTATGTTGAATTAATGTATGTTTGTAAATATAAACTTGAGGATGGATTTTATACATCAACTAGCTGTTGCCCGCAAATCCGTACACGTGGAATTTAGAAAACTTTTCCCGTTTCTGCAATATTTTTCACTACTGCTTCGCTCTTATTGGTCGCAGCGTGATTTTCTACAGCCTATAGCCTTCCTCGATAAATGTACTATCGAACACTAAAAGAATTTTTCTAATCGGACTAGTGGTTCCTGAGATTAGCGCGTTCAAACAAACAAACAAACAAACAAACTCTTCAGCTCTATAATATTAGTATATAGATTAGATTGCCGAGTAATCCTTTAAGCTAATCAACCTTCATCAACTTAAATAAAATTTCCAAGTAAAAATAATAATATGACCGCATTGTCCAATGTTCCCACATTCACACATACTCTTATCACCTGCATACCTTACATCTCTTACGGATGACATCATAAATGTTATCGGTATTAGTTCCTGAGATGTAATTATATTTGGTCTACAAGAGACGCAGCCTCAGACTAAACAATGACACATTCTTAGTTAATGCTAGGCGGTATAAATAAACGCGATGGATGCTGTGTGTTCCTGTATTAGTAAGTAGTCTTTTATTTACGACTCTATCTGCCCGATCTGTGACCTCTAAATTAAACATACCTAATTGACTTCTATACAAAATGTCACATTGTAGACGAAAAGGTTTCCAGAAATCTTATTCGTGTATTAAATTAGATCAATATAAATAAAAATTTAGTTCCGAAAAACTAATGGATCATGATCGGAAACTCTATTTTCGAAATGGTTTTTGAATTAAGAGTTTTAAAAAAATATGAACAATGCCAATTATTTTAGTTAAGTTTAGTTGTGTACGTCGAATTGGTACCAATATTACATCTTACAACCAGTAAATGTGGTCACAATTAACCACAATGTGACGCGATTAAAGTCACACTGAGTGACCGCGTCATAGATCTAATGTTTTAACTCAACACGTCAATATTCGCATGATATGTCGCTTGCGTTGAAACCATATAGGTACGCAAATATGATTAAGAAATAGAGAGGAATTCTTTGGCGTACATGGAATCTTAAATCATCATAGGTTCGATGGATAAATTGGTAGAAGTCAGTCAGTTACTAACCTAACTAGGTAGCCCTTTCTAAGCTGGCATATAACCAGAATTCAAGCCGATTCTAATATGATTTTCTTATTACGTAACTTACACATCTGCTACCTCTGTACCAAAAGGCCCATAGGTTATGATCGCTAGACATTTACCCATATTAAAAAAGTACTTGTAGATCTTTGCTTTCCCTTTTACGTCCGTACAAATAACGAATATGAAAAACAACGAAACATTAAAACGGTCCTTTAAAAACCGCATACATTAAAAAATCAAAAGGAATCTAAAACAGTCCGAATAACCCATAATTATATAGTTTTTAAACGGCAATTTTAACGATGGGCAGAATGACAAAAGATTTAAGCAAAAACATATAGAAATCTCAGCCCATATTTCTACCTGGGCTGAAAAAAGAAGACACCGCACATCTCATTATAGTTGTCCCGCTTTGGACCGTGCCATTTATTATCAGGGCTCTTTTAAAACGGGCTTTGTTTACACAAACTTGAAAATATGCCGACAAAGTTCTTTAGAGCGGACTTTAGAGACGGCAAAATACCACTTTAGGTATCTCTCTTCTATCTTCATTTCTATTATAAAATATTTGAAAATAAAAAGAGATTGCCTACTCCGCAGTCCGTGTGGTGAAGGACTAAGAATACAAGTGTCACCACCCCGTCTCCTCCCCGGGGTGCTGTAAAAGTCAGCTAAGGGATATTGTACACAGATAACATCCTCTGTGAGAGACGGTAAACACGAAAATAAACCCGGTACCATCACGCCTAGTCAGCCACGTCAAACACGCCTCTACATACAAAATACAGATTTTTGGTAGCTTAAAAAATGTTAAGTTATAATTAGGTAAAATACATAATACATATGTATGTATTTGTGTAGTACTGAGAAATAAATAAATACCAAGTAATACTAATTCGTACGAGGAAATTAATGCAATTGTAAATTTAATGATATCAGTCCCAATTCTACTGCGTTAAAAACTACTGTAAACTAAACTAAAACTAACTATTTTGGCTTTGTGATGTGCCTACTCATTTAAATTAGATACTGTTATGTTAACTATTTTACTTTACACTATTTTTATAAATAGAAATTTTAGTTAGCAAATATGTTCTAGGTAGAAAATCGTTGGTAGAAAGAATTGTATCAGTCATATAACATTAAATAGAACGACAATAAATTCAAGTTAGTTCAACCAATACTATGAAGAGTAAAACCAGAATAAATACAGCTCGTGACTTTTGTATAAAGAGAAAGAAGGGACTCCATAAGCTACCTGCATATTAAGAATAAACAAAATTTGTTGTCAGCTAGATAAAAAAGCAGCCACGTGCCTTACTTTTACCATAGCCCACATGATTCTCATGAACTTAAAATCTTGTTTATAACCACTGCCAGTTCTTAAAATATTTCATAATGGTATAAAAAAATCAAAGTGATCCAAGAATTCCCTGGGAAAGTATGTTACGCATGCTCGAAACTTGATCGTTGGGCCACACGTGTTCCCGCGCAGTATATGAATGGTATAGGGCAAGGACGGGGAAGGGCTGCGGGGCACGGGGTGACGGGGTGAAGGCTTTTTTCAGGCATTACCGCAGTACGGGGCCAAGCGCCGACAGAGACGTGCGTCCTGTCTAACTATTGATAATTACTATACCGTGTTAATTAAGTTTAAAAACTAAATTAAGTGTGAGTGTTTTTTTCGGAACCTAATAAAATTCGTAAGTATTTTGTATATGTAATTCTTATTGGTATAACTGATAAAAGATTATATGTACAATATTTACCTTATAATTTATGTAAAATTATTCATAAATATGCTATATTAAATAAAATAAAATTAATATATTGCGTTGCTCATAATATTTATATGGCAATTAGACATAATTTTAATTTCTGTGTATGCTCATAAAACATAATTGTTATTATATTAATTATTTTGAGTAAATTTGATTTATTTATTATTAGATATGAAGATGTCTGCCGACCCGGCACCCCTGTCTAAGACAGCGAAATATAAGAAGATTACAAAACCGCTTTTGGAAAGAAAACGGCGCGCGCGCATCAACCGATGCTTGGATGAACTTAAAGACCTTATGGTTGGAGCTTTAGAGGTTGGTGCCATACTATACACTATTTTTTTTTAACTAATAATAAAATAAATAAATACCTGTTAAGGACCGATGACTATGCAATAACTTAAAAATTTTCAAGCGTGTTTGAATTAAGTAAATTATTTTAATCTATACTAGCCTCGCCCAAAATATAAAATAGCGTCATAAATTTAAATGGTTTATTATTATGGTTTACTTATTAAAGAGATTTTATTCTAAATAACTTAAATTATAGTGGAAAAATGATAACCATGAGCGGGACTTGAACCTACGACCTCGGAATACCGTTCCGTTGCTCTCCTATCTGAGGTATCATGGTTCCCGCGTATGTTTACCAAGCAACCAGAGCAACGGAACGATATTCCGAGGTTGTGGGTTCAAGTCCCGCTCATGGTTATCATTTTTTCCCACTATAATTTAGTTTATTTAGTAAAAGCATAGCAAGTCAATTGCAAAAAATTAATCAATTGAGTTTTGTTCTTTTAGATATGTTCTTACCTTTAATAAACTTTTGATAATTACAAAAGGTATCATATAAAACTTATTTTAAATCATAATCATTAGTACAGACGTAACACTTATAATCAACTACCAGTTGTCATTATAAGTCTTTATCTTATCTAACTTCAGTATATCGATTTCACTATCATTGTATATTTAAAAGCCTATTTCTACCATACATTTATATCATTAAAATGCAATCCATCATTCATTCACACATTTATTTTTATTAAACCGGTCTTCTGTTTATTACTGCACTTATCAACCTTGCGACTAACAGGAATATAAAAGTACTTACAGGTTTTATTCTGACAGACAGACCCTTATTCATTTATACAGTTATAAAGTTACGCTTGATACCGTGAGAAACATACAGCGCACCTGCCTCAGACTTTATTATAACTTTGTCTTTTTGTTACAGATCGATGACGACAACCTTAGCAAGTTGGAGAAGGCAGATATCCTTGAGTTAACAGTTAATCATCTCACAAAGTTGCACAGTCCAAGAGACCCGGTTTTAGAAACGAAAAAGTTTCAAGCTGGATTTGGACAATGTGCGGCAGAAGCATGCCGTTTTATCATGTCAGTGCCTGATTTAGACGCAAATGTTAGCCAAAATTTAATAAGTCATTTATCTAGACTGATCACAGCTCAACCATTAACAATTCAAGTACCAGAAAGACCTCCATTCTCACCACCTACATCACCATCTTCAGTTATATCTGATAGGCATCATTATTATAGCGATCAGGATAGATCCTCATCAGATGCAGAAGATTCAGTGTATTCTGGTGAAACACCTAAACAATGGGTGTATAACAGACAGCCTATTGTTAGACCAAGCCCTAAACCAATGCCAACAGGTCTGCTGACAACAGTTGATAAGCTAAACCACCCTGCAGAACCAAGACCGTACTTTAAAAGAGTCCCAGCTGAAGCTAAAGATGTGATATTACAGAAAATAAGACAACATATAATGGATAAACGTAGTGGAGAACATATTGATGTGAATACAGCGCCAGAACCAGTTCCTGAAGCGAGATATTTGCATAGAGAGGAGACCTATAGAAATGATTATGCGTATCAATATTCACCGCCATCAGTAAATAGTGATACTCTTGATCTAAGAAAAGTTAGATCACCAACGAAGCTTAAAGAAACTGCACTGTCGCCTAAAAAATCCGTCATACCTTCCGTTGCTAATCAATTAGATGTGCCTCCCAAGAGTAAAGTTGAAGTGATGGCTAATGTTCCGGAACAATGCGAATTGCCGATGGATTACAGCAACTTACCACCTAAAAAGAAAAGGAAATTAATCGAGTACCAGGAGTATAAAAAGCAAGAGGAGGCTCGTCGTCAACTAGAAGCTTTTTATGAAAATAAAGAACGGCGAGAAGGCCCATCGGCAGATGAGGAAAACAAATGGCGCCCTTGGTGAATTTGAGACACTCGCGGATTGTGATATTATTAGTTATTACTTCCATGTTAAAGCTTTAATTTGTTATAATTATATATAAGTCTAGTTCTATGTACTTGTAGAGTGTAAGTGCCTTAATTTTGCTTTAAAACTATCGAATAGATACTGAATGTTATATATGTGCCATTAATTGTTATGATCTCGATGTCTTCCTGCTGTACACGTGAACAGCCATTGTACTATGAATGATTTATCTTAATCTAGATATATTAAACGATGTATAATTACTTTTTTACTTTTATTTTAACACGCTTTTATAAGTTTGGTATGTATCTATCAATCACCTATCAATGTATTAATCTGTGTAACGGAATATTTGAAAGCGATTTTCAGCCACTTGCAGTAGACGGATTGATCTGAAATTTTGCACACCTAACAAGGACCGATGACAATGCAATAGTTTAAAAGAATAATGCCAATTCCTTGATCAGAATTACTAGAATAGCATGATGAAGTATCACTATGATCACACTTGTATTTTTAATTATACACCTAATAGTATAATTGTATATGAGTAGACTCGCCAAGATTATTGTGTTTCTACGTATGCCTTTCATATACAATCAGATAATCTCACATAAAAACGCTTTGTTATTAGAATTAATGGGCTGGAGAGAGATGCCACACTGACCAGGCGTGTTGGCACAGCGTTTATTTTCGAATATTTCGTCTCTCACAGAAGATGTATCTGTGTACAATATCACTTAGCTAGCTTTAACAGCACCCCCGGGGGGGAGATAGGATGGTGATACTTGTATTCCTAATCCGTCACCACGCAGATAGGACACGGACATTATTAAATTACTTAATTACAAATAATTAAACACACTTTCAGTTTTCGTATAGTACATAACATCAAAATTTCTAAGTTAGCCATCATTTTTTCAAAGTATGTTTAACTGTATGTTTGACAAAAGTAATTAATTTCACGCTCCCTATTTATTCGGTTCATAGTAATTTAAGTGTATAATACTTACAACAATTTTAATTTTTTGTAACTTAAGAGGATACCAAAATAGCTTCGTGCATTTTTCTACGTACGAAGTTTTCATTGTTTCTTTAGATTGAATGGCTAGAGCTCTAATTTTTAAGTATATGTTTTTTCAATATATAATCTAGGATCGCATAAACTCAGAAACGCGATTGTAAAAAGTTTTCTCGATAGAAAATCTTAGCGAAACAACCTCTCTAATTTTTTATTTTTTTCATTTGTCGGTGTATTATCGCGTATTACATAATGAAATAACTTTCAAAACATAAGTAACTATTATATATAGAAACACGTAAATCAGAATTAAAATATATTTAGTAGATTTTGAGTAAATAGGAAAAGTATCCCTAATTCTATATTATCTGTGCCTACTGGCTGTGTTAATATGTACGTGTCGGCGATGATATACGATAATATTGATGTAGGCCCTTAAGTGTATAATACTTACAACAATTTTAATTTTTTGTAACATAAGTGACAGAATGCACGGAACTTACCTATATACTTAGAACATTATCAAAAGCACAAGTCCTGTACTAAAGAGAAAGTGTTAAATTAACACCCGCTTTATCATTAAATGGATCTATACTTAGATATGCAAAATTCGCAAGATTAATTTTATTTAATAGTTCTTATTTTCCCAAGTTCTTTTAAGACTATTTAAGTAAATCTAAAGTTTTATTGATGCTACGATAAATTTGCTGTCTAATTGATTCGACGCATTTTTTGCAAATGTATCATAATATAATAATAGTGATCGAGTATTTTATTTACAATAAATAATAATAAATAAATAAATATTCAGGACATTTCACACAACATCCTCTGGTCCCAAAGTAAGCTATATTTCTATGCTTGTATTATGGGTACCAGATACGGATAGACTACATATACTACTTTTCTTTTGTAAATACATACTTATAATACATAGTACACACCCAGACAATCGTTAATATCAGATGAAAAAAAATAGAGAAAAGAATAAAGTTAAAATTAAAGAAAACATAATTATTATTTGCCTGTAAGGTACCAACATAAGATGTGTAGCGACATCTAGTTTCGTTTCAAGACATTGTTTTTTTTTATTGACGTGACATCTAGCGCTGAAAGTCAAAATAATTATGCCCCGGGTAATGTGGTTACAAGACACACTTGCATAACTTCTTCAACTAGTTAATAACTTTTCTACAAGATGGCGTTAAAAGTCTCAAATTCTTAGGGTAGTAAGGTAAGTACCTATTCTATACTCTAAGCTCAAATCATTTGCTGTGAGCTTGTTGTTAATAAAATTCGACTAGTGACTAGACCAAGAATATTATTGCGTAGCTTATCTTTCATCATTTCTCATCATTTTGCAAAATAATAATGTTTATTGGGAAATAACTACATTAAGTCGTTATACAACTAATAGGTCGTTATAAAATGAGACTAGGCCCAGGCCAATAATTTTTAAGGTCTATAATGATATTTATACATATTTTTATTTAAAAAGTCACTGTTGTCAAATTAAAGAAAAATTATGCTATTCATTGCCATCTGTGACAATCTACGCGTACTTCTTTGGTCAAGCGAGGCATCTGATGTTAGAATATAAATCAAGTACTGCCATCTGTGTTGTTAAATATATTTATGTAGTGTAAGCTACTGTCAAAAGAGGTCAGGGTATTCTTTGCAATTTGTAATAAATAACGTCAGACCTATGCATAAAAATAAAAGTGTTATCACAAGAACAGCTGCAATTTTAATTTATGATCATAATATCATAACAATCAAACAAAAATTTTTACGATTAAAAAAAATATCAAAACCAACAAAGCTTACTACTCGACACTAGATAGCGTATCAACGTAACATTTTTATAAAGTTGTAGTGGGGTGTTTGTTGCTGGAGCACGCGTATGAAACTAAAACGATTCTGTTCATTCATGGACTCGCCGGCCGGCCGGCTAGTCGATTTGTTTGTAAAGTAATTTGATGAATAGGCGTACGAAAAGCAATATGTGCCGCGCGCTATTTGTAACGAACTATTTCGACATTTGAATACGAACTTGACAGTTATTATTTTGACATAAAAAAATTATTAAAAAATAACTTCTAAAATAAAAAACAGTGAATCTGAATAATTTTCAGTGAAAAATACTTTTGTGATGAATTATTATGAAGTGGTGGAAAGTGTTATTCAGTGCAATGTTGTGATAAGGCGATGCTTGTAAGAGAACAGTCGCCGGCACCACGGGTGGTGGCCGGTTTGAAAAAACTTCGACCTGAATTGACTCCTGGACCCGTTCCTACGCCTTTGGATCCTGATTTTAGGATATCAGGTTGGTACACATATCATACACAACAGTCGCTGCAAGCATTTTGTTCTTTTTATACCTATTACCGATTATATGCGCCAATCTTTTTCAGACTTCAATTTCTAAGTTTTCCGACTTCGTTTACTTATTTACCTAGTTATGTAGATATTATTAAACGGGTTAAATAGTTAGATCTTCTAGTTATATCTTATTTAATCACAGTGAAATAATATCAATTTGCTACCAGGGTGTACCATAGAGCATTTTATCATTGATCGGCCATTGAATGTTCCCAAAAATAGTCTGAAGCACAGATGACTTCTACTTGCTTATCACTTAACAAAAATAGTTATTTTTTCGTCACAAAACAAATTGCGTATTATTACTTACAATGTGCTTACAATATAGAATACGGAATTCAAATTAATATTGTTATGATAGTGTAACGTATTTCTAAAACGTTTATTATTATTACCAAAGCTGGCTTAAAAAATGTATTTAATGCGATTAATCTCAAACCTGTTATTCCTATTAGACACGAGTAAGTAGCAGATACGTATCTTTTTATCTACGAATAATAGTAACTAGATAAAACGAAACGAATGTTCTACATGTACATCTAAACTAAAAAATGAAAATTGATGATGTCAATAACACAATTCGGCTATGTTAGCTGAACTTTCTTACTAGAAAATTTGTGTATTAACACACATAATATGGTCTTAATCATAATAACTTATCGGAGGTTTAAAAGTTCGCTAAAATGGGTTAGCGAAAATTGTCAAAACTTGTTATTCATAATAGTTAGTCTTTTTACGATAAAATGTTTATTATCTCTCCGATAAAATCTCCGTTTAATATGGTCTTAATCATAATAACTTATCGGAGGTTTAAAAGTTCGCTAAAATGGGTTCGCGAAAATTGTCAAAACTTGTTATTCATAATAGTTAGTCTTTTTACGATAAAACGTTTATTATCTCTCCGATAAAATCTCCGTTTAAAGCTCCGATAAGTCATTATGAATAAGACCATAACAATTTAAATTAAAATAACATTGCACAACGAAATAGCCAATTAAGAGGGTACTGTACTCCTCATTTAGGTATTTGCCTTAGGTATTGCTATCCCTATTTCCGAACGCCGCGCTGAAAGGGACAAATATAGATGAAGCGGATTTTACCTACAAATTCTTTGAAAAAAGACGTTTCGTACTTCCGTTTTTTTTTGCGAAAGTTAACCGATTTTAATAGTTTTCGCGTTATATTATAGTTAAAGAGTATATCTATGCTTCTATCATGTTTTTTGTGGTAAAACTTTACCAAATTTGTGTGATAGACGCTGCAACTTTATCTAAAGAAAACCGAAAAAAGTGGGCTTTTCGGATCGTCATATTTCTTTTAGTTATTATGTTTTGAAAAAAAGAAAGTGATAGAAGCATAGATATACTCTTTATCTATAATATAACGCAAAAACTATTAAAATAGGTTTGACTTTCGTGAAGAAAAAACGGAAGTACGATAAAAAACGTTAGTACCAATACCACCAGACAATTGATCCATAAATATCGGCAAAGTGATTAAACCGCAGAGTAATGGCAATTAACTATTTAACTAACTAGTCATCATCGCAGTTGTGCAGTCGGTTCACCCACCGCAGATGTTTATAATTATTCTTTCTTATAACGCACAGAATAATATTATAACGTAACAACTGCACGGACTAAACGTTAGTTTAATAATTGTGTAGCGAAATAATGACAATACAAATAACGACTTTTCTCAATGAAATAATGTAGATAATGTATTCAAGAAGAAGTATCGGTTTGAACTTTTGTTGGATTTATACTAGCTGTTGCCCGCGATTTCGTACGCGTGTCATAGAATTTTTTTCCCGTTTTTGTAACATTTTTCAGTGATGCTTCGCTCCTATTAGTCTTAGCGTGATTCAAATTTATAATATTAGTTTATATTGTGTTCAAAAAATGTTGACTTGTAATGTAAACGACTAAACGCGAAGTACCAACAAAATAGTAACGCATAACTAAATTTGACTTTAGTTTACTACGTCAATATTCCCTAACTAATTAACTACACTGTTAATATTTACAATAACAAAATAAATACATAGTTAGTTAGTTTATTTACATTTAGTTATATTCATGGACATTTCACACAACGTCCTCTGGTCCCAAGCGAAGCTTATAACTACGCTTGTGTTATGGTTACCAGAATACGGATATACTACATGAACTACTTTTCTTTTGTAAATCTATCCATCCATCCATCAGCCTCTCTCCGTCCACTGTTGGACATAGGCCTCCCCCATAGAACGCCTCAACGCCCGGTCCTGTGCCGCCTGTATCCAATGTCTCCCCGCGACCTTGACGATATCGTCGCTCCACCTTGTCGGGGGCCGCCCAACGCTGCGTCGTCCGGTACGTGGTGACTTTTCTTCCCCATCGATCATCAGTCCTACGAGCGATGTGGCCTGCCCATTGCCACTTCAGCGTGCTAACCTTTCGGGCTATGTCGGACACGCTAGATCTCCTGCGGATCCCGGTATTTCGGATGTTATCTTTTGTAAATACATACTTATAATACATAGAAAACATTTACTGTATGACATTTTGGAATATCTCACAAATGATTGTCCCAAGCGGGAATCGAACCCTCGACCTCGTGAACCGCAGTCCGTTACATGAACCACTCCACCACGAAGCCCGTCGAGTTAGTTACTAACTCGACGGGCTTCGTGGTGGAGTGTAGAGAGAGAGTATTCTATATTAATTATAGTTAGTAGTGACTAAAGTATTTTAGTGTCTGAAAGTCTAGACAAGTTGCAATCGATAACGAGACATCACATCTACAAGTTCGAGGGACTAATCAAATCAGGAGGGTTGTGAAAGATTAAGTTCACTGTCCTGTCAATAGAAAATATTTACGTTGAAAGATCGTTGTCCTATGAAAAGGATTTACCCGGTAGATAGTTTTATACCTAACTAACTATTCACTAACAACCGTTTTCAATATTTTTAAAGTCATTTCTGATTCTTGCTGTCAAAGTCAGACAACTTTTGTCCTTTTATATGCAAGATATCAATAAGCTACACTGATAATGGCATTCTCTGTTGAAAATCTGACAGAATATAAAAATATCTTACTGATGAACGAGGATAACAATCTATCCGTACTCGTAGATTGAATATTGAAAATAGCTGTAATTGTTTTATTTTGAAGTCATGTCAGTCCAATGACAGTTCCTAGGAGTATGCGTATGTATACAAAATGCGAAAGTTCTGTCTCATATTCGCTTATTGACCCCAAAATTGATTGGCGATTTTTGTCATCTATTACAAGTTAATTAAGTATTTTTACACTAAAATCAAATTAAACATATCTAACTAATAGTTACTTTAATAGCTATTAAATAGCTCGGTAATTTTGTTAAGACGGCTTACTTTTGTCCGAATTGTTTGGCTTCATGCATGGCCATGAGAATAATATTGGTCAGAGCCAAGTAGTTATATCACTATTTATCTAGAAGTTACCTTTATGGATTCAGTATCAAGAGGTAAAACGATTTAAACCTCCGATAAGTCATTATGAATAAGCCATAAAAAAAACAATTCATGTATGAAAATCCGTTGCGTAGTTTTGAAGACATACCTAAGCTCACATAGGCACTACTTTGTTTTATTAGTTATATGTAAAGATTCCGTTATTTTGACCGGATTTTTTAAAGTTCCATAGTCAATAATTGGTGGTGGCACCTAACTAACTACTTGGTTAATTCTGTTGTAGACAAATTAGTTACCTACTAATTATCTAACTAGTAACACAAAAATAGACAAACACGTTTAGCTTAATCGAGGATTTACCTAACTTTGATAAAGCTACCTTTGTAACTATTTCAATTAAGAAAGTTGTTATTTTAATTATATTTTTAAGTCATTAAATATGATACTGACCTGTAATATGCACCATTATGAGATAATTATTCTTAATTAATACGAGATTATGTGTGGAAATGTTTGTTCGCACTTGTCTACTGTTTTGACTCTTTTTGACAATGACTTGTATTAACTATGTATTATTCGATCTACAAAATACGGATGCTTCGCTCACATTGGTCGCAGTGTAATGTTATATAGCCTAAAGTGTTCCTCGATAAATGTCCTATCTAACACTGCAAGACTTTTTTTAAATCGGACCATTAGTTCTTGAGATAAGCGCGTTCAAACAAACAAACTCTTGAACTTAATAATATTCGCATATATATTATGTAGTTAGATAGTGAAAAATTTTATGGATTAGAAAAGCTAAGTTTACCTGATTCAAGTTCAAATCATGTGAAAGTCAAGAAACAATCGACTATCTAACGCGTTCATGTAATATTATAATTTTAAAATGCAATTAAAAGTAATCGATTACAATCGAGTCGAATGTGATTGAATGAAAGTTTTGAAATCGAATAACATTGTGAGTCCTTGAACCTTTCTCATAGAAGGCATGACTTGTACGGACATTTTGTTATTTATGATCTGAGTTTTTTATTATGCATATCAATGAAACGATATTCATATAATTAATGTATGCAATGGGTTGATGAGTTTAACCCAATCGACTTAGAGTATGTATGCATGTAACTTAGTTACTTTCTAACTAAACTACATGCATATATACATACTCTAACGGTCATATTCATAATGACTTATCGGAGGTTTAAACGGAGATTTTATCGGAGAGATAATAAATGTTTTAGCGTAAAAAGACTATTAAGAATTACAAGTTTTGACAATTTTCGCGAACCGATTTTAGCGAACATTTAAACCTCCGATAAGTCATTATGATTTAGGCCATAAGTAATTAATCTAATGTTCAACTAACCTAATCTAATCATTAATGCGACACAATATCCGTAAAAATAACTAAAATTATTTTTTTTTTAACTAGTTATTTAGGACTTTCTTTGATTTTGCGGTGGAACATCTTATATATAAAATTCACGTGTCACAGTGTTAGTTACCGTACTCCTCCGAAACGGCTTGACCGATTTTTATGAAATTTTACATGCATATTCAGTAGGTCTGAGAATCGGCCAACATCTATTTTTCAAACCTTTCTTTTGGCAAAACAACGTTTGCCGGGACAGCTAGTAATTATCTAATAATATAACTATGTACCTAGTTAGTTACACGGCAGCTATTTTATTATGCAATTCACTTAAAACAATTGTCAAACAATGCATTAGAAAGTGTCGGTGGTACGTTGCACCGCCACATTATTCTGCGGCATTTGTTGACAATAATATTTGTTAAGATTATGAAATTTTGATTTAGTTCGTTAAAGTTAATTTTACCGTTTGGCTAGCAGTTGCCCACAACTTCTTACGCGTAGAATTTTGAAAACAAACCTTACCAAATTATACTTCAAGCCAATTTCTTAATCCACTCCATCTATTAAAAATAACCCATAGAACAAAAATAATGACTGTGTTTGAAAACTGAAGGATTTACATTATTTTTTTTATTAGGAAAACTTATAGCTAGATTTAACAATTAATAAGTTAATATAGTGTAAGAAGGTCAATAAAAAATTTCCACAGATACATAGATCAAATACATGTAACATACAACTCGGTAGAGCTCTAAACTAATGTTAAATTATGTAAAAATAAGATGTAATAATTATATCATCGTTGTCCTGTCCTTATCTCTTTCTTCCTTTTTTCTTTCTTTCTTTCATCAATTGTTAAATATACTTAGTTAAATAAACAGGTAGGCACCAGAGGGCGTTATGTGAAATTTCCACCAAATTTATAAACAAATCACCTCATAGATAGTGTAGATATTAACGCCCTCTCGTGTTATTTTGATCTATCAAGATTAATCGTGTTATCTGTCATGTTCACTATTTGTTATCAATTGACAATGTCAGTATCAATCTGTCACACGACAGTGCTTATTATCTTATCAGTAACAGACAAAGCTATGTAGGTATGACTAGTTACGTGATACTGAGACCCATACAACTTTCTCTCAAAGCATTTTCGAAACAAACGACCTTGTATTTTAATATTTTTAACTTGTTTTTTTTTACATTGGAAGATTTTTTTTTTACTTCTAGTTCTAAGGTTACTTGATTGTGTTATGGGTAACAGAATACGGATTATACTAGTTACATAAACTGTTTCCTTTGTAAAATAAATCCTTCTACGAAAACACCCAGACGCAGTACAAACATTGGTATGGCAATTATAAATATCACACGAGTGATTGTCATAACATGAGAACAGAGCTAGACAGCTCTGAGCTACGTAGACTGTAGTGTTACTCTAGCTATGGAATTAGATTGCCATATGAGAGTTGCTCTCCGTTATTTTAATCTCTCATGGACGAGGCGTTTTAGGATAGGTTAAACGTTACTAAAGAGGTCTTAAATTTCCACATATTTTGTCCCTCAGGCGTTCTCCGTCAGTATTACAATGAAGATATCGAGTCGTGGTCATGGGTGCGAGCAGCCGTCAGAAATGGATGTCTGCTCGCGTGGAGAGATGGTACTCTTCCCAGAAGAGCTGCGGCTAGGTTACCACTCAGAGACTTGCACCTGCGAACTGCCACATCACTGCCAAACGCATTCCAGCTGTCTCGGCTCAGTGACGACACTGCCGTTGCCACATTTCAGGTAATTACAATATCATAAATTTGCGGATTATGACGCGTCACCGCCTTATTTCACCCCAAGGTGCTGTAAAAGCCAGCTAAGGGATATCATAAGCAATTTACAAACTCTTTGATAGTGTGAAAACTTGAAACTAAATCCTTTTACGACAACAGACTTGGTTAATGCGGCATCGGAGCAATGGAAGATTAATGGGCTGCGAAGAAGAATATTTTTTCTGACTATCCATTGAATAAGTCTTATTGTCATGGCTTGGTATATCGACGCATCAAGTAATTTTCTTTCTTGTTCTTCTCGTTAAAGTCATATCTCTATTTACTTCTTATTCTTTCGCGGCAGAACAGAAGGGCTTCTGGACAAAAAATCTGTTATTTTACCAACTACTGTAATAAGAATATCCACCTTTACTCTATTTAAAACCTCGATAGCTTATAATCATAAAGGTAGAAAGTTTTTGTAATGAATTCTCTAGCGGAAACATAGTAAAACATGCGAAATATTTTTATATAAGACGGGCTTCGTGGTTCATGTAACGGAATACCGATCATGAGTTCGGCGGGTTCGATTCCCGCTCGTGACAATCATTTGTGTGATATTTATAAATGTCATACAAATGTTTGAACTGCGTCTGCGTGTTTACTATGTATTATATGTATGTATTTATACAAGAAAAGTAGTATATTATGTAGTATATCCGTATTCTGGTATCATAACACAAGCATATAAGCTTTGTTTGGGACCAGAGGACGCTGTGTGAAATGTCCTTGAATATTTATTATTATTATTATATCAAAGCTACTAACTGTTTCTTTAATGTTAAACTATCAAAATTCGTATTAGTTCTTTCAATTTTGTTTTATAGCGACCTAAAATCAGTTCCTTGTTCTATTAAAGATGTTTACATCCTTAGACAGATAACGTTATTATGCAAAATAGGAAAAATAAATAGATTATATTGAAAAGTCACGCGTATCTCGTTGCTCAATAAAAAGTCACGATTGATTAATTTACACAAATTACTGATTGATCGTGTGATTGTCATGATGTTCATGTCATTGCTTATTTACTTTTTTGCAGTTACTAATCGACTTGTCACGTATAATAATTTAACACATAAATTTTGCAATTTAGCAGTTAGATATAGATGTCTTGCAAATTGATAGCAACTGTCTACCACAGACTAATAAGATGAAGACAGATAGTTCTATAACTACTTTAGGTAATTACAAACATAAAACAAGCATTACCTATGCATACACTGCGGCGTGCATGGTGTGTTAAAAGCTTATCGGTGATTAATTAAGTTCCAAAAAATTGCTTCAAATTGTTTCTAGTGAAACCGATTCTATGCTGTCAGCTGTTTTTGTAACGTAATTTCACGCAAGCAATATAGTTTTGGGGCTACCGTTATTTACGTGAGGTGTTTCCTATGGGTAGGATAGTATGATAACTTTCCAAAACTCTTTAGAAAAATTCTCATAATTGACGTAATTAATGAACGACCCTTAATAATGCGGTAAACAAAACACGGTATCCTACTGGTAAAATACTGAAACCGTTTTACCCGACTGCGCGACGAAAAGAGGTAGTTAAAGATTTCGTTAGTAGTTTTTTTTTTTATCAAACACTAGATTCATTGTTTGTGACTTCACCCACCCATCCAAAAAAGTGCGTCTAATTTGTTGTTTCCTTTCCTTACTGAAATTAGCGAATCATTTCCTGCTATTATTATTTGCACAAAATAACAGCTGATGTTTGGCTAATGGTTTTGTAAAATATACGGATCGTTCCTTTTGTATTGTATTTTTTGTTTGCGTGTAGATAAAATGCGGCGGGTGGATGGACGGACGGATAGCGAAATTTCAGGAATAGTATCTTTTTTTTACCTTTTGTCACGGAACCCTAAAAAGTGTCCATAACAATGTAGATCCACCTGCGCAATCGTAGCCCTTAGTTGGATTTCAAAGAAAAACGAGTTAATTTTAGTAATCATTATATGAGTTTAGTGACCACGATACCGCTAATAAACTAGCTAATAAAGCCGTACTTTAAACGTAACTGTGTTAATAGGTTTTTCATCAAAAACGCCAAACAGAATTCTACACTCAAAAAAACTTTTTTTTCAACTTTATTATTGTTTCTATCGTCAGTATAAACTTTTTATCAAGTAGGTTAATATTTTTTAGGTTTATTTTCATGTTTATTTTAGTAACAAAGATTTAGTCGTCGGAAACTGTTATTTCTTTTTAGTTTTTTTTTTGTGACTGGCGTCATCCTCACAAATGATTTTTACGATGTCCGGGAAACGGTAGTGTTATCGATGAAAAAGAATAACGGCTAGTTGCGGTAACTATTGTTATTGCGTGCGCCGTAGACGGAAATGTATAAAGTTTCACTAAAAACCGGAGCACAATAATTTACAATAACAATTACGAAGTTAAGATGTACCGCTTACGGCCAGTTTCTTCATCGACAACTAAAGTAATCAGTAAAAGTATTAACTTTTACTTGACCTTTACTGATATTATGGCAAATGTGTTTCTTCACTCAAGTAACAGCTAAAGTAAAAGTCAAATGAGATGCCATAGCACAAAGGTTGTAATTTCCCCAAACAAACGTGGGGAGCTGTTTTTACACATGGCAGCACCGCAATGCACTGTCAAGTAGTGTCATTGCCAAACGTCAAAGTGAAAGTTCCTACCAGTTCCTACTTCACAGTGTGACCAGATTCAGTATTTTAATACTTTTTCAGTATATTTCAGCGATTTTTCCGAACATCAGTATATTTTCAGGTATATTGCTGGCAGTCAGTATTTTTGGGTATATTTTGGTTGAAGTTATGGCAGCACCGTAGTGAGTGATCGTCTTTGCGACAATGTTTGCGGAATTCCCCGAAACGCGAACATTGGGGACTTTCCCGGATTTCGTTTATACTTATACATGTTATCTATGAGCAAAGATGAGTAAGTTACAGATATGACAAGAAAGACGGCCAGTGCCGGCGTTGTAGTATTGTAATACTACATATACAATTATCAATCAATACATAGTATTAATCAGACTTGCAGAATGTATGTTCGCCTAAAACTTTACAGCTGCTGGACCGATTTTAATGCGGTTTGCACTATTAGATAGAGCGTAATTTCCAGATTGCATACATTCAAATTCGTTGTGTTTCATGAATATCAGTCTACCCAGACGAATTTGGGACGGGCCGCTAGTTTATCAATAATTTTTAAAACAACGTCTAGTTTTTAAGTTTTCAATTGCATAAATAGGTAGTAGTTAAACTTAAAAGATACTTTATTACTAGTATCAAATCGTCTAATACGGTTCAAGTGAAATGATGGTCTCTTCTGCATTCGACTTAATCTTTGAGGACTTTCTTTCGATAATTCGGGAATTTCCCCAAAATAGGTGATGTTTTTGTCATCATATAAATAGAACGCGATTATTGTTGTTTTTATTTACTTAGTTGCATTCATCCGGACAGCATGTCTAGTTTTCAGCAAAGTTATTTAGCTAAGTGGGAACAAATTCCGGAATTTTCTTCGTGGCTTTCACGTTATAAAGATGACGAATTCACCGCATTTTGCAAAGCATGCAATGCGAAACTGCAAAGTAGATTAGCGTCTATAAAACAGCATGCACATGCAAGCTGAGCTGCGTTTATGCAGTTTTCTGTCGGAACACAACATCTCATTTAGAGCTATGGACCATCTTAGTGATGTTCTAGTGAAGTATTTTACCGATTCCGATATTGCGAAAGAATTTTCCTGCAAGAGAACCAAAGCAGCCGCCATAACTTATAATGTTTTAGGACCCAATTTCGAAAAAGATATGATTTAAGACATTCTTGGTACTGCATCTCCTTCAGGTAAACCAGTATATTCAATTATAATCGATGAGAGTACAGATGTTGCAACAGTCAAAGTATTGGCAATAGTAGTTAAATACTTCTCTGAAACTAAATTAAGTGAATTAAGTGGTGAAACCGCAGGTCATTTATTTAATTCGTTGTCATCAAAATTATCCGAATTAGGTTTAGAAATAAAAGACGTATTAGGATTCGCTGCTGATACTACGAATGTGATGTTTGGTCAACATTCTGGCATTGTTGCAAAAATTAAAGAAGTAAACCCAAAGTGCTTTTTCATAAAATGTGTTTGTCACTCTGCAGCATTAAGTGTTAGCCACGCCTGTAAAATACAGCCTAGAAATTTAGAACAAATAGTAAAAGAAGTATATGGATATTTTTCTCAAAGCAGCAAGCGTCAAAGAGAATTTGCTGAGTTCCAAAATTTCACAGACACTGAAAATCACAGAATTTTGCGTCATTACGACATAAGGTGGCTTTCACTTCATGCCTGTATTAGTAGAATAATTGAGCATTGCAATTGTTCTTTCAAGACCAATACTTGAGTGATCGCAATATGTCATCAGAATTTTTATTTAATTCTTTTACCACTGATATAAACAAATTGTACTTTTACTTTTTGGACTACATTTTGCCGATTGTAAACAAATTTAACATAATTTTTCAAGGCGATTATCCGTGCATTGATAGACTGTATGATGATGCATCTAGTATGTACTTGTCGATTTTGGGTTGCTTCATGAAAGCTAATTACATCAAACGTACGGACAATGTATTTACGTTAGACCCAAAGTCTAATGTAAATTATTTGCCATTGAAAGATATGTACTTAGGTATTCAAGTAGGCCAAGAATTAATACGTTCAGTGCGGCTAACGCTTATGCGCGTTTTTCTGATCTTCACCAAGTGCGGACCAACGCGTATACGCGTCCATACAAAAAAAAATCTGTAGGCAAGCGGGGTGCGCCGCACCTGTGCGTTTATTGCGTGTATTCTGGGTGTCTATTGTTTCGAAGCGGTCGTAAAATGTGGAATTGTAAAGGAGACTACACACTAGTCAGGTTTCTGCTACGAATCTTGCAGGGGGGGGGGACGGCGGCGGCGACGACAACAATAACCTAATTTAGTACAATAGATTATTGAAATAACCTTAAATATTTATTTTATTTTATTTTTAGTATTTGTTGTTATAGCGGCAATAGAAATACATCATCTGTGAAAATTTCAACTCTCTAGCTATCACCGTTCTTGAGATACAGCCTGGTGACAGACGGACGGACGGACGGACGGACAGCGAAGTCTCAGTAATAGGGTCCCGTTTTTACCCTTTGGGTACGGAACCCTAAAAATTAAGAATAAAAGGGCTTTCGGGAGAAGGTACCTTTACTATTACTGTTTTATTAAGGTATAACTTACTATTTTAACAAAACCGAACGAAGATATATTATGGCGTAAACTTCACAAAATCTCTTACAAATAAACACTAGTGTGGAAGCACCTTTATCCATCCAACACCTTTATATGACCCGTAATTGTTATATGACAGTCATAAAACTCGAAAGTTACCGAACGCACATAAGCGTCGGCCGCACTGCGGGAAGGTAAAAGATAACGCGCTATAGCGTCCAGCCGCACTACGCGAGTTTTCTATGAACGCACATAAGCGTTCTTAGCACTACGCGAAAAATTTTTTGAACGCACATACGCGTTTTCAGCACTGGGCGAATGACTCTTTTATTAGCATTGGCTATAAATTCGCAAATTATTCAGCATTGAACGCGTTAATCAAACACAGGGACAATGTAAACATGAAAGAACAGATTGCTGAGTTTTTCAGAAGGTGCCAATCATTTTTAATTGAGTTGAGCACGCAATTGAAATCACGTTTGCCTTTTGAAAATCCAGTTTTTCGAGAACTGAAATTTCTTGACCCACACACTGCCGTGCATAAAGAATTTCGCAGTTTACGAAATGTGATAGAAACTTTCCCATGCGAAGTACAGCCAGAACAAATGCAGTTAATTGACGAAGAATATAGAACCCTAAAGTTTGATCGCGAAGTAAGTGATTTGTTACAATCTTCCAGCACTCGTGGCTCACCCATCTCGTGTGAACAATTTTGGGTGGAAGTTGGGAAAATTTCTAACAGTGATGGCATGTTAAAATACAAAAATATAACTAGTTTTAGTAAATCTCTTCTATGTATACTGGTGTCGAATGCTGCATGCGAGCGCATATTTTCACAGATAAATTTAATAAAAACGGACCAAAGAAACAGGTTTATAAACAAAAATGTGTCAGCTATTTTAAAAACAAAGCAAGGTATTAAGGATGAAGGAGGTTGTGTAAATTTTAATCCTTCGAAAAGGATGTTAAAATATAACTCTAACATTTATTGTGAGTATGAATAAATAAAACGTGTTAAGAAAATCAGTATTTTTATTGGTATATCTGTCCTATGTAAGTCGGTATATTTCAGTATTTTTATGAGGTGCCTCGGTATTTTCGTAAAATTTAATCTGGTCACACTGCTACTTCAAATCAAACAAAATTCAAAACAAAATCTCGACCTCTTCTATCTCTGAAAGTGTCTGGAAGAAATTGTATAATAAAATACTTTATTATTTTCATTTAATATGCAGTTTCTTGAAGTTCACGAAGAAAATGTGGATATAAACTTGACGCCTAGGTATGTTGTTTTTATTTTAAGATTAATTTTACTAGGTTACCGGAGTTTTAATTCAAAATTACCACGTTTGGTTAAGTATACGTACATAATGCTTTTTCTGTAGAATATACCGTGTCTACGAAGTGTACATGTATTATTGTTTTCGGTGTGCAATAAAGATTTGGCTTAAAATATCCCTATACTTTGTTTTTAGAGTGTACAACTTACTAACAACTACCACGATAATAAGTTCAAATGTTGTATTGTCTTTTTTATTTACAGTGAAATAGCTTCTATCTACAGCAATTCTGAAATCGAACAATTGAAGAAGCTGATTAACAAGTATTCAAAAGTCATATTGAACAAAAAAACAAACGGGCTAACAATAAAGCAAAAAGATGAAACATGGGAACTTATTGCAAAAGAATTCAATGCCTTGAGTACCACTTATCATACTATAAAGCAGTTAAAATATAAGTGTGAGTATATGAAGAAAACTGCAAGAAAGGAGGCTGGGAAGGTGAACTGCATGCGTCGGCAGACTGGTGGTGGCCCACCACCACCTTCATTATCTACGACAAATTAATGGGTTGCTGGGGTTTTAAAAGAGTCGGCTTCAGGTATCTAATCTCAGTATGATGGAGATGTCTGTAGCAACATTTTTGTTGCACCACCTCCTACGTCAGTTTATGCCACAGCTAACATAATGGAATCAAGTACTGAGATGGTTGAAGTGCAAAAAGTCACAGAAAATGTAGAACAACCCTTTACCCCTGTAAGTTCTACAAATAAACCTGCAGCAAGGAAGGTTTTAAATGCCACTCCACATCACACAAGGCAGTCATTTTTGGAATTGGCCTAAAAGAAAAAGGAGTTAGTAGAGTTAAAAACCAAAAAAATTGAGAGCAAAGATGAAACTACTCTAGTCCATCTCAGAGAGGAAAAATGTCGTTTGGAGATGGACTTGTTAAAGAAAGCATTTAAAAATGATGAAAAGCGCAAACAAGAGCGCAAAGAATTGCAAGTTCTAAAAATGAAGTTAGAAATAGAATTTTTAAGTAAAAAAACAGATTAATGGTCAATTATTACATTTTTATTTTAATTACATATGGTTTTTGATTTTCCTTGTTTTAACTTACAGCTAATATTAATAGCTAATCTAAATTCAGTTTCACTGTAGGGCAATAATGTTTTACTTGGTTTATCTCATCTTCAATTTGCAGCTAATCTGGAAATAATAATATTATAATTTAAAGTTACACGCTAACTGCTCAGGATAAATACACATAAATATACCCCATATGTACAAAAGTTTGTTTGTATAGGATAACATGTATTTATACTATACAAACAAACTTTTGTACATGGGGTACTCATGAACTTCAGAATAGATTTCGACGGGTCTGTACATTTTATTTTTCTATGAAAATTTATTTTAGACCTGTACAGGAACTACAATTTAATTATAATAGTGATAGTAATAGTATTTTGAAGTGCATTGTTTTACTGACCTGTCAAAGTAGTAATTGTGAATTAAATTATTGATAATTGTTTGTCCATTGCTGTTATCTATAGAGTTACGGACATTACTATCATCGTTCCTCATTTATCGATATGTCCTGTTAGCAGGTATTACCAACTGTAGAAAGAGGGATAAAAGGTAAAAACTTAGGTAGGTATGTCCCTGCCTACCTAAATTTCAGATAGATTTAAGTAGGTACCCGCCTATGGGCTTTTGGTTGTAATAGGAGTAGGTACCTATATAGGTATTTTAAATACAAACTGAAGATAAACTTACTTTACAGTGGTTGGTCTTAGTTTATCTTGCAACATTATACTGAGGTATATAACGGTTTCCTTTGGCATTCTGTATCGGAACAGAAAATCTGCTTCGTCCCATAAAAAATGATCTTTGCGAATATTAAATCTTTTACGCCTACGCGTTAAATAACTAATAATTAGTTCATCGTCTGAACTAGAACTTTCACTGGACGAAGATCTAGAAAACATTTCATTATTATCACAGTGATGTGACAGACTACTCGGCGTTGAATAAATGCAACCTACAATTTTGACGAATTGACAATTACTTTAGCTTTAACAGCAGCTTAATGAGCAGTAAAGGTTAGAGGCAAAAGTAACAGTAAAAGCAACAGCTAAAAATGTGAAGAAACCATTTTAACCGTTACTTTTACTTTATGACGTTACTTTGGCTGTTACTTTTGATGAAGAAACTGGCCGTTAGACTTTTTTATTCGTTCTTTAACAATGTCTTGTTATTTGTTAATTTGTTGTTGTTTATTGATGGATTGTCCGCTTAGTGACGGAATTGGAATACAAGTTTAGTCACCCCATTTTACTCCCCAAGGTCCTCTGTGAGAGCGAACTAAGCGATATTGTAAGCAGAAAACATCTGTGGATTTGAAAAATTAGACATTATAACTTGTTAATGGGCATTGTTCATATTTTTTTTAAACTCTAAATTCGATAACCATTTCGGGGAATAGAGTTCCTGATCATGATCCATTAGTTTTTTTCGGAATATTTGCTATATTAACGATTGTTTTTCCAAAAAAGCAAATGTCTATTTGCCCTTGAAATGAAGGTCTTAAAATATTAAAGCGTTCTTAAGGATATACTACTCAATGGCGAGTCAAAATTGGTCTATGAAATCAACTCGGCAACTTTGAAAATATGTATTGCAATCTGTCTTAAGTCTATCAGGAAAAGGCAATACACAGATTGCGTACAACGATGACGTCAAAACATTTAAAAGAAGATCTTTAAGTATTTTTAAAAAATTCTTTATAGTGAATATTTTAAAAATATTGAAATTAGTTGCTTAAAATAGTCTATATTTTTAAAAAAAAATATAAAAACAGCAGGTCAAAAATTATGAACAATCCCAATTGCACCGGGACTATAATCACGTTAATAAATTTGATAATTATTTGCTTAGTTCGCACTTAGGCGCTCGAGGTTACTGACATATGGAGGGTGGCATCCACAGAAATAATTCCGATAGTTCTTTCGGTGAATAGTCCGGTCCCAAAGAGCTTCTCTGAACGTCTCGAGAGACTCGGCGTTAATAACAAGTTGGTTATGGCCCAGATGCAGAATTCGGTTTTGCTGGACAATGCCCGGATAGCCCGTCGGTTTCTCTCCCATTAAGCTCTACCACTCCGGTCGACTGTTGCCAACCTTGAATGCGAATCATCATATCATAATGCATCCATTCATCTGCCCCTTTCTGTCCACTGTTATTCGTTTATCGGTCCGTCGCAAAATTTCAGATCAATCTGACTACTGCAAGTAGATGAAAATCACTTTCATAGATTCCGTTACATAGATTAAAACATTGATAGATATACATCGAGCCAATAAAGTCTTGTTAAAAAGTAAATTTGCACGCTTGACAAACAGGAAAATGTATGCATTTGACTTAATCATATCTCAATAATATTATTAAGAATGGGAATAACAGTACGAGACAACCAGCATGGTATAGTGGCTGGCAGGACTAACGTTATTGACGCATGACGGTGCTAAGGACAAATGAAGCTGCAGCGAACAGTAATAAAATGAATAAATAAATATTCATGGACATTTCACGCAACGTCCTCTGGTCCCAAGCTAACCTTATATGCTTGTGTTATGGGTACCAGAATACGGATAGAATACATAATTATACTACTTTTTTTTTGTAAATACATACTTATAATACATAGAAACACCCAGACGCAGTACAAACATTTGTATGACAATTAGAAAACACACACTCAACCACAAGGCTCGTCTGAATGTTTTTTTTATTCAGTATCCTGACCGAGGCATTGCCTTTGCCTATCTGCAACTTTTTCCTCCCATTCCTGAGTGACGTAGTTATATACCATGACGTCATCTAGTAAAACTATTCAACACACATTCCCGCTCAGGACAATCATTTGTGTGATTTTTCTAATTTTCATACAAATGTTTGTACTGCGTGTGGGTGTTTCGTCTGCGACTTCCTACTTCTGGGTCTGGGTTTTTTTAAGTATTATAAGTAGGTATGAATTTACAAAAGAAAGGTAGTTTATGTAATATATCTGTTTTCTGGAACCAATAACACAAACATATTATTATAAGCTCAGCTTGGGACCAGAGGACGTTGTGTGAATAAAAACGTAACACTAATTTGAAGCAATAACAATGTCTTATTTGCAAAATTGATCGACATGATATAGTAACGTAAGTCCAGTCACGTACCTACTTCATTGTCTATAAGACAATGCTTTCGTAAATAATTATCAACATAGATGTTATATGACTCCGTCAGCTAATGGAGAAGATAAATACATATTTAATAGTTGATCTATGTTTAGGTTTTAGATGAGACATTGTTAAATGTTTGATAGTTTTATTTTTATTACTAGCTGTTGCCCGCGACTTCGTACGCATAGAATTTTGAAAATTTTCCACGTTTTTGTAACATTTTTCACTGATGCTTCGCTCTTACTGGTCACAGCGTGATGTTATAATAATATAGCCTACAGCCTTCCTCGATAAATGTTCTATCCAACACTGAAAGACAAGAACACAACTCATGTAGTCTGTGACGTCACTTAGCGGCCCAGCGGAAGACCAGCGCTGGTTTTCAACCAGCAATATGCTGAGCTGGGACCGTGTTGTGACGGTATTCATTACTCTAATGTCTTATTCTATTCATTTTTGTTAACAACTTATGTGTAATGTAACCTCACAAATAAACTTATTTTCTTTCTTTTCTTCTTTCTTTCATGCATATTTTCATTATCATTTATTACACCATTTACATATACGTAGTTATTTATTTTATATTAATGAATAACCTTCCATTTTCATTCTAATACGCCCATCTAAAGAAGTGGATAAAAATACTCCCAAGTTAACTATTCATTGATACTTAGATAAGCCATGATATTGCAACGTCTTGCAAGATGTGCGATCCCCTTCGAATAACACCTTTCTCACGATTCATGCACATTTAGAGCTAAAGCGAAGCAATCGTAAATCAAAAGCTTTTGTGGACCACGACCTTTTATGTACTTTTTACCATGAGAAGGGCTAGACGCGCGAAGGTGTTGACATGTAAAGAAACACGTTTAATAGAATCAAGCTGCAATAACATTATGTCAATAAAAATTACTATTTTAATGCGATATGACTACGACCAGTCTCGTTTTTATGATGATGTTAAAGTATTGTCACCGTTAAACCAGCTTTCCTTTTGTATCTAGTGGAATCACGGGTTGAATTATAAATTACATTATGAAAATAAGTCATATCTATTATGGTTCGTTACAGCTGCAATGTATAATTAAGATTTCTTTTTGTTACAGGCTTGCAATTCGGCTGAATATACCAGATGGGTGCGAGCGCTCTGTGTGGAAATCCTCGGTCAAACACCATTACCACAAGTCCGATTTTTGGATGTTTTACCCGCCACGGATACCGCGGGCCGGGAATCAAAAAAGGAGCATATGCAACAAGACACACCCCTGTGTCCACCTAAACCGCCCCCACGTGCTCGTAGGAGGCTGCTTACGTCGACGGAGACGTTACTGCCGCGTCGGGATCACTCTCCTGCCGCAACGGACGAGGGCATCGTCGTCGAAGACGACGACTACGACTCATCGTCCGATCGCAGCCTAGATCTAACCCTATCCCTCGACGCCTTGAAGACAACGGACGTAGTCGACGCGCCCGTGCGGAAAGCAGAGGTTATCAAGTGTGACAGTTGTAGCAAACTAAACGCGAATAAGCAGCAACATCACACTCTGCCGCGCGTCACTCGATCAGAATCAGAACAAGGACGCCGCTACCTGAAAAGATGGGAGGGAACGGTCGGAGGAGCGGAAAGGGGCCGGTATGCCATGGAAGCCGCCAGACGTAAAACTCATGCATCGATGGAGAATCGAGCACGATCATGCTCACCGAATGTTCACGAAGCTGTGGCTCAGTACGTTCCCGTGCGGGAGCGTAGGGCATTGTTCGAGTCTTTGTCGCGGAGCACTGTGACCAGTTTGGCTCGGAGCAGCGAGCAGCTGGCGAGGGTAGAACGAGTATCGACGGACAGTCCGCGGCGTGCTGCGTCTCTGCACGACCTGCAGGCTCCTCCGACGAGGTCTGTGAGCGACTTACGCCAGTACTTCGAGGCGGTGGCGCGCGGCGCGGGGAGCTGCGCTGGCCTGCAGCGGCACAGCGCGCCGCCACACCCCGCGCCGCGCGCCTACGCATCGCTCACCTGCGCCTGACGCATCCTCTTCTGTACATACTGTAGATAAACTTAGCGATCATCGCTATCTCACTAAGTCGTACATTTTAAGACTGTTAATAGTATCGTTATAGTACCTAATATAAATAAAATGAAATGTATTATCATTCATTAGTTTTATTGCCCTTGTTTCTTAGGCTGAATGAATTGCGTGAGACATGTGAACGTGTTGCGAAAAGTCAATTGAGTGTAATGGTTTCAGAGACCTTGTAATTTGCCTTTATATCAAATTCGTTTGTTACGACTGGTATATCCAGTGTTATGAGTAGGTATAACAGTAAGTGCGACGTTCACGACGTTCGAGTAGCAGTAATCTTAAGATTAAAAAATTGAAATTGACAGAAGATACTCGTAACGTAATCGATAAGTAACTAATCAACGCTTTACTTGAAGATGGTGAACGAGGCCCTAAGTATAATGGTTCTCAACTGTAGTTGGAGCATTAGTTTTCGAAGTACGGCAACTCGCCATTTAGAAATTATAAAAACAAAGTTACTTTAATCTACAAGAATGTCAATAAAGTTAGCAGTTCAATATGTTATGTTAACATATTTATTCATTTTACTAAATCGTTAAACATATTTTCGCAACAGCTTAACTATTGTTGCTTTACTCGTCAACTGTACGAGTTTATCGAGCATTACGAACTCCTTGCCTAATGCAAATTGCTTTAAAGATAATATAACCATTGTTCCTTAGTAATCTCGTAACATCCGTGTAAATGCGTGGACAACACTTGTAAGTTACACAATGACACTGCTATCCTATGAACGGATGTCGTGATAGATATATTTCTTCCTTTCTCTTTAACAAAGCAGGAATGCACGACTTTCTCGATTAGATTACTTAAACAAAATGAATCACTGTTGATAACTAATGAACTTTCTGAGATAAGTTACTCCTAAAAATGAGTATGTAGTTCTTTTGCAGAAGTTTTTTAAATTAGGCTTATTCTCTATTATTAAAGAATAAGGCTTTATGAAATTATGCTTTTATTATCTAAAATTGAGAAAGAATTCGAGTAACACACATACGAATAGATGGTATCCCAAGCTTTATCATCTTATCATCAGCTTGGACGTAGAATCGGCACTATTGTCTAAACTTAGGCCAATAACCAGTTAAAAAAGTGCGGGTTTTATTGTGATGCATGAAATTTACAAAATTATTGTTAGAAACAAAATTTAATTATCTTGACCTTCTAATAAAACTAGATTTTAGTTAAATAATGCGATTTTATAGACGATGTGATTATAGGTTATAAAAATAATAACATTTATAAACATGAATTCCTTATTACTTAAGAGATTAGAGTAACTAATCCGTAGCTAAATCAATGATATCAATTTCAGATACCGTCGCCCAGCTTATTAGCTGCCTAAGTCCTGTTTTGGGAGAATATCAGTTTTTTGAAAATTTAATTAGCCGTCCTATAAATTAATAGAGATAGAGCCAAATTTTAAACTTGAAAGCCTTCGCCGCCCTTCTCAGGCTGATCGCCACGGGCCATGGCCCCTATGGCCCTAGGGAAATACGCTTCTGATTATCTTGCTTGTGCAAAAGCATATTTGGCGGTAGCCCCTTGCACTACAAGTAGGTACCTAGTACAAAAGGTAAGACTATAAAAGGACATAGGCTAGGTACATTTTTACGCAAAAAAGGGCATGTAATGATTCCAAACTTCATGCGTACCAACTCGTTAGCAGCATCTAGTAAATACAAATAATGAGACAAATACGGCTAAATAAACAACTAATTACATAATACAAATAACTAAGGAAGCTTAACTAGTTAAACATAATATAGAATCAAAATCGAACTCATAATGAATCATAACTTCATATCAGCCTAATTGCGTTTTAATACCTTCAAACTACCTACTTATTACAACCGTGCGCTTACCAAAAACTATTATTCAATGAAGACTAGCGTGCATCACTATGGAACGCAATCAAGAACACGCTACACCCTTGATCCATTATAAAATATGATCCATTCTCTGTCTCTCTTATACTAATGAAGGTAGAAAGAGAAAAAAGTATGTATTCCATCACAACATGGGTGTTTTATTTAATACTACCAAATTAGCAGCCGGAATGTGGCCGTGTCGAATGTTGGCTGCAACCTCACAAACCCGTAATTCAATAAAAAAAACTTACAATAGAGATAGACAAGAAAAAAAACCACAAAGGGTGCCGAGGGATGAGACAGGTAGCGGATCACGTGGAACTTTTATATTATTACATAAACTGATCAAAGATATAAAGGTTTTAACGGACATGCTCGTAAAATTTGGATTTGAATCAAACAGCTGTTTGGAATTGTATGAGAACAATGTCAATGATAAGTCTTGCTGTGCTGTTGGTAGACAGTAAACGCAATTCGAGTTCGAATATTCGTAACGTGAACTACATACCAAGAAAATATAGATTTGGGATCAGTCTAGGTGGGTTTCTCCCATATTTCTTTTATGGTTTCAATCCCTGGATAAACCTAACCTAAACAGGTGCTGAAAAATTATGTAGATAACTTCTATATTACTTTTTCGTTGTATAATAAAAGATCTTTTGAAATTTCCACAGATTTTTTGTCTGAAAACTTGGTGAAAGTTCATTTCGTCGATTTAAAATCCTCTTTTGGTGTGTATATTCTTCTATCTTTTTCTTCACGTTCTAACTGTTTTATAAACACTCACTTTAAATATCCATTATTTGCTGTGATTATTTGTAGTTTAGATTTTTTGTCGACTAAAATATAAAAGATAACTAACATCCTTTTATAGCGGTCCTAACAGTTAGAATACGGTATATTTAATACAAATTTATACGTAGGTGTTTATATTGATAAAATAATTGACAAATGATACCACTAATTGAGTAATTTTAGGCCACAAACAAAAAATAAAATCAAAACCGTAGAATCGTGATCAAAAGTGATTGACCACCTCAATCAAATGAGATTTTATTAAGTACTCTATACCTATATGTTTCTAACTATTTTAACCGACTTCAAAAAAGGAGGAGGTTCTCATTTCGACTATGTTGTTTTTTTATGTTTCAAATCAAAATCAAATCAAATCATTTATTTACTTGAAACGTGGTTACAATATATTGGTGTTTAGTTAAAACAGAACATCATGTTTCGCCGTCAAAACAGAATAAGTGACAGCTGCATAATCATTAAATACAATATTTCATTTTGAACATCGTTAGTTATAATAGTCAATGATTGATATTAAAAGCATGTCAGTGTAATATAATCCTACTACTATTCACATTTCATTGCACGTCAAAATTAGGAAATATTTCATAATAACTTCAATATGAATAAATTAAATCAAAATTAAATAAAATTATATCATCATTAAGTAAAATTATGTCATTATTTAGAATAATAGTATGTCATTACTACTGGCTAGTCAACTTATTAAACCATTATTTTCAACTTCTTAAAATATTATAGTCAACTTATTTAACTCATATAACATAACTTTAACTTTTAAATGGGAGAAGCGATTTTAATTATTTATGTGGGTTTACCAGTATAATAGGCGTGTTCTGGTGTTATGATTTCCCATATGATACCTACGTTACCAGATGTAAATAGATTCCAGATTCTTTTTTATTTAAAAGCTGGTGGTTCCTGTGTGGTCCCATTGGCGCCAAATCAGGATATGATGGTTAACTCCTGAGAAATCGAGGAAAACCCTTCAAAAGGCATATGAAGATTTTTTTTTTAAATAAGTATTAATTTATTTTATTTCTTTACTTAAAACTATTTCCGTCGTTTTTTTTAAATCAAATATGGGTCTTAAAAGGTTGGACAGTTTAGAAAACGGAATTAACCACTTAAACCGTTTTCTTATGCTCTAAGTATATCCGAATATAGCCAACAAGTGGTCACACAAGAACAGAATGGCCCTGTGCTTAACCCAGTTTCTGTAATACCGTCTCGACACGTTCTTTGCTTGTGTCTATAAATCAATTTTAATATACTATACAACGAGGTTTCAATTTTCCATTTAATCTATTCATTACTTTAAGGTATGTGTCTAAACAGAAAATACCAATCAATGATCTGGGTCAGTGAATGTTCTGGCCTTGAACGTGACTGGGTATAACGTTTTTTGGAGTCACCTATTATATTAAAAAGCTATTGAAATGGAACTGTATGAAAAAGTAATGTAAGCCATTTGTCCTTTAATGTTCATGCCAATATGACGAGGTAGTTCCAAGTCAGTCAATTGGTGCATGTTTGCGTATAAAAACTTAGGAATATAATGGTACCAATTCTACGTCCACGACTAAACTTAACTTAACTAAAAATGAAAATTGATATAGTATCAATAACACAATTCAGAAATGTTAACTGAACTTTCGTATTATAAAACCTGTGTATTATAGACAAACGATTTTAATTATGATAAATAAATGCAACGAAATAGCAAATATTAGATAAATATATTATATTATAAAGCGGAAGAGTTTGTTTGTTTGTTTGAACGCGCTAATCTCAGGAACCACTGGGCCGATTTCGAAAATTCTTTCAGTGTTCGATAGGGCATTTATCGAGGAAGGCTTTAGGCTCTAACATCACGCTACGACCCGTAGAAGCGACGCAGTAGTTAAAAATGTTGCAAAAACGGGGAAAATTTTCTGAATTCCACGCGGACAGAGTTGCTGGCAACAGCTAGTGAATTTATATTAACGCTGCTTTTGATATTCCTAAAGACATTTTATACCCATGTCTAGACGCTATAAAGAGTTGGTTTTGAGTTTTTGAGAGCTGTTTGTTATGCTAGTATTCGGGGCTAGCACCGAGCTTCTTTCTGCCTTTATGTTGTCTTCAGTTTGGACGTTACAAGTTCAGATTTTTTAAATTTATGATTTTGATCTAAAGCATTTGTAGAGTTTGGAGACTATTCTTTTCGCGTCTCTTCCTAATTAGAATGGAAGATCTAGATTATGCCTATATTTTTTTATTAAATAAACATATAGGTACTTTTTTTCAATTCAATATCTATATAAATAAATAAATAAATATTCAGGACATTTCACACAACGTCCTCTGGTCCCAAGGTAAGCTATATTTCTATGCTTGTATTATGGGTACCAGATACGGATAGACTAAGTATTATAATACTTTTCTTTTGTAAATACATACTTATAATACATAGAAAACACCATGTGTTATTATGTGTTTCTTTGGAAAATAAACACTGAAATAATTGAATGTAAGAGATAAGTCTAACAAACGAACAGAATACAAAGTTAATACTTATTTATTTTATCCTCAAGGGTTCCTTTTTAGGGTTCCGTACCCAAAGGGTAAAAACGGGACCCTATTACTGAGACTTCGCTGTCCGTCCGTCCGTCCGTCCGTCCGTCTGTCACCAGGCTGTATCTCAAGAACGGTGATAGCTAGAGAGTTGAAATTTTCACAGATGATGTATTTCTATTGCCGCTATAACAACAAATACTAAAAATAAAATAAAATAAATATTTAAGGGGGGCTCCCATACAACAAACATGATTTTTTTACCGTTTCTTGCTCGATACTAATAACGCTGCCTTATGTTGCATAGATAATGGTACGGAACCCGTCGTGCGCGAGTCCGACTCGCACTTGACCAATTTTTTATACAGGGAACCCTAATAGCAACGCCGCAAACGGCAGGTGCAAGGTTACTATAAAAGTAAATATGGTTAGCTAAGTCATAATACGATCGCTAACAGAGACGTGAATTCTGTACAATATAGAGTTGAGAATTCTTTGGCGGAATTAAATGTCAGTTAAATAGAAAGAAAGACCGTGAACTGCTGTTTAGAAGGGCTTGAATGTACCTACATGTCTTAAGATGACTATCTACAGTCAATTGAGCGGAGTTGATTGTTAGAAAGGTATGTATTATTTTAGATGTAATTTGCTACGGTAACCACTGCTAGATTCAAATCGGAATAATTTAAAAGTTCGTCAAATCAGCGATAAATATCGGTCAGTCTGTCGCCGAAATAAGTATTTTAAATCAGTAAATCAAACTTTGTTTTTGGATTAAAAGATACCAACTCTACAACATGCACAACTAAACTTAACTAAACTAGAAAAAAAAAACAACTAAGGTGTATTTTGATTAATTGGCTATTTCGTTGCACACATTTATATTAACTAAAATATTTATGGCCTTATTCATAATGATTTATCGGAGGTTTAAAAGGAGATTTTACCGGAGAGTTAATAAACGTTTTATCGTATAAAGACTATTATGAATAACAGTTTATGACAATTTTAGCGAACTTTTAAACCTCCGATAACTCAATATGAATAAGACCGTAAGTCTGTAATATACAGCTTTTGTAATAAGAAAGTTCAGTTAACATTTACAAATTGTATTATTGTCACTATCAATTTTCATTTCTCAGTTAAGTCTACTTAGTTGTGCGCGTAGAATTAGCACCGTCTAGTGCGCGTACAATTAGCACCAGTAAAAAGATTCGCTGAAGCCGATTCAGCGAAGCATCAAGATCAAAGTTTGCATCTAATCAGCTTCCTAGCGAGTCAGAATTCTTGATCTCCTTTAGTAACTAAGACATTTTAGACAATCATTTGTGTGATTTTTCTAATTGTCAAGCAAATGTTTGTACTGCGTCTGGGTGTTTCTATTCTATGGACTATAAGTATGTATTTACAAAAGAAAAGTAGTGTATTCTATCCGTATTCTGGTACCCATAACACAAGCATATAAGGTTAGCTTGGGACCAGAGGAATTTGTGAAAAATGTCCATGAATATTTATTTTTATTTTATATTTAAAAGTTCTTCTTACTAAGCTATGTTCCTTCGGAAGCATTTCCTTTTCTATCATACACCAATACTTTATTTTAATTCTACAAAAATATCAATTGCTTTTCTTGTATTACAACATTACAAATCTTTTGTCTTGAAGTTTTGTATTTGTGTGAATATATTCTTATTATTATCACTTAACAAGAAATAGGATGCTCTTACAATAAAAAATCGTAAAGCCAAGTAGAAAGAACATGTAGATAATTATTATTATTTAAATTAAAATTTAACCGCCTTCATGAGACCACGTCGGTAGTCTACTCTTTGATTATTTAGATCCATATAGCATTTATATAGCACAGGTCCCAAGCTAAGCTTATATGCTTGTGTTATGGGTACCAGAATATGGATAGAATACATATACTACTTTTTTTTTTGTAAATACATACTTATTATAATACCCAGACGCAGTACAAACATTTGTATGAAAATTATCGGCAGTCCGTTACCAGAACCACTACACCACGAGGCCGAGGGAATAATATGTGAAAACAATGTCGTGTTTGAGGGTTTTCCTCGATTTCTTAGAAGATAACCATCGCATCCTGGTGCCAATGGGGACACACGGGAAGCACCAGCTTTCAAATAAAAAAAGAATCTTTAAAACCGCTTCGCCTACCTAGGTAAAAAAAATTGGTCAAGTGCGAGTCGGACTCGCGCACGATGGGTTCCGTACCATTATCTATGCAATATAAGGCAACGTTATTAGTATCGAGCAAGAAACGGTAAAAAAATCATGTTTGTTGTATGGGAGCCCCCCTTAAATATTTATTTTATTTTATTTTTAGTATTTGTTGTTATAGCGGCAATAGAAATACATCATCTGTGAAAATTTCAACTGTCTAGCTATCACCGTTCTTGAGATACTGGGTACGGAACCCTAAAAATCATGTTTGTTGTATGGGAGCCCCCCTTAAATACTTATTTTATTTTATTTTTAGTATTTGTTGTTATAGCGGCAATAGAAATACATCATCTGTGAAAATTTCAACTGTCTAGCTATCACCGTTCTTGAGATACTGGGTACGGAACCCTAAAAATCATGTTTGTTGTATGGGAGCCCCCCTTAAATATTTATTTTATTTTATTTTTAGTATTTGTTGTTATAGCGGCAATAGAAATACATCATCTGTGAAAATTTCAACTCTCTAGCTATCACCGTTCTTGAGATACTGGGTATGGAACCCTAAAAATCATGTTTGTTGTATGGGAGCCCCCCTTAAATATTTATTTTATTTTATTTTTAGTATTTGTTGTTATAGCGGCAATAGAAATACATCATCTGTGAAAATTTCAACTCTCTAGCTATCACCGTTCTTGAGATACAGCCTGGTGACAGACGGACGGACGGACGGACGGACGGACGGACAGCGAAGTCTCAGTAATAGGGTCCCGTTTTTACCCTTTGGGTACGGAACCCTAATTATGAAAATACGAAAACATACAGACGAATTGAGAATAAATAATATTAATAATATTCATTTGAATTGATTATATTCCTTTTTTTGAGGTCGGTTAAAAATGGTTCTCAAATCTCGGAATACATATAGTAAAAACCTGTTACTTTTGTGTAAGTCTTCCGAACCAGTAAACTAGAGAATGGTTGCCCTTTTGTGTCTATGAGAACCATCTAGTATTATGAATTAAATAAATACAAAATCAGTTGAAAGGGTGAAAGGGATGGAATAATCTAATTCTTTCTTCAATCTTTTGATGTATGGTCAGAGGAGAGGGGGCAATTAATGCCGCAACTACTGTTCTTAATTAAATGAAGGGTTTGTAAGGGTCCTTTTAAGTTGACCACTTGGATATAAGAGAAGAAAGATCTTTTCATCTTGAGTATTGATTGCCATTTCACTACACCCTAAAGTTATGTTGACCTTTCCTTAACGTGTTTTGTTGAAAGAAATTGGTCAGCTGTTGCTGAGATTTAATTTTTACCTGGTCACATGGCGTAGTGTAAGTGACCTTCGGTAACAAAATATGTCTTTGATTATTTTTGTATATTTGGAACCAAGTAATGGTGACGTAACATGATCCTTGGCTTGCTATTAGCTTACTAAGATTGCTTATATAAATTAAAGCATGGGCTATTTTAGTCCATTTGTGTATCGTATGTAAATACTTTTAAGTTAAATTTCTTATTTTAGTCTGCCCATTTTTATGCTAATGTAATATAACTGCTTCTTAAATAACATTTAATCAATTTATCGTAGTTATCGTGACCAATAAATCTAGAACACTGTTTCTGTTGCAACAGGGTAAAACAACAACACACTCAACAAGAAAATAACAATGCTCCATTTATCTCAACTCTGTACCAATTACTCCAATTAGTCAGTCACTCTCATCGCAATAATCTAAATAAAAGCCTTTGGTTATACCGCTTAAGGTCATACCACACTAAGCGACATACGAAATATGCGACGGCACCAATGTTTTTATGAAATTCGGCCAAGTCGCGGATTTCTGCGTAGTACTGGTTGGTGTGATGGTACCCCATAGAATTTCGTAGGAAGTACCTATATGCTGCAACCTTGAATTAAAGAGGCTAGAATAAAAAACAAAGTAGATACCTACACACAACTGGGCTTAACACCAGCTGGTTTGTATAAGCGCTGTCAAAACACTGGTAGGTCATGAGATATTGACATGATGTATTTAGTACAACACAGTTTTAAATTAAGAATCACTCTGAGTGATTTGGTCCGTCTCGTAACGTTCTCGTTGCTTGCCTTTGCCGCTTAGTGCGGTTTGTCTCTTAGAGTTTTTGGTCGTAAACATTCGATATACAGGGTGTCCCAAAAGTCAACGTCCAACCGAAAACCCAAGCTAGGCCTAGTTGTGGGGGCTCTCAAAAAAAAAGAAAAAAAAATCTATCTCATGTAGTTTCGAAATGACAGCCATTTTTCTTAAATTGACACCCTGTGACGAGTTTACGACTACTGGGGCTGCAAATGAGCTCTTTTGTAATTTTATTTTTGTGTGGAGTAGTCTTAAGTGATGCTCCTACAAATTCCAATTCATCATTTGCACACAACTTCATTGGAATTTCAGAAAATATCCGTTTTATACCGAACCATGACGTGAAAATGACTACATCACTAAACTTTGACAGACTGTACTGAAAAAAAAATCTACTATGCAATTTCGGCAAGTGCCCTTAAAAGTTGGCGCATTTAATGGGCTTTCCAAAATGGTATAATACTTACTAAATTATTTCTTAGACGACGAGAAAAAAAAAAAATTAAGAAAGTCGATATTTAGCTTATTATTAGTTAGTCATAAAACTTTCTCAAAATTATTCTAATATCATCTAGGCGTTCTGTAAGGTGTAATTAAAGAAAGAGACGAAGAAAAGTTAGAGCGGGATAGTGACGCTACTAAAAGAAAGAGACGAAGAAATGTTAGAGCGGGACGGAGAGTGACGCTACTTGGTGTCAGTGAATTTTTGGGATTGTTTAAATAAAAGTCAATTATTAAAAATCGAATGTTTATTTAAATCATATCAAATGTTCAAATTGCTTGCCATCAGCGCGTATGCACGCCCTACACCTTCTTAAAAACGATCGTGTAATCTGGCGGGCGAAACGTCTGGAATTGATGTGATCAGCGGCATCTTGAATTCTCTGACGCAGTTCCTCTAAATTTTCAATTGGTTTTTGGTAAACAATTTCTTTGACCGTTCCCCAATAAAAAAAATCAATAGGATTTAAATCCGGGGAACGGGGGGGCCACGTGATCTGACCGGATCGACCAATCCACCTATTTGGATATTCTTGATTAAGGAATTCTCTCACTGGGCGCGCATAGTGTGCCGGACAGCCATCTTGCTGGAACCACATGTCTCGATAAATGCTAAGTGGCACGTCTTCTAACAAATTGGGTAACTGATGTTGTAAAAAGTCCAAATAAGCTGCCCCATCGAGGTTTTCTGGCAGTTCAAAAGGCCCAATAATGGATCCATTTAAGATCCCAGTCCACATGTTTATTTTAAAGCGGTACTGTGACCTATCTTCGCGCATCAAATGTGGATTTTCGACGTGCCACTCGTGCAAATTATGCAAATTCATGTATCCGTCTTTTTTGAAGGTCGATTCATCAGTCCAAAGAATTTTACGCAAGAATTCTGGATCTGCTCTGTGCCTTTCGAGCATTGATTGACAAAATAAAATCCTGCTAGGATAATCACGGGGTAGCAAAGTTTGTACCCGTTGCATGTGGTACGGATGCAATTCGTTTCTCTTCAGTATCCGATGTGCTGTACTTTTAGGTACCCCCAGACTTTGCTCGATTCCACGTACTGAGATACTCGGGTTCTCTGCAATTGCATTTAGGACATCTTCTTCATAAGGCACGACGGTTCTTCCCACTCTAGTAGCTCGAGTAGGAAGTTGATTTTCTGATAATAAACGGTGCACATTTACAAAAACTCGATGATCTGGGTGACGCTCGGCATTCGGATATCTCTCACGGTAGAGTCGAGCTGCAGCTCTAGCATTGCACCTACATTCCCCATAAATAAGGTGCATGTTTGCATATTCCTCTGCAGAGTACAAGAAAGGCATTTTCTTACAAAAACAGTCCAGGAGAAAGCCAAGTTCGTCAGAAACGGTTCGAAAACAAATCCAAGTCACACGCAATCAAGTCCAGTAAACAGAGCCAAGGTTGTAAGCACGAAATAAATACAAACGAATACAAAAAGATGCGCAGTAAACGAAGGCACGAAACGTACTGAATTATTGTACGTATACCACGCTGTTGTATTAGCGTGCTATCTGTTTCACCCACACTAGCCAAAATGTCAATTTCGTCTCGCTCACACATTGTAGAAAGATTCACTGACACCAAGTAGCGTCACTCTCCGTCCCGCTCTAACATTTCTTCGTCTCTTTCTTTTAGTAGCGTCACTATCCCGCTCTAACTTTTCTTCGTCTCTTTCTTTAATTACACCTTACAGAACGCCTAGATGATATTAGAATAATTTTGAGAAAGTTTTATGACTAACTAATAATAAGCTAAATATCGACTTTCTTAATTTTTTTTTTTTCTCGTCGTCTAAGAAATAATTTAGTAAGTATTATACCATTTTGGAAAGCCCATTAAATGCGCCAACTTTTAAGGGCACTTGCCGAAATTGCATAGTAGATTTTTTTTTCAGTACAGACTGTCAAAGTTTAGTGATGTAGTCATTTTCACGTCATGGTTCGGTATAAAACGGATATTTTCTGAAATTCCAATGAAGTTGTGTGCAAATGATGAATTGGAATTTGTAGGAGCATCACTTAAGACTACTCCACACAAAAATAAAATTACAAAAGAGCTCATTTGCAGCCCCAGTAGTCGTAAACTCGTCACAGGGTGTCAATTTAAGAAAAATGGCTGTCATTTCGAAACTACATGAGATAGATTTTTTTTTCTTTTTTTTTGAGAGCCCCCACAACTAGGCCTAGCTTAGGTTTTCGGTTGGACGTTGACTTTTGGGACACCCTGTATAGGCCAACACTCTAATTTCTCGTATCATCAATTACGAAATCTTTAAATAATTGGGTTAAAGAAATGTAGGTTATCTTACCACAGATGTTGTGATGTGATGTCAATAACCTTTAGACTCAATTTGTGACTTTTTAGGAGGCCCTTTAGATGACAGAAATATGGTCTTATTCATAATGACTTATCGGAGCTTTAAATGGAGATTTTATCGGAGAGATAATAAACGTTTTAGCGTAAAAAGACTATTATGAATAACAAGTTTTGACAATTTTCGCAAACCGTTTTTAGCGAACTTTTAAATCTCCGATAAGTCAATATGAATAAGACCATAAGACTATAGGTATGTCACTTCCCCATTTCTTTTGCTTTTCGGTAAGGAAAATTATAAGGAAAATCTACTTTACTAAAACTATATTAAGTGAAACTAAAAAACATACACTTCGTCATTCACACGTACGGCTTCATTAGCGTTGCATTATGAGCGCCTATTACCACCTATTGGTATCGCATTTGGACCAAAAATTAACAAGCTTGTACATATTTTTCAGAGTAGTTCTATTTATCGTGGGTGGAATCGTAGCATTACAAAACACTCGTAACAATTCGATGGTCAGCAAACAGCTCACTTACAAACAATTGAACAATTTGAATCCAACATACAAATATTTGAACCTCGACACAAGTCATTATGTTTTACGAGTTCGTTGTCATGTGAGATGTAAATCAATTCGTTGACAGCTCAACCACGTACCAAACAATATTCATTCATTGATTATTCTATATTCGTTCTAAGTGCATAGACTAGTAAATAAATTCCAAGCCTATTATAGATTTACGGTCTAGATTTATAGATGTTGAATATTTTCAATAGAATAGTGTATCCAATTTTACGTGAAACTTAAACTAAAATATGAACTAATCTGCGTATTCTACAATACGCAAATTTTCTAATACTAAATTTCAGCGAACATTGCCGAATTGTATTACGTATTAAGTGTGTATTCCTAACGTGTGTGATTTAAATGAATAAAAATGTGCACAACGCCAATCAATCAAAATATTCCATTGTTGTTTTCATTTTTCAGATAAGTGTAGTTGTGCATGTAGAATTGATACCAGTGTCTAGAATTCAAACTGTTTAGTTACATACAGTTTTTAACATACTTTGACGCTACTAAAGGGATATAAAAATAAATGTTACTTGTAGTAAGTACTAGAAACTTCAGTTATCTAGTGTACCGAATATGTGTGTTTAGCTAGCAATAGGTGATAATGCAAATACATTTTTGATAATCATGATTGCGGTATTTCAATGACGACGCAATTTTGATATTAGTTGTTATTATTTTGATAGCAATTTTATGAGTGGGTGTAAAATGTGCAAACACTTAGACATGATTATGCTCTAGTTTAGTCTACCATTCAGGATGTAAGTCGTAATCATGTCCAGCAAATAGTCTATGCACGTGTTAAAATCCTGAAATATAGAACATGAATAAGCAAATGTAAAATGTTTGAGGAAGACATTGCAAGTTGAGTCATTGTAAAATGCATAAACTGAAACTGAATTTCAGAACAAGATATTCGAAGCCAAATTATTATAAATGGATTTATTTTGTATAAGATGCACTTTCTTTACGATCGGGTATGGTCAAAGATAAAAATTAAATTAAAAATATTTTTCTACGAATATGTACATCAACCTTTCTACGTTCACTGCTGGGCATAGGCCTACACCATTTTTTTTTACGTGGGGAATGCATTTACGCATTTTGTGTGGGACTCCCGGGTCAGAAGCGGACCCCAATTACCCATTAAACCCCACGGTGTTCCTCCTCGCCCCTTAGTCGGGCCATGTCCGAGATCCGCGGGGTCTTTGAATATAAATAAAAATAATTAACTAACTAAAGTTTATTTTCAATTTAACATCATAATTCTTTTCAACTTAAAGTGAACTGCTAATTTTAATATTTTTAATTTTATAAGTTCAAAATTGTGTTCTTAATCTAATAATAACAATGACTTCTAAATTATATTTGTATATAGTTCGTGTCACGAATGGGAAATTGGGGTCGTTGTTCAAAGAGAACCACCCAAAACTGGGCGTGGACACGACAATTATGTAGTCCAACGGGACAACTGAAAGAGAGTGGTTTTATTTCCTTGTCCATTTTCATTTCTAAAATTAATTATACCATTACTTACTGTCTAAAGTATAATGGAATATAACTATTATTACAAAATGAGGGCAGTTAAACGTTTGAGTTACATTTAGTTCACATACCCTGGGGATATCGATCAATCAAATCAAAACTGCTAACTTCACATAGACGGTTACTAAAGACGTATTAGTAACGCTACCATCTTGTACTTGGCATTGGATTGATTAATCACTCGACTAACACTGCAAATGGATCAAAATAAGTCAGTCGTTTTACCAACATATCAACATAGTATGTTCTGATAGGTACATTGCTTTTTTTAAGTAGTATTTATCGTTGAAGTGGTGTATCTACGTGTATACTTCTATATTAACACTAGCTGACCTGGCTAACGTTGTTATGCCATACTAAAAAAAAAGGTTTGAAAATAGATGTTGGCCGATTCTCAGACCTACTGAATATGCATATATAAAATTTGGAGGAGTACGGTAACTAAAACTGTGACACGTTAATTTTATATATTAGATTATACAGCTGAAGAGTTTGTTTGTTTATTTGTTTGAACGTGCTAATCTCAGGAACCACTGGTCCGATTTGAAAAATTCTTTTAGTGTTAGATAGTACATTTATTGAGGAAGGCTATAGGCTAAATAACATCCCGCTGCAACCAATAGAAACTAAGCATCAGTGAAAAATGTTATGAAAACAGGGAAAACCTCCTAAATTCTTCTTCTTCGTGTACGCAGTAGCGTGGAACTGCTAGTTAAGAATAAAAATGCCACCATCCCATTTCTATACAGCTGAGTAAACTGCATTAGTCTGTAATTAATGTCTTCTAATATAAAATTCTCGTCTCGCGGTGTTAGTTACCAAATCCTTCGAAACGGCTCTTTGAAATTTTATAAAATTTCGTATACATAAAGCGTAAGTCTGAGAATCAAGACCATATCAATTTTTATGGCAAAAGTAGGGAAGAAAGTACCTTTCCAGTAAGTGTGCAAGTGAAACAGACAACAGCTAGTTAAAATAATATTTTATCATAACATTCTTAGCATTGGTCAATGCAAAACATGTTTACAGTACGGCGTGTCCGATCTATTTAGGAATGTTTATGTGCCCATTTAACCTCCGCCCTTAAACCTAGCCCTACAATTGTACACAACAAAGAATTATGTGTATTTGCATACCAGTGACATAAATAAACCCAAAACAGAGACACTTGTATTATGCGTGGTGTAAAAACTCATTAGAAATTGTTATATCTCTACATTTTGCCCGTGTGATGACAGATTAAGAATATACTCCTTTTTCTTCCCAAGGTACTGTATAAGACAGCTAAGGGATATTGTACGAGTACAGAGATAGTATCCTATGTGAGAGACGGAAAACGTAAAAACAAACCCTGTGCCAACCAAAAATCCTCCCAAATTGTAGGCCCGTGCCCAACAATAGGCTGAGGAGGGAGTAAAATTAATGTCCTTGCTTATCAAATACATTGTTTTTATGTCTCTATATGCGTTCATATCTTCAAAACTACGCAACGAATTTTGTTGCAGTTTTCTTTATAGAATAGATATTATTGTTTAGCAAGCGTTTGCACTTTGCACTTTGTTTGCAATACGTGCCGTTTTAACAAATTCTGAGATACTAACACGCATGGATATTTTTCACAATATCTACTTTTTTCAAACTGTCCAAAGATTGAATAAAATTGTTAGTTTTTAGTGTTCCGTATCAAAAGTCAAAACCATTTCGCAGTCATCCCGTTTGCCTATGACATGAAATTGGTCAGCAGCTGAAATTTTATAATTATACATATATGTCATATAAATGTTTGTTCTGCGTCTGGGTGTTTCTATGTATTAAAACTTATTATAAGTATGCTTTTTACAAAAGAAAATTAGTTAATGTAATTAGTATTCTAGCACCCATAACACAAGCATAAAAGCTTAGCTTGGGATCAGAGGACGTTGTGTGAAATGTCCGTGAACATTTTCAATTACTATCTCTCCCTCTCTCTCCAGCCCATTTACGTCCCACTGATAAGCACGGGCCTCTTCCACTTTGGAGGGGATTATGGTCTACCTCTACTGTATTTCAAGCTTTCCGTCTCTTACAGAGGATGTTATTCTGGGAAGGCAAAGGGGTGATGACAGTTGTGTTCTTAATCCGTCACCACATGGGCATAAAACCAAAATGCTTACTATTTGTATGAATGGTAATACTAGTACCAATTAAGTAAATAAATATTACATGAACAGTGTCATATCAGGGCTTGACTAATTTCCATATAATTTGCGTTGTTGACGTCTAATCTTAAGCAGTTAAGTGTCATGAGTCACTGAGTGATTTCCGACTGACTTTGTTATCTGTAATCTTTATTGTTTTAATTATCTGTTCCAAGAGTTATATCTACTGATAATTTTAAAAGTACTTTAATTTATTGTTCCGAAATAATCAATGTCCTTTAAAATATTTCAATGGATTTGTATGAGTGTAAGTGAAGCCAAGGAAATATTATGTTTGGATCGTAGCAGATGGCAGTCTCTGCCTACCTCTATGGGAAAAAAAGGCGTGATGTTATTATAATGATGACTTCTACGAGTATAAATAATAAAAGTGAAACTGGCGCCAAGAACTGATGCGACAAGAACTGCTTATTTCGTTGTAGGTACACATTTATGTTAATTAAGATCATTAGTCTTTATTAGACAGTTTAATAAGGAACTTCAGTCAACATTGCCGAATTTCGTTATTGACACTATCAATTTCCATTTTTAGTTAAGTTACACACGTAGAATTGGTACCGTTGTCATTATTGTTGCAATAACGTTCTTTCTTCCTAATTTAATTTAAAAATTCTGCTTAATTCGAGTTGGACTCGCACATGAGAGTTTCTGTGCAGTTTATGTGCCTTACCGAACCCAAATAACCCCAAATAATGGGACCTCAGACAGTGGGGTTAAGGGCAGCAGAAAGATAATTATGGCTATTAATTGTTGTTGTAGCATCAACTGATATAAAGAAACTGAAATTTTCAGCACTCTAGCTATTACTTTTCCAAACATACAGCCTGGTGAGCCAGAAATACTGACGGGCGGATGGATAGCGAAGTTTCAATAAAAGGTCTCTCGCTTTAATTTTGGTAAGGAACCCTAACTAAAGAAAATCTAACTTTTACCGATTCTCTCTTTCTCTCTCTAGCCCATTAAAGTCCCACTTCTAGGTACGAGTTTCCTCGTTTACGGATTAAGAGTATTAAGACGCGTATATTTAGAAACGTTTCTAATTAACATCATAACGAGGTCGACTTATCCTTATCCTTATCCTTACTAATTTACGAGTATAAATGCGAAAGCTGGATGTTGACACAATAATAATTTAGACGAGCTTAAGTGTTAATGTGTGGAACGAAACGATAGCGCGATTTAATAAACGTACAACGCGATCTATTGAGCAGAAGAGTAAACTTCTGTTTGTTATGGATTGATTTCTAAATTTCACGCGTACGAAGTCGCGGGCAACAGCTAGTAAAGGATAATAAAACGACATAGTAATTAAGTAACGGATGAGAGTAACATAGTCAAAAGTTCACATGAGTGAGTGTGTGAGAGAAAGTCCGTTATGTTTATGATTTTATTTAAAAATACAACATGGCGTGTGAATATAATATTTTATTTATTTATTGTAACTAGAACGAACCGTTTTTAAGGTTCTGTACCAAAAGGTATTACTGAGACTTCGCTTTACGTCCGTCCGTCGGTCACCAAGCATATGTCACGAATCGTGATAGCTAGAGACTTGAAATTTTAACAGATTAGATTAAGTATGTTCTAACACTTGTGCGACTCATTTGTTTAAATAAAACCACTTTTTAAAGATAAATGGTCTTATTCATAATGACTTAACAGAGGTTTAAAAGTTTGCTAAAATCGGTTCGCGAAAATTGTCAAAACTTGTTATTCGTAATAGTCTTTTTACGCTAAAACGTTTATTATCGCTCTGATAAAATATCCGTACAAACCTCCGATAAATCATAATGAATAAGACCATTGGACGGGTATTTTTGTTTTAAATTTTAGCCCGACGTTTCGGAGACTTTGCAGCCACCATGGTCACGGGTGAGACTGACTGAACGTCGAGGAACGTCAGGCTAAAATTTAAATCAAATACATGCGTCTAAATCCGTAAAAGGTGGTTTTATTTAAATTAAGTATGGTTATTTTAAAAAAAAGTTAACACTGCCTCGCCTCAAAAAGCAAGAGGTTGGCAACAGTCGGCCGGAGTGGTGGAGTTTAATGGGAGAGAAACCGACGAACTATCCGGGCATTGTCCAGCGGGACCGCTTTCTGCATGTGACTTTTTGAGACCAAATCTTACACAGTTACACACGTAATTTTAAATATCATATATCATTTTATTACATCTCATAGACAATAATTACAACCAATTGTAGCAGTTATATGAGAATAATACTTACATAATTTATTGCGATATTTCATTGTTTTAACAAAAGCACAGATTCTCACATTAAGTTACAGAAGTATATTGCTTCAAAATTTTTATAATTGTAGTGTACGCAATAAAAATGAGGCATTTTTACCCAATTAATTTACAGTAGATAGTATTTATGAAGTGTAAGTGTACAATGTATGTAGTAAGTATATTGTCCGTGTGGTGACGGATTAAGAATACAAGTGTCACCACACCACCCCATCTCCTCCCAAGGGTGAAAGGTAAAAGTCAGCTAAGGAATATTGCACACAGATAAAATCCTCAGTGAGAGACGGAAATCTCGAAACTAAACCCTGTGCCAACACATCTGGTCAACGCGGCTCAGTAGACCATAATCCCTCCAAAGTGGAGGAGGCCCGTGCCCAACAGTGGGACGTAAATGGGCTGGAAGAGGAAGTATACAATTTCTGTGAGACTAGACTTGACCCGCTGTTTCGTATGCTTATGTATCGATTTTCACATCTCTTTATGCTCATGGCACGGGCTTTATGCACTTGGTGAGGGCATTTTGCCTCTATTGCGCTCTGACTAGGCGTGTTAACAAGGTTTTGGTTAAAGTTTTTCATCTCTCATATACCTACCCTCAGCCTGGTTCTTACTACGGTATCCGAGTGACGAAATGGGGTTTTGACACTTGTATTATTGATTAGTCACCACACTTAAGTGTGTGTGTCATTTCAGTTAAATTTCTATAGCTAGGTAATCGTTTCGTAGTGCTTGGTTACAGTAGAAGTAAAATTAATATGCAGTTTCAAGTGAAGCCAGAAAGTGTGTTTGGAATGTAGCAGGTGGCGCTCTATAGTCTCTGCCTACTCTCATGAGAAAGATCCCTGATGTTGTGATGACGATGATGAGTTCCAAGATTCTAGGGTGTCGTCTGCCCATTGCTGCTTCAGTCAATCAGCAGGTTACTCAGTTCCATAATATTAATTAAATTTATAAGTATATTAATTTAACTCTCTAATAAGCATTATTTACTAGTTTTAATTGATTTGCTATGCTTTTAATAAATAAAACTATAGTGAAAAAAAATTATCACCATGAGCGGCACTTGAACCCACGACTCTAATAAACATATCAAGCATAGTTTCCAAATAGATCGGTTTAGAGATCTTTATTTCTCAAGAAGATTGTTCCTTTTTACACGCTTTATATTAGCTTCACTTGTATGTTTGTTTGTATGTTTGTTTATATGTTTGTTTGTATGTTTGTATGTTTGTAACCGACTCCTTTGGACGCTATTTTGACCCACTTTAAACGGTCAGATTCTATTCAAATTTTGCACACCTGTCAAAGACCGATGACAATACAATAATTCGATTAAATAAAGCGTGTTTTTTAGTTTTTTTAAACAATTTTTAATTATTTACACCGCAGAACGGAAGCTCCTATTAAATTCTAAGATATTCTCAACAGGAAGCATTATAAAGAAGTGTTGACAAATTTATTAATCACAGAACCTTTATTGATGTTTATTGAAAGAAATATATCACAAGAATACACAGCTTTTTAGAGTTCCGTAACACAAGGCAGAACGAGACCCTATTGCTGAGATTTCACTGTCGGTCCGTCCGTCTGTGTCACCAGACAGTATCTTAGGAACCGTGGTAGCTATAGAATTGATACTTTCAGTCTCCTCCTTCTCCTCCGCCTCCAGCCCATTAAGAGGATACCAAAATAGCTACGTGCATTTTTCTACGTACGATGTTTTAATTTTTTCTCTAGATTGAATGGCTAGAGCTCTAATTTTTAAGTATATGTTTTTTCAATATATAATCTAGGATCGCATAAACTCAGAAACGCGATTGAAAAAGTTTTCTCGATAGAAAATCTTAGCGAAACCACCTCTCTCATTTTTTTATTTTTTTCATTTGTCGATCTATTATCGCGTATTAACTAATGAAATAACTTTCTAAACATAAGTAACTATTATATATAGAAACACGTAAACCGGAATTAAAAAATATTTAGTAGATTTTGAGTAAACAAAAAAAATATCCCTAATTCTTCATTTTCTATTCCTACTAGCTGTGTTAATAGGTACATGTCGACGATAATATTGATGTAGGCCCTTAACATCTTTAACTAATTGTTTTTATTTTAATACCTATTAAATTTATCTAATAAGTAATTGTGTGTATGTGTATATAAAAAGTATGTGTATGTTTATTGTTAGTATAATATTTTGTAGTGTATATTAGGTATAAAGGTGCACCTACAGATACCACTTACTCCTTAATAATATCCATGCTCAGGTTGCCTGGAAGAAATCGCTTTAAGCGATAAGGCCGCCCATTGTACTAGATGTTTTTTTAGTATAAGTTAATTTTAATATAATATGTATGGTGTACATGAAAGAATAAATAAATAAATAAATAAACGTCCCACTGTTGGGCACGGGCCTCCTCCACTTTGGGAGGGATTATGGTCTACTGTACCGCGCTGACCAGACGTGTTGGCACAGGGTTTATTTTCGAGTTTTCCATCTCTCACAGAGGTTGTTATCTGTGTACAATATCCCTTAGGTGACTTTTACAGCATCCTGGGGAGGAAATGGGGTGGTGACACTTGTATTCTTAATCCGTCACCACACGGACATGTCTCAAGTCTTTCAGTCTCACAGGTGATGTATATCTGTTGATGATATTATCACTAAATAAATACTAAAAATAAAATTATTATACTCCAGCTAATACTAGAATACAATAAAACAATTTTTGACTAAAGCAATCGATTGACATTATATGATATATTAAATTTAAATTTAATATTAAATTTAATTTATATTTCTATGTAATTTGAGATTATGTAATTGACCCATTCATTGATTATTGTAGAATATTAATAGTTATAGCATTTTTATTCTATGTATGTTGTTATTTGTACGCCATATTGTAGCAGGACGTAGCTGAAACTTACGAGTATATTGCAAGATTTGATTTCATTTGACAATAAATATTTAAGGGGGCTTCCATATAACAAATGTTTTGAGTGTAACTTGATGATACCTACCCTTAGACCACATTATTATGCGGGTATGACAAACATGTTATGATAATAGCGATACGGAACCCTTCGTGTGCGAGTCCAACTCGTGTTTTACCGCTTTTTATTACCGATCTGTGTACCAATATCGTAACATGTAAGGGCCATTATAATGTTGAATATTTTATTTGTAAAATAACGTTCGGAAACGGATGTTTCATGATTTAATGCTACTTTTAACTTTATCTGTCGAATGACCGATGAACTTGATAGGTCGATCACATTATAAATATTTTTTTTTAAGAATTTATATTAAGAATAGCTTTGTGAAGCTTCTGAAGCGATTACATTAAAATTTTATCTATACTAATGTCTGTCCTAATATTATAAGCTGAAGATTTTGTTTGTTGGTTTGAACGCGCTAATCTCAGGAACCGTTAGTCCGATTTGAAAAATTCTTTGAGCGTTGGATAGTATATTTATCGAGGAAGACTATAGGGCCTATAGTCTTCCTAAGCCTTCCTATAAATATACTATCCAACGCGCAAAGAATAGTGATGCTATATAGCCTATAGTATAGGCTATATAACATCACGCTGCGACCAATAAGAGAGAAGCATTAGTGAAAAATGTTACAAAAACGGGAAAATTTTCTAAATTCCGGGATAATAATTCTAGGATAATGTTAAACGTGAGATGAAGCGAAACGATGAAATACCCGAGCTTACTTGTTTGACGGGCCTCGAGGTTGGTTGTGGGTTCCATTCCCGCAAAGTACAATTATTTGTCCGGTATTTATAAAAGTCATGCAAATGTTTGAACTGGGTCTGAGTGTTTACTATGTACCTACATACTATAAATATGTAGGTACATGTTTACAAAGAAAAATATGTTATAGTATATCCGCATCTGGCATCCATAACATAAGCATATAAATATAGCTTAATTTGGGACCAGAGGACGTTGTGTGAAATTTCAATAAATATACAAAAAGGCTTCACCAAAGGTTGTCAGTTCGTAGAGGGTTGTAGCCTGTCTATTTGCATTTTATTGGATACAACGTTTTAAATAACAGGTTTCCTACGATTACGAATCTCCCTATTGCAGATTTTGTCACGTAGTAAACACCAAGAATAGACATTTTTCACGTACGCTGTGTGACTTTGAGATATGTGTGTTAAGGGCCTACATCAATATTATCGTATATCATCGCCGACACGTACATATTAACACAGCCAGTAGGCACAGAAAATGAAGAATTAGGGATACTTTTCCTATTTACTCAAAATCTACTAAATATATTTTAATTCTGATCCACATGTTTCCATACATAATAGTTACCTATGTTTTTAAAGTTATTTCATTAGTTAATACGCGATAATAGACCGACAAATGAAAAAAATAAAAAATTAGAGAGGTTGTTTCGCCAAGATTTTCTATCGAGAAAACTTTTTTCAATCGCGTTTCTGAGTTCATGCGATCCTAGATCATATATTGAAAAAACATATACTTAAAAATTAGAGCTCTAGCCATTCAATCTAAAGAAACAATGAAAACTTCGTACATAGAAAAATGCACGAAGCTATTTTGGTATCCTCTTAATAAAAACAAATAAAATGTCGATTATCACAATCTCAGCTGCGACGTCATGCAAATACGTATTATATGTACATTATTTGACATTATTATTTTTATTTATTTGACGGGCTTCGTGGTCTAGTGGTTCATGTAACGGACTGCCGTTCACGAGGCCCGCGTGTTCAATTCCCGCCCACGGCAAACGTTATCTATGTAACTCCATGTTATCAAATATTGTGTATAGTTTATTTACTATAAAAGTAAATATTTGATAACATGGAGTTACAGAGATAACGTTTTAATAGCGGAACAAATAAATTGTTAGGTGAGGTCGCGACGGGCGGCCAGTTTCTTACGTCAATTTTGATCAAAGATGTTAATAACCGACTTGATGAAGATTAATGTCTGATTCTCCTTTAACGGTTATTTAATAAGATTGATAGGATCCTATAAGTATAGTTAAGTAGCTTAGAAAATAAATGTAATAGGATTTATGTGTGAGATGATATCTTAAGAAGGTCTAAGGGTGCGACTCCGTGATAAGTTTAGACTTAGTTACCGACTTTAAAAAAAAGAGGAGGTTCTTAATTCGTCTGTATTTTTTTGTGTTTATTACCTCATAACTTTTAACTGGGCGAAGCGATTTTAATGATGCTTTGTAGAGTTTCGTATAAACCCTTATAGTCTCACTACGGTGTCCGTCTGTCTGTCTGTCCGTCTGTCAAACTTTATTTTACTCAGCAACGGCTGAAGATATCAACTTGAAACTCATACGATATGTAGATCTATGCGGTCCCTTGCTGCAAAAAATACAGTCAACCTTTCACCTCCACGCATTTAAAAGATATAACCGAATTACGACCATTTTTAAGAATTTTTCGACTTATGCCAGGGAATCAAAATTCACAGGTTACTTCCCGTTGCCCTAGGGCTTTGAAATTTGGGATAGATCAAGTCTATAGAGTGCCGATATAGGGAAAAATCCAAAAACTTATAATTTGTCATCACATCACAAGTAAAAAAGTGTTTATACTAATACCAACTTATGAAGTAGCTGAAATGTAGGCGATTCCTTATATTTCAACTACAAAATTGAGTTCCTGAGTTTTTTGAGTTTAATCAAATGATTATTTGAATGCAGTTACTTATGTTTATATGTCTAGTAGGTACGAAACCCTAAGTGTGCAAACCTCAAATTTCAAAGACACGTGAAATCGGTTAAACTTTTTTTTTTAAATACTCAATTATGTTGTGCACATAGAAATAATACCATTGTCATGCCATCTACATTCGACGAAGTGTAATTAAATGCTATTACGTGCTTTTAAAGAAATTAAAAACAACTAGTGGCTGTTGTAACTAATTTTAAAAACTCGTTCAGCTAATGTTTAAGCCCTAATTACTTACAAAACGTTTAACACGCAAAGGATTAATAATTGTATCGTAATACAATTCTGTTAACAACTTTTTTATTGGCTCCAGTTCCGTAGAAAAATTATTACATGAGTTATATTAGTTGATAAGCAAATAAATATACATTATTGGTCTTAAAATAAAGTCACATCACAAAGTAAGATTTTTTTTTCCGTCTCTCACAGCGAACGTTATCTGTGTACAAATACCCTTAACTGGCTTTTACAGCACCCTGGGGAGGAGATGGGGTAGTGACATTTGTATTGTTAATCCGTCACAACACGGACAGACAGACAACCCTATGCCAATACGCCTGGTCAGCGTGGCACAGTAGACTATAAAATTGCTTATAATATCCCTCAGCTGGCTCTAACACTCTGGGGAAGAAATGAGGAGGTGACACTTGTATTCTTACTACACACGGATAGTTTTCAAGCTTACTACCCATAACACAAGCTTAATAAGCTTAGCTTGGGACCAGAGGACGTTGTGTGAAATATCCATGAATGAATATACTATGACATATCAATGTTTTTGGATGAATTATAGTCGCATAGGAATTATATGGGATGTGTCATAATGATTACGTGAACACGTGCACGCGCATTCCAAACAAACACTGACACATCTACAAATAGGTGTCAGTAATGTCTCTCATACCACAGATATCATAATACCAAAGATATGCTCATTATTTCTCACAGTTGGCCGCAACTTCTTACGTTTGTTTAGATACAGTTCTTGGTCTTATTCATAATGACTTATCGGAGGTTTAAAAGTTCGCTAAAATCGGTTCGCTAAAATTGTCAAAAATTGTTATTCATAATAGACTTTTACGCTAAAATGTTTATTATCACTCCGATTATTTTATACATTTGTATAGCAAAACAACGTTTGCCGGGTCAGCTAGTTATAATATACTAGCTGTTGCCCGCGACTTCGTACGCTTGGAATTCAGAAAATTTTCCCCGTATTTGCAACATTTTTCACTACTGCTTCGTCCTATTGGTTGTAGCGTGATGTTATTCGATAAATGTACTATCCAAAAGTGAAAGAATTTTACGAATCGGACCAGTGGTTCCTGAGATTAGCGCGTTCAAACAAACAAAAAAACGAAAAGGAAAAGGTCTTTAGCCTGCAGCTCATTCATGGGCCGAAAACGTATACTAAAATATACATCAATCGATTGTATTACAAAAAAGGTAAAGAAATGAAACAATAAGTTATATTTGAGTCACTGTTTGTTTAATTTGAAAGAATATATTTGAGACAATGACTCAAGGGAGTTCTGGAGTGATAAATTAATCTGGTGCGACATTCAATGGCGAGACAGGCGCCTCTTTATTACTCATGGACACGAGGAAGACCAAAATACTTCGAACATGTGTTATTGACGAGTTTCTTAAAACATAACAATGTGTAGAACTTAGAATATTTGGGCATTTAAAACGTTATAGGATTTTCTATCTCCTATCCTATCAGACATAGAAAAGTTTATGCTCACAATTTTCCCCGTTTTTGCAACAGTTTTCACTGATGCTTTGCTCTTATTAGTCGCAGCGTGATATAATATATAGCCTTTCTTGATAAATCCATCACTAATAGAATACAGAAGATTACTGATTCTAAAGAATGCGTTATTTAAAACAAATATCATATTAAAAATTCCTTATAAATAGCATTTCAGAAACGATTTTGCAAGGGGCGGCTATGCCCTAATTAGTATCGCTAGGACTGGGGAAGGACGCAAGGGTATAGAACTAATTGTTGTGGCTTTCTTTAGCGGAGGAAAGCCGGATGGAAGTATGTAGTCCTATAGTATTATAAGATCTTTTTATTGTAATATGGTTAGCCCGTTAAAGTATTGACTTCTAAGGTTACACTAAGGTCTCTAACCAATTCTGCATGCACAACTAAATTTAACTAAACTAAAAAATAAAAATAATTATGGCGTATTTTGATTTATGTCAGTTTCTCTCTCCGACTCATTTACGTCCCACTGTTGGGCACGGGCCTCCTCTACTTGGGAAGGGATTATGGTCTACTGTGTCGCGCGGACCAGGCGTATTGGCACAGTTTATTTTCGAGTTTTCCGTTTCTCACAGAGGATGTTATCTGTGTGCAATATTCCTTAGTTGACTACTACTACAGCACCCTTGAGAGGAGATGGGGTGGTGACACTAGTATTCTTAATCCGTCACCACACGGAGATTGGCTGTTTAGTTGTACATATTTATATTAAGAGGATACCAAAATAGCTTCGTGCATTTTTCTATGTACGAAGTTTTCATTGTTTCTTTAGATTAAATGGCTAGAGCTCTAATTTTTAAGTATGTGTTTTTCAATATATGATCTAGGATCGCATAAACTCAGAAACGCGATTGAAAAAAGTTTTCTCGATAGAAAATCTTGGCGAAACAACCTCTCAAATTTTTTATTTTTTTCATTTGTCGGTCTATTATCGCGTATTAACTAATGAAATAACTTTAAAAACATAGGTAACTATTATGTATAGAAACACATGGATCAGAATTAAAATATATTTAGTAGATTTTGAGTAAATAGGAAAAGTATCCCTAATTCTTCATTTTCTGTGCCTACTGGCTGTGTTAATATGTACGTGTCGGCGATGATATTGATGTAGGCCCTTAATTGAAATCGTTTGTCTGTAGTACAGTTTTAATAATAAGATAGTTCAGTAAACTAGAATAAAATTGATGATTGTTGTAACAATCATACCAATTCTTTATACAATACTGATGTATTTTGATTAATTAGTTATTTAGTTGTACATCACATTGTACATACATATATTCTGAGTATAAATGTGGAAGGAAAAAAGTCTAGAGGAAGACCCAAGAAAAGATGGATGGACTGTGTGAAAGAGGACATGAAAGAAAGAGGAGTTGACACAGACATGACGGCTAATAGAAGACTATGGAAGAAAAAGACATGTTGCGTCGACCCCAAATAATGGGATAAGGGCAGGAGGATGATGATGAGTTGTATATATGTACATAGTTTTTATAACAAGAGAGTTTCTTTAACATTTCCAATAAGTATTTTTACACTATCAATTTTTATTTTTTAGTTAAGTTTAGTTTTGCGTGTAGAACTCTGTTTATATTAGCAAGAAGTCTTGAGCAATGCTACATGTGCTTAAAGACCTACATCTGCGTTCATCCGTGAAACAACGAATTTATTGCAATTGCATTAGCTAAACATGCCGCGTTACTTACACGAATAGATTTTCTCAAGCATATCAATCTAATAAAGCATATCGGATCCAAGGAAAAGTTAATTGTTGGTACTATAAAATATAAGTTAACTAATCGTTAATTATTATACCCGACTTAGCTATTCCCCGCGACTCCATACTCGTGGAATCGAGTTTTTTGCGACATTTTTCACTTATGCTTCGTTCCTATTTGTCGTAACGTGATGTTATATAGCCTATAGCCTTCCTGGATAAATGTATTATCCAACACTGAAAGAATTTCATACATTGGACCCTCAGATTGGACCTATGGTTCCTGAGATAAGCGCGTTCAAACAAACAAACTCTTTAGTATTGTAATATTTTAGTATAGACTAGCTGTTGCCCGCGACTGTTGACGTAAGCGTGGAATTTAGAAAACTTTTCCAGTTTTCGCAACATTTTTCACTGATGCTTCGTTCCTATTGGCGACAGCGTGATGTTATATAGCCTATAGCCTTCCTCAACAAATATGCTATCCAACACTGAAAGAATTTTTCAAATCGGACTTCTGGTTCCTGAGATTAGCGCGCTTAAACAAACAAACAAACTCTTCAGCTATATAATAATATTGTAGATAAATTTCATAACGTCATATAATGGCTATAAGTTCATTTGAACTGCCTATTCTTACATAAATATATGTATGTATGTAAATCACATATATACGTAGAAATAACTTTGATAGGTTACATTAAAAATGAAAGTGTGTTCGGGACATTAACTAATTGGGTCATTCGGATGATATATTCTTAAATAGACTGACATACAGTCAATTAGTTTTGTATATTAGTTCATTTATATGTTAACAACTGTGAAATGAACATAGATAATACCAACAAACATATTTATAGCAGTTATTATTAATGTTATGTTAGTTTTGTTAAGTAAACTTTAATTAGTAAATGTAGTAATACAAGAACAATAACTAGACTAACTAGATAAGTGTGAAAAAGATTCAAACGCTGAGGGTTCCGTACAGGGGCGTAGCGTGCCTTGGTGGGGCCCTATATATTAATTTATTTGGGGGCCCCTATAAGGGTAAAGATTTCTCACAAAAGAAGAAAAAATCTGTGCATAAAATTGATAGAAATGAATTATTAATCATAATTATCTACCTGTAATAAAAAATTTGGAACTGTTTATTAATTTTTGCTTACGTACGTCGGGGGCCCCGTATAATTGATACGGCTGATACGGCGGCAGCTACGCCCCTGGTTCCGTACTTACTTACAAGTAAAATTGGCATTTAACTATACGCAATGTTGAAAGACAAAGGAAGGAACAGTTTCTTTAAGAGGATACCAAAATAGCTTCGTGCATTTTTCTATGTACGAAGTTTTCATTGTTTCTTTAGATTGAATGGCTAGAGCTCTAATTTTTAAGTATATGTTTTTTCAATATATAATCTAGGATCGCATAAACTCAGAAACGTGATTGAAAAAAGTTTTCTCGATAGAAAATCTTAGCGAAACAACCTCTCTGATTTTTTATTTTTTTCATTTGTCGGTCTATTATCGCGTAATAACTAATGAAATAACTTTAAAAACATAAGTAACTATTATATATAGAAACACGTAAATCAGAATTAAAATATATTTAGTAGATTTTGAGTAAATAGGAAAAGTATCCCTAATTCTTCATTTTCTGTGCCTACTGGCTGTGTTATATGTACGTGTCGGCGATGATATACGATAAATATTGATGTAGGCCCTTAAGATTGTAGACATAGTACATTTTGGGTACGCGTACGAAGTTGTGGGCTATCATCCATCATATTATATTACTAGCTGCTGCCCGCGACTCTGTACTCGTGGAATTTACAAAACTTTCCCCGTTTTTGCGACATTTTTTACTACTGCTTCGCTCCTATTAGTCGCAGCGTGATGTTACATACCCTAAAGCCTTCCCCTATAAATGGACTAATCAACAAAAAAGAATTTTTCTAATCGGACCAGTAGTTTCTGAGATTAGCGCGTTTAAACAATCAAACAAACAAACTCTTCCGCTTTATATTAATACTAGCTGTCCCGACAAACGTTGTTTTGCCATACTAAAAAAAAGGTTTGAAAAATAGATGTTGGCCGATTCTCAGACCTACTGAATGTGCATGTAAAATTTCATAAAAATCGGTCTAGCCGTTTCGGAGCAGTACGGTAACTAACACTGTGACACGTAAATCTTATATATAAAATTCACGTGTCACAGTGTTAGTTACCGTACTCCTCCGAAACGGCTTGACCGATTCTTCTCAAATTTTGCATACGTATTCAGTAGGTCTGAGAATCGGCCAACATCTATTTTTCAAACTTTTTTTTTTAGTATGGCAAAACAACGTTTGCCGGGTCAGCTAGTTTTATATATAAGATAACCATTTATAAAGTACAGAGTCAAAATCTTGAATTATCACAACCATTATGCCATAAAAATTTACAAAAATGTAAGAGTTGTTTATTATTCAATAATGCCAGAACATTCATGAGTATAATAAAATTATGTATACGAAAATCTTCTGAAATATAAATTAGACTTAGAAAACTTCAACTTACATCCACGGCTACAGCCGTTTTTATAGTTGACATGAATAGTTTTCCCGCTTTTGTTTCAACAAATCCGTTAAAAGAATTCATGTTAACTATATATAATACAACACAAAAGTAATAATATACACGATTGCAATAATTACACTAAACAAAAGATATATACAATTATTACCGGTATAAGGAAACTAAATGCCACTTGAAGCCCGACTGCGCACGAGTTAAATTCCGGTGCTTCGCAATGACATTATAATACTACCAATTTAAAAAGACCCCTCTACATTCAGTTTTCTTAAACTATTTCAATAGTTTTTGAGTATTATTGCAGGGTCTTTTAAAGTCTTTGTGTTTTGTGTATCAGATAATGGTGGTTGAATCATTTAAAGACTTGTTTGGTAAGACAGCTGTTTGTAATATCTTTATAGTAAAAGTTGACAGTTCACACATTATTTTATAGACGTATTTAAATAAAGTGGTTATCCCGTGGAGTTTTAATATTCTTTTTCATCTAACGTAGTTGAAAGTAATAGATATTTTAGTGTCACGGCTTAATTAGCATGTTGCCACGGATGCTAAACTTATGTAGCCAAAATTTTATAAATTTAATCGACTAAACTTCAAACATTTTAGTTTAAATCTGTGGTTTAAATGTATTTAGCGTTACCGACAACGCAGATAAAGCCAAGTGTAAGGGAACAATCTACTTAGTTCAAAAACTAAAAAACACGCTTGAAAATCCTGAATTATTGCATATATTATTGCATTGTCATCAGTCCTTGATATATGTGCAAAATTTCAGATCAATCCGACTACTGCAAATGGGTTAAAATCACTTTCAAAGATTCCGTTACATAGATTAATACATTGATAGATACATACTGAACTTATAAGCGTGTTAAAACACTGAGATCTTACTTCTTGAACTAACATAGTTTTCATTGGTATCCTCATAATTTAAGTTTAAAGCCAAAAAACCGAAACATTTTCCTTTCAATATAGGTATCCAAAGTAAAATCGATTATTTAAATATTCTAGATAAACTCCAATAATTGATCATCTGTAGAATAGTTAACTATAGTAAATAATTACAAAAGAGAAACAATTACAATTAAAATACCGTCACTAAAACTTCTTATTCCCGCCATTGTTCAAGATCAAATACGTAATAATAGAATCAATGAATACTTATTCACATGTTTAATAAAAGATAAAAATACTCCATTGTGTAACCGACTATGTAAGCTTGATTGTGATCTGAATTGCGAAAAAACTAAATAACGAGTAATAATACTAAGTAAGGTAGCAATTAGTCATAAAGTAGAGTTGTATCGATTTTATCGATAAAAAACACAGTTATACTTGACATACCTTTATTTTATCGACTGATTTAGTTGCAATAAACAGTCTCCTTCTTCATTCCGGGCTTATCCCATATTATCAGGGTTGACAACCCGGGGTCCAAGTCTGCTAATTCTGCTATTACAATCATATTACAATGTTGTTATAATGGTCAGTCACTGACGCCATTATGGCACCATAATGGCGTCATTATGACAAAAAGTAGACTACCAAATTTGATACAATTTCGCCATTGTGAAACCATTATGGCGTCATTATGACACCAAGCTTGATTTTCTGTCACAAATGATGCCACTATGACGCCATTATGGTGTCATTGAACTGTCATTGTGACAACATTGTATTAGCAGACTTGACCCCCTGTTTGTAACCCGGGTTGCGCTAACTTGCTGTCAGGATAGCCGTTATACTATCATTCACTCCTTTTTCATTTGCGTCGTCGCTCACGCAGTCTATCCATCTTTTCTTTGGTCTTGTGTTTTGTAGTCATTCATTAATTCATTCTTTCTACTCAAATATATATTTTCCTCGACGCTGCTACTCTATAACTATTTTATCTAACTATTTACTGGAATGGTGATAAAGACCAAGTGATGTTAAATATTTGTACTACGTCTGTAGTACAGTTTTATAATTATAGATCGGTAATGAATATAATAAACAAATATAGAAAAACTATTTGATAAATATATATACTTGTTTATAAATTTGCAGTAAGTACGAGTACATAGAGTTCTAAAACAATACATTTACCATATCGAAGGAAGGAATGAAACTCAGACTAATTTAGATTTTGTATAATACTAAGCTGAATTGACAATATTTTTTATCGAAAACTTGTTCAATAACATACTTACCATAAATAAAATCGGTATAATATTTTAAAGTATCGATATGTGTTAGTACCACCCTATAAACGATTGTGAAAGTGCAGCTTTTTCACGTGCAAGCCCGTCACGACGCTGTTAAGGCAGACTGGTGAACAAAGCCAGTCGCAAACAATTGACTCGTAGATCTTTGCACAGACAGACAGACTGAAATAATAAGTCATAGTGTGTATGTACTGTTTATTTTCTTGATAAATAAGTGCATTAAGAGATAAGGGTCATTGTCATTTGTGTATTGACTTTCTTCTTGGCACTTTAGATAAATGTATGAAGTTATGACAATATTACATGGCCAGTAAAAAAATTCGAAACGGACTGCCTTTCACGAGTTCGTGGGTTTGAATCCCGCTCGGGACAATCATTTGTGTGATATTTATATTTGTCACACAAATATTTGTACTGCGTCTGAGTGTTTTCTACGTATTTTAAGAATCATTGATTATAAGTATGTATTTAAAAATTGGTCAAGTGCGAGTCGGACTCGCGCACGAAGGGTTCCGTACCATTATCTATGCAACATAAGGCAACGTTATTAGTATCGAGCAAGAAACGGTAAAAAAATCATGTTTGTTGTATGGGAGCCCCCCTTAAATATTTATTATATTTTATTTTTAGTATTTGTTGTTATAGCGGCAATAGAAATACATCATCTGTGAAAATTTCAACTCTCTAGCTATCACCGTTCTTGAGATACAGCCTGGTGACAGACGGACGGACGGACGGACGGACGGAAGGACGGACGGACAGCGAAGTCTCAGTAATAGGGTCCCGTTTTTACCCTTTGGGTACGGAACCCTAAATAAAAAAGAAAAGTAGTAGGTATATGTATTATATCCGTATTCTGGTACCCATAACAGCATATAAGCTTAGCTTGGGAACAGGGGACGTTGTGTGAAATGTCCATGAATATTTATTTATTCTCTCTCTCCCCAGCCCATTAACTTAACATCCCACTGTTGGGCATGGCCTCCTTTAATTTGGGATTTGGGAGGGATTCTAGTCTACTATACCACAACGACCACAAGGCGTGTTGGCACAGGGTCTATTTTCGATACTAATATCTGTCCACCCGCGTTAGGGCTCACCGCGAGGGGGTGACGTTCCAATGCGCCCGGACATCGCCCGTGAGAAGGTGCTCACGGAGCAGCCGCTGGGCCCACCAGCTGGCGGGAGTAGGTGCACGGCGGGTCTTTTAGTGGGTGAGGGGGCCCTACACTACCTCCTGTTGCCCCCGGACAGTGGGGTGTGCGGTTAGGAACATTTTGACCCGCCAAAAAATGAGTCTATTTTCGATGCTTCGGCAAATACCTGCATAAAGTCGCAAGGAGGAAACCAACCCCAGCTGTCATCACTGTAATAGCAGCGAGGATACGACACAACAAGCATTCAAACAATCAAATGGGCAAACAAACAATGGTGTCGATTCTACCAGCACAACTTAACTAATCTTAACTAAAAAATTAAAGTTTTAGTATTTAAATTGTGTTAATAACACAATTTGGCAGCGTTAACTAAACTTTCTTTTTATAAAAGCAGTGTATTATAGACTAACGTTATTAATTAATATAAATATGTACAATGTAATACTAAATAATAGATATATTGGCTCTATCAATTTTCATTTCTTAATTAAGTAAAATTTAGTTGTTAAATTAAATTACGGTGGAAAAAGTGATTACCGCAAGCGGGACGCGAACCCACGACCTCGGAATACAGCTCGGAATATAGCTCTGCCAACTGAGCTTATTACGGTCAATTGTAATCAAATTTGGCCACCGTAATCGTCACTCGATTGAGTTTATATCGTATTTCTACGTGCTTGCGGTAATCACTATTTCCGCGGTAATTTAATTTATTAAGTAAAAATCACTTTTCCACCGTAATTTAATTTATTAAGTAAAAGCATAGCATGTCAATTGCAAAATTAAACAATTACTTTATTAAAATTAGTTGTGCTCATAAAATTGGTATTAATCAAATCTTTCCTCCTTGTAACATTAACTTGCTGTTCCCCGCGATTTTGTACGCGTGAAATTTAGAAAATTTTCTCCCTTTTTTAAAACATTTTTCACTGATGCTTCGCTCCTATTGGTCGCAGCGTGATGGTATATAGCCTATAGCCTCCCTCAATAAAAGTACTATCCAACACTGAAATAATTTTTCAAATCGGACCCGTAGTTCCTGAGATTAGAGCGTTAAAACAAACAACCTCTTTAGCTTTATATTATTAGTATAGATATTGAAAAATATTACAGAGTGGATAGTCCATTTCAACCATTAAAATATTTATAGTAAAAGTGATAGGACACAGTCGCTTATCGCATTGCAACTTCAATGGTGTTTACTTCGATCATTATTACCTACCGGTAGTTCAAGCTCACATACTTTTACTTTCAATTAACGTCATAATGCAACAATATTTAAATATTTATTATTCTGTCCAATTTTGTAACAATTTGTCCTCTCTGTTGCAATTTATGTTCGCTATTTGGATAAGCACAAGTTAGTTGCTTTACTTGTCTTTACTTAGACGTATGTTTATTTACCTAATTACTGCTGTATTTGTGTGAGGAGAACAGAATTTTTCGTTTAGTAAAACTATATTTAGACTAATTAGATGTACACGGCAAAAACACTGGCCACTTGGACAAATAGTAACCATAACTTTCATAAAAAAAGGAGACAAAAATTAACATTGTAATGTTCGCACACAAACATCAAAATCGATCCAGCCGTTTAGAAGGAGTGACATAAACTATTCCCGCACGGGACAATGATTTTTGTGATATTTATAAATCTCATACATACAAATATTTGTACTGCGTCATACAGACCTAGACGCAGTACAAACAATTGTATGACATTTGTATTTTGTATTACCTACTATGTGTAAAAGAAAAGTAGTACATATTATATGTAATATATCCGCATCCTAGTACCCATAACACAAGCATATAAGCTTAGTTTGGGACCAGAAGACGCTACGAAAAAATTTGCATATGAGATAAAGTTATTAATATTTTCAATGTTACCCAAGGACAGTTCATCGGCACTGGAACCAAACCGCCACAATATTTGCTCCAAGGTTCACACATTGAATACTTGTCTTATGAACCGTGAATTACTCGTCAAGTAACGCATCGCTTAGCATAATTTAAAAAATATGAAATATCTTCCTTCACACTATATTATTTATGGTTACGTTAATTTTCTCAGTGTGTTGATGGATTAAAAATACAAGTGTCACCACCCCATGTCCTCCTAAGGGTGCTGTGCAGCTAAGGGATAATGTACACACGTACGAGTAACATTCTCGGCGAGAGACGGGCAGTTCGACAATAAAACTTATACCAATATGCCTGGTCAGCGCGATTAGACGATAATGCCTACGAAAGTGGAGGAGTAAATGGGCTAGAAAGTGAGGGATAGATATTTAAGTAACCCACGTAAAGTTAACCTGCGTAGTTAATGTCGGTAGTAATTGTACAAGTACCTATAAACAAAAGCATAGTAGTTTGAAATCCCAAACACTGTAGATGGGGCGTTTCGCTTTCATAGCATTTAGGTCACCATGTTACGAACATATTATTTTAGGAACTCTAACGGAAAGCTCTAATACTTTCACTTTGATTGAGGGCCCAAATAGAGCAGCAGAAAAGACAGTAGTGTAGTTAACTTAGGGCCTTAGTTTTGGTTTCTAGTTCCAGTTTCCAAAATTACGAAACGGATCTTGATGCGGGTTTTTTAAACGAGAGAGTGCTTGAATAGGATGGTTTTGTATAATTTGTTAAGGATTGGTTTCAAAATTCCACGCATACGAAGTTGGGGGCTACAGCTAGTCAAAAATATAGGATTATTTTCTTTTAATACGGAAAAACAATTGTAAATAAATATGGTCTCTTTCATAATGACTTATCGGAGGTTTAAAAGTTCGCTAAAATCGGTTCGCGAAAATTGTCAAAACTTGTTATTCATGATATGTTCATTATAGTTTTTTTACGCTAAAACGTTTATTATCTCTCCGATAAAATCTCCGTATAAACCTCCGATAAGTCATTATGAATAAGACCAATAGTATTATACGTGTCACCTCTCAACTAAGTTTTGTATGCGCTATAACTTCAGGCAAGGGTAAATCTTTTCTAAAATCATGAAATGATAAACCAAAAGGAGTGGGTGATTACTTTCAGTTAACTTTTACCAGTCGTGAGAGGAAATATGTTGGTGTCATGTATATTGACCCCTTATAACACCAACTGGGTGCTTATTTTTATATCAAAAGGGGCACTCCATAACTAACGTCACACGATTAATACGACGAAGTGTGACATTGTGACAAAAAAGGAATTATGTGGGAGTAATCATTATGTTTTGTGACGTCATACATACACATAATTAAACGATAGTGGGTGTTTAAATAAAGCTCCAACTAACACTGTGGGTGTTCTCTATTATCTTAACTAAAGTATATAAGCTTGTTAGTTAATAATATTGACGTTGACACATCATCATAACACCACGCTTTTTTCCCCATGGGGGTAGGCAGAGACTATAAAGCGCCACAAAATTGGAAACCGGAAAGATTTCAATTACAATTTTGTTTGCCTGAAATATAGGAAATAGAAATAAATAATGTGGCTAGGACTAAGTAAAGTTATATAAAAATGATGTTAGATAGATAGGCTATATGATGCAGGAGTATCTAGATGAAGGAAGGAATAAAACGATCAATCTTTCTAAAATAAAGTGTTTAAGGGCCTACATCAATATTATTCAATATCATCTACGACACGTACATATTAACACAGCCAGTAGGCACAGAAAATGAAGAATTAGGGATACTTTTCCTATTTACTCAAAATCTACTAACTATATTTTAATTCTGATTTACGTGTTTCTATATATAATAGTTACTTATGTTTTTAAAGTTATTTCATTAGTTAATACGCGATAATAGACCGACAAATGAAAAAAATAAAAAATTAGAGAGGTTGTTTCGCTAAGATTTTCTATCGAGAAAACTTTTTTCAATCGATTTTCTGAGTTTATGCGATCCTAGATCATATATTGAAAAAACATATACTTAAAAATTAGAGCTCTAAGCCATTCAAGGAATAACAGAAAATGTAACATATTTTTTTTATTTTTTTAAAGATGGAATAACTTTTAAATCATTAAGTTTAGGATATGGCGTTTCATAGTCGAGTCAATCAGTAATGATTTGAACTACAGCCAAATGTATATCCGAGCTAATACTTTTTCTATAAAAATCAGCGTACTTTTAAAACTCAGTATTAAAATATTTGATTTGGATTCAAAACAGAAAATGGCATTCCATAAATCGAAAAGAATAATCGATTTTTTATATGACTTTTTTCTTATCCTAAACTTGACGATAGTTTTTCGATTTCGACGGCATAAATTCATTTATGTTACGTAAATAATAGTTTTAAAGTAAAAGTTGAATACGTCAATTATATCTGCGAAAAGAAAAATAACATGTTATACCTAAATCAATTGCCAACAACAGTGCATAGTAATTGCTTAAACAAACTCATCCAAAACCGGAATAGAATATTCAAGTTCCGTATTACGTAACAGAAAAGAATAATGGAAACTGAGAAATAGACGGTAATGGCTATTCGTTGTATACATCTACAATATCTATGGTAAGCGCTTCTTACATTTTGCTGAATATGCATCTTTAGACATCATCATCCTCCTGCCCTTATCCCATTATTTGGGGTCGGCGCAACATGTCTTTTTCTTCCACAGTCTTCTATTAGCCGTCATGTCTGTGTCAATTCCTCTTTCTTTCATATCCTCTTTCACACAGTCCATCCATCTTTTCTTAGGTCTTCCTCTAGACTTTTTTCCTTCCACATTTATACTCAGAACTCTCCTAACGACATTACTTTCCTCTCGTCTCATAACATGCCCATACCAGGAGTATATCATCATTAGACGCCGCTATAAAAACTGTGCGTTATGTCGAGATTGGTACTAAATTCCACCATTATTCCCGACACCACAGCAAGATTAATTAAAAAGAAATAAAATATAGAATAATTAGGACTAAATGTAGAAAAGGCAAGACTAGCACGCAAATGCTACCTTTTCTGAGATGAGAAATGATCAAGTCTTATCCCGGTCAAAGAGTATGGTCAAAGATATGACGAAAAAAGAATTACACGCGGCAAAATAAAATACTTAAACTGTTGGCTGAGCAACGCGAACGTTTCCTCTCGGTCTTCTATCGATACTCCAATGTTTTGATGTTTAGGTCTACCAGTGATTAAAAGGAACTACAGCTATATTATTCACGTACCTACATGGCATAGAGTCCTTAGCTGCCCTTAAAATTTAGCTTTTCTCTTCGAAACCTACTAGTTTACCGACTAGGCGTCATCCTCCACTTGGGAAGAGTAAGTATCTGGACTATTATACTACGCCAACTGTGGTTTATTGGTGTATGGTATGATATAGTTTTCCGTTTAATTTCGGTTTAATTTCGTCTTTTAATTCACAGAAAAATAATGTTCTCTACTTAAAATATTGCCGCTTAGCGGGCTCTTATAGCTCCCTGCGAAGGAAATGGGACAATACTCGTATTCTTAATCTGTTACAAAGACTATATTTCGAGTAAATGTAAAGAGCACTGTAGTAATGTGAGTGATGAATGGGTGTGTGTGTCAGCTGATACTTTCACTAGCACGACCGTTTACCTTCTAACAAGACTGTGTGTAACATTGTCTATGGGACTCAGTATTGTTTATTACTGATTTATATGTTCGTGTTAAATGACTTACAGTATTTTATATGCATCTATTATTGGCACAGATTCTATTCCTGTGTCAGTTGTCTAAATAATAAAATTACTCGGATGAGAATGAAATTTAGGACAAGTATCTAAAGTTTATAAAATTTTAAAATCTGTTCCTAATTATGGTAGGCTGCAACTACAGACTACTTTGCTATGATCTAAAATACTTTCTTCAAGAAAGTATTTTAGATTTCACTTATATATTATGCTCATAAAATATAGATAAGCAAATAAAAAAACATGGGAATACATTTTATTATTTTTGCAGAACCATAAAATACTAAAAACTTGTAAATTACAAGTCCGTCTGTTACTTCGGAATTACATAGGTGTATAGTACAATGTTTAGAGCCAAAATCTTATATAAATGGTCATGCCAACTGTCATATTACAAGAGTTATTGAAGAATGGAGGATAAATAATGATGAATCGATATTTTATCGACAATACGTATTTTTTTGCTTTGAATTGAGCCACTTCAATCCAATGTCAGAGGTAGGACTATTATGTTGTTTTAAATGATAGCTGCATATTCTTTAAAATTGAGCCACTTCAATCCAATATCAGAGGTAGGACTATTATGTTGTGTTAAATGATAGCTGCATATTCTTTAAAAAAATTGATTGAGAAGTATAATGGGTAGACTTTGTACGACGACAGACAAGAAAATTAAAAATCGAGAGGTTGTTTCGCTAAGATTTTCTATCGAGAAAACTTTTTTCTATCGCGTTTCTGAGTATACACTATCCTAGATATATTGAAAAAACATACTTAAAAAGTAGAGCTCTAGCTATTCAATCTAAAGAAAAAATGAGAACTTTGTACATAGAAAAATCATGAAGCCCTTTATAAATAAATCTCTCTCTTCAGCCCGATTACGTCCCACTGTTGGGCACGGGCCTCCTCCACTATAGGCGGGATTATGGTCTACTGTGCCGCGCTGACCAGGCGTATTGGCACAGGGTTTATTTTCGAGATTTCCGTCTCTCACAGAGGGTGTTATCTGTGTGCAATATCCCTTAGCTGACTTTTACAGAACCCTTGGGAGGAGATGGGGTGGTGACATTTGTATTCTTAATCCGTCACCACACGGAGAAATAATATGTAATAAATAAATCTAATATATAAAATTCACGTGTCACAGTGTTAGTTACGGTACTCCTCCGAAACGGCTTGACCGATTTTTATGAAATTTGCATATGAAATTTGCATACATATTCAGTAGGTCTAAGAATCGGCCAACATCTATTTTTCAAACATTTTTTTTTATGGCAAAACAACGTTTGCCGGGTCCGCTAGTAATAAATAAATATTCATGGACATTTCACACAACGTCCTATGGTCCCAAGCTAAGCTTCTTATGCTTGTGTTAGGGGTACCAGAATACGGATAGAATACATATACTACTTTTCTATTGTAAATACATACTCATAATACATAGACACACCCAGACGCAGAACAAACATTTGATAACATATAAACATACTAGCTGACCCGGCAAACGTTGTTTTGCCATACTAAAATTTAAAAAAAGGTTTGAAAAATAGAAGTTGGCCGATTCTCAGACCTACTGAATATGCCTGTAAAATTTCATAAAAATCGGTCAAGCCGTTTCGGAGGAGTACGGTAACTAATACTGTGACACGTGAATTTTATATATAAGATATAACATAATAAGGATAAGGTGCTGTAAGAGCCTGAGGTACAATATGAGCATATAATATCAACTTTGAGAGACGCATAACTTAAAACTAAGCCCTGTGGCAACACGCTTGGTTAGCCTGACATACACTATGAACCCTCCTAAAGTAAAAAAGACCCATGCCCAACAGTGAGACATTAAGAGGTTGAGAAATAAATGCTAATCAAACACACATAGAGCTAGGAATCAAACCTACGAACTCGTGCGTACTTTAACATTGTCCGTCTTACACTAAATAACCTACTTTTTCAACATTACATAATACAAGTATTTCTTATATAATGTAACTAGTTTTCTCTATTATAGTCAAGGCCTAGGTTAATTAATGAAATAGTTGCATTACATTCTTTTATTTAGAAATAATGCTTAGTGTAATTATTGTAGGTATTGTTCAATCAAATACGACACAATAATTAAAAATTTTATTAAACAAAAATATGAATACACGTCTTTTATTTCGGACATTTGCTTTATATTATAAGCTATTTATTATAGTCAGAGGTGGTATTTCGGAAGTCCAACGCCTCTTAATGGCGAGGGTTGTGCTTAAATCACAAAATTTTAACAGCTATTTATTTAGTGCTTTTTTCTCCAAATCCTTCTAGAATGAAACTATAAAATAAAAATCTTTGTAACATCCATGCCTCAGAGTATCAAACATTATTAATCTGCTAGACTTTTAATGAAATAGTAGGTAACTAAAATGTTTCAAAACAGATAGTTAAAATTTGGACACACTGAGATTTATGCCTATTTGATATAAGTAATATATAGGTACTAATAATTATATTAGATGATAATTCTAATTATTGCCTTCACAGTAGTTCATAGAGCAATGGGAACTAAAAGTGTCTTGAAAAAAATCCTGAATTTATTTGGACCTGAACCTGAAACTAACGTAAAAAAAACTAAAGTCAAGGTAAATTTCTAACATTATTTCTGCATTCAGACAAAAATTTATCAAAGGGAGTTCTTTAAAAACCAGTCAAGTAACCACTAAACTAACGCTAACAATAACAACAATGTGAAATATTTCCTCTTCATTACCAACATCTAAATAACAACAAAAGTGAATTTATTCATCGTAATTTCTCTTAGTAGGGGATAATCGATGCAAATTCACTACAAGATTCAATCTTTCCCACGGACTTGAAGCGAACCTTTGTTCCGTTGTCCCCTACTAAGTTCTGTTTTTAGGAATCCGTATATATTAAAACGAAATAGGAATACTTCAGTATCCCTCTGTACATCCACCGGTTATTGTTCCGCAAAGTTAGGTACCTAACTGTTGAAATTGAAACAATATTCTTTTAAAAAAAATCCTTAAATATCTTGTAAAGAAATTCCCTATCTTGTGTCTACATAAGATACACAAAAATACGGTCTTATAAAACCCATTCTTCTACGTGTGCAGAGGAATCCTAATCTTGAATTTACTTTCCATTATCCTAGACACCCAAAATTTGGCAAGCAAGCCCACCAATACGTAAAGCCCTGTAAAGAGTGTTTTATTGAAACATACATTCTAATACACTTAAAAAGAAAGTCAGATATTCTGTCTAGTAGGTAGTATAGATACAGAACCCTCATTCTACAAATCTGCCTCAAACTTAGCTGGTTTTTTACTGTCTCGCTTTAATGATGCCTTTGCTTTCTTGTTTACTATTGCACTTTTATCTATGTCATTGTATTTTCAGGGGTGGTGTCATTGGACAAGGGATGAATAATGATTATATTCGTTATTTCGATTTTTTTATCGATGTGACGAACGCTCCTTTAACGGTCTTCTGCTTATTAAGATGTGAATACAGATTGACAATAGTATAAATAATTTGTTTAACATATTTTTTATAATAGCGGTATTATGAGCTTGTTATTTTGATCTATCATTAATCATAGAGTTTAAAGAAATCTATAGAGTGACAGAGCTTTTTGTTTGTTTGTTTGATCGAGCTAACCTTAAAATCTACTAGCAGGATTAGAAATAATACATTTTGTAAATAAAAGGTTATCTAGGAGCAGTTGAAATTATATTATTACTAGCTGTCCCGGCAAACGTTGTATTGCCAAACTAAAAAAAAAGCTTTGAAAAATAGATGTTGGCCGATTCTCAGACCTACTGAATACGTATGTAAAATTTGAGAAGAATCGGTCAAGCCGTTTCGGAGGAGTACGGTAACTAACACTGTGACACGTGAATTTTATATATAAGATGTTATTACTAGCTGTTGCCCGCGACTGGGTACGGGGAAAATTTTCAAAATTCCACGCCCGTCCGCGTTTTTGCAACATTTTTACTATGATTCGCTTCTACTGGTCATAGCGTGATGTTATATAGCATAAACCCTTCCTCGATAAATTCCCTGTAACACAAGAAAGTCTACTGCGCTTTCATAGACTTGGAGAAGGCATATGATAGCGTGTGGAGGGACGAATTGTGGTCGACACTATCTATGTATGGAGTTGACGGGCGCTTGGTGCAGGCACTGAAATCTCTTTATAGGGATTCTAGAGCCTGTGTCAGGATAAATGGGGCATATACTGACTGGTTTAGTATCTCTAGGGGTGTGAGACAGGGATGTGTAGCGTTATCATGGCTGTTTAATCTATACATGGATAGTTGTCTGGTAGATTTGAGAGAGAGTGATGATGGATTGGTTATGGGTGAGCTGCCTATCAAGTTTCTTCTTTACGCAGATGATCAAGTTCTACTTGCACCATCTGCGGAAGAATTGCAAGATATGGTAACTAGAACGAATGAAGCATTTAGACTAAAAGGAATGAAAGTAAACGTAAACAAGTGTTTGAAAAAGAGGAGTGTATGTCTGCGTGTAATATTAAAATAGATGATGAAAGTGTGGAACAGGTACAAGAATTTGTTTTTTTGGGAAGTGTTTTTATTAGAGATGTGGAAAGAAGGGTGTTAGCGGGAAATAAGCTGAATGGTGCCTTGCATGCTATTGTGGCTAACCAAGCGATTACTGAAAAGGCTCGAATGGCGATCCACAATGGCGTGTTGTTACCTACGCTTATGTATGGAAGCGAATGCTGGGTGTGGCAGGAGAAGCACAAAAGTAGAATAAATGCTGTAGAGATGCGTTCTTTGAGAAGTATGTGTGGTGTGACTTTGAAAGAGAGATTAAGAAATGAAGTTATAAGAGAACGTTGTGGTCTGAAAGAGGATGTAGTGACTAAGATGGAGAAAAGTATGCTTATGTGGTTTGGTCATGTGAAGAGGATGGATGAGAGACGCTTAACGAAAGGCATATACACGGCGAAAGTAAGTGGAAATGCTGGGAGAGGACGCCCGAGAAAAATATACTCCGATGTCATCGCCGGGATACTCCAAAAGGGGCAAGTGCGTAGCACTTACAACCGTCGGGCATGTATGACCAGATGTATGAGTGTGGATGAAGCCAAGGAAGTGTGCTTCGATCGTGGCAGATGGCGCTCTATAGTCTCTGCCTACCCCCATGGGAAAAAGGCGTGATTTTATGATGATGATGATGATGATGATGAAAGAATTTTTCTAATCAACGCCTATAAACGCCTTTTTTTTAATTTTTTAATTATGTAAGCAAATTGGGATTGTTCATAATTTTTGACCTGCTGTTTTTATATTTTTTTTAGAAAATATAGACTATTTTAAGCAACTAATTTCAATATTATTGAAATATTCACTATATAGAATTTAAAAAAAATTCTTAAAGTTATTATTTTCAAAGTTGTGACGTCATCGTTGTACGCAATCTGTGTATTGCCTTTTTCTGATAGTCTGAAGACAGATTGCAATACATCTTTTCAAAGTTGCTAAGTTGATATAATAGACCAATTTCAACTCAACCACGGAGTATTATATCCCTAAGAACGCCTTAATTAATATTGATGTAGGCCCTACATCAATATTATCGTCGATATGTACATATTAACACAGCTAGTAGGTAAAGAAAATGAAGAATTAGGGATATTTTTTTTGTTTACTCAAAATCTACTAAATATATTTTAATTCTGATTTACGTGTTTCTATACATAATAGTTACTTATGTTTTTAAAGTTATTTCATTAGTTAATACGCGATAATAGACCGACAAATGAAAAAAATAAAAAATTAGAGAGGTTGTTTCGCTAAGATTTTCTATCGAGAAAACCTTTTTCAATCGTGTTTCTGAGTTTATGCGATCCTAGATCATATATTGAAAAAACATATACTTAAAAATTAGAGCCATTCACACAACATATACTTAAAAATTAGAAACAATGAAAACTTCGTACGTATAAAAATGCACGAAGCTATTTTGGTATCCTCTTAATATTTTAAGTCCTTCATTTCAAGGACAAATAGAGATCATTTGCTTTTTTGGACAAATAATCGTTAATATAGAATATTTTCCGAAAAAAAATAATGGATCATGTTCAGAAACTCTATTCCCCGAAATGATTTTCGAAATAAGAGTTTTTAAAAATTATGAACATTGCTCATTATTTACGTCACTAAATAGTAGCATACACTTATTTATACCAGTATGTAATTATAAGTTGATGGTCGATCGTTTGTGTTACTAAATGCTCTCACTAATATTGCTCAAGTTCGGTATCGTATCAATTTCATGAGCGTTCAAATGCAATCGCCGTTCAAATGACACACGATGCTTGCTATTACGTAGAAAATACTAAATACACATAAGTATCTGTGTTTGTCCGTGTGGTGACGGATTAAGAATAAACGTGTCATCACCCCATTTTCTTCCTAGGTGCTGTAAAAGCCAGTTAAAGAATTATGTACAGATTCTTTTACAGATCCTTTGAGGGATGCGGAAAAATCGAAAATTAACCTTATGCATGACACGCCTGGTCAGCGCGGAATAGTACACCAATATTTCTCTTAAAGTTCAGGGAGTCCCGAGTACAGCAGTGGGAGATTAATGAGCTGGAGAAAGAGAGTGAGAGAAACGTCTGTGAATCACCTTTTTATTAAATACCTAATTCCAATTCAAATTCAATACTTTTAGTGGACAACAAAAATAGATTACAGAGTTGTATAGATTAATTTAAAACCTGAAAGCTAAAAAAAAACCAAAATAATAAATAAAATAAAATTATGCGTCAAAATATTCCTCCGCATCGTCGTCAACTGGTAAAGTGCCCAGAACGCTGGCAGCATTGCCACGTTGTATGGCAATGCTTACGCGTTGTGCAAAATAAAGGCCAGCACTCTGGTCACCCCAGGCGTCGACTAGCCGCTTCGACAACTCTCTGTAAAAAGAGCGAGTCGTCGGACCCCACGGTTCGAGCGTTTCGACCCCAAACGGCTCAAATACATAATCTCCGACAAGATTACTGAAAAGATGAGCTCATAATACGCCCGATATAATGACAGAACCGACTGACTAGCTGAAATAAAAAAGAAATTATAAATATTTTTTTTATTCCTTAAAAATCCTTTCATTTTGTCATATTAAACTCGTAAAGCAGTATTGATGACGTAACATCCTGGAAGCGTGTACAGAATCCGACACGACATTTCCCAGTACAATTCCTATACATTAGAGTTAGATACACGTTATGAATGCATGCATTGATTATATTCCAGCTAAGTACTGTTTATCGGACACCCACCATCAATTCCACATCTGGTCAACAGACGGTTAACATCAACATACTGTACTTAAGCTTTTAGCATTTGCCTACTTACGAATTTATACTACAATATTTGCGAAATATAATGTTTTTTAGGGTTTCGTACCACAAAGCAAAACCTTTTATTAAGACTTCGCCATTCGCTGTCCGCTCATTCATATTCATGGTGTATTTTGTATGTCTTCTGGCTGTATCTCTTGAACCGTGATAGCTAGAGATCTAAAACTTTCACAGTTTGTGTAACTATATCAATTTATGCTCCAATAAAAAATACTGATCATTATCATTCTCTTCCTTAAGCCGTTATTTCGAGTCCTATAGTCCCGCTATTTGAAATCGATATGAAGAATATATTAAGATAATAACGATTCCATTCGTGTATGGGTCTAACTAGTAATTGCCTTATTGATCTCTAAATAACTTAGCAGAGAATTAAAAGAGATTTTGGATCGCTCTGTGTGTTTTATCGAATATTTCATGGTGAGTGCTCTAAGGCGTTATTTGATTTAGTACCATCGTCACCATTTCACCACCGTACCACTCGACACCGTAGTAGGGTTCATCCCTATTACCTGGATTCAATCTCATCCACTATAGTGCGATTCCAGAGGTAATTTCTACCACGTATGTGCAAGATTTGGAACGATCTTCCTGCTGCGGTGTTTCCCCAATACTACGAATTGGCCCTCTTCAAACTAGGTTTAAGAGGGTACTGTACCTACTCCTAATTTAGGTATTTGACTTAGGTATTGCTATCCCTATTCCCGAGCACCGTGCTGAAAGGGACAAATATAGCTGAAATAGATTTTACCTACAAATTATTTGAAAAAAAAACACGTTTTGTATGTACTTATAATAATAATAAAAAATAATAATATTAAAATAATATCGCCATGTGTGTTAAAGTTACTTTCATGCGAATCATCCTTCGATCACTAATATTAGTGATCGAAGGAATCATCAAACAAATTTTTTTTTTTTAAACTTAAATGCCCGTTCTAGTATAATAAAAAACTAAGCCTATGTTCCCGCTATATCAGCTGACAGTTCAAATGACGGGTGCCATTCCAAAACTAATTCCCAAAACATAGATGAATTACTTATATAAAATAAAAAAATCTAAATATAAAAATAGATAATAGTATTACCGTTCTTTTCTTTTATATAATGGTCTAAGTAACTTGTGTTCAGCAAATATATTATATTTTGTAGTATATTGCATACAAAAAAAATTATAAATATAACCGTAACTAGCCGATAAACACAATAATTAAGTTTTTGAACGACTATCAAAAAGCTTTACACGGCCATAGACACATAATCCATTAAAAAGTCGGCTAGTTTTATGTATGTCATAATACGAAATAAAAGTCAGGCCGTTTGCCGTCGTCAACAGAATCGCCTGGAACTTGCATGATATTTTGAAAGCTCATAATACGCCTGCTGACTGAGCAAACGAACCACGAAAAATGCAAAACATAGGCAAAACTATTACCAATAAAAAGACATGTCAGTTATCAACGAATAAACAGGTGCCAATACAGCATTGATTAATTATGTAAGTTGATATATATGTCTTATTTAGTGCCGGTTTGATTTCTAATTACGACACTTTCTCCGATAATGATCTTGTTCATAATAAAATGAGTTAATAATTATTTTGTTATTACTTACTACGGAGAAAGTACGTAGCATGTATTATATAAACGATTTTTTTTCATATTATTAAGTATAACGTTATTTAACAGATATTTTGTATTATTAATCGACGGCACGAAGGATATAGAAAATACTCAATCTAAACCTCAAATATTTTTTTAGACGTAATTGAAATCGAACCCAAGACACTGCGGAGGAAGGTTGTACCACAATAGTATAGGCTACTACGCTACGATCGAAGATCTATAAATAAAAACGCGGACACTTATTACTCTGTGGTTATAAATATTAATATTCATATCACAGCTATCTTTCTAATTTAAATCAATTAATATGTATAAATAAATTATATAAATGTCATTATTAGTTATATTAAAAAGTTAGATAACAAATTAATAAATAAATAATTATCTAACGCATCATTTTGTAGATTAATAAACACATTAATAAAAATCAATTCAAAATTCGAATCACCATGACAGTCGAAATTCCATATTTGAATTTGAAAACAGCCAGTGTTAGTAATGTTACCAAATGTCCTGTATCAGTCATGGCTGCGTTTCTAATTCAAATCGATTCATCTAAAGACGTATACGTACAATATAACCCGGCGTAACCCGAACTATTATGAGATAATAGGACATTCGTATAATGGGCTTCCCATTGTGATTCAAGCTGTCAATTCTTGAAGCGATCACCGTGAAATCCGTTGAAGACCCACCACGATGTTTTTAAGCCTAATGGCATTTGTTGATTAGTTAAAATAATGTTGTTTTAGGTGAAATGTTTTCACTTTGTTGTGGAAAACACACAAAAAAAACTACATCTTCCATTAAATGTCGTGTATTGTGTTAGTTTAAAAACCTTTTAAAGTGTTTTGTAAAAATATTGAATGGATTCAAAATTCCTATTAATACATGTAGACATTGTTAGAAGAAAAGTTTGTATTTTTGTCTATAATCGATTCTGAACAGGTTATAAATGGCAGACTGCATACGACACTTCTTTCTTCTTTTAATGGCATAAGAAAAACAAAATGATGATGACGATTATTTGTTGTTATAGCTTTAACAGATAAACAAAAACTGTGAAATTTTCAGCTCTGTAGCTATTATCACCGTTTCAAACGGCGGACAACAAAGTCTCTGTAGGCTTATTTTTATTTTATAGGCTTTTTTTACCTTTTCGTATGGTATTCAATAAAGGAAAATAATTATAGTAAGTATTATAACATCAAACAACTGTTTCTATAGCATTTCACGAATTCGAAAGTAAAAGTAATCGAGTCTGTGTGACAGTATTGTGTGATCTAATCGACTCGAATACAGTATTCGTTAGATCACCTCACTATAATAATCATAACACACGCATGACTGACATCCAGTTATAAATTTTCCTACCATAACAATATTTCCCACTTTCTAATCTATACTTAATATTAAAAAGCTGAAGATTTTGTTTGTTTGAACGCGATAATCTTAGTAACCGCAAGTCTGAATTGAAAAATTTCTTCACTGTTGGATAGCACATTTATCGAGAAAAGCTATAGGCTTTATAACATCACGCTGCGACCAATAAGAGCGAAGCACCAGTCAAATATGTTGCAAAACGTGCAAATCTTTATAAATCCACGCGTACGAAGTCGCGGGCAACAGCTAGTCTGAAATAAAACATCACAATTTATTTTGGGATATCAAACAACATGCATTGAAAGTTTTCTGGCGATGATAAAGTTGTGTGTAAGTACATATATTATTTTTATAGCCAAAATACAATGCTACACATTTATGTTATGATTCAAGTTATAGAACTAGCTGTTTTGAAGAAGCAATTTTTAATAATCTACTTAGTAAAAAAACTAAAAAACACGCTTGAAAATCCTGAATATTTTTTTTTTTATTATTGCGTACTCATCGGTCCTTGTTAGGTGTGCAAAATTTCAGATCAATCGGGCTACTACGAGTGGGTAAAACTCACTTTCAAAGATTCCGTTACATAGATTAATACATTGATAGATACCTACCGAATTTATATAAAAGCGTGTTAAAAATAAAACTCCTCTCACTCCGTTCTTACTGCTTACCCTAAAAGAGATAAAGAGTAAAGACATTGTTATGTACATAATATATTGCCGAACGTCACAGCAAAAAAGACAGAAAGCAAAAAAGGCAAATTTAAATGTCTTGGAAATTACTAATTTAAAACACCTATCTAAATGCTTATAACAGGTATTACTAAAATTAAATTACCAAATTATAACATTTCTAATATTAAAATGACATTGCACTAATTATATTTTCTCTTTTGGTACGTAATTTCACTTTTCAAATACTACCATAGCGGATGAAATAATATATTATACAAAATAATCTGACCATGCAAATTTTAATAAAATATACGCGATGCATACATTTTAGCAAGAAAAATAATTCGTTTATAATGTTTAGTTGATAACACAAGGGAGACAGGAAGGTCAGAAATATGATGAACAAAAATATGTCGCCACCAGAAAATCTCTTAATTCGTTGTTAATCAAATGGTATTAATTCTACATGCACAACTAAACTTAACTAAAAAATGAAAATTTATGGTTTATTTTGATTAATTGGATATGTCGTTTTGCACATGTTTATTAATTTAAATCTTTATGGTTTTATTACATAATGACTTATCGGAGGTTTAAAAGTTCGCTAAAATGGGTTCGCGAAAATTGTCAAAACTTGTTATTCATAATAGTCTTTTTACAATAAAACGTTGATTATGTCTCCGATAAAATTTCCGTTTAAACCTCCGATAAGTCATTATGAATAAGACCGTTAGTCTACAATACACAGATCTAATCTTCTGATATATAAAATTCACGTGTCACAGTGTTAGTTACCGTACTCCTCCGAAACGGCTTTACCGATTTTTACCAAATTTTATATGCGTATTCAGTAGGTCTGAGAATCGGCTACTATCTATTTGTCAAACATGACATTTGTATGTCAAAACAACGTTTGCCGGGTCAGCTAGTATATGTATAAAATTCTCCTGTCACGGTGTTTGTAATTATACTCCTCCGAAATGGCTCGACCGATTTTCGTGAAATCTTGTGGACATATCCGTTAGGTCTGAGAATCGGACAACATCAATTTTTCATCCCCCTAAATGTTAAGGGTGGGTCCACCCCTAACAAACATATGGCAAAACAACGTTTGCCGGGACAGTTAGTTTTCTAATAAAAAAGTCAGCTAACATTGCCGAATTGTGTTATTAACACTATCAACTTTCATTTTTAAGTGAAGTTTAGGTGTGCACGTGGAATTGGTACCATTATGGATTATTCACCTGATGAGATGGCAACTGTTATGAATTTACGTAAATCACGACGCTTGACCTATGAGTTACAAAACCAGTTATACCGTTAAAGGATGACATTTAAACAAGGAATATAAACACGTATGGCAATGAAAAAGCCCAGGATAAAGCTTAAGATTGCAAGTAGTGTTTTAAACCTACGTCATTATGACGGCAAACGAATATCCTGTAGTATTTATCTTGGCATTGGACTTACCAACTGCCTCAAAAAAAAGCAATATTCCGAGGCTGCATCCATGAATGTTTGAGGAAAATAATATAAGAGTTACTAAACAGTATTACCACCATAAATATGCATTGCCGGTAGGTACTTTTTGGCTTCTGTAAAATGGCCGTTTTTGCATAAAATAGGATAGTTAGATAGTCCTTCAGATAGACAGAGACTTGGTTACACCCTGGTATTATTTGAGTTTATGAGTCAATTTTATCTAGTGGGCTGTGCTCGATAAATTTTATAAATTATAACTTAATATATAAAAATAGATAAATTTTTAACGGGATATGAGCACAAAGATTGTTTGAGAGTCGAATAAGAAGAAGGGAATATTCGAAACAAAATTTTGTTAACCGAACGAGTCTCAATTCCAGACGGGTATCTGTTCTGAAAGTGTCAGAACAGATACCCGTCTGGAATTGAGACTTAAGTGGACTTGCATAAAAGATAAATAAATAAAAAGTGGATTTTAGGATTTTCCTCGTTTTTACAACATTTTTCACTAATGCGGAGCGAACCTATTGGTAGCAGCGTGGTGTTATATAGCCTATAGCATTTCTCGATAAATGGTCTATCCAACACAAAAAGAATTTTTCAATTCGAGCCTGTATTACCTGAGATAATAGCGTTTAATCTAACAAACTCTTTAGCTTTATAGGAGAGAAGATAACAAATAAAGTGAAGACATTGATTTCATCCAATCAGTCATGTGTGCAGTGAAATTAGCTTACAGTCACTAAACATACCTAATTGTTTAAATTATGTTTGCTGTGTTATTAGTGAGTAATTCACTCGTCACAGTTCCAAGGAATTATTGCATCAATTCTATCAATTTGTTCTTTTACTTACCATGATTGCCATCTTCTCGTCTGCTTAGTTACGTTTTAAATACCGACTAACCAAATGCTGAAGTGATGTTCCCGCAGGACTATACCGTGAATGGGTCGCTTTAAAAAGGATGTTAAAAAGTTCTTATCGAGTACTTCTGGCGTTGCAAACTTCCATAGGCTACGGCAATCGCTCACTATGAGTCAAGCCGTATGCTTGTTTGTAACCCTTGTATTATAAAAAAAAATTGGTCAAGTGCGAGTCGGACTCGCGCACGAAGGGTTCCGTACCATTATCTATGCAACATAAGGCACGTTATTAATAAATGAGCAAACAACACACACAATACTTAATTAATCACGTTTGTTGTATGAGAGCAAGAAACGGTAAAAAAATGATTTTTTGAAATTAAATATTTATTTTATTTTATTTTTAGTATTTGCTGTTATAGCGGCAATAGAAATACATCATCTGTGAAAATTTCAACTCTCTAGCTATCACCGTTCTTGAGATACGGCCTGGTGACAGACGGACGGACGGACGAACGGACGGACGGACAGCGAAGTCTCAGTAATAGGGTTCCGTACCCAAAGGGTAACCTTTGGGTACGGAACCCTAAAACTAGCAAAATATAACATTGTCTGCTTATAAAATAGCTCAGTTCTTTTATTTTTTTAACACTTCTTTTGTTATTATTAAAATAAAAATGTATAATATTCATTCTAGGAACATTCTGTCGTTGTTTAATAATTACTTTAAAATTTAAAGACAAGTTCCGCAAACTAGTAACATTTGTTTCCGTCGGTAAGGTATTGCGTTTGTAGTTTTGTTTATTTTATTTTAAAGAAATCTAACCTTATTTAAAATTCAATTAAAGTCTAATATTGTCTACTAGCTGTTGCCCGTGACTCCGTCCGAGTGGAATTTAGAAAATTTTCCCCTTTTTTCCAACATTTTTCACTACTGCTTCGCTTCTACTGGTCGTAGCGTGATGTTATATAGCCTAAAGCCTTCCTCGATAAATGCCCTATCTAACACTGAAAGAATTTTTCAAATCGGTCCAGTGGTTCCTGAGATTAGCGCGTTCAAACAAACAAACTCTTCAGCTTTATAATATTAGAAAGAAAGAAAGAAAGAAAGAAATAAGATTTATTGCTGCCAAACAAAACGAAAACATATACATTACACGTGAATATAAAATACACAACTTAAAATACATAATTATTTGATACCATGCACATGTGTAAGTCCAGTCGGCAGCAATAGCTCCCCATTTCAGCATAATGTCAAGTCTCAAGGACTTGACGCTGGTTTTCAAATGGGGCCTATCGAGTGCTGTCACGGATGCCCACAGCCCACAATACATTTAAATAATTACGCCCATAGTAAGGTTAAAAAGCATAAGAGTTGGTACATTTTTTTGACAGGCTTCGTGGTGGAGTGGTTTATGTAATGGACTGCCGATCGCGAGGTCTCGGGTTCGATTCCCGGTCAGGACAATCATTTGTGTGATATCCATAAATCTCATACAAATGTTTGTACTGCGTCTGGGTGTTTACTATGTATTATAAGTATGTATTTACAAAAGAAAAGTAGTTTATGTATTATATCCGTATTCTGGTACCCATAACACAAGCATATAAGCTTAGCTTGGGACCAGAGGACGTTGTGTGAAATGTCCATGAATATTTATTTATTTATTTATTTAATTTATTTACAGCTATATAATAAAAATTGACTTTTTTAGTTACAAAGTAGGAGTAGATATAATATATATATCACTGTGATGTTATAGGTACAAACGAGTAAACACAATAAAATAAAATAAAATAAACAAAACTAATAATAAAATAATATAACATAATTATAAAACTAAATACTTAAATTATTATATTAGTATAGATGTTTACTGTTGCAATATTAGTAATTAGGTGGGCCTGGGCCTAAAATATCCTACTAATATTATAAAGGCGAAAGTTTGTATGTATGGATGTTTGTTACTCTTTCACGTAAAAACTACTGAATGGATTTGAATGAAACTTTACCACAATATAGCTTATACATCAGAATAACACATAGGCTACAAATTGGCTGGACCGATTTTGATGAAATTTTATTTTATACAGAATTGTATGGCAAAACAACGTTTGCCGGGGCAGCTAGTGTAAAATAAAGATAAAAGTCCAATAACAGAGTTATAATAAAAATAATCACTTATTTCGGATGAATATCCATATGTAACACAAATGAAATTAATATTAGGGCTAGATTCATTACATTAATAAATAAATTATTTATTTTATTATTTTATCTTTCGAAATATTTCATCAAAAATAGCAATGTGGTTTCCATTTCTCAAAACCTAATTTCAATACTAAAACAATAAAATAAAAATAATAGACGGAAGACTCAGAACAATCATGCAGGATGGCAGTTAAATGAGGGAAGAAGGAAGACGTCAGCGGTTGAATTCGATTCCCGTTAATTGTATTCGTCCTATATGTATTTCCTGCATCTGGGTGTTTTATCTTTAAAGTAAGTATCTATTTATAAAAATGATAGTTAAAACTAATGCTAAATACATTCAAATTTTATTAAATTATTTCAATTTATATACGGTTCTTATTCTTGTAAATTAGCTTTAACAAAATGTTTTATTTCACTTTAGATATATGTGACTATAGTTTTAACTGTGTGTCACTGTGTGAACTAGGTCATTGAAAATGTTTTTGGTGATAATGTTATTGTCAAGGTCTAACATTTATCGGTGATAAGACTCAATTCTTACATTTTCGTAACATCACCTTATTTTTGTATTAATATATAATGACCGGGTCTAATCCGCGGGAAATATAATTTATTTTAGGTACGATACCTGTTTTGTCCCGACGTTTCGGTCGACTTGTATCGACCGTGGTCACGGGTGAACTCAGTGTTCCGTGACAAAACAGGTATCGTACCTAAAATAAATTATATTTCCCGCGGAGTAGACCCGGTCATTATAAGTGTTCACCCGTGACCACGGTCGATACAAGTCGACTGAAACGTCGGGACAAAACAGGTATCATACCTAAAATAAATTATATTTCCCGCGGAGTAGACCCGGTCATTATATATTAATATGTGTGAAAGCCGCGAAAGTTTGAAAACCTTATTTTTGCTCTGTAAAATTGGTTTGTTTTACGCTACTACTGAGTGACGTGTTATGATGGATTAAAAATATAAGTAGGTATCACCACCCTATCTCCATCCCAGGGTGCTGAAAGAGTCAGTTAAGGGATATTGACGGGCCTCGTGGTCTAGTGGTTCATATAACGGACTGCCATTCACGAGGTCTCGGGTTCGATTCCCGGTCAGGACAATCATTTGTGTGATGTTTTTAACTGTCATACAAATGTTTGTACTGCGTCTGGGTGTTTACTATGTATTATAAGTATGTATTTACAAAAGAAAAAGTAGTTTATGTATTCTATACGTATTCTGGTACCCATAACACAAGCATATAAGCTTAGCTTGGGACCAGAGGACGTTGTGTGAAATGTCCGTGATATTTATTATTATTATTTATGAGAGACGAAAGTATCGAAAGTAAACCCTGTGCTAAAACACCGGGTCAGCGCGTAGTAGACAATAATCCCTCCCAAAGTGAAGGAGACCCGTGCCCAACAGTGGGACGTTAATAGGCTGGAAAGAGAGAGAGAGAAATAACACTAAATTACGCTCCTATCCCCTTACTCCTAAAGTAATTCTTATGCAACTTTATGGGCAGGTCATATCGCTCGACGATCTGAGGACCGTTGGGGACGGAAGGTCTTTGAGTGGCGACCACGCACCGGACGAATTCTTATGCTCTGAAAGTAAACAATTTTATGTTATTTTGTTTTAATTTGTCATAACTATATCTATCGTAATATATACACAAAACAAGTATCGGAAGGATACTATTTACAGTGTAATTACACTACAGAAACACAGTACCATAGACAATGATTGTTACAATTTAGTTACCAAGTGACCGAGCACACAAATAAGTAGTAATTGTCCATTCTCTTTATTATATTGTGATTGTTAAGTTTACGAAACTTGTTTGACGTGAATTTTGTGGACATATTTGCTTCGAAACAATGCTCTACTACAATACGCAATGTATTATTGCAACACACAGTAGAATGTTGCTAAATGATGAATAGATTTAGTAGACACTAGCTGCTGCCCGCTACTTCGTACGCGTAACATTTTGAAATCAAACCTAAAGAAATTAACAAAAAAGCCATCCTCTTGAACCATACGTATATACCATATGTATCTGTTAAAAAAATCGCATTAAAATCAGTTGTGCTCACATAGAGATATTATACATACAAAAATAACGGTTGTAATCATTTGTTTTATAATAAGAAAAGATGCTAGTCTTTTTATATATAAATCTTCTGTACGTGTGTTTGTAATTGAACTCCTCCTAAACGGCTGGACCGATTTTGATGAAATTTGTTGTGTGTATTCAAGGGGGTTTGAGGATGGTTTAGATTCACAATTGGCTGGACCGATTTTGATGATATTTTTTGTTGTTGATTTTTACACAGAATTGTATGGCAAAACAACGATTGCCGGGACAGCTAGTAATTTATTAATTTTGCAATTGACATGCTATGCTTTTACTTAATAAATCAAATTACCACCCACTACCTCGGAATACCGTTCCGTAGCTCTGCCAACTGAGCTTATTGCGGTCGTGCTTTTCAGTAATCAATTAGGCCACCGTAATAGTCACTCGATTGAGTTTATATCATCGCAACGCCATCTATCAAGAATGCTTTGCAACACGCAGCACGACCGCAATAAGCTCAGTTGGCAGAGCTACGGAACAGTATTCCGAGGTCGTGGGTTCGAGTCCCGCTTGCGGTAATCACTTTTTCCACAATTTGATTTATTAAGAAAAGATGCATTAATCTTTTTACCTGCCATAACGCGCTAATTTATAGGTATTGTAAATATTAAACGATCATGTGGTAACCGACTACAAATACAAGTTTTACCACACATTTCTTCCCAAGTGTGGTGTAAAAGCCAATTAAAGGATATTTAAGCAAAAAAATCTTTTGTGAAAAATGGAAATCTTGAATCCTAATCCAATAGAACCTAACACGATTGACCAACGTGTAAAAGGCCTGTGCCAATAATAGAACATTAATGAATTAGAAATATGTAGAAGAAAGAAAGAACGTTTTATGCTTCTATCTCTCTATCCCCAAGGTAGTGATGGAAGAACTCAAGTCTTTTAAGTCCTTTAGTTAAGACTCGACTTGATTTTCAAGACTCGACTCCAAAAATACGACTCAAGACTTTTTATTAATCTGAGCGGACTCCAGTTATACGACTCGGAAATAAAACGACTTGAGTTCTTTATTATAAGAGTCACTTAGTCGCGAGTCTTTTATCAAAGAACTCGGGTCGTTTAGCAATGATGAGCTGTTTAAAATTAAAATAATAAAACTTTAGTGTAATCCTCTTAATATTATTATAAATGCGAGAGTTTGTGTGTTTGTATTTGTATGTTGGTTTGTTTGTTACTACTACTAAATAAAAACAGTATAATATTATATCCACATTCATCTATACCTCATTGTCATTACAGCGTACGAGCACGACTTAGGACTCCAACGAGTTGGTATATGGTTTAGCTGGATATTAAAATCTCGAAATAACGACGTGTTGAGTTTACTTTCTTGTTCGTGTGTTTACGGATTAAGAATAAAAGCGTTACCATCCTATTACCATCTCAGGATACTGCAGAAGCCAGCTAAGGAAGCCAGATGTACACAGGTAACATCCCCTGTGAGAGATAGAAAACTCGAAATATTACAACACGCCTGGTCAGCGCAGCCTAATTGACCATAATCCCTCCCAAAGTGGAGAAGTACCGTGGCCAACAATGGGACGTTTATGGGCTGGAGAGAAGGAGTTTTCTAACAAGGTGTAGGTAGACTAATTACCTTCCCAATGTAGTGGTTTATGATAAGTTGTATTGCTTTAATATTCACAGTAAATTATAAATGTCACAAATCCAATCTATTTAAATTGTATTATCTATTTGCTTTTATCATGGTAACGGCCAAAGATTGACACATGATCAATTATGGCCATTTGTTTTCCTTCCTCGATTCTTGAACGGAATTTATTTTCGTCCGTGAATCACCCTTGTAGTAATTTTTCTCTTTTGATATAAATACAGCATCGATCATTGAGACACGCAGTATGGTTTCCTTACGGCTTAGTAATTTGTAACTGTAGTCAATTCAATAGGCCAGTATTGACGTCATGTTCATTCAACAAAATAAGGAAAATTAAATACTTTTTGAGTGATTAATGTTATAGAAAAATAGCATAAAGTTGGCAATTCAAAGCTGATGTAAATAATATATTTTTAATGAAGTCACAATTCACACACAACTTTCTAAAACTGATAGAAAACATGCGATAAAATAACACCTTCTTTAAATAAAACTACTTTTTACGGATTTAGACGCGTATATTTGTTTTAAATTTTGGCCCGACGTTTCGGAGGCTTTGCAGTAACCATGGTCACGGGTGAAACTGAGCTGTTGAAACGGTGGCCATGGTGACTGCAAAGTCTCCGAAACGTCGGGCCAAAATTTAAAACAAATATACGCGTCTAAATCCGTAAACAGTCACATTTAAACAAATGAGTCTCGAAGTGTTAGAAAATATTAAAACACCTTCTGAGAGATATTACATTTTTTATAACAAGAAATTTTAGTTAACATTGTCGAATTTGGGTTATTGAACCTATCAATATTTATGTTTTAGTTAAGGGCCTACATCAATATTATCGTCGACATGTACATATTAACACAGCTAGTAGGTATCGAAAATGAAGAATTAGGGCTATTTTTTTTGTTTACTCAAAATCTGCTAAATATATTTTAATTCTGATTTACGTGTTTCTATATATAATAGTTACTTACGTTTTTAAAGTTATTTCATTAGTTAATACGCAATAAAAGACCGACAAATAAAAAAATAAAAAATGAGAGAGGTTGTTTCGCTAAGATTTTCTATCGAGAAAACTTTTTTCAATCGCGTTTCTGAGTTTATGCGATCCGAGATTATATATTGATAAAACATATACTTAAAAATTAGAGCTCTAGCCATTCAATCTAAAGAAACAATGAAAACTTCGTACGTAGAAAAATGCACGAAGAATTTTGGTATCCTCTTAACAGTATCAAGGTTTAGTTCATTAATAAAAATTTTGATGGCATTTAATTTTTATTACACGGATATGTCTAGTTACGCATAGTTTTTCAGTAAAGTGTACTAGAAAACTGCTCAGATTGTGGAATAATACTATTACTTAGTATTTATTTATTCTGTGCTATTACAAACAACCCAGAAATAAAGTATTTCCCAATCTACCATCACGAACATGTTAGAAATATACAAGAATTGAATTACATTAATATATCGGTGCCATATTACCTTTTTAAGAGGATACCAAAATAGCTTCGTGAATTTTTCTACGTACGAAGTTTTCATTTTTTCTTTAGATTGAATGACTAAAGCTCTAATTTTAAGTATATGTTTTTTCAATATATAATCTAGGATCGCATAAACTCAGAAACTCGATTGAAAAAAGTTTTCTCGATAGAAAGAAAATCTTAGCGAAATAGCCTCTCTTATTTTTTATTCTTTTCATTTTGTCGGTCTATTATTGCGTATTAACTAATGAAATAACTTTCAAAACATAAGTAACTATTATATATAGAAACACGTAAACCGGAATTAAAATATATTTAGTAGATTTTGAGTAAACAAAAAAAATATCCCTAATTCTTCATTTTCTATACCTACTAGCTGTGTTAAAAGGTACATGTCGACGATTATATGATGTAGGCCCTTATCACGACCATCACATATTTTAACCGATTATTTCGAAAGATGGCCCTTATAAATGTTCATATCGGTCATATCGGTATAAACAGAAAAATATTATTATGAAATTATATTGCGTATGAATGTTGCATTTTAAAACTAAATTAGGTACTTAATTATATTGTAATGTTATTTATTATAATGTTTCTTGTATTACATATTTTATAGTTGTAGCACATATGTTTAAATTTTGTTACTAAATTTGTGTCGCGAGAAATAAGTTTTGTAAAAATTTTTTTTTTTATCGGAAGCGTTGGGCAAATGACTGCAGTCCACCTGATGTTAAGGGCCTACATCAATATTATCGTATATCATCGCCGACACGTACATATTAACACAGCCAGTAGGCACAGAAAATGAAGAATTAGGGATACTTTTCCTATTTACTCAAAATCTACTAAATATATTTTAATTCTGATTTACGTGTTTCTATATATGATAGTTACTTATGTTTTTAAAGTTATTTCATTAGTTAATACGCGATAAAAGACCGACAAATGAAAAAAATAAAAAATTTGAGAGGTTATTTCGCCAAGATTTTCTATCGAGAAAACTTTTTTCAATCGCGTTTCTGAGTTTATGCGATCCTAGATAATATATTGAAAAAACATATACTTAAAAATTAGAGCTCTAGCCATTCAATCTAAAGAAACAATGAAAACTTCGTACATAGAAAAATGCACGAAGCTATTTTGGTATCCTCTTAAGTGGAAGTGCAATCCAAATGCGAGGGCGGCTACTACAGTGTATATGCTATCGTACTAATATTAGAGTTACAATGTAGATACATAAAAGAGAGAGAAAAAAAGGGTAAATAGGCTTTCTACATAGTTGGTACGCTTTACCATCAAAGATTCCATTGTCACTTACCATCAGGTGGCATGGGATCAAGTGCCAACATGTTTTTTAATAAAAAAAAAATACAATACTTATACAATATTTTAGCTCGGCACCAGAGGATGTCGTTGTGTGAAATGTCTATGATTAAATATTATGGCTTAAATTACACTACCAAATTTGATAAAATTCGCCGTTATGCAATTATTGACTGATCATTAATGTCCATGAATATTTATTTATTTATTTATTGAAATTTCACAAAGAGTACATTTTAACAATTGCATGCACGGTAATGACTGCTTTAGTTATGAACTGTGTTGCAGTCATTAACGCCCGCCTTCGAAACGTCGACAAAAGTTTTATTTATGTGTTTCAATTATCTTATTACTAATAAAATTGCTAATCTTAACAAATAACAATACAATTTTTATACTAATTTATTGTGTCTGTGTATATGTAAGTGTAATTGTGTGTGGGTGAGTGTGTGTGTGCGTGTTTGCTAATAATTAAACTTTTACAAGCAGCTCAACTTCATCATAGCCAAGTCCCTGGAACCATTTTTCTACTACTTTTCGACATTTTTTAACTGAGGGGTATATTTTAAGCTTTTTATTAATCTTATTTATTATTATTTATTTTATCTGTCCTCACTTCTAGCTATCAAAGTCAGACTAAACTAAATTTTTCTCCTTACTTCCATAACAATAAGCTACAGATGACCGCATTCTCCACAGGCTATATCGCTCCTAGGACTGATGATCGTTGGGGAAGAGAAGTCCTAGAGTGGCGATCACGGACCTATCGACGCAGCGTTGGGCGGCCCCCAGCAAGGTGGAGCGACGATATAGTCAAGATCACGGGGAGACATTGGATGCAAGCGGCACAAGACCGCGCGTTGTGCCGTTCTATAGAGGAGGCCTATGTCCAACATATGTGTGGATGGAGAGAGGCTGATGGATGAATGGACAGCATTCTCTATTAAAAATTTTACAGGAGATTGAAATATCTTACTGATAAACAAGGATAACAATAAACAAATAGTCCGTAATCATAGATTGATTATTGAAAATTGCGGATATAGGATATCGCTTTACATCAGCATAATTTAAAGGCCTTTTCTGTTTACATTATCATATTCAAACGATAGATGCAGTTTTCTATTTAAACGCAACCCTTGTAATATAAATTACATCAAAAGCATTACTTCTCATTTTTAACAATAAGTCAATAAACTTGCTTGTAATTTTATGTAATTGCATCATAAAGTTTATAATTTATTTCTACCATATTAACATATTGTCGTCGTAAACTTATAGTAAGTTTATCCCCTATGCCATGCCATACGTCATCAAATATCAAACTAAAGGGCATCACAAACGGTATATTACAATACTAGCTGTTGCCCGCGAGTCCGTCCGCGTGGAATTTAGAAAATTTTACCCGTTTTTGAAACATTTTTTACTACTGCTTCGCTTCTACTAGTCGTAGCGCGATGTTATATAGCCTAAAGCCTTCCTCAATAAATGCCCTATCTAACACTGAAACACTTTTTCAAATCGAAGCAGTGGTTCCTGAGATTAGCGCGTTTAAACAAACAAACAAACTCTTCCGCTTTATAATATTAGTATAGAATTATAGATATTAATATAGCGAGAAAGAGACAGATGTATATAGAAAAAATGTGAGACGTATGCGAGGCGTTAATTTTCATGTTTTGTTAAGATTAGTTTTGCACGTAGAATTAGTACCAATATCCCTCATTTTGTGCCGTTGATTAAAAATAATAAAACACGGTAGCCATATTTAAAAAAATAATAAAGAATCAATTTATAATAGCAGCCCGCATTCTTAATTTAAATTAATTACTCATCTAAATGTAACTGTCACTATCACTGGCTAGTCAAATTAAAATAACACAGTCAAGAGCGAAACACTCTTGCCTACGGTTCCGTACTAAGTAAGTAGAACAAATAAACAAAATGATTAAATACTATTAAATAATTTTATTACTCTATGACGTACTTGCGTAATTTTGTACTTGAAGTATCTTTTTGCATATAATTATAATCTAATATATAAAATTCACGTGTCACAGTGTTAGTTACCGTACTCCTCCGAAACGGCTAGACCGATTTTTATGAAATTTTACTTGCATATTCAGTAGGTCTGAGAATCGGCCAACATCTATTTTTCAAACCTTTTTTTTTAGTATTGCATAACAACGTTTGCCGGGTCAGCTAGTATCTATATAAATATTACAAAAGCTAATGAGTTTGATTGTTTGTTTGTTTGAACGCGCTAATATTAGGAATTACTGGCTCGAAAAATATTTTTTTTGTGTTGGATAGTTTATTCGAGAAAAGCTGTAAGCCATAACGGAACGAAGCATTAGTGAAAAATATAGTAAAAACAGGGAAAATTTGCTAAATTCTACGCGTAAAAAGTCACGGATAATAGCCAGTTTATGTATAACCTGTAATTTAAACGGTTTTTGTATATTTTTTATGCAGAAGATTAAGGAGGCACTTAACAAATTTAACTTTACTTCATTTCCAGAAAAATCCGATAAATATACAAAAAATATTATTATAATTATTTACTATACAGATAAAATATTTATAGAATTTGAAATCTATACTACTATTATGAAGCTGAAGAGTTTGTTTGTTTGTTTGTTTAAACGCGCTAATCTCAGGAACCTCTGGTCCGATTAGAAAAATTGTTTCAGTGTTGGATAGTCCATTTAGCGAGAAAGGTTATACGCTATATAACATCACGCTGCAACTAATAGGAGAGAAACATTAGTGAGAAATGTTACAAAAACGGGGAACATTTTCTAAATTCTACGCTACGAAGTCGCGAGCAACAGCTAGTAACAAATATAGCTAGTAACACAGGCAAGCAAATGAAAAACAATGGTTCTTTATTTCTACGGAACTCTAAAAGATAGCAATTTAATTGAAGACCAGCTATAGACCAGTTTTAATTTACGTAATGAATGTCATTGGCATTGCAAATTATTTAAATTTTTATTATTTAATAAAAGATTTTACTCTTCATTGTAATAAAACTTGAGAAAGTAAACAATGACCCGAAATAATTACAATTTTAGAATTTTATTTTTAGATAAATACAGTATATATACAGTATAATGTGTATGGCCTCGTGGTGGAGTGGTTTATGCAACGGACTGCCGTTCAGGAGGTCGTGGGTTCGAATCCCGCTTGCTACAATCATTTGTGTGATATTTATAATTGTCATACAAATGTTCGTACTGTGTCTGGGTGTTTACTATGTGTTATAAGTATGTATTTACAAAACAAAAGTAGTATACCTATGTAGCCTATCCGTATTCTGGTACTCATAACACAAGCATAGAAATATAGCTTACTTTGGGACCAGACGACGTTGTGTAAAATATCCATGAATATTTATTACTTATTTATACCTACTAGCTATTTTACCGCGACTTTGGTCGCTTGAACTCCGCTTTCATAACTTTAAATGAAAAAAGCCGGTCAAGTAAGAGTTGGACCCACGCATGTTACGTAAGTTCCTTACCGATTATCGTAAAACATACGTCATAATTTACTTTTGTTGTATGGGAGCCCTCTTAAATATTGATTTAATTTTGACTTTTAGCACAGGCTAGTGATAGAAGGTTGGTTAGCGAAGTCATTTTGACATTTTGATTTTGGGTGACGTTTTATCCTTTTGTTGCGGAACCTGAAAATGACTAAATTTTATACAACGTGTTTCAGAAAGGTGTAGTCATATTTGACCACCGTTACACATGGCCGGTGACTAGGCACTAGGCATGGATGTAATTACAAATATTAGTTATATTATTACTTTTATGTGTTAATAACAGTTTAATTAATTTATTAAATTAATCGATCTTCTATAAATACAACACTACTATGAGGTCATCTTTTATCGTAAGGTTCAATCGCATTCAATAAACCGTAAACATCTCATAATTGATGCGTTTCTGGTAGTTATTTAATATTAGGCAATAAAGAAAAAAAAACTTACCAACTGTATTTTGTGCAACTTTAAATTATGACTACATCTTTCTGCAACACGTTGTATAAATTTTCACCCTTGTCATCACCTTGTTTTCTTCTGAAAAGCTATCACTTTATTGAAATTCTATGTACCTAGTCAATAATGAGATAAGTAGCCGTTGTTATACTTTTACCATAATCTCAGAATTACTCATGTAAAAATAACTCCAGCAATGCACCCATGGGACAAAATAACACGAAAGTGCGTCATTGTTCATGTACCTATTGAGTGTTTGGAGGGTTAAAGTCCCCAATGTTCCCACAACACTTAACCCGACACTGCTGACGTGACAAATACTCCGTTATGCCGTGACCAAAATGAATCTGTCAGCGGGTGGTCTTATTTTTCTATAAGCATAATGCTTAATTGATTTTATAAGGGCTTTTAAAGTATGCCCTGTATAATTTTATATATTAAATTCTTATTACTAGTTTATTCTTTTTTCGTAACGGTTTGAAGCCACTTACATTCTACGTGTGTGTGGAATATGTTCTATGTGTGTCTATGATACACGTCACAGGTTAATTTAAACCATAGACAGGACTTCTCTTTTCAATGGAATACTTGTTTTATTGTTTGTAAAAGTGACGTTTCTAGTTTGTGAAAACTACACGTCACATAAATACCATATTTTATTAGATCCTAAAGTACGATTTATTTAGGCTAAGTTACGTGTCTTCAATGTTTAACGCGTATTAATTATCTCTTAAATCTGTACTACTTTGTATTGAATTTTTTTCGGAACGAAAGAGAGAGAACGGAAGTGCAAGTTAGGCATTATAGAACAAAATCAAAGTGATAGAGTGAAGTGATTGAGAATACAAGTGTACCAATGTGCCCCCATTTTCTTCCAGGGTGGTGTAAGAGCCAGCTGTGGCATAATAAAAGCTAACTAAAACAAAACATAATATATATATATTGGCATAAGCCAACACGCCTGTTCAGCGCGCTACAGTAGTCCATAATCCCTTTCAAGGTAGTGGAGGCCCGTGTTCAACAGTGGAATGTTAGTGAGCTGGAGAGAGATAGATTAGTATATTACCTAACTTCACTAGCTACGCCTCGCCTCTCAAAAAAAAACAAAAGCAAAATCTTTAATGACTGTTGACAAGTGAATAACACCAAATAAAATTAACACTAAGATGCACACCTAATCAAACATAGCACATTACATAATAAAATCACACAGTACTGATATTCAACAGTAAATTAAAAATATTAAGGTATAATTTCAAATGTAATGATGTTTTTCTTAACATTAATGTAATGGCAACCCTAATGTAGAGTTTTAAGGTGTTATTTTATGTATATTGCTGTGGTAATAGTAAGTTTATGTACATCAATATACATATTAGATGAGTGGGCGACAACAGAACTTAAAAGGTCAAACAAATCACGTAACTTTCTTGTATGATAATATACAGCTGACATGTTTTATGTCGACGCGTATGCGCCTGCGCAATGAATGGGTGGATCGCGCGTTCTATTTTTGAAATTTTAAATGTTGCTGTGCGTTAAGTAAGAATGGGTGATGTTCACATACGATAATCCATTTTATATGATGTGACGCATTTGATGACAGAATAATTGTATACATAATATCTCCACCCTATTTTATTCAAATTTCGTAACATTAATAATGGCCCTTTCACAAAGCCTTTTTATATTGACGTAATTGTCAGATTTGTACTGTCTCGATATATTTATGAAATTATTAGACCATAATAATATTATTTGCTTTCTTATCATCGGCCGTTGCCTGTGACTTCCTAGGCTTTAAATATTTAGAGTCCTCTTTTCGCAATAAAAAGTAGCTCATGTCCTTTCTTTGCCTTTTGAGTAAATAAAATTTTGTTCAAATCTTTTCAGTAGTTTCTCCGTAAAAGAGCGACAGCCTATGGACATTTCAAGATCCGTTTCATGAGTGGCACAGTTCACTAAGGGGTGATGAACTGGTGACCGCAATAAAATGAATCACACACATGACATAATGTCATGTGTGTGATATCATAAGTGACAACATTTATTTAATGTTATAAACTAACTAAATAACTAAACTGAACGGGGAAAACCAAATGACTTTTGTATTTTAAAACTGAAGGTTCTATGCAACATACATCGGCGTAGTAGCCAGAAAGGGTTTAGGGTTTCACTACTTAGTACGAGAGACTTGCGAACGATAACCTCGACAGCGCCCTGCGACAAGTCGTCGTCTTCCCGGTGATGAGCAAGTTTCCAGACCGGTGTTTATCGTGTCCTCCCCCTCTCTTCGGGCTTCTGATAATCCTACAATGTTCCACCGATTCTTGCTCAATTCCTCTTCCACCTCAGCGATTCTCTCGTCAGTTCCTAAGCGTGCGAAATTGCGAATGTTATGTCAGCAGGGCCAGTCTACTTTGTTTGGTGGCCGGATCTCGACCAAAGATTCTTAGCAACCCGTACCCCGTCTTCGTTACCGAGTAGGGACTAGGGAGGTAGGGACCGTGACTTGCGCCACTTGAATCCGTTGTGTTTTTACCTCGTTTCAATTGGGGGATTATTTCCATAACCCCTGATGCTCCCTTAGTTGCCGTTTACGACACCCTTGACCCTCGGGAAGAGATGAGGAGGTGATAAGTTCATACCAGCACTACACGGTCAAAGTATACAGGAAAAAATAGGTATGAATTTACATTAGCTTGAATTTAAGCCGAACAGAGACATCTAGTTCTTGTAATAAGAAACTTCCGTTTCAAGGCGAAAAATTGTTCCTTCCTTTCCAGCCCATTTACGTCTCACAGTTGGGCACGGGCCTCTTCCACTTTGGAGGGATTATGGTCTACTGTGCCGCGCTGACCAGGCGTATTGTCACGGTAATTTTTCGAGTTTTAAGTCTCTCTCAGAGGATGTTATCTGTGTGAAATATCCGTTAGCTGACTTTTACGGCACCCTTGGGAGGAGATGGGGTGGTGACACTTGTATTCTTAATCTGTCACCACACGAAGTAAAAATGTTGTTAACGATACAAATATTGGTTTGTCTGGGTGAATTAATGAAGACAGGCTAGAGAGAAATAGAGAGAGAATGCCAATGATTAACACGGAATACATAGCAACAGGTAAACGGCTTCTGTTCACAGAAACATGCCCTAAAAGGTAATTACTTTATTTATATATCTCTGTTTATGTTGAAAACTAACATTAAAATCATATTTATTATTAAATAATGACACATAAAGGCAAAGGCTCACCTCAAAGTTCACGTGTGCAATATCCTAACATTAACATTCTTAAGTGTTTGTTTTCACAATGTGTTTGTGTACCATATAAATACCTGTATGTTTCTACCTAAGCATACCTATCCATTAGTAATTATGTATAGTATAACAACTACTAGCCCCATCTATTGCTGTTTTGTAAAAATCGATCTTACTATTTCTTAGGAGTTTGGTAACTAATAGGATGGTAGGGAAAAAAATTATACATGTCATAAGCTCATAATTTTTCAAAAAAATTTTGGTCTCCTTGATTAAATGATTTTCATTTCATTTCATTGCAATATCGCGAAAAGTGTCTGTTTAAAGAGTTTATTTGTTTGTTTGAACGCACTAATATAAAAAACCGCAGGTCTGATTAAAAAAAAATTTCAGTGTTGGATAGCACATTCATTGAGGAATGCTATATAACATCACGTTGCGACCAATAGGAGCGAAGCATTAACGTTTTAAAAACTGGAAAAAATTCTAAATTTCACTCGAGCAATATGTAAAATAATATCTTCATAGAGCAATTGTGGTACTTTTATTTTATCTATATATTTATTTTACTTTTGCCTTTATGCACTTGATCTTGATTACTTGCGTAATGGTGAAAAGTCAATGATTCTAATATCATTTTTGTAGTACAAATTATTGCAGGAATCTCTTATTAAAATTCGCAACTGTAAAAAACCGCAGATGAGTCACAGGAGTTGCAACAAGGTAAGAGACCATTATATTCTATTCTTTGTTTAAAGGCCAGGGTCAAGGTCTTCGAGAGTATCTGAGTCACTAATTTTCAAATGTTAAATACAAAATGATCTATCACAGAATCGCGTGCCACATATAAAAAAAAGCCCCTTATGGGTCTAATTTCCCGTTTTTATTGCAGGAATATCCTTATTCTTAGATGATCTTTACAACAGCCTGGCGGAAATGGAATGACACTTGTATTCTCACTCCGTCATCCCACTGACACACCATACCTTACGGTAACCGAATGGATTTCCTTCTGCTGCTGGCAAAATCACAAGAGATATTCTCTAAAAATAAGAATCCTTTCATATTTATGATGAATATCCTTGACTAACTTCTCATTACAAGAATTGAGCAATTACATACTTGAACCCACATGATATTGCAGCATACAACTAAAATTTATAAAGACGTGACTCGTAAATATCTTGTGATGCATGCCTAGCATATCAGCAACAAAGCATTTATCTTAATTATCTATCAAACTTTGAATATAATTACGTATCTATGTATGTAACGTGGATAATAATGCATATAAATATACACAGCATAGGTAGCGATAAGTCGCAACGAATGAGCAAAATTTTCCAAAAAGATTTAGCATTGGCTCTTCGACCAGGGTTGGAAAACTTGGCACTTTTGGCTTTCGCAGCAAGAAATAGGGCTTGATGTAGCGATACTTCTTGAAAGGGTAAATATTGTTAAAGGCTCCCAAATCTATCTATTTCCCACTATCCATATCCATCTCCTGTACTTTTTATATTTATCACCTGAATGTTTTTTCCTTGTGACGGTAAAAAATGTAGGATATTAATTTACATAAAAATAATAGCGTGTTCTATCGATCACATAATATTGCAGCCTGGTTCTGCACTGTGTAAAAACATAATCATCAATCATTTAATAGTTGCTCATGACTATAAAAATTCCACGAATTTAATCCAAGATAAATAAATAAATAAATCAATATTCGCGGACATTTCACACAACGTACTCTGGTCCCAAGCTAAGCTTGTATGCTTGTGTTATGGGTACCAGAAAACGGATATACTACATATACTACTTTTTCTTTTGTAAATACATACTTAAAATACATAGTAAACACTCAGATGCAGAACAAACATTTGCAAGACATTTATAAACATCACACAAATGATTGTCCGAGGCGGGAATCGAACCCGCGACCTCATGATCGACAGTCAGTTATATGAACCACAAGACCACGAAGCCCGTCAAAGATATAAAAAGCTCAAAGTATTTCCTAATTAAGACGATACCAAAATAGCTTCGTGCATTTCTCTATGTACGAAGTTTTCATTGTTTCTTTAGATTGAATGGCTAGAGCTCTAATTTTTAAGTATATGTTTTTTCAATATATGATCTAGGATCGCATCAACTCAGAAACACGATTGAAAAAAGTTTTCTCGATAGAAAATCTTGGCGAAATAACCTCTCAAAATTTTTATTTTTTTCATTTGTCGGTCTATTATCGCGTACTAACTAATGAAATAACTTTAAAAACATAAGTAACTATTATATATAGAAACACGTAAATCAGAATTAAAATTATATTTAGTAGATTTTGAGTAAATAGGAAAAGTATCCCTAATTCTTCATTTTCTGTGCCTACTGGCTGTGTTAATATGTACGTGTCGGCGATGATATACGATAATATTGATGTAGGCCCTTAATATTGTTTGTATGTGGCAAAAAGTCTGCATAAACAAGTTCGTAAGTACCTACTTGCTCGTATAAAGGTTATCTTGGGGTCGGTACATAATGCTATAATTAGTCGAGTACCAGCTGCACCCAGTGCCCATTCATTGCGATAATGCACCACAATACTGATTCAATGTTACAATGTTGGAAAAAAGTTAACTTTGCGTTTAATCAATCCCTTTCTCAAAAACCTGAACTTTCTTTGTAAAATAATTGCAAAAATAGTTGCAGTAAAGAATATTTCTTTTTCTTTGTAAGAATTTCATTCTAAAATCTAATGACAATAATTTAATGTCCTACCAGGAGCAATTTTTAGGGTTAAACGGGATCCTATTACTGAGACCCCGCTGCTCGTCCGTTTGTGAGTCTGTTGCTAGGCTATATCTCGTGATAAATGCGCTTGGCCGATTCAGTTTAACTCTGAGTGAACTGAACCTGATACTGAACTGGAGTACAGAGTTCAGACGGTACTAAATGTGCGTCTTTAGGAGACCCTTCTGTAGTAAACTATGTCGAAAAATGTAAAGTTTGGCTAAAGAGACTAAAGTCATTGGCAAAAAATTTTGGCTAGCACAGAGAGGGGGTAAATGATTAGGATGCATAGTAATTCTGTGTTATCTGAAAATGGCCATTGCTAATTAATTATATTGATAAGGTAATAACTTCTCTTATTCTGTTGAAATAGATAATTTAGTTAATTAATCAAATTGTGGTGGAAAAAGTGATCACCGCAAGCGGGACTTGAACCCATGACCTCGGAATACCGTTCCGTAGCTCTGCCAACTGAGCTTATTGCGGTCGTGCTAACAGTAAGCAATTAGACCACCACCATCGTCACCCGATTGAGTTTACATTGCATTTTGACGTACAACGCCATCTATCGAGAATGTTTTGCAACAATTCTATCGAGAATGTTTTGCAACAATCTCGACTAGCCACCTAGTATTCCTTACAGAATAGAATTGGGCTGAAAATTGGGTTCAAGTCCCGCTTGGGGTGATCACTTTTTCCACCACAATTTGATTTATTAAGTAAAAGCATAGCAAGTCAATTGCAAAATTAATAAATTACTTTAGATAATTTAGTGTTTAAAAATTTGAAATATAATGGTAGTCCTTCTGTTCTGCCATTTTATGCGCATATGTGACCCGAAGACATAAAATTTTCTCCTACCAAAAAGTGTTCAACGCGGTTTCTTTCCTAAAACATAATATTGATAGAGTTATTCATCTAATTCAAATAGGTTAATTAGCAACACAACACGAAGCTTCCAAAGATACAGGTGCGTACATAAAATACATACAAATGAGGTATGCATAGTATTACCGAGACCACACTGGTTGAGTCTAATAAGTATATAATTAGGATTCTAAATGCCATCTTTCTGGGATTCTCCAGATTTGTCCTAGGCCTCCTCAGCTCTGTTAATTTATTAGGTATGTACATATTTAGTTATTATTTATTAGATATAAGTTTAGTTATATTCTTTTTTACTTTTAATATATAAATCCTGTACTATAGAGTAGTTGCAAATAAAGCTAAAATTGCTTTCTAGTTTACAAATCCTCCGAGGGTCTTCTGAGAGTTTGTATTTAAACCAGATAAAACCAAAATACTTCTATAGACATAAAAAAATTATTATAAAGATAATAGATAGGTAACGATAAAATTGAATAGTAAAAGTTATAAGGATGCTTTTCATTTTTTATAAATGTACGAAGAAAATGCGCTTTTTTCCCAAATGGCCGGGATGCTTAATGCCAAGAAGCTTATAATGTATCCACAATATAACTATAAACATGGTTCAAGCTTTATCCTAGTTTTTAGCTAGTTCTTCAAACAAAAATATTTTAACAAACGGACACTTGGACACATATTCAAAGTCTACTAGTAGGTATGTGGACAGACAAGGTCTTATTACGTCACATCATGATTAATTCATGGGTGCAGAACGCAAAAGAATTTACTAGATACCTACTGGGTTAAGACACCATGGATTTAAATCTAGCTGTCATGTTTTATCTTTACTTATTACAAAACAAGCTTATATCTTCAAAAAACTAAAAAACACACTTGAAAATCTCTCTTTTTCAAATTATTGCATTGTCACCAATCCCTAATAATTGTGCAAAATTTCAGATCAATCTGACTACTGGGAGTAGGTGAAAATCACTTTCAAAGATTCCGTTACCTACTTAAATTATTACATTGATAGACACGTACGGATTAAATGCGAGTTTACAAATTGTAAAAATTGCTACACTATAAAAAATGCACACGTTTGATTCAAGGTTATTTACTCTATTAATATATTATAAACAGTAGCAATAAAGCCTGATTTATTTATTACTGTCCACGTGTTCTTAAGCATGTAAGCTCTCCAACACAATGTTTTCAATTTTTTCCATATTTTTAGGGTTCCGTACCCAAAGGGTAAAAACGGGACCCTATTACTGAGACTTCGCTGTCCGTCCGTCCGTCCGTCCGTCCGTCCGTCCGTCCATCCGTCCGTCCGTCCGTCCGTCCGTCTGTCACCAGGCTGTATTTCAAGAACGGTGATAGCTAGAGAGTTGAAATTTTCACAGATGATGTATTGTATTTCTATTGCCGCTATAACAACAAATACTAAAAATAAAATAAAATAAATATTTAAGGGGGGCTCCCATACAACAAACATGATTTTTTTACCGTTTCTTGCTCGATACTAATAACGTTGTCTTATGTTGCATAGAGAATGGTACGGAACCCTTCGTGCGCGAGTCCGACTCGCACTTGACCAATTTTTATTTCCCTATTATTTTCCTGCAGATTTTGTACTTTAAATAAATAAATCAAGGTAAATATGTTGTTTTTGTATTTTGTAATGGTATACGTAAAAATAAAAAAGCGAAATATTTATTTACTTCGCTTGAGAAATAAAAATTACGCTTGAATATTAGTTAATTACATTATTGCTTTGGTAAGCTACAGCGTTATTCTTTGTAAGTCTTCAAATTTCAAATTCAACCGACCTTTGAGAGAAGGTAAAAAATACTAAAAAAATTCCATTACACATTAAATATAAAATTAAATAGATTTCATATCTATGAAACTATGTATCTGTGAAACTGTGTAATGTAAAAACTATGTACCTATGTTAGAACGTAATTTTTATCGCCATAAATAAAAGCATGGTGTAATACTTATAATAATAGCAAGGCGTGGCAAGGCACTATTATTATTTCTACACCTGATTCTAAATTGTTTTGGATTATTAAATATCACGTTGTTTGAGGCACGTGCCTAGCCTTACAAATTTTAACATTCCAGACACATATTGCCTATTTTGGTCAAGTATATCGCGGCACGTGTAATTAGGCATTTGTTCTATTGACAATCAATTTGGCGGGAACAAAAGCTACGATGGAGAATTTGTGAAAGACTTGAAAATTATTAACTTGGCTATGTGTGGAGGACTATGTTTTCAACTAATACTTTCAACTTTCGTGGTATGGGCTTAGAAAAAGACAATCATCCGAATCTACGAGTAAGACCCTCTAAAAAGTTTCATAATGCATAGTTAGGTGACGGTACACTTTTCATTAATATTCTTATCTATTGATAGAATATAATTTAATGACGAAATTCTAGAATTAATGAGGAGTTTGTTTGTTTGCGCTAATCTCAGGAACTCCTGCTTCGAAATGAAAATTTTTTTTTTGTTGTATCATCCATTTGTCGAGGAAGGCTATAGGCCATTATAACATCACGCTGCGATCAATAGAAGCGAAGCATTAGTGAAAAATGTTGCGAAAACGGAGACAATTTTCTTAATTACTCGCGTACGTAGTCGCGGGCAACAGCTAAAAGCATATAGGGTTCTCAAAGGCACATATAATAAAGCTTCCAATATCGTCTTTTTGTTATTCATTCTTATGACGTGTGTTTATTGTTATTCACAATAATAATAAGTATTAATAACTAATAGAGTAAGATCCCAGAGCAATCAGACATAACTTATTTTCACACGGATGAAACCTGAAGTTTTCAGTAGCGTCTCGTGTGCCTTGAATACCTACGCGCTTTGTGGAACTTGCCGAGTGACACCTGGGCAGGTACCAGGTGAGAAAGGTAACTAAAAATAAGAATTATTTAACTTAAATTCACATGGCTGATTTTTATATATATCATGTATAATATTATTTTTGATTGATAGATTGCTCTGGGATCTTGGACTATAATAAGTATTCATTATGTGTATTTAAAATGGTATGCAGGAAATAACTTAGATATATTAAATGCGTATTTGTCATGTAAAATAGTTTACGATAGAGAATGAATCTTGAATGAATCGATTCGGGCCGGATTTATAAGTCTATTCACGTCTGTACATATTAAATCTAATATATAAAATTCACGTGTCACAGTGTTAGTTACCGTACTCCTCCGAAACGGCTTGACCGATTCTTCTCAAATTTTGCATACATATTCAGTAGGTCTGAGAATCGGCCAACATCTATTTTTCAAACTTTTTTTTTAGTATGGCAAAACAACGTTTGCCGGGTCAGCTAGTATTTTATAAAAATTCCAAGAAAATATATTTAAACGTCAGTTTGTCTAAAACTTTTTAAATGATATCGTCTAATCTGAACTTTTTACATGTATTCATTTTGACAAGCCCCGTGGTTTGTGAAACTGGTTGGCTTTCACGAGGACACATATTCAACTCCCCCACAAGTCAATTATTTGTGTGATACTTGTATTTGTACTGCGTCTAGGTGTTTTCTATGTTCTATACAAACGTATTTACATAATAAAATTATAACATGTAGTATATCCGTATTGTGCTATCCGTGCTATCCACAATGATAGCAAATATGCTTGGTTAAGCACTAGAGGATGTTGTGTAAAATATCCACAAATATTTTAAGTTGAGGACAAATGCTAGTACGTAATAATCCACTAGGAGGCCATAATACATATTACAATAAATAAATAGTCATTTTAATTGATTTAATTGATATACGTAGAACGGTCAAACAGGAAAAACTTATGATACAAATATTATGTAGATACTTTATAACTTATGTTTTTGCAATTTAAAATTTATTAATTAATAATGGCTTATAATTTTTACCGACTACACCACAATAACAAGTAAGTTTTTAAATTTATCGAGTGTTGTTTGAAATGTTTTAGGTTACAAAACGGCAGAATAGTTTGCCAGAATATTTGTAATTTTTTTTATATATTATGTTATAGTAAAAAACAGGTCAAGTGCGAGTCGGACTCACGCACGAAGGGTTCCGTAACAATATTCTATGCAACATAAGGTAAAAAAATCATGTTTGTTGTATGGGAGCCCCCCTTAAATATTTTTTTTTTTGTATTTGTTGTTATAGCGGCAATAGAAATACATCATCTGTGAAAATTTCAACTGTCTAGCTTTCACCGTTCTTGAGATACAGCCTGGTGACAGACGGACGGACGGACGAACGGACAGCGAAGTCTCAGTAATAGGGTCCCGTTTTTACCCTTTGGGTACGGAACCCTAAAAACCATTCAATAGAATAAAAATGAAGTATCTTAAAATTAAGTATGAGGTTATTCATGGCGAATTTTCTCATAATTAAAAAATAAGGCCTGATAATAGAAATAATATAGGTATGGGATAAAGTTATACCGGTTTTGCATTTCCACTAACAAGGAAGCTATCTCTCCACCCCACTCCCACTGTTGGGCACGGGCCTCCTCCACTTTGGGAGGGATTATGGTGTGCTGTGCCGCGCTGACCAGGCGTTTTGGCACAGGGTTTATATTCGAGTTTTTCGTATTTCACAGAGGGTGTTATCTGTATACAGTATCCCTTAGCTGACTTTTACAGCACCCTTGGGAGGAGATGAGGTGGTGACATTTGTAGGTTATCCACTGCAAAATAAAAATACAGGAGATAGACAAATTAATGTAATGCATAATATTATTTAATAGGGACTCTACGATCACTTCACTCCTGCCTTGTTACACGGGGACCGCGGCGTGAAGATAGGAACAAACTAAAGTATTCCAAACTTTTTCGAAGGAAATCGATACCTATTACATCAGTATTTTAGCCATCACTAGAAATATTTCGACATCATACATCTTAGCTAACTATTGACACAAGTCAAATATTTGGGGTGTATAATGGTTGTCAATGGTCAATAAATATAATAAGTAAAGATTACGTTGTACTGTTTGTTAAAAGTTATTATTTGCTTAAGAATTAAGACCTCAATGACCCAGTGGCCTACTTTTGTTTCATAATTTTTTCTTTTGGTTATATTTTCAGTCTTCTTTTCCATCTTTTTCTCTTTGGAGCTACACACGCTGTTTTCGCGAAAAGACCAAGACCCGACTAAGGTGTTAGTAAGGTCGGACTAGCAGATGAACGGAATACCGACTAATCTATAATATAAAAATGAATCGCAAATGTGTTGGTAAGCGCATAACTCAACAAAGCCTGGACCAATTTGGCCAATTCTTTTTTTATTTATTTATTTAAAACTTTATGCACATAAGATGTACAATGGCGGACTTAATGCCTCAGGCATTATCTACCAGCCAACCAAACATAGTGCAGAGATAAACAGTTTTAAAATGTTTGTTGAAGTTCAAAGATGGTTGTACGGCGAGAAAAATTCGAATAATTGCCAGAAAGACCCTAAAAACAGCCCTTTTTTCCCATACAAACGTTTTATAACTAAAACGTAGAGTCAATTTGAACTTTATTGCTATTAAGCCATTGCTTTATTGTTTGGATGGTAACAGGTGGCGCTCTATAGTCTCTGGCTACCCCCATGGGGAAAAGGCGTGATGTTATGATGATGACAAGAAATTTTCTAATAATCAGAAAGTTTATACAACTTTAATTGGCGGTACGAAGTTCGCCGGGACAGCTAGTGATAAATATAATACTCACACTACTAAACATAACTTTCGCTTTAGTTAAATTAGGTTAAGTTCTTGACACAACAGAATTAGTGACAAATGGAGGAAATGTTCTATTGTATGGAAAAGCCGTATTCAATAATAGTACATTTACTGCCCGTTAAGAAAAACTAACAATTAGTAAGAAAGTAATTTATAAACATTATCATAATTTGATTCAGTATTGAAGGTCCCACAATTGTTAAGTTATAATTAACCTACTTTGATACCCCAAAACTGGTGAATCAGCGACCTTAATGCAAAAATTACGGATAAATTAATTACTGCTATTGTCCAAGCGCCTACTCAAATAGCACCATTTCAACACCTACGTGTATTGCATGTCATTTATTTTTCTAAATTTTATAATTAAAATGACGGTATTCTTTTTTACTTACTTCAAAAACTAACCTTAACACGGTTCGTTGCTGCTTATTGTAATTAATTAGAAAATTATACAAAATCACAAAAGTACATTGAGTTTCACTAAAGAAATTCCAATCTTGAGTCTAAACAGCTATAATTCTTTAACTCCATTAACGACAATAAATTAATTAACCAATCAATAACTTTACCAGGCAGGATTAATTAATTTCGGTATAAGTGGCTGTGCGTAATCATTTTTGTATTAAAGAAAGTAGAGCCGTATTTATAACAATCTCATACTCGCCATATTATATATTGGAGGGAATATGGAAATGGAATACTCCACCCCGTTGACCTGAGAGAATAAAATATAGATGTTGATCGATTCTGAGATCTTGCCGATATACACACAAGTTTTTATAAATTCAGTGCAGACATTTTGATGGAGTTTTGTAATTAACACCGCGACACGAGAATTTTTCATAAGATTTTTTTGTAAATGTTTCTGTCCATGTTCAAGAGACATGCTGATGGGTGTTTTAACGATAGTCTAGAAAATTGTTGCAAACGATGTACTGGATATGGTTGGAGGTCACTCGCCCCAATGTGTAAGACGTTTGTCTAATACCATTCCAAAAGATTTACTTATTAGAATTATAATATTTTTTAACACTTGCGTGACTCATTTGTTTAAATAAAACTACTTTTTGCGGACTTTTTACTTAGAACTCTATAAAATGCGATTAGACATGCCGATGGAGACCAAGAGATTTTGACGAAGCAACTTCTTCAGCGTTTAGGATACTAACTGTGTGATTATGATCGTTCCAGAAAATATGCCTATGTAATTTCTTATTTCTTGAATTTTTTCCTTTCCTGAATGGGCTTAAGTATTATGTACGTATAGAAAAACGTAAAAGTTATTTAAAAAGTCTATCAGTTACAATCGTCAAAATTGACAAAATTAGTCTAATTAAATAGACATTAACACAGTTAAAAGAACGGAAATGCATTACACATTCACATATAAGGGTCTAGACAAATATGTTAATATCTTTTGCAAACATCCTGTCGGAAGTATACGAATAATATTGACTTTCTTTTAAACAATAGTAAGGTCTGATAATGGAAATTGATAGTAAGTAACAATAAATATATTGAGGTCCTTCTTTGTGTAGGTCAGTATGAGTCAAGTTGTTTGTGGTCAGTAACTACCAGACGATGTTTTGTTTTGTCTGGTACCTAGTTACTGTGACTGTACAATAAATAGATTATCCTCTAAAATAATGTGTTCAAAGGAAACATGTTTTTCTTATGCTAGGGTTGGCAAAATACTATTCTTCATCTGTTGTTCAGTAAAAGTGCAACCCATACGGGAGGACGGCTAGTACAATGTCAGAGCACTCTCTTTTTCTCTCTCTATAGGCATGAGTCTTCTCCACTTTGGAAAGGATTATGGTCTACTTTGACGCGATGACCAGGCGTGTTGGAACAGGGTTTATTTTCGACATTTTCGTCTCTCACAGAGGATGTTATCTGTCTACAGTGGTGTCCGACTGTTTGACTAAAAGTCATTTGGCAAAACTACACTTGACAAAAACGTTTGGCAAAACAATGAATTCGCCTATTGATTATATATTACTACTGATCATTTTACAAATGCTTCATTTTGCCAAATGATCAACACATAAATTGACATTTTATAAATGATTACTTTACAAAACACCTAACATTTGGCAACTGAGTTATCAGATAAATTTACTATTGGTCTAAAAATTTGGTATTCTTGTTAAATTGACCACATTTTGCACATTTTGAAGTAGAATCTTGATAGATGGCGTTGTACGTAAAAATATATACTCAGTCGAGTGACAAATGTGGTGGTTAATTTGAATGTTGCTAACACGACCGCAATAAGCTCAGTTGGAAAAAGCTTCGGAACGGTATTCCGAGGTCGTGGGTTCAAGTCCCGCTTGGGGCAGTCAACTTTTTCCACCATAATTTGATTTGTTAAGTAAGGCATAGCATGTCAATTGCAAAATCAATAAATTACTTAAGTGTATGTATTGTTTGCCAAATGATCATTTGGTGAAACGTTGCTTGTCAAATGATCATTTGTCAAAAGTTTTTTGGTCAATCATTAGGGAACCGTCTACAGTATCCCTTAACCGACTTTTACAGCACCCTAGGAAGAAAAAGGGGTGGTCATACTTTGTGACAGGGGAAGAGCACTAGCTGGCCCAAAAGATGCTTCGCTTTTTCAAGCAAATAGCCTATTAGGGCTTATAGCTTGAAGCTAACTCGAAGGCTTTCTACTTACAACATTCCTTTTGGGTGTTGCCTTTAAAGTTTCAAGGCGTAAAAACCTTTCAGTATAAACAGGAATTAGCATTATCAAGGGATCCTTTCTGAAAACGCACGAGGATTATACTCATACTCATAATGTACAGATAGTATCATCTTGTGTGTGTTTCATTATTTCATAGTGTTTGAGAGTTAGATTAATGTGCAATAACTTACGTTACTGCGTTTTCGTGAATTACTTCAGCGTTCCACCAACTTTATCAGTACTCGTATTTTACAAAGTAATAAGCGTCATGAGTTCGTAGTTTCAGCGTCTTTTTGCCACGTAAAATGTAGAACAGTTCTTCTCAATGTGCGGTATTATAATCATGTCGTTAATTAAATATCATTATTAAAGCTATGTCATCAACACAATAAATAATTCACTGGGCCATATGACAGCTCATTTCACACCGATTATGTTGACATGACATATTGAAACTTGATAGCAATAAACCTTCGATAACGACGTGTTATTATCTTCATGAACTTGTGACCGGTGACAAACATGGGTTAACTTAATAACCGTCCTATTTTTGTATATAAAACTCAAGACTTTAAAGTAAGCGGTAGCGTTGATTTACAGAGCTGATCCTCTAACAATCAGGTGAAATGTATGTAGTGAAACACTAATGTGTATTATGTAAAAAAATCCTGTATAAAAATGTGTCGAATGGCGCTATGGATAAGGATTTTTTGAAGGTTTACGTCTATGGGCCTGCTAGGGAATAATGATTTTTAAGATGCGTGCACTCTGTCCCACAAACAACTAGAAAAAAATATGGGTGTTTCATTTTTAACACGTTAAGGTACCTATTTGATGAAAAACACACTCGGAATTTAACAATATTAAATACTAAATAAACATACAAGTTGTCTAACTTATGTTTCTTTAATGATTGTTATGATGACATAATTCTTTGATTGAATGAAGTTTTATGAGGAAAACAATTTGTTATTTTATTAATGCGTCCTATGGTATTGAAATAAAATATTTTCATGGTATTCCCCCATTAGCAATTCGGTTACTCATTGATCACAAACATTAAATATGATATATACAAATAAGTTGTTTATTAGGGTTCCGTACCCAAAGGGTAAAAACGGGACCCTATTACTGAGACTTCGCTGTCCGTCCGTCCGTCCGTCCGTCCGTCCGTCCGTCCGTCCGTCCGTCCGTCCGTCTGTCACCAGGCTGTATCTCAAGAACGGTGATAGCTAGAGAGTTGAAATTTTCACAGATGATGTATTTCTATTGCCGCTATAACAACAAATACTAAAAATAAAATAAAATAAATATTTAAGGGGGGCTCCCATACAACAAACATGATTTTTAGGGTTCCGTACCCAGTATCTCAAGAACGGTGATAGCTAGACAGTTGAAATTTTCACAGATGATGTATTTCTATTGCCGCTATAACAACAAATACTAAAAATAAAATAAAATAAATATTTAAGGGGGGCTCCCATACAACAAACATGATTTTTTACCGTTTCTTGCTCGATACTAATAACGTTGCCTTATGTTGCATAGATAATGGTACGGAACCCTTCGTGCGCGAGTCCGACTCGCACTTGACCAATTAGTTTTTATTCACACAAAATTTAACGAGTTTTGGTATTTTCTAAATCTAAACTTCTAGAGTTTGCTTGTTTGTTCGAACGGGCTAAGGTTCGAATTGAAAAATCATTTAATGTTAGATAGTTCATAACACCTCTACTTATATAAAATTTCAGAATGTGTCGAAAAATACTGAAATTATTATGCACATAATAACTAGATCTAGTTTTAATTTAAATCTCTTTACGTTAATACATACTATACGTTTCAACTGAGAATAGGATTGGCTATGACCTTTAGTTGTCAAAAGTGATTAGAATAGTACTGTCAGCAACGAAACTTTATTTACGTATCATTAATGTTTTTTTTTTCTTTTACCTAAACTCAGTAATTTGAAGCTGAAAACGTCAAATTATTTAGTAATAATAGTTATAATATTATTAAAAAGAAATTCTTTCAATAATTTCATTGTTGTTTAAATTTGTTTTTTCTTATTTGTTTTATATTCAGTTGAATTGCCAACCGCCATTTTGTTGTTGTTGGTGTGCCTTGTTGAGTAATTAAATTATAAGGCATTTTATTTTAACTTCTGTTAGTTAAGTGGTGGTTTCCCGTTAAAAAAATAAATTTGTTGTTATTTCTCGGTGTTTTTGTTTGTTAGTATGGTTATTTCGAACTATTCGTTATATGTTATAGTTTTATATTGTATTTGTCTCGCTAATCGCTCGAAAATTAGTAAACGATAGCGACAAAATGATAGATAAATTATATTATAAAAATGTCTTATTTTGCTGACCCTACAAAAATTGTTCAAATTGACAACGATGACGTTCCAACATGACGCAGAGACAATCCTATTCGCATTTGAACGGCATAGTACACACATTACATACATGCAATAATACAAAATTGCTCACATTAATAAGTTCTAAAAAAATTTAATGTAAAAGGAAATAAGGGTTGACGTCGGGTAGTCGGCCGGTCATTAAAATCAGCCAAATGCCAATAAAACGTGAACAAGTAGTCATGTTGAGCTGACCATAGATAATTGGATAAGGGCAGGAGAATAATGAAAAAAGCAAATATGGAAAATAGGAAATGCTTACATTTTTGGCGCTTCGTCAAAGTTATTTAACGAGTTTCAGATAAGATTGTGCTATATTATCTATAATCTATACACGAATAGATTGTCTTTAACACATACTTAAATGTATGTATGGAGTGGGCCTGTGTTAAAATATTTGACGTATATCTATAAGTAACCAATATTAATAAACTATGTTTTTCCGAGCTTATCTGTGGAACGATTTAGTTATTTTTATTTGTGTGTTTTTATGTGTGCCTTTCGTTATTCCACATGACCAAACCATACCAAACCTAACTTACATACAGCATAATTTTCTCCACGGAGCCCCCCTTAAATATTTATTTTATTTTATTTTTAGTATTTGTTGTTATAGCGGCAATAGAAATACATCATCTGTGAAAATTTCAACTCTCTAGCTATCACCGTTCTTGAGATACAGCCTGGTGATAGAAGGACGGACGGACAGCGAAGTCTCAGTAATAGGGTCCCGTTTTTACCCTTTGGGTACGGAACCCTAAAAATGAAGAGCATAGATGTTTGTGTCTTCTTCCCAGCCCCTTAGCGTTACTATTGGGCACGGGCTTTCACTTTGGCAGGGACTATGGTCTCCACGCTGACCAGGCGCGTGTTAGTATAGGGTTTATTATCGTTTGACGGGGTTCGTGGCGTAGTGGTTCATGTAATGGAATACCGTTCACAAGGTCGCGGGTTCGATTCCCGCTTGGGACAATCATTTGTGTGATATTCATAAATGTCATACAAATGTTTGTACTGCGTCTGGGTGTTTTCTATGTATTATAAGTATGTATTTACAAAAGAAAAATAGTTTATGTAGTATATCCGTATTCTGGTACCCATAACACAAGCATATACACTTAGCTTGGGACCAGAGGACGTTGTGTGAAATGTCCATGAATATTTATTTGTTATTTATTTATTTATTATCAAGTTTTCCATCTTTCACAGAGGGTGTTAATTGTGTTACAATACTCAGTTCCTGGCTTTTACAGCACCTTGGGGAGGAAATGGTTGGTGTCACTTGTAATCTTAATCCATTACCACACGGACAATAACCTATTGATGATGATTTTTCATAACCTACTCGATAGAAAATGGATTTTTACTACCTAAATAACTATGATCTATTTTGTCCTGTGATTTTGCTCATTGCCAGTTCAAAGAGCTGGCTAGCTATGACATTGTTGTATCTTCGATAAACATAATGTCACGAGCTAGACATAAGGACATATGTTTGTGTATTTACTAATATAGTATGCATCCGTATTTACTTCAAATATTAGAATTGCATGACGTATGAATTATGTCTTTAAAGTAATAGATACCTATATCTTTACAATATGGCTAGTTTTGTAGTAATAAGTACTACAAAGCTGTTAAAATGATGAAGTTGTTAAAATGATGAACTTTTTTAAGCTTAGCGCTTTAGACACTTGCCTCTAGTTTTTATGACATTCAGTTTACATATTATTATAATATACCTACAGGGTCGGACCGAATCATAATGGCCCAGGTGGCTGACCACAAGTCTGGAGCTCGAGATTAAACGATGATGTTTACCTAGGGGTTCAGGAAGATCCGTGTTTATCTGCGCTAGGTGAGGGGGGAGGGGGCAAATGCCGTTTTGAATGTATGAACATGAGTCCGACGCAGGTTACCTACAAGAATCGCTCATTTATCAGTATTATGTGGTATTACATAAATTTGAGAAAGCTTTGTTTGGGCCCAGGGATACTTGTGTGAAATGTCATTATTAACCAATTACTTATATAAAAAAACTGCTGCTCTTAGCGTGTTTATTCTTGCAAAACACTAATTTACATTTTTTGCTAACTTTAAAACGTTGATACTTTTCACAAAAAATCTAATTTCAAAGACTGATATTGACGACTGATTTCATATAATGACAAGCACAAAAAGTTCAGCATGTCATTGCCTTAATGTTCTGGTATCTTAAGAGTTGATGACATTATTATAAATGATTATTCGTAATTTTAAAAAAATGGTCAAGTGCGAGTCGGACTCGCGCACGAAGGGTTCCGTACCATTATCTATGCAACATAAGGCAACGTTATTAGTATCGAGCAAGAAACGGTAAAAAAATCATGTTTGTTGTATGGGAGCCCCCCTTAAATATTTATTTTATTTTATTTTTAGTATTTGTTGTTATAGCGGCAATAGAAATACATCATCTGTGAAAATTTCAACTCTCTAGCTATCACCGTTCTTGAGATACAGCCTGGTGACAGACGGACGGACGGTGGTTTTTAGGGTCCCGTTTTTACCCTTTGGGTACGGAACCCTAAAAACCACCTCACACAAAGTGTTAAATTTGGCATAAATACTGAAACTAGTAAGGTGCATAATTATGTGCTTCAAATTTCTTAAGCAGCTCAATCGGTTATCAAGATAATATTAACTTTAAAAATCAATATTTTTCGGACATCGGAAATCGGAATTCAATTCGATTTCAATACAAAAACGATTTGGTTGAACTGTCAAACTTTTCGAGGGTCAGATATACTTCCCTTATCACCGCGAATAACACCGCGTGGCACAGCTAGTTAACAATAAAACGCAGTGTTCATGCGCTACTAATAATTGATAGGAAATGATTGCACGCAATATTACTAATAAAATGAAAATTGAGGTTAACTATTTTAATTTGCTAAAGTTTTCCTAACAAGTTTCTCTTGAATCTTTTGCTAATCACTGGCTACTACGAGTAAGTCAAGGGTTTTAAGTAGGAGGATAATATAAGATCAAAATGAGACGAGTTGACCTATCACGCACTCCTGAATATAGAAATTCTATTCTGTAGGTACTAAACATTTTTTCAAAATAAAACTTTATTTAACTTTACCGAATTGTGTTATTGAAGCTAAAATTAAATATTAACATTTATTTTTTAGTTTAGTTTCGTTTAGCGCAAACAAAATCAGCTTAATATTTAGTATACCAACTGCACCAACTTATCAAGGTACTAAATTTTCTAATGAATAGTCGCGGGTTCGATTCCCGCTCAGGACAATCATTTGTGTGATCTTTATAATTGGGATTCAAATGTTTGTGCTGCGTCTGGGTGTTTACAGTGTATTATAAGTATGTATTTACAAGTCAATCCTTATTCTGGTACCCATAACACAAGCATAGAAATATAGCTTACTTTTTGACCAGAGGACGTTGTGTGAAATGTCCATAAATATTTTAAGGTTGCCTGTAAGAGATTTCCACTTTACGATAAGACCGCCCTTAGTACATTTGTTATAGTATTTATAATTTTACAAAAATGTGATTGTAGAAATGTAACTATCTATACTTAATATTATAAAGCTGAAGAGTTTGTTTGTTTGTTTGTTTGTTTGAACGCGCTAATCTCAGGAACCACTGGGGCGATTTGAATAATTCTTTCAGTGTTAGATAGGGCATTTATCGAGGAAGGCTTTAGGCTATATAACATCACACTACAACGAGTAGAAGCGAAGCAGTAGTGAAAAATGTTGCAAAAACGGTGAAAATTTTTTAAATTCCACGCGGGTGGAGTCGCGGGCAACAGCTAGTGTATAAATAAAGTTGTATCAATCTTTTTGTTATTGCAATAGTTTTTGCAATATCTATTTAATCTATTATATTTATTATCTGTGTCATATAGATCTACTTTCTTAAATCGTACTAAATCACTTAACAAAACAAACATCTAGTCGGTATTGTAACCACAATTATTATTACAATTTTATTACATAATATAATAAATAATACAATACATTATTGAATTATTACTTCGATTGTTATATTTATTATCCGATAAAGTAATAAACCTATTTATGTTGGAGTACATTAATTAATTGCATTATTATTATTATTATATGTGAACGTTATAGAAGAATATTATCAAATCTATTATATAATATCTTCTAATATATAAAATTCACGTGTCACATTGTTAGTTACCGTACTCCTCCGAAACGGCTTGACCGATTCTTCTCAAATTTTGCATACATATTCAGTAGGTCTGGGAATCGGCCAACATCTATTTTTCAAACTTTTTTTTTTTAGTATGGCAAAACAACGTTTGCCGGGTCAGCTAGTATAATATATTAATAATATCGACGAGCCTCGTGGTTGAGTGGTTTATGTAACGAACTGCCGATCAAGAGGTCGCGGGTTCGATTCCCGCTCGGGACAATCATTTGTGTGATTTTTCTAATTGTCATACAAATGCTTGTACTGCGTCTGGGTGTTCTATGTATTATAAGTATGTATTTACAAAAGAAAAGTAGTATATGTATTCTATCCGTATTCTGGTACCCATAAAACAAGCATAGCTTGGTAGCTTAGCTTGGGACCAGAGGACGCTATGTGTAATGTCCGTGAATATTTATTTATTATATTATAACGAAATGGAACAACAGAACATTACTGATATATTAACATAACATGAAATAATTATAATTCCATATTAACTTACTCATTCCAACCCAGTCCATAAACGTCCCACTGTTGGGCACGGGCCTCCTCCACCTCTGGAGGGATTATGGTTTACTATACCACGCTGGCCAGGCATGTTGGCATAGCGTTTATTTTCGTATTTTCCGTCTTACACAGAGGATGTTATCTGTGTACAATCAGTTAACTGGCTTTTACAGCACCCAGGGGATAAAATTTGTTATGGACACTTGTTTTCTTAATACGTCACCACACGGAATACGTCGGTATGACGATTCTATACTAATATTATGAAGCTGAAGAATTTGTTTGTTTGTTTGTTTGTTTGAACGCGCTAATCTCAGGAACTACTGGTTTGAATTGAAAAATTCATTTGCTGTTGGATAGTACATTTATCGAGGAAGGCTATAGGCTATATAACATTACGCTGCGACCAATAGGAGCTAAGCATTAAGCATCGGTGATAAATGTTACAAAAACGGGGAATATTTTCTAAATTCCACGAGCATGAAGTCGCGGGGAACAAGTAGTATCACAAAATTCTGAAAAATATGACATGATTCGTTTTTAGAGATGAATCGTTAGAAGAAATGTCATTACACGCTTTATATTAGCTTCACTTGTATGTTTGTTTGTATGTTTATTTTGTATGTATGTTTGTATGTTTGTAACCGACTCCTTTGGACGCTATTTTGACCCACTTTAAACGGTCAGATTCTATTCAAATTTTGCACACCTGTAAAAGACCGATGACAATGCAATAATTCGATTAAATAAAGCGTGTTTTTTAGTTTTTTTAAACTATTATTTTAATACCAATTATATTTATCTTATTATTTGTAACATAAAATCAATCTTATTATACGTAATACGTAACAGACGTCATGTCTATGAATTATTGAGATGTATCGGCGGCTGTAACAAAGAGAAATAACGTGTTTGATCATATTGATTAGCATATCGCTATGTCAATAATGATTGAAGATGCACGCCATATTAGAAATTGATTTTTTTGATATAACAAGCGCTGTTTTGTATCTTTGCGTGTGGTGACGGATTAAGAATACACGTGTCATCACCCCCTTTTCTTTTCCAGGGTGCTGTAAAAACCAGTTAAGTAATATTGTACACAGATAACATTCTTTGTGAGAAACAGAAATCTCAAAACTAGACCTGTACTAACACGTCCGGTTAGCGCAGCACAGTAGACCATAAACCCTATTTTTACTTATGGTCTTATTCATAATGATTTATCGGAGGTTTAAACGGAGATTTTATCGGAGAGATATCAAACGTTTTAGCGTAAAAAGACTAATATGAAGAACGTTTTTTGACAATTTTCGCGAACCTATTTTAGCGAACTTTTAAACCTCCGATAAGTCATTATGAATAAGACCATTAGACATTATAATGTAGCCGTATACACGAGTGGTCTAAGTCTAGTGGTTAAATAATTCTTATCTTTATTAAATTAATTAATTCAAACAATGGTGCCAATTCTAAGTGCACAACTAAACTTAACTAAAAAATGAAAACAACTATTGGTGTATTTGGAATAATTGGCTATTTTGTTGTGTACATTTTTATTAATCAAAATCGTTAGTCAGATTAATCAGATACACAGATTTTCTAATAAAAATTTTAGCTTGTTGATTGCAGAATTGTATTTAATATATTAACTTATAGTGGAAAAAGTGATCACCGCAAGCGGGACTTGAACCCGCGACCTCGAAATACCGTTCCGTCGTTCTACCGCCGACTGAGCTATTGCGGCCGTGCCAACAGTAGTGCTGGAACGACGGAACGCTATTTCGAGGTCGTGGGTTCAAGTCCTGCTTGCGGTAATCACTTTTACCACTATAATTTAATTTATTAAGTAAAAGCATCGCAAGTCAATTGCAAAATTAATAAATTACTATTGCAGAATTGTGTTAGTGACACTATCAACTTTTATCTTTTAGTTAAGTTTAGTTAAGTTGTGTAGAATTGACAGCAATATAATTTTTACAACCCGTAAACTAGATTACTCAATATTACGCATAGAATTGCACTAATGAATTTTGCGTAAACCAATTTACATGAATGTCAACCACAAGCAGTATAAAGTAATTGAATTGCCATCAATTACCTGTAAATTATCGATAATTTGAAGAACTGTGAACATTTCCTCATTTTTAACCTAATTATTAACCTACCGCAATAATGACGTGGTGCAATTCACGTGTACATTCGACAAATTCTTTTGACATAGAAAGTTTATACATTAGTCATATTGGTCTAGTTCCTTTAACTGTCTCTCTCTCTTCCTCAAGCCCATAATGTCGCACTGCTGGGCACCGGCCTCCTCCTCTTTTTTTTTGGACATTTCACACAACGTCCTCTGGTCCCTAGGTAAGCTTATATGCTTGTGTTATGGGTACCGGAATACGGATATACTACATATACTACTTTTTTTTGTAAATACATACATACCTTATAATACATAGAAACACCCAAACGCAGTACAAACATTTGTATGACATTTATAAACATCACACAAATGGTTGTCCCGTGCGGGAATCGAACCCGCGACCTCGTGAACGGGAGTCCGTCACATGTCGTCGTCTTTGGGAGGGTATTTGGTTTACTATGCCGCGCTGACCAGGCGTGTTGGCATAGGGTTTAGTGTCGAGTTTTTCTGTAATATCTACCCTCCAGATGTGAAGTAAGACAGTGTTCAATAAAGAGAGGTTTTGCCCAAAAACGCCCCATAGTGGGAACGAAGAGAAAACGTGCAGGTCTTTAATTTTAAAACTATGAAAAATGATCAACATTATTCATTAATTGGTATTATTATTTAGATTTTCTTTAAATGAGTAATGACATTAAAACTCAACTGTTGTAGGTACCTTAGCAGTATGCGGTCATCCTATCGCCGAATTGTTAAGATCTTTATCGCTATTATGAGTCGCTACAATGTTATGTCTGATGAAGTATTTATTGCACAGCCAAGCTATCATGGAAGAAAGGTTATGCTTCGACTACTGTCGCTACTTAAAAAGAATAATTTGACTTTATTACACACTCTTATACAATTCGTTACTAACAGAGAACAGTGTATGTATACGCTAATATTTCACCCTTTTTTTACAATTTCGTTTTCATTGCGCCACCAACAATAGCTATGCCAGCAATTGTCTAGCATGTTATTTAAAATATAGCAAAATTATACATCTTTACTTATTATATATCAAAGTCGTTATTTTTGTATGCATGTCCAAATGTGAGCTTAAAACATCAGAATACATCAGAACTACGAAACGGATTTTGAAGCAGTTCTTTTTATAGATAGAGTTGTTAGTCTGTCTGTTAAAAGAAAAACTCTATTAGATCGTCTTTAACCAAAGACGATGGCGTTTTTGTATAATTTTCTAAGGTCCGGTTTTTAAACTCCACGCGTACGAAATTGCGGGCAACAGCTAGTATTAAAACAAAAATCCAAAGGAGACTGGCGCCTAAAAAATAAAATACTAATTGCTATTCTTAGTTAGTCAAATATTTGCCTATTTAAGGTTTGAAAAGTCAAAAAAAAATTGGTCAAGTGCGAGTCGGACTCGCGCACGAAGGGTTCCGTACCATTATCTATGCAACATAAGGCAACGTTATTAGTATCGAGCAAGAAACGGTAAAAAAATCATGTTTGTTGTATGGGAGCCCCCCTTAAATATTTATTTTATTTTATTTTTAGTATTTGTTGTTATAGCGGCAATAGAAATACATCATCTGTGAAAATTTCAACTCTCTAGCTATCACCGTTCTTGAGATACAGCCTGGTGACAGACGGACGGACGGACGGACGGACAGCGAAGTCTCAGTAATAGGGTCCCGTTTTTACCCTTTGGGTACGGAACCCTAAAAACTAACTGTGACAACAACAAGAACTCCAAATTATTAGATTCCTTTATAACCCTGAACTTTTAAAGTTTTAAAGGGGGTTAAGATGATACCGAGTGCACACATCACTTGTGTAAGCCCTTTACCTAACAACAGCCGGTCACTGACATACATACTCAGGGCCGCAGGTGCGGGCGCCGCGCCGTCTACAAGAACTAGTTTTTCAACTAACATGATACAACTTTTATTTATGTAAATGTATACATGTGTAAGTTGTTTTTAATGCGTTCGTGTATTTAGTATTATATAATATCTACATATTGATTAAATTGTGTAAGACATAATTTGGCCATTTAAAAGCCTATAGTTAAATAGGAAATGGTAAAAGTTCTTGTGGCTTTTTGTTGTTTTAGGTAAAGTTATGCATGAAATTAAGCGTATAGCTACATAATAAATGCGTTAATAAAACAAGTAAGTATGTGTTTTAGTACGAACTTAGGAATTTATACTTCTTTGTTTAAGGGCCTACATCAATATTATCGTATATCATCGCCGTCACGTACATATTAACACAGCCAGTAGGCACAGAAAATGAAGAATTAGGGATACTTTTCCTATTTACTCAAAATCTACTAAATATATTTTAATTCTGATTTACGTGTTTCTATATATGATAGTTACTTATGTTTTTAAAGTTATTTCATTAGTTAATACGCGATAATAGACCGACAAATGAAAAAAATAAAAAATTTGAGAGGTTGTTTCGCCAAGATTTTCTATCGAGAAAACTTTTTTCAATCGCGTTTCTGAGTTTATGCGATCCTAGATAATATATTGAAAAAACATATACTTAAAAATTAGAGCTCTAGCCATTCAATCTAAAGAAACAATGAAAACTTCGTACATAGAAAATTGCACGAAGCTATTTTGGTATCCTCTTAATAAATACTTTAATTTCGAATTTTTTATTGTCTCGTTAGATCCACCCATTTCTTACTTGTAAAACAAAATGTATCTTCTTTAAAACACAGTCGTTATTTTTGTATGTATGTCCCTATGTGAGCTTATATCTTCAAAAATACGCAACGAATTATGGTACAGTCTTTTTAAATAAATAGAGTGGTTCAAGAGGATGGCTTCTTTGTATAAGTTGTTTACGTTTGGTGTATACTTCAAATTTTACGGGTACGAAGTTGCGAGCATCGGCTAGTGAAATAAGTTAGCCTCTAAATTATTAAGTAAATCGTAATACTCTCATTTCCATCTGCTTTTTTATTATTTAGTAGCTTAAGTTATTATTCATTGTTGTATTCAATTTGAATGAAGTTATCTTTACAGTTTCTATGTGTAGGATCTTCATTTTAACATGATCGGGCGTGGGTTTTCAATAGACATTCATAATTTGAAAATTGTAGCCGCCATATTGAATTGAATAAATTCACGCGCGAAAGTATTGCTTTAAATTAATCTTTTGGTGTTCTTGATTTGAATTGCAATGTTTTTGAAAAGTTAAAAAGTCTCTACATTCTTTTTTTAGTTACTAGATATTTAATATCTTTTTTAATTTATAAAAAAAGACTATTTTTTAATATTCCTTGCCTTGCATAATTTCAAGAATATTATAAAGCTGACTTGTATGTTTGTTTAAACGCGCTAATCTCAGGAACCGCTATTCCGATTTGAAAATACTTTCAGTGCTGGGTAGTACATATTATATCGAGGAAGGTTATAGGCTATATAACATCACGCTGCAACTAATAGGAGGGAAGCATCATTAAAAAATGTTGCAAAACGGGTAAAATTATCTTAGAATTCTTTAAGACTATAACAAACATTACGCTGCAACCAATAGAAGCGAAGCATCAGTGAAAAGTGTTGATATATATTATGTATTATATTCTGACAAGATACATATAACTAGAATTACGAGAAAGTTCATTCACCATAATCGGCACGCATGTTTGATCATTTTAATTGGTGATCTGTGATTGGCAATCAATAATGATTAAGTATTGCGAAAGTTATTTAATCATGTAGGGTGAAATCAACTGTCGATCGATGATTATCACTACGGATGTAATCATTTATATCTGTTTGTCATTTATTATTATTGATTCGATCATTTTATATTTATTAACATAGATTTATAGACGTAGTTTCGTACGCAAAAAGTTATTTGTCCGATACCAGATATATAGAACAGTTGGGCGAAAAAAGTTTATGTAGTCGGGCATGTATAACCAAATGTATGAGTGTAGATGAAGCTAAGGAAGTATGTTTGGATCGTAGCAGATGGTGCTCTATAGTCTCTGTCTATATTATATATGGTCTTATTCATATTGACCTATCGGAAGTTTAACAGTTCGCTAAAATCGGTTCGCGAAAATTGTCATAAGTTGTTATTCATAATAGTCTTTTTACGCTAAAACGTTTATTATCTCTCCGATAAAATCTCCGTTTAAACCTCCGATAACTCATTATGAATAAGACCGATAGTGTATAGTCCACGGGAAGAACGTGAGATGCTATGATCATGATGATGAGGATGATAATTATTTTTTGCAATGTTGCGATAATAAGGATCTTAAGGACCATTATCTACTTGTCTCTCTTCCCGGCCCATTTACGTCCCACTGTTGGGCACGGGCCTCCTCCCCTTTCGAAGAGATTATAGATTATACCTAGACTGCAGTAGCGCTACGGTAATTTGGTATCCATAATACAAGAATTGACTTTGGGATTTTAAATATGTGCATAAACAGGGATTTAAAAAATCTGAATGTAAGACTGACTGTTAATTACTAATAATACCTATTTAAAATATGGCTAAATGAAGATTGTATGCGATATGACCTTACCATCCTACTATAGTAGGTTAGAGAAGGATAGTTGTGGGCGAATTCTCTGTTTGGGTACAAATGACTCAATATTCAAGGTACTAGCAATCACTGCAACTAATGATTAACGGTCTTATTCATAATGACTTATCGGAGGTTTAAACGGAGATTTTATCGGAGGGAGTATGAGTGTGGATGAAGCCAAGGAAGTATGCTTCGATCGTAGCAGATGGCGCTCTATAGTCTCTGCCTACCCCCATGGGAAAAAGGCGTGATGTTATGATGATGATGATGATGGATAATAAACGTTATAGCGTAAAAAGACTATTAAGAATAACAAGTTTTGACAATTTTCGCGAACCTATTTTAGCGAACTTTTAAACCTCCGATAAGTCATTATGAATAAGACCCTTATAGTTTTATACCTTACTAGCTGTTGCCCGCGACTCCGTCCGCGTGGAATTTGGAAAATTTTTTTTTAGCAATCAATCAAAATCTAATTTTATAAAGCTGAAGAATTTGTACGCTGTTTGAACGCGCTAATCTCTGTAACTACTCTTTCGAATAGATAAATTCTTTTTGTGTTGGATTGTCCTTTCTCAGGGTCTAAACTAGTCTAAAGATTGTCTGTGCCAAATTTCATCAAAATCGGTCGAGAGGTTTAAGCGGGAAAGCTAACAGACAGACAGACAGAGTTACTTTCGCATTTATAATAGCTTTAGGGATTAGCTGTTGCCCGCGATATCGTACACGTGGAATTTAAAAATGATACGTATAAATGGTATAACCAACTAACCCAGGATGAACGCCTCAAATATAGATAATATTCCCCATTTTTGCAACATTTGTCACTGATGCTCAGCACCTGTTGGTCGCAGCGTGATTTTTTATAGGTTAAAACCTTCCCTGATAAATGGACTATCCAACACAAAAAGAATTTATCAATTCGAAAGAGTAGTTACAGAGATTAGCGCGTTCAAACAGCGTACAAATTCTTCAGCTTTATAAAATTAGGATAGATAGTACCTATAGATTAATGGTCTTATTCATATGATATATGACTTATCGGAGGTTCAAAAGTTCGCTAAAATCGGTTCGCGAAAATTTTCAAAAACTGTTATTCCTAATAGTTTCGTTATTCATAATAGTTTTTACGCTAAAACGTTTATTACCTCTCCGATAAAATCTCCTTTTAAACCTCCATTAAATCATTATGAATAAGGCCATAAGATACTGCACGACTACAATCTGTGTAAATTTGTTATAGGTAATTTCGTGACATTTAATGACATTGTTGTCAGAATTACCTAGTAAATACATTAAAACATTAATTCTTAATTTATTACTTAATTGGTTTCTTAATAAATAGAAAATAATACTTGTGTAGAAATCGAAGTTACTTTTATGACATGTTGAATATTTTTTAAATCAAAACTTCAGTTTAAAATTTCTGTTATGTGCTTATAAAGAACATGGCTGTAACTCAAGAAGTTTTTCGCTCCAAAGGCTATCACTGCTTAGTTTTTGAAAAAAAAATGCCTAATACATTCCACTAATATATACGAGTAAGTAGTAGTATCGTATAAGAAAACAAATGAGATGATTGAATAAAATTGTTACAAATAGTTATCGAGGTAAACCGTGGAAATTTTTGATAGAAATACGACAAAAATATAGTACATAATTTTATTTATCTTGATATCTATTATTTAGCAGATTTGCGTGCAGGATCGTCGCTGGTTACTTTGAGATCTGGATTAAGAGGGTACTTTACTCCTAATTTAGGTATTTGCCTTAGGTATTGCTATCCCTATTCCCGAGCACCGTGCTGAAAGGGACAAATATAGCTGAAACAGATTTTACCTACAAATTCTTTGAAAAAAAGACGTTTCGTACTTCCCTTTTTTCTTCCCGAAAGTTAAACCGATTTTGATTATTTTTACGCTATATTATAGATGAAGAGTATGTCTATGCTTGTATCACTTTTTGTTTTGGTAAAACGTTACCAAATATGTGTGATAGACGCAGCAACTTTACATAAAGAAAACCGAAAAAATCGGGATTTTCGGATGGTCATATTTCTTTTAGTTATTATGTTTTGAAAAAAAAAAGAAAGTGACAGAAGCATAGATATACTCTTCGTCTATAGTATAGCGTAAAAACAATTAAAATCGGTTTACTTTTCGCAAAGAAAAATGGGAAGTACGATACCCATATTTTTGTATGGAGCATAATTTGGTATCGTGCCCTCTTAATGTTCTAAGGTTGATAAGGAATGATGTAATATTCCGGATTCAACTACCATTGTAATGGCAATTCAAACTTTTCATGACCTATCTTTTCAACAGAAATACCTATTGCTTGATTGATCTATTACTTGCAATACAATTAAGTTCGTCGTACGCCTAAAAACCGTGGTGGACTTAAACAAGTCAATTATACACTGAGTCAGAAGTAAGTCAATGAAACATACTCGTACTAAGGAATGTATAACAATTGCAACAATCTCCGCTTTCAATATGATATGTTTATATTCTCGCTTTTATTGTGTCTAATATATTGTGTAGTGTTCATCGTGCAAATAGTATTAGATTATATAGATAGATAACTCTTTATTTGTATACCTTTTAACATAAACATTACAGACATTTTAATATAAACATTATTTATAGACATTAACAGCGCTTTATAAGCCCGAAGGACAGACAGAAGCATTCAAGTACAGTTTTTTTTTATAAAAGCAACAAATTTTTGTAGGGGTTTTGGTCAAATATCTCTCTCATGTTGGCGTTTCGGCTTGACAACATAGACCATGTCGCGATCTCTACAGAACGCACCGGTACCAGGGCCAGGCTCCGTTCAATTGACGAACAGGGCCGTCTTAAACTAAGCTGGGGCCCTTGGGCGCACAAGAATTTGAGGCCCTTTTAAAAAGTAAAAAACGTGGGACAGATTTGGCATAGAAGCGTTATTAGAATAGAACTTTTCTGATTTACGTTCTTTGACAATGGTTTTCAAGACTTGCTGTCCCATTAAAAGAATACATACTTTTTTCTCTTCACCTTTCTAATACCTTCTGATAAGATCACTGATTTGTGAAAACAAAAATATTTGGATGTGTGAAAAAAATTTTTCGGACATTCGGGGCCCCCTAAGAATGGGGGCCCTGGGCACTGGCCCCGTGTGCCCTTATAGTAAAGACGGTATTGTTGACGAAATGCCCATTGCTCGCTATCCGCCAGCCATGGCGTCTGAGGTCGTCCGCCGAGGCAGTCTATAGTCTATTTCTTATGTAAGCTACATAAATATAATGTAGGTATAGCAATTAGTTATAATCTAAGTGCATAGTGATTTGTATACTCTGATCCCATCCGACATGCGAAGCAATAAATATGTTTCTAGCTTTACACCAATAAAATTATTTCACGGAAATAATTAATTTAATAAAAAGATGGTTTTTAACGTTTTGAGAACGAGGTCGAACTCAATCGCATTTACACGAATCCTACACTACATTTGTAGATGGAGATTTGAGGCGTTTTACAATTTTGCCGACACATTACTGTCACTAGTATTCAGTTACCGCATATCACTAAAATGAATAAAAATACATAGAAATATCTGTTTTCTAGTTTATAAAAATATATGATAACATCATCCAGTCCTTTTCTACAAACTTTAGCTTGTTATTTGTTAAATGTGAAGTAATAATCATTACATGCAATATATTTCATTACATTTGGATTTTACTCATAATGTAAACGGAACGAAGGAGCTAGGAAAAGTAGGTAAGATTAATGGGTATGAATTTATAAATTTATGGTAACGGTAACGGCTTATTATTTTGTCAATGAACGTAAATAGTGTACGTGTGGTGAAGAATTATGAATACAAGTTTCATCACCCCATTTCCTCCCGAGGGTGTTGTAAGAGCCAGCTAAGAGATATTGTTATTAGATAACATCCTCTGTAAGAGATGATAAACTTGGGAAAAAATCCTATGCCAACACTTCTGGTCAGCGCGGCACAGTAGACTATATTCCTTCCCAATGTGGAGAAGGCTCGTACCCAACAGTGGGACGTTAATGGGCTGGAGAGAGTGAGAGAGGGAGAGAGAGAACGTAAATAAACAAATATATAGTGACCACATTCATTAGGTAGTCAGCTACACACAACTCACAATGTAGTAAAAGGCGCTATTATTCTATTCCAGTAATAGAAAGTATAAGCAAGAAAAGTCTATCAAAAATATTTCTCAAATATCAACATGATATAAACTGTCGACACATCGATCAATTGGAAAACTACACTAACAACTAACTACTTTACTTAACGTAAACGCATGAACACGAGCGACATGCGCGTGCCCAGCTGTGCCGTGAGAACGTACAATATCACGTGCATCAAGGTTACATGCTCAATATTATCAATTGTTTAAAACACGTTACTATTTTATTACTTCCATTGAATGTTTACATCTATAGAATACTAGCTGACCCGGCAAACATTGTTTTGCTATACATATGTCAGGGAAGGGGGGGAGGGGTTTGAAAAATAGATAGTAGCCGATTCTCAGACCTACTGAATATACGTATAAAATATTGTAAAGCCGTTTCGGAGGAGTACGGTAACTAACATTGTGACATGGAAATTTTATATGTATTAGATTAAATTAGATTACGGAAACTAAAATTACAGATGCGTTTGCAATTAACATTAATTTATTGAAACGCTAATAAGTAAGACCTGTTTCGGTATACCAAATGAAGATTGGCGAAGAGGGCCATTTTATTTTCTACTAGCTGTTGGCCACGATATTGTACGCGTGAAGTTTAGAAAATTTTCCACGTTTTTGCAACATTTTTCACTGATGCTTCGCTCCTATTAGTTGCAGCGTGATGTATACATATAAGCCTATAGCTTTCCTCAATATGTACTATCCAACACTGAAAGAATTTTTCAAATCGAACCAGTTAGATTAGCGCTGGTAGTTCTGAGATTAGCGCGTTCAGACAAACAAACAAAACAACAAACAAACTCTCCAGCTTTATATTTGTAATATTAGCATAGATTACGGAAACGGAACCTACAGATGAAATTTGAATTAACATCCATTTTATGATAAGCTACTAAGCAGGACCAAGAAAAAGGGTACCTATTACAAAAAATGGTGGTGACACTTGTATACCTAATCAATACAATAATTGAACAAATGTTAGTTATACAGGATGTTTGGTACATCGTTTGCCAAATTAAATTTGCTAAAAGATACTGTCATTTGCTATAGTTTAGCATATTTAATTTTAAAATTTTTGATAAAAAATTCCATACCGAGCTTTAAAACCCAAAAAATAAAAAAATTGCTGTTTTAATTTTTCAATTGTGTTCAATTTTTTTTTATTTTTTGGGTTTTAAAGCTCAGTATGGAATTTTTTATCAAAAATTTCCAAGACCAAAAAAAAAAATCTGGCGGCAAAAAATAAAATTTAATATGCTAAACACTATGCAAATGACACTATCTTTTAGCAAATTTAATTTGGCAAACGATGTACCAAACACCCTGTATTATATCTAAGAGATCAATATTATACAAATTTACTAAGTTGTTTATACAATAACAAGCACGTTTACGTTCAGAACACGTGTAAAATAACAGTAAAATAATGTTTCACCCATTGTTTAAAGCTATAACAGTTACTATAACATCATAACATTGGTTTTGTTTGTTTATTTATATTTTATTACTGAGAATTTCTATTATAGGAATATTACTAAAACGAATTTTAGTTTTGTCATTAGTTTTGTCATTAGTTTTGCTATGTAAAATTGATGATACCATAAAATAATATATAGTCTTTGAAGGGCTTTATAGCCTATTACGTAATTTTACAACTTCCAATAAATACTTAGATTAAAAACTATATAATAAAATCCTTTTTATACTTTGAATTGAGAAAAAATTTCAGATTGATCCTAGATTAAAGATCATATTTTTAATTTCGATTTTTTTTACGATTTTTTATTTTTTTTTATTAAATTTTTCTTAGAAAGAAGGAGGATAATAAGGATAATAAGGAGGATAATAAAAGGAGAATAGAATTATATCAATACAATTTTGTAAGTATTCAATTAATGGGAATTTATCTATAAGCTTATACGTTCGTCTTAAGAGGATACCAAAATTCTTCGTGCATTTTTCTACGTACGAAGTTTTCATTGTTTCTTTAGATTGAAGGCTAGAGCTCTAATTTTTAAGTATATGTTTTTTCATTATATAATCTAGGATCGTATAAACTCAGAAACGCGATTGAAAAAAGTTTTCGCGATAGAAAATCTTAGCGAAACAACCTCTCTCATTTTTTATTTTTTTCATTTGTCGGTCTATTATTGCGTATTATCTAATGTAATAACTTTAAGAACATAAGTAACTATTATATATAGAAACACGTAAATCAGAATTAAAATATCGGAGACTTTGCAGTCACCATGGTCACGGGTGAGACTGTGTAAAATTTAAAACAAATATACGCGTCTAAATCCGTAAAAAGTAGTTTTATTTAAACGGTTAGTGTTGTTAATTAATTACACTACACGGACTAACGATTTATTTACTAAATAGTTCGAAATAACTGTTGTTTTGTTTTTTATTAAGCAGCACGATACAACAGGGTGTTGACAGCAGAACGCGCGCGACGTCACTCTCACTCACTACTATTGCTTAAAATGTACTTATTAGGTTAAATAGATATTGTATAGGATTTCTTAAACTTAACATGCATTTAATATGATGAAATCAGATTAAGAAATAAGTGAATAAGCTCACGTACGAACTACATAATGACAGCTACCTATTTATTTCTCAATAGAAAACCGTTACTAATCTTAAAATAGAAAAAAAACATTATTTGTGGGATTTTTATTAGTGCTGGCAACATTAACACAACAATGTTTCAGAGATTAGAAATACGAACTTGTCTCTTACAAGACGTTTCCTGCTTTTACAAAATGACGCCCTACTTTCGGGTTTTATTGTTAGTCTTCTTAAACCAGATGTTTTTATTTTGTCTCTAAAAAGCATAATATGCAATTGTCCTAATAGCAATTCATGTTCAAATTCACAAGTGCAATTGACATCGGTGTGGTCTATGCTAAAACTTATTTTTTGTTCCATGTCCTTTCATTATCGGGTCCATTTAGCTGTATTTAAAACCAAAGGGATATTATCTTTTATAGTCGGCGCCAGTCGGAAACTCTCGACATGTTTGTCGGTGAGTTATCGTTAAGATGGAGGTCAATATGGTAGCTGTTGTGATTAAAATAATAATATGCAAACACAATCACATTTTTTTTGCTAACATTCGGTCTTTAAACGCTTATGGCATTTTAATGATTTCGAATGTTAAAATAACAATGCTACGTGGTTACGCATAAAATATTTGTATGCTAATTTTTAATTCACGGATCAATATGATGGTGATCAAAAATAGCAATGTCATCATCACAAGTCTAGCCTACGGTGCAGTAAGATTTCTCTCTCTCCAGCGCATTTACGTCCCACTGCTGAACGCGGGCCTCCCCCACTTTGGGAGGGATTATGGTCTACTGTGCCACGCTGACTAGGCGTGTTGGCACAGGGTTTCCTTTCGTGTTTTCCGTCTCTCACATAAATATGATGTTATCTGTGTGCAATATTCCTTAGCTGACTTTTACAGCACCCTTGGGAGGAGGTGGGGTGGTGACCCTTGTATTCTTAATCCGTCACCACACGGAGATTAAAGAGTAAGTAAGATTTAATATAGAGATTTTCTAACACTTGCGCGACTCATTTTTTTAAATAAAACTACTTTTTACGGATTTACAAATAAAATAAATATACGCGTCTAAATCCATAAAAAGTAGTTTTATTTAGGTAAGAGATTTTCTTTTATATTACAGGGGTGACAAACAAGCAAGCGGCTATGGACGTTTGCAACACCAGAAGTATCACTTGCGCGTTGCCGACCCTGTAGGAATAGGAACCGTTATGTTCGTTAACGATATGTTCCAAAAAAGACTTTAATCCAATACGTCTAGTATAGTGGGAACAAATTTTAATGGTCTTCCGTATTGAAAGAGTCTTCCCTTAGTCCTCCAGCCCATTAGCGTAGCCCATTAACGTCCCACTGATGGGCCCAGGCCTCTTCCACTTTTGGAGGGATTATGGTCTACAGTGCCGCACTGACCAGAGTGACCAGGCGTGTTGGCACAGCGCTTATTTTAGAGTTTTGTGTCTCTCACAGAGGATGTTATCTGTGTATAAGGTCCCGTAGCTGTCTCCTACTCCCTTGGGAGGAAAAGGGGTCGTGATACTTGTGTTTTTAATCCGTCACCGTATAGAAAATGTCTTTAGCGCTCAGTGTCATCAAAAACCAAAATTTAGAATGAGCCCAGTCTATAAAAGCGTTAGATCGTACCAAGTTTTTGTTCAACTGATACAGTTAGTAGTTTTTGTTCTTAGGCTCAAAAAGCTTTCTTAAACAATATGGTTCAATGTGCCTTATAGAAAAGAAAGGTCATTTACTTCACTTAAAACAAATATACAACTTAAAACAAATATACGCGTCTAAATCCGTAAAAAGTAGTTTTATTTAAACAGATGAGTCGCGCAAGTGTTAGAAAATATTATAATTTACTTCTGTCAATTAATTTTAACGAGAAGGAAGCAAATTCACTGTTGTCTAAAATAATTTTTGCCAAAACAATTGCATGGAAATGTTTTTTACATTTTCTTTATCAAAATGTCGAATATTCTCGTTACCTATAATAATAACTTGATTACTTAATACAAATGAATGCCATATTTTATCTTAAGCCTGCTTTATCTTAAGCCTTAGCTTCTAACCTGAAGAATCTCGAATCTAAAGAAATAATTTCACTCCGCTAAGACATTTTTTATTCTGTGTATTTATTTATTTTTTAAGTTGAACTTTGACAAGACTGACCGGTCAAAATCACGTTGTAATTTGGATAGCTTATATTTAACAAATAGTAGTGAAAATTATCAATACGTGCTGGACTTGAACCCTTGACTTTGGCATGCTATTCCGTCGCTCTATAAACTGAGTTATCATAGTGCCTAAGTTATTTATTATTATGGACTATTATATTGCATCCACATATGTCAGAAAAAAAAAACATTTTGCCCTATTATTCTAATCCCAAAGCGGGTGGCAACATTATATTTTAATGACTATCCTTAAATTTGAGAACTTAAAAATTTTACGACGTCCAATGAGTTTTTTGTGACTGGCAATATTTCACTCTATTATGATGTTAATGCAACTCAGTTATAATTTATTTACTTAGTGATAAAATAAGTTTTTAATGTTTAACGGTTAGATAAATACAAAAGACTTTAAATATACTTACAAGCGTTAGTTTTTCAGGTCGTTAAGTATTTATTTAATGGTCCATTATGTACTCGCTTTTTAAGCTTTTCCAAAGCCTTGGTTTGTAGTAAAATAATATGTATATGGAATATGCACTATCTGATCCGATATCAGGGGCGCCTATAATATGTACCTTTGTTATTTGGATGGATGGATGCTATCTATGTGTTCTTTTGCTGGCAGCACTATGGAAAGGAAAAGGGGAGGTGACACTTGTATTCCTAATCCGTCACCACGTAAACTCATTAGGTAGTTAGTCGGTTCATTGAATCGACTTTTAAATTTTGTGCTCCTTAATCTTTTCCATCATCGTCAATTAACGTTAAATCTCCAAATACCAAATCATGTGTGTCCTGGATTTTGTATATAATAACAAACAAAATATCTTTTTGACACCAGATAAAATTTCATGATAAAAACTACCGTTGACATAGAGAGGCTACTTACACCTACTTCGTAAGATCTTAGAGTATTAAATCAACGAGAGTAGTTACACACATAGATTTACCAGATGTAGTGTCTATGGCTACATCACTCAGTCGTCTTGAAGCCACTTACATAATTATGTGTGAGTGAAAATGCATCTATGCGTGTCTATGATATAGGCTATAGGTACTTACATCTTAAGAAACGTCATTATTCTATGAAGTACTATTTTGCCAAGCTAAAGTTACTTGTCCTCAATTTTAAACGTAAGCCTACCATCTGGTATATTTGTGGTTACACATGCTGTTTTCTTTGTCAAATAATTTGCTTAGTTTAAAAACCACAAATCGTGATTGAAAATCTTGGTTTTTTTTTTTAAATAAGTTTTTACATTGTCATTGGTCCTTAAATATGTGTGCAAAATTTCAAATCAATCTGACTATTACAAAACGCTACGCATAGGAACATACTACGCATGCAGAAAATAGATGCATGCACAGAGAAACGACACTGTCCATACACTGTGATTACGCATAGTTCCCGTAATTTTTTCAGCAGAGATTGTCTTACAATGGCAACTCCTGTACAAGCTAATGCTCTAAGGGAAAATGAACCATAAATCATTCATAGATTACAAAAAAATTGTAAATAAACATTCAACCTAATCGTATGGATGCGTGTGTACGACTACCTGATTTTTCGACCTTATTTTTAGGGTTCCGTACCCAAAGGGTAAAAACGGGACCCTATTACTGAGACTTCGCTGTCCGTCCGTCCGTCCGTCCGTCCGTCCGTCCGTCCGTCCGTCCGTCCGTCCGTCCGTCCGTCCGTCCGTCTGTCACCAGGCTGTATCTCAAGAACGGTGATAGCTAGAGAGTTGAAATTTTCACAGATGATGTATTTCTATTGCCGCTATAACAACAAATACTAAAAATAAAATAAAATAAATATTTAAGGGGGGCTCCCATACAACAAACATGATTTTTAGGGTTCCGTACGCAGTATCTCAAGAACGGTGATAGCTAGACAGTTGAAATTTTCACAGATGATGTATTTCTATTGCCGCTATAACAACAAATACTAAAAATAAAATAAAATAAATATTTAAGGGGGGCTCCCATACAACAAACATGATTTTTAGGGTTCCGTACCCAGTATCTCAAGAACGGTGATAGCTAGACAGTTGAAATTTTCACAGATGATGTATTTCTATTGCCGCTATAACAACAAATACTAAAAATAAAATAAAATTAATATTTAAGGGGGGCTCCCATACAACAAACATGATTTTTAGGGTTCCGTACGCAGTATCTCAAGAACGGTGATAGCTAGACAGTTGAAATTTTCACAGATGATGTATTTCTATTGCCGCTATAACAACAAATACTAAAAATAAAATAAAATAAATATTTAAGGGGGGCTCCCATACAACAAACATGATTTTTTTACCGTTTCTTGCTCGATACTAATAACGTTGCCTTATGTTGCATAGATAATGGTACGGAACCCTTCGTGCGCGAGTCCGACTCGCACTTGACCAATTTTTTTTTCCTTTTTCGACCTCTTTTTTTAATGATAGGTATTCTGCCTATTAGCTATTACGTTATTAATACAGAGGATGTTGTATTAAAAAACAAAGTACTATTAGTTAGTTTTTGTTTAGTTTATTAGTTTTATTTTGTTGTATTATTATATTTTTTAATCGAATTGACAGGGAAAGCATAACTTGTAGATTAGGCGCCTACTTTTTATGCCAATTAATTGCTAAGAAATCTTTATTATTTTTAAATTTACGTTACAAAATATAGAACATTACGTCTGTAAGCTCCTTGTTTAAAAGCTTTTAAAATACGACTTAACTTTTTAACACAAATTAACTGGCAGTATGACATAATTTAAAACCTCCTGCATATACATTCGAATATTTTTTTATTAGTATGACTTACTTTTTTAATAGGGATTTTTATAATTTAGGAATATATTAAACATGTTTCTTTAGCTCAAGTCCTCATAAAGAGATCCCTAGGGACGTCATTTTTGGGGTTCTGTGGTAAAGTGTAAATCCACCCAGTATCGTGACCATTGATAGTTAGAGTTTAAATTTCCATAGATAAAGCTTGGTCTACGATTCTTCGAAATGTTCATAGATAATGGAGTAACCATAATCTATGAACATTTTGCGAAAACAAAAATTTCTACCAAGTTATTGCTAAAAACCAGAATACAAATTGATATTTAAGGTGGCTCCCATGCTACAAACGTTTTCATTTTAGCTTGATGATACGCTTAGACATGATTATGTCATTATAATATTTTGACAATGATTGTTGATGATTGCGTAAGTTAGAGAGAGAGGAGAAAGGTATAAGTCATCTATCAGTATCTACTGTTGAGTTTCTTACGCCGATTCTTCTCAGCGGAATGTATGACCTGAACCGGTGGTAGGCTGAAAAATTTGGATTTATCATAAGAACAGAATTTTGTTTAAAATTGTGTATAAGATCATACATCATTAAATGACTTTCATTTTAATTCATCTGTGAATAATGAGACGGAACCATTTACACTTCTCCAACTCGAATTTGCGGGGTTTTTTCGACCTCTCTGTTGAAGGGCGTCTGATCACGTATACGTAAGCTATTTTAAACTTACTTACACCCAAGAAACACCTTTGTGCTCGTTATAAATGTCTCAATTCCCATTAAAGTTCATGTTAAACTGTCAAATATAAACTACTTTTAATCCTTCTGAGAAAATTCCTAAATTATTAGGATTATTTGTTTAAAAGTAAGTTTGATGACAGACGAGGTGTGAAGTGTCTAATTGCGGGTATCTTCTAAGAAACTATGACGTTAATTTGAACGTAGAACTTTTTTAGAATTCTTGGATTTTATTGAAACATTATGCAAAGAAATTCTTTAAATTTGATGTCGACTAGCTTAGAACCGTGATTCTGAGCGGAATTTTTGAATAACCTTTTTTCGCATAAATAATTTGCTTATTTCGAAAACTAAAATAATACGTTTTCTAACACTTGCGCGACTCATTTGTTTAAATAAAACTACTTTTTACGGATTTAGACGCGTATATTTGTTTTAAATTTTGGCCCGACGTTTCGGAGACTTTGCAGTCACCATGGTCAAGGGTGAGACTGAGCTAAGAAAAAAACGGAAGTACGATACCCATACTTTTGTATGGAGCATAATTTGGTATCGTGCCGTCTTAATATCACGCTGTGACCAATAAGTGCAAAACATTAATGGAAAATATTGCAAAATGGTGAAGTTTTTTTTAAATTGCCGCTAGTGTAATGAATTTCCTATTCATGTTTGTTATATATAGCCACAATCAATGCTTTTTATCCATTTATAAATCGATGTCTTTGAAACAATGACATATTAATCAATATGCTTGCATCGTAAGGAGAACAATGTTAAAGTATTTACTCTGTAAACATAGAGTAATAAATTAACATTGTTAAGTAACGCAAATTATTCTTACCTATTTTTTTATGGACATTTCACACAACTTCCTCTGGTCCCAAGCTAAGCTTTACATGTTATGGGTACCAGAATACGGATAGAATACATATACTACCTTTCTTTTGTAAATACATACTTATAATATATAGTAAACACCCAGACGCAGTACAAACATTTAAATGACAATTAAAAACTTCACACAAATATTTGTCCTGGCCGGGAATCAAACCCGAGACCTCGTGAACGGCAGTCCGTTATATGAACCACTAGACCACGAGACCCGTTGACCTATTCATTTAAGTAGTGTATAATAACGACTGGACTCGTGACACAGTGGTGGAACAGCTGTTAAATAAGTCGTAGGTTCGCAGATGGGCAAGGGCCTGCTCCACTTTGGGAAACTGCGCTGGCCAGGTGTATTGGTACAGGGCTTATTTCAGGGTTTTCTGTCTCTCACAGAAGATAATAACTGTATAGTATCCTCTAACTGGCTTTTACAGCACCTTGGGAAGGAAATAAATAAATATAATAAATATTCATGGACGTTTCACACAACGTCCTCTGGTCCCAAGCTAAGCTTATTAAGCTTGTGTTATGGGTACCAGAATACGGATATAATACATAAAAGACCTTTCTTTTGTAAATACATACTTATAATACATAGAAATGGGGTGGTGACACTTGTATTGTTAATCCGGCACCATACAGGAAAGTTTAATATAGACATACATACAGATAGATTGATATTCTATCGATCCATAAGGTCAACGTTCCAAATTGTTTAATAATTCTGTCCCAAATATTGTGTCGTGAAGGAAACGTCAGCTAAACTAGGTTAACATTACAGTAGGTACCAATTCTATTGTAAACTGTGCTAAATTAATAATTGATTTAGTAATTTTTTTTTAAATATAATCTTGCGATCTTACAACGAGTCCTTAGTAGATTCGTGGAAGGAAGTATATGACAGTCGAGAACCGCTCCTCCAGTGAGAAGTCAGTCTCTTATTCAAGCTAGAGTGTCTACTGTAAGACATATATGTTGTCTCTTGAGTCTCCTGTAATTTATAGGTTCACATAGATCTGTTGCGAGGCTGTTAGTGTGAGCTTTTATACGTGTATTACGTGTACTGTAAGATTTAGTAAATGGAAATATAATTTTAGATGCATCGTTTTTCATGCCCGTTTTGCATCATTTTTCACCAACGCTTCTCTCCTATTGGTCGCAGCGTGATGTTTTATAGTCTACAGCCTATATGCATGCATGTATTATCCAGGGGCGTAGCTACCGCCGTAGCGTACGGGGACCCCGGGCGATTGGGCCCCCGACGAGCGTAAGCAAAAATTTATAAATACTTCTGAAATTTTTATTATTTCAGCAATGACAAATGAAAAAAGGAAATTTTCTTTTTCGATGAATAAATATTTCTATCAATATTATGCACACATTTTTTTTCTTTTGTAAAAGATTTTACCCCTCTTAAGGGCCGCCAAATATTTTTTTATAAGGGGCCCCACCAAGGCACGCTACGCCCCTGGTATTATCCATCATAAAAATAAGGTTTCAATTCGAATATAATAAAATTCAATTCTAGTAATTCCTGAGATTAGCGCCTTCAAATAAACATATAAACTCGCTTTATAATATGAATAGATACATTACAAAATAAGTCTGCTTATGGTAAGTTTAGATTAGATTTTCGAAACAACAGAATCCTACCAATTTCTTATAATTCATTGTAAACATAATTGTGTGTTATAAATCTCTGTCTAATTTAACTCGATAAATAATACATTGATTGCTAAGATTTATGAAGGCTCTTAATACAAATCTATATTGCAAATAGAAGAAGCTAACATAAGTACCTATTTCTAATTAAAATAAGCACATAACACAGTTACGAAGACCTATAATATAATAGCAACGGGAGAATTCTTTTTTAAAATTACTTTGAGTGGCAAAATAAAATCATTATCACGGATTTAGACGTTTATTTTGTTTTAAATCTAACCCGCAGACCATTTCACTAAAAAGTTAGATGGAAGGTTAGTTCTACAACAATCAGGGCCCTGAGTCGGGTATTTCAACGGTGTCACAACTGTACCATTATTGTACCATTATGGTGCAATAGTAAAGTTTTTGGTAGTCTACTATTAATGTGTCGTCATAACGACTTCATCATTGTCTTACAATTGTCAAAGTGACATAAATTGCTAGTCTCGTACACAACTGCTTCACAATTGCAATTCAATGACTGAAATGTTTCGGTAGTCTGCTATTTTGAATTTGACAGTAATATTTTTAAATTGTCCTGTGTCGACAGATTGCCATAAACAAAAAATAGATAGATAGAAATATTAGAAATTGTTCTTTGTAATTTATTGCAATTTACTAATCTCCTAAACTTCACATTGCTTTTTATACTAATAAATAGTATGTACAAATATATTTAAACGAAGTCTAGCATGATTAAATGTTTAAATTTATTAGTAGTTTTTCGAAAATCACTTCAACTAACGCATTTTTTTAAAACGGCAACACATACATACCATTCTAACACAATCCATAGATAAAAGAGACCGAAAATTCAATGCATAGATAAAAGAGATCGACAATTCTATTACCATTGAAAGACCGTTATGACGGCATATAGCAGACTACGGATATTTGACTTCAATTGCAACGGTATCGTGCCGGTATTGTGCCGGTATGACAATTGTTCCAAAATAGTGGACTTGAGCACCAGTTATGGTGACGGGTTGTGTTGAGCTGTAAAATTGATCTGTGATCAGTTGTTACGGGACATACTTAATGTGACCAGACGTCCCGTTTTAAGCGGGACTGTCCCTTTCTAGGGTTCCGTACCCAAAGGGTAAAAACGGGACCCTATTACTGAGACTTCGCTGTCCGTCCGTCCGTCCGTCCGTCTGTCACCAGGCTGTATCTCAAGAACGGTGATAGCTAGACAGTTGAAATTTTCACAGATGATGTATTTCTATTGCCGCTATAACAACAAATACTAAAAATAAAATAAAATAAATATTTAAGGGGGGCTCCCATACAACAAACATGATTTTTTTACCGTTTCTTGCTCGATACTAATAACGTTGCCTTATGTTGCATAGATTGTATTATAGATGTTGTACGGAACCCTTCATGCGCGAGTCCGACTCGCACTTGACCAATTTTTACAACTACGAGTCCCGGTGTTCCTGAAACTACCTCTGGGACGCAAAATTGTCCCGTTTTCAGAAAACTTGACTTGCTTTCTTACCACAGGAATAGTATTTTATTAGGCATATTTAAAAAAGTTCCCCACACGGGAAGACATACAAAAATCTGTGGATGTATTACTTAAATGAAAAACAATAATATATCGACTGTAATAAAGATAGTGAAGTTTTTGACGAATCTTCGTTAATCTCCAATTATATTAGGTACATCGCAAAAAATAATTGAATGGAATAATTTAAATGTTTCCATGGAATCCCGTTGGGTGGAAGTATTCAACCACTTTCCGTAATGAACAAATTGTGGACGTCTGAGAAAACTCAGTTGCAGGTATCAGTTTTAAAGGCGATGTTGATAATGAAGGATAATAATAAAAAAACATGCCCAGAGTAAGTAGTATGTAGTTCTTCTGATAAATATAAATATAATTAAACCTAATATTTTATGACACTATTAAACCTAATATTTGTGAATAAATAACTTAAAAAGTGTTATTTTTTTCATTTAATTTTAGTTTAAGTACCTGCATACCGATGTCCCGTTTTGAGTCAAAGAAAAAATGGTCACGTTACACAACAGCATATACCTATGTATACTATGTCACATACTATAGATAGGTATATGCTGTTGATTTAGTGAAATAAAAGTTTACAAAACTAGCAATCGGAATAAAGAAAGGAGGTTGCTAAATGTCATTTGTTTATTTTTTTGTCATAGACAAACGAAATTCATAGTCATTTATTGCGATTGATAAATTACCGAATTTACCGATACGAATTTCAAATTAAGAACAGCAGAAAACAAAACAATAAGCAATCCTTTTTATTGTTTATTTAAAGGAAGAGAAAGTATTTCAATTCATTCGAAATTTGAAAGTTTAATATTTTCTTTATACGAAGCGACATTAAAGGAAAAAAGATATTAGAAAGAAATGAGGTCGCATTAATCAACCGACAGATATTGATTAGTTTTGTAATCTATCTACTTGTTTGTTTTCATCTACATAGACAACTGTTTATAACTTTTTATTTAGGCGGGAAGAAAGTGATTTTAATCAATAAAACATTTGAATATTTGTTTTTTTTTTGCGTCGCTCCACATCTTAACCCACAATAATATTTTATTGATATAAAAGTTGTTCCAAAAAAGTAGTTTTAATTCTAAAATAAGTACTAAGAGGGTTTATTTTTGTTTTATAAATGAAGATATAAACAGTACTCGTATAATGTAAAGCTAATACTTGCAGTTTCAACATCATTTATAGTTATCCTGCTACTTGGCTTTTAGCGAGATGATATCTATATAAAAACGTGATATTATCACACTTGCGCGTGTAATTTAGAAACTTTTCCCTGTTTTTGCCACATTTTTGACTTACACTGCGCTCATATTGGTCGCAGCGTAATGTGATATAGCCTTCTAGCCTTCGTTGATAAATGTACTATCCAACACTGAAAGAATTTTTCAATTCAGGCCAGTGGTTATGATATTAAGGGCACCACAAACATAGTATAGAATAGATGACGTGTGTGGCTGAAGGACTCGTTGCCATAGCCTTGATATAAATTTAATAAAAAACTCTTGTTCTTAATTACATTAACGGTTTAAAAATCTTCGAAGGTTTCAATAAAGGATATTGAAATTTTTATATCAGTGAGTCCGATCGGAGTACATTAAAAAAAATTCTTTCCGCCTGATTAAATTTTATTGGTTACACAGATAATAATTAGTAGTGATTTTAATCTGTTGAACATAAATCTTTATATTTAACGCTTGGGGTTGCTTTCACAATGGATATTTTTAATTTTAAATAAGTACGTCAGGATTTTATGAAAGATCGGATATGATAACAAAAAATAAATTGATAATACGTAATGGAATATTCGTTAAGTTTTATCTTTTAGATCTTGGTAAGTCCCAGGTTCGAACCCTGGTTGAAATTGTTAATTGTATTTTTTAAATAAGTTTTTTAGTGGAAATTTCTTGATGAATATGGGTTAAAAATACAAGTGTCATCATTTCTTTTCATTCCCAGGGTGTTATAAAAGCCTGCTAAAAAAGGTATACAGTAATCATTCTCTCTGAGAGACGTAAAACTCGAAAATAAACAAGCTCTGAACAGGGTTGTATGCAACAACCCTGTTCAGAGCGGCATAGTAGACCAAAATGCCCTCCCAAAGTACGTAGAGAAGGCCCGTGCCCAACAGAGGGATGTTAATATGCTGGAGAGAGAGACAGACAGAGGGTTTGAGTCCCGCTTGCGGTAGTCACTTTTTCCACCGTAATTTAATTTATTAAGACAGAGAGTAGTTTTTTTTTTGTTAGCAGGCACAATTTTCTTAGTATCAGCATTCATTTGTGAAAATCCACTTAAATATTGAGTTTGAAGTATTGAAGTTAAGGTATTTCAATACCATATTAACTACAAGCAAAAAATTCCATAGAACTCATTTTATTTTAATACCTACTCTACTTACGGCTTAGTCTCTAAATACTAAATGCAACATTTAACACGCACTTATGTTTAGTTTTCAATTAAAATATTAACACATAAATAATAAAATTACAATAAAAACATGTCATTTGAATGTCATGAAAAACACTCCCATCATCCCAACTGGTATTGTATTTGAGTCACACTGTGACACATTTAGGACACTGATATACGCATTCGAAATTCAAACACCTCGAACAACACTAACCCTTAAGTTACATGTCCATTACTTCGTACATGCTAATATATCGTACTTTATACGGTTAAAGTAAGAAATGTAAAGCGAAATAAAGTTTTAATTGTTATAAACACATAACAAAGTCCGTCGATGTCGGGAGAGCAGTCTTGTATGGACCACGCGTAGACATATTTTTAGACTGCGTATCATATATTAGTCATTATTTTGTACTGCCCCAGTGCAGTGGTCTAATTAAAACGATAACTTATGTAGCTATGTTTGAGCTAAGTATAAATAATATACAGTTGAATCATATTGCATACATACATTTTATATTTTTAAAAAGAAACGGAATAATAGAAATGTTTTATTTGCCACTACTCGTACAAAAAGTGAATTTCACACTTAAAAGTAAAAAAATACAATTCAACAAATTATTATAGTATAATGTGAGTAGTCACAAATACGGACCCAACTCAGCATAATGATGGTTAAAAACCAGCGCTACATTGTCTGTTGTCATTGGCTGTTACATTGTCTTACTTTCAGCTGCATATACGTTTTCTCAGCAGTGATAAAAACTGGCTTCCTACTTACAGAACTACACTGGCAAGCTTCAGAATTTTCCTAAACTGCAGGTCTTTTTTATTCTAGAAGACACTCACAACACAAAAATCAATGTGAGTTAGAAGATTAAATCAAAGAGTTCTTTGCCCTCCATACCTTTGTAAACAAGAACTATCCAAAGTATAGCTATAGTACCTTTGCCAAGTCTATTTGAAAAAATAATATAAATGTTAAAAGTATTATTTATTTGAATTACATACTTATTTGAATTGAGATTTTCCTTAAGTCTGTTACAAATAATGTGTGATATTTTGCAAGTAAGTATTATCCCACAATAAATCCTTGTAGCCTTGCAACGCTTGTAGAATAATCTTGTCCTTTAAATAGGACATTCGCCCTCTGCATCAGTGATTAATCAACCAGACTGTCTCAAAGGGCACAACTCTTCTTATTATGTCTGGCTACTGTGTATTTGTTTGTCACACTAATTGTATACGGTTTAACCTTTCTTAAATAGAGACGGCGACTTGTTAATTGTTGAGTTTAATCTCGTTTTTGTTATTGCCTTTCTAAGGGATAAAGTGCTACGTGACCCCCGGCACGTTTTACATGAAGATGTATCAGCAGTATTGGTTTTTTAAGTTACTTTATCTTTTTAACTAAGGGATAACGCCTTTTGCTATTGTATGATGCTGGAGAAAGCTTTCTTTTTTTAATTGATGATAAAAATACACATGACATTTTATTTTAGAATATTTATTATAGTTTTTATTTATTATAATTTTATTATAAATTAATTATAATATATATTATAGTTTTCTTCTTTCAGAATATTTTTTGAATCCATGAATTGAATTTTTTGAATAAAGTAAGGTAGGTAGGTTAGGTTTGAAAAAAAAATTATGCAAGGTAGAAACCTCAAGCACCACAGTTTACAAATAGTAATTAATTGTTCTTTAAACTGGTGATTTTTTTATCCTAAAACTAATGCAAAACTATGGAAATTAGACGAAAAATGTGCTTTAAAAACCAATTTTTGGCGTTTAAGAGCAATTTTAGTTCTCTCTCATAAAATACCCAAAGCAAGTTATGATTATAATTGAATGTACCTATTTCACAGTCGCTAGAGCTAACGCCTATTGATCGCTTTAACCATTATGTATTTAAATCTTCATTTTCCACGTACTCTTATTTCTTCTAGTTAAAAAAATCCTCCTAATACTCAGCAGTGTACTTTACAAAGGACAAGAATACCTAAAGTATATTTAAATGTAAGTATTTAATCGGATTATTTAGTTTCATCTCCCGCGGCTTATTGTCATTTAAATTAAGACGCAGTCTGTGCCCATGTGTGATCACAATGTGTTGCAGAAACAATCCTGTTTTATGTTTTAATTGGATTAATCTTGCCTTCTGAGTTGTAAATAAGCTTAGCTACTTAGAGCTACGAGTATATGCAATACTCTCTATTGTTACTCTAAGTACTAAAAATTAGTATATATAATACTAGGTATAATACCAAAAATTTATACATAGGTACTATACTGTACGATTATACACTGCGTGTACTCTCTCCAACCCATTTACGTCCCACTGTTGGGCACGAGCCTCCTCCACTTTGGGAGGGATTATGGTCTACTGTGCCGTACTGACCAGGCGTATTGGCACAGAGTTTATTTCCGAGTTTTCCGTCTCTCACAGAGGATGTTATCTGTGTGCAATATCCCTTAGCTGATTTTTACAGCACCCTAGGGAGGAGATGGGGTGGTGACACTTGTATTCTTAATCCGTCACCACACGGAGACGCTGCGTGTACTAGTCATGAATAAAAAACAATTAATATTATGTATATCATCCAATATGTTGATGTAAATGCTCTCTTTTTTAACACGCTTATATTAGTTCGGTATCTATCAATGTATTAATCTATGTAAAGGAATCTTTGAAAGCGATATTTAGGCACTTGCAGTAGTCGGTTTGAAATTTCCACATTTATGATGGACCGATGACAATGCAATAATTTAAAAAAAATAGTCAGGATTTAAAGCGTACTTTTTAGTTTTTGTTTCTTTTCAGCCCATTAACGAGCCACTGTTGGGCGTGGGCCTCCTCCATTTCAGGAGGGTATTTAGTTTATTATTATGATGCGTGTGTTGATATAAGGTATAGTTACGAGTTTTCCGTCAGTCACAAATTATGTTAATTGCTTATAATACTATGACTACTGTAACGGTTGTACTCGCACACAGACATACACAATCACACATTCACACACACACACACACTATACAGGCTCACAAACAATTACTAACTAACCCTTTTTATATCGCACGTTAGAAATAAGAAGTATTTTGTACTTTACTCTCACTTTGTAACAGTATAATTTTACAACCAAATATTAATGTTACTTTTAATAAAAATCGTGTTTCTGTGTTTTGGAGGGAGCCTGAAGATTTGTTATACAGGCCTTAGAGCCTAGTACAGACTCCAGCTCTCAATAAGGTTGTTATTTTGTACATGTTCCATTATGTAAATCTGTACCTTTTTGAGGGAAATAAATTTATGTTTAAGTTTATGTTTATAATTATTATACCTTAACCAGTTATGAGAGCTGTTGGAATCAACTACAGCAACCTGGGAAAGGAATTAGGACGGTAATACTTGTATTCTTAATCCATTACTAGGATATCCTAAAAGGATTAAAACTATAATATTTAAGTTCATTATGTACGAGTATGTACATTGATTGTATATTGATTAGATTTAGGTATGTATATTTTATTCATTTATTCAATTTAAGTTTTAATATATATGACACCAACAACCACCGCAATGTCTATTCTAGATTCTATCCATTATACGGTTGCCTGGAAGAAATCACATTAGTGATAAGGCCGCCCTTTGTACAATAGCTTTTAAGACTGTATTTTCTTTTCAAATTCTGTGTAAAATTGGTGTTTGTGCAAATAAAGAGTTATCTATCTATCTATCTATCTATCTATCTATGTACATATTACGTTTGTGTCCCTATAACTGCTATATTAACAGGTTTTGCATTTACACTACATTATCTACAATTGTTTGTCCTATATAAAGGACTTTACGATTTCAGGGTAGAATTATTACCAAGTTTGTACCAGTTTCACGTATTTGACCATTAGTTCAAGAACATAGTACAACTATCAAGCCTAATTTATAAATAACATAACATTTGTATTCAAACAAAACGTAGCTAGAATATAAGACGGTAAAGATGCTAATTTAATGCTTTTGTGCTTGTAATAAACATTTTAAATTATAATACTTTAATAAGCAGGCAGACACGTTGAAATTGTCCTTGGACGCCCACTACGTGATCTCGATTACAATGAGACAATCGTTTATTTTTTTTTTCCAACGGTTAAAGAAGGAATTTGTTAAGTATAAAAAACACCGGCAAAAACAGCCAGACACACGTGGTCCGAATCGCCTTAGCAGATGGATTCGATATTTGAATTTGAAGTTTGTTTATGGTTCGTGCTGGACTATAGAAGTATTAATATATACGTAGATATGTAAGTGGCTTCAAGTCGGCTGAGTAATGTAGCCATACGCGCTACATCTGGTAAATCCGTGCTTTTATATGACTTTCTCAAGCATGTTCTGAAACCGACAAAAAGCTGTATTTGCAGCAGATATTTCTTGGCTGAGCTTTATATCTAGGTATGTTTCTTATATAAGTACATAGAATGACCGGCGTGTACGACATAGCCCGAAAAGTTAGCACGTTGAAGTGGCAATCGGCAGGCCACATCGTTCGGCGACCTGACTACTATTGGGGACGGAAGGTCCTCGAGTGGCAACCACGTACCGGACGACTCAGCGTGGGGCGGCCCCCAACAAGATGGACTGACAATATCGTCAAATGCACCGGGTGCCACTGGATGCAGTTAACGCAGGACCGCGCGTGGTAATGTTCTATGGGGGAGACCTATGCCCAGCAGTGGACGGAGAAGGACTGATGGATGACTGTATGAATGTTTCTTGTAGGATCGTTTTAGTTTAGAACTCAAAAGGTTTTGACTCTACGACAGTAGATAATATCCAAAGAAACATCCCCTGGGTACTTAACATTAGACTGTTAACGAGTTAGAAAACATGCCAACCCAAATTTCATCATAAACAGATTATGAAAAGATATTAATGATGATATGTTTAGTAGCGAGAATGAATCTGGCAACACTTTACTATAATATATTCATATTTATGATAATATAAATAATTATGGATCTGCTTATGCAACAAGAAATTATCTCTTCTATTTTTATGTTTAAGTTTTGACTACGCAATTGCTTATGTCGCCATATTGATTTGAGCTCAATAAGTTCATTGGACTGAAGGGATTCTGAAGATAAACATGAGTAGTTGTGGAGTATTCTATCTGTTTATAGTTGTAATAGGACTTACAGTATATTTACTAACTTTATTACGTATTTTAGATGCAATTTATTTACATTGTTATGATAAAATTTTTCACAAGTATATGTTAGTTATAAGATTGGCTTGATTAGAATGAGCATCGCGCATTGTCCATATTAGAGCCCGAATTTTTTATCTTAATCATAAAATAACAAAATCTGCTTATCATTTAAACTGCTAAAAATATAAACTTGTGTAACGTTGACACAGTTACGTGGAAATCATGAAAAGTATTAAACAGATTTGAGCGAAAGGTTAAGCTTAAATTATTCTCATTATTACAGTACTAAAACAAAACTACTAATCCATCCATCCATTTATCCATCAGTCTTTCTCCGTCCACTGCTGGACACAGACGTCCCCCACAAACGCCACAGCGCGCGGTTTTGTTCTATCTGCATCCAGCGGCTCCTGGCAGATTTGATGATATCGTCTGTCCACCATTATGGGGGCTTACTAATGCTGTCATCAAAATTACCAATGATCGTCCATCACTTCAATAGAATGTGCAAAACAGTTATAAGTTTCCTAGTTCACACGACATAATACGTCAACTAACACTCCACATTATAGTTATACTAGCGCTAATGCACGAATTACGTAGAATTACGGTTTAGAATTTCGACTTTTGACCTGAGACCACAAATACCTAATCAGGAAAATATACTGTTTTCTGGTATTAAAGTCTTGGATTGTAAAAACGTGGAAGTGCTTTTTTGCATCACAGAAACGTCACATAAAGCATTTTAAAAGAAAATCAACCGTATTTAAGGTTTCGTACTAAAAAGAAGCTCTTATACGATTACTTCGGTGTTCAATGTGTTCATCTACCCGGCAATAACTGAATGTCTACTTAAAACTCTACTCAAGGACTAAAATCAACTTTTGAACAACAATTAGAAGACATGACCAAAATGCGATAATTTTTTAAGCGTTTACGACTTGTGTTGAGCAATCAAAACCTACAGGTTACTTCTCATCGTCCTAACGACTTGAAATTTGGCATAGAAGTGGTGATAAAAAAAAATCTGAAGCTTGTAATTTGTTATTGCACTATACGAAAAAGAAGTTCATACCGATACCAACTCATTTATTTTCCAAGTGATTTCGTTGACTTCATAGCAATGTACAATTTCCTATCCATTCTCAACATATCTAAGCACGTCCAACACCCAACACTATACAATTACACACGCGACGTCCAAAATCCTTTATTATTATGTCATTAAGTTACCGTTACAATGGCTTACATACAAACTGGAACTCCAAATTATTATTGTGGTTTTCATAATACATTAAGTTGGGTGGAATTCTTGGTATATCGCTAATTGCGAACGCGGTTAGGTTAGTTTAGTTGTCTACTCTATATTTGGGTCAGTGAGTTTGAGAATGATAATAACTGACGTTATGCCTATGATTATAATAAGAAACTCAGTGTTTCAAAATGTTTCTAGGATCGACAGGGTGTTCCCGTTGGCATATGTTTTAAAGACAAAATAACATGTGCCATTGTGCGTTTAACAAAATGATTAGCTACACAGATTTTATTTAGGAAACTTATCAATCGTTTCCTAACTGCTATTTCATCAATTTGTGTGCCTTAAGTCTCGATGACAATTTTTTTCTTCCTTGCTTACCTCTTCAGACCTCTCAAGGGCAGCAAGAACAGAGCATACATAGTTCTCACATATATCGAGCATAAAGCAATAAAAACTTTTGTAAAACGATCAAAATTCAAGAAAAAACGTATACTAATCATCTGCAAAAATATCTTATTCAAAATGGAATTTAAAAACAATTAAAAACTCAGAATAACGCAGAACTGAATTAAGCTTTTAAGAAGGCAGCTTTTAAGATTGCGACGACTGGCCTTTGTTTAAATTAGTTACGTAAGCAAGAGATTAAATCCGACAGTTGAGCACTTCATAACTTTTTATACAATAACACAGTAGCTATTTAAAATAATATAAGTCACTTTTAAAACAAAGCCACACCTATTATATTTATTTAAAATAAAGTATGGTGAAGGATCCAGGATACAAGTGTCACCACCCGTTCTGCTAAGGGAATATTATCAAAGAACCATGGAAGAAATAGTAATGTGGTAGTTCGCCATGGTCGAGATTTGATTTGTTAATAAAGTTTCAAAATCTATACTAACACTAGCTGACCCGGCAAACGTTGTTTCGCCATACAAAATAAAAGTTTGTAAAATAGATGTTGGCCGATTCTCAGACCTACTGAATACGCATGTAAAATTTCATAAAAATCGGTCAAGCCGTTTCGGAGGAGTACGGTAACTAACACTGTGACACGTGAATTTTATATATAAGACTAGCTGTCCCGGCAAACGTTGTTATGCCATACTAAAAAAAAAGGTTAGAAAAATAGATGTTGGCCGATTCTCAGACCTACTGAATATGCATGTAAAATTTCATAAAAATCGGTCAAGCCGTTTCGGAGGAGTACGGTAACTAACACTGTGACACGTGAATTTTATATATGTACTAGCTGACCCGGCAAACGTTGTTTTGCCATACTAAAAAAAAAGGTTTGAAAAATAAATGTTGGCCGATTCTCAGACCTAGGTACTGAATACGCATGTAAAATTTCATAAAAATCGGTCAAGCCGTTTCGGAGGAGTACGGTAACTAACACTGTGACACGTGAATTTTATACGAGTATATAAGATAAGGTTATAAAGCTGAAGAGTTTGTTTGTTTGAACGTGTTAGTCTTAGGAACCATTGCTCCGATTTGAAAAATTCTTTTAGTTTCAGATAGTAAAATTATCCAAGAAGGCTACCGCGCATACGAAGTCGCGGGCAACAGCTAGCTCGAAACTCGAGTGCAAAAATATACTTCGAATCGCACCACCAAACAAAACTCTACACCTTTTTCACAAGCTATTAAGCAATGAAACTATCATAATGAGATCTATTACAGGAAGGTCGAACTATTTTTGATAGATTTATCTGCTTGTCAGATTATAATATAAAACCATTAAAGAATGTTGTTTTATCGATACTTAAATCATTAGTCGAAGGCTGTTTTAAATATTCATATACCTGGTTCTTTGTAAAGGGCTACTTAGACTTGGCTTATTTGTGTAACTTGTTTGTAAATGTTAGCCATTGTTTAATTCTTGTATGGACAAATGATAAGCTATTTGTTAATGCATACTGTATTTGCATAAGTTAAAGATTTTTAGCCTGAATTGTGATTGATAACATTGTTTCTGTCCGTGGATTGAGGGACAAAAAGAACACAGGAACCGCGTCGCAGGACACTTGCACGTATACTCGAAAAGGTTTGACATCAGGCAAGCAACCCCGAGTAAAACCTACAGAACACACTGAACTAGAAAATTAACGAAGGCAGGCCTACGAAGGCGAGGGGGCAGCTAGTTACTTAATATTAAAACACTAATAACTATAATGGGGGGTGGAGTTGCTCGCGTCCGTAGGATTTACCACCTTGTCCTAGGCCCACCCTACACGTGCCCCCCGGGTGGTGCTAAACGAGCTACAACGTCGAACCACATAGTTTCGGCTTGGTCCTCAGAGATGCTAACTCAGGAATAAAGTAGCACCTGCTGCCTTGTAGAGTGATATTGGTTTATCAAAGGCTAGGGCATCATCCCGAAATCATGGTGTGTAATACCTTGGGGAAGTATTACACTATTAACCTAACAGTATTATGGAATGATTGAAAATGATAAGAGCGATTTGCCATGCAATCCGGCTAGCACCCGGCGCTCACAGGTATCCGGGCCTGTGAGTGAGAAATCAGTAACCGAAGACTCTAAGGTGGTAGGTACCCAGGCTGCCTTATCAGTAAATGCGACTGGTCTGAAAGAAAGTAATAAGAAGCTAGTTCAGCAAGCTTTTCATCCTGGTTTGTTCATGACTAGGACTAAAAGTGCATCACTTAGTTCAATAGATGCCAACATTGGGACACAAACTACCCCAGAAACAAAGGACACACACAACTCAAGCACACCAGATGCTATGGATCTCAGTGAAACCCAGCCGCCCTCTTGGCAAAGGGTGCCAACACTAAGAAATGCCAAAAGAAAAAAAGTTAACTCACCTTCACCTGAAAGAATAGATCTTACTAATAAATTCAGTGATCTTCCAGTAGATCAACAAGAAGGCACTGCCTCACAACTGAGCAGTACTATTATAAAAACCACCAAACCTCCACCTATAATTCTCTATGGCATCGAAAATGTTAATAAACTTACTGAACTTCTGGAAAGTGTTGCAAACAAAGTAGACTTTATGTACAAAATTATTAACCAAAATCAATTACGGATTAGCTGCACCAACGTTGAAGTATACAAAAAAGTAATTGACATAGTAAGGAAGAAGGGTCTAATTGGTCATACTTTCAATATAAAAAATCAAAGACCATACAGAATTGTGATTAGAAATCTTCACCCCACAACACCATTAAACATAATAAAAGAAGCACTAGAAGAGTCGGGTAATAAAGTGGAGGGAGAAATAATTAATGCCAAGTACGGACCCGAAAAGAAAGCGACTTCAACATTTTTTGTCAATTTAGCTCAAGGTCCACAAAACAAGGCTGTCAAAAATATTAAATTTATCTATCACCAGTCAATCATCATAGAAGACCCTCGCAAGCGAAACTCAGTAGTACAATGTCAGAGGTGCCAGCAATATGGCCATTCAAAAAACTACTGTATGAGGCCATATCGCTGTGTCAAGTGTGCGGAGTCCCATAAGACATCAGAATGCTCCAAGACTGATCGCAGTACACCAGCCACATGTGCACTCTGTCTTGGAGCCCACCCTGCAAACTATAAAGGCTGCGAAGTTTACAGAGAGATATTAACTAGGAAATATAGTAAGCAACCTCACAACAATAATAGAGAAAAGACTAGTATAAATACCAATATCAACATAGAACCTCAACCATCTACTCTGACTGAAAATGTTGAACCAAGTCTAGAATCCAAACAAAGACCAAAATATGCCGACATCTTAAAAACTAGTAGAAATAGGATAGATACAGACACTTCAACCCCAACAACAACTGTTGAACAGATGCTTATAAAACAAGGAGAAAAGTTTGACGTTATACTTCAACAAATGAGTACCTTAATCAGTCTCATAACAACCTTGATTGACAAACTTACAAAATGACTTCTCTCAAAATTGCTACCTGGAACCTAGACGGCTTAGCTCCAAATAAAGATGAAGTCGAAGTCTTTCTACACACACACAACATAGACATATTACTGGTGTCTGAAACTCATTTTACCGCAAACAGCAGAATCAGGATACAAAACTACGATGTCTACGCCACTAATCACCCGGATGGCACTGCGCATGCTGGGGCAGCTGTTATTGTTAAATCTAGTGTTAAACATTACGAACAGTCACGGTTTGCAAAAGCCCACATACAAGGAGCCACTATAGCCATTGACGACAAAAGTGGAACATTTAAAGTCTGCGCTATATATTGCCCGCCGAAACACAAAATAACGGAGGAGCAATACGATGATCTATTTAATGCACTTGGTTCGCGTTTTATTGCAGGAGGCGACTGGAACGCCAAGCATATTCACTGGGGCTCTAGGTTAAGCAATACTAGGGGCAGAATGCTCAAGAAAAGCGTAGACAAAAATAGGCTTGCCACAATATCCACACCTGATCCTACAAACTGGCCAACGGATCCAAACAGGTTACCCGACGTAATTGACTTCTTCGTTGTAAAGGGCCTGTCGAGACTTTTCCACCATATAAAAACATGCCCAGATGCCCATTCCAACCACGTTCCTGTCATTCTTACGATCGGTACGACTGTTCTTGGCATGGAGAAGACCCCAAAGCTATACAACAGACTGACAGATTGGGACTCATTTAGGAGACTGATCCAGGAAAGACTTGATCTCAGAGTGTCCTTAAAAACAGGGTCAGATATAGATGAAGCCGCCAAATTAATAACCTCAACAATACAGGACTGCTGTTGGAGTACTACGCCGGAGCTCTCTGATCGGCCAAAGCAAAGTAAAGTGTACTCAGAAACTATACGCTCAAAAATATTGGAAAAAAGAAGACTCCGTCGGAAATGGCACGTTAGTAGACACGCATGCGACAAAAAAGCTCTCAATAGAGCTATCCGCGAACTGAAGGACCTCGTACGAGAAGCTAATGAAGTCGCACTAGAAACCTACCTGGAGGGCCTCACAGCTACCAAGAGTTCCAACTACTCACTCTGGAAGGCTTGCAAAAATTTTGACAGACCATTGTACCACAAACCACCATTACGCAAACAAGACAAAACCTGGGCTAGAACTAGTAAAGACAAGGCTGAAACATTTGCTTGCCATCTCAGTCAAGTTTTCAAACCCAATCAATCTGCAATCCCGAACGGAAACGAATCTGACATCGATGTTGTCATTGATCAGGATATACAAATGGATCTGCCTCTGCGACCTGTCACACCTGGAGAGATTTCTAGAAATATTAAATTCATGGACAGCAACAAGGCGCCAGGATACGACCTAATAGATAGTAAAGTACTTAAAGAACTGCCTAAAAAAGCGCTAGTATATCTCACTTACCTGTTTAATGCCATCATGAGGCTGGCTCACTTCCCAGAACTATGGAAAGTTTCCCAAATTATTATGATACATAAGCATGGGAAACCAGCCCACGAAATTACATCGTACAGGCCAATTAGCCTACTGCCAGTACTGTCGAAGTTGTTTGAGAAAACCCTGCTACCTAGACTTAATAAAGTTTTGAAAGAAAGATTCATAATACCTGATCACCAATTTGGCTTTCGCCAAGAACATGCTACAATAGAGCAAGTCCATAGAGTGAGCAGGGTCATTAGAAAGTCATTTGAAAAGAAGGAGTATTGTTCGGCAGCATTCCTTGATATACAACAAGCATTTGACAAGGTATGGCACAAGGGGCTACTGTATAAAATCAAGTCCTTATTACCTCATGTGTTCTATGGAGTCATAAAATCATATCTTACCAACAGAATATTCCAAGTAAGAGAAAATGATAGTACATCAAGTTTTTTCAACATCTCAGCAGGAGTACCACAGGGTTCTGTACTCGGCCCCGTGCTGTACACAATTTATACATCAGATTTACCACAAACTCCAGGGGTCACAGTTGCAACATTCGCAGATGATACGGCTCTGCTGGCTACGAACAGATGTCCCATCGAGGCTTCTAAAATCCTACAAAACAGCCTAAATGATATGGGAGAGTGGTTGACTAAATGGAGGATCGCTGCCAGCGCAACTAAATCGGTACATGTGACGTTTGCGCTCCGCAGAGAAGATTGCTCACCAGTTACGCTAAATGGAACGCAACTCCCACACTGTGACAAGGTCAAATATTTGGGAATGCATTTAGACCGTAGACTTACTTGGAAGACACATATACGAAGCAAAAGAGACGAGATCAACCTAAAATACAAAGGCTTATACTGGCTGCTAGGGAGAAACTCTAAACTAGCTTTGGACAAAAAAATTTTAATTTATAAAACAATACTCAAGCCAATTTGGTTATATGGAGTACAGCTTTGGAGTTCAGCAAGTAAATCCAACATCACTACAGTGCAGAGGGTACAGAATAGTATCCTTAAACAAATCTGTAATGCGCCATGGTTTATCAGAACAAATGAGGTCCATGAAATCCTCAATGTGCCTACAGTTAAAGATGAAATACTAAATTATTGCTCCAAGTACAAAGCACGCTTGCAAAAACACCCTAACGATCTCGCTTCCCAGCTCACAAGCTCAGAAACCATACGTCGACTAAAAAAGCGACGTGATATGTTCGACTCCGATTAATCTGAACTAAAAAGAAATATTAATAATAAGAAACAAAAAATAGGTTCCAGCTCCAATGGGAGTCTGGTCGATGCCGACACTTACTGCATCCTATCTGTTTATAGTCGTTATGACTGATTGCAGGATAAAAAAAAAAAAAAAAAAAAAAAAAAAAAAAAAAAAAAAAATAACTATAATACTTTATTGATGTAGTGTTCTTTATTTTTCTAGCAAAACAAACGATTTTAAAAGGGCAGAACTGCCTGTTTAGAAACACACGAATGGTGGTAAATATTAGATTTTTATAGAGTACTTTTCTTAGAACAGTTGGAGGGAACTGGGCGTCCTTGAAGGTCGCCGTCCACATGTACACTCGTAAACAAACGTTTTACGAGGCCCTTTAAGCACCACGGAATAGGACCGGTTGTTCTATGAATGTAGTACAGTTTACAACCGCGCGCGGTCGGATTGGGAAAAGTGAAAAGTGAGAGTTTAGTTGGTGTAGGTCATTTATTTTAAGGGCTTTGTTTTTGGAAGTGGCTTTTTGACAAATTGAATGAATTAAAGATATAGGTAATATGTTTTGAATATTTTTTTTTATATACAAACACTAAGGGCGCTTAGAACTTAATGGGAAATTGGCGTAAGAGCAGTAATAAAATCATAACGACTTATAAATCGGCTTCTACGCCATCTAGGTTAGTTATAGAAAGTGCATACTACGTTTGTGTTACTCCATTTTTCCACGGGAATATCACATTTTTGTCTATTTTGGTCACATGTTAAATGGTCTACAGTGTCTCTGCTTTTTTCCCCGCCCTTGACTAAGTATTTTCTTTTTCTTAATGTTTTTTCTGCGTTTTTTTCCAAACTTGCGGAACACAGTGCGCTAGTAATAATTTTCTTTTTTCTTTCTCAGTGCCCATTAGTGACCCGAAGTCTCTCCGCTGTTCCAACGATTCCAGATCATCAGCCCAGAGATAAAAGCAATAGTCCACGTCTGGATGTACCTGCGCTTTGTAAAGCATCAGTCTCTGTCCAGACTAACTTCGAAAGAAGTGCCTCTTTAATCCGTCACTCACTACACAGATAGTATTAATTAAATTAACTATTTACATAGTTTTATTACTCTAGAGAATATATATCGTGAAAGTATATCGTAAAAATGATTTCACTTCCATAAACTCACATTACCTGCACTTACAATAATCTAGATCACTGCCCACTCTCATTACTAATGTGAGTCAAGCAATTTAATGTCTAACTAGAATCAATACCAATTAATATTTGCTACTTTCATGTAATAAAGTGAATGGTTTTATGTACAATGTAACAATCATAACTAACTGACTTTATGTCTGATGGCAATCCAGTTTACATAAACTAGAATTTTACACTCACTATTTTGTTATTGCTATTGGTCTATACTTATATTATAAAGCTGAAGAGTTTGTTTGTTTGTATGAAAGCGCTAATCTCAGGCAATTTGATTTGAAAAATTCTTTCAGTTTTGGATAGTACTCAACTCGAGGAAGGCTGTATAAGGTAGGCTGTATAACATCACGCTGCGACTAATAGGAGCGAAACATTAATGAAAAATGTTGACTTCGAACGCGTGGAATTGAAAGACAAATATCTACCCTTCTAAACCACTCTAGTTATTAAAAACTGTATCAAAATCCGTTACGTAGATTTGAAAATTTAAATGAATGAATGGTTTATTTGCAGTATTTGGTTTTACAAATAAAATATTTATTTTAAGCTCACATAAGAGCATACATACATATAAAAATAACAACTTTGTTTTTTAATAAGTAAAGATTTTCTTTGCACAAAATATTGCTTGAATTAATGGTACATAAAACCTTCCAATAGATTCGTAACAGCTCTATCTGTTTAAGGAAATTAATATTTATCTATTAGTTAGTAGGTTACCTACTGTATAAAACTTATGCTGTGTGTATAAGTAGGTAAGTTCACTCGCTTCTAAAACTTGATGTGTTACTTATGACAAGTGATTGCAGAAACTTAACTGTAACTCGTTTATATTGCCAACGGTAAATGTCATTAATCTTACTTTATCTCTGCTTTAGCAGCAATTTCTAGTTTTACTAAGAGATTTTTCTATTTACTTGTTGTTGCTCTAGATTTACCATTAATACAATATAAAGTTTGTACGGGGCTATTTACGAAAGTAATAAACATTTTAGAACATGTTTGAAGGCACAGTCCCCGAAAACTTGATAGGACATTTATTGTGTCTATATGACTATGTAGTCATTTCAAGTAATAAGCGTACGAAGTCACGGGTATCGGATAGTAAACATTTTGTGCCAATCATGTCTGTGGGAAATATGAATTTGCAAATTATTTGAACCCAATATGTTAGAGATTAGCTTTTGCCAGCGCCATACGCATGGAATTTTGAAAATGTTCCCCGTTTGCAACATTTTTTACTGGTGCTTTGATCCTATTAGTCACAACACGATGTTATATAACTCGTGGTCTAGTGGTTCATATAACGGACTGCCGATCACGAGGTCTCGGGTTCGATTCCCGGTCAGGACAAATATTTGTGTGATGTTTTTAATTGTCATACAAATGTTTGTTCTGCGTCTGGGTGTTTACTATGTATTATAAGTATGTATTTACAAAAGAAAAGTAGTATATGTATTATATCCGTATTCTGGTACCCATAACACAAGCATATAAAGCTTAGCTTGGGACCAGAGGACGTTGTGTGAAATGTCCATGAATATTTATTTATTTTATTTATTTATATAGCCTTTCTCGATAAATGTACTAGCCAAGACTGAAAGAATTTTTTAAATCGGATAAGTGCTTGCTGAAAGTAGCTCGTTCAAATAAACAAACTCTTTAGCTCTATGATATTAGTATAGATTAACAGTCTTATTCATAATGACTTATCGGAGGTTTAAACGGAAATTTTATCGGAGAGATAATAAACGTTTTACCGTAAAAAGACTATTATGAATAACAAGTTTTGACAATTTTCGCAAACCGATTTTAGCGAAATTTTAAACCTCTGATAAGTCATTATGAATAAGACAATGTTTGTTTATTATGTTATAGGCGACTTTCTTTCTACTCTCTGGCAATCACCGTTCATGAGATAGACTGCCGATAGACGGACGTACAAGTCGAGTCAAGACGAGTCTCCGTAATCAAAAAGAAAGAGAAACCCGTTTTAATATTGTTACGGAACTCTAAAATATATTGTTGTAAAATAGTAAGGCAATCGTTTTATTATTTTGTTCTAGAATACTCTCAAACGGATTTAACGCAAGTAAAAATACACGGCTATTGGTTAACATCTATTTTAATATGATATAAATTATGGTAATTATCTATTCAAAGATGTTACGGTTCTGTACATAACAACATAACTACTTAATTATAATAGACACAATGTGTAATGTATTACATAGAGCGGGCTGGGAACTTTTTGCTCTAGTTTATAACATGCGTAGTTTGCGAAAAACAATACTACGCACTTATCGTTGCTTAGTTGGTACAACGATATAAACAAGGATAATCATAGTACAATGTTTCGATATACAATCTACATATTGTACTAAGAATACACATTGACTATACTATGAAATAATCTACCTATTTACTAATAATATTTTAAAGCTGAAGAGATTGTTTGTTTGTTTGTTTGAACGCGCAAATCTCAGGAACCGCTATTCCGAATTGAAAAACTCTTTCAGTGTTGGATAGTGCATTTATCGAGGAAGGCTATAGGCTATATAACCGCGAAGCATTAGTGAAAAAGGTAGCAAAAACGGAAAAAAATCTAAATTCCAGGACTCGCGGGCAGCAGCTAGTTTTTAAATAAAAGAAATAGGTTTATTAGTGTTTACAGAACACAAGCATATAAGCTTAGCTTTGGGCCAGAGGACGTTGTGTGTCTTTAAGCCACTTTGCCTTGCAATTTTGCCTTTAAGACATTGCAAAAGTATTAAAAAAAAATCCTGATTTTCTAGTGTGATTTTTAGCTTTTGAACTTACATAAATATTAATTTTTTGATATTATAAAGAGAAACCTTTGTATTTTTATAACGAAAAGACTCAATAATTACTATTTTGATTATTCTTTCTATATCATTATCCCTAAGTAGCATAGGCTATAATAACTAAAAATATAGGAATTTCAAATGTCAGACGTGTCTCGGGCAGCGCCTAGTGTTCAAATCAAATCAAATAAAATAATTTATTTGTAAACATAGGTTAAAAAGGTTGTGTTAGTAATAATATTATAATAATAATCATATGTGTTATTTGATTTGCAAATCATTTAACCATTGCTTAACCATCTACATGCCCTTTAAATGAAATATGTATCTAATAAATTTTCCCAAATTGAATTACTCATAATCTCTCGTAATAGATAACGCTTTAAGCTGATGAGATTTATTAAGGTCACAAAACACAAAAACAAGGTACTAATATAATGGCTTATCGTTCATGATAGCACATCGACATAGCGTTACAACATTGGTTTATCAGTGAAAGTGCTGATAACAATCCAGGCCCGCATGTCGGCTTATGCAATACACATTGATGCGTGTACTTATTTCAATAGACTTATTTCATAACTAGCTGTGCCCACGACTCCGTCGTGTATCGATTTTTTTCCATGAACCTAATAAATTTTATGATTCTTTTTTTAGTCGATAGATGGCGTTGCAAGTAACCAAATTGAGAAATTTCGTATTATGAAAATATCTCTAGATTGAGTGGACCGATTGCGATGAAACAAAGACTAAGTAATACCTTGAGTTGTGTTACATTTTTACGTATAAATTTTATACTTTTAGGTGTTGTACATTTACGTGATGCGTGCACAGACAAACATCTGAACAGACAAACAGACAAAAATTTCAAAAATTGTGGAAATGGGTTCTGTTGGTTATCCTTTAACCATCTGACTGTTTTTTTGAAAATATATTCATTATACATAATTTTTTTTCTACAGATTTATTATATATATAGACTAGCTTCTGCCCGCGGCTTCGCACGCATTAGACAATTCACACAATATCTTTATAAATTGTAGCGTATGTGTTATTCTGATGTGTAAGCTACATTATTGTAAAGTTTCATTAAAATCCATTCAGTAGTTTTTGCGGGAAACAAACATCCAAACATCCATACCTACTCACAAACTTTCACATTTATAATATTAGTAGGATTTTCAAATACGATGTATCTGATCTGATTAAGAGTTTAAGTGTCATCACCCTATTTTATACAAGAGTTGCTGTAAGAGTTTAGGGGATAATAGAAGTAGAAATTATCTTAAACCTAATCCGAAACTAAAATTATGCCTCGCTGATTAGGAGTGCAAATACGCAGTGGCGGATTTGCAGTCTCGGCCGCCCTAGGCCCCAAGCCATTAGCCACCCTAGGCCCCAAGCTGTTAGCCGCCCTTTTCTCAGCATCCACCATGTAGACTACATAATGAAATTACTTCATTGACAACTTTTATCTAAATAGATTTAGAAATTCAGGAGAAAAATTCAGTTTTATTTCGCAAGAAAATTTTATTTTGTTGTAAGCAAGAGGATTTTTTGTAAATCCGCTCCTAAATCGGACCGCCCTAGGCCCGGGCCTATCGGGACTTAGGGTAAATCCGCCACTGCAAATACGTCTGGCCAGCGAGACATTGGTTTAGTATAACAAATACTCTACCGTAGGCATATTAGAACAAATATCCTCCCGAAGTGCAATGTTAATAGGCTAAAAAAAGTATAAGGGCAGATCTATCAACTCTCTCCCTGACTACATCCAAGGTAGATAGATCTGGTATAACGAAAAGTTGTAATTATTATGTTACCTGCAGCATGCGTCGGAATATTCTTAGAACAGTCCATAGTTCTAGTCTAGAGTGTTTATCCCGACTACATTGCCCAGGCCTCGAGGATGTGGTTCTTATACTTAGGTATACGAGGACATAGAATTACGTTAATAAATCATTTCGAATTTTAAATCGTTATGTTGTTTTACAAAATAAAGATAACAATGATGCGGGCTTCCGTTACCGGTTTTAACAAATTGTTGACATTGTCATTTAATTATATATTTAAAATAAAATCAATTTTAATGTTTTTAACACATATTAATTGCATAATTATATCACAGATTATTTAACTAAATACTAAAATGCTTTTATTAGCCTCGTTTCAGCAAAGTCCAGCATTTGACAGAGAAACTACAATCAAATTATAACTACAAACCAATTGTTCATTAACATTTCAAAAGTGTTTTGTTTGCTACAAAAATGTGGTAGGGTAAAGTATGCAGCAGTTCAAAAGTTTAAATTTGTGTAGTGACTAATCTTTCACAATTTATTTGATAATCTCATTGAATGAATGGATAAAACCATATTGAAAGACCTCGATCTGTATCATATCCTGTTATAACAAAGTCATTGTCGTCTGACTGTAAAATTGTGTAATAACATGTCCTTGTTGTTTTCTTTTCTTTTATTTAAGTAATATGTCGTTATAAATGAAATGTTGAGATCATGTAAAGGATATATTTGTCGAATGCGTTTCTGTATTCTATATAACTACTCTTTTTATTTCTTAAGAGTCTCATCTGCCAACAACAGAATTTTCCATACAAATTGAATTCTGATGAAGCTAAAACGGTAGTGAAATAAATTGCCTTACATTTTCAAATAATTAAGACCTGCAATAATTAGCAATACATCATCTCTTAGCTGACTATCAAAGCACCAAAAACAAGATATGAGGTCCGTGGTTATCGTCAGTGGGGAAAATTACGGGCCATAGTATCTTAACACCAATTAAAAACATTAGGGCCTCTTTCACGATCTACAAGTAAAGTGTCAAGTAGGCTACTCGCAAGATGAAGTCACCGTTAAGTTGATGTTTGAATTTCACAATGTTCGAGTAGCGCTAACCAAGGGATAAACTAGCCGGTAACTTACTTGCTGCTTCATCTGCCAAGTAACGTATTTAACCAACAAGTAAACCACATCACAGTTTTTATTTGCTCTAATTATTTAAAAAAATGGATTTCTACAGTAATTTATTTGATTGATGATTAATAAAAATGGATTTATTTGATTTAATTGATCATCAATTAGATGAATTACAAAATTCGTCTCTTCTTCGATTACCGAGAATTCGTGTATGTATTTAAATTGCGTGTTAATTATTTTACGGACTTAGATGAAACAGATTTTTTTTCCAGATTTCGGCTATCGAAGGACGCAGTTATTAAAATATTCCTCTCATGTAAGGTAAAGTTAACACTCCTATCAAGTTTTACTTTATCCATTGAATAAAAAATGTTAATAAAACGATCGTACACAAACACAATAGCTGCATGAAAATAAATGACATTGACAACTGCACTGACAGATTTGACAGTACACCTGACGTATTATTTAGTGAATGAATGTTCAATTTGTTACGTCATTCACTTATCCCGTAAGTAGCTACTCGGAGCTTAGATTTTGTTTGTGAAATTGATAAAAGATACTCGTAACTTTTACTTGACAATTAGCGCTACTCGGAAAGTAACTACTCAACGGTTTACTTGTAGATTGTGAAAGAGGCCCTTACTCATTTACAATTCATAATCTTGTTGAGACCAACTTACATGCCGTAAACCATGCATAAATTTGTAAATGTTTCTTCTTCTTTCTCCAGCTCATTTACGTCCCACTGTTGGGCACGGGCCTCCTCCGCTTTGGGAGGGATTATGTTCTACTGTGCCGCGCTGACTAGGTGTGTAGGCACAGGGTTTGTTTTCGAGTTTTCTCTCTCACATAAGATGTTATCTGTGTGCAATATCCCTTAGCGGACTTTTACAGCACCCTGGGGAGGAGATGGGGTGGTGACACTTGTATTCTTAATGCGTCACCACACGGAGTGTAAATGTTTATTCCACATAAAATAGAATTATTTGAATTTAGTTTTAATAACATTTGGTTTTTACCCTATTCATTAGATATCAAGTGAACAGTTACAGCCAGTGGCAAGCAGGAAGCTGTAAGAGATTAGAGCGCACTCGGCGTGAAGGACGGAGATAAATACTTCCGAACCACGTGCGATTACACCCAACAATGGCTAAACAAGTATGCTTCTTGTTAACATCTCTTCCGATAACATGGACTTTTACCTGCTGAACCTTTGTTTTATGGAAGAACTGGAAAATGTTTTACACCACTTGTGTGTACTTGGCTAAATATTTAGCGACCTCACCAAAACAGAGATTATCATTTCGATTGTATTTTTTTTATTACTCTGTGTTTGTTACTCGATTTCTTCGTCAATTGGGAACCGATTCTAAATGTTACGTTTTTTAACTTCAGCAATGGTTTTGCTCTGCATTTTATAACAAAGCAATTAAACTTGAGGAAAAAAACAGACAACGCAGTATCGATAATATATTTTTTTCTGCTTTATTGTGAAATGATTCTTTGATAAATATTATAGTTTCATATTTTTATCAATATTTTAATGCCTACTACAGTACAACATGATGCAAAGACTTTACACAATTTTTTTTTAAATGTTCTGGTCTGACCAATACAAAATTTGGTAGATCCAATTTCAGAGTTAAGTAATATTATGTGAGTGTTTAGTAATTCTAACTACCGTTCTTTCCGGATAGATTTATCTTCTAAAGACAATTTCTAGTGTCTACTTTCACCTTGTACGTAATTACTAATATTATAAAGAAAGCTCTGTAAATATAATTGTGTAAAAAATTCACCTTAATTCTAACATTACGGGGCTTTTACTGTGTACTTACTGCGTGTTAAAAATTTCCTACTTTTTATGTAATGGTATACTCAGAACTTTATGTAGCTTTAAATATTTGCAAGAATTATTGATAATTTAGCTAATAATGATAATCTCACCGACACTTATAGCCGTAACTTCTACTTTCTCTAGATAATAATTTTTCGTTCTTTTGTAGCACATATCCTATAATAATATCATAATTGCACTGTATTTAGTACACACATTATAATACCTAAAGAGAATTAATCTATACTTCTATAGTAATAAGAAATAAGAAGAAGAAAAATAAGCTAACTCTTCTAAGCTGAAGAGTTTGTTTATTTGAACGCGCTAATCTCAGGAACTACTAGTTCGATTTCAAAAATTCTAAAGGCATATAGGCTATATAATATCACACTGCGACCAATAGGATAGAAACATCAGTGAAAAAATTTGCAAACGAGAAAGGTTTTCTAAATTCTTTACGTACGAAGACGCGGGCCATAGCTAGTAATTTAGATAAATAGTCGTTCATTATTTTTTTATTTCTAAACTAAGGTACTAAACCTACTTTTGGTGCAAGCCGTATCCGAAAAGTATTCAAAACAGAATAATTCGTCAAAACAATACTTCTAATCTTCTTTTTACTCACAGGCCCTTATTCGAAAAGGTATCTGGTAGCGTAGCACTGACTGGTTTATAAGTATGACTGGTTTATGAGAAGATGATAACTGCTTATAACATCCCTTAGCTAGCCTTTACCCGACCCTAGGGAGTAAATGGTGACACTTGAATTCTTAATCCGTCACCACACCGACCATTAATTTTAAGCCTACAATCTACAAATATTATGTTACATAATACCGACCACACACACGCATTTGTTTAGTTCAAATAATTTACTGTCATTTGGCCCGGATAATATTACAGACGCTGCCGCCATGTTGGCATATGGTCATCTTAGAAACAATAGTCTTACTGAACCATTTAAATATCTCCAAAGATTTATGTCTTCTAAGAAATAGACAGATACCCGAAAACAGATGAGGTGGATCTGATTTCTTTCATTGCTTTTGTAACGACGACAACAGTTATTTATTAGTAAAAGACATAATACAGGTAAAAGTTACAGTTTAAAATATAAATAAATATGAGCACATTAATTTATTTCGCTTTTACTTAATAAATTAAATTATGGTGGAAAAAAGTGATTACCGCAAGCGGGACTTGAACCTCGGAATACCGTTCCGTAGCTCTGCCAACTGAGCTTATTGCGGTCGTGCTTTTCAGTAATCAAATTAAGCCACCATATACGTCACTCGATTGAGTTTATATCGCATTTTTACGCGCATCGCCATCTATCAAGAATGCTTTGCAACATGTCGACCAACCACCTAGTATTCTTTTTCCACTTTTACCACCATAATTTAATTTATTAAGTAAAAGCATAGCATGTCAATTGCAAAATTAATAAATTACTTTATTTCGCTTTGATAGGATCTAATGAGGTAAACTTGTGCTACAAGTATCCGATGTAGAACTTAGGGCATTTTTAACACGGTTTTTATTACTAACACGCTTTTATTTGCTCGTTAAGTATCTTTCAATGTATTAAAATCTATGCAACATCATTTTTAAAAGTGATTTTCACCTACTTGCGGTTGTCGGATTAATCTAAAATTTTGCACACACTAAATGACCGATGACAATGCAATAATAAAAAAAAAATCAGCATTTTCGAGCGTGTTTTTTAGTTTAGTATACCTGGTTAAAACCTGGTTGGGTCATGGTAATACATGAGTGACTACCATGGCCCGGCCAAGGAGCGAGGAGGAACACCGTGGGGTTTAGTGGGTAGTCCGGGTCCGTTACTGACCCGGAAGTCCCACACAAAGTGCGTAAATGCATTCCCACGTAAAGAAATAAACAAAACATTTAAAGAAAACAGATTACAATTGTGTAAAAATAGACAACTTACTTACAATATAAATAGTTTACAAAATACCACAAAGAAAGCTACAGAAATATCTAAACCTTACGGTTAAATGTCGTAAATCAACAACGCCCTAAATCTCAAAAATGAATAAGCTCAAAATTATGTCACTTTTTATAAAATAACTGTAAGTACATACTTTATTGTATAATTATTTTTATAACTGTAAGGGACTGTCCTGACAGTTATAAAATTACCTCTATAGAACCTCCTTCTTTTTTGACGTCGGCTAATAAATATCTCCGGGATTTCTCCCCTTGCTTTCATGAGAGTCGTATATGTTCAGTGCGTAGTAACTGCAACCTAAGCCTGGTCTAGGTTTTAGTTGTCTTAATAAGGACCAAAGAAAGAGGCCAGTTGAACAGTGAAAAGTTTACGGACCTACATGGGTAACGGAACAATTTTATTAATGACTACGTACATGTAGTTATAGGTTACTTTTGAATGTCATGTATGTCCCTATGTACGCTTATAACTTCAAAACCACGCAACGTATTATGATGCGATTTTTTAAAATGGTAGAGTTCTTCAGGAATGGTTTTGTTTGAAAATATGTCAAGAAATGGTTTCTAAATTTTGCGCGTACGAAGCTAAGCTAGTAGAAAGGTGCTGTTTCAAAGTATTATTTCATGTAATTATTACTTGACAGTCATTCGTTACTATTTCCGTGTGGAAATATGCACTGCAATGAGATTTGATCTTTATATCCCTTTGTTAGTCGACCTCCAGCGTAGTTCATCATTTGTTATATAAACTTTGTTTATTATACATTTAAATGTCATGCGATCCGTCCTTGAACTTTTAAACCTAAGCAAAATGTAACGGTAGTTTATAATGGTACGGGGTGCGATACCTATTTGTATTGTTTTGATGAAAGCTAAAATATTGCAGCTGCGATTATTTGGACAAATAACTGCGAAGGACAGTAGCATTTCAATCGTTTTCTTTAAATATCTCTCATAAGGCTTAATGTATGACATAACTGTGGCCAGCTCGTTTCCACTCTAGAGCGCTGTAAGAGCTGGCTAAGAAATACTATAGGTAAATAACATATTTTATGAGAGACGGAAATCTCAAAACATAATCCTATGCAACACTGATCATTCTGACGCAGTAGACCAAATAAATTCCAGAAATGAAGAAGTAATCTAATCAGCAGGTAAGAGAACATCTACTATACATGTATCAGGTAAAAATAAAATAAACTAAAAATAAACCATAAAATCAAAATACAGTTGGTCATGCTACTTTAGTCATAATACCATGACACTGAGATGTGATTGACCTCAGTCTATAGTGTAATTAACGGTTTATGTTGTTTTGTCAATAATATGTCAAACCACTTACCAAATTACAAAGCGTAGTGTACAATTTTCTGAAGATTCAATTAGTTAAAATATAGGTGTCGCAAGTAACATAATGTTGCCTTATTTTGTGGTCTTTTGTACGTTAGTTACATTTCTCTAACTAAATGCTAAAGTTTTTAAACTTTCGCGGCTTTCACACATATTAATATATAACGACCGGGTCTACTCCGCGGGAAATATAATTTATTTTAGGTACGATACCTGTTTTGTCCCGACGTTTCGGTCGACTTGTATCGACCGTTCACCCGTGACCACGGTCGATACAAGTCGACCGAAACGTCGGGACAAAACAGGTATCGTACCTAAAATAAATTATATTTCCCGCGGAGTAGACCCGGTCGTTATATATTAATAAATGCTAAAGTTTAAAGTAGTTATACGATTTTCAAATTAAGTTTCTAGGTATCTGGTTTCACAGATATAGGTACCAGACAGTTAATACGCGTTCAGTCTTAAAATTCGTAAGTTTAGCCTTGCTAATTCGTACTTCAGGGTCTAATAAAATATGGTTTTCATGCGACATGTAGTTTTGACGAACAACAAACGTCAATTTTTCAAGCAATAAAAGAAGTATTATATTTGGAAGAGAAATTTACATTACATTATTAGATTAATCTGTGGCGTGTATTATGAGGCACACATAGAACGTATTTTACGCACACATATACATGTAAGTGGCTTCAAGCCGACCGAGTTACGTAGCCATAGACACTACATCTGATAAATCTGTGACTGGTTTTTAAATTTTTATTAAAGAGGTAAAGTTTGTAGTTAATGTTTGTTGAAGATAATATCCGAGAATGGCGATCCAGTCCCAAAACTGTTTTCATTATTAAGAAGCTATATTCTATCTGATTGCTAGGCAAGAGTTCGTGGAAGAAGCAAGTTCTAGTGTAAGTGAAAAATGAAAATAGAACATTTTAATTTGCAAAATGTTGAATAGGTAGGTAGTGTGATGTGATGACGGATGAGATGGCGTTTTTTCAAGGTCGTTGAACCTAACTATGTGGGATGAACAATATGAACATATTTCAAGTAAATTCAGCATTATTCTATGATTGTGACAGTAATTAGTCATATTATCCTAAACATATACGCTAATAATTTAATAGTAAAAATTACAATGAATACTTAAAATCCCAAAAAATAAAAGCGTGTTAAAAACAGCTTCCAGCTACCAGAACCATTTTCCGAAAAACCGTGACGTCAATAAAATAATTATATTGTTTTTTAATTCTAAATTTCTGACTCATTGATTAATAGTTTCTTTTTTAAAGAATCAATAACAGAAGTACTATAGACGTTTATCCATTTACAGCAACTAACACAGATGAGATGTATTCCTAGGAAGCCATTAATCCGCCTCTGCTAACATTGTAACTACTTAATCTTTGAGACATCTACTCTATAAGTAAGTATATTAATTACTCTACTCTATGGATATATCCACCTACACACAAAGCCTGGGCCCTGAGTCGGGTATTTCAACGGTGTCACAACTGTACCATTATTGTACCATTATGGTGCAATAGTAAAGTTTTTGGTAGTCTACTATTAATGTGTCGTCATAACGACTTCATCATTGTCTTACAATTGTCAAAGTGACATAAATTGCTAGTCTCGTACACAACTGCTTCACAATTGCAATTCAATGACTGAAATGTTTCGGTAGTCTGCTATTTTGAATTTGACAGTAATATTTTTAAATTGTCCTGTGTCGACAGATTGCCATAAATAAAAAATAGATAGATAGAAATATTAGAAATTGTTCTTTGTAATTTATTGCAATTTACTAATCTCCTAAACTTCACATTGCTTTTTATACTAATAAATAGTATGTACAAATATATTTAAACGATGTCTAGCATGATTAAATGTTTAAATATATTAGTAGTTTTTCTAAAATCACTTCAACTAACGCATTTTTTAAAAACGGCAACACATACATACCATTCTAACACAATCCATAGATAAAAGAGACCGAAAATTCAATGCATAGATAAAAGAGATCGACAATTCTATTACCATTGAAAGACCGTTAAGACGGCATATAGCAGACTACGGATATTTGACTTCAATTGCAACGGTATCGTGCCGGTATGACAATTGTTCCAAAATAGTGGACTTGAGCACCTGATGCACTGACTGGTATTAAAAAAAGTTCAATTAATCAATGTCATTCTCTATGGTTTGTTTTGAGTTTTTAAATTTGGAACGTCTTTTATTTAATTGAAGTGCTTAGAACATTAAATCGGTATAACACTGCTGGGGTACTTAATCACAGAGTAGGAAGTTATTGTACATGTACATATCATAATTTAGCAATAGCACAGGGCCGTTTTAGAACTTAATAGAGTTTCTTTGTTATTTATTTGTTTGTCTAAATAATAAAATCATATATCATAGGCTTAATAAGTTTATAATAAATGCGTACTTAGCGTATTTTAGCATCTGTTGTAACTTTAGTTGCATCAAGCGACTCATCCGTGAGTCTATACAGAAAAAATACACAGAGTAAGAAACAGCAAAATATGGACAACTAGCTGTTGCCCGCACCTCCGTCCGCGTGGAATTTGGAAAAAAAATTTTTTCGCAGTAAAAGGTAGCCTATGTCCTTTCTCAGGGTCTAAAGATTGTCTGTTCCAAATTTAATGAAAATCGGTTGAGAGGTTTACGCGGGAAAGTGTAACAAACAGACAGACAGAGTTACTTTCGCATTTTTAATATTAGTAGGGAAGATCTATTGCATAATCGCTATATTTTACTTTTCTGTACCTATGTATGTATCTATATACCTATACTTGGAACGCGGTTGTAGTTGAAACGTATTAATTAGGATTTATGATGAAGTATAAAGCTAAATAGTTTGTTTGTTTGAACGCGCTAATCTCAAAAACCGCTGATCTGATTAGAAAAATTCTTTCATTGTTGCGTAGTATATTTATTGAGGAAGGCTATAAGCTATATAACATCACGCTGCAAGTAATAGGAACGAAGCATCTGTGAAAATTTTTGCAAAAACGGGGTAAATTTTCTAAATTACACATTAACAAAGTCAAGGGCAATAGCTACTTTAAGGTAATAATATTTTACTTTGAGAGAATTAATCTAATTGTGTTGAATGTAGACCACAATTAAAAGACTTCTGTGAGAGTAGAATATGAAGTAGCAACATAGACTAGAACTCTCTCCAAAAAGGAGACAGACCCGTGCCCAACAGTGGGCATATAATACCCTGAAGAGGAGGCGGATATGTAGAAAAGTTACACATACAAAAACCTTTCAATACTTAAATACTCAGCCTTCTATTCATGTAAAATATAGAATTTTTTTCCAGGTTTTGCAACATTTTTCACTAATGCCTCGCTCCTATTAGTCGCAGTGTGATGTTATATAGCCTATAGCCTTCTTCGATAAACGTACTATCCGACGCTGAAAGAATTTTTTAAATCCAACCAGTGGTTTCTGAGATTAGCGCGTTCAAACAAACAAACAAACTCTTCTGCTTAATATTATTATGTTCCGGAAATTCTTTCTCGATAATTTATTAACAACTTGTAGTATGCAGTATAGATTGTGATATGCGGCATGGAAGCTTTCAAAACCCTTTTAGAGCACTTCAGTATTATTCATTTGTATTAAGAGCACTCAGGACGATATCACTAAAGTGCTTATTTATTATTTATGCAACAAATATCATCTGCATATTTCTAGAACTGTATTTATAAAAAGTATTATAATGCATTAATACGCAGCTCCCTTCCGTATCAAATATCGCACGTTGACGCGACCCTCCCGCCACAGGATATGCGAATTAAGAGCATTCGTAGTACAAATTGCTGAAGGGTTACTTTTAACTGCTATGGGAATCGGATAACCTATGACTCATATTAATATTATTTGCTTAGTATTATTACACGCTACAAATAGTATTAAGGGCCTACATCAATATTATCGTATATCATCGCCGACACGTACATATTAACACAGCCAGTAGCCACAGAAAATGAAGAATTAGGGATAATTTTCCTATTTACTCAAAATCTACTAAATATATTTTAATTCTGATCCACGTGTTTCTATACATAATAGTTACCTACGTTTTTAAAGTTTTTTCATTAGTTAATAGTACTACTAATAAATAAATAATAAATATTCAGGACTGTCACACGTCCGTCCTCTGGTCCCAAAGTAAGCTATATTTCTATGCTTGTATTATGGGTACCAGATACGGATAGACTACATATACTGCTTTTCTTTTGTAAATACATACTTATAATACATAGAAAACACCCAGACGCAGTACAAACATTTGTATGACATTTATGGATATCATACATATGATTGTCCCAAGCGGGAATCGAACCCGCGACCTCGTGATCGGCAGTCCATTACATAAACCACTCCACCACGAAGCCCGTCAAAATCACTAATGAGTGACATTATTTTTTTTTTATTAAAGCTTCTTGTAACACGCTTGTCATCATTGTCTCTATTAATTATTTCACGCATAAAAGCACAGCTGTTCGACAGATAACAATGATTGATCATCTTACAACTGATTGTTGGTAGTTTTTATCCGATATTGTTATTAAGAGATCATTAATTTGAATTACATAGGCTTGTGATTCAATTAATAAATTTTGACAAGTATTTTTATTTGATAAAAAAAATTATATTGAATATTAATTAATGAATAAAAGACATTCTTTTAAATTTTAACTGGAAATAATTTATTAATTTTGCAATTAGACGTAGTTATGCAAAATGGATCCAATCCACAAAAACCGTTTTCTGAGGTCACTGTTGCTATAGTCATCTACCCATCTATTTAGATATGTATATGCAAAAAATATCCAAGCCGCAAAGTGCCTATTTTCTAATATAAAACACATAGACATTCAAAAGAAACTGGTCTTGTTATTTTAATATGTATATCAATTTTACTTAAACTCCTATTTTCTCAAAAGTAAGTTTTTGTGGATGGATCCATTTTGCATAACTACGTCCAATTGACATGCTATGCTTTTACTAAATTAAATTATGGTGAAAAAAATATATAAACTCAATCGTAAAAATATATACAATCAATAGAGTGACGAATGTGGTGGCTTGATTGACTGCTGAAAAGCACGACAGCAATAAGCTCAGTTGGAAGAGCTACGGAACGGTATTCCGAGGTCGTGGGTTCAAGTCCCGCTTGCGGTAATCACTTTTTCCACCATAATTCAATTTATTAAATGGAAATAATTTGCTTGTAATTTGAAAAACTCACTTGAAAATCGTTGTTATTTTCTGAAATGATTGCATTGTCATTTGTTCTTAATACAAATCACACATTGGTGCCGATTCTAGGTGCACAACTAAACTTAACTTAACTAAAAAATGAAAACAACCATTGCTGTATCTTGATAATTTGGCTATTTTGTTGTGTACTTTTATATTAATTACAAACATTAGTCTATAATAAACAGTTTTTATAATAAGAAAGTTCAGTTAACATTACGGAAAGCTGTTATTGACACTACCAATTTTCATTTTTTAGTTAAGTAAAGTTTATTTGTGTACGTAGAATTCGTACCATTTTCAGATTATTTCGACTATAATATTGCAATGGCAGAAAATTATTTTAAATATTTAGTTACATATATGCAAAAATAGTTAGATAGTAAAGCTTATAACGTCCTAAGTACCAGACGTCGAAACTATTGTATCATTATCCTGTTTTTTTAGGGTTTTAAACAGAAATATCACGTCACGAACATATTCTGAATGGACATGAACCATTAAAATAAACATTAAGGAACTCCAAACCCATTTTCCTATAAAACAAAGGAAAAAATATATCCAGGATTCACTGTACACTAAACACACAGGCGATGTAAAGCGCCATACAGTCTGGCAAACTTCCAGAATACTGGCGCATATAATGTTTGCCAACTTGCTACTGGCAATCCACTGCTAGCTAACGTCTAAAACTAAGTATTAATATGTATTTCCATACGTATTTTAATTATTCTATTTTCTATTACATGTAATAAAATTCTAAAAAGACGATATCTGTACTTTTTAACCGACTTAAAAAAAGAAGGAGGTTCTCAATTCGTCTGTATGTACACATTGTACACACAGTAATATATATTTTTTTTATATGTTTGTTACCTCATAGCTTTTAACTGGGCGAAGCGATTTTAATGATCCTTTTTGTATTACAAAACTGGTGGTTCTCGTTTGGTCCCATTGGCACCAGGTCAGGATCTGATGGTTATCTCTTGAGGAATCGAGGAAAATCCTCAAATTTTAAAGGCACGAAGTCGGTTGAACTTTTTTTTTAAATATTGAGTATTTAAAAAAAAAAGTTGAATGAAAGCTGGGAAGAAGAAAGAAGATTTAATATCTTTGCTATGAATATCTTCTTTTACTGGATCGTAGACTTAATATTAAAGAGTTCGTTGACTTCCAAGTAAAGCTATGTATTTGTCTATCTGCTTGGCTCCTATTGTTATTGTCGCAATGGTTACATAGGACATAAAGAGGGCATTGAATCATACATTGATAATAAGACTAAGTATTTATTTCTTTTATATCTTTTTAGCGGTTATTCATCTCATTTATGACAACTTATTTTTTTACAAACTTATATATCTTTATATACATATCTCTCTTTCTTCAACCTATTATCGCCCCACTATTGGGCACGGGCCCGTCCACTTCGTGAGGTTTTGTGATCTGCTGCCGCGTTTACCAGGCGTAGTGTTTAATTTAGTTTCAAGTTTTCCGTCTCTCACAGTAGATGCTTATAATATCCATTAACTGGCTTTTACAGCACTTTGGGGGAATTGCGGTGGCGACACTTGTATTTTTGATCTGTTTACATACGGATATTTCTTTATATACTTTTTAAGAATTCTTATATACCCGTTTTGAATTAATGAAAGCACCAAAAAAGTGAAACAGGCAAAGACTTAGACACTAAATTATTGTATTTGTAACCCCTAACCTATTCGAGGATTCACTTATCAGCAGTCAATATAAAAAAGCCTGAAGATTGATTATAAACCGAAACAATAGATATAATATCATCGTATGTGGTCCTCAGAATCGCGCGAATCTTATTCTAATTCATTATTTCACATCATTATTATAATTCATCCTTGAGTAACAAAACAACAGGAGCAGTGAGATACACAATGTTTTCTTTGACATAATACGGCAAGCTACGCGACATTAACGTCGATTTCATTCATGTAAAATATCACCTCGACTACAAAAACGTCGATTCTATTGGTCACTACGCTCACACCACATAAAATTAACACGAACATTAGGACGTAAAAAAATGTGCGTACACTAGGAGACATAAGTAGTTTTTAGAGGAGGTAGAAGGCCTTTTGGCTCTTTTTTTGATGTGATGTGATGTGATGATTGATGTTCTAACATCCCCTTCATCGGGGTGTGATGACGGTCTGTAAGACTGTAATAGTCTGTATGTTCTGTTTGTTCCTAATTGTCAAGAGTAATTAATTTTTATTTTATTTCATTTTGTATATATATATATATTTTTGTTTTTGTATTTTCTTATTAATAATATGTAGGTACTTATGTAAATAATTTTTTTCTTTCTTTTCTTTCTTTCACGCAAATACTAACCTAATTCCATTTTTCGCTATACATGTCCACAAAATTGTCACACACATAATAATAGATGACAATTTCCACGTCGACAACCAAACTAAACAAATTGACTATTTCGCTGTGTACTTTTATATTCATTAAAATCGTTAGTCTATAACACAGTTTTTATAATAAGAAAGTTCAGTTAACATTACCGAATTATGTTACTGACACAATCAATTTTTATTGTTTGTTTAAGTTTAGTAGTGCACGTAGAAATGGTACGAATGTCTCTTAATTTTTTCAACGCCGGTTACTTGACCACTCCTATTGTATCGATGCTCTAAGTAAATCATTCTGATCAGTATTGATCAGTCGCACCGGACGCGTCACTCAAACGCCCGTGATAGTATTATCTGATATAAGGATAAGATAAATAATATCTATTATATTGAAGTATTTCATGGAAATATTACATTTTTAGCTTCACAGGTAAACACACCCACTCATGATGGTGATGCAATTTAGATTCAAATTAGTTAACACAATATTTATAGCACAATTTAAACAATTTTTGATCTCAAACAAAGAAACGCGTATATTACTGTTATATACAAAAACCCACAGATATACCAGATGATGAGTCTGTAGATTAGTGTAGATAAATAGCTCAGCCGGCTTGAAGCCACAACAAGCCGGGTTTTATAATGTACTAGCTGTTGCCCGCGACTCCGTACGCGGGGAATTTAGGAAAGTTTCATGAAATGCCATCCAGTAGTCTTTACGTGAAAGAACAACAAACATCCTTACATTCATACAATCCAACATTAACCAAACATCCAAACATTGGAGAGTGGATAGAAGACCGAGGAAACGTTCGCGTTGCTCAGCCTACAGTTGTTTAAGTATTTTATTTTGTCGCGCGTAATTCTTTTTTCGTCATATCTCCTAAGATATTCATTTAAATTGCATGCTGTTAAAGGACTTATAATCTATAATAAACGTGTAAGCTAACTAAGGTATTTAATTTGAAAAAAATATTATTATATACACATATATAGCTTTTGAAAACACCGAATTGAATTTGATAATTTTTTTGACATTATTTTTGGTACAGCGGGTTTTCCTTAAAAGATAGACAAAAAAAAGTCCGCGTGGGCGGACTTTTTTGAAGAATAATATTCTATGTGCGTTTATGATACACAGGTTAATTTAATGTTGTAAAGTCAATGTCTCTTTCCAATAGATACTTGTTTTATTGCTTGTAAAAGTGACGTTTTTATTTTGCGAAAACTACATGTCACATGAATACCATGTTTTATTTAACCCTGTACGATTTATTCAGGCTAAAGTTATGTTTCTTTAAGATTGAACGAGTATATCTTTAGTCTATAACACGCCTTTTTCCCATGGGGGTAGGCAGAGACTATAGAGGGCCATCTGCTACGATCCAAACATACTTCCTTGGCTTCATCCACACTCATACATGCCCGACTGTTGTAAGTGCTACGCACTTGCCCCTTTTGATGTACATATTAGAGATGAAACGGATAGTAGTTTGGCCGGATACCGGATATTCGGCGAGCTACTTGGCCGGAGCGCCGGATATCCGGCTGCCGGATATTCAGCCCTTTATTGCGTTGAAGCGATCAGTTTGATTTGAATATTGGCGCAGTGAACGAGATCGGGAATATTCAGGCGCATTCGGGTCGCACGTAAGCGGAGATCGGGTCGAGTCGGGGGCGTTCGAGTGTTTTGATTTAAACAGTGACGATAACAAGTACGCGGTATGTTTATTGTGTCAGGTTAAAATTTCTCGAGGTGGTGAAGGAAAAAAGGCGTATTAAACTAATAAGTAATAAAACAAACATTTTTGATGTGCGATTATAAAAATAAACGGTGTCCATAACCTATTGGAGTATGATTTGCCTTGTGTAAAATACTGAGATTTTTAAAATTTTACTATCCGGTATCCGGCCGGATACTGTATTAATATCCGGTATCCGGCCGGATAGTGAAAACAAGGCCGGATAGTGAAAACAAGGCCGGATAGGCCGGATACCGGATATCCGTTTCATCTCTAGTACATATACCGGCGATGACATCGGGGTATATTTTTTTCGGGCGTCCTCTCCCAGCATTTCCACTTACCTCCGCCGTGTATATGCCTTTCGTTAATCATCTATCGTCCATCCTCTCCACATGACCAAACCACCTAAACATACTTTTTTCCACCTTAGTCACTACATCCTATTTCAGCCCGCAACGTTTTCTTATAACTTCATTTCATATTCTATCTTTCAAAGTCACACCACACATATTTCTCAAAGAGCGCTTTTAGCGTTATTATAATAAGAAAGTTCATTTAACATTTACGAATTATGTTATCGACACTATCAATTTTCATTTTTTAGTTAAGTTTAGTATAGTTGCGCACGCAGAATCGGTACCATCGTGATATTAATAATGACGATTAATAGTTATATAGATCAGAACGGAGCTAATAAAACCGTGTTAATTTTATTACGTGTTCAAGTCAATCAATTCATTAAATACTCTTTTCGGTAATGAAAAACCGCCATAATAAATCAGACATTTAGATTTTAATTGACTATTAACAATTGAGATAGTTTTTCTCCAGCTATTGTATTTTATAAGGAAACAATATAGCCTTCACGGTTTCTAATCTAATTGTTAAATAGAATAATCACAACTTTAGTCTGTGATTTGAAAAATCGGTCAAGCACGAGTTGGACTCGCTCACGAAGGGGTCCGTAGCGTTAGTTAATTATTATAAAACAAAGTCGATATTTTTGTATGTACCTATGTTCCTATGTGAGCTTATATTTTGAAAACTACGCAACAGATTTTGATGCTTTTTTTTAATAGTTGTGGCCAGCAGCTAGTCATATTATATTTCTCATCTCTCTCTCTCTCTCTCCAGCCCATTTACGTCCAACTGTTGGACACGGGCCTCCTCCACTTTGGGAGGGATTATGGTCTACTGTGCCGCGCTGACCAGGCGTGTTGGCACAGGGTTTATTTTCGAGTTTTTAGTCTCTCACAGAAGTTGTTATCTGTGCGCAATATTTCTTGGCTGACTTTTACAGCACCCTTGGGAGGAGATGGGGTGGTGACACTTGTATTCTTAATCCGTCACCACATGGCGAATATTTCTCATACTGACCATAAATAACCTTAAATAACGGGATAAGGGTAGGAGAATGATGATGATAAGTATTATTATTATACTGTGTCTATGGTATTATGGTAGTTACAGCATCAAATGATATACATAGGTATCGATTCTACCTGCACAACTAAAAGTAACTTAATTAAAAAATTAAAATTTACAGTGTCTATAACACAGCTAAACTTTGTTTTTAAAAAATCTGTAAAATATACAACGTATTGCAGAAAGGTGTAGTCATAATTTAAACTTGCATTAGATAGGCCTTAAATATTATAAATATTACAGTTACACATAGAAAAATGCAGTTGGTAATTTTTTTTTTGTTTATTGCCTATTATTAAATAATTCTGGTAATTATTTAATATGCGTCACGCATCAATTATGAGATGTTTACGGTTTATTGAATGAGATTGAACCTTACGATAAAAGGTGACCTCATAGTAGTGTTGTATTTAAAGAAGATCGATTAATTTAATAAATTAATTAAATTTGTATGAACACATAAAAGTCATAATATAACTAGTATTTATAATTTCATCCATGCCTAGTGCCTAGTCACCGGCCATGTGTAACGGTGGTCAAATATGACTACACCGTTCTGAAACACGTTGTATACTAACGATTTAAATTAAGAGGATACCAAAAATAGCTTCGTGCATTTTTCTACGTACGAAGTTTTCAATTTTTTTTTAGATGGAATGGCTAGAGGTCTCATTTTTAAGTATATGTTTTTTCAATATTTAATCTAGGATCGCATAAACTCAGAAACGCGATTGAAAAAAGTTTTCTCGATAGAAAATCTTAGCGAAATATCTCTCTCATTTTTATTTTTTTTCATTTGTCGGTCTATTATCGCGTATGAACTAATGAAATAGGTAACAAAACTTATGTAACTATTATATATAGAAACACGTAAACTGGAATTAAAATATATTTAGTAGATTTTGAGTAAACAAAAAAAATATCCCTAATTCTTCATTTTCTATACCTACTAACTGTGTTAATAGGTACATGTCGACGATAATATTGATGTAGGCCCTTAATAAAAACGTGCACCACAAAATAGCCAATTAATCAAAATACACCATAGTTAATAAATTAAATTATAGTGGAAAAAGTGATCACTGCAAGCGGGACTTGAACCCACGACCTCGGAATACCGTTCCGTAGCTCTGCCAACTGAGCTTATTGCGGTCATGCTAACAGTAACCAATCTGACCACCACAACGTTCCTCGATTAAGTCTACATCGCATTTTTGATGTGCTACGCCATCTATCGAGAATGTTTCTGCAACAATCTCGACCAGCCACCTAGTATTCTTTGAATACAATTGGGCTGAAATAATGACGCAACTTTTAATACTGAAGTAATTTATAATAATTTAGTAAACCAATAAATATTATATTCTAATACATATATAAAATTCACGTGTCACAGTGTTAGTAACCGTACTCCTCCGAAACGGCTTGACCGATTTTTATGAAATTTTACATGCATATTCAGTAGGTCTGAGAATCGGCCAACATCTATATTTCAAACCATTTTTTTTTAGTATGGCATAACAACGTTTGCCGGGTCAGCTAGTAACATTATATAATTTATAATAAATTACACCATAGTTGTTTTCATTTTTTAGTTAAGTCTAGTTGTGCACGGAGAAATGGTACCATTAACTGCAAAATTTCAGCTCTCTAGCTATCACCTTTCCAGAGATACCTGGTGACAGATAGACGGACGGACGGCAAAGTCTCACTAATACTCCCGTTATACGTTTGAAATTAAAATAAAATCAACATTCACAACTTAAAAATCATTATTTTAAGTTCAAACAACTGTGTGTCCGTCACTAGACTAATAAAACCTATAATATTCAAGTTTAATATGTCTCAGTTATAGGGATGACAGACAGACTAACAGTCAGACGGTGAGGCATAAAAACAAAACGCATGTAGAAAGATCGTAAAATTCACATTAGGTGGTGAGGGTGCTTACTAAACGTAAACAGTACAGTTTGAGACAAAAGTGTTATACAATCAATCAATCAGCCCAATGCAGTCCACAGCTGGACATAGGTCTCTCCCAATTCGCGCCACAATACATGGTCCCCCGCATTTACCCGTTTTTGTGTTTTAACCTAGTTTCTGACGTTTCAAAAGAGCTTGTAAAAATGCCAACTTGAAATAAGAAACTTTGACTTTGACTTTAGCAACCATTCCCATCCTGCGACCTTCTTCAGGTCATCGGTCCACCTACCTTACGTTTCCCGAGTCGCGGTCTCCACTCAAGAACTCATCTGATGCTTTATGGATTTTATACATGTAGTTATGTAAAATTTCGGACATTATGTAGTATATTATGTTTATTAACTTAAACTACTTAAAGTCCGAAATTTTCCTAATTAGGAAAGCAACTAATATTAATTTCATAGCTTATTTTTATTTGTGATTGAACTAAAATTAAAAGATTGTAATATTCATTTAAGGAACTAGGTATGGGATTGGTATCAATTCTACTTGCACAACTAAACCTAAATTAATTAATAAAAAAAGAAAATAAAGAATAAAAAAGATATTAATAAAGTTTTCTATATTTTAATTCTTGTTGTAGAGTTAGTTAGTTTTAAATTTATAATTTTGTTTTGTAAATGTTAAAAATTATCTGTCTGTGTCTTCTAAATAAATAAAAAATATGAAATGAAAATTGATTATGTAGGATAATAACACAATTTGGAAATACCTATTAACTGAACTTTCTTACTATATAAACTGTATATTAAAGGCTAACGATTATAATTAATATACTTGTGCACAACGAGATAAAAAATTAAGCAAAATACGCCATAGATTTTTCAATTTTTTGGTTAAGTCAAGTTTAGTTCTGCACTTAGAATAGGTTAAAATTATTTGAAAGTTACGTACAATACGTACGTAACTACGTACGTACGTACGCCTTACAAAAACTTTATTTATAACTCTTCAGTTGACAATTGTACTTCACTCTAAGCTAAACATAAAATGCGAGTATGTACCGAAGCAGGTGATTAAACTTTGTAGAGAGCATAGATTAAAAAGTTTATAGTTATTGAACATCTATGGTTTCAAACCTTATAAGAATTGATCGTTTTACACAGAGTGAAATAGATAAGATGAAAGAGATTTAACGAAAATTTTTGTGGCAGACTGACATGACACTGCCTACAATAGAAAAAAAAATTTAAAAAAAATTCTGTGTAGTTATAAAATTAAGAGATATCCGATTAAAAAGTATTTTTTTTAAATTAAGAAACACTTGTCGGACACTTGACTTGGCCGGAATTTAAAAAGTAATGTTTATATTATAGGTATTCTAAAATAAAAAAAAACAAATGGACAATACGTGTCTACATAATCTGAGATCTTTTTAAATTAAAACAAATATTTAAAATAAGAATTCCAAATACAAACTTCGTATTTTTTTAATTTTCTTATCTTCATGACTTTTTTAAATGACATTGCGGCGTTTATCAGTTTAGAAGGTTTTTAAATGTTTGCAAAGGACGATATATACTGATTATATGTATATATACATAATAGGTAAAAAATGGGTGGCGCCACATTTTATTTTAAATGATTTTATGTGCTCGATCTCATTATAAGCGTGTCACGTAAATAGCTTCTCAAACAAAATTGTAGTAGATCTGATTAGGCTTTGGATAGGTAGGCACATGGCAGGCTTAATTCATTCGAAATAAAAATAGAATCCATGTAGGTTCTTGTTTTTTCGTCTCAATATGATGCACTTTTGGAATAGTCGCCTAGTTCCTGACGTTTTATAAAAGCTTGGTAATCATGATAATTTAAATCAAAAAAGGTTGAAATTTCGTTTAAGCGAAAATAATTAATGCCTATAATATTTTTTGACATCTTACGATCATATCCAAGACCTCCAAGATAAGGAAGCTTTATCTCACTGGACCAAATGAGTTGCATATTTACCTGTAAGAATAAACCCAGTTTCTATGTAATTTAATCTCTGACTTAAATCAAAATATTTATGTATCTCATTACACGGAATTATTAGTCTGAAACGCACACATGTTTACAAAATACCATAAAATTTTGCTCAAGCATCGTTTGTTTATTGTTCGGCGCGTGCGCAGGGAACCTACATCGACGCAAGCGCACACGCACTTAGCATACCAAGAAACAGCGCGAGCGTTGTGTAATTTTTGAGAATATAATCAAGAATATCACGGAAAATAAAGTATTTTTTATTTAGACTTCCGTGACTACTTTTGGTTTTGCCTTGTTTCATGTGGGGGGTTATTGCCATAATCGCCACGCTTGGCAGGCGTGTTACCAGTGATGACTTACGGAATTGAGACGTGGTCCCTGAATGTCGGCCTCATAACAAAACTCAGAGTCGCGCAGCGTGCTATGGAGAGGGCTATGCTCGGTGTTTCCCTACGTGATAAGATCCGGAATGCGGAGATCCGTAGAAGGACTGGTGTGTACGACATAGCCCGAAGAGTTAGCACGCTGAAGTGGCAATGGGCAGGCCACATCGCTCGACGATCTGATGACCGTTGGGGACGGAAGGTCCTCGAGTGGCGACCACGAACCGGACGACGCAGCGTGGGGCGGCCCCCAACAAGGTGGACCGACGATATCGTCAAATACGCCGGGGGCCGCTGGATGCAGTTAGCGCAAGACCGCACGTTGTGGCGTTCTATGGGGGAGGCCTATGTCCAGCAGTGGACTGAGAAAAGTTGATGGATGGACTACTTTTGAACTACTATATAGGCTAGGTAATGCTCGCCTTTAAGTAAATTAAGGTCGTAATTAAGTTTCTTCGAAAAGGAAATAATAGAATCCCTTTATTTGACAGATAGATAGTTGGTTGAATTCTTATTTCGTCACGGAATAAGAACTTAATATCAATTTTTTTTTTTATTATTTCAAGTTGATATGTTTTACGAGCTCTTTTGAAACGTCAGAAGCTAGATAGTCAAGTGTCACTACGCCTCTGTCTTCCCAGGGTGCTTTATAATCCAGCTAAGGAAAATTGTGCACAGATTACATCTTCTGTGAGAGACGAAAAACTCGATGATTGGGCGTTAATGGCTTCCAAATGTTTAAAAATCCTAAAGCTTCGCCATTTTTGAAAATTGTATTTTTGTAAAAAAGCATGACACCCTATTTGAGAAGTTTGCAGATAACCCCGACAGTCGGTCGCGTCACAAAGATAGGTTGTACTTACCACCAATAAGGTTAGAGCTATTTAAAAGAAATGTAAATTGGATGTGTATCCTAACTAATTTATAAATGGGAAAACGAGTTGATGACACTACAGAAGTTTTAACGAGCTTAAGTGTTAATTTGTCGAACGAAACTATAGCGCGATTTAAAAAACGGTACAACGCCATCTATCGACTGTCATAGTAAACTTCTGTTTGTTAAGGTTTGACTTCTAAATTTTACGCGTACGAAGTCGCAGGCAATAGCTAGTACTATTATATGAATAACCACCTGCCATTTAGCCTACGTAAATTAAAACTAAAATAATTAAAAAAAAATTATTTGACTTATTATTGTATAAAAAAGTATTACTTATAACATAAAATTATTCCTAAATGACAAATTAAACTAATAATAATAATATATGTATAAAGACTTTCGCACGCCTATACTGGCAGAATATGTATTGTAAGAAACCTAAAATGTTATTTAAGATCACTATTTGTACCATATTCTTGCGAATAAATGATTGATTTGATTTAAAGGTATCGAAGGACGTAATGAGGAGCACGTGGTGATTACTGATGTCCCACACAGCGTGTGACGTTGATGTGGTCGTGACATGCGGCTGTTTGTAAGTGATATGAAGTTACGCTCGACCGCGTTCCGATGTTATAGAAGCCTCTTGGAACACACAGGTGTGTAATTACATGACAGAATATTTATCGTATTTGTTGATGTTTTTGTGGTCTAGTAGCTATTGCTAAAGCTAGTACTTGCCATCGCCTAAATTGCCGATGAGGGGCAAACACGACAAAAGGACATTCGAGTGATTTTTCTTTTCGACTTTCGCTGTTTGAAGATATAAAGACGTACGAGTATAACTATTTGTTCTAGATTTTAACTTGACGTTTTACTTTTGACTTTTCAGTCACTATGTCCCAGGGTGTACGATTATTTAGGTAGATATCTATCAATGTATTAATCTATGTAACGGAATCTTTGAAAGTGATTTTAAATAATTGGTCAAGTGCGAGTCGGACTCGCGCACGAAGGGTTCCGTACCATTATCTATGCAACATAAGGCAACGTTATTAGTATCGAGCAAGAAACGGTAAAAAATCATGTTTGTTGTATGGGAGCCCCCCTTAAATATTTATTTTATTTTATTTTTAGTATTTGTTGTTATAGCGGCAATAGAAATACATCATCTGTGAAAATTTCAACTGTCTAGCTATCACCGTTCTTGAGATACTGGGTGCGGAACCCTAAAAATCATGTTTGTTGTATGGGAGCCCCCCTTAAATATTTATTTTATTTTATTTTTAGTATTTGTTGTTATAGCGGCAATAGAAATACATCATCTGTGAAAATTTCAACTCTCTAGCTATCACCGTTCTTGAGATACAGCCTGGTGACAGACGGACGGACGGACGGACGGACGGACGGACGGACGGACGGACGGACAGCGAAGTCTCAGTAATAGGGTCCCGTTTTTACCCTTTGGGTACGGAACCCTAAAAAGTATTTAGAAATTTCAAGCGTTTTTCTTAGTTTTTGATATAGGCAAATTATATAAAACTACTTTTTACTGATTTAGACGCGTATATTTGTTTTAAATTTTGGCCCGACGTTTCGGAGACTTTGCAGTCACCATGGTCACGGGTGAGACTGAGCTGTAATGTGTCTTCTACGATCAGTTATTACAGGGTTTACCCACATTCGATTTTAATTTTACATTGACCATAAAGATAGACTTTTACTATAAACTATATCATATTACATTGTGCTCAGACTACATAAAATCAATAACATTATTTTAGTTTCTAAAATACATTAACAAATTGTAACAATATAAAGGAAATTTTAAATTATATAAGGTAAAACATACGCGTCTAAATCCGTAAAAAGTAGTTTTATTTAAACAGATGAGTCGCGCAAGTGTTAGAAAATATAGGCAAATTATTTAAGTTACTTTTAACCTCGGATCTAAATAGTCATCCAATTCTAGTGAGTACGTAAAAAATGTTGAAATCGACTTAACAATGGTGTTAATCAATTATAAAGAGCTATCAATGAGCTATACACAAAGAATTAATTATTGCTGGCATTAACTGATGGCAATCTAACAAGGATGCAAACGTTTAATAATAATTCTTATAACAAACATAACGTGGGTATTATTTATAAACAAAAAATAAACAAAGCAATGGTGGCAATGGCAAATTCTTTGTTTCGACATTGGACGGTTATAAAAGGAATTACTTACTGTACTTAATATTCTCTAACACTTGCGCGACTTCTAAATTCAAATAAAACTTTTTACAGTTTTAGATGCGTACCTACATTTGTTTTAAATTTAAACCCGACATTTTAGAGGCTTTTCAGTCACCGTCATCACGGGTGGGACTGGAGGTGGTAACTACTTTTATTTACTCCTCTCTCTCTCTCTCTACCCAGCCTATTAGGAGATTTAATGTTCTTTTTATATTAATTTATTAATTTTTGTTATGACTTGCTATGCTTTCACTTAATAAAACTAAAATGAAACCCTTTTTTTCTCTCCGTGTGGTGATGGATTAAGAATACAAGCGTCACCACCCCATCTCCTCCCAAGGGTGCTGTAAAAGTCAGCTAAGGGATAGTTCACACAGATAACATCCTCTGTGAGAGACGGAAAACTCGAAAATAAACCCTGTGCCTATACGCCTGGTCAGCGCGGCACAGTAGATCATAATTTCTCCCAAAGTGGAGGAGGCCCGTGCCCAATAGTGGGACGTAAATGGGCTGGAGAGAGAGAAAACCTTTTCCACTATAATTTGGTTTTTTAGTTTTTTAATTAAGCAAATTCTTATAAATAAAGTTAAGAATACAAGCGAGACTACTAGAACTCAATTGAGAGTATAATATGTTAAGACACGTCCACAGACTACGTCTATGAAAGTGAGTTTTACTTGCAAGCTTGTAAGGTATGGTTAGGATGGAATATTCTAATTTTAACATTGGTAACTTAATTTATGGTCACAAAGATCTGTTACCACTTTCCTACAACCTTCCATAAACTACTATTTTATTTTACCACATTCAGTTTTACGATTTCTAAATTAGTTCATCTTAATTTCTAATAGCATTTAGTTGTATGACCATTTTAGAATATAACTAGCTATGACCCACAGTTTTATTTGCATTTAGTGAGGACACAATATGTCATTCGGTTGTAAAAATAGTTTAAATCCTTTTCACGGACCTACTGAATATACGATACTTCATAAGGATCGGTAAAGCCGTTGTGGAGACTACTACTACGCCTACTAAGTCTAACACTTTGTAAGCGATTTACGACAATTACGACAGAACAATAACAAAATTTTTCTTTGAAAATATTACTAGCGACATCTTGTGTTGAGTGGTTAAAAGCATAAAATTGTTTAACACTGACATCAAGTGTCAAATAGCCTAAATATTAAGAGTACACAGTACACAAAGAACCAAAGATTTTAAAAAGTAAAAATAGATGTCACTTTTACCAAGTATTTTAATGACTTAGGTAGTTTCTTCTAAAAATTTAATTAGTAAATGGTAAAATTTCTTGAGCTACCTACTTTTATAGAAGAGGCTCGTTACATTGCAGATTATTAATCCAAATTCAAATCTGGATGCATAGTTTTAAGTGTTTTTGTCAGCAAGACTATGAAAAATTTTCTTTGAATTAAACCGATCAACTTTTATTTTTACTTTAACTTTTACTTTCGTGACTCATGTCTGCACCGGTTTTAATTTAATATAATGTTAATTGAAGGAAAAAGTAGACATAAGTTATTTAAATATGTTTTATAATAATATTGCAAGTACCTAATAACTCGTTTTATAAAATAGTTTACAGGCTGCGGTGTCCGAGTGGTTAAGGAGATGGACTTGAAATCCATTGGGTTCTACCCGCACAGGTTCGAATCCTGTCCGCAGCGACTTTTTGTTTTGCAACAGAAAACTAACAACTTTACTTAAGAGGATACCAAAATAGCTTCGTGCATTTTTCTACGCACGAAGTTTTCATTGTTTCTTTAGATTGAATGGCTAGAGCTCTAATTTTTAAGTATGTATATGTTTTTTCAATATATGATCTAGGATCGCATAAACTCAAAAACGCGATTGCAAAAAGTTTTCTCGATAGAAAATCTTAGCGAAACAACCTCTCTAATTTGTTATTTTTTTCATTTGTCTGTCTATTATCGCGTATTAACTAATGAAATAACTTTAAAAACATAAGTAACTATTGTATATAGAAACGCGTAAATCAGAATTAAAATATATTTAGTAGATTTTGAGTAAATAGGAAAAGTATCCCTAATTCTTCATTTTCTGTGCCTACTGGCTGTGTTAATATGTACGTGTCGGCGATGATATACGATAATATTGATGTAGGCCCTTAAACAGAAAACTTAACTTTACAGAAACTAAGAACATTTTAATAAAAGATGCAAACAAAAAAAAGTAGTAAGCTTACTATAAAAATACATAAAACAATTTTTATGTAAAATATTTTTTTAATTTTGATGAACAAATTTTTGTTTACAAAAAGTATTCCTTCGAGCCGGATTTGAACCAGCGACCTATGGATATCAACTTCATTTTACTCTACAGTCCACCGCTCTACCAACTGAGCTATCGAAGGTTGTGGGATTAGTTGTAAAATTAGGGTTTAGTTAATATGATAAGTAAATCATATTTTTATTGTGAAAACAATAGATTACGTATTAAGTTAGCTAGTTGTTTCTTCATTCTAATCAATCCAATAGAAATAAAACCTAACAAAACAGCCTTTTGAATTCTCTGAGCAAAATTACCAGATTTATCAGTAGGATTGCTATAAAATTTTGACAGGCGTTTGTTGAGGTTAGTTTGTATTTAATTTTCATCTCGTTAGATAAGTTACTTTAGATAGTAACGTAATTGACATGTTTTAAGAATTGTAAAAAATAATATTTCTTATTTTGTTTCCATAATAAATATTTTGCTTATTTTAAGAAATATCAAGCCTTTCCACTACTGAGATACGCAACTGATACTAATTAAAACAGTACAAAATACCAACATGTATACCTATTTTTCATGTATATAAGTCTGGACCTAATTCATATTGGTACTTAATTTCACATAATATCCTTTGATCCTAAAACAAGCATTACTTACACCTATATGACATTATGAATACCAGTCACGGATATAAACCAAATAAACTTTCTTTGTATATACTTTTATACTTCTTCTTCTTCTTCTCCAGCCCATTTACGTCCCACTGTTGGGCACGGGCCTGCTCCACTTTAGGAGGGATTAAGGTCTATTGTGCCGTGGTGACCAGGCGTGTTGGCACAGGGTTTATTTTCGAATTTGCCGTCTCAAATACTCATTTATTGATAAAATGTTTTACACTTCACAATTTCATAAGAATAATATACATCAGATACAGTCAATAAATTATACATCATAATAAGACATATAAATGAAAATAATTCTTAAATGGTTGAAATTAACTGTGTGATAATGATAATTAATAAAATACATACATAATATGTAAGAGTATAAATAAATAATTAAATAAATAAATAAGAGCCCTAGGTAGAAATAAAAAAATTGAAAAATTATTTATTAAGAAACAAACAGTTTCATAACAATATCATTCTGCTAATCAAAAAACTAAAATGACGTCTCTCACAGAAGATGTTATCTGTGTGCAATATCCCTCAGCTGACTTTTACAGCACCCTTGGGAGGAAATGGGGTGGTGACACGTGTATTCTTGATCCGTCACCACACGGACTACACACACACACACACACTACTTTTATACATAGAAAAGTAAATAAATAACGAGAAAAACAAAGCCGCCTCAGATCAGTGAACTCATTAGACATTTTGGGTATAAATCAATATCTTCTATTTGTATCACAACTAAGTATATACGGAAATACTCTAGTGAAGTGCACTGACCGCGGATGAAATACAAATAAACAAATTAAAATAGACTTCACTGAAACTAGTAATAAAATATATTATTTATTTGAGCTCAATGTAAGATCTATTTTGGATAAATGAAAACAGAAAAGCGTGAATTGAACTCGCAACCGAAAGGTTCTGAATCGTTAAAGCTGAAGAGTTTGTTTGTTTGTTTGAACGCGCTAATGTCAGGAAACACTGGGCCGATTTGAAAAATTCTTTCAGTGTTAGATAGGGCATTTATCGAGGAAGGCTTTAGGCTATATAACATTACGCTACGACCAATAAAAGCAAAGCAGTAGTAAAAAATGTTGCAAAACGGGGATTTTTTTTTAAATTCGGAGTCGCTGGCAACAGCTAGTCATAATATATTCGTCATACCAACTCCAACTAACATTAAATAAAGGACCCCAAAATAAAGGAATCTCTCTCTCCAGCCCCTTTACGTCCCACTGTTGGGCACGGGCCTCGTCCACTTTGGGAGGGATTATGGTCTACTGTGCCGCGCTGACCAGGCGTGTTGGCACAGGGTTTAGTTTCGAGTTTTCCGTCTCTCACAGTAGACGTTAACCGCTTATATTGTTCCTTAGCTGACTCTTACACCACCGTGACTAACCACCGTGATTAACGGAATGACTACAGGATAATAATGATTATGAGCATGTTGTCGTAGCATCAAATTATACACAAAACTATGAAATTTTCATCTCTCTATCTATCACCGTTCTAGAGATACAGCCTGGTGACAAACGAACGGACAGTCTCAGTAATAGGGTTCTGCTTTTCCTTTTCGTATGGACCCCAAAAAAATACCAGCATGATTGTAAAACAATTGTTTTGGTTCTACATATTCTAATTTATCAAATCATAATCAATTGACGGGCTTCGTGGTCTAGTGGTTCATGTAACAAACTGCCGATCAAGAGGTCGCGGGTTCGACTCCCGCTCGGGACAATCACTTGTGAACTTTTTCTAATTATCATACAAATGTTTGTACTGCGTCTGGGTGTTTCTATGTATTATAAGTATGTGTTTACAAAAAAAAGTAGTAAGTATATGTATTCTATCCGTAATCTGGTACCCATAACACAAGCATATAAGCCATGCTTGGGACCAGAGGACGTTGTGCGAAATGTCCATGAATATTTATTTATTTATTTTCATAATCAAAATACACAATAGTAATCTTCAGACTTTTCATTTTTGTTGTGATAAGTTTTTGACGCTACAGAATTGGTACCAGTATCTATGTATTTTATTGGTTTTTTAATAAAACTGTGACTACCCTTACATCTAGTATTGCTATAAAATAAATAGCTCTTATTAGTGCGATTAACCACTGTATAATGTAACTGACCATGCAGTGACTAATTTAGTGTAAATGCCACAACAAAATCTAGTGTGTCATAAAATGTGACTAAGTACGTGTAAGTAAAATAGGTACATAAAAAGTGCTTCTTTCCAGCCTATTTACGTCCCATTGTTGGGCACTAGCCCCCTCCACTTTGGGAGTGATTATGGTCTACTGTGCGGCGCTAACCAGGCGTGTTGGTACAAGGTTTATTTTCCAGATTTCCATCTCTCACAGAGGATGTTATCTGTGTGAAATATCCCTTAACTGACCTTTACCCTTGGAAGGAGATGGGGTGGTGACACTTGTATTCTTAATCCGTTACCACACGGAAAACATGGAGAAAAATGCTTAGGATCATGAAAAGTGGACGGAGGATTGTTCTACATGCAAAGTGATAGACGTTAAAGGTAGGTAATTCGAAAAAGATAGCGAACACTTTATTTGTACATAATTACCTACATTTCAAAAAACATTTTTTTGTAAAATATGAATACTGTAACAAATGTACAAAGGGCGGCCTTATCGCAAAGTGCAATGTCTTACAGGCAAGAGAAATGCCTACACAAAGTCATAAAGTGGTATAATCAGTTACGCCTTTCAAAAGGTTCGCTTGCTAACGGTCGTGTATGTCTAAATGGATGAAGTAATAAAAGAAACCAAGGACATATATATGTATAGAATGCAGCTGGCAAACTATAGTCTCTGCTAACTTCCATAGAAAAGTGCGTAACTTTAAGTGTGTATGGGGGAACTTGTATTCCCTCTACTTTAGCCCCAGGCAATGGGGCCAGCCCTTGCCGCTTCAAGATCAGGCTCAGGGCACATAACCTAGTTCGGTTATGGCACTTATGGCGAGACGAAAAAAACTAAGTATGTATCTATTTATGTTGACGGGCCTCGTGGTGTAGTGGTTCAGGTAAAGGACTACCGTTCACGAGGTCGTGGGTTCGATTCCCGCTCGAGACAATCATTTGTATGATATTTATAATTGTAATACAAATGTTTGTCCTGCGTCTGGGTGTTTACTATGTAAAATAAGTATGTATTTACAAATGAAAATTATGTAGTTTCTGTATTATATCCGTATTCTGGTACCCACACCACAAGCATAATAAATAATAATAATCTAATATATAAAATTCATGTGTCACAGTGTTAGTTACCGTACTCCTCCGAAACGGCTTGACCGATTTTTATGAAATTTTAAATGCGTATTCAGTAGGTCTGAGAATCGGCCAACATCTATTTTTCAAACCTTTTTTTTAGTATGGCAAAACAACGTTTGCCGGGTCAGCTTGTAATAAATAAATATTCATGGACATTTCACACAACCTCCTCTGGTCTCAAGCTAAGCTTATTACGCTTGTGTTATGGGTACCAGAATACGGATATAATACATAAACTACTTTTCTTTTGTAAATACATACTTATACTACATAGAAAACACCCAGACGTAGGTAGTACAAACATTTGTATGACATTTATGAATATCACACAAATGATTGTCCCAAGCGGGAATCGAACCCGCGACCTTGTGAACGGCAGTCCAGTACATGAACCACTACGCCACGAAGCCCGTCGATAATATAATAAACAAGCTTAGCTTGGGACCAGAGGACCTTGTGTGAAATGTCCATGAATATTTATTTATTTATTTATATAATCTTTCTAGCGTCTAACTACGAGTAGGTATGTACCAATGTTAAAGGATCACTTTGTAGTTCATCTATCTATCAAAGTGTTTTTTCAACTTATATATCTCATGTTTCGTTATTGCTAGTCTACAACTTTAGGCTACAACTGCAATAAAATAAATACTTTACCCAACACTCTCAAATTACACCAGAGCAAATATAAATTAAGCTTAGATGTACGACTAGGCCAGCCGGAGATGTAGTTTCGGCCATCGTACATTCAAGGCTTCCCGCTCCAGTAACGAATCTGTATTGGCATATTGCCAAATTGTATTCCTGTTTATGTACATATTTATATATAAATTTTACACATAAATGGTAAATGCAGAAATAAAAAAATCCGGCCAAGTACCGGTTACAATGGCGCATATAGGGTTTCATACCATTATCATCGTATTTAATTCATCATCACAATATTATCGTGCCGTATTGCCGTAATAAGTGCGTAATAATCACATTGTCGTATCGTAGTTTTTAGTATTTGTTATAATAGAAAAACTTACATCAGTAAGTTTTTCTATTATAACAAATACTACAAACCTGTGAAAATTTTAACTCTCTAGCTATCACCGTTCATGAAATATAGCCTCGTCATAAACGGAAGGACAAAGAAAATAATTAAACAAAAACTGTAGAGCATTCTAATTCCTACGGTTGAAGTTTTAATTTTACTTTGGTACTAGCTGACCCGACAGACGTTGTCCTACGGACAACGTGGTAGTTTGTCTGTGTCTGTCTACTTGTTGTTGATGTTACTTTTTACGGATCTAGACTTTGCAGTCACCATGGTCACGGATGAGCCATAACGTCGGGCTATAATTTAAAACAAATTCGCGCGTATAAATCCATAAAAAGTGCTTTGTTTAAACGAATGAGTCGAGAGTATTATCTATTTAATTTTATACTTTTTGACGGATCAAAACAACGAAAATTCTCGTGAAATAACTTTAACTCCAATTTCAAATATCTTTCTTTTTGTCATGCTCGCTTTTTATAACTGCCCTAACTACAGGTAGCTAAAAAACGGTTTCCACGCGAACGAACTTATCTGTACGTTTGAAACGTTGACGTCATCAGGAAAGCACAGCCACCGGAGCTTCAATACTATTGTCAAACACATTTAATTACCAACGTGTGCAGTGCGGCACACGCAATACAATAATAATATACAATAACTGTTAATAACGCTACATGAAATTTAAGCTTTGAAATAGTTTTGCCTAGGCATGTATTACCCTGAGATTTAAAAGGTTTTTACGTCTTTTTTGCCATCTGACGAGGGTGAATTTCTGCCGATCCTGTGTTGTATTACGCTTGCGCAAAAAACTGTTCACAAGCACCTATTCCAGTTAAAGTAAGGCGGCGCGCCGGCTAGCGCGCTCGCCTGCCGCTCCTCATCGGACCTCTACGGTCGAAGAAAGTCATTATCATCAATAAAAATAATGTTATTTAGTGTTAAAACCGTGTGTGTTGTCTTAAACTTGTCAATTTAATTGTTGTAATGTGTGTGAACGATGAATTTAGATCCTGTAGTGTCTTCCTCTTAATATACAGACGTGATTCACAGATTGTGTCGTTGTTTTGATCAGGTGAGTTTTCAGCCGGCTTAAGGTCGAAGGTTGCCCTTGGTAATGGCAAGTACACACATACGTTTCTATCCACATATTATATGGTATATAGCAAAATGTTCGCGTGACTAGCCCCTGGTGAAATCATTCAGAAAATTGTTGGCATTATTTAGCCAATTGATTTTTTTTCATTAACTTGCAGAGCTTCGAAACAATGAATGCTAGAATTTTTATTGCATGCAATCGTAGCTTTTGATTGGTTTGTTTTCTTGTTTTTAATTGACATTGACGGGCCTCGTTCCTCTTGGTGTAGTAGTAGGGGCGATTCCCACAAAGTAACAAAGCAACTGTGTGCTTTCATGATATGTAAAATTAATTTTTAAAAAGACAAAATATTGTATCAGCAATTCAGTGGCCATAGTGCAATTATAAAGCTTAACATGGAACTAGAAAGTAAGATTGCGTAAAAACTATTATTTAAAAAAAAATACTAATATTTTAAAACTGCCAAAAAGCATAAATAAAACTACTTTTTACGGATTTAGACGCGTATATTTGTTTTAATTTTAGCCCGACGTTTCGGAGACTTTGCAGTCACAATGGTCACTGGTGAGACGTGAGTCTCACCCGTGACCATGGTGACTGGACTGGAAAATTAAAACAAATATACGCGTCTAAATCCGTAAAAAGTAGTTTTATTTATGCAAAATGAGTCGCGCAAGTGTTAGAAAATATTATGCCAAAAAGCAGTTATGAATTCCGCGTCAAAATCCCGAATACATGGAGACTAAAACTCTCAACATATCTGTGAAGATAAAATAAACAAAATTACCTCCAGTTGTGGTTCGTGTCCAATAATGGAATGGTTAGGGTTGAGAACCAAATTACCTCCCATTTCAAAAAAGGTCCTCGTCCAGTGAGTAAATATACCATTTTAAAAAGACTTTTAATGTCAGTATCGCTATTTCCTGTGGACTAATTCATAGAAACACTACTTAATGCCCGCGACTTCGTACGAGTGTAATTGGGAAGCAACATTTTTTGCCTTACAAGTAGCCTTTGTCATTTCTCGAGCTCTAAACTATGTGTGTACCAAATATCATTTAAATTGTTAGTTTTGGTGTAAAAGAGAGACTGTCAAACAGAGTTTGCATTACCTAATAATTTTAGTAAAGGAGTCATTATTATTCTACCCTAATCCCGTTATTCGGGGTAGGCGCAATATGTCTATGTTTATGTTGCAATAGGATTTGGCTGATTTTTGCGACCGAACGCCTACCTGACGTCAATCCTCCTTGGGTATATGCACAGTTCTCATCATGCGACGTGGTTCCCTCGGTCGGTTCTTACAACCCCCACGGGCAAGACATGAAGAGGTGACCCTTGTATCTTTTGTCCGTCACTCCACGGACTTGAATAGTATTTAGTATAGAAGTAAAAACAAAATATGTGAGAAAGAGTTATTTTAAATGTTTATTTTAGTTCAACTCAGATACAAAAGGTCGACGTCTAAAAGGATTTAGGAAAAGGAATGATTAATGTGACAAGAGAACTGACGGCGAGGCTTTATGTTAGGCATCCTTTGTGTCAAGCGGGATGTGTATTTCGTTCTAATTTATCACAAGACAAAGGAAATCGAATACTTTTGAGATTTATTTGCTAACGAACTCCTTTATACATTTTCAGCTTATTTTTAGAGTTTCGTACAAACCCTTATAGTCTCACTACGGTGTCCGTCTATCTGTCTGTCCGTCAGTCAAACTTATTTTACTCAGCAACGACTGAAGGTATCAACTTGAAACTCATACTAAAATACATAGATCTACGCATTCAGAAGATATAACCGAATTACAGTCATTTTCGAGTATTTTCTTCTAACTCCCTAGAGTTAGAAGAAAATTTGATTCCCTAGAATCAAAATTTACAGGTTACTTCCCATTGTCCTAGAAACTTGTAATTTGACATGGACCAAGCCTACATAGTGCTGATATAAGGAAAAATCCAAAAACTTGTAATTTGTTATCACATCACATGAAAGAATTGTTTAAACTAATACCAGCTTATGAAGTAGCTGAAATGTAGGCGATTCCCTTTATTGCAACTACAAAGTTAGGTTGGTGAGTTGCTTTATGCTTAATGAACTGTTTATTTGTATTTATTTATTTATATTTTTCGGTCAAGTAGGTAGGTTCGGTCGAGTTTACCTCGCTCTTGACAGGTTTTTAGGGTTCCGTACCCAAAGGGTAAAAACGGGACCCTATTACTGAGACTTCGCTGTCCGTCCGTCCGTCCGTCCGTCCGTCCGTCCGTCCGTCCGTCCGTCCGTCCGTCCGTCCGTCCGTCTGTCACCAGGCTGTATCTCAAGAACGGTGATAGCTAGAGAGTTGAAATTTTCACAGATGATGTATTTCTATTGCCGCTATAACAACAAATACTAAAAATAAAATAAAATAAATATTTAAGGGGGGCTCCCATACAACAAACATGATTTTTATGGTTCCGTACCCAGTATCTCAAGAACGGTGATAGCTAGACAGTTGAAATTTTCACAGATGATGTATTTCTATTGCCGCTATAACAACAAATACTAAAAATAAAATAAAATAAATATTTAAGGGGGGCTCCCATACAACAAACATGATTTTTAGGGTTCCGTACGCAGTATCTCAAGAACGGTGATAGCTAGACAGTTGAAATTTTCACAGATGATGTATTTCTATTGCCGCTATAACAATAAATACTAAAAATAAAATAAAATAAATATTTAAGGGGGGCTCCCATACAACAAACATGATTTTTTTACCGTTTCTTGCTCGATACTAATAACGTTGCCTTATGTTGCATAGATAATGGTACGGAACCCTTCGTGCGCGAGTCCGACTCGCACTTGACCAATTTTTATTTTTAAATGCCTGCAATCTGTATGTAAGTTCCTCTCCCTGTTAGTCTCACTGCTGGGCACGGGTCTCCACTTTGGTAAGGATTATTGCCTACAGAGCCGCACTGATCAGTCGTGTTTACACAGGGTTTATTTTATATATTAATTGAAGTGAAAACTTCTTTAGGCGCGTTGGGCGTTTTTAGAGGGGACAAACTTATAGGTTCGCGTCACCGACAGTTCGGTTGAGGGTTAATAAGTTAATAGTTTTCACTTCTATCGGCAGTTCCCATGACTGCCTGTATTTTTTTTTTTTTTTATTAAAAGTCGTTGATAATACGTACTATCTTTATATCTTATATATAAAATTCACGTGTCACAGTGTTAGTTACCGTACTCCTCCGAAACGGCTTGACCGATTCTTCTCAAATTTTACATACATATTCAGTAGGTATGAGAATCGGCCAACATCTATTTTTCAAACCTTTTTTTTTTAGTATGGCAAAACAACGTTTGCCGGGTCAGCTAGTCTTATATATAAAATTCACGTGTCACAGTGTTAGTTACCGTACTCCTCCGAAACGGCTTCACCGATTTTTATGAAATTGTACATGCATATTCAGTAAGTCTGAGAATCGGCTAACATCTATTTTTCAAACTTTTTTTTTTAGTATGGCAAAACAACGTTTGCCGGGTCAGCTAGTATTATTATATAAATCTTCTGTACGTGTGTTTGTAATTGAACTCCTCCTAAACGGCTGGACCTAATTTTTTGATGAAATTTTTTGTTGGTGATTTTTACACAGAATGGTATGGCAAAACAACGTTGTTAGGCAACTAGCTAGTTGGAAAATAAATTCGCACGTATTTCAAAGTTTGAATTAACTTATTACAATCAAGATGTCCTACAAAATAGACTTTTACCCTTGAAATATGAGAGATCTTTATATTTATAAGTGAATTGTTAAAGTGTTATCTTCCTTACATTGGATATTTCCGCCATTTGTTCCTTAGGAAGGATGATGTAGCTAACAGGCATAACGTGGGACATGATAATTTAGCTGTATACACGTTAAGTAGTAGGTATGGACGTCATTTGTTATTATAACCATTGTAATGGAGTCAATACCACAAATATACCAGATAGTGAATACGAGCTTAATCTAAGACACACGTAAATTAAGCCTGGCTAAATTGTACTTCAGGGTCTAATAAAATGTAATGGTTTTCATGTGACGTGGTGTTTTCGCAAACTACAAACGTCACTACAACACTACAAACTACACATGTTGGGTGTGGCAGGAGAAGCACAAAAGTAGAATAAATGCTGTAGAGATGCGCTCTTTGAGAAGTATGTGTGGTGTGACTTTGAAAGATAGATTAAGAAATGAAGTTATAAGAGAACGTTGCGGTCTGAAAGAGGATGTAGTGACTAAGGTGGAGAAAAGTATGCTTAGGTGCTTTGGTCATATGGAGAGGATGGATGAGAGACGCTTAAAGAAAGGCATATTTATACACGGCGGAGGTAAGTAGAAATGCTGGGAGAGAACGCCTGAGAAAAATATACTCCGATGTCATCGTCGAGCATGTATGACCAGATGTATGAGTGTGGGTAAAGCTAAGGAAGTATGATCATAGCAGATGGCACTCTATATTCTCTGCCTACCCCCATGGGACAAAGGCGTGATGCTATTATGATGACGATGATGACAAACGTCACTTGTACAAGCAATAGAACAAGTATTCCATTAGGAAGAGAAGACCCGAAGAGATATAGAATTTATTCCACGCACACACATAATTATGTATGTAAGTGGCTTCAAGCCGGCTGAGTGATGTAGCCACACACCACACCACAATATGCTAAATCTGTGTTGGCATTCATTAATGTAGAAACATAAGATGTCGGCTATGTTTACATGTTAATGTTTACAATATCGTGTCTCACATTTCTTTGTGGCTTCGTGAAGTCGTGGACTATGTAACGGACTTCCGTTCACGAGGTCCGGGGTTCGATTCCCGCACGGGACAATCATTTGTGTGATGTTTATAATTGTCATACAAATATTTGTGCAAAGATTGGTTGTGTTATATTATATTACAAGTATGTATTTACAAAAGACATGGTCATTTCTGGTACCCACAACGCATGCATATAAGCTTAGTTTAATCTATTGTTACTGCAAGCCACTCGCTTACAAGACATATAATACAGTGTGCGGATTGGTTTTTCACTGCTATAGAGTACACTGATTGTGTTTCTTCTAAAGCTCTGAGTTGTTTTAATTGGAAAGAAGTTTAATTTTTTTACCATTCTATGTCATAGTATAAACCTATTGAATGCCAGTACTGGCGTTTTTTGCCGGTGACTAACTCCGTCCGCTGACTTTCATACAAGCTTCCAAATCTTCGGCTCCACTAAAGGTCGAATCTAAACTAATATTTTAGAGCTGGAGAGTTTGTTTGTTTATTTGTTTGAACGCGTTAATCTCAGGAACGGCTGCTGGTCTGATTTAAAAAATTCTTATAGTGTTTGATAGTACATTTGTCGAGATTAAAATGTTGCTAAAATGGGGAAAATGTTCTAAATTAGACGCCTACGAAGTTGCTGGCAACAGCTATTTTAAATAATCCTATAGTAATATGTGTATGGCTTTCTTTTCTGCCACTGTCATATTGAGCACGGGCCTCCTCCACTTTAGGGGGCTTTTGTGTCCTGTACTGCAATGACCAGTCGTGTGGGCATAAGATTTAGTTTTAAGATTTCCATCTCTAACAGAGGATGTTATCTGTTCATGTAGCTGGTTTATACACGAGCAAGCACCCTGGAAAAGAAACGAAATGTGACACGTGTATTCTTAATACGTTACCATATGGATGGATGTATATATAGAAACTAATCTTTACTTATTTTAAAACAAAGTAGTTGTTTTTATATGTATATCCCTATCGGCTGTCCAAAACCAAAACCTAGCAAGGGACATTTAAAAAAAATCATTTTCTTAAACCGATGTTTCCCATTTTTTCACTGCGTCTAATGCAAAAACAACTGTATTTCTATCTTAAGATATAGATAGAATCAGAGATATGAACATGTATAAACCTAGCAAGTGCACTTCGTACTTGTTGATTACAAAATGAAAAAGCTTCTCCTGAAAAATTTACTCAAATGTACTTGCTAGGTTTTGGTTTTGGACAGCCGCTATGTGAGCTTATATCTTCAAAACTGCGCAACGGATGTTGATGCGGTTTTTAGGGTTTCGTAAAACCCTTATAGGATTATTCCGGTGTCTGAGTCTGTCTGTCCGTCTGTCAAACTTTTTTTACTCATCAACGGCTGAAGGTATCAACTTGAAACTCATATCAAATGTAGATCTACGCGGTCCCTTACTTCAAAAAATATAATCAACCTGATTTCTCTAAGCAATAAGACAATATTTAAAAAAATATTGAGGAGCACAACAGCGCCATTTGACTAGTTTTCGCCGCAATTCAGGAATCAAAATTCAGGGCCTACTACCATAAATAAAATGTAATAAAATTCATGCTACTACCGTTACTCTAGAGACTTGAAATTTGGCTCAGAGTTAGACTAGATACTGGTCATACTGGAAAAAATCCGAAAACTTTAGATTTGTTATCACATTACGCGAAAACATTATTTTTCCAAAGGTCATATTTTTCCAGGATCATAACATGAAGTTTGTAAAAGCGCCATCTAACGTGTAACAATCACAACATAGCGCTTACATTTCCGATACTTATTCTAACGATATTTCATTAAATTAGCTGTTTTATAAAAATAAAAGATAGGAGAGAGTACTAAAAATTTATAAAACCAATTTAAATTTGTTTTAGGTTTTAATTATAACATTTAAACATGAATGTTATTAATAAAATGGTCTAAACGTCGTATGCCCATTTTCCACTTTTGTTTACTAAAATTTTATTATTCATAGGATTTTGGAACTAAAGTGCTATTAAATTGTTAATGAATTAATAGTTCTTAATGAGATGGAAAATACATTAAATTTACATACATACAATTACATTCTTTCCTCTGTAATGTGACGTCACTTCAAGTAAAGTCAAAATATGTATATTGTATGTAGATGGCGCTAATTGATTTAAATTCTCGCTATTAAAATGTTCATTGTGTAATTAGTAGGTAATTGTACTGTGTTTTAAGTTTTAAGCAAAGAGTATAATAATATAGATATAACGTTATAAGCAAGTTTTATGGCACTTACTTATTAATAGAACTACACAATTATAGGATTTTATTTTGTACTAATTAACTGTAGCTTAGCGATGGGTTATATATAACAGCAAAAAGGTGATATCTGTTATTCCTGTTACTGTTATGCCAAAATAACAGGTGCCGATACCTGTTGTTAAATAACAGGCTGTTATATTTAGAATGAACAACCATGACTGTTATTTTTTCACAGCAAATGCAAGGCTGTTCTGTTACTAGTTTGTTATCGAGTATCTGCGGTTAGTATTGACAGTTGATAATGATTGCCTGTTATTTTTAATAACAGGTATTTCTTAATCGCAGCAACAGCTAGTATCTGGTATCTTAAAATACCTGTGACGACCTGTTATGATAAATACGCCTCACTCCTACTGTAGCTTATAATTTATCTATCTATATTTATCCATGCTTTTCAATCTACATATTCATAATGACATAACGGAGGTTTAAACAGAAACTTTATCGGAGAGATAATGTACGTTTTAGCGTAAAAAAACTATGAATAACAAGTTTTGACAATTTTCGCGAACCGATTTTAGCGAACTTTTAAACCTCCGATAAGTCAATATAAATAAGACCAATAGTAGATACGAAACCCTCAGTGTGCGAGTCCAACTCGTACTTGACCGGTTTTTTGTAATGAATAGAGTGGTTTAAGAGGATGGCTTTTTGTTTTGTTTAGTTTTGATTTCTAAATTCCACGCGTACGAAGTTGCAGGCAACAGCTTGTAATTACTAAACTACCTAGCCTAGAACTAAACTATAAAACTCATAATGGACAATTAAATTATTATAACTTATTAATATGTAGTTAAAAGTGTAGTGCTCTAGTCTATAAATAGCAACTAAGCTAGGGAGGGTTCTGTGCGAAGCTAACAGCTGTGAGGATTGCATCATACATCAAATATTCACAACTTGCTACGGAAAGTATGTCATCGCATAACCTGCTATAGAAACACCCTTTTAGGGTTTCGTACAAACCCTTATAGGATCACTCCGGTGTCTGTCTGTCTGTCTGTATGTCCGTCTGTCAAACTTTTTTTACTCAGCAACGGCTGAAGGTATCAGCTTGAAATTCATACGATATGTAGATCTATGCGGTCCCTTGCTGCAAAAAATACAATCAACCTTTTACCTCTACGCATTTAAAAGATAATATAACCGAATTACGACCATTTTTAAGAATTTTCGACTTATGCTAGGAAATCAAAATTCACAGGTTACTTCCCGTTGCCCTAGAGCCTTGAAATTTGGCATAGATCAAGTCTATATAGTGCTGATATAGGGAAAAATCCAAAAACTTATAATTTGTCATCACATCACAAGAAAAAAGTGTTTATACTAATACCAACTTATGAAGTAGCTGAAATGTAGGCGATTCCCTATATTTCAACTACAAAATTAAGTTGGTGAGTTGTTTTGAGTGTAATTAACTGATTATTTGAATGCAGTTACTTATGTTTATATGTCTAGTAGGTACGAAACCTTAAGGGTGCGAGTTTGATTCGCTCTTGACAGGTTTTTTTATTTATATTTTTTATTGTAATCAATTGGCAGGTACTGTGGACTGTGCATTTAGTAGTACCATAAGAATCATACGATTTGAAAAAATATTAATTATTTATTAAATTTAAATAAAATAAATAAATATTCACGGACATTTCACACAACGTCCTCTGTTCCCAAGCTAAGCTTATATGCTTGTGTTATGGGTACCAGAATACGGATAGAATACATATACTACTTTTCTTTTGTAAATACATACTATAATACATAGAAACACCCAGACGCAGGATAAACATTTGTATGACATTTATAAACATCGAACCCACGACCTCGTGAACGGCAGTCCGTTACATGAATCTCTAGACTACGAAGCCTGTCAAAAATATATTATTATACTGAAAAGTTATATGAAGAAAAAGGCCGTAACGTAAAAATTACAACTCTCTAGCTATCACGGTTTTCGAAACACAGCCTGGTCACAGACTGGTCGTTTTACTGTTTAGTAAGGAACCCTCAAAACTGGAGGAGGCTCTTGCCCAGAAGAGGAACGTTAATGAGCTGGAAAGAGAGAAAGAAAGAACCATAAAAAGGTGACAATCAATGTTAAAGTTGTTACTTGTTGACCTGCAGTTACTAATTTCGTTTAATTCAATTAATTTAATTCGTTAAAAAGAAATGACCTTCCAACAACATCTATAAACTTGAAACCTGGTTCCAAATCTACATGGTTAATATGATAACGAACAAAACACAACAATATTCTCTAACACTTGCGCGACTTATTCGTTTAAATAAAACCATTATCCCAAACTGTATAGCCCGACGTTACATAAAATTTAAAACAAATACACGCGTCTAAATCCGTAAAAAGAGGTTTTATTAAAACACAACAAGTAACTAAAAAAATAAAAAATGATGTTTTTAAAAATGTATATAATATATATATTAATGTACCTAGTTATTCAAACAACATAATTTGCGACGGACATGTGGAATGTCCGCGGCTGTTAGGCGCGCTGCGGCATGGTAGGCTGGCCGACGGATGCGGACGTGACGTCATCCACCCCTCGGACTCCGACTAGCCTTAACACTAGGCGAGGTTACGAGACTTGGTTCCCCATTCTCTTTTATTATACGAAATTATAATAAAAATATCTGCCTAGTATAATAACCTTGCAAATAAACAACTCCATTTTCTTTCCAGTCCGATAATAAGTATAATACACAGGCTTCTTCGCGTCAGGAGGATACCTATATTTAGTCTACCGCGCTGACCAGGTGTGTTGGCATTCTGTTTGGTTTCGAGTTTTGTATTTGACAGAAATCTGTCATATACAAAACATAAAAGAAAAAAAAATACTCCCTTAGCTGGCTTTACAGGACCCTAGGAAAGAAATGGGTGGTGTCATTTGTATTCTTAATTAGTCACCACACCGATAGATTACACTTCTAAAAATATAAGTTCTATGTGACAGTTGCAAGGTTAAAACTAAGGATATCATTTCGTCTTTTTCTTTTTTTTTTACTAGAATATTATTAGGTACTCTTTGCTAGAATCTTTGACGCTACCACAGCGGTATCGTTCGGAAATGTGTTTGTACGTATTAGGTTACATTTTAATGTTATAAATACTTAAAAGTAGTAAAAAAAAGTTGCGTAACAAAATCAACAATACCTTAACAATGAGAATGGGACCTTGAATTCGTGAAAATAACTTTACGTATACATCGCACTTCTGAAATATTCTGTTTCTTGTAAAACGATAATTTATTTAGATTCTTGTAACTGTAGACATTTAAGTAATTAAGAAACGTATAGATTTTGTGTGAGAAACATCATTAAAATTTTGATGTTAATAAACTTCAAATTGTCATTTATCACGTACGAAAATTGTAATTTGCATATGTCATGAAATATTATGTTTATAACGAAGGCTTTGCAGATAACAAATTCAGTAAAAATTTGTACCTGTCAAGGTCCTCTCGATTTTGAATTGGAAATAACATAATTTTGCATGTGTAATTTGAGTTATGTAAATAATAGGTAGGTACTTATTATGCCCACAAAAAGCGAAAAAATTGGTTATTGGTTATCATATTGACAGCATATGAGTGCGATGTACTTACACATATTTGTACTGAGTTTTCGTCCCGTTATTATAAGAGAATAAAGATATCATCAAATAACGGTATGAGGGCAGGAAAATAATGATGATCAGTATTTTTGGTTAAAGCATCAACTAATATACACAAACTATGACAAATTTCAGGTCTTTAGCTATGTCCGTTCTAGAGGTACAACCTGGTGACAGGCAGCGAAAAGATAGTCGGATATTGTCACCTTTTTGTACGGAACCTTAAAACTTGTATTACTGAGAGATTTTGTTTTCACTTCTTATACAAATGTCTAATATTAAGGCTTAGCGCGCAAAATATTTACGATGGCATATTTATCAAAACGATGCTTGGAGGATAATAAAAAAATCTGATATTTATTTAACTGAGACACGGATATATGTCTACAGTATTGTACAGAAATGTTGGCACGTCTAGCTTTATAAAACATTATTATTCCATGAAGAAAAATCTAGCTATAACGAATGTTAGGTTTTCACCTTTGAATTCCTACATCAAAACTCTATTTTTTTTATTCAGTATCACCACACTGTATCTCTGGAACGGTGGTAATTACAGATCTAAAAATTTCACGATATATGTATCTCAGTTGATGCTACGTTAAAAAATATTTATCATCATCATCTTCCTGCCCTTACTCCGTTATTTGGGGTCGGGAATAGTGACGAATAGACTACAATAATAACGAAACAGAACTCTCCGTTTTTGTGTCCAACTCGTAAATGGTCGGTTTTTTATTATTTAGAGAAATTGTAGCTTTATATTAGTAAAAACCACAATTGGTTGCGCAGATTACCCCCAAAAACATATTACCTACAAACTTTACCTCTTTATTAATATGTAGTATTATAGCCCGCGACGAAATAAGCGGTATGTGGTATTTAGAAAATTTCTCCGTTTAGCAACATGTTACACTGATGCTTCACTCCTATTGGTCGCACTATCTAACACTGAAAGAATTTTTCAATTCAGACTAATGGTTTTTGAGATTAGCGCGTTCAAACAAATAAATTCTTGAGCTTTATAATATCAGTATAGAAGTATAGATACCAGCAGATGGTACTGACCAGCAACACAAGACATAGAGGAAGAATCATCATCATCCTCCTGCCCTTATCCCATTACTGGGGTCGGCGCAACATGTCTTTTTCTTCCACAGTCTTCTATTAGCTGTCATGTCTGTGTCAACTCCTCCTTCTTTTATGTCCTCTTTCACACAGTCCATCCATCTTTTCTTAGGTCTTCCTCTAGACTTTTTTCCTTCCACATTTATACTCAGAACTCTCCTAACGACATTACTTTCCTCTCGTCTCATAACATGCCCATACCAGGACATCCGTAAACATGTGCGGGAACCATAATAGCTCAGATGGGAGAGCAACGGATCGGTATTCCGAGGTCGTGGGTTCAAGTCCCGCTCATGGTTATCATTTTTTCCACTTTATTTTAGTTTATATAGTTAAAGCATAGCAAGTCAATTGCAAAAATTAATAAATTTGTGTAAAAGTAATAAATATTAAATAGTAACCTTATGAATGGTTCTTTCAATATTTCCAATTCGTTGAATTCGTATCGCAATAAAACTGTTCATGAAGAAGACTTTGATAAAAGCGTTCATGATGACAGACAAAAGCACAACTTGGTTGAGACAACGTAAACAGCTTTGATGTTTGAATACTTGGAACGAAACTTTTCTATATAATTATTACGCGATTCATACTGTCTTGCGTCTTTTGAAATGTGTAAGTAATTTTATATATACACTAGCTGTCCCGGCAAACGTTGTTTTGCCATACCAAAAAAAAAGCTTTGAAAAATAGATGTTGGCCGATTCTCAGACCTACTGAATATGCATGTAAAATTTCATAAAAATCGGTGAAGCCGTTTCGGAGGAGTACGGTAACTAACACTGTGACATGTGAATGTTATATATAAGATACATATACATTACTCTGTATATTATCCGTGTGGTGACGGAGTAAAAATACAAGTGTTACCACCCTATTTCCTCCCAAGGGTGCTGTAAAAGTCAGCTAAGGGATAACACAAACACAAACAGCAAAGGGATAAGCACACAGATAACATCCTCTGTGAGAGACGAAAAACTCGAAAATAAACCCTGTGCCAACACGCCTGGTCAGCGCGGCACAGTAGACCATAATCCCTCCAAAGTGGAGGAGGCTCGTGCCCAACTTAACGTACCCAGTAACTTTACGTCGTCTTTTTTTTTTTGAATAATTAAAAGGGGACTACAGTCCTAATTTAGCATTTGCCAATTTAGTATTGCTATCCCTATTCCCACGCGCCACGCTGAAAGGAACAAATATAGTTGAAGCAGATTTTATCTCCAAATTAGTTGGGAAAAAGATATTTCGCAGTTCCCTGTTTTCTACGATGCCTATATTATTGTATGGAGCACAGTTAGGTGTCTTGCCCTCTTTTATAAAATCTAAAATAGGACTAAGGTGAGCTACCAAAAAAGTTATTCACATCAAAATATTCGTCATTACAATTTAGAAGTGAAATATGCTGTGGAAATATATATATGAATTCCACAAGCGTCTATTGCAATGAAGAATAAAGCAAAAAACAAAATAAAAAACTTATTTCACTCACCAATCAAAGAGAGAATAAAATGTCTTGCTGAACAAAGGAAGTAAGATAAAAGGAAAGAATATTAAAAGTTGCGAGTGCTTGAGAGATAAGGCAGTCTGCCTTTTTATGTTTAACGGACCTACCACTTGTAGAAATGTTTGTGGACATTTTAATAGGTATCTATACTAATATAATTAAGCCGAAAAGATTGTTTGTTTAAACGCGCTAATTTCAGGAACCAATGGTCTGCTTTAAAAAAATATTTTAGTATTGAATATTACATTTATCGAGGACGGCTATAGGCTATATAACATCACGCTGCAACCAATAGGAGTGTAGTATTAGTGGAAGTTGAAAAACGGGGAATATTTTCTGAATTCTACGCGTACGAAGTCACGAACAACTGCAGTTAATAATATTTAAAACTTAAAAAGAGATCAGATTACCTGAACTGCAAGCTGAAATTAAGCGTATGTATGTCAAAGTCAAAGTCAATTTTTTTTATTTCAAGTTGGCATGTTTTGCAAGCTCTTTTGAAACGTCAGAAACTAGGTGTCTGTTCCAAACGCGACTCCTATGGAGATGAATAGACAAGAAACTCCATGGATTTTTTTATACATTAATTTATGTTTTTTAATTTATGTTTTTTAGATATTAATTCAAAAAATATATATGTGCACATACATGAGCATGCCTAGTTTTTTAAAAGATTAACTACGAATAATGTAGAGTTTTTAGGGTTTCTTACCAAAAGGTAAAACGGGAACGGAATCAGAGAATTTATTCTCAACCATGAATTTAATGCAGAACTATTTTAAAGCATACTTATGCACTGTGCACATAATGAAACTATTCGCAACTATAATATCCATGTAACTCGAAATTACAATATCAAATACTAACTTAACCTGCACGAAGGAAATATTAAATGGTACCTATAAACTGGCTGATATGTTGCTCTGAAATAATGTTATAGTGTCGAGGTTGTTCGGACGAGGTATCTTATATAAAACTCGAAGGAATCCGCTCACGTACACGCGATAGTTTATTCTACGATAGAGCTTACATTATAAAGAGCTGTGTCTGAGAAAATTAGGCCCTACTAGGTAACGTATATTTCGTAGGAGACTTGATTAAAATAGTTTACTTAAGGATTTTTAGTTTTAACTTAGCTTCCAAGATTATGAAGTAAGTCCTCAAATTGTGTCAATGGTAAGTAAGTTATTTTGTTGTGATTTTGTGTAGTTAGTTGGTGAGCTTGAAATGGTGACCCGTTGAATTCATAAAAGGATCCTTCCAAACCAATTACACGTGTCGTAAGCCACGGATCGAGCTCATCGTAGTTAATAGAATGTTTTAGTTAACGTAGTTAGTTCGTCCTTTATTACAAGGCCTTTAGATTATATAAAGGCCTATATAAAAAGGCCTGAATTACCTGCATTTACATGCAGGTAATTTCTATGATGTTTTCCGATTTAAATATAGTAAAAGAATAAGCTTCATCTTGTTTTTAATATCGCATCCTTGCTTATTATAAAACAAAGTCGTTATTTTTGTATGTATGTTTCTAGGTGAGCTTATATCTTCAAAACTACGTAAACGATTTCAATGCGGTGTTTTAATAGTTAGTTAGGTGTTTTAATAGTTCAGAGGATGGTTTTTGTATAATTTGATACGTATTTTTATTTGCTAAACCAGGTGTTACCCGCAACACCGAATTTAAAAAATTTTCCCGTTTTTGACAACATTTTTCACTGATGCTTCGTCCCTATTAGTCTTAGTATGATGCTATATAGCTGTGCTCTGTAGCCTATCTCGATAAATGTACTATCCAACACTAAAAGCATTTTTCAAATCGGATAAGTGGGTCCTGAGATTAGCGCGTTCAAACAAAGCATACAAACAAATAAATTCTTTAACTTTATAATTTTAGTATAGAGAAAAAACTGTATCGTATAAGGAAGTATAGCTTTTTCTGTATCGCAATGTTATAACAATATAATCGAAAACAATTTCAGCAAACTATTGTTACCGATACTGATAGCAATTTGGTGGAAAGCAGAACTAGTACATTAAGTACTTATATATTATTGGGTTGCAAATCAAATTGATAGCTGAAGGCTATATAACATCACGCTGCAACCAATTGGAGCGAAGCATAAGTGAAAAATGTTGTAGAAACGGGGACATTTTTCTAAATTCCACTCGTACGAAGTCGCGGGCTACAGCTAGTTTTTCATACAACCTATGCGCATACTGCGAATCGATGATAGAATGATTTTGCTAACCATACAATCAAAATATTACGTCATATAAGGAAAAAACTGTTTTTCAGAGCAGTAGTATACTTATTCCGTACCATAGATCACCTTCAATAGATAGAGCATTACTAGATTTTTGTTAACGACCAACCGCAACAACGTTGGAAGGCGCGCGTTGTTAGGTATGATATAATGCATTTTCATTGGTTGTAGCAAAACCACACGCCAAGTTCTCATACATAATTAAGCTCGTTAACGCATGTTATTGTATGTTCTGTAAATAAATAAATATTTATGGATATTTCACACAACGTCCTCTGATCCCAAGCTAAGCTTATTATGCCTGTGTTATGGGTACCAGAATACAGATAGACTACATAAACTAAATTTATTTAGTAATTAAACATAAAATAAACACCCACACGCAGCACCAACATTTGTATGACAATAAATATAACACTTATTGTACTGTGCGGGAATCAATACTGCGACTTCACAAACGATAGTCAGTTATATGAACCACCAGACCAGGGGTAGGACCAGAGGCCCGTCTGTGGGCCTTTTACGCCTGGCATACGGAATCTATTTTAGCTTATCTGTGACTTATTCCGCACAAACAAAATAGGAATGAATTGGCTCACATTCAGATTACATTCAAAGGCTTGCTTTTAAGCTGATTAGCCTTTTGAAGAAGTATGTTTTTGAGACTTGCAAACCACATTACCATTTTATCTGTTAAGCTTCTTTGTGACAATTTGAGTATAACGTTAGATACATGAAACCTTTAGCTGGAAATAATGAGATAAGAGAGCATTTCATGTATATGAACAAAGGATTAAGCTGGGAGATTTCTTTTGTAATCTTTACTTTTTATGAAACAAAGTCGTTATTTTTGTATGTATGTCCCTATGTGAGCTTATAACTTCAAAACTACATCGTATATATGTATATATGCGTCACGGTACACAAAATTTGCTATTCACTGCTATTTACATAAAAGATAATTGTTATTATTTAATTTATTTATATCTTTGGTTTCGTTTAATAAGTTAATAGAATTTTAAATGGTTTTTAAACAAAATAAAATTAAACAAACCAAATAAAATAACAAATCAAAAAGTTTTTTATTTTTTCGCCAAATTTAATCCCTTTGATTTATACCTTATTATAAAAATTTTAATTATAATACTATAAAAGTTAATCATTTATTTATTGAAACTTAAATAAATTGAGTATTTTAGTTCATTTAGAGGAATCTATAAGTATATAGGTATAATTCTAAATCAACAAACAATTGGGATTGTTCATAATTTTTGACCCACTGTTTTTATATTCTTTTCAGAAAATATAGACTATTTTAAGCAACTAATTTCAATATTATTGAAATATTCACTATACAGAATTTTTAAAAAATTCTTGAAGATATTACTTTAAATGTTGTGACGTCATCGTTTTACGCAATCTGTGTATATACTTTTCTTGATAGACTTAATACAGATTGCACTTTATCTTTTCAAAGTTAACAAGTTGATATAATAGACCAATTTCAACTCCACTTCAGAGTAGTATATCCCTAAAAACGCCTTAATATTTTAAGTCCTTCATTTCAAATATGGATGTAAAATCTGCAATAAAGAATAAATAAAAATAAAATAATTTCAAGGGCAAATAGAGATCATTTGCTTTTTTGGAAAAACAATCGTTAAAATAGCAAATTTTCCGAAAAACACTAATGGATCATGATCAGAAACTCTATTCCCCGAAATGGTTTTCGAATAAAGAGTTAAAAAAAAATATGAACAATGCCCATTATCTGTTATGTAAATAGCAGTGAATAGCAAATTGTGTGTACCCTGACGAATATTATACGATGACGATGGAGACTATGATGAGAATGGCTACGTGTTCGTACATAATCAGATTACTGCTACTAACAATATTATTATGCATGAAGTAGGCAAGATAAGGCTAAAAAGAGTATCAGAAAATAAATACTTAAAGTTTTGTTAAAATTTTTCCCCGTTTTTGACACATTTTTCACTGATGCTCAGCTTCCATTGGTCGCAGCGCGATGTTATATAGCCTTCCTTGATAAAATATGTACTATCCAGCACAGTAACAGTTTGTTTGATAATCTCAGGAACCACTGGATTGTACCAATTAGAAAAATTCTGTCAGTGTTGGATAATCCATTTATCGAAGAAGGTTTTAGGCTCCATAACATCACGCTGCGACTTATAAGAGCGGAGCATTAGGAAAAGATTTTTCAAAAACGGGGAACATTTTCTAAATTACACGCGTACGACGTCGCGGGCAGTAGCTAGTATTAATATATCACGAATATTGAGATAAGTTTGCGACAAAATAACGATAAAACTAAAATGTCCAATATCATTAAAGTAAACACACGTTACTTTCATATTATACTATAGCACTGTTCTAACGCCTGTTTTAACCTTAAGTAACATCGCGATCTAAAACTTACATCCACGAAAAGAGGTAATTGAACTTTCTAATATTTAAATAATCGAGTAAAGACCTAAATACGTTTGCGTGAACAAACGTTTTTAAGATTAACACTCCTATTTATGTTAATAAATTAGTTATTTAGTTAAAATATTTCTACATTGGCCTCTATTTTATTGAGTTTTAAGCGGCTATATAACCTGAATAATATTAAGTCTTGACATTTAAAACGGCAATCCATCAACCACTCCTTATCCGCTTTCAAACACAGGCTTTCTCCGAAGGAAACTTAAAGACCGCTCAAAAACGAATTGGACTTCTACACGGAGTCAAGTACGTTAAGTTAAGCTTAAATATGTGCTTGTGATATGGGTACCAGAATACGGATATACTACATAAACTAATTTTCTTTTGTAAATACATACATAGAAAACACCCAGCGTATATTATAATATATATGTATATATTGAAACTACTCTAGGACTTATAAGTTTTGTTAGTTATACAAAATTAAGTGTTAATGGTACTACGACTAAAATTACTTTGTATAATAATATTATTATGAATTTATAACAATGATAAAGTCAAGAAAACAAACTTTAATATATTTTATACAGCAAATGACAAACTCCAGGCTCCAGGAGTCCTGGGAGTAAACCATGCAATTTAGTTATTTCAATAATCTTATAACATTCAGAACTTTTCCCCGACTTATTCCTCGTTTTATTTTTTATGTTATTTTCTAAATAAAGTTACGAGACAAAGGAAATACTTTGTGTGAGTTACCTTAAGCAGATCCTCTATCACAAAATTTCACTGTCTACAAAATTATACTTAAACAGAAAATCTTCAAATTAAAATGAACATAATCGATAGAGCCACTTATTTGTAGCGATAAGGCCGCTCATTTGTAGCGATAAGGCCGCTCATTTGTTTAATAATTTTAAGGCAAATCATCTATTTTTTTCTTTGTGTATTGGTGTACAAGTAAAGACTACTCTATCCCTCCAAAATCAGAAAATCGTGGGAAAAATTTTCATTACTATCTCCTCCTCCTACGCCCGTTAACGTCCCACTGTTGGGCATGGACCTCTTTCATTTTGGGAGGACTTTGGTCTAATTAATATCTAGTTATTATAAATACGAAAGTAATTATGTCTGTTTGCCGCTACCCCAAAAATAACTAACTTAACCGATTTTTATAAAATCTGGTACATAGATAGTCAAAAGCCTGGGAAAAGGCATAGGTCACTTTTTATACAAAACAGGAAATTCCAACTTTCTCGCGTACGAACTGGCGGACAAAACAGCTAGTCTTAGTTTATAATACAGTCGAGAGTATATAAATTAAGCTTTTAAAGCACAGAGTATTGTTAAATTGTGATGTCTATGTACGCGAGTGCACGTAAACATTTATTTACATTTATCACCCAAAACAAAGTAACTTTTTATTGAACATTTTCAAAAAATTGTTCAGATCATGTCGATCAAGTTGATTGTTCGCTGTCTCGATAGTTTCACTTCAATACTGAACCTGGCACAGCCTTGTACCGATACTGTATGAATCTTCACGCTCGATATTTGTACCAATTCTGTTTGTACAACTAAACTGAACTAAAATATTGATGTCAATCTCAAAATTCGGTACAGTTAACTGAATTTTATCGCTAACCAAAATGTGTGAAATAATATAGTGTTTTTCTATACTAATGATAGCTGTCCCGGCAAACTTTGTTTTGCCACACTAAAAAAAAAAGGTTTGAAAAATAGATGTTGGCCGATTCTCAAACCTACTGAATACGCATGTAAAATTTCATGAAAATCGGTCAAACCGTTTCGGAGGAGTACGGTAACTAACACTGTGACACGTGAATTTTATATATTAGATAAAGAGAAATAAAGTTTTACATAATATATAAGTAGTCGTATGTCGGCTATATTATGAAAATTGGAGTTAAGGCGAACGAAGGCACAAGTCTAGTTGTCATCAATAATGCGTACAACGTAAAACCCATAAAACTAAAATACAACATCGTTAGTTTAATTTTAGATAACTTTAGTTTAGTTTTTATCTTAACAGAATTGGCACCATTATTTTCTATTAGTGACGTAACTGATCAATGTCCCGAGCCAAACGACGCGTGTGCTGAATATGAAACAGATTTTCATACGAATTGGGATAACGATTTTTGTCAACTTCAGATATCCATTGTGTTGATGTTTGAATACAGAATGTGGCTTTTTGTATGCTCACACTGTTCCCTTTTGTTATAAATATAAAAGAAAATCGTAAAGAAAATCGACATTTCGTATTACTTACTATGCTTATACTTGGGTTGTCGAGAAGACACTTTTGGGTTACATAAGTTTAGAATTTTCATAAGTAATATAGTTAGGCATTAATCCAATTGTTAAAGATCTATCCCTAGTGACATGTAAATTTTACTGTCTCTGATATTATAATTATAATTAACTTAAACAGTTAAAAAAAAACTTCAATATTTAGGTACTCAGCGCACCTACCTACTTTATTTTCTACATCACCTAAATAAATCCGTCACATTATGTAATAAGGGACATATATAAAATATCAATAATGGGCATTATCCCACTTCTGATATTTATAATCAAAATGCCGTTAATATACGCCTATTTCCTGCCGGTTACATCCATTTATTAACTGTCGCATTACTGACATTTATGGCCGTAGATATGAGGAAAATAACCTATTACAGTGTTCACATAACTCCCGAGAGGAAGCTTTCAATCAACTCATTGGCCTCTCCCGTCCTCTCAACGTACAACAGTTATTAGTCCACGTCGATCGGTTCTCTATACGCAATATTTCTGTAGATACAGTTTTGCGATATCATTGGCTATGTCTATGACAGATTGGTTTTGGGTGTTGTGTTCGATTGTACATTGATGGTCATTAATAATGATTAGGGCTGCACTCTCTCCGAATTTTCCGGGAATTGTCCTAGTTTGGAGGACATCAGCAATTTAGGTGATGACAGCCCTAATTATAATGTCATCCCACTGCTGATTTTGTTGGTGACAATCAAGTATCGTATAAAAGTATCTCAATATGAAATCAAACTGAAAAATTGCTCGGTAATTCTAGATGTCCCTGTTAGAATATTACTTATAATATTGTTAGTTACTGCATAATTTTGTTGTACCTTTAACTATTTGTTATTTTTACACAGATAAATACAAATGACATATTCCTGTATTACACCAACTTGTGGTCTTAAGTTAATCTATTTCTTTTTTGTTTCAGAATTGTAATTATGCTGGAAACGTCCTAAGAAGAGCTCTGTGTAAATACTAGGTCTATTATTAAAGCAATAATCCATTTAATCGTAGAAACCCCGTAGTGACTTTAAACCGTGCTTGTAGCAACACTTAAGTAAATGAAAAAAAAATCTTCCATATTTTAAAATTAGAATAGAAAAAATGTGGCATGATTTTAAATTTCAAATGTCTGACTGTCAAAATGGTCACAAATTTAAAAGTAGAATTCAAATTTCAATATAGAATGTACAGTCGTGGACGCAAGTGTTAACTGTTAAATGAACAATATAATGTTAATAAGAAGATGCCTCAACGAGCGCCGACGACGTCAAACTTGATGCGACCGTTTGTGGTGTTGGCCCTGCCCGGAATGTATTTGCTGTATAAGTACAATCAGTACCGGCAGCAGCAAATGGAGACCGCGCGGCGCCGAGTCACAGAGCGCGAGCTAATGCACCTCAATACCAAAATCGTAAGTACTTATATTTTATATTAGAGACGCATTTGAGTGTAGTATGTAGGCATCAACACCTATGACGATAACCACCATGACGACGTGTCATCTTTCAAAGCAGCATTAGGTACTAATGACTTTTATCGAAGGTATCTCAAATGACCCTACCTATTGTAATATTTTCAAAATTGACACAATAACGTGACTCTTTCGGGCGGAACTTGAATGATTTAAATTCTAAATTTTAAAATAGGAATTATATACCTATGATATTTGTAAACTACGTTTCATAATTTTATTTAAGTTACTGAATTTTTTTTTATGGTTTAAATACTTATATTTATTAAAAACGATGCTCTTTGATGAAAAAATTTTTTTTATATTAAGACAATGGCGCCAATTCTACATGCACAACTAAACTTAACCAAAAATAAAAACAACTATTGCTGTATTTTGATTATTTGGCAATTTTGTTGTACACATTTATTTTAATTAAAATCTTTAGTCTAAAATAAACAGTTTTAAAAACAAGAAAGATCACTTAACATTGACGAATTGTGTTATCGCCACTAACTTTATTTTTATATAGTTTAGTTGTGCGCGCAGAATCGGTACCAATATAAAACCTTTTTCTATTGCAATTGCAATCCTTAACCCTTGGGTAAAGTACTGATTCAAAAGAAAAAAGGTTTCATCAGAGTCAAAACCGCTTTTAAAGCTAAACTTAAAGCTAAAAACAGTTATAATTTCAAGAATGTTAAAGTAACTGCTTGCACTTAGTAGCTTTTTCACATAAAGACTACTTTAAAACAGAAAATTCTGACCTTTTTATCAACAATAAAAAATCATCAAATACTTGGGAATATTATACGTCATGTTTCAAAGGTCATATTTAACGGACAGGGGAAAAATCGGTACATAGTTAGGGTGTGCCGGTTGTAACACGCGACCGACGACAATAGTGAGTTCCACGTGACTCAGCGGTTCCTGGGAAATTCATGGCTCACTATTATATGATCTGAGTATTATGTAGTATTATGTAGTATTTAGATATTTTATATAATTTATAGGCTAAAATAAATGCTTGAAAATCCTGGATATTTTCTGAAATTATTGCGTTGTTATCGGTCTTTAATATATTGTGTGCAAAATTTCAAATAATTTCGATTATTGCAAATGGGATAAAACTCATTTTCAAAGACTCCAAAAAACCTATTACATAGTTTTTAGGGTTTCGTACCCAAAGGATAAAAACGGGACCCTATTACTGAGACTTCGCTGTCCGTCCGTCCGTCCGTCTGTCACTAGGCTTTATCTCAAGAACGGTGATAGCTAGACAGTTGAAATTTTCACAGATGATGTATTTCTATTGCCGCTATAACAACAAATACTAAAAATACAATAAAATAGATATTTAAGGGGGGCTCCCATACAACAAACATGATTTTTTTACCGTTTCTTGCTCGATACTAATAACGTTGCCTTATGTTGCATAGATAATGGTACGGAACCCTTCGTGCGCGAGTCCGACTCGCACTTGACCATTTTTTTGATATTCATTTAAACGAATCTTTACTTAATATAAAACAAAGTCGGTATTTTTATATGCACCTATGTCCATATGTGAGTAGTCTCGTATCTTCAAAACTACACAGTAGATTATGATGCGATTTTTTTTAATCAAATCAAATAGTTTATTTCAAAATCAAAAATCATTTATTCACGTAGGCATATTCTCTTTTTGCCAAAAAAAATAAGCTTCTATGATATTATGTCCAAAAATTTTTTTCCCTACCACCGGTTCAGGACTTTCAATCCGCTGAGAAGAACCGGCGTAAAAAACTCAGCAGATATCGTTATCTTTTGTCATATTAATATTTTTTTTAAATAATCATTACAATAGTTCTTATAATATAAATAAATTACAATTATAATAAGATCCTCCTATTTGGATTAAACGCAGATGAAATCGCGTGCTTTAGCTAGTATAATATAAGTTAGAACTAGAACACAAGATATATATTAGTCCTGATATAAAGTCTGAAAGTGATACCAGTTACTGAAAAATTGAAGAATGAGCGGATGTCCTGGTATGTGCATGTAATGAGACGAGAGGTAAGTAATGTCGTTAGGAGAGTTCATGAGAGATGGATGGACTGTGTGAAAGAGGACATGAAAGAAAGAGGAGTTGACACAGACATGACGGCTGATAGAAGAATATGGAAGAAAAAGACACGTTGCGCCGACGCCAAATAATGGGATAAGGGCAGGAGGATGATATGATGAGTCCTGATAATTTTGTAAATACGTAATTATCCTTAAATATAGTAAAAAAAACCTTTTTAAGTAAAGAAATATAATCAGATAAGAAAGTAAACTTGCTTATCTGATTTACGAATATTCAAATTTTCTTCTAAACAAAACTTGTCTTATCAATGAAGAAACTTATATGGACCCAACTGAAATAAAAATAAACGTATTTAGTACATTCGTTCAGAAGTTACAAGCCGTTGCCCACAACTTCGTACGCGTCGAATTTAGAAACCAAAACCTAACAAATTATACAAAAAAAAAAACAATTCTCTTGAACCACTCTTTCCAGTAAAAGAAACTGCATCAAAATCCGTTGCGTAATTTTTAAGATATAAGCTCGCATAGGGACACATACAAAAATAACGACTTTTGGTCTTATTCATAATGACTTATCGGAGGTTTTAACAGAGATTTTATTGGAGAGACAATAAACGTTTTAGCGTAGAAAGACTATTATTTATTTAATTATTTTATTTATTTTTTAATTAAAATTTTTATAATAGGGTATCTAATCCTAGTTTTTTAATAAATTTATTAAATCATAAAAATTAAATAAAATTTAAATAAATTGAAATTTCACTTAATAAATTACTATTTATAATATGAACATTTTAATAACACGTTTTGACAAAGTGATTTATTAATTTTGCAATTGACTCGCTATGCTTTTACTTATTAAATTAAATTGTAGTGGAAAAAGTGATCACTTTTACCCGCTTGCGGTGATCACTTTTTCCACTACAATTTTATTTATTAAGTTTTGTCAATTTTCGCGAACCGATTTTAGCGAACTTCTAAACCTCCGGTAAGTCATTATGAATAAGACGATAAGTTTTAAATTAAGTAAAGAAGTGCATAGATTTCGGCAATTAAGTTACGTAGACGTTTTTATTTAGTTGGCGGTCGTTTTTCAGGCGTATTCAAATTTGATTCGCAAATCGGCTGAGTAAATTTGTATTGATTTTGTGTAGTCTCCTTCATCTATATGGTTATCAAGGACATGATGTAGAAAGTTACAAAATACAGTCTCAGTGTGTAGATATAACGAATAAACGAATTGAAAATAAAGTAACAATATGAAGTCTCTGCCAATATTACTACTGCCAATATTATTACTAGTGCAATTGTTGTTATCAAATCATGATTACGTTAAAAACGTATTTCAAAGAAAGTAGTTACTATAGTGACTAATAATACAAAAAGACACCTCTGCTGTTTTATTAGTACCAGAGCTGTTTAATGTTTTTTTTTGTAAAATTCGCACTGCTTAATACCGCCTCTTGTTGAAATTTTTGAGGCAAGGCTTATATCTAACAAAACAAAACACGAGCAGAATCAACATTCAATAGGAACTTTTATTAGATTTATTGAACGTAAAAGACTACGTTAAATAACTTTCTATCATGAAAACACCGCTAAATAATATAAATATAAAATGAGATATTTTATCCCATTTATGCGGAAACTGGAAATGCTAGCCAAAGCTCGTTATCCTGATTATAGTCAGTTCAGCTATTTTGTAATTGGTTCCAATATCACGCCGGCGTTCTCAGGACTCGTGAAATGTCCATGAATATTTATATTTATTTATTTAAACAGAGGTGATTCGATTAGAAAATGTGATTTAATGAATGTCTACTTAATACGTTAAGTTATCACTTCAGAGATTGAAAAGACACTCAAATATTTGCTTAAGTAAACATCCCATCACATCCCACTGTTGGCCACGGGCCTCCTCAACTTTATCAGGGTATTTGGTCAACTATGCCACGCAGACCGGGTGTTGATATAGGGTTTAATTTTAAGATTTCCGTCTCTCACAAACCACCACACGGAAAAAGTAAACAAAACCAGATAACAATTGGAATCTCCGCCTTTAAAGTTGAAAAAATATTCTCTGATTTCTCATGTAACGTCTTTTACTCTTATACTACGCCTCTTCAATGCAGATCTAAATAAACCTGTATTTTATAAACGTTGTTGATGATCAAATTTACAGCAACCGCTTCAAAGGGTAGGTTCGGTTGGTTATGTAAATCACCCAGGTGAGCTAGCGCTTTGGTGCGTTCTCCACTGGTTAGTAGGCAGCTAGTATAGACAATACTACTTTAAATGCACAGATAACACCCAAACGCAATAAAACAATCTCTGTTCATCACACAATAGACCTGAGTAGCAATAGATCTTGTAACCTCCAGAATAATAAAGCCACATTATCAAAATAAAGAAATGTTTACTGTGTAGTCTGTGTGTCACCACCCCATTTCTTTCACAGGGTGCTGTAAGAGCAAGCTGAGGAACAATATAAGCAGTTAACGTCTACTGTGAGAGACCAAAACTCGAAACTAAACCCTGTGACGATTGGTTAGCGCGGTACAGTAGACCATAATCCCTCCAAAACTGGAGAAGGCCCGTGCCCAACAGTGGGACGTTAATGGGCTGAAGAGGATGGGAGGAGGAAATAATTCATTTGTGATAGCCTATTTGCAACTAACAGTGAAGAAATAGGGCAATAGCATCCGATAGTAATATAAATAGTGCAGTGTCAAGGCAAACCGTTGACGCTCGCTTTCCCTCTCAATACGAACTATAAATATGTCGGAGGCTTTTCATAGAACAATGTCATTGGAAGCCTATAAACAATATCATGCAAAGATTATGAAAGAAGTTTTAAGAAAAGGCATTATTAGCTTCTTTAGCTAAGAATGTTTCAACTATATATAATAGAACCTCATCCATCACAGAACCATAAATACTTCTGATTGATTCTGATTTCTACTTTAAAAATAAAAGTGTGAAAGAAAATGTCACAAATTTAATAAATTTCACAGCAGCAACAAGAACAAAATATCATTTATCAATAGTTTTCCATAACATAAAATTCCATAACAAAATACAGTAAACCAAAAAATAGCACCAGTATTAAAAATGATACCAGCCCGCTTATTTTGGGCAAATTTGATTCGACCATTGAAACATAAGAGTCATATAGTAGAATGCATATTTTGTAGGAGTTATGCTAAGAAATCAGACCAAGATTGCAGAAGAGCTTTTGCTGATATTCCACCAGATCCTCCAGATGACATATGCACTGAGCCTTGTGTGAGAATGAAAAAGAAGAACCCTGGAATTCTCCACAAGATTAAAATGAAAGTAATTGAAGGCGGGACAAATTTTGGAAGTAGGTTCAACACTCCATTTTTGGCTTCCTATTAGCTTATTAAATAAAATTATTTAATTCCTATTATCTGTCTAAAGTAAGCAAATATTGAAAACGGTATTTAACAGATGATAGATGAAAGTAATCCTAAGGGAATATGGAATATATATCCTAGAATGGGTAAAGCTGGCGCTTGCTATATACGATATGGTGATAGATACACTCAAGGTAGCAAGACTCCTAATTGACCTCGAAGAAACTCAAACGTGCATATTATGTTTGCATACCGGAGACGTTAATCGAGATAGAAATCATAGTTGCTGAATTTGTTAAAATACTTACTAATCCTATCAATACCTAACCATATCAAGGCGATTTCGCCACTTTCCGTCTTACGCTTATTTTATTTTTATTCTTGCTTCTTCAGCCCCCTTTTGGCGGTTGAAATCTAAAGACAAGGTGTGCAAAGAAAAGTCTGAATCTGAAATTAAATCAGAGCCAAAAGCGCTGCCACCTCCAGCGAAACCAGTTATTGAGATGACACCGCCTCGCCCTGGTATCCAAGTAGCAGTACTTGGAGCTGATACAGCAATAGGACAATATCTGGCACTATTATTAAAACAATGTCCCTGTTTTAAAAAGTAAGTGATATTCTTTAATAAGTAAATTTTTTGCATATTTGTTCGGATTTGATTCTGATTTTTCCTCTGGACTAACGACTAACGAGGTAGTGTATAATAATAAGTAATAATAAGTAATAAACCAGTAAAAATGGTGTAGAATAACCTCATTCATTTCTTCCCATTTTCGGCGTTGGCTTACAAGGAAATAATGTTTAACTCTACTCACAGAGGTCTCCTAATTGCGGCATTCATCAATGTCACACTTTTTTGTAGAAAATTGCTTTGTATTTGGTTCACAGAAGACAGATAAGGTACATTTGAGTGCGCCCTCTGTTCGTAGTGGAGACTATTCCTTTTATAAGAATTATCTTTTGATTTATAGGTATCAGGTAAAAGACCTTTTTAATTTGCTTCGAGCTCTTTGGAGTATTAAATGCCATGCCACATAATTAAGAAATCTAAACCTTCTGTAGTTAAATTTAATATCTTTACCGTGTATTCGAAAACCAAATATTTAGGTTCCGTTTGTAATAACCTAAAATCCTAATTAAGTTCTATGTCGTTACTTAATAAATTAAATGGTTTTCTTACAAATAACTACTAACCTTGCAAGTTTCCATTTCAAGTTATTTCATTTGACCCAATTGGACATTCCAACAATTAGAACTGAATGTTGCTGACCTTCTTGTTATTGTTTAATTACTTATAGATTTGAAAATAATATTTAAAATCATTAAATTTTGTAGTCGTATACAAGGATATGTCATAACATACGGAGGACTTTGGAAATACTATATAAAGGTTAATAACGCCCGTAAACTACCTACTCATATTTATACTACCTCGGTATCTATAATTAAACACAATGATTAATCAAAGCAAATCCTCCAAGAATAAACCTATTACGTATCATGATTCACACAGACTTCATAGACACTGTGTCTGACCATCCAATGTGATGTCACAGCGTATGACGTCATATTTTCGCCTACCCTGAAGCCTTACGGCTCATGAAATCTTTGTCCCAAGGGGCCCGTTCGTCTCGGTTGTGTCAATGTAAGAGCTTAGGTGGGACGTTTATGTTGGTACAACGCTATACAAATAGGATCAGTTGAATTTATCGTTGTCTCGACGTGGGAATTATTGCTTGAAGGAATATTATTCTTCGGTTAGTTAGGCAGGTGTTACACTGCCATAAATATTATTTGTTTTTGTACAATATTTGCAAACTGTGCAGAAATTTTAAGTCAAATACCCTCGCGAGGTGCAGGCCATGCTCAACATTGGAATGGTACCTAAATGACCTTAGCTGAGTATTAGTTTTTGGGACTCGGGTTATTTTGAAAATATGTTTAGATACGAATAATATAGACAGTAAAATTTGGACATGAAAGAAAGAGGAATGACGTTAGACAGAAAAGCATGAAACAAAAAGACATGTTGTCACCAAGTAAAAACATAAGGAGAGGACAATAATGATGTGTCAGGAATGTAAGAGGCTTTCACAAAATACACATGAAATACTGAGAACTTAGATATGCTATTATATGAACATTCAAGCGAATGTAATAAAAGGAGCAAGATTTTATGGGCAGACCGTGACTGCCGCGCTGTTCACAATCTTTAGCACATGGTTTTATTGCTACAGAACTAAGTTCATGCTACTATTTTGACATATTAATGGATTTTAGATTGATTTATGTTGTGTCATAATAGTAAAAATGCAATGCATTTTATAGTTGGTAGTAAGATGTTGTTGTGTTTGCTTGAGAGTTCTGAAGTACGAGGGGAGGTCCAAAAGTTCGTGGAATGGAGGGGATGGAGTGGGGATAGGGGCGCTCGCTTAGTGTCATACTAATTGGGGACTCATAATTAGTATATAAATGGAGTTTCAGCCCTATTGCGTCATTCGTTTACGAACACACGCCTGCTAAACACGTCAATCCGGAAGAAAACTGAAACTATGGAGAAAATTGAACACCGTGCGGTCATTAAATTCCTTACCAAGCAAGGAAAGAACGCTCAGACCATTTTGAATGAAATGGAAACTGTTTACGGGGAACAGTGCCCTAGTAAATCAATGATTTACAAGTGGCATGGTCTTTTTAAACATGGTCGGGAGTCGATTGAAGACGACCCCCGCTCAGGAAGGCCAGTTGAGGCCACCACATCAGACATCGTCGAAAAAGTGGAAAAAATTGTACTGGAGGACACCCGTTTGAAGAAAAAACAGTTATCTGCATTAGTTGGAGTATCAGATACCACCATTTTGCGAATCCTACATGACCACCTGGGTATGACAAAAGTCAGTGCAAGATGGGTACCGAGAATGCTCACGCCGCTTCAAAAACAGCAGCGCGTCGAAGCGTCAAAACATTTTTTGGAGTTGTGTGGCGACGATCCTGGACCGATTTTGGAGCGAATTGTTACCGGCGATGAAACATGGGTTCATCACTTTGAGCCTGAGTCCAAACAAGAGTCCATGCAATGGCATAAAAAGGGGACACCACCGCCAAAGAAATTCAAAGTGTCGGAGTCGACTGGAAAGTTGATGGCTACTGTTTTTTGGGATTGTGAGGGGATAATACTGATTGATTATAAAGAAAAGGGCAGGACCATAACCGGAGAATACTACGCAACAATACTAGAAAAATTAAAGGATGCCATCAAAGAAAAACGTCGGGGAAAATTGACCAAGGGCGTGTTGCTCTTGCAAGACAACGCGCCGGTTCACAAGAGCAAAGTTGCAATGGCTGCTCTACACACGCATGGCTTCGAATCACTAGTCCACCCACCCTATAGTCCAGATCTGGCCCCAAGTGATTTTTATTTGTTCCCCAATTTAAAAAAAGACTTAAGGGGAAGGAAATTTTCCGACGACAATGAGGTAAAGGAGGCAATTTTGGCTCATTTTGAGGGAAAAGATAAAAAATATTTTTACGATGGTTTAGAAAAATTAATTCATAGATCTAATAAATGTATTCAGCTTTAGGGTGATTATATTGAAAAGGAAAAATAAATTTACGGTTTCATTTTTACTAAAACCCTTTCATTCCACGAACTTTTGGACCTCCCCTCGTAGTTATACAAGATGAAGTGGCTATGGAACTGCCAATATATTTTGCTTAAAGCTATTCATTTTATTTATTTGGTTTCACAATTTTTGTGTCATTTCGTGGGTGTAACCAAGAATTATAGGATTTTAAAAATTTTGGGTACTAACTGTCCGGGAATTGTGGTCAAATGTTGATATTAAGGTGCTCTTTTGAACACTTTAATTTCGCAAGCTTTGTTCCCCTAAAACTTCTCCCCACTTAGTTCCCCTCCCCTATGACTTCTGATACTGTAGGCACGTAAAGTAAGAATAATTCTCCGTAAAAGAAACCTATAAAAAGATTTGCAAAATCTACAGTATAATTAAAATTATTTTTATCTGTGGCTTTATTTAGATTACGTTTATATGAAGCTGCGGATAATGCAGGATGCAACCGTAATGTGTGTCAAGTAGCTCAGGATTTACAACATATCAACACGAACTGTCAAGTAGAAGGATTCAGTTGTGCTTATTGTGACTTGGAGCGGTGTCTGCAGGTAATTTTGACTTGACTCTTAGTAATCGTTTACTTTCTGTACAATGTTATATAACAGTAGAGCATTATTTAGCACTAAATATTACAACATTTTGGTCATTCGAAACATTTAAAAAAATTCGTAACTTTAACGATATATTATGTTAACTTGCGTTGCTCACATTTGGTCAGAAGTGAAATAAAAAATAAAACAAAGTTAAATTTGTCTTCGAAAATACTGTGATGTAACTTAAATTTGATTCGTCTATACTCAAAATTTAATGAAGTCTGTTATCAACTAAAACAAATAAAACAGTCGGTTCGTGGTACGATTCTTATATATCAACATCTAAAAGTGAATAAAAAAGCTAAGAACCAATATTTAAACAAAATAACAGTGCCGACTGCTAGGAAAGTTCTTTACCAGTTCAACATTAGTGCATATCGGGAGCGAGATGTCAAACTGGAAACGAAGTTTGCTTTGGCGCAAACTTGCTCAATCGAGTTTGTTGACTAAGCTTTGAGGTTGTTGCTGATTTGACAAGCCTCTGCAATGCAAACTCAAGAAATATAAATATCGATGTTTATAGTAACAACTTATTTTAATTAAAATATATAAATTGAAACATCGTCAATATCGTTTAATATGTGATGTAGGCGTAGGTCTGATTGATATTCTTAATTTAATTACAAAAGCCTAAAAAGTACCTACCCAATAAATTAATTATTAGATCAAATACTCGGAGAACGGTGATATTTGGCGCGAATTTAAAAACTCTATGTCCAGCAGTGGACTGCAATAGGCTGACATAATGATGATGATGATGATGACAAAAACAATATCAGTGCTATAATGCATTTCTGCGTGCGTTGTTAAGATTTTTACATCTTAGTCAATATAAATAATAAATAAATATTCATAGACATTTCACACAACGTCCTCTGGTCCTAAGCTAAGCTTATATCCTTGTGCTATGGGTACCAAAATACGTACCATAGTACGTAGAATAGTACATAGACTACTTTTTTTTTGTAAATGCATACATATACATAGTAAACACCCAGACGCAGTACAAACATTTGTATGACATTTATAAATATCACATAAATGATTGTCCCAAGCGAGAATCGAAACCGCGACCTCGTGAACGGCAGTCTGTTACATGAACCACTCCACCAAGAAGCTCGTCAAATATCTATCTATAAATTTAAAACTAAGGGTTTTTCTTATTTTAAATGCGATTTATTTGAGATTTTAAACTTTATTCCGACTGAAAGTTTTTCTACCGGATTTCTGGTCCGGATCCGTACTGGGTCTATCGCGGCGACGCGACTTTACAAAACAACTCTCGATAAAAGTTTTTATTTTTATTATTTTATTTTATTTTTATATATGAACGTTATTTATTTTCCCTACTGCTGGTATATAAATAAAATGTTTCTGTATTAAAAGTAACAATATAGGTAAAAAGTCGACTCATAATCTTAGAATAGGCATAAGAAATAATAGAGCTCGCATATCGCATGAGTTATCCAAAACAAAATGTGTTTGAGGAATTCTCTTCAAACACTTGCGCGACTTATTTGTACAAATAAAACTACTTTTTACGGATTTGGATGGGTGTATTTGTTTTAACTTTTTGCCCGACGGTTCGGAGAACAGCTCAGTGTCACCCGTGACCATGGTGACTGCAAAGTCGCCGAAACGTTGGGCTAGTTATTAAAACAAATACATGCGTCTAAATCCGTAAAAAAGTAGTTTTATTTAATTACATAAACTGAAGATTAGGTTGATGTCTGACCCTTCCAAACACGTCAGTCACCGTTTCTTCTATGTTTCACTTACTTAGTGCAATGTGATTTACTCACCTGTATTTACGGTTCTCACTTAGATATGCGCATACTATAGTTATTCTTATACTTTCTTAGCTGCCTGTAACTTCTTACACGTGGAGTTTAAGGGCCTACATCAATATTATCGTATATCATCGCCGACACGTACATATTAACACAGCCAGTAGGCACAGAAAATGAAGAATTAGGGATACTTTTCCTATTTACTCAAAATCTACTAAATATATTTTAATTCTGATTTACGTGTTTCTATATATAATAGTTACTTATGTTTTTAAAGTTATTTCATTAGTTAATACGCGATAATAGACCGACAAATGAAAAAAATTAAAAATTAGAGAGGTTGTTTCGCTAAGATTTTCTATCGAGAAAACTTTTCTCAATCGCGTTTCTGAGTTTATGCGATCCTAGATCATATATTGAAAAAACATATACTTAAAAATTAGAGCTCTAGCCATTCAATCTAAAGAAACAATGAAAACTTCGTACGTAGAAAAATGCACGAAGCTATTTTGGTATCCTCTTAACACCCAAACCCTAGCATATTGTACAAAAAACTAAGCTCTTAAATCACTCTATGTAATAAAAAAACCGCATCTAAATTCGTTGCGTAATTTCAAAGAAATAAGCTCATATAGGGACATACATACAAAAATAAGAACTTTGTTTTACAATAACTAAAGAAGCTTCTTAAAACTTTTTATTTTATTTTTTAGAATGCCGACATAGTGCTTATACTAGAAAGTGGTTACACGAATATTGAATTGCCATATGAACAAAGGTTTTACAACCAAGCGCCGCTTATCAAGTGCTACGCTGACTTAATTGCCAACGAATGCCCTAAAGCCTTCATCATAGTTTGTGCTTCACCTATAGACTGTATGGTGCCTTTGATTGCTGAGGTTAGTTTAATAAATTTATTAAAAATGTAGTCTATTTTAAAACAGAGTTAACGTAAAAGGAGGCAGAAGTGGGAATCAATAGATTAGAGAGCCATTGGTTTTGATAAAATCAAACTAGCCGTTGCCCGCAACTTCGTACGCATGGAAATAAAAAATCTTAACAAATTATACAAATATGCCATCCGTTTGTACCACTCTTATCTATTAAAAAAGCGCATCAAAATCCGTTGGTTATCTTTGAAGATATAAGCTCACATAGGGACATACACACAAAAATAACTATTTTATTTTATCTTTATATATATAAATCTTCTGTACGTGTGTTTGTAATTGAACTCCTCCTAAACGGCTGGACCGATTTTGATGAAATTTGTTGTTGTTGATTTTTACACAGAATTGTATGGCAAAACAACGTTTGCCGGGGCAGCTAGTTATAAGTAAAGATAAAGAAGTAGGCTTTTGTTGTTTGCATGATCTGGTACTCAAACAGTAGATCTCCGAACTACAATAGTTTTGATCAATAGTCAAAATAGCACATCTGTTAACAATTTCGTAATTGAAGCAGAAAGTGAAATGAATTAAAACTGTAAATATAGGTATTAGGTATCAGAAAGAAGAGCATGCAACGATACCAATCTCGCAAAATGTCGCAAAATAAATTAGTGTGTTTTAGTATGTTTGTTTGTTACTTTACGCTAAAACTACTACTGGATTTGAACTAAATTTTACAGCTGTGTAGTTTATTTATCACACTAAAACCCAAAATTGACTGAAACCACAGATTTTTACTTGTTTTTGCATACAATTCTTATAGCTATATAACTATTTTCTAAGTTAAAATTGCATATTAGCCTCTGGCGGATATCTTGTTATGGCATAATAACAGTAATTGTTTCGCAATAGTTGTTAGTCAGGTGAAAATGAGAAATCAATAACATCTTCCTAACCTGACCTTCCTGTTTATGACTCGTAAAATAGTTTAATATTGTTTCGTACTTGGTAATCTGTATTCAATATTAGGTAAGCTCTTTTACGGGGAAATAAAATGCTATGGCACTTCTGGTGTAGTTACAGTACGTTACACAATATTGTTATGGAGGCCATGTGGAGCCCTATTTATTTTTTGCTGACTTTGTAACGGTTTTGTTTTTTTGGTTTTTCATGTTTCTAACGAGACTAAAGTTTTCTACACTAACTTAGCTTATGTTCCACGACTAATTGAACTATTCGAAACAAATAAAATAGATGCAGCATATTATTTTGCAGTTACCAATCGAATCTATAATTTTGACTTAAGTCTTTAAGCAGAGTCTTTTTATATAACTTATTCTTCTTCCTGCCGTTATCCCAAGCTATTTGAGGTTCTGCGCTAACCTCAAATAGTTGTTTTCCCTTAAATTTAAATCATGTGATATTCCTATTCTTGTTAAAAGAAATAGGCATTATGCATCGAAAGTTACAAATGTCTTATCAAAAATTCAGGCCCTTTGCAAGTATGCATTAACCTCAAAACCTCGATAATATTATACCTAAATTGAATACAGACAAGAAATTGATAGCGGATATAACGGCCAATCTTAATTGGCTATCTCAAAGCAATAAATTTATTTATGTTTGACATAATCTGATTGTGAAGCGTTTATATCGTTGAACTACCGTAAGCTGTATGTAGATAGTAAATTTTACTATAATGTCAAGTATCAAACGGAACTTAAGCTTCACGCTCTATTTTTAGACTGACAGAAGTAATTATTTAAAACAAATCAAAATTTAAAACAAATATACGCGTCTAAATCCGTAAAAAGTAGTTTTATTTATGACAGAAGTCCTTTAATAAAGTCTCGTTTTGATTTTCTGCAGTGGATCAGTCTTTTCCCCCTGCCTCAGGTTCATCCACTGATTTTACCCTGAACCTGAGGCAGGGGAAAAGGGGCGATTACTATCTTTATAGTGCATTCTTTGCCATAACATTTTCTAACAAATTAGAAACATATTCAAGGATGCAGTGAGCGCAGGAACTCGAGTTGTGACGTCCTATGGGGGAGGCCGATGTCCAGCAGTGCATGTAGAAGGGCTGATGGATGGATGGATAGGAACAAATTCAAAATCTTCCAATTTACCAACTGCAATACAGTTGAACTCAAACTGTAAATTAAATAAATAAAGATTTTAATTAAGGAAACCGAAGTATGTGTGTGGAAGAGAAAGCATTAGCAAAATTCATGAAATTTTCTATGCGAAAGATTCAAAATAATTTGAATTATTGATGTTCAACATTCTACCATATTGTTTAGTGTTGAAATTGAAACAGGCTTTTAACAATACGTAAACTGAAAGACATTTGATACGAGAATAATTGAAGCTCTTGTGTTGACAGTACACTGATTGTTTATCTTATTTGTAATTCTGGATAACCAATATTTGCAAAGTTCTTGTAATTCTCTACGCAAATTGTAGTTCTATTTACTATGTTGTAGAACTATGAGTCCAATATGTATATTGTACTCATATGAATATAATATACATATAGGCTACAAGGGTCACCGCCCCTTTTTCTCGGCAGGGCGTTGTAAAATTCAGCTAAAGGATATTATAAACAAATAACATCCTCTGTGAGAGATAGAAAACTCGAAAATAAAACCTGAGCCAACACGCCTGGTGGGCAAGTCCGGTAAATGAATTGCATTTGTTTGCAATTACACTAAATGACTAATTGTTTAGTGGCGAATTTTATCAAGTTTGGTAGTCTATTGTAAATTTTTTGAGGTTATAATGTGTCATTGTGGTGCCATTGTGACACCATTCATTTACCGGACTTGCCCACCTGGTCAGTGCGGCACAGTAGACCATAATCCCTTCGAAAGAGGAACAGACCCGAGCATTGGTACGTTAAAGGGCTGGAGAGAAGATGATCAAAATATTCTAACAATTAAGTATATAAAAATATACTTTCACTGTGAATGTATATTTTTATTAAATTGATAATCAAGCATCTAAAAATTTATAACAACAACATAATTTAATTTAAAATATTACACTATTTGTATGTTTGCAGCACTTATTCTTCTTCTTCTTCTTTCTGACCTAATCCCAAAATTATTTGTGTCCGCAAATTATTTGTGTTCGCCGCGGCACGTTTATTTCTTACACCAGCCGTCATATTCTCATCAACTCCATTTTCTTTCATATCGTCTCTCATACAACAGTAATTAGTCAAATATTACAAATAACTCAGTGCCCTATTGTCTTCAGACTGTTGAGATAGAGAATTTCAGTCATAAGAAATGGTTATTATAAATACAAAAACTCAAAAGCAATTTTCTTACTTTATTTTGTACTGAAGCCCAACTAGGTTACCAGCAATCAAGTTGTATTATAACTGCCATATTTCGACATTCGATTTGCGTATTATGTTATTCAGAACAGTCTCAATATTGACTATTATTAGATATTTAATGAGCCATATATACTTGTGTGTTCTCTTTCAAATTATATGCCAATTACATTGGGATAAGCCAACCCTTGTTATTTTTCGAAACGATGTCGAATGTTATCTTTGTGTTCCATTCAGTTTATCAGCAATTTATTTAGTAAATAATGATCTTACTAACTTTTATCTTTGAGAGCTCATTAGGTAATTTAATGATAAGTAATAAAGCAAAATGCTCGATAAAGCTATTTTCTTGAGTATCCGTAATTATTGCTGTTAGATGTTTGCTGTTTATTTCGCTGTTTAGTTCCTGTTTGTTTGTTAAAGATGTTTATATTAATATTAATGTTTAATCTTTATTATATTATTAAAATTTTTACGCTTTCTTACATTAAAATATGATTTTTATTATTAACTCCCTTTCTAAATAGGATTCTATTACAGAATCTATTAATATACTCCTTCTATTAGGTAGGAAGATTGGGCCAAAAGAAATTAAACTAATAATTTCTTTTTTCAAACCGTTTGATGTAAATTAAATATTTAAAAAGCCAAGAAGTCCCATCAGTCTTTTTTTTATAAATATTCATGGACATTTCACACGACGTCCTCTAGTACCAAGCTAAGCTTATATGCTTGTGTTATGGGTACCAGAATACGGATAGAATACATATACTACTTTTCTTTTGTAAATACATACTTATTATACATAGAAACACCCAGACGCAGTACAAACATTTGTGTGATAATTAGAATAATAATTGGTCAAGTGCGAGTCGGACTCGCGCACGAAGGGTTCCGTACCATTATCTATGCAACATAAGGCAACGTTATTAGTATCGAGCAAGAAACGGTAAAAAAATCATGTTTGTTGTATGGGAGCCCCCCTTAAATATTTATTTTATTTTATTTTTAGTATTTGTTGTTATAGCGGCAATAGAAATACATCATCTGTGAAAATTTCAACTGTCTAGCTATCACCGTTCTTGAGATACTGGGTACGGAACCCTAAAAATCATGTTTGTTGTATGGGAGCCCCCCTTAAATATTTATTTTATTTTATTTTTAGTATTTGTTGTTATAGCGGCAATAGAAATACATCATCTGTGAAAATTTCAACTCTCTAGCTATCACCGTTCTTGAGATACAGCCTGGTGACAGACGGACGGACGGACGGACGGACGGACGGACGGACGGACGGACGGACGGACGGACGGACAGCGAAGTCTCAGTAATAGGGTCCCGTTTTTACCCTTTGGGTACGGAACCCTAAAAATCACACAAATGATTGTTCCGAGCGGGAAACGAACCCGCGATCTCTTTGATCGGCAGTCCGTTACGTAAACCACTCAACCACGAGGCTCGGCTTTAAATAAACAGAGTGGTCAGAGAAAATATTTATATATTTAATACTACAAATTCGGAAAAAAAATCTGACAGCATCTATATACAGACACACCAGCGCGCCCTCTTCCTGTTATTATTTTCGTATTTTTTTTCCTACAGACATTAAAAGAAACAGGATGGTATAATCCGTGTAAGCTGATGGGCTCTCTTGCGGTGCCAGAAATGCGTTCGAGCACTCTGGCCGCGCGTGCGCTATCCCTCGAACCTTGGTATACAAGAGTACCTTGTGTTGGAGGCACTGAGGGTGAATCCTTAGTGCCCTTATTCTCCAGAGCTGTGGAGTACTTTGATTTTGCCAGGGTAAAAAAGTTCATTTTAAATCATAAAATTCTTTTCCAACTTACCGTGATAAATGGCACCAACTAACAATAAATATCTTGTAAATTATACTCACATATGAAGATTTTGACTTTTTAGATTCTCGTCTTATAAAAAGCTAGTTAATAGTAAACACCTCATTGTTAGTAGTTGTATTAATCCTACTAAATCCCCCTATTGGAAACCTTACAAAACTTAATGAGGGTACTGTTTCTCCCAGCAGCACTTAATCTGATAAATAATGTCTTTAGTATCCGCGTTCCAAACGTTAAACTTCGCAGACGCTCCAAATTCTTTTAATGTTTGCCTCTGCAATGTTAATTAATGATATTCATTGCAAAATATATTTGCGTACCATTTTATTTTATAATATAAAAATTGCAACCTTCTTGTGACATGGAAGTAGCTTAGTTGCTAAGCTAAAAGCAAGTTTACGGACGCTTACCTCGTTTAGACGCAGGGGGTTAAGTATGTAAAAAGAAGCTGTTTCCATATTACCATTTTCTGTCTTTACTCGTAGTGATGCGTAATACATTAAAACAAAAGAGTTAGCCAAAATTTATCGCGGCCTACTTCAAGATAAATCAATAACTATCAAACTATCAAATCCACAGCTGTCAGATTTTCTGCGTTTTGACCATTAAATTGCATTATTCTACAGAACAACGCAATAATGATGACGGATGCTGTACGGAACGCTCCTCAAGCTGTTGCTAGACGGGATGATGATTATTGTAAAAGACAAGCTGATCTGAGCGAAGCACATGCTGTAGCCGGATTGGTAACCAAAGTGGCTCATGCGCTTCTTTGCAACGATGTACCAAGAGTAACGGCTTTTGTAGAAACTGACCCTCGTCAAGTCATATCTCCTGCAAGGTTATTATCACTTTTTTGATATTCCACTATCGCCGAAATTCTATTACTGAGACTATGGTCCAATTTACATAATATGTTGTTATGATCATTTTTTATTCGTTCTCATCTTTGACACAATCTTAACTTTTTAACTTTAATTGAATCTACTTTGACTAATTCTAGCGTTTAAAAAAATTTAATACCGAATCGTTAAATGTTGCGGCAATGAAATTGAGTTGGTGGAACTCGGAAACTATTTATAGTGACTATGTAGATTTGAATAAGGAAGGATACAAACGCACTCTTCTGCCTCCAGATACTTGGGAAATCAAGTGGTGGTCAGCGGTACTGGATTGATTAATAACCTCGGATTACCGAAAATGTCTGAATGGGAAATTACCCAAGTGAATTTAGCTTTGAGTGAGTTGAATTATAAGCAAAATCTGGTTGAGGACTGGTACTACAAATATTGTTGTCACGCCCGCAGACTCGATGCTTGCCAATACCAATTCTTTATGCCAAAAGAGGGTAAAGAACGATATGAAGATTGTGCGTATGCTGCTCTCTGATACTGTTATTAACATTGTCTAAAAAGGTGGTTGTAAAAATTTCAGTTAAATTGTTAATGTTCTTGTTGCGTCTATTGGTTATTGTTTTGGTAAAATTATATATTTTTGTTTCTTAAATGGTGGTTTTATTTTCCACAGACTTTTGAACAATTAATTACATCGGAACATAAGAGTTTGCACATGGCAAAGATATAGCAATTAGAAAAACACGATATTGCGTAACTTCAATAAAGGCTATGTGTAAAAAGATAGATATTTTAGACCTGGCAATTTGAACCCTTTTGCCAACCACGACCTTTATGTGCTCGACAGAAACAGAAATTTCGAGCGTAGACGATTTAGTCTAAATGTTACTACGTATGTCACCAGAGTTTAAAATCGCTATAGCTTTTTTACATAGTGAATTTAAAATTTATACATAGATTTTATTCAGAAGAATACAAGTTCGTTCTTCTCCCTCCAGATTCATTGCAAATGAAGTTGTGGTTAGCGGTACTGGCATCGTTCGGAATCTAGGCCTGCCAAGGATGAATGATGATGAAATGTCTCTCATCAACGCTGGATTAATTGAATTGGGATGCAAGCAATCCATGGTTTACAACTGGTATAGCAAATATGGCACCAAGAACGACGCTCGTCAAAATTATTTCTTTAATCCAAAACACTTTGAAAGATTTGAGGACTGTGCTTATACCAATTTTTGATGCTGTGAAAATGTTTAGAAAAATTGTTAAATGTGAAATGTAAAAAAATAACCGTAATAAAGTATTTTTTTTTTATCTGTAGCTATTTTATTCTTAAATAATAAATAGGTTAGGTTTTATTAAATCGATACGTATTATCAATGTAGCGGAATCTTTGAAAGCGATTTTCTTCACTTGCAGCCGGATTTGAAATTTTATCGATATCAATGCAACAATAAAAAAAATTATACAGCTATACTAAAAAAACACCCTTGAAAATCTCAAGGGTGTTTTTTGAGTTTTCAAATTATTGATGTAACAGAATTTATTCTCTTCGTAGTATTTTATTTAGTTGTTATATTTTTGTATAGTATGACACTATACAGGTTGCGCGCGGATGAGTTACCTACGTCCGTCGCAGATTGATTTGTTATTGTATATTATTTATTAATATTATATGTATATATACTTATATATTTCACACAACGTCCTCTAGTCCCAAGCTAAGCTTATACGCTTGTGTTATGGGTACCAGAATACGGATAGAATACATATACTACTTTTCTTTTGTAAATACATACTTATAATACATAGAAACACCCAGACGCAGTACAAACATTTGTATGACAATTAGAAAAATCACACAAATGATTGTCCCGAAAGGGAATCGAACCCGCGACCTCATGAACGGCAGTCTGTTACATGAACCACTCAACCACGAGGCTCGTCAAAATATATAGCTATTGAATATATCTTCTGACTATGTATATTTTCAAGACATCGTGTAATAATTTCGACAAGCCTCGTGGTCTAGTGGTTCATATAACGGACTGCCGTTCACGAGCTCTCGGGTTCGGTTCCCGGTCAGGACAATCATTTGTGTGATGTTTTTAATTGTCATACAAATGTTTGTACTGCGTCTGGTAGTTTACTATATATTATAAGTATGTATTTACAAAAGAAAAGTAGTATATGTATTATATCCGTATTCTGGTACCCATAACACAAGCATATAAGCTTAGTTAAATTGGTTCTTATATGTTTTTCAATCACATGAAGTATAGCTGTTGCCTGCAACTTCATACGCGTAGTATTAAGAAACCAAACTCTAACAAATTATACAAAAATGTCACTCTCTTAAACCATTCTATTTATAAAAAAAACCGCATCAAAATCCATTGCGTAGATTTGCAGATATAAGCTCACATAGGGTCATACATACAAAAATAAGATCGTTGTTTTACAATAAGTAAAGTTTGAACCCTTACAGAACATTTATAATGTAAAGGAAAATGAGTATTTTAAATATATTTATACTTTTACGAAATTATTTAATTTCTCAGCAAATATATGGCCAGGGAAGTACTTCTTAACAGTGAAGGAATATGTAAGCAATATGATTTGCCTCCCAAGCTTTCGTGTCTTGAATCTGAAATGGTGCTGCAAGGAGTTAATATAATTAGTAACAAGATACAGCTAGCTAAAGAATGGCATACTAATACACTCAAGAAAGAGATGCAAGAAGTACCAAAATTTGCTAAAACAACATTCATGGAATTTCAACATTATGACCGCTTAAAAGAATGTATGGCAGAAATGGGATAGAACAGTAATATTGTACTAAATATTTCCATTTCTTTATTGGAACGAAGTTCCTTATCGCGCGTTGTGAAAGGGGGCTAGACGGAAAAAATTCTTACGAAAAGTTGTCACGACACTTTTTGCTATAGTAAGCTATTGTAAGCTGTGCGGCGTCGCATGTTTCTCTGTCTGTCTCTCTCTCTCTTATAGAAAGCAAGCCAGATATTTTCATTTCTATTTCGCATTGAACAGTGTGGTGTCGCGACGATTATTTTCGTTGAGTGTATACAGGTTTTTTATAAATAATAAATAATAAAAAAAAAAATTTCTTATTACAATTCCTTCAATAGTTAATCGAAAGGAACTTCGTTCCATCCGGGTGTCCCTTGACACCTCTCAAGTTTTTTTTCACATTGACATACCTAATTTAGCCATTTATTTATTATTTTTCCCCATCAATATCAGTTTCACAGCCTTTGGTATGACCAATAATATGTGTAAGCATCATAATTTTACAAAATAATGCATATATAATGTAAAAACGACGCTTATTCAAGCAAAACCGGAGATGTCATCGAAAAAGTAACGAAATGGAAATAGTATGATAAAAATTATAAAGACGAGATTAGATTAAATATTAATTTAAGTGTAACATATATAAAAATGGCCGTTATAATGTAATCACGATCAAATAATTTTTCAAAACAGGTGCGCCTGTCTAACAAATGGTCATAAAATATCTTAAAAAAAAATACCTCTATGTACTATGCACATATAAAATGTAAAACTGTCTATTCTTAATTATGGCTGTTGAAATATAATTAAGTGTATAGTTTAAAGGGCACCACAAACGGCATATTAATATAGTGAGAAAGAGACAAATGAGATGTATACTTATAACGTCACCGACAGATATTATATCTGTCTCTTTCTCGCCATATTAGTTATATATTACTATGATGTTTGTGACGCCCTTTATATTTGTTTATAGAGTTATGTTATGCATATTTTCTTATTGCTGCTAGAGAAATACAATTTTCATATCACAACCTTTATTTATCACATTAATTAACAATGAAACCAACACAAATAATATAATAATAAATAAAAGTAACAAAGCCCAATGTTTTATTTAAAACAGCACAACGGACCTTGAAGCGTTTTTTTTAATAAATAGTGTGATTCAAGCGGATGGTTTTTTTTACAAATTTGTTAAACTTTTTTATTTTCTAAATACCACGCGTATGAAGTCACAGGCAACAGCTAGTATGTTTTAATCTTATGTAAATCTAAGGTCCATTTCTCGCAAACGGTGGTTTTTCATTTGTCAGAAAATACATTTTGCCCGTCATCCTGTGAACAAAAAGTAATATTTTCGTCATATCTAAATTATACTCACAGATAATACATGATGAAAACTTATAATGAAGAGGGCGCCTTTGAAAGCTCAGAGAAAAGCAATTAAATGCAAATTCTGTAAAGCCAGCTGACAACAAGAAAATATTATTTCTTCCTAGACTGTAAATATTACACAAAACGATTGCTTTCCTTTGTTGTTTTCAAGGCAATTAATGCCATATTATCAGTGTGGTGACGAATGAAGTTGGCTTTCCGATAGTCAGCGACCGGATCGCGCAACCCGCTCAGAATTTGTACCGAAAAGTGCGTCCGAATTTTATATTCAGTCGCGCTAGTATACTATTATGAGACTTAGGCTTGGCTAAACGCAAAAGTGGGTGCGGAATAGGCACCGCTCACAGAGTGACAGAGTCGCACCATGTCGCATGGTTAAACATTGCGAGAGCGGGGTGAGCGTCATAAAAGGTGTCATTGCAGACGTATGTTACGCGTCGCGTACATCTGAAGGCCACCTTTAAGAATATGAGTCGCCATTTTATTCTCAGGGTGCTGTAAAAGCCAGCTAAGAAACTTATTACTTACTACTACTACTTATTACAAGTATGTAATATCTGTGAGAGATAGAAATCTCGAAACTAAACTCTATTCTGACAGGCCTGGTCAGCGCGTCATAGTAGATCAAAAAGTCCTTCCAGAGTGGAGTTGGACCATGCCCAATAGTGGAACGCTAATAAGCTGAGAAGATTAAGGTTTTGTGGTCTTACGTTGGTGTAGCAGCAATCCCCATATAACCATCAGTTTGGAAACTGCACCGTCTTGTTGCCGAAGTCCAATCTCTACACGAAGTAGCCGGAAAACCAGCTGGGTTAGTTAGAGATTCTGAATAAAGTCTCCACGCACGAACATGACTGCATCCGTCTAGTAAATAAAGAAATATATTTTACAAGCTGACCGAGCAAACAGTGTTTTACCAAAAAAAAAAAAAATATTCATGGACATTTCACACAATGAATACGATATTATCATCTTCATCGCAATTTATCAATATAATACATATACTACTTTTTTTTGTCAATACATACATATAATACTTAGAAACACCCAGACGAATATAGGGATATAAAATAATTTAAAGGAAGAATATAGGGAGCTTTCTGTTCCGAGTCTTTCTTTAAAAGATAGACTTATGATATAAATAGAATTATATTCATCAATTACTGCAGAATCCCTTCAGACAGTTTTTCATACATGTAAAAAGACTGCGTCTGATTAAAACTCCCATGAGTTATGATTTTTTCACATTCTTCAATAACTTAACCAACATAACCAATATATAACTTAAATAACTTAACCATTCTTAACCAATACAAATAAAACCCCAAAAAATTGTACCTCTAAACTTTTCTTTTCGACTTGAAACTTCGTCCTAAGATAGTTTCTTAACAACTGCTTTATAAATACTCAATGTATAAATAACTTTTTATTTAAAAACATTCACAAACAGGAAGCAATTTCGAACATCTATTATAACCTTTAATATAATTTTACTTGATGTATAAATTCGTAGATTCGCATCTATATATTCTAACCTACTGGCATTTAATTTTATTGTGTACATTGTAAAGGAAGGTCGCGTGGTAGCCTACATGCTATAAGTAATCTGCTATTGACATTTTGCCTTAAGGGCCTACATCAATATTATCGTCAACATGTACCTATTAACACAGCTAGTAGGTATAGAAAATGAAGAATTAGGGATATTTTTTTTGTTTACTCAAAATCTACTAAATATATTTTAATTCCGGTTTACGTGTTTCTATATATAATAGTTACTTATGTTTTGAAAGTTATTTCATTAGTTAATGCGCGATAATAGACCGACAAATGAAAAAAATAAAAAATGAGAGAGGTTGTTTCGCTAAGATTTTCTATCGAGAAAACTTTTTTCAATCGCGTTTCTGAGTTTATACGATCCTAGATTATATATTGAAAAAACATATACTTAATAATTAGAGCTCTAGCCATTCAATCTAAAGAACAAATGAAAACTTCGTACGTAGAAAAATGCACGAATCTATTTTGGTATCCTCTTAACGATCAATCTTTGGAAGGAAGCCAAGTGGTAGTACGAACCAAACGACTGTATAAAATATAAGTTTACTGAAAATACGGTGAAGCAAACTAGATTGATAAGGGATCTTTGTTGGGAATTGTCTTAAGATGCTACGTTATAGATTATATCGCACGGTATATTATTGAACACAACAACGTACCTATTGTTTATATCACGATGTGAAAAGTAAAATTGCTTATTACTTTTCTAAAATTTAAGACATTATTTTGCCGATAAAAGAACTTTTCTCAGATTTTAAATATATTAAAACTAGATGTCGCTCGCAACTTTATACGCGTGGTAGGTATAGAAAGTATACACCAAACCTTAACAAATTAACCAAATAAACGATCTCCTTGAACCACTCTATGCATTAAAAAATCGCATCGAAATCTCTTACGTAGTTTTGAAATTATAAGCTCACGTGGGGACATACATACAAAAATAATGACTTTGTTTTATAATAAGCAACGATTTGTGAGAATATTTCACAAATGTCCGCTGGTTTCAAATTAAGCTGTATCTCTAAGCTATATTTCTCTCAATATGTTTGAATTGTTTGTTTAAAATAAAACATTTTACATGTACCTAGTTATTTCAAAATAAATCTTAGTTATGTTTAGATCGTAGCAGATTCCGCTCTATTATCTCTGCTTACTAAAAAAAGCGTGACGGCATTATGATGATGGTCATGATGAAATGCCTCTGTTCACACTTTAGTCGAACTGTACATATCAGCTTTTAAAACATTAAGCCAATTCACTACTATGAAGTACTTATCACAAAAACGGTGTTAAATAGAAGCATAAAACTATAAAAAACTTAAAAGACAATCACGTACTGAAACATGACACAAATGTAACCATACTATCACTTTTAATTACGTTGCTTTTATGAAACAACGTAAAGGCCGATTTCCAGCGAACATTACACCTATTAAGCGTTTCATTGTGAAGGTTTGCTTCGATTTTTATAACGTACATGTTCTTGTTACGAGCTATAAATGTTTTGTGATGTTGTGAGCGAAGTAATTGCGAATCGTCGACATACCGATGAAGAATATTGTAAATGCGTTATTTCTGTCGATAGCCATGTTTGTTGTTTCAGTTATGAGGTTAACCGAATCGATATTGTTACAGGATCAATAAATCCCCGTACTGTGTAACTTCTTAATGACAGTAACTACGGTAGTTACTGTCATTAAGAAGTTACACAGTTTTAGAGCTTATAGCTAAAAGGATGTGGTATCGGATTAAGAATACAAGTGTCACCACCGTTCCCAGTTCCCAGACTTCCCAGGGTGCTGTAAAAGCCAGCTAAAGGAATATTGTACACAGATAATATCCTCCGTGAAAGACGGAAAACTCAAAATTGAACCCTATGCCACACGCCTGGGGGACGCCCTTTAAGTGGAGGAGTCCCGTGTCCAGCAGTGGGATGTTAGAGATGTTAGATGATTGGGTTAGAGAGGGAGAGCTGAAAGGCACATTAAAAACCCCATTTTAATTCAAAAGTGTATAATCGCCATTATAGACTGTCTTATCTATCTTAAATATCTTACAGTATTTTAAGTTGTATAATATATATTACTAGCTGTTGCCCGCAACATCGTACGCGTAGAATTTGGAAAAATTAATGATTTATAAAAAAATACCATCCTCTTGAACCACTTTATGATTCAAAAGAAACCGCATTAAAATTCAATCCATATTTTTTAAGATGTAAGCATACATACATAATAACGACTTTGTCTTATAAAAAGTAAATATTCGCATAATGTAACGAAAAAAAGCTGGGCAAAGCCGCCCGAGAAAAATATACTCCGATGTCATCGCTAATATGCTCCAAAAGGGGCAAGTGCGCAGCACTTACAACCGTCGGGCATGTATGACCATTTGTATGAGTGTGGATGAAGCCAAGGAAGTATGTTTGGATTGTAGCAGATGGCGCTCTATGGTAGAGACCATGGGGGTAGGCAGAGGCCTACCCCCATGGGAAAAAGGCGTGATGTTATGATGATGATATAAGAGATGTAGTAGTCAGTGCGGTGTAATAAACCAAATAACCTCCTGTTATAGAAGAGTTCCATGACCAAGGGTTACTGACAGATGAAAGTAGTAGGTATATGAGTGCACATAGAGCAGGAGTGGCCAACAAGTCGATCGAATTTTGGTCGATCACTCGCAAATTCCATGAGGGGACGCATTCTATGCCAAATGTTTCTAATACTTTGATACAGGGATGGACATGTACACAGTCCATGCTTCGAGTAGGGATACGTTCAGCGTGACCACTTTTAGTAGTTTTCTACTATTTTCAAGAGTGCACGGCGGTATAAAAGCACATTGCATAAACGTCCTCCTTCTTACCTAAGAAATAGGTCGATCGCGACTCAATTTTAAAATAAAAAGTAGATCTTAAGTGCACAAAAGTTGGCCAGACCTGACATAGAGTAACTATATTTCTAATATCAAAATAATAAAAAAAATTCAACTGACTTCATGTGCCTTTGTTAGAGGACTTTCCTCCATTGCTCAGAAGATAACCCTCAGAAGATGACCTGGTGCCCATGGGACCACATGGAAACCATCAGCTTTCAATTAAAAAACCAATCATTAAAATGACTTCGCCCAGTTAAAACTTATGAGGTAACAAACATAATAATTTTTCTTTTTAAAAGACATACAGACGAATTGAAAACCTCCTCCTTTTATTGAAGTCGGTTAAAAAATAATAATTTCGAAAGAATGAACATTACATGTGTTCGTCTAACTTTTAAAGCTTACAGGTACATACTATTTTCTTATTTTTCTTTAACGTAGCACTCGCTACGGTTTGTTACGTAAGCGGCTACGGTACTTATTCGAGAGAGTCTACGAGTAGCCCTTTAGGCCGTAGCCTATCTCTATAACTGAAACTCATTTGTTAAGGGCCTACATCAATATTATCGTATATCATCGCCGCCACGTACATATTAACACAGCCAGTAGGCACAGAAAATGAAGAATTAGGGATACTTTTCCTATTTACTCAAAATCTACTAAATATATTTTAATTCTGATTTACGTGTTTCTATATATAATAGTTACTTATGTTTTTAAAGTTATTTCGTTAGTTAATACGCGATAATAGACCGACAAATGAAAAAAATAAAAAAATTGAGAGGTTGTTTCGCCAAGATTTTCTATCGAGAAAACTTTTTTCAATCGCGTTTCTGAGTTGATGCGATCCTAGATCATATATTGAAAAAACATATACTTAAAAATTAGAGCTCTAGCCATTCAATCTGAAGAAACAATGAAAACTTCGTACATAGAAAAATGCACGAAGCTATTTTGGTATCGTCTTAAGGACTTGCTGACGACAGTGACTTCGCACGTATGGAATTTAGAAACCAAAGCCTTATTAAAATTATTGAACTCTATATATTAAAATAACCAGAACAAATCCGTTGAGTAGTTTTAAAGATGTAAGCTCACAAAAGGATATAAAAATAAATACTGTTTTATAATATGTAATACTAACTGTTGCCCGCGACTTCGTACGCGTGAAATTTAGAAATAAAAGCTTAACAAACAGAAAGTTACTATGTCACTCGATAGATGGCGTTGTACAGTTTTTTTAAATCGCACTATGGTTTGGTTACACACATTAACACTTAAGCTCGCAGGAGAAAAAGTGTTTCAAGTTTAAGTCAAAAATATTAAGCGATTTTGTGTTAACAACAGCACTGTTTGGTTGGTTGGTTTATTCTCTCTCTCTCTACCTCACACTAGGGGTGGGTCGTTAACAGATTTTCCGTTAACGAAACGTTAACGTTAATTTGAGTTCGTCAACTAGTTGACGAACTAGTTAATTTCATCAACAAATTTACGCGTTAAAAAAAAAAAAAAAAAAAAAAAAAAAAAACAATTAGAAAAAGAATAATGACTACTATGCCACGCTGACCAGACATGTTGGCACCGGGTTTGTTTTTCCTTACCTGGTTTTAAGGAAATGGGGTGGTGACACTAGTATTCCAGTATTTCGAGTTTTCCGTTTTTCACAGTTGATGTTATCTGTGTAGGTACAATATTCCTTAGCTGGTTTTTACAAAACCCTGGTGAGGAAATGGGGTGGTGACACCAGTCTTCCAGTATTTCGAGATTTCCGTCTTTCACAGTTGATGTTATCTGTGTAGGTACAATATTCCTCAGCTGGTTTTTACAAAACCCTGGTGAGGAAATGGGGTGGTGACACCAGTATTCCAGTACATATTTCGAGTTTTCCGTCTTTCACAGATGATTTTATCTGTGTAGGTACAATATTCCTTAGCTGGTTTTTACAAAACCCTGGTGAGGAAATGGGGTGGTGACACCAGTATTCCAGTATTTCGAGTTTTCCGTCTTTCACAGATGATGTTATCTGTGTAGGTACAATATTCCTTAGCTGGTTTTTACAAAACCCTGGTGAGGAAATGGGGTGGTGACACCAGCATTCCAGTATTTCGAGTTTTCCGTTTTTCACAGTTGATGTTATCTGTGTACAATATTCCTTAGCTGGTTTTTACAAAACCCTGGTGAGGAAATGGGGTGGTGACACCAGTATTCCAGTATTTTGAGTTTTCCGTCTTTCACAGTTGATGTTATCTGTGTAGGTACAATATTCCTCAGCTGGTTTTTACAAAACCCTTGTGAGGAAATGGGGTGGTGACACCAGTATTCCAGTATTTCGAGTTTTCCGTCTTTCACAGATGATGTTATCTGTGTAGGTACAATATTCCTTAGCTGGTTTTTACAAAACCCTGGTGAGAAAATGGGGTGGTGACACCAGCATTCCAGTATTTCGAGTTTTCCGTTTTTCACAGTTGATGTTATCTGTGTACAATATTCCTTAGCTGGTTTTTACAAAACCCTAGTGAGGAAATGGGGTGGTGACACCAGTATTCCAGTATTTCGAGTTTTCCGTCTTTCACAGTTGATGTTATCTGTGTAGGTACAATATTCCTTAGCTGGTTTTTACAAAACCCTAGTAAGGAAATGGGGTGGTGACACCAGTATTCCAGTATTTCGAGTTTTCCGTCTTTCACAGTTGATGTTATCTGTGTAGGTACAATATTCCTTAGCTGGTTTTTACAAAACCCTGGTGAGGAAATGGGGTGGTGACACCAGTATTTCGAGTTTTCCGTCTTTCACAGTTGATGTTATCTGTGTAGGTACAATATTCCTTAGCTGGTTTTTACAAAACCCTGGTAAGGAAATGGGGTGGTGACTCCAGTATTTCGAGTTTTCCGTCTTTCACAGTTGATGTTATCTGTGTAGGTACAATATTCCTTAGCTGGTTTTTACAAAACCCTGGTGTGGAAATGGGGTGGTGACACCAGAATTCCAGTATTTCGAGTTTTCCGTTTTTCACAGTTGATGTTATCTGTGTACAATATTCCTTAGCTGGTTTTTACTAAACCCTGGGAAGGAAATGGGGTGGTGACACCAGTATTTCGAGTTTTCCGTGTGTCACAGTTGATGTTATCTGTGTAGGTACAATATTCCTTAGCTGGTTTTTACAAAACCCTGGTAAGGAAATGGGGTGGTGACACCAGTATTCCAGTATTTCGAGTTTTCCGTCTTTCACAGTTGATGTTATCTGTGTAGGTACAATATTCCTTAGCTGGTTTTTACAAATCCCTGGTGAGGAAATGGGGTGGTGACACCAGAATTCCAGTATTTCGAGTTTTCCGTTTTTCACAGTTGATGTTATCTGTGTAAAATATTCCTTAGCTGGTTTTAACAAAACCCTGGGAAGGAAATGGGGTGGTGACACCAGTATTCTTAATCCGTCACCACACGGAGGGCTGTCAGGACTGTCTCGTTTTTGAGTTTTCCGTCTTTCACCTTTCACAGAAGATGTTATCTGTGTGCGATATTCCTTAGCTAACTTTTACAGCATCCTTGGGAGAAATGGGGTGGTGACACTTGTAATCTCACACGGAGGAACAGTGATTCATAACATTATTATTTAGGAAAATATCTCTTATCTAAGTAATTTTAAAGTTCACTATTGTACCTATATCATAACAGTCGCTTACGATCTTTCGTTTTAAGAAGTATAATTTCTTTGATTTAATTAGAAAGAAACGAACATTGAAAAAAATTAAAAATTGAAAAAAACTGAACATTGAATTCAATGTTTAACTCTTAAACATTAAAAGAAACGACCATTGAAAAAAATTAAACATTGAAAAAAACTGAACATTGAAATCAATGTTTAACTCATAAACATTGAAAAAAACGAACATTGAAAAAAACTGAACATTGAATTCAATGACATCATTAAATTCAACTAGTTGATTCCGAAACGGTTAACCATTGAAACGTTGACGAGAGGTCAACTAGTTGATCAACTAGTTCGTTAATTCAATGCTCATCGCTACCTCACACTCACACTGTTGGGCACGGGCCTCCTCCACTTCGGAGGAATAATGGTCTACTATGCCGTGCTGACCAGACGTTTTGTTTTGGCGCAGGGTTTATTTTCGAGATTTCCGTCTCTCACATAGGATGTTATCGGTGTGAAAGTGAATATACCTTGGCTGACTTTTATAGCACCCTTGGGAGGTGATGCGGTGGTGACAATTGTATTCTTAATCCATCACCACACGAAGAATACACATACAGTTGTCAACACCTAATTTTAAAACCACAAGGTTAGCTAAGTAAGCCGTTGTCATTATGTGTAGTGATATTTGGAATCTACGGCAAACTTTATCTCTATAAGCAACTATATGCAATGTGTGTCTAATGACACAAATCAATCAATTTTCATGATCAAATCGTTTAGTATATCTGTATAAAAAATATAGATGCGTTTATCTAATTCATATATTTTTTACTTTTTAATGCAACAAGATCTTAATCAGTCATAATTAACCTAGTTACTGTTATAGATCTAGAATTGCGTACTCAAATATAAATTACTTCTAAAAACTGTTTACAAAGTTAAAATAAATGGCAGACAGGATTGATAATACAAAGTTATAACAAGCAATATTAGCAAATAATACCCAACAAAAATATCTTATAATTTAATTTTAGCGAGACGCCGTTTAGTAAACGCGGGGACTAATAATAGATTTTTGAAAGGATCACGGTTTAACGTTGAAGCAGTCCTCCCCGCACCTCTGCCTTCGTCCCCCGCCCCGCAGCATCCGCGTTATGACGTCATAGCATCGATCGCACCCACCGCCAAAATGGGCGGCTGTTAGGGTTGCACTAACACATTATCGTGAGCCTATCCATCGCAAATTTGACGACAAATTGGTTTAATGCTGAGTAGATAGTAAATTGCGGTTGCATCGTTGATAAATAATCTGATTTTAACATCAAACTCGCTTGTTTTGCTACTAACTAGCACGAAATATTTAATATATGTACATAATTTGAATACATTTTGTTACAAGCTTAGCTACTGCATATATAAAAATCAATATGATGCATAAATACTTTCTATGAGTGATTTCATTCATGTATCATATTTCTATTATTTTATTATGCAAATACGATAGAACAAAATGGTTGTTATACAGATTTGTTTATCAATAATATAGGGTTGCAATGATATAAATTAGCCAATAGATTTTCTGAAGAAATTAATTCTATGGAGATTATTGTGTATGCTTTTCTATAAGATTTACTTTTGTGTACGAAAAATGGATTCTTCTCTTTCCGGTCCATTAATGTACCAATAGTGAACAGGTCTTTTCCACCTGGAGAGGGTATTTGTTCTACTTATGACACGCTTTATGTATGTAGATGCCAATTGCTTATAATATCCCTTAACTGGCTTCACAGCACCCTAGCAAGGAAATAAAGTGGCGATTCTTGTATACTATTAACAAAAAGTTACAGTTTGTAATACGAGTATGTATTTAGGGGGTAGTCTCCGAAAGTAATGGTCCTATTCTAAATATTTTTTCTTTAATAAGAAGTTACAGTCTTCGAGAATGCTACAGGCATTATATTTTATTATGGCACCAATTCTACGCGCACAACTAAACTTAACTTAAATTAGGTATATTGACACAATCAACTTTTATTTTTTAGTAAAGTTTTGTTGTGCAGCTAGAATTGGTAGATTATCTATCTTTAGATTTATAACAGTCATTGGTACCAATTCTGTGTGGACAACTAAACTTAACTTAACTAAAAAATAAAAACAACTATTGCTGTATTTTGATTATTTGGCTATTTTGTTGTACACATTTGTTTTAATTAAAATCGTTAGTCTATAATATACAGGTTTTCTAATAAAAAGGTCGTGTTAACATTGCCGAATTGTGTTATTGACAACATCAATTTTCATTTTTTAGTTAAGTTAAGTTTAGTTATGCACGTAGAATTGGTACCATTACATCTTCAAAACTACGTAACGGATTTTGAGGTCGTTTTTTTCAACATAGAGATATCAAGATTTCAAGATAGAGTGGTTCAAGAGGATGATTTTTCTTTGTAATATTATTAACAGCTAGTGTGTTATAATTCGTATCTATTGATTTGAAATTCCAGGTGAACGAATTCAGGGGCAACAGCTAGTATACCATATTGTGATACGCCTTTATCAACCCTAAAAAGTTCAATGTCAGTATCCCTTTTTTGTTTTTAGCTTATGTAACAGTTTACGTCGTTGGCAAAACTCTTTGTTCTGCGAAGAGTCCCGAGTCGTAATATTCAGTGGAATTGATTATTTTACTCATGATTTATGCAGTCTAACTGCTCTTCAAGATTAAAATCTTTACTTATTATAAAACAAAGTCGTTTTTTTTGGAGGTTTGATGTTATGTGAGCTTATATCTTTAAAACTACGCTATGGCTTTCTTTAATAGATAGAGTGGTTCAAGAGGATCGCTTTTTGTACAAGTTGTAAGGGTTTGCTTTCCAAATTCCACGCGTACGAAGTTGTAGGCAACAGCTTGTACTGAATATAAAATAAATAGTTGTTTTATGTACGTGATGTGACGGATTAAGAAATCAAATGTCGCCATCCTATTTTCTTCTTAGGGTGCCTTTAAAGCTAGCTATGAGTGTCACACAGATAACATCCTCATTAATCTCCAATCTCCAATAAAAATCTCCCAACATCCTATATTATTCAAACCCACCACTCCCTCTTATCTTATATATAAAAATCAGTTGCTGTTCGTTAGTCTCGCTAAAACTCGAGAACGGCTGGGCCGATTTCGCTGATTTTGGTCTTGAAATATTCGCGAAAGTCCAGGGAAGGTTTAAACGGTGACAAAATATATGGGAAACTAAAATTCCACGCGTACGGAGTAGCGGGCATCAGCTAGTCTTATTATATAAAAATCAATTGCTGTTCGTTAGTCCCGCTAAAACTCGAGAACGGCTGGGCGGATTTTGGTGATTCAGGTCTTAAAATATTCATAAAAGCCCAGGGAAGGTTTAAACGGTGACAAAATATATGGGGATCTAAAATTCCACGCGTACGGAGTAGCGGGCATCAGCTAGTCTTAAATATTTATTTGATTCATTAAAAGTTTTACAACGAAATATTGAAAAACACTGAGACCCCACACTAGGATTCCCTGTGTGGTGGGGCTCAGCCTCCTTCATCACAAGGTTGGCTTACATAATGCTACATCAGAAGGTTGATTTATATTAATAAAATATTGAGCAGTTACCTTATTATTTAATTAAGTTTATGTAATTATGCATGCAAAAATAGAATGTTAGTATGTCACGTGTGTGCATCTGAGTGTGTGTGTGTGTTTGTTTGTTTGTTTATGTGTGTGTCCTTAGCATTATATTAGATATATTAGATACCTTAGATCATCAGAGGATTCGAAATTGAAAATGCCAGCGCATTCCACGAATTTCTATGGTAAATCGTTCACTGTCACAGCTATTCGTTTGTGTTTTTGAAGTTAGACGATCTCAGACACCAGCTACATTTAAGGGCCTACATCAATATTATCGTATATCATCGCCGACACGTACATATTAACACAGCCAGTAGGCACAGAAAATGAAGAATTAGGGATACTTTTCCTATTTACTCAAAATCTACTAAATATATTTTAATTCTGATTTACGTGTTTCTATATATAATAGTTACTTATGTTTTTAAAGTTATTTCATTAGTTAATACGCGATAATAGACCGACAAATGAAAAAAATAAAAAATTAGAGAGGTTGTTTCGCTAAGATTTTCTATCGAGAAAACTTTTTTCAATCGCGTTTCTGAGTTTATGTGATCCTAGATCATATATTGAAAAAACATATACTTAAAAATTAGAGCTCTAGCCATGCAATCTAAAGAAACAATGAAAACTTCGTACATAGAAAAATGCACGAAGCTATTTTGGTGTCCTCTTAAATCAAGGGTCAAAAATCACTATCTAGAAATGCAGTCATGATTCCGGAACATATGTTATTTATTACTGTGTATTTATTTGTATACATATATGTGTATTTATATTTTGAATATGTGTTTATATTATATTTATTTAGCGTTATATGTAGTTTATAATATCTCCTAGTATACCGACAGCTACCACACTTTCCTGCAGGCATGTCTCCATCCAAAGGATGCCTGGTTGAAATCTCTATTAGCGATAAGGCCGCCCATTGTACTGTGTTAATTTTAGAAATGTCTAGTTAATTAAGTTTTATGGTGTACAATAAAGTGTAAAATAAATAAATAATCCTCTGAGAGAGACGGAGATCTTGATAATATAACCAATGCCAATACGCCGGTTCGGCGCGGCATGGTAGACCATAATTCCTGGTCTAGTGAGGGAGGCCCGTGCCTAACAGCGGGATGTCATTTGGCTAAAGAGAGAAGTGAAATTGAGTTAAACTTTTAAAAGTAAATTTAAAATAAAACTACTTTATACGGATTTAGACGCGTATATTTGTTTTAAATTTTGTCTCACCCGTGACCATGGTGACTGCAAAGTCTCCGAAACGTCAGACCAAAATTTAAAACAAATATACGCGTCTAAATCCGTAAAAAGTAGTTTTATTTAAACAAATGAGTCGCGCAAGTGTTAGAATAAGTAAATTTAAAGTTAAAAATAATAAATACTTACAAATATATGGCAATTCCCTATTCCTAATGACCTGATGAATCCAACAACCTGGTTGAACAAGTGAACCAGGGTTTGCATAAAAATCCACATCACCAATGGCAGTAGGAAAACCAAGAACTGGGTTGGTATGTAATACGTCCACAAATGCTGCGTCTCCTTTCGAAAGATGTCCATCGGCGTTTGTTAAACCATATCCAGGATAAGCCGGATCTAGACCTGTTTAGGAAAAGATACAGTAGAGATTGCTATAATTTGTAAAATATTGTTGATGCATGATTGATTAATTTGGCAATTTAAAGTCCGCTTTGGTCGCTAAAAGTATTGGTGCCAATTCCACTTGCAAACTAAATCAAACTAAACAAAAATGGCAATATCGATAGTGTCAATTTATTAGTGTCAAAAAGAATTTAGGTTGACTAGGTTGACTGGTAGATAATGGTTTTAGCATTAAGTCCGCCTATTGTACAATTTTGTGCAATTTTTCTCTTCCTTATGGTCCTGCAATCTGTCTGATTGACAATGAGGTGGAGGTGTGTCTTAAATTTCAGAGCGTGTGTGGTGCTTTAACTAAATAAAAATAAATTTGGTACCTTAAAAACTTGCTAAGACATAAAAAAATAACACAGTTTTTTTGCGACGTAAATTTTGAAAGTTCTACCAGCCTACTTCACTTAAGTAACAGTGTTAATTTTATACCAGTTATCCTTCCAAGTATTAATTGCCTTGAGCGTAGTTGTTTCCCTGCAAACCCTGCAGCTTCAGCACCCAAAGAGAATCCAACCACATGGAGTGTAGACACCGGAACACCCGCAAAGTCGAGGTATTGAATGAATTCAGCCAGTCTTCGGCCCATATATCGTGTATTCCTTACGGCTGTAATGTACCTGATATTTGAAAAATATGCTCACTTCAAAAACTAACAAACACGCTTCTCTTTCGCTTATTAAATTATCGCCTTGTCATTGGTCCTTAAAATATGTGCAAAGTTCCCGAACAATTCGACTAGGATCCGCAAGGGGGTGAAAACCGGTTCCGATTCCGTTACGTAGATTAACACATTGATAGATACGTCCCGAGCTAACAAAAGCGTGTTAGTAATAAAAAGCTTAGGTATTAAAAAGTGTGTACCTATCCCACGTAAACAGTTTTACTCGTTCGTTTATCCTACATTTGTAATTAACTTTATGGCGTCGTTTTTTTTTTGTTAACGCCATTTCTGTCTCATCATTTTACGCTGATACACGAAGACATGAAGAAGACTTCTATAACAATTTTAATATCTAAATACGATTATCTTTTAGGACCCAATTTTCGTGAAAACGTTTTTTCAAAATATATCAAAATAAATATGCTATACTATAAATATTGTTATTGAGTATTATTGTCTAAGACTCATTTTATACAAACAGCAATTTTCGCAGCTCCATGTTCCAAAAACTTTAGAGTATATTTTACCCCTTTATCAGCGCCTTAAAAGTTGAATTTCCTAAAACTAATACTGCTAACCTACAGAATAAAAAGAAAGACATTAAATAAAGCAGTTTACCGTAAACTGGCTGTGTACACTAAACCAATTAATTTTGATAGGCGCCTTCAATTTCGTCACACGCTCAAAGCACGCTTATCTTTTTCCCCAAAAGCTAATAAGAGCTATAACCTAAAAAAGGTCTTTTATCTGAAATTTTTTTTCTTTTAACATAACAAAGGACCTTTGTTTCAATATATTTTTGTTGCACTCTTACAAAACATAATGAGTATTTCATTTAAATAAACTGTGTTTTAAAAAGTGACCTTCGGGAGGACTCGTAGAGTATCTTTCTTCTAATATATAAAATTCACCATTCAAACTTTTTTTTTAGTATGGCAATACAACGTTTGCCGGGTCAGCTAGTAAACATATGAACATATAAAAAAGACGTTATTTATGTATGTATGTCCCTATGTGAGCTTATATCTTCAAAATTACGCAACAGATTTTGATGCGATTTCTTTTAATAGAGAGTGGTTTATGAGGATGGCTTTTTTGTATAATCCATTGAGGTTTGGTGTATATTTGGAGAGGGGAGCTCAATAATATATAAACGCGGGTGAAATCGCGGGTATCAACTAGTAAAGAATATTTCCATAAAATAGAGATCTAGAAGAAATCCAATAGAAGTGTGTTAAAAATACAAATATATACTTACCACGGAAAGACAATAAGCCTTGACCAATCCACGGCAATAAAGTTATAATTATCTGCCGCTAAAAACGCTGAAAACAGACAATAATTTTAATATTTTACCCAAAAACAAATTATTCTTTTGCTCGTAAACTAAAGTGCTAGCTATAATTCTTCCGTATTTTCAATGATAATTTTTCGGGCACACCATTTACGACTTGCAGCCACCTGCGGCAAGGATTAGAAGTTACGTCTACAGAGCAACTTGGTAAAACTTGGTAATTCTTGGTAAAACCATTAATTTCAAAATACTTAAAAAAAAGAAAGTGATATGCCTATGACTATTATTCACTTCTAAATTAAAAATTAACACCTACATTAGTACAAGTACTAAATATGATTTTCCCCCTTTTTGAACAGTATAAAAATAACCTCACTTTAGTTTATTTATTTGCAGAAATGTGGTTTACGTAATATAACATAAATACAATTTCTGGTTTACATATTTACCATTACAATGGCGTCCAATTAGAAGAAGATACGTCCCTTTTTAATGGCATATAAGTGTGTTGTGTAGCTCCTACATTAATGTGTATTCATACAGTAGTTAAATACCAATAAAATTATTATATCACATAGTTGGATGATAAAATGCTATTACTATTTTATGGACCAAATTATCGGGGATTTATTCTGTAGACTAATAATATAATGCTGAAGAGTTTGTTTATTTGAACGCGCTAATCTCAGGAACAGCTGTTGCGATTTGAGATATTCTTTCAGTGTTGGATAGTACATTTATCGAGGAAGGCTATAGGTTATTTAACATCACGCTACGACCTCGATGGAGGTGTGCCCAACAGTTGAACTTTGATTGGCTGGAAATAGAGATAGATTATCAATATAAACAGAAATGACTTACCATTTTTAACAGTAGTAGTGCCTACACCTCGGGTTGCTTCAGAAAACCCCATCAAATAAATAACAGTAGGATTTGAAAAGTTGAAGTTTGTTGCTCTCAACGCCGCAGTGTCATTTGGTGGTAATATTTGATATTGTGTTGGATTTAACCTGCAAAAAAAATGATACATATTATTTACATTGAATTGAAATAATTACATTAAAAAAAAAGGTTTGAAAAATAGATGTTGGCCGATTCTCAGACCTACTGAATATGTATGTAAAATTTGAGAAGAATCGGTCAAGCCGTTTCGGAGGAGTACTGTAACTAACACTGTGACACGTGAATTTTTTATATTAGACTAGCTGACCCGGCAAACGTTATTTTGAAATACTAAAAAAAAAAATTTGAAAAATAGATGTTGGCCGATTCTCCGACCTACTGAATATGTATGTAAAATTTGAGAAGAATCGGTCAAGCCGTTTCGGAGGAGTACGGTAACTAACACTGTGACACGTGAATTTTATATATAAGATTATCGACTGTTCTCACAGGATAATCGTTGGGTTTCCTTAGATATGGGTAAAGAAAAGAATGTAACAAAATATAATTTTACAAACACGCTTGTGTAAGTTCAGTATGTATCTATCAATGTATTAATCTATGTAACAGAATCTTTGAAAGTGAATCTTTGGAATAATGTACACAGATATTGATCTTTGGAATAATGTACACAGATAACATTCCCTGTGAGAGACAGAAATCTCGAAAATAAACCCTGTGCCAACACGCCTGGTCAGCGCGGCACAATAGACTATAAATTCTCCCAAAATGGAGGAGGCCTGTGCCCAAAAGTGGGACGTTAATGGGTGGAGAGAGAAGAAAAACAATTAAGAAGCTAAAATAAAATCTAGACACATTGTTTTACCTAATCTTTATAACTTATAGTTAACATGTAGCGAATTTCCAGTTCTCTGACCTACACATGTTTTTATTTTCATATCTTTTCCATTGATCATACAAAGATATATTACGGGGTGGAGTTGTCACGAACATATGACCTCATATACATTCCTATAATGTACATTGTTTCCTAATGTCGTCCGAACATGAAAATCACTGGCATGGTCAAAGGTTATACCAATTAGAATCGTAATAAAAGGTAGTTTCTATAGCCTTGTAACTGAACTTGTCAATGCAAACAATGCACGTAATGTCATTGAATAAATGAACTTATTTTAATTAGATTAATTGTTATTCCTAAGCACGTAGTTATTTGATTTTAAGGGCACCACAAACGGCATATTACGATGTATTAATATAGCGAGAAAGAGACAGATGTATATAGAAAAAAGACGAGGCGCAAAGGGAGAGATATATATTAATACTAGCTGTCCCGGCAAACGTTGTTTTGCCATACAATTCTGTGTAAAAAAAATTTCATCAAAATCGGTCCAGCCAATTGTGAATCTAAACCATCCTTAAACCCCCCTGAATACACACAACAAATTTCATCAAAATCGGTCCAGTCGTTTAGGAGGAGTTCAGTCACATACACACGCACACAAGAAATATATATATTAAGATACCTACCGAGATGTATCTGTATTGATGACGCTGCTGACAGATATATCTGTCTCTTTCTATATACATGTGTCTCTTTCTCGCTATATCTACAGATATAATAAATCTGTAGATATAATTTTTAAAAAAAGTGGTCAGATGGTTAATGGATAACAAACAGAACGTTATTCCAGCATTTTTGAAATTTTTGTCTGTTTGTCTGTTTAGATGTTTGTCTGTGCACACATCACGTAAAATGTACAACACCTATAAACAAAAATGTTATACGTAAAATTGTACACAACCCAAGGTATTACTTAATCTTTGTTTTATCGCAATCGGTCTACTCAATCAAGAGATATTTACATAATACGAAATTTTTGGTTACTTGCAACGCAATTTAGGGGCTAAAAAGGAATCAAAATTTTTTTTGGGTCGATTGGGTCGATATAAATAAATCGATCCACGCGGACGGAGTCGTGGGCACAGCTAGTTAATATATATTAATATGCCGTTTGTGACGGCCTTTAAGTACGAGTTGGACTTGCACACAAGGGGTTGCTTACCATAAATTATGCATACCTAATATATTCGTCTTACAGACCCAACAGAACGGGGTAGCATCAACTGATATCTCTCTCTCCAGCCCATTTACGTCCCACTGTTGGGCACGGACTTCCTCCACTTTGGAGGGATTATGGTCTACTGTGCCGCGCTGACCAGGCGTGATGGCACAGGGTTTAGTTTCGAGTTTTCCGTCTCTCACAGAGGATGTTATATGAGTGCAATATCCCTTAGCTGACGTTTACAGCACCCTTGGGAGAAGATGGGGGTGGTGACACTTGTATTCTTAATCCGTCACCACACGGAGAATTCAAATCAACTAATATACATATGATCAACTGTGAGATTTTCAGCACTCTAGCTATCATTATTCCAAAGATACAGACTGGTGACCGACGGACGGACAGCGAAATCTTAGTAATACCGTTTCATTAATTGGTACGGAACCCTAAAAATAATCCCATTTGATTCTCCCATTATGTGTATACGAAATGGGATGCTGACAATTGTGTTAATAGCAATCACATTAATAAAACATACTGACCTTGTAAATAATTTATATTGTATATCGATAGTGTCATCTCTCGGGCAGCAATAGTTGCAGTGACCGATGGGTGCTGACATAATACATATTTCTGCTATACCTGCAAAAAATATCTATAGTTAATTCTTCCATCCCTTTGCTAAACTAGCTAACTATCAAACACTGGTACTTAAAGCTGATCCAGTTAACAAATTTTTTTCTTTAATATTTATATTTCTTCTATAGTAACCTTATTCTGACAAGAAGGAATGAAAAAGAAATTAGGAAATATCTAATTTGGTGCAGTTGTTTAGAAGGTACACATACATTTGATATTGATTGATACACATACATTTTGATATTACATTTAATTCTACGTACACAACTAAAATTAACTAAAAAATCAAAATTAATAGCGTCAATAGCACATTTTAGAAATGTTAACATAACTTTTTTATTACTTACTAGCTGGCCCGCCAAACGTTGTTTTGCCATACCAAAAAAAAGTTTAAAAAAAAAGGACTATAAACCTCACGGAGCCCGAGACCTTTCCAACGAATGCAAAACCGTGGAAATCGGTTCGTGCGTTCTGGAGTTATAGCGTCAGGAAGGAAAACCCGACTTATTTTTATATAGTAGATTAAAACTGTGATATAATATAGATATAACTAGCTGACCCGTGCAAACGTTGTTTTGCCATACAAATGTCAGTTGTTTGAAAAATAGATGTTGTCCGATTCTCAGACCTACTGAATACGCATGTAAAATTTCATATAAATCGGTCAAGCCGTTTTGGAGGAGTACGGTAACTAACACTGTGACACGTGAATTTTATATATAAGCCTATTATTCAAAATACACTAAAGATGTTTTAATTTTTTAGTTAAGCTTAGTTGTACATAATGTGCACGTGGAATTGGTACCAAAATCATTAAGTTAAACTACATAAGTATCACTGAACAGCAAACATAGAAAGTCAAGTTTATTGGCTTGGCTAAGAAGCCTGTTAACAAGTTAGCAGAGAGCGCATACGAATCATTAACCTACATACATAGTGCATATTGTGCAGGTAATATGCTTGTTAGGTTTTGACGTCATTGAAATATCTTATTATAAACATGCTGTTGCCCTCAAAATCTATTTTTACAACATTTTTCACTGATGCTTCAGTCTTATTGGTCGCAGCGTCTTTTTTTTTCCAACACTGAAAGAATTTTTTAAAACGGTCTAGTAGTTCCTGAGATTAACGCGTACAAACAAACAAACTCTTTAGCTTTATAATATTAGTATAGATTACGATAAAGGGCAAATTTGTTGCAATATAAAAAATAAATGTAAGTAATAAAAACGGGTAAGTACGAATCGGACTTGCATGCAAAGTGTTCCGTACGTGTTAATACTCTCTCTTCAGCCCATTTACGTCCCACTGTTGGGCACGGGCCTCCTCCACTTTCGGAGGGATTATGGTCTACTGTGCCGTGCTGACCAGGCGTGTTGGCACAGGGTTTATTTTCGGATTTCCGTCTCTCACAGAGGATGTTATCTGTCTGCAATATTCCTTAGCTGACTTTTACAGCACCCTTGGGAGGACATGGGGTGGTGACACTTGTATTCTTAATCCGTCACCACACGGAGGAATAATATTAATGCTACCGTAATATATTTATCTTCATATCGCCAATAACATGTCGTTAAAGTGTATCATGAAGTTACACTGAAAACTGTTGTATGAAAAATGTGTCCCTTAAATATTTATTGTATTCTGGATTTCAGTAGGTATTTGTTGTTATAAAATCAACACAATTATATACCTAAATCATTTACGAAAATTTCAACTCTGTAGATATCATCATTCATAAGATACATTCCGGTGACAGACGGACTTACAGAAAGCATATTTAAATAATAGAGATCCTAATCCGACACTTCGTAGCCCTGTGTTCTACCTCTTGATACGGGACTCTAAAAAACTAAGCAAGCGTAACGAATCGCCTGTCGAGACGGTATTACTAAGGCCTTTTTGTGACGTAACACAAAATTCTATCGGATTTCGTCATCGTTTTGCGTGACTGAGTCAAAATAACAATGACGTTATTAAAACTCTTTTTTTTCACAACAGCTGCAAAGTTCATCTATCCATCAATAATATTATAAAAATATCCTTTGCTTGGTATGACTAAGCATCTCTTAAAACAAATAGTTATTTTCGTATTGAAATTTTCGTGAGTTTGAGTCATATTAGAAATACTATATTACCGGCTAACACTCACAGTTTTGGGATCGAAGATGTCGACCCAGGTTTCGAGCATATCGCTGCGCAGTCGTCCTGAAGATGAGCATCGGATATGCTCGAAACCTGGGTCGACATATTCGATCCCAAAACTGTGAGCGTTAGCCGGTAATATAGTATTTCTAACAAATAGTTAATTGAAGGAGAATAGTCTACTGTATTTTATCTATACGTAAGCGGAAGTATTATGAAAATAGAATAATCGTAAGACGTGGGAACTCGACTTTGTATTAAGTTATCAATGTAATGAACAAAGAGCTAGTGCGTGCTTCACTTACGTCTTTTTGTCTATCCATTTCATATCAAAGTACTTTCAATCTCCAATTTTTGTTATACAACATCACTAAGCATAAAATTTTACTAAATATTTTTACAAAAATGATAAAATGATTAAATAAAGGTATTCTAGATTTACTTTATTTGAAATATTAAAAAACATGTAGTAATTCTAAAAGTACAGGCAGGTTTTTTACATGATTTGAAAAATAAACAAAAAAGAACAATGTTAATCAATGCGATGCAGCTAATCCAGCAACATAACGTAAATGGAGTTAACGTATCTATTAAAAGGGCTTTCCTAACTTCTGAGTCGAAATTTTTTAAATTAAAACTTACGTCGGATATCATGAAATGAAAACTACTTTTACTAAGTTTCATGTCCAATTATCCATTATCTAAAATGCACAAGATAATTTAACGTATATATAACAGATAGGGAGCTCCTAGACTATAATGAAATAAGTCAATAAGACATAGACATCCCCGTTTTTTTTGCGTGGGGAATGCATTAACGCACTTTGTGTGGGACTCCCGGATATTCCTCCTTGACCCTTGGCCGGGCCATGGTAGTCACTCAGGTATTACCATGACCCGACCGGGTTTAGACATCCCCGTGCAAATTATAATAATTTGACGGGCTTCGAGGTCTAGTGGTTCTCCTAACAGACTGCCGTTCACGAGGTCTGGGGTCAATTCCCGCACGGTGCAATTGTTTGTGCGATATTTACGAGTGTCATACAAATGTTTATTGTACTGCGTCTGGGTGTTTCTATGTATTATAAGTATGTATTTACAAAAGAAAAGTAGTATATTTAGTATATCCATATTCTGGTAGCCATAACACAAGCATAGTAATAATGCTTACTTTGGGACCGGAGGACGTTGTGTGAAATGTCCATAAATAAAAATAAATAATAGTACATTTTGCTACCATTTTGTACAACAAGATATATTTGTGAGAATTTATCTCAAGGATATATCCCATGGATTGTTTTGTACCTACTGTCTTGTAAAGAATTAAGGTCACTAAGTAACTCGAACAATTAACAATTAACATTAAAGTGTTTGTTTAAAATTGATAGCAATTAGTTAACCTTGGTTAGACCATATCCGAAAATGTATAAGTACCTATTAATGGTTTTTATTGCATAATAGCTAAAAGTCTCAACCATAATTTTATGAGGCTTACATTGAATGGTTGAATCGAAGGCCTTCCTACCTCCAGAGGCAAAGGTACTTGTGGTGTGAGCATGGTCTCTGTGCGAGACACCAATAGGTCTTCGTAAATTTTTATATTTTAAACTGTGTTTTTCGTGGCATCCTTATCCTTACTAAATTATAAATGCGAAAATCGGAATTAAAAACTAAAAATCTTAACGAGCTTAAGTATTAATGTGTGTAACCAAACCATAGAGTTAAAAGAACTGTACAAAGCCATCTATCGAGAGATATGGTAAACTTCTGTTTGTTAAGGTTTAATTTCTAAATTTCACGCGTACGAAGTCACGGGCAACAGCTACTGATACTTTAAAATGTAAAAATGTGTGCTAATTGAGGGATGTGTTGTTAAATGGAAGAGAGTGAGTAAACTGAACAAGATTTTAATACGTTTTGTTAGGATTCAGTAAAGACAAAACAAATATAGCTGCAACACTTTATCTTCTACTCTGTAACGCGAAAAAACTGTATCATATTTAGGATTTATATCAGTTCTTGAATTATCTAATTTGGATACATAGACGCAGTATAAAAGTTGAGTGCTTTATAGCATTATAAAGCACTCAACTTTTATACTGCGTCTGCGTTGTGTCAAATCAGTGAAATACGTGCATACGTATTTCACTGATTTGACACAACGCTCTGCGGCCGTATTATGAGCTCTTATTCCCAGGCCGTTTACGCCGTGTATGGAACTGCCCGGCAAATTCGTAATATGAACATAACTCCCAGCCATCCAGTTCGCTAAAACAGTCATAGATTAATATGTATAAAAAGAAGGTACAACTAAATGTTTAAGTACTAACTAAAATTTTTCAACTAAATGTTTTATGTTTACCATAATACATAATTTAGTCAGGCAGTGTACGGCCTGCCTGGAACATGCATGATTTTTAAAAAGCTCATAATACGCCCGCTGATGGCACTTTGCCCCCCCGCAGGGCCCCGGGCAGGGGTCGTCGCCGCGCAATAGCCGGCCGCGGCTCCTCCCGAGGTGGTCACGCGCGGCGGGTCGGTATACCGAGACCTGCCGCGGCTGTCGGTCACGGCAACGCGACAGGAGGACCTAATGCTCTCCCAGTCGGGTCAGGCCCCGATTAACGGGGCCATCCCTTGCCGGGTCATGGTAAAGCTCAAGGCACCCGGTAGGGCAGGAGGAGATAAGGAAAAAAAAAAAAAACTGATTTGACACGTTTAATTTAAAAAAAAAAAAAAAATTGTATAAGATTAGCTCCGACAATAGTTTCAGCAGTGCTACGCAATATTAAAAATCTAGGACAAGGTTACATCACTACAAACCATTGTAGTTTTATGTCACACCTTATAACCATTAAGCTTTATTAGAAATTTATACTTACTATAAAGTACCTTATAAAAAATAATGGCAGATAACCAAGAGTTATTTTCAGCTATGCTAATAATATAAAGCTGAAGAGTGATTGTTTGTTTGAACGCGCTAAACTCAGGAATCACTGATGCGATTTGAAAAATTCTTTCAGTGTTGGATAGTCCATTTGTTGTGGATGGTTATATATGCTATATAACATCACGCTACGACCAATAGGAGCAAATCATTCGTGAAAAATGTTCCAAAAAGAGAAAATATAATAATTCCACGCGTAAGGAGTCGCGGGCAACAGCTAGTATATTATAAGTATGTATTTACAAAAGATAATTAGTATAATATAGTCTATCCGTAATTTGGTACCCATAACACAAGCAAAGGAATATAGCTTACTTTGAGACCAAAGGACGTTGAGTGGAATATCCATGAATAATTATTTATTTATTTTCATAAAATCTTCTTTCTGCCCTTATCTCAAGTTATTTTGGGACCAGCGCTGCACGTTTTTTACTTCTGAGCTCTACTAGTGAATAGAAATTTAAAGAACCTAGATCCTTGTTTAAACTTGTTTCATTCATAAACGCCCTAGCTTTTCAAGAGTATCGTAACAAAAATAACAGCATATATGTATGCTGTAATAGAAGCCTGGTGAAAGCTCTATACATCGACAGTTTAAGAGGATACCAAAATAGCTTCGTGCATTTTTCTACGTACGAAGTTTTCATTGTTTCTTTAGATTGAATGGCTAGAGCTCTAATTTTTAAGTATATGTTTTTTCAATATATGATCTAGGATCGCATAAACTCAGAAACGCAATTGAAAAAAGTTTTCTCGATAGAAAATCTTAGCGAAACTACCTCTCAAATTTTTTTTTTTCATTTGTCGGTCTATTATCTCGTATTAACTAATGAAATAACTTTAAAAACATAAGTAACTATTATATATAGAAACACGTAAATCAGAATTAAAATATATTTAGTAGATTTTGAGTAAACAAAAAATATATCCATAATTCTTCATTTTCTATACCTACTAGCTGTGTTAATATGTACATGTCGACGATAATATTGAGGTAGGCCCTTAACAAAAACGCAGCCTCATAATGCTCTCGCTCCCGAAAATAAATAATTAAAAGAGGATGTATGACGTTGACGTATTTGCTACGCCTACGACGTTTCTCGTCTGCTTTATTACATAGCTATTTTAAAATTAGATTTCTAATATTAGAAATCATATCTACATCCCAATCCTAATGGCTAAATTAAAATTGGTTTAAATTTTCACGAAGAAAATAGTGAACTACGATGTCCAAATATTTGTATGGAGCCTGTGTATAGCATAGTTCGGGGTCGTGCCCTCTTAAACATTATTATACATCAGAATAAATTCCATTATCTATAAAAATACATCGCCATTATTAAGTAAATTGAATCATTTGAATATTACTTTGTCAAGGATTTTGCATCAATTTATTCTACAAGGCTGTCGTCACAAATAAATAGCATCAAATAAGCTGATTAAATAGTAATATCTTGTAATCTGTGTTCTGTAAATTAAAGTCAATTTTCTTTGTAAATCGTTGAAAGATTGTTTTAGTTTAGAAATCATAGAAATTGCGTAATTTTGTAAAGTAAATAGTATTACAGTAGCCAGTCTATCTATACTACCTACTATAAGTATCTGTTTGTTGTTGTTCTAGGGCTCTACATACGTTTTTGGTAGCGATAACTGCACCTTAGATGATTTTAATGTAAATGCTCAAAGAATAGCACCGATAAAATAAATAAAATAATAAATAAATAAATATTCATGGACATTTCACACAACATCCTCTGGTCCCAAGCTAAGCTTATATGCTTGTGTTATGGGTACCAGAATACGGATAGAATACATATACTACTTTTTTTTGTAAATACATACTTTTAATACATAGGAACACCCAGACGCAGTACAAACATTAAAAAAAAAACATACATACATAAATACATACATACGATACGGCTACATGATAAAGTTCAAAGGAATTTTCCCAGTTAATATCTATCATATATATCTATGTATATAAGCGGTCATATGTGCGTAAATTGATCGAAACTAGAAAAATCTTGTTCTATTTTTGCCTTTTTATATGATTATTAGGATTTATAAAGGCAACCTTAACAAATCCGGAAGGAGTCTACTTGATAATTTAAAAAGAAAGCATTTAACTGCATTTAACTAATATGTAGTAGTTACTACAATTTTTTATCTATATACCAACTCTGAAACTCTTTAAAGTGTAGCCTTAAAACCACACAGTCATAATTATATTCTTTATTCAAAAACCCTTCCACTAACCGCGTTTAACCTTAACCGATGGCCATTGTAATTTACTTAACATATTAGTATATATTAGTACATTTGATCATAAATATTATATAACATCTTATACGACTAAGACATTTTATTGTGCTGCCGTGACTATAGTAAGAAAACTATAAACTATCGTGTGGCTATAGTTACTGATTTATCTCTACAATATTGTAACTGTCTATTCATATGAAAACATCAGCTTTGACCGGAACTTTTAGATAGGTACTTGCGTACTTTCTAGAGAAATCCCGCTAGGAATATTTATACATAAGTGGATTTTTAGTTTGCACTTTCTGAACTCTCTTATCGGTTAAACTGATGAAATTAACAAAACAATTACAAAATAGGCACCGTGAAAATTTTAATTCATCAGCTCATAATATATTTGACGGGCTTCGTGGCGTAGTGGTTCATGTACTAGACTGCCGTTCACAAGGTCGCGGGTTCGATTCCCGCTTGGGTCAATCATTTGTGTGATATTCATAAATCTCATACAAATGTTTGTACTACGTCTGGGTGTTTTCTATGTATTGTATGTATTTACAAAAGAAAAGTAGTTTATGTATTATATCCGTATTCTGGTACCCATAACACAAGCATAATAAGCTTAGCTTGGGACCAGAGGTGAGAAAAAGAAGAAAGAAGAAATGTCCATGAATATTTATTTATTTATTTATTATATTCACCTCATTCCCGACCCCAAATAACGGGAAAGGAGTAAGAGAATGATGATGATGAGCATTGTTATAGAATCAACTGATATAAACAAACAATGAAAATTTTAGTGTTGCCAGAGATTTGAGATTTGAGTTACGTTTTACTCGTTGGTACGTAACCCTGAGAACCCTATATATGACTGGTAGTTTTTCAGCTTCATCTTAACATTATGCATACAATGGTACCGATTCTACATACACAAATAAACTTTACTAAAAAAAGAAAATCGATAGTGTCAATAACGCAATTCGACAATGTTAACAGAATTTTTTTATTAGAAAATCTGTATATTATAGACTAACGATTTTAACTAACAAAATGTTACCCAATTTACCAAAATAACTAATTAAATAATAACCAATTAACCAAAATACGCCACTGTTGTTTTAATTTTTTTGTTAAATGTAGTTGTGCACGTAGAATTGGTACCATTGTTACATAGCTAGTAGTGAATAAATGCACTGAGGATATCAAACACAATGTAGCACATATTACTTTTATTATATCAAAGGTCAGAAATATTATGAACATAGTAACACTACCGGAATGATGGCAAAAGGTCATTGACAATAACAAACAGTAACTATATAATTTGATAAAGTTATGTGTATATTTAACACAACACCATTAGCTTTGCTTGTCTGCATCTATTTACGTTTTCAAACTTTCGTAAATGGTACACAATACATATTATTATTCTGTACACAATTCTAAACAAAATCACTAACAGTGATTATCACATCTCACTATTAAAATATCGGGTTATTTTCAATATTATTTTCTTTTTTCTTGGTCTGACTCGGTTGGAGGATTGCCAAGCTCATTTCTTTTTAAATTCGCAGTAATTAACAAAGTCCCGCGGTTTTTAGGGTTCCGTACCCAAAGGGTAAAAACGGGACCCTATTACTGAGACTTCGCTGTCCGTCCGTCCGTCCGTCCGTCCGTCTGTCACCAGGCTGTATCTCAAGAACGGTGATAGCTACGAGGATAGGAACGGAGTTGAAATTTTCACAGATGATGTATTTCTATTGCCGCTATAACAACAAATACTAAAAATAAAATAAAATAAATATTTAAGGGGGGCTCCCATAAAACAAACATGATTTTTTTACCGTTTCTTGCTCGATACTAATAACATTGCCTTATGTTGCATAGATAATGGTACGGAACCCTTCGTGCGCGAGTCCGACTCGCACTTGACCAATTTTTATTTTTCGTATTAAGGTTATTTATATGAAGCAAAAAATTCCATTCTGATTTCAAACCCACTAGTCGTATTGCAGCAATAGATTTTTTCAAGCGATAATCAGACTTTACAGGTCTGTCAATTTTCATACATATCTCAAGACTATTTGCTTTATAACAATTAGCGAAATTTAACCTCGGCCTTATTCGTCTCTTCTCCAGCCCATTTACCTCCCACTGTTGGGCACGGGCCTCCTCCACTTTGGCAGGGATTATGGTCTACTGTGCCGCGTTGACCAAGCGTATTGGCACAGGGTTCCTTTTCGAGTTTTCCGTCTCTCACAGAAGATATTATCTGTGTGTAATATCCTTAGCTGACTTTTACAGCACCCTTGGGAAGAGATGGGATGGTGACACTTGTATTCTTAATCCGTCACCACACGGACCACTCGGCCTTATTATTTATATTATATTATTATTATTTTTATATATCCTTTTTTCCAAGGTTATTAATTGTTTTATTATGTGTATATCTTATGCCTAAACTTAGAAAATAATTACGTCAATATTTTTACATACTCACCGACGAATCAATCAATGTCTGATTAAACCTAGCTCATTATTTATTTATACCTCATGGAATATTATTAGTAATATAATTAAAGCAAAAAGTATGTGTTAGCGTATTTCATTTTTTTTTTTATTTAATTTTTAATGATGAAATTATTAACGCTTGGCCTTCCACGCTAAAAACTAACTCACGATTAATATTAACTAACCAGTAAACGAATAAGTATCCATTCTTTTATGCTGTATCTTTTCAAAGAAGAAACGAATCTTTACATATCCCGCTTATCAAATTCGCCATCATGACCACCAAATGCCAATCGGCTGATCTAACGATTCTGTATTTTTTGGATCGTAGCAGATGGCGCTCTATAGTCTCTGTCTACCCCATGGGAAAAAGGCGTTATGTTATGATGATGATGAAAGGATACCTAAATATGATCACCCAATTTAGGAATACCTAACATAAGTCATAAATAATTTTTATAAGTTACAAGAAATATTTATGATTTTAAATAAGGTATTTATTTTAAATTTAAATGAATCGAATAAATAAATAAATCCGAGATCTTATAGTATAACTACTGAACTCACTGAGCTACGGTGGCTTTGCTAATGTATGTGTATAATTTACATGAAACAGATTACAGCTACGTTTTATTTAAATGTACTCAATTATTAAACCTGTATAAATATAAATAATACATAATTATTAACTATTTATTTATCTGTAATAAAATTATCCTTACCAATAAAAAACGAAGCAATATGACAAGCGGTAGCATTCACAAACATATTCCTCCGAGCGAAGACAATTTCACAATGCCAAGTCTTAACAACACACTTCAGAACTGAAAATACTTAGTCCTCATTTCAGAACGTTAAGCACTTAGTTCAAAATGACACGGAAATGGAGAAAAATACGCTTCACAATAGAACTGCCGCAATATACCTCAGAACTCGTAGTTAAACTTTATTTTTCACAGATTTTTTCCATTACATGTACCGAGGCATATTAAGTTTTGCCAACGACTATAACTTTACATTAAATACACTTGTATATAACTTAGATGTTAGTTTTATTATACGCATCACAGATCACTCACGTGTTCCTTCACATTACAATACAATTATGTACGTCACAATTATACAAAATGATTAATTAAAACCACAAGATAGTTAACTAGATAACATCTAGTTAGTAGGTAAATATAAGCATACAACGCTATGAGCTAAGTCTAATTTTATAAAAAAAAAAACAACAATACGAAAAAAGAAAAAAATAACTTTTTAAATCCGGTTAAAGGTTGATCGCCAATAATTTTCGCGCCAAATCCTTATTTAATTTTAGGACTGATAGCACCGAGCCTTATTCAAAAACTGCAACGTCGCAATGAAAATTCTATTGCGGTACTAATGGCCGCCATATTTACGCAATTTGTTTTTGTAAGACAAAATCAGTGCGAATTATTTAGCCCATCGAATTGATTTCACTGGTTTTATTTAATTGCTTCATTTATTTGTTGTAACTGCAATATTTAAAACTCTACGGTTAATTAGATTTGACAGATACGAGTATCATGCATATAATTATTTATTATTATCAAAATAGTAATATTGATTGCACACTGATAACATCCTATGTGAGAGACGGAAAACTCGAAAATAAACTATGTGCCAATACGCACAGTAGACCATAATCCATCCCAAAGTGGAGGAGGCCCGTGCCCAACAGTGGTACGTAAATGGGCTGAAGAGAGAGAGAGATTATTTTATTACTGAATAGTAGAGACTGCTTACTGTGACTGTACACCACTAAACTGTAGTCAATCTGTTAGTTGAGGTATTTGATGACATGAGATAACAAAAAAAGACGGAAAACAAAATATTTGCCCTCAAGATGTGAAACAATGTTTACAATTAACATCAAGTCGATAAATGTTAACACACACTGTCAGAAGAGGCGGAAAACATCGGCGACGACGGTGACCGCCTGACTCCTTGCTGTCAGCACGTTTTTGTTTTATTTCGTTGATTTGCTAAGTGAACATGCTGACTATGCGAAAAAGACCACGGGCGTCTTCCACTTTAGAAGGGATTATGGTCTACTGCTACTGTGCCGCGCTTACCAGGCGTGTTGGCACAGGGTTTATTTTCGAGTTTTCCGTCTCTCACAGAAGATGTTTTCTGTGTGCAATATCCCTTAGCTGGCTTTTACAACACCCTTGGGAAGAGATGGGGAGATGACACTTGTATTCTTAATCCGTCACCACACGTAGGACATTGTATGTACACTGTTGTAACGAAATAGATAAGTAGGTAGTGCCCACAGTAGTGCCTAGCCGAAGTAGGTACTTCTTTTGAAGTGTTTTCAACCCTTTCTGTGCATTATAAATCTTTTCCGGCATTAAATTTATTAGCCCAGGTTCAAAACCCTCATCTTAAAACACTAATATCGAAAAACTCATACTATTAAAATTATGTTTTTTATGCTAAGTACATTTCATGTTAATGACAAACTTAACATTCCCTTCATTACTCGACGTTGGCAAAGAACCACACAGCTTAATCACGAGGCTTTAATCAAGTAAACGGTGTTGTCACAGACTGGCTTTAAGATATATATGCGACAGAAGCCAGATAATTAATAAACTCCCTGTTCAAGATGGAAGCACTAATGTTAAAACTAAGATAGGTTACCACAGTTAAAATGTACCCTCACCCTCTCCAGCCCATTAACGTCCCACTGTTGGGCACGGGCCTCCTCCACTTTGGGAGGGATTATGGTCTATTGTGCCGCGCTGACCAGGCGTGTTAGCACAGGGTTTAGTTTAGAGTTTTCCGTCGCTTACAGTAGGTGTTAACTGCTTATATTGTCACTTAGCTGGCTATTACAGCACCCTGGGAAAGAAATCACAATGTGATCACTGGTGACACTCGTATTCTGAATCCGTCACCACACAGACCATATCTGAATAATTAATATGTACGTACAACAGAATTTTTCTTCTGCGCGTGTGTGGGGACGGATTACGAATAAAAGTGTCACCAATCCGATTCAAGAGTGCTATAAAGAATCGACTCAGGGATTAATATCTAAGCAGAGAAGGGAGAGACGGGACACTAGTAACTAAAGCCTATATCAATACGCCTGGGTAGCATACTACATATATATGTAGCATATTAAACTAACCGACACAGTGGACGCTCGTGCCTAATACTAATTACATTATGATAGAAATAAGACCCGTAGAACACTTTTAATAAACGTTATCAGCGTCACCTACAAAAATAATAGCTCTTTAGTTCACTAGCGTCATTAGATATTAAAATTACGACGTGACTATGAAAACATAAATATTCATATTTGAAATAAGCTATGAACCGCAGTTTATGCGTTAAAATTGGGTCATGTGGGTTTAAAAGCCTAAAAGCACACAGCTAGTCTGCAAGGCTATAAAGAATAATAAATTCGATGATTAATATGCAGATAATACTCACTATGACAAACGGAAAAAGCTATACTAACTTGGGAAGACGCCTGGTCAGTTAGGACTACACAATCGAAGAAAACTATATTTTTTAAGGAATTATATCATGCATATAGGTACGCGTACAATTTGATTTAATCAGATCTACTCGTGTCCATATAGGCTGAAAAGTCTTCTTATTCTCTCTATCTGTATATACATATTATATTAAAAACAATCGTATCGAAATCCGTAGCATAGTTTTGAAGATACAAGCTCACATAAGGACGTACATACATAAATAACGACTTCTAATATATAAAATTCTCCTGTCACTGTGTTTGTAATTATGGCTCGACCGATTTTCGTAAAATATTGTGTACATATCCGTTAGGTCTGAGAATCGGACAACCTTGTTGTTCATCCTTAACATTCTTATGGCAAAACAACGTTTGCCGGGTCAGCTAGTTGTTTTATAATAACTGTCAATACATGAGACGCGCGAGCGTTGGATGTTTAAAGGACTGGTCCAGATTAGTGGGACTTTTATGGGCTTTCAAAAAGAAGCTTGGACCTTTAGTTAAACTAGGAGGATATCTTCTTATATATAAAATTCACGTGTCACAGTGTAAGTTACCGTACTCCTCCGAAACGGCTTGACCGTTTTTTATAAAATTTTACATGCATATTCAGTAGGTCTGAGAATCGGCCAACATCTATTTTTACTTTTTTTTAGTATGGCAAAACAACGTTTGCCGGGCCAGCTAGTAATATATATAGGGAGCCACAACTAGGGAACATAGATATGTCCCAAGGCAAGGCCGGATTCTAATATAATAATTCTATGGAGTTAAATTGAAGAAAAGTGCCAATTTACAAACGTTCGTTTCAATTCGCAATCATTTTATTTCTATCAATTACTAATTATGTGTATAAAGGCGGTCTTAATGCGTTTTCTATCACTCTACCTGGATAGTGCAGAAAATAAATGTATTAATCTGTATGTAGAAATCATTGAGACCTAGACAAGGAAGTACACAGATAAACAATGCGTCATTATCATTCATAAGAACACTTTAATATATTTTATGATAAATAGCTTAGATTTATGTGCGGCTAATGGTAATTTCGTTATTGTTTACTAATCCTTTACTTTTTTTTTTTTTCCATTTATTCATGACATGATAGAAACAAAGTCTTTCAGCCGGATACATTATCTAATCCTTTACTAGCTCTTCTGTGTTGCCATATTAATTTTTTTATTTTATTTTTTATTTTATTTTATTGAGGAAAACAATGTAGTTGTACATAATAAGAATTACAACAAGTAAATTCTATACATTTACACTTAAATAATTACGTAATCAACACCGTTTTCCGCAAATTACTTAAAATAAAGTAAGTAGCCATAAACATAAAGAAATAGAATATAACATAAACATGGTAAAAGATTAAACTATATACGAGAAAAGAAAAAACAAAATATATATATAGTAACAAAAGAGCACAAAGAAAACCAAAGCCAAATGTTTAAATACAAGTTAGATACGACGCTACATTAATATTATACTGTACATTAGGTACATACTGCATATCATGCTGTTACATTAGGTCATTACACGTATCCACGATTGCCTTTTTGTACTGTGAAGCAGATACTTAAATGAAATATATCAACGTGAGTGAAATGATCGTTGTAAGATTTCATAATTCTTCGAAGAGGAGCTCGTTCGCCAGCATTAGTTTTAGTTAATTTTGGAGCAATTACATTGTGTTTATATGCATTACGAATCCTAATTGAAGTTTTATTAGTTTTAAAATTAAAAATTGTTTAAATAGCGTTTCTTGAAATTAAATAATATGCTTAGTAAATGAATAAAATGCTTAGTTCAAAAACTAGAAAACACTCTTGAAAACGTAAATATTGCATTGTTATCGGCCTTAAAATTTCAAAATTTCGTAGCTGCTAAGTTTCAATGGTTTAAAATCATTTTCAGAGATTCCGCTACAGAGATTAAAACATTGATAGATATGTACCGAATTATTAAAAGCGTGTTTATAAGACTTTTGAAGTAGCGTCCTTGTAAAAATGCCGTTAAAAAGAAAATTTCTGCCAACCAAGAGCATTAACCGAAAACAAAAACTTTTCTTCGTACTAAAAACTTTAATTTCATTAAATTTTAAAGTAAATGGAGTTGAGTTTAAATTTTGTTTTATACTTGACGAAATAAGGATGTAATTTTAAAAGGCCTTCTCTTTTGTTACAGGACAAACTGCTCAATAAGCTCGAAGAAAATGAACCGGAACTTGCTACTTCGCCAGATGAGGAAGTAAGTACTTTCCTTATAAAAGGATCACGAAACTCTTTATCTTAAAAATATCCGTGAACAAAGTAACTACATACCTAGTTCCTTTTTAGGGTTCTGTACCCAAAGGGTAAAAACGGGACCCTATTACTGAGACTTCGCTGTCCGTCCATCCGTCCGTCTGTCACCAGGCTGTATCTCAAGAACGGTGATACGGAACCCTTCGTGCGCGAGTCCGATTCGCACTTGACCAATTTTATTAAATATTACCTAAGTTTGTTTACCAAAACAGAAAACAGCCAAGCGACTATATTAACTTATCTTAATATCTACTGAATACGTTAAAAATAGAATGACATTTAATATGATCTTAGTAAAGATTACATTTATTGTGAGTATAATTTTTGCACTTTTCAGAAAAACTAAATATGTAAAAAAGCACCCAATATTTTCACTAGAAGATACCCCAAAATCTTTAACTACAGGTCACTAGTAATCAATATAAGCATAAATTAAAAAATTGGTCTTCGTGCGCGAGTCCGACTCGCACTTGACCAATTTTTAAATTTATTCTTATATTCCGTTCCGTACCATTATCTATGCAACATAAGGCAACGTTATTAGTATCGAGCAAGAAACGGTAAAAAAATCATGTTTGTTGTATGGGAGCCCCCCTTAAATATTTATTTTATTTTATTTTTAGTATTTGTTGTTATAGCGGCAATAGAAATACATCATCTGTGAAAATTTCAACTGTCTAGCTATTACCGTTCTTGAGATACAGCCTGGTGACAGACGGACGTACGGACAGGGAAGTCTCAGTAATAGGGTCCCGTTTTTACCCTTTGGGTACGGAACCCTAAAAAGGATTTTAATAAACCTACTCTTAGTTATAGGTAAATTACGATAGGAATAATTAAACCGATCTATAATAAAGAGACCGGTTCTCAGAGAGAGAAGTTAAATTAACTACCAAAAGCATGTTAAACGCTACCATAAAATTTTCGAATTTGCCTGCAATTTATTAGTACCTAAATATACAGTTCAAAGAAATAAATATACCGCATCATTTTATACTCTAGTGAAAAATTATCTACATATTATTTTCTAACACTTGCGCGACTCATTTGTTTAAATAAAACTACTTTTTACGGATTTAGACGCGTATATTTGTTTAAATTTAATTCACTATGTCACCATGTCACCATGGTGACAATGGTGACTGCAAAGTCTCCGAAACGTCGGGCCAAAATTAAAACAAATATACGCGTCTAAATCCGTATAAAGTAGTTTTATTTAAATCTTCTACTTAGTTCAAAAACTAAAAAAACACGCTTAAAAATCCTGATTTTTTTTTAAATTATTGCATTGTCATCGGTCCTTGTTAGGTGTGCAAAATTTCAGATCAATCTGACTACAGCAAGTTGGTGAAAATAACTTTCAAAGATTCCGTTACATAGATTAAAACATTGATAGACACCTACCGAATATATTATAAGCTTGTTAATAATATAAAATTTAACTCAGGGTCAAAAATAGCAGCGAGGATTTAAAACCTAATTAAATAGCGCGGAAAAATAATTATTATTTAATCAACTTCATAATGAGAACGAAATGAGGTTTTGTGTTAATGCTACGAGATTAAACCTTCCGCAGGTAGACATTTTGTGATTCATTATGCTTTTGTTGGAGAGACTTCGCTGATTAAGCTTTAATGACTCAAATACATCACGTAGGTACTATGAAATAAATTAGGCATTGCAACTTTACAAACTTTTTGATATGACAAAATATTGAAATTACACTACCTACGCTAGTTTATCTCATCAGAGGTTTTAGATATTTAGCGCGACGTAGGCACAAATTAGGTAATTAATTCAAAAAATACCAAGAGCAATTTTTTTTTAATGGAGACAGTTCAACGTACGGGCCATTTTTATATTAGTATTTTTTTTCCAATTAGGCCGCATGTCCGTAGCATTTAGTTTGTTTGTTATGAACAATGCTCCATACAGGTCCCCAAAATATGAATTTCTGTCTACCATTGCGGTAATAAGATAGTTCTGTAGTGTCATTAGATTATAGTAATTAGGGAAAACAATCAGAAGTTCACTCATTTTACTGTAATTTCATCCTCATTTCAGATTCCAGTAGTAATGCTGAGTGTCTGGTATTTTGTTTATAAATAGTTGTTTTATTATTTTTTTCCAGTGTGTGATATGCGTGAATGCAAAGGCGACTATGCAAACATCTCCGTGCGGCCATCGAGTGGTATGCCGTCGATGCTTCGTAAAGACCATTCAAATGGCAGTCAGCCAGCGTCTATTACCACTGCGATGCGTCATCTGTAGAGCAAAGATTTTGAGGCTTCGGCAAGCACCTCGACTGGTCACGAGCAAGAGTTGGCAGGTCAGTAACATATATTAATCTACTAAATAATATAATAAATAAATAAAATAAATATTCGTGGACATTTCACACAACCTCCTCTGGTCCCAAGCTAAGCTTATATGCTTGTGTTATGGGTACCAGAATACGGATATACTACATATACTACTTTTCTTTTGTAAATACATACTTATAATACATAGAAACACCCAGACGCAGAACAAATATTTGTATGACATTTATAAACATCGCATAAATGATTGTCCCGAACGGGAATCGAACCCGCGACCTCGTGAACGGCAGTGTCGGCAGTCCGTTACATGAACCACTAAGCCACGAAGCCCGTCATCATAAACTGTAATAAAATTCTACCTATATAATGATGATGATGATTAATAATATTCTTAGTTCAAAAACTAAAAAACACGCTTGAAAATACTGAATATCATTTGAAATAATTGCAGTGTCATCGGTCCTTGATATGTATCCAAAATTTCAAATCAATCCGACTATCGCAAGTGGGTGAAAATCCCGTTGAAAGATTCCCTTACATAGATTAATACATTGAGAGATACATACCGAACTTATATAAGCGTGTTAATAAAACAGTGGTAAAAGTATGAATGTGTAGGATTGTATCTATATGTATATTTAAAGCTTATTAAATTAAAAGCTTTTGGCTTTAACTACCTATCACCTAAAAATACTTTAGGTGCTTCCATTATACCTCAAAATGCCCGTTCTGTCATATCCAGGTATCGAGTGGCAGCACAAAGTCATGGGGAGTGCCAGGTTCAGTATCCAGTTACTCAGTAGGAGCACGTTCGGTACCGGCATCGGCATCACTCTACTCCGTCACCAGCGGGGAATCTTCCATATCTGGTAAGTTAACCTTATTTCAATACCTTAAGTACAGATAATATATTAAAGAAGTGTGTTGACTTAGGTAAGTGTAATGACTCTATTCCTATCATTATTACTATTACACTCTCCCGATACGAAAATCAAAAAGTTATAGTTAAATGATACCACTTTTACGGATTTTAAGAAAAGGCTACAAAATTTTTCGCTACAAGTGTACCACAAAATTTAAATAACTCCCTCTATTCACTTAGGATCCAAATATGAGATCCTTACTTGCAGACTATAAGACCACCTTGGAAGTACACCTACACCCCATCGAGAAAAACAAGTTTGTAAATCGAGCTAGTCTTTCAAGAAATCCTCGTTTTTGGAAGTTAGCTACAAAACAAGTATTTTTTTCATCCAAGTGGTTCTCTGATCTTATTTTCTTTGCTAGTATATCGAAATCATCCGTGTGGTGACGGATTAAGAGTACAAATGTCGCCACCCCATTTCCTCCTCAGGGTGCTGTAAGAGTCAACGGAAAACTCGAAAATAAACCCTATGCCAACACGCCTGGTCAGCGCGATAATCCCTCCCAAATTGGAGGAGGCTCGTGCCCAACAGTGGTAAGTTAATGAGCTGGAGAGAGAGATATCGAATATTTATAGTATAGAAGCAAATATCTGTTTTTTCAGGAGTGTCTTCCGTATCATCAAACAGTGGTGCTAATGTCCCTACAAGTTGCACCACAAAGTTATGCGGCGGTGCCAAGTGCGGAGGCGCTTGCCTCGGAGCTATACCTCGACCTCCCCCTAGCGCACCACCTAGAGCAAGGCAACCTGCTTCTAACTCTCTTAGAAGATCACAACACCATAGTATGAAGGTGGGTTGAGAATTTTGTTTTTGGAGAAGAAAAATGTAGACAAAGGTCTACCAATTGTACGTGTACAGCTTAACTAAAAAAGGAAAATGGGTGCCAATACATCTATTATTCGCTATTTAGTTGTACACATTTATATTTATTAAAATCGTTAGTCTTAAAGAAATTTTCGCGAATGAAAGCAGGCCCTTGCCCAACCGTGGGAATGAACTAAGAGGAAGATAAAAATAAATAAACAAATGGACTTTAATAAAATTAACAGAAATCTCATAGTGGATCTATACTTTCAGGTTCGGTTACAAGATTACCAAGTCCACAGTTACACAGGCGGTCCAGCGGGAGAACCATCGGGTCGATTACCTCCAATTAGAGAATTCCAAAGAGAATTTCGAGAAGGGCGTAGAGAGAGCGCCGCCGCTGCGTCTGCCTCAACTAGAATAAGGTATGAGAAAAATTATTCAGTTTCTACTAGTGATCAAACCTTGTTTGAATCACAACTACATCTTAATGGTACTGATTCTACGTGCACAACAAGACTTAACTAAAAATTAATAATGTCCATAACAGCAATGTTAACAGAACTTTTTTATTAGAAAATGTGTATATTATAGACAATTTAATTAATGACAATGTGCACAACAAAATAACCAATTAATCAAAATACACCATTGTGGTTTTCATTTTTTTGGTAAGTTTAGTTTAGTTGTGCTAATAGAATTGGTACCATTATCTGATATACTGATATCACCATCACGATTTTAACCCCAACAATATCAATGTATTTTCCAAACAGTTAATACAACATTAAAATCCGAATAAAATTCAGCATTTAAACTCGATACTAAGATGGCAGACGAATATCTATTAAAATACGTTATTTTATACACAGATGTGCCCAGAAAATCGTGACACAACTAGAAACTTCGCCACAAAAAGACAAACAGCACTTCTTCCGGCCACTAAAACCTTCAAATAACGACGACCCGCCCAAATCAAGAGATCACAGCAAAGAGACTGAAAAGAAAAAAGATAACCCCAAAACAAAATCTAAAAAAGAAGATAAAAAGAAAAAGGAAGATGAAAATACAAAACAAGAGGATAAAAGTAAAAAAGATGAAACCAATGACAATAGAAAGAACGAAATTGCAGAAAGAAAAAAGGAAGAAAAACAAAGGCTTAAAGCAGAAAAAGAAGCAAAGAAAGAGGCCAAACAACAGGCAAAAGAAGAGGAGAGACAAGCAAAGCTATTAGCCAAAGAAGAAGAGAAACAAGCTAAATTAAAAGCAAAGGAAGAAAAGAAAAAAGCAAAGAAAGAAGCAAAACTAGCAGTACAAGCAGAAAAAGAGAAAGTTAAATAGAAAATTATATTAATGTTAATATTTTACATTGTAGAAACTCGTAGCCGTCTTACATTTTAGATTGAGAAATTGTTATCATTGAGAAATCGTAAAAACAATTTTAAATAGCGTATTATATCTAGCAGTCTACTGTAGTCCATTAGTAACCATCTAGATACAATTAAAATTTTATTTTTTTACTTCGAATATGATGTTAAGTTAACGCTTTGATACTGATTTATACAGTTTTGTTAAAAATTATTTAGCTTAGTTGCAATTTCGAATTGAAATTGTTATTTAACTTAGGTATGTAAATATTTTAATGAGAAAAAAATATGAAAAGCAATCTAAAAACATAGGTACTTAGTTGTTGGGTCATAGTTGGAACTCTACAAACTGCGAAGACTGAATGAACGGGATAATGAAATCATATCGTTTTGTAATTTAATTGTGTAACACTATATTTAGGAACTTCGTACATTGCAGCGTCTGTTGAAGATAGCTCCGTGCATTTCTTCACAGCTGAAGTATCCTTCATTCATTAGAGACAAACCGAATAAGCATTGTGCAATGTCATTGATGTTAACTTCAGGCGTTCTAAGCCAGAATTCAGCACCTCAGTTAGCCCAAAAATTTCTAGCCTTAGTTCAAAAATTCGATTCGAATTCTACGTAAACAACTACGACTTCGTTATGATTACCGTGAAATTGTATGGAATTTACGTTGAGCAGTAGAGTAGTCCCATCTCCATATAATTTCGCGTTAACCCTGACGCGCTCGCAATTGTTTACGTATAGAAAAAAACTCTCAACAGCTCTAGTGGTGAAGGGTAATATGTTAATTACTGCCGAAGAGTGCATTTCGAATCCGGGGAAATGCTGAAATTCTAAAGACCTTCGTAAATTGCACAAATGCTGAACATAACTTTGCAGACATTACTTGCAAAGAAGTTAGTGGACTTAGTGCAACGCAGCTTACAGCACTACTAAAGGAAACTTCATACATTATTGCTCTGCCGAATAATTTATTTACCTCCCTCGTACTTAGATTATGTATAAGCAGTGGTTACACTAGAGATGATTTATTTTATTAGTTTAGACAGAGTAGTCCCCTATAATAAATTATTAACAAATACCTATTTATAATAATGTCATACGAAATATAAAAATAGAAATATCGAATAAAACTCCGAGTCCTAACATAATTAAAATTGTGGTCTACCTACATAAAATATATTATTTTGTTTTGGTCAGCATCAGCGCTACGAAGCCTATTTATTACTGGGTTAAAAAATCCTTAATAATAATAAAAATACACATTGTAACCTATAATCTCCATAAACTAAATTTATGATTCATTTTGATTTAAGTCAGTAATCCTCATGCAGATTTTCAAAGTTACTATTATAATTTTTTTAGGCGTTTCCTCAAACTATCCTTCTTTTAGTATTATCATCCGACTCGTCATAAGGGTGTTTTGCGAGAATAGATTTCAGCATAGATTTAATATATCTATTCCTATTAAGGGCAAAGCTACCACCGTATTAATAATATAGTACCCCAAGGCACCCCAAGGGTAGAAGAGCCCAGAAAGTTATACAAAGATTGCCTAATTTTCCCTATCCTTCGTATCTCTTTACATCATTTTCATATGAGACTACTCTACAGTACGAGTCTGGCTAACATCGACTGTCATAGTTGATAACCAGATGAGACATATTATGTTGTTCTACTATGGTATCAATTCTGCGTGCACAACTAAACTAAAAAATGAAAATAATAAAAAAAATCGGTAGTCTATAAACAGATTTTCTAATGGTAGGGGAGCCCACGATGCTAAATGGGGATTTACTCGAGCGTCATAGAGACCTATTGAGTTGCAAAGCTTAGATGATAAGAAGAAAAAAATGTTATGTGATTTTTCACTTTTATCGGTGGGGAAAGCGATGAAAGATTTTCTAAGGGAGTGTTAAGTGCACCAAAAAAAAGCTCTCATTCACTAATCTGACGATTTCGATGGGACGCAAACTCACGGGCAGTTTCATAATGTGCAAAAAAAATTCGCCATTTTGAAATACTCAAGCGCGTCAGATTAAGATATATATGGTTCATCTTTATGTTCTAAACGTACTGTCTCATAATCTGACGATTATCTAGAGGGATTCGCCTAATCTGACAAAAAAAAATTCGAAAAACGGTTCACCTTAAAGGCCATCCCTGCAACTTCCCGCTAATTCCATTCCTGGGCGCTTAAAATTGTACTTTGAACTATATTTTGAACTCAGCGGGTCATTCCCAGTCCTCCACACCCCGTCGTCCACAGTGTGGAGGTATGGGAATAGTGTGGACGAATGGGAATAAAAAGGGTGAGGAGGGAAAGGTGCCGTTTATTCCAAGTCCTCCACACTATAGTGCAGGAGCCGACACTAGAAAAAGTTAAATTTCAAAAAGATGAATTGGACTTCTAAATGTTTAATTAGGACTGTTTATGAGATATTAAGCCATCAAAATATATCGTAAAAAAAGTTGCAAAGTTATACTGTCGGCTTTTATATTGTTAGATTTACCAGCTGCTCTGGTGTCTAGCCAACGGGAGTCGCCGATAAGAGATAACAATAGATTTTAAGGACAATAGAGTCGTAAAATCTCATCTCCATTGAATCATAGCTAGACAAGAAGCACAATTAAAAAGCTCTTAGGAATATTTATGAGTATGTTGTAAAGATAAATCATACAAATTTTTAGACAAGTATAAAATATTATTTCTATTACAGCGTGATTTGAGAAAAATAAAATTGAAGCGACTATATTCAATACTAAAAGAAAGTTAGTAACTTCAACGTTTCCTTGTGTACCAAATACTTACACCTCAAAAGTAAATAGTTTGAAGAACGAAAACATTAACGAAAGTATTTACACTTTCAAATTATTGTCCATTATGTGATAAAACTATTCTGTGATACAAATTATCTTAGATCATAATATTTACTTTCTTTTTAATTGTTGTAAATTATAAATGATCACGCTGTAATAGAAATAATATTTTATACTTGTCTAAAAATTTGTATGATTTATCTTTACAACATACTCATAAATATTCCTAAGAGCTTTTTAATTGTGCTTCTTGTCTAGCTATGATTCAATGGAGATGAGATTTTACGACTCTATTGTCCTTAAAATCTATTGTTATATCTTATCGGCGACTCCGGTTGGCTAGACACAGAGCAGCTGGTAAATCTAACAATTTAAAAGCCGACAGTGTAACTTTGCAACTTATTTACGATATATTTTGATGGCTTAATATCTCATAAACAGTCCTAATTAAACATTTAGAAGTCCAACTCAAACAAACCCAAATGTAGGCATCACGCAGCTGCACGCGTTTAACTTTATCGACGAATTTTTGTTATTTCGGCTTGCGGAAATTGTCAGATTATATATTTTTCATTATTCTTGAATTATTACCTTCAAAATAAAAAAAATTTAGCTACGCTCGAGAATGTCGAGATGACGTTTTTTTTTTACAACTTTGTTGCCCTCCCCTTTTTTTACGTCACTCTCAAATTGTCAGATTAGTGGAATATACACTTTTTAGGATGTAATTAACTCACCCTACCTTAATCTGACGCGCTCGAGAATTTCTGATGGTCAATTTTTTTTTACTAATCTGATCCTGTATCCTTCACGGGCGGCCTTATATATGGGTCTCATATTTTGTGGAGGTACTTAACCGGGTACAAGGTATCCTCCTGTATATTAATCTGACGCGCTTTAGTAAATCCCGAAATCCCCTCTTCGGCTCCCCTACATAAAAAAGTTCTGTTAACATTGCCGAATTGTGTTTTTGACACATCAGTTTTCATTGTTTTGTTAGTTTAGTTGTGCATATAGAATTGGTACATGTCACGCTGACCAGGTGTGTTGGCAGAGGGTTTAGTTTTTAGTTTTCCAACTCTCCTCCAATTACCTTTCTATGGAATATATAATAAACCTATGGATTAACAGAATGTAAATACAAGATAGGCAGGTTATGCTTTTGGAAAAACATGTCCAAAATTATTTTAAAGCAAAAATTAAAAATCCCATAACTAAGTGAATGAGACATATAAAATAGAAATAATTTAAACCCACATTAAATTAAACTAGCATCATATCAGCCATATAGCATACATTTAGTTAAGTGTTGACGTTAATTTAATAAGCATTCCACAAAAACGGAATTTATTATTGTCAATCGTTAGAAATTTCCTGTAAAATAAATAACAATGTTACCATATTTATACTTTTATTTATACCCCAAAGTTCATAAATAAATTATAATGTAGATAACAAAATCTATATATTTGTACAAAAATTGATTCGGATTGCCTGAAATAAAATGTTAAGCAACATTGTTGTAGGATTTATTTATCTACATTCAAATATGCAACAATACACTTGATTACTCTAATAATAAACTAGTAACGGAAAATATAAGAAGGCTTTATTCTTCGTAGTCATCACCGGCGCGGGCAACGAGTTCTTCACCAGTCTTCTTATTAATACGCAAGTATTTGTTAACTAAAGGCCTATAGTAGTATGCCTGGTAATCTTGACGTTCAGCCATCTTTGCAATAATTTCTTTCTCCAATTTTCTTAGTTTCATCTTTTGTTTCTCCTCGTCAATAAAATGCAGAAATTTCTCATACTCCTGTAATGAATAAAAATCTTTATTAAAACAAGTTCCAAGCAAGCAAAAAGAAACACATGGTGTTTTATTCTATTTTTTTAAGTAATAAAAAATTTATAATTATATATTCAAAGGCATACAATAAAAACAACATCTATGTAGCAAAATGTTCAACTTTATTCCCCGATAACTTGGTCATTCAAATTATATTTATTCATGTGATAAATAAATTTCAAAATTTCCAAAGAAATATAAAATTAAGGATATCTTACGATCCGACTAACATATTCAAAATAAAAAAAAATATCACCTTTAGAATTTTTAAAGACCAAGAGAAGACAATTTTTTTCATTTTTTTTTCACTGATATATGTCCTAGAATGCTCTAAGCCAAAATTAAAAAAACTATGTAACATCACCTTTTCTAAATCCAAAAATAAACAAAATTTCAGAGTTTCAGATTTTTAAAACAATTGGCACCACGGTGACGGCTTCCCAAAATTATATTTCTTTGAAAAAAAAATCCCTATCTGAAATTTCATTTTGTCTGCTGTCTGCTAAATTCAGGATCATAAAATATTCTGAATTTAATTTCTCTACAAATATACTGATCTAAAAGTCGATGGTTTTTAGATGAATGTTAAATGACAACAAACTTCAAGTTACCTGTTGTGGTGGATTATGGATATAACGGGCAATAAATCTTGAAATTGGGTGGCGATGGTACTCCCAATGTTTAGGCACGTATCCTTCAGGAATTGGTGTTAACTGAGCTGGACCGACGAACACATTAGCGTAAAAGATGATAGCACCCACCGGAATCAACCCAATAGCAGCATAAAAATGCAGCATATCCTTGAATTTGTGCCATTGCCATCTGCAATCCCAGAATTGTTATTAACTTTATTGTCAAAATATAGCAAGAATAGTACCAAAAAGAATATTTATTGTTGGTGTTGATCTCATTTAAATAACATGCGCAATATTATTATCAATAGATTCAAAATAACAATGAAAAATTGGTTAGGTAATCAACGAAAACGATCATAACCTAGAAGGCTGTAGCACAAAGGTTTTGTGGCCATGGTCTCCTCTTAAAGCTCTACTTGTAGAAAATGATGCATTTTGAAATGTTTGTGGCGTTTTAGCATAGTTTTTCAACACATTTATGCCAAAAGATCGGCCAAGAGCACTCCAAGAAACCATTTTTATTTTGCACTAAATTTGACAAGTGACAGGACAGTGATAATAAAATTAATAAATGACTTAAGTGACCAATGTTACCATTGATAGTTAGTTACGGTCTTACTATGGTGAAGCTGAAGACAAATACATCAAATAATCATACATTAAATTATAATAATCACAACATTTTATATCTGCCCTAGGTTTTATTTAAACGACGCAAAAAATTAATTGTATGTCTACTATTTGAAGCTATCGTTGTAAGGCATCGCAAGAACAGAACGTAGCGTAGAAGTTATTCAGCAGTCGATGTAGATATAATTTATTTTATGATTGTATCTAATGTTTTCTGGTCTCTAATGTTAATGTTTTTTTGGAGAAAAATCGTCTTCATTTGGAGTTCTGTCTTGTTACGTGACATTGGTAAATAATACATTAAAAATATCTATTCTTGTCCAAATCGTTACATCAATTTTATTATCAATATTGGCAATTCTCAAATCGAATTCGCTAAAAAATGGCGCGTAATTTTAAATATAATTTATGCGCACAATATTATATTAGGTGCCCTTTTTATTTGACACTAAACAGAACTGGATCAAATTTCAATCTAACATTCAATAACACACTCCGCACGAATTTTAAAAGTTAATAGTATTTAGTGTTTTTTATTTTATTTACTTGTTAAAATTATAAAAAAAATACCTTGTAAGCAAAATAATACATGGCTAGTTGTAATTATTGGTAAATATAACTAATGTTTCATGATTCAGTCACCTGTTGCTTAAGTTTTTTCGCAAACATTAGGACGATACGTCGTCATACCGGAATATTGATTTTACGAACTGGGCATGCTCCATTGATGTGCTTACGTAGAATAGCGATAAGATACAACTCCCACACTAAAAACGCAACTCCGACATTTATTCGTATCGCTTGTGTTATTTGTTTTATATATTATAGAAAATTTATTTGATTTAATTGATTGAATTATATTGAGTGAAATAAAATGTGTTAAATATATACCATGGAAGAATTACTGCAGGACATTTTCAAAGAAGCTACGGGAGTCAAATTTACTGGGCTGAGAAAATCTTGTCAGGATGCATTAGGTAAAAGAATTTATGATAATTGCAACGACACTAAATACGTAGGTACCTAATATATTTTTTATTAACGTAAAACATAAACGTGGTACCTTTATCGAATTCGATTACTTATTGTTCGGAAATTGATCAATAGATAAAGGGTTGGCTATTGATATTTTGCATTCTATACTGACCTTGCTGGTAAAAGATTTAGAATTTTATGGTACATTCTGGTGCATTAGAACAAAAATTTTCTTGACGTACCTAGTAACGACTTTCATAATAAACAGAGCTTGCTTTTGTTTGATGCGAAAGAGACACTGAACAATATAATATTTTGATAGAACTACAGAAAAAAATATGTGCATAGAAAAATTCTATTGTACATGGTTTACAAAAACAATCTTTGAAAATTTCTAAGAGTGTTTTTGTAAACCATATACGAATATTTAATATTCGTTAATTGATATAATTTCGTAAACGGTACTATGTATGCAATTAGTAAGATTAATTTATTGAGATAAATAATTATATTTATCATAATAATTTCAGCGATCTACGCCAAAATAAAAATATGTAAAGATGTATGAAAGATGTATGTAACATCTGGTTAGTCTACGCCCTTGCCAGTCTCTTCCTAACAATAGGTGCGGACTGGTATATTTTTAAATAAGCTATAGACTTTGGTTAGGCTTAGATTTCCGCCTGTATACTTCATCAGACAGAATTAGCAAAACGTGTTTATACCACAACCACAACATAAGCAATACCCATAACACAAGCGTATAAGCTTGGGACCATAGGACGTTGTGTAAAATGTCCATGAATATTTATTTATTTATATGTGTTTAAACATACCTAAGTGCGAAATCTTTGAACGTAAGTTTCATTCTCTACAAAACATCGAAAGTTACATAATGAAATTTTGAATCCTTCTTAATGTCCGATGACAAATATAATAGGTATATACACTGGTTGACGAATCATTGTTTTGTTAAGATTTAAGGGCCTACATCAATATTATCGTATATCAAGGCCGACATGTACATATTAACACAGCCAGTAGGCACAGAAAATGAAGAATTAGGGATACTTTTCCTATTTACTCAAAATCTACTAAATATATTTTAATTCTGATCCACGTGTTTCTATACATAATAGTTACCTATGTTTTTAAAGTTATTTCATTAGTTAATACGCGATAATAGACCGACAAATGAAAAAAATAAAAAATTTGAGAGGTTGTTTCGCCAAGATTTTCTATCGAGAAAACTTTTTTCAATCGCGTTTCTGAGTTCATGCGATCCTAGATCATATATTGAAAAAACATATACTTAAAAATTAGAGCTCTAGCCATTCAATCTAAAGAAACAATGAAAACTTCGTACATAGAAAAATGCACGAAGCTATTTTGGTATCCTCTTAATAGCATTCAGGCTTTTCAGAATCAATCTATTATATACGAAGCGTGTTCTTTTAAGTTTTTACATTATGTAAGTATTATTGCTTCAGAGATCCTATGTACACAAGAAAGTGCCCGTCGACCGTCATACGAGCTACGACGAGCATGTTTACTTTCACTACAGAGCGCACTAGAGAGTAAACGTCCGAGACTTGTTACTTTCGCTCTACAGGGGTTTCATGTAAGTTGCCTAACAATAGCTTATGTAGAAAAATAAATCGGCATAACTTTTTTTTCATTAAGTATATGTAGTAGACCATCTGTCGACTAGATATATAAACTAATAAACATCAGCTGACGTCGGGTTAAGGGCCTACATCAATATTATCGTATATCATCGCCGACACGTACATATTAACACAGCCAGTAGGCACAGAAAATGAAGAATTAGGGATACTTTTCCTATTTACTCAAAATCTACTAAATATATTTTAATTCTGATTTACGTGTTTCTATATATAATAGTTACTTATGTTTTTAAAGTTATTTCATTAGTTAATACGCGATAATAGACCGACAAATGAAAAAAATAAAAAATTTGAGAGGTTGTTTCGCTAAGATTTTCTATCGAGATAACTTTTTTCAATCGCGTTTCTGAGTTTATGCGATCCTAGATCATATATTGAAAAAACATATACTTAAAAATTAGAGCTCTAGTCATTCAATCTAAAGAAACAATGAAAACTTCGTACATAGAAAAATGCACGAAGCTATTTTGGTATCCTCTTAAGGGTTCAAATCCGCCAATAAACGGCTCAGTTGCTCGTTATAATAGTAGATCTCTTAATTAAGAGGATACCAAAATAGCTTCGTGCATTTTTCTATGTACGAAGTTTTCATTGTTTCTTTAGATTGAATGGCTAGAGCTCTAATTTTTAAGTATATGTTTTTTCAATATATAATCTAGGATCGCATAAACTCCGAAACGCGATTGAAAAAGTTTTCTCGATAGAAAATCTTAGCGAAACAACCTCTCTCATTTTTTATTTTTTTCATATGTCGGTTTATTATCGCGTATTAACTAATGAAATAACTTTCAAAACATAAGTAACTATTATATATAGAAACACGTAAATCAGAATTAAAATATATTTAGTAGATTTTGAGTAAACAAAAAAAATATCCCTAATTCTTCATTTTTTATACCTACTAGCTGTGTTAATACGTACGTGTCGACGATAATATTGATGTAGGCCCTTAAGTAACAAGCGAGACCAAACCTTAAAAAAATATAGAAAAAAGAAATCCTCTTGAACCACTATCTATTAAAAAAAAACATGTAGACAAATTGAGAAAACCTTCTTTTAAAGTCAGTTAAAAATTACATCAAAATCCGTTACATACTTTTGGAAATATAAGCTCACATAGGGTCATACATACAAAAATTACGACTTTGTTTGATAATAAATAAAGATTTATATTTATTAACATTTAGTAACATTCTAGAAACTATTTTTATTAAGTCTGTGAACTTCTGCTAAAGGCTATGCTATACATAAAAACCTAAATCACGTTCAAATAGGTACGAAGAAAGTTTTAAATTCAAACAAAAGCGTTTTATTAAATGCGGTTTTGTATTTTAGAAAATCCTTCGTGATGATAGATTCCATCGCGGAATTGAACCTGAAGATGACTCATTGTGGATGCCTTCACAACTGCTGTGTGCCACCGCATCTGTCATGTATCAATTACCTGATACACAGGTAACCTATTACAACTATATTTCAGTATCTTTTAAAATTACTTTAATTTATAATAACAATAACAAATATTTTTGTGATAAGTCTTATTGATATAAATGCCCACAACTTCGTACGCGTGTAATTTAGAAAATAAAAAATCCCAAACTTTACAAAAAACCATCCTCTTAAACCAATCTGTCTATTATAAAAACCGCATAAAATTCATTGCAAAATTTTGAAGCCATAAGCTGTCATTGGGACATACAATAATGACGATTTTGTTACAAGTAAAGATTTTATAATGAGAATGAAAAGAAAAAAAATGTGTTCTAAATCAAACGTATTGGGGGTCTCGTAGCGTATCCTGGCTGCTATTATTAATAAATGTATAATTTGTTCTAGGTGCAAATATTTCGTATGTACCTATCACTGGCTCTATCACCTCGGCGTACTTTAAACGGTCGGTTATGCGTCTGGGCGTGCGGTCGGTGCGGGGAAGCGGCAACTTGTCCACCCCATGTTGCAGCCGCTGCCAGAGCCGCAGCAGCACAAGCATTGAGAGCGTACTGCACACAATTAGGTAAGGTCATAAAATAGGACTTAGTTATTAACTCGTTTTTATTAGCTTGGTTTATTATTATTTGTCAATTTATTAATCCATGTAACGGAATCATTGGAAGTGATTCTCACCTTTTGCAGTGGTCAGTTTGATCTAAAATTTTACACACATGTTGTGGACCAATGACAATACAATAATGTAAAATAATGTTCAGGATTTTCAAGCGTGTTTCTTAGTTATTTAACTACCCAAATTAATAGGTAAATATTTTAATACAACTTTTGTTTAAAGTTACGTGTCTTCAAGATCACTCACATCGTTAGTATTTGACAATTATTATTTCAGATGAGGAGTGTCAAGAGTTATTGTCAGAAGGTTCCCCGCTTGGCAGAAACCATATTGTAGCGGTAGGATGCTATAGCGAAGTGATACCTGTTATACAATATTTGTGCAGCAGATTATCTGAAACTCAACTGTAAGTTGATCTATCAAGAATTGTTCTTTGGACTGGGCGTAATAAAGATTTGGTTTTCTTCGTTTTAGGGAGAGCAAAATTATAACTATATTTTCTCTCGGGTTAAATGGTTCATGTAACGGACTGCCTTTCATGAAGTCGTGGGGTCGATTCCCGCTCAGGACAATCATTTGTGTGATATTTATAATTGTCATGCAATTTTTTGTACTGCGTTTGTTTACTTTGTATTATAAGTATGTATTTACAAAAGAACGGTAGTTTATCTAGTATAGCCGTATTCTAGTGCATATAACACAAGCATATAAGCTTAGCTTGGGGTCACAGGACGTTGTGTCAAATGTCCATGAATATTTATCAATATTTTAGCATGTATTTTAGGAAATAGACTGACTGATTGATGTATCAACGAAAACTCTGTAAATACTGCAGTTAAGAACTTGAAAATGTGCACGCTCGTTCCTTTTACACTGTAAGCCAAAACTTAAAAAGGATATTTGAAAATTCAACCTCCTAGGGGAAAAGTAGAGAGCAATAAAAATGAACTGATTAGTTACTCAATTAGTATAGTTAATTTTATGCTTACATGATAGGAGAATCAATCCAGTTTTACTTTACACAGAACCCCAAAACAGAACCCTCTTGCACTATTCTTCTTGGACTGCCTGTTGACGTTGATGTCAAGTCTCTCAGAGCGCGTGAGCGGAAACTCACACTTCACAACTTTCTTATGGCAAAAGTTTTGTCCATCACTTATTTCGTTCTTGGGAACTCCGAGAGTGGATAAACATATAAAATCCAGGTAATTCATTCATTTCAGTCATTATCAACATTGTCCACAGCTGACCATGTGTAAGAAACACCATTAGATCATCTCCTGGACTGGAAATGTTTTTCTACTGCACCACAATAACCAGCGTGCGTATTATGAGCTTTTTAAAAATCATCCAAGTTCCAGGCAGGCCGTATACTGCCCGGTAAATTCCGTATTATAACAGATATAAAACTTTTAATTGAAACTTTTCATTTATTCTTAAACTTTTAGTTGTACCTTCTCTTTAAACATATTCGGTAATCTGACTGACTGGCTGGGAGTTATATTGGTAATACGAATTTTTCAGGCATTTCAATGTACTACGTAACCTGACTGGAAATAAAAGTTCATAATACGGGGCGTGTTTCAAGGTACTCGTCAGTAATAGACGGAAAACTTGAAACTATGCCAAAACCCCTGTTTAGCACGTCATTGTGCAACGGCGAGAAACGGACATCTCCTTGATAACGAACAACCCCTAGCTAGCTCTTACAGCACAGTGGGGAAGAAATGAGGCGGTGATACTTGTATTCTTAATCCGTCTAGCTTTTAATGTAGTCATGAAGAAAAATAAGGGAATGAAATATTTATCCTTACTACGCTAGGTCACCACATAGCTATAAATTTTTCAGAGAACACGATGGACATCTAGTAGATGACTCTGGCAGAGGATCTGGTGCTTTGAATTCCGCACCCAGTTTCAACAGCAAACACGCTAAAGCTATTTATAGGTATGTTAACAAGTATTATGAATTAACAACCTTAGTTACATAATATTATGTTAGCAAGGAAATATCATAATTATTCAACTTTTCTCCAACAATGTACTGTCAAAGTATAAGTAAAGAATTTTTATTTCAAATAGGTATGTTTAATGAAATCTTTGAAATCTTTAGAAGCTAGGCGAGTGTTTCAAAAGTGATTCTTATAGAGACGAATAGACAAGAAACTCCATAATCATTATATTTTTATTCAGCCAAATTTTCCTATTTAAAATTTACAATCACACTTTTTTACGAACTAAAGATATTATGTTGTAACGAAGGTTGTCAACATTTGTAAAAATATCAATATTTCAGCATATCAAACCAGTTGGTTCGTCTAGTTGGTTCCACTTCAAACCTAAGACCAGTTCTCGAAGCTCTATACCATAGAATGTTGCTGTACCCTCCAGTACCACATCGTATAGAAGCACTAAGAAGTACAAGGGAACTCCTACAGAATCCTAAGAGATTATGTCAACTAATTCTGTTGAAAAAAGTTGATCATCATGAGAGACATAGCGATGATATGGCGATTGTTAGATTGTAAGTAACTAAGTACTGTATCAAATCTTTTAATAAAAACTAGCTGTTGCCCACGACTCCGTCCGCGTGGAATTTTTTTCGCAATAAAAGGTAGCCTATGTCCTTTCTCAGGGTCTAAAAATTGTCTGTGCCTAATTTCATCAAAATCGGTTGAGAGGTTTAAGCGGGAAAGCGTAACAGACAGACAGAGTTACTTTCGCATTTATAATATTAGTAGGGACTGGCTGTTGCTCGCAACTTCGTACGCGCAGAATTTAGAAAATTTGTCCCGTTTTTACAACCTTAGCGTTTCTCGATAAATTCATATAAAAACTGAAAGAATTTTTCAAATCGGACCAGTGGTTCCTGGGATTAGCGCGTTCAAACAAACAAACACTTCAGCTTTATAATATAAGTATAGTATAGATATAAATTCGTACAACTTTTTCGTCCAAACGAAATCACAGGTCTTCTCCACAAAGAGAGGGTTTCGATATAATGAACCATGCTGACTAAACAGCACAGGATTTACTTTTGTGTTTCGACTTTTTGAAATGACAAGAGTCTAGACAAGATAAGATCTTATTTCGATTTTGAAAGAAATATCCTAAGCAGAGATTATTTTGATGATGTCTGTTAAAAGTATTTTAGAGTTAACTATATTCTTCAATCCCTAGGGGAGACATCGAAGTTTTAACATGTGAATTCATCCCTCGTCCAGTAGGAGTATTTTCTTTTTAGTCTGCAAAGAAAAAATTTGAATGTTGCTCTTTGGTAGAATAATGGATGGAATAGAAGAATGCGGTAGAAGTGGTAACCCTGAAGTGGTAGCAGCTGCTGTGGAATGTGTGGTCTCACTTCTTGATGCGTTGGAGAAACTCTGTAATGGATCCAATGATTACTTAAATCCTGAAATAGCTACGCTAATATTAGCCCACTGGCCTAAGTTACATGATGCGGACTATTCAGGACCACTTACTTATCAGACTTTGGCTAGACTTCCAAGTCCTTACAGGTAAGTTATGACATGATTTTACTGTATAAACACTTACCATCACGCCTTTTTCCTATGGGGGTAAGCAGATACTATAGAGCGCCATCTGCTACGATGGATGCCCATGCTCAATGGGCTTTCAACTTCCAACTAAATACCACGTAACCATATGAACTAAGAAATGGCCGTATCTATTAAATTAAACTATTTAATAATCAATGTGATTTGCTTAACAGAAACTTTTAAATACCAAATCAAGCTATTGGTTAGATATAAATAAATTTTAAATAATAAATATTTAATATTTTCTAACACTTGCGCGACTCATTTGTTTAAATAAAACTAATTTCTCACCCGTTACCATGGTGACTGCAAAGTCTCCAAAATGTAAGGCCAAAATTTAAAACAAATATACGCGTCTAAATCCTTAAAAAAGTAGTTTTTTTTAATAAATATTTATGAACATTTTGCAAAACTTCTTTTAGTCCCAATATTTCTATGTTTGAGTATAAATATTATATGTCACATGTATTATTCCATATAAAGATGATAAATTGTTGCGATATTTCCAACAGGGATGTAGTGGCAGTATTACAACATAATGAGACCAAAGAACATGATTCGTCAGATACATCAGGCCCAGAGAATATAAGTTCAGGCAGTGATGGCGAAGCAGACTCTGATGCTGACAACGTATTTCTGCCGTCTCGGGCTTGTAACCCATCGACAAATAATGACAGTATGCCTGATAAACCTAAGGCTGTACCTAAAACTCTCAATTTAGGAAGGTAATTCTATCTTAATTATTAGTACATACTTTATTTTCTAGTGTGTCCATGGGTTCACGGATAAAAAGGATACAAGAGTCATCTCCCCATGTGTTACCCACGGGCAACATAATAGGCCTTGTCCACGATAGATTAAAATAACGGAGAGTGACTCTACGACGTTATTAGCAAGACTACCCTAGCTAGAGTATTACTACAGACAACCTCCGCTATTTTTGCTATAATGATCTCTGCATGTAGGTACATAGAAATTAAGGTCTAGATCTATTCTCTCTACGTATACGAGAGGCTTACAAAAAAGCTAATTCAGTTCAATTAAGATTTCTGGTAAGGATTCGAGGGCACGCTGAGCTTGAATGCCCCGGGGCACTGCCCCGCTTAGCCCCTTGGTAGCTACGCCACTGCTTAAGAACCAGGTCAGGGAATTAAGTGATGGTATTTACCTGATGTCAACTCTCTTCGAGTATATGTATACCCGAAGAGGGTTTACATCAGGTAGGGTGGTGACACTTATATTCTTAATCCGGGCGGATAATAACAAGTTTTATAATATTTATTGTTGCTTGTTTCTTAAAAGGTGCACCATAACAGAATGCAACGTGGATTTAGAAAGGCACAACGCGAGACAGTTTGTGAAGACTGTTCAAGTATCTCTGCTGCCGAAACTGTTGAATCTCAGGACTTGTATAGAGGTAATCATATCCTAGTCATCATTAGTATCCTAGTTAGTAGCTACTCTGCATAGCTAAGTGACCATCGAACTATTATTGACTATAGGTTAAATAACATGAAATCAAGATTATTTTTTAACTAAGTAGACTAATTCTGACTACATACATAGCCATAGGTCGTAGCCATTCCTTGACACGATAATCTCCATCGCCGTACGCATGATGGATAAAAATGCGCGAATAATTTACAAAAAATATGAGTCTCATTTCACCACCTTGAAAGTTAAAATTCCGAAACTCCTTTCTTAGTGCTCTTCGGCTATTAGATCATACAAGCAGTCACTCAGTCCAGCCCTTGATTTAACTTCTAGGTGGATGAAGCAATGCAAGAATTTTCATCAAAATGTTGTCAACACAACGCTACCCAACCTCCAGCTACAGCTTGCATCATGAACGCTGATGGTATCTACCTCGCTACTTATGCGGCATTACTTCTGACACTCAAGCAACGAAGAACTAATTACTACAACCAAGCTAATGTAAGTGTGAACAGGCTCGATAGATGGCGTTGTACATGACAAGCGATGTAAACTCAATCGAGCAACATTGTACTGGAGAATTTAGTTACCACTGCCATAGCGTATTAGCCAATTGCTGCAATAGGATATTCAGGATTTTTAAGTCTGCTTTTAGTTTTTGAACTGAGCCAATTATTTTCGTACTAAGTACATTGTTAATGATATTACAAATTTTATACCGAGGTCCTGAGCATTTAATTAAATACTTTCATCACAAAAATATGTTTCCACAGAAAACACAAGTCTCTTTAACAGAAGACGAATTCGTAGAAGAAGTACAAGGTAGTGGTGTCGTTGTATACTTGTCAGCAACATGGCTACGAGAGTTGTACCAACAAGTACTTGCTATTGATCTATTGAAGGAAGTTCCTACCACTGATCATCCGCTCATACATTTATTGTCAGGTAAAAGTGGTTAAAGGTTATCCTGCTTTATTAATTCTTCAGAATTATACCCTCAAACTTATTTAAGTTTGAGGGTATAAATTTTGGTATTTTAAGAATTATTTTTAGGGAGTTTTCAATTCGTTTTTTCATTTTAAAAAGTATAGTCAAAAATTTGAAGAAAATTCTGTCTATAACAGATCTCGGTGGACTGGATCAGAGTGCTGTAATGTCTGACTGGCAGAAACTTAAAGAAGTATCTCTATTCTATAACAACACCAATGACTCACCACAACACCAAGCTAGCTTAAGATGGGCTAGAAGGTATGTTGCTTGGCTTATTTAATCATATACGAGCTAATTCTAGCTACCTATCCTAATATTATAATTCTGAAGAATTTGCTTTTTTGAACGCGCTAATCTCAGGAACCACTGGTTCAATTCAAATAAAAAATTCTCTCAGTGTTCGATTGGACATTTATCGAGGAAGATATATATAAGGTATATAACATCACACTGCTACTAATACAAGCGAAGCATCAGTGAAAAATATTACTAAAAACGAGGACTATTTTCTAAATTGCACGCGTAGGAAATTGCGGGCAACAGCTAGTATTTTCATATTTCTATTAATATACAAATCAAGAATTGTTAAAATTTCCCAACGATCATATAGTAAGTAATAGCTTAACATAAAATACTAGAAGAATGAAGCATATTCCCCTTTTTCTCCTGCTATGGACTTGGAAAACTCAAAATGCAACAACCTTGGTCACTGCGGAGTAGTAGACAAAAAGCCTTCCCAAAGGGGCTCGTGCCCAAAGTGGGCCTTTAATGGACTAAAGATAGAGAGATATTATAAACCAATAAATATTGCAGGATCCTAACGTGTATTTGGGATTCCATGGTGACAGTGCTAAGTGTACCCTTAATAGGGTATAGGAATAAGAAGCACAAACTACATGGCATTATATCTAAGAAGATTAATACATTTGGTAAGAGGAAACGAATCGCTTGGGAAGGTCTCACCATACAATGTCTAGAAGGACTTCATAAGGTCAGTTATAATAAGAACTTAGTACTCAGAAAATAACTTTTTTTTATAATTTTATGTGCGATTAGTCCTCCAAGAGACTATAAGCAGATTTGTTACATGAAGTTTTGTTAAGTACGAGTACTGGGTACTGGGAGTCTCACCCGTTCGTAAATATGCAGTATAGCATCTCCACATCGCTTCTTTTAAAGCCGTTTGAAATAGGTGGTTTGCCAGACTATTAGAGTGACTTGTCAGCCGACATATATCTCTCTGCTGAAAGCGTTATTTGCGTTCGGATCGTTTTTATCAGAAACACACTAAATTAAAATTACATAATCATCATCACTCTTCAGACCTTATCCCGTTATTCGGCGTCGACACAACATGACTACTTGTCCAAGTAGCAATATGATTTGGCTAATTTTTACGACCTACCGCCTGCCTGACTTCAACCCTCCCTGGGTATGTACGCTGGTGTCCACTGCAACATAAACAAAAAGTCATATTGCCCCGTCCTCTAATAATGGGATAAGGGCAGGAGAATGAATGGTAACGATGACCACAAAAATGAATAAAAGTTTTACAACATTGCAGGCTGCTAGAGTAAGCAACACATTAAGCTTACAGAATCGTTGCAGTAGCATATTAGCATTATTAGCTAACTCTGCAGTGTCACAACCACCTAATGGAAAAATACTATCAACACATGCTTTATCCCTTGATATATTAATTACAGGTGAGTGGTTTTATTTAGAATGTAATGAAAAATTGCTGATTGCCATACTGATTATGAGTGGTCAAAATTTCAAACAAATCCGCCATTTGGAAAGGGTAAAAATTAGGTTTAAGGATTCTAAGAAAATAAACTCCTAAATACTAACGAGGCTAATAAAAGCAGCGAATGGTTTAACTAATTGCAATAGGCTCATGGACCTTAAAATACAGTATTTAAATTGAATTAAAAAAATATCCTAATGAGATTAAGTTAAATGAGAAGAAAGCAAAATATGCTAGGCTCTTAGGCAACGCTCTACGGCAAGATGTCCAACTTTACATAGTATGCATTATCGATGTTTGAAAACAAATCTAACTGCCAATAATGCTATTTACTTAAAGAGTTCCTAAAACTGAAAAATTACCAGTTAAAAATGTCCACAGGTGGACTAGAACTCGGTTCTAAAGCCCCAGAATGTTGGGAGCACATATTCGCTGCGTGTCAATATGTATCCAGCTTTGAGCACTCGTTATTCGGGCAACAAGGGAACAATGCGACTCCAATAGTAACTATGCAGACTGGAAGGAACAAAACAGTATCGATACTGCAAGCTGATGCCAAATTAGGATTAGATGGGAGAGACGATGAAACTTGGTAAGATATCCATCTATTAGCATTTTCCCGTCCTTATAGGGCATAGGGCTCCCTAGAGTATCGTAGCGTATTTTAGGGAAGATGGGAATAATTGAGACTTGAAAATTAAGGTGTCTCGAGTTCAAGTCAATGTGGTTTTTGAAACTGCTTGTGGTTTCACTTTTTGGCCAAGTCATGGTAATACCTGAGTGAGTACCATGGCCTAGCTAAGGGCGATGTGGAACACCGTCGGGACACCCTCATAGAACATAGTAACGTGTGGACCTTTGCGGTCTGTATGATAATCATTGGTAACTTTGGTAAGATACAATGTTTAATAAAGAATAATTTTAAAGAGAACTTATGGAGCGTCAAGATCAATTTTAAGTAGCCACCCAAAATCAAAACCAAAAGTTAGTTGTGTCTTACAATTCAACGATATTATAAGGAAACAAGAATTGGTAACCTTAAAGAAGAAACAAAAATGCAATTTTAACGAAATCTTTACAGAATTCGATTGATTTTACTACATTACCGAGTTTTAAATCTGCTGACTAATATTATTACTGTTTGTCTAACACTGTCTTATCGTCCTAGCAAGTGTTAGAGGTGTGGATACAATAAAGTAGTTCGTATCGATTATTTCAGTGTGGACGTCTTCAACTTTTTACAACCAGTGCTGGAAAATAACTTAAACAACGATATGTCAGTCGCTAAAATTGTGGAAACATGCCGACAAGAGGTAAGTACCTACTCTTTTCACATAATTTAACTGCTATAGACAGATTACTTGCCCGTGTAGTAACGGATAAAGAATACAAGTGTCACCGCCCCGTTTCCTCCTCAGGGTGCTGTAAAAGCCAAATTAGGTACACAGAAGACATCCTGTGTAAGAGATTGAAAACTCGAATTTAAACCCTGTGCCAACACGCCTGGTCTGCGAGGCGCAATCCCTCCCAAAGGGGAGGAGGCCCGTGCCCAGCGGTGGGTCATTAGTGGGCTGGAGAGAGAGAGAAACAGATTACTGAGCTGAGTATTGCAAGCGAGATTGCAATATGTATCTAACTAAGTGCTGTCCGCGACATCTATCACGTGAAATTTAATTTTTTTTTTTATTATGGATTTCGCAGTTTAACTATTTATCATTTGATTTTCTTTAGGGAGGTAATGTTATAAGTGGTGCTGGTGCGGCTAGAGTTTGCTGCGCACTATCTGCTGCAGCTGACACTTTGTTCACTCGGCTAGCCGCGACTACTACCTTACCCACACTGATTGCTGCATTACAAAGGCTGGTCGCACATCATCATCGACTGGTAATTGTATTTTAACGCTAACGTTTCAATTAGTTCCAAAAAACCTGATTAATTGAAAACTTCAGCAAATTACATCTTAAACTATATGTGGAATATTCCAAACAAACCATTACACAAAAACGCCAAATCAATGTGACGACGAATGACCAAATCACACTTAATTAGTATCCAAAAATAAGACGTAAATAAGGAAATAATCATTCCTTTAATAACCATTAGATTTAAAAAAAAACTCCAAGGTTATATGCCTGCGGATGGCATACCGCATAGGAGGCTTTCGCTCATAAATTCTTTTAAATCCATGAACACATGCAACCAAAATCACTAACAATAGGCATGGGCGTGCGTAAAGACTACAGAACGTCATTTTCTACGATCTCATACTTTCTTTGCTTCATTTATTCAAAATAATACTTTTATTATGTCTTCCTTCCCAGACAAATAATGTCCCACTACTGGACATAGGCCTTTTCCACTTCGCCTATTAGCTGACCAGGCATTTTCGCCTAGGGTTCTACTTTTGAGTTATCCCCCTCTCACAAAATGTGTTTCCTATTTTGTCTCTTGGCTGACTCTTACAGTTACTACTTTCTAGTTATCCCAATCTGTTTGCACAGGAATTAATCTGTTATACCATAGTTATACTAACAAAGTCAATTCGTTGTAAATAGTTGTTCTGCACATGGGAGCAAGACGTAGCAAATAACAACGCTTGGTGGCGTCGTGGTGTATCATCAGGAACTACTCGAGGTGGTGAGGCTGCACGAGCCTTGTGTCGGGCAGCTGATGTAGCTCTACGTTGTCTGAGAGCTGCACGCCCACTCGCTCATCGTATGGGGATATGGACTGTTGTTGGACCACATTTTATGCAAGTAGGTTTAAGGCACTGAAGCTTCAAGGTGCTAAGAATGAAAGAATCTACTGAAGTAATAGACTGTCAGAAATAACCTGAGCACTTTCTAGATCCTATCTATCAAACATAACATAACCTTAACAGTCTATAGCTCCTATATAGGGGATAATGTACCGTTGTTAGACCACGTTTCATCAAGGGAATTAAAAAGCACTGAAGCTCAAATCTAGGAATAGAATAGAGCTTCGATTCTGATAGCAGCTGTAATTAAGTTTCAAACATGGCCTAAGTATTCTCTAGGCATAGTACGAGAATAAATACGAGGACCATTGTTGGACCAAATTTCATGAAAGTATTTTAATGAATGGATATTCCATTCAAAAGTTAAAGAAACTAAATATACATTCAGGTGTAATCAACATAATAATATTTCTGGATCCTTGATCCAGATGGATAGAGAACATCTTATCTTACTTTACAAATGTGCTGTTTAGCATAAGCAAAGAATCTTTTAATTAAATTGACATTAGATTTTTAATTACATTTCTTTTAATTGTGCTTATCGTAATTTTGTCCTAGCAACCTGACCTTGAATAAGAATTAATTGTGTTAAAGTACCGGCTACCGAGCTTATTATGGTATTTCAGGCAGCCTGTCACAAAGATATCCAAATTGCGAGCCTAGCGATTCAATGCCTCCATGACTGCGCCACAGCACTTCTGAATCAGCAAGTGGAATTGCCACATTTCCACTTCAACGAAGCGCTATTAAAACCCTTCGAGAATCTTCTTTGCTTAGAACTTTGTGATGATGATATACAGGTAGCTACTTAAAATAGTAATTCAATATATAAGCCATTCACTCAAAAGCTCTACTGTGCTCTTTAAAAAAAATAACTTTTTTCAGGAACAAATCATATCTTGCATCTGTGAATTTGTGGAGACGAATAGAATGGAAATCAGATCTGGATGGCGACCCCTTTTCAATACTTTGCGAGCAGCCAATAATTCTAATCAATACTCCGCGATTCTTGAAATATTTAAAGTATTTCTTAGTACCGATAATACGTTGGTCTTTGCAAATGCTGCGCTTGATTGTATTTTATGTCTTCTAAGTCATATAAAAGGCCTACATTATGACGAAATGCAAACAACTGAAACAAAACCGAAAAAAGTGACGAGTCCCACTCAACTAAAACCGAATCTGAATTTGAAGTTTTCTAGGAACAGCAAATTCATTCCCCTCAGTGAAGAAAAATCAGAAAAGATTATTGTGGATATGTGTAGAGAAGCTCTGTATCATTTAGAAAGTTGTGCTGATATTTTAACAATGATGTATAATATGCCCAAATGCCCAATCTTCAATACTGGTAATAGAATAAAAGGTGATATGCCATTATGTGTAGTGGATCCGATAATACCTAGTGGATCACTTGACATCACAAAGTTTATCACAAATGAGCACTATGAAGAAGATCTTATATCTTACAGGAAATTATCCACCAGTCTTCCTCCATCCAACACAACTAACAGTTGCCTCCTCAAACTTGACAAACCAAGCAACATACTTAAAATATGGTATGTTCTTATTGAAGGATTAATCTCAGCTACTGTTGTATGTTCTAAGAAAAACCAACCCGCTGCTATGGAGACATTATTCAAATTGTTAAGAAATACCGTAGATGTACCTGGGACACATTTTGGTCTTCATTGTATAAATCATCTTTTACTCCCAACAGTACAGAATTGGCTTCGTCAAATTGCTAACGTGAATACACATTGGGATAATGTCATGCCGAATTTCAAACAATGTTGTGGTATGACGACAGATACTATTGTTGTATATTTACATCATTTGCAAGCAATAAATGTTGAACGGTCAACAATTGGAGATAAAGATGATGAAGAAATAGAACCCATTGAAAGTCCTGAAGTGACATTTGCTCTCAAACAAATTATGCTGATACTTGTTGAATGCATAGCTCAGCCTCAAGAACCCATAGCTAGGTTGGGCGCTTCGTGCATCAGACACATTATTTTAACCTCAGGTCATCTTTTAACAGATAATCAATGGGAAATTGTTTGTACGAGCCTTCATAGAGCTTGCAATGTTAGTCTGACGCCTTTGAAGCAATTAACTTATGCTTTCAAAGAAAACTCCAACAGTTTTTACGGTGATTTGGCTATAGTTAAAGTAGCTGCCAGAAGAGACTGTTCTGTTAATGATAATGTAAGACTTCATGCAATGGCTCAGCAAGTATTTCTAACTGAGCAGCTTAAGGGAGACGGACACGGACACGTAAAAATTACTCCTAAAAATTCATCACAAAACTTACTGATTGATGATAGAAGCTATATATTCTTGATATATCTTCAAGAATCTGTTAATTCATTGAATCCGGAGCTATTTACTTGTAGAATCCCCCACAGAGGATTAGTTGTTGGGTTGCTAGCACATCAAATACTTATTCAAATAATTGCAACTGTCCTAATACAAGCATCATCTGATGTTTTTCAAGGCATCAATGGTATTCTACTTGATAGTTTAAAGTCAGGTTCAAACGTTTGCAACTACAAATTCTTCCTAAATGATGCCAACACTGAGTTATTACTTAAAACTCTTGAAATGTCGTTTACAAGAGCTATGCAGTTTGACTCAAGGCCTGGTTTAAAGTTCCTCGTACAAAAAGTATCTAATTTAGATTATGCTGCTAATTTATATAAACAAACTACGTCTTCCTGGTTAATTAAGATCATAGCTTTGACAGAAATATTCTTTAGCGGAGTTCATAGATTCAAGTTAAAAGCAACTGATGTTTCTATAATACTACACAAATATACTACCACGTTGAATATGACGCTTGAATATGATCAGTTTGTAACAAAGATATTTGATCTCAAAAATACATGGGAGCTTTTATGTTATAATTACGTAAAACATCTAATAAGTGTGTCAGATTTTGATGATCACGATGTCAAAGAACGAATGTCTTGTAGTTCTGAAGATAGTGATTCTTCAACAAATCAATACGAGCAATTTTATGCACAAGAACCTGTAGAGAATATTGAAGAACCGATATCAAATAATAAAGCAGTCATTGAAAATATCACAGACAAAGAAATCACAGAAAACAAAGAAGAAAAACCAAAACCGTTTACGTTTGCTGATTTTAAAGCAAATAGTCAAGGATCAATAGTTATTGATGGAGTAAATATGCCAATGAATGACAAAACAGAAAAAGAGACAGAATCTCCTGCTAAAGTAACAAATAAAGACTGTTTAGGAGCTAATGATGATAAACCTCTAGTTATTAAAACTACGCAGCAGTTAGAACTAACTAATAACGTGGATCAAAAGAAAGCGAGTGTGCCTGATCTGATTGACAGTCATATGGATACTCGTAAAGTGAATATAACTATATGTGATGCGCCTACATTTGAGAAGAGTAAAACCATAGAACCATTATTACCGCCACAACCTGTGCCTCCAGAAATTGAACAGCAACGAGCTTTGAGTATTAGTAAGGTATAAGTTTTAAATATTATTTTATTATGGCTCAGATATTTAAATTTGTCTAATCTTTATGCAATTCTTTGGTAAATAATGGTTTTTTTCTTCCAGGATACTGAAGTGCAGCGTCATTGTTTCCAGAATATTCTAATGGCATATCTAGAGCTTGTTTTAACATTTCCTTTAGAAAGGTTTCAACTGATTCATCCAGTGCTACAGAGTGGTTTTGTACAACTTGCCAAGACAGTTACAGAACCACAATTACTCGATCGAATCAATATATTTTTCGATAAAAAAGATTTATCTGAATATAACTATAGTAAATAATCAATCAATTGTGATAATATAAAGTTCACATTATAATATTATATTCCTGGATTAATCAGTGTAATGTGCAAATAAAATCATATTATAATGGTAATATTTTATTTCAATAATCTTGAACTTTTAAAACAATATAATCTCAATACTGCTAAACATCTAAAATTTATAACAAATCAATAATTGTAATACATTATTTGGTTTAAGGACTTAGTAGTACTTAATGTCTTTTGTGAAAGTGCTATAAAAAATGCTTGTTACAGTCTATCATCAAAATTAAAGACAATAAATTACATAGCTACAATGGCACAATGAACTCACGATAAATTCGTCTAAAACACAACTGATTTTAAAGCACACCAAAGCAGAACCACTATAATCTTTGTATACGTTACTAACGATGGCACTATACTTACTAAATTCAATATTTACAAATATTTTACAACTGCGTATAATACAAAGAATAATGTTAAATCCTACCTTAATACAGAACTACTTAAATAAATTATTAATGATGTTAATAATGTTGACAAAGAAACATGTATACAAGTAGCACCTTGAGTTGGATGTGTATGAACTGGTAACGCGTAAGATAATGAACTTAAACCTAAATCATTTGTTATTAATACACTTTCTCTATTAATCATATCAGCTATCTTCTCGGCCTCAAGGATACATACATTCAGTTGTAAATCCGTTGGATTATCCAACAGAGTTTCAACTGTAACGAATATTTCCATTTCAATAGTTAAATAACCTCTTAGAGCACATTCAGCTATCGTAACATGTCTTTCTAAAGCTTTTAATATATTGTTAAGATTAATAACAGTTGATGAGATGTTTGTGCCATATAAAGCTCTATCGATTTGTTTTTTGGAATATAAAATTCTTAAAGCACCACCACATTTAGGACAGCAAGCTCCTGGAGCAGTGAATCCTAAGCAATTTGGTTTTTTCAACTTTGGACAAATGATCCTGTCGAAAGTGCACTTTGGTTCCATCAGATCTGATATTGGTCCAACAGCGAGGCAAAGACCTGAATAGTCGACGCTAACATATTCAGCCCACGCAGCACATTCTGAGATGTATGTGACGCCATTAACACCGCATGCTGCACCAACCTAAAATAATATTGAGGCATCTTCATTGTATTGTATTTTTCTTATACATAGGGCAAATACTTTGAGGAATAAGCTAAGAAAATGAAGCATTACATTTAAGAGATTAAACAAATTCGGTGCTAAGATTCAGCAAGGAATTAAGCCACTGTGAATCCTGTATCAAAATCTATGAAGGGATCTCTTGATTGCTTTTTTGGCTTTGGCTATGACCTTGTATCGGTCTAATGAGTAAGTATGTGTGTATTAAATAAATATAATGCGATACTGTGTTTGAGATATTTGATAATGTGAGTATAGTTACCGAAGAGCATCCTTGAAGACAGACGCCCCAGTAGCCGAATTTCCTGCCACTCATAAAGAAATGACAAGGGTTCGAGTGAGTCTTTCCATCAGTGTCACACACCGCCATCGGAGGCTGAGAGTTGCAGTTCACTGTACTCACTGAAACGTGAATACATGATACATTTAAATAACCAAACTGAATCACTACGGCTAAAGAAATATTTTCTACTAAGTGTAGACTTTTTCATTTTTGGATCAGAACAGCCTTATTGGAATTGTAATATCTGTTAGGTTTTTTCAAACCCTTGCTGGACTTCTTAGTCCATCATAATTCTCAACTAAAAACGTCACCAGGAAGTGCGATAGTGAGGATTAGATAACAAATCCTATCTAAGGAATTTATTAACTATTCATCCTTTTCCCGTAGGTAACTCATAACTTATCAACCTGACCAACCTTTGTCGATTGACAAGGACCATTTAGTTGAAAAAAGTTGGGATTACAATTTATCGAATACAATACATTCTCTCTCCACTCTCCAGTCCATTAACGTCTTACTGTTGGGCGCGGGTCTTCTCCACTTTGGGAGTGATTATGGTCTACTATGTCGCGCTGACCGGGCGTATTGGCTTATGGTTTAGTTTCGATTTTTCCGCTTCTCACAGTAGATGTTAGCTGGATATGATATCCCTCAGCTGACTGTTACAGCACTCTGGGGCAGATATGTGATGGTAACACTTGTATTGTTAATCCGTCACCACACGGATAGTACATTACCACAAGTGTACTGTGGACACGTGGTCTGTAGCTTGGAGAGACACACGGTGTGTGCGGGCAGGCACGCGTGTCTCCTGCCGCACGCGGCGCGCGCACACGTGCTGCCCGCACCGAACTCCAGCTCACCGTCCGATGCACCCGCACATCTGTATACAAACATTCATTCAACGAGCTTAGCCTGAAGAGATTGAGTTATCAATAATACCACCAAATATGTCGCTATACTCTGTCGAAATAGCACCAAAATATGTCGCTTTAATTCCTCAAAGAAAACGAAATGAAACCCCACTTGAATTCAGTGTACATCCATGATTTATTTGTTCATTGTTTGACATTCAAAATGATTGGAGTGCTCCTAATTCCATACCCAATTTCGAAGCTTTTGGTGAAGCTGATATTTCAGTTTAGGAATTATTATGGCATTTAGTGACCATGAGTGAGATATAGGCCAGATGCAAATTGGTCGTGGTCGCCGGTCGCTAAGAACCAACGACCACCTTAAGACATTAAAAAAAAACGGGTGGGGCTGTGTCGGGGCACACGGCCGTTGGTTTTAACGTGAATACGTCTCCCCCTCCCCCTCCCCGCGCGCGATGTGTTACAGTCCTTACTTAGCGTAATAAATTCTTTGATTCTTTAGCTATCCAGTGGTGTAACTGAAATTTGGATGGAGATGATAGATATGTAGCTACAACACTAAACTGTATCCCCCGATTTTGTTATCATTCGTTTTTAGGGTTCCGTACCCAAAGGGTAAAAACGGGACCCTATTACTGAGACTTCGCTGTCCGTCCGTCCGTCGGTCACCAGGCTGTATCTCAAGAACGGTGATAGCTAGACAGTTGAAATTTTCACAGATGATGTATTTCTATTGCCGCTATAACAACAAATACTAAAATAAAATAAAATAAATATTTAAGGGGGACTCCCATACAACAAACATGATTTTTTTACCGTTTCTTGCTTGATACTAATAACGTTGCCTTATGTTGCATAGATAATGGTACGGAACTCTTCGTGCGCGAGTCCGACTCGCACTTGACCAATTTTTTTTGGATTGCGTCCCTATGGTAGTTATTTTAAAGACGTATTCACGTCAAAACAGTATATAAATATGAGTGAGATAATACAATAGTATACCTGGCGAGACACGCGTTAGGATAGGGACTGTTCCGCGCTCGCACGGGGAGGTGGTGCGGGGGGCAGTAGCACGGCAACGTGGCGCTCGCACCCGACGTGCACACGCGACGAGCGCACACACGCTCACCGCCCACACACACACACATGTTACACTCCATGTAGTACTGAACACCTGATACAATAAAACAAAATAACATAATATAGACAATAAAACTACACTACAAAATATAAAAAATTGGTCAAGTGCGAGTGGGACTCGCGCACGAAGGGTTCCGTACCATTACCACTATGCAACATAAGGCACGTTATTAATAAATGAGCAAACAACACACACAATACTTAATTAATCACGTTTGTTGTATGAGAGCAAGAAACGGTAAAAAAATCATGTTTGTTGTATGGGAGCCCCCCTTAAATATTTATTTTATTTTATTTTTTTTATTTGTTATTATAGCGGCAATAGAAATACATCATCTGTGAAAATTTCAACTCTCTAGCTATCACCGTTCTTGAGATACAGCCTGGTGACAGACGGACGGACGGACAGCGAAGTCTCAGTAATAGGGTCCCGTTTTTACCCTTTGGTTACGGAACCCTAAAAACAACGATGATTTAAAAAGTTGTTTATTCAATACCTCATTACCTTTTGACGGGCCTCGTGGTGGAATGGTTCATGTAACAGACAGGCGTTCACGAGGTCGCGGGTTCGATTCCCGCTCGGGACAATCATTTGTGTGATATTTACAGTTGTCATACATATGTTTGTACTGCGTCTGGGTGTATACTATGTATTAAGAATACAAGTGTCACCACCCCATCTGCTCCCAAGGGTGCTGTAAAACTCAGCTAAGGGATGTTGCACACAGACACAGATAACATATTCTGCGAGAGACGGAAAACTCGAAAATAACAGCGCGACACAGTAGACCATAATCCCTCCCAAAGTGGAGGAGGCCTGTGCCCAACAGTGGGACGTAAATGAGCTGGAGAGACAGAATAAAAATACACTACAAAAACAAGAACCAATGGCGAAGTCTCACCCGTGACCATGGTGACTGCAAAGTCTCCGAAACGTCGGGCCAAAATTTAAAACAAATATACGCGTCTAAATCCGTAAAAAGTAGTTTTATTTAAACAGATGAGTCGCGCAAGTGTTAGAAAATATTAAACCAATAGCGAATTAAAAATGTTTTACTTTTCTATTAATCGGGGCAAAAACAAAAGTAAGTTACTACGAGCTGTTTCCCGCGACTTCATACACCAGAAATTTCGAATCATATGGACATAATATAACCTATAACACTCAGAGATTGTGACCTCCTATAAGTTAACTAATTCTTAGCATCGTTTGCAGAAAATGGGCTAGCACACTAAACTTATATTCTTGATCGGTCACTACACGGATACTATAAAAAAATATCTACCTAGTTTAAAAACTAAAAAACACGCTTAAATATTCTGAATATTTTTTAAATGATTGCATTGTCATCAATACTCAATTTTATGCTACCTACTTACAAAACGTTGACAGTTTATGTTGTCAGAGATCAAAGTATCAGAGACATAAGTTTCTGTTGTCACATGTTGTCACAATCGTAGTAAACACAAGTAAACAATTATGATATTTTTACTTGATTCTATAAACAAAGCGTTTTTATGTGAAATTATCTGATTGTATATGAAAGGCATACGTAGAAACACAATAGTCTCGGTGAGTCTACTCATATACAATTAAACTATTACGTGTATAACAAATCAAATTAAGTAAGGCATAGCATGTCAATTGCAAAATCAATAAATTACTTTATTACGTGTATAATTAAAAATACAAGTGTGGTCATAGTGATACTTCAACATGCTATTCTAGTAATTCTGATCAAGGAATTGGGATTATTCTTTTAACTTATTGCATTGTCATCGGTCCTTGTTAGGTGCGCAAAATTTCAGATTTATCCGTCTACTGCAAGTGGCTGAAAATCGCTTTCAAAGATTCCATTACACAGATTAATACATTGATAGATACATACCAAACTTATAAAAGCGTGTTAATTAAAAAATATTCATGGACAATTCACACAACGTCCTATGGTCCCAAGCTAAGCTTGTCTTATGAGTAGGTACCATAATACGGATATACTAAACTACTTGTCTTTTGTAAATACAATCGAACCCACGACCTCGTGAACGGCAATCCGTTACATGAACCACTCCACCACGAAGCCCGTCAATATTTTAAGCAATAATAATTTACCTTGCATCACTTCTCTATCATGAAGCTGACAGTTCTCCAACTCAACACAAGGTAATGGCTGACAGTCAGTCAGTCCTTTGTGACTGCAGCGACAGATCTTGAAGCAAGCCTTGTGCAATGAAGATGACATCGGCACTCGCACCCAAGAACCGATCGGAACCATTTGACTTGCACTGTCTCCTGTAGTAAAAGATTTTTTTTTTAAGTCAGTAATGCACCTACTACAAATATCTCTGCATCAACCAAGGTTGACTGGTAGATAATGCTTTTAGCATTAAGTCCGCCTATGTACTTAATTGTGCTGAAGATTTAAATAAAAATAAAATAAAAAATAAAAATTATCCATAATTACTGATACTCGTGGTCGCCAACTGGTCAAAAATCAAGCACTTTAATTTTAAAATGCCAACTGTCTAGCTATAACCGTCCGCCAGATACAACCTAGTGATAAAGGAAATGGCGAACAGCGAAGTCTCAGAAATAGGGTCTGATATCTTAATCTTGGGAATTAAAAAAATTCTGTGACCTAAGTATAATAAAATAGTAATAGTAATAATAAAATTATAACAAAGTACTTACCAAGCGGACAGCCATCAACACAATGATATCTTTGACAAGCTCCACCTCCTAAACAGTTCCTGTTGATGAGACACAACTGTGAAGAGTTGCACGGAGATCCTGCACATGGTGACGTCACCACTTCCTTCGCTGATAACAGCGGTGGTTCTGTACCTAACAAACAATGACGAGTTATAAAATTATTTGGACTTCAGATTAGACTCAAAGCTATGTGCATTTTTTCTGGCTACAAGAGCATAAAATACCTATATATATCAATTCGTGAATAAAAAAATAATCTCATCTGTAGTATATCCGTATTCTAGTACGGTCCATAACACAAGCATATAGCTTGGGACCAGAGAACGTTGTCTGAATTGGTTAAGCTTATTAACTATATAAAGTTTCATAATAATGTATACGTACTATGAGCCATATAGTTCTGCAAGGAGACACAGGGAGCATCAGCGCTGTTCGGAGTCAGTCGAGCACAGAGAGTCCTTGCAGTAAGTGCGGCTGGAGCACGAGACCACTCCACACATGATGATACCAGCCTCACACATTCTTCAGCACAGAGTAGACTGCTGTGACCCTGACCATACAATAATACCATCAGACTAAGTAAGACTGACTATTCCGCCGTGCCATGACAACAATGTATCTAACATCGAATACACTGTTTTGTGGTAACACGATACAAATACAATGTTTTTGCCTTGAAAAAGCAGTCTAATGAGGGTTTCGGTTTCACTTCAAGTACGATAGTTCAAACTCAAACTCTTTTTTTCAATATGCAAGATAGATAAGTTTTTAATAACGTATACATTCCATAAGTGAATCCTATGGAGAAGAACAGACAAGAAACTCCAGATTCAGTTCACATTCAGTTGACAGTTCCTGTCATCCTAATTTCCTTCCTATCCCAAGGGGTGTGCGGCACCTACGACCGGTCGGATAAATAACTTCAGCAGACCGAAAACGGCTGAACAGAAAAACAATCCTACTACTTATCTTTGACAGCTAATTGACTACTGTTCAAGGGACTCGCTGTTATTTTTGTCATGTCATGACCCAATCTACGCTTATTTAATAAATCTTAGCACATTCCATAGATATACATAGTTTGACCATTAACTAATAACAGTTTACCTTAGAAGTGCAAGGCTTGACGTGCAATGCACAAGCAACACTTTTCCATATATCTAGCGGACATTGCGTAGAATTCTTCAATGGTAGCTCCATACCAGATATCATCAACACTCTGGAACAAATACTCTTATTTCTCAGTTTGAATTAACAATAAGTTGTGACTACCTTTGCCCGCAACATCGTCCACGTGGAATAGTGACTATGGGTAGCATTTTCATTTGAGTTCTGCTGCTATTGATTGTTGCGTGATGTTAATAGCCTATAATCTTCCTCGATACATGGACTACCCAGCACAAAGAGATTCTTTTCAAATTCGCCCAGCAATAAAAAATGGCGAAATAGTTAATGTTAAGAATGATACCTGCTAAAAATAGAATTAGTAATCTCACCCATTTCCCTTTTGTTCGGCCACAGCTAAATGCGCTTCAAGATCAGCTTGCGCCGTACATGATCGGAACAGACTCGTCGGTCTGTTATTCAACTGACTGCAATATGTTAGCCCAGCGCAACCCAATGAACAAGGAGCATCCACTGAAAAAATATATTGAGAGTATTTTTAAAACCTATAATCCACAATAAATATACTTAGTATTTTGATGTCATTTGAAGAAACATTTGAACCAGAAAATAATATGAGAATTCGCAAGCACTGATTAGGGAATTTCTCAATTGGTCTTTTGGGAATGGATGACAAATAACAGATAAAATCGTAGTACATTTTATTGATAGTACCAGTAAAGAATTTATAGAGCTAAGACCTTAATGCATTCTCGTCATTCTAAGCTGAACATTTAAAATGGCTAACGCATCACGACTATTCACAACATCAAAGCGTAACGACACAATGTGTATTATGCAAACAGTATAGCTACATACCAATGCGTATTTCTTTAGTAGTTTTAAACCACTGCAGCACTGGGTTTAGCATTCTCAAATCAGTATTCTAGTACCCATAACGAATAAGCTAGCCAGAAGACTTTGTGTGAAATGTATATAGATATAATAAAAAAATATATACGAGTCACGTTCCAAGCTTTTTTAGATCTAGCTTGGAAAAAATTGCATTCCCTTACCGAGCAAAATGAAAACTTAATGATTTCACTTCCGATTATGTCAATCCATTCATCCTACTTTCTAATATTTACGTAGATAAAAGACGCTGATACAAAACCACTTCCTACAATTTTATCATCCTACTTGTCTCCTATCATTCCCATCTCTGACTCTACCGCCCATTAAGATTGAGTTGTAAGATTTTAATTATCACGCAGCATGGGCGTGCACATGAATTTGACATTGGGTATGCGGAGCAGTACTCAGTCACAAAAACTTTTTCTTTTATAGATTTTTAGCATAGCCACGCGACGGATCTCTAAGTCGGAAACCATGCCAACAGAACAAATTTAAATCTGAATATCCCGAATCAGTCCACACTGTATTAGAATTACTAACCAATAACTACGTACGTACATACATACGTACATGTACGTATGTACATACGTTTCATAACTTTTAACATGAAATTTTCGAGTTACATTGGTGCCTATTCTATGTGCAGACCTAAACTTAACTAAAAAATGAAAATTGATAGCGTCAATAACACAATTCGGCAATGTTAACAGAACTTTTTTTTATATAAAAACTGTTTATTATAGACTAACGATTTTAATTAATATAAATGTGTGCAAAAAAATAGCGAAACATTTAAGATACAGCAATAGCTGTTTTCATTTTTTAGTTAAGTTTAGTTCTGCACATAGAATAGGCACCATTACCTACCTTTTTGCTGGCTTAGTTGTTGAACTTGTTATTTTTAATTTTTAACAAACACACACTATCAACACACATTTCACAATCAAATAACATTTTAAAATCAACAAACGAAAATCCATACTAAATTAAAGAAACTCAATATTAAACAGTTCAATGAATCACACGAAAAAATAAAATGGCCTCCGTCGAACCAAAATATTTCTGCTATTTAAATAAATAAAACCTTACTAAACAAAAATGCATACGTGATTTATTAGACTTCCGACTATTATATTTATTCGGATTATAATAGGTAACGAACGAACGCCGAATACTCGCGGAAACATCCGATCGCCAAAGCATGCCGCATGACATGCAGTACAAGGCGTCTTCAATATGCAAGCCTGTGTGCGTTTGTAAACTGTGCACGGACACCAACATTTCTACACACATATGAACTCATGGCAGGCGCAGAGGTGCAGAGCTTGTCCTACGCGTTCGTCCGACCAATATTATTCCTTCGCCAAACGCCTGGCAAAAAGCAATTTGCAAGCACATACACAACAAGATTCGATCATTTTCGTCTCAAAACTGAAATGAAGAACTGAGTTCCCCCCCTGAATCTAAATCCTGACAACGCTTATGATTGGAGTTAAGACTTATTGATGTTAATAAAACTTACCGTCATCCAAACATTCCGACAGTCCTATCTCTTGAGGATCTCCCAAACATTCAGAGTAAAATTTTTGCCAAGTAGTTTGCCATCCAGTATTGAATGTGTCAAAACATAATCTTCTGCAATTTATAGTTGCTGCCTAGAAAATTGCATGGTTAATTATACCAGATATGACACACACTAAAAATACCATACGTTTATAAATAAGAAATACCTTTTGACAACAATGCAGTTTAGATATATCATGCGGTATTAAGTCTTTAGGTTCAGGTGGACTATCTTTCTTCAGGAAACATTGCCAAAAGTTGTTATGTATTGCAGGTGGGCCACAGTCATCTTCTAATGCTTCAACAATCTCTTGTAGCACACTCGTACTTCGAAGAACTCTTTCACATGTTGGTTGACATTCCTGTTGGTTAGATTCACGGCAACAGGGCAAATCTGTTGAAATTAAAGTTTCATTGTTTTTAATAAGACGAACTATTTTTCAATAAACTACAAATATAGGCCAATATCCTCAAATCTTATATATAAAATTCACGTGTCACAGTGTTAGTTACCGTAATCCTCCGAAACGGCTTGACCGATTTTTATGAAATTTTACATGCATATTCAGTAGGTCTGAGAATCGGCCAACATCTATTTTTCAAAATTTTTTTTTTTTGTATGGCATAACAACGTTTGCCGGGTCAGCTAGTATACCTATAAAATTTCCTCAATTTCGAATTTAAAAACTACTGGGACGAAAAATCAAGTTGGGTGGGTTTTCTAGACGGTATATCTGCTTTACTATAAAAACATAAATAATTGCAAGATGTTGAGCAATATAACTTACATTTCAAAGTATCCGTAGGAATAATTGAGCTGGTAAGATCTCTGAGACAACTCATCAAAGCCGGTGATTCTTCACAGGCTTGTAACGCCGATGATCTTGCTTCTAGATCGACGCGTGATTGGCCAAGACGCCACAACGTCTTTTGACACTCTTGGTGACATGTCAATGATTGTGTCTGCGCTGCGGAGATACGTACATTTGTTTAAAACTAAGCATATTTATATGAATGAGTATTATGAGTATGAATGGTCACTTAGCTGACTTAGACAGCACTCTGGGGGGAAAATGAGGTGGTGGCATATTTTAGAATTGATGATAACAATTGAAAGCATTGTGTAATCGCAAATAGAAAAATGTCACACAGATCTCCACTCATATTTGTAATACTACTCATATTATTGCTGACAAAAAATCTAGCAATATCGCATGCTAATCGATTGGATCAACATGGTAGAATGAACCAATTACTCTCTTAATACAGAGGAGTTTCAAGCCTAATCTTCACTTTCAGAAAAAAGCATAAAAGTATAAGTAACGTAAGAATGGTATTTTAAGTCATTGGTACCGATTCTACGTGCACAACGAACTTAACTAAAATTGAAAATAGATAGTGTCAATAACACAATTTGGCAATGTTAACAAAACTTTCTTAATAGAGAATCTGTATAATAAAGACTAACAATTTTAATTAACAGCCACAGTACACAATGAAATAGCCAATTTATCAAAATACACCATAGTAGTTTTCATTTTTTAAGTTAAGTTTAGTTGGGCACGTAGAATTGGTACCATTATTTACCTGCATATGTTCCGCTATGGAGTTAGTGTTAATATAAAATAAAAGTACAAATTCTATGCGCACCACAAAATAATGAAAATTGATAATGTCCAAAACATAATTCGTCAATGCTTACTCATCATTATCATAACATCACGCCTTTTTCCCATGGGGGTAGGCAGATACTATAGAGCGCCATCTGCTACGATCCAAACATACTTCCTTGGCTTCATCCACACTCATACATCTGGTCATACATGCCCGACGGTTGTAAGTGCTACGCACTTGCCCCTTTTGAAGTATACCGGCGATGACATCGGAGTATATTTTTCTCGGGCGTCCTCTCCCAGCATTTCCACTTACCTCCGCCGTGTATATGCCTTTCGTTAATCGTCTCTCATCCATCCTCTCCACATGACCAAACCACCTAAACTTTCATAATATAAAAACTGAGCATTATTCACTAACGATATTAATTAATATCTATGTGTACAATAAAATAGACAAATAATCAAAATACACCGTAGTTGTTTTCATTATTTATGTTAAGTTTATATTTAGAATCGGTACCAATATTAACATTATGAAAAGGAAGCTCTTCTATTCTATTCATGTGTAAATTTATCGTTTCCTCACCTAATTTTTTTACTGAACATGGCGAGTTTTAATTATTTGCCATATTTCTCCTTCAATGCGACAAATAAAGTGCTATTGAAATACGCACGTTATTGGCAATGCGTAAATATTTAGTTTACATATACAAATGTTCATTAATCTTCTTCTTCTCCAGCCCATTCACGTCCCACTGTTGGGCACGGGCCTCCTCCACTTTGGGAGGGATTATGGTCTACTGTGCCACGCTGACCAGGCGTGATGGAACAGGGTTTATTTTCGAGTTTTCCATCTCTCACAGAAGATGTTGCTATCTGTGTGCAATATCCCTTAGCTGGCTTTTATCGCACCCTTGAGAGGAAATGGGGTGGTGACACTTGTGTTCTTAATCCGTCTCCACACGGAGTTGTTCATTGTTGTTTAATAATGCAGGTTCATTTTCATTAATAATCCAGGTATAATAATTTAGAGCACAGACTCGTGTACTTACAACAACATTGTTGAGCCTCTTCTTGCTCCTGCACACAGTCAAAGAACTCTATTTCATCTGATCTTCGACATGCGCCAGATTCTATAAGGCCCGATTCATTAACTGCCTTTGTACACGCATGCCGGCAGGTTGTCAGACGACCTAAAGAACAGCAAGCACGACCCCACCAGCCTGACCCTGACACCACTTCTGCTTAAGTTTAAAGAAATTATTCAATTATGCGTTAATGATAGCTGCTAATTTGTTTACGAGACAGAATAACATGACAGTAAGATGTTCCATTGGATATAATATGTTATTAAAATGTGGCGTTAAAAGATATGTTACTGTTTATTACATCAATAAGTCACTTGTATTAGTACTGAATTTTTTATTAATACAACTCTCTATAAAAGAGACAGATATAAATAAATTTATAACTGGACATCTGAGACACCGCTTGTAGTGGAATATTATAAGATTAATAAGTGAGACTAACTTTCAGGTCCCTTGATATTTTACATAAACAGGTTCGACTCTATACTTATAACGCTATTCAAGAAATAAATATTCCAATTATGTAATTCCAAATTGCGTAAAGCAAAAGATTAAACCGCGAATCTCTGATTGCAAAGAAATAAAATTACCTTGAATTGTCTTGTTCATACATATCCAAAATTCGATCTGCAACAAAGCACGAGACAAAATTACAATAGCCGCATACATTACCCAGTAATTCATTGATGCCTGTCATTTGTAAATCAAAGCATTTATTTTCCTTTTTGCTTCATCCCTATTGTTTGATGTAACTTTATACACCATTGAGGCACTTTGTATGAAGGCAAGAAACTCTAAACCTACCCCAATTACAATACAATACTGATAGGCGGTTTATTGACGAAAATGAATGAAGATTTATTTCGATGTGCGCATTAAATAGAGAGCTATAAGTTGTGATTGTTTGAATGAACGGTGTCGCCTTACCGCCTACGATCTCTACAGTTAATGCTTTTTATGACATTTAGAAGATAAATGTTCAGATAAGCATTTTTATGTTATAGTATAATTTTATAGTATATTATATATTTTTATGTACTAGTTTGAAATAAAAATAAATATGCCTTTTTTATAAAATAGGCATTTTTATTTTTATTTCAAACTAGTTGGTGCCAGCGTAAAATTACCAGATAATCAAAATCAACAGCTTTTTTGTGAAATTACTATAATTATCCGTAAGGCAAATTAGAGCATATATTTTAAGTTAGATCTCTATTCTCGATCAATTGTCCAGCAATAAGTATATGCTGAATATCGCATGCCATTCTATGCAGTAGTTTTTTAACTTCACACAAGAAACTACAAACTGCAGTAAGACCAAATTTTAGTCTAAGTGCAAACATCATATCATGACCGAGTCGTCTTTGCTATGCAAAAGATAAAATCCACCCGTGATAGTGGTCGATACTGATTGGTTATCTTGGATAGAAAATATATTTAACTTTTACATAAATATAAAAAGGCATTAATAAACTAAAATACTTACCAGATGCGGTGCACAAAATTTATAAATATTAGGTATCCATTGTTCAAATGTTGACGAATTAGACGCTATCTCCACAACTGACATCTGAAAGAAATTTAACGGTAGAATTAAGCAACGATTTCATCAAGGACATAGGGAGCCACTAAATGCAAGAGGTACAGAGTCGCGCTTTCTATCTAGTCTATATATAGCTGTAAATGAGAGTAGGCTGATAAATAGAAATGATTTTATAAGTGTTGTTATCCATTAGCTTCTGTTAGTAAAGAGTTTTAGATAACTGCAGGAGTTACGGTCGAGAAATCGTAGATGGAAAGGGTTTGCTAATGTAAATTTAGTTCCAATACATACTTACTCTAACTTATTAAAACATTACAATTACTGTTCTGGCTCGACCTCTAATGCATCTTTAAGGTTTATTATTATTTATCTCTCAGAGTCTCGGTCATATAACAATGTGGGCATTGTAAAAATGTTCTCTTAACAATTTACATACCGCGTCTAAAGAAGTTTAACACCCAAAAGTTAAAAGTGATTGATTACAGATAACCTATAATGCATTCTTAGCCTCAATGACCCTTTTTAAAAGTCATAAATATTATATTGCGACACTTCATACTGGAAGTTATTTTAATCTTGAATCTTATAGTTCAACGCCGTTATTGCTTTTAAAAATATCTTCTTATGATCTATTAATATGATGTGTAGGTTTAAATAATTCCATTCCACAATACATCTGCACCGTCTGACACATCAAACAAACATTGATATCAAAGTGTATGGTTAAAGGAATTTTGAATTGAATTTTTGATAACAATTGCGTTACACATTCGTTATGTTTTTTTATTACTGAATACAGTGAATACGCTAGCCCGCTATGTATATCATGCTTATGCATGATCTAATAATATCGACTTATTTACTATTTTATAGGTATTTAGTTAATTAAAAGCTAATTTTCTAAAATGTTAATGTCTTAATATTTTCTAACACTTGCGCGACTCATCTGTTTAAATAAAACTACTTTTAACGGATTTATGGTCAATGTAAAATTAAAATCGAATGTGGGTAAACCCTGTAATAACTGATCGTAGAAGACACATTACAGCTCAGTCTCACCCGTAACCATGGTGACTGCAAAGTCTCCGAAACGTCGGGCCAAAATTTAAAACAAATATACGCGTCTAAATCCGTAAAAAGTATGTTAATGTCTCTTTCTGTACTATGTTATTTAATAATTCTACGATTTGTTAACGCTTTAAATACCCGTGCAAATCCATAAGCTTTCGCATGTATTCAAAGCGTTAAATAAAGCGCAACTTTTAACAAGGAATAAATAAATAATTTGGTAATACTTATACTCATAATTATAATTGCATTGGTTATAATATGCATAGTTTTTAACTTATTTACACGTTTATATCATTATGTGTCCATTTATCTCGTCTCTAGGCAAAGGTTATCACATGCTCTCGACTTTTACTACAATCTATATTTATGAGTAACACTTTATACACACATTTCGTTTAAACTATTAATAAATGAATGTATTACCATAACGACGATGATTTTTTTTTAAAAACCAGTTAAGATAGAGTTGTACTTGCGAACACAAAAGTTTTCGTACAATTGGCATTGTTCATAATTTTTGACCTGCTGTTTTTATATTTTTTTTAGAAAATATAGACTATTTTAAGCAACTAATTTCAATATTATTGAAATATTCACTACATAGAATTTTTAAAAAATACTTTAAAAATATTATTTTAAATGTTGTGACGTCACCGTTGTCCGCAATCTGTCTATTGACTTTTCCTCATAGACTTAAGACAGATTGCAATACATCTTTCCAAAGTTACCAAGTTGACATAATAGACCAATTTCAACTCCACCACAGAGTAGTATATCCCTCAGAACGCCTTAATATTTGAAGTCCTTCATTTCAAGGGCAAATAGAGATCATTTGCTTTTTTGGAAAAATAATCGATAATATAGCAAATTTTCCGAAAAGAACTAATGGATCATGATCAGAAACTCTATTCCCCAAAATGGTTTTTGAATTAAGAGTTTCAATAAAATATGAACAATGCCAATTGGTACCGATTCTACGCACGCAACTAAACTTAAGAGGGTACTGTACTCCTAATTTAGGTATTTGCCTTAGGTATTGCTATCCTTATTCTCCAGCGCCGCACTGAAAGGGACAAATATAGCTGAAGCAAATTTTACCTACAAATTCTTTGAAAAAAAGACCTTTCGTATTCCCCATTTTTCTTTTAACCGAAAGTTAAACCGATTTTGATTTGTACAATTATGCTCCATACAAATCGGTCCCGATTTGTATGGAGAATAATTTGGTATCGAGCCCTCTTAACTAAAAAATGAAAATTGATAGTGTCAATATATCTGTTACTTTCTATTTTATGTATAGGTTAAATTTCTGGTTCAGTCGTTTAATATACTGTTGATTTAGAAACTTCAAGGAAGTGTTTACAGCAATGGGCATTTAATCTTATTTCAAATTAGAAACATAATTTTCTAACAAATCAATAGCAACATTTTTCTCAATAATCAGGCACTATGCGTCATTCGATTTCAATACATCCTAAGACCAAAGAGTGTTTTACTAAGATATTAGAATATGCTATTTGCACAAAAATAAAGGATAGGTAATAATTATGTCTTATATTAACTACCAACCTAAATAAATACATTAATATATTTCATACTAGCTAATGCCCGAGATTTCACTCGCGATGGTAGTTATTGAGCATCTCCGCCCCAAAATACATCAAACCTTAACAAATTATACAAAAAAGCCATCTGCCTTCTGCATCTAAATCCGTTTTGTAGTTTTAATGATATAAGCTCACATAGAGGCATACATACAAAAATAGTGAGTTAGTTTTATAATAAGTAAAGATTACAATCAAAATCTTACAAAATCATGTAAGATTTTTATAAAAACTCTGCTAGACGAAACTGCGTAAGTAATAAATAAAAAAAGAGTCATAACATCTAAAACAAAACCGTAACACAATAATTATTATGCGGCCCTATTCAGTAAAATAATCATTATTTACAATTTAAATGTTTATGTTGACATCTGAATTCTTTGAGTGTGTTATTTACGATGTTTTTCCTAACTGACGTAACATGCTATTAGTGTTTATAAATATAACCAAGAAAATAGTCACAAAAAGTATCTGTTTTGATTGAAGTACAAAGGTATTTAGTATATTTATAATGGCCTGTTATCCATATGCAGTGCTGACAAGACTAACACCCTTATTCATAGTAACTTATCGGAGGTTCAAACGGAGATTTTATCAGAGAGATAATAAACGTTTTAGCGTAAAAAGAGACATAGTCTTGTTAGGACTAAAAACTCCTAAACATACTCCTAAATAAAGAGGAAAAAAAGGCGTAAAAAGACTAATATGAATAACAAGTTTTGACAATTTTCGCGAACCGATTTTAGCGAACTTTTAAATCTCTGATAAGTCATTATGAATACGACGGGCTTCGTGGTCGAGTGGTTTATGTAACGGACTGCCATGTGCACGAGGTCTCGGGTTCGATTCCCGGTCAGATCAAATATTTGTGTGATGTTTTTAATTGTCATACAAATGTTTGTACTGCGTCTGGGTGTTTACTATGTATTATAAGTTTGTATTTACAAAAGAAAAGTAGTATATCTGTATTCTGGTACCCATAACACAAGCATATATAGCTTAGCTTGGGACCAGAGGACGTTGTGTGAAATGTCCATGAATATTTATTAAAAATAAATTATTATTATTAAATAAAATGAATAAGACCGTAATAATATAAAAGCAACAGCGTGAGCGAAGCTTGACAAATGATTATGACTTTACATACCAGACTTAGATTGCTTCTTGTACATACCGAGCATAATTATATACATTTTCGTCAATTTTTATATGTAGGTATAATACGCGTTACCACCTAATCTTATTAAAAGAATTAGTAAAAAAAAATAAACCAATAACTACATCTACGAAACACAAAATCAGCGTGGTGAAGAAAATACAACTTATTGCTAAGGTCCGAAATAATTTACCGGTAACTGCATTTCCGGATAGATCTTCCAAGTAATATGAGTATTGGGTCTAAGGTTGCATTGATGATTAGTATTAGGTGCTATTCATCATCACTGAATTATTCATGAAGATTTTTTTCTCTGGAATCCTATCCACCAATAAATCAAATAATGATGAGTCTCCATACAATTTTTTATATGTCTCGATGTATGTTTTATATAAATATTTTAGGCAGCTGTTTTCCTCAAATTAATCTTAAAATTAAACACCAAACCTAAACAAATTCTAAAAAAAAGCTTTCCGCTCACATTGGGATATACAGAAAACACGACTTTGTTTTATAATAAGTAAAGATTGTAGTTAGGTATATGTGTCATTAAAGTGATATTAAATACCGGTAAACACAAAAAGAAAACTTATTATAATGCACTTAATTTTGATTAGTTGCTTTAGGTATGTTTATAAAAAAAGACAATTAAACATGTAATTACATTTTTAAGTGTTATATTTGGTATTAATATTTTTTTTTTATTTTTTTTTTTCTCGCTAATGAATTAAATGGAATTTTCATTATTATGATAATGATTTATTTTATATTTGTTAAAAAAGGCGGATAGATCTTTGAGCTTAAAGTAATGTTCACACTAAGCACTTAGCAGCTAAGTGCTATTATGAATAATGTTAATAGTTAATAGTTAGATGTTAATAATGACATCGATAAACGACTCGAATGTGAAACACAACAATGGACATTGTATACAAATAACTGTTAACGACTAGTGATGTCCTGATTTTAAAATCTCATCACTAAGTACAAGTACATAGCGTCATATTATATTAAAAGAGTCAACGAATTTTAATAAAACATGTAAATTAAATACCGCTAGTAAATCTGATGTAAATTTCACGTCCATGAGCTATGGTGCCATTGAAAACTACTCACAACAAATAAACTTAACAACCGAGTTAAAGACGCTATGGTTTTTGTTAGTTTCTTGTAACAATAAGTCTACAATAAAAAAATAATAAAAAATAGTATAGTGCTATAAAATATTAATAAATCTTAATATGTAAATAACATGTTCAATTGGGGTAATTAAGTATAATAGACACAGAAATAATGGTCTTACAGGTAATAATTTAACACAAAAAGTCTTTTAATAGTAAATTACATTGTTTTGGTAATAAAACACACTCATTAAAATGTAATTTACTTGTCGGTACATTTTGACTCATGTGTTTTTATGAAAGATCATAAATTAAGATATTATAACTAGTGAGCTTCCGCGGATTCAGTCATTTACTGCGTAATTCTGCAGTTTTAGCATTATAATATAGCTTATTTTGTTATTTTAAAGTTTTTTAATACAATAAAATATTAGATTATTGTGTGGTGACGGATTAAGAATAATCCTTTTTCCTTCTCAGAGTGCTATAAAAGCCAGCTAAAGAATATTGTACATAGTATCCATCCTCTGTGGCAGATAGAAAACTCGAAAATAAACCCTGTGCTAACACCACGATCCACAAACTTAATAAATAAGTTATTTTATATTCCCAAATTGTGTTCTCTTGACTCACGCTGCATTCTGGTGAATATTTTTCAACGACAGACTTAGTGAGTGTTGGCTATTTGGCAGCACTCACCGTTTGCTCTTAAATATAACTTCCTAATGCGACAGACACAATTAACTTTCGAGATAAAGGTACGAGACTGACGGAACTAAGTAAATTAACCACCGTATTTAATTACGTTTTGCGCGGCTGTGCATGGCACAAATCGGACAAAACGAAGGGAAAAGTAATTAAAAATATGGTTAATTGTTGTTCCTTTGTAATACCCTAAAAATATTACATGTATATGGATTTGCATTTAAAGCAGTATATAGCCTATTCACAGCTTTGAATTACGTAGGTACTAAATATCTCCATCTCAGCTTTGACCTCGCGGATCTACTTATTACTGTTTAATGCATGATGAAAAAAACCCTTATTTTGTTTAAAAGTCAAGCATCTTCATGTCTTTATACATTCTCATATTAGAAAAGCTTTCACGCCATAATGATATCCATAATACGGTACTCGCAACTTTAAGTTTAATGTTATGGTTACCGTATTATGTACCCATTGGTATTATACCGTATTAGTTTTATAACTTTAAGAACAGAGAAGATAATTGGTTGTTTATTTACGCCCATCATTAAGTGTTATTATTCAATCCACAAACAATTGTCACCAGCATATGTAAATAAAAAATCATCGCTTATATTAATACGAAGGTGGTCTTTGCATTAGCATGGAGACAATCGGATGTGGTTGACATCACTGCGCTGGCATTGACGCCATGATGGTTGACACGTCCTGTCATAAGTACGTGGATGGAATGAAGATGTAATGTTTATTTTATAGCTGGTATTCAATCATCACATAACTTCCTTGATACGTTGGCTTAACAACCCAATGAGTTAAATATGTATCTACGATCACATATTTAAGAACAAATATTAATTCCAATAACCATATGTTAAATACTTTTCCGTGTGGTAAGGAATTAAGAAGACACGTATCACCACCCCAGTTCTTTCCCAGGGTGCTATAAGAATCGGCTAATGGATATTACACAGATAACATCTTCTGTGAGAGACGGAAATCTCCAAAGTAAACCCCATTCCAACACTCCTGGTCAGCGCGGCATAGTAGACCATAATCCCCATAAACAGTGAGACTTTAAGGGGCTGGAGAGAGAGAGAAAAGAGAGTTGCGAAGTGTTAAAAAATACATATGTCATCTCCCTATTCCTTCCTCAGGGAACTGCAAAAGCCAGTGTTGAGCCACCTTAGGGACAATATTGGAAGAAAAAATACTTTCACCAGAAAAGATTACCTAGGAAATAAACCATCGACATGTGGCCAATGATTTTACAGAAAAAGTGAAAGCAATTAACCGAAAAACCCTCACACACAGTTATATTAAAAAGAACTTTTATTAAATTGTAAAGGTGTGAGCATAATGCCGGCCCTAGTGTAATTCAATTTAATTAATTTTATTTGCGTGTTGCCCCTCTGGTGTAAGTTCGTCATGCTCACTCAAAAGTCTCGAAGATGGTAGCGTTGCACGTCGGGTCACACGTTTCCCTACAAAATGGTCGAGCTGTGCGGGGCTGATGTGTACGTTACACTCGTGAACGGGTGCCTTCTGCTGGGACTGGTCGACTTGCTCTGTTGGGGTAGCCTTCATATTCGTCATATACTGGTACGAATTGCACTACCCTGCATCATCCTCATACCCCTTTTTCGTTGTAAACATGAATTTAATTGAAAAAAAAAGGAAACAATGAAAAAAGAAATCCATGGAGTTTCTTGTCTGTTCTTCTCCATAGGATTATCTTTTGGACTTTTTAAAAGATCATGTATATCTTGCCTACTTAAAATAAAAATCTTTGACTTTAACTTTTTTTAAACCAGTCGGAAACTAGCTTAACAATATCATGAAACTGTTATTTAGTTAGTTTTGTTATTTATTTAGAAAGATTTAACAAAAAAAGAAAATGCTCAGTATTCGTATAAAGCTCAGTAGCTTAATTTACATGATGAAATGTCTATGATAACAATGTGCCAAGGTCTTTAACCTGTGTTTGAGACGGATAGCACCATTCAGGGCATCCGTGAACACAATGTATCTATTAGAATTCTGAGCGCACACGCGGGCACCATTCTGCATAATACTTGATAAATAATGGGTGTTATAAATTTTTACGAGTCCCTGGTGCATTACGGGCTGTTCGTGCATTAAGATGCTTGTAGGTGTTCAATTTGTCAGTACTTAGTTCGAAGACGATTAAACAATGTTTTCATGTATTTAATATTTTATACGTACGTATAATATGCTTCATCGTCAAATAGCACAATAAATAGTAATAAATATTCATGGACATTTCACACAACGTCTTCTGGTCCTAAGCTAAGCCTATATGCTTATGTTATGGGTACCAGAATACGGATAGAATACATATACTAGTTTTCTTTTGTAAATACATACTTAAAATACATAGAAACACCCAGATGCAGAACACATTTGTATGACATTTACAAACACCACACAAATGATTGTCCCGTGCGGGAATCGAACCCGCGACCTCGTGAACAGCAGTCCTTTACATGAACCACTAGACCACGAAACCCGTCAAGGGTATCCTATCTTAATCAATAGAAATTTTAACTCATAGTTGACTTACAAATCACTAAATTGTTATGGATTTTCCATAAAAATTGAGCACGGCGGTGATTCAATTAAAATTGAAAAGGATAAGCAATATGCTGATTATTGCCAGACAACGTTTTCAACTGCTATGAGCTGTCCCAATGCTCCTTTTATTTATCTCTTTTTTAAAATTGGTTTCCAAAAAAAAGGCGGTTTTCAAATTATTTTGTGTATTTTATCGTTTTTACTGTAACTTCTTGCATATATGCAATATATCTTGCATATATCTCTTTTACCAATTCCCACAAAGGTAGCGCTCGCCCAGTCTTTGCTCCTGCCAATTTTAGATTACGCTGATGTCAGTTATGTCAATCTCACCGAAGCACAAGTCGAGAAACTTGAGCGACTTCAAAATGTCAGTATAAGATTTATATTTGGTCTACACAAATATGATCATGTCTCGCCTTCGCCGTAATACTCATATTCTTTCGCTACTATATAACATATTATTTAATCCCAATACTCTCCAATATCTGAAAACTCGTTTTCTGTTCCGACATGTCACACACGCAAATAGTCTGAGAACATCTGAAAATCTGAGATTGAATGTTCCGAAGCATAGTACAAATTTTTATGGTAAATCCTTCACTGTGCAAGCTATATCACTATGGAACTAACTACCTTTACAAATTAGACAAGCACAGTATATTTCTAATTTTAAGTTAAAACTATCGAATTATTATCTATCATTATAGTAGTGTATAAATAAATTTTAGTATTTTTATAGTGTGTATGTATATTATATAGTAGTTTTTGCTTATTAGTTTACTTATGTATAAGTATGTATATTGATTAAATTTGGTTATGTATTTATTCATATGTACATATTCAATTTAATATTTAATATATATGACACCAACAACCACCGCGATGTCTATTCTAGATTCTATCCATTATACGGTTGCCTGGAAGAAATCACATTAGTGATAAGGCCGCCCTTTGTACAATAGCTTTTAAGACTGTATTTTCTTTTCAAATTCTGTGTAAAATTGGTGTTTGTGCAAATAAAGAGTTATCTATCTATCTATATGTAGTAAGATTTTAAATACGCTATTAGTTATGCTAAGACACGTTTATTCCTCAGGAATATTGAAAGGATACAACACCTGCTAAGTTGATATGCATTGCGGATACTGTCATTGTCATTGTGCTCAATATTTATCGCTTCGTAGAAACTCTTTTTTTTTGTAACCAAACGATAAGTTAACACTGGTCTCTTAGTCTCTCTTCTGATTTATATGTTGCCATAATTATTAAATCTTAAAATATAGAATCTCGAACAAAAATAACGATAAGAGACTCTCACGACACCAATAGTAAGTCTCTACGAGACTCTACGTCAATAGTAAGTCGGTGATAGCCCAGAATGCAGAAAGCAGTCTTGCTAAACAATGCCCCGTCGGTTTCTCTCCCATTAGGCTACAAGCTACACCACTCCGGCTGGCTGTTGCCAATGACTTTTGGGGCTAGGCTTGTATCTATAATAACAAGAAAGCCAATTATGTAATAATTATTTTTTATTTATCTATTTTTATTATACAGACTTTACACAAAGTAACTTTAGTTGATACATTCATAAAAGCAGTGGTGTAGGGATGTACATATTTATAAAAGCAATCTCTGCCTGTAAGCCCGTCTTATTGTGGAATAAGAACTATTATACAATCGATAAACACATACTATGCTAATACAGTCATGTTGTGGCTGCGTACAGATCTACACCTTATATGTACATATATAACGCTAATTAAACTATTGTTATTTTGAACCTAATTAAAACACAAAGGACTTAACATGATAGAATAAAACATGCACGGTGTATGATACGAGGCTTTAAATAACTCGCCTGTAATTATTGTGACGGGACACTAGATGGCGCGTGCCTACGACAATGATATCGTAGGGTAATGTCTATTGTATGTAAGTAAAATTCAGTTTATATTTAACTAGCTGTTGCCCGCGACTTTTTACGCGTAAAATTTAGAAACCAAACCTTAATAAATTGTACAAAAAAAACATAGTTTTGAATCAGTCTACCATTTAAAGAAAACCGCATCAAAAGCCGTTGCGTAGCTTTAAAGATATAAGCTGACATAAGGACATACATACAAAATAAACCGACTTTGTTTTGTAATAAGTAAAGATTTTTAGTACATACCACTGACGCAAAGCGGCAGGGCCTAGTTGCCTAGTGGTTTGTGAAACGGACTGCCATTTACAAGATGTCATTGTCGGGAGTTCTATCGAAATTCATTTTCAAAATCTTTCGATACTCATAATACAATTAAGGAGTTTTCTATTCATGGCTGCTCTGATATTGAAATAAAGTATACGCGAATATTGAACGTACTATGTGATTCCACCATTACAAACACGTCTGCAGCGCTACGCAATATTTTTGTTCCGTATTGTTCCAGTCTTTCATAATTTATGAAGCTCTTCACGCTACACCACACAGTACTAAAATAGCAAAAAAGGACAAACTCAGAATGTAATCAAAGGACGGAATCAAACAGCGGCACCATCACTTTGATGTGTCTTGATGCCATTCCTATTACTTGATTTACATACCAACCTACACGATTCTTTGAGAAATAACTGACTTTGAACTGTACATTTGAAATACACCAACCTGTGATTTCATGAACAAAATTTTTTGTAATAATAATATCACAATTACAGATTATCAATAGAATTCTGCGGCCGTATTATGAGCTCTTATTCCCAGGCCGTTTACGCCGTGAATGGAACTGCCCGGCAAATTCGTAACATGAACATAACTCCCAGCCATCCAGTTCGCTAAAACAGTCATAGATTAATATGTTTATAGTGAAGGTACAACTAAAACTTTAAGTACTAACTAAAATTTTTCAACTAAATGTTTTATGTTTACCATAATACATAATTTAGTCAGGCAGTGTACGGCCTGCTTGGAACTTGCATGATTTTTAAAAAGCTCATAATACGCCCGCTGTAGAGCAAAACACAAGTGTCATCAGTTAATAGTTATAATAACACACTTCGGTACCAAAATTGCTTAAATATATCAGCGTGTGGTTAGCTTTTAGAAATTTTTAATTGGATATTTTTCCCTTTTTAGGGTATACCGTATCAAAAGGTAAATTGGAACTCTATTATTACTGAGACTTGACTGTCCGTCCATCCATCTGTCAACAGGCTGTATCTCTGGAACAGTGATAGCTAGAGAGCTGAAAATTTCACAGTTTATGTATATCAGTTGATGCTACGAATATACATATATCATCAACATACTCCTGTCCTTATTATATCGTTTCGGGGTTCTGTTATCTGGGGTCGGTATAACGAATAGATATATTATACAATAAAAAAATAATCCTGCTGTTTGCAAAAATTACAATGATACCAATTCTAGATGTCCAACTAAACTTCACTAAAAATGAAAACGGCTATGGTGTATTTTGATTAATTGGTTATATCGTTGTGCACATTTTTATTAATTAAAATCGTTAGTCTATTCTAATAAAAAAGTTCAGCAAATTTTGCCAAAATATGATAATGACACCGCCAATTATCGTTTTTAGTTAAGTTTAGTTTAGTTGTGCACGTAGAATTGGTAGCAATCTTTGCATTACAAGTGAATAAACTACATAGAATAAAAGAGTTATTCAAGAAATGTTATTTTAAAACATCAAGCACATTTACGATGCCAAAACTGTCTTTTTCACTAATCTCCTTGTAGGAGAAGTAATAAAGTTTGGCTAAAACATTGAAGATGTCACGAGAGCGTTGACAGAGCGGTGATTAATGATCAGTGACAGAGGACGCCCCCTCTCTTCACCGCTCCGTCTTCAAATAATAACAGATGATATTATTATCTTTACGACACACAACACTCAGTCTGCTAGAAACATGCCTTTTAACAAATAGTTTAGAACCTAATCTTTGCTATACGCATTATCATTTTTAGGGTTCCGTACCCAAAGGGTAAAAACAGGACCCTATTACTGAGACTTCGCTGTCCGTCCGTCCGTCGGTCCGTCTGTCACCAGGCTGTATCTCAAGAACGGTGATAGCTAGACAGTTGAAATTTTCATACCTAGATGATGTAGATAAAATAAAATAAAATAAATATTTAAGGGGGCTCCCATACAACAAACATGATTTTTTTACCGTTTCTTGCTCGATACTAATAACGTTGCCTTATGTTGCATAGATAATGGTACGGAACCCTTCGTGCGCGAGTCCGACTCGCACTTAACCAATTTTTCAATATTAATTAAGGACTTGATTTTCAGGGCACTTTTATGTTTTTACTTATGCACAACTAAAATGCACAAAAAAAGCAAACAACTGTGGAGTATTTTAATAATTTGTGCACCTTTTAATTATTTTAAATCGTTAGTCTACAATACACATATAAATTTACTAACAAAGAAGTTTTAAATTTAGAATTGTGTTAATGACACTATCAATTTTCATTTTTAACACGGTTTTATAAGTTGAGTATGTATCTATCAATGTATTAATCTATGTAACGGAATCTTTGAAAGTGATTTTAACACACTTGCAGTAGTTGGATTGATCTAAAATTTTGCACATATATCAAGGAACGATGACAATGCAATTATTTAAAAAAAAAATTCAGGATTAAAAAGCGTGTTTTTTAGTTTTTAAACTAAGCAGATTATTTAGTTAAGTTTAGTTGTGCACATAAAATCGGTACCGTTTGTCTAAATATTATGAAACGTGTTAATTCAACACCAATTTAGCGTTTAGAGAAGATACGACTGTTTAAAGGGAGAGCAAGAAAAATGATAAAATGATAGTACCTACAATAATCATTATAATTTTATAATATTTTCTAACACTTGCGCGACTCATCTGTTTAAATAAAACTACTTTTTACGGATTTAGACGCGTATATTTGGTGAATGTGGGTAAACCCTGTAATAACTGATCGTAGAAGACACATTACAGCTCAGTCTCACCCGTGACCATGGTGACTGCAAAGTCTCCGAAACGTCGGGCCAAAATTTAAAACAAATATACGCGTCTAAATCCGTAAAAAGTAGTTTTATTTAAACATTATGATTTTGTTTCATAAAATTATACTTAGTAATGTTAGTCAAAGTTAATATTGCAGATAAGTACTTATTTATGAACTTTTAATTTATTATCTATGCTCAACTACAAACGTCAACATGAACGAAATAAATTCGACATTTATATGTTTCATGGTCGACGTAACTTTGATGTTTCTATGTCCATTAGGCTATTAGGCTAGAATAATCATTAAATATATTTTTACACGTACGTTCTTCATTTCAATAAGATATTGCGTATCACTTTGTTGGTGCGACGATGCGCGGACGTGGGATGGACGGACATACATGAAAGGATTTCAGAAGTATCTATTTTCACCCGCTTTGAACCGACTGCGACACATTTGTTGTTTGTTTTCGCAACTTTCAAGTTAGAGGGGAATGCTAATGGGGATTATGTGATTACTTTAGAATATTTTGTAGTTTACTGTCTAGTACTGTCTAGTAAAATGAAGTCATATTTAGGCTCAAGATATAGTTCTTGAAAAATCTTAAACTGTGTAAATAAAAAAATTGTAATATCTACTTATAATTGTCTTAATATATTTCTGTGTATGATTAATTTATTTAGATAAATAGATATTATGTTTGATAATAATTTAGTCCTATGTCTATATTGGTTCCGTAAGAAAATAAATCTGACAATACTTTGGTCTAAGAATGTAATTAATAAATACATAGGGCAAAAATGACAGAAATATCTTATTAACAGAAAATATCTAGACAAGGAGATACAGAACTCTATATTTATGAAATATATAAAATACCTCGGTCTATCCAAGATCATGTTTTTAAAGTGGAGTAGGGTAACATTACGTATTCTTAAGCCATAACTAAAGGGACAATCCAAACATATGTTACAAATAATTGGAACATATAAACCTAGAATCGTGAATGTCAAGTAAACGTCAGTAAAGTTGGTTGTACGTGATTGGAATCCAATATATTCGGTGGGCCAACATCCCGATCACGTTTAATAAATTCCCGATAGAACTAACTGCGATTGTCACGCACGCTTCCAGTAACTAAATGTCAATTGCAACCTGTCTATGGGATACTAACGAATTGCTATATAAGTCGTGCATTAGAATCTAATTGACTTCATTTAAACTACATGAGAAGCCTTTACATGAGCCTGGCAATAATCCGCTAAGCCAGTGGGTTGTCACAAGGGAAAAAAAATAAAAAAATTAAAGATACTACTTGTGCTACAAGCTTGCTAATATTAATATAATAGCTCTTGAATAAAATCATTCCAAGTTTTATCTATTTCTTAGATCTAATATGGGTCACTCTTTACCGAATTTACAAATATCCATGAAATAAATAAAATTTATTTCGTCGATTTTTTTATAATACAGTTATTTCAACGAAGCAAAATGGATGGCAACGAAAACTTAAATCAAACTCCATTCAGCCATTACAGATAAACATTATATACACAAAACATGCAACGATGAACACATGAAATACATAATAACATTCTGCCATGTTTTTAATTGAGGGAATTCACTGGTTAGCCTATCCTCACTAGGAAATATTTTGGGCTTTATAATATTTGGGATGACAGCAGTCAAAGACGACAATTTTTTTGAAAGATATAAATAATTTTTCTGTTTGATATTTTCGCAAGCCGCTTCGTCAAAATGTTTATGATGTACAAACAAAATATAAAAACAGCTGTGACAACCTGGGTCGCTCGCTCGTATCAAAGGAGCCGCTATCTTTGATCTGGTCGACTGCAACCGTTAGCTATTTACAGCTGAAAATATTAATCAAAGTGTTTTTACGCGGTTACGTTATGTACGTAGGTATACTAAGTGCTATAAACATTTTTATTTAATTTTTTATTAGTATAATTATAATGAAACACTAGGTGTAGCCCGCAACTTCATACGTATGGTAGTTAGAAAATAAAAACGAAAACAATCCTCTAGAACAAAACCACTCTATCTTTTAAATTGCTTAGTTCAAAAACTAAAAAAACATGCCTGAAACTACTAAATACTTTTTTAAATTATTGCATTGTCATCCGTCCTTAATATGTGTGCAAATTTTCAAAACAATCTGACAACTGTAAGTGTGTTAAAATCACTTTTAAAGAATACGTTACATAGATTAATACATTGATAGATAGATACCTACCGTGTGGTGACGGATTAAGAACACTAGTGTCACCACCCCATCTCCTCCCAAAGGTGCTGTAAAAGTCAGCTAAGGGATATTGCACACAGATAAAATCCTCTGTGAGAGACGGAAAACTCAAAAATAAACCCTGTGCCAATACGCCTGTGATAATATGAGGCAAAGCCAAAAATCTATATTAACACGATTACGGCTCTAATAGCTCTATTAACATAGGCAATATACGTGTTATTATCTGCGAGGGTGTTTAATACTAAATGCTTATATGTATATATTGAAATCCTGAAGGGATTAAACGGGCTAAATACATATTATAACAAAACTAGCTGTCGCCCGCAACTTTCACTCACTCTCTCTCTCTCCAGACCATTAATGTCCCACTGTTGGGCACGGGCCTCCTCCACTTTGGGAAGGATTATGGTCTACTGTGCCGCGCTGACCAGGCGTGTTGGCACAGGGTTTATTTTCGAGGTTTTCGTCTCTCACAGAGGTTGTTATCTGTGTGCAATATCACTTAGCTGACTTTTACAGCACCCTTGGGAGGAGATGGGGTGGTGACACTTGTATTCTTAATCCGTCACCACAGGGACATATTTGTACGCATGGAATTTTGAAACAAACCTTATCAAATTACAGAAAAAAGCCATCGTCTTGAACCCCTCTATCTATAAAAAAAACCGAATCGAAATCCATTGCGTATTTTTGAAAATATAAGCTTACATACAAAAATAACGACTTTGTTTTGTTTAATAAGAAAAAATAAATAAAGAAATTTAAAAAATAATCTACTTAGTTCAAAAATTAAAAAAGACGCTTGAAAATCCCGAGTATTTTTTTAAATTATTGCATTGTCATTGGTCCGTGATATATGTGCAAAAATTTCAGATCAATCCGACTACTGCAAGTGGGTGAAAATCATTTTTAAAGATTCCGTTACATAGATTAATACATTGATAGATACATACCGAACTTATATAAGCGTGTTAATAATATAGGCTGACCTTTTAGTGCAAAATTTATCATTCTGTGAGAAATCTTGTCTACCTATAATCTACATTATAATGAGTTGATGACAATAACGATGATATTTTTGTACAATAAACACCATTAAAACTTGCATCACCCTACAAAAATCAGTATTTATAGTCATTTAAGAGAACGGTATGTTTTTGTCAGCTCATTTCATGTCAGTTCACGCTCATTCGCTATATTCATCACCGCCATGCGATAAATTGCATAACAATTTTTGAATGGGACATTTTACATATGAGTAGTCAGTATTAATTATAAAATAAAATACTAACAATTAGAAAGAAAGAAAATAAATTTATTAAAATAATAAAATTATTTGCAACGAACACAAAACGATAACAAAAGAAGGAGAATAACAGTAGCAAGCAGGTAAAATGAGATGAAACAAAAGGAGACAAGAAAAATCTGCTATATGGTAAATAAAACAAATGTGTCCGCCACAAAACGGCCACAGCTCAGCTTGATTGCTGGTTAAGACCAGCGCTGGTCTTCCGCTGAGCCGTTATGTGAAATCACAGACAACAAGATACAGAAAATAATAGACTTAAAATAAAAATAAAACAAAACAAAAATAAAAAAGCATGCACACAAATAAAATGAAAAGTACTAAGTACATACAATTATGAATTATTTACAAAATATAATATTTATTAACTAGCTGTTGCCCGCGACTCCGTGCGCGTACAATTTAAGAAATTTTTTCCAATTTTTTATCGCAACATTTTTCCCTGATGTTTCGCTCCTATTGGTCGCAGCGTGATATTATATAGCCTATAGCCTTTCTCGATAAATTGACTATATAACACAAAAAGCATTTTTCAAATCGAACCAGTAGTTCCTGAGATCAGCGCGTTTAAACAAACAACTCTTCAGCTTTATAATATTAGTTATTAATTATACCCTCAAACACCGGATACTATGTCCCTATAAATTATTTCAGGATTACTGAAATAAATCGCTTCACTAACGTAGTTTGTTTCCTTCGAAATAAAACATTCAACGTGGTATTTCTATATTTTAAATTTATTTTTAAACAATACATCGACACGAATTCCCTTGATTCAGTTTTTAAGATTGTTAAATATTTCGTTAACTTTAGAAAAACTTTGACGGAAATCTACAATAAAAAATAATTATTAGGTACTGTATAAAAATTGAACTTAACAAATAAAAATGAATTCGCCAGTCTGTTACTGGTGCAAAGATAAAATAAAGATCGACGGAAGGATACACGTCTGCGTAATGATGAAGCCTTATTTATATTTCTACAATCATAAACCTGCAATAATCATCAGCAAGCTGAAATAGCCTAATGTTCTAATGACTTATTGTCAAAAACCAATATACTTATATTAGTTGACATTCTGCTTCTCAGAGTACATACTCAAGCCTAGTTTGAGAGACAGGGGACCAAATGTAGTTAATATCAATATCATGGCACACTCTAGAATTGACAATTGTATATATGAAGCTAAAATATAATTATCTATCTTAGGTATTACTGTTATTTCTAGGGTTTTACTATCACAAGGAAAAACCCGCTAGATAAAACCTATACTTTGATGTCATTACTATCCACCCTCGACCGCCCTATCGTCTACATCAATTACAGTACTATGGATGGCAAAACAACAACATTGATAGATACCAATTACAAGCCCATATTGTACTATTGATTTTTTTATATCTAACATACTCGTACATCGCTTCAATTATTCGTCAAACAGACTTAACAAGGGGTTAAGTACATTTAATTTAAGGCTTAACAAGTAGCCACTTCATTTATATTGTTTTTGAGTCGACCCCGACCCTAAATATCAACGTTTTCAATTAAGTATTATTTCTATTTTGAGTGTTATTATGTATTATAAGTATGTATGTATTTACAAAAGAAAAGTAGTTTATGTATTATATCCGTATTCTGGTACCCATAACACAAGCATATTAAGCTTAGCTTGGGACCAAAGGACGTTGTGTAAAATATCCATGAATGTTTATTTATTCATTATTTATTTTATTGAAAAAATAATTGAACCGACTTTATAAGCACACCTCGGTAGTCTACTTATTGATTATTTAGATACATAATATGTATGTGAAAACAGTGTGTCTTTGAAATTTGAGGGTTTTCCTCGATTTCTTAGGGGATAACCATCAGATCCTGAATTGATGGGACCACATGGCTCAGCATTACATCAGCTTTCAAATAAAAACAGGATTAATTAAAATCGTTTCGCCTAGTAAAAATTTATGAGGTAACAAACATAAAAAAAAACATGCAGACGAATTGAGGACCTACTCCTTTTTTGAAGTCGGTTAAAAATGAGTAGATACTAACTCTTTATCATAAAAGAATTGCGACACTATCACATTGATTTTCAATGTAGATAAGAGTCACTAAATAGTTAAATGGCTTGATTTAATCACCAGAGTATAAATATAAACTTTTGAACTTAAAACCTGAAGATAATGTTACAAAAATATGTAAACTACACACTGTAAACATCAATTATGTTATCTGTGTATGTATCAAAGAATAAAAGTCATAAAACTGTATGTAGGTGGTGAATCGATGGTGTCACGTATGTAACTTATTCAAACAGCGTCGCTGGGAGGATGCGACCGTCACGCAGTGTTCCCTAACAAGACGGAATTAAATACAAATGTATTAGTCTTACAGAGTTCTCGTCTTACGCCTTCTAATAATTTAACTTTTATTCATTCGACGCGCTTTCTTAAGAACAGACTGCGTTGTGACGCGATTCTTGATTAGGATCGACGGCCCACACGTATAATTTCCTTTCGCATCTTTAAGCATAATATTTCAATAACGCAGGAAGATTCCGGTATAGTCGCATTATATTAGATTTCATTCATGTCAACGCGTCATTATTTGTTTTAGATAAAATACTACATCAAAGAAAACGTATATGAGTTCTATAAAAGGAATAGAAATGTTCAAAGAAGCGCTCCTTTTGTGTTTTTCGGTACCATTATGTTGAACAAAATATTGAATGACCTCGGCGGACCAGGATATTTATATTGGCGACTGAAAAGTTTTAGGGAAGTAATAAATCTTCTTAATTAGTCAATTTATTGAAAACTTTGATTGGAATTTGTGGTTACGGTTACATTTAGCGGTTAAGGGTAGCCAATATTGTTTTCACCGAATGTAAAGAATTTTTATACATACCAACTTTTATTTTCATCATCATTTTATCTATAACAATTTGTCAAAGTCAAAGTCAAATATTTTTATTTCAAATAGGCAAGATAAAAATTCTCTTGCAAAGTGTCAGAAGCTAGGCGTCTCTTCCAAAAGTGATTCATATAGAGAAGAACAGACAAGATACTCCATGGATTTATTTTTCACTGAATTTTTTTTTTCAATTCAGTTATTTCAAATTAATTTAAAACATCAAGTTTATTATAAAATTTCGCGAAGTAAACTAACAGAGATAAAATAATAAGAATCACTCACCTTATTACACACATTACGACACGTATCCTCAGCTTTGTTACAGCAGGCTGTTATGTCTGAAACAAAATAAAAAAATCATCATTGTACTACTTCTCAATTTTATTTATTCAGTTTGTTAGTTAGTTATAATAAACTAATATTTTAACAAACTACAAAGATTTTTAAAATACCCAAAAGTTTGGCCAGACTGACCCTGAAGGCAGACTGCATGCGCTCAACAATTCAACTCTGGAGAACAAATCCCGGATTGAGACAGTCCAAGGCTCTCATAAGACCCTTTAATTTAAAGGCTGCTTCTGAAGCTCTGGCACTAAGTAGGAACAATCTGCGAATGCTAGTAAGAATACTTACTGGGCATTGCTGCCTTAATAAGCATGCGCAGACAATAGGGCTGATTGACAATGGGACGTGTAGACTCTGTCATTTGGCGGAGGAAACGCCCATTCACATTCTCACTGATTGCCCTTCAGTGATGCACATGCGATGTTCCTCTCTGGGCAATTACACCATGCACCCAGAAGAGACTAAACTTCTCGGAGCCAAAAAGACCCTGGAGTTCTTTATGGCAACAGGCTTGGACCGAGAACTGTAAAAAGTGGCGATCACAATAGATCAATCTGGTCGCAGTGATACTAGGCGTAATATAGCCTGAATAGCCGCTACTCAACAAAAAAAAAAAAAAAAAGATTTTTAAACCTTCGCTTTATAGGATTGAAAGCTAATTTGGATAAATTTATTATTATTACTAATTCGTCTCTACCTTTCCCAGGATATACAGACATAGAATTGTTGCGTTGATGTGCTCGAAACATATTTCCATGAAACAATGTCACGTAAAGTGTCTATATTTTGCATTAACTAAGATATAAATTGACTAACAGTAGAGAAAGCTGCAACATGTTTATTAAGTCGTTGGCAAACCAGTTTAATCAGCCAATCCCCGTGAGCCTGATTTAGTTAGAACCAAATTACAGCGAATGTAAGAGCCTGTCTGCTGTAATAGCTGGAAGCTGCCACTAATACATTTAGTTTAGGATGTATTTACACTAAGAAAAACCTTAAATAATTTTCTTAAAAGCCAATAACTGGCAAAGAATTAGTTGGACTTTACACGCACGAAGGTTCAGATCGTTGCAAGCATATCCTCATCATCATACTCCTGCCCCTATCCCGTTATTTGGAGTCGGCGCACCATGACAACTTGTTCATGTCGCAATGGGATTTGACTGATTTTTACGACCGGCCGCTTGACGTCAACGCTCCTTGGGAGTCATGTGCAGATCGTCATAATCATCAAGAAACGCAAAAAATGTTTTTATACGAATACCCGTGAATATTTATTTCAAACATCTATACTTATAATAAATCTGTAGACAGGTCAATTCTGTACATGAAATATATTTTCAAAATAACTATCAGGGGGTGATTAGTGACCGATACTGATGCCAAAGATGCAATCAGTAAAATTTTTGTCTGTCTGTCTGTCTGTCTGTCTCTGTCTGTCTATCTCTGTCTGTCTGTCTGTATGTTCCTTATAGAAACAAAAACTACTCGACGATTTTAACGAAACTTGGTACAAATATTCTTCATACTCCTGGGCAGGTTAAAGTATACTTTTCATCACGCTACAATCAATAGGAGCAGAGTAGTGAAGGGAAATGTTGGGAAAACGGGAGAAGTTACTCCATTTTTTTAAGCTTCCGTTGCGTGTGCAGCCTTAATGGTTAAAGTTACATAGAAATCATGTATGATGGAAATATTCTACATAAATTTGTCTAAAAAATATCCCGCAATAGCATAATATAATATATCTATATTTTATGGTTGACTCACAATAACACGTGTAACTCCTGATAGCTTAGCAGTTCCGAGCATTCTGATTATATTTGTTTACACTTACGTTTATGATACTCTCACTCATCCCTAATTTAAAAAAGTTAACATTATTACCTATTCAATAAAAAAAGAATCATAGAAATCGGTATAGAAACACCAAACTTATACATGAAATAAGCTATCGCGCCGTCGCACGTGAAAATTTTCTAAATTCTACGCGGACGGAGTCGCAGGCAACAGCCAGTTTATAAATACGACTTGAACTTTTTTCAAGTTAAATCCAAACACGCGGAAAGCTGTAACATTCAGGAAAATAAAAATAAAACACCGAACTTATCAATTACTTACTGGCCATATAACAAATCTCACCAATGTGATTATAATAAGCACAAATCTCTTGACAAATAATAAACATGCCATTAATTAAATAAAAATACTTATATTTGAACAACGAAAAACGTTGTTTGCCATCATTTTTTCTCTCAATTCTCAATTAGTGCATTTAGATAACTAATCAAATATCTTACAATGTGTTTACAACTTTATATCAAGTGAAGCGATACATATACAGCTTGTATTTACAAGCATATTACAACGATGTTACAGCGCCGAGACATGATTATATTGTAACTAAAATGGATAATCCGGATAATCGAATCATATTATTATATAAACTAGAGACTTTACTATACCCTACTTCGTTACACCCACCTTATTAAACAAGGATCTAAGATATAACCTAGGGTTAGCACGTAAAGATAGAACGTCATTTAAATAAATTACATATATCAAAATGAGAATAAAATATGTTTAAGTATTTTAAAGATTAAGATCAATGGACCTATGGTCTTATTCATAATGACTTATCGGAGGTTTAAACGGATATTTTATCGGAGAGATAATAAACGTTTTAGCGTAAAAAGGCTATTATGAATAACAAGTTTTGACAATTTTCGCGAACCGATTTTAGCGAACTTTTAAACTTCCGATAAGTCATTATGAATAAGACCACTAGTGTATAAATGAATTAAAGGTAAGAAAAATAAAAGATGATCGTATCTAAAATGTATTTCAGTCTGTATTTGAGTACTAGCCATACAATATTGAAGTTTCTGTGAAGAAAGGCGTATGTTGAATATACAGAATACCAGTCAAACAACAGAGTTTGTCTATACTTCTTCTAATTTTTTTAATTAACTTATGTTTCAGCTCTATGAAAAACCATTTGAGTTTGTACGTAACGAAAGGGTGGACTTATTTAGCTCAAAAGCGGCAACCACACTACGCTTTACCAGCTACCAGCTGTTACTTCCAACTTCGTACGTATAATTTAGATAATAAAAAACTGTTTCCAAATTTTACAAAACCATCCTCTTGAACCACTCTATCTATAAAAAAAATCCTCATCAAAATCCGTTGCGTAGTTTTGAAGATATAAGCTTACATAGACACATACAGCTACACTAATGTTATAAAGCGGAAGAGTTTGTTAAATTCTTTCAATGTTAGATAGGGCATTTATCGAGGAAGGCTTTAGGCTATATAACATCACGCTGCGACTAAAAGGCGAGAAGCAGTAGTGAAAAATGTTACAAAAACGGGGAACATTTTCTAAATTCTACGCGTATGAAGTCGCGGGCAACAGCTATACAAAAATAACTACTTGGTTTTATAATAAGTAAAGACTAAAAACGAAAATCTAATTATGCTTACATTAAACGATCATATCACGCTTGTGATTCAAAAACTTATAGTATGTTTATATGTATGTATACTAGGCCTGTTATAATTTTCAAAGTATAAAGATATATGACAACCCTAATTGTAGTACTCTACGCAGAATACAGTTGTAAAGACCTATTAATAATTTCCTCTCCGTGCCAGAAGCGAGATAAGGATATTTACTGATCGAATTCCATCTGAGATGCTTCGAACTCAGAGAAAAGTTAAACCACCGCAGCCAAAGTACAACATTGTAATTATAATTTACAGTGTGCCTGTTTAAAATGAAATTTTTTTATGTTGTACCTTTGAATTTAGATATCTTTTACATTGTAATTAAGGTTTTTAAGCCTACAAATTATTTGAAGAACTTTGACTTAATTTTATACCGTATTAACTATTAAGTGATCCCCTCATATAGCACTGCCTCTACCAACCTCTATACTCTATTGTGAGTACATTTTTTAATTAAAATATTTCCCGTAATATTTACTTTTCAATTGAATGTAAAAACAAGTATTATTTAGCAAAATAATAGAGCAGAACAATGAATAATAATAATAATTAAGAACAATGCAACGAATTTCCAACAATTGTGACTACAATCCTATTTTTATTTTTATTGCATGGTCATAAATTAAAAGCGTAGTTAGTCAATTTCCAATATTTAAAATAATAGTATTAAGCTTACCTTGTGCATGCACACAGGCCAGGGCGACTGCGGCGAACATAAAACTTGATTTCCACATATTTCTGTTTCATTGAAATCTGTTGCAAGTTTTAATGGACGCTATATTTTTTGAAATGTTGCAATTTTCTTCAACATCTGTGAAAGAAAAATATGCCTTAATATTTCAAAGTCGTAGGACTATTATTTAGTAGTAAGTTATGTAGTCGTGCAATATAATATTAATATTATTTGCTCTTGTTTCTGCTTTGGGGTTAAATGAAAAGATTTATATTTGTAGTAATTATATTATGATGTTTATATACCGTAGTCATCAATGAAAATTCTTTCTCCATGACATAACGTATCCATTTGCTTGATAAGAATCTCCAATATATATAGATTTTTGGAAAAATACTAATAATATTTTAATTTGTTAATGATATTATAGCTTTTATCTGCTTTCGATTTTACTCGTGGATTTCGCATACCGATCCTGATCCAATGACTGGAGTAGATTGCTGTTACATTTTGAAACTCTATAGCACCTCTATATCTTTACCTACTTCGGTGACATCCGTATTTTATCTCTGGCATATAAGAAAAACCATTTAGAGCGGGAATCGAACCCGCGACCTCTTGATTGGCAGTCCGTTACATGAACCACTCAACCACGAGGCTCGTCAGATTGCTTCAATAAATCAATCAATCCAACTGATCTCAATGTTCAGTATGCCAAAATATACTAGCTGTATCCGATAGTTTTACCTACTTAGCTTCTATTTAATCAAATTTTATTCCACAACCTTGAATTGTATTGTTTATAGTCGCCATAACGGTATATATACTTTTGTCGCCATAACCTCCTAAATACAATACAAGTATAAAGCTAGATTTGATTAGCCTAGTATTTCGGAATTGGAATCCAAGAACCTGCAATACAAAAAACTGCTACAAATCGCCTAAGTAATCTCCATGAAAATTAATTCTATGCACCATATTCTACCAGAAACAATTTACAAGTTTGGCTATCATTTTACTGGGCTGATATCAGCTATATATTTTATAAAATAAACTTTAGATATTAAAGTGTGTGAGAGAAGTGTAGTCATAATTTATCACATTACCGTCTTTATCTGTGCGTTGAGACTAATTAAGTACGCGTTCCAGTTAACACATGCGACATGAGAAACATGTGTATTTGTTGTACTCCATTATTATAATTTTGATTTCATATTATCATGAACTTAATGTTATATTGTGTGCTGATATAGTAAGATTTAGGAATTTCTATTTTGTTATTATGCTCTATGTTGTTAGAAAGTTCATAAACTGCTCTACCTGTTATAAAAAAAAAGAATTTTGAAAATCGGCCCATAATTGACGGAGAAAACATACATAGAATAAAATATACAACCGAACAAAAAACCTTCTTTTTTTGGAAGTCGGTTAACAAAATCACTGCCATATTGCTTGTTCGTAAAAAGTTTAAAAATTATTTAACGATCAGGTGTGGTTTAATTATAGGTATCGTAAACTATATATACAACTAGGTGTTATAAACCTAACTAAATCGTTATTGTAGAGTAAGAATCTGAAACCCCAATTTTATAGTAGTTACGTCATTTTTCTTCTTAAAGAAAATTTGTATTCGTCGTACATAATTCTAAAATGAAACGGACCATAGCAGCCGTTCAGGATCAAACCCGATAACAGTTCCGGTCCCAATTAATTAACACTTCCTGGCTGGAAATCGGGAATTCTGAAACGCACAAAAAAGGAAGGAACAGGAAATGTCATCAGATTCATTTTCTATAATATTTTATTCGTCTGTGTAAAGCCAGAATGATATAAATGTCACCATCCCATTAACTCCACAGGGTTTTGAAAGAGACAATGACTCTATACTAAACCGCGCAGATCGCAGATCGTAGCTCGCAATAAGACCGCCCTTTGTACCTATGACATGTCTGTTATGTAAGCTTTGTAAATCATTATGGTGTGCAATAAAGAATATTTTACTTTTACTTAACTTTTAAACCCTACGCCAACATGCTTGGGCGGCGTGGCATATGTAGTTGAGGGAAATCTCCCAAAATGGCGAAGACCTCAGCCTAATAGAGGGAACTTTATAGGCTGCAAAGAGGAAGAAGGATATTTTATTCAACTCAAGATCAGCATTAATTGACATAACCACTTAACTATTTTAGTACAATTTAGTATCGCAATGAAATTGGGTGTTTCTGCAAACTTCAAACTACTACGTCTGTAGTTTAAGCTGATAGTAATTTATGAGATTTATTTATTTATAGTAATACCTCGTAGTAATTAATCATAGGTTTATGTCAGTGAAAAGTTGCTTTAGTTAGTTCCAAGTTACGCAATGCTGTACAAAAACATTGCTGTAATTGTCTCCTTTGTATATACTATCTATATGACCTAAATATATGAACATTAATTAAATCTGCGGCACATCAAGCGGTTGTATGACTATAACAAATGTATAAGACTTTATGATGACGTTGAGAGTTTAAACTGAGGACACACATGTAGAGAATTGTAGAACTACAATATAATGTGCAACTTACGGAAATTAAAATTAATATTGCTACTAGAAAAAGTTTTTCTATCAAAAGTAATCAAGAATAGTCAAAACAAAAAAATATAGTTTCCCTTTGTCCTTCTATATTTTTCTCATAACAATATTTAAGAGTTCTAGACCTACAATATTAAATAAAGACAGTTGTACCAATTCTACGTGCAAAACTAAACTTAACTACGATCTAAACTTAACGGCAATCCTAACAGAATTTTTTTATTAGAAAGTCTAATGATTACGACTTACGATTTTAATTTAAAAAAAATTGCACAACGTACACAACGCCAATCCAAATACGGCGTAATTGTTTTCATTTTATAGTTAAGTTTAGTTGTGTACGTAGAATTGATACCAGTATCAGAACTATCAGGTATCGTTTGAATGTATTACTGTTACGTTAAGACAACTAGACGCAACCAAAAAGCAAAAAATTAAAAGAAATACTATATTTTTTTATTTCCGCTAAATATAGTCTTTATAACAATGATCTTAACGTCAGTCTTGATATTCATCCTCCTCCATCCATCCATCCATCCGGGCAAACATCATTTTCACTTAGTTATTTTCAATACGACATAGCCCGAAGAGTTAGCACGCTGAAGTGGCAACATTGTTCGACGATCTCATGACCGTTGGGAATGGAAGGTCCTCGAGTGGCGACCACGAACCGGACGACGCAGCGTGGGGCGGTCCCCAACAAGGTGAACTGACGATATCGTCAAATACGCCGGGGGCCGCTGGATGCAGTTAGCGCAGGACCGCGCGTTGTGGCGTTCTATGGGGGAGGCCTATGTCCAGCAGTGGACTGAGAGAGGTTGATGGATGGATGGATTTTCAATACGTAGTGTGTCACAGTCGTCTAGTAAACTTTTCGCACAAATCAAGCAGTACCGAGGAGGACCGTGTGAATCTAGTGTAACTAAAATAAAAATGTTTTATTACTCCACATAGAACAAACTTCTAACAAACTTGCCTTCTTATATTGTAAGACAGTTGTCTACAAGCTTTTAAAAAGTTAAAGTTAACATAAATAATTGAAAAGAAAGACTGTTTATTGTATTGTACTTGTAGTTGTTTAGTACTTTGTCTTTGTAATCAAATACTATTTATTTATTAGCTATTCAAAAGAAGTTAAAGCTTCCTAGCTTTTTTTTAAGTTAAGTTAAGTTATTAAAATCCTATTATAGTATTAATAATTAAGTATTTAAAAAAAGACTTCATGTGGCTTTAAAATGTTCTCGATTCCTCAGGAGATAACCATCAGATCCTGACCTGGTGCCACCAACCACCAGCTTTTATATAAAAAAATAATCATTAAAATCGCTTCGCCCAGTTAAAAGTTATGAGGTAACAAATATAAACAAAAAAAAACATACAGACGCATTGAGAACCTCCTCCTTTTTTTGAAGTCGGTTTATAAAATGTTAATACGTCAACCATCATGCAAAAACAGGAATTTTTTTCTAAATTCCACGTGTACGAAATCGCCGGCAACAGCAAGTTAGTTAAAAAGTGTCATCACAAAGTTAGCACAGAATTACACGATCTACGATCACGATTACTAAGTGATAATTGCACCTTAAAGATGACTACGCGACGGTAGCTTCTACTGTACCAACAACGCTGGCTAGATAGATTAATACAACTTAAAATAAGAATACATAAGTTAACGTTGTCCGTTATTTATTTCTAAATACTATCATTAGCTATCATGAATTCCAATTAACTTATCAAGACCATACAACTTAACAATAAATATAAATAAGAGGAAAAAGCAATAAATTACTACTTATTATAGGTCCGTTCTGCTAATCACATTACCCTGAGGTCACGGATTAAGAATACAAGTGTCACCACCCCATTTCTTTCCCAGGGTGCTGTAAGAGCTAGCTAAGGGACAATATAAGCAGTTAACGTCTACCATGAGAGGCGACAAACTTGAAACTAAACCCTTTTTTTCTTGGCGGGTCAAAATTTTCCTAACCGCACACCCCCCCTGTCCGCGGTGCAACAGTGAGGTAGTGTGGGGCCCTCACCCACTAAAAGACCCGCTGTGCACCTACTCCCGCCAACTGGTGGGCGGACACCGGTACCGGATATTAGTAAACTTGAAACTAAACCCTGTGCCATGCCAACATTGTTTACACTAAATAACCGATTGCTCAGTGGCGAATTTTATCAAGTTTGGTAGTCTGTTGAAAATTTTTTAGGTTATAATGTGTCATTGAGCTACCATTGTGACACAATTCATTTACCGGACTCGAGGCCAGGTAACTGGGGCACGGTAGACCATAAACCCTCCCAAAGTGGAGGAAGCCCGTGCCCAGTAGTGGGACGTTGATGGGCTAGAGAGAGTGAGAATTATAGTTCAATGGATAACAATATTATAGATAAATGACAAGCTTTATTCTAAAAATAAATTGCATAAAGTGCACGTATCCATCAGTATTTCTTTTGATTCAATCAAAAAAGCACGTGTACATGAAAACATCTAACTACTAAAATATTCTCTTAACAGTACAAAATAAATAAGTGGTCTCATCTATACTCTTCGCTTAAGAGGATACCAAAATACGAAGTTTTCATTGTTTCTTTAGATTGAATGGCTAGAGCTCTAATTTTTAAGTATATGTTTTTTCAATATATTATCTAGGATCGCATAAACTCAGAAACGCGATTGAAAAAGTTGACTTTAATTTCTTATATTTCGATGCGCTAACTGATTACATTATTATTATTTTATACAAGTGTCACCGCTCCATTTCCGTCCCCCAGGGTGCTGTAAAAGCTAGCTAAGGGATATTGTACACAGATAACATCCTATGTGTGAAATTAAAAACCAGAACCTTTGGTACGGACCCCTAAAAAATATACGAACATAATACTGACATGATTAGTGTGATTTTCTAAATTACTGCAGTTAATTTAATGTCACAAGATCTAAGAGATTCTTTTTTAAACATAATTTATTACGAAATTATAAGATCAAAAGAAAACATTCGTAGAAAAATTACATCACTACAGAAGACAAGTATTGGATACTTTAAAAATACATACCTGCTACAAACAGACAACAGAACTATAAAGTAAAGAGTTTATAGTTGTTTTTACAAAATAATTAATTTATTTCGTCAACTTCATTAAAGTTTTCTGAAAGAGTTTTCTAAGAACTGATAATATTATATATATTTACACACTGATCACGAAAACGTCCTATGCCTTTTACTATTCCAAATTTAAACACAACACTATAGTATCTTTTTAAAAAAAGTAAATTATTTTTTTTTATTTCACTTTCGTATTTTCACAACCACTAACTCGACATCGAAATTCGCGCGCTTTTCGTTAACTTTTGGTACAACCATTCCACAACCATTCTCGCGCCAAATTGACGCGTTACTAAATAGATAGACCGGCATAAATTCATTCAACTCCAGCTTCTAAACAGCTGTCTTTGTCCCTCTAAGGGATTGAGTATACATCTATTTCATTCACACGCTTCCGCCTGATGAACCCTATTGAGCTCGTTAGTCATTAATTAATTCTGCATAAGAAAATTACTTTTAATTTAAACAGTGCACAGATGTGACCAATTTTGTTCAGTTACAGAAGTTGGGAATAAATTGTAGCTTGTTTTATTTTTTTGTTGAAATACTATCCGGAGTTTGATGTAAACATTCGTTTACAACCAACGTGTTTAATATTTGTTTATTGTTTTAGATACATGTATTTATAAGTAGCAATCTTCTTACTTCGCCCTTTTCTTAATAAATTATAGTAGAAAAAACATTAAATTAATGACCGTTTTTGCTATTTCATTTATTAACATGATTAGAAGTAATAACATATTTTTTTAACTTGAATATGAATACTACAATTACATATTCTCTGTACAACCCTAAGGTTGTCTGGTAGAAAATACCTCAGGCATTAAGCCCGCCTTTGTACACTCTATTTGTGCATGAAGAATTAAATAAATAAATAAATAAAATGAAAGAGTTTTGCTTTTGTTTAAATTATAATCATAAGGTTTTGTTAGATTTTAAATGCAATTTTTATCTATTTGCTATTTCCATGAACTAAGCAAACAATATTTAACATATCCAGAAAACTTGCAATAGAACTTCGTAGATTGATACATGCATTAAATAAATTATTAACTTATATATAACCAACCATTAAACTGCATCTTTAAAATAGCTGATTTAAATGAAATAATATTAAATACTCCTTGTTAGTATAGGGCTCTACCTGCTTAATGGCTTAAAGTCAAGTGTGATGAACGTGGGACAAACGTATAGAGAGCGTATGGAGCGTCCCACTTGAACCTGTCATGTGGCGCCAAGGGATATTCTACGAACTATACGATGGTAAAAAAATTGGTCAAGTGCGAGTCGGACTCGCGCACAAAGGGTTCCGTACCATTATCTATGCAACATAAGGCAACGTTATTAGTATCGAGCAAGAAACGGTAAAAAAATCATGTTTGTTGTATGGGAGCCCCCCTTAAATATTTATTTTATTTTTAGTATTTGTTGTTATAGCGGCAATAGAAATACATCATCTGTGAAAATTTCAACTCTCTAGCTATCACCGTTCTTGAGATACAGCCTGGTGACAGACGGACGGACGGACGGACGGACGGACAGCGAAGTCTCAGTAATAGGGTCCCGTTTTTACCCTTTGGGTACGGAACCCTAAAAACAAAACAGATATTTACGTTCACATAAATTTATAAAAGTACTAAAACAAATATATATAATAATTATCCGTGATGTAAAAGGTACAGATGATACTACAGCGATAAGAAGATAAATAAAAGTACTTATTTTGCTGAGGCTAACTCCGGAAGCAGCCTAAGAAAAATACTTTTATTTTAGCATTTTTAAGAGTAATAGAAATCTATAGATCTTATTATAGCACGTCTGGTTATTGTAATATTGTATTCCAGGGCAAGGATCATATTATTGTGGAACGTTCAAAGGTAGAGAAAGATATTACATAGAGCGATATAGTAGGAAGCTAGCTGTAGCTAAGTTCATAATTAAATTTTTTAAAAATGCTGTGCCAAACTGCTTTACGATTAGAGACCGTTGGGCAAAGAGTATAATAATATAGATATAACCGTTGGGAGAACATCTCCCAATGGGGTAACTCGGGGAAAATTGCGTCAGTAGATCAAGGAAAAAGTGGCATTAATTACCATTAAAAGATAGTAAATGATGATTAATGGTTATTTATGACATAAATTTCAATTATTTATTTTAAGTGCTCAAGTAAATTACTTTGTTGTACACCACGGAAGTCTACTCGAAAATATAATGGGGCCTAATAAAGGCTGTTATTCAAAATTACGTAAAAGAACTGAAAAATCTTGCATCAAATTTGTCGACTTTACGAAATGCTAGGACCGAAAATTCTATGAAAGTAAAGTAGACAAGATGCAGAAAACGGAAGATGCGCTCACAGGATGCGCTCTATTATTACTTATTTGAAGGAATTTTATTTTTAATTTTACGAATTACTAAAAGCTAAGAATTGTGAACGAACTGGTTTAAGAAGGAAATGTTCTTTTTTTATAAATAAATAAATAACACAACCTCCTCAGGTCCCAAGCTAAGCTTATATGCTTGTGGTAGGGGTACCAGAATACGGATAGAATACATAAACTACTTTTCTTTTGTAAATACATACTTATAATACATAGAAACACCCAAACGCAGATCAAACATTTGTATGACAATTAGAAAAATCACACAAATGATTGTCCCGAGCGGGAATCAAACCCGCGACCTCTTGATCGGCAGTCCGTTACATAAACCACTCAACCACGAGGCTCGTCGTTTTTATTCGTGTTTTTATTATTGTAATATATCTACTTGTTTTGCCAAAATGCATAAGTACTTTGAGATTTCAAGAATTAAACTCATTGGTACGAGTATCAGCTCATAAGTAATAGTCAGATCCTATACCAAGGTAAAGGCACACATCAATGAATAAATTTCCATGCAAGTCACGCAGACCTATCTCACGGGTTTCCGATAAAACTCACATCAAATATGAGTACGAATACCATCCACTGCATTCGAGAAGGTAACACTAATATCTTGGAAATAAGCTTAAATTTATGTGACAAACATATTTTTGTATCAAGTCACGTAGATGCTTGTTCCTGTTTGTTCCATTATACATAATTTTGTATTACAATTGTTATAGTTGGAAATAATATGACATCTCTGGCAAAGCTATGGATTAACAGGGAATATCTTTCTAAATGAAATGCAGATTTGTTTGGGGTTACGGGAGACCGTTTCAAGATTCTTAAGGGCCTACATCAATATTATCGTATATCATCGCCGACACGTACATATTAACACAGCCAGTAGGCACGGAAAATGAAGAATTTGGGATACTTTTCCTATTTACTCAAAATCTACTAAATATATTTTAATTCTGATTTACGTGTTTCTATATATGATAGTTACTTATGTTTTTAAAGTTATTTCATTAGTAAATACGCGATAATAGACCGACAAATGAAAAAAATAAAAAATTTGAGAGGTTGTTTCGCCAAGATTTTCTATCGAGAAAACTTTTTTCAATCGTGTTTCTGAGTTTATACGATCCTAGATAATATATTGAAAATACATATACTTAAAAATTAGAGCTCTAGCCATTCAATCTAAAAAAACAATGAAAACTTCGTACATAGAAAAATGCACGAAACTATTTTGGTATCCTCTTAAATAAAGTCTATGAAATTAAGAATTCTTAAAATACCATATTTATGTATAAGATAAGCAGCACCTAATGAGTAGAGTGAGTTTAAAAATCTCTTTTGTTTTCTATATTTTGAACGAGGAATTTCTTGCTTGAATATCTAAACAATAGTTTCAGCATCAGAAAATCAATTACGTAACTAATTTTATAAGTTGGTACAATAAGTATAAGTTTAACGAAATTATTTGTAGAGTTAAAATATTTGTTCAACGTGAGTTTTCAATATTTTAAAATTTACTTTGCTTGGCTGGTAAAAGTTACTGAGTACTTTTGAATTTGTCTTACTGTTAGAAAAACGACTTTATATAGTTAGCCAATATACTCGTATCTTACACTAATTCGTGTTAGAAGACTGTAAAGCTCTTAGACAAAAAGCTTCTAAGTTCTTGTTTTCTATGTTTAAAAGATTTTCTTTCTTCTTGGTTTCTATGTTTAAAATTCTACTACCTAGGTAAAATAATAGAGTAGAGAATACTAAAAAGTAGAAATTTAATTTTGCAATATTTATTGCAATATTTTAAATGGCTATCGTATAGTGCCACAACTTTATCCCGGAAGTAGATCTGTATGTATTTTGTAATAATACGAGTATTCCCCATACACAGATTAAGTTTATTGTTATATCATTGAATAGCTGTTGTCCGAAACTTCGTTAAAGTGTTAACAAATTATACAAAAAGCCAGCCTCTTGAACCAAGCTACGTAATAAAAAAAACCGCATTAAAATCCGTTGCGTATTTTTGGAGATATAAGCTCACATAGAAACACACATACAAAAATAACGACTTTGTTTTATAATAAGTAAAAATTAGAAAGTTATTGTGGTGATAATCACGTTTATTTTCTTTTTTTAGAATCATTATTATATTGTTCTATTCGCCTAAAACAGAGGAAACTGCTGACAGACAAAAACAGTTACGCAAGGAAAAGCCTGAGCCTGAGCCTGACTTGTGTAGCTGTTTTTGAAATGAATATTATGTTTTTTAATGAAATATCTGTGATGTAATAAAGGCCGTGTTGTAAATTCAGTGTACTAGTTTTAGACATTAATTGTATAGTTTACACTCTGTGTTTACACTTCACTATAAATAAAGCTATGACAGCACTACCGACTCGCGCCTTAATTACAACATATAAATCATTCCTACTAGACGCACGCTACTACATATAGTATTTGTGGAAGAAAAACTGCTGTCACTTTCTCTCTTAAGCCCATTAATGTCCCGCTGTTGGGCGCAGGACTCCTCCACTTTGGGAGAGATTGTAGTCTACTGTGTCGCGCTGACCAAGCGTGTTGGCATAGGGTTTATTTTCGAGTTTTCTCTCTCTCACAGGAGATGTTATTTATGTACAATATTCCTTAGCTGGTTATTACATACAACGCCCTGGGAAAGTAAAGGGGTGGTATCACTTGTATTCTTAAACCGTCACCACGCGCACAAGAAATCTACTACCTCTCATATTTATATATTATAATCTTACTTGAGGCAATATATTTATATTGTCTCCTATGATAAGCTCAAATGGACTCGGAGGAGCATCCCTAACATCCTTTCATTGCTCTCGGAATGGTACATTTCACATGTGATATAAATTTACCAATCTGCTGGTTGATAGATCAGGCTACGTAGGATAGTAGACGCCTTTATTTGTATTTAATATGTTGTATGTACACATATCTATTGTGGATATGTCGTATAGTATTAAACCTCTTTGATGGTTTACTTACAATTCAATTACAATCGCGCGGCTCATTTATTAAAAAGGATTTTAATTTAGAAAGAGTTTTCGATGACTTTTTAGTCATACAGTCACGGGTTGGACTGAACTGTAAAGTGTGATCAGGTTTATGGCACACTGATTACTAAAGCCACAAACCCAATGAAGATTTCTATTCAGCACCCAGCATGAAATGTACTTACTACGACTACGAGTATAAACTAAATATTAAGGCATGGTCATTTCTTTAGCCTACCTTTTTTACCTACTATCCAAGCGTCTGAAAGTCTGAACATCCCACACTTAAGTATATAGCAAAACCATTTATTCAAAGCTATCTATTATATTCTCAAAACTCTTAGCTTCGTATAACTTATTTTTATACAAAAATAAATTGCAAACAACATTGCGAGCCGACAGTGACGAATGAGCAAGACGTACCGTCTTAAATGGTGCATTACCGCTTCGCTCAATATCCGACTCAATTCCGATATCCCACGCCATTTTTGTTATTTAATCTAATTAACGATATACACATTCCAAATAATACTTAATATCAGATACTTAAAGAGTTAAATGTTTATTCAAATAACCACATGAAGTATTCTCGTTTTTATTTGATGTTGACCCAAAATGAGAGCGTAGTCGACCCGCATAAATATCGTTTAAATAAACAGTATCCTCCCCTGTCCGGATACATGTCATTAAAATATTACCGTAAAAAAAAATACTCGTAAATAGCTAATTTTGATCCATTATGAATAGTCAGTTTTTATTCTCTCTCTAGTTTCCTATTAGTGTAAGAACTTAGGTATGACTTGATATATTATATACATAAATGAATGTACATATTTATTATGACGACAGCATAATCAGCCATACCTATGTAAATTCTCAGGTAAGAGAATCTAGAATAGGAAACTTATTAGGCCGTATTTTGTGAAAATGCAAACGTAACAATATTTTTTTAATCAGTAATATATTTGCAAAATATTAATATTTGATGTGAAAATAAATCTCTCTTAAAACAGCACTCTTATCGACCTACGTTGACTATTGATAATTAAAAAACAATCTTATATTTACATTATGATTTCTAAGCTATATAGATTTTCTATACATACATTTACTGCCAGCAGCGAAAACTAAAAATGCACAAATACGCATATACTGGAAAATCTCCAAGCTATTTAATTTTACATAAAACGGAATGGAACAGGTTACAGAGGCAAACAAAACCTCCAGAAGAGTCTTCTGACGAACAAAAGGAATACATACAGTCTTTGATTGATAAGTCTAAGGAATGGACTAAAACATGGCCAGATCATAAGCATGTAAAACGTTATTTCGATATATTTATTGTAACTTTATAAAATAATATCTAACAGTAGGGGAACCGCGACTTTAGGCTGATGGATAGATATGTTAAGTTTACAAGTGTTACGTTAAGAAAGAATAGAAGTGTCACTACCTCATTTCACCCCAGGATGCTTACTGTACTACACGAACCCAAAACCCTATACCAATACGTATTCTTAAGGGCCTACATCAATATTATCGTATATCATCGCCGACACGTACATATTAACACAGCCAGTAGGCACAGAAAATGAAGAATTAGGGATACTTTTCCTATTTACTCAAAATCTACTAAATATATTTTAATTCTGATTTACGTGTTTCTATATATAATAGTTACTTATGTTTTTAAAGTTATTTCATTAGTTAATACGCGATAATAGACCGACAAATGAAAAAAATAAAAATTTTGAGAGGTTGTTTCGCCAAGATTTTCTATCGAGAAAACTTTTTTCAACCGTGTTTCTAAGTTGATGCGATCCTAGATCATATATTGAAAAAACATATACTTAAAAATTAGAGCTCTAGCCATTCAATCTAAAGAAACAATGAAAACTTCGTACATAGAAAAATGCACGAAGCTATTTTGGTATCGTCTTAAGGGCCTACATCAATATTATCGTCGACATGTACTTACATATTAACACAGCTAGTAGGTATAGAAAATTAAGAATTAGGGATATTTTTTTTGTTTACTCAAAATCTACCAAATATATTTTAATTCTGATTTATATGTTTCTATATATGTATAATAGTTACTTATGTTTTTAAAGTTATTTCATTAGTTAATACGCGATTAGACCGACAAATGAAAAAAATAAAAAATTTGAGAGGTTGTTTCGCTAAGATTTTCTATCGAGAAAACTTTTTTCAATCGCGTTTCTGAGTTTATGCGATCCTAGATCATATATTGAAAAAACATATACTTAAAAATTAGAGCTCTAGCCATTCAATCTAAAGAAACAATGAATACTTCGTACGTAGAAAAATGCACGAAGCTATTTTGGTATCCTCTTAACTGGCAAACGTGATTTACTCGAATGAAAACCCTACAAAAGAAGCCTATGCTGAGTGGGACATTAATTGCCTATTGTAGGACATTAAACGGGTGTTTTCTATGTATTATAAGTATGTCCGTTTCTGGTACCCATAACACAAGCATAGAAATTTATCTTAATTCGGGACGAGAGTACGTTGTGTAAAATTTCAATAAATATCAGTAACAGTGTTGGCACGTGTTAGTTACCGTACTCCTCCAAAACGGCTTAACCGATTTTTATGAAATTTTACGTGCATATTCAGTAGGTCTGAGACAACATGTATTTTTCAAACCCCTCCCCCCACTGACATTTGTATGCCAAAACAACGTTTGCCGCGTCAGCTAGTTTATCTATAAAACTAAAAGTTTAATAATAAATAAATAAAATATTGATCGAATAGGGACTGGTTATGATTCACGAACAAGAGCTGGAAAAGAAACGAGAAAATCAAATCGCCACAGTCAAAGCATACAAAAAATTAAAGAAACCTCGAAGTTCTAAAGAAGCAATTAAAACAGCGAAGCAAAAGATATTCGAACAAAGTTGTTATGGAGTAAAATTGTTAAGGTATTAGATGGTACATCATTCATATTGCTTCTAATTCAGTATCGCACTTTAAGAAACCCCAAGAAAAAACATAAGCAGTAAATACTGGAGTCTTTGTGAGTCTTGGTGCTAAGAAACCAAGACAACAAGACCAAGAAGTGAAGGAGTGCGAAAATATTTCGGGACACAGAAAAGGGCCATTAAATTGCTATCCTAATCTTACTTAGCCTATAGACTAATTCCAAGGTCTTGCTCATCTACACTTTTATTATCGTCAGATTTTTCACAGTGCCTTCCGAGAATCTAAAACAATAGAAGAAAGAGATATGCAGCTAAAATTTCAACAGGAAATAAAAGAAAGCAAGAATTAGAGGAAGAACAAGTCAAAGTTGACCCTTATTGTTCATTTGGACTAGACAGGCAAAAAGGCAATGAAGACGAATACCGCAAGAATGCTGCGATACACACGGTTTTGCAAAATAAGGAGATGTTAGTATTAAGTCCGTTCCTGCTTACCTTATGAATGAGATGACGTTATTTAATAAATTTATGCTCAACTCAAGCTATCAACAATCATAATCGAAGCTTCTTTGATTGTAGGTGAGATTTTAAAAAAATCTATTATTATTTCCTCTAGATACAAAAAACAAAAAGCTGAAATCGTTAAAACATTAGAAGCACAAAAACAGGAAGATCTTGAAGATTTACAAGTAATGACAGAACTTCTTAAAATCGAAGAAGACACAAAGGTAAATAAATAACTTGTTAGGGTTCCGTACCCAAAGGGTAAAAACGGGACCCTATTACTGAGACTTCGCTGTCCGTCCGTCCGTCCGTCCGTCCGTCCGTCTGTCCGTCCGTCCGTCCGTCCGTCCGTCTGTCACCAGGCTGTATCTCAAGAATAGCTAGAGAGTTGAAATTTTCACAGATGATGTATTTCTATTGCCGCTATAACAACAAATACTAAAAATAAAATAAAATAAATATTTAAGGGGGGCTCCCATACAACAAACATGATTTTTTTACCGTTTCTTGCTAGATACTAATAACGTTGCCTTATGTTGCATAGATAATGGTACGGAACCCTTCGTGCGCGAGTCCGACTCGCACTTGACCAATTTTTTTTATCTCCGTTTACCCATGCATTCATATGCAAAATACATAGTTTGCGTTAGTAAAAGAGTCGCCAGGCTGACGCAAACTGTCTCTTGCAACAGCTAGATTGGTCACTAATAAAAACTTTCTTCTACCAGACTAAACATCTATGTTTAGCAAAAGAAGCAAGAGAAGAGAATATAGCTGAAAATAAGATTTTTAATGAAGAACGTGCTAAGCAAGAGGCTGAAACCGACGCTAAAATTGAAAAGTGCTACAATGAAAAAGAAAAGTTGCAGCAAAAAATTAACTCTGTTTATAAAAAGGTTGGTTAAACTTATTTTTGGAGAACGTCATATTATATCGGTAGCATAAGCCCCGTCCTTAGCCAGCCCACTGCAAAACGCAAATACAATGCAATACAGAGACGAAATAAAGGTACAACTTTCCACTAATTTGTTTATAATGCTCTTACTCGTAGGTTTGTAGAAACAGTGACCTGCCGTGGACTCAAAACATCTTCGATACTGTTGAGTTATGTCAAGATGTGGAAAAGCAACGTTACGACGCGTTTATAGAAAAAAATAACAAATTAGGAGAATATCGGTGAGAAAAGCTCTCTTTCTGGTTAACTATTCACAAAACATAATAAATATCCCTATACATATGAATGAAAAACAGGTATTTAATTACATAATTTATACAGATCTGCTAAACGAGAACAACGACTGAAAGACAAAGAAAGAACGAATCTTGAGAAGACATTCTTGATAGCAGAAACCAATAAAAAACTGGCTGAATACGACAAGCAGAACCGATGCAGAACCGATGCAACACTCGACATAAATGTTTATGTGATCGACAGAGTTTATTCGTAAAGATTCACAAAGACCACGATAAAAAAGAAATTGCAGAAGATAAAGGTATTTATTCAAATTAGTTTCCGTGTGGTGATAGATCAAGAATACAAGTGTCAGGGTTCTTTATGAGCCAGCTAAGTGATAATATAAGCGGATAACATCCTCTGTAAGAGACTGATAACTTGAAACTAAACCCTATGCCAAGATATGTAAATATTAATTTTTTGTTTACAACAGTTTTCTAAAACTCTATCCATTTTTTCCTGGCTCCTCAGGAAAACAACTTTCGAACTTCAAACCTATTAGTACACTGAAATCAGCGCTTTTGAAACGCATGCAAGAACCTTCACCATGGAGTGGCGTACAATCAAAAAATGAAGAATTTGCGCGTCATGCCGATGTGATGTTGCGTGATTGCAAGTACAAGCAAGCGGGGAGGAAAGTAGTTGATGTTAGATTATATATTAGATAGATGTTAAATTGGTACTAATTATACACAAGTAAACGAAACTAACAAATTAAAATTGAGTTTCAATAACATAATAAATAAATATTTTGGTAATTTCACACAACGTCCTCTGGTCCCAAAGTAAGCTATATTTCTATGCTTGTGTTATAGATACCAGAATACGGATATAATACATAATATATACTACTTTTCTTTTGTAAATACATTCTTATAATACATAGAAACACCCAGACGCAGTACAAACATTTGTATGACATTATTATAAACATCACACAAATGATGGTCCCGAGCGTGATGACGGATCAAAAATACAAGTGTCACCACTCCATTTCTTCTCAAAGGTGCTGTAAGAGTCAACAAATGGATATTTGTTAGATATATTTATTGTAAGCGGATAACAACTGAATGACAGAAAGCTCTTAAACCTTATGCCAACAACCCTGGTCAGAGGAGCATTGTAGAACAAAAAATCCTCTTGAAGGGGACGACACAAACCACGCAATAAGTTTAGTAATTTATTTCAAACAGAGAAACAAACATGGCGGGTTTGTTTAATAATATATACTTACGATTTTTTCTTTTTTTTCAGGAGTACATCAAGTAGAACGGACTTTTGGAAAAAAAATAAAAAACAAATTCGACAATCATTATACTACATTTTATTAAACTACAAACATTTACTATTTACAGTCTGTCCTTACATCCCAGTAAAAACCGGCTCATGCCATCTCTCCTTAAAATCTCTACTGAATTATTGAATGAATTTTAAGATTTGATTTGAAATATTTCGTAATAAAGTTACTCTTATTATTAAATAACAATATAAATAAAAAAAATCACGATATTTATACACTGTTAATAACTTAAAAAAAGCTGTGAAATGTGCATTTCCGTAGTATTTCCGTAAAAATGATTGCAGAAAAGCGAAATATAAATTTATTATTCTAAATACAATTGCGTAAATTTGCTTGATTTTTTGTTGTTGACAAAAATAATCAAGCAATATTAGTTGGAAATATACCTTAATCACTTTAAAATCAACCACACACATTTTTTAATTATAAACACAAAATTATTTATAAAATAATTAGTTTAAAAATGTCTGTCAGAAAATCTGATATATGATTGAATTAAGTAAACGAATAATCCAAAAACAACCTTATCAAAGGCCGCTTTAAAAGGGACCATGGTACAATACTATTAAATTATACATGATTTCAGCGCTGCTATAATAGGATTTAAGAAATGCTTAGTTTAATCAAACTACTATGTTCTTTTTTATTTCGGTCAGTGGCAACCCTATTTAAATTAAGTTGTTTGACAACCCTATATCAAAATTATATCGCCATATAAAATTATTTCGTAGTTTTGTAACAATGTTATATAAATATTTATGTAAAATCTGTGTGTTGTTGAAAAAATAGTTATCAAGTGTTTTTAGTAAGGTGAATCTTTTTGTTTGATAGCAGCTTGGACACATTTCGCCATTGTAGGGGAGGCGCGGCTAATCGTGTCAGTCATAAAATAGTCTTCTAATTTCTTCATTTTCACGTCCAATTTGCCGGATACTGGTTTCTGCAGACTCTGTAAGATTAACTTTGTTATTAGTCTTCTCGATTATATTTATAAGCTGCAATGGAATAATCAATTTTTTTTAGATATTTTACAGAAAATTCTTTTGTCCTAAATAAAGTTAGTAATTATAATAGGAGTAAGAATATAGTAAGTAAGTAATATTTATTTGTTAAACATGTGTATACAGAAGCCAGAAGTTAAACATGTGTATTCCGAGCGCCGCGCTGAAAGGGACAAATATAGATGAAGCGGATTTTACCTACAAATTCTTTGAAAATAACGTTTTGTACTTCCGTTTTTTTTTTCGCGAAAGTTAAACCAATTTTAATAGTTTTTGCGTTATATTATAGATAAATAGTATATCTATGCTTCTATCACTTTCTTTTGTGGTAAAACAAATTTGTGTGATAGACGCTGCAACTTTATCTAAAGAAAACCGAAAAAAGTGGGTTTTTCGGATCGTCATATTTCTTTTAGTTACTATGTTTTGAAAAAAAAATGATAGAAGCATAGATATACTCTTTATCTATAATATAACGCAAAAACTATTAAAATCGGTTTAACTTTCGCGAAGAAAAAACGGAAGTACAATACCCATACTTTTGTATGGAGCATAATTTGGTATCGTCCCGTCTTAAATGTAAATGTGTCAACATGTCTTACCGTGAAACAGCGTACAAATATTAATGTCTATTGCGACAGGCAATAAGTCAAACTATTTTAATACAAAAATGTGCAAGATACAAATAATAAACTATACAATGTCAATAAGTTATTGATGGTAAATAATTACAAATATAAGTTACATCGTTGAATTACACATCTTCTCGACCTATTAACATATTGAGCCTCCTTCATAGACAAAATTATACATTCCTGTGTCATTTAAACAACAACACACGGTATAATTTGAAATATAGCTCAATAGGCTACCTGTAACGTAGAAACTAATTAGCTTGAAAGTTAATATTACCTGTGCTAGAGCTCTCGCCTGTGCGAAGTAATTATTCTCCTGGACATCTCCGTAAGCTACCAGCGCTGGGCTAACTTCGCTCAGTCGGGAACGAATCTCATCTAAGTTATCGTAGGGTAGACGCTGACCCACTACTTCTGATAGGGCCCTGGAGGGAAATAACATTTTATAGAGTTAGTTTCAAAAAGTAAAAATAATCAAAATAATCTGAAATCACATTACCATACACATTACATTTGTACCTAGTTTTAAGCTTAATTTCTGTTTTCTGTTTCTTGTAAATGTGTACAATAAAGAGTTAATCTATCTATCTATCTATTACCATTATTTATTAGCGTTTTCACTCATTATTTTCTATGCCCAAACAACACGGCTCTCGTTAAGGTAAAGTTTAAATTATATTCCCTCTCTCTCAGTGATGCCAACTCCGGGGTTTTCCCCCAAATTTAGGGGGAAAAAATCTATATAGGGATTTTTTTTAGGGGGTGAAATTTTTGGGGATATTTTTAGGGATAAAATTTTATATATTTTTTTTAATTTTCTACGTACTAAAAAAAATACTGTTAAAAAATACAATAATTGAAATTACATTTCATAATGTGACGAAATTAAAGAAAAATACTTAAAAATACTAAATAACTATTGTTATTAACTAATTATTTATTGTTTTTATTTATTTCTTTACTTATATTGTAATGAATAAATACTTCGTCCTTCGTTGGGAAGTTTTGTTTTGAATTTAGTGGTTTTTGAAATTGCTTTAGGGGGAAAGTTTTCAAACAGTTGGCGACACTGCCACTGACACTGACACTGCTCTCTCTAGCCCATTTACGTCCCACTGTTGGGCACGGCCCTCCTACACTTTGGGAGGGATTATGGTCTACTGTGCCACGCTGACCAGGCGTGTTGGTACAGGGTTTATTTTCGAGATTTCAGTCTCTCACAGAAGATGTTATCTGTGTGCAATATCCCTTAGCCTGAATCTTACAGCACCCTTGGGAGTGACACTTGTATTCTTAATCCGTCACCACACGGAGATTTATATTGTAAATGGATAAATTATATTGGATAAATTATATTGTACCTAATAATCTTCCAGTCCTCTCTCGCCTTCCCTGGCGGAGTGACAGCGACCAGTGTTTGCTGTGCACGTCCCTCAGCGTTCACGTAGGTGGCTCTCTTCTCTGTGTAGGCGGCGCCGGGGAGGACTACGTCCGCCATAGCAGCACCCGCGTCACCGTGGTGACCTGGCCACACAATAAACTTGTGTTTTATGTTCGGTCATCTCAACGTGGGGCGGCCCCCAACAAGGTGGACCGACGATATCGTCAAATACACCGGCGGCCGCTGGATGCAGTTAGCGCAAGACCGCACGTTGTGGCGTTCTATGGGGGAGGCCTTTGTCCAGCAGTGGACTGAGAAAGGTTGATGGATGGATGGATGGTCATCTCAATATTAAGCACCAGTTAAAGGTATTTCGCGTTCTACACGTGTAATCAGATGTCTTAGTATATTATTCCGTTTCAAGTGTTTCATTATTTCTTAGACTATGCTTTAGCTAATTATTACAGCGCTAAGTAAGGAAACTAAGGTGGTTTTATGTGTATTTTTAACTTGTCACAACACAGACGGCTATTTAAATTAATGAATCGTCACATGGTTATCTGGTAATTGTGATACATTGGTTGAAGGCGTCATAAAGCACTAAGGAATTTTAACTTTCTTTGAAGTTAGTCTTTCCTAACAATGCCCAGACATGTTGGATTCGTTGAAAAATCCTGTTCTCAAAGACGTATTTAGTTGTCTTATTTATGTAAATATAATTATATACCTTGGTAAATAACAACAGCATCCTTGGGTAGTTGGTCACGTGTCACAACCCCACTATCAGCTCCTAGTAAGTACACCACTTTGGGTCCATCCTGTAACACCTTGCCCACACCAGGCTTGTAGCCCAGGTCTAACGCCGCCACCTGAGACGCCGTACGTTGGAGTACGTTCAAAACCTGAAAATAAAATAATACTATTGTGAAAACACATCGTCTTGGCCGACTATCAAGGAGTGATATGTTTTTAATACGTATCTTGTTTGTTCACATCTTAGTATCTTGTACTAGACTCCTCAACAAAGTAGCCATAGACGTAGCTACAGTTTTCATTTGGTCTTGGGCTCTTTCCCAGCCCATTAATGGCCCACAGTTGAGCATGAGCAAACTCCACTTCGGAAGAGTATATGGTCAACATATGACACGCTGACGAGAAGACTACACGGTCTTGGGTTAAAAAATCTATAATATGTATTCTCTAACCGCGATTCATTTATTCGGATAAATAAGCGTATATTAACTTATCTAAAATCCGTAAAAAGTGGTTGATTTTTATTTTCTATTTTAATTGATATAATAGAACCCCTAAAATTTAACAAAAAAATACACTACCTTCCAACTCTTGTCTTGAAGACCATCTTGTAGTTTGCAGGCAAGTTCCTGTGTATAAGCTAGCAGTGCGGCTCCTTCAGGCCCCTTTAGTTGATCAGCGCCTAATATCACAACTGGACGTTTAGCGGCTTGTAGACGTTTCAGCACTGGGCTGGATGAAGAACCGGTAGCCAAGTCTTTAACTGCAGACGCTGAGTCTCCTACATGCTATAATAAAAAATTAATAAATCATTTCTTATTATGCTTAATTAAAAGGCACTTAAAGTAACAGAACCCAAGTAATTTTGGATCCAGTGATAGTAGATGGACATTAGAATTCACGGCTAAAGGTAGCCATTGGTAACTAGAGACGCGCGAGAGCAGTTACAATTTGAAGTTAATTTTCACGTTGAGATTCAAGACAAGAATAAGAGTAGTGAGACTGACATAAAGTTAGTCTCACTACTCACGCAACATCTAACTGTGCGATACTTGAACGCTAGCAGTGTCGTTGTTGCGACCACTTCTACACTAAGCCACGCCCACTCTTCATACAACGCATTGAGGAACGTGGTATTGGTATGATATTTACAATACGAAATTAACTCGACGGCTACCATTAACAAAGTTGATCCTGAAAATTTGCAAGTACCTTGAAATAGTAGCTTTTACACTGCAAAAGGGGTGTGGAAGCTTATGCGAAAGTTCGCAGTTTTTAGGGTTCCGTACCCAAAGGGTAAAAACGGGACCCTATTACTGAGACTTCGCTGTCCGTCCGTCCGTCCGTCCGTCTATCACCAGGCTGTATTTCAAGAACGGTGATAGCTAGAGAATTGAAATTTTCACAGATGATATATTTCTATTGCCGCTATAACAACAAATACTAAAAATAAAATAAAATAAATATTTAAGGGGGGCTCCCATACAACAAACATGATTTTTTTACCGTTTCTTGCTCGATACTAATAACGTTGCCTTATGTTGCATAGATAATGGTACGGAACCCTTCGTGCGCGAGTCCGACTCGCACTTGACCAATTTTTTTAACATGATTATGAAACGTTGTTTAAGTAAACAAAGACGCTGGATAAGAACCAGTAAGCAGTGTAATATTATGACTTACTGTATAATCGTATGTGAGGTCCACCTTTGGTCCGATGAGTGCTACGTCAGTATCACTGTGCACGTAAGCCTTGCGTATACGTGCGTTGAGTAGAGGCGCCTCGTAACGAACGTTCGTACCGATCAGGAGGATGAAGTCTGATTCTTCTACATCTAAACAATTAATTATATACAAACTTAGACATGTCGCTCCATTTAAATATAAAATTGGTATATTTGAAAATTGCTACTCAAGTTTCTCTCTTGAAGGCACTTGAAAATTTCCTCAAAACATGCAGTTTATTTTTTAAATTCGAAAGCACTTGCTGACGGTCAGGTTAGTAATTTATTTTTATTGCTTTATTTTTCCTTGCATCTTTAATAAAAAAATAACTTATGCAGTTGTTTTTATCAAAATTCTGTATATTAAATTTTTTGTTGAACCTAAACATATTGTATAATAATGTGACTTACTAGCAATCTTAGTGTTCAACAGATAAGATGATCGTAGATCGATGCCAGCACCATCTAGCGGGAAGTATTGCTCCGTGCAAGTGTTCTCTGAGCCCAACTTGTTGACCAAGTCTTTCAGTGCTATTAGAGACTCCGCGTCCGCCATGTCACCGGCCACAGCTAAAAGCTAACACAAGTACTATCTAATTAGTACAAAATTAAGTAATCCAGATAGAAGTTAAAAGAATTATATATTTTTCTAATTATTGCACTTTAAGTTATTAGATACGGTAAAATTAGGTGTTCCGTTGCTCTTCCAACTAAGCTATCATAGTTCCTGCACAATCATGTTTTTGTACAACGCCATGGTCATTCCCATTCATCCATACCCCGTCGTCCACAGTGTGGACGAATGGGAATAGTGTGGACGAATGGGAATAGTGTGGACGAATGGGAATAAAAAACGTGTAGAGGGAAAGGTGCCGTTTATTCCCAGTCCTCCACACTATAGTGGAGGAGCCGATACTCGAAAAACTTAACTTTTAAAAAAGATGAGTTGGACTTCTAAATGTTTAATTAGGACTGTTTATAAGGCATTAAGCCACCAAAATCTATCGTAAAAAAATGTTGCAGTTTGCACCAACTCGATCAATCGATCGTTTAGTGGTACGAAAACATCGATGCGATGTTTAACTCACATTGAGAAATATCGTAGTGGCAAACATGTAGGTACAGGAACCATAATAGCTTAGTTTGAAGAGCAACAGAACGGTAATCCGAAGTCGTGGGTTCAAGTCCTGCTAGCCGCTAGCCCAATATTACGTATTTTATTTAAAAAAAAAATTGTTTTAATTTTTATATTTTAGAACTCGACTTGCCGTTATGCTATATATAAAACAAACTTTAAAGTGTCGGTGGACGCACTAATAATCAAATCTAAAATTATAATAAATACCATTATTTTTCAAATTCTGCAAACCATATAACTTGTATAAATTCTTACTTTGCCAGGTGGGCAGTCTCTGATAGCGGTGGCGGCTGCTATCATGGCATCCTCCCATTCCACTGGCATTAAGTTCCCTCTGCTGTCCAGCACCATCGGTGTCACCAGTCGCTGACGTTTAAGACCATCACAAGCGAAACGTGACTTGTCGGATAACCATTCTTCATTGATTTCCTGACAGAAGAAAATGAATAATAATAATAATAATAATAATTCATTTATTTAAGACCATAAACAGCCCAAATTGTTAGTACTTATACATAATTTTATCTTAAGAATAATGTTAGTACATATAATAACTAGTTACTTATATTTATTACATTTAAATTACAGAATATTTTACAACTTACTGCACAAATGTCACAGTGTGGTGTGCAGTCGAATCCAATGTATTAACATAGGATTGTCCCACCGCTGTGCTATAACGTTTAGGATGGTGTTGGGGCTGGCGCGCACCCTGCGCATGATGGACGCGCAGCGTTTACGTACGATGGCTTTGTAGCCATCAACTCGTGCCTCGGCGAACATACCGGACGCGCTACAGTATCGCGGCAGCCCCATCAACATCCGGAACGCATTATTATATTGAACACGAAGAGCGTTGTATGCCCTCTGCGTGTAGCTGATCCACAGATTGCAAGTGTATAAAGATTGGCAGTAGGCTGTGAATAAAGTCTTTTTAACATTTCTAGAACTGTGTGCAAATCTGCGGACCAACATATTGCATCGGACAGACAACGCCCTTCGCTCACGCTCGATGTCCAAGTCATCCTTGAGGTCCTCGGTAACCCAGTGGCCCAGATATTTAAAACTTTGGACCTGCCTTAGACTACTTTCGCATAGCTTCAATTGTGGTAGATGGGAGTAGCATTTATTACCTGCCTTAAAAACGAGAACCTCGCTTTTGTTGACATTGTATCTGAGCCCATGAGCCCCCGCATATCTCTCACAGATTCTAAGTAGAATCATCATCGCGTTGATCGATGGAGCCAGCAACACCATATCATCAGCGTAACTGATATTATTTACACACACTCCATCTATGTGACAGCCTAGATATGTATTGCTGAGTTCATCAATCAACCCATTAACATATAGGCTGAAAAGTCGAGGGGACGTTAAACCACCCTGCCTCACTCCGCACTCCATCCTATAGGCTCGTGACAACGTACCCGACCACCTCACCTGATTGCTTTGGTTCCCGTACCAGTACTGCAGCAAAGATATTACTCCTCTGTCAACAGTTGTATTACTTTTCAATTTTTGCCAAAGCAAGTCATATGCCACCATATCATATGCCTTCGATAAGTCCAGAAAACATGCAATTATAGGTGTTTTTCTGGACGTATAGTACCGGACCGTATGCTTGAGGGCCAATATTGCGCTCTCGGTAGACAGACCTGGTCTAAAACCAAACTGAGCATCGTTTAACTGTATCCGAGGCGCCACATGGCCATCAAGCAAACCATCCAACACCTTAGCCATCACAGTAGCAAGTGATATGGGCCTATAATTTGATAGGTCTGACGCGTCACCTGTTCTATTTTTAACAATAGGTACAACTATAGTCTTAATGAGGTCGTCGGGTAAGTAAGAGTGACCAAGACACAGAGAATAGAACATCGCCAGCAACCCCGGGAGACTTTTCCCAGCATGCTGTAGATGCTCGATGCTGATACAGTCATGTCCCGGCGACCTACCCCTCCCCATGTTCTTGATAACCAAAGCCACATCCTTATCTGAGAAATTTACATATGAATCCACAGAAAGATTCACAGTCGTGTCCTCGTCATCGTCCACACACGATGATGGTCCCTGACAGGGTGGGACTCGAAAGTGTTCAACAAAAGAATTAGCTATCTGCGTGGGATCGTGTTGTCCCGCAACACTCACGGGGAGACACGGCCTCGAATTCAACTTATTGGTGCTTTTCCAAAACCTAGAAAAATCCCTAGAATTATGATGCATGGCTATTATATCCATTTTTATTTGATTTTGATTATTCTGACACCATTTTAATTTATTTTTAAAGACTTTTCTTGCCTCTTTCATTTTATCATACACAGAGCCTGACATAGGTTTCCCACACATATTCCAAATTCGGAATGAAAGCCGTGAATGAAAATATAACATTCTTTCCTTACTCATCCCATTAAGGTCCCATTGTAGGGCATAAGCTTTGTACGCTTTGGAAGGTTCTCGGTCTAATAAACCGCGCTAACCAGGCGTGTTCGCATAGGATTTAATCTAGAGTTTTTAGTGTCTCAAAGACTAAAAGTTATTCAATAGATTTTCCGTAAAAGACCAACAAACATCCTTATAGTCATCTTTCACATTAGTAATATCATATTAGGATAGGATTAGTGGGACTAATAAATAATTACCTCATTGGTTCTAGGTAGAATACGCAGCACTTCGTTAGTTCTTGTTGCGACGACAATATTGCTTCCCAGAGGGTCAAGGACATCTACAGAGTCAATCTGAAAACAATATAACTTAGTTCATAGAAACACAAAATACATTGCATCCTATAATCCAAATAAACACATTCACTTTTATCTGATTGCTGCCACGTTTTGAGCAAAAAACATACAGACATTACACATTACAAAATACATACAGAGTTAGGATTTTTAAGCTCTCACGCCTTTTACGCAATCTAGGTCTTCTTGCCATATAGTCTTTGTTCCTTGGTATGTACTAAGTACTCATTTCAAATTATTTCGTTGGTGCATCGAGGAACTAATGAAAAATATATAATTCTAACTCACCCTCCTGGTCTCCCAGGGTCGTGCTGCAAAGCTGTAAGGTTTGGAAGTGAGAGCGCCGACAGGACACAAGTCAATGATGTTGCCGGACAACTCAGACAGGAACATCTTCTCTACGTAAGTGCCCACCTACAGCAATTATAACAATTTCAAACTCATTAATTTTGGCATACATGTAAGTTCTAAAAGTAACTATACTAGCGCAGCTGTTACAAAATAGAAGTCTACTTTTAAGGTATGGAGTGCAAGGTTGGTTGGCAATTAATTACGGAGGAACCGTAATTAGTAACAATCACACACTAACGCCAATTGTGTTTTTTTTATTCCTAACAATAAAAAAAATACATCATATTTATTTAAATCCTATTTACCTGCATTTCAGTACCTCTCCCCGTGGTACCAAAATCATCAATGCCGGCAACTTCCGACGCAAATCGAATACAACGTGTGCAGTGGATACAACGGGTCATTATTGTCTTGATTAGAGGTCCTACATCTTTATCTTCTACCGCACTAAAAAATAAAATTGCAATGTATAGGAATATTTTTGTTTAGCAACTTGACATCTATTTAAACAATACACTCCTCTCTATTCTGAAAATCTAAATAATGTTGAAACTATAACCTAATAAAGCCTCCCCTTGCTGAGTCATGGTAAAGCACAAGGCACCATCATGGCCCAGCAGGGCAAGGCGGAGAAAAAAAAAACCTAATAATACCTATACCTAAATATATTATGAAAAATTTATTTTTTTATTCACTCTCCATCTGCGACCAGTAGCTATAATCAGGTATGATTATTTTTAAAATGTACATGGTTTTTATGCACATCCTATTAAGTGTCACATCTGGCTTTTAGATGACTAGATGGTGGCTAAACATAATGTATTGTCAATAATTTATACTTGAACTAATGACATGAATTATACCCCTATGAGAAAAAGGCATGATATATCATCATAATGATAATGATGACAGAGATATTAACCCAAATATTGCAATAATACTGCAGTTTTGTGCCATTAGCTATAGATATTCCACCTACTTACCATACTGAGCATGTATTGCAATAAGAATGTGTTAAAAATGACTAATATCTGCAATAAACTTACCGTTTACCAGAGAAATGGATATCAGTGAAGCGACTCCTATCTGAACCAAATGCCATAGATTGGTCTTGAAGATCACATTCACCTCCCTGGTCACAAATAGGGCAATCCAATGGATGATTCACCAAAAGAAACTCCATTACACCTTCACGTGCTTTCCTCGTAAGGTCCGAGTTTGTCTTGACCCTCATTCCTTTCATAACTGGCATGGCACATGCTGCTATCGGTTTGGGTGACTTTTCTACTTCAACAAGACACATTCTGCAATTACCAGCGACAGCAAGACGCTCATGGTAACAGAATCTTGGGATTTCAACACCAACTTGTGCAGCCGCCTGTGGGAGATAAGCTATTCTCTACTAATACAAATATTTTATAATATTTCTACATCTATGAGTACAAACATGGCTATGTTACAATCTTCTGTGGTTACAATACACAATCTGACATAACCTTTGTATGTATACAATTAATAATCACATTCTATCATAAATCTAAGTTGTAGCCATATAACCAGGACCATGATACCACCAGCCATTTAGGGATAATTATATAATAAATAAAGTAATAAACTATTATCATTATATGGAACTTGGTACTTTAAGGAAAGATAGGGAACACCAAATGTCAAACAAGAACTAAACTACAGAACTCAACAATTAAAAGAGAAACTATGACCTCTAATACAAAGTAAAATAATGTCAACAAACTTGAAGAATTAGGGTATTCATTTTAAAGCGATAATAACATTTGAAACGTTGGAATCACTACTATTCACTTACTTGTAAAACAGTGGTTCCAGGTAGCACATACACTGGTTTATCATCAATAAAGACCTCAACCTTTTCGGGCTGTGTTGGCACCGGTGCAGAATAACAGCGTGATGCAGTGCGCGCTGACGAGCTGAGCGCTAGCGCCCGAGACAACGGCTGGCGCAGCATTTTCTACAGCCAACAAACACGTATACAAATAAACCTCCTACAAGACTGATAGCCCTTCACAGTCTTTTACTCAGAATCCTTAGTTATTTAACTACTTTTAAAACCAAATAAACCAATAACAATGTTCAAATTATAACAAATACAAGCCAATCCACTGTTATTTATTACATAAGATTCAACACTTAACCTTACTAATTTCTTAATAGATTACAATTTAAAGATACACTAGTAATTATAAATATATGTCTAAGAACGCATAAATATGTCTACTTCTTTTTAATTTGCTTTGAATGTTCATGAAAATCGTACCTAAAGCGTTTCGAAAATTGTAAGAAAAGTGACAGATTTTGTTTTCCTGAAGAACTGTCAGCCGTCAATGCAGAGTAGACTAATTAAAAAATATACAATTATCTTTGGTTACGATAAATTGAGCGAAAACTTGATTTCGCGGTTGTGTTGGCGAACATTTATAAATTTAACAAAAAAATTAATTAGGGAAGGATTTTAGACTTTTGCTACATCCTCTGCATATTGGATAAGTACTCAATGTGAACTTGATTTAATTGGAATACCGTTATTAATCGGAAAACATTTGACATTTATTAGTTAGTCTGTGATTCGACCATTCTGTCAGTCAGTCTGTCACTGTCAGTCAATCATTTTCTTTCTCTCTCTGTGCTCTCTCTCTTTCCTTCCTTCTTCGCTGACATTGTGCCGGGGCGTGTGGTTATTGCTGGAAATTTGTAAAAAACTATTTAAAAATGGCAATTGGAGACGTAAAAACCGCACAAGGTCTTAATGACTTGAACACTTACTTGGCCGAAAGGAGTTATGTATCAGGGTAAGTTTAATTAATAATACCGTAACCACGTCAACCTGGCACAGATTGTTACACAAAAAAAATTATACCTAACCTCAATTTCGTACTATATATTCACCCCATTTATCATATTCATAATAGTTGTCATATTTATTCATAGATCAATAAATTGTATGGTGTTATGTAGGTACGTCTACATCATTATCATCTACTGACCTTGACATCTGTTCGTATTAATGCAGGTATTATATTCATCACTTTCTTTATAGCTATACACCATCTCAGGCTGATGTTCAGGTCTTTGACCAAATTGGAAAGGCACCAGCTGCCAACTTAGCTCATGCTCTGCGTTGGTACAACCAAATCGCCTCGTACACACCAGCTGAGCGCAAATCATGGGTTGCTGGAGTTAGCCCACTGACCGCTGGTGGCAAGCCTACGGCACCAACACCCGCCGCAAAGGATGACGACGATGATGATGATGTCGATCTCTTTGGCTCTGGTGATGAAGATGAGGTAGGCAATTCATACTTGCAGATGTCACTTGGATATCTATCTGGAGTTTCTTAAAGCTTCCCTTATCACATATAATAAGAACCTTTCTAATTAATAAAATATTCTAAATAACTCGTACTACTTATAAGTAAGGTATAAAAAATTTCATGTACTTAAAAAAATAATTCTTATTTGTAAACAATAACTAGACTGCTGTTCTTCCACAGGATGCAGAGGCAGCCAGAATTAGGGAAGAGCGTCTGAAATCGTATGCTGATAAGAAATCCAAGAAACCTGCTCTCATTGCCAAGTCATCTATAATCCTTGAAGTTAAGCCCTGGGATGATGAAACAGACATGAAAGAAATGGAAAATCAAGTTCGCTCTATTGAAATGGAAGGTCTTCTCTGGGGAGCCTCTAAACTGGTACCTGTTGGATATGGCATCAACAAACTTCAGATCATGTGTGTTATTGAAGATGACAAAGTATCTGTGGATCTTCTCACTGAACAAATTCAAGAATTTGAAGATTTTGTCCAGTCTGTAGACATTGCTGCATTTAACAAAATCTAAAATGGCAAGCCATACTTAACAATTAAGTTTAATTTTTCAAATAAAATCACATTTTTTCCCACATTTATGTACTTTTATTGCACATCATATAAAAAAGCTATGTACAAAGTCAATCTAACATGATTCTCAGTCATATAAAAAAATTATTATTGCAAACTCCCTCAAATAACATTATTAAAAATAAACAACTATGTATTAGATTATGCCAAATTTAGTGGTTTGTTAATTTTGATCAAAGACCAGAGGTTATTTTTTTCATGATAAAACTATAATTTTAAACAAAACATTTTTACTGCTAATTTTTCAGCTCATATAGGCCAAATACATTATTTAAAAAAGATCATACAACAGACCACATAGAACAATAATATCACAATTACAAAACTCAGTGCACATATGAGATTTGAGATAACATAACTTAATTTCACAAAAAAACATTCATATCCTTAATAACCACTTATACCTTCAAAATGAACTAGCCAGTGGTGAAGCATTTACAGTTTATTTTATTTACAATATAACATCCCTTGTTTTAACGTATTGTACGCTTAAAACTACACTGACCCCCAAGTAAAAAAATTACAAACATAAAACACGGCATATAGCTTGGCAAAAAAGAGTAGAAAATAATGGAGGCGCCACTGTGCTGTTCGTATGGCAACCCGTTGCAACCGAATAGCGTACCAACCTAATCTTGATACTTAGCTGTTTTTGTAGACAAATTTATTCACATTTTATTTATGTAATACTAGCAACCCGTCCCGGCTTCGCACGGGTGTAATTCCGTGAAAAGCATTAATATTTAATTATTATTATAACCTATGTTACTCAGTAACTCGACCGATTATAATTATTTTTTATTATTTATTTTCTTATACATTGTTAATGCGAACGCTACACCAATTACTTCATTACCTTGTAATCACACTAAAAGTATAAGGTCAAATAGAATTTTCGTTTCCATAATAATCAAGTCACCAAAGTATCAATTAATCTAGGCGCACTATACCAGAGCAATGCAGAAAAAATGTAAACATAACCTATGTGCTCGACGTTTATTTATTGTTTCAAATTTCTACTTATTCCTTACGCAAGCAAATTAATACAGCTTTGTATTTATCAATTAACACTTGATTTAACTAAAATCAACAAAACAAACTCTTACATACCTGTCATATCAGCGGTTATTTCGTAAATATTGTTAAGATCAGAAAGAATAATTTGGGCCTCATGTTCCGCCAGACATCGCCCGTACACCTTATAAATAACCTCTCTGCCAGCACTTCGAATGGTTTTATTCATTATATTTCACTTTTTACGTTTATTGAATAACGTTTAGAGGTCGAAACAACAATTCTACGAAGTCGTGAACTTTGTTTATTATGATACGTCATTATTTTGGAAATGTTGCCAACAGACAAAAAATTAGTTCCTTTTCTAGACTTTTTTGCCAAGCTATAACTCTACAAAAATTTATTTATCGAGAGTTTAGGGTTGCTTTCCAATTAATACAAAGTGACGCAGTGTAACGCAGTGCTCGATAAAGTGCTTTCCATCAACGACACTGTGGAACACAGCCGTACACTGTTCGACACTCGAAAAAGTGGTGTTTGACAGATGATTAGCAAGAATTACCAACAATTAAGACAAGACAAGACATTACCAACAATTAGATTAGTAGATTCGATTCGGTTTACGGTAGATTCTAGTAGTATTATTTGAGATTAAATTGAGCTTGTCTGTTACTGCTAATTAAAATTTAATAAAAATGTTCAAATGTAAATATTGCACTATTGAAGTGAGCCCTGATAATGTGGCAAAACATGGTTGCTTTATAAATAAAAGTGAGATATTCATAGATGATGGTAACAATTTCTTCTACGACGGTAATAATAAGTTTTTTAAGTCTAAAAGCAGTATTGTGAATTGTATGTTTATAAATTATTGAGCCAAGACTTTGTCAAGGAACTTGCATTTAGGTAAAAAAACGCCCATAATTTTGCCATATTGATGCACTCTAGTGTTATTTTGAGACAACTAGCTGTTTCATTTAAACTTTTACAGTGTTTGGCAGTGTATCACAATGTAACGCAGAGTCCCTCTGTGTTAACTAAATGGAAAGCAACCTAGATTGCGTTCTTAAAGGCAATTGTAAACCCAATTTTGTGTACTTTGATGTTTTATTATGTTACTATCATTTTAATAGTGTCGCAAGTCGCAATTTTTACATTGTACCTACCCAATAGTATACCTAACCCTAATTTATTTTCTTTAGTGGTAAAAAGAAACCTAATTGCTATTCCATATATAAGCCCTTTTTAAAAATCGATACAGCTGTTGCCAATTAACATGATACGAGTAGGTATCTAATTCTTGAAGTATGTAGTTAAAATTGATACAAAATTCTTAAAAAGAATAACGTCGAAACACTTATCACACTAAAAGCAAAATTAAAAATCAACAATATGGTGCTTCTACTCTCTTCTTGAGATACCACGCACCTAATATACAAAAATTCTGTGAACAACATTCCATCAAAAAAAATAACAATCTTTCAACAAAGTTGCAATAAAATGTTGTGCAGTACCTATCTTTAAACACGCCTTGACGACAATTTTTAAAATTATTTAAGTTCGCACAAACAAAATTTGTACAATGGACATAATGTCTAACTTCCCTGCCATATATAAATTGTGGCTTTCAAATGTGTTACAATTAGTTACGAGATTATAGGTGATTCCAAGTTCCACATGTCGCGGGTAAAAGCTAGTTTTTAGGGTTCCGTACCCAAAGGGTAAAAACGGGACCCTATTACTGAGACTTCGTTGTCCGTCCGTTCGTCTGTCACCAGGCTGTATCTCAAGAACGGTGATAGCTAGAGAGTTGAAATTTTCACAGATGATGTATTTCTATTGCCGCTATAACAACAAATACTAAAAATAAAATAAAATAAATATTTAAGGGGGGCTCCCATACAACAAACATGATTTTTTTACCGTTTCTTGCTCGATACTAATAACGTTGCCTTATGTTGCATAGATAATGGTACGGAACCCTTTGTGCGCGAGTCCGACTCGCACTTGACCAATTTTTTATATTAGGTATAAATAATTTATTACTGTTATGTATTTAAATTTTTAAACTATTAGGAATCAATGTCAAGAGATTTGATATTACTTCCAGATTTTTAAATAAAGCTGAAACTTTTGGGGCTTTCGGTGATCAAAAATAAATTTTAACTGTATGGAACTGTATTTCAAAGGTGAAGAATATTAGGTACTGTTATGCATCAGACTGGCCTTTATCACCTATTTAATGACTAGCAGATATTTTAAGGGAATATTAATTGTCACTCATTCAACATGCGTACCTTTGGAAATAGGAACTGAATCGCCAATGTTAGCCTGTAAGAACATGTTAGGTATATCATTACCGAAGTAGATTTTATTATTAAGCGCAAGTGCCTCATATTTCTTTAATTCTAAATATTCTCTAGTTAATAGTAGAATATTGGCTTCGGCTTGTTTCTTCAAATGATAGTAATCCGCTTCTGCTTTTGTTTGCTGTTTCGCTTTATGAATACTGTCTTCAATAAGTTCAATCTTTTGTAATGATTCCTTTTCCATAATTTTCTGTTCATATTGAATTTTTGCAACTTGAGCTTCTTTTTCAGCCTCAATGATGGCCTTACGTCTTGCAGTTTCAGCTTCTTTTTCTACAACCTACAAATATAAGTATTGTAAATTATTGACGTCTTATGTATATTTCTAACAGTTTAGATAATATGTACATACATATATATCTACATATTGTAGTTGTAGCTTAAAGTTTATAATGAAAGAGACATCTTTAGAATGAAAGAGACTTAACACAAAAATTTAAAGTACACAAAACTAGGTTTTGTATATGTTTGAGTTGTGTCACTTTCATTCTAATTATTTATTAAACACCCATTTATTCATAGCAGGCTATATCTTTAGCTTTAATTTAGGAAAATAACTACAGAAGCCGTACCTTTTGATGTTGCGCAGCAATAAGTAGTTTTGATTTCTCAGCTTCCATCAGTTCATAATTCTTACGAATTGTCTCCGGTATCTTTGGTTTAGTGACACGGACCGCTTGCACTCTCAAACCTGGCGCCATCTCATTTAGGTCCTTTTGTAACGCCTGATAATATTTGCAAGAATTAATTATTATACATAAATAAAAAAAGAAAATTATTCAAGCCAAATAAAATTACTTTATTAAATTTTTATATGTGCGAATACAGTTGTGATACAGAAGATCTAAGTTTGATTCTGTGGATTACAATTGAAGCTTTTGTTAAAATTAGTTTTTTAAAAATTTGTATTGCATTACCAAGCTAAGCTCTGTTAGACAAATATTTTTGATCTAAACAGGTAATTGGCAGCAGATAGTCTACTTTTGTTTTAAAATATAACTTACAGTTCGTAGGTTCTCATCTATTTGATCAAATAGATCAATGTATACTTCATGTAGGGTGTGAGCACTACAAAATTGATTCAACTCATGATGCACTTTGTTAAATATCAAAGTTTTGTCATAATCTGCTGTGAAATTACGCACCATGTCTAGTACTGAAAAATACTGAATAAATTAATAAAGATTAGCGGATTCTCAGCATAAAAAGAAATTGCTTAAATGGCAATTCTATATGCTTAACTAAACATAAAAAAATGAAAATTGATAGTTTCAATAGCACAATTAGGCAATGTTAGTTGAACGTTTTTTATTGCAAAATCTGTGTGTTATAGACTAACAATTAATAGCCAATAAATCGAAATACCCCATAGTTGTTTTCATTTTTTAGCTATATTTAGTTGTGCACGTAGAATTAGTATCAGTATCTCTCTATAGTTATATCAACATTTTAGTCATGTTCCTTTGTTAAATATAAGATTCTGTTTGGAGTCTTGAAAACGCAAAGCCACAAGTAATCTTCATATTAGTATTGGCATAAGCAATGCATAGCATAGAGTGGTTGTGAGTGTGGATTTGGGACACCAACCCTTCGAAATATCGACAAACAACAAAATCTTATATCTAATTTTGCTAATTTGTTTTTTCTCCAATACAAATATTTTAATATAAATATCCCACCTAACTTGAAATCCCTGTTATAAGTACCTATCAAATAATTTTAAACTGATATTAATGATATACTAACCACTAATGGGTTCCAATTTGTTAACAACTTCAATTCTCTCAAAGTATATCATAACACCACCGCTGGTACCACATGGGACATTTTTTACTTCATCTGTTTGTAGGGTTGTCTGTCAAAACAATAATATACTCTATGATTATAATTCTATAATATTGGTTAAATGTTTGTGCATTGCTTAAAAAAAGACTATTTAAAAAAAATGCATAAATTTTTTGTATTTTTTTACCTGAATAGCTTTGTACGATGTCAAAAGTGGTACCATCATATGGAAGCCAGGTTGGCTTGTCACAGGAAGTAAGGCACCACCCTGTATACAAATATTAAGATCATTACTTTTTTGGGTTCATTATACAATTTAGACATAGGAGTTAATAATATATAGCAGAATTGACTTGAAAATTGTTCTTTACATTTTTTTATCTATTTTTAGTTTTGGTCATAAATAGCTATGGCCTCTATTAGACCAAAACATCTCTTTACATTTAAAATTGAGTAGTAAAAATATTTTTAATAGAATACCCCAAACTACTACATCATAACAGATGGAAGAGTTCTAAATACAATGAATTTTGATGTGGTTTTTTTAATAGATAGATTTTTCGAGAGGATGGTATTTTTATATAATTTGTTAAGTCATTTCTTTCTTCTATATTCCACATGTACCAAGTCGCGTTCTGGGATTAGTTAATCATAAAAGACACACAATTGTCTACATACTTAAGTACATAATATAGGTATGGCACTGTATAGTTCTTGCCACCCCCATAGGGGTATGGTATTAGGGTATCTATGGTTATTTAGGCTACGGTTACAGCCACATCTTTTCCCCTTTGCACTATATAGAGAGTACGTATTTTTATTAAGATATATTTACATAGTAACTTAGATTATACATATACAGAGTACACAAGGTTGATTTATATCAATTACAAGGTTGCAATATGGAAAACTTAAGGTTCTTACCCGATAGTAAACGCCTACATGTCCTTCTTCAACTTTATGCAATGAAAAATGCACAGTAACACCCACCGCTAGGATAACCAAAGCTAAAATCGACGACTGGTCAGCCATGGCTGGACTATAACGAAAAAATACTTGTATTAATTAAATTACGTATGTAGTATATTCTTACTATACTACATAACAGTTTTATAAAGAAACGCATTGCCTTACCTCCACAAATCCAAATGTACACTCACAATCAGCGGTATGATGAAAGTAATACTTTAAATGTAGGTTTACAATATGAATTAATATCTTGTAACTTGAGAATTCACGTGCAGTGGTAGCTGCACTCTACAATACTTGGAAAATGGTCGCTAATTGGTATTGAAATAAGACACTCCAATTGAAATTTAATATGTAATTTTAAATTTTATGGATGCAAGTTAAAATAAACACAAATACACAGACTAATATAAAATTTTAATCACAAAATCAACCCAAAACTTGAGCTATTACACTATGCAGGCAAAAGAACACCTACCCCGTTTTCCAATCAGCACACAATAGCGCATTATGCGCATTGACCTACCAATAAATTTATTGGTAGGTCAATGATTATGCGGCACAATGCTCAACGTTGAGTGTTCCAATTACAGCATCGCATCGCACAATCGAGCACTCTCAAAAGTGATGCGTGCAATCCATACCAACTTCAGCGACAGAAAATTAACAAGTATTTTCTTTAAATTGGCATGGATTGAAATTTTATTTATATATTATCGTTAGTAATATTATTTATTGTTAAAAAAAAATTAAGGCTTTCTTCTCGTCGAGTTTTCTGGAAATATTCAAAGTTAATTCAAGCTGTGTTAAAAAATAAATAAATATAAGTATGGATGAAGGTATAAACAATGACTTTTTTTATATTCCACACATATAATGTGAATACAATGTTTATTTTAGAATTTTTTTTTTCAACACTGAACTTAGCGCACTCTGCTGGCTCATTTTAAAACTAAGTCACGTTCCAATTAAGCGTCAGCATTGTGCGGCATTGTGCGGCACTGAGTCGCATTATGCTCTGCCATTGGAAAACGGGGCAAATTTAAATATAGTAATTAGTACCCACAAACAGTACCCACATTAGAAAAAGGTACGAGAGCAATGCTCATACTTATTCTGTACTGTTCTGTACGCAGTTACGTACACAGACGACTATTCGAGCGCGTGGGTTAATATGACCAAAGAATTGACGTAAGTTACTATAGTGTTTGCTAGTTTTCCAATTGCAGAGCATAATGCGACTCAGTGCCACTTAATGCTGAACAATGCTGACGCTTAATTGGAACATGAATTAGTTTTCAAATGCACCAGCAGAGTGCGCTAAGTTCAGTGTTGAAAAAAAAAATACATTAAGTGTGGAACATAAAAACAGTCATTGTTTGTACCTGTGGTTTGTACCTTCATCCATACTTATAAATTTTTTTTTAACACAGCTTGAGTTAACTTTCATTTAAATTCAATAAAATGTCAATCAATGCCAATTTAAAGAAAAAATATTTGTTAATTTTCTGTCGATGAAGTTGGTATGGATTGCACGCATCACTTTTCAGAGTGCTCGATTGTGCGATGCGTTGCTGTAGTTGGAACACTCAACGTTGAGCATTGTGTCACATAATGCGCTCTTGTGCTGTAATTGGAAAACGGGGTTAGTAGCCTGTTTTGTTAGCAAAATGTAATAGGCTCTTTAAAGTTCGTTGTTGGCAGCTGTGCTTCTAGCAGCATCAATATTCATTACGAGTATCTACCACGAGTTTCTCTGCCCTTACCCCACTACTTACCAAGATCGGCGCAAGGCGTCTTCTTCTGTTATACATTTTAAACGGAATGGTTTTAAACCAGTCTTACATGTCTATGTAAGAGAAGTAACACAAATAAATCTATCCTGACGGGCCTCGTAGTCTAGTGGTTCATGTAACGGATTGCCGATCAAGAGGTCACGGGTTCGATTCCCGCTAGGGACAATTATTTGTGTGATTTTACTAATTGTTATACAAATGTTTGTACTGCGTCTGGGTGTTTCTATGTATGTATTTTATGGATGTATTTACAAAAAAAAGTAGTATATGTATTATATCTGTATTCTGGTACCTATAACACAAGCATATAAGCTTAGCTTGGGAGCAGAGGTCGTTGTGTGAAATGTCCGTGTGAATATTTATATATTTATTATTAGTTTTTTTCGAAATACATAATATTTTACTAGGTATGCGGATAAAACGTTATTTAAGAAATTTTTGCATACACAGAAAGTTTACAGAAAAATCTGTAATATTCACAAAAGTATCAAGAAATGAAATAAAAGCGGTTGGATTTAAGTAATATGTTGAAGCAGACACAAGCATAAATCAATGTGTTGTTGTTCTATTGTCTCAGTGAGTCGTAATTTCACTCACTGAAATCTTTATTAATAGATTTCCTTTGTAAAGTTATTAATAAATCAGTAGGTATTCTTACCGCGACAACGCAAGTGTGTCAGTCGCCCGTACCAGGGGGTGGTAGCACGTTTATCAATACTAGTTGTTCATGCTCTTCAAAGAACGGCATTACATATTTAAATTGGACCCATTATGACTGCACGATATGAAATTCAGACATCTGAGAAACTCGGCAGGTGTGTTTAATTATAATTAAAAAACGGAATATTAAAAAAAAAACCCACAGTTTAAATAAATTATTATGATTTACTTATTACGAAACCAAACGAAATAATTAATACTTTTATCGGCTTAGAAATAATTTAAAATATTTCATTTGGTTACCGCGTACGACATGCGCGATCTCGAGATGCCCGGTTTCGAAACTCCTCCGAATTTTTTTTTATTATTAATTAACTTACTGCGGAAGATCTTTAGATTATAAGGCGTGTATACCTACTTACGCATAAGAACAAGAACATAAACACTATTTTTTTATTTTTTGTGTATGTGTCTAATTACTTCACAGATATTTAGTAGCTGCAAAAGATTTAAAGGCTGGAGAGACTATCCTCACAGATGAACCCTTTGTGGTTGGCCCTAATACTGAAACATCTTTGGTATGTTTCAATTGCTACTTGCCGTTGATGAGCAAGTTCGTGGTATGTAAAAACTGTGCGGTGGCACCTATCTGTCCAGGAGACGGATGTCCGACACATCTAGTTCACAAAAGTAAGTGCATACGTAATACACGTACATAATATACATACGAAGACACCACGCCAGTTTCTTACCAATATTTCTAAAAGACCCAGAGGAGTCATACATTAGGCTCCCTTTCCATCGATATATCGGCCTACTTTTATCCGTTGTTGAATATAGCCAAACACAACAAACACTGCAAAATGCATTTTTTACATTGCAGGACATTTTGTAGACAGCTGTTGGCGAAAAGTTGTCGTATTATCGTAGGTACATAATAACTAAGATTTCACTTCTCCTGATTTTAGAATGGCATAACAAGAGAGAATGCGATTATTTTAGAAGTTTGAAATTAATCAATGGTTTACATCCAATGACAATGGTTCAAAATGCTGGTTCTCTATTAGCTCTACGAACATTCATGAAGAAGACAGTGGAACCTCAAGCTTGGGAAGAATTTATGCAACTAGAGACTCATTTGAATAAGAGGAAAGGCACCAGTATTTGGGAATATTCTGGCAATACGGTCAAGGTGAAACTTTATAATATTCATGGCGTATTGATAAAGTAAAATAGCTATATTATCAGATAGTCGGAAAAATTATTTAGATATTGTGATAACAAACCATTCTTAAGAATATTTCTGTTCAAATTGTAACCTGTTTCAGTTTATTCAATCATTGACTGTAACTGGTGAGGTGCCTGATGAAAAATTATTGCAAAAGATATGTGCTGCCATAGATGTGAACAGTTTCGAAGTGCGTGGTCCAGCCATTCCAGCCATAGGTTGTGCTGAAGTTTTACGCGGTGTTTACCTGAAGGTAGCACTATTAGCTCACGACTGTGTCGCAAATACTCACATGTCTATAAATGATAATAATAATAATAATAATAATAATAATAATAACGTGCTAGTGTGCCATGCTAGCACTGATATTAAGAAAGGGGATATCATTTATTACAATTATACGGATCCTTTAAAGGTATATTTGAAAAATAGAGATGTTATTGTAAAGAACTGTGCTTTAACGAAACCTTTTTTAAGTATATTGTCTTATAGTTTCTATTGATGTACGTTTTTAGGGCACGTCAATACGCCAGGAACATTTATTGGTAGGTAAATACTTCAAATGTACTTGTAAAAGATGTTCTGATATAACAGAAATGGGCACTCATATAAGTTCGGTCAAATGTCCTCAATGTAAGACTGGGCTTGTGTCTCAAACATCGATTGAGCAATGGAACTGCAGCAGTTGCTCAAATTCGTTTCCAGATTTGAAAATGGGTCATACACTGAGATGTTGTACGGAAAAATTTGGAGTCATAAGTACGTAAGATATTTGGATTCCTATTAATCAGAATAGGTACCTAGGTAGGCATGTTGGCAGATTCTGAAAACGTTCTGAACCATGCTTGAGCCATGCAGTAAAATACATACAAGACCTTTAATTTATCGACATCAATACTTACAGTTAGATTTACATTACATTTTGTTTTTAAATTCACATTTATATTTAACGTTCCTCTGTCTGACTTTCGATCAAGTCATCAATACCACGGTTACTGCATACTATGCTATTGCTTAGTAGGTTAATAAACTTTTAATTTTCTTTTTGCGATATTATAAATATTTCACCAATGCTGCTTCATTCTTTTAGACAAAAAAGATGAAAAAGAGCTGGAAGAGTTTATACGAAATGTATCGCTTATTCTCGCTCCTAACCACTATTTGTTGCTTGACGCAAAGCAGCGGCTCGCTGGAGTACTACGAGATATTATCAATAGAGAACCACATCCGACAAAAAAGTTAATTAGAAGAAAAATGGAACTGTGCAAAGATATACTGCCTGTATTAGAGAAGCTATGTCCAGGAATATCAAGAACGAAAGGTACATACGTAAATTAAAACTTCGTTGACATGGATTAATTCATTTATATTTAATCAATAAAGTACTCTCACCTCTGTGTGGTGACGGATTAAGAATACAAGTGTCACCTCCCAATCTCCTCCCAAGGGTGCTGTAAAAGTCAGCTAAGGGATATTGCACACAGATAACATCCTCTGTTAGAAACGGATAACTCGAAAATAAAGCCTGTGCCAACACGTCTGGTCAGCACGGCACAGTAGACCATAATGCCTCCAAAGTGGAGGAGGCCCGTGCCCAACAGTAGGAAGTAAATGGGCTGAAGAGGAATAGAGTATAGTAATAAGATTTACTTCAAGTATTGGCAAATACCTATCAAATATTAAAGTGACTTATGTACCTATACAGATTTGCGAGCCATAACTCATAACCATTAGAATAGGTAAAATTTTAAAAACATCCAAAGAAACAACAAAAGTAATGTGGATTTTCAATTACAGCAATCACACTATACGAGCTATATTCTGCAATGGTGCAACTGGCTAAGCGACTATTCGACGGACGCGAAGTAACGGGAGCCGAGTACTTGGTAAGAAATTTTATTTATCAAGCTTTTACCACGTGAAAATATGCCTACTAACTTAAATTAAGCCGTTAAAATAACGGTAGCTAGCTCAGGCCTATCGGTATCGAAGATATGAGTTCCTGTCACAGGTTCCTGTTTATGAAATATGTTGCAGGATGAATTAGTAGCGGCTGAGATGCACTTAAAACGAGCTTTAGAGATGTTATTTATCGAACCTGGGAACTCTCCAGAAGGTGAATTATGTGCTAAAGCTTTGGAAGAGTATCGAGCATTGAAAGGAACTATGAACGCGGTATTGGATGGTATACATGCGGAGGGTAAATCGTACGAATACACTACGGAAACCAATGGCTCGTCAAATCAAATAGAAAATATCGCCAATGTTTAGCACTTAGCTACAGGTAAAAATTGTAGTAAATAAATAATAAAGTATTCCTGAAAACATTTTGTAGTTTCCTTGTTTGTGTTTTTAAAGAACTAGCAGTTGACTACAACTTCGTACGCGTAGAATTTAAAAACCAAATCTAAACAAATTTATACAAAAAGCAAATTCTCCTAAACCACTCTTATCTATTAAACCGCATCAAAATCCGTTGCGTATTTTTGAAGATAAATGCTCGCATAGACTAGACTAGACATAAGACTAGTTACCATTACGATTTATAGATTATGGGAATAGAGGATAACTATCATTACACCAATGTTTATATTAAAACTAGCTGCCCCGGCAAACGTTGTTTTGCCATACAATTCTGTGTAAAAATGTACAATAAAAAATTTCATCAAAATCGGTCCAGCCAATTGTGAATCTATACCATCCTCAAACCCCCTTGAATACACACAACAAATTTTATCAAAATCGGTCCAGCCGTTTAGGAGTTCAATTACAAACACACGTACAGAAGATTTATACAGGATGTGGCGTAAATGGTGGTCCAACGCTAAGGTGGTTATAGTGCAGGTATTCACCTATCATATAAAAAAAAATTAACCATTTCTAGCCATTGGTTTCGGAAATATGATTTTTTTTATTTTTTTGTAAAAAATCGATAAATATTTTATAACTTCGACAAATGACATTATTTTTTGAGTGTGTTTTTTGTGTTGTACGGCCGAGTACTAGCACTAGCACATGAATTTTCGTTTTTTCATGTAAACCCCAAAAATAAAACAATAAAAAAAACTGAAAATTAATTTAGTAGTGCAAAAAAATGTACTACAAGGCCAGTGCCCAAAAAAGAAAAAAAATTAAAAAAAATTGTTTTTTTTTTATATGATAGGTGAATACTTGAACTATAACCATTTTACCGTTGGACCACCATTTACGCCACACCCTGTATATATAAAGATAATCTTTTCTTGCAGTCCATTAAAATCAAGGCTTCGCAAAGGCAAGGCAAAATCAGTTCGGTGGGGTGAGGGCACAGGCATTTAACTCTATGTTTCGTTTTAGATTTTGAAAAGCTAAAGCATTGAAACATGCCAAGGAATGAATGTTATAGCTGAGAAATAAAAATCCTGTTCTTTACAAGATGACATTTATTATTACTATATAATGTACAACAATTTCTTAACAAATACTTAAGACTAGTAAAAAATTTTATGTACAAAAACATATTTACAATTCATTTAAAAAAACAATGTGTAATAATTACTATACATTAATAAAATAATTTAGAGATTGGCCTTTAGTTCAATAACATAAAAAAAATCTATATTTTGTCCCCATATACTTTAAATTTAATAATTGTGTATTTGGAACTGGAAAGATGCAAAAATATTGATATTATAGAAATTCCGGGCGATGTCGCGATGCAGTAATAGTGAAACTAGTTCTCTCTCCAGCCCATTTACGTCCCACTGTTGGGCACGGGCCTCCTCCACTTTAGGAGGGATTATGGTCTACTGTGCCGCGCTGACCAGGCGTGTTGGGTTTATTTTCGAGTTTTCCGTCTCTCACAGCAGATGTTATCTGTGTGCAATATCCCTTAGCTGGCGCTGTCACCCTTGGGAAGAGATGGGGTGGTGACACTTGTATTCTTAATCCATCACCACACGGAGAGAAACTAGTTACCAATAGTAAATATAGAATAATAAAATCAATCAAGTCCACAGAGAGAAATGAAACGATTATAAAATGCCTAATTTACATCAGAATACACAAACGGACAGAAAATTCTATAACAAAATCACTAAAGTCGGCCAACCCGTTTAGGAGTTTGGGCCACAAGCACTGTATCAATGTTTTATTAATGAAATAGAGATTCTATATAATGTAATTCCTATATTATGATCAAGGCATGGGTAACTCTGAAACTAATCAATAGATTTTTATAAGCCACGCAAATTGATAATGCGCTGGAACCTTGTCAAATTAACGCCCTTGTGACGTCATCAGCAAAGAAAAATTACAGCTAACAAAATGTAATGTTCTCATCTATACGTCACTATGACGTCACCAACATGGCCGCCAGGCGCATTACCAATTTGTGTGGCTTATACAATTGAATTTTTTTCAAAAATATCGCCGGCGTTTATACATGTATTTATTTATTTATAATATAGTATGATTGTATTCAAAATGTATTATGTATTTACAAATTATTGAGATTATTATCAGAAATCGTAGCTTTTACATTGATTATAACCGACCGAATAAAATGAATGACTAACAACTATTAGTTATCAGACAATAGTTTATGTACAAATAGAGAAGCATATTATAAACAACAGTCTTATTAATATTATATTTACTTATTGCGATACCATCATAAAACATTACCCAGATATTAAGAATTATCTGTTTCTATTAAAATCCATTATCAGACAAAATCATATGGCCTTATTACGTAATCTGTTTATACATTGCAATAATTTTCAATACATTTCGATAGAACATTAATAAATGAATTTATATTGCTAAACACTTGTTTTATAAATTTAAAAGATGGATGACCAAAAAATTCTGTTGCAGAAGGAAATCAAGAGTACTAGCTATGCCCTGCAGTTTTATTCGCATAATTTCTGGTATCCCCTTTATGACCTAGGGTTATAAGAAAAAGATGTTAACCTGATTAATTTATTAATTTTTGCATTTGACATGCTATGCCTTTTTACTTAATAAATCAAATTATGGTGGAGTTTTGAGAGAGATTAAGAGACTCAAGTGTTGGTCGAGATGGTGTAAACCTATCTTAATAGATGGCGGTGTACGTAAAAATACATAAACTCATGCGAGTGACAGATATGGTGGTTAATTTGAAAGTGTTGCAAGTGGACCGCAATAAGCTCAGTTGGAAGAGCTTCGGAACGGTATTCCGAGGTCGTGGGCTCAAGTCCCACTTGCAGCATTTTTCACTTTTTCCACCATAATTTGATTAATTAATGTTAACCTGATTTCAGATTTACACTTCTTTTTACGGATTTAGACGCGTGTATTCCTTTTAAATTCAGATGTTTCGGAGACTGCAGTCACCATGGTCACGGGTGAGACTAAGCTGTAAAATTAAAATGAAATGTTGGTAAACCCTGTAACAACTGATCGTAGAAGACACTGTCTCACCCGTGACCATGGTGACTGCAGTTTCCGAAACGTCGGATTAAAATTTAAAACCAATACCCGCGTCTAAATCCGTAAAAAGTAGTTTTATTTAAACAAATGAGACGCGTAAGTGTTAAAGAATGTTATTTTTATAAATGGTCGAACCGTTTCGGAGGAGTTTGATAACAGTGCGACACGAGAATTTTATATGGATATTAGATTTCTCATTCCTCTTCCCATAAATAGAAACATAATAATATATTGCAAGCATATACAATACTTGTATAAATAAAAAAATCATAACCACATTACACGAAAAGCAAGCAAGAATACGTAAATAGTAGAATCAGCTATATTTCAACTACAAAACTAAATTTGTCTTTAAGTTTTGGCTATATCGGCAATTATTATTTCATTTTTATAGACCTAATTTCCTTTAAAACATGGAATATCTTAAAACACGAGTTTAATTACCACTCATCATGCATAATTTTTAGTATTTGAGTAATTTTTAGAACATATTGCACAAAATTCGCCATTCATTTTAATAATTTCATTTACTACTCATTTGAATACATCTATCCTTAGACCATTTCATTTAATACTCATTTGAATACATCTATCCTTAGACCAACAACCGATTACAGATAGATAGATCTGTACTGTAAGTTACAAGCGCGAAACAGAGTTCAACCAGTATACAATTGATCAAGTAATGAAATATTTTCAAAATATGTAAATTACATAAAAATTACACTTACAACATATTTTAGTTGGTAATTTTATACCTTGAAAACTACGGACGACTGCCGGGTAATTAAATAAATAAATAAATATTCATGGACATTTCACACAACGTCCTCTGGTCCCAAGCTAAGCTTATATGCTTGTGTTATGGGTACCAGAATACGGATATACTACATAAACTATTTTTCTTTTGTAAATATATACTTATAATACATGGAAAACACCCAGACGTAGTACAAACATTTGTATGACATTTATGAATATCACACAAATTATTGTCCCAAGCGGGAATCGAACCCGCGACCTTGTGAACGGCAGTCCGTTACATGAACCACTACGCCACGAAGCCCGTCATTAAGACATTATTGCTGTAAGCTAATTCAACTGTGCGCGCCGTGAATTCTGTAACTACTTCTCGGCCTCTGATGATATTTCCTCACTAATAATGCTTGAATGTAAATCATGATAATATATTGAATCAGTCCTGTTCCAACGCGGAATACAAATTGCACCCAAATATATAATACAGTTCTCCTAACATTGTAATATCATGAGTCTCCCTGTAACAAAAACAAATAACGTGTTAAAATTATAGACAACACTACATTAAATTATTGAACTATATAGTTATAGCTGCCCCGGCAAACGTTGTTTTGCCATACAATTCTGTGTAAAAATCAACAACAAAAAATTTCATCAAAATCGGTCCAGCCAATTGTGAATCTAAACCATCCTCAAACCCCCTTAAATACAGACAACAAATTTCATCAAAAACGGTCCAGCCGTTTAGGAGGAGTTCAATTACAAACACACGTACAGAAGATTTATATATATAAATAATTTGTATTTATTATTATTATTAATAAAAAATTATTATTAATATTAAAATAATAATTATTATTTATATGTATAAAGATAGCCTAGTGCAGATAGCTTCAAAAATAATAATTAAAAAAAAATATAGTAGGATGAAACCCATTAGAAAAGGAGGAGAATATTATAAAAATAAGAGGAAAAATAATTTACGGGCGATCTGAGGTCGGGAAGGGGATAGGGGGAGTGCTTTTAAGGGTAAAAATTGTTTTTCTCGATTTCCAGCAAAACTAATAGTCCTATGGAAAAAAAGTCAAAAGGCAAAGTTGTAGGTAATAAAAAGATCTAAAACTTTGTATTCACACTTTATTCACATAACCTCAAAATTTATGTGAAAAATTCAAATAACCAAGCTTTTTGGTTTTTTATTTTTTTCTTTTACAAAAATGTTTTTTCATTCACGAAATTTGGTGAAAACTTACCTTTTTATGTTTTTAATACGCTGTAATTTATTTGATTAGAAATATTTATATTGTCACCTTATTTTGAATTAATATCGAAAAAGCACCCTAATTTTCAATCGAAAATTCACCTGTCAAAATATCAGCTTTTTTAAAAAGTTGGTATGCTTTCTGTTCGTTGTAATCTCTACTTTACGATGGTACAAAAAAAAATATGTTACTATAGAAAATCTTTTCAGAAAATGCACTAAAATATCATTCAATTTGAATCTTATGGTTATATGTTACGTTAAGCATACTATTTTTTAAAGAAAATATTACTATTTTTATGTTTGATTTGATTGATACAGATAAAAATAGAGACCAATCAATCAACTCAAACAATAGTATCCGTCACCGCACAGACAGTACTTACGTCATCAAATAAAGAGACAGAACTAGACTGATGTGAGGCACTGATAATATCCTGCAGACATCTCGCAAACTCCTCTATGACGTCACACATGGGGTCAGTCTCCTGCTTGGTGACATCCACCTCCTTGTTCTCATCCTCTATGCTCGTATCTTTACTCTCTACGGCGGCCGCGATCAGGCACTGACATACTGCCTCTATCACCTCTGACGTCATAAAACTGCATGGCTGTTTGCTGTTCACAGATTTACAATAAATTTGTAAAGAACGCTTTTTCCTCTACCAAAAAGTTGCACAACATAACATTAAGTCAAAAGTTCATACTATATTGGTACCAATTCTAGGTGCACAACTAAACTTAACTAAAAAATTAAAATTGGTGGTGTCAATATAGCTATTACTTGCTATTTCGTTGTACACATTTATATTAATTAAAGTCGTTAGTCTAGAATACACAGTTTTTATAATAACAAAGTTACGTTAACATTGCCGAATTGTGATAATAACGCTATCAATTTTAAGTTTTTAGTTAAGTTTAGTTGTGAGCTCAGAATCAGCATCATTGAGCAACTTTTAGGTAAAGTAAAATCTTATAGGTTAAATATAAACGCAATGATTATGATATATTTTTGACGGGGCTCGTGGTGGAGTGGTTTATGTAATGGACTGCCGATCACGAGGTCGCGGGTTCGATTCCCGCTTGGGACAATCATTTATGTGATATCCATATATGTCATACAAATGTTTGTACTGCGTCTGGGTGTTTTCTATGTATTATAATTATGTATTTACAAAAGAAAAGTAGTATATGTAGTCTATCCGTATCTGGTATATAGCTTACTTTGGGACCAGAGGACGTTGTGTGAAATGTCCTGAATATTTATTTATTTACAATCCTATCAATATAAACGTAAGTTTTGACGATTACATGAATGTCAGAATGTTTGTTGCTCTTTCACGCAGAAGCTATTGAATGAATTTTGATGACACTTTACAGCTGTATATACTTATAGGTCAGTATTACAGATAAGCTTATCATCACGTTAAAATCCACGGACCAAGGAGTAGCTACAAGCGCGGGCGAAATCGAGGATATTAGCTGGTTTAAATGATACATATTAATATTATACTATTTATTCTGCATCCCTTTTTTAGGATTGTATCAAGTAGGCGTTTTGGAGAACCCATATAACATACAGAAAACATTATCAAAGCTAAAAAAATACCCTCAAATATAATTCAATCCTGAAAATCCCTGTTTTTTCTTTCTAATCGCATTATTACTACCCTTTGTTTTAAGTCTGTTAAAATGTATAAGTGATATATGTAACTAACTTGACATGTCCGGCCAGTGGTGGTCTGAACATAGGATCATTCAATTTCTCTCGCAACCTCAGAGCATCTCTTCTTCGTTCTAACGTTTCTTCTACATTGCGACAACCAACACATTTACACATCGCCGTACACGCTATTTTTGCCTGAAATTATATGATTATTTAATTGAACGAAAATCTTGGAACGGAATTTGGGTAATACAACTCACTCTCTTGCCTTTATTTAGAGTTGGCGCAACATGAATCTGCATGTTATAGTAGGTTTTGGCTAATATTTTCTCTTTACCGCCTGTCTGACGTCAACCAAACCCAGTATATGCACAAATGCTATGCAATATGGTTCACTCGGTCAGTTCTTACAACACCCGCGGGCAATATATAGGTGGTTGACGCTTGCATTCTTTTTATCTGTCACTCAACAGACAATATTTGGAGAATTTAACCCAAATTTAAACTACGCGTGACACTTAGGAGACCAAACCTTAACAAATTATACAAAAAAGCCATTCAATAGCTCTACTCTATATAAAAAAATAACGACTGTTTTATAATAAGTAAAGATAGTACTAAACAAAATAGACTCTATACTAACCTCATAACATTCACAATAGTTTTTAAGGCAGCCACTCCTTTTACAGTTACATCCTTTATTATGTCGCCTTATAATTTCTGGTCCACCTACTTTTGATTTACCAATCTTTGGCCTAGAAAAAACATACAAATGCATTGATAATTTCCTTCTGTCAAGTCAGCACGTGTCTCCTCCACTTTGGGAGGGTATTATATTCTACTATGCCGCACTGACCAGGCGTTGGCATAGAGTTTAATCTCAAGTCTCTCAAAGGATTTTGTTTGTTTTATCCCTTCGCTGTTTATTACAGCACCCTGAGACGAAAATAGCGTGGTGACACTTGTATTCCTAATCCGTATAGTATCAGTATAATGTACCTGAAAGCATTAGGATTCCTATCCAGACATGCCCTGATAGCCTTCTGTCTCAATCCTTCATTGTCCAAGTTGTTATGACAGTTGTTACAGTTACACTGGTTACAGAACTCTCCATTAGCGAAACAATCACAATATAACTTGAGACATTGTGACTTAGTACAGTTGCATGCTTTACGTGGTCTCACTTCGAACTCACCCGGCGGCGCACTGTTCTCTACAAACAATAAATAAATAAATTATTTGTTTATAGTTTTTTCATTGTTTTTCATTTAGTGGCTTCCTTGGAGCATTAAACCAACAGGAGTAGAATAACACACGCTATTTTTTTGCAATATACTGCCACATCGGCGGATTGCTAACGTAAGCAGATTTATTACAGTTATTATCCCTCCCCCATCCCCTTTGTCAGCAAAAGTAAGCAAAGCTCTTACCCCCTCCCCCTAAGCTTACGTAAATATTTTTCTATTAATTTATTTTTTAAATATTATAATTATGATTTAAAAAATAAGAAATAACACTGACAGAGAAAATTTTGACAAGTGAATAGCACGCGGTAATTCCCCTACTCTGTTCTAAAGCGAGTGCCTAAACATATGCATTATTTGCGGGAATCCCCGAAAATGCGTTTCGTTTTCAAGCAAAGACAATGTGAGGATTGCCATTCGTGTAAAAAAGTAATTTTACTACCGATGACGTAATCATCATCTAGACTCCCCTACCCCTCATGTCATCTAAAATAAGCAATACATAGACCCCCCGCCCCAAATAGTGTTACGTAATAGTTGAACGCCCCCTGGGTCGTAACGCACGCTCCGCCCCAAATCGGCTCATGTACACTGAGCGATGGCACTGTCCGTACACAACAAGTATGAGCATTGCTCTCATACTTTTTTCGGCGAGGGGTCACCTCATAATGTCAACTTCTGTTAGTTCAACGCTCAAAGGTAGGGCTTCTTTCCATTTAGCTAAGCTAAGCTTATTTGCCTGTGTTATGAACATGGCTTTACTACATATAATGTAGTAAACCAATGTAGTATTTTTTAATTATTAAAATATCAAGTACCATTTTCAGTATGTTGCTGTGAATTGTCTGGCGATAGATAAGGCATAGATACTGATTCACCTTCCACATCAACTTGTATGTTGGGATAATCCTTAGGTTCAGCCTGGGAAACAAAAGTAATAGACTGGACAAAATACATAGACAATAATATGTACAAAAAAAATATTTTGAATAAATTGCAAGGGGCCTGTCTTTTCTGTCGTTTAGAATAGAACACTAATTTAATTCCATCTTATCAACATTACAGTAGGTACTCCTTATTAAACAATTTAGTACAATAGGCGGTCTTTTCGCAAATTGCGATCTCTTTTAGAGAACCTTTAGTTAAACTTATGCAAAGAATAATTTGGCAAATTGTGAATGAATGTATGAATGTATTTTTTTTTCTTTATATACATTTCACAAGCTAAGCTTTATATGCTTGTGTTATGGGTACCAGAATACAGATAGAATACATATTCTACTTTTCTTTTGTAAATACATACTTATAATACATAGCAAACACCCAGACGCAAGACAAACATTTGTATGACAATTATAAATATCACACAAATAATTGTCCTGACCGGGAATCGAACCCGAAAATGGAAATTGTGATGTACATATTATTATATTTGTTTGGTTAGTATATTAGTTTAGCTTGTTTCATTAATATGATAATAGTTTTACTAATAATAGAAGTTATATGCTATATGCTCACCGTAAATACGATATTCTCGTCATTGACCCTCATCTGATTATGTTTGTTGTAGTTTGACGGTATTACAATGAGTGGATGATCTTGACTTGTATTACTTGGCTCTAGGACGTCCAACATACTGTTGGAGTCCTCCTGCTCTTCTCTCGTCTGAAAACAAAAACATATAGAAGCAAGGGAAAAACGAAAAGTATAAAAATAATAAACTCTTAATTACAATATAGTATGTTAAGAAAATAGAAAAAGGATTAGATTGTTGAGAGGACCTAGACAAGAAGTGTTTATATAAATGTTATTATAATGTTTAAATGATTTTTGGATTTGCGGATTGAAAGTCTTGAATCGGTGGTAACCGTTCTACTCACCGTTTTAGTCTCATACTCCACTTCAATTTCTTGCATGGTATTGTACACGTTATGTTCAGTCTCCTCGCTATCGGCCAGTAATGCTTGTAGTGCACACTTTGATTCCTCCTCCACGGTTTCTACGTACTGTTCACTTGCTATACTCTCCTCAACTTGAACAGATTCTACAATCTCATTCGATTCTTCTACCTGTTCTGTGTGGTCAATGGGAACTTCCACAGGTGATAACGGTGCGAGCAAACTCTGAGATGAACGTGGCGTTTGTTGCTGGAATTCAAATTACCTAGTTTAAAAACAATTTGCGCGCGCATCGTAACAAAATAACTAAAACTAAAACATAGTTCAAATATAACTAGAATCTGAAGTATTTAAGATGGTGAAAATTACGTTTAAAGATTCAGTTACATAGTTCTAAAGTCAAATAAGCGTACTAGAAACCTTATAACTACGTTTTGTTTTAATTTATATTTCTTATTTTAGGGCCTACCCTACTTTAAAAATTAGTATTTATTTAGTCTGTGGCCTACCACAGACTAAAAATAATTTTTGAAGTCATGTCAGTTGATGCAATTCTATCAAAACGTCGGCAACAAAATCATAGAAATTATAACGCGAAGACAAGACTCCCATATCATTTCATAAATCTATTTTTACCGTGTCTCACATTTTTGCTAATTTTCGCCTTTTGAATAGATCTAAAAAGGTACTAGTTGTGTAATTACGTAACTATTAGAACCTCTTTTGGTATTAAAATTAAAAAAGTCTTGCAAAATGGAAGCAAAAATGGAGCAGATTATTATAGCACAGATTACTAATTACTTAAAAACAATACCATAACTATTTTCAAAGAGAATTTGAATCAGAAACTGCCAAAGGTATTTTTAATCTAGGGTATTTTAGGTAGGTTTAGTTTTTATTGTATTAGTATTCTATTATTATAGTAGGTATACAAATTAATTATCTAGGTGAAAATTAATTAAAAAGTAGTTAAATAACTTACTGTGACAGCGGGCGTAGGTTTGCCGGCAAAGGGCGCTATTCGCACCAACTTTTTTTGAGGCTTCGTCGTCACTGCACAATGAAACAATATCTTAATAAAAGGCCTACCAATAAACACACTATCATAATCTCATAAATATACTAAAGTTATAATGACAACTGACTTTGAACAATTCCAAAACATAATGTTCCATGTTTAATCATTTCAAATTATTTCAGTTTTAAATACAGAAACATATTTTCATAATTACATTTCATGTCATAATATTTTTAAATAGAGATTTTTATTTTCTATTAAATATGAAGAAGGCTGCAAAAAGTATGTAAACAATAAAAACAGTCAAAATGATGGTGGTAATCAACTAGCTACAGAAACGATATATATATTACTAATCAACTAACTTTGTGCTGTCTGTGTTTGTTTTAGATATATCACTATGGTTTCCTTTTAGACTGTCCCAAAATTTCAACCGATCGACACGTTGGTAGCCTGACACCACAACCCTCCGGTTTATGACACTAACACTAAGGATACTGGCAGAGTCGCGACTTAAACCTCAAAATAAGTCGCTTCTAAAGAAGCCATTTAACAAGAACAAGAAACGAAATAAAAATTCTATTTTACAGTATTTTTTTAGGTTTTTAACATATTTGTTAACACAATAATCCCTATTAATGTTGCAAATGCGAAAGTAACTCTGTCTGTCTGTTACGCTTTCCCGCTTAAACCTCTCAACCGATTTTGATGAAATTTGGCACAGACAATCTTTAGACCCTGAGAAAGGACATAGGCTACCTTTAATTACGAAAAAAAAAATTTCCAAATTCAATTCCAAGGATGCCTGTAAAATTATTTTGTTCTTCGGCAGTGCGCCATCTAGTGGGGCTTCGTGGTGGAGTGGTTTATGTAATGGACTGCCGATCACGAGGTCGCGGGTTCAATTCCCGCTTGGGACAATCATTTGTGTGATATCCATAAATGTCATACAAATGTTTGTACTGCGTCTGGGTGTTTTCTATGTATTTTAAGTATGTATTTACAAAAGAAAAGTAGTATAATTATGTAGGTAGTCTATCCGTATCTGGTACCCATAATACAAGCATAGAAAAATAGCTTACTTTGGGACCAGAGGTTGTTGTGCGAAATGTCCTGAATCTAGTGACGCAATAACTCTGAGAAAATTAATTACATAAGACAATATTTTCTTAAGAAAATATAACAACCTATTGTCCGCAACTTTGTACGCGTATAATTTACCAACAAAACCCAAACGAATTATGCAAAGAGAATCATCCTCTGAAATCACTCTATCTATTAAAAAAACGCATCAAATTCTGTTGCGAAGTTTTGACGATATAAGCTCACATAGGGACAAAAATAATGACTGTTTTATAATAAGTATAAGGATCTTCAACTGGAGTATTTATAACATTAAAGAATAACAGTAACTGAAAATTATTTATTAAAGGCCTACATCAATATTATCGTCGACATGGACATATTAACACAGCTAGTAGGTATAGAGAATGAAGAATTAGGGATATTTTTTTTGTTTACTCAAAATCTACGAAATATATTTTAATTCTGATTTACGTGTTTCTATATATAATAGTTACTTATGTTTTTAAAGTTATTTCATTAGTTAATACGCGATAATAGACCGACAAATGAAAAAAATAAAAAATTAGAGAGGTTGTTTCGCTAAGATTTTCTATCGAGAAAACTTTTTTCAATCGCGTTTCTGATTTTATGCGATCCTAGATCATATATTGAAAAAACATATACTTAAAAATTAGAACTCTAGCCATTCAATCTAAAGAAAAAATGAAAACTTCGTACGTAGAAAAATGCACGAAGCTATTTTGGTATCCTCTTAAGAATAAACTGTATCTTGTAGATTAAAATAAAATAAGTCGCTAAATCAGCTTGAATCTCTGGTACCACTAAACTTACTGGCGTGAAGAGTTTTATCTTAGGCGCTGAATCACAGCGTATCCGCGACGATTCCCAACAGGATAACGGATAAACCCGCAATATAGTCTAGTATTTACATATTTATAAAACAATAGACAAAGGGCTTATAATAACAATATGACGAAAAGTTGAATACCTTTATTATCAGCCAAGACGAAACTAACACCAGTTTGTGCTTTACTTGTCGTCTTTTGTGACGCTGGTGTTGGGTTCGTTATAAGACGGATGTATTGGATCTGGAATGATCATTAATATTTTAATTGCTTTGTAGTTTACTAACGGTCTTTTTCATAATGACTTATCGGAGGTTTAAACGGAGATTTTATCGGAGAGATAATAAACGTTTTAGCGTAAAAAGACTATTATGAATAACAAGTTTTGACAATTTTCGCGAACTTAAACCTCAGATAAGTCATTATGAATAAGACCATAATTATATAATACATATTTTGGCAGTCCTTGCGGTGTAGTGGTTGTAAAGGACTGTTAGAAATTAAACATAGTATACATATTCCGGTATCAATAACACAAGCAAAAGCTTAGTTCGGGAGCAGAGAATACTGTGTAAAGAATACATGAAATAAATGTACTTACACCTTTTCCAGGTACATTAATTTGATGTAGTTGTGATTTCTGTCCTTGCATTACGACTGTACCCTCTTTTGATACCTGTAATAATATTAATTCACATCAGAAAACATTTGAACTAGTCCTCACTAATATAAGTAGCTTTGTCTATATGTTGCTCTTTCACGTCATCTATACTTATAATAAATCTGTAGAGAGGTCAATTCTGTACATGAAATATATTTTCAAAATAACTATCAGGGGGTGATTAGTGATCGATACTGATGCCAAAAATGCAATCAGTAAAATTTTTGTCTGTCTGTCTGTCTGTCTGTCCGTCTGTATGTTCCTTATAGAAACAAAAACTACTCGACGGATTTTAACGAAACTTGGTACAATTATTCTTCATACTCCTGGGCAGGTTATAGTATACTATTCATCACGCTACAATCAATAGGAGCAGAGTAGTGAAGGGAAATGTTGGGAAAACGGGAAAAGGTGCTCCATTTTTTAAGCTTCCGTCGCGTGTGCAGCCTTAATGGTTAAAGTTACATAGAAATCATGTATGACGGAAATATTCTACATAAAATTGTCTAAAAAATATCCCGAAACAGCTCATATCTATATTTTATGGTTGACTCACAATAACACGTGTAACTCCTGATAGCTTAGCAGTTCGGAGCATTCTGATTATATTTGTTTACTCTTACGTTTATAATACTCTCACTCAAGCAGTAGTTAAAAATGTTGCAAAAGCGGGAAAAATTTCTTAAATTCTACGCGGACGGAGTCGACGAGGGCAACAGCTAGTCTATAATCTTCTTATATAAAATTCACGTGTCACAGTGTTAGATTCTTCTCAAATTTTACATACATATTCAGTAGGTCTGAGAATCGGCCAACATCTATTTTTCAAACTTTTTTTTTTTTAGTATGGCAAAACAACGTTTGCCGGGTCAGCTAGTAATATTATAAAGCGGAAGAGTTTGTTTGTTTGTTTAAACGCGCTAATCTCAGGAAGTACTGGCCCCATTTGTAAAATTATTTCAGTGTTGGGTAGTAAAATTATCGAGGAAGGCAATAGGCTATAAAACACCACGCTACGATCTATAGGAGCGATGCAGAAGTGAAAAATGTTGCAAAAACGGGGAAAAATTGCTAAATTCCACGCGTACGAAGTCGCGGGCAACAGCTAGTAATCAATTAAACGATTAAAATGTATTAAGGGATATAGACATTATAGAGCACAACAAAGAACATATTATGTGAATAATGATGATCTCGAAACTCCATACCTCTCTCTCCAGCTCATTTACGTCCCACTGTTGGGCACGGGCCTCCTCCACTTTGGGAGGGATTATGGTCTAATGTGCCGCGCTGACCAGGCGTGTTGGCACAGGGTTTATTTTCGAGTTTTCCATCTCTCACAGAGGATGTTATCTGTGCGCAATATCCCTTAGCTGACTTTTACAGCACCCTTGGGAGGAGATGGGGTGGTGACACTTGTAATCTTAGTCCGTCACCACACGGAGAAATACTCCATACAACCTGGTACAACCGATACTATACTATACATTTTTGCAGCAAAATTAATCAATATCTATACCTGTGGTGTTTTTGGCGGTGCAGTAGTTTTCAATATAACATTTGATGGACTTGACGTTATAACAACCCTCTTTGTTGTTGTAGCACCTACAATATAACAGAAATTTAATATTATTACATATTAAATTTATAAAATATATAGTAAATTTATCTATTATGTAATTGTGTGTATGTGTATTTAAAAAGAATATGTTTTTTTTTTTTTTAAATATTCATGGACATTTCACACATCGTCCTCTGGTCCCAAGCTAAGCTTATATGCTTGTGTTATGGGTACCAGAATACGGTAGAATACATATACTACTTTTTCTGTTGTAAATACATACTTATAATACATAGAAACACCCAGACGCAGGGCAAACATTTGTATGACAATTTCAATGACAATGTTAGTATATTATGTAGTTTAGGTATATTAGGTATAAACGTGCACCTACAACTTCCACTTATTTCTTCATAATGTCCATGCTCAGGTTGCCTGGAAGAAATCGCTTTAAGCGATAAGGCCGCCCATTGTACTTGCTTTTTAGTTTAAGTTAATTTTAAGATATATGTATGGTGTACAATAAAGAATAAAATAAATAATAAATAATAAATGAATACACTTATACTTCCCTAACTTGGGGGCGTGTTTCGAAGAGTTCAACCTTTCAAAACACGGCCCCTGGCTTGTAATTTTGACTGTATGTTTTGCTAACGTAGAACAATGCCATGTTCTCGCATGTATTTACAGTTCTCATTTGGATACGCGCGCTCTATATTTATTTTAAAATGATATGTCACGCCATACATCTAATGTACATCTAAGAAGATGTACATTACGGTACATTTATACAAATAACAAACAATATTAACATTTCACAAAAAAATTATAGTGTAAAAAGTGATCTTCGCAAGCGGGATCCAAACCCACGACCTCGGAATACCGTTTCGTCACTCTACTGACTGAGCTACCGTGGCTGTGCTAGGGATAACCAGTTTCTCCACTGCAAATTTTCTCGATTGAGTCGAATTGAGACTACGTCGTATCGATATACTACGCCATCTGTCGAGCCATTCTTGATATAAATGTTGTTTACCTTGAGATGTGACTGGTACGACATTCTTCTGTGTGGACGTTTGTAATGATATTATTGGTTTTTTGAATTTTATACCACGTTTTAATTCAACACCTTGTTTTGTAGGCGATGTCATTAAAACCTGAAACAATCAACGAAAATATAAATTAAACACTATACCGCGCATTTTCGCATTTTCTATGACTACCGTTCATCTTTTAATAATTTCGTATTTCCTATACATAAATTTTGGTGTAATGAAGTAAAGATTCATCCATGTGTCAAGTGGTTAAGGGCCTACAACAATATTATCGTCGACATGTACCTATTAACACAGTTAGTAGGCGTAGAAAATGAAGAATTAGGGATATTTTTTTTGTTTACTCAAAATCTACTAAATATATTTTAATTCCAGTTTACGTGTTTCTATATATAATAGTTACTTATGTTTTGAAAGTTATTTCATTAGTTAAGACGCGATAATAGACCGACAATTGAAAAAAATAAAAAATGAGAGGTTGTTTTGCTAAGATTTTCTATCGAGAAAACTTTTTTCAATCGCGTTTCTGAGTTTATGCGATCCTAGATTATATATTGAAAATACACATACTTAAAAATTAGAGCTCTAGCCATTCAATCTAAAGAAAAAATGAAAACTTCGTACGTAGAAAAATGCACGAAGCTATTTTGGTATCCTCTTAAGAAGACAAGTGACGCTGCTCCAATTTATCTTACAGGGCGCGTTAAGGCTCTTCTCGGCCCATTTTTGTCCTACTTGTAAACACGGATCTCCTCCATACCGGGAGAGTATTTTGTCTACTTATAGAGTATCTCGTCTGGTCAGTACCAGAGGACCAAGTCTGCTATTGCAATGTTGTCACAATGATCAGTTACTGATTGTATAATCGCGAATTTTATCAAGTTTGGTAGTCTACTCTTAACTTTTTGGCACAAATAACGCCATTAAGTATTATATCCGTATTCTGGTACCCATAACACAAGCATATAAGCTTAGCTTGGGACCAGAGGACGTTGTGTGAAATGTCCAAGAATATTTATTTATTTATGACTATTATGAGTGACTGATCATTGTGACAACATTGCAATAGCAGACTTGGGCCCCAGGTGTGTTGGCATAGTTTTATTTCGAGTCATCCTTCTCTCAGCGTGATATAAGTAGACCATATGCACACATAAAGTATAGAAAGCCGCGCCCTTTAGCCCGGCATTAACAGAAGAGTAAATGTATTTTTAACAAACTTATTACTTACCTTAGTACCACCTATAGAAATAGGTACAGTTTTCTGTTGCATCACATATCTAGCAGTTGGAGCGGTGCTCATTCCTGGTACTATCTTAGTTATCATCGCAGACTGACTGGTATCATCTGAATTTGACTGACCTGACAAGATAGTGATTCATTATTAACTTAACAGATTAGTACATAAGGTTAAACAGAAAATAAAATACTTCAGCATTTTTATTTAATTTAAGGAACAATAAAAATATCATCATATAATTTTGCATAACAATTACTTAAAGTAATGACAATAATAAAACCAACAGCACACAACAGTTCACAAATTACAAACAAATACAACAATTTATGTATGTTTTAGTAATATAAAAATCAAGCTGGAGTAGATAAATATGTAAATTAACTATCTTGTATATATAACGTCGGTAGTTTTACCTGCAATTATTGTTACCATCTCACTCCTTAGACAACGCGATTTATTTTTCAGTACAATTAATTTGTTGGTTCTGTAATTTACTGAGAATTGGGACATATCATAAGAGCCCATGTTTTTAGCAAAAAGGAAGTTACTACATGAATGATTGATTTTGATTTGACACAATAACTCACCTTGTACAATGATTTTTCCTATTAATGGCTTTTGTATAGTAGTACCGCTGCTTTGTTTAGTTGATATCAGCTGCGCCTAAAATAAAATAATACATAACACCATAGACTTAGAATATAGATTTAGACGTAACACTCGGTACAACGAATCCGGCCTGCTGCTTTTTATGGTTGAACACATTAAGAAAAATAAATGATTTAGTAGCCTTACTAACTCTTTCTTTTTAAGCGGGAGTAAAAGAGAAAGCAAGGCTACTATTTACTATTTTACTTTTAAACCATAAACAGGGCGGCCCTGCCTTGGAACAAATCTATGTTCCTGAGTTGTTACTCCCTATTTATAACCTTCTTGCATAACATACATTTAAAATGACACTGACATAACTCAAAATTCAGAAATACTCATAGTTGGGTATAACAAAAGTGGATTTGTGCAATGCAATATAGTTCTGCCAATCGTAAAGTGAGACATAATATTTACTGGTAAATTTTCAAACTTTAAAAGATAGTTTTGTGTCCAATTTACTATTTATAAAGTGAATTTTATATCACTACAGTGACTGCTTACACTAATTTTACTTTCACACTCATTTTAAGACGGTACGATACCAAATTATGCTCCATACAAAAGTATGGGTATCGTACTTCCATTTTTTCTTCGCGAAAGTTAAACTGATTTTAATAGTTTTTGCGTTATATTATAGATAAAGAGTATATCTATGCTTCTATCACTTTCTTTTTTTCAAAACATAATAACTAAAAGAAATATGACGATCCGAAAAACCCACTTTTTTCGGTTTTCTTTAGATTAAAGTTGCAGCGTCTATCACACAAATTTGGTAAAGTTTTACCACAAAAGAAAGTGATAGAAGCATAGATATACTCTTTATCTATAATATAACGCAAAAACTATTAAAATCGGTTTAACTTTTGCAAAAAAAAACGGAAGTACGAAACGTCTTTTTTCAAAGAATATGTAGGTAAAATCCGCTTCATCTATATTTGTCCCTTTCAGCGCGGCACTCGGAAATAGGGATAGCAATACCTGAGGCAAATACCTAAATGAGGAGTACAGTACCCTCTTAAGCACTTTAAATATTTTTTAACTGTTGATTAAAATTTCCAAAGCGCGCATTTTTACGATACTTGTCTATATCTTCACTTACATATTTCATATTTTGTACTGCTGAACCTGATGCTGAGACCAATTTCAATTTCTGACCACCAGTTGCAGGTACCATTACCAACTGCTTGCCAATTTGGGCTGAAATAATAAATGTATGTAAAAGTTTGTAATCATGTGGAAAAGACTACATCTTATAATTAGACAGGCGTCATCCATTATAAGTTTTAAAACCAGATTAAAAGATTATTATCCATCATTGTAATGAGAAATCTTGTGAGAAATTGTAGTAGCAATAGTCATAGCATAGCAGTACAAAGGGGTGGCCCCTTTGAACTGCTATGCTATGACTATTGATTTATGTATTAATTTTAGGTGTAATTACAAATAAAAAATTGGTCAAGTGCGAGTCGGACTCGCGCACGAAGGGTTCCGTACGTACCATTATCTATGCAACATAAGACAACGTTATTAGTATCGAGCAAGAAACGGTAACAAAATCATGTTTGTTGTATGGGAGCCGCCCTTAAATATTTATTTTATTTTATTTTTAGTATTTGTTGTTATAGCGGCAATAGAAATACATAATCTGTGAAAATTTCAACTCTCTAGCTATCACCGTTCTTGAGATACAGCCTGGTGACAGACGGACGGACGGACGGACGGACGGACGGACGGACAGCGAAGTCTCAGTAATAGGGTCCCGTTTTTACCCTTTGGGTACGAAACCCTAAAAATTGGTCAAGTGCGAGTCGGACTCGCGCACGAAGGGTTCCGTACCATTATCTATGCAACATAAGGCAACGGTAAGTATCGAGCAAGAAACGGTAAAAAAATCATGTTTGTTGTATGGGAGCCCCCCTTAAATATTTATTTTATTTTATTTTTAGTATTTGTTGTTATAGCGGCAATAGAAATACATCATCTGTGAAAATTTCAACTGTCTAGCTATCACCGTTCTTGAGATACTGGGTACGGAACCCTAAAAATCATGTTTGTTGTATGGGAGCCCCCCTTAAATATTTATTTTATTTTATTTTTAGTATTTGTTGTTATAGCGGCAATAGAAATACATCATCTGTGAAAATTTCAACTCTCTAGCTATCACCGTTCTTGAGATACAGCCTGGTGACAGACGGACGGACGGACGGACGGACGGACGGACGGACGGACGGACGGACGGACGGACGGACAGCGAAGTCTCAGTAATAGGGTCCCGTTTTTACCCTTTGGGTACGGAACCCTAAAAATTAGGTCATCATCACTTATATAAATTTTTTCAAGACTTTTTCGCGCTCGTATTCTTTTGGAAATGGAAAAACTATTGGGAAAACTACTTTTGTCTGTGTTTTATAGTAAGAATATGGTTTTTTATTTCTTTCTATTAAATTAAAATTCACAAATCCACTTACTCAAAACTGCATTCCCAGATTTATTGCTTTTGCCAGTAAGAGCCATTTTCATTAAATTTTTATTAGCCACTAGTGTCACTGGTTTCGGTGCTATTGTGTATTGTTTGCCACCAGAAGTGAATTTATTCACTATAGATGTTAATGCTGGTGGTTTGGGCGCTATAGCAACCTGCCTAGGCATCGAAGTTGCTACCAGTGATTCTTTCTTACGTGTTGGAGCTATGGCTGCCTGAAAAATAATGTTTTGTTAAAAATTATTACAGAAAATAAAAAGTAAGGAGTAAGGTTAAGAAAATTATGATGTGACCACTATGTTATGTAAATATATATATTTGATTTTTAAGTTCTATGCATGACTATGACACCTTCAGTTTCCAAAACTTCGGGTTAGCTTTGAAACAAAATATGTATAAAGCATCTAAATCAGCAAAAAATCTTTTATTTGTATTGCCAACTATCACTTTGATTCTACTTGCATCAGTCTTAGGTTTGAGATCTTAGTACACAGATGTAGTAGTGTCTATGGTTACATCACTCAGCCGGCTTGAAGCCACTTACACATCCGTGTGCGTAAAATATGTATCTATGTCTCTATGTTACGAGCTATGTGTCATATGAAACATTATTATTCTATGAAATATCTGTGAAATACGATTGAGCAAGTCTAAAGTTATGTTAGCTTCAATATTGAATGGCAACACACCAATAACACCAATCTGGTATATGTTGTAGCAATATTTTACATTAAATTGAGGCAATTTTCGTTAATTTATAATAACACACTACCAAATATTTACTACCTACTTGTAAAACATAGAATATTAGTAATTGTTTTAATTAAAAAATTGGTCAAGTGCGAGTCGGACTCGCGCACGAAGGGTTCCGTACCATTATCTATGCAACATAAGGCAACGTTATTAGTATCGAGCAAGAAACGGTAAAAAATCATGTTTGTTGTATTGGAGCCCCCCTTAAATATTTATTTTATTTTATTTTTAGTATTTGTTGTTATAGCGGCAATAGAAATACATCATCTGTGAAAATTTCAACTCTCTAGCTATCACCGTTCTTGAGATACAGCCTGATGACAGACGAACGAACGGACGGACGGACGGACGGACGGACAGCGAAGTCTCAGTAATAGGGTCCCGTTTTTACCCTTTGGGTACGGAACCCTAAAAACCAAAATAAAATACTTACTTTGACTTGAATAAATTTAGGCTGAGGTGCAACTTCATGAGTCTGAGGTGTAATTATACTTTGTGTTAGTGTATCCGATGCAAATTTCAGATCGATCACTGAATCCGAGTGTGATGTTAAGATATTCATCGACTAAAACAATAACAACTGGTGGTATTATAGCTGTTACATGACTATATTTAACATTTGATTTTTTTGAAACATTTTCATCCCTTAGTTAGAATAGAATAAATAGATCGTAGAAGATGTGTGCTCCACAGAAAAACTGATACTATGAAGTCAAGTTACAAAAATAGTGTAATGTGAGTACACACACACACCTTTTAGTATATTTTTCAATAAATATAACCAACTATACACTACACAAAACTACTTGTAAGCAATTAAAACAATTTGACAATGTTTTTTTAACTACACTGACATAACAGGTCAGTAAAAGTTACTTTTTAATTCTTAAAGAGTAATTATTATTTTTCATAAGTAACTTACATTGGCATCAACTGTATCAGATCCTTCATGGGTAACTTTAGATGTAAAATCTTGTGTGTTATACTCCTGAAGTGTAAACTGTTCATTCATGAAATCTGAAACTAAAAAACAAGAGCATCCATTAATATTTACAAAAGAAAAGTAGTTTATCTATTATATCCGTAATCTGGTACCCATAACACAAGCATAATAAGCTTAGCTTGGGACCAGAGGATGTTGTGCGAAATGTCTGTGAATATTTATTTATTTATTTTATTTACCTATAATTTCTTCATTGCCAGTATCCATAAGTGTTGGTTGTAGTTCTATGTGCTCCAATTCCATAGGTATGTCAGCATCATGGGCTGTTGTTTCAAGAGTTATGTCCTCTTGGTTCACAACCACACCAGAATGGTCAAAGTCCATCTAGAATTTAATATTTCTTATTTATGGTGCCAATTTAATAGGCATAACTGAACCTAATTTAAATTAAAACATTGTTATTAAGTTTGGTTAAATAAAGTAATTTATTCATTTTTGCATTTGACTTGCTTTGCTATTACTGTACTGCTAATGGTCATTTTATTTACTTCTTATGCTGGTTCTTCTCAGCAGATTGTGTCCTGAACCGGTGGTAGGGAAAAAAAATTGGTCATAAGCACATAATTTTTCTGAAAAATTATGTCTACTTGATTAAATGATTTTTCATTTCATTTCATTTTATTTACTAAATTTAATTAATTAATGTTTTTTCTAAATAAAGCATAATTTCAGATAACAAATAGCTATTATGTATGTAGTACTTTAAATAAGTAAAACAAGTTTAGCTAAGTAGTCTTTTTTCAAATGTGTGTATGTTATTGTAGGTGTTATTGAAAAATATAATTAAAACATTATTATTCATGTTTTAGCTAAGTTTAGTTGCACAATTAAAATTAGCACAAGTGAACATGACACTATATTCATATTAATACACTAAAAACTCTTTTGTAATTAAAACAAAATCACTTGTAAGGTATGAAGTGAAATATGACAAATTTAGTTTTGCCCGTTTGCATTTTTGAAAAAATTGTAAAGAAGCAAGACATCAAAAAGGAATAAAAAGAATTATGTAGAAAAGTAGAATAATACGAAAAATATTTCAGAATTGTAGTAAAATGGCAAAGAATTATAGATTTTGAATTAAGATGTAAATACTATGACCACAACTTACACTAGCAATATCACTCTCCAAGTTTAAAGAATCGTCCAGATTGTGATCCATTTTATAGATTGTAGTTTCTAGGTCAGAGACAGAAACTATTAATTCAAATCAAAGTTTTTTATTGATAAACATTGTTAAAATTAAAAATATTTTGTAGTTCAAAAGTGGCCGCCATTTTAAAAGTTGTCAAATTTTTCCGACAAGTCTCTGAAGTCGCCACGGTTGAAAACAAAACGACTTGAATGTTTTTCTATCAATGCTTTTTACTTGAAAATAATCACCACTTTTTATTCAACACTTGTAAATAAAATATGTCTTCAAATCATTAGTTCATTTTATAATATCGAAAAGGTAAAACTATCAAGTTAATTGACGAATAATTCAATTTATCCGAATTATATTCTAATGGCGCTTCTTTCAATTTTTATAACACAAATTGCCAACCTTAGAAAATAATAATTTAGTGAGTGACCGATAACCACAGACTAAGCAATTCGACAGTCGACTAAAATTATTTTGACTATAAGATTTGCCAAAATACGATTTGGTTGCTTACTCGATATTATTTGCTAATAACTCTGGTAATAATTAGATTTTAGAAAAGATTTCTGCTTACTGTAATTAAAGTAACAGTGTTAAAGACACGGAAAAGAAAAGATGGATGGACTAAGTGAGAGATGATATGAAAGAAAAAGGAGTTGATGAGAGCATGACAGCTGATAGGAAAGACTGGAAGGAAAAAAAACGTGCTGCGCCTGTGTATTAATCGTTATCCCCAAGCTATTGTACTTGAGGTCCAGTCCAGTGGTGTGGGATGTGGAATCTAACTAAACTAATTCCATGCCACCTCTTTGCACAGCACAGACTAATTCTATGACATATAGCGCCAATTTGACAAATGACAGTTTCCTTTTTGGATTTCTCTTCTCTTTCTGGCTTCTGCTTGCTTTATACTCTTTGTTGAAAAAATTCTTGCAATCAGCTTGCAATATTTAGAAAATTGTATTAATTTGAAGCAATTGTTTGTGTTAAATGATGCCTCAGAATATACAAGGTGTTCGTCAATATTTAGGTGAACTTAGGAATTCTGGTGGCTTGCATAAAGATCAAGCCGAAAAGTATGTATCTTTGAAATTGAAAACAAAACAAACACCATGATAAACAATGAAATAAAAATATGATTTTACTATTTTTTAGATATCGCAATTTACTCCTGGAAATAATTAAAAGTCCGGAGGCTCAATTGATAGAATTTTTAAAAGCATTTGTGGAAGCAAGTAAGTTGTATTATTTATTTTGTGATACATAACAGATTAAATGGAGTTTTATTTTGATAAGTTTTATTTCATAATTAATGTACTAGCTGTGCTTCGTGCTATTACCCGGGGTTTATCATCCCTCGGGAACATTGCATTCTTTCGGGATAAAAAGTAGCCTTTACTTTATTTTTATGTTATTGTAAAGTTTCATCTAAATCCATTCAGTAGTTTTAAACTATAAGAATAAATCTGGTTTCTGGAATTCTGTTACAATAAAATTGAATACTTAGATATAAATTAAAGCATGAGAATCTATTAGTTAAGTTTTCAATCTGTAACAGTTGCATGATATTTGAATAACTATCACAAATTAATTGTATTTAAACAGCATACTCTATATACCCTCTCTTACATTAAATTGATTCCATTTCACGGTCATCTGTAAGAGATTGCAATATTTGTTATAAGACTGCCTTTTGTACCTAATTAAAGATTCATTGTTATAATTGTTTGTAGGTTTTTTACTGGCGTACAATAAAGAGTTTTAATTTACTCATTCATTTTGTAATAAATAATTTACCTTATGATATTTGTAAAGTGATTAGATGGTATTACAGAATTCATCTTGTATAAAAACCAATTTTGTGTACTTTTGCATTTTCAGTTAGGACATGCTTTGTGATAAATGAACTCTTTATTACTGATATTGAAGCCCTATTACAATATAATGCATGCAGACTTTTTTCCTGACAGTATATCTATATTTAAAAATAAAACCAGAGACAGAGTAACTTTTTAATATTTTTTTTTTTTTATTTCAGTTGTAAATGAAAATGTGAGTTTAGTAATATCCCGCCAATTGCTAACAGATGTGAGCACTCACTTAGCACTTTTGGCTGATCATGTCTCACAGGAAGTGTCACACTTTGCACTAGATGTTATACAACCCAGAGTCATCTCATTTGAAGAACAGGTATTAGTTTATATTGTACTACTTTAGTTTGTATTAATTATGTTCTTGTTAATCTTATTTTGCCGCCTATTGTACTCTGTTCTTGTAATCTTCAAATTTTTGTATAACACCTCTCTCTCTCTCCAGCCGATTAACTTCCCATGAGGCAAAAATAAACATATGTTCAACATCATTTTAGGTAGCAAGTATAAGGCAGCACTTGGCTGATATCTATGAGAGGAATCAGAATTGGAAGGAGGCTGCTAATGTTCTGGTTGGAATCCCACTGGAGACTGGACAAAAGTATGTATTTTGTCAAATAATGTCATTTATGATGCCTGAATGTGTAGCAACCTCTCTCCACTATTTAATAACAACATCCACAGCAATGGACATAAAAATTGCTGCTGCTTTCGGTCTTTGTGCCTTGAGCTATTCTTAAACATTTGCCATGAAAAGAAAATTCGTAAACCATGGAGGAAAAGTCAATGGTGGATGATTTATATGCGCCCTAATACAGAGGCGTATTTTGAAAATTAGCGCCCCGAGCCAATTTACTTAGCCGCCCTATATAGAGGTGGAGCTAAATTGTAAACTTGAAGGCTTTCGCTGCCCTTCTCAGACTGGCCGCCCGGGCCATGGCCCCCTATGATCCTAAATAATTACTAAATTTAATAAATTAAATTATGGTGGAAAAAGTGATTACAAGTGATTGCAACCGGGACTTGAACCCACGACCTCGGAATACCGTTCCGTAGCTCTGCCAACTGAGCTTATTGCGGTCGTGCTTTCAGTAATCAAATTAGGCCACCATAATCGTCACTCGATTGAGTTTATATCGTATTTTTATGTACATCTATCGAGAATGTTTTGCAACAATCTCGACCAGCCACCTAGTATTCTTTATAGAATACAATTGGGTTGAAAATAATGATGCGACCATTACTAAAGTAATTTATTAATTTTGCAATTGATATGCTATTCAAGTCCCGCTTGCGGTAATCACTTTTTCCACCATAATTAAATTTATTAAGTAAAGCAGCAATAAATTACCTTAGTACTGAAAAATATTCTAAATTCCAGGCGTACGAAGTCGCGGGCAACAGCTAGTTTAATTTATAATATTCGTTGGTGTGTTACAGGCAATACTCGGTGGACTATAAACTAGAGACATATTTAAAGATAGCAAGACTATACCTTGAAGTAGATGACCCGGTGCAAGCTGAAGCATTTGTGAACAGAGCATCATTGTTACAAGCTGAAACAACCAATGAACAACTACAGATTTACTACAAAGTGTGTTATGCTAGGGTCCTGGATTATAGAAGGTACCTACATAATATTACCTATAAGCAAAAGAAAAAGTAATGTATAACTAAGAAATGAAATATATCTCATAGCATGGTAGGGAGCTCTCAAATAATTGAACTCCACTTCACGGTGGAGGGGTTAGGGCCCCAATCTTAATTGAGGCTCCCTTGGAGCAGTCAAGCTTGCGAGAGGCGAGGAGAATGCGATGGCGTCTTCCCTCTCCCTCATAGAGGAAAAAAATAGCAAAATAGAATTTTAGAATTCCACCTAAAGGGTGAACACAATAAAAAATACATGTTATGAATATTTATTTCCTTGTGGTGACGGAGGATACTTACGTCACGACCCTATATCCTTCTCAGGATACTGCAAAAGGCAGTTATGGGATATTGAACACAGATAACCACCTCTGTCAGAGACCGAATACTCAAAAATAAACCCTATGTGTTGAAATAGGGTTTTCTTTTATTGAGTTTTCTGTCTCTAACAGGGCGGTTTAGTAGGCTATAAAGACTCCGGAAGTAGAAGAGACCAGTGCCCAATAGTGGCACATTATTGGGTTAGAGAGTGAGAAACATCATCCTGCAATCCTAAATTAAGCGTTGTTGCTTGTTATAAACATCATATATTTGACAAGCCTCGTGGTCGAGTGTTTTATGAAACGGACTGCCGTTCACGAAGTCGCGGGTTCAATTCCCGCTCGGGACAATCATTTGTGTGATCTTTATAGATGTCATAAAAATGTTTGTCCTGCGTCTGAACGCAACAACAAAAAAATTGGTCAAGTGCGAGTCGGACTCGCGCACGAAGGGTTCCGTACCATTATTCATAGAAACTAATAACGTGCCTTATATTGCATACAACATAAGGCACGTTATTAGTATCGAGCAAGAAACGGTAAAAAAATCATGTTTGTTGTATGGGAGCCCCCCTTAAATATTTATTTTATTTTATTTTTAGTATTTGTTGTTATAGCGGCAATAGAAATACATCATCTGTGAAAATTTCAACTGTCTAGCTATCACCGTTCTTGAGATACAGCCTGGTGACAGACGGACGGACGGACAGCGAAGTCTCAGTAATAGGGTCCACTTTTTACCCTTTGGGTACGGAACCCTAAAAACACTCGGGTGTTTAGTATGTATAATAAGTATGTATTTAAAAAAAAGAAAAGTAGTTTATGTATTATATCCGTATTCTAGTATTCTTATAACGATGTTGTGTGTAATGTCCATGTTTATAGAGAAGATATGTTAATAAAATTGTTTATTTCAGGAAATTCATAGAAGCCGCACAAAGGTACAATGAGTTGTCATACCGTAACATAATACATGAAGATGAGAGGATGACTTGTTTGAGGAATGCGCTCATTTGTACTGTTCTCGCTTCAGCTGGTAATATTTACTATCGTTTATCTTTACTTATTATAATACAATTAGCTAATAGCCGTGATTTCACTCGTGTTTATAGTTATTGAGCAATCCCTCCGCTAATATAGAGAAAACCTTAACAAATTGTACAAAAAGCCATCCTCAGCCGCTCTATTAATTAAAAAAAAACCTCGTCAAAATCCGTTGCGTACTTTTGAAGATATAAGCTCACATTGCATACATAACGACTTCTTTTTTACATAATATAAAACAAAGTCGTTATTTTTGTATGTATGTCCCTATGTAAGCTTATATCTTTAAAACTACGCGACGGATTTTGATGCGGTTTTTTTAATAGATAGAGTAGTTCAAGAGGATAGCTTTTTGTATAATTTGTTTTCTGTACATTAGTGGAGGGGTTCAAGAGGATGTTTTATTTTTCTAATTTGTTAGAAACTAACTAAATATATTTAAGTTCCGATATTTAAATTCCACGCGTGCGAAGAAATAGTTACAGAATTCACGGCGCGCACAGTTGAATTAGCTTACAGCAATAATGTCTTAATGACGGGCTTCGTGGTGGAGTGGTTTATGTAATGGACTGCCGATCACAAGGTCGCGGGTTCGATTCCCGCTTGGGACAATCATTTGTGTGATATCCATAAATGTCATACAAATGTTTGTACTGCGTCTGGGTGTTTTCTATATACATATTATAAGTATGTATTTACAAAAAAAAACGTAGTATATGTAGTCTATCCATATTCTGGTACCCATAATACAAGCATAGAAATATAGCTTACTTTGGGACCAGAGGACGTTGTGTGAAATGTCCTGAATATTTATTTATTTATTATATCCACGGACATTTCACACGACGTCCTCTGGTCCCAATCTAAGCTTATATGCTTGTGTTATTGGTACCAGAATACGGATATAATACATATACTACTTTTTTTTAACACGCTTTTATAAGTTTGGTATGTATCTATCAATGTATTAATCTGTGTAATGGAATCTTTGAAAGCGATTTTCAGCGACTTGCAGTAGACGGATTGATCTGAAATTTTACGCACCTAACAAGGACCGATGACAATGCAATAATTTAAAAGAATCGAACCCGTGACCTCATGATCGGCAGTCCGTTATAACCACTAGACCATGAAGCCCGTCGTTAGTTAGTTAGTTGTTACTATAATACTGTTATAATGTTAAATAATAAGGTTGCGGGCAAGGTGGGGGCAGCTAGGGCTCTGACGATGTACTAGCTGTCCGCCTGGATTGCACTTTCACTTAACACAGGTGAAGTCATTTGCCAACTCTAGTTTTAAAAAAAAACTTGTAGGTCAGCAGCGCTCCAGAATGTTAGCGACTCTATTCAAAGATGAACGATGCCAACAGTTGCCTGCCTACTCTATATTAGAGAAAATGTACTTAGATCGTATCATTAGACGTTCTGAACTGCATGAGTTTGAAGCACTCATGCAAACACATCAAAAGGTAAGGTATTTTTTCAATTCAATCATTATTTGATGAGGATTTTCTGTTAAAGTACAGTTTTCTTTGTCTCACATACCACTGTGATTTGTTCGTCATCATCATGCCTTTTTCCCTTAGGGGTTGCAGAAAATAAAGAGCGACATCTACCGCTTGCCGCTACTAAGGTCTAAACACACTGAATTTCTTTAGTTGTTGTGTTAAATTAAATAACATGTCAAATTAAAGACATGTAAAGAATAGAGCGTATTACGCTGATCTATACTATAATACTAGCTGACTCGGCAAACGTTGTTTTGCCATACAAATGACAGGGGTAGACAAATAATTTGCAATAATATAAAATTGCGACTATAATTAAAGATCTAAGCTATCCTATCTCTCAAGTTGGATCGAACTGCACATGGTGTGCGAATTTTATTATAATCGGTTAAGTGGTTTAGGAGTCCATTGAGGACAAACATTGTGACACGAGATTTATATATATTAAGATTATAAAGCTGAAGAAGCTGATTTGTTTGTATGAACGCGCAAATCTCAGGAACCACTGGTCCGATTTGAAAAATTCTTTCGAAGGGTTAGGTAGGGCATTTATCGAGAAAGGCTTTAGGCTATATAACATCACGCTACGACCAGTAGAAGCGAAGCAGTAGTGAAAAATGTTGCAAAAACGGGTTAATCTTTCTAAATTCTTCGCGAACGGAGTCGTGGGCAACAGCTAGTCTGTAATACTCAATATTTTATGTAATCAAAAAAAATTTTACTCGAGAATTTTGAAGATCGACGAGAATTTTTTAACCTGCGTTTTTCAGCTTCGTTCGTATCTATGTAACGGAGGCTTGAAAAGCTATTTTCACCCACTTGTACTGAAATAGATTGAAAATAAATACAGGATTTCATTTACCTTCTTCTTCTCCAGCCCATTTACGTCCCACTATTGGGCACGCGCCTCATCCACTTTAGGAGGGATTATGGTCTACTGTGCCGCGCTGACCAGGCGTGATGGCACAGGGTTTATTTTCGAGTTTTCCGTCTCTCACAGAAGATGTTATCTGTGCGCAATATCCCTTAGCTGACTTTCACAGCACCCTTGGGAGGAGATGAGGTGGTGACAATTGTATTCTTAATCCGTCACCGCACGGAGGATTCATTTACCTACAGTTTTTTTTTTAGTTTTTATACAAAATAAATTTGTAGTTAATAAGCTAATTAATAGATGAGCAGGACTGAAACCCACGACCTCGGAATTCCTTTACGTCGCTGTCCCAACTGAGCTATCATGGTTCTTGCAAATGTTAACCATAGCAAGTCAGTTGCTCAAATTAATAAATCAATGTAGAAATTTGTAATTCTTAATATATTATATTTTTTTTGTATAGGCTACAACGTCTGATGGTACTACAATATTGGATCGTGCCGTTTTTGAGCATAACTTACTGTCTGCCAGTAAACTATATAACAACATAACCTTTGAAGAGTTGGGTGCATTACTAGAGACTCCTCCCACTAAGGCAGAGAGGATAGCGAGCCATATGATCAGTGAAGGAAGAATGAATGGATATATTGATCAGATCAGTTCGGTTGTGCATTTTGAAAGTAAGATTATACAATTGAACATCTTTATTTTTAGAAATTCCCAATTTTTTCCTCTACCATATTCATCATCATCATCCTCCTGCCCTTATCCCATTATTTGGGGTCGGCGCAACATGTCTTTTTCGTCCACAGTCTTCTATCAGCCGTCATGTCTGTGTCAACTCCTCTTTCTTTCATGTCCTCTTTCACACAGTCCATCCATCTTTTCTTAAGTATACTTTTTTCCTTCCACATTTATACTCAGAACTCTCCTAAAGACATTACTTTCCATCTTTCATCATCATCTCGATCATTCTTATATTCATGAAATAGAATTATCTATATGTACCTACTAATATTATAAAGTTCAACGAACCTCGTGGTTGAGTGGTTTATGTAACGGACTGCCCATCAAGAAGTAGCGGGTTCGATTCCCGCTCGGGACAATCATTTGTGTGATTTTTCTAATTGTCATACAAATGATTGTACTGCGTCTGGGTGTTTCTATGATATATGTATGTATTTACAAAAAAAAAGAATTATTTTGTATTCTATCCGTATTCTGGTACCCATAACACAAGCATATAAGCTTAGCTTGGGACCATAGGACGTTGTGTGAAATGTCCGTGAATATTTTAAGAAAAAAAAGCTGAAGAGTTTGTTTGTGCAAACGCGCTAATCTCTGGAACTACTGGTCCGATTTGGAAAATTATTTCAGTGTTGCTATATGTATAACACTGAAATAATTTTTCAGTAGGAGCGCAACATCAGTGAAAAATTGGTCAAGTGCGAGTCGGACCCCCTTAAATATTTATTTTATTTTTAGTATTTGTTGTTATAGCGGCAATAGAAATACATCATCTGTGAAAATTTCAACTGTCTAGCTATCACCGTTCTTGAGATACAGCCTGGTGTCAGACGGACGGACGGACAGCGAAGTCTCAGTAATAGGGTCCCGTTTTTACCCTTTGGGTACGGAACCCTAAAAAACAAGGGATTTTTTTTACTTAATTCCACGCGTACGTAGTCACGGTATACAGCTAGTCAAATATAAGCAAACATACATGGCACGTGTGACCGCGATATCATGCGCGACGCGAACCCGTAAAGTTATCTCTTTCCGAAAAGTGAACTATCTAAAAACATCCGCCGTTGTTGTAGTCTGTTCAAAATATGTAATTTTGTTGAAGTTAAGGAAGCTGAGTCATTGTGAGAGGGGTTACTCTCTTTCTCCAGCCCTTTAATGTCCCACTGCTGGGCATGGTCCTCTAATTTGGGAGAGATTATGGTCTACTATGTCGCACTGGCCAAGCTTGTGGGTACATGGTTTAGTTTCGAGTTTTCCGTCTTTCACAGTAGACGTTAACTGCTTATATTATCCCTTAGCTGACTCTTACAGCACCCTGGGAAAGAAATGGGGTAGTGAAACTTGTATTGATAATCCGTCACCACACGGAAGAGAGATAACTATTAAAAAGTAAAGTAAAATATTCTTTATTGCACACCATAATGATTTACAAAGCTTACATAACGAACATGACATAGGTACAAAGGGCGGTCTTAAGCTTTGGTCTGGTGATCATGACGCACAACGCTGCGGTATGCGCCGCAACGCAGCGTCACGACGCAGCATTTAGCGTCCCTGCGGAGAGGTGGTCAGTTGATTTTGCCGCAGCTACCAAGGTAGACGTGAACATGAACAATTTTTCTGTAATTTGTGCTTTGCTTGAAGAGGAGGAAGAAGAAGAATTGTTACTGCTTCTGAATAGACAAAGAAAATCTCCGAGGAACATGTTTAATTAAACTAATTCTATTAAATTGTCTTCGAAAAATTCCATATTGACCCGTGACGCACACCCGTGACGCACACCGCACACCGCAGCGTTGAACCGCCGTTGACGCCGCGCTGTGCGGGAGTACACCTCCCCACTTCACCGCGCTTGCCCCTTGCCGCTGACGCATACTGCGACGGAACAAGAGAACATTGTCGACGTTTTTCATATGATTGAGTGTCCGGCAACGCATACCGCATACCGCAGCGTTGTGCGTCATGATCACCAGACCAAAGCTTTATCGCGAGCTGCGATCTCCCCAGACAACCTTAATATGGATTTGACCGAGGTAGAATAGGCGACTTCTGGTGTACTAAAATAAGTGAAAATACTATAGTAGCAGATACAATATACATACATAACATTTACATAAATATATTATACTTAAATACATATTTTAACTTATACATACATACACAATACATACATAGAATATTCATATGGAAGTATATCAGTTTATCGGTAGGGACAAGTAGTGTTCCTTATCAAGTTTTTTAAATGATGATATAGTTTGAGCGTTTCTTATCGTCAATGGTAAGGCATTTCATTATTAAGAGGATACCAAAATAGCTTCGTGCATTTTTCTACGTACGAAGTTTTCATTTTTTCTTTAGATTGAATGACTAGAGCTCTAATTTTTAAGTAGGTATATGTTTTTTCAATATATGATCTAGGATCGCATAAACTCAGAAACGCAATTGCAAAAGTTTTCTCGATAGAAAATCATAGCGAAACAACCTCTCTTATTTTTTATTTTTTTCATTTGTCGGTCTATTATCGCGTATTAACAAATGAAATAACTTTAAAAACATAAGTAACTATTATATATAGAAACACGTAAATCAGAATTAAAATATATTTAGTAGATTTTGAGTAAATAGGAAAAGTATCCCTAATTCTTCATTTTCTGTGCCTACTAGCTGTGTTAATATGTACATGTCGGCGATGATATACGATAATATTGATGTAGGCCCTTAAAGTGTAATTGTGACAATAAAACAAAATAACCTGTGTACATGGTAACCAATAATTCATAACAAGAAATTACTTATTAAACTTTGTTTTGTATTTAATAGTAATTCATCAATGTCAATTATATAGATTATACACACACATGATACGATGCGTTGATAAAACTCGTAAGATGTTTATTTTTACATTCATATACTTTACAGTGTACAGAGATATCTTACTGATAGTAAAATAGTAATCCGTTTAAAGCTCTTTTACGTGTATTTATTGAAATATTTTACATATAATATTAAAAAGCTGAAGAGTTTGTTTGTTTGAACGCGCTAATCTCAGGAACCATAGGACATTTTTCAAGGAAGGCTTTAGGTTAGGCTATATATCATCAAGCTACGACCAGTAGAAGCGAAGTAGTAGTGACAAATGTTGCAAAAACGGGGAAAATTTTCTAAATTCCACGTGGACGGAGTCGCGGGCAACAGCTAGTTTTACATATACGCGAAACTTAAAGTAATAAACCAACAGGAGCAATTAAATATGCTATTTTCTTCTCAAAAGTGCTGCCACGTCGACAAGATGCTGAGGTTATGCACACAAATATAGCGTAATTTTATTGGTCACTGTGAACCATCCATCCATCCATCAACCTTTCTCAGTCCACTGCTGGACATAGGCCTCCCCCATAGAACGCCACAACGTGCGGTCTTGCGCTAACTGCATCCAGCGGCCCCCGGCGTGTTTGACGACTCTCGACGGTCACTGTGAACGCGCCGCTCAAATTTGGCTCACGCCCACTAAAGAAACGCCACTATCTGTAGACTAGGAGCATTACTCTCGTACTTTTTTTCGTTCTTTTTTTCGCCTGATTATGCCAGCAGCCAGAGGCCAAGGAGGTTATAAGTAGGGAGGGACAACTCGGGAACATAGATTTGTCTCAAGGCCCGGCCCGTTTACGGTTTAAAAGTAAAATAGTAGCCTCGCCTTCTCTTTTCTTACTAGCTTTCTCTTTTACTCCAGCTCAAAAAGAAAGAGTTAGAAAGGCTACTAAATAGGCTCTTTGTCATTTATTTTTCTTAATGTGTTCAACTGAAAAAAGAAGCAGGCCGGATTCGTTGTACCGAGTGTTACGTCTAGATCTATATCGTAAGTCTATGCCAGAGGCAAGCTATTGACATAAATGACGAAAATAGTAACAAAATCTGACTCTATTATTTACAGTTTATGGGCTTTTTTATCCTACAATGTATGAGATTCTTTTGTACAATCTCAGGTCTTATAAGTCTTAAGTTTAATAAATAATAAATATTCACTTAATTTTCAGCTCGCGAGATTCTACCACAGTGGGACAAACAGATTCAAAGTCTGTGTTATCAAGTGAATAGTATAATTGAGAAGATAGCTGCGGCCGAGCCAGAGTTTATGGCCAAGATTATAGAGGAAGAAATGATACAATAAACTATGTATAACTGTGTAATAATTATAATTAAATATAACGTTAATAAATTCTATCACATTTTATTATTCTTCATTAGTAACAGAGGGCCGCAATTTATATAGTACGCGTGGAATCAAAATTTTGCATTCAAAAGTAGCATACGTCTTTCTCACAATTCTTTTACTAAACATGATCCAAATTCCATAGAAATCGGTTCATAGGTATTTTTATAAGGCTAGCTTTTCTCGTTTCACTTGTCTACTTGCTGAAGAGAGTTGCCTTCCAGGTCTATTATTATTTTTAATGTGTTTCTTAAGTTTTTGATAACACCCCAAGACCATAATAATATTATAAACTTGAACTCTTAAGAATAGATGCTCGAATGTTCGTCTGTAACAACTTGTAAACGCCTGTACCAATTAGGACAAAAATCTGTGAATATTCGCAGTTTCTGTATTGCTTTTACACTAACAAGGCAGGTTTCAAGTAAATAAAACAAACAAGTACTGATTTCAACAAACTATTCATTTTTATTCATTCAATCAATAAGATAATACACCATTAGGTGCTTATTTACAAGATGTCTGTGAAATATTCAGATTCATTTAGCAAAGTATTCGCATACTAATAGATACGTGACAATTCTAATAGTAACTTTATTAGGGCAAAACATGTCTGTTTCAAACAAAGAAATACAAAGTATTAGACAAATATATGCGTTTTAAACGCTCAAATACACTATACAGTAGATTGATTTTAACTATTGTATTCTTTTTATGTTATTTTATATATATATTGCATTATCTACATGCTAAAAGCCACTGTGTTTGACAAATTAAGGCTCTAATTCCAGGGCAACACCAACTTTGTGTCCACCAGCATTGAAGTTCTGGCCATCAATGGCAGCCGATAATGTGAGAACAATGCCTGTGAAGATAAACACACATATAAAATATGCACACGTTTATGTAAATAATATTTATGATAAGAAAGAGTAGTAGTTATCACATCATACATTTAGATTGACAGACTTGTGATAAGGATTGTTACAATTACTTGTAGTACCGTTATATTTATAGTGTACTCGCTTATGACTGAAGGGTGTAAAAAATAGAGTTGACCTTATTCCCAGGGCAACGCAATATGCACACAAAATCTCATAAAGTTGGTCATGCTTTTTTGGAGGAGTTTAACACCTAATACTGACACAAGAGTTTTATGTATCAGATATTCAATTCTAATGTACAGACGCTTAAATGATCAGAACACTATTAGTTGTCTGCTGTTACTTTGTTATAAATATTAATTCCAATTGTTTTAGCTAAAACTGTTTTTATTGGCCAAAACACAAATTATATAATACAACATCTTATTATGCAAATTTAGCTGTAGTTCTATTAAATAAATAACGAAATAATATGCATTTATAAATTAACAGTAGTTTCTCACCTGGGCGCAGTTTCTGTTGGTATCCGAGACCAATGAGAGATTTGTTGTTGACTTTAGCGTGGAGTGATGCATCAGCGTCTAGCGCGAATTTAGCACCAACTCCGAACAGTGTGTCGGCAGATCCAGATGTCCATTTCATGCTGATACCGCAATCAATCTTGTCATTCACCTTCTGGTAGATGGAACCACCAAAGTCTTTACCATTATCACTGGAAAGAAAATATATTTATAACAAAAACGCATTTGGAGAAAACACCCCATGAAAATTGTCTATCTACAATAAACTTAAAAACTATCTACAAAACCATCTGAACAGTTTTGCAGGAATGCATATTTATTACTTTTTTTCGTAAATTTACTATCTATATATTTATTGGCAGAAAATAAGAAAAGGTGTGATGTTATGATGATATGTCGGAAGTGGAAGGTTATTAGTTTAAAACATAATTAAGTTAGTAAAACAATGCATCGTTTCACCTGTTCATATTATATCAAGCATTGTTCCAATGTATAATAAATAACATACATTGTATTCAATCAATATAAAGTTTACTTTTTATAGGTACAAGTTCTTAGTAGTGCAAAATCGCATTAGCAAGCAGAACAAACTGTTCCTTATACAATTACTATAAAGAGGTCAAGGGTTGGTGTATAACTACAATATTTCTACATATTACATAACAAAAGGTCAACAAAAGTCTAACAAAACTATATGTGGGCCATGTGTTATGCAACTATGTACAATCAATCAATAACTTTTATATGACTAAGTTTATTCTGTATTTATTTTATATTATAAGCACATTGTACATTTACAGCAGTTTTATCTTTAAAATAAAAATAAAATAAATATTCACGGACATTTTACACAACGTCCTCTGGTCCCAAGCTAAGCTTATATGCTTGTGTTATGGGTACCAGAATACGGATATAATACATAAACTACTTTTTCTTTTGTAAATACATACTTATAATATACATAGTAAATACCCAGACGCAGTACAAACATTTGTATGACATTTATGGATATCACACAAATGATTGTCCTGACCGGGAATCGAACCCGAGACTTTGTGATCGGCAGTCCATTACATAAACCACTCCACCACGAAGCCCGTCAAATAATGTCTTTATAAACGTCTTTATAAATAATGTTTATAATACTGTAATAAATATGTACAATTTAGAGCCCATTTTGAGACTTTGTTGTTTTACCTTAGTTCATGAGATACACACTATTTTTATCAGTCAATAATATCAAAAACTGATACGACAGATACCAAAGTAATCCTTTAGGGGTTTTGTATGAAACCCTAAAAGTAGGTCAGTTATAAGACCTCATAAAATATTGTAGATGCCAATAAAAAAAAGTTAAATATACTCACACATTGGTGTGAAGGTTGAACTCTTTGCTGTGGTAGCCGAAAGCAAAGTTGTTCTTGGAGAATTTGGCTTTTTGTGAATCAAACTGTGTGTGTACACCGCACAGCCAACCCTGGTAGTTTAGTACACCGGCGACATCTACAATAGGGCCAGCACGATCCAAGTCCAAATTGGTATTCAAGGCGACAGTGTCATTCACGAATGAAGACTTCAGTTTACCAGTCTTAGTTCTGTAATGGAAACATTATCATCACATTTGCATAGTAATTTATAAAATATTTACATATGTAAATGTGACCACTGTATTGGTGAAATTAAACAGAAACACAATAGTATCCCCTAAAACTTAAGAAATTAATGTAAGATAACTAAAACTTTGCATAACTATTGAGAAATATATTTATATAGATGGCACAAATTTTGAAATGGAGAATTACATACATGCCACATAACAGGCGTAGCCAATTTTTGGTATTTCAGAGAGGATGGTAGAAGTAAAATTGACTCGAAATTGCAGAAATTGTGAAAAAAAAACCCAAGATCACCCTATGTATGACAAATAAAGTCCTTTTTTATCCTGGCTAGGCTATATCATGCTATTTTTTTTGTAATTTCTTTAACTGTCACACACTAATTAGTTGCTTAAATGCTCAATATCTTAAAGAAACTTATACACAACAGATTATTTAAAGTATACAAGTCAAGTTACCCAGTCTGTGGTGCAAATGTGCCTTCTAATGTTACTTTCAATCCAGCGGCAATTTTATCCTGGATAGTGATGTCAGTTGCCAAGGTGTTGTCTGTGTTCCATTTCTCAGTAAAAGAGAGGCCATAGTCTTTCACTGCGTATTTGGATGACAAGCTACCAAAAACCTGCAAATTATTCACATAGTAAGATATGTAGGAGATAATTTATTCATGATTCAGATAAATTATGTAACAACATAAAAAAATAAGAAGAAATGTGAAAGAATAAAGGAAGCCAATTTAAAAAAAAGTTGAGGAAATTGACACTGGCAAATCCAAAGAGGGGAAAACTGGCAAATCCCTCTTAAATAGGAGGAAAAAAAACCAACAAAATTATAGTTAAAGAAAAATATATAGTGTTATATACAGTAACAAAAAAATATAATAAATGATGATTACCAAAAATATTATAATAAATACTAAAAACTAATATGAAAATGACCACTACAATCAAATAAAGTATTCACCTTATTACTGAAACAGTACACTCTTAACAAATCTAAGTGTAATTCTTACATTTAACTAATTACAAAGTATAAGAGTGAATTTCAAAAAAAATATATTGATACTACATTGGGTAAATACTTTATTCTCCAGTCAGTGGTCATTTTACCTTCTTTACCTTGCCACTCTCGTGGTTGGAGATGATGCCACTGCTGAATTCAACTCCGGACTCACTCTTGGTCTTAAGGTCAAGCTTGAATACACCAAAGTGGTAACCTTTGGTGAAGACATCATTTGCCTTCTTGCCAAGATCAGCATAGTATGGTGGAGGTGCCATTTTCTGTGCAATAACATACCAAGTCAAGTTTCTATGTAAAAAGAAATATACACAACAGGACATAGAACCTCCTCTATTTTTTGGAAGTCAGTTAAAAAACATAAATATAGATATAGACAGGGTTACACAAGGGTCCAGAGGTATTGGCATCCCAAAATACTGAAAAAAGTACCTAAATATTAATTTTTTTTACAGCATTTACTACAGATTAACCTTATCTTCTAAAATACTAAATGAAGAATTAGTCACCCCTCCCCCCACTTTGCTAAATCCAGGCTACATCCATGAGGTAAAGCTTATAAATTATTTATGAACTAGTACGAAGAAAAATCAATGGTATAAAAAAGTAGATGTGAGAAAAGCTCCTAACACCAAAGTGTTAAATTGGTCCAACCCCAAATAATGAGATAAAGGCAGGAGAATGAACGATGTGAGTTATGGTAATCACAATATGTTTACAAAAACAAAGATCACATCTCTCTTAGACATTTTCAATCAATTAGATTGAAAATGTCTAAGAGAGATTTCTATGGCCAAGTCACATGACTGAATTCATAACTTGACAATAAATTACTAGAGGATATTTGCTTCAATAGCATTAAAATTGGAAGGTCTGGAGTAGAGAATATACTAAATTTGAAACACTCTAATATTCTCATAAGAATAATATCAAAGTTTTACATAATGTCAATAAATAAAAGTAATTAATTATTAATTACAAAGGATCTCCTGTACATAAATAATCATAATTAAAAACAAAACATATTTTTAATATTTTTTTTTATGTTGTATTCAATACTTAGTTACTAAGCTGCATAAAACTTACAGGTCAATAACCTTAAGTTTAAGATTAACAGTAATGAAACACTGATTTGAAGTTCCTAAAATTTGATGTATTGTATTGCTTATAAAATGTTACTACACTGTAAATTATTATCCGTGCCAGGTATGTCAGGGACGAAATTGGCTTGAAGATTTATTTACTGGTTAATTCTGGTGTAAGGATTACATAACACAGCTGCATTATGAATAATGCTACCTAATTACAGTCTCTATAAACTGCTGTTACAAATTAAATCTAATTCATTAAGGGTATAAAATGAGGATGTAAACTTGACCTTCAGGAAAAGGGTCCAAGTATGAATTCCAAGGTTGAAATCACATGTTTCGATTGATCGGTAGGTATTACTCTGGTAAAAATTAGAGTTACCACATTCGATATTAACTTACGTTTTGAGTAAATTATATCTTTTATCACCAAATACAGGTCTAGATCAAGGTAACAAGAAAATTAAACCGTGAAAAGAATGAAATGACGTCGATATAATTTCCCGTTATAGCCGGCTTGGACTACCATTGTAACCTAAATATGATATGAAAATACCATTTTTTAATTGCACTAAAACTAGCGATAAAGGTATTTTACTCACTGCGGTTTAATTTATTCACAATCCAAATCTTTTCTTGGCGAAATCCAGGCAAATTGCCGTGAATATGAAATATGACTTGACAGTGACACCTCTACCTACCACACCGCATGAGACAATATTTCAATATTATCGACTAGCCAGCAGGGGGCGCTGGACCGGAACTTGCGTTATTGATGTGCGTAGTTTTACAAAACTATTTGTTCTTTAATTACGTAAACTAAGCGTTTTTCTAAAATAAAATATTATTTTTAATCTTAATATTTTATATGAAGCTTACGTATTCTGGTAAATAAAGATTAAAAATGTTTAATATAATAGGTCATCAAGGAAGTTCCTAATTTTATTTTGTGACGTAGAAATATACAGTAATAAATCTATGAAGAAGAGACAGACCATTGCATACTTTGATCATAGACTATTTTGCAAGCACTTTTCACTGTAATAGTAAAAACTAAAATGTGGTTTTAGGTGCATATAGAAGATGAATATCTTTGTAAAACTTTCTTCTGTGCATATATCTTGAGAGTAAATTTTTTTCAAGGAATGTACGACATAGTAGACATCCCGTAGCAAATTCGCAAAGCTAATCGGATCCCGCCATTACGTTCACAAAACTTTCGTCAATTTTGTTATTAGTCTGTTCACTTCGGCAACATCACGGAATCTGACTAATATATAGTACCTAATCTGTGCACGGAATTATCAAATGTCATTAACGTCATAAACAAATAGAAGTCCTTGCCATCAAACAAGAACAAGAAAATTTATAGTTAGAAGTTATAAGTCGTTGTTGCATTTTTTCCAGTAAATCATAATTTTTAACATAATAATAGTTTTCTGAATAAACATAATATACCTAATACCAGAGCTTTGACCAAGAAATCAAATCTATAAGTAATAATTACTGTGCTGTTACTGTTCTTTTATTTTCTCAGTTTTGGGTATAAGTGTTGTTTTTAAAGATCCGTACAAAAAAGGAAGCCGTTTAAAAAAGATCACTTCGTTGTCGGTTTGTCCGTATATTTTTTTTATTATACGACGTTGCGTTATGGAAGAAGTTAAAGCTAGCTCCTCCAGTCCAGATAAATCTAAAAGAAAACGCGCCCCTCTAAGTGTTACCGAAAAAGTAATGGTGCATAATGTATTTAAATACATATTTAAAGAAGAAGAAAGTAAATTGGACAAATTAATTTTAGAAAAACCAAACATGCGTGAATGTGCCCAGAAAACTGCTAGCATTTTGGAAATAAGCCCTGGTACTGTCTTTAGAGTTCTCAAAGACTTTAAGGAAAATGAAACACCCACTCCACCACAACGCTGTGGTCGGAAGCCGAAATCCAAAGATAAAAAGGTACCGAAAATGCATTGGTTTTAAATAAAATAATCTCAGAAGGTGTTTGAAACAACCAGTTATGTTATAAAGTGTTGACTATGATCCCAAAAGTAATGCTACAAATTATTTCTTGTTTTCTATAGTCTCTGCCTACCCTCATGGGAGAAAGTTGTGACAGTATGTTGATGATGATAATTTCTTGCTTTTAGGTGACAGACACTAAGTGAAGACGCTGCCCTGTTCAGTCTTATACAGACTAGAATAAGGTTAGTTCCAAAACCGAAACAATATGGACTATAGATACACAGAACAACTTCTACAACACAAGTACCCTGGAGATATTTAATTACATATTCAATAATAATGTAGTTGAGAAAAAATAATTACAAAAACTAGCTTATATAGCATATAGAAATATAGCTTAATCTGGGAACAGAGGATGTTCTGTGCTATGTCCATGAATTAAAAGAAATGCATGTATAATTTTGTGTTTAAAATAAAATAGCTACACTTTGAGCATGATAATATATTTATGGCTTTACAAAACATCTACAGTAAAATAAAAGTGGTTCATATTAAGTTATATGTACTAATAGGGGAGTTGCGTTAGTAAATTACAATACCTACTTGTTACTAGTTAATTCATTTTGCTAATGGAACAAATAAAAAATAACAATAATGTTTTTTTTTTATATTTTACAGCATAAAAGCCATGAAGGTCTTGGATCCACAGTTATTTGGGTGTATTCATAATGTGCCTCAAGTCATATAGGCTTAAAAGGGTGGTTTAAAGCTATACAACAATATTAAAGTTCTATTCTCTATTCAAAAAGAAGACAACTCAAGATCTAGACCACTTTATTGCTATGACAGAAAGGATATAGGAAAAACTCAGATTTTGAATATTGTAATAAAATTGTGTTTATAAACTGTTTCTAATTTTCTTAACTTACCCTCCCCTAATCCTTACACTCTCTCTCCCCCTAGTGCTACATTCTTAAAAAAGCAATCAAGGGATTCATAGAATCTGCCATAAGCCCTGTGCATTGCGAATATGGTATTCAAACCAAAAATCTTAATTTGTATTGGTAGTTAAGTTAGCCCTCGCGAAATCTACAGAGGCTATAATAAGATAAATTTTCTAAATATCATAGAATTACCCATTGCCAAACAAACACGGCAAAGATATCATATCGGCAAGGCATATCGGCAAAATTTGATGTTTCCCAAGGCATTTCAGATAAATTGTATCCTCTGACAATAGAAATATTTTTAAACCCAGATCAGGGAAATCCTTTTAAACTAAGGGGGAAATCCGGACGAACAGCAGCCCTACGTAGGATTTACGCTTTTACTGATTGTGCCTCAGAGTTACATTTACCTACACAACTTCATAGAAAAAAACAGTTAAGCCATTTCCAAAAAGTTCTTGTCACACCATTAAATGATATTTTTACATAATATATAGGTACAATTATATACCTACTAACCGAGTCTTGAATATCTTTACTTCTGTCTAGTTTGACGATGCAGTCGCAAGGTGTTGGACAATCAGCTGTTTCTTTATCCACTGGCTGATTCCCGTCTGGTAGCTTTGAAAACGATTCGGTCGCAATACATGGTTCTCTCCATTTCATGTCACTTTTACAGTCATTCTGAATTGCATTGCAATCATTGAAGTTTTTATTTTCGTTGCGCTGTAATTTATGAAACTAGTTTACGGTGAAGTACAAGTCGGACTCGCATACGAAGGATTCCTTACCGTTAGTCAAGTAATTGCAATCATTCAAATTAAAAGCCACACAAATTGGTAATGCGCCTGGCGGCCATGTTGGTGACGTCATAGTGACGTATAGATGAGAATATTACATTTTGTTAGCTGTACTTTTTCTTTGCTGATGACGTCACAAGGGCGTTAATTTGACAAGGTTCCAGCGCATTACCAATTTGCGTGGCTCATAGTACAAGTCTCAGTAATAGGGTCCCGTTTTACCTTTTGGTAGGTATGAAAAGTGTGAGATAATAAACGTTTTAGCGTAAAAAGACTATTAAGAATAACAAGTTTTGACAATTTTAACGAACTTTTAAACCTCCGATAAGTAATTATGAATAAGACCATTAGTGCTTACAATATATTCATCAGCCACTCGCCACTGCTACGTATTCATGCTTACAGACAGTTGCAGAAACTTCCATTCATTAATAATTATTATGAGTAATTATTAACTAATTAGGTATGATCCAGAATTTGATTTAGCCTCGAAACCGTAGTCTTTAATAAATTGATAAATATTATACTAATGCAGAAAATTAAATAGATATTCTGAACTTAATAATTTGTTATATAGCTATATAAATTTCTTACAAATTCAGCTATAATTAATTTATTACATTTCTGTATCATCACGCGAAAACCCGGCGTGTGGTATTATAGCAAGTGTCTGTCAGCAGTTGCCTATTATGTGTTTACCCGATTAGACATAGGCCTCGAAGGCTACATTGCTAGAAAGCCACATCAACTGAACCGATTCCGTTAGTTACGGATGTATCTGTCTGACATGACGAGCCTCGTGGTTGAGTGGTTTATATAATGGACTGCCGATCAAGAGGTCGCGGGTTCGATTCCCGCTCGGGACAATCATTTGTGTGATTTTTCTAATTGTCATACAAATGTTTGTACTGCGTCTGGGTGTTTCTATATATTATAAGTATGTATTTACAAAAAAAAAGTAGTATATGTATTCTATCCGTATTCTGGTACCCATAACACAAGCATATAAGCTTAGCTTGGGACCAGAGGACGTTGTGTGAAATGTCCATTAATATTTATTTATTTATTTATTTTATTATTCGTATCCTGGTACCCATAACACAAGCATATAAGCTTAGCTTGGGACCAGAGGACGTTGTGTGAAATATCCATGAATTATTACTTATTATTATTATTATTAAAGCCCAAAGGGTTCCAGGTAGAACGAGCATTTCGTTATTTTAGTTCGAAATAGAAATAACGCGTTAAATCAGTGTTAGAAAATAATTAAAAAAACGTAAGCTAATAAGCTCTAAGTTCTTTATAACAGCTTAACAAAGTACCGAGCTTTATTAATCATTAGAGTATCATAGTACGAATAACTAAGATAAATTAGAATAAACTGTGACTTACATCTCCAAAACAATCTTTTGTTTTATCCCATATTGAAGCGTTTACTGTGTGGAAACTTTGCCAACTGTCGACATTAAATAAAATATTTGCGTAATTAAATAAAGACTCCAAATATGGCATATATAAATAAAATAGTGAAATAACTAAAAATATTTTTATTAAAATTACGTGACAGCAAGTACATCTAGATTACCCGAAATTTGTAATTTGAATGATCGCAATTATTTACAATCTCATAGGCTATTGGGCTTAATTATATTACAGACGGGACGATTTTAAAACGATGGACAGATATATTTCATGTGATTCATGGGTTTGTGGATATCCTCATAATTTATACAAAGACTCGTAGGTGAGATAAGAGTTGAACAGGTTATGGGCACATAAATTAGTGATAGTTAGGTAAAGTTTGACGTCACATGAGCCAGGTGAATGACCTGAATCACAACCAATGTAGGTACGTTACTTGTTCGGATAACACTGTTGGCATTTTTCCTCGATGAGATTTGCGATGAAGACATAATTTTTCTGCAACAATGAAATATACTTTAACCATCTACAGTAAACGCAAATACAATATTACTTAACTTTTCTCAATTCAATATTCTTATAACTTAACTTTCAGTCGGACTCATTAATCCATGCAGTAGCTTGGCGCTTCCACTTATGTTGCAAGCACTTCGTTATCATTCCCAGCTCAGGCAAAAATGAATTTGAATTACACTCTCCAGAGCCAGGTGTAAATGAATAATCTGTAGGCCCTTAATATTCTAGTTACATATATACAATGTACAATTATTGTACTTTTAATGTTTAGCTAACACACTACAAAACAGGACAGACTTATTCAAAATTCTGAAAAAAATACTTAGTTCCTATTGACTAGATACATAGGTATAAAAAAGATCGGAAATGTCTAGATAACATTGAGATGACTCGAACGTTACTATTAAAAGTACGGACGCATATATATCTTATATATAAAAATCAATTGCTGTTCGTTAGTCTCGCTAAAACTCGAGAACGACAGGGTCGATTTTTGTGATTTTGGTCTTAAAATATTCGTGAAAGTCCAGGGAAGGTTTAAACGGTGACAAAATATATGAGGATCTAAAATTCTACGCGTACAGAGTAGCGGGCATCAGCTAGTTATTTATAGAAAAGACAATAGGTGTAATAACTGAATATATAATGTATACAGCATGATATGGAAGCGTATCGAAAGTTCGAGCGGCCCAATTCTCGAATGAACTGAAGCTTATTATAGACGCTAATCTTGTTCAGTCGGCAAACACTTTCAGACGCTTTCAATCTTTATCCGACACATCACACACTCGTATAAAATTATTATTTAAAACTATAACGCGATGAGTTGCCATTACGTGGTTAAACAAAACGATAAATATGGAAGATATTTGAGCGCGAGCAAGGATCTGTCTAGTGGTGAATTAATATTTAAAGACACACCCTTTGTGGTTGGCCCAAAACCAGGTATGTAAGTGTTTGTTTGTATATTGAGGAATAGATTACAATCTGAATATGTTCAGGAACGTGTTAGGAACATAAATGCATGACTACAGTTTATCAAACGCGATGTACACATTTTCCAGAAATAAGTAAGTACGTAACTATTGAAATCCAGAGCAGTTGAAACTTTATATTTCAACTGTAATGTAGGCATTTACAAGTTTTGATTACCTATATTATACAAGCCGAAATTTGTAAATGTAGAGACTCGTACCTATACTATAAGCTTTGTGGCGACAGTTATTACGCCTACTCTAGGATGCGCGAGTTCCCAGGTTCGATCGGACGGACTCACGATAATAATATAGGTACTTAATAGGTCCGACTAATACATTATATTGGTGCTGTGTTTGGGTATTGTGTGTCAATGAGATTTACCGAAATATTACTAGATTTAATATTATCTTTATCTATTGTTGTAGAAAAGTTAACGCTTAATTATAGACTTGAAGGCCGTATGTAGTCCATCATCCATATGTATTGATAAATTTAAATTCTAGAACTATTAAAACAGCGCTGACTCACCAAAATTACCTACCATGGCAAAAAAAATCAACAGCAATGGCCTAATGTATAGGTATGCAGTTAACTATAATGACGGAATAGGAATATTCCGTAAATTATGTCAGGTTTTGTTTCTGATGCTATTAACGACCTGTGATCATGATGGTCTACCTACATTAAATATCATAAACAGCAGTGTTTCTCACGTTTATATTCAGATACCCCGCCTCTATGCCTGGGGTGTTATTGCCTCATTGAGAACAAGTTGTGTTCTCAGTGTGGGTGGCCAGTGTGCAGCCAAGAATGTGAGAAATCACCCCACCATGCCACCGAGTGTGCCGTGTTCTCTGCTGCCAAAGTTCGCTTTCGACCTGTTGAAGACTGGACTGCAAGTTCACCGCAAATAGATTGTATAACACCGCTAAGGTAAATTGTATGAAGCTTGATGCACTAATATTGACGAACACGTATAGTAAATTAATACTTACCCATATAAGATTTTCTGGGTATTACCGTGGTCGTTACCTACATTTCATTGCTGCGCAGGAGCACTATCATGTCTGGCTGGGCAAATACCAGTCAGACGCTTCCTTATTGCGAGTTTAATTGGTCTATCATACTACTCTGATGATATTGTGGCGACTTGTCGATTATTTCGTCTCTCATAGACTATGTAACCTGCTTAGATTCTCCCTTAACTACTAGCACCCTATCAAAATAGTGTGAATAAATCTCTATTTATAAAACCTGCTGTGGTTCAATAAAAAGAGCATTAACAGAGCGCTACTAATTCCTATTAGTTTAAATATACGATTTAACTGCACACAGAGTGCTTTTAGCAAAAGAAAGTGATCCGGAGCGATGGGAGCACGAGGTGAGCGTGATGGAGGAACATACAGCAGCTCGTCAGCAGCGCTCTACGTGGGCCGCCGATACGGTCAACATTGCTGACTACCTCGTCGATCATTGTAAATTAGCCAATCGATTCGATAAAGAGCTGATAATGAAAGTTTGCGGTATACTGGAGGTAAATAAATAATGTTGAGGTATATAATTATAGGCTGAAATGTGTCTGGTTTTCGTCTTGATAAGTTTTATCAAAATGTTCAGGTTAATTCAGTGGAAGTACCGTCAAGAGGCGGTTACAGCGTGCGAGCCCTGTACCCGCGGCTTTCAATAGCGGCCCACAGCTGCGTACCGAACTTAGTTCACAGTATTATGCAAAATGATTACGAGTAAGTATTTTACCATACTAATCAGCAATTTTTGGGATTCATGGGATGGGCAGAAACTACAGAGCACCTTTTGTTCTTATCTATATAGTTTTACTCAGGTACTATCAGGTTCTGAATAGGTACAATATCTAAGTAGTAAGTTTTCTTTACACATATTAGCACTACATATCTACTAGGGCCAAATATCATAGCCCTATTTCAAAATTATTCCAGAAGTATGATCCTGATACAGATTTTGGGAATATTGTAAGCAAAAGTTATTCAGTACCTAATTTGATACTTTCAGAGTGCATATAAGAGCAGCTGTGCCAGTAAGGGAAGGTGAAAATCTCTTTCTTTGTTATACCTACGCACTGTCGCCTACATTGTTGCGAAGAGATTTTCTGATGGAGTCTAAGTTCTTCGAGTGTGATTGTCCACGATGTGCCGATCCTATGGAATTAGGAACGCATCTCAGCACTCTCAAGTGCAACAAATGTGATAATGGCGTTATATTGTGCAACAATCCATTGGGTAAGAGCAAGCTTGGGAAATATTTAAACACAACATTTTCTGAAAGAGGTGGCAATATAAGAACTTAAAAATCCTTTATATTCATTCTGCGTGTTATAGTATAGTAGACAAATACCCGCCTAATTTAAAGGAAGCGTGGAGTCTATTAGTCGGACGCTCCTTGATTGGAAAGAACCTGACCAAATGAGTAACATATTGTTTCAGATAACACATCGTCATGGACGTGTATTGAGAAAAATTGTGGTTTCAAGACATCATCCGGCGCAGTTCGTCAAATGTTGGCTGTTGTACAAGCTGAAATAGAGCAACTAGACTCTCTAGAACCCGGCCCCGCAGCTATAGAACAAAGGGAGGCAACCTTAAATAAGGTATTAATTCACATGTACATAGGTATAAAACCACGAACCCAAAATGAAAATGGAGGAAGCATGCAATAACTTCTGTGAGAGAAAGATATCTCGAATAGGTTCTGAAACTGAACTTTATGTCAACACGCCTGATCAGCGTGGCAGAGTATATCAGATACCGAAGTGGAAGAGGCTCGTGCCCAGTAGAGGGACATAAATGGAATGAGACGAAAAATAACCAAAATTTACAGATTATTTCGTTCAAGGAACGTGAAAACTTTTTGTTAGAATATCTTCTAAGATCTTGGGTACGAAAATAAGTAATTATTATTTTCTGATTACAGTACAAGTCTATATTTCATCCTCGACATTCATTGCTTATATCACTAAAACACACATTGGCACAATTGTATGGACGTGTGGAAGGATACAACATCGACGAGCTACCCGACTTGATGCTAGAAAGAAAAGCCGACTTCTGCCGTTTAATACTGAAGACACTGGATGTAATTATGCCGGGAGACACACGTATGAGAGGTGAATAGTTATTATCACCGATAAAGTTACAAGTTTAGATAACTTTTTAAATAAATGTTTCAGTCATTGCCCATGTTAGGCCAAACAAACACTACGATTCTCTGTTTAAATTTTTTTTTTAATATCCATGGACATTTCACACAACGTCCTCTGGTCCCAAGCTAAGCTTATATGCTTGTGTTATGGGTACCAGAATACGGATAGAATACATATACTACTTTTTCTTTTGTAAATACATACTTATAATACATAGAAACACCCAGACGCAGTACAAACATTTGTATGATAATTAGAAAAGTATAAGATAATAAGTTGGGCTGTTTAGATGTAGACACATATTGATTTTAAACTTACGCGATTTGAACTCATAATTTTGATTTGTTAATATTACCAGGACTATAATAACATAATTTTAATTTGTTAATATTACCGAGACTATATACACATAATTAGAAGTTCAGCTCTAGTAATTTAAGAGATCTTATGCTACCAAATGAAAGTTTACATACCTACTACAGACGAAGTTTTACAGATTAGCACAGGGGAAAATCATGCAAGCGAAGTCAAGCTCCTTGGATAGAATCAAGATGGCTCTGACAAAAATAACCAGTATTTTATTTTACTGACATTTATTTAAAAATGTTCGTGTTTCCGTAGGAATGATGTTGTACGAGCTACATGCGCCCCTAATGTTCATGGCCAGAAATGAATTTGGCCTTGGTCTCATCACCAACGAGAAATTAAAGGAAAAGCTGCAAGAGCCAATACGATGTTTAGCCGACGCTGCACGAATCTTGTCGCGAGAAGATCCACAAAGTCCGGAGGGAATCACCGGTCAAATAGCACAACAAAGTATGGAACAATTAAAAGCTAGTCTGGAATGTTTATGAATTGCAAGATGATCTTATTGTTATTTTAGTTCTATACCTACGTGGTATATGTAGACAAAGAAATGAGTGTCTTCTCTCCTTAGCTAGGAATTACGCCCGGATGTTTTGATTTTTGGCAAACTAGGACCCCAGTGGAACTGCAATTTTAAGGGCTATTATCAAAAACTGCGATTAACGTCATACGTTTACTGTAATGCTATGATCACGGGCGTAGTCGAATTTAGTATCTGTTATAAGTAAATAAAGATATGGAAATACGAATTAATATTTTTTTTGCATTACGTGTGGGTTTAAATACCATTCAATATTAGGTATTATATAGTTGTGAAAAAGAACCTCCGGAACATTATCATTATCATGATACCGTCACGCCTTTTTCCCAGGATAGGCAGACACTACCATATTATATCATCGGCGATCTTAAATAACTAAATTAAATGGCTACATGGTAACAGATTATAAATACACAACTACCATCACATTTCACCCTATCATACTGCGGAACTACTGAGTCAGCTGAGAATTACCATTTGTTTTGAAACTAAGCCGTAGTGTAGTGCTGTAGACCTAAAACACTTGAATTATAGAGATGCCAGTTTGCAAAAACAGAACATTACATGGGCTAAAAGGTTGGATAATAACTGAATACTGCACACAAAATAATGAACCCAAATAAACAGCATTATACATAATATTTTCTAACACATTAGAAGCGTTACATATCATGTATAAATAATATATAATCACATTACATTCTAAGCATTATATACAATTTTATTGTACAACAGAAATTATTGTTTAAGGGCCTACATCAATATTATCGTATATCATCGCCGACACGTACATATTAACACAGCCAGTAGGCACAGAAAATGAAGAATTAGGGATACTTTTCCTATTTACTCAAAATCTACTAAATATATTTTAATTCTGATCCACGTGTTTCTATACATAATAGTTACCTATGTTTTTAAAGTTATTTCATTAGTTAATACGCGATAATAGACCGACAAATGAAAAAAATAAAAAATTTGAGAGGTTGTTTCGCCAAGATTTTCTATCGAGAAAACTTTTTTTCAATCGCGTTTCCGAGTTCATGCGATCCTAGATCATATATTGAAAAAACATATACTTGAAAATTAGAGCTCTAGCCATTCAATCTAAAGAAACAATGAAAACTTCGTACATAGAAAAATGCACGAAGCTATTTTGGTATCCTCTTAACATTGATAAGTTTCGTAACTAATCTAGTGTTCTTAGCACAGGTATTATGCTTCATTTAGGACCAGAGTACATTATAAAATGAAATATTTGTAAATATACATGAATATACTTTATTATGCAATCTAGAATCTTAGAGAAAGACTGGACAACTACGAATTAGTTAAAAATACATAAACTACGTACGTAAGGTCCGCATCTTGATGCAGTTAGCACAGGACCGCGCGTTGTGGCGTTCTTTGGGGGAGACCTATGTCCAGCAGTGGACGGACAAGGGTTGATGGGTGGATGGATGGAAGGTCCGTCATCTTGACTTATAGTATGATGCCTGTAAGTGATTTTTTAATAATTTTTTTAAAATTTAACTTTCTTAGGTTTCTTATTAGTTTCTGTTGGTATTAATTTGTTTGATTGTACTCCTACATCTTCAATATTATCACCATTGTCTAATGTTTGAAGTTTTACTGACTTTTCTTCTTTTTGATCTGTGACCTGAAATTTTAATATTATAATTAGTGACATCAAGAAATGATAAAGAATTGTATGAAAGAGGACATGAATTTAAAGATCAAGTTTGACAAAAGATTATGGCAGGAAAACGTGTTGCGCCGACCCTAAGTGATTGGGAATAAAGGCAGAGAATGATGAGTTGGTATCATCAACAAGAATAGTATGTGGTAAATGGGAATCAGCTGATGTATTAGTCTAAGCGGGAATCAAACACACGAACTTCTTAACGGCGGTCGGCTATTCTAACCAGTGGCAGTGCACCAAAGGGCTTTCATCAAATTAAGAAAAGAGTATAAATATGACAACATATTTTTAAACAAAGATTTCTAATCAAGTAAATTTACAAAAACAAATTTAAAAAAAAACACAAGCAAATAAGTTTAACTTGGGACCAAATTACCTTTTGTGAAAAATCCACTAATATTTATTTATTACATAGGAAATAAATACTTACTGTTGGACAATCCTTCCTTAAATGTGTGACATCACCACATAGTTTACAACTGCCACCATTAGGATACAGGCCCTTAGGGTTGTCAGGACATTGTCTTGCAATGTGACCCTGAAATAAAAATTATAATTTTTATCAAGCAATAACAAAACCATCAAATTTAATTACAAGGTGCAACAATTTGGTATAGAAAAATATGTACTATTTAAATCAGTATATAGTTATTAGATGTTTTACAAAGATTGACAGTGTTATATCCCTACTAATATTATAAATGCGAAAGTAACTCTGTCTGTCTGTCTGTTACGCTTTCCCGCTTAAACCTCTCAACCAATTTATTTATTGCGAAAAAAGGGATAAAAAGTTTTCTAAATTTCACGCGGACGGAGTCGCGGGCAACAGCTAGTAAGCAATAAAATAATAAATAAAATTGTGCTGTAAAAAGTGATCACCGCAAACAGGATAAAAAAAAAGCATAGCAAGTCATCGCAAAATTAATAAATTACTTTAGTAGTAAAATGATAATTTGCATAATTCAAATATTAAAAAAATACACTTGAAAATTCAGAAGTTCATTTTACATTGGTACCGATTCTATGCACACAGCTAAACTTAACTAAAAAATGAAAATTTATAGTGTCAATAGCAGAATTCGGCAATGTTAACTGAACTTTCTTATTATAAAAACTGCATTATAGACTAACAATTTTTTATTAATATAAATGTGTACAACAAAATAGTGAGTAATAGATATGTAGACAGTATCAATTTTAATTTTATTAGTTAAGTTTTGTTGTGCACTTAGAATTAGTACCATTATTGCAATGTCATTGATCCTTAATATGAATGAATGAATGAATGAACTTTATTTCACTTAAAATAGAGTTAACAAAGGTGTTACATAAATTTGTTACAATAGTCCATCTATTTAGCCACTGAAAGGCATGTGAAAAATTGCAACATTTGACATAACCAGTCAAGTCACATAGATACATAAATTGTCATCGTAATACATAGATATATATTATTATAAATGTGTACAAAATTTTAATAGATTCTGTTACATAGAATAATACATTGATAGATATGTTCAAAGTTAATAAGAGTGTGTTAAAATATATTTGTCAATCACTCTACAACCTCTAAGTATACTTCTTCTACAACACTAGTCAAGACATATCAATAAGGATTAGATTGGCATTTAGTAATCCTGGCCCATGGCAGTATCATCAAACCTTATCCTTCTTGGCTTAATTTGTAAAAGTAACTACTGACAACCCTAGCAGTGTGAAATAAACTAAACACTGATCAGATTAGGATACTAATTTACTTACCGGTTCTTTACAAATAAAACATGTAGCAAATCTAAACTCCTTATCTCTTTGAACTTTACATTCAAATTGTCTATGCTCAGTTGAGCCACATTTAAAACAAATTCCATCTGCCCCATCAGCTCCTGGTATCTTTGACTTCAAATCAGGACAATCTGATAATATATGACCTCCTTTTCTACAATTATAACAAACGTCTCTTTTCACTCTTGCCAATGCCTTTTCAGCCCTCCGTCTTTCTAATTTTATAGTTCTCTGAACTTCACTTTTAGGTATACCTTTATTCATCATACTAGTTTTCAATTCTTGAAGTCTTTCAGCATCTTTTTTCATAATAGGAAAGCCTTCAAACCTTAACAGCTCAACCTCCTTACCATTAATTATAAGCTGGTAGCTATTGTCATTTATGGCCTTCCTACGTACAGGTTTACCATCAACTAGTTTTTTATTCTTTTTCTTTTTTTCTTTATTTGTGTTTGGCTGTTTAGCAGTAGTATTTTCTGTAGAGGCAGAATTTAATACATTTTCATTAGATTTGCTTTTTTGCTTCTTTTTACTTTTTTTATTAGTTTGAACTGATTCTACTGTTGATGGAGTGTCTTGAGTTTCAGGCTTTATTTCAGATGCCTCTTGTGTTTTCTTTTCATCTAAAGAAACCTCTGCATTGCTTGTAGTTTTAGACTCTGAATCGGGAACTCCTTTATTTTTCTTTTTCTTCTTCTTCTGCTTATTGACGTCATTCATAGACCCATTCATATTTTTATCGTTTAGACTTTCTGCCTTATCAGTTTCATCTTTCTTGCTATTCTGCTTTTTCTTTTTACTATGCTGTGGTTCATTACCTGAAGCTTGCTGACGTTGTTCATCATCAGGAAAATCACACCAAGTAGCTTTGCGTTTCTGCACCTTTCGCTCTTTGAGGAAGTTCTCATAGTTTTCTATTCGTTTTTCTTCAGCCTATAAAACATAAACTAAGTTACATATTGCAGTTTCTTTTGTAGTTTTAGGTATGCAATAATAGAATAAAGATACCTCTTTCCTGTTTTTAGAGTCGTCACTCTCCTTTTTAGCTTGCAGCAGTTGCTCCTTCATAACCTCCCATGGTGTACTGTCCTCAGGAACTCGCTCGTTAGATGCTTTAGAACCTTTTGCTCTAGCAAATCTCGTCATGCTGCTAACGATTAATTGGATATAACAAGTTTCACATTAAATTAACCTAAAAACAGAGGCACATGTACAACAAAAATCCAAACATGAAAACATCACAGATTAATACACTTTTTTTTTTTTTTTTTTTTTTTTTCCCTCTTCTTCTTCAAGAGGGTTGGCTTCGCTTTGCATTTGCCAGCGTCAATGTGTCTCTTTTCTTCTCGTGGTTTTCTTGGATTTTTCTTCTTTGTTTCTATTATACTATCTTGTGACGAGAGTATGTTATGATATAAGAATGTATATATATGAATGTTAGAATTTATATTCTGGGTGCCACTATCTAGACCCGTCCGATCAGACACATTGAAAGGCAGCTCCTGCGACGGCGTAGTAGCCACGTGATCATGTAGATCTCGTTGCTCCGAGCCAGTCGTCAATTCAGGAGTGACTACTGCATCAGGCTGCGATTGCCAGTCGACAGCATCCTCGAACCTCTCCTGGGCAACTTCAGGATAGACTAAAGAACTAATAGGACGACCACCCCTCGAAAGATCCATCGCCTCCGCCAAATCGTACCTACGTCTTAACTGATCAACATGTCTATGTACCTCGGTTCCAAATTGTGATCTTATCACATAATCAGTACTACCTAATATCGACTCTACATGACCTGCTATCCACTTATTTGCACCCCCATAGTCTCTATACCACACTGGCTCATTTGGCGCAAATTGACGTCGCACTCCACCGGCCGCCTCCTCACTGAGTGTCTGTCGTTCCGCGACTCGAGCTTCCCGGTCAGGCCTTAATAAATCTAACCTCATTCGCAACTTCCTACCTAACAAAATTTTAGCCGGACTCTCACCGGTCGAGCAATGCTCAGTGTTTCTATAGGTTAACAAGAACCTACACAGAGCGGTGTCAGTATCCAACTTCTGCAATAGAGCCTTTTTGATAACTCTTTTGCATATTTTCACGGCATTCTCTGCAGCTCCATTAGAGGCTGGATGATATGGCGCTGAGAATATATGTTGAATACCATTACGACTTAAAAAAGTTTTAAATTCGGCACTTGAGAAGACGGTTGCGTTATCACTAACTACCTGTCGGGGCAGGCCAAATCTCGACCAAATATCTCGTAACACTCTTATCACTGAACTCGACGTCGTCGATTTCATATTAACTGCCTCAATCCACTTTGAACATGAATCGACTATTATTAAATAATTTAAGTTTGCAATAGGACCTAGGAAATCTAAATGCAACCTGGACCAAGGTTTCAGAGGATACGGCCACGAGTGCGGCACCTCATGCGGAGGCGCAACAGCGACTGCAGCGCACACAGTGCAAGCCCGGCACAATGCCTCCACCTGCTCATCAATCCCAGGCCACCACACGTAACTACGAGCTAACGCTTTAGTTTTCACTATACCCATGTGAGAATCATGCAGTTCCTTTAAAACCCTATCCCTGCAAAACGAAGGAATAACCAATCTATGGCCCCAAAGAATGCAACCCAATTCCGAATATAATTCCTTTCTACGATTAAAATATGGTTTAAGTTCCCTTATATCCGATTCAGTTGGCCAACCATCTTGTATATAACTCATTACGCGACTCAACAAAGGGTCAGTTCTAGTCTCTCTTTTTAAAATATTGTAATCTAAAAGAAGTGCCTCGGATGCGAAATGAAGGTACGTTTGCTCGGGCAACTCGTCTTCATTTCCCGAATTTTCCTTGTGAGTCTTAATCAGACGTGAGAGAGCATCAGCTACATTCTCATTTGTGCGTACAAATTCTATTTTAAAATCATATGCAGCTAATTTAATCGCCCAACGTTGCAGACGGCTAGCTGCCGTACACGGAATGCCAGTATTAGGCCCAAAAATGCTAACTAACGGCTTATGGTCTGTGTGTAAAACAAATTTTCGACCATACAGGTATTGATGAAACTTATCAACCGCAAAGATAATAGCCAATGCTTCTTTATGAATCTGACTATAATGCCTCTCCGCGGCGGTAAGAGCGCGAGATGCGTACGCGATTACCCGCTGCCGGCCGTCCGGCGCACGCTGCGCTAACACCGCGCCAATTCCATGAGCACTAGCGTCACACGTCAAAACAGACTCCTGATTTATGTCGTAATGAACCAATACTTCCGTGCTACATAACATTTTTTTTATTTGTTGAAAAGCAACATTCTGACGTGGACCCCACAGGTAATGTTTTCCCTTTTTCAACAACTCATATAATGGACTTAAATAAGTACTTAAATTCCTCAGAAACTTGCCGTAAAAATTTACCATTCCTAAAAATGATTTAAGCTCTGTAACGTTTGTTGGATGAGGCATTGAAACAATTGCTTGTACTTTATCCTTATCTACTTCTATTCCTTTTTTACCAATAATAAACCCTAAGTACTTAACTTCATTCGAAAAGAATTCACACTTCTCCTTTTTAATCTTCAATCCATTCACCTCAAGGACATTCAATACATTTTCTAGAGTTTCTAAGTGACTTTTTAAATCTGAATTCTTAATTAAAATATCATCATAAAAAACTAAGGTGTTGGGTATATTTTTTAAAAGATTAACCATAAATTTTTGAAAAATTCCTGGACTGGAAGATAACCCAAACACAAGTCTATTATATCTAAATAATCCGCGATGCGTGTTTATCACGGTAAAGTCTCTAGACTGCTTATCCAGCTCTAACTGATTATATGCCTGAGATAAATCTAATTTAGTAAACCAAATCTGACCCGACAGTTGACTAAATAAGTCATCTACCTTTGGAACCGGGTATCTGTCAATCATTAAGACAGGATTAAGTGTTAACTTGTAATCAGCACAAAGTCTAATACCCCCATCTGCCTTACGCGCTATTACTAGAGGCGTGGCCCAGTCGGAATGATCAACAGGTTCGACGACGCCGGCGGCCAGCATCGCATCTAGCTCAGTGTCAATGCGCTCACGCAACGCATACGGCACCGGACGCGCGCGGCAGAAGACTGGCTGAGCGCCCTCTCGAACGCGCAGGCTGACGGTACCACCCTTGTATCGTCCCAAAGTGCCATCGAACAATGATTTATGCCTAGAAATAATAGATTTCACCAATTCATTTTTGTTACATGTATCTGGTTTAAAAAGGTTGACAGCTAACTTAGGTATATCTATCTCCAATTCAGCTAACCACTGACGACCAAGTAAACTTGTCGTTCCATTGTTAAAAATATATAAATCTAGTTTTTTACGCTTATTTTTATGTACTACATTCACTACTATGTATCCTACTGGTTTCACCGTTGACCCATCATAAAAATTAAAAACCATATGACAAGGCTGTATGGCAACGCTTTTAAAGTATTTATAATATGTATCAATATTAATGCACGACAGCGGTGCCCCCGTATCCACTTCCATGGTCAACGTAGTATTATTTATTAGCATATTCATACGCACCGGTTTATAGTCAGACAATGACATTTGGAACATCTGTTCTACCATGTCTGCATCACCGCTAGCTTCCTCGTAATCGTAAACGTTATCCGCGTCATGTACAGTGCTGTATTTTTGATTTGCTATCGTCTCCTTGCACGATACCTCCGGTGACTCCTGAACCCAGTTAGTGTTGGTACTGCTTGATGTTCTAGCTACACGCTTAACTACGCCTACGCTGCCCTGTCTGGCTCCGCGAGATATTATGTTCCGGCGATTATTATTACTTGTAGTAGCCACAGCTTCCATCGTTGCTCTTCCCTGTCCGGAAGTATTTATTAGTCGTTTACGACACATTCTTCTCAAGTGGCCTACTTGATGACAGAAACTGCATTGGTATTCCTTATAAATACAGTTAAGTTTGTTATGCCCATAACCTCCACATCCAGAGCAGGCGTTTATTTGCATTTTATTTAAGTTCCGGACTAACCCGTTATCATTATCGTACCGTCGAACCGAAATTGCCTCCTTTGCAGCCGCTTCCAGAGTAACGGCTAACGACACGGCTCTTGTATACCCAAGATTTTCCTCCGCAAATAAACGTTGCCTAATCGGTTCACTTTTCAGCCCGCACACAAACTGATCCCTTAAATTTTCCTCTAAAGCAGTCTTAAAATTACAAAATTTTGTCATACTTTTTAATTCCGCAACGTATTCAGCAATTGTCTCCGTTGACAGTTGTTGGCGCTGTCTAAAACGGAATCTCTCAGCCATTTCCGAAGGCCTTGGTTGAAGATGGCCTTCCAGAAGCTTGATCGCGTCATTATACTGTAATTTAGATGGCTTCAACGGACTTGCTAAATTGGATAAAAGCTCGTATGCTTCCTCACCCATCAAAGAAATGAGAGTTGGTAACTTTATTTCCTCTAAAATCTCATTGGCCTTAAAATACATTTCCAGCCGCTCGATATATAACGACCAATTACCCGCCTTTAGGTCAAATTCACCCATTTTTCCAATCGACATTTTTAATACAGTACCGTATTTTATTTACTACAATTGAAAAAAAATTTTCCTCGTCGCCAATAAAAGATACTTCATTGTATTTTGGTATTCATTTTATTACTAAATCAAATATGGAATAATGGAACCATTGAGAATGAGTGACAGTGAGCGAGGACAAGAATTCTTTAAAAACATAAAACCAAAGAGTATAATAATATACTTAACATAGCATATATAACATGTTCAGATAAGGTTTGTAAGGTACATTATGTTTATAAAACGGGGAAACTTATTTAAAATAAACAAAGTAATTATAAACGGAAGTAGGAATTTGGAAAAACATAGGGTCAGATGGGAATAGGTAAATGGAAAACATAAAAATATTTACATTTTATATACATATTAAGTTTTTATACTTATAATAAATAATTTTAATCATGGGACATTAAAGTTTAATATTATTAAGTTCAATAAATGATGCTAAAATATTATATACAGGTATGTGATTATTGTATAGTAAAGATGGGACGTTGGTTGGGAATGGAATATTAAGTTCGATTAAATCACTGTATAATTCGGAGCGTTCGTAACAAGGACATTTTAATATAATGTGATTGATATCACAAATCTCTTCTCCACATTCGCATTTTGCCGAATCAATAACTTTGATTCGGAAAAGATGTGCAGGACTGCATAAATGACCCAATCGCATACGAATAATTACAGATGTAGCTCTCTTACCAAGCTTCACCCTGGAAAACCAAGGTTTGCCCTGGATGTTTGGTTGAATAGAAAAATAATATTTGCCCTTACTTTTTGCACTCTCGGACCAAGATTCCTTCCAAGATTGTTCAAGGTGAAGCCTGGCAAGAGCAACAAGATCTTGGGTATAATTTACAAAGGGAAACACATCACCGCATGTAGAAGCCTCATTTGCCAGACGATCAGCAATTTCGTTACCTTTTATACGACTATGACTTGGGATCCAGGCTAACGCTACAGAATATCCCTTATCATCACAGTGCGAAAGCATTTCTCTAATCTTAGAAATTAAGGGATGACAAGAATTCTTTTTCAAGGGAAATTTTTGTAAAGCTAGTAATGCACTTTTGGAATCAGTAAAAACTACAGTATGGGATAATTTAGCTAAGATAACATATTCTAATGATTTATAAATACCATAACATTCCGCAGTAAAAACACTAGTTTCAGGTGGGAATTTAATTTTTTCCACAATGTTGTACTGTTGATGGAATACACCCACCCCCACAAAATCATTATTGGAGTGTTTTGACCCATCACAGAAAATATAATGCCAATTCGGCCAACGTTCAGCTATTACAGAATTAAAATGTATATCAGTATAAGTGCTGTCTAATTTAATGTCTAAGTTAAAGTGAATATCGGGAGATTTTAAAAGAGCTTTGTATTGAGTTTCGAAGACGGGAAGTATAACCGAACTATGAGTAGGAGCATTTAATAATTTCCATTTGTTGTAGCTTACTACTAAATGTGGTAACGGTTTGCTATTCCAGTATTGACATGTACCAACTATTGACGATATGTACTCAAGTTTTTTAATAAGTGGGTGTTCAGAGAGTTGGAAAATTCGGAAGAAAAATCTGTCTGAAAGATACTGGCGTCGAAGTATTAAAGGAGGGTCTGTACATTCAATTTGTAATGCATTTATAGGACTGCTTTTCATGGCACCGGCTATGATTCTTAAAGCTTTGGACTGAACGGCATCCAGTTTCCTCATTGCAGTAACGCTACAAGGCTCCAGCAAGAAGGTTCCGTAGTCAAGAACACTTCTTACTAGAGCATTGTAGACTAACTTCAAGGAAAAAGGATGCGCGCCCCACCAAACACCAGCTAGGCATCTAAGAATATTTAGTGAGCGTTCACATTTATCAACGAGGTAATCACAATGTGCTACACCGTTTAATTTGGAGTCAAGTACTACACCTAGAAATTTAGTCTGCGTTTTAACTGGAATGATTTGATTGTTAAATGACACACATATGGGAGGCGGCATTCGCTGTCGTGAGAATAAAACTATATTACTTTTGGGGACCGATAAATCTAGACCATTATCGTTTAACCAGGTTTTTAAATTGTTTAACGCGCAAGTAAGTGAGTTACATGCACTGTTAATTGATTTATTTGTACAGTACATGACTATATCATCCGCGTATTGTAAGATTTTTGATGAGCCATTTAGGTAACCTTCCAGGTCATATGTGTAAATATTATAGAGGATTGGACTAAGCACTGAGCCCTGTGGAAGTCCTTTCCACATCTCTCTACTCGAAGACTCCAATGTAATGACTCTTCCTGATAATGTATTAATAATGAAATTTGTTAGGTGTTGCGGAACTTGTAGTAAATGTAGCTTTTTTCTAAGAATGGGCAAACTGACACTATCATACGCTGATTTTATATCTAAGAAAGCAGCAACTACCGATTCTTTTTCAGAGAAGGCTAGTCTGATGTCCGTTGTTAGAATTCCAATGCTGTCTATAGTACTCTTAGCTTTTCGGAAACCATATTGTGATTTAGATAGCAATTTTTTATTTTCTAAGAACCATTCTAATCTAATTTTAACTAAGTTTTCAGCAATTTTTAAAATTACCGGCGAAAGTGCGATAGGCCGGTATGAAGCGACATCTGATGGGGTTTTGTTAGGTTTTAAAATTGGCAACACTACTTGTGATTTCCATGAGAACGGAACGTCACCAGTCAAAATAACAGAATTAATAACCTTTAAATAATAATTTAGACTATTATCTCCTAAATGAGAGAAGAAAGAATAAGGAATCCCGTCTTCTCCAGGAGCAGTGTCATGAACAGCAGACAGAACTCCTTTAAGTTCGTCAAGAGTGAATGGACTACACAAAAATGAATTATTATTATCAGTAACAGCTGATGTTACAGGTGGCTGGCATAATTCTAAATCAGGGACATAGGGAGGTGCTAAGTTATCTAAAAATTCAGATTTTAAGGAAGGAGGAATGGAGAAACTATTGGTGTCTGAAATACCAAGACGGAAACGTTTAATGTTAGTCCAAACTAAAGATAAAGGGGATTGTGGAGAAATAGAAGAGCAGTATCGTCTCCAAGATGTTAACTTTTTTTCTTTAAATAACTGTTTTGTTGTATGTAACAAATTTAATAAACTGTTATAATTTTCATCTGTCATATTTTCTTTATATTGTTTTTCTGCTGCTTTTCTTACTTTAATTGCATCAGTGCATTCCCTATCCCACCATGGTGGGGAGGGAGTCTTACCATTACCAAAAACTTTATGAGCAAAAGCAATGTTGGCAGATTCAATTATTAAATTTGTTAAGGACTCAGAGCAATAGTTAATATTGTTATCATTTGGATCAGGTAGGGTGTGTATATAATCATTAATGTGAGATTCATAAGTAGGCCAGTTATCTTCACGAATGATATGTTTTAATCTAGGTTTGTAGATAGTATTTTTAGGTTTTTTACCAGGGAAAGCTACAATGATTGGGAAATGGTCACTGCCATGTGTTGATGTAAGTGTGTACCAAGATAGGGAGGAAGACAACGAAGAGGAAACAAGAGACAGGTCTACAGCGCTTTTATTCTCATTTGGAGCAGTAAGTCTTGTCGGTAAACCAGTGTTCAATAGGCATAAGTTATGGTTGTCAATTAAATTTAATATCTCATCACCACTAGAATTAGAGATTGAACTGCCCCATGATCTATGCTGTGCATTAAAATCACCTAGTATACATAGAGGTTTTGGTAAATTATTTAAAATACTACTTAAATCTAAAAATATTTGAGGTGAAGGATGAGGTATATACATAGAAATAAAACAGATGTTTGTGATAACTACAGCTACAATAGAAAAATCATTGTGAGTAGGAATAGAAAGAGGTTTTATACAAAGTTTATTTTTCACAAGTAAAGCTACTCCACCATAGCCATCGCTTCTGTCTTCGCGAAGGCAGGAATAACCCTTAATTTTGAAGGCAAGGCCTGGCTTGAGCCAGGTCTCTGCCAAGGCAATAATAGTAGGGTCAAACTTATTGACTAAATGGCAAATTTCAGATTTTTTATTAATAACACTTCGACAATTCCACTGCACTACCACATGGGGGTAGCACTGTGGAATCATCGAACCGTTATTACTGTTTAGTATTGGTGATTGTGTGTCCATCATTTAATTTTGTATATTTCTCTAGCAATTTCATCATTGGGGCAGCGTGGTCTGAGTTTATAAGGTTGGACTGAGATAGAGTATGAATTAATAATAAAATAATTTCTGACAAGGACTGTTCATCATTTGAAGTTGTATTAGATTGTAATGCACAACCATTAGTGGAAGATTGAATATTATAATCTTTAATAAGATCATTGTGAGCAGTGCGGTCATATCCTTTATTGGCCTGGTATGGAGTACGGGGTTTAGCAATAACTGTTTTTTTGTAAGAGATAGTAGATGAAGATGGGGGTGGCATTTTACTTAATGATGAAGACTGTTTGGTTGATGAAATTACCTCTGCATATGATTTGCCAATAGGAGGGTGTAATTTTGATGCTTCTGGGTATGATAAACAGCATTCAGCCATGGATTTCTTAATATTATTTTGCCTTACATATTCTGGGCATGATTTATTAATTGCAAAGTGGGAACCTAAACATAAGCAACAAGATGAATTATCCATTTCAATATCACAACTGCTACCAGCATGGGCTTGACCACACTTGTAACAGCGAGGTTGTGATCTACACTGTAGCTTTGTATGCCCAAACCGGCAACAGTTGTAGCATTGAATTGTTGGGTATGTGTACAGTTCAACCGGTAGAGAATTAAAACAAATAAAAACGCGTTTAGGTAGTACCTGACCATCAAATGTCACAACAATGGTCTGTGAGGGCTTCCAGGTTAGGTTCCCATCAACAGTGGTTTTATAGTTAAGACGCCTAATTTTTAAAATTTTCCCACAACCAATAGGCAAATTGATATTGTCTTGTACCTCTTCAGGTGACCATTCAGAAGGCACACCACGAATTAAACCCATTCTAGTCAAGTGAAATGTAGGTATGAAAACTTTAAAGTTTTGCTTAGCTAAACTTTCATTTAATATAAACGCATTTGCACTATCTCCGTCTGTAAATGTTAAAGACATGCGGTTCCGACCAATTCTTTTCAAGCTACCATTTACGATGTTTTTGAAGCCTTGACTTTTGAGGATTCTACCAAAAGCGAGTGGATGAAGAGTTACTTTATCGTCAGGGCTTATTTGTTCCCTTTGTATGTGGACAATAAAAGGTGCTAAATCAGATTTTTCATAAAGCTTTCTACTAATCTGCGAGGGGTTTGATGTAGTTTGTGTTTTTTCTGTTAGTAAACTATTGTTTGTGTTCGGTATCGTACTTACAATATTGGTATTAGCAACAACTTTTTCTTTGATTGAGTCTGTAACTGTACAACTACAACAACTATCATCTATAGAGTCCATTGAATCGTTGCGTTTGCGTCTACGTTTCTTACAGTGCCTACACATCTTTATTGTGCGACTGCGCTTAAGCGCTGAAGAGGTGTTTGAGGATTTAGTTGAAAAAGTTGACCCGTCGGTATCCATGCCGGACTCGTTAGATCCTACAGTTACGAAACTCGCTGGTAGGGGAACATGGCCCCCTGATTTATCAGGGGGCTCATTCATTTTTAATAAAAAACAATATAAAACTTACCGAAAATATATACACTATTTAAATAAACAAATAAAGATACTAAATATTTACAAAATCAATCACAACTGACCACTATAACTAATTAAAATTAATTTACAAAATTTTCACGCGCCCGCCAAGTTCAAGGTTTCCCGCGCTTTCTATCGAATCTTAATACACTTGACAGAGCAGAAATGACAGATGATACAGACTAGATTCTAAGTGTCCCATTCACTGTCCAGCCACACTTTCCAGTTACGCTGCTACAGTGCTTATTACACTTACGCTAAATGTAAATGACACGTTAAAATCGTATCCATTAAAACGATACGCAATTGAGAGTAATATGCATAATGCTTTGGGCACATAAAAGCATAGTTAGCATAATTTTATACACCTGACTTTGTACCAGGATTATACACTAATATGCTGTAAGAATCCCCGTTTTCCAATCAGCGCACAATAGCGCATTGTGCAGCACAATGCTCAAAGTTTTTTTTTTTTTTTTTTTTTTTGTTTTGTTGTTGAGTGTTCCAATTACAGCATCGCATCGCACAATCGAGCACTCTCAAAAGTGATGCGTGCAATCCGTATCAACTTCAGCGACAGAAAATTAACAAGTATTTTTTCTTTAAATTGGCATTGATTGAAATTTTATTTATATATTATCGTTAGTAATATTATTTATTGTTAAAAAAAATTTAAGGCTTTCTTTTCGTCGGAGTTTTCTGGAAATATTCAAAGTTAATTCAAGCTGTGTTAAAAAATAAATAAATATAAGTATGGATGAAGGTATAAACAATGACTTTTTTTATATTCCACACATTGTGATTTTTTTTTCAACACTGAACTTAGCGCACTCTGCTGGCGCATTTCAAAACTAATTCACGTTCCAATTAAGCGTCAGCATTGTGCGGCATTATGCGGCACAGAGTCGCATTATGCTCTGCCATTGGAAAACGGGGAATATATCCTCAATATCTTACTACTCTGTGACAAATGGCATGGCAAATTGGCAATTTATTTGACTTTGACAATTCGTCATAAGTTTTAAAAGTTTTAAGTCTAATAATCTGTGCTAATAATATACTCTTTCTTTGGTCGTAAGATTTAATTTTTCGTGTTTTTTTTATCAACCTAAAGCAAATTTAGTAAAAGAAACGAATAAACTCTATTCAAACAGACCTTGGTGTAAACTGCTTCTCCTTATAACGTAGTGTTGGCAAAAGGTAAATAAAAAATTTGTTAACAGTATTTTTTTTAGGTTAAATCCACTTTTTTTTAAATGTATCCAGAATGTAATAAATTTATGACGTATTTTTTTTAATACAAGACTATAATCTTGGTTTTGGAGGGCTATTATGTAGGTAATGTAGTAATGTTCAGCACAAGGAATAACCCGTTGACTCTATAGTAATATAATCTATAGTAATAGTGTATCAGTCGCAGGTATCAGTTATTTGTGTTACATATGGGTATAGGTAACACAAATAAAAAAAACAAAAGAAAACTGTAGGTATTGTAAATCACAGTAATATTTATATTTAGTAGGTACTAAATATAAATATTACTGTGATTTACAATACAGTTTTCTATAAGTGATTAGTTTTTGTTTAATTGTATAACATAGGTACATCCAAAAATATTCTTTCACATTTGTGCAATAAATTACCAATAAACTTCTAACCTAAAAATGGTTGAGGTAATGCAAACAATCTCTCATAATTAAGCAAGTATGTAATCATAAAATCATATAATAGTTAACAACATAAGCAATAAAAGAATGACCACATCTTATTATTTTTACTATAAAAATTAAATAGGTTTTGGAAGATTTTTTTATATAGGTAAGCTTAATGTTTCCCTCCTTTACACCTTACTTATGACTTGTACTTTATGTTTCAAAGGTTGCATCCACACCAAGACTTATCACATCATGTAGTAAGATTATTAAATTATTACAGATAAAAAAAATATCTTAATTTCATAAATATTGTGATAACATAATTTTAAATGTCAACTAAAAAGAAACTAAACCTTAATAAATTAAATTGTAGTGGAAAAGTGATCACCGCAAGCAGGACACTTTGATTGACACTTGATGTGATCAATTTTCCCACTACAATTTAATAAGTAAAAGCATAGCAAGTCAATTGTAAAATTAATAAATTACTTTAGTGAACTAAACCTTATAAACATGGAATTACTTCATTACTAACTTTAAAATTTCATCATGATAACTTTTGTATTAAATTTTTCTGATAACTGCATGATAACAGTATTTTTGCTATTCTGCATGTATGCAATTGGTTTCCATATTTTTTTTTCAATTCCACTATTAGAAACATAATGTACCTAGATAATTAGAAATCTATCTTATGATATAGTTGCTATAGCAGCTCCCTTTGCTGCATCACCTCCTGTTGTGAACTCTAAAGGCAAACTATAGTAATGTTCCACTGCCCTCTGTAACACTGCGTTTCTTGATAATCCAGAACCATTTCCAACAATTCTTTTTATTTGAGCATTGCGCAATATATCCTTTGGCATCATTGTATGTAAGTTTTCTATCAGACTGTCGCAGAGAGATTTAAATACACATCCTAGTTGAATATTAGAAAGGTCGATATTTTCTACAGATGCTTTAGCAGTTGGCGAATGCCTTTCACCCAACAATTGAGGAATAATTTTCATTGATGATGTTGTCTGCGCTTCTAAACCCAGAGCAATCAACTTTTCCCAGACCTTGGCTTGGGGTGTGGGAAACCCTAATTCTAACATCCATTGCTGAAGCATTTTTACAAAAGTGGCGAGTACATTGCCACCATTTAAAGATGCAGCTACTACCAAATACGTATTATCAAAATAAGGCAGATGTTCAACAGTTTTACATCCCAAATCAGATATGCTGTTTACTACAAATGCGAGCTGCGCTGAAGTCGATATGTTTAAAACGGCATCTTGCCGAGTTTCGAGAGTAGCTCTAATAGAACATTGAAGATCACCCATCGCCACACTTACTGGCGTTCCTTCAGGAATCCCGTTCCACGAAGCATTTAACTTTCCTGCAACTTCGCCACTCTTCGCGACCTTTGGTAACAAATTGACTGGGAATTGAACACTGTTTAAAATACCAATGTTCCATTCGTTTTTCTCTGTGTTAAAATAGCCCCAACTTGCAGCGTTTTGATCTGACATGACCGGTGTTTCTAAATCGCAAAGCATAGTTACGATAAAATCTTGTACTGTCCCTGAATATTGAAACTGTTTTAATTTATCTGGTTTGTGTTTAACCATCCACAAAAGAGTAGCGCAACCATATCCTGAATAACAGTTTAGATGTGAATCGGGCTTTGGCAATGTTTCTAAGAATTCGGGCTTACACCTTATATCTTGCCAAGTATATAGTGCTGACATGTTTTCTCTTTTAGCTTCAAAACGCATTACCATCCCATCTTTCTCCACTTTTTCCCAGGCGCTAAAATAATAAAAATATTATAATATTTCAGTAACAAACTGAACCAAAAGTAAAACAACGTCCTCTGGTTCGAAGGTAAGCCTTTATGCTTGTTTTATAAGTACCAGAATACGAATACCTTACAACTTTTGTAAATACATAGAAAGCACCCAGACGCGGTACAAACATGTATGACAATTATAAAGATCTTACAAATAATGGTCCCGTGCGGGAATCGAACCCGAGACCTCGTGAACGGCAGTCCGTTACATGAACCACTCGACTACGAGGCCCGTCAGTCAAAAAATATTTTACAGATATATTTTGATGCATAAGCTACATTACTTTAAAGCTTCATGAAATCCATTCAGTAGGTTTTACGTGAAAACATCTCAAACCTACCAACATGTAAAGAATAGGTATTTATTTAGTTGTTATTTCTTGAGTCACACAAGACTGACAAGACAAACTGGTTACAATGTTTATATTTGATTTGATAGTATAACCGCAATTAATTATATTTTCCCTGTTGTTTTAAGAGTTGTACCTATTATTATTTTAATCTAAGCAACTAAATATCCTCATCATTATGTATAGTTTAAAAACAAAGTCGCTCTCCTAAAAATTATTTAGATCTTTTGAACTACGGAACACATATTTATTTCCGTAACTAGATAAAGGGATTTGACAAGAAAGTTTAAATATTAATATATGCATATTTTAGTACAGAATAGCCGGGAAATAATTAATTTGTAGAGTGATATAGAAATGTTTATCTCCCATAGTAACAATCTGTGTCATTTACTTATTTATTAGCATAGTTTATTAGTAACAAAAAGTTTTTTTATTTACAAATTTTTACAAAAGCGTTTGAAACTTTTCATGATAACGTTTATCATTTAGCAGTGTATAAAATACGTACTCTTTTTTCCATAATACTACTCCGTGCATTTGTCCACAAACGCCAATTTTTATAACATGGCGCAATAAATCTCGTGGTAAGCGGGAGATGCAATAATGAACAGCTGATACTATTTTCGGAACGTCTTGTTTGTTGCCTTCGATGCCCTGGTCACTTGGAATGTTTGCCGCAGTGTCCTTATTCTGTTTTGCGACAATTTCCTTCGTTATAGGATCGTAAACACATACTTTTACTGAAGTTGTGCCAATGTCCATACCTAAAATGTATTCTTTCTCAGCCATATTGAATTTAAAAATAAATGTTTGATTTGCACGAGAATAATATAACACAGATTTTCAGCCGAGACACGATATAACCCGCGAGGTAATTTGTTTCGATTGCTTGTACACGTCGCCGGCGGCAAGCCGCGTGAGAAGTGGGTGGCGGCAGGCGGGTGGTCTAGTACTAGTAGTCAAGTGCGTTCGCAACTACTTCGTGTTAGTTATTACGTAAACCTACTGTTTGTTTTTCTTATCTCAATGACTGTCCGTTGTGTTTATCAGACACTTCAAATTCAATAAATTACATGCAATAAATAAGTTTGCTTTAAGATAACAGCGCTGTTGTTTTTTTAACTCGTTCTGTTTTAGTACTGCAAACATAAATATTTGCCAACTGTATATTTCGTTCTGTTACAAATGTGTTTATATCATTTGCAAAAGAAAATATAACTGAAGGATTGCTAAGAAACAACAAATAGCTCCGATAAATAAACAGCGGCCGTATTATGAGCTCTTATTCCCAGGCCGTTTACGCCGTGAATGGAACTGCCCGGCAAATTCGTAATATGAACATAACTCCCAGCCATCCAGTTCGCTAAAACAGTCATAGAATAATATGTTTATAGAGATGGTACAACTAAAAGTTTAAGTACTAACTCAAATTTTTCAACTAAATGTTTTATGTTTACCATAATACGTAATTTAGTCAGGCAGTGTACGGCTTGCCTGGAACTTGCATGATTTTTAAAAAGCTCATAGTACGCCCGCAGGTTGAGAACTAAAATGTTTTTACGTGGCGAAACAGCCTTGGATTTTGTTATTCGTTATTGTTTCAATTGATTAAGTTGTTAGAGACTGTGACAGATATAACCTTAAGTGTACAGTCACGCCGGTATCGTTTCGCCGTATCATATCATTGCTTGGTTTTTGCTATGTAAATTATTATGAAATACAAGAATGTAAGTAACTTATGATATATGGACAACGAAGTGTCGAGTCATTAATATGTTTATATCTTGTGCTAACTTTGCCAATTGTACTTGGATAATGCAATTAAATTTTCATTAAATTATCATCTGACATTTATTTTAATTAAGCGTATGTTGAGCTTGTTAATCTTGTCTACTAAAAATAAAATATTTATTGTTGTTACAAATTTTTCTAACGGTACGCTACACTTTCATGTGCACTGAATATACTCAGATTGCTAAAGCACTTGTTTGCATGGACGGTTAACCATTAGTGGTTCGTAAATTATAATTTTAGAGTATTAATTAAATAGGAGTTCACATTATAAGGTGACGGTTCATGTAAGTTACCTCAGAACTCCGCCAACGCAGCAATATTTTTGTCAAAGCAAACAGCGTCTGTGACAGTTCCTGTTGTTTTAACACTCTAAGATTATAATAATATGCAGAACAATAAGTACGTCATATAAACCCAAATTAAGCAATCGCGTCAAGTATTTACTTTACCTAAATAGTTTTAAGAAATGCTAATCTATCTCTACCTAAGGAATAAACAAGAGTGTTGGTATGTGTTTTTATTTAAAGAATGGTTATAGGTATTGAGTGATGAAAGTTTCTTACATTTTTTATATTCAGTGAAAGAGCTGCCTAACATTTTAAATAAATATTCTTGACATCGCACAAAATCAATTCCAAATAATATCGCATCAATGTGGAAACATTACGACTCAAAAGATTTTGAGTTAGAAAAATCTAATCTGAAACCAATAATTAGGCCTTAATTTATGAATTCTTGTGTCGTTTCAGAACAATGGGTAAAAGAAAGAAGCCAAACTTACAGAATAATAAAACAGAAAGTAAAATAGCTAAAGTTGAAAATAACACTACTGATGAATCTGAAATTCAAATAAATACAAAAATTATTAAAAAAGTTAAATCTAAAAAGAAAAATAGGGTGGAATCGGCAGATGAAACAGTTTTTATCGATAGCGAAGTCACTACGAAAGAATCTAATTCTGTAACTACTGAATCACAGGAAAATAGTAAGAAAAATAAATCTAAAAAGAACAATGATTTAAACGAAGACAATTCATTACTTGATCATGGTTGTGTAGTTCAAACTGCAGAATCTTCTGTACCTGATGAGACACACTCATATGATAAGAAAAATAAAAAAGCTAAACCTGATAAAGAAGCGTCAGAGAAGAATAAAAACAATTTAACTAGCGATGAGCAAGATCATGATGTAGAAACAAAAACAAATAATCAAAAGAAAGGAAAGAAAGCTGATTTGGAGCAAGAAGACGATGTAAAAGACGAAGATATAGATAAGTTTTGTGATGAAATAGATGAAGAAGACAATCAACAATACTTGAATTGGGTGGAACTATTAGAAGCTAAACTAAATCCTAATAAAAATTTTTAATAATAATTATTTTAATTACATAAGTAATTCGTTCGTTTGCCCCATAAGACTTTCAGACTTCAGAAAGACATCTAAATTTCTGAAGCTACCCTTGCTGGTTCACGGTACCACCATGGCCCGATAGGGCAGCAAACGGAATTTATAAAAAAAATCTGCAGCTGAGCCGACTTTTTTCTTATATATTTTATATAAAACTACTATTTTTATTATTAGAACTACTATATTTATTTAGAAACTAGATATATATGATTTTATCTTCGCCTACGGGTACAGATTACTAAAAAATAACCAAAATGTATCTACTTGAGCGGTGTCGATGGAAATGCGATTCCAAATATGTAGTTTATGTATAGCAATGATTGAAGCTGAGCTTCACTTAATCATTCCCTTTATTTCAGATAGTTTGATAGATGGTGAAAACTTTAACTAATCGCTCTATGTACGACTATACATATAGCCATTTTATGTACCTATGTGACGATTTCATAAATTAGAAGATGGTTGACTTCTTAGTTAGTGTGCGATCGGGGGCTCAATTTTCTATTTACAGAATGCAATTTGTACGAATGTCTCGTCAAAATAAACGTTAGGTACAAGTGGTTCAGGTATGCAGAAATGTTTTTGTGTGTGTGTGTGTGTTTGTCACCATTTTTCTTCGAAATGGCGTTACAGATTCGTAGAAAACTTCGTTTGTAAATTCAGTAGATCTAAGAATAGGATGCAAATTTTTTTTTAATTCGTATGTCATTAAAGTAACCTTCACCACCCACAAGAAGTGCATGCAAGTGAATGTGCGGAGCACGCCTAGTTTTATTCAAAATTACAAACCGTTTTGAATGTCGGTCAAAAAGTGTATTAATAAACTTAAAATACTATGAGTTTTCTTAATAGAAAACTTCCTTGAGTACCTGTACATGCATGTCTTTCGTATATAGATTATATTTAGCGTAAGTGTAATAAGTACTATCACATCCATCGCAAGGAAAATTTCAGACAAGATAGCGATTGGATTTCTAGAGTTAGACTTGATAGACCATTCACGGTTCTGCCAATTGTTTACTACTAGAATGGACAACAATATATGGTGTATCGATACTACATATTGAGATCTCCTAGTCCAGGGCCCTGAGTCGGGTATTTCAATGGTGTCACAATTGTAATTATGGTACCATTATGGTGCAATTGTAAAGTTTCTGGTAGTCTACTATTAATGTCTTGTCATAACGACTTCATCATTGACTTACAATTGTCAAAGTGACATAAATTGCTAGTCTCGTACCACAGACTACTAAGAGAACTGTCTCGTACACAATTGCAATTCCACGAAATATAGATAGAAGGAGTCCGAACGTAATGTTGAACGAATGGTCTCAATTTAAGGGACAGGTTTTTTGCCGGTAGAGCGCGCCATTTTTCAAGGAGTACTCGTTTGAATTCTTACGCGGGAAATTTTATTGCTATTGACACCTGTGGAAAAAAATATTCTGAGAAACGTGGAATTAAATATAAGTTTTAGGAATTTAAATTCAACATTCACGAGCCAGCGCGTGTTTACATGTAATAATAATAATAGCATCGGTGCGCCCTGAACACTTGCGCAGCCAGTGGCAGAAAATAGAACTATGATCTGGGTTTATTAATGTGTACACGAAATATTATGGAAAAGCCTATACCGTTCGGACTCCTTCTATCTATACTTCATGTGCAATTCAATGAGTGAAATGTTTCGGTAGTCTGCTATTTTGAATTTGACAGTAATATTTTGAAATTGTCCTGTGTCGACAGATTGCCATAAATAAAAAATAGATAGATAGAAATATTAGAAATTGTTCTTTATAATTTATTGCAATTTACTAATCTCCTAAACTTTACATTGCTTTTTATACTAATAAATAGTATGTACAAATATATCTAAACGAAGTCTAGCATGATTAAATGTTTAAATTTATTAGTAGTTTTTCGAAAATCACTTCGACTAACGCATTTTTTAAAAACGGCAACACATACATACCATTCTAACACAATTCATAGATAAAAGAGACCGAAAATTCAATGCATAGATAAAAGAGACCGACAATTCTATTCTATTACCCACGAAGTATATTACCATTGAACTTGAACTTCGTGCTATTACCATTGAACCATGCATTGAACGACCGTTATGAACTCATCTAGCAGACTACGGACATTTGACTTCAATTGCACCGGTACCTATTGCAGTTGCATCGTGCCGGTATGACAATTGTTCCAAAATAGTAGACTTGAGCACCAGATTACGTGAAGTCGGTTTTGCAGCGATTCGTTTCCAGTGTTGCCAGAGTGATTTGGTCGAAAGTTACGTTGGCATCCATGAAAAGTTAGGTACATTTTTAAACTAAAACTTACGTAGTGGTAATTTTATGAGTGTGAATGTAGCAGCCATCAGCCAAATTTATAATTATTTACAAATAGAGTAAATAATTAATCAAATATTTTTTTTTGTAAAATGCGCATTTAAAAAAATTTCAAATTTATAAATGCATTTTTTATAAATATTATTTTTTAAATTATTTACTCTATTTATTTGTAGTTTTAAATTTTTCTGATGTCTGCTACATTCACGCTCATGTAATTTTCAGCTCGCAGATCAAAAATTATTATTATTTTATATTTTCTTGTACACAATAATTAAAAAAAAATATATTTATCAATATAATTATAACTTTTTTAATTTTTTGCGGTAGTTTTTGTTTTCATTAAATAAATTTAGATAAGAATATTTTAATTTTTCAAGTTTTTTTTTTTCATTTTTACCTCTTTTGTAATTCTTGAGAAGTTACTTAAATTTGACTAAAATTGTTTCTTACATACATGTTACATGAACTGATCAAAAGTTACGTAAAATGTAAAAAATGTAACCTTCTGGCAACACTGTTCGTTTCCGACGCAAAATTTTGTGGTACAACATGTTGAGTGTATTCGAAGTATCGAAAATCGGAATGTCGTTTTTCGGAACGAGAACTCCTCGAGCATTTGACTCTTCGGAGAAATCAAAGTCGGAAAAGTAACAAATGGGATTTATGACTTTCGGTAAATATATTTCGTGATTTTGAATAATAGACATTACAATTATTCGGTATTATGAAATTCGGACTTTTGAATATCGGAATTTTAAAATTAATATTCCCATAAAATTGATTTAAAATCGATTTCACATCCCTAATGTTGTTTAAAATAAAATTGACATTTGTGTACCGCTGCTTGACGAAATGTAACGGGTTATTTTCTTAGTCCGTTTCCAATCCAATGTCCATTTATTTAATATGTGAATGTGTGTTTGTGTGATTCTTATTAAATCTATAGTATGCAGTTCTATTTACTTTCAAAGTTTTAATATACATTCGCTGTTTTTGTAGTGACGACTTCCATCTAAAAAAGTTAACTTAGTGAAAAGGTACCTAATAGATTGTTTTAACCTGACTATGGATAATAATAAGAATACTGAAGACATGGATGTCCCACCGGTTGAAGGAAACCTGTTGGAACAACCTAAGGAGAAAATGGTAGCAGCTAGAAATCCTCTTATGAAAGTACGAACTTACGTGCTTGCGTTGCGTCCATGGTCTCTAAGTGCGAGTTTGTTGCCAACTCTACTAGGCGCTGCGCTCTCGTATCGTCTGCCAGGAGATAGTGGTTTTAGTTGGTGCACTTTATTTCTTACACTGTGTACAGTCATTCCAGTCCATGGCGCTGGTAATGTGGTTAACACATACTTTGATTTTGTTAAAGGCATAGATAACAGGAAATCAGATGATAGAACTCTTGTTGATCACATTCTAAGCATTGATGAAGTGGTGTCACTTGGTGCTATATTGTACCTAGCTGGATGTGCCTCATTTGTACCTTTAGTCATATTATCTCCAGCACGCATGGAGCATTTAGCTCTAGTTTATTTTGGTGGATTATCATCATCATTTTTGTATACAGGAGGAATAGGACTGAAGTATATTGCATTGGGTGATATACTGGTATTGGTTATCTTTGGTCCTGTTTCTGTCGTGTTTGCATTTTTAGCTCAGACTGGTAGAGTAGATTGGCCAATAATATACTATGCTATACCTCTTGCATTGAACACAGAAGCTATCTTACATAGCAATAATACAAGAGATCTGGAAACTGATAGCAAAGCAGAGATTGTTACATTAGCTATATTAATTGGAAGAACTGCTTCATATTTATTGTATGCATTTCTATTATTTACACCATACATTATGTTTGTTGTGACATCAGCACGTTGTTCTCTCTGGTTTCTACTTCCAATGCTGACATTACCTCGTGCATTTGAGATAGAAAGGAGATTTAGAAGTCCTGATTCTATGAGATATGTACCGAGACAAACAGCTAGATTGAATTTTTATTTTGGTATGTTGTACATGATTTCCTGCCTGTTTGCTTCACGTTTACCATTTCTACTTAGATGAAATTGATTCTATACTAATCTTAAACAATCATGCTGTTTGTACATCCTCACCACTTATTTGAGGATTTCTTCAAAACATAGTCAAAATGGAGGAAAAATTTTATAGTATTATACATATGAATGGATACACCCATTTTTGTACTAAATATTTTTAATATGTATGTTTTAGTGGCATAACGATTTAATGTATGATAACATTCATTATGTTGAATAATGATCATGTATCTCATCGTTGTATAGGACCATGTTATCGTAAAAGCTTTAAAAGGACTTGACTCAAACACTGACCTTTTAACTTTGAATATAAATGTCTTGAATACCGAGTAACAAATATGTTATTTACGAAGTTAATGTATGACATAAAAAATTTTACTTAGCTCTGGAAGCAATATTTTTTTGAAAATAAATAAGAAAACTAGCTAATGCCTGCGACTCTGTCCGCGTGGAATTTGGAAATTTTTTTTTCACCATATAAGGTAGCCTATATCCTTTCTCAGGGCCTAAAGATTGTCTGTGCCAAATTTCATCAAAATCTGTTGAGAGGTTTAAGCGGGAAAGCGTAACAGACAGACAGACAGAGTTACTTTCGCATTTATAATATTAGTAGGGATGTAGCTGAAAATGTTTTTTACATACATCATTATTTCTAAATGTTGTATTAAAAATAATTTGTATAAGAACTATCAATATTATCACAAGAAGGCATAATTCAGCACATTTTTTTATTGCCCATTGCTTTACTGTGTAAAAATTGCGTACTTAATTTTGAAGAACATTGATATGGTGTGAAATATCTCCATAATATACACACAGGCAGTCTGTTAAGCATTTATCTACTATGTATAAGATATTGTTATTAGTTAAAATATATATAGTAAGATTTATTTATTGTGAATTGACAATATTTATTAAATTATTGATTTTAAAAAATTTATTTTTTTTCCTCAATTTGTCTTCCTAATGCATTAACTATGCACTGTTGTTATCATTGCCTCCTCGACACCCTCAAAGAAGTGCATTTAGATCTTTAAGGTTTAACATAAAAAGGAAACAAATATTCTTATTTATTTAATTTTATTGATGTAATCAATGCAGGAGACCTATAGAATCTTTATAATATAATGTTAAATTACAAGTCAAATTATTATAAAAGTGAGACCATGTAATTCAAGAAATGGATTTCATCATGTAGGAATGCCTTGTCTAACAACTACATAGAACATACATACTGGCAGTGCATACAACATCACTTCACGCACACTAAGAGATGACAGTAACAGCCTTCTTTATTTTTTTTCTTCGAGGATTGCTTTATAATGTCAACTCTTGTTGGATTAATGCTCCACAGTAGTACAGTGATAAAATATTGTTTCTAAATTCTATGATAACATTGACTGTCATATAATTTTACTACAGAATCTGTTATACATAAAATAGCCACAATAAAACATCACTATTACATCAAATATTGGAATTATTTATAACATTAACTGCTATTCCTTAAGTTTCAATTAAAAATCCATTTCATAATTCCTACAATAACTAAAGTTATAAAGGAACAAATCACAATGTATTAAAATGATAATACAAAATCAAAATTGCTAAACACAGACTAAACATAATATCACTAAATTGAATAGTAATCAAATCTAAAAAGTATTAATAATTAAATACATTTTACAAACTTTTCCATATTTGCACAAAATAAAAGTCTTTAACATTCCATATGATACCTAATATGTTTATATATTTATATACTAATGTATAACCATTAGTTAAACTAATAGAGGACTATACATTTTAAATTACTTGCACACATACTAGCCACAGAGATTGTCTACAAAATGCATGGAGTTAAGATTACATACATTAAATACTTAAAAGTTGTGCTCATTTTACATGCGCTTACAATTTGGGGGCCAAATAAAAGCACCTACCTTATTCAGAAAATGTCATGAAATCATTTAACTTAGGCCGATGATATATACATACAAAATAAGTTTGCAATAAATCCAAACTTATACAGGTTGTTTCAAAAAATATATTTTAGAAATAAATAATCAACTTTTCATGGCTAAGGTAAAGCTTTGTTAAAATTGATAATAAAATTTGAGCTACCTTGAAGGGAGATTTTAATTTTTTTTTTTTTTAATTTATTGACTTTTGTCACATGAATTATGAATAAATTTTATTGTGATATTGGATTGTATTAACTAACTAAATCCATGACTTAAATTGGTTATTAACATTAAGTTTAAACAGTTGCACTGATAACATACATGTAATTAATCTCACACTCATGCATATGGACAATAGTCCCTCGTAAGACGGAAATATCCGTCTAATAGTCTTTATATATGGATTACATTATATACATCAGACTTGTATTAGCCTCAGACATTTTATGACGTCGAGGGGTTCTTTTCTCGCTGCCATTGGATTATTTTTTCTTTCAGTTCCGTCGCTGTAATAGAAGAAAAATATGAGTATAGTATTTTCATTTGAACTCTGTCCGTAAAAGAGAAAATTCTAATGATTGAAGTTGGTTTAGAAGTTCAAACTCCTCGGAAATACTGAGGCTTGTGTCAAAAAACAATCTTTATATTCTGGTTTTTAGTATTATAGAATCAATAGACATCATCTGTGAAAACTCTAGCTAACACAGTTCTTGAGATACAGTTTGGTTACAGACAAACGGATGATGGTCGGCGTCCCAGTAATAGCCCTATAAACCCTAATTACAACATTTTATATTTTTTGTATGTTTTCTACTTGGATATGACAACTAAAATAATAAAATATACCTGGACGTAATTGATCTTCAGTAAGTGGTTGTCGATTGAATGGATCCGTAGCACTGTTCAACAAATGACGTAGTATCACAGATCTGTCCATTATCTGAAATAAAAACAATACATTGTATCAGAAACTGTGTTTGGATCGTAGCAGATGGCGCTTTATAGTCTCTGCCTACCTACATGAGAAAAGGGCGTGACGGTATGATAATGCTACATCAATACAAACAAACAAACAAAATTAAAATGTCTATTGTAATGTCTAAATAACAGCGTATAAGAAAATAAATACCAGAATTTTTTTAAGTACCAAAAAAAAATTTTAACCTCTTTTTTTGTCTAGCTAGATCGATTATGACAGAGTTTTCATGGACTACATTGAATTAGCCTACTTTTTATTTACTAATTAAAACGAAGAATTTTTATGCAATAAGTCGCAAGATATACAACAAAATTCGAGATCAATAACATTAACGTGACTTTGGCGAATAGCATACATGCATAATGAATAAACTTAATAAGAATCACCTAATAGTCTCTAACACTTGCGCGACTCATTCGGTTAAATAAAGCTACTTTTACAGATTTAGACGCGACGACTAAATAGTTAAAAAGTGAATCAAATTATGGTGGAAAAAGTGATTACCGCAAGCGGGACTTGAACCCACGACCTCGGAATACCGTTCCGTAGCTCTTCTAACTGAGCTTATTGCGGTTGAACTTTTCAGTAATTAAATTATGCCACCACATTCGTCACTCGATTGAGTTTATGTATTTTTACGTACAACGCCATCTATCAAGATTGCTTTGCAACAATCTAGACCAACCACCTAGTATTCTTTACAGAATACAAATGGGTTGAAAATAATGACGCGACGTTCACTACTAAAGTAATTTATTAATTTTGCATTTGACATGCTATGCTTTTACTTAATAAATCAAATTATGGTGGAAAAAGTGATTACCGCAAGCGGAACTTGAACCCACGACCTCGGAATACCGTTACCGCTCTTCCAACTGAGCTTATTGCGGTCGTGCTTTTCAGTAATCAAATTTGGCTTAAAAATTAAACATAAACATAAATTTATTTCTCTCAAAATGGTACAGATTTACATAATGGAACATGTACAAAATAACAACCTTATTGAGAGCTGGAGTCTGTACTAGGCTCTAAGGCCTGTATAACAAATCTTCAGGCTCCCTCCAAAACACAGAAACACAATTTTTATTAAAAGTAACATTAATATTTGGGTGTAAAATTATACAGTTACAAAGTGAGAGTAAATAGGTACAATATACTTCTTATTTTTAACATGCGATATAAAAAGGGTTAGTTAGTAATTATTTGTGAGCCTGTATAGTGTGTGTGTGTGTGAATGTGTATGTCTGTGTGCGAGTACAACCGTTACAATAGTCATAGTAAATGTTAAAAATCGATTGAAAAATCGAAATTGATTTATTAAGTAAAATAGCATTTCAAATGCAAAATTAATAAATTACTTTAGTTAAAAAATGGTTTTATTTAAGCGAATGAGTATAAAGTGGTTTTATTAAAGAATCTCACCTTTCCCGATGGCAATAGAACGGGGTCCGTCATGAGTGTGTCCATCAGTGGATCTCTGAACTCTTCAGGTGCGTCCGCAAACTCATCACTCTTCTGTTGATTGGACACTGTCACAATAATAAAGCTTTAATAAACAACACTACACAACGGCAGGCCATGCAAACGCTGGGCGGACGAAATTAAAAAAACAGCTGGCAACCTGTGGACTAGATTGGCATCGGATAGATCTCTGTGGAGAGAGATGCGAGAGGCCTTTGCCAAAGGGCTAACAGATTCAAAACACTTGACATGAAAATTATGGAGGATAAAATAATGATAATAATATTAATAATATGACATGTAATTGTAAATAATTTAACAAATCAAATTATGGTGGAAAAAATTCACTGCCGCAAGCGGGACATTTGTTAAGTAAGGCATAGCATGTCAATTGCATAATCAATAAATTACTTTTGTAATTAATTTAATTGTAATATCAAATTTGTAATCTATACTTATAATAAATCTGTAGAGAGATCAATTCTGTACATGAAATATATTTTAAAAATAACTATCAGGGGGTGATTAGTGATCGATACTGATGCCAAAAATGCAATCAGTAAAATTTTTGTCTGTCTGTCTGTCTGTCCGTCTGTATGTTCCTTATAGAAACAAAAACTACTCGACGGATTTTAATGAAACTTGGCACAATTATTCTCCATACTCCTGGGCAGGTTATAGGATACTTTTCATCACGCTACAATCAATAGGAGCAGAGTAGTGAAGTGAAATGTTGGGAAAACGGGAGAAGTTACTCCATTTTTTAAGCTTCCGTCGCGTGTGCAGCTTTAATGGTTAAAGTTACATAGAAATCATGTATGACGGAAATATTCTACATAAAATTGTCTAAAAAATATCCCTGAACAGCATATATCTATATTTTATGGTTGACTCACAATAACACGTGTAACTCCTGATAGCTTAGCAGTTCGTTCATTCTGATTATATTTGTTTACTCTTACGTTTATAATACTCTCACTCAAGCAGTAGTTAAAAATGTTGCAAAAACGGGGAAAATTTCCTAAATTTTACGCGGACGGAGTCGAGGGCAACAGCTAGTCTATAATAAAGGCTATAATAATAAACAACGCTACATATACAGCATATACTACGTCTTTCAGTCTGTCTGTAAACTGTCAGTATCAATTTTTGATTTTATTGTAAACGAAAATTCAAATACTGAAAAGATCTTTACAGATTAATATATTAGTCTGTGAAAACTCAACACTAATAAAATAAAAACACACCAAATTTCCCCCATATTTTTTTTACTGTATACAGAAATTATTTATCGGAATGAGTTGTGTTTATTTTTTAAATTGTTGAGTAAATTAAATTCTTTAAAATAGCTTTAAAGACTTATTAACCTGTGTACTGTACAAGCACTTAAACCGAAGCGCATATTATTATACAACCATATTGTGATCTAAGTCTCCGCTCAGCACAATACATGTGCATGTAAGTAAATTTGGGCGTAACCATTTATGTATGTGTAAAAATGTTACATACCAACAATCTGATAGGCGTTGTCTGCTAGTGATTTGAACCGCTCTATTTCTGTAGATGTCTTGATACATGATTTGGCGAGCCGAAGTGCTGCTTCTTCAAATAACTCTTTTCGGAATGAACGCTGAAATTTCACAAATATACGTATTAAATTACAACAGTTGCGTGGAATGAATCGTTGATATTCGGTAAGTTTGTTTTGTATAAACTTAGTGTGTGCTTTTAACAAACTTTACCTACAAATTGTGTGCTTTTAACAAACTTTACCTTCAAATTGTGTGCTTTTAACAAACTTTATCTACAAATTGTGTGCTTTTAACAAACTTTACCTTCAAATTGTGTGCTTTTAACAAACTTTATCTACAAATTGTGTGCTTTTAACAAACTTTGCCTACAAATTGTGTGCTTTTAACAAACTTTACCTGCAAATTGTGTGCTTTTAACAAACTTTATCTACAAATTGTGTGCTTTTAACAAACTTTACCTACAAATTGTGTGCTTTTAACAAACTTTACCTTCAAATTGTGTGCTTTTAACAAACTTTACCTACAAATTGTGTGCTTTTAACAAACTTTACCTACAAATTGTGTGCTTTTAACAAACTTTACCTATAAATTGTGTGCTTTTAATAAACTACCTACAAATTGCGTGCTTTTAACAGTTTCCCCAAAAATTAGTTTTTAACAAGGTTTTCCAAGTGGAAACTGTAGTTTATGAAACTCTTTTTGGGGGTGATGATAGATGTTTTGATAGGTACCTCATCAGCGGCTAAGGCCGCGTGGAACTGTGGCGAGTCCAGATGCAAGTAGATATCTACTAGTTGACTCAGCAGTCGACGGGGCTCCCAACCATACTTCTCTGGTCTACGAACCTGCAAGTAATAAATTATTATTAAATATTTAAGATTTTATCATTTATTTATTTAAAATCTTAACATCTACCATTACAGGATATCGATATATATATATATATTCGATAGAGTCGCTCTTAAACTAAAATCTTAAATTATACAATCTTTTTATGACATTATAAACAAAAAGTTAGCATAAATTCAAAATCCATAACATAATATATAAAACTCAATAACACTATACATACGAGTACGTATCTAAACTATTATCAGTCCTTGAATTAACTTAAAGAACTAATTACAAATAATAAAAATTTTGCGAGTTCCATTTGGCCGAAAAGATGTAAATGATGAACTTGGTTAAAAACGAGGATAGCTCGGGTAAAGAGTGCTTTCTGCAGTAGATTAGTCCTAGATACTGGCACGGCCAGGAGACGTCAAGTACCGGTCTGTCACGCGTGGGTGACCACGTGTTACTTGCGTACGTACCACTTTCAAAAATATACAATAGTTTACTTATGGATTTTTAGTTTTAACTTAGGTTCCAAGATCCTTAAATGGTGTCAATGGTGAGTAATTCGTTTATTAGATGAGAATGAATGGTGACCCGTTGAATATTCATAAAAGGATCCTTCCAAACCAGTTACACGTGTCGTAAGCCACAGATCGATCTCATCGTAGTTAATAGAATGTTGTAGCTAACGTAGTTAGTTTGTCCAGTATTACAAGGCCTTTAGATTGATAACTGCTCTAGCTATAAATACAGGTGATGTCTACGATTTTTTCCAATATACAAGGTGTCCCAAAATTCAACGATAAGCGGGCACTACTCATGACTTCTGGTGCCCGCTTATCGTTGAATTTTGGGACACCTTGTATATATTTAATACATATAAATTTTCTAAAAGCTGAAATATTTTAAATTTTTGTGGAACTCCCTAAATATACTTTATGGCATAACTTGAGGGTAAAAGGTTTCCGCTTTTTGAAGAGTCAAAGCAAAGATATTAATACTATCTTACCTTTAGATTTTTACACTTAGGTCCACATAGTTGCTGCAAATTAAAGTTGAGCATTGATGCGAGCCTGTCAACAAGCTCCGCGCGTAGGAATGGCTCCTTGATCTCTACTGTCAAATATTCTAACATGTCTACTGTTTCCCTGAAATACATTAAAAGTACCTTTTATGAACAATGTTTTATGTGCGCAGTCGAGGGAATAGTATATTATTATATAACGCGTGGTGACGGATTAAGAATACAAGTGTCACCACTCCTTTTTTCCTCAGGGTGCTGTAAAAGAATACATCCCTCCTCAATATACAATAAACTTTAATACGTTCAGTGCGGCTAACGCTTATGCGCGTTTTTAGGGTTCCGTACCCAAAGGGTAAAAACGGGACCCTATTACTGAGACTTCGCTGTCCGTCCGTCCGTCCGTCCGTCCGTCCGTCCGTCCGTCCGTCCGTCCGTCCGTCCGTCCGTCTGTCACCAGGCTGTATCTCAAGAACGGTGATAGCTAGAGAGTTGAAATTTTCACAGATGATGTATTTCTATTGCCGCTATAACAACAAATACTAAAAATAAAACAAAATAAATATTTAAGGGGGGCTCCCATACAACAAACATGATTTTTAGGGTTCCTTACCCAGTATCTCAAGAACGGTGATAGCTAGACAGTTGAAATTTTCACAGATGATGTATTTCTATTGCCGCTATAACAACAAATACTAAAAATAAAATAAAATAAATATTTAAGGGGGGCTCCCATACAACAAACATGATTTTTTTACCGTTTCTTGCTCGATACTAATAACGTTGCCTTATGTTGCATAGATAATGGTACGGAACCCTTCGTGCGCGAGTCAGACTCGCACTTGACCAATTTTCTGATCTTCACCAAGTGCGGGCCGACGCGTATACGCGTCCATACAAAAAAAAAATTTGTAGGCAAGCGGGGTGCGCCGCACCTGTGCGTTTATACCGTGTATTCTGGGTGTCTATTGTTTCGAAGCGGTCGTAAAATGTGGAATTGTAAAGGAGACTACACACTAGTCAGGTTTCTGCTACGAATATTGCAGGGGGGGGGGGACGGCGGCGGCGACGACAACAATAAATAAATAAATAAATATTCATGGACATTTCACACAACGTCTTCTGGTCCCAAGCTAAGCTTATATGCTTGTGTTATGGGTACCAGAATACGGATATAATACATAAACTACTTTTCTTTTGTAAATACATACTTATAATACATAGTAAACACCCAGACGCAGTACAAACATTTGTATGACAATTAAAAACATCACACAAATGATTGTCCTGACCGGGAATCGAACCCGAGACCTCGTGAACGGCAGTCCGTTATATGAACCACTAGACCACGAGGCCCGTCCTAATAATAATAATAATAACCTAATTTAGTACAATAGATTATTGAAATAATTTTATTATGACTCGCTCTTTTAACTAAAGTAATAGGTAGTTTTAGTCTATTTATAAATGGTGTCTATTACGAGGCGGGCGAAGAGTCGTAAATTAAAAAAAATTAAGAATAAAAGGGCTTTCGGGAGAAGGTACCTTTACTATTACTGTTTTATTAAGGTATAACTTACTATTTTAACAAAACCGAACGAAGATATATTATGGCGTAAACTTCACAAAGTCTCTTACAAATAAACACTAGTGTGGAAGCACCTTTATCCATCCAACACCTTTATATGACCCGTAATTGTTATATGACAGTCATAAAACTCGAAAGTTACCGAACGCACATAAGCGTCGGCCGCACTGCGGGAAGGTAAAAGACAACGCGCTATAGCGTCCAGCCGCACTACGCGAGTTTTCTATGAACGCATATAAGCGTTCTTAGCACTACGCGAAAAATTTTTTGAACGCACATGCGCGTTTTCAGCACTGAGCGAATGACTCTTTTATTAGCATTGGCTATAAATTCGCAAATTATTCAGCATTGAACGCGTTAACAAATTATACAAGAACGCCATCCTCTTGAACCACTTTATGATCTAAAAAAAGTCACGTAGTTGCGTAGTTTTGAAGACATAAGCTCACATAGGGATAGTAAAGATAGAGTAAGTGATGAGTACCTAGCGAGTGTTAGATATGAGCGACACTGCCTCTCATCCTGTGCGAGTGCTCGTGCCCGCGCGTCTGCTGTGGCTCCACTAGCGCCCGCACCTCCCTCCTGCGCCTCGTGGATACGCTTCAGGTACTGAACAATATAAATAACATTAGGTATATTTACAATATCCTACATACATACTTATTATAATACACATTTTTCAATGAATCATTTCAATGCATCCTATCTTCTAAACAGATTGATCAATTTAGAAAATCAGGGATCAGGAAATGAAATGAAAAAAAGAAAAGAATCCATGGAGTTTCTTGTCTGTTCTTCTCCATAGGATTCGTGTTTGGAACAGACACCTATGTTTCAAAAGAGCTTGTTAAAACATGCCAACTTGAAATGAAAAAAAATTGACTTTGACTTTGATTTTGAAGGGTATCGATAAATTGGCTTATTCACACGAGTATAGAAAATGAAAAATATGGCGAAATTTTCGGGCGACACCGTTACTTGGTGATAAAAGAACCTAGTATATAGTAGTACAGTAAGAAGAAAATTACACAATTTCAGGCAATCTGCGCTTTTTTTACGTCAACACCTTTGCCGAGATGAAACCATTGGAACCTATTTCCGAAAGTTATTTCTGTTTATATTCTACGACCATCAACCATAATCAGGTTAATAAGAAAGCTAGCTTACCGTGAGACACTCGTCAAGTAGGAATGTAGTATCGTTCATCAACATGTTAATAAATTTAACAAACTGCCGCCCAGAGCGAGATTCTTTCACTATAGCCTGGGAAAAATAATAAATATTAATTTTTAGGTAAATAAATTATTACAAAAATAAAGAGTATTCAGAACTAAAAAAAACGTTAAAAGTTAATTTTTAGATTTGATTTTAAACGGTGGAAGAAGTGATTACCGCAAGCGGGACTTGAACCCACGACCTCGGAATACCGTTCCGTAGCTCTGCCAACTGAGCTTATTGCGGTCGTGCTTGTAGTAATAAAATTGCATTGGCATTGGTATTTATTTTGGTATTGGCATTGGTAACAGTACTAGATAGGTGAGAACAGGGCGAGGGTTGTGCACTCTAGCGAGGAGCACAGATATATCCGACGGGTTGTACTTATATGAGAACTCGTCATCTAATTTTGCTACGCTCAATGAAAATTCCGCTTATAACTAATCTTCAATCTTAAAATTCCATTCCAAGGTTGTCTGTAAGAGATCTTAAATAGTGATAAGACCGCCTTTTGCACCTGATAAAGCTGTTAACACAAAGATCTTTTGTAAAATTTTGGTGTACAATAAAGAGTATTGAATTGAATTGAAAATTACTTAATCCACAACCTGCGTTTTCCTTCAACGTTGGTGCGTTTAGTCGTTAGCAAAATTCTTATAATATGGGATCTACTGTGGGTGATCTGTGATTTTAAGTTACGAAAAGAAAATAAATGCAATACCAACTTGCTAACCCCTTAGGGAATATACATGTTTAATGTTAGTAGTACTACTATAAAACTCACCTGTTTATGAATAGGTCTCTCCCACATGCCTTTCAATATGATACTAATGTGAAATCGTATAGTAAACTTGTCATAGAACTCTGTACTCTGTCCAGTTGTCTCTATATCTGTGTAGAACTTCATTAAAGCACTGGGCAAAGCATTCTGAGACATTGGATGGTCCATAAACTTCTCGTATACATTCTTTAACTTCAGTGGCACAGATAAGTTTATAACGAAGAGTACTTCCACGATTTTAGCGACAAGATAGGGATTCTTAAACAGACGTGAGTTGCATATTGCCGACAATAACCAAGTTATGATTGGATCTTCTATATAGTCAGCGACTATTTGTGGCACGTATCTGAAAATTATGAACATTTATTTATTTATTTATACCATTATGCACTTTTATAATGTATAAAGGCGGATTTAATGCCATCGGCATTCTCTACCAGTCAACCAATGATAGTGTACAGATATTACGGTAGATGCTCTTTTTTAAGAGGATACCAAAATAGCTTCGTGCATTTTTCTATGTACGAAGTTTTCATTGTTTCTTTAGATTGAATGGCTAGAGCTCTAATTTTTAAGTATATGTTTTTTCAATATATGATCTAGGATCGCATAAACTCAGAAACGCGATTGAAAAAAGTTTTCTCGATAGAAAATCTTGGCGAAACAACCTCTCAAATTTTTTATTTTTTTCATTTGTCGGTCTATTATCGCGTATTAAGTAATGAAATAACTTTAAAAACATAGGTAACTATTATGTATAGAAACACGTAAATCAGAATTAAAATATATTTAGTAGATTTTGAGTAAATAAGAAAAGTATCCCTAATTCTTCATTTTCTGTGCCTACTGGCTGTGTTAATATGTACGTGTCGGCGATGATATACGATAATATTGATGTAGGCCCTTAAAAAAAAATTATAAAAAAGGAAGAGAACTTAACTTACATTTCAATCTAACAATATATTTAAAGTAAATAAATTAACAGATACATAATCTTTACTTCATAAAAAACAAAGTTGGAAATTTTTGTATGTATGTCCCTATGTGAGCTTATATCTTCAGAAATCCGCAACGGATGCTTGATGCGGTTTTTTTTAATAGATAGAATGGTTCAGGAGGATGGCTTTTTTCGCATAATTTGTTGGGGTTTACTGTATATTGGATGAGATATGATTAAATTTGCCGAGAAATTCGGACGCGCGCGAGCTATAAATGAAAACACTGCCTTATCTATGTGAGGTACAACAAACTAATGTATGGAGGAATTGTTTGTTACTTATAGTTCTTCAAAAAAGTCCGCGAGGGTATATGTCTATCTTTTAAGGGAAACCCGTTGTACCTATAATAATGTCAAAAAAATTATCTAATTCAATAGGGTGTTTTCAAAAGCTATTTATGTGTATATAGTAATATTTTTTATCAAATTAAATAGCTTAGTTAGCTTATGCAATTAATATAGATTACTAGCTGACCCGGCAAACGTTGTTTTGCCATACTAAAAAAAAAATTTGAAAAATACATGTTGGCCGATTCTCAGACCTATTGAATATGTATGTAAAATTTGAGAAGAATCGGTCAAGCCGTTTCGGAGGAGTACGGTAACTAACACTGTGACACGTGAATTTTATATATTAGATAACTGCTCTTTATAGCATGCAATTTAAATGAATATCTTAGGAGATATGACGAAAAAAGTATTACGCGCTATAAAATAAAATACTTAAACTATTGGCTAAGCAACGCGAACGTTTGCTTGGTCTTCTAGCCATACTCCAATGTTTGGATATGTAAGGATGTTTATTGTGCTTTCACGTAAAGACTACTGGATGGATTTTCATAAAACTTTCCAATGAAAAATGAAATGGAAAATGAACTTATTTTTTATCCTTTTTACCGCGGGTAACACCGCGGGGTGCAGCTAGTTATATATATGATACACATACACAAAAGATACAAACATATTTACATACATATACATGAATCATAATTACATAAACCGTACATATATACATAACAAAAACAGTAAGGGGGAATTTTGGGGACATTGTGTAAAACAAGACTTGATATAGTAAAAATTCTTATAGTATGGCTTGATTAGCGTGATAATCATTATCATCACACCGTCACGCCTTTTTTCCATGGCGGTAGTCATAGACTATAGAACGCCATCAGCTACGATCACAATGTGTTAATGTGTGTATTATTGGTTTTGTGGACTAAATTCATAATAAAATGTCTAACTGCATTTGCTGTTTCGACCAAATGTGTTAACATAATGTTTAGTTTGGAATTTGCCTTTTTTCTTGGAGGATATTATCTTTTTATGTTCTCTTATAGCGCCGGAGACCAGAGAAAAGCAGGCGGCGACTACAACACAGAGTTACCCTTTATAATGTTAGTCTATAGTAATAATATAAAGATGAAGAGTTTGTCTGTCTGAACACACTAATCTCAGGAGCTACTACTGGTCCGATTTGAAAAATCCTTTCAGTGTTAGGTAGTACATTTATCGAGGAACATCACGCTGCGATCAATAGGCGCAAAGCAGAAGTGAAAAATGTTGCAAAAACGGGGAAAAAATTCTCAAGTCGCGGGCAACACCTAATATAAAATATAAATAAATACAATACTAACTGTACAGCGAACAGCATGAACTCAGCGATGTCCTCGACGTACCACTCGGGCGTCGCATAGAACGCGGACCGTGATGACTCCATCTGCTGAGTGAGAAGTGCGCACACTGACGAGTAGAACTGGACACTACGACGCATCAGTTCACCCTCCAGTAGAGCCGTCTCCGCACATTGCTTCGATCTAGAAACACAACCAAACAATGAAAGCACGTACAAAAACTACGTCAAGCAATACATTTCATCACTGAGAAAATGAGTACATCTCTTGGATCTCTGTGTAAAGAAGCTGCTAACCGCCTTTAAATATAAATTATAACTACGTTAGCGGGGTTCTCACATGTTGCGTCTGTTTAAGAACATTTACTACAAATATTGGGTACATCAGCCATATGAGGACACATAAGTAACCACAAAAACCCAAATCATGTAGTATATGGTCGCCGTTGCCGAAATCGCCATGGAAGGCATCATCATCAAAGAAGCTATATACATTACATCGGCTCGGGTAAAGATATCGAGCTCGTCATTTTTATCAAGCGTTTTGTTATTGCAAATTTTTTTTGTCCTCCTTGTCCCTACCGGGCCGTGGCATAGCGCCTTGAACCTTACACGACCCAGCGAGGAGTAAATTCGACTAATTACTCGAGGCGCGACACGGTGGGGAGGACATTAGGGGAGGCCAGCCGCCACATTAGGAGCGGCAACTCGCAACTTATATGCTACTGTGAAGTGCCGTTAAATCACTAATCCGGAGTAATGTGGATGGATATGCACTTAATAGGGATGTTGACCATTTTTTGGAATTGCTTTTATTTTGTAGATAGCTCTTACTTGAACACCATGACAATATAATTTAAAAAAAAAAACATATTTTCAGTATAAAAAAGCGAAAATAAAAATTATTTTAAGATTCCCGCTAAAACGCTCCAAGCTGTCAAGTGACGGCGATGACGTCAGAGGCCTGATGGTAGGGGTGTCCACTTGGAAAAAATATAGATGTTTTTAACGATTCATTTAGATTGTATTCTTTTATAAAATAATAGATCTAACTTCTTTTATAATCAGTATTCAATAATAATTGTTTTAAAATATTTGCACTGTCTTCAAAAAAGTATACATATACTTTCGAACATAATATAACCGTATTCTGGTACCTACCCATAACAAAAGCAAGGAAGTATAGCTTTATTTGGGACCAAGGGCCTTGTGTAAAATATAATCCAATTTCCACTGATAAATTATTATCAAATAGACAGAAAATGGATGAATTTCCCATATTGGTCTAATGGTGTTCAAGAAATCGGGGAACATACATAAAAACAAAAGGTTACGGCGTTTCGAGAACTTCCAGCTTTTTCTTAAGTTGGTTACAATTTAGTTGAAAATTTTACCGATATATCCACATATCGATACTTTTCCTCGATATATTCGAGATTTCAATTCCGACATCCTTGGCTATTCAGGGTATCTACGTCACTGCACCCGATTGGTGTTCGCAGTTACGTGATAATGTGTACAAAATAATGCAATTTAAATTCATTTTTATTTAATTTTAACAAGATATTAAACTGTCAAAACAATATTTTAGGTATCTAAATACTGTCTTCAATCTATAAAACATAATTTTACATGATTTTGTTACATGAGTCAACATCCCTATTAACTCGAATAAAACAAAAAAGAAATTATCCATGAAGATCTTGTCCATAGCTTCTGACTTTTTTAAAGCGTTTGTTAATCATACCTAAATGAAATTTAAAAAAAATACGTTATGAACAGGCATCAGGTAGATAAAACACATGTATTTTAATTTGACCAATACATACCTATGTAGTCTTTTAATTTGTCGTCGCCAACGCCGAAGCAGGTCGTGGTTACGCATCGCTGATAAGTTGTTACCCCACTGTGGCTCGGTAGCTTTCAACTCTTCAATCACCTTTTGCAGATCACGGATTGCTCTGAAATAATAAGAAAATATTTAAATTGACGTTTTTCAAAGATTCTAAAATCTACGGGATTACCATAAATTATTTAAAATGAATAAAAACTGGAAAGTATAAATTGTACTTGTTATTAGGGCGATTCGCAAAACGAACAAGCGGTTAAAAAAAAATTGTAGTCGCATCTTTCTTACCTGATTCTCCTTTGATGCGTATGTAGTGCAGGTATAAGCGCTACATGATGCATATGCAATGTCAAGAACCAGCAAACTGTCTGAAATTTCGCCTCCGGCCATTTGTGATTCGGATCATTATCTAAAAATAAGAAAATACAACTTCACTAACAGTTTTTGGGACGATATTATTAACAATATCGACCCAGGTTTAATTTTTATTGCTATGTTATTTTATTAAATTAAACCGGTCAAGTAAGAGTTGGACTGGCACAGGAAGGGTTTCTTACCGTTATTCTTATTATCATAATATGTATTCATCATATTCAAATGATGATGAGAAACTGTATGATTTTCATCTCTCTAGCTATCAGCGTTCTAGAGATCAGGGGCGTGCGCTCCATTAAGGCAGAAAAGCACTGCTTTACTTGCCATTCACAGATATTTTAATAAAACGTTCGTATGTTTTAGATGACTTTATTCATTTATTTACTATTAATTAAACAAAATACATATTATAACTTAAAAACGCCTAATAATTCATAAATAGCACCAATATATGCTTGCAAATTGCTTTTTGCCAGGCGTTTGGTGAAGGAATAATATTGGTCAGACGTAGCGTAGGACAAGCTCGACACCATGCCTGCCATGAGTTCATATGTGTGTAGAAATTTTGGTGTCCGTGCACAGTTTACAAACGCACACAGGCTTACTGAAGACGCCTTGTACCGTAACTCCCGCGGCATGCTTTGGCGATCGGATGTTTCCGCGAGTATTCGGCGTTCGTTCGTTACCTATAATCCGAATAAATATAATAGTCGGAAGTCTAATAAATCACGTATGCAGACTATGCATTTTTAGTTTTATCTATTTAAATAGCAGAAATATTTTGGTTCGACGGAGGCCATTTTTTTTTCATGTGATTCATTGAACTGTTTAATATTGAGTTTCTATAATTTAATAATTGTATGGATTTTCGTTTGTTGATTTTAAAATGTTATTTGATTGTGAAATGTGTGTTGATAGTGTGTGTTTGTTAAAAATTAAAAATAACAAGTTCTCACAAATGTCATTCAGTGAAAAGATTCTGTGTACCCGAGTTACGACAACTAAGCCAGCAAAAAGGTATTGTAACTCGAAAATTTCATGTTACAAGTTATGAAACGTATGTACATACGTACATGTACGTATGTATGTACGTACGTAGTTATTGATTAGTAATTCTAGTACAGTGTGGACTGATTCGGGATATTCAGATTTAAATTTGTTCTGTTGGCATGGTTTCCGACTTAGAGATCCGTCGCGTGGCTATGCTAAAAATCTATAAAAGAAAAAGTTTTTGTGACTGAGTACAGCACCGCACACCCTGAGTCATATTCCTGTGCACGCCACTGCTAGAGATACAGCCTGGTTATAGACGGATGGACGGATAGCGAAGACTCAGTAACAGAGTTGCCTTTTAGTACGAAATCCTAAAAAGTATAGAAAGTATGAATAAAAAGTATTGAAGTGTTGTACTTACTGAGTGAATCAAGCCAGTCCTGCGCTTCCTGCGCGGTGTAGTAGAGCCTGGTCTCATCTCGCACGTTGACCCACGAGTCCGGCTGGAATGTATAGAGCGGGTACACGCGCTCCAACTTGATACGTACAGATAACAACTGTAGTACTGAACATACGTTCAACATGAAACCATCGCCTGCAACACAAATAAACGCATGTTAAAGCATGGAGTATTAGTCCAACAGGAGATGCCGCCACCTGCTGGAAAGGTTGATACTCTTAGTAAGGACAGTGTCGTCAGTTAGCGTATGTGTGCGCTGCATGCGTATCGATCTATTTGATTACGTTAATATTTGTGTGCGTTACATCGGGACCACTCGGTGGTAGCGCTTGACAAAGAAAACAGAATGTGTAACTACTACTCATGTTGGTTTAGTACTCATAGTTAAGGCCATATCAATTTGCGAAGTTCAATTGTATTTTAATCACCTTCCAACCAAATTGGGAAAACAATATTAATTATTCAAAAAGTCGCATCACGTCAAATGTCGCCGAAGAGGTTGTAGCCTTTCTTGCATAGTGCAACAAAGGCTACACTACCTTTTCGGCGACCTTAGCCTTTTCCATAGAGATGAAGTTTTGGCCCATCGATCATATTTTCAAAACTACGTTGAATCCGAAAATGACGTCGATATTGTTTATAAGTTGGATAACTTACAGTATGACTAAATGATTTTTATTATATCCTAATTATATTCAAGCGAAGCTAACACTAATTTAAATAAATGTACAAACAAAAAAATCTAAGACGTCGATTTTAACCTACTTGCACTATCTTATCAAGTTGAGACACCAAGTAGAAGTATCTCAGAGAATACATTATTCTTCAATGTATCAAACATTTAACGGAATAAAAGAAAAAAACGCTTCTATATCAGGAGAATTAAAAAAATACAAGTGTTATTTTGACGGTGCATTACACAACAATAACTCTAAACATGCACCAGTTGCATACGCAATTACGTCTAAATCAGTGGCTTTAAAGAGCGTCGTAAAATCAATAGCTTCTAAGACTGGAAGATGCATAAACAATAATCAACATGATTGTATCAGTTTTATTGATTCTGCACTTTATCCTTACCTAAACTAAATCTTAGCTCGCATTAAAGTTTGTCTAAGACTTGCTAACATTGTTAGCAACAGAAGTGCATTTATCTTGTAGTGCTAAACAGTTTAAAATTGGAATATGTTTCCAGAAAGTATCCTGCACTACTTGTTATTCAAATGAATATTAAAACACACTCAACATACTCGTAGATACTTAATAACCAATAGACGTTCGCGTCTGTTTTTTACGAGAATATTTTGTCCCAGTGTTAGGAAAAAAACAATAAACACGTAAACATTATGACTGTTCACGATTGTATTTCAATCTTTGAAAGTAAATTGGGTTCATGCCAATACAAATTCGTCTATTAGACGTCTATGAGGTGAGCGACATTAAAAAATATTGATATTTTCGCCGGTCATTACTCCTGTTAGAACTACGAAGAACAAAAGCGTAATTAATATCAGAAATGATGCGACAGCTTTGAGTTTGAAATTATTTATGTCGCTCCCGTCAACTAAAAACACCACAAAATTCTGGTATAATTGTCCGCGTGGCGACGGATTAAGAATGCAAGTAGGTACCTGTTTTAGAGAATACTGTAAGAGTCAGCTAATTACTATAGGCAGATAACGTCCTTGGTGAGAGGCCGAGAAAAACTGAGAGAAACCCTGTGCCGATTCGGGAGTGTGGCTTATGTAAAGCAATTCTCATTAGAAGAGGTCCGTCCCCAACAGTGGGACATAAACGGTCTAAGAAAAAAATTACACCGCCGTTACAAGCCAAAATTTAAGTTTTATTATTTTACACGAAATAACCTTCCAGAATGCATTCGTTTCCTTAGCAACAAAAGCAACTATGTGCACTGTCGTGATCTAAAAATAAACACGGAAAGTGTATGTGTACATAAATTTGAGTTAAACACACCTTGTTTTCGTTCTATATCATTAGTTTTAAAGACTCCGTATAGGATCAAATAGTTGACAGTAGCGAGATCGGTATCTTTAACATGCACTCATGAATACAATAGATGTGCATATTTAAATACTATTTATTCATTTTATCTGTCATATTCCCTACGTTGGTAAAAGATGTACGCATGTGTATCATTTAAGAAGTAACTATTAAAGTAAATTTCAAAATAAACAAATCGTCTTTCCTCGAAATTTTCGTTTATTACTATTTTTTACGATGAATTCTTATAAAAATAATTTAAACTTGGTCGTTTTTCAGTTTGTATTTCAAGCAAAACAACTATTTATTTTGGATTCGATAGTGTTCGGGGAAAACAAAATAATAATACGACGCATATTTTCCGCAGTGTGACGTGGAATTGATCTTATATTTACGCTACTACGCCAAATTCTATTATTGTATTGAATATTTCTATGAATGTGCAACGTCGTCACTATTAACCCATAATACAGTTATATACAGACTAAATAGACGCGTTCGTCTCAATATCTTGGCAACTTCGCATTACAGTAGGTCTAAAGCGGAAATAAATGAAACTATAGTAATTGGTTGTATATCACAGACACGCAAAGTTATTAAATTATGTAATGCAATTTGTGTGTTTTATTTCAAACTCCTTTGTATTAGAAAGATTGTGGGCGTTCTAAAATATATTGAGAAAACCACAGCTGTTATTTGATGACCTAGGCCTTTGCTTCTTCACGAATCACAATCGCATATATTTTCGCACCAATGTATTACGTAATTTGAGACCTACTTCATTATAATTGTATTTAATTACAAGTGACTTACAAAATTATTAATTAAATTTCTCCGAGAAATAAGGTCGTTACCAAACCACTTGACCGACATGACAAGTTAACATTCTTATTCTTGTGAGAGGTTATTGGCAAATTCATAGCATGGATTACGCATTGGGATACTCTATTTATTAGCCATCATATCAGCCTTGTGCAGTCCACTATTGGACATAGACCTCCCCGAATTCGCACCACAATACACGGTCCTCTGCCTTTCGTATAGTCATCCTGCAACCTTTTTAACTGAGTTAAAAAAAGGAGGTTCTCAATTCGTCTGTATGTTTTTTAGTTCATCCGTCTACGTAGCAAAAGCCGCTCTACCCTACTCTAGACGAGTCGCGCTCTTAAATATTTACAACAAACAATTACATAATTGAACCTGGTCTTGCTAAATGAGATGAAAATAAAATAATTAATCATCTAAAGATATGAAAAAGTTATTTCATTATAGTAAAAACACAATATTTTTTTAGACACCCATAAAACAGGTCACAGAAATAAAGAAATTAAGAAATATAAGAATTTTGTTCTGTTAAAAATTAAGTTAGTTGTGGAACAACTTCTAAAATGATACTGAATATAAAATTAAACTCACCGGCCAGCGATCTCTCGTCAGTTTGCAATTGAGCTCTCCGCTCATTTCTCTGCAAAAGTGCGGCAAAGTAGTTGAGCAAAGGTTCCCTCGCGTCAGGGCACAGCAGTATGTTGTGACAAATGTTGTGTAAAGTGTTTCGACTGACTTCCACCTCACGTTGTAGAGCAAACGCGAGGCTTCGGTCTCCGGACCCGGTGGCAAACAATCTTTCTGCCACACGGGGGTTCTCTTCTGCGAATAGTGATACCTGTACAAAAATAATTATATGAGATACAAATTTTGTATTACTTCAATCCAGCAGCTCATGGAACCAGAAATACTCAATTATCTTTGGATATTTTGAAATAGTCACGTTACGCAATCATCTATCGCTCCGAACTCTAGTTTTGTCGTTACTGCACCTTGTTAAGGATCTTATGTTGCAAAAAGTGACAAGAACCTAATGAGTTATTAGAACGACAAATTAAAAAAAAAATTACCCTATTCAGTCACGTTCTGCGTAATATTATTCATGCTACAAAGAAAATGGTAAACACTTACACCAAAGAATGGTGATAGGAAGCTGACACGCGCTATCTCTCGTCCTGGCGCTGTAGTGACCGGGTCTGGACAGAGGCTGGGCAAGCGCGCGATGAGCTCCGCTAGGGGACGGCGCGAGTGCCGAGGCCCAGCGCGCAGTTCGCACAGTGCACGCAGAGCCCGCAGCGCGCCGCCACTGCATCCACCTCCTTGCAGTGGCGACACCGCACGACGCATCTCCTCGCGGATACCCATCACCAGCGGCACAAACACCTAACAATGCCAATAGAGACTTTTTAATTAACATTAAAGACGATGGCGTCAAGACACTGCTAGACAAATGAATGAAAAACCGCAAAGGCAAGTGATTTGTATAGCACACTTAGAACACACAATATTAAAACCACATAACTACCTCCTTTCAGATGTTTTAACAATCGATCAATATGCTGTTTTATATTACTTGCCTCACTTATATCCCATAAGTGAGGCAAGTAATATAAAACAGCTCTAAACATAGCTATCCCAAAATGATATAGCAGACCAATTGAAAAACTAGCAAGTCCAGCAGAGTATTATATAGTACATAGGGAATGGACCATGTCCAATAGTGGAATGTAAATGGGCGAAAAAGAGATGAGACCTTTTTAGGGTTCCGTACCCAAAGGGTAAAAACGGGACCCTATTACTGAGACTTCGCTGTCCGTCCGTCCGTCCGTCCGTCCGTCCGTCCGTCCGTCTGTCACCAGGCTGTATCTCAAGAACGGTGATAGCTAGAGAGTTGAAATTTTCACAGATGATGTATTTCTATTGCCGCTATAACAACAAATAAGAAAATAAAATAAAATAAATATTTAAGGGGGGCTCCCATACAACAAACATGATTTTTAGGGTTCCGTACCCAGTATCTCAAGAACGGTGATAGCTAGACAGTTGAAATTTTCACAGATGATGTATTTCTATTGCCGCTATAACAACAAATACTAAAAATAAAATAAAATAAATATTTAAGGGGGGCTCCCATACAACAAACATGATTTTTTTACCGTTTCTTGCTCGATACTAATAACGTTGCCTTATGTTGCATAGATAATGGTACGGAACACTTCGTGCGCGAGTCCGACTCGCACTTGACCAATTATTTCATATTGATTTTTACTTGTACACAACTGGCAATAAAAAGCTGAGCTTAAACATTTAATTTTAAACGAAAAAATCTAAGTTCAGTGAATAGCCAACTCACCTCCTCAAAAACTTCTTTATCTGTGTATGTTGCAAGTAGTAGTTCAGGGATCAAGCCAGTTGGTGGGGACACCACTAGCACATATGGCAGCAAGGGAGACTTTCTACACTTTTCTAAATCAAATTTTCCTAACAACACTAGCACTAAATGATTCACAAGTGAAGTCCTTAAACTTTGTAGTAAATCACTGAGGGGAGGTTCTGAACTCTTCTTCGGATGTTCTCTTTCATATGAATTAATATTGGTGTAGAATCGCACAATGTAGCTAACAACTAATCCTTGTGTAGGAATTGTCTTAGGTAATGGCAAAGTGGGTGTGGGACAATCTGCTTTATCTGGCTCAGATTCTAGAGCAAGTTGTCCAGTTGACAACATTTCATCTCCATCAACAACAGCTTTCTTAGTAGCTTCTGAAATGGCAATTAGCTTTTGATCTAATGGATCAGAGCCATCTGCTATTTGTATGATAACATCCATTAATGCTTGTGATGCCAACTCCTCTAAACTTAATTTAGGGTTATCTAGGAGGGAAGCAGCAACTGATGGCACGAAAATTCCTCCTGCAATTGAATAATATGTATAATATTTAAAATATATTATAAGACTCAGATACTGTTATTTGTAATGTTCTTAATGTTCATTTATTAGATGTAAGCTTGATCTGAAAGATTAAGTTATGTACTGTGTTGCTATGCCATGCCCAAGTATAAATATCATATCCAAATTTTTTTCTAAAATAAATGCACAAATTTATTATGCAATCTACTTCACCATTTCATTTACTTTAAATAACAGAAGTTGTCGCTTCCCAGACATACAATACAACAACTAAAAAAAATACTAATTTAGACTAAAAATAAATATTCTCAAATTTATTGTTCTATTCTAATTGAATTTTTCATAGAATCATATAAAAAATAATACAATCTATTTAAAATTATTAAGGTAAAATATTCTTATGTAATTAGTATATTATCTATATGTGTATTGTAAATATATATTCACAAAAATTAATCAAACCTGCACTGTCTTCTGACCATGAGACTTGTAATATTTTAGCCACAATACTCCTCAGTTGTTCCTCTGTGAGTTCTGTGCAACTGACTGTACGGGACCGATGTATTTTACGGGCTGGTGATGAAGTAGTGTCACTGTCATCCACCTAATAGAACATTACACACATCATATTTTATGTAGGTATGTCTCTAAGTAATAAAACATTTGCCAAAGAACAATAATTAAAAGTGTCACAAATACATTTTAAATAGCATAAGGTTCAAAATTGCTCAAAATTAATTGTTAAAAAAAATTTTACGTTACTGATTAAAAATTATATCTAAAAATGTTTTTTTCTTATCTAAGCAATAGCCTACAATAACTTAAACACAAAACAAACATTTCCTTTGTATTTAGTAAACTTTTATAACTACCTCCATTGGTTCCTGTTGAGGTTCTGATTGAGAATTTCTATCAGAAACATCATCAACATCCATCGAGAGGGAACGCCTGGAACAGCTTGGTGATGCATTACTAGGTCTTGGTCTCACTGGTGATGGTTCAGCAAATTGTGCTGGAGATATTGACCTGGAAGTGCTATCTTCCCTTGTGGATGCACCTTCTGAGCCACCCACTGTTGACTGTGGCAGACTGGACACTCTCACTGAACCACAACTTAACAATGTGTCATCACCCATAGAATCAAAACTATTATATTGCCTTGTTTGTGAAAGATCTGTCATTTTAGTATCTGGCATTTCATCTAATAAATTGTCTGTTTTTTCCGTAACAATTAGCGCGTCAGCGGGTATCTTCGTCTGGTCCGATTCATTGTTTTTAACTTCGTCTGAATAATTTGGTTCTCTATTTGTGTTCGCATCATCAGGCGAGGAAGGTTCCGTAGAACCACGAGGTACTGACACAGGTGAAAATCTTGGTTGAGAAGAAGCTTGCAAATCCAGCGAAGGAATTGAAGCTCCTGGTGTAATCGGGGGACTTGCTGGCGAGGGAACAGAGCCTGCGCCACCAAGTGCTTCTAGCCTCGCAAGGCGACGTCTCCGTATCTGTAAACAAGCCACACGAGGGTCTTGCAGCACGTGAATACACATATAACTAAACACCTTTGCTTTGTTTTGTTACGAAATTAGATTGGCCATACGCATTACGCCAAGGTTGGTTTACTAAACAAATTTAGTACTTACCTCTTCTTGACTAAGCTCACTCATATTGAAGATTACAATTTTCCACTAAAAACAATGTTAATGAAACCACAATTTCTATGAATTCAGTTTTAAAATTTAGTAAAGAAGTGCAAGCCACACAACAGCGAGTCAGTCACTTCGCTCAGCTGTTTGACGTTTCTGACAACAATGACGAGAAAGTATTGAAAATACACGCGTCATCCTTATCCAAGCTTTACCTTTGTGCTATGTCAAACAATAGAGCTGTTTCTTTCTAGCATGATGTTTTACCGTATGATAGAATAGGATGGGATATTAATTTCATGTCCTTTTTAAATTAAAAAGGTGGTAATAAATAATGAGGTAGGTATGTTAGATTGACCACCAATTTCGCTAAGATATCTTTTTAGAATTCATAAACTAAATAATTATGTAAATATTCATAAACTACAAAATATTAATAAAAAAGCTCGCCTAAACTATGCTTAAACTATAATAAAATTTAAAATAGTCTAGACAAATCACAGACCAGACCATAAAGTTATATAAATATCTATGGATCAGTGTCATTAAAAAAAACTACACTACAAGACAAGACAATCAAGACATTTAAGAATTCGTTTAGAAATACAATGAAATTACGCTTTTCTCATATATATTTTATTTTAATTTAGTATTTTTAGTAATACGAAATCAATCTTACTGTGAGAATAGTTTTTCAAAGTTTTTTTTTTGTTTTAGTAAATGAAGTAATTTGACGTCTTTAAAAGACTTTATTTAAAGTTCTTTTATTAATACATTTAATGAAGCTTGGTTTTTGAACAAAATATATGTAGTCAATGGCCGCATTGCATTTTATTATGTTGTTTACGTTTGAATTGTTTAAGATTAAAAAAATATTGTGTGCAATAAAGCTTTAATTTTAGTGAATTTATAAACCTTTGATATAAATAAGTGTTGCACTAAAACTTGGTTTCCCTAAAGTAATCTAATGTATTTACTATTCCAATTTGGTCAAGAATGCATTTCTTTCGATGCAATTATTACATGATTTAGTTTCTAAGTAAAACTTTAGTATATTACTAATAAAAATGGCAAGTTTTCAAGTATCTGATCTAGTTTCCGGACTAAAGTCTCGACATGCGGAAGTAAGACATAAAGCCATTCGAGAATTACTGCAGGTCACAAAAGTCGACCTTCGAGAGATGTCTCCTGAAAATCTGGCTCAAGTCCTGGATGATTTTGATAAAAACATTCGTTTACTAACTTCTAGCTACGATAATAATGAGAAAAAGGCGGGGATTCTAACCATAGGTGGGTAGACTTATAGGTTATATTACTGATACTTACTTATGAAAATTTGTGATATTTGTTTGATGACTAACTATTAAACATTACTACTAACACTAACTCCTAAACATTACCCTGATTATGTGATAGAAGGAACTATGCTTTGTTATCTTGAAGTTAAAATATTTCAGGGTAAAAAATTACAATTTAAGTCTTATATCTCTACCTTAATTTTTTTTGTTTGTTCCTTCTGTTAATTATCATAATTGATTAATTTCAGTTTGTCTAATTGGTGGTGATATAGAAGCTACAAAATCAAGAAATGTCCGCTATGCCCAATATTTGAGTAAAGTATTCCCAGCATCTGATTTGGCTGTTTTAGAATTGGGTGCAAAAACTATGGGGAAACTTGCACCCACTTTGGGAATAAAACGGGTAGAATATGTTGAAAATGAGATCAAGAGATGTTTTGATTGGCTCGCAGAAGAGAGAAATGAAGGAAAAAGACTATCTGCTATACTAATATTAAGAGAGTTAGCTATTGCAATGCCATCTTATTTTTATCAACATATTAATATGTTTTTTAATCATGTAGTTAACTTACTCAAGGATCCTAAAGAGCAAATAAGAGAAGCTGCGTCTAAAGCGCTTAGAGCTGCTCTTGTCATTACATCACAAAAAGAAAACCCTGAACAAAAGAATAGAACCCATTGGTACATTCAATGTTATGAACAAGCCAATATGTCATTTTCTGAACCATTAGGAAGAGACAGAGGTCTTTGTAGAGATGATCAAGTTCATGGTGCCCTTTTGATACTGAATGAACTATTAAGATGTTCCAATGCTGTTTGGGAGAAGAAATACACAAATATAATGCAAAAACTTGATTCTGATCAAGATATGTTAGATGAAATGTCATCATTTGGTGCAAAAACGCATAGTTCCTGGTCACAGTCACAATATTCTAGTGATAAAAGTCAACAAATATATGAATCTAGTGTTTGTAAAAAGCTTATTCTGGAAACTTATGAGAAAATTTGTGCAGGTTAGTTCTTTTTTGGTTTTATTATTTTTTTTTTAGGGTTTCGTACAAACCCTTGTAGGACCACTCCGGTGTCTGTCTGTCTGTCTGTCTGTCAAACTTTTTTTACTCAGCAACTGCTGAAGGTATCAACTTGAAACTCATACCAAATGTAGATCTACGCGGTCCCTTGCTTCAAAAAATACAATCGACCTTTTACCTCTACGCATTTAAAAGATATAACCGAATTACAACCATTTTAAGAATTTTCGACTTATGCTAGGGAATTAAAATTCACAGGTTACTTCCCGTTGCTCTAGAGCCTTGAAATTTGGCATAGATGAAGTATATATAGTGCTGATATAGGGAAAAATCCAAGAACTTATAATTTGTCATTACATCACAAGAAAAAAGTGATTATACTAATACCAACTTATGAAGTAGCTGAAATGTAGGCGATTGCCTATATTTCAACTACAAAATTAAGTTGGTGAGTTGTTTTGAGTTTAATTAACTGATTATTTGAATGCAGTTACTTATGTTTATATGTCTAGTAGGTACGAAACCCTAAGGGTGAGAGTTTGCCTCGCTCTTGACAGGTCTTTTAATAATTTTTAGTCTTAGTTTTAATGTTTGTTCAACACTAGTTGTATCTGTAATAATTAGTTAATATTTTGTTTGTTTCAGTTTAATCACACCAATTAGCAGTTGAATGTAGTTATAGTTATAATTATTTTATGATTTTACCGGCCTCCAGTTCTTTTTTTTTTTATTAAATCTCCATCATTTGGTGTCCTATCCTGTTACGCGACGTTGGCGAAATTGTATATACAAAAGCCATAAACTAAAAGAAGTTGAATTATATATTGATTTTATTTCTAAAATAATTTATTAATTTTGCAATTGACTTGCTATGCTTTTACTTCATAAATTAAATTATTATGGGAAAAGTGATCACCGCAAGCGGGACTTGATTTTTTTTTGTACTATAATTTAATTTATTAAATTATTGATTTTATTGTTCTTATGTTGGTTCTATTTAAGACAGCAATTTAATATAGTCTGATATGTAGAGATTACATACTTTAATATTATTTATGTAGCATTAATCTATATTTTAATATAGACACATTTATTTCCAGATGTAATGGCTCAGCAGATATCCAGATCACAAAGTATTCATCAAATGCTTCTACTGATGATGCCAAGACTAGCTGCTTTCAACAAGGAAGCATTCACAAAGAAACATCTCAAGTCCACTATTAATCATTTAATGACATTCTTACGTAGTAGAGAAAAAGAAAGAGTTATGGCATTCACCACTTTAGGCCTTATTTGTGTAGCGGTAGAAACTGATATACAACAATATTTAAGTAGAATAATTGAAATTATTAAATTGACATTACCCCTAAAAGATACTCCCAAAAAACGTAATGGCTCTGATACTCCTTTATTTAATTGTGTTACTTTAATAAGCTTTGCCCTGAAAGAAGAAGTTGCTAATGAAATCAAAGAATTATTGGACCCCATGTGTGCTACCGGTTTGAGTCCACAGCTTACCACATGTTTCAAAGAATTAAGTCAAAATTTACCTTCTTTAAAACAAGATATAACTGACAGGCTGTTAAATATGCTTTCATTGATATTACGAAAGAAACCATACTCTGGAGGAAGTTCACAAGCTGCTGTTACTAGTAATAGACAAACTTATGATGAGAATCAACTTGTTCATATGTTCACATCAGCAATGTCAGTGGAAGCACATGATGCTAACAAGCTGGTGTTAGCATTACGCACACTTGGTACATTTGACTTTGAATGGAACAACACATTAATGTCCTTTATAAGAAGATGTACAGATCACTATATTTTGAGCGACCAGTATGACATTAAAATAGAGGCTATGAAAACAACTGCCAAGTTATTGGCAAAAGCCATTGAGAGGTGCGCTCAGACCAATTCTCGCACTTTGAATGTTGTGGTTGATGAATCAATTGGTAAAATATTATCAGTTGGCAGATCAGACTTCGACCATGAAGTGCGTTATAGAGTACTAGAAATATTCACTAACCCAATCTTTGATAGATATTTAGCAATTGAGGAACATCTCAACTGTCTGTTTGTAGCTATCAATGATTCTAATGCTGACGTTTGTGAGTTAGCTCTGTGTATTGTTGGTAGACTTAGTAATATAAATCCTAGTTATACTATACAAACTTTACGGCAATTATTTGTACAGGTTTTAATGGAAATAAAACATTCAGAATCAACGCGTAATAAGGAGCAAGCACTTCGAATGTTGAACAATATAATATCAAATGCGCCAAGAATCACACGACAATTTGTTGATACTATAATGAATATGCTTGTTCCTAGGTTAAAAACAGAACAGGACACCCCCACAATGATTACTATAATGTTAAAAGCAATTGGAGATCTGGCTGAAGTAAATGGAGGTGGTACCGCTCTAAATCAATGGGTACCACAACTTATGTCCATTCAAATTGAAATTCTTTCGGATCCTAACCAGCTGGATAAACGGAGTGTAGCACTTTGGTCCTTTGGTCAAGTGGTTAGTGCCACAGGAAATGTAGTCTCGCCTTTTATGGAGTATCCACATCTAATGGAAATGTTACTGAACTTTCTGAAATTAGAACAACAAACAAGAGACAGGAGAGAAATAATTCGTGTTTTTGGTTTATTAGGAGCTTTAGATCCCTACAAACACAAAGTTAATCAAGGTCTAATCGACTTCCAAACTATATCTACTTTGATCCCAGCTACAAGTTCATCTACAAGTGATTGTTTTGATTCGAACATAAGTGAGATGGTTGTAAATATGTCACCCTTGATTCTCGACGAATTTTATCCAGCCATCGTACTCGCATCTCTCGTCAAAATACTTCGAGACCCGGCGTTGTCCCAACACCATGTGAATGTAGTGCATTCAATAACATTTATTTTCAAAACCTTAGGCATTAAATGTGTTCCATATATATCTAGAGTAACACCAAATTTATTGTATGTCTTAAGAAATACGGAAAATGATAGCTTTCGCGAATTTTTACTAAACCAACTGGCTCAATTGATATGTGTAGTCAAAATACATATTCGAAACTATTTAGAAGATATATTTGATATTATCAAGGAATACTGGACACCAAATAGTCAGTTACAAATCACCCTTATTACTTTGGTGGAACACATAACTGTGGCAATTGGATCAGAGTTCAAAGTATATCTCTGGAAGATATTGCCGAATATTTTGCGAGTTCTGAAGTATGACAACAGCACTGATAGAATATTAACAGAGAAGTTGTTGTTGGCTATACAGAAGTTTGAAAATAACTTGGATGATGTGTTACTTTCGGTAGTACCTGCTATAGCTGCTTTGTTTTATGGTAGAAATGTTCCAACAGCTACTTCGAAGTTAGCAATGGAGACTATTGAACATTTGTGTATGTTTCTGTACTTCAAACCATATTCAGCTATGTTGATTCAATCTCTTGCCAAAGTTTTGGACAATAATGCAGAGTTAAGACCGACAGCAATGAATACGCTTTGCGCGTTAATTGTTCAAGTGGGACGCGAGTACATCGACTATATACCTTCTGTAGACAGAATATTGATGAAACACAAAATACAATGTGTCAATTACATAGTTCTAGTGACAAGGTTACAGACTATTTCAACTTTGGCGTCTGATGACGATTACATGAATGAAACTCGATTAAGATTCAGGAATCAAAAAAAAGAAGTGAGTAATTTTATCGATCACTTTATTGCCCTGCTTTTGGAGTTTAATTTTGTGATATTATATTGGTTTACCTTTAAAAAATACTCTCATATTTTATTCGAGTTTATATCGAGTCTTGAATGCTAAACACACCCCCCTCGGCCACGCCCCCGTAGCTACGCCCCCGTAGCTACGCCTAATGTAACGGGTCACAAAATCTTTTTGTACTTTTAACTACTACTATGTCCTCATTACCATAACGTCGTTCGTAAAATTGTCTAAGTCTTCTAACAATATAATTTAATATAACAGGTAGACCTTGTTGATGTACAAAGCCATCAAAAGTTACATCTAGATGTGAATATCTTAAAACAATGTTGGTCAATCAGTAATGTTACTTCTAAAGAAGATTGGACGGAATGGTTGAGAAGACTAAGTCTAGGCTTTCTGACTGAATCTAATAGTGCTGCTATAAGGTGAGTGTTACAAAATACAGTTTGATATTTTGCCATTGGTGGTGACCGAAAAATGTTTCTGTGATATTGTAGTATAGCTCTTCTATCTCACGAAGTCCGTTTGGTTATGAATGTTGTTAGGCGTGCATGTATATAATGCTTTAGTGTGCGTCTTAGGTTTGTACCAGACTGTTCCGCAGAGTAGCGTCAGCATGGACATTAAACATGGAAAGGATTAGAAACTGAGTATTTGAAATATTTCAATCTGGACTTTGAATTTACAATTGATTTGCAAGATGACTTTGATACTAGCTAATCAGATTTTTAATCTTCATCAGATAGTGATTAATTATGTTATCCTTTATTTTTTGTTTGTAGCGCCTAAATTAAAATGCTTGATTAAATTTTGTTTTTTACATATATACAATTGTCTTTATTTAATGCACGTAATTATTACCTTCAAATTTTAAATAAATATATTTTTTTTTAAATTTTAATAGTACTATAAATATATTTATTGGTCAAATCAGATTTCCGTGCTGACGCTCCTTACGCTCACGCAAACAAGCACACTCATCGATACACGTTACACACACAACGAAAACCAAACGGACTTCGTGAGATAGAATAGCTATACATACTTGTAAATATTCTGTTGCCACTTTATTTTGGATAGTTGGATTTGGATATTAACTTGTGTGACGTCTTATACTTCTTCCATAAGAGTAAGAAAAACACAAACATTTTTTTTGTTACTATTTTCATAATAATAATTTTATCTAAATACTCAAATTAGAGATCTTTCGCAACCGATTTTTTTTTACTTATCTACGAATACGAAATATCTGACGAAATTAAATGGAAATAGTAGAGTGTATATTTATGTCACTAGGCAGCGCTGTACATTTCCATACACTATCGCGTTAATTTTGACGCACTCACTATCGTTCACGTAGTGAATAATACGTATTAACATCTATGCAGTGTTCTTGAATATAAACTAAACACGTATGCGAATGTTATACTTTTAAGATGTCTCATAGAAAATGGTGTATTTTACAGAGCTTGTACTACCCTCGCGCAGCAATATCCGCAACTAGCGAATGATTTATTCAACGCATCTCTTATATCTTGTTGGACGGAATTAGACGAGAGTTCACGAACAGAACTAGTCGCAGCCCTAGAGCATGCTCTCACAGTACCCGACAATCCCGAAGTTGCACTTGCAGTATTGAACTTGGCTGAATTTTTAGAACATTGTGAAAAAGGCGTTTTGTCCATACCAACCAAGTTGCTAGGTGACACTGCAATTGCATGTAAAGCTTACGCCAAAGCTTTATATTACAAGGTATCTATTTAGTTTCTATTTTCAAGTGGTATGTGTTCTAAACATATGTAATAATAATACATTAGATATTGTTTATATCGCTCACGTTTAACTTTAGAACTTGTATCTATGCTAAAGTACAAATAATTTCTCTAATATTGTTATGTCGCTTGAGCTTACAGAAGTATAATGATGTTTATAAAATTTTAGGAACAAGAATATAAAACGAATCCTTCAACAGAAGTGATTGAGTCTCTTATATATATAAATAATAAGCTTCAAATGAAAGAAGCAAGTAATGGTTTGATTGAAAAAGTGATCATGCAACAGAAGAATGGAGATACCTCTTTAAATGTTCAAGTAACTTGGTACGAGAAGTTGAACAATTGGGAACAAGCATTGGATCTATACAATAAGAAACTAGAAACTGAACCCCAAGATGAAGACGCTCGGTTGGGCACAATGAGGTGTCTGGAAGCTATGGGTGAATGGAGAAAGTTATATAATATCACTTCTGAACATTGGGATATTATGCCAGATGATATTAAAAATAAGTCATCAAAGATTGCTGCTGCAGCCTCATGGGGCTTACAAGAATGGGATTCAATGAAGAAGTATGTGGAATGCATTTCCGAAGATTCTTTGGATGGTGCATTTTACAGATCCATTTTAGCTATTCATGAGGGACAATGGGCAGAATCAAGACACTACATCGATACAGCGAGAGATTTGGTTGACGTTGAGTTAACTGCGGTCGTCGGAGAGAGCTATCAACGAGCTTACGCTTCTCTTGTCAATGCCCAGCTTTTGACCGAATTGGAGGAAGTAGTCACATACAAATTAGTTGAAGAGAGAAGAAACCCAATTCGTAAATGTTGGTGGTTGAGGTTGCAGGGTGGTCAAAGATTGGTCGAGGATTGGCGTAAGATGTTACAAATACGCAGTTTGGTTATGTCTCCTCGTGAAGACTTCCAGACTTGGCTTAAGTTTGCCTCTCTGTGTAGAAAAACATCAGCCCTCAATCAAGCTCATAAGATAGTTCTCTCTATAGTAGGATGTGACCCTATCACTAATCCCGATGTATTACTTCGAATACAAGATCCCAGGATCGTGCTCGCATACAGCAAGAATTTGTGGGATGCAGGCAACAAACGCTATGCGTATGATGTTCTTCAGCGTTACGTAGATAACTCAGATCCAGATAATGAGGAGCATTGCAGATTATTAGCTCGTTGCCATCTTAAATTAGGTTCCTGGTGTGAATCCTTGCAGGAGGTTAATGAATTATCCATCCCTGAAATACTAAGAAACTACGAAGCAGCAACATTCTTAGCACCAGAGTGGTATAAAGCGTGTCATGCTTGGGCTTGTATGAATTTCGAGACTGTGCTGTTTTACAAACAACAAGACAATCTTTCTGAAAATGGCATCACTACTGGTTCAGGAGAGAAAAAAGTATCTAAGTCAGACTTCATTAACACACATGCAATAGCGGCCGTTGAAGGCTTTTTCAAGTCTATTAATCTATCTAATGGCAGTGCATTGCAGGATACTCTAAGGTTACTGACGTTATGGTTCGACCACGGCCATAATCCAGCTGTATACGATGCACTCTTCGAAGGAATACGGCAAATTGATGTGAAGATATGGTTGCACGTGATACCGCAGTTAATAGCGAGAATCGATTCTCCTAGAAGTTTAGTTGCGAAGTTGGTACACATACTGTTGATAGATATTGGAAAACTGCACCCACAGGCGTTAGTTTACCCTTTGACTGTGGCAACTAAGTCAGCGTTTGCGGCGAGGAAGAACGCTGCTAATTATATTTTGAAGACAATGTGTACTCACTCATTGAACCTGGTGAACGAGGCGGAAGTTATATCTGAAGAACTTATCAAAGTAGCTATTCTGTGGCACGATCAAGTTTTCATTGCGCTGGATGAGGCTTCAAGGTATAAATTTTTTTAATGTATATTTGTTTTCTCTTTCTTCTTCGTAAACATTTCGTAGCGCGATAAGTGTTGTAAATTCACTAGTAGTACAATTTTGAAATTCGAACCAATTTACCATATTTCTAGACTGAACTGTATGACCTGAGAATAATATTTTTTAAAAGTGCTCCACATAAAGGAATAACCTATCTGTAAAATAACGTCTCTATATATCTTTATTATTTTTTAGGTTGTATTTCAGTGAAAAAGACTATAGAGGCATGTTTAAAACATTAGATAAAATGCACGCAATGCTAGATCGACCTCCAGAGACATTGAAAGAAGTCTCATTCCTACAAATGTATGGCAGAGACTTGCAAGAAGCCCGACGCTGGACTGAATTGTATAAAGTAAGGGTTTTATATTATGTTATTTCTAGCTTAAGGGTTCCGCTGTGTCTCATACATACCTTTTGCTATCTATCTATCTTTTAGGAATCAGCTGACGATAGTTACTTAAATGAAGCCTGGGACCTATACTACCACGTCGTTCGTCGCATCGCGGCACAGTTCAGATCTCTGACGTCACTGGAGTTACAATACGTTAGCAAGAGATTACACTCGTGTAAAGATTACGAGCTTGCAGTACCAGGCTCATATGTACCTAATGAAAAGATTATTAGGATATCATACATACATAGCCATTTACAGGTATAGTTATGTTGTTGGTTTTTCCGTAATGTCCATTAGATAAAATCCATTATAATAAGTTTAAACATTTTTTAAAGTAATTATTTATAATAGTTAACAACTATGCCCACTCAATTGGTAAACCATTCTTATTAAACTTTAATAACATTAAGTACATGTTTGATTAAATTTTTATATGTTCTCTGGCCTATGGCCGTACACCAAATATACCTGTGACGTAGGACTCACGGTATTTACTTATTAAACAAAGAATTTTAAGAATATATATGAATTCAAGCTACCATCTCATTATTTTGTTTTATTTTTTGTAGAGGGTAATGAATTTGTTTTTTAAATAATTAAATTCACTATTCACTAATTATATTCTGATTGATAGGTAATCAAATCAAAACAACGACCAAGACGTCTAACAATCCAGGGATCAGATGGTAAACAGTATATGTTCTTATTGAAAGGCCATGAAGATTTACGTCAAGATGAAAGGGTTATGCAGCTATTCGGCTTAGTTAACACATTACTACAAGCGGACACTAACACTTACAGACATGACCTAGCCATACAACGATATGCAGTTATACCACTGTCTCCTAACTCCGGGCTAATTGGATGGGTCCCACAGTGCGATACATTGTATAACCTCATTAGTGAATATAGAGACAAAAAGTCTAATAAAATGGCTTTGAATACAGAACAACAAATCATGTTACGGATGGTCGGTGATTATCAGAAGTTAATGTTAAAACATAAGGTAATTATCAACTCTTTGAATTGTTTTTGCATTCTACCCTCAATTTCTATTCGTTGTTGCGTAGGAATTCATTACTATCTCTGCAGTATCATCAGTAAGTAACTAATATTGTTTTATTTCGTAGGTGGATATATTCGAGTACACGATATCACAGACCCCTGGCAACGATTTAGAAAGACTTTTGTGGTTGAAAAGTCCTTCAGCCGAGGCGTGGTTCGAGCGTCGCACCAACTATACTCGTTCTTTGGCTGTTATGAGCATGGTTGGATACATTCTTGGTCTTGGTGATCGACATCCTTCCAATATTATGCTTCATAGAGTCACGGGCAAAGTTCTACATATAGACTTTGGAGACTGTTTTGAAGTTACACAAACAAGAGAAAAGTTTCCTGAGAAAATTCCTTTCAGATTGACCAGAATGCTTATCAACGCCATGGAGGTAAGTCAACGATAGCATCATTTTATTTTTTATTCGTACAAAGCAAAAAGTTTGCTTAACCTTAGAAGAAAGTAGGTGCGTGTGTACATATTACGTATACGTGCACGTGCGTGTACGTAAATTGTAACGCATGGAAGTATATAATATGATATGTGTCACATGTGATACATATATAATCATAATACTATATGGTTATACCTTACACGTGCAATGTTGCTCGTTCAATCGTCTGCTCATTCATCGCCGTTCATGAGGTTGCGGGTTCGATGTTTGTACTCCGTCCGGGTGTTTTCTATGTATTGTACGTATGTATTTACAAATAAAAAAGTATGTTTAGGATATCCCTATTTGGTACCCAATACGCAAGCATAGAAAAATAGCTTACTTTGGGACCAGAGGACGTTGTGTGAAATGTCTATAAATATTTATTTATTCAGGAGTTAGCACGTGTTTATTAGTTTTGTACTTATCTATTTATATCTTAATCTATGTAACGGAATCTTTAATTCGTGATTGTCAACCACTTATAAGAGTCGGATGATTTAAAATTTTGCACACATTACGGACTGCTGACATCGCAATAATTTTAGAAGAATCTGGATTTACAAATGTGTTTTTAGTTTTTAAACTAAACAAATTATAGAAACTCGATAAATCCAACTATTTTGGGAGTTGCACTGTATTTTTTAACAAGCAGAGCATAGAAAATCTCGCTTGCAAGCTTGTCTTAATGTTATTGTTAATTCGTACAGCAACCAGTGCATTATACAGATTATACTAATATCTTGACAACTTCCCTTAGAATGATAAATTGGTTATATTAAAAATAAATATATTGCAATTAACCTTAATATGTCCTGATAAGTTAATTAATAGTAATGTGATTATCATTGATGTGATATGATAATATCATTATGTAATATCATTGTATAATTATCTTTAAAATGCATAGAAATTATATTTAACACACACCAGGACGTTTACGCCGTGAATGGAACTGCCTGGCAAATTCGTATTATGAGTATATATACTGGTTGGCGTTAAGCGTATTACGAGCGCAAATTTGACATGTAGTTGATCGTTTTAACTATCTAGAAGTGACAAGTAAATCCATTCAATAGAAGCTGCTACATTGTTACGTATAATAAATTGTTTTGGTTTATTTAGAATTAATAGTAACTATTAGCTACATAATAACGATGGGTGATGAATTGGAGGTGTTTGAATTTTTGGAGAGTGACGATGATGAACAAAACACTAGTCGAATGCAAAATAAGTTAAATGTGTCACATGTGATACATATATAAAATAAGTGAAACAAAAGTCAGGCCGAAATCAGCCTGAAGTCACGTGACCACTGATTCGCTGTCAATAATATCCTCATACATAATACGAATTTGCCAGGCAGTTCCATTCACGGCGTAAACGGCCTTGGAATAAGAGCTCATAATACGGCCGCTGCACTTGTAGTTTTTTCCGGTACCTACTACCCTATAATAATCCTTATTAATATTACATGTAAAATTTTTTTTTTGTTGTAACATTTATAAAATCTTATATTTACTAATATAATTACGAAACTAGCTTTGTTTATCTCCCGCTCTTGCTCGCCAAAACTATTGAATTTATTTTAATAAATGTTTTACAGCCTAAAAATAACATAGTTACCTTTTTGACGCGAATTTTGGCTTGGAATAGTAATTTAAAAATGAATAAGATCTTTGATCTTTTTACCTTTCAAATAATATTCGATGTATTAGATTTCGCTGGTAAAAGTCATAATACAATTCTTTCAAGGACATATACATAATTACATAACTTTCAAGTGTTATAAATGTTTTGTGGTCATTAACTAATTTTGGTTTGGTACTGACGACTGTTAGTAATTGAGTGATGAGACCGACCTAAATAACGTTATTAATTGTTTAATATAAGAACTGCGACTTATTGTTAACGTTACGGATCTTACTTTTGTTAATTACTTCTATAAACTAGGATTATAACGCGTAGGTACACATAGTTCGTACATATATTTTTTCTTGTTATACTGCCATAATGTACCAATCACTCATTAATGAGCCTCTCACAACTAAATTCACGCTATGTCAGAAAATTCGGGTAATTATGACCCATAAGATTATTAGCTTAGTACCGTTCTATTTATATCTTAATCTATGTAACGGAATCTTTAAAAGTGATTTTCACCCTCTTGCAATAGTCTGATTTATCTGAATTTTTGAATACACCAAGGGCCGATGACATTCCAATAAACGTTTGACGCTACATTTTTTAAAGTAAAAAAAATGCACTGTGGTAATACTTTTGCACAACTAAGCTGACTGATCTACTTTCATATGTACTATAAATGTTACTAAGTATTAGTATTTTTGTACTTACATATCTTCTAATATATAAAATTCACGTGTCACAATGTTAGTTACCGTACTCCTCCGAAACGGCTTGACCGATTCTTCTCAAATTTTGCATACATATTCAGTAGGTCTGAGAATCGGCCAACATCTATTTTTCAAACTTTTTTTTTGGTATGGCAAAACAACGTTTGCCGGGCCAGCTAGTTTGCTATAAATATGTATGTATTGTATGTGTATGTATATGTTTAGTACTTATTTTTGGCATATATTTAGCATAATATTAATACACCACAAGTTACCTATTCAGTCTCGGTCAAGTCCATTCTAAGGTTGTCTGAAAGATATCGCAGCTCGCGATAAGACCGCCCTTTGTATTTATTATTAAGTCCTGTAAATTAATATGGTGTGCAATAACGAGTATTTTATTTTATTTATTTAAGCTCTACCGTTAGTGCATTTTTAACTATCGCGAGAAAAAAATCAAGTATCCTCTTTCAACGGTTTAAAAAAATATCTTGATTAATTTGGTGTTTTTTATTTTTTAATAGGTAACAGGCATCGAAGGGACATACCGTTTTACGTGCGAGTCTGTAATGTACGTTTTACACAAGCATAGAGACAGCGTGATGGCCGTACTAGAGGCTTTTGTTTACGATCCTCTCCTCAACTGGCGGCTTGTCGACAACGAACATAGATCTATAACAGAATCGACTTTCTCATCGGATATTAATTCATTATACTCCCTACCAAGCAGAAGTAGAAACCAGTTACATTACGAATCTCTTGAAATGCCACCTGAAGCTAATTTAAATAAACGGGCTTTAGCTATTTTGAATAGGATAAGAGATAAATTGACAGGAAGAGATTTCCCTCAAGTTGAAGCGGTGGTAAGTGTGCCTAAACAAGTTGACTTGTTGATCAAACAAGCGACGAACAATGAGAACTTGTGTCAGTGCTATATAGGATGGTGTCCATATTGGTGACTCCAGGAACGATGTCTGTGTTATATAAAGATAGAGCTCATGGTACGTACAGACAGATTTTACGGTCGGAATAACGTGTTATTAACCATTTTCTATGTATCCGATAGGTTTCCCAATTCAATAATGTAACTAGGTTGCTTCTGACTATACTTCTGAGTGATGCAATGTGTACATACCTATTTTTATCTATCTACCTTTGATAACTGAAAACATAATGGACTTAGATTATTACCGAGTTCTATGTTGTAATTTATTATCTAAATTTCTATAAAGGCATTTTGTTTTGATATTTTTATGTGTTAATATGGACGTTTGTCTGTACAGTGCTTTAAGCAATGCTATTAAATGTAAGTGTAAATAATAATAATTATAACATGACAGATATTTCTATGACATTTTCTTATATAATTTTTGAATATATGTATTCAATTGTGTTTTCCACTACATAACTCCGATGGTATGTTACTGATTTCATAAAACTAGTACATATGTGAATATTTCACTAGAGATTTCTTTGAATTTTATTACTTACAAAAAAAATCCTAAAATCAAAGTTATAGCTCATATTATGGGCTGACTTTGAACCCATAAATCCTTTTGTATAATTTCAAGGTTTATTAACTATAGTTTAAGAGGCGTTTTATTAAAACTCAAACTTTAATCGAATATTAAAAGCATATTTTTAATGCGCTTTTATTAGCTTCGTTCACACCTATCTATCGCGATTTACTTTTATTAATATTGAAAGTTTCTTATAAGAATGTTATATCTTCGTAATACTTTTGCTGTTTGTGATTTTAGTAACTTTTTTCAAATAACATATAAATAAGCTATAAAATAATAAACTGTATGTGAATTTAGTCAAAATAATTGTATTAAACTTGATATATTTTCAAATTTAGTAAGAAAATGTTGCGATTGTGAAATATCTGATTATACGTATATCTGTTAATAATATTACAATCTAGCTAAGACTTGCTGAATTCTACCCCGATCTAACCTCTACATTTCGCGTTAGAGAGCGAGATATGACATAAAGACTGATTAGAAAGAGAGGGAATGATGAATAAGCAGTCACTTAATTTATAATATTAGTATGTAATGTATTTAACCTCGCTAAAAGTGGTTTAAAATGACGCCATTTATCGTGTGAATAAATTAAGTTAACAGTACTGTATCATCACTTACATTCTTCTGAATTCTTCTGACGGGCTTCGTGGCGTAGTGGTTCATGTACTGGACTGCCGTTCACAAGGTCGCGGGTTCGATTCCCGCTTGGGACAATCATTTGTGTGATATTCATAAATGTCATACAAATGTTTGTACTACGTCTGGGTGTTTTCTATGTATTATAAGTATGTATTTACAAAAGAAAAGTAGTTTATGTATTATATCCGTATTCTGGTACCCATAACACAAGCATAATAAGCTTAGCTTGGGACCAGAGGACGCTGTGTGAAATGTCCATGAATATTTATTTATTTATTTATAGTTTTTGATTAAATTAAATATATTACTACTTAGTACATTTGATTCTATATTATTAAGTACAATCATATAGGTGTGATCTACCCTCAATTTTTTAAACTTTGTAATAAACCTACATTACATCGATGTAGGTTTGCCTGCCCTTATCCCTTTCTTTGGTGTGGGCTCAACATGTCTTTTGCTTCCATGCTCTTCTATCAAACGTTATTACACGCTTTATATTAGCTTCACTTGTATGTGTCTTTGTATGTTTGTAACCGACTCCTTTGGACGCTATTTTGACCCACTTTAAACGGTCAGATTCTATTCAAATTTTGCACACCTGTCAAAAACCGATGAAATAAAATAATATGAATGATAAAATATCCGATTATCCTGGTTAGATTCGCCAGGATTCATTAATCTCTTTCCGGATCCTTTGCATGAGAGTAAGAGAGAGGGCTAGTACGCGAATTACGAGAAACTCTTTTTTCTATAATTTATAATAGTAATTTATAATATAATAGTTTTTTTAAACTATTATTATTATTTTTGTATTTACTCCTCTGAGTGATTAACTTTTCACGGTACCTAAAGTTTTGGCATGCTGGTAGAGGGACCCCAGAGAGCAGTGAATGTGAAATTGGAGAGGGTTTTGTCTGCTAATCTTAAGCCCGATGCCCTCCAATTTACATCTCCATTTTTCCAACATGCTTTCTACTTAAGGCTCCTCTTCACCAACGAGAACGATATGGTCGGCGAAGAGCACACACCAGGGTGCTCCCTCTAAACTATAACTTGTAAACTTTATATATTATGTAAATATATTGTAAGACTCGATAAAAGTATGGTATAATAATATATTACGTCCGGTATTCTCTTTTGACATCAAAGGGAGCTATCGTGGTTCCGAAAATAAAACTTTATGCCAAATAAACCATCTATTTGAGAAATCATGGGCATAGTCAGGGTTTGGTTTTGGTTGTTCATCAAATCCTCGATTATATCAAGCTTTTCTGTATATTTTTGTATTGCAAGATCGGATAGCGGAAAAACATTCACAAAACGAAATCCTGGCTTTTGAAACCCCCCATTTAGATTTAATTTGTATGCAATACATTTTTATATCAAACAAGTCCTTTATGGAAAGTTTAGATCATTAATCCAACCATATAGGATTAATGCTCTCATATAAATATAAATATTCAGGACATTTCACACAACGTCCTCTGGTCCCAAAGTAAGCTATATTTCTATGCTTGTATTATGGGTACCAGATACGGATAGACTACATAAACTACTTTTTTTTTGTAAATACCTACATACTTATAATACATAGAAATGAAAAATGAAGACCTAATTATTTCGTTAGATCGCGGTTATGAGGATCTATTTTAAATACAATCGGATACTATATCGGCAAGTGATGATACAGGCCAAGTCATGTGTAAACATTTTAACAATTACTATTGCTTAGCATTAAATTTTATATATATTTGCATATTATGTAACATATTACTATAGTCACTTATATAAGGCTAAATATTTATTTTGTTAATTGATAAGAACAATAATAATTTGTAAGTTTGTTTAGTTTATAATGTTTGTGTTGGGGATCAGTGTTATGTAATCTTTCAGTTGCTAAGTAAGTTTTTAAGATTTTGACAGGTACTAATTCGTCCTAAACATAAACTTACAGTAGCTACATTTTGTTAACAGCTACCTTTTATGATATAAGCCACACAAATTGGTAATGCGCCTGGCGGCCATGTTGGTGACGTCATAGTGACGTATAGATGAGAACATTACATTTTGTTAGCTGTAATTTTTCTTTGCTGATTACGTCACAAGGTCGTTAATTTGACAAGGTTCCAGCGCATTATCAATTTGCGTGGCTTATATCGGAACATTTCTTTGCTTTAAAATTTCAGAATATCTTTTCACCGCGTTCCCTATTTTGTATTAAATATAGTAGGAAATCTATTGATTTTAAATTGAATATTCGGTAATACGAAATCTGCTTATCATAGTTTTATACTAGCTGTAGCTGGCGATTTTTTTATTTTTCTCTACTTAAGGGCCTACATCAATATTATCGTCGACATGTACCTATTAACACAGCTAGTAGGTATAGAAAATGAAGAATTAGGGATATTTTTTTTGTTTACTCAAAATCTACTAAATATATTTTAATTCCGGTTTACGTGTTTCTATATCTAATAGTTACTGATGTTTTTAAAGTTATTTCATTAGTTAATACGCGATAATAGACCGATAAATGAAAAAAATAAAAAATTAGAGGGGTTGTTTTGCTAAGATTTTCCATCGAGAAAACTTTTTTCAATCGCGTTTCTGAGTTTATGCGATCCTAGATCATATATTGAAAAAACATATACTTAAAAATTAGAGCTCTAGCCATTCAATCTAAAGAAACAATGAAAACTTCGTACGTAGAAAAATGCACGAAGCTATTTTGGTATCCTCTTAATAATTAAAAATAATCCTCATACTTCATTTTCTAAAGACACAGTCGAAGATACCGTTGCTTAAATTACTTACAATATTAAGTGTGATCTTCCCTTAGCAAATGTAAAATACTATACAATGACAGTAAGTTTGCACGCTGATTTATTTTACAGTTTTAAAAACAAAAAAAAGCTTTTGTAAAGACCTTTTGACAGTGCGGCTAATATGGAACGTGAAAATGTTTGTTACGTTTTAATAAACTCAGGTAGCTGTTAACAAAATCACATATTTCATATACAAATCTTAGTTAGTTTAAATGACAGTATTTTATGTTTACCACCGACTCGTATTGAAATAGAAACATGTTAACTACGGTTGTAGCCGCTAATTACGGGTATATTTAAGACATTTTGTTTATTATTCTTATTTTATATTATTATGTTTGTAATCTTCGCTTTAATGTTGACACTAAATCCCATTTGTAAATTATGAATTTTTAAAACATTTTTGTAGTTTTATTTAGTTGGTTACATTATCGTCTTCTAAATCAATTATTATTACCTACTATATTTATACCTACGCTGCAGCTGCAGTAAAGCAAGTTCTGCTGTGTATTATTATGTTTTCTGTTTGTTTTCTTATTGTGAAGAATATGATGTTCGTTGTAAGAAACGCATCAGATTTTGATTTGTTTTTCTTTTAACAGATAGTGTTTCAACAGGGGGTGGAACCTTTTATATTATTTCTTCGGATTTGGGTTTTAAATTCCACGCGTACCTACGTAGTCGCGGGCAACAGCTAGTAGGTATTTTTTGTATTAACAAATAGTGAATAATAAAATGACAAATAAATTTATCTTTAACAATTTATTTAAATTCAACTAGATTATATAAAAATACAGAAAATGTAAAGAGATTTCGATGTGTTTACATATTTTAAGGTTCCCTAATGATTGACCAAAAAATTATTGACAAATGATCATTTGACAAACAACGTTTCACCAAATGATCATTTGGCAAACAATACACTTGACAAAAGTATCATCTTACAAAAACTTACTTAGCAATTGATCCATTGGCAAACACTACACTTGACAAATGTGTTAAGTATTCAAATGTCATTTGACCTTTTTTCATTTCACCAAATAATATGTTTCGTAAATTATGTTGATTTAAATGTATCATTACCATCATGCATCATTATTAATGGGAGAAATGCCCTAAATTCACTTCGTTTGGGTTAAGAGGGTACTGTACTCCTCATTTAGGTATTTGCCTTAGGTATTGCTATCCCTTTTTCCGAGCGCCGCGCTGAAAGGGACAAATATAGATGAAGCGGATTTTACCTACAAATTCTTTGAAAAAAGACGTTTCGTACTTCCGTTTTTTTTTCGCGAAAGTTAAACCGATTTTAATAGTTTTTGCGTTATATAATAGATAAAGAGTATATCTATGCTTCTATCACTTTCTTTTGTGGTAAAACTTTACCAAATTTGTGCGATAGACGCTGCAACTTTATCTAAAGAAAACCGAAAAAAGTGGGTTTTTCGGATCGTCATATTTCTTTTAGTTATTATGTTTTGAAAAAAAAAGAAAGTTTGCATTTGTAAAATGATCAATAGGTGAATTCATTGTTTTGCCAAACGTTTTTTGTCACGTGTAGTTTTGCCAAATGACTTTTGGTCAAACAATTGGACACCATATTTTAAAAACATTTTACAAAACTATCGGCCCTTCACCGAATTAATGTACCTAAGAGTACTCTCTAAACAAATAATAACATTTTGTAACAATATAAATTAAATATTTCACTGGACATGTGATTTTCACGTCATTATATTAGTCAATACCTACAAGACCAAAGGTAGATATTTTATAATATAATGTAAATTTCTATTCACTACAATTAATAATTGTTTATCAAAGACCTTGCTCGACTTCGGCGTTCCCATTGTTAATTTTCTTTAATTTGTTATTTAAATTCACACTAACATTTGCTTTGCTAATTAAGCTAATTGATACCTAGGTAGTTTATAACGTTACGTAAATCAATTAATTTAACGTTAATACGAAGTAAAAATTATTATTTTACTAAACTCAATGAATTTAGCACATATAGCACGTAAAAAGATATAGGTACCTATATCTTTTTACATTTGGAAGGAAGTTCCATGATCGCAAACTGTCTTCCAATGCCACATAACGTTATCTTCGCTTTATAGAAAGCGAATTGCCAAATGTATTCCATATTTGGCAAAAGATGACAATCTAATGTAAATAGGAGATGCTGGCTATCTACTATTGTATAAATTGTATCTTATTTACTCTATATGTCCCTACGTGAGTTTATATCTTCAAAACTACTCAACGGATTTTGATGCGTTTTTTTGAAATTATAGAGTCGTTGGAGAGAATGGCGTTTTTGTATAATTTGTTACTTTCTAAAGTTCACGTGTACGATGTTGCGGACAACCGCTAGTCCTTACAAATTTATAACTGCGAAAATTCAAATAAAAACTAAAATTTTTTACACATTTAGGTTACACACATTAACACTTATGTGTTAATGCGTTTTCTTATCAATTTCATTGACGTAAGGGGCAATGATATTCGTAAATGTATAGCAAAAATACTGTTGTAATATAGATGTACCAAACCACCTATTTATGGTAAACTATCTTTCTTAAAGCTGACATAACAAATGGGTAATAATTGTGATATGGTCGTACATAAAACAGTGTCCAAAGAAGGTTTACTTAAATAAATCTCAATATCTCCATTTGAACTACGAAACTCGCTCAGTGATTGTCTGCAGACTCCGCAAGGCGCTGTAAAACCCTGTTGATGAGCTACCACTGCAACTATTTTGAATTTCAAGTATCCATCACATACTGCCTTCCCCATAGCCGTACGTTCAGCGCACATACTAGGTGTGAATGTGGAATTCTCTATATTACATCCTGTATAAATTTTGCCATCCTCTTCTGTTAAAATAGCCCCGCCAACAGGAAAATTAGAATATGGACAGTAAGCCTTATTTCTTACATCGTTCGCTGCTTTTAGAAGATTCTGTATTGTGCTACCTGTAAAAGAACATTTTATTTCAGACGATCTCTATCACAGCTCTATTTGTTATTTTACTGTGGTTTAATATAATCGGCAGTTGACTCTACGATTAAGGGATAAGTATATAGGTACCTACACTCTAATTATTTCAACTTGTAAGAATATGTCTTTTGGACTTATGAAGTTCCGATAACTTTTGAGAAGACTTAAAAAGGCCACGTTTTTATAAAAAAAATACTTTAATTTATGTACAAAGACGTACACAATTAAAATAAGAAATTTATCAATTAATTATTGCATATTTGGTTTTTTAGGGTTCCGTACCCAAAGGGTAAAAACGGGACCCTATTACTGAGACTTCGCTGTCCGTCCGTCCGTCCGTCTGTCACCAGGCTGTATCTCAAGAACGGTGATAGCTAGAGTTGAAATTTTCACAGATGATGTATTTCTATTGCCGCTATAACAACAAATAAAAAAAATAAAATAAATATTTAATCCCATACAACAAACATGATTTTTTTACCGTTTCTTGCTCTCATACAACAAACGTGATTAATTAAGTATTGTGTGTGTTGTTTGCTCATTTATTAATAACGTGCCTTATGTTGCATAGATAATGGTACGGAACCCTTCGTGCGCGAGTCCGACTCGCACTTGACCAGTTTTTTATATAGATATCTTAAGTTTTTGAAACAAAATTCAAATACACAAATAATATTGTGATATAGTCCAATATCAAGCGTTACTATGTGCTACATATATATATTTGGGGGGACTTAACCTCGTCAGCCTTGGATTGGCAGTTAGTCTAGGAGACGCAAACTCCGAAATCAAACGCACCTGCTGCCTTGTAGGTAGATGTTGGATCATCAAAGGCTAGGCCGCATACCCAATAAGTATGCCGGAAAAAAAAGAAAACACTATGGAAGCAGAATCAAAAAACAAATTACCCCAGGAAGGTACCAGTTATTCTGGAGAATCCTTCTCTGAGAAGAACCCTCAGGGTAACTCAGACAGCCTCATCGTATCTGGGGGAGGCAAAATTTTGCTCACTAACACCCAGCCTGAAAAACAACTACAGAAGACACTTACACAACAAATCTTCCATCCTGCCTTGTTTGATAAATCTAAAACTAGAACAACTTGTAACACAGACAACTCTAAATCACAGCATAACGACTCGCATGCAACTGACAAACACCGCTGGACTGACGTCAACTCAAAAAAGAAAAGACCGCTGCATAGCCCAGACAGTAACCAGTCCCACAAGCAAAAGAAACTTGACTCTTACTGGCTTAGTCAGCCAATTCCTGTTTCTAACAGCTTCTCTGAACTGGATTTAGAACCAGAACAACTGCAACAAACTGAGGAGCCTGAAAAGATAGCTAAGCCACCTCCTCTCTACGTAGACAGAGTCGGCAACATACAACCGCTGATAAGAGTACTAGATGAAGTTGCAGAGGGTTATTACGAAATTAAAGTTCTTCGTGATGAGCAAGTCCGGATCCAAGCTACTACCTCAGAAACATATACTAAATTAGTCAAAATCCTCCAAGAAAAGAGAACTGAATTTTATACATACAAACCGAAGCAGGACCGCTGTTTCAAAGTAGTCCTTAAAAATCTCCACCCAACTTGTGACCCAGATGACATAAAACAGGCATTAGAAACACATGGGCACAAAGTAACTAACATCTGGAACGTCAAGCAAAGATTGACCAAGAAGCCCTTACCAATATTCTTTGTAGAACTTGAATCCGAAAGTAACAACAAAAGCGTATACAGTATAAAGAATCTGCTGCACTGCAAAATAATAATAGAACCACTTAGACCAAAAAGAGATATTCCTCAATGCAACAACTGCCAGCAGTATGGACATACCAGAAAGTACTGCTTTAGAAAACCAAAATGCATCAAATGTGCTGGAGAGCATGCTTCAATGAACTGCGAACGTAAAGTAAGGTCTGACCTAGTAAAATGTGTTCTCTGCGAAGGAAACCACCCGGCAAATTACAAAGGATGCTCGGTCTATCAAGAACTACTTAAAATTAAATACCCATCAATACCAGCAAAACATAAAAAATTAGATACAAAACATCAAGATACAGTTTACCCTAACTCAGCGCAACGAAATAATATTAAGACATATAAAGAAGCCTTGACTAATAATAAACAATCAAATAACAATGAAAAAAATAGTGACTCATCGCAGATTCAAAATACACTTGACGACCCAAAGGAAATTATTACTGTACTGACACAATTAATCCAACAATTGACCTCAATAACTAACCTCCTAATGGAAACAATGACGAAATTGACATATTCAACTCGCTAAAAATAGCCCTATGGAATGCCAATGGGCTCTCACATCATATTCCTGAAGTTGAGACCTTTCTACTCATAAATAAAATTGACATTCTTTTAGTATCCGAAACACACTTTACCAAGAAAAGTTTCCTACAAATAAAAAATTATAAGTTTTACCAAACAATGCACCCGGACGGAACAGCTCACGGTGGTTCTGCAATTATTATCAAAAATAATATAAGACACTATGTGGAGGAAAAGTATAGTACCGCCCACATACAAGCCACCAGTATAGTTGTCGAAGACTGGCGAGGACATTTAACTGTAACTGCTGTATACTCCCCACCAAAACATGCAATTAAAAAGGAAGACTATGTACACTTTTTCAATACTCTGGGCCCCAGGTTCATAGCAGGAGGAGACTACAACTGTAAAAACACCTGCTGGGGTTCACGCTTAACAACCCCAAAAGGACGACAGCTTAAATTAGCTCTTGACCACCTTCATCTTAGTACAGCATCTAGCGGTGAGCCAACATACTGGCCTACAGACCCAAAAAAAATCCCCGATTTGGTTGACTTTGCGGTGTTGAAAGGAATACCAACGAATAACTGTGCATGTACGAATCTACTTGATCTCTCATCTGACCACAGCGTGGTATTACTGGAAATCCACCAAAAACTTCTCCAGACTACACCCACGCCAAGACTGCATACCAATAAAACGAACTGGGACATGTTTCGTGCAATAGTTAACGAACATATGGACACTAAGCAGCCTCTTGAAACCGAAGAAGATGTTATGTCTGCTGTCGAATTCTTCAATGTGTGCATCCAGAACGCTGCATGGAATAGTACTCCCGCCGCGAAGAGGTACAATCACCAAGAGAGTTCACAATCTGTAAGAGAATTAGTAGACGAAAAGCGCAGAGCTCGCAGGAAATGGCAAGTAACTAGATTTCCTAGCGATAAAACTCATCTTAACTATCTAACAGCAAAACTTAAGCTATACTTACGCATGGAGAAAAATGATAACCTGCAAAGTTATTTGGAAAGCCTGAATAATTTTGCATCCAGTGACTACTCCTTATGGAAGGCAACGAAAAAGCTTAAAAAACAATCCACTGCTAATCCTCCAATACGCAAAGCAGATGGTTCATGGGCCAAAAGCAACTCTGAAAAAGCAGAGACATTTGCGCTTTACTTGGACAATGTTTTTGTTCCAAATCCTAGTAATTGTGAAACAAGCTCAACTTACGAAAAAATTTATGCTACTATAAGTGAGCCCTATCAACTTGACTTACCCATAAAAAAAGTAAAAAAACGCGAGGTTGTGACTGTCATAAAAAATCTTAACAAAAAGAAAGCACCAGGCTATGATTTAATTTCAGCCACAGTACTTGATGAATTACCAGACATAGCAATAACTTATCTTACACAGCTATTCAACTGTGTACTTGCACGTGGCATTTTCCCAGCACAATGGAAAATTGCAATGATAGTTATGATTCCTAAACCTGGAAAAGCTCCGGAGGAAGTAACATCCTATAGGCCTATCAGTCTGCTGCCAGTATTATCGAAAGTCATGGAAATCCTACTCCTCAAAAGACTAAACGTAGTAATATCTGAAGCTGAAATCATACCTGACCATCAATTCGGATTTAGAGAAAAGCATGGCACTATAGAGCAGATTCACCGTATGATCGAAGAAATCCATAATACTTATGAACAGAAGAAATACTGCTGCGCAGCATTCCTAGACATTTCCCAAGCCTTCGACAGAGTTTGGCATATTGGCCTTTTATACAAAATTAAAACCCTACTACCAATTAACTACTTCATACTTCTTAAGTCATACCTCACTGACAGGTTCTTCTATGTTAAGTTGGGAGAGGAAGTAACTAACCTACATAAAATCCATGCTGGAGTACCTCAAGGCAGTGTCTTGGGTCCTACACTATATTTAATATTTACATCCGATTTACCTATCTCAGATAAAACAGTTATTGGCACCTTTGCCGATGACACGGCAGTACTCGCCACACATGAAGATCCCCAACAAGCAACTAATATTCTCCAATGTTGTCTTAACAATATAACGCAATGGCTATCCCTGTGGCGTATAAAGATAAATGAAGACAAGTCTATACAGGTGACATTTACTACAAGACATGCTATGTGTCCTCCAGTAAGCCTCAACAATGTACAAATACCACAAGCAAATGACGCAAAATATCTCGGCCTTTACCTGGACCGTCGGCTAACGTGGAAAAAACATATCTTCACAAAGCGCAAAGCACTGGGGATACAAAGCAGAAAAATGTCTTCGTTACTTCACAGAGAATCTCACCTCTCCCTAGAGAATAAAATACTGCTCTATAAAAGCATTTTAAAACCGATTTGGACATACGGGATCCAGCTATGGGGAACGGCCTCAAACTCCAACGTAGAAATCCTGCAAAGGTACCAATCAAAGACACTAAGAATCATTACAAAAGCCCCCTGGTATGTGACAAATCAACAAATACATAACGACCTCGGAATAAAGACGGTTAAAGACGAAATCAAACATTCTATGACACACTATAAAAAAAGACTAGAGCATCATCCAAACAAGTTAGCCACACAGCTAATGCAGAGCAATTTTAAATTTATAAGATTGAAAAGAAAAACTCCCGGTGACCTCTAGAGATGAGAAATGAATAGGCAGTTTATGTCACTGGACTACTGCCTTAAATGACCAAAACACATACATACTAATCATTTGCTGAATGTTAAATAAGAACAGATTGCAAGAAAAAAAGGAAAAAAAAAAAAAAAAAATATATATTTGAGTCATTAATTCATTATAAGAACAACAAGAATTCTTGTATTTCTTGTGTGTACCTCTCTAACCCTCAATAATGCATTTCGTAGAGACAACCTTACAATTAAGTTTAGCAACCGTGTAGTGTATCTATCTACTAGACTAGACGAAGCGCAGGAAACCAAATATTACAAGAAAGCTCAAAACTAAAAAAAGAATGCGCATATTTTATATTTTAATTACGACAAGTAGCAACGATCTTGTTCAGTAAACTTAAAATTTGTTTAATTTCTTTCTAAGTTGAAAACATGACATGGCCATGAATCAAGACTTTCAAGGTACATTACATTTAATAATGGAAAGGTAATTGCGCTATGAAAGTACCTACGGTTTAGTGAATGCAAATATTAAATTCAATTTAATACTTGGAAAGTAACACAGGATTTAGTTCCGTCACAATAAAAGAATAATAATATGAAGTGGATGTGGCACAGGTCATATACCCAGCACGTCTCTATGCCAAACATACTGCTGAATGTCCCAAGAAAGGAGACAGATTGCAATGGAAAAAAACATACTTGGATTCTTTAAACGTCTAAACGAAATAAGATAGAAATTAATTTTGCTTTAAAAGTCCAAGTATCCTAATATCTAGGCCCTAGGCGTAGTAAAAAGTGAGTCTCTATATAGCTACTTTATACCTAGATTCACTTTGTCTCGCCTAAGATAACAAAATATTATCATCAGTATATTTACTGAAATATTGTTAAATTAAGATAATTAAATAGCGACAAAATATCAATAAGCATAATTTTTCAAAAAATATCCTGAAAACCAGGCTTACTTGAGGTTTGGTGAAAATACAAGCAGATGCCACCTTAAAGAAATAAGCGGTAATAGGTTTAGTTTTGTGATGCGAAAATACGAATTCAATTATGGCAAATTAGGGCAGACGTAAACCGCTAGTTAAATCTAGGCCACTAGAATTATTATTAGATAATACTAAGCGAAAATAGCTTGTCTACACAAACATAGTTGCTTAATAGATTTAATTTAATTTTATTAGGTACATAGGTTTATTACGTTACGATAACATTTGCGCACTTAGATTAATTAAAAAATTGAAGCAGCATGTACTGCATAATATTAGTACTTTTTATAGCGAAAAATTATTATAATTTAACTTACTCAGAGAGTTAAATTTAACAATTTTGAAATTATCCATAAGCGCGGTAGTGTTTGCGACAGAGAATGAAGGGGCACCCAACAGTCGCTGCGGTCACCGACCAACTGATTAAGTAAAACTATCTTTGATTAGACTGTTATGATGATTGAGGATCCCTCGTGATAAACAGCGCGGTGTTTCTGTTTAACTGACTCATATGTTCACTGGAAACAATTAAGTTAAACATTATTTAAACATTTAGTTTTAATTAAAAAAACATCAAATTACCTTTATAAACTTTTATTAATAGATGAGAATATTACATTTTGTTAGCTGTACTTTTTCTTTGCTGATGACGTCACAAGGGATGTTAATTTGACAAGGTTCCAGCGCATTACCAATTTGCGTGGCTTTTAACAGATTTTCTAGAGAATTACAAATACATAAGTTGTTGTAAAGAACTTATTTGCTGGTTGCTGGCTTGTAAATATTTATTGTTTTTAAAATAAATTAATGTTTTGGTAGTTGCTACAATAATTCTGGTTAGGATTTCAGTTGGTAGATACAGGTCCTATTTTTAATCAATTTACCTAATATTTATGGATATGAGAATACGGATACTCTACTTTTCTTTTATAAATACATACCTATAATACATAGAAAACACCCCGACGCAGTACCTACATTTGTATGACAATTACAAATATCACACAATTGATTGTCTCGTGCGGGAATCGATCCTGCGACCTCGTGAACGGCAGTCCGTTACATTACACATTACATGAGCCACTAGGCCACCAATCCCGCCATATAAATAGGATCAGTCGGTACAATGAGTCTATGATACCAAGCTGTCTAAATACCTAAGTAGTTCATTATCCAAGTTGAGTAGTTAACATATTGGTAGAGGCGACTAGAAACAATTTACCGCTGCTTTGAAATACGACGTTTTGCTTCCAGGCAAGACATTTCTAACAATGGAGAGATATTAATTAAGTCGACTTAATACAATATTTAGGTGCCTAATTCTTGCGCGTCTGCGGGGTCGGATTTAAGACCAGTCAATCGCATGTTAAACAAACCCAAATGTCTATCACGGCCTAATTACCTAGTCTCCACAAAAACAGGAAAACCAAACCATCATGTAAGCGCGTAGTGCATAAATAGATTCATGTGAAATAAATAGGAAGGATAATGACATCAATTCTACGTGCACAACCTAACTTAACTAAAAAATGAAAACAACTATGCCATGGTGTATTTTTATTAATTGTCGTAAACATTTTTATTATTTAAAATCGTTAGTCTATAATATACAGATTTAATAATATAAAAGTTCAGTTAACATTGCCGACTTGTGTTTTTGACACTACCAATTACCGCAAGCGGGACTTGAACCCACGACCTCCGAATACCGTTCCGTAGCTCTGCCAACTGAGCTTATTGTGGTCGTGCTTTTGAGATTGAGTTTATATCGTATTTTTACGTTCAAGTCCCGCTTGCGGTAATCACTTTTTCCACCATAATTTAATTTATTAAGTAGGAGCATAGCATGTCAATTGCAAAATTAATAAATTACATTCATTTTTTAGTTAAGTTTAGTTGTGCTCGTAGAATCGGTATCAATGTTACCTATTGTTCCTTAGCGCGCGTTATTATTTAGTTTGTAATGTTGGACTGCATTTATTATATTACTAACGTTAGGCTTCGTTCAGGTAGCGTTTTTGGTATTGAAAACACACACAGCAGTTTTTGTAATATTACATCCAAAACAGAGTTGGTAGGTACACATAGCACTAAGTTAGGGTGACGTAGTCAGCAATCACCATCGTTGATCAAGGTCTAGACATATTTCTCGATACTTTCATTATTAAAGGAATGATTAATATAGAGGCATATCGTATAACATATTATTACGGTAATTTACAAGCAGGTAACGTATTTAAGGCTATAGGTATGTATTGAAGGTGGAGGTCAAGGCTTATAGTCAGGAAAGTATAATAAACAAGGTCCTATACCTTCTGTTTTACGTCGACATTTTATTGCATTCAATAAAATAAGTTCAATATATATGATGAGGGTTATTTTGCTCTAATATAGGTAATCTAATTGTGAACGCATTTAGTACCCGCAATATTTTTTGCTTGAATGTAACGGTTGGTCCCAAAATTTATCTACCTCTCTATAAATTAGCAGTAAAAAAATCTCTAGTTCTTCTGAGAAGTTAGATTTTTTTAACAAAGACCTGCTTTAAATGTACCTATTTATTAGGGTTCCGTACCCAAAGGGTAAAAACGGGACCCTATTACTGAGACTTCGCTGTCCGTCCGTCCGTCCGTCCGTCCGTCCGTCCGTCCGTCCGTCCGTCTGTCACCAGGCTGTATCTCAAGAACGGTGATAGCTAGAGAGTTGAAATTTTCACAGATGATGTATTTCTATTGCCGCTATAACAACAAATACTAAAAATAAAATAAAATAAATATTTAAGGGGGGCTCCCATACAACAAACATGATTTTTAGGGTTCCGTACCCAGTATCTCAAGAACGGTGATAGCTAGACAGTTGAAATTTTCACAGATGATGTATTTCTATTGCCGCTATAACAACAAATACTAAAAATAAAATAAAATTTATGTGAATGAACGCCTGACGAAGATAAACAGTCGCCTATTTTATGCCACTCGTCAAGCGTGCACTTTACACAAGTGGAGGTATGTTTGGACGAGGGAGGGGAGAATCTTGGCTCGGCGAGAGGATGGACAAACTGTACACCGCATTAAAAGCTACGACGATATTGCAAATATTTTTGGCAAAATATAGTACCTTTTCATATTAAAAATTACTACAATAAGTTTAGTGCTGTTTTGTTGTTAAATCATATCATGTGCCTATATTGTCTTTATGATTCTTTATTTTGCAAAGTATTGTATCCCGGTGTTTTAATAAATAACAAAATAATACTTTATAGGTACAAATTATGATTAGTGTTTGTGTTACATGGTTATTGTTGCTTTTAAATTATGTTGAGTGTAATACATACTACCTAAACTTTATTAAAATTTCTCTAAAGTGGTTTAAAGTAGGCCACTATTATTCACACTATATACTAACATTGCAATGTTAGCGATATCTACAAAACATAATTATGTACAAAACTTATAAAATATATATAATGTATATTATTCAATAAGCACAATTTTATTGTAATTATCACCAAATCATGTCCTTTTATTATATATTATAATAAATAATACTTACTACTATACTTAATACTATATCATACTTGTATTGTTTTTATGGTTTTTTGTTTTTACTCTCACATTTTATATATTAATATTTTTATATTTTTGTTTTAAATATTATGTATTTTGTTCTGTATTACTAATAATATATACACTATAATCTGTATAGTCACCTATAATTGCTTGTTATATTATTACTTTTTATAATTTTAGTTTAATTTTATTATTTTCTTACTATTCAATTTAAAATTAAACTTGTAGTCTGTGACGTCACTAAGCGGCCCAGCGGAAGACCAGCGCTGGTATTTAACCAGCAATATGCTGAGCTGGGACCGTTTTGTGACGGATACATTACTCTTATGATTTATTCTTTTCCTTCTTTTTTGTTAACAACTTTTGTAATGTAACCTCGCAAATAAACTTATTTTCTTCTTTCTTCTTCTTTCTTCAAATAAATATTTAAGGGGGGCTCCCATACAACAAACATGATTTTTTTACCGTTTCTTGCTCGATACTAATAACGTTGCCTTATGTTGCATAGATAATGGTACGGAACCCTTCGTGCGCGAGTCCGACTCGCACTTGACCAATTATTACATTCGGTCCCTACACTTAAGTAACTGTAGAGGAAAAAATATTTGCACAAGTTATTGTTTCAATTGTAGATGTTTAATATGGAAACCAACAGGTCATTGCTTGTTGACCCAATAAATAAAAGGTTAATTAAATATTTTTAAAATTTTATTTATTTATTAGACATTGTTTATATACAACCATTGAAATTTTAACAACATCAAAGTAAAAAGATCACAAATAAGACGAGGTTATTTCGGACGATTTTCTCATAACAATCAGGGTCTCTATAAAAGAAGACAAATTATCGTAAATTAAATAACGTTATATAATAAACATTTCTTGAAAGTCGCGCAAATAAGTATTCAATATAAATATAAATATTCAGAACATTTTACACAACGTCTTCTGGTCCCAAAGTAAGCTATATTTCAATGCTTGTATTATGGGTACCAGATACGGATATACTACATAAACTACTTTTTTTTTGTAAATACATTCTTTTAATACATAGAAAACACCCAGACGCAGTACAAACAAATGATTGTTCCAAGCGGGAATCGAACCCGCGACCTCGTGATCGGCAGTCCATTTGTATAAACCACTCCATCACGATTGTCGAATGAAAATAGGACTGACTTAAGGCAGCATTTTGAACTATATTTTTTACATATATTATCGTGTTATAAAGATATACACAAATTGTACTGATATGGATAGCTTACAATTTTATTCTAATGGCACTTTAACAAATAACAAGCGAAAGGAACAAAAATAGTTAGGCCCATACTTTTGAACACAATTACATAAAAATCTTATTTAATAATATAACGTAACCTTTTAACTTTACAAGCTAATTGTAAAAAAGGAAGATACTTATATATAACACAAAACATTCCAACAGAAAATATGGTGGAATTTCACCAATAGCGGATACTGGTATTGCTAGGTTAGGTCTTAACGGCCGCCGCGGATGCAGTATTTTACACTATTTAGGTCGTTGCTTACCACCTACTGGCGACCGTACAGCATGCAAATATGATGCATAAGAGCCTTTAACAAATCTATGAGCGTAGCCAGGGTGGAGGATGGCAAATTAAATCCCCCCCTTCACACTAAAATTGCCAAAAAAGGATTTGACACGACCAATTTTTTTTTTTTTTGATGTAGGCCCTTAAGACGATACCAAAATAGCTTCGTGCATTTTTCTATGTACGAAGTTTTCATTGTTTCTTTAGATTGAATGGCTAGAGCTCTAATTTTTAAGTATATGTTTTTTCAATATATGATCTAGGATCGCATCAACTCAGAAACGCGATTGAAAAAAGTTTTCTCGATAGAAAATCTTGGCGAAACAACCTCTCAAATTTTTTATTTTTTTCATTTGTCGGTCTATTATCGCGTATTAACTAATGAAATAACTTTAAAAACATAAGTAACTATTATATATAGAAACACGTAAATCAGAATTAAAACATATTTAGTAGATTTTGAGTAAATAGGAAAAGTATCCCTAATTCTTCATTGTCTGTGCCTACTGGCTGTGTTAATATGTACGTGGCGGCGATGATATACGATAATATTGATGTAGGCCCTTAAGCCGAAAAATCTGTGTGTGAATCAACGAAATAGCCAATTAATCAAAATTCACCATAGTTGTTTTAATTTTTTAGTTTAGTTATGCACGAAGAATTGGTACTATCATCGCTGGGGCAGAATTTACGCACACAATTATAAACAGCGGTGTCGATTGCGAATACTTGTTAAACCATAAACTAACCTGCCTTCCTAATAGTATGGGGTTAAGTTGGATAAGCCCATGAATTAGTTCTATGACTGCTAATAACGCGCGTCAGAAGCGGCAGTTGCAGGAAAAGATTTCGTCCAATTTCTAAATAACCAGTAAGACCATTTGCCGCCATAGTAACAAAAATGCAGTAGGCGAATGATACCTTATTAGACAACAAGACTTCCATTTTATAACAGTATTTGTAGTCTTTCATACAAAATTACACTATTCTAAATCTTACCATACATCTATGCTTGACGAAAATGTCCTTAAAATTAATAGCTGTAAACTTAATAGTAAATGCATTCACTTTAAAAACATTTAAAACAATACTTCAATAGTACTTTCATACAAAATCTTGAGTTTAATGTTACGTTTATAATTATATAGTCCAGGAACAAAACAAATCATAACTATGTATTCTAAACATAATGAAACAGAATAAATCCATGAATAAAATCCTTTAAAACTAACACGTCTGTACTTACAAGTTCTAATTACTTATTTTACAAAATACACGCGAAAAACATAACCCTTTGCGTGGTTGTCAGACAAAACCCAGTGACTGAAAATTATCAGCTGTAGAATTTTATTCAAAATATAATCTTATTATTCAAAATAAAAATATTCTAGGCTATCCCTTTATGAGACACATTTCGTTCAGAGGCATTATATATACGTTAGTTTAGTTACCTTCAGGATAGACCATAGAGTATTAATCCAACAGGAGTCGGCATTTCGGAAAATCCCCGCTGAAAAGGTACGAGAGCAATGCTCATACTCAGAAGAGGTAGGCGTAATATATTCTTACACAGGACAGTGTCGAACCTACGATTTATGATAAGACTGTTATCCCCGTTTATCAGTAACATCTACCCCTAGTCCAAATTTCAATAGAAAATTGTTTTATCGGTAGCTTCTTGAAAAGTAAGTAAGGACAATAGTTTAGATTTTTCTGTTTTTAGTGTGCATATGCCGACGATGGTATGCGACCAATGAAATTTCTTTTTATTGTTTGTGTGCTTTAGTTCAGCAGCAGTTTCCATGAACCAGACAGTATATTTGACATCGTGATAAGAGATCGTAAGAAAACATTGTGTTTAACTACTCCAGTAGGTTTAATACCTTATGGGTAAAGCAGGTTAACTTGAATTCAAACTTTTCAATGTATATATGATACCACAATTCATTAGGTCACTAGGCTATCACTATAACCATCCGGTTAGTGTGAATAGGTAATTGTTATTTAATAATGCTTTGTAGTATAATATTTAATAATCTTTGTTGTCGTTTATCAATATATTCATAGAAGTAACGGGGTTTCCCCTTGTAGAGATAGTTTAAGATTTCGACGTTCAAAACAGCTCAGTGTTTTTTGACTTTTTTTGGATAAATTATTACACTAGGCTTTTTTCAATCGAGGTGGATTAATAAACCCATGGCGTAGTAGACAAGGAATCAAATATTAGGAAAGTGCTTAGGCTAACCGGATCAGGTTTAGGGCAAGTGCCGTGGTCCAGTTAGAGCGAGCAGAAAGAAAGCGCTTGACCTCTGAAAAAGTCCGCGTTAACTATAATAATAAGTTTATGAAGTTTGTTTTCGTATTTCAATAAACGCAACCTAAGTGAAAAAAAAGAACCAAAAAAATATTTACTAAGCAAATATTAATTAAATGTAGATAAGATATTATTGTGATGATTTGTATCAAAATAAATATTCTACAGTTGACGTTTTCGACAGGATGAAAGAAAAGACTAATCTTAGTAATTAAGAAAACTGCTAAAGCTGCAAAAGTTAGACAAACTTCAGTAAAAAAATTATCCATAAATATCACTTATTTTCATATTTTAGGGTAGTTATAAAACCTTTTAACATTTTAGGCACTAGGTCATACTTACTTCTATCTTATACAGATGCCATAAACCACGGCTTACCAGAATGGACACCAGCCAACATAACACTGACACAAATTCTCATTACTCGTCGCCTGCTGTATTAACAACTCTACTTGCTTCTGAACCGACACTATTTCATCAATATGAGGGAAATCACGACCTGTTAATTTATCTCTTACTCTATTAACGATAGCTAATGCACGTTTATTGAGATTAGTCTCTGCTAGTTGATCCAATGAGTCGTTTAAACCTATATGTATCCTACTTTTACTTGGTTGAGGAGAAATATTTGGTTCCGTTGGACATATTTCCGCGTCAGCTCTGGAACGACGCCCTGCATCTATTAGCCTCCAGTTCAGTAATGGATCGTAAACAAAAGCTTCAAGTACAGCCATGACACTGTCTTTGTGTCGATGTAGCACTTCCATCACTGATTCACAAGTGCGACGATATGTGCCTTCGATTCCAGTCACCTGAAATATTAGACTTTAGTTGTAACATTATATAGGATTATAATATAATAATATCCGTGTGGTGACGGATTAAGAATAGAAGTGTCACCACCCCATTCTTCCCCAGCTGAGGGATATTATAAGCAGTTAACATCTATTGTGTGAGAAAGAACGATCGATTTTTCGACGTTTCGATATTTTCCTCTCTGTTCAACGCGGCATTGTAGAAAAAAACTTAAAGTAGACGGCCAACATAGGACGTAAATGGGCCGGAGAGAGGGGATTTTAATCCTTAACTTTCTACATAAAATTGCTGTTTGGAGTAACTATTTAAACTAGTTGTTAGCGGTTCTATATCACATTGGTACAAATTATAGAAAAGGTAAATATAAAATCATAAACCTCTCAAGGCGTTGGGAGGGATTTTTTTATTCTGTTATGTACCAAGCTGAATTTAATTTAAATTTTTCAAATACAATGATAAAATTAAATCAAAAGTTATCATAAGTCATATATGAGTATCATACCTCCATAGCATTTATAAGCATTCTGGTCAATCTAAACGGTATTTTTTCAGGGAATTTGTCACGAGTGACTGCCACTTCAAAACAATCTCCGAAATCGATATGCAGGAACTTTCCTGTCACTCTGTCGAGCATGATGTTGGAAGGATGTCGATCACCAAGACCGAGGATGTATCCCACCATGCTCATAACAGCCAAAGAACGTGTGTAGTTGGTGCGACGCTCGAACCAAACCTCTGAAGATGGACTCTTAAGCCAAAGAAGCTTGGCCAAATCATCACCAGCTGTATGTTCTAATGCGTGCTCGAAAACTTCCACCTGAAAATATTTTATGAATATTTATCAATAGGCCTTCTACCTTAATGTACAGGAAAGAATTTGTTTTGCCCAAAAATCGGCCATTTTTGAAGAAAATATTTTTCCTACTACTACTACTCTTAAAACTTACCTTCTGCATTAACATTAATTTATCCAAATCGGACGCCATCCTTTGCATGATCCTGTGTTCGATATTTAGCAAGCACTTCCTCTTTTCTCGGTAGTCTTTGATCAGCGTGTGCAGAGTATCACAATGTGGCACCCAGCCTATCAGTCCAGAGTTAGTTGATAGAGGTATCACAGCATATCTCTGAATGGCCAAATCTCTTCGGAATGTGTCAGGGTCGGCTTGTAGTAGAGTGTTGACTAAGCCAAATAGCTGCATGACACGTTCGTCTTGCCGGAGATCCTCATGGCCCTTCAGTAGGAAGATGTAGTCTTTGCCGTTAGAACCACGGATGGATAAGCGTCGAGGACGTTGCTTGGATGTGATGACCTGTACAAAAAGTGTATCTATACTATAAATGCAAAAGTCCAAAATAACAAAAAAAAAAAAACTACCATTACTAATAACGAAATCACGTCAAATGATAGTACCTGTAGACTGCTCTGTATATGTGCTATCCTGATAAGATCTTGATCAGGTACATAGGAGCCAGGCACAGCTAGCTCTAAGTCTCGACACTGCAACAGTCTAAGACTGACGTACTGCAACTCGAGTGACGTCAGCTGAGGTAGTTGTCGACTGATGCGACGGAACACGTGGTAGTATAGGTCCCACGCTTGATTCAGATCACGAACTAGACCAGACTCCTGAAACATAACACATTTATAGTGCAACTTTTAGATGTAACCCATCATAATAATATCATTGTAATACTTTTACTTAATAAAATATCCAAGAGAATAGCCCAAGTCTTTCGCAAAAAAGTAAACAGAAAAATAACAAATGCTTTGAGAATTTTTAGAAACTATAATCAATTCTCACAAAACAGCCAATCTTTTAGGTAGGAGACAAAAAGGTAAAGAATCGTAACCAAAAGTTATAATTTATTTACCTTGTATCGATTACACCACTCCTGCGCCTCATTCAGATCTCTTCCATAAGCTTGACTGAACGATACCTCTTTCATTGTCTGAGGTCCTCTCTCCAACATCGCATGCAATGGCTCCAACGTTTTAAACATTGCGTTAACATCGTGCTCACTAAAATATAACCGCGAGGCTTCCTCTAACGCCTCATACCACTGTTCATGCCAAAGAATGGCTACTCGGATAAGTTCCTCAGATATCATTGCTGCTTGATTCACCAAATTACTCGAATGTGTGCACATAGACTTCAGAATTTGATTAGCGGCATTCTTACGTGCTATAAATGACGATTTAGAAGCCACCGTTAAGGGATACACAAGTGCTTGTGGATGTGATTTTCCTATATCTATCAGCAGAGAGTGAATTAGTTTTCCGACTAAAGCTCTAGGAGTGTCAATTCTAGCTATGAGTTGAGGTATTACTTGGAGCCATACATTAATCTCGATTGTTCTAATGCCTTCAACTAAAGCTTCATGAACAGCTGGGTAATGTCCATAGTCAAACCACAATGTTAGCAACCTTAAAGTATCTTGTAAAGAACTACCATGTGATAAATTTATCGATTTGAAGAAACCTTCCACAGCAGGGACAGTGTGCTGTTGTATACATTCAGGAGAATGACGCCGTTCACCCAAATGACCGCCACTATTATTTGTATCTTGATGTTTATAGAATAAAACCGTTTCAAAGTTCATATAAGCCCACGCGTGCCACGCTTTATACCAATCAGAAGATAACTGAGTTGCAGCTTCATAATTGCGCAGTATTTCGGGAATAGATTCATCACTTATTCCGAGTAGAGATTCACACCATGAACCCAATTTTAAGTGACAACGAGCTAATAGCCTGCAATGTTCAGCATCACCATTGTCAGTAGATTCAACATATCTTTGTAGTTGATCATAAGCCAGTTGTCTGTCCCCAGCTACCCACAAGTGCTTAGCGTATGCTAAAGTTAATCTAGGTTCATGAGTAGGCAACGGCATGTCTCGATTTTTACTAGGATCTGAGCCCAACAACATAACTAGTGTCTTATGAGCTTGTCGCGGTGCTCCACTTTTCCTACAAAGTGAAGCAAATTTAAGCCAAGTAGCCATATCTTCTTGGGGTGTTAAAACTAGGCTCCTGACTTGCAATATCCTACGCCAATCCTCTACCAATCTCTGACCACCTTGAAGTCTTGTCCACCAAGCTTGCCTGATGCATTCTCTCTTTTCCACAACAGATTTATAAGTGATCACTTCCTCTAACTCTGCTAATAGTTGAGCATTGACTAGAGCACCATAAGCTCGTTGATAACTCTCCCCAGCCACAGCTGTAAGTTCTGAATCTAAAAGAGAGCGAGCTTGATCTATATACAACCTTGATGCAGCAAATTCCTTATTGTGAATATGAAGAACAGCTCTGTAGAAAGCACCGTCCTGGCTATTTTCTGGGAGGAAACTTACATATTTAGCCATAGATTCCCATTCGCTCAAACCCCAGGCAGCTGCAGCAGCCAAACGCGCTGCTTTATACTTTTCCTCGTTAGACATATTCACCCATTTATTAGATACGGTGTTGTAAAGTTCAACCCATTCTCCTAATGCTTCAAAACATCGCAACTCTCCGAGATAAGCATCCATATCAGTAGAATCAACTGCCAATTTTTCGCCGTACAAATCTAGTGCCTTTTCCCAATTGTGTAGTTTCTCGTACCATCTAATTTGTACCTTTAAATTAGCATCGCCAGCCTCGCGTTGGGCCATGACTCTTTCAAGAAGACCTTCGGCGGCCTCTTTTTGTTGCAATTTGTTGTTAATATGGATTAAGGCTTCTACGACTTGAGATGTAGCGCCACTACGGAATTCTTCCTCCTGGAAATGAAAATTCGATATAAAAAAACCGACCGGACAACAAACATAACTAGAGTTTTATTTATATATACCTTATAGTGTAAGGCTTTTGCGTAAGCGCGGCAATGCATAGCCCGTTCTCCTAACAAATGTGTAGAAATAGGTAAGGTGCCGCCTTCACAATGTTCCATAAACTCTGCCAAGTTAAGAACTGTATGTGCCAGTTCTGGCGCATCAGGGGCTGTTAAAGCTTGTTCTAATGCGTACGAGAGTTCTGTTCGTGAGGTGTTGTCGAGCTCCGTCCAACAAGAGACGAAAGCAGCGTTAAATAAGTCTCGCAGAAGTTGCGAGTAATTGTGAGCTAGTGCTAGGCATGCCCTGTGAACACGACAATCTGTATTAATAACTAATCCTGCCTTTCCACTTACAGTTATTGAATTAACTGCTTACAGTTAATTCAATAACTGTAAAACAACTAACCACAATGATTGTTATTTTAGATTTTAAGTACATGTTCTTGGAGATTTAGCTAAGTACATTTTAGTGTCATAACAAGATCTTTTTATTCATGGCGCTTTACTGACAAAAGTATTGAAAAAACTAATAAGGTATTAAAAAACCTATTAAAAAATCCGAGAAGATGGATATCGACTTTCATCGACATGGGGGCCTGTCATCAATAAATGCAACCTAATTAGATGTTTAGGTAAAAAAATATATATTCATTATTTTTTTCGCTATTCTGGTGTAGCCCCATTAAGAAAATTACTTGACATCATCATATTGTGAATTTCACTACATCAATTATTTAACTTAATTACTCTGTGCATACATAATTGCTATCATTTGAAATATTTGAACTTGAAATAACAATATTAAAAGTATATTCTACAAAGGTGACCTTGGCTATTACGATTGTCTTCTTTATCTTTACTTCTTATAAAACAAAGTCGTTATTTTTGTATGTATGTCCCTATCTGGTTTTTTTTAATAGATAGAATGGTTCAAGAGGATGGCTTTTTTCGCATAATTTGTTGGGGTTTGCAGTATATTGGATGAAATATGATTAAATTTGCCGAGAAATTCGGACGCGCGCGAGCCATAAATGAAAACGCTGCCTTATCTATGTGAGGTACAACAAACTATTGTATGGAGGAATTGTTTGTTACCTATAGTTCTTCAAAAATGTCCGCGAGGGCATATGTCTATCTTTTAAGGGAAACCCGCTTTATCTATAATAATGTGAAAAAAAATCTCAAATTCAATAGGGTGTTTTCAAAAGCTATTTATGTGTATATAGTAATATTTTTATCAAATTAAATAGCTTAGTTAGCTTACGCAATTAATATGCATCTAATTTAAATGAATATCTTAGGAGATATGACAAAAAAGAATTACGCGCGACAAAATAAAATACTTAAACTGTTGGCTGAGCAACGCGAACGTTTCCTCGGTCTTCTATCCATAATATGTTTATTGTGCTTTCACGTAAAGACTACTGGATGGATTTTCATGAAACTTTCCAATGGAAAATGGAATAACCGCGGGTAACCCCGGGTTTGTTTATAAATTATCAGTAGACGCCATGCGACATTACGTGGACAGAACGAGTAAAGGTCCACATAGATCACAATAACCTACTAATGTATTGACCTATGTTCACAAAAGATAACAATAATGAATTTAATACATTAAAAATAAAAGTTTTATTATAAAATGTGCACAATCACGGTCACGCGGGTTTAAAATACAAACCTAGATGATATTATATTTTAGTCAAAGTTGGCTATTACAACTTAATTTATCATTAAAATACACAAAAGGAAAGATAACTATTGAAATTAGAAGTACAGGATTTGCTCTGTAAAGAAAATAAGCTCATAGTGACTAAGACATCATCACTTTACTATTTTGAGCACTGATTTTGCATAAAAAGCGATATTCTTTTGTAATTGATGAAGCATTAGTGACCACTACCCTTGCTAAATAAAAACCTGGCTGTTTAGGCAATAATGACCTTGCATGCAACTGAACATGAAAAATAACATTACCTGAGTGCAGGACTATGTGATTCTGTCAGAAGTCCAATGCTAAATCTTCTGAGCCACTCTAGCCAGTCATCTTTGGACACACGAGAACTTACAGTCCATGCCAGTTTCAGGTTATGGGCATTGACACACAGCTTGCGAATAGATTGTGATGAGTCACATAGTGTCACAATACGAGCCTAAAATGCAATTTCATTATCAAAACATTTAGTTTACTTGTTTAAGACATTAGAAATTTTGCTATATCACACATATTGTACAACTATAGCGAAAATTACCAAGTAATACCCTTGTTTTCTTAATGACTTGAAATAACAACATAAAATTATAAAGTATAGTCACCTCTTGGTTGTTATTCTTGGGTCTTCTTCTTGTACTCTGTAAGTACTCGTCCATAGCTGAAGTTTGACTAGATTGCATTCTTGACAACAATTGCTCGTAATTTTGATGCTGTATTCTATGTTTGACAACCACTTTTTGTACTAGAGGTATAAAATCTGTAAACTTTCGTCCAAGCTGGACAATCAGCGCACACAATGTGTCCATTGCTGTAAGACGAAGAGTAGGACAGGTATCTAAGCTTCTCACTAGGGGATGAATTATCCTTGATACTAGCTCACTATAATTCAAAGAATCAGAAAGATAATCAACAGTCTCCATTGCTACTTTCGCTACACTTATTGGACAGTCGGACGCGTCAAATAACTTGACAATCGATGGTATTACTAAATGCATGTAATCATCCAAATTGTCTTCGAATTTTTGTAAAGCAAATAGCAACTTTTCCGTTACCATTCTGTCCTTGCTCGTATCATGCGCGAGTACCCTTAAAATTTGCGGCATAAGCTGGGGTAAGTACACTTTGAACTCTGAACCAAGAGCCACGGCAATATACTCAACCAACAGAATCAAGGTCGGTTGAAAGGGACTGTTTGGAGTCCAAAACTCTTTAATCAAGTCAAATATTTTATCCAGGTAATTACGAATGTGCTGCTTGACAATTGCAATCAATCTTGCTAATTGTGTAAAAAGAAATTCCCTAAAATTATTGTTATCCGTTGCTCGCGCCACATATAGCAGACTAGGAGTGACGCGAGAAATGTATGGAACGCATTTAATGCCCAGTGACTGGAAGATAAATGTCACAGCTTGGACCACACTGGTGTGATGTTGTTGAAGAGTCGGATCTCGTAAGATTCTCATGAGAGTCGATATGACAATAGCTGGATAATATTCATCCAACACTGCAGAAGACATGTTAACTAACATTTCACTAGTTGTCATATCAAAATTATTTTCGTCTGCCTTATTATCGGCTACAGGTACTAAACTCGAATCTGGTTGCTCTCCAATTAGACCTCTTGTTATTTTATGCTTATATGGATCTAGAGCTCCTAACAATCCTAATACGCGAATAGTTTCCCTTCTGTCTTTTGGTTGCTGTTCAGTCTTTAAGAAATTGAGCAAGACATCCATTAGATTGGGATATTCTGTATAAGGCGTAACAACATATCCGGTAGCGCTAATCAATTGACCAAACGCCCATAACGCGACACTTCGCTTTTCTGTAGCACTGGCATCAGACAATAATTCAAGAAGAATGCTAAGGAGTTCTGGTAACCATTTCTTTAAACCGCTATTATCACCATGGACATCAGCTAGATTACCTACAGCTTTCAACACACTAATGACGACTCCAGGATTAGAATCAGATTCTTTTAATTTAGGCGCGAGAACATTAAGAATCGTCTCCATATAAGGTTTTACAAGTTTCGGAGCGTGCAGTATGAGATTATCCAACATTCTAGCTGCCTGTTCTTTATTTCTACTCATGCCAGAATGTTCTAATTCAGTCAAAAACTGTATCAGTGTTTTCCTTAGGCCAGGCATCACATACGCAGGATTTACGACACTTAGGCGGCCTACTGTACAAATTGCCAATTCGCGAATAGGCAAATGTTCATCATTCATGGCCATAAACAAAAAACTCAAATTTTCAATTTGGGCCAAGTGTATGTCGAATATATTGTTTAAAGATTGTAGTACCCAGTAACGAACTTCGTAATCTGGATCAGTAACTGTCACAACTAAGAGCTTCCCTATTATTTCGGCAGTTAAAAGAGTAAGGGTTCTTGAAGGTGTTTTCCTAGTCCTAATAGTGGCATCTTCTAAGAGTTTTGCCACCGTTTTTACAGCTTCTAGTCTTACTTCTTGTTGATCACTTTGCAGGAAGTGATCAGCACAACGCCTAACAAATGCAAGCAAACTATGTTCAGCTTCAAAATTAAATGTGCCTAAAGTTCTTAATGCTAGTACAACACTACTTGTATCCTGTGGTTCAATAATTAAACTCATATTACCCATTTGTTGCTCTAAACTCCTAGGTACTCCTGGATGCAAAAATGGTTTATTTCTTAATACAAGGGAGAGCATATTTAGTAAGCCTTCTGATATCTCTGCTCTTAGAGATGGTAAGCATATACTTAATTCCCTTAGACAGATAGTTAGGGCAGGACTAAGACCTGTAGCAAACATGGCAAATAGTATATCTTTGATATCAGAAACAACAATATCTTTGACAGAACTACCTAGTAGTGTGATGCAAACAAAGATTGAGGGATCAATCCATGCTCTTTTTTTTACTTGGGTGTCTCTAACTGGCAATGTCTGTTTAATAGCATCCATTATGCTAGGGATATAACTTCTAATATCATCCTCTATGGCAGCAGCCATAAGACCCACTGTGGTGAATGCCATATTTCTTTCCTTTTCTTTACTACGCAAGCAGGACAGCAGATAGTTCATAGTAGAACCAAGGTATTTTTTTAAGAAATAGTCCTTATTAAATGCTGCTAATCTTGGTATAATGACAAGGAGAATTAATGGTACTGTTTTCATAAGTCTTTGCGACATAACAGCTGAAAAAAATAATCAATATAATTGACACATCTAAAGAAATGGACAAGTTATTTGTTTGTATAAAAACTTGTTTCATGCATACTGGTCCTCATCAAACTCATGTTAGTTAACTATGTGAAAGGTTTTAATACCATGATGGTTTGCAATATTAATTCTATTAAGGTACACTCAAAGTCAACATTATACTAATTACATATCACATAATGTATGTGTGTGTCTGTAAAGTATGTGAACATTCAAAGAAACTTACTTTTACAGATCTTCTCAAATTTCTCAGTTAACAAAACGCGACAAACTTCTGATTCATAAATTGGAACTGGATAAGTAACATTCTCTGTTTTGAACCCCTCACAAAGGTACCCCCTCTTTACTGACAAACTGTGCAATTTACTGCTAATAAAAATAATATCATCTGATACTTTGATATCTTGTTGAGAATTCGAGCTCTGCATCAGACTACTATACTTCCTCTCCCACACAGCATTAGAGCACCTTAGTAACTCATTCAAGATCAATAAGCCTCCATGCACTCTATCTTCTTTGGTCATACCCTTTTCTTTCATAGGAATTTCATCAAAGCATAACATAGCTTCCTCATAGCACTGCATATACCACTGAGGTTTAGCAGTTGATTGCTTAGCTGTCTCTCTCTGTGCTGTAACTACTAAACCAGCTCTTAAAGCTTTAGCTGCAGCCTCTCTAATTTGTGGTTTAGGGTCTCTCAGAGCTACAAGAATGTGATCAAAAAACCCTGATACTTGTTGATAAAAGTATGTTGGCATGGCTATGGCCAGTTCTTTAAGAAGTAACACAGCAGAATGACGTCTGCCTTCATTACGCTCCTCAGACAACCATTCAAATGCTCTCTTGACTTCAAATTCAACATATTCAGCACGTTTGACCCCTGATACTGTAGCAAGTCTACCGACAGTTTTGGCAGCTAGTTCCATAACTCCAACATCAGATGATGGTAATAAGTTCCGTAAGTAATTGGCAAATCTTGTGATTCTTGTCTTTGTTGTATCACAATCTCCACCAATAAGACATACTAAAAAATAAGATTAAAGTTTAATCACTATTATAAACGGGTACAAAACTAATGCCAAGATCTTTTTATAGTAGTTATTTACTCACCTATAGCTAAAACTCCACCTTTCTTTTCATGAACGTCGTTACTGGAGACCATTTCAAAAATTTGGTGATTAAACTCATCGAGGAACTGAGTGAGCTCCTCCTGCGGCACTTCACGTAACTCAGTTTTCGCATAGTGATATAGTTCACGAGCAGTCTTAATTTGTAAGTCCACATTTCGGGACTTCAACCCTGCTACAAAGGCTCCCACTTGATTAGACATCTCTTCTTCTTATTTCATTGCTTACGTTTAACTGTGTATACGTAATGTGTAGACCGCAAGTTCAAAGTCGTTTTAGATACCTATTTTAAGTTACAAATAAACAAATTTTTCACAAAACACACCACAATCCTCACTGACAGATGCACAGCTTGACAGAAACCACAGACAGAAACCCATAGATTTCTAGATTTGTGTCAGATAATTTTTTAATTATCTATAAATAGACTAGGCATCAAAGTATTCCTCCCCATCGCTGTCGACCGGAAGTGTGCCTAGAAGGCTGGCGGCATTGCCACGTTGTATGGCAAAGCTTATTTTCTGTACAAAATAAAGGCCAGCCTTCTGGTAACGAGAGGCGTCGATCAGTCGGCCAGCTAAATCTTTATAAAGATTTCGGGCACTCGGGCCCCACATAAGCGGGACTTGAACCCGCGACCTCGATTATAATTTAGTTTATTTAGTAAAAAGCATAGCGAGTCAATCGCAAAATATTAATATATTAATGTAAATATTATAATTTTTATATTATAATTAATTAATAATTATCTATTATTAATTAATTTTAATTAAATTAGAGAACAACTCTAAGGAGTTCTCTAATTTACCGAATACCGCTTTTTAATTTTTCCGCCAAAATATATCTCCGTTCATAGAACTGATATATTAATGTAAATAAACAATTCTATAATGATGTCAATATAAAATTTTAGTCATTATGCAAATATGGACATTAATAAAATAAGTCGCCAGTGAATACTACGCTTTATGTTAGAATAATAATCTATGGTTACATGGCCGCTGTTTCATTCATTTCGGGCTTCCTTTTCTTTCTTTCTGTCGTTCATGGATATCTGTGCACGGGCGGTCATCGTTATAGATTTCCGACTAAAATAATAAATGAAGGTGCTATAGACGTTGATTTTATGAAAAAGCTGTAGGTTATAAATTGTTAAATAATGATCTTACTCGAGATCAATAATAGAATTATAGAAGAAACTCTAACAGTTAAATACAAAAATGCACTGGCGCGGTGAGTACGTTACGCTTAGAAAGTGTTCTGTTTTTTATAATTGTGATGTGGTTAATGAGCATGAACCTCATATCAAAGTGTTTCACGAAGTGCTGTTGTTCCTGTGAAAGAATCTACGAGGGGGTTGATTGGTGACCATAACCCTTTTTCGTAACTTGACAAGTGTCAAATTCCCGGGGTGGGCCCACGTTGGTCGCATCTATGCAGATTCATGTAAATGTATATGGAATAGTGTGTAGTGATTTGGTTCGTATTATGTCATGTATAGTGATTATGACGCGATAGTGCCTATCTCAGCATGCATGAGTCATGAGTTGTTTATTGGTGCTTGTATGTGTGTGTGAGGAAATATCACATAATGTTTTTGGATTCCTGCAGTGATAAACAAGGTTGGATGTGTTATTTGCCACTGATACCCACTTGGTGCAATAAAACACTGACTATGTTAACAGTGTCACTCACCCAGGATGTGAGTAATTTTTGAATTGATTTGTCATGTCACAATGATTATATACATGATGTTGTTTTCAGCTTAAAGCCAGAGTCAATAGATGTTCAAGTCGCAGATTTTGATGGAGTACTCTTTCATATATCCAATGTAAATGGAGATAAAACCAAAGTTAGGGTATGTTATCAACTTATTTTTAAACATAACTATGCTATTTTGAATATTTGCCACCTAACTTTTTATGGTTTAAGGCTGTGGGATCTATCTACTCCCACTTGTGGTAATCACTAATTTGTGCCTTATTTGGTATGTTAAAAAGAATCTCAGAATGATTGAATACTGGTATTAAACCAACATTGTGTTACAGATGAATGACCATTAGGGTTATTAACTTATTGGAATAATGTAACTGTCTGTCTCAATAACTGTAAAATATTTATAAAGCTATTAGCGAAACATAAACAGACAACATTTAACATTTACACACTCTCAATATAGTTACAGTCGACTCTCGTTAATTCGAAACTCGAGGGACGCTTAAAATATTACGAATTATCGAGTGTTTGAAATATCAAATGTTTCGAAATTTGTGAGAGAACTTTGAATTATGAAGTGTTGATCCATTATTATTTGTTAACTGCTACATATTCTATAATAATGACAAAAGTTTAGAGGTACATTCGTGTCCATACATGTACGTACATAAATATTTATAATGTGAATTAATTAATCTTTTGAAAGAACTCTGTTAAACAATCATTCCGCCTCTTTATCTCTGCAACTTTGAATTGTCGAGTGTTGGACACCGATGACTTCAAATTAACCCGTGGTTTTGTAACATAGCAATGATTCTTTGTACGAATTACCAAGTTTATAAAAATGTATTGATTTAGTTTGAAATATAAAGAGATTTTGTAAGGAACTCGTGATAACTTTGAATTATAGAGAGGTTCGAATTATCGCAGGTTTGAATTAACAAGAGTCGACTGTATTTAATTTAAAATAAAATGCGTTATATCTGTGGTCTTGTAAACCACCCATAACCCAAGCAAACAATATTGATGAAACTCCTACACAAAAAAAGAAAAAAAAGCATAGAAGTTTAGATTGGCCCTAAACTGCCTGTAGGATGTTGTATGATATGTCCATTAATGCTTTTCTAATACATGCCTGTTAGATATTTTTAAAATATTCAATTTCTATTGTAATATTATGGAACTGTTAATATTGTTTTCTATTAATATTATTGTAAAATTTTAATTAGTTTAATTTTATTTAGTTTATTATATTTTTTGTAGGTTAGTATATCATTGAAGTTTTACAAGCAGTTAGAGGAACATGGTGCAGATGAACTTCTTAAAAGAGTATATGGACCACTCCTCATTACAGCAGAATCAGGTAAGGAAATACACTAGTTTTGTATTTATAAATAAATGGCTATTGCCCGCAACTTCGTATGCATGGAATTTAGCAACCAAACATTTACAAATTATATAAAGAAAACATCCTCTGGAACCACTATATCTAAAGAAATTGCATTAAAATCTGTTGTGTAGTTTTGAAGATATAGGCTCACATAAAAAAATAAAAAAAAATATAACGTAAAAAATAATATACAAAAAAATAAAATAACATACAAAAATAACGACTTGGTTTTATAATGAGCAAAGACATTACTATTTATATATACAAATTATGAGAGAAAATGCAATTTATTACCTATTTTCATACTCTAGTTTTCATGCTAATTGGCCCAAAGATTTATATTACAAATATATGCCCATGACTTTTGCAATAAAAAACCAAAAGGTAAGATAAATAGACAAAATTCTTTATTAGTACACCAACATATAAAAAAAGAAATTTTAGTTATAAGGTACTAAAACTATCATCATTATCCTAGCCTTATCATACTAAGCAATCTTTTACATGAATTTTTAATATATTTTTGGCAATAATAATAATATGAACTCAAACTGAACCCAGTAAAAATAAATATAATGACCAATGGAATAGAGAAAACTATAATTAACATGACTCAAATTGACTATGTTAAAGAATATATATTTTTTCCAATAACACCTCGATAAGAAATGTATGTAGTTTAGTAGTACTTAGCTTAATACCATTAATTGTATCAATTATATTTTTTTTTAAATTCAGAAACCTAAGGTATGGTTACCTGCGGCCGTATTATGAGCTTTTATTTACAGGCAGTTTACGCCGTGAATTGAACTGTCTGGCAAATTCGTATTACGAACAAATTATTAGTCAGTCAGTTCGCTAAACCACTCATACATTAATATGTTTAAGGAGAAGGTACAACTAAAAGTTAAAGTACTAACTAAAAATTTTCAACTAAAAGTTTTATTTTTGCCATAATATCTAATTTAGCCATGCAGTTTACGGCCTGCCTGGAACTTGAATGATTTTAAAAAGCTCATAATACGCCGGCTGAACAAATAATAGTTATGGTAACAAATACATTCAAAGGGTAAAATTTGTAAGTGGAAACAACTTCATAATATTACGTAAATTTGCCGTAAAGTTATTACTCATGGGTAATTATAGCACCAGGAAATAAAATATTGAAATTAATATTGCCAGGACACTTTTGGTCTCTCCTTATTGGAACATTGAAGTCGTGACGTCGAAATGTGTATAAAAAGAACGTTAAATAATATATCAATGTATGTAAATTGGTGTATGATGTATTAATGTTTCTTAAATCGCATTATGATTAAACCGTTTGGGAGCTACGGTGTCGCAGACTTTTACACAAATAAGCATTCATATTAGCGCTAGTTAGCGGTGTTTTCTCGCCATCAGACGGTATGCCGTAATATCAACTCAACTTCTATACCTTTCCAAAGACTATTCAGGCAGTCCTCGTACTTACGGCATGTTAGTTTCTCGAAATACGCGACGTAAATCGAAACGACATAAGTCGATACATAGTTTTTCATATGTCAAAGATGTAAATCTTATATATACGCGTCTAAATCCGTAAAAAGTATTTTTATTTATGCACATAATGTATTAATGTAAACATATAGTTTGTATGGCAGCTGTACTGGTTGATAATATGTGATTATCAGTGTGCTTTGTATGTGATTATCAGACAGTATGAGTGTTACCACTCAAGCCTTCTCATTAACGCTGTGAATCTTTTAAAGACTTGAAAACCCACTGACCCACAGCAAAAATTAAAGAAATTGAGCCAAAATGTATAAGTGTGTAGGGTCGTGTGTATAGGTGTCATAGATGTCTGAATGATGCTAATAGGTGGTGACACTTGTGACCTGTTGGGCGTCCTGGGATTCTCTTGAGTTTGATTTACAAGGGTAAATGCCTCGATCACAATTAATATAAAATGTGGACGTACGACGTGTGCCTTGTTACTGCAGATTATACTAGAGTGAACATTAAAAATAATTTATTTTAAAAATAAAATCGTTTATTAATAATACAGGTATATAACACGTTTGATAAGACTTAAGTGTTGTCGAATTCGTAGCACGAAAATGATAAGATATCAGTTTCAGTTTGAAAACTTGTAAGCATATCTTATTGAAGTATTCAACGTTGACAATCTACGAGTTGCTGTTTATATCTTGTTGTATTTTGTATAGGATTGTTATAGATTATACTTTTTATAGTACTCTTTATGCCGACGATAAAATTATGAACGACCCAGTTACAGAATAGCATTGAGTTATAAATCCCATGAAAACTATAACGATTTATTTGGACAAGAAGTCGAATTACACAGTTAATTTTATTTAAAAAAAAAAAATAATAATTAATTTATTTAAAAAAAATTCAGCATCATCATCATAACGTCACGGCTTTTTCCCATGGGGGTAGACAAAGACTACAGAGAGCCATTTGCTACGATCCAATACTTCCTTGGCTTCCCCCACACTTATACATCTGGTTATACATACCCGACGGTTGTAAGTGCTACGCACTTACCCTTTTGAAGTATACCTGTGATGATATCGGAGTATACTTTTCTCAGGCCTCCTCTCCCAGTGTTCCCACTTCCCTCCGCCGTGTATGTGCCTTTCGCCTTTCGTTAATCGTGTTTCATCCATTCTCTCCACATGGCCAAACCATCTAAGCATACTAAGCATACTTTTCTCCATCTTAGTCACTACATTCTCTTTCTGACAGAAAATCCATAAATACAGAAAACAGCCTGCACTTAAAATGTCTGTAGTAAATGTATCTATCACATTTGACCAGGGGGTTGTTTTAACAAATTTCATATTTGTGCTTATGGCGTGTTGTTGCTCACTTTTATGTATGGAAGCGAATGTTGGGTTTGGCAGAAGAAGCACGAAAGTAGAATAAATGCTGTAGAGATGCGCTCGAAGAAATGAAGTCGTAAGAGAACGTTGCGGTCAGAAAGCGGATGTAGTGACTAAGGTGGAGAAAAGTATGCTTAAGTGGTCTGGCCATGTGGAGAGGATTGATGATAGAAAACCTACGGTTTAATAATATTTTATAATTGGCACTGTTAGAATTCAATATCGAACTTTGAACTGTTTGTATTGATTACGCATAAAACGCCACACCTACAAGTTGGGATTAATTAATGGGCTCTTGGGTGTAAAAAGAACTAGAAATGATAACGCTATGGCGATAACTTAATAATGTGTTTGTTAATGGAATATTTAACACAAATACAGGTGTATTTAGCAATGCCCTTTTTAGTTACAAATGATCAATTTGTTGTACTTATGACAACTATGTCATCACATAAATATTTGTCCTTGGTGTGTGTTGAACTCTCATCTGCGACTTAAGGTACCTACTGTTGCTATCGGAGATTCAAGGTCCTACATGTGTTACGTTTTTTACTATAATACATTTATAAAATTAATTATAATGTTATGTAGTCTTAGCAAAATGTAATATCGTAACTGTATGTTAAAAGTCCATCTATAAGGAAATGTATAATTAAATATCAAAAATAGTAAAATCCTGTAACAACTGATCGTAGAGGACACTCAGCTCAGTCCCACCCGTGACCATGATGACTGCAAAGTGTCCGAAAAGTCGGGCTAAAATTTAAAACAAATATACGCGTTTAAATCCGTAAAGAGTGGTTTTTAGGGTTCCGTACCCAAAGGGTAAAAACGGGACCCTATTACTGAGACTTCGCTGTCCGTCCGTCCGTCCGTCCGTCCGTCCGTCCGTCCGTCCGTCTGTCACCAGGCTGTATCTCAAGAACGGTGATAGCTAGAGAGTTGAAATTTTCACAGATGATGTATTTCTATTGCCGCTATAACAACAAATACTAAAAATAAAATAAAATAAATATTTAAGGGGGGCTCCCATACAACAAACATGATTTTTAGGGTTCCGTACGCAGTATCTCAAGAACGGTGATAGCTAGACAGTTGAAATTTTCACAGATGATGTATTTCTATTGCCGCTATAACAACACATACTAAAAATAAAATAAAATAAATATTTAAGGGGGGCTCCCATACAACAAACATGATTTTTTTACCGTTTCTTGCTCGATACTAATAACGTTGCCTTATGTTGCATAGATAATGGTACGGAACCCTTCGTGCGCGAGTCCGACTCGCACTTGACTAATTATAGAAATAAACATATGAGTCACGCAAATGTTAACGAATATAAAATACATAGGTACTGATAATTTCGTTGAGATACTCTTCCTACAATATACAAATGATACCGACAAACTAAAACAACTAAATAGTAAATGACTGACGTAAACGTTGGACGGCCAATTTTGTCAATAATTTTGTTTAGGCGAAAAATAAATGCCTTTATAGGGCTTTAAGGCAAGTTTTAGTAAGTATTTCAGGTGTTAAGTAGTTTCTGATCTTACGTGAGATTACTAAGACTTACATACCTCCTCTCCTCTACCTCCGATCTACCTCTTAGCATTATTGACAATATCTCAAAGTATCTTTACCTGTCAGTAGGTATTCAATATTATTGTTATTTTATTCTACAGGCTACAATATCTCATTACTACTCGACTTGGAGAACATTCCAGACGATTGGGAAGATGTTGTAAAGAAAGTGGGCTTACTCAAGAGGAATTGTTTCGCGTCCGTTTTCGAGCGGTACTTCAGATTACAGGAGGATGGTGACGTCAGCCATAAGCGCGCTGTTATCAACTACAGGCAGGACGAAACGCTGTAAGTGTTTGTTATTTGTAACAACTTCACAGATTTATTATTTGGCAGAACAAAATTAAGTGTGGTTACTTTATTGCGGATTTTCTGGAAACTCAGCCGAAGAATAATTCGCTTATGTCTAAAACATAAAAAGACGCTTGAAAATCCTGAATATTTTTTTAAGTTATTGCATTGTCATCGGTTCTCAACATAGTGCAAATTTTTAAATCAATTCAACTGCAACAAGTCGGTAAAAATCGCCTTCATAGAAATTGTTACATAGGTTGATAGATACGTACCGCGTGGGGTATAAAAGTGTGTTAAAAACGAGAGGGTATTATAAGGGCAGTAAGTTCGTCAGTTTATAATATAGATTGACGATAATCAATGTGTTGGACGAAATCACGGGTAAATAGCTAGTCTTTATTCAAAAGGGCAATGTCGAATTATAGTGAGTTATAGCGGAAGTTGCGTTAAAAGAACGACAAATTGTGTGCGATAGCAGTACGTAAATAGTTTGACATCATAAGGATATCGATTCAACACAATTCATTTACAAAAATGGTTACCTATTGTATTACCCAATACGCATAAGCCATTTATAATATATTCTATTGATGGACACAATACATATTAAAATAATGATTACAATTAATAATGTGAAGCGTAGCAAAGTAACCATTATTATTATTTAACAGGATAATTCAATTTCATGTAGGTTTATATACTTGTATGTTATCCTCTTTACATTAATTCGTTTCATTCATTCGGTACCATAATATTACAATAATTTAAATAGAGTGTATGTTCGAAATGTCTGAAAAATACGATAGATTTCATAAAGTAAAATTTTATCGATACGTTAGCAAAAAATATATAGATATGTAGTACCAATCAGACCAAGATTCAAAACTAATGTAGATATATTGAATTAGACGAACAAGACTTTAATAAGGAAAGCGCGTAGTTTGCGTATAATATTTGTCGTGAGTACAGAAAATAAACTAAATTGCATGTTTAACAGGATATAACCGAAATAATTAGATAATACGTTTATTACCCTCGCCAACACCACCACCCAGCGTGGTAGCGATGATAACAGTATTTAGAAAGTTAGAACTCTTTGAGAGCTATAGAAGTTGATAGAATCTGGTATTCATTTACTGCAAGTGTATTACAAAACTGCACCACATGGCTAATCTTGTTTAAAAATTCTCGTGTTTGTCGTCATTCTCTTCCAAAATGGTTTGTCCGATAGATGCTTATAAAGTTTTGCATTCAGTAGTACATATATTTTACTCGTCTCCTATATTATTATATCATAAAAATTGCCCTCAGCGGAATTATATGCACGCCTAGTAATTTAATATATAATGATTATCGTATTAATTTGTATGTTGTAGATACGTGGAGGCACAAGAGGACCGGGTAACAGTAGTATTCTCGACAGTGTTCCGACACGAGGATGACATGGTCATTGGGAAATTGTTCATGCAGGAACTGAAGGAGGGACGGAGAGCATCGCATACAGCACCACAGGTCACTTACATTTATTGTTACATTAATTACATTATTACCCGGTTTATTAAAAGCCCCTGTGTTATGTGGCATATACCAGACGGAAAACTGCTAACTAAACTCTGTACAAATACACCTGGATCAGCGTGGATAAAGACTACAGAGAAGTAACGCTTTTTAAAAGTGCAAGGCCAATAGATGTTCATAAATCGAGAAAAACTATATGCTTCTATAATTTTTTTCGAAAGTGAATTTATTAATATAATATCATAATAATAAATATTCATGGACATTTCACACAGCGTCCTCTGGTCCCAAGCTAAGCTTATTATGCTTGTGTTATGGGTACCAGAATACGGATAGAATACATATACTACTTTTCTTTTGTAAATACATACTTATAATACATAGAAACACCCAGACGCAGTACAAACATTTGTATGAAAATTAGAAAAATCACACAAATGATTCTCCCGAGCGGGAATCGAACCCGCGACCTCTTAATTGGCAGTCCGTTACATAAACCACTCTACCACGAGGCTCGTTATATAATAATAGAATTTATGATTGTTTTTTTTAGGTATTATTTTCACACAAGGAGCCGCCCTTAGAACTAATGGACACTGATGCGAGAGTAGGTGATAATATCAGTTATGTTACGTTTGGTAAGTATCTACACGCATTTTATATTTTACTATGAATTAAAAATCAATATAGGCCATATTCATTTTTTTTGTCATTTTACTAGGTGTTCTTAGAGTATTAAAATCAACAGGAGTAGTTGCATGCGCTGTTTATGTCGCACCAACTCAGTAACGTAATATCATTGACCGATACGCACCACTAAGGGACGACTGTCTCCGTGCACTATAGACATTGCTCGCGTACCTTTTTGTAACATTCTTATTAGCTTCGAACGTCTCGGAATCTTTAAAAGTGATTTTCATACGCTTTTAATGGTCAAATTCATCTGACATTTTGGATACATATTTCGTACTGATGACAATAAAATAATAAAAAAATATATATCGGAAAAACATCATAGAAATTACCTATAATTACAGTCGGACCAGTCATCAATCTAAAGGGCTTGTAATACTAGACAAACTAACTACGTTAACTACAACGTTCTATTGACTACAATGAGGTCGATTCGTGGCTCACGACACGTGTAACTGGTTTGAAAGGATCCTTTTATGAATATTCAACGGGTCACCATTTCAAGCTCACCAACTAACTACACAAAATCAATAACTTACTTACCATTGACACAATTTGAGGTCTTACTTCATAATCTTGGAAGCTAAGTTAAAACCAAAAATCCTTAAGTAAACTATTTTAATCAAGTCTCCTACGACATATATATCCAGGATATTTAAGCGTATTTTTAGTTTTGAAGAAGCCTACTTCTGTATTAATAATGTTGTAAGAGTGTGATGTTGTCTTGTTAGTAACGAGTACAATGTATTGTTGTAGTGTTATTCCCCCGTCACACGTGCAGCGAGTCGCGCGACAACACGATCGACCTGCTGCACATGTTCCGCGACTACCTGCACTACCACATCAAGTGCTCCAAGGTGTACGTGCACTCGAGGATGCGCGCCAAGGCGGGCGATCTACTCAAGGTGCTCAACAGGGCGCGACCGCACACATTCAACAAACCCACCGAGAGGAAGACTATCACGTATGTTTACTCACTCTCACCTCACTCTCCACTTCATCGTCATAACATCACGCCTTCTTCCCATGGGTGTAGCCAGAGACCATAGAGCTGTGGTCCAAACACGCTTCCTTGGCTTCATCTAATCATATAGTGATATAGCTCTCCACTTCATCTGCCTAAACAACAATTTTATAACTCTATATTAAATAATGACGAATGTTTATTTAGCCTTCCACCCCTCTTTCCCTTCTTGAAGACCAAGTTACCAAAAATCTGAATGAAAATGATTCAGACTTTATACTCGTAAAATGCCATAGTAGCTCTGTTGGTAAATCATTGGAACCCTTTGAGATTGTGGTTGCAAGTGACCAGTAATTTTTATACAAAATGTTATAAAGACGAAAGATTTGATTGTTCATTTGTTTGTGAATGAATAGGCCCTGAAACTACTAGACCGATTTATAAATTTCTTTTATCATCCCTGGTGAACTTAAGCCATATTTATATTGCCGTGAGAAGCTGGAATTGTAGCTATCTATATTTTAACAAATATTTGTGTTATCCTCAGGGGAAGAACGTTTGTGAGGCGAGATTGAGTGTTGCGAGCCGGCGGCACATAGGCGCCGAGATACATTGTATATCTCCTAACAAACAACAGTAAGGAAGAATATTAGTCACTAATACACCACCAGATCAATCACCAACATTTATATAACTATGTATTTGTCTTAGGTTTGTGAAAAGCTAATCATCTTACTAATTAATTAAGAATTATGTCAAGTGTCAAACTTGTTTGGCTTTGTACAATCTTAGAGCATTAATTCAACAGGAATTGACATTGTAAGGCGACTCCGCTAAAAAAGGTACAAGAGCCATTCCTACTTAGGGGGCATAAATTACGTGAGGTCTCTTTTTTTTAAATTTTTAGTGATGTAATGTCGTGAGATTTTATTCAACCCCATCCCCCAATCTCACGTGAGATTTTTCAAAATGTGCGTTTCTTACGTAAACGCATTGGATTGTTATTGTAAAAAAAGAATATCTTTGTGCTTTTATTTATAACTAGTTAAGTAATAAATATTGCTAAAAGTTTAATTATAACAGTAATAAATTTTTTACAATAGAATACTTAAATAAATTGCGTGACACTTGCCGAGAACTCTCTCCAATCCAATGTAAGATGAGATTTGACACGACCCCCTTAAACACTTCACGTAATTTATGGACGCACCCTTATTGTATAGAGACACTTTTGTTTCATAATGCGAGGCGATTAAAGGCGGGGCGTGCGTAGTGACCAATGAAATTAATATATTGTGTTAGTGGGCGTTACGTCGAGGTAACGCCCACAAACAATAAATTAGTTTGCAGACGCGGAAGTATATTTAAATATAAAAAAATAAAGCGTGTGTTGCTGGTCCTGTTGTTTTAATACTCTAATGGTCTTATTCATAATGACTTATCGGAGGTTTAAAAGTTCGCTAAAATTGTCAAAAATTGTTATTCATAATAGTCTTTTTACGATAAAATGTTTATTATCTCTCCGATAAAGTTATTGTTTAAACCTTATAAACCTAATTATAAATAAGACCATAAATCAACAATAGGTTATGAACTAGATATAGTACATACTTGAAATGTACTTATTTGTCATAAAGCGGGTTAACATCGCTCTTATTGTTGGTGATAAACAAATAAGACCTATATTGTATGAAAGAACACTTTGATAAGCAGGTTAGCACAAGCTTTCATAAGATTAAGTCTCACTTGTTTCTTAGTACTATGAAGGTCGATGTTAACCCGTCTCTTAAACCTTAAAAACTAAATTGATTAGCGTTTCATAAACCAGGCGTTCGTGTTTTTAAACACACTCCAATTCTTCTGTACATTAATTTATGCCTTTATTTTAAAACTATTTAATGTGCCAATTCTGTTACGCTGGAAACTAAACTAAACTAAAACCAAATCACACTTCATTTTATGTCTTAGTTTAGCGTATACAGAATTGCTACCACTGTTTAATATAAAAAAATATATAGTTCTTTTTAGTTTTTAACCATTAAAAAATATTAACAGAAGTTAAAATTGAGTTTAATAAATTCATTCATAATGTTAAAATTAAAGATTAATATAAAATATACATATATTTATATTCAGTTGATAACAAAAATACTAAGTTGCTGAAAATATGAGCAAAATATGTTTAAATATATAATTTTTGGGGATATATTGGCCTCGATTCTACCGCTCCGCCAACTTAACTAAACATAGGTTTAGCTAACAATAACAAGTTGTGTCATTGACTGTTTCAGTATTTATGTTTTAGTTTAGTTACGTGGTGCAGGTAGATAGAATTCGCACCAATTTACCATCAATATGTCCACAGATAAACGACAATGTGCGTATTTCAAAAAAAAATTGTTACATTAATTTATTCAACCATATTTGTGTTCCAATAAGAAAAGTCACAAAGTACTTATAATACATTTCGCTAATGTGTGAATATTCTACATATTAAAAAAAATGCAATTTGTGGTATTTATTGCATTTGATAAATTTGTGCTGTCAAAGTCCAAAGATTTTTATTTTAAATGTGCAAGATTAACAAGCTCTTTTAAAAAGTCAGAAAGCTAGTTGTTTGTTCCAAAAGCAAATCGTATCGAGAAGAACAGACAGGATACACTTTGAGCTTTAGTTGGCAATGCGCTTAAAAAAAGTACATAAGTATTACATACATACATATTATTATATTCATACCCATAGTCAGTGGCGGATTTACCCTAAAGCCCGGGCCTAGGGCGGCCAGATTTAGGGGCGGTGATTTATATGGTAGATGCTGAGAAAGGGGCGGCTAATGGCCTGGGGCCTAGAGCGGCTAATGGCTTGGGGCCTAGAGCGGCCGAGACTGCAAATCCGCCACTGCCCATAGTGTATGCACAATATAATCTCAGTGTGCGTGAGTGTGTGTTTATGTTCACAACCTCGGCACCATTCACTTGACGGAATATTTGATAAAGAAAACAGTGTGTCCCGTTTTTTTTGACGTGAATACGTCTTTAAAATTACTTCCATGGGAACGCTATCCAAAAAAACGAATGATAACAAAATCGGGGGATACAGTTTAGTGTTGTAGCTACATATCTATCATCTCCATCCAAATTTCAGTTACACCACTGGATAGCTAAAGAATCAAAGAATTTATTACGCCAAGTAAGGACTGTAACACATCACAGCCATTTTTAAAGAAACTATTACCCGTTACGAGACGTATTCACGTTAAAATCAACGGCCGTGTGCCCCGACACAGCCCCACCCGTTTTTTTTACGTGGGGAATGCATTTACGCTTTGTGTGGGACTCCCGAGTCAGTAACGGGCCCGGACTTCCCACTAAACCCCACGGTGTTCCTCCTCGCCCCTTGGCCGGGCCATGGTAGTCACTCAGGTATTACCATGACCCAACCAGGGGTAGCCCCCTATTGGTGGGGGCTCACTGTCAGTGTGTCCTGTTGGCTTAAAATAATCGAAGGACTCTATAAAAAAAACTAAACTAAAATACTTTATTACCCATTATTCTACTTAATTAAATTGATTAAAATAATTTTAATTTTAAGAATTTCTTAAAAGGTCAGCGTTTCATTAAATGCAATAATTCCAGTAAGACTTGCCTTGTTACACTTTTCTAAATAAAAAATAATGCCAAATAGACAGTTATGCTCAAAGTTTCATGTGCCGGAATTTTTTGTTTAGGGAAAAGAAATGTGTACATTATATTTTGTATTAAATATTTATTGTCAACTTCGAGCATAGTTTCAAGGTGAACGGAACCAATTTTGTTGCAAAAAAAACTAAACTTAACTAAAATGAAAGCAACTATAGTGTATTTTGGTTTAATGGCTATTATCTTGTACACAATTTTACTAAAAAAAACTCTTTTAACCTCTTCTTGTAACATAACTTCTCTTTTAGTAACAGCAAAAAGTTAGTTTTTCAATCAGAATTGGCACCAATAACATTGATGTAGTTGTTGATCAAAAATATAGCTTTATTGAGTTTTATTATGATGGCACTGAATTCAATACTTGGGTTCCTAAAATATTTACTATATACCCTTATATAAGTGTTCAGATCAGCGAGTGGCCATCGAAAAACGTAAATTTTCTTAGCTTATGATTGCATATAGGGATGTTACGATACCTAACTTAATAGATACGATAATATATAACTATATATTGTATATTAATAATATATATCATATATTTAACGACAGAAAACTTCTTCTGTAATAAATATTGTCTATCGCAAAGTGACGTCTTTTAGGGCCTTTTTAGTCCAATAACTCGCGTTGGGCACAGGTCTCCTACACTTCTTTTCTTTTGAATGGACTACTTGTCTGAAAATTATTTTTTATCTTTTCATGTAGTGTTTATTAATAACACTGGTTTCCGATAAACTGAATTCCGTGATTTATATATTTTATAGACTTGTACAGTTCTATTACAGTACTATTGTAGTAGTTTTAAAAATTTAACTTACATTTATACATATACTTATTTTTCTAAGTTTTAAGCTTTTGACCAATCCTAAACGTTTCAATAAGCATAAGCTTGCTTATTGCTTGATAAAGATTCGAAAATATCGATATATCATAACCGGTATCGTAATATCCCTATTTAACCTCGTTGTTGAATAAAGTGTATTATAATATTAGCCTATACATATTTACTGTTTCGAATACAGAGTTGTAAAAAATGTATATCAATTAAAATATCGATACAGATATTCATGCACAAAACTTACGATATATTCAATTATTAATTTAACACCATCCTTATTTAGTTGATAACGTTATGCAATATATACGAACAATAATAATTGTAATAATTTACACTGTTTCTAGTTAGGTCCCATTCAATTATAATGTAAGTGAAAGTGTATAGTATTTCTCAATAGTTTCTTCCATAGTCACGTGTGAAATCGATTAATCGATATGGCCTTATTTATAACGAGTCAGGCTTGCTCTGTGAAGAGCCTTCGGTGTTCGGTTCTATAGAGTCGCTAGTCTAGATCACGGTACACTGTAATATTTAAGTGCAATTCTATAAATAACCTTCCCCCATTTCTTTAATTACTAAAAATGCATTTTAGTTATAAGCGAGAGAATAAAAACTCTATAAAATATGTTCTAGCGAAAATTTATTTCATGTTTTCAATGTATTTTTAAATGTAGTTGTAACGTCCATTATTAGCTAAACAGTTATCACTTGATGCAAATGGTTCCTCGTAACCTAGTTTCACTTAGATGAATGGCTCAAATTATAGCAGACAGCCAGAGGTTGAGATTATCTGGATGTTTTTTATTATTATTTAATAATTAAATAACCAACACCAATATTTATCTAATATATTATAATCTGGTAACGGAATAGGTAAATTATGTCGAGAAATTGCTAAAGATATTTATGCCATATTGAAGATAAAGAAAAGGTACTTGTTTTTTTAATTTAGGGCTACTATCTAGCCATCATGGCTTTCCTTCTTCATGCTGCCCATTGTAATTGTAAAAATTATTTAATAAATACGACAAGTAAAAATAGACTGTGGAATTGGAACGTGGTTAATGTTGGCGTGCTATATGTATGAGAAATAGCAATGTGGGGCAATCAGTTTGGATAAGATTACTTAAAGTCACACGTTGAGTACCGGAATGAGAACAGGGTGTTCACATAATGGCTCAGGAAAACTAACAACGTGTAGATTTGATAAGGATCAAGTCGGATAAAAATCGCTTAAGTCTCAACTTTGTACGAAGGATGTCGCTAAGTACTACGCGTATTGAGTTTCATAGTACCATATCCATGAGTTACAAAGGAGCCATGGATAAGAAAGAAATCTTTAAAAAAAATTGCTAATACATAAGCTAATTCTTGGAAGTGTTTCATTACTACTCTGTAAAAGAAAAGGTTTTCCTCAAATAGTTCTAGTAAGCAGCCGTTTAGAATTTTTTCATAAAATTATAAGGGTGATGCGAGAATTTATACTTGTACCTACTGTAAATTAGTGTGGTTTGAGATATTACGAAGAAGTATTTTTTACTAGAAGTGAACACCCTGTATTATCTGTAATGTATCGAGTCGTCGGGTATTCTAATTAAAATGTTAATATAATTTTCTAAGTCAACAAATAAGTGAAAAGTTAGTGGCATTAAGCATGAAATTAAGATGATTCATCATAAAGCATGAAACGCGAAATAATTGAGAATGTAATACATATGTATGTAGGACGATTAAACTATTTAATAAACAAAAGTAAACTTAGCTAACTTGAATTTATGTAATTTTTATTTGCAAGATGTATTATTTATGTATTATAAAAATGTAAGTTAAATGTTGCTTTAAAGTTATATAGCTTACATAAACATTGTTTTTACTGTCAGTTTTAATGCAAGATTATGTAAACAGCGCAGAATACCGAAGTTATTTGTGAATATGTAATTATTCTTGTGATTTTAAATCCGTTTATACTGTATTTTTTATTTTCTAGATTAAAGAAAACTTCTGCATTTTAATAATTTGTTTTATTTGAATATATACCTAGTGTACCTACTGTTATTAACACAATTTTGTTTATTGTAAAAATGTATTTAAAGCGAGTTACAAATTGGTAACCCAGAGGCATACCTATCTTTATTTTAATTAACATGCCAGATATATAGAAATACTTCATTATATATTAGAATTCCATTTTATTGTTATTGGATGGTGTTGGTGACGTAGGCGACTTTGGTTGTCCTAGTTTAGACAGCGTGGCTACTTTAGATGCGAACTTGACAAAACTCAGTCCTGATGACTGCGGTTCTGGCTTCTGACTATTTTCTGGTTGGAAAGACGCATCTAGAGAGCCTGGAAAAAATGAACACTATAAGAATATTATACATTGTGATTGAGTGCACAGCGCATTCATCTAGTGTTTTTAACCAGGAGGCGTAACACTTCACAATAAAACTTGATCATACATTTAAACAAAAAATTCTTGTTGTTAAAATTATATGGACAAAGAAAACCCTTCTCGAAATCGTGTGTTTGAACCGCCTACTCCTTGCTACTTTCATGCCGAGACACCTGATCATCTATATACAGCAGATCCGTGCTCCAACAGCGAGTTGTTCTGAATAGAAATGTCGACAAAAATAGGTGAAGTTTTATAATAATAAAACCGTCTATCTGAGAGGTGATTATATTTTCGTACTTATGCACAAAATAGTATGTTTACATACAGTCTGTGACATCGTGACGATGACGTGATAAAAACAAAAAATATCTTGACAAAGTTCATAGGTTCAAATTTGAATATATACGGGAAAAACCTACGCAAAAGATATACATAATATATTAATAAGAACTATGTATATTTTAAGCACTATTTGTTTTATTAAATCAGATAAACACTGTTTTTAATTACAAAAAATGCCACTGGATGCTAAAAAAGTTATCTATTTATATCATTGGGCGCTACCATATTTTAGTAGGAAATGTAATTTTAATATTTCTAGAAGGTTCCAATTTTACATTAGTTACATTTTTGTTTTCAACTGTTAGTTTATCTCATTTCTGTTTTTTATGTACATGAACGCATCCATGAGAGTAGACGCTCTAGGCTAGGGTGTACCACAAGGCAACGTACTGGCCCCTCTTCTATTTTGCATTTTCATCAATTCGTTAACTGATGTCGCGTCCTCGCTGGCAGTTTTCGAATAACGATACATAACACTGTCTAGTTATTTTTTTCTTTAAGCAAAAGTTATTGAAAATGTAAATCGCCTTACTTTGTTGTGGTGATACGATCGAGCTGGGTTGCGATTGATTTCCTCCCTCCATTTCGTGATTTGTCTTCTCATGAAGTAGCTCCAGTGCTAATAAAATTAATGATCACACGTTAACATTAAAATCTCGTTTATCTTATCACAATTTTCAAAGTAAATAAGTACAATGATTGTAGGCACCCGTTTGATAGTGCATTTCTGTATAGATAATTATTCAAGAAATATGTAAGTTTAACAGTCAGTGTCTACTCGTGGGAAATTAAACAGAGAATTAGTATGATATTGACGGGCTTCGTGGTGGAGTGGTTTATGTAATGGACTGCCGATCACGAGGTCTCGGGTTCGATTCCCGGTCAGGACAATCATTTGTGTGATATCCATAAATGTCATACAAATGTTTGTACTGCGTCTGGGTGTTTACTATGTATTTTAAGTATGTATTTACAAAAGAAAAGTAGTTTATTAGTACCCATATCACAAGCATATAAGCTTAGCTTGGGACCAGAGGACGTTGTGTGAAATGACCATGAATATTTATTATTATTATTAATAATATTTTCTAACGTAAGCGCGACTCATTTGTTCAAACAGAATTAATGATTAAAAGATTTTTAAAATTAGGTAATGGTTTCAATATAATTAGGTAGTGAGGTCTTAGATCGTCGGTCTATTCAGTACTTAGGTACTGTATAGGTAGTCTGTGGTTATAACTGGTCCCCATCTAAAGTTCGATTACGTAACAAATACGTCCTCTCACATACCTATTTGTTTGCTTATTTTGGCATAAGAAGTATAGGTAATACGAATAGTATGATCTGATAACTAACTTAGCAAAGTAGTGGGAAACTCTATTTAATATAATGAATAAGGAAATTGATCACCATCTTGTAAAGAGATTGCGTCCATTTTTGCGTCCTGTATTGTCTCCAGCTCTGCTCGGAATTTTGTAGTGATAATTCTTCTTTGATAATCAGCTTCTATCTGTTGCTTCGTACGTGGAATACGAAATCGGAAACAACAACACACCATGATAACTAAAAAACATAGGTGTTTCATTATTTTATTGGGAAACCTAAACCTCATGTTACCGACGGCCGTTCATGAGGTCGCGGGTTCGATTCCCGTACTACATCATTTGTGTGATACATACAAATGTTTGCGTCTAGATGATTTCTAAGTATAATAAGTATGTTATTTACAAAAGAAAAGTAGGTATATCCGTATTCTGGTACACATAGCCTTATTTATTTATTTTGAAGTGAAAACTTCTGCACATATTTTTGGTTAGAGGTAAACCTTACGCATAACTATAATAGAATATAAAATAGAATATTTTTATTTTAATAGAATTACTTACTTAGAGAGGCAACACACGCCAAACATAGAAACATAATTTGCCAAACTCTTAAACCACCCGTCACTGTACTTTCAAGCCATTGAGGCTCCTCAGAATTTTTTATAACATCCATAATCGGATCCATTTTTATTTATCTTTTTATTAATTAAAAATTAATTTAAACACGTCTGACTTTATATCTTGCGCAAAAAAAAACTATTCCGCTCTTAGCTAAAAAGCAGAGAGGAGTGGTTCTACGCCGCGCCACACCTAATATCACCCTTGGTCACACCCACCCAGCCCATTAGAGCTTAATTAATGAACTGAAACCAAAGAATATATTTAAATACTACTTACTTCGATTGGTATAAATAATAATAATTAGTAATTACGCTACTTTTTAACTGACTTCAAAAAAAGGAGGAGATCATCAGACCATCAGATCCTGACCTAGTGCTGATGGGACCACACAGGAAGCACCAGATTTCAAATAAAAAGGGATAATTAAAATCGCTTCGCACTGTTAAAAGTTATAAGGTAACAAACATAAATAATAATAAAAAAAACACATGAATTGAGGACCTCCTCCTTTTTTTGAAGTCGGCTAATAATAGAAATTTGTTTTAGTACCTGTGTTTAGTACCTACTATGTACGTACTATCGAATACTATCCGCAATTTTTAGGATGAATAGGTATTTAATACTAATTAGTTATTACAGAGGACACTTATAGTGCAATAGCCTGGTGCCAACATGCCTGGTCAGCGCGGCATAGGAGGGATTGTGGTCTACTATGAGGATACGTTGTGGCGTTCCAAGGGGGAGGCCTATGTCCAGCAGTGGACTGAGAAAGGTTGATGGATGGATGGATGGATGGATGAGGATACTGGATGAGGCCCGAGCCCAATAGTTATCAATGGGCAGGAGAGAGACATTAGTAGGTGTATATTAACTTGGCGTTTTGTTAGTTCTGCAGGCTGACACTACTAAGGCAAGATTTTGTTAAAATCTGCGAAAGCATTTATCTGGCTTTAAAATTAACATGCGTTTGAATATGATAAAGCTGATAAACCTGGACAGTTTTAGGGGACTGCAGGGTGCCTTCAAACTTTTTAGCCTTTCAGCTCCTACGGTTCAGCGGAAACCACGAGCGTTGCTTTAGTAAAATTATCAACTGAAAAAAGAAATCAAAAACCCCGCGTAATAGTATTTAAAATTTAGGGTTACCATTCTAAGATAAATATGTACACTATTATGGTGAACAATATAGGTCTATTTTTTATGTTACAGCTTCACCTGCCCTATTGACAGCAATAATTGCTACAGCTGAGTATAATAAAAATATTCACAATTCAAATAGTACCCTACAAATGCAGCTACACTAAAAAACGCTACACTTGAAATTGAAGTGTGCTTAGATCGTAATTTGAGCTCATGAATCATGATGCTCTATGATCTCTGCCTACTCCCATGGGTAAAAGACGTGACGGTACTATGAAATTTAAGGAATTTTAACTAGGTAGGTACCTAGGTATCTTGGCCACATCTGCGTTTGGTGTCAATGATACAGATTTATTACACGTTAAGAATATAGGCAGACCATAAATAATTTACACAGTTTTCTTACATAGAGCTATTGGCTTTCAATATTAGCTGTTTATAACCCTTCTCATAATTTTATAATAACTAGGGTAAAAATATTTGACTAAGTTTATGAATGAAAAGCATAGAGAAAACTCTTTGTTTTAAATTTTTCACAATGACAACACTCCAATCGGTCTTCTCTTTCGTTTGTGATGTCTGTTTCACTTTCCCGCAGAAAATTGGGTGTCGAATCTGTCCTATAACCTCCGTTATATTTATTACTATTAAAGATCGAAGATGAATCTTTTATGATAATTGTGGATTAATTGTAGTAAAGACTGTTCTAAGTGATGTTGTGTAAGATCGTTTGTGTACTTACGTTCACTCTGTAGCGTTTTAAAAAATTAAACATGGCCTCGAATAGAGGAATTCAGATCGGATCCGCGTGGTTTCAACGGAAATTGAACTTGAGGCCGCAGCATCGGGGCGTGCACCTTGTGACTGAGGAAATCCTCAAGCAGGTGCCAGAGCTCTCACAGTTTGCCGTCGGTCTCTGCCATATCCAGAGTGAGTATTCGTCAGACCAGCATTCTTGTCGTACCGCCGATGCTGCATCAATTTTGATTGTCATATTTACTTCAATGATTATGTTCTGTTATTGTAATGATTACAAAGTGAAGTTTTGTGGGCTGTGAGGTGAATACTTAATAGAAACCATACGTGTGCGGCGGCCAGCTGATCATTGGATGTTGTTTCCAGTAATGCACACATCGGCGAGTCTTGCACTCAACGAGAGCTGGGATCCAGACGTCAGAGACGATATGGAGATGATGTTGAACAAAATAGTGCCAGAGGGTCTCCCTTACCGCCACTCGTGCGAAGGTCCAGATGATATGGTGAGTGTTTCTTAAATGTAACAGTGTTTTTTCTATAATGTTAGGTCTGGTTTATTATACAGGGTGTCCCAGAACTCAACGTCAAGCCGAAACGGGGTGACAGGATAGATCATAACCATCACGAGAAAAATCAGAAAAAAAATCTATCCCATGCAGTTTGGAAATTATGGGCATTTTAAGAAAAACCTAGAAATTTGGTCTAACTGTACCATTTTTCGGTTATTGTGGTTAATTTTTATTATTTTTGGTCATTTAAACTTTGGAACCGTAACCCTAAATAACATCTCGAGAATCACAGTCTAAAATAATGACACAATTACCCCAAGTTTCCTAGAATTTAGACTATTTGTTAAACTATGAATTTAAAATTTTCAAACTTTGTCGACTTTGAAACACCCTCCTTTAAAAAAAATGTACTAGAGTGCCTTGGCAAGTGCCATTAAGAGTTGGCGCATTTAATCAGGATTGTAAAATGGTACAATACTTGTAAGTTTCGTACTAAAAAAAACGAGTAAAAAATAAAAACCTCAAGTAACCCGATTTTTGCTAACCCATTTTACTCAGTTAAAATGTTTTTTATTCGCACAAGCCCTTGGTAGGTTCTTTATTTTACGGTAAAATGATGAGAGATATGGATAGTGGACATGTTTGCCATGAGCGAGCGAGACAGATAGTGACGCCACTTTTACCAAAGCAACAAAATACTAATAAAATAATGAAAAATGTTGACCTTGTTTTGTTTAGGTTTATTGGAATAAAAGTCAGATTTGAAAATAACATTTTTTATTAAAACAAATGTTCAAATTGTTTACCATCAGCTTCAACACACGCCCTACATCTTCTTAAAAAAGATCTACTTATTAGCCGGGCATATCCTCGAGAGTTGATGTCCTCAGCAGCTTGAGAAATTCGTTCACGCAGCTCGGCTACGCTCTCAATGGGCTTAGAATAAACTTTTTCTTTGAGAACGCCCCAATAAAAAAAATCCAGGGGATTTAAATCTGGGGAACGGGCTGGCCACGAGATAGTGCCTGAACGTCCAATCCACCTTCCCGGATATTCTTGGTCAAGGAAATCTCTTACTTGCACTGCGTAATGCGCTGGGCAGCCATCTTGTTGATACCACATGTGGCAACGATCTGTTAGTGGTACGTCCTCTAACAAACTTGGTAAATTTTCTCGTAAAAAATTTAGGTAATTCGTGCCATTCAAATTCTCAGGCAGCTCAAAAGGCCCAACTATTTTGCCGTTTAAAATTCCTGTCCACAGGTTAACTTTAAAGCGATATTGGGATCGGTCTTCTCGCATTAAATGTGGATTCTCCACATGCCACTCATGAAAATTGTGTAAGTTTATGTAGCCATCTTTTTTAAATGTAGATTCATCTGACCAGAGAATTTTTTGGATGAATTGGGGATTTTCATTATGCCTCTGTAGCATTGTTCTACAAAATGAAATCCTTTCAGGATAATCTCGAGGGAGAAGACTTTGAACTCGTTGTACGTGAAATGGATGCATTTCAGCTCTTTGTAAAATACGATGTGCTGTGCTTTTGGGTATTCCCGTTCTTTCTTCAATTCCACGAACGGAAATACTTGGGTCATCTGCGACCTCTTCCAACACTTCTTCTTCGTAAGGAAAGCGAGGTCTACCTCCAGCCCGTATTTGATTCGGGAAATGGCCGTCCTCTGTGAGTGAATGGTGCACATTAACAAACACGCGGTGATCCGGATAGCGCTCTAAATTTGGATATCTTTCACGATAAAGTCTAGCGGCGGCACTTGCGTTGCATCTGCATTCCCCATAAATGAGATGCATGTTCGCATATTCTTGTGAAGTGTAGCGCGTAGGCATAGTGATGAGAAGGATGTCAACACAAAAGTCCAATTCCAAAAGAGAGAAGCCAAAGTTGCCGGTATGTAATCAACAAGTCCAATTCACAAAAATCCAAGTCCAAAAAGAAAAGCCAAAGTTGTCAGTACTAAATTAACACAAGCGAATACGGAAAGGTGCGCAGTAGACGAATGAGCGAAATGTACTAACTGGTGTCAGACTGGCAGCGTAGCTATTTGCTTGGTATGGCGTCTGTATCTGTTTCATTCGCACTCGTTTAAACGATGCATCTCCGTCTCACTGCGTGGCGTCACTATCTGTCTCGCTCGCTCATGGCAAACATGTCCACTATCCATCTCTCTCATCATTTTGCCGTAAAATAAAGAACCTACCAAGGGCTTGTGCGAATAAAAAACATTTTTCCTGAGTAAAATGGGTTAGCAAAAATCGGGTTACTTGAGGTTTTTATTTTTTACTCGTTTTTTTTAGTACGAAACTTACAAGTATTGTACCATTTTACAATCCTGATTAAATGCGCCAACTCTTAATGGCACTTGCCAAGGCACTCTAGTACATTTTTTTTAAAGGAGGGTGTTTCAAAGTCGACAAAGTTTGAAAATTTTAAATTCATAGTTTAACAAATAGTCTAAATTCTAGGAAACTTGGGGTAATTGTGTCATTATTTTAGACTGTGATTCTCGAGATGTTATTTAGGGTTACGGTTCCAAAGTTTAAATGACCAAAAATAATAAAAATTAACCACAATAACCGAAAAATGGTACAGTTAGACCAAATTTCTAGGTTTTTCTTAAAATGCCCATAATTTTCAAACTGCATGGGATAGATTTTTTTTCTGATTTTTCTCGTGATGGTTATGATCTATCCTGTCACCCCGTTTCGGCTTGACGTTGAGTTCTGGGACACCCTGTATACAAGTAAGTTGTTTTGTTTATCCAAATAAATGGGATAACTTTGTAAGATGTGCAATGTATCATATTAAATTATGATTATGTCAATATTCACTTTGGATTTGATTCACAACCAGTGAAGAATTAAAGAAATAGTATATTCAAATTGTGTGTGTGTGTGTGGTAAATAAACCTGAGTTATGCTTATTTTATTAATTTTTGTGTACTAAACAGTTATCTGTATGAGTAGAGTGAAATATAATAAAGAAGTCATATTGCTTGTATACTTCAACTCCAGCTAAGCTATTCATAATTAATTAGATGGTTAGAAATTGTTCACTTGAATAACCTGTACATAACTTGTTTTTAACCTGTTTTGTAACCAGATATAATACAACTATGTTAATAAGAATTGTTAATTAAACTGGCAGTGTAATTATATTTTTGCTATGTTAGAAAAAAAAGGGTTGTGTTAACTTAAACACTACGATAAGTCGCTTCTAAAGAAGCCATCAAACATGAACAAGAACTTAACCTTGTTTATCTTTATAATAAGTACTTAATAGTTTTGTTATCGTTACCTCATAGTTAAATAACTTTGAAGTATTGTTTTTGTAATTTTATTTTAAACATATATAGTTGACACATTTTTGTCTACTGTAAAAATTTTATTCAAGGTCAAGAAAGCCTATTGGAATAAAAAGTGGTTCAGTTACAAAGCTTTATTTATTTTCAAGTTTGAAATAACTACATAGTGTATGAGTATCACATAACTAATAGGGATATCGCTTTCTGTGCATTTTAAGTTTGATCCCCTCTGAATAGTGTTTTTTTTTTAATAATAGTATTTTTATATGATCTCTTCAACAAAGGTTACAAAAACTAAAATAAGTATAATACCACACAGTGTCTTTAATACAAGTTATGTCACAATAATTCAGAAAGGTCACTGGTCACCATTTGCTCCTGATATGTTATCAAACCTATTACTATTTTTCACACAAACTATTCTCATATGTATCAAAGTTTTAAACGTTCTGAAAATGATTGTATGTAGTGGTGAAATAAATAAATAATTATTATAATACACACAACCTAATAGGGTTACTTAATTATTCATGATGAAATCAAATATTTTCCGTGTTATGTATATATTTTGATATCAGAACCAGGTATGACACTTTTAAGAAGTTATAAAAATGTTTGCTATTTTCACTGTTAACAAGTTTATAAATGTGTTCTTATCAAATTGGCTATAAAGTAATAATATTATTGATTGTATGACATCATTAGGCCTAAGGCACTTTAATAAACAAAGACTTCTGTTCTATAAAAGCAGCCATTGTTTATTATAATAATAATCAGTAATACTACTAAACAGTAAAATTAAAACATGTTTTACTTCCTGGAAATTGCTTTTTAGTATTGTGTTCATATAAGAGTTACTAAGCAATCTGAAAAAGGGTAAAAATTGTGTCTAAAAGTTATTTTTTATATTTAAAATACAGCTTATACTATTAACTAGCTGACCCAGCAAACATTGTTTTGCCATACAAATGTTAGGGGTAGACAACCCCTATCACTTAGGGGTCTGAAAAATAAATAGTGGCAGATTCTGCTTCAGACGGGCTTCGTGGTGGAGTGGTTTTAGTAATGGACTGCCGATCACGAGGTCGCGGGTTCGATTCCCGCTTGGGACAATCATTTGTGTGATATCAATAAATGTCATACAAATGTTTGTACTGCGTCTGGGTGTTTTCTATGTATTATAAGTATGTATTTACAAAAGAAAAGTAGTATATGTATTATATCCGTATCTGGTTCCCATAATACAAGCATAGAAATATAGCTTACTTTGGGACCAGAGGACGTTGTGTGAAATGTCCTGAATATTTATTATTATTTATTTATTTATTATTCTCAGACCTACTGAATATGCATATAGAATATCATAAGAATTGGTTAAGCCGTTTTGGAGGAGTATGGGAACGAGCATTGTGACATGAGAATTTTATATATCAGATAGAGAAAAAGATGGTAATCTCTAAGCAGTAGTAGTTTTTGAGAATCTTAGGGCTATATATTATGTCTATAGATTATAAATTCACATAATCAAAGTCATAAGCAACAACTAGTATCTATGTTACGTAGATATGAACCAAGATATATAAGCATAGCAGTTAGTAATGTTTTGTTTTTATGTTATTGTACAGCCGGCGCACGTGAAGGCTTGCTTTCTGGGCTCATCACTAACCATCCCCATCACAGACGGCAAGTTGAATCTAGGCACTTGGCAAGGTGTCTGGCTCTGTGAACATAGGAATCATGCTGGCAGCCGAAAGGTAAGCATTATTTACTTCTAATGTATTATTTATTATCAATAGAGTTTATTCGTAATCTGATCTTTAAAAAAGTCAAGTTTTAAATACAGTAGATGTCATTGTGAATCATTGGTATAAATTGCATATAAATATTATATTATTGTTGGCACTAATTTTCAGTATGGTGATAGATTAAGTATACACATCATACATTTCCCCTTATGGATATTGTCAGGGTTAACTAACGGGAAATGAAATATGGAAATCAAAACTCATACTAATAAGCCTGATTACTATGGCCAATAAGAAACTATTTAGATGAGACTGCATCTATTCTTACTTGTTTATTGCTGGATATAAGCCTACCTTGCAAATTGTTGTGGATGGATTCAACAAGCCAAATAAAAGTAACAAATTAAGAACTATTGATCTGAATGATCATGATTGAATTCGATAATAATGTATCTTCTTCTCCAGCCCATTTACGTCCCACTGTTGGGTACGGACCTCCTCCACTTTGGAAGGGATTATGGTCTACTGTGCCACGCTCACCAGGCGTGTTAGCACAGGGTTTATTTTCGAGATTTCCGTCTCTCACAGAAGATGTTATCTGTATGCAATATCCCTTAGCTGACTTTTACAGCACCCTTGGGAGGAGATGGGGTGGTGACACTTGTATTCTTAATCTGTAACCTCACGGAGATGTATATAACATGTGATTATGTATATGACGCAGGTAGTGGTGACCCTGTCAGGTTGTCCGCGCGACTCCCCGCTGTCCCCCGTGTCGGGCGCGTCGTGCTCCAGTTAGGAGCGGGGGGGGGCCGCGACCCCCCACACCCACTCGCGCCCCTCCTCTAAGAGCACGCGCCGGTAGAGCCCGCCACTAACATGTACCCGCACACCACATAGACATACGTTAGTTAACTTAACAACTATCCAAGAACGACAATATGTACATAAGATTAATATTTTATAATGCGTCGTGTGACACATCGTGACGGTAGTTCAACAACTCAACACACTTATAAATATGGTATGATATTCTACCTAATTAATAAAACATAAAATGTCAAATCAAATGTATTTGGGTAACCTTCAAATTACATTTAACCTTTATTAATCCACTCGGATCAACCAGCTTTCAAGTAAAACTGAATTAATAATATTGATTCCCTTCAACTGCCACACATGTTTATAATTTCTTCACAAAATGACTAGCTTTTGAAAAATAATCTAATTTGACCATTAATAACTAAAACAAATTTTTACCCTGAGCCTTTACAACTCCAATAGAAATGTGATAGCATATTAAATAATTGTTTCGAGTTGTGTAGAGCTCCACATGTATTATAGCGTATACAGGAATTGAAGGCGTCCCACGCCAACTTTAGTATGAAGTGTCTCGCGATCTGTAACCCTATTGATGTTAAGTTCAATAGATAACTGAACCACTTGAACTTGTACATAGGTATACGTGCGACAGTTTTAAACTATACATAATGTCATTGTTGTTTTGTTATTACTTATCTTTAATGTAAATAGAGGACACATGATGTTTGCTTTGTAGATTCAGTTCATCAATGAAACTCCATGTGCTACTTACTTTTACCATTATATTCTATGTTAGAAGCATGTATGAGATAAGGTGTAATCATTTGAATGAATCAAATATTTTTCACTACTGCACTTGTTCAATATTTTCAACATATGAAATAATACACTATATTTTTTAACATGGCAGCACATTTAGATATTTTTATGTATTTGAACACCAATTTTAATCACACCAATTTTGTATGTAATCACACTGGTTAACGGTCAGTTTGTGTGAATTTTTATGAGCTGAAAGTAGTTTAATATAGATAAGTACTATGTGTACAATAGAATCCTTCTCTCTCCGTGTTAGGTTAGATTATCAAAGATTAGTATGTGGAACATGTCCATAGCTTTAATTGCGTCACATCCGTTGTATCAACGGCTCCTGCGGGATGACAATGAGCTAACATTTGGTACCACTAGTTTGTAGATGTATATCATTACTGTTAAGATCATGTAAGTGCCTCGTATTTATGGGGTGGTCATGAGTTCATTTGCAGACTGTTCTAGGAGTATGTATGTATTGTTTGTTATATTATTGTTTGGACCGTGCAGCTCACACTCCACAGATCACTATTCATTTGGCCGTAGTCGGGGTCATTATCCCGCGACATGCACTGTTCCCTTTTAATATCAACATCAGGAATATAAATTAAATAGTCGAGTCTGCATAGTCTAACATTAAACGGATCTTTTAAATTTGTGAATAGAGGTCTAGTGCTCTTGTATACACTACAAGTTGTCTTGTATCCGCCGTTATTAAGTTAAATGAGTTTAGATGTCTAACATTAATCTTGGAAGGTTTTTGGATAGCCATCCCTAAAGAGCAGTAAATCACAGGGACCAGGAAACCAAAAGTAACAATTAAATGACTACACCAGTGTATGTCAACCCCATGTATATAACCCCAAGACTGGGGTCTCTAGATGTGTTGTTTCCAAACCTGACCCCACTGCAGCTAATTAGTTTCACATTCGTTTTGGATATAATGCACATTCTTTTGAACACAATCATTCCCTCAAAAACAAATTGTACTACACAATATACTGTTAATTTCGCGGTGTTCATAAAAGTGTATGTGTATAGTTGTATGTCTTCCTATGTAAGTTACATCACGTAAGAACAAAATTAACGTAATGTATTGAATTAAGGTATGTAATTGATGTATGCGAACGGTCTTAGGGTATACAATCATCATCTTTATATCCGGCCACAGTTATACAAAATTAGATTAAATGTAACAAAAAAATGTTGCGATAGTATGAATCCAAGTATGAGCATAGTCATATTGTAAAATAGTGATCAGAATGAATAATCAGTAGCGAGTGTTTTATAAAAATACAAATGGTAGTCAAGAATACACAATTTAATTCACAAATGTTACAGGGTTGAGAACCTTGTCGTCTACAGGAATTTATTATATTCATTCCATGTTCGATACTCAAACGGAAGTTTCTAGGAACGCTCGCCGGTTGCGTTCGGCTTTAGATGTCCCATCGAGATAGCTTGTGTGGCACAATTTTACACTTGAAATTTAGTTAGGAGTTTAAAATTATAAATAGTAGGGTACGAGTTCGTTAAGTATTAAACGATGTTGGCGACATTGTGCGCAAAATTCGTTTTATACCGCATTGTACAAAGTGTAGATGTCTCACGTATGTTATATGGTTCATTTTATGGGACAGGGTTTCTCAAAGTGCAGGGGTTAGGGGGCGAATTAACGCTTGGCAATAATACGGCCACAGTTATCAAAAATACTTTTTAGATACATGTGTCCATGATTTATAATCGTTATTAATCTAGTACACTAATATGTTGCAATTTTTTCTCCTAAACTACATATTAATATCCAGGCATAATTAAGTTTTCTCTAAATCATTAACATATCGCACATCGGCAAGTAGAGTGTCACAACACAATAAACATAGTTTTTGGGAAATCACGATTTTCTTTTTTTTAGAACTTATAATTCCATTAAAAAAATTCTGAGAGACCGTATCGAAGAACCTAAGATATATTTAAGAAGAATATTTAATGCTCTATTATATTTTTATGGAAATTAAAATCTGAAGATATTTTTTCCATTTTATATTAATTTTTTACTTTTAAATTCCTATAATGTGTCACTTTTGTCGACAAATTTATGAAAGATTCATGAAATGAAACACTTTTATTCGTTAATAATATTTATTGTTTCTTTAAAATTAATCAGGTAATATTAAATATCTTTGTAGGTTTCTTTGTAGGTAGTTACTATTAGTTACATTAGAAACGAAATGGTACAAAACTTTTCATATAAAAACAATAATTAGCACATTTCCAGATAATAGGATAATCTCTCCACAAGAAAACTATTATGAAAATTATTAGAAAATAGTTTACACATACAAAATAAAATTGGATGGCATAATTTGTGTGAATTTAACCTAGCCTAGAAGTGAAAAATATCAAAAATTTGTACTCACGTACTTGGTTTATAACTAAAACATTCTAAATAGAGTAAATAGTAAAGTATTCGAAAAAACACCGTTGGTGCAATAACAAAATTATAAAAATCAGATCTTTATGAAAGTAAAAATGGAAATTACTAATTAAATTATTTCTATGAAAATAAAATAGTTACTCCCTTATAGTTAATAGGAACATAGAATCAACAGTCTTCAAATAAGCCAATCTTCAAATAAATTAATTGTTATTAAGAGATCTATAAAACGACGCATAGAATTGAGGAATGTGATTACTTTCAACCAAACTTATTAGGTCATTTATTTTGGTTGGTTTTATTTTAGGTTTGGTTCTGTAGGCTGCTTTCAAATTTATCTCGCCCAAATTGTTTTTTCGAGATAACTCAGCTTTCAGGAACTCTGTTTGATTAAACGAAGTTTTATAAAATATTGTTGTAGGTGAATCTTTCATTATCTTCAATATTTTCACGTCTAATATTTTAAAGGATCGTGTATGGATGCCCATATCCTGTGCTAAAGTTTTTAACGATATAAAATCGCAGGAACTCATTTCAGTCAAGTTATACGGTCTCCCTTTTTTCTTCGCTGATCTGATCACTTCAACATACTGGCTTGGCACGTAAATAGGCCCAGATTTTAACCTTCTCTGTATCTGTTTTTCAATTGTCGAATGGACAGCGTCACCTTCGTTTTGGGTATGTCCAGTTATCAAAAACTTATGAGATATACTATTAATTTTTGAATATTTACGTAGGCAAAATGAATATAACGATACAATAAATCTATTCTTATTTTGACCACAGCAGTTATCCGAATAAAATGTTAAGTCAAGACCTGGGCCTTCATAACACTGCATTTTGCTTTGAATGTATTTAAAAACACACGAGCCAATTTCATCAGCCCCACGATTACCTTCCCCTTCATGCCAAAAATAACATTCATTCCTATCAGTGCTCAGTTCTGAAATCGTTAGGTTAAGATTATTTAATTTTGACTTATAATAAAATACTGAGGTGTTTCCACGAGGTAGCTGCAAGACAGCTTGTAAGTCATAAACAGCCACTACATTATCTGGACTGATATTTCCTTTATCACGCTCTTTTTCTCTTCTTGATTCTTCTTTTTCTTCCAGATGTTTTAAATATTTCGGCTTCAAGTTTTCTTTTGCAGTGCCTTCGGCATTTTCATAACTTGCACACAATTCACAGCGGTCTTTCTTTGGGGTAAAAAAACTTATGTTAAAGTCTTTATTAAAGATTCGTGAATACATTGTCTCATTAGCGTAAGGGTACTGTTTTGATTCGCAATCCTTTTTATAATCTCTATATAAATCTGCAAGTGTCTTACCACCTTCTATGAATTCTCGTGTTGTATTTTTCCTAATGTAATGGCTCTCCATTCTTGGTATTGAGCTGATATGATCTTTAACCCCTTGTTTTATAGAATCATCTACTGTATGGTGATGACCATGTTTACCTCTTAGATCTTGCTGTAAAAATCCATCTTCACTTTTTTTTATAACAGTACGAATGACACGGTCATTAATGCCTAATGTATTTTTAAAAAAGAGTTTACAGACGCGTACTGTTTCTTGATTGAATGTTAAATAAAAAGAGTGATTGAGTCTTCTTGGTTTTTCTTTAGCAGTAAATCTAACTTTAGGGATGATAGGTTTAATAGATTTATGAATAAAATTCCGTTGTAAAGTAATATCACCCAGTTTCCAGTAAGCATCAAATTTGTTTTCTCTCTGGCTTTCATTAATTTTTTCGGTGCACTTTAATGTGCATTTTTCATTGCATGGAGGCAACATTGACCTAGCAGGTATTGCTTTTCTCTCCTTGGTTCTTGAAATATAAGCCTCACCTAAATTCCTAGCCTTTTTAGTTTTATTACTCAACCACTCTTCGCTTCGACATAAACGCTTTTTCCCTTTTTTTGCTGCATTTGTTTCGTTATTAATTAAACTGATGATTGAACTGGATGGATTAGATAGCTGATCGGATTCTGGTTCCCTTTCGCCTTGAAAAGAAACTGCGATCGGTGGGGATGAGGCATTGGCTGTAGAGCTTGATGGTAATATAGGCGAGTTTGAACGCGAAGTACTGGAGCTCGAACCAGAAGATGAATTAGAGCTTGACGACGAATTGGAGCTAGAAGATGAGTTTGAAGAAGAAGAATCGGAGTCATAATTAGTATCCAGTTGTGTTAGATTTTGAATTGGATTAGAATTAGGAATGTTTTCGGAATTTAAATTAGGTGAAGCCATATCGTAATTAAAATCGGGATTATTTTGATGCACTTCCTGCTGTAGTATACTTCTAGATTCAGAAAGTAAGTTACTAGTTATTTCTTCATCCTGACTATTAAGCAAAAATTTTCTTCTGAGCTTACCACGACTAATAACAAAATCGGGATCTTTAACGCTATCATCACTATCCTCGATGAAATCGTCTTCATTTGAAGGAGTTGTAGCTTCCACTGGCAAGGTATATGTGCCTGAAATAAAAACATGTAAGCATTAGTTTCTTTAGAATTCTTAATCGTTCTACATAATCATAATAAAAATTACAAAATTCAAATAAACAATTTATACTTACAAACACCGTCCTCATTAACTGAACATTCATTTTCGGGTACTGTGTCATCTAAACATTCATTTTCGGGTACTGTGTCATCTAAACATTCATTTTCGGGTACTGTGTCATCTAAATTATAATTTTGTAAACTATTTTTTTTTAAACTTGTAGATGCAGGTGCTGAAATTGATGTGAAGAAAGCATTAATATTTCTAAGTAAGCCCTTTGTAATTGTAATAAACATTTATACACAACATATTTTTTTTGTAAATAGGTCGTATTTGAAAAAAAAAACTATCACTTACCATCGTCAATATTAGGAAGCGTGTTGGTATTATTGATATTTTCTTTAGAAGTTTCAGATTTATCCAAGCTGCTATCGCGTAAAACTAAATCAATCATGAACTCCGCTCTTGAATTCCGCTTCATTTTGTCCTAATAAAGTAAAAAATAATAACAGTTGTAATGCGTCCTAAGATAAATTATAAACACTATTTTAGCAGAATGATAGTCGTAATATTAAATAATACCCAGTTAAATACTTGTCTTATTCGGTAGTACAGTTATATCACATGTTAAAACACTTCTACCCTTTTATTAACTCGGTATCAACCAACTCTAAAGCAAGAACAGTGTCATTACACATGATGTGACAGTTCTATTCTATAATTTTAAAATAAATATTGAGAATAACTCAACAATATAGTCACTTCACATGATGTGACAGTTCTATTCTTTAATTTTAAAATACTTGGTGAGAATAACTCAAAAATATGGTCATTTCACATGATGTGACTATCTTTTTGCCGAAATCAAAGCAAATGAATGAAAATTACTTACCTTAATAGGGTCGTTACACAGGTTGTGACAGTATTACACACACAAGATGCACGTCTGTTCTGTATCAACTGTGATGTGACACTGTTTACGCTACAAAAGGTCGAAAAGTGGCACGGTGAAAAAGGGTATTAAATGCCATCTCTCGGCGAGGAATCGCACTAGAATTATGACGGTTTTTTAGCAGGTAAAGTTTGCGATTGCCTTTCTTATGGCATACTTATCTCAATTTCGTATTTTTATGTGTTGTGACTCTCTACTTGCCGATGTGCGATATTGTCTATTTTCTTAGGCGATATTTGGCGGAAATCTATTATACCTAATTCTAAAAAGTTACACAACTTGTTGAAACAATACCAATTAGCGAGTATAGATAAACAGTATTGCGATTTCTGGCGTTAAATCTTTCAAAAATAACGGAAAATTAAAAGATTATGTTTGGCTATAACTTTGAGAAACCCTGTCAAGAACCTCTTAGACATAATTCACTTAGGGAGCATGTTGAACGTTAATATTCGGGCTTTTGATAGATTCACGTTAATCTTACCAAATGTTATTTTTTTTAAATCTTATAATAAGTAGGTACTTAATGTCTTTTGATATTAAGATCATATGCTTGCAATCGATATATTGTTAAATTACTTTTTTATAATTTTAACAATTGTTTTAAAAGTATTTTGTACATATTATTAGTTCTATGTACAAATTTACACTTTTTTAATTTGGTTGCCTTTATATTGTTGTTTTTATAGTTTTCAAGGTATGTATGTGTGTGTAAAGAGGACGGCTTAAGTGCTTTTAACACATAATTAAGGATGTGTAAATATTCTTTGCATTAATAAAATGTGCATGTAAATTTATCCATGTACATATACATTCTTAATGTAAAAATGTTCAAGTGCTATTCGTGTTTGGGTATTCTGTATGCCACTGCCATGAAAAATTATCTTATTCGTTATTGATTTACACATTCGATTTGAAAGTTTTCATCGTTATTATAAAAGAGTTCATAATGATAATTAAGAATAAAACAATATCCTACTAAGTAGATAAGTTTGTAACAGCGACTGGTTCGCATATAGTAATAAAACATTCCTTTGTTACCTCTGCTGGGGCCTGTTCTGTTGTGTCGTGAATATATAGGTTAGATATATCCCTTTTATAGGCTGTTCATTAACAACGAATGTGTCTAGTGTTTATTTATCTTTAAGCGTATTTCATTCAATTATGTTCTACTGTATTTGCTACAATAATCGCAGTTATACGACAGTTGATATAAATTAAGAATTAAATAGCCATTATATTGTTTAATAATGTATTCAATCAGTTCTATTCAATACTTTAAACATTTACAGATTTTAATATCATAATTTACGTATAGCTAATCAGTAAGCATAATTCATTTGTTAAATAAATATTAATTGCACATAGGAAAATGAGGTTGTAATCATGATTAATAAAAAATACCAAAATGGATGACAAATAATTTGTGTGTATATTGTTTAAGATCAATAAATAAATATATCAATATTATTGTACAGTTGATTCACGTTTTTTCTTAGAAATATCCTTGTCAGTTGAATATTGTTGGTTTTAAGCGCTCACTATTACGTGACGTGGGAATATCAGTCACGATAATATTTGATTGTATCATATAAACTTGTACAATATAAATATATAGATCCACGATTATGAAAGAGATTAAATATTTGCAAAAGTTAATATTGTATGAGTTTTATTTTGCCTTTACAGTCGATTATCTGAATTCGTATAAAAAGAGAACCTATAAAACAGTTGCTTTACCGCATCCATATTATAGTGTAAGTAATCAGATCTGTTTACCCAAAGCTAACCCAATAGGTTATTAGCGTTTATTATTATTATAGCGTTATTAGAGATCTTGCATTCCAGGTTAGTTTTCAATTGCAAACGAAAGGAATGCAGTCGTAGCTTTGCAAAAATAGAGGATCAAGTAAGATTGATATAAATAAATCATTCACTGATCAATGATAAATTTTATTTTAACTAATTTTATGGTTATTTACAAGCTTTAAAATCGTAGACAAATCCTGATGTCCCCGCTTGTCTTACATACTGTATATCTGACTTATCAATAATGTTATTTATCTATGAATTACATCTACGCTATTTGGTATCGGTTCATACTGTAGACTCATCGCTTGCTATGTTGTGGGGTCCGGGGCCCGCGTCTGTAATATTGAGAACCACTGACTATAATAAAATTTAATACAGTACGTACTGCAAGATTCGACAGTAATGAACCCAAAATATTACTTTTTTGTGCCAATATTATAGAGGTCATTAGAGGTAAAGTTTATCGTATAAATGGGGGAGGAAAAAAGTCTAGAAGAAAACCTAAGAAAAGATAATGGACTGTGTGAACAAGGACATGAAAGAAAGAGGAGTTAACACAGACGTGACGGCTGATAGCTATGGAAGAAAAAGACATGTTGTGCCGACCCCAAATAATGGGAGAAGGGCAGGAGAATGAATAAATGATTATAGAGGTAAAGTTTTTAGTATGTTTGTAGGGGGAATCGGTAATCTCGAAAGTATTTATTTAACACTTCTATACACAAATAAGGTACAAAGGCGGCCTTAATGCCGGAGGCATTCTCTTCCAGTCAACCTTAGGTGTTTAATTTTAAATATTTTTTTTTAATAATTCAATAAGGCGGCATTCTTCCAGAGTGTTAGAATGTTAGATTTTAGGCGAGCAAAATGGTGGTGGGAGGCTATTTTTGTTGCGTCTGGGTGTTTACTATGTATTATAAGTATGTATTTACAAAAGACAAGTAGTTTATGTATTATATCCGTATTCTGATACCCATAACACAAGCATATAAGCTTAGCTTGGGACCAGAGGACGTTGTGTGAAATGTCCATGAATATTTATTTATTTATTTAAACTAGCTTTGAATCAAGATCAAGAGTTATTTCTAGAATCCATTTGATAAATGGGTTCTAGATGGCTGGTAGATAAATGGCATTTTTCTACCAGCTTTTCTTCATCCACTACTCGACATAGGCTTCGCCCATAGAACGCTACAACGAATGACGGAAATGTAAGTATTTTATAACAATTATCATTTGATTTATAAGTGTATCTAAATACCGACCTCTAACAACTGGTGGTGCAGTATTCTTTGGAAGTGTATTCAATATTTTCATTATTCCTGTTGTTTGCCTCTCGAATTCTTTTATCTTGACCGAGAGTTCACCGAGTGCGTAGTTCATGTCCTCTTCTAATTTAATCATTCCTGTCTTGATTCCACTCACCTAGAAACAAATAATTGTTTATGTATACAAACTTTATTACAAAGGGCGTAGTTATAACTTTAAACCCGCATTACGTTGGCTTGAGAAAAAACCACCCTTAAGTGGCTAGGTAGAATAATTTTATATTAAGCAATTTTTTAAACTTACGTCGGTTTTCACTTTGTTCATGTCAGTCGAACTGCCATTAATATAATGTTCCGAGAGATCCTGTCAACATAAAACATAGGTAAATCAGAAAGACTTTACGCTGAAATTGGGTCCACAGTACACAGTGTAAAAACCCGTGAATTATTTCATGGGCTCCTATTATAATATGTAATGTCCGTGTTGTGACACTGGTTATCGATTAAGAATACAACTGTCACCACCGCATTTCTGTAAAAGCCAGCTAAGAGATAGGTATAATCAAATAACATTTTTGTGAGAGACTGAAAACTTAAACACTATGTCAACACTCGTGGTCAACGTAGCGTAAGTAGACCAGATAGAGGTCCATGCTAAACTGTGGGACATGAATAGGCTGACATCTGTGACGTGGGACATTAATGGGCTGAGAAAATTTAATAATATTAAACCTACAGTGAGTTTATCGAGACTGTGTTGTCCCTTCAATATCTGTTGGTACATGATGCCGATCTGTCGCCACACTTGAGACATCTCTGACTCTAGCGTCGCGCTCATGTTGTGTAGCGCTACTGTCTGGTTATCTGTAATTGCTTTCTCCATGGAGTTCAGTCTAAAAACAAATAAGAATCAGTTATACATTAACTTTCCAGATGTTGCTACGAATAGGGATTAATTACATAGACGTTGCCAGGATTAGTGGAATGTATAAACTCTACATTTTCGGAGCCTTGATTGCAAATAGCACTAAATTTGAAGAAATGGGGGTCCTCTACCTAATATGGCTACGCCCTTGCTATATGGACACCTAGTTACGGTCTCTAAAAATAAAACAATAAGCTAAATTACTTATTTGTATTGTATATTAGTACACGATTCGATTTCGTTTTATTCCAAAAATGTATAAAAACCATCACCTAGAACCGAAGTAGAGAACCACTATACGATCGTCCATAAAATTATACCTACTAACCTGAAATCTACTGTAATGTTGGTATTCTTGTGGTTTCCTTTGATGGCTTCTCCTAGTTCCATGATGACCTGATTAACAACGATGCCCAGACGTTTCTTAATAGCGAGCACGTTGTCAGATATATCTTGTATTTGCTCGTCACTCTTTGACATCATTAGAACCTGCAAGTACAACACGTAAAATTGTTTCCCGTAATATATAAGTCAAACAGTGTGTCGAAGAAGTAAAATAGAGAAATGGATAAGTTTTTACGATAGGCCTCGTGTTTTAGTGGTTCATGTTACGAACTGCCGTTCAAGAGACTGCGGATTCGATCCTCGTACCGTACAAGAATTTGTGTGATATTCGTATTTGTCATTTGTCACGTAGGTACAGTGCCTGGGTATTATTTATAATTATTATAATATGTAGTAGGTATATCAGTGTTCTGGTACCCATAGCACAAGCAAATAAGCTTAGTTTGAGACCAGAGGACGTTGTGTAAGATGTCCATAAAAAGATGTATTATTTTTCTACATCTTTAGGAGAGTAATAACGTAGGAGTACGCTTACTACCATGGAACAAACTGCTCGTTTAGTATTTTTTGAAAATATAATTACATATATAGTCACCTCAGTGCGTAACGTTCCGTAACTTCTCGATATATCATCGAATGCCCTTTCTGTCATCGTGTTGCTCTGAGTTAGACTTTTTTGTATGTCCTCATTTGTAGTTACCAGCCGATCACCCATCTCTCGTAATTTTGTCACTAAGGTATTAACATCTGCAAAATTGGTTAAGGAAAATTAAGCATGTAGATCAATTAAGCTTCCTTCAAGGAGATAAGAGTCCTGTAAAAGTAAAGTAAAGTAAAGGACTTGATCGATGGTAAAGGTATGAAATCTTACCCGATCTGCTGCTTAGTTCTAGTGTTTGTGTAGCGTTAGAGATAGCTTGTGTAATCTGGTTGGTCGAGCGATGGAGATCAGCGAGTCTTGGCAAATCCTTCCACATGCCCTCCGCGTCCGATAACAAGCGCTGGATTTTATTTATATCTTTCGCTTGGTGATCCATCACTGCGAAAATATTATAATTTAAAACACTGTACCTACCTACTGACGACATCCATACTGAGACGACAAACCAAGGTGAGGAAACTGTTGGGAGGGTTTTTCAACTAGACACTATGGACACTATACCGTGCTGACCAGGCGTGTTCGGTGTTGACATAGCGTTTAGTTTCCCGTTTACCATCTCTCACAACATCCCTTATCTGACTTTTACAGCACTAAGGAGGAAATGGGGTAGTGACGCTTGTATTCTAGACCCGTCAGATCATGTGATTAAAGAATTAACAAGTTATTTTAAAAACCTTCGCTCATCTTGTTGTGCCACGCTTCATCTGCTGCAGCCACTTCGTCGAGAGGCACAAAGTTTGTTTGCACAGAGTTTGTACCGTTGTATTCATTAAGCTTCAGCTCATACTTATTCAATAACTTCTCCGTCTCAGATATATGCTTCTCGAATGGATTCATGTCTGATGCTACTTCTAAACATAGTGCACGCAATGTTGTCTGAAATCGTTAAATTAAATAAAAGACACGTTGAATCTAGTTAAAGAAAGAAAGATAAACTTTTTAACTTTAGGTTTAATCTACGATGATTGAGTTGACTTATGTTTATATTACACGCTTTATATTAGCTTCACTTGTATGTTTGTTTGTATGTTTGTTTGTATGTTTGTAACCGACTCCTTTGGACGCTATTTTGACCCACTTTAAACGGTCAGATTCTATTCAAATTTTGCACACCTGTCAAAGACCGATGACAATGCAATAATTCGATTAAATAAAGCGTGTTTTTTAGTTTTTTTTAAACTAGGTATTTTTAAACTGTTATTATTGTGAAGTAAGTTATCCGTAGGTGCTTACATCATTCATTATGTATGATTGTTTTTACGGTAAAAACAAACTGAATCACAAAACACGTAAACGATGGTCTAATAAAATGCAGTAAAAGCGTTAAATTGTATATTTAGATAACTCACCGGATTTAAGCTGTTCTTCAGATTTTTTATTTCTTTGGTAACATTATCTATTTTAGCGTTTGTCGTGTCCAATCTCCTCTGTAAGTCGCTCTGTGCCGACATCTCATTCTTCAAATCGTCAGCCGTTTTTGGGTTCGGTGTTAATGTCACTAAAGTTTTCTGTATACTTTCTAAAGCTTCATTAATCTTGTTTTGTGACGACTTTTCACGTTCTTCTTTCTAAAAATATAATACTATTTAATAAGACAGGGATTATGCATATTCAAACACGTACAATATAACAGATATACCTACATAAGTACATTAGCTTTTCTTTCTCGACTCTTATAGCATGGGTGATAGAGAGGAAGAAACTGGAGTGGAAACAGTATGTGTAAATCGTATTCATATTCACATATATACTGGTGGCAGTGCCGGATATGGTATAAAATCACGCGAAGCCTGTAGGAAATCCTATGAAGGCGATTTTGTTTTAAAAAGAAAGGGTTTATAAGCTGTGGAGTGCCGGGTGCAGGTCCGTATCATTTGCTACTGCTGCTAGTCAATCCGCCTATAACTGATGATGACAGAAGAATAAAAGCATTCGACGATTTATTCAACCTTACGTAAATACAAACCTGTAAAAGTATTGTTTCCACATTAGAGAGCCTCTCGTCTAACCTCGATATCATTCCTTTTAGCGGCTCTAGTGCTCTATGCTTTTTATCTAAATTGTTCAGCATTTTCTTCACCTGTTCGCCCAGCGCTTTCTCTCTAAGCTCGTGTCTTTCTAGTTTATCTTCTGACATTCTGATCATGTGGACTAGTGACAACATTGCGTCTCGAATATCTTCGTGTCTTAAATCAAATCATTAAAGAAAAATATAGATACCACTTAATGCAAGCAAGTGAATTAAAGCATTGTTATGCCGCGGCCATAATGGTATTTCTTCACTAGGTACTTGCTAACAAAATAACCCTACTTTTAAAGCAGTCATTGTTGCTAATCAGCTAAAGCAGATTTTAAAGAAACAGTTTGTAAGGTACAAAACCTAATCGTTACCCCTAAATAAGAGTTATTGTACAATGTTAGGTTCATTCCAGGCAAATCTACTAACTAACTGGTATTAGTGGTATTCGTAAATACTTTGTAATATTGCACCGAAAACTTCCGTTCACCAAGGATACAATGCATTACAAATATCTAAAATTAACATTGAAAGTTGATTTCAAGATGATAAGGTAAATTATATTTGTTATTTCCATGATATCACAGCTCTGAGTACATATAACCTATCTACATCCTACTTTTGGGATGAATTGTTTAGAAAAGTATTTCTGTATATAATATGTTAATAGGTCTCGTAGACTACAGAAGCATTCGCTAAAGTTGCCAATGGCACCAATTCTACGTGGACAACTAAGCTAAACTTAACTAAAAAACCTGTCAAGAGCGAGGCAAACTCGCACCCTTAGGGTTTCGTACATACTAGACATATAAACATAAGTAACTGCATTCAAATAATCGGTTAATTAAAGTCAAAACAACTCACCAACTTAATTTTGTAGTTGAAATATAGGGAATCGCCTACGTTTCAGCTACTTCATAAGTTGGTATTAGTATAAACACTTTTTTCTTGTGATGTAATGACAAATTATAAGTTCTTGGATTTTTCCCTATATCAGCACTATATATACTTGATCTATGCCAAATTTCAAGGCTCTAGAGCAACGGGAAGTAACCTGTGCATTTTGATTCCCTAGCATAAGTCGAAAATTCTTAAAAATGGCCGTTATTCGGTTATATCTTTTAAATGCGTCGATGTAAAAAGGTTGATTGTATTTTTTGCAGCAAGGGACCGCATAGATCTACATATCGTATGAGTTTCAAGTTGATACATTCAGCCGTTACTGAGTAAAAAAAGTTTGACAGACGGACAGACAGACGCCGGAGTGATCCTATAAGGGTTTGTACGAAACCCTAAAAATGGAAACAGCTATGGCGTATTTTGATTAATTGTCTATTTCGTTGTCCACATTTTTATTAATTAAAATCGTTAGTTTAAAATATACAGATTTTCTAATAAAAAAGTTAAGCTAACATTACGGATTGTGTTATTGACATTATAAATTTTCATTGTTTTAGTTAAGTTTAGTTGTGCACGTAAAATTGGTACCAATTTATGTAAATAACGACCTATGGTCTTATTCAGAATGACTTATCGGAGGTTTAAAAGTTCGCTAAAATCGGTTCGCAAAAATTGTCAAAACTTGTTATTCATAATAGTCTTTTTACGCTAAAACGTTAATTATCTCTCTGATAAAACTCCGTTTAAAGATCCGATAAGTCATTATGAATAAGACCACTAGTACATTGCATGCTTTATATCGAGGAAACAAAAATGTACTGATGATATTATAATTAATAATAAGCACACAAATTCCTTTAAAGGCACGAGTTCTATGGATTTTCGGTAACTATATCAACGGTTTATTTAGAAAGTTACCTAAATATATGCACTAGCTTTTGCCCGCGACTTCGTACACGTGGAATTTAGGAAATTTCCCCGTGTTTGTAATATTTTTCACTGACGCTTAACCTCTATTAATCACCGCGTGATGTTATATAAAGTGTTTCTCAATAAATGTTCTATCCAACACTGAAATTATTTTTTTAATCGAACTATGTTTTCTGAGACTATCGAGCGTTATTTTCGCGAAGAGCTTTGCTGTAAAATTTTTATTATTGGTCAACTAAATTAGGATTGCTCGTATCCGGGTTGAACGCCGTTATTGATATTTGAATAACTTTTATGATTAAAAGTGGGTGGGTTACTGTTGAAAGACACACATTAGAAAGTCTAATACTAGGTTAAATATATATTTGGATATTTTATTTTCCGTGTTTATAAAACACTAAAATTTGGCATTTTACTGTTAAATAAATATTCATGGACATTTCACACAACTAATTATATTATCATTGCATTCTTAATTCTTTCTTGTGTTTCTTGTTTCTTTTATTTGTGAAACAAAGTGTAAGAGACCTCACCTTATTGTGTCCAATAATGGCAAAGGGTTGATGGATGACATCGAAATAATGTTGATTTTAAATATATTAACTTTTTATTGGTTTCTTCAACAAAGTATTGTTATACTGTTAACTTATAACGAACGGACGTTTGAAAGTTAATGAGTTATTGACACCTTGCTAAAAAAAATAATTTTGCAAGCAATGTACTAAAGCGTATTTTTTGTAATAAATTACCTGAATAAAAGTACGTAGTTAATTCATGCAAATCATAATTAAACAAAGATGATACAGTTTATTGAGCCCGCATCAGACGAGGTGTCACTGCTATTTCGAGCTAATGGTATCCCACTCCTAAAATATAATGAAATGCAGAATCCAGAACTGGTGCAACGGCATTATTAATAGCCATGAAGTTCTTAGTTAGAAAATTACATAGCATCTTTAAAATAAATTTAGATCTAATTAGCTGTTTGGTTTAAAAAAACACTTACGAAAACTCGTAAGTGTTTTTGAAGATGACAATCACGTGTTTACGTGGTTGTTGCACTAACTTTGTGTCATAGCTTATTAGTAAGTTTAGGTGTATATGTCGTGTCGTCGGTTAGAGGATAAAATGAAATACGTCCGGACTTGAATGGCGTTTATTTGCGACTCTATATTTTTGATTATAACAATAACTTATATAGGTGACGAGAACAATTGCCTCTATTCATTCCTAAATTGCTGACACACGTCATCTTGCATACAATGAATCCATACATAATATATTTGTATATAATAACTTAGGCGGCGAGAACAACCGTCTTTATACATTCGTAGACCTGCTGACATACGTCTACTTGCAAACAATGAATTCATACAATGTGTCCCTACAATAAGTTAGTGGTTTTTTTATTACTTTACAGTTGATTACAAAGTTTTGATTATGTCCAAATTTAGTAAAATTAGTAATTTGAAAATTATCTTGATTGAATATATTTTATGGAAACTTCTTATTTCTACTGGATACTTTGTACTGGATATAAGAGTACTGTAGTTATAGTTATATTTCGTAAGGGCACTGCCGAGTAGTGCCGAGTAAGCAATGTAAACTCAAAATGGAATTTCAAATCAAGTGATTTATTTATAGTTAGAATATCAATGATACCTAAATAGAAACGTTATGGCCTCTTCCTAACGTGCTGTTTAATTAAGATTTATGTGGTTTCATGCATTATATCACAGTGCTTTATAATATGGAATAGGCATCACTTTTACGACCGGAAAGTTTTACGAGTGCCGATTGGGACGACGACGCTATGACGGAGGCACGAATATCAAAGTATTCTTAAGTAAGTACCTACCTCTATTACCTATATCCATCTTTACATCCATTAGCCTTTCTCCTTTCACAGCTGGACATAGGCATCCCCGATAGAACCCAACAAGATGCGGCTCTTCACCACTTGCAAATCTAGAGTCGGTATCAAAACTTTACTGACCATAGTAGTTTTATTTTTGTTTACTCATAAAATAAACAAAAATATTTTTATTTGTTTCAAGCTTAGCTTAATCGATGTGCTTTCAATTTGTTAAATTACCCTGATTTGTTAATACATGCTTTGTATTGCATTCTTATGTACATGCTTTGCAACACTTAAGACTAGACCGAGACCGAGAAGTTCCTGTAACACACTATCATTATCTTGTTCCAGATCTTAATAATATAGTTTACTTTAAAACAGACTGTGTTAGGTACTCGCGTATTATATCTTGGCGCAGTGCAATTTTCTTGAATATTGGTGGAGATTAGTATGGCTAATTCTATCCTCATAGGTCTAATTATATATCATTTTGACTAATTTCCTCGGAAACGGCTCGGTTGATTTTGAGATTTTGTGTGTATCTATATGAGGTCGGCCACATAAATGAACAACAGTAAGTATGTAAGTAAAACTATAGAGCAAAACTAGTATTTGTTATAATAATAATTATGTATCAGTAACGCATCAAACAATGACTACAAACATAAAACTTGGCAGTTAACACCAAAATGTTGACTCAAAACTGTTTTTTTGTTCGATTTACCTTTGTTCATCAGATATTAACGATCAATATATTGCAAATATTATGGTACAATCACCTACAAAGTCTAAATATATCACGTTAATGCTAACCACTAAAATAATAAAAAGCTTTTGGGTCATTGGACTTGCCAAAATCATTTTCTCGTGAAAGAAACAACACGTATTAACTCACAAAACGGTTGGTTAATCAGGTAACGTAGACATTTTTGTACATGCTCATTATTGTTATTCTTTGGGATTGAATCTGGGACCATAATTACAAGACAATTACATTATGTGGAAGAGGAAGATTATTTTGCAAGACCATCAATGCAGTCAAAAAATTTTAATTTCCAACTGCCAAAGCTCCCAACGCACTTCTAAAGCTCCCAACGCACTCCCAAAGCTCCCAATGCACTCCCACTGCTGGGTACCTGCCTCCTCCACTTCAGCAGGGTATCTAAACTACTTACGCCACGCTAACGGGGCGTGTTGGTATATAATTTTTTTTCAAGGTTTCCTTCACTCACTGGAGATGTTATCTGATTATAATTCTAACCATTAGCTGGCTCTTACAGCACCCTCTAGGAGCAAATGGAGTGGTGACACTTGTATTCTTAATCCATTACCAACAGGAAATCAGGCTTTCTATGAAAGCCTTACTAATGTTAATACTTACGTAAATTCACGTGTGTGTGCGTGTTGCGTCCACAATAGCAACGCGATGGTGACCCACCATACTCTCTGGGGACAACACACATGTTTAATAACTTGAATAATTAATTAGCCCCACCTGGACAGAGTCGTGACTCCGTGAGCTTCAGTGAGCTTACATTATATGGTGGTTTATTCATGTGACACGATACGCAACCCATTATTTATGATGCGATAGTCTAAACAACTATGTTATTCGCATGTGTCACTAAACACTATGAGATGGATGGAATTTTAAATTTAATTCTATAGAATCAGCTCCCAGACAAATACGTAAACATAATTGTTTTGCTACTTTAGGTTGGGATTATTACAACGAGGTATGTTCTGTGGTTTGTTTTGACGGGCTTCGTGGTTTAGTGGTTCATGTAACGGACTGCCGTTCACCACGTCGTGGGTTCTATTCCCTCACGGGACAATCATTTGTATGATGTACATATATAAATGTCATACAAATGTTTGTTCTGCGTCTGGGTGTTTCTATGTATTATAAGTATGTATTTAGAAAAGAAAAGTAATATATGTAGTTAATCCGTATTCTGGTATCCATAACACAAGCATTTTAAGTATGGCTTGGGACAAGGCGACGTATTGTAAATTTTATTGTCCTTAAAAAAATGTTACCTACTTATTTTTCTGCTCATTCGATAATTAAGCTCATAAGATCTAGTAACCAGGATCTTGTAAAATACTACACCGTGAGAATTGAGTAGGTACCTTACTTACCTCAGGAAATTTATGACTTGACCTGACGGAAGATACCCATAAACATTACTAATGGACTTGTATTAGTTTTATTTTTATTACTATCCGCTTATGTAGTGTGTACCATCCAAAAGGCACAAGTACCCACTTCAAATAAAAATACTTTCGGGGGCCGGCTTCAGATGTATGTAATCTAACTATAAATAGTCAGGTGGTTGTTTTAACGAAGCGTAAGCCGTTAACTGTTTGGTACCTGCTTAAATATAAAGATCATACACTTTATTTAAGGATACCTGTTGTCGATCAACGTCAGTCTAGTAGGATTGATGAACCTATGATAACTACAGAAGCTTACAGAACTGACGAATAAATCGTGAACTCAGTTGAGTATCAATGAAGCGACTAGAAGAAGGCGAAATATCTTAGCATTGCACCGCACGTGCCCCCAGACTATACGGCACTTTGATGCCATCATTTTGTAATTTTCACTCGTCAAAACAAGTTCTAGTTAAATTGTTTACATTCTAACTTATTGGTTACCTACACGTAATAGTTTAGCTGGTGGTTATTGAAACCGCTAGAAAGTGAATGACACATTGACAATTCACACTTCAGTACGCCATACCGAGACGCCGATGTTGGATATAGTTTCACATTTCACTCCCACGGATAAAAAGATTTCATCGAATTACATAAAAAGATGTAAGTTGGCGGCAGCCGAACACCTCCAGGTCTATGGTGTATGCGATGAGTGTATATTTTTCGATAATTACCCAATATTATAAGATTACCCAAGAGGGTAGCTTAAATGGGTGAACAACGAAACTATTTTCGGTGATCCTTATTTTTGCTATAGTTTAAAAAGATGTAGTAATTCTATTGTTAGATTAACTAAAATAATGAGGAATAAATAAATAGGTAATAAATCATCAAGAGTTGACTCTATCATCTCTACATCTTAGCTCTACATAAACGACGTACCTACATCATCTTAATGAGTTCCGTCTGATAACATCATTTCATTCAATGTTTAATTAGACACTTACTAATGTTATATAAGTAAATGCAACTAAGTATAAATATTATATTGTCGCAACTTGAATTAATTAAGTCATACGTCAATTAAGACAGTGAAGCACAGATATATAATGCTTAATTTACCGAATTTTTTTTTAATTTGATACCTCGATTCCATATACGAAAATTCCCTAAAGTATTATTGTGCTTTCCGAAAGAATATCTACAAAGTTAACTCTAATTTAGAAAGTTTAAGTGCGTAGAGATTAACTTTGAGCTTAACAGAGCTAGGCATGCTCGAGTCTGCGTCTCGTAGAGAATTTAACTATCGCAGACTCTGCGATAGTTAAATTCTCTACTTACTTTTAAGAACAACGAATAAAATATGGACGCAGCCAATTTTTTTTTTTTCGAAATGGTTAGTGGTTAACCCTTTTTGTTTCGGTTTGAGAAAAGAAGCACGATTCGATTTTGGATGGATATCCTTACTAATTTATAAATGCAAAAAGCGAAACGATAATTTAAAATTTTGACGAGGTTATGTGTATAACAAACCCATAGTGCGATTTAAAAAAACTGTACAACGCCATCTATTGAGCGGTAGTAGCAAACTTCTGTTTGTTAAGGTTTGATTTCTAAATTTCACGCGTACGAAGTCGCGGGCAACAGCTAGTTGGTCATATTTTCGGTAGGGTTGAATTGCAAACCTAAATGCCCCCTGGCTATGCTCATGGTATTTACATTTTAAACAGACTTGGCATGAAAATGAAGCAATGGTACAAAAAGAAAAAAATTGATGTTATAAAGTAAGTAAAACAAAATAAAATAAGCAGCAGTATGGTCGATGATGCATTATAAGGACTTATAATAAATAAAGTTATCATGCGTCAACGGATCACTTACAAGATAACCTGCACTAAACAGGTCTCGTATTCAATAATATCAATGGCATGTGAGCTGCATCTACTTATTAGTACATATCTGCCGACACTCGGTGCACGACGGTTATACAATATTGTAACCCAATGCCCTCAATTGACTTTTGTCACAGTTTATTAGGGTAATGATATTCACCTAATTTTTGTAAATTTATGCCCTCTTTTAATCTAATAATGTCGACTGTCAGGAACAAGCCTCACTGGGAATGTATCTGGTCTACTTACACCACCTTAACCAGGAGTGTAAGCACAGGGCTTAGTTTTAAGTTTTCCGTCTCTCACAGAAGATGTTATCTGCTTTATATCTTGGCTGGCTCTATACCACATTATGGGAGGAAATAGGGCGGAAGACACTTGTATCCTTAACTTGTTTAGACTAAGACACCAATGTGTTGTTACAGAAATATAGAAATGTGGACACATACATAGGAGACTAAATCAATCAATGAACGTGAATTTCTTATATTATTCTAAGGAAACGCTTTGTCTTTTTAATAGATATGTACCCGATATTGGTGTCAACTCTACGTGCTCAACTAAACTTAACTAAAAAATGAAAACAACTATTGCTGTATTTAGATTGTTTGGCTTTTTTGCTGTGCACATATTTATATTAAACAATAATATATTAATTTATAATTTTTAGTTTTTAGTTTTTGTGACAAGAAAGTTCAGTTAACATTGCCGAATTGTGTTATCGACACTAACAAAATTCATTTTTAGTTAGGTTAAGTTTAGTTGCTTATTGCTACCATTATTTATTATGTATAATAAGTTCGTCGTGTAATTGAGTTAAAATTATATGGCAGATTATAAAAGGTTATCTATGTTATTTCTTTAATGGTTTAATAAGACGATCTATGTAAACATAATTGCTTTATATGTACTTATATGTCTATTGCATTGTATTTTTACTTCTTCTACACAAACCGTAACTATAGCACGAGACGACGGGACTACTCTGCAGAAATACATTTGATCTACTATTAAACCCTAATTCAACCAGCGGCCGAACATTTGGTTGGCCGTTTTAGCTATCTAAAAGTGACAAGTTCAACAGAATCCATTCAATAGTAGCTGCTACATCGTTACTTATAATAAATTGTTTTGGTTTAGGTATTTAGAATTAAAAGTAACTATTAGCTACATATTAACGATGGGTGATGAATTGGAGGTGTTTGAATTTTTAGAGAGCGACGACGATGAACAAAACACTAGTCGAATGCGAAATAAGATAAATAAAAATAATGATATTATTATTGAATCCAATATGTAATCAAAGCAGTTGACAGTCATTCTGTTATATTCAAAAAATCTTGAAGGATGTTCTCTCAAATTACTATATAAAGTATGAAATTCACCATACCGGTCTCTATCTATATTAGTTTCGTGCACACCAATTCTAATTTTTATCATCTCCCACTTTAGATATGAATTTTCGGTTAAAAATAAAAGATCGTCGTCCATGTTTACAATCTCTGACTACACATCAAACTCGCGCAAACGCCTAGCGGTCAATGTGAGTGAACACGAAAACGCCACGTCTCCGCGCCCGCACCCGCCACGTTTCGCCACGCCAGGGTTTCGTACAAACCCATAAAGGATCACTCCGGTGTCTGTCTGTCCGTCTGTCAAACTTTTTTTACTCAGCAACGGCTGAAGGTATCAACTTGAAACTCATACGATATGTAGATCTATGCGGTCCCTTGCTGCAAAAAATACAATCAACCTTTTTACATCGACGCATTTAAAAGATAATATAACCGAATTACGGCCATTTTTAATGGTAGGGGAGCCCACGATGCTAAATGGGGATTTACTCGAGCGTCATAGAGACCTATTGAGTTGCAAAGCTTAGATGATAAGAAGAAAAAAATGTTATGTGATTTTTCACTTTTATCGGTGGGGAAAGCGGCTATAGATGTTTAAATATGTAAAAAAAAACTGTTGCATGGACATCCTCGAGCGCGTCAGATATTGATAGCATCAATGCCCTACGTATTTTTAATAATGTACGTATGTTAATCTGATCGTTTGCATGATGCGGGTGGTTGTATTTAAGGGTTGAAAATGAAAAAAAAAAAATTTTGTCGAGCGCGTCAGATTTTCTAAGGGAGTGTTAAGTGCACCAAAAAAAAGCTCTCATTCACTAATCTGACGATTTCGATGGGACGCAAACTCACGGCCAGTTTCATAATGTGCAAAAAAAATTCGCCATTTTGAAATACTCAAGCGCGTCAGATTAAGATATATATGGTTCATCTTTATGTTCTAAACGTACTGTCTCATAATCTGACGATTATCTAGAGGGATTCGCCTAATCTGACAAAAAAAAATTCGAAAAACGGTTCACCTTAAAGGCCATCCCTGCAACTTCCCGCTAATTCCATTCCTGGGCGCTTAAAATTGTACTTTGAACTATATTTTGAACTCAGCGGGTCATTCCCAGTCCTCCACACCCCGTCGTCCACAGTGTGGAGGTATGGGAATAGTGTGGACGAATGGGAATAAAAAGGGTGAGGAGGGAAAGGTGCCGTTTATTCCCAGTCCTCCACACTATAGTGCAGGAGCCGACACTAAAAAAAGTTAAATTTTAAAAAGATGAGTTGTACTTCTAAATGTTTAATTAGGACTGTTTATGAGATATTAAGCCATCAAAATATATCGTAAAAAAAGTTGCAAAGTTATACTGTCGGCTTTTAAATTGTTAGATTTACCAGCTGCTCTGTGTCTAGCCAACCGGAGTCGCCGATAAGAGATAACAATAGATTTTAAGGACAATAGAGTCGTAAAATCTCATCTCCATTGAATCATAGCTAGACAAGAAGCACAATTAAAAAGCTCTTAGGAATATTTATGAGTATGTTGTAAAGATAAATCATACAAATTTTTAGACAAGTATAAAATATTATTTCTATTACAGCGTGATTTGAGAAAAATAAAATTGAAGCGACTATATTCAATACTAAAAGAAAGTTAGTAACTTCAACGTTTCCTTGTGTACCAAATACTTACACCTCAAAAGTAAATAGTTTGAAGAACGAAAACATTAACGAAAGTATTTACACTTTCAAATTATTGTCCATTATGTGATAAAACTATTCTGTGATACAAATTATCTTAGATCATAATATTTACTTTCTTTTTAATTCTTGTAAATTATAAATGATCACGCTGTAATAGAAATAATATTTTATACTTGTCTAAAAATTTGTATGATTTATCTATTGTTATATCTTATCGGCGACTCCGGTTGGCTAGACACAGAGCAGCAACTTTGCAACTTTTTTTACGATATATTTTGATGGCTTAATATCTCATAAACAGTCCTAATTAAACATTTAGAAGTCCAACTCAAACAAACCCAAATGTAGGCATCACGCAGCTGCACGCATTTAACCTTATCGACGAATTTTTGTTATTTCGGCTTGCGGAAATTGTCAGATTATATATTTTTCATTATTCTTGAATTATTACCTTCAAAATAAAAAAAATTTAGCTACGCTCGAGAATGTCGAGATGACGTTTTTTTTTTACAACTTTGTTGCCCTCGCCTTTTTTTGCGTCACTCTCAAATTGTTAGATTAGTGGAATATACACTTTTTAGGATGTAATTAACTCACCCTACCTTAATCTGACGCGCTCGAGAATTTCTGATGGTCAATTTTTTTTTACTAATCTGATCCTGTATCCTTCACGGGCGGCCTTATATATGGGTCTCATGTTTTGTGGAGGTACTTAACCGGGTACAAGGTATCCTCCTATATATTAATCTGACGCGCTTTAGTAAATCCCGAAATCCCCTCTTCGGCTCCCCTACTATAAGAATTTTCGACTTATGCTAGGGAATCAAAATGCACAGGTTACTTCCCGTTGCTCTAGAGCCTTGAAATTTGGCATAGATCAAGTCTATATAGTGCTGATATAGGGAAAAATCGCCTCGCTCTTGACAGGTTTTTTTTTAATTAAAGGGCTTGGTCGCTTTGCGACTATATCGCCTTTTTTTTTTTTTTTTTTTACGTGGGGAATGCATTTAACTACGCACTTTGTGTGGGACTCCCGGGTCAGAAGCGGACCCGAACTACCCACTAAACCCCACGGTGTTCCTCCTCGCCCCTTAGCCGGGCCATGGTATGGTAGTCACTCAGGTATTACCATGACCCGACCAGGGGTGGCTCCCTATCGGTGGGGGCTCACTGTGACGGGGCGGGCCCTAGGCCCCCCCGTCAGACCGACGCATCTCCCCAGAACACGTGGAGAGTGATTGTCCGCCGCTGTTGGCGCGACAGGCCCTCCGACCTGCCGCGCGCGGACTATATCGCCTTACCATAAAGTTTAACCATAATGGCCTTATTCATAGTGACTTATCAGAGGTTTAAACGGCGATTTTATCGGAGAGATAACAAACGTTTTAGCGTAAAAAGACTATTATGAATAACAAGTTTTGACAATTTTCGCGAACCAATTTTAGCGAACTTTAAAACCTCCGATAAGTCATTATGAATAAGACCATAAAACTCTAAGTACGGTTTGAAATCTACATTCCGAATATTAAATAACGACTATGGTTCACTATTTGATTAGAACAATTAAGTAATTTCATTAATTCGTAACTATCAGAATACCTACTAGTTTAAGATTCTGAGAATAATGGGCGGAAATGTTTCTGGAAACACGAAGCTCTAACTACGTTATGACTAGAGTTTCAGAGAAAGTGGTATTAACTCTTATTACTTCTCTCTCTCTCTCTCTCCAGCCCAATAACGCCCCACTGCTGGGCACGGGCCTCCTCCGCTTCCGCTTTCCGAGCTTTTTTAACAAGCGATAATTTAAAAATACATACTTATATTAAAACCACGAAATAAAAATCAAGTGGAAGTGCAATGTAATGTCTTGATTTCTATTCCGTGATTAAAACAGACAGCGTTAAACTCTTACCCCCTTATTACAAAACGCGGCTCAACGTTAAATCCAGATTTAACAAAATTTATTTACGAGGAATTGGATAGTTAGACCCGCTCTGACACTAGTTTGGCGTCGGTTTAAGACTAAGGTCGTTGTTAGATCTAGGATTTGAGAAAAATCTGCTTGAAATGCGCAATTGAAGTGTTTAAAAAGCCAGGCTTAAACTTAGTCCACGTTTTGTAATAAGGCGGATAGCGATTTAATATTGATTTAAACCTTAATGGTCTTATTCATGACTTATCGTAGGTTTAAAAGTTCGCTAAAATAGGTTCGCGAAAATTGTCAAAACTTGTTATTCATAATAGTCTTTTTACGCTAAAACGTTTATTATCTCTCCGATAAAATCTCCGTTTAAACCTCCGATAAGTCATTATGAATAAGACCGTTATGGTTTAGCTGTTGTTGGGCACGGCTGTGGCCCGCTGACCAGGGGAGTTAGCACAGGGTTCAATAAGTATACCTACAGCCTACAGTCTGTGTACAGTACTCCTTAGCTGGCCTTTAGATCAGCCTGAAAAGGAAAAGGGGCGATAACACTTTTATTCATAATCCGTCACCACACAGACAAGGTACCTAGTACACGTACGTAGGTATTGCTGCTATTAAAATTAAAGAAGTTATCCGCAGTAAGTTACATAAGTGAAACGCTGTGTAAAAACGCACTTAAATAGATAGCAACATAATATAATCAATGAAAATAGTACAGCCCCAATATTCATAACTTTCACTGGCTACGTCGTATTGCCACATAACTACTTCAAACAACATTTAAACAAACTAAAATTATAATTTTATTAGTCAGTTACAACATCTCACAATTCAATCGTAATTGAAGATATATCTCCAGTGTATTTTGATCTCCAGTAATGTGATGTCAGTACATCAATAAGGGTCTTTAATAACTAAAATAGTAACATCTGTCCCTAATCTTTATGTCCACATCAGGTTCAAATCGAGTCCACGCATTGATAGTGTTCATTGAATTATAATAAATAGATACAGACAGAGTAGATATTTATTGACACTCTCATTGGGTCAAGTTAATGCTAAACAATATTTGTGTTCTTGTAAGTTAATAGCTACTGAATGAATGTTTTGACTGCAGTATCTCTATTTCAAGTTCTTATCATCGTCGTGGGTATCCTTTTGTTATTAAACTTGTTGCAAGATAATTCTCATTAAAATAAAGATTACATTCATTCGAATCAACATAAACACGGAATCAAATTCTGCCTACGCTGCCAAATTCTACTCTCAATGAGGCCAATTCTGATGCGACTGAACCGAAGTTCATTAAAATGAAAACAACTATGTTGTATTAACTGTCTATTTTGTTGTACCTACACGTTTATACATATTAGGTAAATAAATTCGTTAGTCTATAATAGGTATACAGTTTTTATATTAGGAAAATTCAGTTAACATTAGATACCGAATTGTGTTATTGATATTATCAATTTTAATTTTTTAGTTGTATTTATTCGTGCACGTAGAATTGGTACTGATGACGATATTGCATCTAAATAATCTTATTAAACTTATTACAAAACATTAATGTCGTAGAGACATTTTGCATTTAATAATTCTAAATTAGTGACACCGGACGCCCATGTGCCTAATCTGGTTCTCCTACTACGATCGAGATAGCATATCATACAGATCTTAAAAATGAATGAAATGTACATTCATATCTTATATATAAAATTCACGTGTCACAGTGTTAGTTACCGTACTCCTCCGAAACGGCTTGACCGATTGTTATGAAATTTTACATGCATATTCAGTAGGTCTGAGAATCGGCCAACATCTATTTTTCAAACCATTTTATTTAGTATGGCAAAACAACGTTTGCCGGGTCAGCTAGTTATTGAATAATTTAATAAATATGTCATAAAACGCATTTACACGCGTAATTATTAACACCGAATGTGTTCATGTAGACACATGTAGATAATTGCTAGGTTCACAGTCTTTATAAAAGACATTCAGATCAGACAATGGTGCCAATTGTACGTGCACAACTAAACTTAAATGAAAACAACTATTGCTATATTTTGATTATTTAGGTATTTTGTTGTGCAGGTGTATATTAATTAAAATCTTTAGTCTATAATAAACAGTTTTTAAACCAAGAAAGATTAGTTAACATTGCCGAATTGTATTATCGACAATATCAAAATTATTTTTTTTGTTAAGTTTAGTTTAGTTGTGCACGTAGAATTGGTACCAGTATTCTTAGAAATACTGGCAAACTGTTACAACATTCTCTTTAGCATTACTACAAGAAATAATTAACTAGATATTGAAAATGACAGTCTTTTTTACAGACTGCATTTGAACTATATATGTACCTAATTCGTGTCCACGATACAGTACCACCAGTACCTATACCATGAAGTTCAATGCAATATCGACCAAATCGGAAACCTCTTCGATCAAGGTTTAGTATGTTTTTCCTAAGGAAAGGACTTGTGAGGACTTCCATGATCGCCCTGAACCACAAACGGCCTCTGGGCACCAATGAAGACTTACGGTGTTTATACGGAAATTCAAACAATCCAAATATAATATGTAGGTACTTTCCTAAATATGTACTAAGTAAGGTAAATGTTTAAAACAGGAGACAAAGCGAAAGGAGTTTGAGCTGGAAACCTTGGCCGAAATCCAGGCAAGTCATGCAGATGAACAAAGCTTTACGCGTGTTACTCATAGGCAAGTAGTATTTGTTAGTCAATTTGCTATTTGTTGCGATGCCTATATTTTACTAACTCGACGTTGACAGAAAACGAATTAAGTAGGAATACTTAGGTATTAGATCATCACATCATCATTTTCGTTTCTCGGGTTGAGAAAGAAATAAATAAATCGGGTCGTAAAATTTGTCTAACAGTTGACTAATTTCCACTATCCTCGACATAAGTATCTATTCATATTCCTAATTTTTTATCGTCTCTTTAATACAATCCAGCCATTTGAGATCCATGATGATAAGACAGACCACTGAGACAGACACACGTTTTTCCCAATAAGTAAGGAAAATACTTGGGAACCCCAAACAGTTGGATAATTGCAAGAGAATGATGACGATGGTAATTATTTGATGTTTAGCTTCCTTGCTATCACGGTTCCAGAGATAAAGCCTGGTGCAAGACGTGCCGTCTTACACCCGGAGAGCGAAATCTAATTAGGGTCCTGTATGTTATTATTCAATTGAACAATTTTTGACTGATACAATCGATTGACATTTTATAACTTGTTCTTGTTTGATGGCTTCTTTAGAAGCGACTTACGATAAGTCGCTTCTAAAGAAGCCATCAAAGTGTTTAAGTCGCGACTCTGCCAGTATCCTTAGTGATAGTGTCACAAACTAAAGGGGTTGTGGTGTTTGTCTACCAACGTGTAGATCGGTTGAAATTTTGGGAGATTCCGACAACCAAGGTAATTTAATTAGAAATTTAAACTACATATATATACAGACCAATACTGAGTCAGGAGGTTAGTATACTTATCTACAATAAATTACATAAAATGTTAGTAAATGTTAAAAACTTAAAACACACGTATCTAGTCTAATATTATTTTTTTGTACAAAATTACAGAGTGAAGAGTTTACACGAAGGGAAAAAGTATTATAGAGGAGACATTTAACAGAGGTAGGACGAGGAATAAAACGGGGAAGCGAGTCATGAAGAGGTTGGCGCAAGTTAGGACAAACAAAGAATAAGTGGTCAACATCGCCTTCATCCAGACTGCATTCACAAATAGAAGAATTCCTAATCCTTAATTTAGCAAGAAAGACTGGAGTGCAGGCATACATTTTATAACATAAATTTTTTTCTATATAAATATTTTGACATTGTATAATTGATTGAATTTGATTTTAGAACATTATAGGATTAGTATTTTATTATTTGTACGCCATATTGTGACAGGACATAGCCAGAACTTAAATTGTAATTTATACCATCATGTAGGTAGACCTATGAACACAAATAAATGAATTTGATTTGATTTGTATTACCTTTTGGTATGGGAACCCTAAAAAGAAGGTGCGAAAAGGGCTCGGTAATGAAACATCTTGGCGCAATCACAAATAAACATACTTCGAGCGTTTTGTGAAATATTTACGAAACATATTTTGTTTTCTATGTCACATATTGTTCGTTAATTTAACTATATTTGCCCCTTAATCAAGCTCAACTGATAACAGCTTAACAAACAGTAGGTATACAATATTGATTAGCGCAACTTTATGAATTATTTATGTTAACCAATTGATTTATCTGTGTCGCTTGTATTTATCTGTTTATAAGCAATAACGATTTCTAACTGTATTTGTTAAGTAGTAAAGCTTTACGGCCTACTCTTATTTATGTATGTTCCAGTAAATTTACGCGGCTTTTGTATTGTTAATTTTTATCTAAATATTTTGTTAAGGTTCGGTAAAAAGTCTGAAATAACATGGTCCGCAAGAGTAAAGAGAAAACACATAATTAAAAAAAATTATTAAATACTTCAGCCCATTTCTTATGTATAAACTCTGCTAAATATTATAATTAATTTAATAAGTTAACATGAAATCATAAACGGAGTAGAGCTAGCTACACACAAAAAGTTTCACATAAGTCCTTCCTTATCCTTACATACATGGTGTTTTTAAAGGACTAAAATCTAGATCCGTGATGTCACAGATTTGCATTAATAATTACATTGGCATTAAAGTCGTAAATATTTAATAAGTTAGTTCTAAAGCTCTCATAAATCTTAGATCTTATAAATTAAATATATAAAGCAACTTACCGGACTATATATGGCCATGATGCCCTTACAACTCTATATTAAACTATTTCACTTATCGTTCGTCGTAAAGTTGCGACTAGAAAAGTGCAAGATAAATTGATAAAACTGCGGTGCGTCCGCGCGCGCTGTTCGCTACTTACTGGCATGAACTTTATTCAGCTAGCTGCGCAGGCGCCGGCTACCGTCTTAGACCTATACCTATGCGACTACATACAGCATGTTTCTAAACCAATAGTTAATTTTATAATGCAATTTCTTCAGTGCAATATTATATTTATTTATTTTAAACTTAATGTACATAATGAAGAAAGGCGGTCTTAATGCCTAGAGGCATTATACAGCACCTTTCCCAGCTTATCTGCAATGGGCTGTAATGTGCCACACTTCACTGCTTTTCTTTACAGTAAAGCTATGGTTTGTCATAATTCCCGAACAAACGCATTCGAAAACGTACCTATGAAACAAAATATTGTACTTTAGTTCCATAACTTGAAAAATATTTGTCATATTAAACTAGATATTGATAAAACTGAAACACAGCATAGTGCGAACATGTAAGCACTTTAAATACTTCCCTAAAAAGATAAATTATGTTATCACTATTTTATCGCATACCATACATGCGTATATTAGAATATGTATGAATGTGTTCTACAAAACTTCATACATCGAAGTGAAAAAATATTTTAAAGGGGGTACGTAAATCGAACCAGCTGCTGTTAAAACTCCGCTTTACTTAAAAAGGTATAAAAAAAATATTTTATTAACATTATTAAATTATTAGATCAGCCTATACATCAATCAACATTCCAAGGGATGATCTTATTTGGTAACACCGTATCGGTCAATCGGTCTTATTTATTAGTGCCGCGTAAGTGCAGTTCACTCCATATTTTTTAACTGCCATCCACTATCATCATGTTCAAAGTTAATCACCTGTGAAAGAAATGATCTCAACATTATTTTGTTCTAGGACGTTGCTCTTTTAATTTCGGTTAAGCAAACACACCTCGATATCTTTCATGATTTATGTTATTTTTTTGCCGAATAAGCGGAACATGGCAAAACCAAATAGGGAAAGTATTTTGAATAAGTTTTTAAAGCATTTGCTCCGGGCGCTCGTGTGGCGAACTAAAGAATATACACGTCACTACCCCATTTCCTCTTATGGGTAGAGCATAAGTCAGCTAAAAGAAAATCTCAGCAATAGATCATCCCGAAGGAAATAAAAGCAAAAAAAATTTAGATATTCATATTCTTCTTCTTCTTCTTCTCCAGCCCATTCACGTCCTACTGTTGGGCACGGGCCTCCTTCACTTTGGGAGGGATTATGGTTTACTGTGCCGCGCTGACCAGGCGTGTTGGCACAGGGTTTATTTTCGAGTTTTCCGTCTCTCACAGGTGTTATCTGTGTGCAATATCCCTTAGCTGACTTTTACAGCACCCTTGGGGGAAGATGGGGTGGTGACACTTGTATTCTTAATCAGTCACCACACGGGGAGGGATTACGCGCTATTCATATTAATGAAATAATTTTATTCCATTTTGTGACGGATTAAAGCCCTCCTTGATCTTATTGGAAATCCTATATTAGGCGCTGCAAGACAGTTAAAGTAAAAACTTTTCCGAGAGACGGATATCTCGACAATAAACCTTAAAATAATACATCCTGATAGGCGATTAGCACAGCGTTAATTAAATAACGTGCCTGTCACCACTTCCAAATGATATTAAGTTAATTCTGACGCGTTCTCCATCCCATACGTAGTAAAAAAAGCTCACATTGAGACTTCCGTTAAATGACTGCATTATTAGGTATATTGTAATATGCATATTCGTACGCATGGTTAAAAAACCTCCTCCTCCTCCAGCCCATTAACGTCCCACTGTTGGGCACGGGCCTTCCCCACTTTGGGGGGGATTATGGTCTCCTGCGCCGCGCTGACCAGGCGTGTTGGCACTGAGTTATTTCGAGTTTTCCTTTTCTCACAGAGAATGTTATCTGTGTATATTAATCCCTTAGCTGACTTTTACAGCACGCTGGGGAGGAAATGGGGTGGTGACACTTGTATTCTTAATCCGTCACCACACGGACACGGTTAAGAAACCAAACCTTATCAAATTAAACAAAAAAGCTATCCTCTTGAACTGATCTATTTATTAAAAAAAAACCGCATCAAAATCCTTTCCGTAGTTTTGAAGATATGAGCTCACATAGGGATATACATACAAAAATAACGTCTCTGTTTTATAATAAACTAACAGTTGTCTGCAACTTCGTACGCGTGGAATTTAGAGACCAAACCTTAACAAATTAAACAAAAAAACCATTCTCTCGAATTACTCCAGGTACCTATTTAATAAAAAATAGCTCACATAGTCTAATATCTCCGTGTGGTGACGGGTTAAGAATACAAGTGACACCACCCCATCTCCTCCCAAGGGTGCTGTAAAAGTCAGCTAAGGGATATTGCGCACAGATAACACCCTCTGTGAGGGACGGAAAACTCGAAAATAAACCCTGTGCCAACACGCCTGGTCAGCGCGGCACAGTAGACCATAATCCCTCCCAAAGTGGAGGAGGCCCGTGCCCAACAGTGGGACGTAAATGGGCTGGAGAGAGAGAGAGAGAGAGAGAGAGAGAGAGCTCACATAGGGACATAATACAAAAATAACGTCTTTGTTCTATAATAAGTAAATTATGTAGGTATATTAATAAACGGTATTTCACTTTCTCCGACTCTACACTACTTACCGGAAAATCTGGAATGGTGATACATATTTCTTCAGAATCCTTCAATACATATCTACCTATATTCTTAGCAAAAGGAATATTTTATTCTTAGAAAAATTCCTTTCCGCTGTCTATCAATAATATCATTAATAATAAACATTGTATTTCAAGATTCAATGTTAAACGTAAACATGTGATAAAAACGACAATAGAGGTCAATAGCGAGAAACAACAAAGTCACATAATTGTATAATAAATATATTAAATTTTTATTATATTTCTATGTACAATTCTCTTATGTCTACTCACACAACCTGCTGTTCTAAAGGTTTTACCACATTCCTGACATGTAAATGGTCTTTCATCAGTATGAGTTCGATTATGTACCCTCAATATATCTAACGTATTGAATCTTTTACCGCACGTTTCACATCCGTATTTTCTCTCATTCGCATGATAAACAAAATGTCTTCTATATTGAGCTAAAATATGAAAAGTTTTACCGCAAACTTCACATGTTTTCTTCGGTGTAGGATCATGGACGGCTTTATGTATTAGCAAACCACTTTTAAATTTAAACTTCTTATCACATACGTTGCACGAATAAGCTTTGTCAGTTGTATGTGTATCTAAATGATTCATTAAATTCCTCGTATGCTTGCCACATACTTCACATATTTTCCAATAATGATACTTTAATTTTGCTTGCTTTTTCCTTTTAATCACCCTTTTTATGGTCCTTCCTTTTTTCTTCACATCCTTCGTATCCGGCTCGAAGGACAAGTCTGTTATGTCGTCTGCATCGTGTACATCATGTTCGTGTTTAGAGTCGTCATGTGTGATATCATCTTCGTGTTTCGAGTTAATTTCTAATTTTATATCTCTTGAAGTACAACGAAACTGTTTATCGAAATGTTGACATTTTCTTCTAAACTTGTAAGCATTTTCTAGTTCTTCGTGACAATTAAGACATATTTGTGATGGTAAGTTGTCAAATCTTGCTACCTGCAAATATAATTTTGTTATTTTTTAAAACAATCTGAAATATTCCTTACTTTGGCCTATATGGACGCGAAATTTATAAAATGCTGTCAAGAAAAGACTTGTTATACTATGAAAACTAGTAAAAAATATACTCTTAAAACATTAAGGAGCAATTTACTGCTGACATTATACATTAACAAGAAAATTATAATAATATAAGAGAAATTATAATAATATATTATAATTTCTCTCTCTCTCTCTCTCTCCAGCCCATTAACGTTCCACTGTTGGAAACGAGCCTCTTCCACTTTGGAAGAGATTACTATCTACTATGCCGCGTTGACGAGGCGTGTTGGCATATCGTTTATTTTCGAGTTTTCCGTCACTCATAGAGGATGCTATCTATGTACAATATTCCTTAGCTGGCTTTAACAGCTTTCCCTGAGAAGGAACAGAAATGTTGCCACTTGTGTTATTATTCACTTACTATACAGATAATACTTAAGTAATAAATACAGAATATTACCTCAATTCCCGCTATAATTTTCAGTTTGTACGCCACATCGAATCCATCGTCATCTCTTTGTTCAAATATGTCTACACAAGCTTCTAAATTTGAACAAGACCTACACTGTTCACCATTACCAAATTCAAATTTAGGCTCAACTTCTAATTGTAACCGTTTTTTAAGATCCATCAATTTGATATCGTCATCAAAATCATCATCATGAGTGACGTCATCAAAATTATCATGAGATTTATCCTCCTTTTTATTTGCAATAGCATATTGCTCTCTTATATCTGAATATTTACTGAGCGCTTCGAAATATGGCCACTGTTCATTTAGTATACCTTTATTGGCGAATTTTTGTTTCCACTGAAAATGACAACTTGATTTAACTATTGATATCTAAAAAGAGTCGTTCTATATCGACGTTATCTTAATTGGATTTTTTGGATGAGAATTAACTGATTCTAATGTTTAGTTTTCTAAGGAATGGGCGTCAGAATGGAATCAGATTTTGACTGCAACGAGTCTTTTACTTTTAAACAGGTGTAGAATATGTCTCACAAATTTCTTTTGAAGTGTGTAAATATTCTACTGTAAGTAAACATCATTAAAAAGTAAACTGCTGTAAAAGATACTTACCCTAAAAGTTTTTAATAGATGTGTCCATATTTCTTGTAAATCTAATAGACTGTGGTCTAGAGGCAAGTTCATATTTCTCAATCTCTTTTCTACCTCGCTGAATTAAAAAGAAACAATTATTTCAAAATATATTTGGTACACCAATCATGCACAACACTTCAGTATTAAAATATATTACGAAATTATTTCTGAATTATTAGTAGCGTTATTAAAAGACGACGGTTTTGCGGACAGATTAAAGGTGGCCTTCCGACATATGCGACGCGCAACCTGTTAAATCAAGTTAATTTTTACGTTGCTAAAAACGACAAGATTAAGAATATTTATGTCGGTTATACTCTTCTGCAGCCCCTTTTGCGTTTAGCCACGCCCACTTTTCATGCAATGCAATAAGGGCTTCGCCGTGACCTCGTGTAAGAACCAAACGTAAAATTCTAAGCGTGTCGCGCCACTCGGTTGCCAACATCCAAAAGCCACCGAGAATAGTAGTTTTATTAAAATGAGTCGTGCAAGTGTTAGCGAATAAATAAATGAAATTTTTATATACATTTTTGTATAAATAAATATTTAAATTTTAATAATTAATGTAATTATACAATGTGACATACCGCCATCCACGGTTTTGATCCTTATTAGTTTTAAATGAATGTTCTAGATCAGTCCTGGCGCTGATCATGTTAAACACCCATTCTTCTTGCCCTGGACATAAAACCTTAAAATTATTTAATATTATGTGTAAAAATAAATAATACATGCTATGAGCTAACGCGATCGCACAGAAGATTATAGGAGAAAATAATATGTTGCACGAACTTTATGTAATGGTTTTAGGGCAAGAGAATGATTATGATAAACTAAGTCATATGTTATCAGATTATGTTTTGCAATATTCTTATGGAGAGAAAACTCCAAACTTTATTTTTATTAACGGCTTCGTGGCGTAGTGGTTCATGTAACGGACTGCCGTTCACAAGGTCGCGGGTTCGATTCCCGCTTGGGACAATCATTTGTGTGATATTCATAAATGTCATACAAATGTTTGTACTACGTCTGGGTGTTTTCTATGTATTATAAGTATGTACATATTTACAAAAGAAAAATAGTTTATGTAGTATATCCGTATTCTGGTACCCATAACACAAGCATATAAGCTTAGCTTGGGACCAGAGGACGTTGTGTGAAATGTCCATGAATATTTATTTATTTATTATTTATTAAAATAAAAAACATTTCCGGAACAAATACCCACATAAATAATAAGAAATGCACAATGAAATTAAACGACAAACTTAATTTTACAGTTGAATAACAGACCATAGCCTAGATCTGGCTAAATCTATAAGTTTGTTAAATAAACCATTTAAATATCGACTACTTACATCCGACTAATGGATTGAGACTAAGATTAGATTCTCCTAAGTACACCTCAAACAAATGATGATATACCCAGGATGTGTTGTTGGTCGCTTTTGCCTTTTGATATTCCTAAAAACAAATATTTATTTGTATGTGACATTTTCATTAATGGCTTGTATAAACTAATATTAATATCTGGTTGAACGAGCGTGTCCGTGTGGTGATGGAATAAGAATACAAGTGTCAACACCCTATCTCCTCCCAAGGGTGCTGTAAAAGTCAGCTAAAGGATATTTTACACAGATGACATCCTCTGTGAGAGACTGAAAACTCGAAAGTAAATCCTGTGCTAACACGCCTGGTCAGCGCGGCACAGTAGACCATAATCCCTCCGAAAATGGAGGAGGCCCGTGCCCAACAGTGAGACGTAAATGGGCTGTTGAGAGAAAGAACGAGTGTAGCATCCTAGCCTAGAAATACCAGATGGTGGGTTGACGTTTAAGATTAAGTACAAGTAATTTTAGCCTGGCTAAATCGTACTTCATAGACTAATAATGATTCATACGACGCCTGTATGATATAAACATATAGATACAAATTTACTCACACATAGATATGTAAGTGGCATGAAACCGGCTGAATGATGTAGCCATAGACACTACATTTGGTAAATACGTGGTAACAGCTATTATTGGTACCGAATATGCAATTGGAGCCGTAACATATAACTCATCCTAAAGTTTCAAGTCAAAACTTGGGACTTTGATTATTAAACATTTTCTTTCAGTCCATTAAAAAGACCTCCAAAAATACGTACCGCAAATGTAGCCGCCCATTTCCTTCCCAATTCTCTTGAGGACAAAGTTTTTGGAAAACCATATTCTTCTATCATAATTTTTGACAATTCACTAAAAATAAGTGAGATTCTTTACTAATTTTATTAATTACTTTTTACGGATTTAGACGCGTATAGTTGTTTTAAATTTTGGCCCGACGTTTCGGAGACTTTGCAGTCACCATGGTCACGGGTGAGACTGACCATGGTGACAGCAAAGTCTCCGAAACGTCGGGCCAAAATTTCAAACAAATATACGCGTCTAAATCCGTAAAAAGTAGTTTTATTTAAGCAAATGAGTCGCGCAAGTGTTAGAAAACATTAATTTTATTAATACTCATTTCATATCAAAACAGTTAATAGCACCGTTTTTAAAAGCGATTTGATGGATCAGTTAATTAAATGTCGTTTAGTAATTGCGTAACTTGTTTTTTAGAAAATAGCCATAGATCCTTTAATGTCACCTGACTTGATCCGACCACTGTTAGCGGACGGTCCTTAATAGTTTGCATCCAGCGATTCATTGATCTCGGATATATTGTTACACTACGAGTATCTTAGAAAATGTACTAAAACAATTAAATATAATTAATAATAACTTACTTCCAAGCCCATTTCTTTTGCTTAAACAACCAGTCGTGCTGTAGTCTGATTTGTATAAATGTTTCTGTAATGTCTTTGGACCCTGCAACATAATAAAGGACTGTTCCAACGAGTACTTAACGATGTGACCAAAACTAATAATAATGTGTCGGAGATGAGATATAAGCCACGCAAATTGGTAATGCGCTGGAACCTTGTCAAATTAACGCCCTTGTGACGTCATCAGCAAAGAAAAAATACAGCTAACAAAATGTAATATTCTCATCTATACGTCACTATGACGTCACCAACATGGCCGCCAGGCGCATTACCAATTTGTGTTGTTTATAAAATTTTATAATGATTAAGAAAATTAAAAAACCTCGTAATCGTATTATCTTATCTATATACTAGCTGACCCGGCAAACGTTGTTTTGCCATACTAAAAAAAAAAGTTTGAAAAATAGATGTTGGCCGATTCTCAGACCTACTGAATATGTATGCAAAATTTGAGAAGAATCGGTCAAGCCGTTTCGGAGGAGTACGGTAACTAACACTGTGACACGTGAATTTTATATATTAGATTATCTTAAGATAAATTATCCCGAATCCGACCTCTCCTAATCCAAAACCGGTTTTGGATTAGGAGCACCAAGTGGGCGGAGCTTACCGGTCACGAAGAAATTCTACAGCTCACGGATACGTTTGAAAATATGTACTAAATAATACAAATAGGCTAACGCAGCGCAAACTCGGGCAGAGAACATGCCCTGTTCTCTGCCCGAGTTTTCGAGTTTTCTGTCTCATATATTATCTCCGTGTTTATATTACGCCGTGGCTGGCTCTTACAGTAATAATAAATAATATTCATTAATGAACATTACACAGAACGTCCTCTGGTCCCAAGCTAAGCTTATATACTTGTGTTATGGGTACCAGTTACGGATATACTACTTTTCTTTTGTAAATTATTATTATTATTATTATTACAGCCTTTAATTCCATAAAGAAGATCAACAATTAAATTTTACAATTAAATAAATTCAATTCAATTTACACAAACTTTATGCATTGTCATAGATGTCTTAATTTACAATTCATCAATTATGTCAATAAAAAGATTCAAAATCTCAAGTAATGTCTTTTGTAAATACATATTTATAATACATAGTAAACACCCAGCCGCAGTACAAACATTTGTATGACTATTATAAATATCACACAAATGATTGTCCCGAGCGGGAATCGAACCCGCGACCCCTTGATCGGTCTGAACCACTCGACACACACGAGGGAGTAATCTAGAAAGGAAATATGTGGCGACACTTGTGATCTTAATTAAAAAGACGAATGTGGTCCGAAAGTTAATAAAAGAAATTTTTATAAAAAGAACTTACAGTGGAACTCCGTCTCTATGTCATTCTTACTGTTCTTGTTCTTCAAATAACGCGGGTTGTCCCTGAAGCAGCTTGCAAATACGTTAGCGGGTTCGGTTTCCAATCGCGTCAAATATTCAGGATCAAATTTCTGATGGTAACACAACATCTCGTCGTAAAGTGGCCACTCACTCTGTTCCGACCCTTTTTTTAATTTCATACGATGTTTTCTCTAGAAGCAATTTCTTTTTACAAAAATGTGTGTATGGCTCCATCTATGGAGTGCACGACACACTACAATCGATAGTTGTTGATTTTCAAACAAACAATTTAATAATAAATATATATGTTATTTGATTATTCTGGAATATATAATTATTAAATTTTAGCAGTAATGCAGAAAAAATTATCAAAATAAATGGTGTTTTATTTGCAAACAAATAATACAAACTTTTACTTGCTTAAGACTTAGTATGCCTCGTCTTAACTATGGAATTAAAGCAAGAAAACGATAATCTAAGCCCTAAGCGATGCGATCTAAGCCCATAACCTTGCAATACCGTTCTTCCGTACTACCAACTAAATTATCGTGTACTACACACTCTCACCTTATTGTTTTATACAACGTATTTGCTAGAGATGAAACGGATAGTAGTTTAGCCGGATACCGGATATTCGGCGAGCTACTAGGCCGGAGCGCCGGATATCCGGCTGCCGGTTATTCGGCCCTTTATTGCGTCGACGCGATCAGTTTGATTTGAATATTGGCGCGGTGAACGAAATCGGAAATATTCAAGCGCATTCCGGTCGCACGTAAGCGGAGATTGGGTCGACTCGGGGGCGTTCGAGTGTTATCGCGCGTGTCAGTTTGTGTTGTTTCTCAGTTCGTTTGTTGATTAATAAAACAAACATTTTTGATGTGCGATTATAAAAATAAACGGTGTCCCTAACCTATTGGAGTATGATTTGCCTTGTGTAAAATAATGAGATTTTTTTAAATTTTACTATCCGGCATCCGGCCGGATACTGTATTACTATCCGGTATCCGGCCGGATAGTGAAAACAAGGCCGGATAGGCCGGATACCGGATAGTTACCGGATATCCGAATGAAATATTTAGTATCAATAAAATACTTACATTAAAAGTAATTCTAATATGATGCCATAATCCTTGTATATCTTGTATACAACAATCAATAGGTAGATCTTGACATCGCAATGTTCTTTCAACTGTCCTGTAATAAATTACATAAATTAAACATTGCAGATATGTTAAGAAATGTTTTGTTATAAAAACCTGCAGATCTTTTCGTAAATTAAAATGCACTGTGGCATTTATTTATTAAAACTCATAGTAGATCGAAGTCCATTGTAAATTATTTTGAAAATATATTTATTAGGTATTTATTTATTTATTTCAAGCTTTATATACACAATTTTGTATAAAGGCGGTCTTAATGCCTGAGGCATTCTCTACCAGTCAACCTTCAGGTGGTGCAGAGATATATAGAAGTGGGTGTGTATTAAAAAGGTCTGAGTAAAGCGTAGTTGAATACGAAATACAAAAAATATATGTATAGACAAATAAGGTGTTAAACTCAGCAACTAATACAGAAATGAATATAATTACACATAAATATACTACCAATATTTAAAATACTACATATACATAAATAGATATAATAGGCAATACACATACATAAGTACAATAGGCAATACACATACATAAATAATAATGAAAAAGATGGCAACTATTATTGGGATAATTTGGCCACTTTCAGTAATAGATACTGTTTTAATCTTTTTTTGAACGTCTGTCGGTTATTTAGCATCCTGATCTCGGAGTATATATGTATAGGGCATGTATAGGGATGATATATGTATAGGGCAGGCACAATTTTTAAAGCAGCTTTTAGTTCCTGGCCATCAGATTTTATCAGTCGCTCTGCTCTCGCGATGTCACACCGGGCAACCCACATGTCGCGCGGCGCTGTTGCTCCAAGAGCAGTACCGTCGCCGTCGCCGAGATCACTTACTTTAGCCACGCCCCTTTTCGCTTAACTCATTTTAATTAGTAAAGGTGGCCGTCGTATATACGTAATACGCCACGTGCGACTGAGACGCATCTTTGTATCTATTCTCACATTGCTAAATGATAGACAGGCATACATTTATGGCGAAGACACCGCTCTAGCAATGTGGGTCTGCTGCGTCGTGACATAGATGTTTTTTTTTTTGCCATTTTAGCGTTTAGCCACGCCTACTTCTCGTCCAAAGCAATGACAACTTAGGCGCATTTCGCAACTCGGTAAGTATAAGTATCAAGAAGCTGAGGAGATGAAATGAAGATAAAAATATCTTATAAAGCACATCCTAACTTCATAGCCCACCTTTGTTGTTTCTATTAAATTTTGTTACATTGCTATCTTTACTTATTATAAAACTAAGTCGTTATTTTTGTATGTATGTCCATATGTGAGCTTATATCTTCAAAACCACGCAACTGATTTCTATGCAGTGTTTTTTAATAGACAGATTGGTTCAAGAGGAAGGTTTATGTATATTACTTGTCATGGTTTGTTTTCTTAATGCTATGCATACAATGTTGGGGGCCACAACTAGTTTTTACATAACTAAAACTATTATGACAAATTAATTACACTGTAGTTACCTCCACATAGTGATAACATCAAGTTGTTTCTCTTTTGCTTCAGATATGCACTTTATTAATTTTAAACGCCATTCATCATTCCCTGAAAATTAAAATGTTACAACAAAAATTTAAAAGAAAGCAAACAATCAAACTGAATGATAAAGGCATCTTGCTATTGATTTGGATACTTTTTTTAAGATAGTTATTTTAATAGGTAGAGTGCTTCAATAAGGTCAGTTGGTTATGGATTTGACATTGTGGTGATTTCCACACACACAAAGTTGCAGCATAAGTATAAAATAAATAATATGCTATACTTACATGATTCATATTTATCCAGAATTTTAGTTTTACCAAAATGTTTATCAAACATTTTGAAATATTTCCAGCTTCTATTGTTTGTTTTCTTTGCTATTTTATACATCTAAAAACAATTTAATTTCTCCCATTACTCTATAAATTTGTTGTCTAAGTTAATAAGCATAATATAATGTATTATGTATTAATAATGTATATGTAATAGTAATATAATGTATTAGTATGACGGGCTTCGTGGTCTAGTGGTTTATATAACGGACTGCCGTTCACGAGGTCGCAGGTTCGATTCCCACCTCGGACATTCATTTGTGTGATGTTTATAAATATCATAAAAATGTTTGTTCTTCGTCTGGGTGTTTACTATGTATAATAAGTATGTATTTACAAAAGAAAAGTAGTTTATGTATTCTATCCGTATTCTGGTACCCATAACACAAGCATAATAAGCTTAGCTTGGGACCAGAGGATGTTGTGTGAAATGTCCATAAATATTTATTTATTTATTTATTATAATGAAATTACCATCTTATACTTACATCATAGTTATAAGACCACTTTTTTCTAACATGGTCAACTGTCATTTCTTTGGGAAATCCATTTTCTAATAAGAGTTTGTGAAATTCTCTAAAAATAAAATTGTGTTATAAACATGAACTTTCTTTTTAAGGTTGTATTAAAATATTTAATACTTATTTGTATAAAACACATAACACAAACATAGAAATAGAGCTTAACTTTAACCAGAGGACGTTACATACATAAATTTCGGGAAAAATATTTTAAAACTACTTGCTTTTTGAACACAAACAAGTGTCTTTCATGTTTATTCTCTGCAATACTCACCCCCAAGGCTGCTTTTTAGCTTTAAAGAGCCAATCATTCTCAAATCGTAGTTGAAATACTCTTTTATTCAGCTCAGAAGTCCCTGTTAATCAATAAAATGTGAAAATAGAAAGGTATGATTATTTACATTTATTTTTGTTACAACAATAACTTACACACAAATGTTTTGTCGTCCATGACAATAATTAAAAATTAAGATTAGAATAGAAATTATAACGAAACACGATACAACAATTATATTTAAATTTTAATTTACAAAAATGTGTAACAAATTACAAAAATAATAAAAACAAAAATGACATGACCACAGAATAATAAAATCATAAATGGCAATTACAGATAATTTAGCTTAAAACTCATAAACTATTAATCTATGCTGTTACGATGACAAACTAGAGGAAAATGTAATCAAGTTACATTAATCATAAAAAAAAATTACATTATTTACTCCAAATTGCGTACCAAATCAAATTGGTTCCCTTCGGCAGCCAATAAATTAAAATAAATAAATATTCATGGACATTAACACAACGTACTCTGGTCCCAAGCTAAGCTTATATGCTTGTTTTATGTTGTGTATTGTTCAGTTGTTCTTAATTGATAGCTGAGTTTAGTTGTTTGTTCTATTTCTTTATGTAACCGAAATATATTCGACGCACCTCGTGGTCTAATGGATCATGTTATATAAATCATTAGACCACGAGGTGTTTGGGTATATACTATGTATTTTAAGTATGTAATATACATATTACAAAAGAAAAGTAGTTTACGTAGTATATCCGTAGTCCGTAGTCTCGTATAGTGGCACAGCTTAGCTTGCGGAGAGGACGTTGTGTAAAGTGTTTGAAAAAAAAAAATGTATATATAAAATAATATATCCGCATTCTGATACCGTTTATTAGCTTAATTTGGGATCAGAGGACGGTATGTAAATTGTCTATAAATAGTTTTTGTTAGTAAAAATTATCGTTCGACATTCAAAATGCATTTTATAATAAATACAACGATGTTTCTAGTACATACTTACATAAACTCGATTGTGAACTTGCCAACTAGAGAGTCACTAGAGCGAGAATCGATTCAAAACATTTGCACATCTCTAGTTTTTATTTTGATTTGCTTTTGCGATTAATTCTGAAACAATTTTCACGTGGTTTTGGTTTTATTTCCCACATTTTCGGCATGTTTTCTCTTAAAAGTTTTGAAATACTGAATTAAAGTCGTGATAATGCATCGCCTCGCATCTGCTAGGAACTTATATCAAAGTTCTTCACATGGAATTTCATTGTCGTCAAATAATTCCATCAAGTGTTCATCAATTGCGGAAGTAAAATGTTCTTTTTGTCGGAGAATATTAGCAAATCATTTGGGTGCAGGTATTTTATATTTTTTCTAATTATTTCCCTCAAATATAATCTACAGTAAACAGTTTACCATGCTACTTTCCGGCGTTTAGGTTAAAGTTGCATAACAATCTATTTCGTTTTCTTGTAGAACATTTCTATTCATCAAGACACCAATCTACAAAAACGGCTAACGTGCTTAATTCTGCACGAAAAAAGAAACACAAACCTTTTAAGAAGTATGGAGAATTACTTGAAGGTATGCCAAATTAACAGTCAATGTTATTTTAATGTAGCAAGAACATATTAATACATTTTTTGTTTTATTTTAGTTGGTAATCAAGCTATGACGGAAACTAAGGTCTCAATTAGAGAATTACGTCCTGCACATCTTTCAAAACTAGCCTCTAGTCCAGTATCTCTAGGTCAACTTCATAAACTAACTGGTAAAACTCCAAAAAAATCAATAGTTGCTGAAGTAGACCCTGAACTGCTACAGACTGTGAAAGATAAACTTTTAAAGAAGTCTTCAGTAAATAATTATTCTACATCAGCAGCAGATGGCTTAAAAATGCCTGATATAGTTTTAGAAGATGATAAATGTGCATTGATATACACTAGTCACCCGTTAACTAATATAGAAAATAAATTAAAAAAAGAAAAAAAATCTATAGACATGGTGAAAGCAAGTTATTATAATTTTAGAAAAGCTACTATTTACGATCAGAGGTTACAAGATTTGAGGTATGCAATAAGTGAAGGATTGAGGCAAGAACTTGATTTAAATGAAGTATCGAATAAGGATATGTTGCAAGAAAGTGATTTGTTTACACCGGTACCTAAAGGTCCTCATGCAGTGTTCAGGGAGCTTTTTGTAGATAATCATTTGGATAATTATGATCAAGAGCTTATGAGTCATATTACAAGCATACAGTAAGTGGCTTAGCTTTCTGAAGCATTGTTTTTTTTTTCACTATTAAGTTAACCTTGGAAATGAAGTCTCTATAAGACTGCTTTCCAAATTTAATTTACATCTATGGATTTCTAGTCTCTGCCTACCTCCATGGGAAAAAAGCGTGATGTTATGATGATGATGATGACCTATGGATTTTTAAGGGAAAACAAACTTATTTTCTTCTTTAGTTTTTTTCTGACACGTTTGATGTAGATACATTGCAATAAGTATTTAAATATTATCCATTGCTTTTTTGTTACTAATGCGGCATTTGTGAATGTAATTTTTACTTTATCTAATGTTAACAATTGTTGGTGAACCTAAATAAATAAATAAAAAATAAAGTATAGCTATAAGTTTTCACTTCTATCAGCAAGGCCCATGACTACTAGATTTCTCTAATTAATCAATTGTTTTGCTTTAATCATTAGAAGTTACAGTTAATATATTTTCAGGGGTGACAGCCTATCACACCCGACCATTGAAGACATTTATGATGATGCTGCTCTTCACAATGAGTTGACTGACACCAGAGAAGACCTGGATGTGTTCTCCACAGAACAGAATCCTGTTCAGACATTGAAAATAAAACAGGTGTAAGTTATTACTTTTATGTTATCTTTTACATGTGAATGGTTAGGGGAAACCTTGGATGTTAAAGCATCCCCCAAACACTGGTTTTACGTTCTTAGACAAAGTTATTCAAGGGGAAGGCTTTTGTGTGGAATCTGTAAAGATTTGGTTTCTGAATTCCACACATGCCAAGTTGCAGGTAAAACTGGTTATTTATTTACCTGTGTGGCATTGAAACTAATATTCTTAGATATTTTTTTTAACACTTCATCTAAAATGAGGTCACAATACAGAATGAATGGGTTATTGCAAAATAAAACTGAAACTATATTAGGTGCCAAACATGTTTCACATCCTAAACTAAATGCCAAAATGAAGCTCTAAATCTAAAATTGATGTTAAATTTGTTAGTTCAGGATGTATTAACCACAATATTATTAAATATCTCAGTATGGGATATTTTAAACAAATTCCCGTCTCTTTTTTGGTCATACACTGACTCTTTGACCTGGTAGTTACTGTTTTACGACTTCTTTTCGACCAAACGCCTCCTTTTGAACGCGCTTCTATTAGCTTCATCTGTATCGATGTAATGGAATATTAATGGCGATTTTCACCCGTTAAAATACGTCGATTTTCTTCTGGCTAACATTAATCACTGCTTATGACCGTTGCTTTTAACCTAAATAAACCGAAATGTTATTTAATTTAAAACTAGCTGACCCGGCAAACGTTTTTTTGCTATATAAATATCAGTGGTAGACAACCTTTATCACTTAGGGGTATAAAAAATATATAGTAGCCGATTCTATGCATCTAAAATTTCATAACAATCGGTCAAGCCGTTTTGTAGGAGTATGGGAACGAACATTGTGACACGAGAATTAAGATTAATCACTGCTTATGACTGTTACTGTACATAAAGGTAAATATTATTTAAAATAATGTTTGTTATGTAGGAAAGAAGCGATGCGCAAGAAATCTAAGGCTCGTCGTGAGAAATTACGTGCAAAACAAGAGTTAAATATGAAGCATGATATGAAAGAAATAGAGATGAAAGGTAAACAAGAGGCCTTGCATCTCGCTCTAACGGCGCATCTGCAACTGTTGTGCTCACTCAATATGATACCAGAGGTAAAATTGACATTTTAACACACTTTTATTAACTTTCGTTCACATATACCTGAGTACCGGGATCTTTATACGCTATTTAACATTATATAACAAAATCTCGCGACATATACGATAACTATTCAATAGATTTGCGTGCGGTTTTTAACTATAATAATACATACTAGCAGTTAACAAATCAAATTATGGTGAAAAAAATTGACTGCCGCAAGTGGTACTTGAACCCACGACCTCCGAATACCGTTCCGAAGCTCTTTCCAACTGAGCTTATTGCGGTCGTGCTACCAACATTCAATTTAACCACCACATTTGTCACTCGACGGAGTTTATATATTTTTACCTACAAGTACAAGTAAGTAAGGCATAGCATGTCAATTGCAAAATCAATAAAATACTAGCAGTTTTCAATTTTCCCCGTTTTTGCAACATTTTTTACTGATGCTTCTCTCCTGTTGGTCGCAGCGTAATTTTATATAGCCTATAGCCTTCCTCGATAAAAGTACTATCCAATACTGAAAGAATTTATACAAATCGGACCAGTAGTTCCTAAGATTAGCGCGTTCAAACAAACATACTCTTCAGCTTTATAGTATTAGTATAGATTTATGGTGTTATTCATAATGACTTATCGGAGGTTTAAACGGAGATTTTATCGGAGACATAATAAACGTTTTATCGTAAAAAGACTATTATGAATAACAAGTTTTGACAATTTTCGCGAATCTATTTTAGCGAACTTTTGAACCTCTGATAAGTCATTATGAATAAGACCATTAGACAGATAACTAGCTTATTGCTTAAAATATATATATAGTAAAACGTTACGCCCGGGGACTCGCTAAACAGAAACGTGCGAAGTCAGGGCGGCATGCTAGTGGATTATAAAAAAGTATAGAAACCTTATTCTATTCGAAATCAAAATGTATTCAGTAAACAGAGTATTTAACTTAAAACTAGGTGTTCAGTCAATTTACACAATACATGATTCTTATAGAAATATTAAAGTGGGCCATGTTTGTTTGTGTTACTGATTAACACCAACAAAGTTATGTATACAATATATTAAAAAAAAAACGGACACAGCCTTACGAATATTGGTTCTTATTGGTAAGAATACAAGTTTATGGTTCTTATGATTTTTTTATTCTGCAAAATGTACCTTGAAGATTTCAAGAATAGTCCAGTCAAATTACGGCTGAGAATGGGAAAAATAATCACTAAAATACCTAGTTTGGGAATTATGAAGGATCGATCGGGGGGTGTATTCTGAGCTTATATTCCAATTTGAGGGAATCTAGGGAGGTCAGCTCAAGGTCATTTCGATGAAAACGCGTTTAATTCGATATCTCGAGAACGGTTAGTGTTAGGCAAAAAATTGTAGAGACCTTTTCTCTTTTAAATTAAATTTACTAACTTTTTTATCCGAAACTTTTTTTTTATCATCAATATTTTTCAATTTATTGCTTATGAAAGGCAAAAATTTGACTTTAATTCCTCCCTTTTTTTTAGTTTTCGCCATTTTCTCCCCAACCGTTCAATTTTATTAAATTTTACCCGAATATGAAAGTGTTGCTCTTTTAATTATGAACAACTTTATATATATAAACTTTTTTCTGTAATGCCAATACCTTCGGAGTTATATATTACTTTACCGAGCGAAATCCATGCCACTGTCGCAATATCATCGACATCAGTGGGTATTTAGTATTTGAAAGAAATATTAAAGTATTCCATGATCATTTATTAGCCAACTTACCTGTATCAAAAGGTGAATCGATTAAACTATTAAAAAATTGAACTTCATTTAAATATTAAATATTGTAATAATTGAAATATCATTTAAATATTGTACTTTTTCAATTTGGGTATTTTTTATTCCATTCAATGGGATAATAATGTGAATAAGGATTAGAAAAAGAAGTAAACGAATAATTGAAACTGTTTCACACATTTATTGATAAAAAATAGGTCATGAAATTGGTAAAATTAAGTACGCGAGGTGAATCGTCAATATTAAAGGCCCTGACGGTATCGGGGCATACGTCGTCCTCGTCCATTGCGTCAAAAATATCATCGTTGACAACATTGGCGATATTAGAACAATAGTTCTCTTGGCAATTAGTGCAAATTACTGAGCAAAACAGGCCGGCCTTTCTACATCCGCACGCTTTGCCGCAGTTAGTTTTGCATTTGCACGCAATCGATCTAAGCAAATCTTCCGGAGCTGGTTTCAGTGACATCAGTATCGGCTCCAATCCACGGGGGGTGCGACGCCAGCCCCACTCCTCGGGTTCCAGATAATTTTCGAGCCAGTATTGTATTTGATAGTAACACCTCAATGATTTTCCCTAAATTCATGTTAATGATTGTTTGTTAGATGCACTGTACTTTTTCCAATGAATGTTTGAAGGAATATTGAGAGAGCAAGGCAGCGGTTGCCCAGAGTGTAAGGGAAGTGCAGAAGACTGGTGATATGTCCTGCACATCTCACATGCTTAATACAATAAATAATACAATTGTCGAATTATGTTCTACATGTGATATTCTGAATTGTAATGCTAGTGTTTTGGTTTTACTGTAAGCTTGCATGTAATTATATAAATAAATAAATAAATAAATGAGTGAAAAAATGCGGCATCGGAGGTAGGAGGAAGGGATTGCAATTTAACCCTCCCACTGCTTGCCAATTTTCCTTGCCTTTCGGAAGCAATAAATTGAAAAATATTAATGATAAAAAAAAAAGTTTCGGATAAAAAAGTTAGTAAATTTAATTTAGAAGAGAAAAGGTCTCTACAATTTATTGCCTAACACTAACCGTTCTCGAGATATCGAATTAAACGCATTTTCATCGAAATGACCTTGAGCTGACCTCCCTAGATTCCCTCAAATTGGAATATAAGCTCAGAATACACCCCCCGATCGATCCTTCATAATTCCCAAACTAGGTATTTTAGTGATTATTTCTTTCGGTAATTTGACTGGACTAGAAGCCCTCTAAAAAATAGAACCTCCTTTGTTATCCAAAACCCTTTTTGGATTTAACATTTAACCCTCTACGATATTTCTCGTTCTTCATCAAGGAAACGATATATTTTTCTGTTTATCTAGCTAGGTTTTTTATTTTTATTAAAAGACGGGCTTCGTGGTCTAGTGTTTCGTACGACGGGATGCCGTACATGAGGTCGCGAGTTTGATTCTCCCATGAGACAATCATTTGTGTGTTATTTGTAATTATCATACAAATGTTTGTACTGCGTCTGGGTGTTTTATGTGTATTATAAGTATGTATTTACAAAAGAAAAGTAGTTAATGTAGTAGTTTAGCTTGGGATCAGAGAACTTTGTGTGAAATGACAAAGAGTGAAGGAATTAAATAAATAAAAATAAATATTCATGCACATATTTATTTTTATTTATTTAATTCCGTCACCCTTTCTCTATAAAAATAATTAACGATCTTATATTGCTATTCTAAGTACGAAAGTGTTGTTAGTTTCTACAACTAAAGGATACAAATTTTAATAATAAAATAGTCTGTAGCCAAAAATATTTTGCGCATCTAAAGATAACCTAGTTAGCATGTATCACAGTTGTAATTTGTTATCAAAGAAGGTCACTGACCGTTTCTAAGCCATAAATCTTATTAAACGGTAACAGATTATTTTTATTAGTCGGGTACTTACATTTAGGAGATCTCTCTTGAATGACGATGGTTATAATATTTTCATGATATTTTTATACACATTTATGAATATCTTTTACTTATTATAAAACAAAGTGATTATTTTTATATGTATGTCCCTATGTGAACTTTTATCTTCAAAACTACGCAACGAATTTTGATGCCGTTTTTTTTATATTAGATAAGTTCAATAGGGTGGCTTTTTTGAATAAATTGTCAAGGTTTAATTTCTAAATTCCACGCGTACGAAGTTGCGGGCAAAAGCTAATATCATACAGAATCCTTTGCTCCCAAATATAACTATTTTTTGTGTTATTGTTACCAGGCTATAGATAAAATACATAAACTACTTTTTTGTGTATGTAAAGACTTGTGTGAAACATAAAACACCCTAACGCAGGACAAATATCGTTATGATGAGCGAACCCACGACCTCGTTACCCCAAGTCGTTTACGTATTGTTCAAATTATGTCATAAATGTTATTACAGGCACATCAAGTACTACAACATTATCGACAATCAAGAGCGAACCGTCCAAAGATCAGCGATGTTAAAGTGTACAATACATTATTGCGTGGTTATGCAAAAGAGGTGAGTTTTTTAATTCTACATAATAGATAATCTTTACTTATTATAAAATAAAGTCATTTTATGTATGTCCCTATGTAAGCTTATGACTTTTTTTTTTATATAGATAGTGGTTCAAGAGGATTGTTTTTTTATGGAATTTGTTGGGGTTTAGTTTTTAAATTCCAGGCGAACAAACTTGCGGTCCACAGCTAGTTACGTATAATATAAATATTGCCATTAATTACTTTCTTAGAAATTCCGCCTTCCGCATCCAGTTCGACCCTGCGACCTTTTCCAAGTCTTTGGTCAACGTAGTAGAGAGGCGTTCTACCTTACGTTTGCCGAATCGCAGTCTTCACTATACAATCCATCTCCTCAAACCAAGAGCCCAAATCTGCTATTACAATATTGTTACAATGATCAATCACTGACGCCATTAAGGCGCCATAATGGCGTCTTTTCTGCCAAAAAAGTGAGAGTAGACTACCAAACTTGATAAAATTCGCCATTATGCAATCAGTGACTGATCATATGGACCTGGCTATCATTAACTTAAACTAATCGCAAGTTGATTTTGTTACAGGGTTTGTTAGACAACACTAAGAGGTTATTGTCATACATGGACACTGATAAAATAGAGTTAAACGCACAGACATACGCGTTTGTGTTCGAATGTATTGAAAGAAGTAATATTGACAACAAGAATAATTTACTCAGTTTTTATGAAAAGAATATGATTGAGAAGGTATGTGTAATGGAATACATGGTTAGGCATTCATTCATCAGAACAAATACAAAGAAAATAAAAAGTTGAAAATATGTATCGATTACTAGCTGCGCTTTGCAGTTTCACTTGCGTAGAGCTCTCTCCACCCCCATAAGGACCTTATATACCGATTCTCGGACTTAGTCGATATTCATATTTTACGTACTATTTGTATACTATTATATAATTTTTACATCATCATCGTAACGTCACGCCTTTTTCTCACGAGGGCAGGCAGAGATGCTATGAACCAAACATAATTTAACATTAATTTTTTTTTTAGAACATAAATTTAAATGATTTAATGGATAAAACAACATTTTTGTATGATGAACGTGAAACAGTATTAAAAGCTATACATAGAATTCAGCCCGACTTCATACCACAGTACAAGCCTCCAATACTAGACTATGACTGTCCTTTATTAGACAAATTAAAACTACACAATATTGAGAACAGACAAGGTCTGCTGACGTCACCGGCTAAAGATCTCGTACCGTTAACTGAAATTATGAAGAAAGGGAAAGAACAACTCGATGCTGAAATTAAAGGGGAATTACAAATTGAGAATATTGGTGTTAAAGAACAGAAATCATTGGCTGTTGAGTTTTGTGTGAGTTTTTACTTCTTATTTATATAGAATACTTTAACCATTAGATGGTATTCCGATAGAATAACATGTTTTCTTATATTCTATTAGACTTATTTAAATTGATTTTCTCTGTGCCAATGTTCAACACTAAGGGTTATATATCTCTTGTCCCGTCAGAATTCCACTTTGAGACTATCTGTTGCAGGCAGACAAAGCAAGCTGTGTTAGTACGTGTTCTTTGCTATTTGCTAGTTTAAAGATGTGATCAATAGAGATTTGGGATGGTAATGGATGGATGAGTAATGTATCCTTATCCGTCATATTTTATTGACTCTCATTTGTCTCGTGAGATTTTCGAATGCCACCAGCGAAGTTTGAATACTTCCACTTCTACTAATTATCCGATAAATTGTAATTACATTATTAAGAGTGCTTTTTTTCTTGTTAAACAGAGGAAAAAGCTAGGAGAAGCCGAGGAGGAGTGGCGTGGCGTCATACGTAATGCGTTTGAACGTAGTCTGAGCACGCTCAGGTCGCAAAGCTACGCTTCACATTTTGCCATTACGCTGTATCCATATCTTAAAGTTTTAAAGGTAAATATTATGCGTTATTTATAAATAAAAACAGCAATTAGGTATACATCGGGTCAGAAAGAGAAAGCTACAGCTATCTGACATGATGATGGATGTCCTCTCGCTCTTTAAGTGGACCATTTCTGAAACACTTAATATTTTGGTCCTTCGAGCCGGATGCCGTAGATTTCTCGTATCAATAACAATCGTAGAAATATAGATTAATTGTAGACATATTTTGTTGTGAGGGCACATAAATATATTTTTATTATAATATGGGTTCTAACTGTTATACATATATACTATTGGTCTTATTCATAATGACTTATCGGAGGTTTAAACGGAGATTTTATCGGAGAGATAATAAACGTTTTAGCGTAAAAAGACTATTGTGAATAATAAGTTTTGACAATTTTAGCGAACTTTTAAACCTCCTATAAGTCATTATGAATAAGACCGTTTAACTATAACACAATAATAATATTACAATTAATTGCAGGTTGATCAATTTGTTGATCTTATAATGGGTGAGATCAGAAAACTAGTAGATGGTAGTGAGACGTACAGTCCGACATTGAAACTTTTACAACGTGATTTGGGTACACAAGTCTATAACAAGTGAGTACATAATATACATATGACATTATTTTGGTACTAGCCTAATTATTACGTGCGAATTCGTTTGCCTTATTTTTGTTAACACGTACTTATGTAATAAGTATATACTTAGAAAGCAGACAGAAACTAAATATTTCTGTGGTAAATATAAACATTGCAAAAATTTTATTTGGTAATCAACCCTGTGACCTCATGAACATCGTTATACTAACAGCTGCACTATGTGGCTTGCTAGGTCACCTTGCTACTAGCTAAAAGTATTTTGAGTCAGGGCCTCTCCAAAACAAGCTGCAAGCTTCTAATCATAACAATATAATATATTTTTTAAGGTATCAAATAGAACAGTATCGACAAAATGGTATTCTTGATAAAACGGAGCGTATTTACCAGAAGTACTGCGAGTGGTATATCAATCGTCAGTCTCTTGATAACACTGGTCTACCGTACAATGGAAGACAGGCGTGGCAGACTTTGGTACATCTTAATAGAGAAGGACCCAGTTTGGTTAGTATCTATTTATTGCCCAACATTTGTTTACACTGACACATTTTACATTATTGTACGCCTAAATGGCAGGACATAGTGAAACCTGTTAATTTGATCTCAACATCCTATGTACCTATTTGTCCACAATAAAAAATTTTGACTTTGACTTTGACATTTACAAAAAGTTATATTAATTAAAGGATAACACAACTTGGACTAATGTCCAAATTGTGTTATCCTTTAATTAATATCACAGGTAATAAATAGCCAATATTACACCTTGCCTAGTAATTAAGCTCAATAATTTAACACATGATTTAGATTAGAATTCAAATTTCATATTTGAATTGAATTCAAATGTGAAATTTCAAATCTATTCTAAAAATTCAAATATAAAAAAAATGGAAGTAGGTACTCATCGTATTCGAACACATCTTTACTTATTATAAAACATTTTTTTATTTATTATTTATTTTCGTTATTTCTTATTTTCGTTATTTTTGTATATATGTCCCTATGTGAGCTTACATCTTCAAAGAACAGTTTTCCTTCTGATTCTTATGTTATATTATTATATATATCGGAGAAAATCACCGTAGACATCACCTGTTGTTACAGCCAGAGCAGTCATCCATCTAAACACATTGTAATACTGAATAAACTAACTACGATAACTACAACATTCTATGTACTACGATGAGATTGATCCGTGGCTTACGACACGTGTAGCTGGTTTGGAAGGATCCTTTTATGAATATTCAACGGGTCACCATTCATTCTCATCTAATAAACGAATTACTCACCATTGACACCATTTGAGGACCCACTTCACAATCTTGGAACCTAACTTAAAACTAAAGATCCCTAAGTAAACTATTTTAATCAAGTCTCCTATGACATATAACATAAGAATCAGAAGGAAAACTCTAAATTAAACTCTATACTCTATGCCAACACCTCGGATCACCGCGGCATTGTAGACCATAAAACCATTTTGAATTTCAAGAGGACCGTTAATGAGTGCAATGGGCATGGTAGATAGTAAAGAGTGCCATCTGCTGAACTAAACAAAAATCTAAAAATTTGGCTTTTTTACATCTAAGAAAACTTTTGTACTTCCATACCATAAGGCATTCATGCAACCTAAATACTAAAACTATATATCTGTATGGTTTGTGAAATATATTAAGAGGATACCAAAATAGCTTCGTGCATTTTTCTACGTACGAAGTTTTCATTTTTTCTTTAGATTGAATGGCTAGAGCTCTAATTTTTAAGTATATGTTTTTCCAATATATAATCTAGGATCGCATAAACTCAGAAACGCGATTGAAAATAGTTTTCTCGATAGAAAATCTTAGCAAAACAACCTCTCTAATTTTTTCATTTTTTTCATTTGTCGGTCTATTATCGCGTATTAACTAATGAAATAACTTTCAAAACATAAGTAACTATTATTTATAGAAACACGTAAACCGGAATTAAAATATATTTCGTAGATTTTGAGTAAACAAAAAAAATATCCCTAATTCTTCATTATCTATACCTATACTAGCTGTGTTAATATGTCCATGTCGACGATAATATTGATGTAGGCCCTTAAATTATATTAGGTATTTTATAAACGGATTAATTCTCCAGGACATTGATGACACACCTTGGCCGATGGAAATGCGACAGAATATTGGCAAGTTCCTCTACAATATAATTGTCAATGATGTTAAAATTGATGTGAACATGTTTAAGAAGACTACGAAAGAGTAAGTTACATTTTCATTGTGAATATTGTAGAAGTAACAATCTTTTTCGAAATGTGTATAAATATCTAGAATTTGTAAAGCTTATTCAATCTTCTTCAAAAGCGTCCGCAACGAAAAGAGTTTCAGTTTATAATGTGAATATTATCGACGACACCTTGAGCGAGTGTTGTGTCATATTTGGTCTAACAGAATTCCATTAAAAAGAGATCCAAGGGATGTAATTGAAATATTGATTAGTTTTATTAAGAATGTATTCCGGGAGTTTTAATTTGGCTTTGCTCTTTTCGAATTTACTGCATCACATAGCTCTATTTTAAAAATGGCTTCGTTTAGTAATTTTGTCCTAATTTTTTAAAGCTCCCGGGAAGCTAGGTTAAACTGCTAATGTTCCTACCACTGGCCAATGTCTGTATCAACTGGTCTGAAGAGTAGTATTATTGTCAACAGACGTAAGTTACCAGCAGTATACAAGGTACATCGTCCGTGGGGTCGCCTCACCCGCCTGGAGCTGAAGCCGCACCCGGTACTGGCGAGACTGTGGGCCGGCACTCACCCCACCACGCTGCACATGAGGGCCGCGCTGCTGCCCACGCGTGGACCTCCCAGACCGTGGGCTCACACGCAGCGTGGAGCTTATATTGTTACACATACACCACTCATCAGGTACATACCTATACTACTACTTGTAATATCAGAATTATACTTTAATGGTCTTATTCATAATGACTTATCGGAGGTTTTAACGGAGATTTTATTGAAAAAATAATAAACGTTATAGCCTAAAAATACTATTATGAATAACAAGTTTTGACAATTTTCGCGAACCTATTTTAGCGAACTTTTAAACCTCCGATAAGCCATTATCAATAAGACCATAAATGTATAGAGCAAGTGAGACGAAGAATACGGCTAAACACACTCTCTCGCTCTCTACCTTTGGGTGGGATGGTTAAATATTGGATAAACAACATTTTATTGTTACTTTAACAACACTATTTTTACAATTTCTAGCTTTACTATCCTTAAAGGTCTTCCGATGTCATCGACTATTTAGAAGGAATTTTTTTTTAATCTATTCTTCCTTTTTTCTTAAACTAAAAAGTTTTAATATAAATATGTAATTCAATCCTATAAAAATTTTGAGTTCATATGTCTGCATTTCTGCTAATAAACTGCCATTTTCCAATTCAATCAGAATGCCTTTCAACATAATGAGTCAGTGGAGGCGGCTGGAGTCTGCACCCATAGAAACAATCTATCCCAACTTGGATAGTCTAAATCAATTGGGCGAAGTGCCGTGGGTTGTAAACAAACCTATACTAGACTTGCAGATACAAATATTTAGGTATGTATAGTAATATATTCAGTATTGGAATTGGTTTTTTTTGTAAAACTTGTAGGAAATATGTATAAGCATATTTACCCCGTTTTCCAATGGCAGAGCATAATGCGACTCAGTGCCGCACAATGCTGACGCTTAATTGGAACGTGAATTAGTTTTAAAATGCGCCAGCAGAGTGCGCTAAGTTCAGTGTTGAAAAAAATAATTCTAAAATAAACATTGTATTCACATTATATGTGTGGAATATAAAAAAGTCATTGTTTATACCTTCATCCATACTTATATTTATTTATTTTTTAACATAGCTTGAATTAACTTTGAATATTTCCAGAAAACTCCGACGAAACGAAAGCCTTAAATTTTTTTTTAACAATTAATAATATTATAACGATAATATATAAGTAAAATTTCAATCAATGCCAATTTAAAGAAAAAATACTTGTTACTTTTCTGTCGCTGAAGTTGGTATGGATTGCACGCATCACTTTTGAGAGTGCTCGATTGTGCGATGCGATGCTGTAATTGGAACACTCAACGTTGAGCATTGTGCCGCATAATGCGCTATTGTACTCTGATTGGAAAACGGGGTTAATTAATCAACATTTATCAACTCTAAAACTGTCTTAGAGCTCCTCCAATTAAGCTATTCTTGTATCATTTTGCGTACCCGTTTTAAAGATCATTTGCTTAGTATAAAAACTAAATAACGAGCTTGAAAATCCTGAAAATTTTTTATATTAATTGCATTGGCATTGTTCCTAATATGTGTGCAAAATTTTAGATCAATCCAACTCCTGTAAGTTGGTGAAAATCACTTTCAAAGGCTCCGTTACATATATTAATACATATATATGCTAATAAAAGCATGTACACTATTCTGTAATCTAAGAAGTAGGGATTTTCAGGATCGACAAATATTTAAATCTGTTTTAAGTTTTTAAACTAAGTGTTCTTAGAAATATTTATAAATAGTAACATATAGACAGGGTGGTAACAAGAAACTGGACATAGCACCGCCGTCATCATCATTGGACACTTCCCAGATGGAGGGCGGAGGCTCCGGTATGGCGGACAAGTTCAAACGACGACTGGCTATCAACCGAGCTAGAGCTGAGATGCATTCACTGTGGTGTGATGCACTGTATAAACTGTCACTTGCCAACCATTATAGGTTAGTTTTATATCTATATACTAAATATTTTACGATTTTTATTTTTCAGTAGTCTCATTTTCTCTGATTGTTTAATATATGAGGAAAAAATTGGACCTTTGAAAAGAGCAGAATTTTTTTTATCTAGCCACGCGGCAACGTGGCATCAAGTCAAGTTCTTAAATGACATGAATGACACACACTACATGTATTCTGGTAATTTGAACAATTTTATTGATCTCTATTGTGACGTGGCTAATCATCGTTATCATCATTGTAGTATCATCATCTCTGTCCTGATCTTACCACGTTATTTGATTATATCTTTATTTGATGATAATAATGCTATGGAACCCTACATTTACGAATGCAGCTCGTGCTTGACCGGTTATAATAGTACTACACGTTTCAACTGAGAATAGGATTGGCAATGACCTTAGTTGTCAAAAGTGATTAGAATAGTACTGTCAGCAACGTAACTTTATTTACGTATCAATAATGTTTTTTTTCCTTTACCTAAACTCAGTAATTTGAAGCGAAAAACGTCTTAAATTATTTAGTAATAATAGTCATAATATTATTCAAAAACAAATACTATTTTCTTTCAATAATTTAATTGTTGGATACTATGATATTAAGTTGAATTGCCAACCGCCATTTTGTTGTTGTTGGTGTGCCTTGTTGAGTATTTGAATTATAAGGCATTTTATTTTAAATTCTGTAACTTAGGTCGTTGTTTCCCGTTAAAAAAATAAATTTGTTGTTATTTCTCAGTGTTTTCGTTTGTTAGTGTTGTTATTTCGAACTTTTCGTTATTTGTTATAGTTTTTAGGGTTCCGTACCCAAAGGGTAAAAACGGGACCCTATTACTGAGACTTCGCTGTCCGTCCGTCCGTCCGTCCGTCCGTCCGTCTGTCACCAGGCTGTATCTCAAGAACGGTGATAGCTAGAGAGTTGAAATTTTCACAGATGATGTATTTCTATTGCCGCTATAACAACAAATACTAAAAATAAAATAAAATAAATATTTAAGGGGGGCTCCCATACAACAAACATGATTTTTTGGATTCCGTACCCAGTATCTCAAGAACGGTGATAGCTAGACAGTTGAAATTTTCACAGATGATGTATTTCTATTGCCGCTATAACAACAAATACTAAAAATAAAATAAAATAAATATTTAAGGGGGGCTCCCATACAACAAACATGATTTTTTTACCGTTTCTTGCTCGATACTAATAACGTTGCCTTATGTTGCATAGATAATGGTACGGAACCCTTCGTGCGCGAGTCTGACTCGCACTTGACCAATTTTTTTATTGTATTTGTCTAGCTAATCGCTCGAAAATTAGTAAACGATAACGACAAAGTGATAGATAAATTATATTATAAAAATATCTTGTTTTGGTGACCCTACCAAAATTGTTCAAATTGACAACTATGACGTTCCAACATGACGCGGGGTCAATCCTATTCTCATTTGAACGCCATAGTATATTACGATATTAGTGCGTTAAGATGGTTATAACATGCGAGGCGGAATTTCAGCCCGAGCCGAAGGCGAGTGCGTAATTGAGCCGAGCATGTTATAACCAATACGCACGTATATCGTACGACGTTTTTTAACACATTTGCGAGGAAACAGGAAAAGATATTCACAATACAAGTACAAAGAAAAGAAAATTTGAGAAAAATGGCGCGAGGATTATTTTCTGCCGTGGCTGCGTGAAAATGTTGGCAAAGACGCTAGAGCATGCAGCTAAGTTTTTAAATTACCGAATGAACTGATTTTTATCATTTTAAATAACCTCAATCTGTGAATGCACACTGTTGCTTTCCCGCCATTTTAACAGTGCGCTAGCGCTGCCTACTGACTGGCGCCGCGCGGCGATTAGTTCGAAATTTGAATAGAAACAGCGCGCTGCTCGAGTCGTGCGGCGGCGATCAGTTCCATATTTGAAATGGCAAATAATACTGTTATGAAATTTGTATGGACTATAACTTAACTATTTGCTTTGGTAACACACGCGTTTTTTATGACCCGCTTTACGTATTTAAAACCGGTGGAATTACATCAGCTTTACGAGCAAGGGTGTTAAAAAAAATTAATAACGTAAGTGTTCTTAATATCAGCGACTTCAACAAAGTAAACAAACTCTTCAGGTATTTATATAAAACTTGATTGTTATAGGGACTGTATATTCTGGTTGCCACACAACTTGGACTTCCGTGGTCGCGTATACGCGTGTGGACCCCACTTATCAGCACTAGGCGCGGACCCACAGCGGGCCCTGCTGCAATTCGCTCAGAAACGCCCGCTGGGGCCCCGGGGCCTCATGTGGCTCAAACTGCACGCTATCAACCTTACTGGCACTATGAAGAAAAGTACTGTTAGCGAGAGGTATGTATACTGTTATTGTTGTTATCAAATCATCAGCCTCTTTCTCTCTCTAGTCCAATTACGTCCAGTCCAATAGTGGTTGGGAGCCTAATCTGCTAGATAGAATCGAATATGAAAATCCCAGACGATCTCTTGTATTATGGGTACTAACTAGGTAATTCCCATGGTTTTTTTACTATTTGTATTTATTGCCCTACTTTTATTTTGATCCAGTTAAATATACGGCTAAATCCATTCTGTAGTTTTTGCGTAAAAGAGCGACATACATCCAAACAACCACGCATTCTTACAAATTTTCACGTTTATAATATTTTTAGGAAGTAAAAAATAACATTTATAATAGATATTATTTATATAGACGGGCTTCGTGGCGTAGTGGTTCATGTACTGGACTACCGTTCACAAGGTCGCGGGTTCGATTCCCGCTTGGGACAATCATTTGTGTGATATTCATAAATGTCATACAAATGTTTGTACTACGTCTGGGTGTTTCTATGTATTATAAGTATGTATTTACAAAAGAAAATTAGTATTATATCCGTATTCTGGTACCCATAACACAAGCATAATAAGCTTGGGACCAGAGGACGTTGTGTGAAATGTCCATGAATATTATTATATTATTTATGAAAATCTATTCATTTAAATAATTATTGACATTACAACAGATTGGAACATGCAGAGAGTATAATGGACTTGATCTTAGACTCTGCCGACAAACCTTTGAATGGTAAAGGATGGTGGATGAAGTCTGAAGAACCTTGGCAAACACTAGCATGCTGTATGGAAATAGCTAATGCTATAAGATCACCTAATCCTGAAGGTAAACATCATAATATATTAAAAATATAATATATATGTTACCGCCTAACACTCTCTTTTATCGGATCGATGATGTCGACCCAGGTTTCGAGCATATCCGATGCTCATCATCAGGACGAGCGCGCAGCGGTGTCCGTGACCTTCCGACGGGCACTGGGTCCGGCACAAACCTGGGTCGATATCATCAATCCTATAAAAGTGAGTGTTAGCCCGTAACATATATATATTTTTAAGATGACTCAAACTCACGAAAATTTCAATACTAAAATCATAATATATTGTTGCGGCATTTCATATTCTTTGTAAACTGTTTATGGACTGGACCTGTTAACGTAAACTGGTTTTTGAACTTCAGGAAATGTGTTTAAACTGTAGTATATGGCTCTCTATAGTCTCTGCCTACCCCCTGGAAAAATTAAGCGTGGCTATATGATGATTTAAAATATCATGAACACAAAATTTTATACAGCTTGCTATAAATTTATTTTCATTTGTTTATTTTGAAAGTCTTACTTTTTAATAAAAGTGACTTAACTCAAAAATTTCTACATGATATTCTCTAACATGTATATGAAACTGGTTTAAATACTACCTTCATAATGAAATCCTCTGCAAATGTTGTAAGGTAAATTATTTGTGACGGATTAGGTCCCGTTTTTATTAACCACTTTTACAAGTTCGGTATGTATCTATCAATGTATTGATCTCAGAGGTGTATTTTCCCTAGGGCCATAGGGGCCATGGCCCGGGGCGGCCAGCCTGAGAAGGGCGGCGAGGGCCTTCAAGTTAAAAAATTTGCTCTATCTCTATTGGCTTATAGGGCGGCTAATTAAATTGGCCCGGGGCGTCAATTCAAATGGCCCGGGGCGCAAATGTTCAAAATACGTCTCTGATTGATCTATGTAACAGAATCTTTGAACGCGATTTTCACCAACTGTTTATGTAGTATATTGTTATAAGTATTTATGATTAGGATATTATAGAATTTAAATATTTGAATGTATGTTGCTCATATAATAACATAGTTTTAAGTAAATGTAACTTAAGCTTTTGTTGTACACTGTCATGACCCCTTAACATGAAATTTCTATCTCGCCAAGGTTTGCTGGTAGAAAATTCATCTATGAATTAAGCTCGCCTCTGTACATATAATAACCAAATGTAACTTTCTTATATGTAATTTCTGTGTGCAATAAAGAATACAAAGAATACAACTTGCAATAGTCCGATTGATTTGAAATTTTGCATACATATCAAGGGCCATTGACAATGCAATTATTTAAAAATGTATTCAGGATTTTCTGGCGTGTTTTTTTGTTTTTGTACTAAGGAATTTTTTGTGTTAGTTTTTGAGTTGTTACACTTTTGTTTTATACGTGTACTAGCTGTTGCCCGCGACTACGTCTGCGTGGAATTTGAAAATTTTTTTTTCGCAATAAAAGGTAGCCTATGTCCTTTCTCAGGGTCTAAAGATTGTCTGTGCCAAATTTCATCAAAATCGGTTGAGAGGTTTAAGCGGGAAAGCGTAACAGATAGACAGACAGACAGAGTTACTTTCGCATTTATAACATTAGTAGGGATTAGTTATTATTCCTATTCCTCTGTGTGGTGACGGATTAAGAATACAAGTGTTACCACCCTATCTCCTCCCAAGGGTGCTGTAAAAGTCAGCTAAGGGATATTGCGCACAGATAACACCCTCTGTGAGAGATGGAAAACTCGAAAATAAACCCTTTGCCAATTCGCCTGGTCAGCGCGACACAGTAGACCATAATCCCTCCCAAAGTGGAGGAGGCCCGTGCCCAACAGTGGGACGTGAATTCTTTAGGATTTATTAATTATTTGTACAGAATACGTGTGCGGGTTCCCGGTACATCAGGACGGTTCATGTAACGGTCTGCAGCACTACGCGGCGCTGGGAGGTGACGCGGCGGGCGCGCACGCTGTCAACCTGGCGCCCGCACCACGACCACAAGATGTCTACAGTGCTGTCGCTGCTTTGGTACGTGAACTTAGCATTAGTTTTTCACATTTCAAAAATCTTTATTGTTGAGAAAATCCTTACCCCAAATTTTTACACCTTTTTTTGTGCCACGGATTGCCAGGATAAGTACCAAAATAGCTTCGTGCATTTTTCTATGTACGAAGTTTTCATTGTTTCTTTAGATTGAATGGCTAGAGCTCTAATTTTTAAGTCTGTTTTTTCAATATATAATCTAGGATCGCATGAACTCAGAAACGCGATTGAAAAAAGTTTTCTCGATAGAAAATCTTGGCGAAACAACCTCTCAAATTTTTAATTTTTTTCATTTGTCGGTCTATTATCGCGTATTAACTAATGAAATAACTTTAAAAACATAGGTAACAATTATGTATAGAAACACGTGGATCAGAATTAAAATATATTTAGTAGATTTTGAGTAAATAGGAAAAGTATCCCTAATTCTTCATTTTCTGTGCCTACTGGCTGTGTTAATATGTACGTGTCGGCGATGATATACGATAATATTGATGTAGGCCCTTAACTCAAAACTTTTACACCCATCATCCTCCTGTCCTTATCCCATTATTTGGAGTCGGCGCAACTTGTCTTTTTCTTCCACAGTCTTCTATCAGCCGTTATATCAATGTCAACTCCTCTTTCTTACATGTCCGCTTTCACACAGTCCATCCATCTTTTCTTAGGTCTTGCTCTAGACTTTTATCCTTCCATATTTATACGCAGAACTCTTTTACAATATAGTTGCGATTTATACCGCCACATTACTCTGAACTTTATTTTTGATTTTCCTTGGACGGTATTTCAACACTGCCTAAAACTTTCAAAATATCAGATAGCAAAAATGCTGAACGAAAAATACAGACGGAACACTCAGAATTTTGCTTTATTCCCGTAAATGCAGATTGTGATTATAAATACCGTTCATATTAATTACAAAGATATCCTTTCGTTTCTCCAACAGTGAAACATGTGAAAACCTTAATATATCACAATTTTTTGACGGGCTTCGTGGCGTAGTGGTTCATGTAATGGACTGCCGTTCACAAGGTCGCGGGTTCGATTCTCGCTTGGGACAATCATTTGTGTGATATCCATAATTGTCATACAAATGTTTGTACTACGTCTGGGTGTTTACTATGTATTATAAGTATGTATTTACAAAAGAAAAGTAGTATATGTATTGTATCCGTATTCTGGTACATATAACACAAGCATAATAAGCTTAGCTTGGGACCAGAGGACGTTGTGTGAAATGTCCGTGAATATTTATTTATTTATTTTAAAATGCATTTATTACCAGGTTGAAGAAATGCGTGCACGAGATGCGGCGGCCGGTGTCTCCGCTGCAATAATCTTAGAGAACTATGTACGCAGAAAAGTTATCAAACAAACTGTCATGACCACTGTGTATGGAGTCACCAGGTTTGGTGCTAGGTTGCAGATAGCTAAACAGTTGAAAGGTAAGCCAAATTAATAATTACCATCATCTTTATCATGGTTTTACCTTGTTTTTATTTAGGCACAATGGTCGGAATCTTTGACAAGAATCGGAAATTTATAATCAAAATATTATTATGAATTTTAAAATTTTATCATTTTTATATATGTCGTATGAACATAATAGATAACCGAGCTTCTAGGGATACAATCAGTTCACACATTGTAGAAACTATCATTCAGATGATCATACTTCGATCTAGCATTCTCTAACACTATAAAACGGGGATACAAATCCCCGGAGCCAGCCTCCATAGCTTCCCCCTGCTGGCGCCTTACGCCTTCCAAAGAGAAGACTCGAGGACTTTCACACACAACGTCTGAACAACCTTTTACTTCCTCACAAAGACACACTTCACTCAATCACTTTCACACGGTATCACAAATACTGCCTAGATTATAGACTACTGGCGTTGACGCCGACGCCAACGCCGACGCCGACGCCGACGCCCGACGCCAACGACGCCTATATAGACCAACTCACTCCTATATGTCGGGAATTGCCCAGCGTAACGACCATACGCCGATGGCGACGCCGACGCCTATAAAGACCAGCTCAACACCGATACATCGGGGATTGAGCAGCACGCACGACCCGTACAATACTGACTGCTCTAGACGACAGCTTGACGACTAGAGCAGTCAGTATAAATAAATACGAATTATACTAACGAACAACGAGTTGTAGTGGGTAGGTATTGACTTGTCGAGGCGATACCCACGTTACATTAAAATCAACGATTATAGTCACCAAATTGACTACACATTTAAATTGTAACTATAGGTAATATTTTATCTACGATTTAGTACTCAGCTCGCTACCTACGAGTGGTAAAATATGTTTCAAATCCTAAGTCCTTATTGCTTGCGCCGACATATACAAATTTTACGTATTTCAATCTGTCCCTTGAGCTATTTTGTGTAACTGTTATAACAATCACATATAATAATATTAATAAATATTATTTCAGACATAGATGAATTCCCGAAGGAACACGTATGGTTATGCTCTCAATATCTGACGGCGAAGACATTTGACAGTCTCAGAGAGATGTTTAGCTCCACTAAACTTATACAAGACTGGTTTACAGATTGTGCCAAGTAAGTGTTGATAGACAAAACTTTTACTTAATTTTCTTCTCGGTCCGTCAAAGTCCTAAAAGTGGCACAATAATGGGCTAAGTAGAACAATTTATTATATTATTACTAGCTGACCCGGCAAACGTTGTTTTGCCATACAAATGTCAGCGGTGGACCACCCTGGTCATTTAGGGGTATATGGTAGAATCGGATTCTCAGACCTACTGAATATGTGTATGTCGGAGTAACATGATAGAGAGCGTAACTGTTATGGTTTACAATCAGTCTACAAATTGTAGAAGCTGTCTTTTAGATGTTCATACATCAATCTGACATTCTCTTTCACACATAAAAGGTATCCACAGCAGGTCTCCAACCAAATCTCCCTTTAACCTGCCCCTTTACAACCAAGATAATGATGTTCACTCATAACGTCACATCTCAGTCGTCACTTTAGACTTTCTTTTAAATACACACTTTATAATTGACGGGCTTCGTGGTCTAGTGGTTCGTATAACGGACTGCCGATCATGAGGTCGCGGGTTCGATTCCCGCCTCGGACAATCATTTGTGTGATGTTTATAAATGTCATCCTAATGTTTGTTCTGCGTCTGGGTGTTTCTATGTATTATAAGTATGTATTTACAAAAAAAAAAATGTAGTTTATGTATTCTATCCGTATTCTGGTACCCATAACACAAGCATATAAGCTTAGCTTGGGACCAGAGGACGCTGTGTGAAATGTCCGTGAATATTTATTTATTTATTATTTATTTATTTATAATTAAAATTTTATTTTTTGCTTTTACGATACCAATATTGGATTAAAGAAAATCGGGGTGCATATTGTTTTCCTGGGATACAGGTACTACCTAGTCCAGGAGACCAAGTGAAATGTAATATTTTGTAAAAACATTGGTTAATAGTAATAAAGAATTTATTTATATATTTATTATTTATAATTATACACTCGCGGTTATACACACGCGGTTACAGTATAAACTCTTTATCACTACTGTGAGCAACTAGTCAGTCAGTGATTCGCCCTGTCTAACGTCTCAAACGATACTGACTGTTAGCTCTGTGGCTGTCTCGTATTTATACGGTGGGGCAAAGACAAAGTGGGGGGTAAACACGTGTTACAATTCTTTTCGTTAACAAATCATACGTTCACATTTGTTTATTCTTATTGTCGCTCCGTCATATATAAAATTTCATAAAAATTGGTCAAGCCGTTTCGGAGGAGTATGGGAACGACCATTGTGACACAAGAATTTTATATATTAGATTGTATAGTTGTAATATATATATCTATGTATACAGGCTAATATCAGCGGTATGCGGTGAGAGTGTAGAGTGGGTGACCCCGCTAGGTCTGCCCGTGGTACAGCCGTACTACAGACGAGCCGGACCTACTACTGCACAACATAGAGCATCACTAGACCAACATCAGTATGTACCATCTTATTGACTTATGTTATTTCCATAGCCATGCGATAGATTCTGAGGGTTCAGCCGGCGTATTATGAGCTTTTTAAAATCATTCAATTTCCAGGCAGGCCGTAAACTGCATGGCTAAATTAGGTATTATGGCAAAAATAAAACTTATAGTTGAAAATTTTTAGTTAGTACTTTAACTTTTAGTTGTATCTTCTCCTTAAACATATTAATGTATGACTGGTTTAGCGAACTGACTGACTAATAATTTGTTCATAATACGAATTTGCCAGACAGTTCAATTCACGGCGTAAACTGCCTGTGAATAAAAGCTCATAATACGGCCTCAGTAAACTCATTGTTTTTCGGTTTAAGTGGTAAATGCGAACTAGGTTTTTTATGTGTGTATTAAAAAAAAAAAATATTTCGATGTAAAATTATTGGAATAGTTCCTTATCGCGCGTTACGAAAGGAAGCTAGACGGACAAAATTAAGACCAAAAGTTGTAACGACACTTTGCTATAGTTGTAAACCGTGCGACGTGCGCGTGTTTCTCTGCCTGTCTGTCTCTGTCTTTCTCTTTTTCTCATAACATGAATAATTATAATATAATATTTTTTTATGAATTGTTGAGTATCTATTATACTGTATATTAATTTATTATATAAAATTTTATTGCAATTCCTTTACTAGTTGAAAGGAACTTCGTTCCATCCGGGTGTCCCTTGACACCTCGTCAAGTTTTTGTTTTTTTTTTTACTAATATACTTTTCAACCAAAGTTAAAAAAGCTTTAGATCAAAATAATAGAATAGTATTCGTTTTCGATAGCTATTTGATGGAACAAAATTATCAGAACATTGGTACCGATTCTACGTGCACAACTAAACTTAACTAAAAAATGAAAGTTGATAGCGTCAATAACACAACTCCGTAATTTTAACTGAACTTTCTTGTTGAAAAAACCTTTTTATTATAAGATTATAATTAATATAAATGTGCACAACGAAATAGCGCCTTAATAAAGAAACGGCAATAGTTGTTTTAATATTTTAGTTTAGTTAAGTTTAGTTGTGCACGTAGAATCGGCACCATTATCGTTTTTTAATAATATGAATAATATATTTCAGGCGTCCATGTACAATGAAGCAACGTAACGCGTTCCCTCCAAACTTTATTCACTCGTTGGACTCGTCTCACATGATGTTGACGGGGCTGCACTGTGAGGCGGCCGCTGTTACCTTCGTGTCTGTACACGATTGCTTCTGGACACATCCACATAATGTTGATCTTATGAACAAGGTATATAAATAACTTAAGAGGATACCAAAATAGCTTCGTGCATTTTTCTACGTACGAAGTTTTCATTTTCTCTTTAGATTGAATGGCTAGAGCTCTAATTTTTAAGTATATGTTTTTTCAATATATAATCTAGGATCGCATAAACTCAGAAACGCGATTGCAATAAGTTTTCTCGATAGAAAATCTTTGCGAAACAACCTCTCTAATTTTTTTTATTTTTTTATTTCTCGGTCTATTATCGCGTATTAACTAATGAAATAACTTTCAAAACATAAGTAACTATTATATATAGAAACACGTAAGCCGGAATTAAAATATATTTAGTAGATTTTGAGTAAACAAAAAAAATATCCCTAATTCTTCATTTTCTATACCTACTAGCTGTGTTAATATGTACATGTCGACGATAATATTGATGAAGGCCCTTAACTATTTTTTATTTAAAACTCTTTTAATAGCTTCGTATCTATTAACTTGTGTTCTATATTTAAACGTGATCTCCGCTCATTCAACTATGTTCAACAAAGCTACTATGCCGATATAAGGCATAATAAACAGTGTTTCTCACATGAAACACATCTTTGATAAGATTTATTTTCTCTTACTATTGTTAAATTTTATTATTTACAGATATGCCGAGAACAATTCGTCGCTTTACATTCGCAACCTATTCTAGAAAATTTATCCGAATTTATGATGAAGAGATATAGTTACGATGAAAGGTGAGCTTACATCAATTTCCTTAATTTTTATTACTTATATTAAAATCTTTTTTTTTTTTTAAATCTAGGTCAATCATTAAAAATCATACTAATAATCTATTTGCAGTTAATGTTGGCGAGATATTATTTTAGACATTAATAGTCTACAAAAGCTTTTTAACATTTTATTGTCTAAATATTAATGTCTAAATAAAATTTTATAGTAGTATAGGTAGGATCTAAGATTAACCAGATCAAAACACCTGTTTCGTTTTATGATATTGGTTAAGTGCTTTACTAATGTGTAAGAGAAAAAGACTTTTGACCAATATTCTCCATTTTATATTCTCACATTTTAAAATTCAACGCCATTTTCCCATGGGGCCCCCATGGGAAATGGCGTGATGTTATGATGATGATGATGATTTAAAATGTATGATGTTAAAGTAATTTATTAATTTTGCAATTGACATGCTATTCTTTTTACTTAATAAATCAAATTATGGTGGAAAAAGTGACTGCCGCAAGCGTGGCTTGAACCCTTGAACTTTGATACTAGTGAGAATATTAAAAAAAATGGAGAATATTGGTAAAAAAGTCTTTTTCTCTTACACATTAGTAAAGCACTTAACCGATATCATAAAACGAAACAGGTGTTTTGATTTGGTTAATCTTTATCATAAAATATAATCAAATATTGTTATTTATTCAGTGAACTGGAGTTCAGGACAATAGGAGCATCAGAAAAGAGACGTGTCAACAATTTATTACAAAAAGTGCCACAAAAAGGAAATTTCGACCTCAACAGTGTTCTCGAATCAGTTTATTTCTTCAGTTGAAAGTATATTAAAGTTTTTTAGACATTGTTTAGTTGAGATTTATTAATTCCTTGATACTTCACTGTATTGTTAATAATTGAATTATGGCGAATCAAAATACTTCTTCCATTAGGTAGGTAGCTTTTGATATTGCAACATATCGGATTCGAGTATGGTTTTATGTAACTAGGCCTAATGTTTCCATGTTGTGCCTTAAATAGTATCATAATTGATTTTGCGTTTCTTTATTATTATTTACATGATTTAAAAACCGTTATAAAAAAAAACTGATGTCAAATAATTTTATTACACTCCCAGATTGAAATTGAGCTACTTAACTCAAAACTTAACTCAATTACATAAGTTGACAAAGAAGAACTAAAGAGATAAGTAATAGTATCAATTAAACATTAATAATAGCGTGTTAAATTTTGGTTTATATTTTAACGTTATTCCAAATTATGTTTTAAAATGTAAAAAATTGTCAAAAATTAACAGAATTTTGAGTTATGTCACGTTAGTTTAAAAAGTAATTTGGTTAAAAAAGTTATAATTTTGTGAAAAATGTTTTAAATCTTACAACTTTTTTGTAAATAATAAGGAAGGCTATTTGTTCAAGATATGGTGTGGCTAGTTACAACTTAACTTGATAAAGTATTATTCCAGTGATGTTGAGAGACTGAGGTAAAAGTAACAATTGTTTAATACACAATAACTTTTGTAATTTTGTAATGATTGGAAGTTAATGTTGTTACAGTACAATTTATTGTAGATTATTATATTATCTAGTGTGCAATATATTTAAGTATAATACCTACTTATCTTGTCACAAAAAATATAACCAATGCAAGCTTAGCTGCTTAAATTAAGGGCCTACATCAATATTATCGTCGACATGTACCTATTAACACAGCTAGTAGGTATAGAAAATGAAGAATTAGGGATATTTTTTTTGTTTACTCAAAATCTACTAAATATATTTTAATTCTGGTTTACGTGTTTCTATATATAATAGTTACTTATGTTTTGAAAGTTATTTCATTAGTTAATACGCAATAATAAACCGACAGTTGAAAAAAATAAAAAATAAGAGAGGTTGTTTCGCTAAGATTTTCTATCGAGAAAACTTTTTTCAATCGTGTTTCTGAGTTTATGCGATCCTAGATTATATATTGGAAAAACATATACATACTTAAAAATTAGAGCTCCAGCCATTCAATCTAAAGAACAAATGAAAACTTCGTACGTAGAAAAATGCACGAAGCTATTTTGGTATCCTCTTAAATTAGAAATTTTGGTGCTTTAGGTTTTTAATATTTCTTTGCCGTTTACCGGCTACTAATTTGATTCTAGAAGATAACTGCCACGATATGCACAATAATGACTTAATTGTTACTATATTGCACACATATACCACTGCCTGCGTATTTTATATTTTAATTACTTAATGCATTTCAGTGGGGTAAGCAATGAATGAATTTTATTTATCCTAAAACAAAATTGTGATATGTTTTCATTACCACTGAATTGTTAACCCTACTTTTTCGATATTAATTAGTGCTAATTTTCTTTCATAATAATTCAGAGTAAAATTAAATACTAAATGAATTTACTGCGTATCAGTAAATTAACTCTTTAAATTACTTGATTATTAATTTAGATAGTTTGGTAAAATATGACACATTGTTTTTGTCCATTATATATAAAAGTAATGATAGTTTACCAAATAATGCAAGAGTGATGTTATTAAAATAATGTTTCTCTAGTAGTGTTGCAATTATTGTGCTACATGAACTGTGATTGTTATTAGTTTATTAAACTTATTTGAACAAAATATATCTTGTGTTTAATTTTTACATTTAGTTGTGGAAGTGTAAAGTTTCAGTAAAGTGCATAGCCAAGAAAGAAATTTGGCGGTTAAAACCTCCCCTCAATATCCAATGCTGCAATTTGTGACGCAATGACAATCATCCAAGACTTGGGGACTAATGGTCTTATCCATAATGACTTATCGGAGATTTAAACGAAGATTTTATCGGAGAGATAATAAACGTTTTATCGTAAAAAGACTTATGAATAACTAGTTTTGACAATTTTCGCGAACCGATTTAAACCATATAATAATATGTTTATGGAGTCGTCAATCGTCGTTGTTTTCCTTCTGAAAACAAAGAAACCAGGTACTTCTTATCCACTGAGCACATGCCAGGGCCCAGCGGTTATCGGGGCCCCAGCCACTACTCTATTACGAAGTGGGGGCCCCATTATTATCCTAAATTTACTAGCGCCTCATATACTTGCTATATTTTCGTAAATATAAATTCGAAATAAGGGTTTAATAAAAAAAGAGAATACAAAGAAAATTTTACTTTATTTTTAGTACAAAAATGATGCGGTCACAAATAAACAACAATTTTAGGACTAGAATTTTTTTATCATCATAGGGCAACACTAGGGACAATATTCGTATGTTACGACGAAAACTCCTTGGAGAAATAGTCTCATAGTTAGCACAGAGCATAACTATAGACATTTCCTCCTTTTATTTAAATACTTAAATCCAAATGATAACCTTAGGTATATTAATGACTATAGTTAAAGAATGGATCTCGCAAAAAGGAGCTTTTATCGTAACATTTATAAAACACATATGTTTATTGAAATTTAGGTATACAAGGAACTTTAAATAAAATTGTTTATGAACTAAATAAATTAGAATCAACTTGAGGACATGTTAAATTTAACAAAGCTTAATTATTTCACTAAACTAACAGTTTTGTGATATGTCTATTTACTACAAAGGTACTCTGGTTCGTTTACGATAATAGTGCCAATTCTGCTTGCACAAATAAACTAAATATAAAAAATTTGTGATACAGAATTATGATTTTATTTATGTACAGCATAATAGCCATTAAACTTGAATATCAACAACATAGTTGGTTTCATTTTAGTTTAGTTCTTGGTGCTACAGAATTGATGCCAATGACTAGATAATATCCACTTTCAATTTTAACAGTAACAACAAGAAAATTGAGTATAAATTAACCTAAATTATTTTGGCTGGTGTGCAGTCTACTATTTTCTACATGCGACATTTTTTACTGTTCTTAAATCTCGATCAAAGTGCTTTTATAATCATAATTAACGGACCCTTTTTACCAACACTCCACATTTAAACACACTAACTTTATGTTTACATTTTATAAACTACACGACAATTTATGTATTATAGAAAGACAATAATTCCCTAGGTACTCCTTAAATAAATTAAATGGGGCAAAATTTGCTGTCGTATAACTCCTTTGTCTTTCACCTTAAATAGTTTCAATTGTTTTTTTTCTATTCCAAAATATAGCTAACTTCAAACTTTTTGAGAGTGTTGAGTTACCATTTTCTAGCCCTCTCGAATCTGTCGGTAAACCCCGCTCGACTTTTGACAGGAAATAATTATGGAACACAGTATGACTAGATCAAACATCCCTACTTGCAGAAATATAACACTACACTTTTTTCTATTTGCCTGTAATACTCGTTGTTGATATAAAACTCTATGGCCAACATGGCCCCATAGAACACTGGTCACCTAGATTCAAAACTAGGGCCCCATACCAGTGCCGGATTAACCTAACGCGGAGCCTGTACCAAATTCCATAAGAGGGGCCCACTTTTTTCAAGTTTGGGTGACACGAGGCCCCCTAAAGGCGCAAAGCCCGTAGCATTTGCTATGACTGTTACGTGGTTAATGCGCCTACTTTCCAAAGTGCAACGGTCACCATTATCCTTTAGAAGGCTGTTTTTATTGCAATATTAAATTCGCAATTACGATTTTCATATTTTCAATAACCTTTAATATTTATTATTAAAACGATTTTTATTATTATTTAGTCTTTATCATTAAATAGATCATAATATATGTTTTTGATTCAATATCAATTAGTGATTATGTTTGTGAAATATTCTTATATTGTTCACACTGGTGTGTGGCCGCGCTGTCTGATCAGCACATTCGCTAGAACCGCTCGTTGTCGTACGTTGACTTAGATCTGATGAACTGAAATCATAAATTACAATATTTGTGAGGCATTCGAGGCAACACTAAAACCATTTATTAAACATATCTAATCCCGTTTAATTTCAGTGTGCGAATTCTTATTTCCAGTCTGCTTTTTTTTTTCTCATCTATATTTTCGATCTTAATTTATTGTTTCTACGGGTTCAGTTATTTACTCTGAGCTGATTTTTAATGGGAAGAAAGTCGAGGGTTATCAAAAGAAATATGGGATCACTACAAAAACAAAGTGCAAGTCCTCAGATCATATAGTACTTACGAAGGTGTTACGGTATCGATATCTAAATTCTGTAAGCAGATCCACTGAGGCGCTAGGTTTGCATCGTTTTTGGCACAGTCCATTGTCCCGTTAAATAACAGCAAGTCGTCCATTAAAACCTGAACACAAACAAATGTTTATCTGCGATATTTTAATATAATAATAATACTTTGTTTTTCTTAAACGAGTGGATTCCTTACGCCAAATTCCTTGACTCCTCTCGTTGGAGTTTTCCCGTAATTCCATATCTTTATTCCATAAACTGATACTGGTACATCGAACACGAAATATACCCTTGAAAAACAATAATTTTATTATTAGAAAATAATACATGGAGACAAAAAATACCTATAATGTTTCTATTCTATAATTCTGGTTTAGAAGTCGTTATACGACCGCCCTGTATCCTGTACCGGATTTAGCCAGTTCGAGCGTTTTACCAAATTCTATCGTGAGAATCCTAGATTGTTTTATTGCCGTAAGGGCTAGAAAGAGCTTTAATTTTTATAAAAAGAAGGTCTGAAAGGTATAGCTCATGTTACTTGGTTGATTCGCATAAATATGGCTGCGCCTATCCTTCTTTAAAAACTAAATGGCCTCGCCTGTTATAGCAAGCTACGTGACTGTCCACATGATAGTCCCGTATACTACCACTAACCTGTTAAGTGTATTGGGGAGTACGGGAGCGAGCCAAGAATGCGAGGCGTCTCCCACCCGCGAGTTGTGTCCGTCGATCAGCTTGTCGGGAGTCCGCACATCCTGCGCACGGGAATCCAGAACGTTCACACTTGCGGGGTGAGCGCATACGTCTGTATGAAATAACGTAGCTTTGAATTACCATCATGGGTTAGTGATTTACTTGCAAGCAAATGACTAGAAAAATATTTATTACATTCTGCTAAACAAAGATCCGAATTAAAAACTATATTATTATGTCAGTGGACCGCGGGTAACAAAATCCTTTACAGAAATCTTTAACAGTCATTATCGACTTCTCTTTATTACTCTAGAAGAATTGACCGGCAACCACACAATCATTACACATTAAGGATGGTAATACTCCAAGCGTGAGAGCAGTATCTTCTTCACCACTGTTAAGGATAGATATTCGTTGCGTACCTGAGTATTTTTTTGCAAATATATGTAAAAATTAATAAACTCACTAGTCTCAGTCAATGGTATTATATTTCCATGAAGGTCATACAACTCGACCCCAGTTAATCCCACGTAGTACGGATCTCCCCAAGTAGAGAATATATTGAGTTGCAGCACGAAGCCAGTGGGTGCACCCATGTCCAAGTTTGAGCCGTACACCAGACAGTCCATGTGGAAACTGTCAGAGTCATTAGCGTCTTCCAGCCTGCATAAATATACACTTATTAAGATATTTTATTAGACGATGATAGACGTCATAAAATGCCAAATGATATCCTTACTGATGCTTCGTCATGTATTGTATTTTAGTAATATTTTAGTTAATAAAAACAGTTACAATTGGGTTTATTCATGTCGATCCTAACCTGTCATCAATAAGCGTCAGTTGTATCTGTTGCACATAGTCATAGCACGTGTCTCCTGGTCCTCGACGCAGCAGTATCGGTCTGTAGTGTAAAGAAACGTCGTCGAGACTGATCCGAGCATGTTTACCACCTATATACGACAGCTCCATGTTAGCGTTGTAGTTCCAGATGCGAATACCTACAACAAATTATAATATGTGACTGTTTCCATCAGAATATTGCCGCATCAATGACATGGGGCCTCAGACCAAAGAGGTGAGGCCTCTGTGGTCTGGGGCCCCAGAAGTATGTAAATAAGATTTTGTAAAACCCTTTACTCTTTTTTTGACCCACTACACCTACATATCCTATTCAGTTGGCTAATATGGTTCACAGAAGGTAACGAGTGCGTGTGTATTTTTATTTTAAACCATATGGATAATCTTCTGTCTAAGTAAATCAAGTAATTTATGTTATTCAAAACCAAGGATTTTCATAAAACCAAATACTAGGTAAACACGTCAAATTTCAAGTGAAAATCATACACATTTAACACACCTAAGTAAATAATCTAAATAAATCTTATTGTTAGCAGTTGTTTGCCAGATTTACCATTGTACCCTTAGATAAGACTATTTTTGCCACGCTATAACGCTGTGAATAAATTGTATCAAAATATTTCGTAAAGCAATCATAGGTTTCACAGGCACCTACTTTTTTAGATTTGGATTATCGATTAAATAATTATCTGATCCTAAAAGATAACGAACAAACGAAAGGGGTTACCCCCAATGGGCTCCAGGGCCGAATCTGACCTATAAGAGGCAATAGGCACTAGGATGATGGGACCACATTTTCTAATAGAGAAGGTACTGGCGGGCTCCCATAATCGTAATAAGCCTTTAACATGTACCCAGTAGAGAAGACAGGATCGCGTGGTTTATGAAAGAAATAACTTACTAGTGATCTCTGTAGGTTCTATTAGCTCCATGACAATATGACAGAACTTGTTCCCAGTCGCGAAGTTAGTACACCACATGTCTTCAAAATTATTGGTGATGTTACACCCGTTGAACAAACTGTTACATTCCATAACACTGTTGTGTTCTGGCGTCTCTTCTTCTGTTATGCTACTTGTGTACGCATACGCTTGGTGGATGGATACGTGCTCGTTGTTGCACAGTAGCTCCAAACCTGATATAATAGAAGAGTAATGCTTATTAGTTTTACAGAATTTCTATGGTCCCAACTGGGCGGTGCAGTCCTGCAGAATGCAAAACATGCATTTTCGAGATTAATTTCTCTTTTGTTCAAACGTTCTGTAAAATTATGCTGGAAATAATTAATAACTAAATACTCAAAATAAGGACCCTTCAACATTACCCGTAAGTCCAATCAAGTGCGTTTGTCCCCAATTCGACATGAGCGTTAGTTTAACTTTCTTAGCCACATACTTCATTTCTTTCTCTTGAATTTGTAACGCTTGTAACAGTGCCGTTGGGCTCATATTGTGGTTACTATCGTTTGCGGTCGGCGGTCTTTTATCGATGATAGTCGAGTAATCACTCATAGGCTCGTTGTCCTTCAACAACGCTAGGAAGTTCTTATCATTTGGCAATATAGACTCCAGAATTGTCGAGTCTTTTGTGAAGAGAATAGTCTGCAAGATAATTTTAACGATTAAAAACAAGATTTATCAAATATATTTCCCTTTTAGTTCAAAAGATAAATTGAAACAGATTCACTTACATCACCGAAAGAAGATAGCGATCCTTTCAGTTCACCGCTGGACCTTGCAATCTCGCCGTGAAATATAATCTGATCGTCAAGTTTGATCTGAACTAGCCTGATACCACGTGCGGAGTATATGCGAGACTTGTTGTAATTCTAAAAATAAATGATATGAGTAATCAAGAATAATTTCAAACAGGGAAACAAAATGGTTTGGTAAATCAAACGACAAATTTTCAAAATACGTCACTGAACTTTACACCACTACTGATAACTTAATAATTAAACCTTTAACATAGATTGCCTTAGAGAAGCCATCTATCAAAACGTATTCAGTTCAGAGACCTGTAGGTAAAGTCCACTTACCCATATCCTCAAGAGAGATAGTTTAACAGTACGTGCGAGTAGCAAGGTAAGCGCTATAGGGTTGCCTCTTGGAGCTGGCACAGTCCATGCATGACGTTCATCTCGCGTACGCACTATACCATCAACTATGTTACTTACACGTCCATACTTGGATTGGTCACCCACCTCGGAATCGGTCCACACCTAGTACGAAAAATATATATATTTATTTTCGTTTTTCGGTTCTTATCCAGAATTTGGGAAGGTGGAATATTCAAAAATCATAGAAAAAAGTATCTTACCTTTTCAACATGAACCAAGTCACCAACTGAATCAAACATTTCAATTCCATTTAAACCTACTAAGTACTTGTCTCCCCAGTTAGAATAGATTTTAATTTCTAACAATCTTCCTTCAGGTAATTCTGGTATTATAAATTCATTTTTGATTTTCTCTTTTTGTGTATTTTTCATAGACACTGAACTCAATGAGGCCTGTTTTTGGGGACCAGGTCTTTTCGATATAGAATTATTTTGTGTTATGTTTCCTTTACCCTCTTTAACTATTTTTTTACGATTGTTACATATTAATGTACCTAAAATAGAGCAAGCACTTTTTATCATCTATCGGCAAGTGTAAGTTCAAAACCGAATTGCAACTAATAAGTAACAGACATATTTAGCTCACAAAGCATGGTTTTTCTTTTTGGTGTTGCAAGAAATCTTCAGACCGAAGCAGACACGAATATTATTTATGTGAATTTCAAACTTACTTGGTCCTATAATAACATCTTGAAAATCATCATCAATCCCACTATTCAATCGTCTGTGTCTTGGTGTGACATAATGAGGCAATAAATCTGATAAAAAGTCGTTTGTAGCTCCATTAGATGAATCCCCCCAATCTAATTTAGTTCTTTTACTGTACATTCTTCTACTGTTTTGTGCATACCCTACAGATAAAGTAGAATAAAATAAAAACATTGGTACCAATTCCAACTGCACAACTAAACTAAACTAAAAAATGAAAATGCGCCAGTGGCTCAGCTTGCTAGAAGGCCCTGTTAAAATATAAAGAGAGGCTCAACGGAATCTTTCTTATATATTTTTGGGGCCTTTCTATCCTGATATCCCGTAACTGATATTGGTATCAGTTACGGGATATCAGGATAGAAATTTAAGTAAGTTTATATGGATAAATTATCCAAATAAATAATTGTATGGCTACCTTTATTTGGGCGTAATGTGCCTGCTGAGTGTGCAACAGACGTCATTTGTGGTTTCATTAGCATATCTATTTTCGTATCCAAAGATGTTCTGCGAGTAAACCTAAAAACATAATATAACTTTATAGGAATATTTTAGAATATAATAACGACTTCTTAAGCTCTCTCCGTGTGGTGACGGATTAAGAATACAAGTGTCACCACCCCATCTCCTCCCAAGGGTGCTGTCAAAGTCAGCTAAGGGATATTGCACACAGATAACACCCTCTGTGAGAGACGGAAAACTCGTAAATAAACCACAGGGTTTATTTACGAGTTTTCCGTCTCTCATCTGAACAGGCGTATGAGCACAGGCTCATACGCCTGTTCAGCGCGGCACAGTAGACCATAATCCCTCCAAAGTGGAGGAGGCCCGTGCCCAACAGTAGGACGTAAATGGGCTGGAGAAAGAGAAAGAAGTAGTGGTGTAGGTTATCTCCTTTCGTAAAAACTTGCTTGCTTACATACTTCCGAGGCCCATATATCCTGTGGGCCCCGAATTATTGATGCGGCGGCTACGCCCCTGGTTCTTATGGGCGGTTTTATCACAATTCGAGAAATATATGATATGCTATTTAGAAATTCGGACTTAAAATGTTTTAACCACAAGTTGCTTTGGCTTAGGGATTCAAAAAGCCATATTAAGAAAAATACATTTTTTTTGTTTTTGTGGTTTATTAAGTTGTTATTAATTCACATTTAATAAAATTTGATTAAAATCGGTTCATCAGTTTAGGGAGTTCAGTAGGGACAAATACACGAATTTTTTATACCATTCAGAAGGGGCCTTACCTCCGAGGCTCAAATTTAACACTGTCGAATTTGACTCTTGCTTCCTCCGCAGTGGAAGACTCAGGGCTGCTACTCCGTATGTGTGTTTCTTTCATCTCTCTGCAAGAAACTAAATGTATAAAGACCACGTTGACTTTGAACAATATTATACACAAAACGGCTTTAACAAAGCATTGGCCCAGCCTTGACACGGAAGTAAAGAGTGCATTGTACTACAGACGTTCTATATTGACGTCTTTTTATTAGTAGGTGAGTTCTATACCTTCGAGCTGTGCCTTCGAGTTCATTAATCACTATGAATATTAATCTAACATCAACTTACTTGGTTAGGTTTTCAAGCCAATATGAAGTAGTATCTTTGTTTGTGCAATCAAGCCCATTTTGTTGATGTGCCATCCTTGAGCCATGAGATTTTCGTTACCTATCCACAGAAAAAAATAATATGCACTGTTTTTTTCTCATTTCTTTTTCGTAAAATCTTAATTGTATTTTAGTCTTATTAAATAAAGTTATAATAAAGGCACAGAATAAGAACTATTACAAATTATATTATTCAATCACACTTGCCTCTTTGGAAACATAATTTTGCCGCTGTTTGTTTGACCTTGGTTGTCATGGAAACCAGAGAAACACATTTTTATGACCAATTTTTAGATTGTAACATTTTGTACAAGTATTAAGTCCTTTAAACATTTAGAAATTACTAGCTGACCCGGCAAACGTTGTTTTGCCATACAAATATCAGTGGGGGGAGCGGTTAAAAAAATAGATGTTCGATTCTCAGACCTACTGAATATGCATGCAAAATTTCATAAGAATCGGTCAAGCCGTTTCGGAGGAGTATGGTAACTAACACTGTGACACGTGAATTTTATCTAAGACTAGCTGACCCGGCAAACGTTGTTTAGCATTACTAAAAAAAAAGTTTGAAAAATAGATGTTAACCGATTCTCAGACCTACTGAATATGCATGTACAATTTCATAAAAATTGGTGTAGCCGTTTATAATTATTATTCTGAAATAATGGCCACTCTTTGCCTGCAAACAGATGGCGTACTACGAACTTTATTCTTATCTATTATATTAGATACCTTTCAGACGTTTTAGGACCTGGTCGGCAATAAATAAGAAATTCATATCTCTCTCTCTCCAACCCATTTACGTCCCACTGTTGGGCACGGGCCTCGTCCACTTTGCAAGGGATTATAGTCCACTGTGCCGCGCTGATTAAGCGTATTGGCACAGGGTTTATTTTCAAGTTTTCCGTCTCTCACAGAGAATGTTATCTGTGTGCAATATCCCTTAGCTGACTTTTACAGCACCCTTGGGAGGTGATGGGGTTGTGACACTTGTATTCTTAATCCGTCACCACACGGACATATATATAATTTATATTAGTTCAAGCATTTTACAGAAATTGAGTAAAATGCATAAAAAAATAAAGTTTGTGGTTGACCTACTTTTTTGAACTCGGTTGAGTAAAAAATAATAATAATTACGTATTTCACACTGGCAGCCCCCACTCTTTGGCAAATGTCATTTATATCACTCTGACACTTCTGACAGTCAATACGACGTCAATAATGTCATGTTAATGTCAATTTTTGTCAATTTTATTCGTCAACGTCAACGTGTTCGGTGTGATTGTGATTTTGTTCGGCATTTTTTAATCTATTATTATCAGTATTGTATAACCTTACATATATTTTAGGTAATACGTACCGGCTTTTTACAAAATCGGAAGTGTCCATAAACGCCACTGAAATAGAGTCACATAAAATGTCTGACGAAATTAATTTAGAAAATCGCACTTCACGTGCAGAAAAAGAGGCAAACGCAATAGAAGAGGAATTAGAAATGATTTCGAAAGACGATCTGAGTTATATTGGTGACCCCAGGTTGAACAAGTTATTAAATGAAAATGAAAAGTTGAAAAATCAGCTACATCATTTACAAAATGCCATCTCTGTAGAGAGTTCGGGTTCGAAAGTACCAGCTGTCAAGAAACAGACTAAGTTGCCCACGCTTATTACCGATATAAATTCTATAGATTTCCAGCATAGCACATGTATTGTGGATGAAATTAAAAATATCTTTGAAGTTGCTATTAGATCTGCATATCCTGACTTGGACGATCCACCTATTGTTATTACTCTATCTGGTAACAATCCTAAATTTGGAGACTATCAGTGCAACTCTGCTATGGCAATATCACAAATGCTGAAAGCCAAAAATGTTAAAACAAACCCTAGGGAAGTGGCCAATAATATATTAAATAAAACTCCAACATCACCATTCATAGACAAAATTGAAGTAGCTGGAGCTGGGTTTTTAAATGTTTTTTTGAACAAAGCTATAGTAGAACATATTCTCAATAGCATAGTACACTCAGGATTAAAACCTCCTTTAGTAAAAAGGCAAAGAGTAATTGTAGACTTTTCGTCCCCCAATATAGCTAAAGAATTGCATGTGGGTCATTTGAGGTCTACCATCATTGGTGACAGTATTTGTCGCTTATTAGAATTTCTGAATCATGATGTTCTCAGACTGAACCATCTAGGAGACTGGGGCACACAGTTTGGAATGCTGATAGCACATTTGCAAGACCAATTCCCTAACTTTAAAACAGTTTCACCACCTATTTCAGATTTGCAGGCTTTTTACAAAGAATCAAAAAAGAGGTTTGATTCAGATGAGCAATTTAAAAAGAGAGCATACCAATGTGTAGTGGAACTACAATCTCGTCACCCTGATTATATGGCTGCCTGGAATTTAATATGTCAGGTCTCCCGTCAAGAATTCCAATCTATATATGATCGCCTGGATGTCAAACTTATTGAAAGAGGAGAGTCATTCTATCATGAAAGGATGCCTATAGTTATAAAAGACTTCAAAGAACGTGGGTTTTTAGAAGAAGACAATGGTAGGTTGATTATGTGGGGTAATCCGGATAAAAAGGAAGGCTCAATACCATTAACAGTAGTCAAGTCTGATGGTGGATACACATATGACACTTCAGATCTAGCAACAATAAAGAACAGAGTAGAAGAAGAGAAAGGAGATAGGTTTATCTATGTTGTTGATAATGGTCAAGCTACACATTTTGTGGTAATAGATGCCTGTGCTCGTAGAGCCGGTATATTAAAGGGAGATCAGAAAATTGAATTTGTTGGATTTGGAGTTGTCTTAGGAGAAGACAAGAAGAAATTTAAGACTAGATCGGGTGATACAATTAAATTGAGTGAATTACTTGATGAAGGTTTGAACAGATCACTTAGTAAACTTGTGGAGAAGGGACGAGATAAGGTACTGACACCTGAAGAGTTAAAGTTGGCTCAAGAAGTTGTTGCATATGGTTGTATTAAGTATGCAGACTTATCACACAACAGATTAAATGACTATGTGTTTTCATTTGATAAGATGTTGGATGATAAAGGCAACACAGCTGTGTACTTGTTATATGCTTTGACTCGTATTAGATCTATAGCAAGGACTGCACAAGTATCCCAAGAACAACTGAGGGCAGAGTTTGAAAAAACTGGTTTTAAGTTAGAACATGAAGCTGAATGGAAACTTAGTAAAGTATTGATTAGATTCCCTGAAGTTATATTAAAGGTAGCAAATGACTTGTTCTTGCATACTTTCTGTGAGTACCTATATGAGGTTGCAACAGTATTTACTGAATTTTATGATAAATGTTATTGTGTTGAGAAGGATAAGGACGGGAAAATAGTAAAAGTTAACTATTCAAGGTTGATGTTATGTGAAGTAACTGCCACAGTTATGGAGAAGTGTTTTGATATCTTAGGTATCAAAACTGTGTCAAAAATGTAATGTATTTTTTCAAAAGAAACAGTGAATAAAATTAATGATGACATAGTCATTTAGTATTAAGTACATGTTTTCAAATCAACAGTTAAAATAACTACTAATTTATATTTTTTCATGTAAGATTAAAAAATTAGGAATAACAAATTAAATACTGACTTTTATTAAATGTTCATTGCTATCTGTAATTTTCATATAGAAAGTGGTACCTCACCCACGACTCAATCACGAGTGCGATTTGAACCCATGATCTATGAAAATCGAGTCCACTAGTCTTAACCAACGAGCTGCTGGGATATTTAATAATCCATCATTGACCGCTGCCAATCTGACACCCATTCACGCCAAGAAGTGGGCGGGGCTTGAAACTCGTAAAAGCATTTTATTAGAAGCCAAAGACGAGACTAAAAGCTAAAGTAGATGTAATAAAAACACATGTGGAATATTTGTAAAACTTTTATTTACTGATTTCCCAAAAACCTCTACAAAACTATACCAGATCCAATATCAAAGGTAACATTTATGAAATTAACAATATTTTAGTTAATATAATTTATAGCTTGCTATTATTTGTGACAACCATAGGTAACACAGATCACTCCCAATAGATTCCACACGCAAGGCGATCAACGCACTCCGTACGTATACCCTATTCTCGCAGTAAATGTATGAATGAGTTTCACTCAACGTGCGATTTTGCTTCGACTAATGAATGAAAATACTTTGGTCTACAAATCGCGCCTTGCACCAACGTTGATGCGCCTCGTTAACAAAAATCTCGTAATACTCTATCTATCGGAGGTGCTCTGTGATAACAAATAATCGGGCTTGTATGTATGTTTATAAAGGAATTAATAGAATCGTCTAAGTAGATTGAATTTGGAAACATCAATCTTAGTCGTTTACGTATATTGATACAAATACAAGTTTATGTTACAATATTTGTGACAGTTTTTTTACAATACCTATTTCCTTTTATAAACAAATAATATCGGATTATCTTTATCGTAAAAAGGGCTAGTAGTAAGGTACTAATGGAACTACGCAAATGCCAGAAAAAATTAGTTCTAGAACCACCATGGTTGTAAATGCAGGGATATGATACCTACACACAGATGACACCCTCGAAAAAAACATGAATGTTGTTTACACCATTAGTGTTCTGCACAAAACGAACTTGTAAAGGATTATATCGGTGTCCGTCGGTTGGTATGGTATGGTTTAGCAAGTGTATATTATGTAGTATGGTTTAGCATCAAAGTAGAGAATAATTAAAGTTTTGGCTACAAAAACTAAATCTCGGAAAATCAGGGTAGGGCTTGTTCCTCACACGTTCGGCATTTCTGACATTTGCAGATGGATAAGTGGGGGAGAGGCCTATGTCCAGCAGTGGACTGCGTAAAGCTGATTTGATTTTAGTGGGTAACGCCAAAGGAAGACGTTTTGGTACAAATCTGAATGGAAGACTTGAGACACAAAATTCTTCCGATTGAATTTATCAAATATAACAAGCATTTGGCTTAGTATTTATAACAGTATAGTGCTTAACTAAAAATAAGACATCATACAGTATCATTATAGTTACATATTTAATAGAACCTTATCAACATCCAACAATACTATGGGCGTAGCCAGCGGGGTTGAAGGATTAAAAAAAAAACCGAAAAAAAATTTTTGTTATAATTTTTATAACAAAAATTGTGAACTCTTAAGGTTACGCAAAAGGAATAAACTCTTAAAGGATCGTTTCAATGTTTGTCTGTCAAGATTTTTTTACTCAGCAATATGGTAACAAATTGAAACTCGGATTATATGTAGACATATCTATGCAGTGTTACTGCAAAAAATACAATCAACATTATAAAGTTTTTGGAAGTTATAACCAAATTAAGACCTAATGCTAGAGAATCAAAACCTACAGGCTACTTTCAATGTCCTTAGTTTTATTTTAAAAACGCAAATACAAATCATAACTGGAAACTCTCTAAAAAAATTCCCGCTACGCCCATGAATACTACTTAAATACAATCGCTACCATTTTCTACTTAAAAATATTTTGCACTTAAGAAATAATTGTTTCCTATGATATTCACGTTGCCATTATTATCCAATACTATTTAATATTAAAAGATTTTTCACTAATAATAAAATAACGAATTCAGCTACTCATACTCCCCGTTTTCCAATCGGCGCACAATAGCGCATTATGCGGCACAATGCTCAACGTTGAGTGTTCCAATTACATCATCGCATCGCACAATCGAGCACTCTCAAAAGTGATGCGTGCAATCCATACCAACTTCAGCGACAGAAAATTAACAAGTATTTTTTTTTTAAATTGGCATTGATTGAAATTTTATTTATATATTATCAGTTAGTAATATTATATATTGTTAAAAAAATTTTAAGGCTTTCTTTTCGTCGGAGTTTTCTGGAAATATTCAAAGTTAATTCAAGCTATGTTAAAAAATAAATAAATATAAGTATGGATGAAGGTATAAACAATGACTTTTTTATATTCCACACATATAATGTGAATACAATGTTTATTTTAGAATTATTTTTTTCAACACTGAACTTAGCGCACTCTGCTGGCGCATTTTAAAACTAATTCATGTTCCAATTATGCATCAGCATTGTGCGGCACTGAGTCGCATTATGCTCTGCCATTGGAAAACGGGGACTGTGATCTTTTCAACATTTGTGCATTCTAGTAAACTTTTATTACCCTGTGATAACCTTGAATAACCGGTTATGACTACGGAACCCAGTAAAATCATGCACATAGCTATAATAATAAATTCCCAAGCTACGCTTTATATGCTTGTGTTATACCAGATATTATATATAGATTTATAATACATAGTAAACACTAAACATCCAGACACAGAACAAACATTTGTATGACATATTATATAAACATCATACAAATTATTGTCCCGCGCGGGAATCGAACGCGCGACCTCGTGAATAGCAGTCCGTTACATGAACCACTAGACACAAGGCCCGTCGCCATTGAAGTTGCAAATAAAATATTTACATAATAAAATGTTTTGTAGTTGATGTATGTTCTATTCAAATATTTTTCTCTACGCAAAAATATTATTCTGCTTGCTTATCCCATTAGTCTACATACATTAGTCTACATAACGTTGCGTTATATATTTAAACTAATGGGATAAGCAAGCAGAATAATATTTTTGCCACAGCCTACCAAACATATTTCGCCTATAAAATTATGTACCCTCCGCCTTTTTACTTGCATCTTGAACGGTCTCTTTAAAGTATGTATTAATCGTTACAAAATGTCTAATAGGTATAGTTACCACATTTTTACTGTTACATCTACCTAACTAATACAATAAAAGCTGTCTAAAAATACAATAAATAGACAAGAACATATAGCACAAATAAAGGTACCTTTCATTATGTATCGTACTAATTAATTGTTAATAGAAACGAAAATTATAAACATAATCCCTGTTTTGTCCTAATGTAGATACATTATGTATTTTAAATTTTTCGGATAGTATAAATATCATCATGTGTTTTTGATAAAATACAAATTTCAAATATTAAAACAAAATCTTTTAGATTCTTTTGATACATTAATAGATTTAATACGTAGTTTTACTAACGAGTACAATTCCAATATACCTTTAAAATTCAAAAACCAATATATACATATACATACAATATGTTTGGAAATGTAATATAATGACTAGAACTGGTAAAATAATTAAAACGATATTTGAGATTCAAGATAACATTCAGTAGGTACATAATGTAGCTACATAAATTGATACGGTAAATAAACAACACCAAAAATAAGTTTTTACATAAAAATACATTACCTATTCAAATAAATATAATCCTAATACGCCACAGAAATACAAAAAATAAATAAAAAATTCTTGTCAATAAAAGATAATATTGAAAATACAAGATTTAATTATAACTGAAATAAAAAATTATCGATCTATCTTTATAGCAAAATATTTTGACTAATTTTTTTATACCATTACCATCTGTCTAACTTCTAACCAATTCTTTACATCATTCAGTAATTTCTTGAAAAATTAAGAAAGAATTTTAACTACACAATTTTTGCGATTGGATTATGTGCAAATAAAATCATTCTAAAGGAATAAGGTTATGTTTATTTCAAAATCTGTTGTGTTTTACTGCATTATAGTACTATAGTAGAAAAGATCAATAACAAATTGGCACGTGTATCCTACAGTAACAACAAATAACCAAATGTTATTACATAAGTATTTCTATTTGGTGTAAGCCGTTAAACAACCACAACTGTGGGTAACAATAAATTTTACTATAGATCTAGCAACACGGTGCCAAAATAAATAGTACCTCACTTTGAATACAGAAGAAACTTTCAAAAATTCTGTTTAGGGCAATACCTAGTTTAAGTGCGACCATTTACCCGACCTCTATGACTAAATAAATATGTACCAAAACAGCCTGAATACGTAGCGTCCTAGTTTGAAAACAAAGTACTTAAACTGCATTATTTTACTGTTTAACGAGAACTGGAACAATAGTCGGGAATAGATACAATAACTGTATTGTTACGCACATTTCATACAGATATCAGAATACAGGAGATGTGTCGTCATACAATACATTCCCAATAAGATCCCGATGTCTCTATCATTCCTTATTCAATTACCTACTCGTATCGCTATAGATTCACACGTTCAGTGAGCTTGCGTTTATCTACGTTCGAACTGTGATAGTAATTAAAATGCTATAAAATTTACACATTAAAAAGTCATGTCGGACTGGTTGTAGTAAAATGATCAACTATTTGTCGCAGAAACACACAAATTAACCTGAAACCTTTTCTCCTTATTTTTGATTTCATTTTATTTCTGTGGTCACACCCATGTTAAAATATCATGAACCTAGATGGTGCTAACTAGATACCTACGTTCGAGTCTTAAAATATAACTATGAGTATCAGATTATCGAGGATATATCCTAATATGGTGGCTTTCTTATCACTTGGTAAACATATTGAAATCTTTGGTGTTCTATTTTTATTGGAAAAATCGACTAAAACTGAGATTCAAGTAAAAACTTTGGACTATAGGTAAAATATTACCAATCCGTACGATTGAGCAATCATTAAAATCTAAAATGGGAGACGTAAATAATTTATTTTAAATAAATATTTTGATGTTAAAACTTTATCCTATTTCTATATTTAAACACTAACACAACTACTTATCTAATACGAGCTAATACTAGGAAAAGTCACAGGTGTATAAAAGATTCCGATGAAAAATCTGGATTTTTATATAAGTATAATTTAATAGGTATATAAATGTATCTAAAAACCCTTCAAGAAGATCGTTTTAAATAGTAACTCTAAAAGGGTTAGATTGGTCTCGAGATTGTGAGATAAATACTAAATACGTACATTACGTATACCTAAATACAAACAACAATATTTTACAAAATATACACACATCTACCACGTTTTGTATTTAGTTTGGCCGAACATGCTACTAATTACATTACACATAATAAACATAGTATTTGTATTTTGTATTTTAATTAAAAACAAGCCATATCACCAATAGAGAAATACTGTCACATCTGACAAACTTTAACTCTTTAACAAATAATAAATTAGTTTTTATGTAGTTCAATGAAAAGTTCAGTGTCCCTATTATGAGTTTTAGGTTGAGTAAGTAATGATATCGTTATTTCTAACACATTTCGAATGTTTCCACTAAAGCCGCTCCTGCCCTATAAGCGAAATCAAACAAGGGAAACTGTTGTTTACGAACGCCACATTATTAGTTATGTCTATCACTGAACACACATACCAAAATTTTCAAAGCTTTAAAAAATAAAACACCAATATATATACAAATAGACAGTCAAATAATAAATTTTAAACTGTATTTTGTTAAAATATGAGTTCAGGACGAACCTAAATTATACAACCTGCCTTTAGGGCAGGACAGAGGTCGAACAAAACTTTGAAATATATTGTAAAGAGTGTTGTTGCACTTAAAAGTTTTATTAGACCCGAGCGAGTTGCGTAGGATATCTATAAATTCAACCAAAGCTCGGACAACTCCATTTAGTCTATGATTAAATTAATAAGTAGGCTTGTGATCGTATGCAATAAGCAAACTCTACCAAACATTTACTATGTATTAAATTTAAAGCTCTCAAATATTAAAATTACCATCCGTTTCCTACAAAATCTGTTTCACAAATATGTAATGTATTTATCTTAAATTGAAGCCCCACTTGAATTGAAAAATTACTTTCACAACATGTTATCACAAATTTTTTGAACCCTTTTTTAAAAAAGCAACACCGGGATAATGTGAACGTACGGTATTTCTACTATAAAAATCCTAAGATTACAGCCCCTGGGATTTCGTAAGAAATGTTGTAGTTATAAACTTTTGTACGTACAACACTACTGGGAGTTTAGTTTTATATAGCAAAAATGACGTAAAAATTTTAAAAATCGCATTACGTGACTCGGTAGAAATTGTGTACATGTTTTAAACGATGTTCTATTAAAATATTCCATCATTAAATATAATTTAAAGATCGAATCCTGGACATAACAATTGTATCAAAAAATTTATCGTTGAAATGTGACAATATTTCATAGTGATGGCAAGTACAACACTTTCTTGAATTATACTTTGCCTGCATACGTACTTAATAACTTACTTAAAACATAGCTACAACACAACGAGCGGCCCTGAATATGTATTCTGTTGCAACTCCAGTTACATTCCATTATAACGCAAAAAATTAATAGTGATAGTAAGATATAACCATTTTTTATAAAGATATATGAACTCTATTTTCATATCAACAATACTAAGACAAAAATGAAATTCATACTATGTTTTTGATCAAAATCTACTACAAAATACCTAACAGGTATTAAATATTACAGATCTCTAAATAGACAGACATAAATTTTAATAGAAAATACATCTAATCTAGGGCTGCCAATATCAAAATTATCAGCGTCAGAGAAATATGGTTAAACCCCGGATATTATGGGCCCAATATGGTTTTCTCCCCCGGACACCAGCTAAAAAAAATACTTTTAACAATAATGTATACGGGTGATTCTGCCTAACCGCTCCCGGATGTACTCGAAACTAGGATATATCTGGGGAATTCCAAACAGATGGCAACCCTAATCTAATCATAACTACATAATACATTCACACATATTACGGAATAAGTGATCAACAATGCCACATACAAGCGGTAACACGACTCTCAAATAACAGTCTGCTGAATTTTATACGTGGCCTTGTCGATCCAGTTAGGATACGAATATACCTTTAGAGAGCTAACAATGAATTAACAGGCAGTCTTCAATGAGATTTGAGTTCGGGGAAGAGATGTCGCAATATTGCTAGATAATGTACCGAGGCTGCTAAAGCGACGAATATGTGCCAAATAGCGTGGGCAAAGGGGATTCGCCCATCAGACTTGAAGAAGAATACACCAATCAGGTACAAGATGCCGCCTACTTTCAGGTCGTACATTGCTGGAAACTGGTGCTGTAAAGGAGAAAATGTAACCATTACTTTTAATTAGGTACATTTAGGAATTTCATATAGGTATGTACAAAGTAAAGATAATATTTGACTTAATTTTAATGAAAAATATTATATTTAGGTATTCGTACGAGTGGTTTTATTAGGGTGCTAATCTGTAAAATGTCCTTAGAGATGAGGTACCAATGCTCAGTTCTTAGAAGAAGTTATTTAAAATACCTTAATTTAGAGAAAAAAATATCTTCTAAATTGACTTGAAGCGAGCGACGAATTTTAATGAAAACCTCCATGCAGGTTGGCAAAATCAACCAAAAAGCCATTAGCGTTAATTTAGATAAAAGCAGCATGTAAAACACTTTCGTAATTGATTGAGTAGATAATTATAATGCATTGATTAACAAATGGGAGTTATTATATCGATATTTTAGCGCTAATTTTGAAATATGGTTAACAGTGGTTAACCATATTTCAAAATTAGCGCTAAAATATCGATATCGGTTTGGATCCATAGAATTTAGATAGCTAGAACTATTTCTCGTTTAAGTCTTTTCTTTCATATCCTGTTCCTACATTTCCATTTGCCCCATTTTATGGTATGGTATGTACTATTACAATACACATTATACATTCTAAGTATTGTTTAAAAACAGACCTAATTAAATGTTACACAATACACATGGAAATGAGTACAGAATTAACTCACAAAGGAATGTAGAGTTGTATAAAGAAATTAGATAGAAGACCCAAATACATAAGCGAATGCATGTTAAAATGTGATTTATTTAGTTAATTTAGGTTTTTACTAAAACCGTAGCCGTAACCTAAGTAGCACTGTAAATAGATTCATATACAACCTTTTCCGCTAGTACTGAATGAAATTGAATATGGAACCGCGGTACGAGCCGAGACTATAAGTATCTAAAGAGCGTGTTTGGTCCCTACTAAACACCTACTTAAGATACTCATAGCCTCGCCTCGTCACACCCCTGTGTGACGAAGTTATTTAAATTCAGACGATTATGTATTTTATTTATAGAGCACATCTCTCGACAATCGATAAAAATTTACTATTTCTAACTTCAATTACGCTTATTTTTTAAAATGATCAATTGATTTAAAATGATTCATGATTTGCGTCGCAATTACACAGCCATAATATCATTTTCAGAAGGACATTTTATGGTATAATTATAGTGGCGAATGAAAATAATTTATAATCATCATAATAAACGAAGCAAACCTTGCAGTATGTTTTGATAATGATCTCCGTTCACTGGTAGATAATATTATGTTATGGATATTATGTGACGTGGTACATAATATATTATATCAGTCTCGCATCACTTGTTTCACACTGTGAAGGTGAACCGGAATAATTTTATGTACCTACTTATACGCCATAGAAATCATAAATAACTGGGACGTATAAGAGACACTGGGCTCCAGACTTGAATAAGACCCCGGAAGTATGAAACGTTTCTTTTTATAAATTACTAGCTGTTGCCCGCGACTTCGTACGCGTGAAATTTAAAAATTAAACCTTAGCAAACAGAAGTTTACTATGACAGTCGATAGAAGGCGTTGTACCGTTTTTTTTTAAATCGCGCTATAGTTTCGTTCGACACATTAACACTTTAAGCTCGTCAAAATTTCTACAGTGTCATCAACTCGTTTTCGCATTTATAAATTAGTAAGGATTCGCGTTTCTCAACATATTTTGATACTAACTTTAAAATTGAAAATTGGAATTATGTCTATATCAATTACATATTACTTATATTAGTGTGTTTATCACTCTATGAAGGCTTTCAGCCATACGAAAATCTGACAAATTTATTGATTGCCTATAAAAATCATATTAATTCTCTACAACGAATTCAATTTAGTATATCCATCTGACGATTTTTATACAACGCTAGTAAAATTTTCTATGAATGCCCCTAGTAATCTATAATAAAATGAACTTAACAACTACTTTCCATTCCACGTAGTCGAGAAATCCCATTGGGACTAAGAATATGTTCACCAAGCCATATTTTAATCTACCGCTCGGCTAAACAACAACCCAAATTGCAAAATGTAATTTAGATCTCTCAAATAAGTGACATTATATCCCACGAGATTAGAGAGAATGAAATAATATAGTAAATTCTGTACATTTGGGACAACAATACGACGTTTAACTGCTTCAATGGATAAGCCGCTTGCCTTATATTGTAACATAAAGGTTCAGATAAAGACACAAAGGTAATAAAGGCGTTTGAAAATTGATTCTTATTCCAGTACAAAGGTATTACTTAAATGTATAATAATGTCTAATTGAATTTCTCTTTGCACCTATTACTGTGTTTCTTGGCAAATATGGGCTCACGTTAACTCACGCATTTGGATAAATAGAACTCTAATAAGCCTATTACTGTATAAGTTATCCGTAACGTGTAGGTACTTCAATAGCTAATATACATGTATTTAAAAGATTCTTCTTATTTAGTTATTAGCAATATAAATATCTTTCAATAAAGATAATCTAACATAGATTTTTGCAATTAGATAACATCAAAATTCATGTATATTACTTTTATTTAATTATTAATTAATTATTATTAATGTATATTTACTTTTATTTAATTAACAAAAACGTAAAAGTATTTATCGCAAAGTATCAGTTACTTACATTTTTATGAATAGGTGTTCTTTACCTTTAAAATAAAAACGTTAGATTTCAAACGAATTACTCGGCCGACGAAACTTAAAAAAAAACCTCCACAATGCTTATAAAGTCCTAAGTACACGTAAAGCATTCATGCAAAACACAAAGTGACATCACACCACAAACATGACAAGCTAACAATAATGTGACAAGGGTGCCTATTCTGTCGTATGTATTGTACTTTTGACCCCATTACACATATACCAGAGATAAAATGGAAATAAATTTAAAGATAATCAATTGATGAGTAAATGGTTTGATGAGACACAACACCTAGTGGTTTATCATTGCGACGGCGATATTATGCCAATTTATAGTATAGAATTGGCAGATTATAAACAAAAATTTCAGCTCCGACTCTTTATTGGGGTAATTGGGATTGTTCATAATTTTTAACCTACTGTTTTTATATTCTTTTCAGAAAATATAGACTATTTTAAGCAACTAATTTCAATATTATTGAAATATTCAATATACAGAATTTTTTAAAAATACTTGAAGATATTTCTTTAAATGTTTTATGACGTCATCGTTTTACGCAATCTGTGTATAGACTTTTCTTGATAGACTTAATACAGATTGCACTTTATCTTTTCAAAGTTGACTAGTTGATATAATAGACCAATTTCAATTCCACTTCAGAGTAGTATATCCCTAAAAACGCCTTAATATTTTAAGTCCTTCATTTCAAGGACAAATAGAGATCATTTGCTTTTTTGGAAAAATAATCGTTAATTTATCAAATTTTCCGAAAAAAACTAATGGATCATGATCAGAAACTCTATTCCCCGAAACGGTTTTCGAATTAAGAGTTTTAAAAAAATATGAACAATGCCCATTGGCTACGATAGGTAAAGGTAAATAATTTAAATCTTGATTTTTAATGTGGTGCAGCGGTAAGAATAAGGGCTGAGGAGAGAATTTGTTGTAAAAAATTATTAATAAGTGTACGACGCGTAGTGACAGAAGAAGAATACAAGTGTCACCCCTTTTCCTTCCCAGGGTGCTGTAAAAGCCAGCTAAAGATTAAAAATTGTACACAGATTTTCTGTGAGAGACGGAAAACCTAAATATAAACCCTGAACCGACACGCGTGGTCAGCGGGGCAAAGTAGACCATAATCCCTCTCAAAATGGAGGAGGTGCCCAACAGTGGGACGTTGATGAGCTGGAGAGAGAGAGAGAGAGAATAAGTGTAAGAGCGTTAGTGCGCAAAAGCAAGCATACAAGTGAACCCACATACAACATAGCAATACAAAAATCTTAAAAGAATATTTATCAAATATTGTTACAAACTGTTAACAAAATTATCTGCTGAATTAAATCATAACATGTAAACTTTATCAGTAATAGTTATTGAATATAATCAACTATAATGTAAAACAAAACGCATAAAAAGTTAGATGTAGAATAGGGTCATGCATATACATATAATTATGTTAAATAGCATTGTCTTTATTTATATACAAATCATTGTGTTTAGTTACTGAATACTTAATTAGGAATATAGGTAAAAGCGTCCAGTAATTCAAAGCAATTCCTTACAATTGTAGGTCATGCGCATCTAGTTATCCCTTTGTTTGTCCCGAAAAATGACTTTTCGAGGGCACTTGTTAAATAGCGAAATTTTTCTACAACTACCAAACGATATGGATGTTAGTCAAAGAGCAAATTTAAACCCATGCGTATAACAAAATATGGAAAATAAGAAACTAGGCTAAAACCAGAAACGAAATGCAGGCAAAAACTAAAACAATTTACAATGTACAGGACATATATAGCATGCATTAAAGCATTGGACGTACATTAGACGTAACAATGATGGCAGCCGGACCTAACCCCATCACAAGATAGAGCAGCAGCTCCAACATCTTGTATCTCTCGTGAAATATCTGCTGGTATGTGATACCAAGGACTGCGAGGAGCCAGATCACCCACCGAAGTTCACGAAGCATCCAACACGATAATGTCCCAAGAGTCAGCCACGGGAAGTACGAGCTTGCAATGAATATGTAAATCATTGCTCGATCGCATCGGTGTAGGAAGTGTTTCATTTTACTGTGAAATTTAGTTTGTTTTTAGATTTTGAGACAAAATAAAATTAGTAGTTTAGACTACAACAAGCAATAAGCATTGTTATAAATAAGGACATTTACGATACAAAAGCTGTTTTAGGAAAATAACAATTTATTACTATTAGATAAATTGAAAGTGCATTTAAACATTTAGTGAAACTATTAAAATAGAGGCCTTATTGAAAATAGTCATATTGTAATTATAAATAACCAATTCGCTCGGCCTTGTTTAGTTTAAACTAGGTAACTGCAATCTTTATAATCTATACTATATACTATTATACTATTACTAGCTGACCCGGCAAACGTTGTTTTGCCATACTAAAAAAAAAGTTTGAAAAATAGATGTTGGCCGATTCTCAGACCTACTGAATATGTATGTAAAATTTGAGAAGAATCGGTCAAGCCGTTTCGGAGGAGTACGGTAACTAACACTGTGACACGTGAATTTTATATATAAGATATTATCTATACTTATAATAAATCTGTAGAGATATATTTTCATTTTATAATTCTGTACATGAAATATATTTTCAAAATAACTATCAGGGAGTGATTAGTGATCGATACTGATGCCAAAAATGCAATCAGTAAAATTTTTGTCTGTCTGTCTGTCTGCTATAGGCTAAAAAACATCACGCTGCGACTAATAGGGGCAAATGGAAATGTTGTAAAAACGGGGAATTTATTAAAATTCCACGCGTACGGAGTCGCAGGTAACAACAGCTAGTATTTCTAATATAACAAACATTTAAATTAAGGGCCTACATCAATATTATCGTATATCATCGCCGACACGTACATATTAACACAGCCAGTAGGCACAGAAAATGAAGAATTAGGGATACTTTTCCTATTTACTCAAAATCTACTAAATATATTTTAATTCTGATTTACGTGTTTCTATATATAATAGTTACTTATGTTTTTAAAGTTATTTTATTAGTTAATACGCGATAATAGACCGACAAATGAAAAAAATTAAAAATTAGAGGGGTTGTTTCGCTAAGATTTTCTATCGAGAAAACTTTTTTCAATCGCGTTTCTGAGTTTATGCGATCCTAAATCATATATTGAAAAAACATATACTTAAAAATTGGTCAAGTGCGAGTCGGACTCGCGCACGAAGGGTTCCGTACCATTATCTATGCAACATAAGGCAACGTTATTAGTATCGAGCAAGAAACGGTAAAAAAATCATGTTTGTTGTATGGGAGCCCCCCTTAAATATTTATTTTATTTTATTTTTAGTATTTGTTGTTATAGCGGCAATAGAAATACATCATCTGTGAAAATTTCAACTGTCTAGCTATCACCGTTCTTGAGATACTGGGTACGGAACCCTAAAAATCATGTTTGTTGTATGGGAGCCCCCCTTAAATATTTATTATATTTTATTTTTAGTATTTGTTGTTATAGCGGCAATAGAAATACATCATCTGTGAAAATTTCAACTCTCTAGCTATCACCGTTCTTGAGATACAGCCTGGTGACAGACGGACGGACGGACGGACGGACGGACGGACGGACGGACGGACGGACGGACGGACGGACGGACGGACGGACGGACGGACAGCGAAGTCTCAGTAATAGGGTCCCGTTTTTACCCTTTGGGTACGGAACCCTAAAAATTAGAGCTCTAGCCATTCAATCTAAAGAAACAATGAAAACTCCGTACGTAGAAAAATGCACGAAGCTATTTTGGTATCCTCTTAAGACTAATTATTTATAATTACATGTTCGTAACAATAATTACATCACAAAGTACGTGACGACGACAATTTCTTTAAGTTAATTTACGTCCACATAAGGGGAACCTTGAAAATAACTATGGCAATTATGGTATTCAGTTTCGAGTAAATTTGGTATATAATTAGTAGTCATTGGGTGCTTGAGTTGCTAATTTCTGAATGTTGCCAGATGTATACATAAATACTATTTATTCATTACCGTTCATTTCAACTCACAAAGTTCAACCTTTCATCGTTAAACTCTGAAAAATTGGAGTGTCTAATTTATACAGGCTTTGTGTATTCTACAAGCAGTTTCATACATAGCACGTGAGACCACTTTAAAGCAATCTACACTTTATCAAGTCTATTTATATCCTAACAACGACCCATCTAGAAAGAACCATTTATAAGTCCAAAATAGTTGATTATAGGTAATAATAGCTTTTAACTGCCACTTATTGCGACAACGCATAATTCGCATTTCCTGTCACACCATGTTCTTAACAACAGAGCCAACAAGCACCATTCATTTCCAGGCCACATCTCTCAATAACCTAATCGTCTCATAACGATCAACTTCCAAGAGGGCGACCTTGTCCACGGTAATACGAAGCCTTACACGTAATGTACTTACATAAGTTATGCTATTTATATAAATAAATTCAATTTATTAATAAAAATGGCATGTAGTGTTATTTAACCTATTATTGAACCTAATGATATTCAAAAGATTTTTTGAAATCATAATTTAAGGACATCATCATCATCGCGAGCTCCGTATCAAAATTAGTTACAGCTCTCAAAGAAAAAGAAATTGTTTTTGAAGACACATCAATTATTTACTTCGGTGGTCCCGTGTCGCTAGCTTGAGGCCCCTGTATCACTAATAATTATACGGTTGATAAAGCGCGCTAATTAATATCAATATAATCTGGTAATCTTCGTTAAATAGAGTGGAATAATAATAAACATTTACTATAGCTTAAATTTAAATGATAGAAACAAGTAGTTAATAAAAAAGTCATAAAATATTTATATTTCTTATTAAGGGCCTACATCAATATTATCGTATATCATCGCCGACACGTACATATTAACACAGCCAGTAGGCACAGAAAATGAAGAATTAGGGATACTTTTCCTATTTACTCAAAATCTACTAAATATATTTTAATTCTGATTTACGTGTTTCTATACATAATAGTTACCTATGTTTTTAAAGTTATTTCATTAGTTAATACGCGATAATAGACCGACAAATGAAAAAAATAAAAAAATTGAGAGGTTGTTTCGCCAAGATTTTCTATCGAGAAATGAGTTTATGCGATCCTAGATCATATATTGAAAAAACATATACTTAAAAATTAGAGCTCTAGCCGTTCAATCTAAAGAAACAATGAAAACTTCGTACATAGAAAAATGCACGAAGCTATTTTGGTATCCTCTTATGTTATAATTTAAAAATTAAAATAAATAAATAAATATTCATAGACATTTTTACACAACGTCCTCTGATCCCAAGCTAAGCTTATTATGCTTGTGTTATGGGTACCAGAATACGGATATAATACATAAACTACTTTTCTTTTGTAAATACATACTTATAATACATAGTAAACACCCAGTCGCAGTACAAACATTTGTATGACAATTAAAAACATCACACAAATGATTGTCCTGACCGGGAATCGAACCCGAGACCTCATGATTAGCAGTCCGTTATATAAACCAATCCACCACGAGGCCCGTCAGCATCAATTTGCCTACGCAATGTCTTTATCAACCTATGTATCATTCCCATCAATACACACTATAATTACATTATTGTTATGTCTACTACTACTTCTATACGAATATCATAAAGCTGAACAGTTTGTTATTCCGTGTGGTGACGGATTAAGAATACAAGTGTCACCACCCCATTTCCTCCTCAGGGTGCTGTAAAAGTCAGCTAAGGGATATTGTACACAGATAACATCCTCTGTGAGAGACGGAAAACTCGAAAATAAACCCTGTGCTAACACGCCTGGTTAGCGCGGCACAGTAGACCATAATCCCTCCCAAAGTGGAGGGAGGCCGTGCCCAACAGTGGGACGTTAATGGGCTGGAGAAAAATCCGCATCCTCTCCGATAGTAGAGCGGCCCTACAAGCGCTAAATAACAAGGTAATAACGTCAAGTTTAATTTACGAATGCCACCTAGCCTTAAATAAGGTAGGCTGTCAGGCAAACGACATCACCCTGCAATGGATAAAAGGACACAGTGGAATACGAGGCAATGACGCAGCCGATGAACTAGCAAAGAGGGGATCGGAATTGAGACCAATAGGACCAGAACCGATCATTCCTCTCCCCAGCAGCTGGTTCAGAAGGCAAATGCGTCAACGCACTGACAAACTACACAACGACCTCTGGAACAGCCTGGAGGAATGCAGACAAGCCAAACTGGCGCTTCCAAGAGTTAATCGTCGGTTCACAAGAGCACTACTACAGCTAAACAGATCTCAGATGCGTCTCATAACTGGCGCATTGACAGGTCATGGCAATTTTAACAGACACCTTTTTAACCTAGGTATCACGGACAGCCCCCTGTGCAGGGCATGCATGGAGGCTGAGGAGACAGCCGCTCACGTGCTGCTAGATTGCAGCGGAGTGGCAATTTACCGGGCGAACTACCTGGGATCACCGGGTAGCCTCCGGGAGGTCTTCGGCGACGTCAAGAAGCTGGGGAACTTCCTGGTGGAGCTGGGATGGCTGGAGTAACCAGCCCACTACCCTCCATCACACAAAATAGGCGCACTTAAGTCGTCGAGTTGTGGATACCGCCCGTAGAAGAAGAAGAAGAAGAATGGGCTGGAGGAGGAGGAGGAGGAACAGTTTGTTTGTTTCAACGCGCAAATCTCGGGAAATATTGGTTGGAATTAAAAAAATCTTTTTGTGTTGGATAGTCTATTTATCGAGAAAAACTTTATGTTATATGACATCACGCTGCGACCAGTAGGAGCGAAGCATCAGTTAAAAATGAGGCAAAAACGGGGAAAATTATCAATATTTGAGGGCTTCCGCTGCATTAGTGGTTTTTATGTATCATTTGTTTTGTAAATTCCACGCGTACGAAGACGCGGGCAACAGTTAGTTAAAACAAACATTATATCGAAGCAACTGTGAACTGTAAGAACTTTTCTATGTATTTCGAGGGCATATCTGTTATTATGGACAATTAGAACAAAGACAAATTAATTGGATTATTCGAGGCTAATCTGTAGTTATAAATATCTAAGTCAATTTAATATGGTGATTAAATTTAACGATATTAATACACAGAAAGTATACCCAACTTAAACAAACTATAGTATTTTTGTTTGTAATATAATAAATACTTAGCCCAAATATTTTCAGCCCTAAGTGTACAATGCATATGTCAGTAAAAGCATAAGCAACAACAACGTTTTCAGCAAGATGAAAGTTTTGAAACTGAGCAGCCCTAGGCCCTGGCCATAGGAGCCATTGCTCAGGGCGGTCAGCCTGAGAAGGGGTGAAAACCTTCAAGTTTAAAATTTTGCTCTATCTCTATTCATTTATAGGGCGGCTAATTAAATTGGCCCGGGGCGTCAAATCAAATGACACTTGGCGCTAATTTTTAAAATACGCATCTTTACCCAACAGTGGGTCTTAGGACAAGATTGGAAGAAAAAATTTAATCTTCTTAGCTTTAGTTTAGAAGGAGATTTATCGATTATGATTTATGACTGTTTACTTATAATTCTCTGTGTATTACACAAACATCCACGATTGCCTATTGAAATAAAAATGTAGTAGTTACAAAAAGAAACATATTTATCTTATACAAAAAGAACGAAATGAGATATTTTGTATATTTAATAAATATCTACGAGTATATTAAAAGTACTGTATGTGAATTGAATAATAAATTCTGTTTGCACAGTAAAAGGACGAACAACTAGTTACTTGTTGAAAATCTTCCGAAGGGCGAATTGGTAGCAAAACGTTTTAACGTAATTGATTTCAGTTACGGATAAGTTTGATAGCAACCGTTTTATTATTATAGTAGAGCAAATTCAAGGGTTTGTTTTTCAAGGATAGAGTCACTGCTTTATTATTTGGCCAGACCTCATTGTTATTCAGAGTATCACTATGATCATGGGTAGGAATGAGCTTTGATTAGACTTGTTTTGTGGCTAAATAATCATTAATCATACTAAAGTTAAAATTTGGAGTATGAAATCGGAATAAGAATGCAAGACAATATCTTGTATGAAAAAAAACCTCGTTGTAAATTAATTTCAAAAACAGAACGCCCATTGACAGCAGAAATAAAATATGTAGGTTATATTTTTTTTTATTCATACAAATACCACTAATGACCTAAAATATGTTTTTAATAGCTCATGTAGAGCTACAACTCTAACATCAATTATTTTAACATTAGTTTATTTGTTAGAATGAAACATGTAGTTAGCTTCAATAGCAAATACTAAACGCCTTTCAAAAAATCTATATGTATAGAAAGAAAAACATAATAATTATTTTTGTACACTTGACGAGAGTTAGGGTAATAGTTCTTTACGAAGTTTCACACGTTATCAAGAACCCAAAACAAAGGTGTACAAATCAGCACCTTCCAATATCTGGTCTAATTTTAGTGTATTGTTTAGTGCAGCAGTCAGTCAGCATCGATGTTCATTCTCTAGAGAATTAGTCATAAATAGGGTTGCATGGACATTTGGGCGAACTATGGGATTTTCCCTGAATATGGATTTCCCCATTTTTGCAACACTTTTCACTATTGCTTCACTGTTATTTGTCACAGCGTAATGTTATATTGCCTATAGCCTTCCTCGATAAATGTACTATCCAACACTGAAAGAAAGTTTCAAATCGCGCTAATCTCAGGAACCACTGGCACTGGTCCGAAGCGAAGCATCAGTGAAGTGTTGAAAAACGGGGAAATTTTTTTCAAAATTCCAAGCGTTCGAAGTTCCGGTCAACAGCTAGTTAGAGATATAAGATCTTCTTCTTCTTCTCCAGCCCATTTATGTCCCACTGTTGGGCACGGGCCTCCTCCACTTTGGGAGGGAATATGGTCTACTGTGCCGCGCTGACCAGGCGTGTTGGCACAGGGTTTATTTTCGAGTTTTCCGTCTCTCACAAAAGATGTGATATGTGTGCAATATCCCTTAGCTGACTTTTACAGCACCCTTTGGGGGGAGATGGGGTGGTGACACTTGTATTCTTAATCCGTCACCACACGGAATGTAACACCATTTATGATCTATGGCAGCAAAAAATAATTTTTTATTCATATCCCCAGACCACAGAAGTGTCCAAAGTATAAAGGACCCGGCTGATTTCTTAAAAACCCAGACATCTCCGGTCGTACTTCAAACTAGGACGAAACGAACGTAGAAAATGTACAATAAGTTAAAATCTTATTGAAAAGGACGAACATAAACTATTAAATAAACCAGAAGACATTAACTATAGGAGTCGATTAATTATCCGCAATGTAACAAATTTTATTGTAGCTCATTAAACAAGTCTAATAAAAGAAAATAGTAAATAAAACATCTGTTTTGTATCGACTGCCTATAATTTTCACTATTTTCGTACAATCTTGTATTTATTCCGCGTTTAAGTTATGCTGAAAATTCCTCCATACAAAATACAATCCATAAAATTATGTGAACAGTTCAACATTTCTAAAAGTAATAGAATGATTTTGTACCTTGACTATACTAAGAAACAGAAAGGAATAAAAATTGGTCAAGTGCGAGTCGGACTCGTGCACGAAGAGTTCCGTACCATTATCTATGCAACATAAGGCAACGTTATTAGTATCGAGCAAGAAACGGTAAAAAAATCATGTTTGTTGTATGGGAGCCCCCCTTAAATATTTATTTTATTTCATTTTTAGGGTTCCGTACCCAAAGGGTAAAAACGGAAACCCTATTACTGAGACTTCGCTGTCCGTCCGTCCGTCCGTCCGTCCGTCTGTCACCAGGCTGTATCTCAAGAACGGTGATAGCTAGACAGTTGAAATTTTCACAGATGATGTATTTCTATTGCCGCTATAACAACAAATACTAAAAATAAAATAAAATAAATATTTAAGGGGGGCTCTCATACAACAAACATGATTTTTTTACCGTTTCTTGCTCGATACTAATAACGTTGCCTTAAGTTACATAGATAATGGTACGGAACCCTTCGTGCGCGACGTCGACTCGCACTTGACCAATTTTTTAGTATTTGTTGTTTTAGCGGCAATAGAAATACATCATCTGTGAAAATTTCAACTGTCTAGCTATTACCGTTCTTGAGATACAGCCTGGTGACAGACGGACGGACGGACGGACGGACGGACGGACGGACAGCGAAGTCTCAGTAATAGGGTCCCGTTTTTACCCTTTGGGTACGGAACCCTAAAAAAGGTTCATGTATGAGATGGGCTCGCAAAAAAAATTTTCTTTTTTAGGGTTCCGTACCCAAAGGGTAAAAACGGGACCCTATTACTGAGACTTCGCTGTCCGTCCGTCCGTCTGTCACCAGGCTGTATCTCAAGAACGGTGATAGCTAGAGAGTTGAAATTTTCACAGATGATGTATTTCTATTGCCGCTATAACAACAAATACTAAAAATAAAATAAAATAAATATTTAAGGGGGGCTCCCATACAACAAACATGATTTTTTTACCGTTTCTTGCTCGATACTAATAACGTTGCCTTATGTTGCATAGATAATGGTACGGAACCCTTCGTGCGCGAGTCCGACTCGCACTTGACCAATTTTTTTTACTGTGTAAATAAACTACGCAAATACTGTATTTCTAGACTTTAAACCTGTATTTTTCTAGCACATATTAGGTTGACATGAAGAACGTCATTCGATTACATACACAAAATAATTAAGACTAATTACAGGTCCAATTAAGTTAGATGTCTGTAGTCGAAGTTAAATACCACGGTTATGTGATTACCGTTTAGGGATTTCACCTTGGCCTAATTAAAGTTACTATGGCAACAAATTGTATCTTTCTTCAACCTTCGGTCACTTAATTAACCGTTACTGAGAAAAATTTATTCGCCAATTATTTACCCTTTATAGATTTTTTTATTTAAAAATATGTAATTATTTTATGTTGTGCAGAAAGAAAGGCTTTTTGAATTTGTTCGGCTTGCTTGTAGCTGTGAAACGAGTAAGCTAGAGGTTTATTTTTTGTAAGAAAGACAGGAGCCCAGATAATTTAATATTACTCATCACGCTAAGATTACGTAGTGTAACTTTACTTAGAAAAATTACTAGACGTTTTAAAGATTTGATATGACAGGTAGAAACACTAACTAAACACGTCTTTTTAGTTTTTAAATCAGTGCAAAAAGACATTGCACATTCAAGTTAAAAATGTTACTCCACGTAACATTTTTTACTTGCATGTGCAATGAAGTAATTTTCTGATTTATTTCTGTAAATATTCGACGCATTAGAATTACATTTGGATATGTTTTTATTTACTGAGGAAGTTTATGAATTGTAAAACAACATTATTATTACAAGCCAGTGGAATAGAATAAAGTCTACGAAACACAAGTCATAGTTACAACGATAGGTAATGCTAATTGTTTTAAGTATATTTAAGGCATACCACTAACTACTGCCTTAGCAGGATGTAGAATAAAAACACTTCAAATCTTTCAATTCCGAGAGAGTTGCCACTTGCCAGTACTACGGGGGTACTTCCCAAGGACGAAGTCAATGCGAAGGGTTCGGCCATGGTTTAAATGTCAAATGAGTAGCATTATAGAATAAATTAAGTATTTTCTTATTTATCTTAAAAATTTAAATCATGTGTGGGCCAAGTTTTTGTTGAAAACAGAGTCGATTTCACATTTTTAGGGTTCCGTACCCAAAGGGTAAAAACGGGACCCTATTACTGAGACTTCGCTGTCCGTCCGTCCGTCCGTCCGTCCGTCTGTCACCAGGCTGTATCTCAAGAACGGTGATAGCTAGAGAGTTGAAATTTTCACAGATGATGTATTTCTATTGCCGCTATAACAACAAATACTAAAAATAAAATAAAATAAATATTTAAGGGGGGCTCCCATACAACAAACATGATTTTTTTACCGTTTCTTGCTCGATACTAATAACGTTGCCTTAAGTTACATAGATAATGGTACGGAACCCTTCGAGCGCGACGTCGACTCGCACTTGTACAATTTTTTAAATTGGGATTCATTTGGTCCTTTCCTACGTCATTTTATTTTAAAGACCTTAAATGGTTGCTTAGCTTATGATTAGGTCTTTGACGTTTCGGAAACTAGGTTCCTTTTATACCTAAACTACATTGTTGATACGGCTGAAAAGTGCGAAAGGTCTGTTTAAAAGCGGAATGCTATGTTTCATTGTTGTTACATATCGATCTACGTAATTTATTTCGGGATGTAGAAACGTAAATGTCCTTAAAACGCATTAGTTAAAAACAAGCGAAATAGAATCATTACTGGTAACTTACGTGTCTGATTTACAGCAGCATACTGAATGGAAGGTGGTAGATACGGCAAATAGAAGACATAGTGCTAGTCCGTAGACAACAGCTGCAATTGCTTGCGGTGCGTTTACACTGCGGGTTAGAAGTTCACGGGCGCCTAGTGAAGCTGGTGCAACACATAATGCATGAGTACACACGTTTGCAAAATTCTCCACCTGACAACAAAAAGAAATGACTGGATTATAAGAAATTCAAAAAAATTTTTAGTAATATATACACATAATAATATATTGACGATTTTTCTACATTTCTGATAATATGTATACAAAATTCCATCATTATTCAATGACTTATTTGCCCCTGAAAAGCATTCAACTAACCTAAAACTTATCTTCTCGCGATAACAAAAAAAAACTAAAGTTAATTATTATATTTTTGAAAGTGTTATTTCAAGTTTGGTCTTTAATAAAAGCGCGAATTGAGATTTTTAAAACATAACTTATAAGTAGTTAAATATATTTAAGCATCGTCGTTAATAAACCGTGTTAAAATTACTTTAGCCATATACAAATAGTACTGATATCATCTTTTAATATCCTAATAGGCAATGTGTGTTGTAGCTTGAAGCGGCCCTGCCCTGATCGCATCTACATACGAGCAGTTAGCCTTCCAATATTTTCTAATATCACCGACCGCCCACACGTTAAGCCCTCCTACGCGTTTGATATTGTTATCCCAGTCGTCGAGCGGAAAGTTTACTGGTAGGGAATGAGGGTATTTTCATTGCTTCGTGTTGTAGAACATTTACATTTATTTATACAAAGGACTCCAATTATCGACAACCATACAATGAAGCGTTTCTATATTCAAATAATATTTCCTTTTTAGTGTTCCGTACCAAAAGGTAAAACGGTAACAGACTTTGCTATCCGCACTTTCGTCCGTCCGTTAAGTCACCAAGCTGTATTTTTGGAAAGGTGATGTGGTGGTATCTCTCTAGAGATGTAATTCACAGTTTATGAATATCAGTTGATACTTCAAAATTAACAACTAGTACTCATCATCATCATGCTGCTGACCTAACCTGCCTTAATGGTACTAAACCCTTCGTGTTCGAGTTCAACATACAGGGTGTGGCGTAATTAATGGATAAGCCTGTGCCTGTGGATAAGCCTCCTACTGCGCTATACGAATATGTATATTTTTAATTAATCCTATGTATGGTCTTGAAAAAAATGGCATAAGTCATGTTTTTCATAAAATGACTACTTTCACTAACCAATTCTGCTACTGTTGCCACAATTTTCAAAAGTTTTGCTTTCTGTTTTTTTTATAATACAGCTTAAGAGTTGAATTATTGCAAGCAATAAAGAATTCCCTATTCGTAATACAAATTTTTTGAAAATTATGCATGAAATATCAAAAAAGGGTTATTGATTATTCAATTTGTTGACTTTGTACATCGTCTAGCTTAAAAAATCTTTATGGGAGTTGATTTGCCCAATATCTTAAAAACATGCTTGTTTTATGCAGTTTCCGAAATGGTATAATACTTATTATAATACTTATTAAGTTTGATGTGATATTAAAGAACCAAATGACACTCGTAAAAAAATGTTCTTATTGTGATTTAATTAATGAAATTAATACTGTTAACTTAAACAAACTGTCAGTGGTATTTTAACTTATCTGTCTGAGTTTACCAGTGGGAATGTTAGTCGTTGAAAAAAAAATAACAACTTATTTTATTTTTTTTATTCTAAAGATGCAAACACTACATAAATTTTATTTTACAAAAAATGTTCGAAATGGCGGCCACCTGCGGCTATGCAGACCCTGCATCGACGGATAAATGACCGCTTTAGGCGTCGGATGAAGCCGGACCTCTTGATTTCATCAGCGGCTTCAAAAATCAGGGCCTTTAGTTGTTCCAGGGATGCTATTTCTTTTTTATACACTTTTTCTATTAAACACCCCCAGTAAAAAAAGTCTAGAGGGTTCAAATCAGGGGACCTTGGTGGCCACAAAATGGGACCCAAACGACCTATCCACCTCTCATTGTACTCATCATTGAGGTAGTTCCGTACAATTCGTGCGTAGTGAGCGGGACAACCATCATTTTGTAACCAGTAGTTTTCTGGCACATTTAAACTTTGTAATAGTTCCGGCAACGTATTTTGCAGAAAATTTAAATAATTGGGACCTGTTAGTGTCTCGGATAGTTCGACGGGCCCAACTATTTGTCCATTTAAAATTCCTGTCCAAAGGTTCACTTTAAACTGGACTTGAGCTCGGTCTTGCCTTATGTTTCTCGGATTGGTTGCCTGCCAACTATGAAGATTGTGCATGTTGACGTAGCCATTTCTTTTACATGATGACTCATCGCTCCACAGTATTTTGTCAAAAAACGCCGAATCTTCGCGTATTTTTCGCAACATGACGCGACAAAATTGGACTCTAGGCTCATAGTCTCGTGTCATTAGTGTTTGCACCCTTTGATAGTGATACGGGTGAAGCTCATGCCTGTGCAGAATTCTGCCCACAGTACGCGTATCTACACCGGTTCCTCTACTTAACTCACGAATTGATAACTCTGGATTAGCACGCACAGCTTCTAGAACTTCATCATCACGATGTCGTCGAGGTCTGCCTTCCGAAGCACCACCAACACCGGTACCAGGCATTCGCCCTTCGCTAAAAGCGATGTGCACACGTGTAAACACCCGGTAGTCTGGGTGTCGCAAATCGGGGTATCTTCGACGATATTCGCGTGCAGCTTCATTTGCATTGCAGTTACACAGGCCGTAAATAAGATGCATATTTGCATACTCTTGAGGAGTGTACGTATGACGCGGCATGATCAGTAGTCCAGGGATATGTAGAAGTCGTCGATAATATCACAATTGTCCAATTCGTATAGCAAAAACAGAGTCCGTAGTACATAAGCCAAATTCACGTCACAATAACAAACACGATAGAGCAAACGATATGTGCGCAAGAGACGATAGTCAAAAGAGCACTAACTTTGTTAAACAAGTTCAAAAGCTGTTTTGTTGTTTGTGAGAATAATAAAAATCTATCTCTGTCGCACAACTGTTATTTACCTGACATCAAAATGCTTTGTCTCTGTCTTATGATAAGACTAACCGTCTGGATTTGCCGTGCGATAAACAACCACAAGTAGTTGACTTAGAGTCGTTATCTGCTTACCCTATTCATGGTGGATGACTACCTGCTCCCGAGCACCCAAAAAAGGGTCCATTGTGAATGACTACCTGCTCCGGAGCACACAAAAAAGGGTCCATTCAAACTGTTTACAAAGACATGTTTAAGATAAATTAATAATTCTGTTAAAGAAAATTAGGGTATTTTTTTACAACTGTCGTTTTTTTTTAAAACCTCGTGAAATGTAATAAGTATTATACCATTTCGGAAACTGCATAAAACAAGCATGTTTTTAAGATATTGGGCAAATCAACTCCCATAAAGATTTTTTAAGCTAGACGATGTACAAAGTCAACAAATTGAATAATCAATAACACTTTTTTGATATCTCATGTATTTTTTCCCAAAATTTGTATTACGAATAGGGAATTCTTTATTGCTTTCAATAGCTCACCTCTTAAGCTGTTTTATAAAAAAAACAGAATGCAAAATTTTTGAAAATTGTGGCAACAGTAGCATAATTGGTTAGTGAAAGTAGTCATTTTATGAAAAACATGACTTATGCCATTTTTTTCAAGACCATACATAGGATTAATTAAAAATATACATATTCGTATAGCGCAGTAGGAGGCTTATCCACAGGCACAGGCTTATCCATTAATTACGCCACACCCTCTATAATTGACCGATTTTGAAATTAAATAACTAAACAAGTCGCATACAAAATCCAGCTCCAGAGGATATTATATAAATAAGACTTTTGCCGTTTTAATCGGGCATTGGCGATTTAAGTGATGGCAAGAGCTGAAATGGCATAAGAATGGAATTAGAATCTAATTTCATTCTTAAGCCATTTCAGCTCTTTTTTCATATTAGATCGTACAAAATATTACAGACTCATATATTTAAATGTACCTAAACCTAACTATTTTCGTCATTCGTGTGATGCCGGATAAAGAATATAAGTTTACCACCCTTTTTCCATCCTCGACTGCTGTAAAAGCCAGCTAAAGGATATTGTACATAGATCCTCTGTGAGAGATGGAAAACTCGAAAATAAACCCTGTGCCATCATGGTTGGTTAGCTCGGCACACTAGACCATAAACCCTCCCTAAGTTTTCTCCACTTAGGGAGGGTTTATGGCCCGTGCCCAACAGTGGGACGTTAATGGGCTGAAGAGAGAGAAACTATTTAAACTTTGTGTTTATATTTGATCCGTCTAATATTAACGAATATTCCCACAATTTATATTCCGGCTCTTTCATAGCAACTGGTTTTATTTTGTTTAGTTCTACGTAATCGTCTCGTAATAATGTTTTGTTTGGATTTTTATCTCAAGGTTACTCCAGTGTAGTAAAATAATGTAGGTTTCTTTGCCAACTACTAACTGATTTGGAATTTAAATTAGGAATATTTTTTATCTAATTGATTGTTTGAAAATTATAAGCAAAACGTAACAAAATCATTCCATTCCTATCGTCACAGTATTTTGCATTAATAAAACAATGTTTAATATTTTCTAACACTTACTCGCGACTCACGCGACTCATCTGTTTAAATAAAACACGTTTTATTTAAACAGATGAGTCGCGCAAGTGTTAGAAAATATTATGTTAACCAGTACGGACTGGAAATTGCAAATAAAATTGTTTTATTTAAAACAATGTTTGTTAAAATTATAACAATTAACATTTTCAACGATATATGAACTAATCATCTATAATAATATTATAAAGCTGAAGAGTTTGTTTGTTTGAAAGCGCTAATCTCGGGAACTACTAGCCCTATTTAGCACATTTATAGAGGAAGGCTATAGCCTTCCTACAACCTTCCTATAGCCTTCCTACAGCCTTCTAACCTATAGGTTATATATCATCACGCTGACGTGACTAATAGGAGCGAATCAGTGGTGAAAAATGTCGCAAAAACGGGGATATTTTCTAAATTCTACACGTACGGAGTCGCGGGCAACAGCTAGTTTAAAATATGGATACTATATGGTACTAGTTGATGTTCGAGATTTCACCCGCGTTTTTAATTACTGTCCTGTTCATTAAATTTTGACGTGATGATATACAATACAAGCTATTGTTTCATTAAAATTTATTCAGTATTTTTTTGGAAGAAAGAGCATCCAGACATCTTATATATTGTTACAAAGTTTCTATAAATAGTTATATCAGTAGGAAGTAGTGTACGGTCGCGTGACACCGACCGTGATTGTCGTGGACATTATTATTACATGTTGTACTACTTTATTAACATACAACGTTAGTAACAAATACTTATCATAGATTATTTGGTATGTAAACATAACTACCGTGATAAATATATTTTTTATCGTGAATAAATGTATAATAAAATAAATAAATATTGACGGACATTTCACACAACGTCCTCTGGTCCCAAGCTAAGCTATGCTTGTGTTATGGGTACCAAAATACGGATATACTACATAAACTACTTTTCTTTTGTAAATACATACTTATAATACATAGGAAACACCCGGACGCAGTACAAACATTTGTATGACATTTATGGATATCACACAAATGATTGTCCCAAGCGGGAATCGAACCCGCGACCTCGTGATCGGCAGTCCATTACATAAACCACTCCACCACGAAGCCCGTCAATATACAATAATCGATGTATATTTGATGGCCCTCGTGATCTAGTGGTTTAACTATTTGACAATCAAGTATATTTGTGAACTTTCTAGTCACAGATCACCCCCACTGGATTCTGCACGCAAGGCGATCAACGCACGCTGAACAGTGAACGTATGCATTATTCTCGCATAGATAACGTATGAGAACTCGGCGTGTACGCGTGTGATTTTGCCACAGCCAATGTAAAAACAAATGACCAATTAATTACTTAATTAATTTTTTTAATGTTTCATAAGAGTAATTTTTTTTTAATATTGTACCTTTATGCATAAATTCTTATTGTTAAAAGTCGCCTTAGACACCTAGCTGGTCAATGGACCAGACCATTTCATTCTTTTTTGGTAAAACTTTACCAAATTTGTGTGATAGACGCTGCAACTTTATCTAAGGAAAACTGAAAAAAGTGGGTTTTTCGGATCGTCATATTTCTTTTAGTTATTATGTTTTTAAAAAAAGAAAGTGATAGAAGCATAGATATACTCTTTATCTATAATATAACGCAAAAACTATTAAAATCAGTTTAACTTTCGCGAATAAAAAACGGAAGTTCGATACCCATACTTTTGTATGGAGCATAATTTGGTATTGTGTCGTCTTAACTGGCAGAAAATCCTTTAAGTCCACTGGGTACTGTCAATTGTGTATAGAAATAATGTTCTAGTTCATCAATATAAAAGTTAGTTAGATAGTGTACCTACATCATTCTAATTCAATATTGTGCATTTTTAAGCAGATCTATGAGGGTAAATGAAGCCAATGAAATATGTTTAGTTCATATCCAATGGTGTTTCATCACCTCGGTCAGTCCCCATAGCAAAATGGGATTGTGACTTGTGGAGATGGTAAACAATTTCATTTTAATATGCTGCTAATTGAACATAATTTTAAATTTTAAATTTCTGCATACTCATAATTAATTAATTTCTTGGCTATTGTAAAAAAAATATTTTAAACTTGCGATTCACATGGTTATTTTAAAATTTGTATACAAATTTTTTTTAAATAATATTTATTATATACTTAAAACATTTTGTTATTATTTTTATTAAGTCCTAATTACCTATTTAATATAAACTTTAATAAATTTATTAAAAATACATAAAAATATGCTGTAATGTTAATGTAAATAATTAAAAAGTTTTACAAGTAGTTTCCGTAACTATAAAAGTATTAAAAAAACTCACCGTCGTTGGCACGTAAGCCCTATTTGGAGAGGCCTTCTCATTCATCCATCTCACAGTCTTCAGCTTGTCCCACGGAAGATCATTGTGAAAATAAATCTTACTTTCATTAAACTTAGATTTAAATTTCATTATTATCACAGAAAATAAGCTGAGAACTTCACCCATTTAAACGCTATATCTCGATGGAATCGAAATATTAAATGGTCATGAGACCAACGAGTGCAAGCTTAATCTTTTAACAATGTTAACGCTCATGTTAGTAATTTAATTTACATTTTTATTTAATAAAACGCTACAACACTGAAATAATTTAATTCGGTCCAACATCAGCCTCGGTCGATGCAATTTGACAGAAAGAAAATGTTTAGGGATGCGTCATTGCCTCATGCTCATGCCTATTAAATTAATCCAATCGATTTTAGTAGTCCATATCGATTCCAAATATCGATAATAGGAAGTTTATTTATTATTGCTTTCAAATTACGGATCAGAATCAAATCGGAATAAACAAATTGTATTAAGTTGTGAAAATTTGCAATAATGGGAACGAATATTATTATGTTATTTAAGTAATTTGGCGTGTCATAATGGTGTTGGATGTATTGCTTGGAACGGTCGAGCCATTATGCATATCTATAACAACGATCTCAATCCGGGTTTGAAATTCTTGTTTGAAGTTTTGTGTTGTTTGGCACCGTCCTGAATCCTTCAAATTATATGTAAATAAAAAATATCTCAATGTTAATTTTCTCGGAGAAGTCCATATCAGTTAACTGTCCAGACTTTTTGCTGCGTTTATTGAGCATTGGCAATTTAGGAATGGTAGCTCTAGTCTCAAACTTCCATCCATCATTGAAACGTAGCGTAGTACTGCGTAGGTACCTACATAAGAAAAAATAATTCTTATACCCAATGATGACAACTCTACAATTTCTAAACATAGCCGCAATTTTTTTGTTATTTATGCTTACCAATGACCATAAAATGTATTGAAAGTAAAACAATTTAAATTAATTATTATACAGCTAGTTTTAATCGATTAAAATCGAATCTCTTTTAACAAAAGCAATCTCTACAAACTTAATTGATAGGCCTTGTGGCGTACAGAGTATCATTCAAAAAGTCGCGGGTTCGATACCCGTACATCGTACAGGGCGAATTGTCGAACATAGATATTTATTACTGCATCTGGGTGCTATCTACTAAATGGAGGTCGAGTCTAACAATAGTAAGGATCTAAATATGGAAGCATGTGTGTATGACCCATTATTTTACAAATTATTGCCAATGCAATTTTTACCTACTATACAAATTATTTTTACCCATATTTTTTAATATACAAATATGTAGCTATATATAAATTTATTTTCGCATTACCCTCGGGTAGGCTGGCAGAAAATGCCATCTATCACTAAGCCGGCTTTTGTGTAAATTATACATATGTGCAAAAATAAACAAATGCATAATGAAACTAAATATGTAAGTAGATCAACAATATTTTATTTACAGTAATATTTTTACATAAGTGTTTGTGGCCATCTCTTTAGTGTTTGTTTCTCTTCCACTCTCTCACTATTTCTCACTCACGCATTTTGTCCTCTTACGTTACTTGACTGAAATTTGAGAACACCTGTAGATACATCTTGAACTGTAATAAAGCTTAAGATATCTGGAATAAGATAATATACCAAAAAGCTAAAAAAAAACATCATCATAAAGACTATAGCTAGTTACCATTAATCTTTATCTATACAATATATACAATTTAAAATAATGACAACACATTAAAAGTTATTTTCAAATATTTGTAGGAGTCTCTTAATTTCTGCAATCCGAGCAGCTTGAGCTTGCACTGGTATCATTGCCTGTGACACCTCTTCTCCTTTAGCTAGAATTGTGTACATACTCTTAATGTTATTATCCATTGCATCACACGTTTTACCAACAGCATCCTTATATACCTCCATATTCTCCGCTGTGAGCGATGAGTTTGAATGTAATATACTTGATAAGTTCTCTATTAAATTATCCACAGATTGAGCTATCCTCTGTGCCTCGTATTCCAAGTCATGTAATACTGTTATATCAATTTGTCCAATTTGTGGTGCCAGTATCTGTCTATACAACTTCCCTGAAGGTGTACTGGATCTTGATGCACTGGAACTACCAAAAACAGGAGTTTCACCTCTCTTTGTTACAGGACTAGACAATTTTATTTTAAATTCTAAGTCATCGGCAACATAATGTGTCATATCACCTTCATACCTAACATGTCCATCCATATCTAAAGGTAGTTTCTCTTGTTTACGATTTTCTGAAGGCAAATCGTATGGTCTTGAAGGACCAACAACTCTCTCCTGATCTCCCATTTGCACTTGATCTGAATGAAATGATATTTCACTGTATGATGCAGTCATTCTAGCTGATATCTCCTCATCGATATCAACATCACGGTGTTGTTTTACAGAAACATCACTTAAAATATTATTTTCTCCAGATGGAGACATTTCTTCAGATTTATCCATCATGAATTCTTTGAACGGATGGAAATCAACACAACGGCCTATTGTAAGATTTGTTGATTGGTCGTTGTGTAAGATTTAATCTATTCGAGTGCAATAAACTTTTATAATGTAGTCAAGGAGCAAAATAAGTGAAATTATCAATTTAAATTATATAAAAAACGCAAATCACTGTATTGAAGAAACTAACAACAATAACAAAGTATAACAACTGTCACGGGTAACGAGTATGTATGTAGATAGATTAATATCCATAGAGTACTATTACTAGACTAAAATAGTGAAATAACTTAGACATTATAATCGCACACGAGAAAATAAACTCTGAATTTGTTGTTCCACAACATTCGAAATATAAATTGTAAAAATGTATAAATTTATCTCATAAATACGCACTTATATTGTGTATCATGATAATTAAAGTTTTGATTAAACACTATATTATAACTTCGATTCTTTCGATTCCCGCTCGGGACAATCATTTGTGTGATTTTTCTAATTGTCATACAGATGTTTGTACTGCGTCTGGGTGTTTCTATAAATAAATAATATAAGCTTAGCTTAGGACCAGAGGACGTTGTGTGAAATGTCCATGAGTATTTATTTATTTTATTTTAAGGGCCTACATCAATATTATCGTCGAGATGTACATGTGTTACACAGCTAGTAGGTATAGAAAATGAACAATTAGGGCTATTTTTTTTGTTTACTCAAAATCTACTAAATATATTTTAATTCTGATTGACGTGTTTCTATACGTAATAGTTACTTATGTTTTTAAAGTTATTTCATTAGTTAATACGCGATAATAGACCGACAAATGAAAAAAATAAAAAATGAGAGAGGGGGTTTCGCTAAGATTTTCTATCAAGAAAACTTTTTTCAATCGCGTTTCTGAGTTTATGTGATCCTAGATTATATATTGAAAAAACATATACTTAAAAATTAGAGCTCTAGCCATTCAATCTAAAGAAACAATGAAAACTTCGTACGTAGAAAAATCCACGAAGAATTTTGGTATCCTCTTAACTTCTTGTTCCAGGATATTAATTTCGTTTACGTTACATTTATGTAATCATATTAGCCTTATAGCCCAGGTTCTCAAGAATATAGAATAAGGAGACATTATTTTTGAATTTTATTAGCAAGTACAGCACCTAAAAATTAATGTCACTATAACACATAGTTTTGCACTGTCTAAATCACTGATGCAAGACTAATGTTTTCTATCTATCGAAGTAATATTCAATTTGACACTACAAAGACTTACTCACGGTTATTAAACTTGGAAATAATAATAATCTTCGTCTAAATACGAAGGTAAATCAGCTCAACTCAACATGTTTCTGACAATCAACGAAACAGACGCTTATCTCAAAATTATTGAAAACTGATCTACTAACAAATAACTACACTAGTTTATCAACTCGATGTCGATAGACTAGAAGAAAATCAGCGTAAACGTATGCCAGCACCACCAGTGAATTAGTAGAAACCAATGATTATTTTACTCTTTGAACCAATGCTAAAAATATCGCAGACCAAAAATTTGAGATAGTGCACCTGAAAAAGATAATGGCTGCCACTTACGTATTATGTTCCAACTTTCCTCCCACTGGAATGTAGATAGATTAGGGTTGCCAAATGGCAGCTTAATTATTTCGTCAGTTATAAGTGCACTGGCATAGCTTCAACCGTTACCATTTTATACAGTCTGGACTGTATAAAATGGTATAATAATGCGATTTCTACGATATAATAATACGAAATTCAGTAGTTTCCTTTGATGGAATAAGGATCCTCAACAATTTAATTTGTAATATTTGCGAGTAAATAACAGAAACTAGTAAGTCTTTTTACAGTCGAAATCTTTGTTGTGTAGTGAATTATATATCAAGACAATAAATAGCATTAACTGCTGAAGAAAGAACGGTGCAAGTGTATTAATTTTCATTAAATTTATCATAAAGTAGCACCATCACTCGTATTTTATTTTATAGTCGCCACATCACTTTCCTAGGTAGCCAATATGATAATATTTTGTTATTTGGCACCACTGTCACAGCCTAGACAACAACGACGGTGCACAGATTAGAAAGGGTTTCATTACCATTCACCATTGGCTGCAAGACTGAACTTATATTAAAAAATAAACTTGACGCATATGAAAATCACACAAACGATTAAAAAAAAAAAAAATTAAAAAAAAAATGCTCTTATTATAAATCTATACTAAGATTATAAAGCTGAAGAGTTTGTTTGTTTGTTTAAACACGCTAATCTCAGGAACCTCTGGTCCGATTTGAAAAAATCTTTTAGTGTTGGATAGTCCATTAAGCGAGGAAGGCTATAGGCTATATAACATCAAGCTGCGACTAATAGGAGAGAAGCAGTAGTAAAGAATGTTACAAAAACTGAGAACATTTTCTTAATTCTACGCGTACGAACTCACGGGCAACAGCTAGTCTAACATAAATCAACAAATTTGTTGCAATTTATTCTATTGAACATATCAACAGAATTAATTGCAACGAATCTGTTAATTTATTATAGATAATATTGATTGATATCATCTTGAGATAAGTTAATCAACTCTAATAACTTGGCGGCCTGCAGTGAATACGTACGTTTCATTTGCTAAGTTTTTTTTGATGATGCTTTGAGTTGCCATATTAAAAAAATCTACTCTTGCATGCGCCAGCCATAAATAAAACAGAAACAGATTGTTTAATTGCAAATAGCCTTGTTTAGTTAAATTATATGGCAGATGGATATTATTATGTATTTAGATGTTGTGTAACTATCTATTCACAAGAGGAAAATAGTGTAAAACAAATTAGTAATACAAATTTTGAAAAAATGACAATTTTGCGGGAATTTTTGACATTTGACAACAGTCAATAACAACATCGTGAGTCGTGAATTCATGTTGTATTGAACGTTTCATTGATTTTTCAACAATTTCTGAGTGAAATACTGTTTAATTTTGTTCGATACTTTGTATGGACCTTGTGAGTACGTTTCTTCAGTTCACCACCATAAAAGTTGCTGGGGATCGAAGTACATTGTTTGTAAAACATGGCGCTGAATAACGACATGTGCGGACGATAACGCTGCACCTTTGTCGTATTCATTGGTGTTATGAGAGCAAAACGGTAGTGTTTATAAATGATTTGTAAGTTCCGTGTGTTAGTAACGCATTCATTTTGTTACATAACTCATTATTAAGCTTGTGTGCAAAGTTACGGCACTTCTACTGCAATGGTGAAAACCCGTCGCAGTAACGGAGAAAATGGTGAGGTTGACGATGAGAATTATACTGTGAACGACGTGGGAAGTGTATCGGACGAGAAGGTTGAGAAGGTGACTTCTATAAGCCTTTAGTTTGTTGTGCAATGGTTTGGTACCAAGGCTTTGAGTACACTTAGAACAAACACTGATTTCCTGTCCTTGTTTCCTATAAGGCACACTCAGTGTCAGATGCACGTCGATGCATGTGCTTTTAAAGCTTATTAAGTGGTTTATTCTTCTATATGTTGTGTATAGGCATCTTAATTTAAATGACCACTGTATTTACATTTTAGTAGGCATCCTTTTCCTATAATACATGAAAAGCTTACAATACATGTTTATGAAATGATGTCAGCAATTTCATCATGTTGTTATGCATAGTCAACTATGAGTGTATCTCTTTTAAAACATGTTATTTTCATGTTGTTACTGATGTACGTTAATGAAAAGTTCACTATGTGCATTACTTCCAATAAATACCATTATCATATACACTTCATGTTTGTGACAGTAGTACTATTGTAATTACAAAATGTGAATGAATTTCACATCTAAAATTCTTAAGTAGGTAGTAAAATTAACAGAAGGTACCTATAGTAAAATGGACAGTGTTATTGGTAAATATAACTTTTGCCTAACAACCTTAGATAAATTTGAAGAAATATCAGAATTATGTTTTCAAAGATTACTTAATTAGTTTATTGCATACCAAGAATTTTCTTTTTAGTTACTCTGTATTCTGCACAGACTATGTCTGAATCTCTTTTATCTAGGAATTGGTTACACTATAAAACCCCCTTTTTAATCATGATAAAGGTATGCAGCTGCCTAAACAACAGTAAGTCAAGTGTGATAGATAGTGTTAACTATATCAAGTCTTATCTAGAAATGTACAAAGCATGCAGCTGTGCTAACTAGCAGGTTCCTTAGTTGCATGTAAACTATAATTTGCACAGTTTATAATATATTTTTTAGACTATTTATAGCATGCTGGCTAAATATAGTTCATTAGACAAGGACCTCTATTCTTTTTTAAATTAAATATAGCCAATGTTCACTGCGGATAGTATAGTGTCCTGATCGTGAAAGATGGTTTCGAACACAGTTTTTTTTAAACAATGTTGGTGACTATAAGTTGCAAACATAGAATATTTTCTAATAAATAATAATGTAATTTATTAATTTTACAATTGACATGCTATGGTTTTTACTTAATAAATCAAATGGTGGAAAAAAGTAATTGCCGCAAGCGGGACTTGAACCCACGACCTCGGAATACCGTTCCGAAGCTCTTCCAACTGAGCTTATTGCGGTCGTGCCTGCAACATCTCAAATTAACCACCACATTTGTCACTCGAATGAGTTTATATGTTTTTTCGTACAACGCCATCTATCAAGATTGTTTTACAACATCTCGACCAACACTTTACTATTCTTTACAGAATACGAATGGGCTGAAATAATGACGCGACGTTCATTACTAAAGTAATTTGATTTATTAAGTAAAAAGCATAGCATGTCAATTACAAAATCAATGCAATAATGCAATCTTGATAGATGGCGTTGTACGAAAAAAAATATAAACTCATTCGAGTGTGGTGGTTAATTTGAGATTTTGCAGGCACGACCGCAATAAGCTCAGTTGGAAGAGCTTCGGAACGGTATTCCGAGGTCGTAGGTTCAAGTCCCGCTTGCGGCAATTCACTTTTTCCACCATAATTTGATTTATTAAACAATAATGTCTCACCCGTGACTATGGTGACTGCAAAGTCTCCGAAACGTCGGCCACAATTTAAAACAAATATACGCATCTAAATCCGTAAAAACTAGTTTTATTTATGCAAACATAGAAGTTTAATTATGTCTTACTTTAAAATGAGAATAGAACTAGATAAAACAGAACAGAAGAGAGAGCTTAAAATTGTAATAACTGGTGATTATTGGTAAATCAACAGATAAGTGATCACATTTAATATGTGATCAGTTATCACAGCAAACAACAACATCACAGCTAACCATAAGTCAATGCAATGCAATGCATACAAAATGTGTTCAAGAATACATACTACAGTTGGATTGAGTTAGCATGGATTTTAGTTACATTCTAATGAATGTAACTAAAATTTGTGCTAACGTGTAAGTCATGAGAGGATAGTTCTCTCAAAACTACACTAATATACACAATGTCCTTTAAAGAAGCAATAAAATGCGTTTGGTTTAACTTGTTGGAAAATGTTGTGCACATACAGCACTTTTTGCTTTCAATGTAATTTGCAATTGTAGTAAAATTAACATCTTACTGTTTTATTTTAGTCATCAAATTGGACGCCACGAGAACTGAGAAGTAGTCAATATAAAGTTACAAGAAAGATACAACGTTGGCCTACCAGATGTAAGTAATTAGTAAATCTATTGTATTTTTTTAATTGCTGTAATAGACTTTTTGCTAAACACAGCGTCGTGTGAGGTTATGCCACACCCGAGTTCGTGGGCGTTCGCCGCCGCCTTCCGCTGCTTACCTTCCACCCTTAAAGCGTTTATACAACAGGAGTTGTCATATGATGCGACCATGTCGTATCTTAGTGCGCCAATTTACCAATAAAATGACGTAATAATGTTCGTGTGAGTTACCTTGGCATCCTGTTGACGCGGCAGTATTTTTGTCAAAGCAAACAGCTCCTCTTGATTTAATAATACTCTAGGCTTCCACCCAATCTAAATTACCCCAACCTATATCATTAAAGATCATAAAAAATAAAATAAATAGCGAATAAAAAGAACTTTATACCTAATTGAGTAATTATTTTTTCAATTACGTGATACAAAAATATTTTCGCAATCAGATTCGTATATTAGAAATATTATAATACCGGCTAACACTCACTGTTTTGGGATCGATGATGTCGACCCAGGTTTCGAGCATATCTGATGCTCATCTTCAGGACGAGTGCGCAGCGGTGTCTGCGACCTTCCGGCGTGCACTGCGGGCGACAGTTCGTACAGCCCGTTGAGACAATGCGAGGGGCGGAGTGAGTGTTAGCCGGTAACATAATATTTCTTATATGACTCAAACTCGTGAAAATTTAAATACGAAAACATATTCGCATAGTTAACATTCTGTAAACTTTGCATTTATTTACAGATAACTGCCGACGCAGGACAATTAAGATGCCTCGAATAATGTTTCCAGAAAGCGACACTGAACCAGAAAAATATTCTAGACGGTATTTTTATTTGTTTAAAATTATTTATTTAATACAGTTATCGTGATGTATACCCAGTGGAGGCATATTTTTGCACTGCCTTATATATTTTTAATTTTGTTCAGTTCCAGACAAGTGAGAGTATTCTTTGCTGATGACAATGACTCAACAAATAGAAGTGTTAAAATTAGACGTAATCGTGGACCAATAAAGAACTATATGGAAGACAGTGAAGATAAACCTATACAGGAAAGTAAGTAAACATAACATGCCTTCCCTGTTCACTGATGGACATAGGGTTCTCCCAAACAGCGTCATAACTGTGACAAAGATGTGACGGTGTGATGAACTTGCGGTCTTATGCTTTTCGCAATAATCGTCTTCACACTAGCCCGATCAAGTCGAGAGGATCAAGGGGGATCGCTGACCAGGCATATTGCCATAGGGTTTTTTTCTCGAAGTTTTGCGTCTCCGGCTAGGGATAGCAATACATAACACAAATACCTAAATTGTGAATTTACCAGCTCTTCTGGAGTCCGCTCTTAATCTATTGTTGCGATTTATCATTTCCAGATGTTCGTCGTAGTTGTCGTAAACGTAAACTCCTTCATCACAATTTCAATGAGAGCTGGATCACAAACGAGCTGAAAGTCAAAGGCTATCCAGACTTGTATGGGTTCGCGGGCTCCTGTTCCTCAGATGAATTCTCTTCAGCCGACGAAGCCAGATTAAGACCAGTACGCGAAGAAAATAAAAAAATCGTAAGTTTAACTTTACAAATATAAATGTTACTGAATAACATTTGTGCGCCTCTTTGAAACGAAGCGACGCTCATGTTTGCGGTTTCGGTATTTGATTTTGAACAATTTTTATCATTAATGATATCTAATTTTACTAAAAATTTAAAACGTTTTTATATAATTTATATGTATCAGTTAAATATACACACAATTAATTGAAGTCCGCACATTAAAATGTTAAACTAAACATCGTTAAAATTTAGCAAATAAAAAGACGAAGATAATCTGTAATGCATGCGATAAAATAAAATGAAATCATAAACATAAAAAGAAGCGTGGCCTGATTTATGACATTCACTCTCAGATCACGGCTTACGATGCAGTCTACGGCTCTAAGGCGGTGCCCTACGACTCAGACCACGCCCTAAACTCTCAGACCAGGCCTTTTTCTGTTCACTAACAGTTTATACTCTCATATTCTAGCCAGTTTAATTTCTTCACAAAATGAACTTATCAAACCCTCGTATTAAATAGATCTATTTCCAATTGTGCTATTATTTAGCATGTATATTTTTTTTTTATTTATACTAGCTAATGCCAATTGTTTCACCCGCGTGTTGAGTCTCCCCTCGATATACGAAACCATAACAAATTATAGCAAAATATATCCTTATGAACACTATTAAAAGAAACCGCATCAAAATCCGTTGCGTAGTTTTGAAGATTTAAGCATATTATATGTACAGTCGACTCTCGTTAATTCGAAACTCGAGGGACGCTTAAAATATTACGAATTATCGAGTGTTTGAAATATCAAATGGTTCGAAATTTGTGAGAGAACTTTGAATTATGAAGTGTTGATCCATTATTATTTGTTAACTGCTACATCTTATATATAAATTTCACGTGTCACAGTGTTAGTTACCGTACTCCTCCGAAACGGCTAGACCGATTTTTATGAAATTTTACATGCACATTCAGTAGGTCTGAGAATCGGCCAACATCTATTTTTCAAACCTTTTTTTTTTTAGTATGGCAAACAATGTTTGCCGGGTCAGCTAGTATTCTATAATAATAGAGGTTCATTCGTGTCCATACATGTACGTACATATTTATAATGTGAATTAATTAATCTTTTGAAATAACTCTGTTATAATATGTACTAACAATCATTCCGCCTCTTTTTCTCTGCAACTTTGAATTGTCGTGTGTTGGACGCCGATGACTTCGAATTAACGCGTGGTTTTGTTCCATAGCAATGATTTTTTCGTACGAATTACCAAGTGCATAAAAAATTTTGTAGGGAACTCGTGCTAACTTTGAATTATAGAGAGGTTCGAATTATCGTAGGTTTGAATTAACAAGAGTCGACTGTATGTTAAAAATATTATAATATTATTAGCATATTAAAAATAACGACTTTTTTATTTAAACTAATTTTAAAAAGCTGAAGAGTTTTTTTGTCTGTTTGAACGCGCTAATCTCAGGAACTACCGGTTCGAATTGCTTAAAAGGAAGATGTAGGGGTTGTGATATGTCCTACAGGATTGAGTGACTGTCGATGATAATAGTTGATTGCGTAATATGTGTAAATAATAAAACACAACCTACTGCGACGAATGATTTATTGTCACTAGTTCGTAATTACAATAAAATGCTGACAATTCAGTTACTTCAATTACATAATAATTATTGTACTCGTACTTTGTACAGTTGACTGTACAGAAGATGAAGATTTTTTTTGCTTTTTTAGGGTTCCGTACCCAAAGGGTAAAAACGGGACCCTATTACTGAGACTTCGCTGTCCGTCCGTCCGTCCGTCCGTCCGTCCGTCCGTCTGTCTGTCACCAGGCTGTATCTCAAGAACGGTGATAGCTAGAGAGTTGAAATTTTCACAGATGATGTATTTCTATTGCCGCTATAACAACAAATACTAAAAATAAAATAAAATAAATATTTAAGGGGGGCTCCCATACAACAAACATGATTTTTTTACCGTTTCTTGCTCGATGCTAATAACGTTGCCTTATGTTGCATAGATAATGGTACGGAACCCTTCGTGCGCGAGTCCGACTCGCACTTGACCAATTTTATATATTTTTTGTTTTCTTGTAGACTCGTAATGAAGCTCCTACTAATACAGATGAAGACACTCTTTTATCTAGACAAAGACGGACGTCAGCTAGATTCAACAAATCGAAAGTTAATGTAAGTAATATTAAATTTGCTTTAGCGTAATCGCCTATAGATATTTAATAAAGATTTAATACATCAAAGTAGGAAGACGGAGCATCTTCATTTATTGGCCATAGCAAAATTAAACACTGATCTATTCAGTTAGTTTTCATTTATGTATAAATGCTTTAATTGACGACAGATTTTGCAAGAATTTTACTTACGCTTCGCTCCTATTAGTCGCAGCGTGATGTTTTATAGCCTAAGGGCTTTCTCGATAAATGTGCTGTCCAACACTGAAAGAATGTTGAATTCGGACCAGTGGTTCCTGAGATTAGCGCGTTCAAACAAGTACACAAACGCTTTTGTTTTACAATATTAGTACTGAAGTATAGATAATGATCAGTGTGCGTTTTGGTATGAATATTTTGTACAACAAATTGTAGATTTACCAATCTAAACTAATAATAAAAATCTGAAGAGTTTGTTTGTTTGTTTGTTTAAACGCGCTAATCTCCACAGGAACGACAAGTCCAATTTGAAAAATTCTTTCAGTGTTGGATAGTACATTTATTGAGGAAAGCTATAGGAAATATTACGCTGCGACTAATAGGGGCGAAGCAGTAGTGAAAAATGTTGCAAAAACGGGGAAGATTTTCCTAATTCCACGCGTACGTAGTTGCGGGCAACAGCTAGTATAAATATAAATATTCATAGACATTTCACACAATGTCCTCTGGTCCTAAGCTAAGCTATGTAAGCTTAGCTTAGCTTGTGCTATGTGTACCAGAATACGGATATAATACATATTATAAACTACTTTTTTTATATATACATACTTATAATGGTTCCCTAATGATTGACCAAAAAATTTTTGACAAATGATCATTTGACAAACAACTTTTCATCAAATGATCATTTGGCAAACAATACACTTGAAAAAAGTATCATCTTACAAAAATTTACTTAGCAAATGATCCATTAGCAAACACTACACTTGACAAATGTGTTAAGCATTCAAATGTCATTTGACCTTTTTTCAATTCACCAAATAATATGTTTATGTTGTTTTAAATGTATTTCATTATCATCATGCATCATTATTAATGGGAGAAATGCCTTAAAGTCCCTTCTGGAGTTTGGGGTTAAAGTTCTAACCTTACCTAACCCAACCTAATAAAAGAAATATATACTATCTCCAAAGACGAACGGGTTAATAAGTAATTATTTTGCAAATAATGTAAAATATCTTTTTTTTTTCATTCTATTTATGTATATGTATTTAATTAACTATATCAATTAATACTTATAGTATTTCCTTTTTAGGATCATCTATAGCAGTTTCTTTGCTTAAAAAATATGCAAAAGATGGTCATTTTAACAAGAATACCAAATTTTTAGACCAATAGTATATTTATCTGATAACTCAGTTGCCAAATGTTAGTTTTGTAAAATAATCATTTATTAAATGTAAATTTAAGTGTTGATCATTTGGCGAAATGAAACATTTGTAAAATGATCAATAGGCGAGTTCACTGTTTTGTCAAACGTTGTTTGTCAAGTGTAGTTTTGCCAAATGACTTTTGGTCAAACAGTCGGACACCACTTATAATAGGTACATAATAAACACACAGACGCAGTACAAACATTTGTATGTAAATACAATAAATACTTAAATGTAGATGATGCTCTATAGTCTCTGCGCACTGCATAGGAAAAGGCGCAATAGTATGTTGACTTTGATGATATATTTTAGGATAACACGGACTCAGATTCTGATGATGAAAATAATCAGACGGTCATTGAGAAGAAACCAATAGAAGTTAAAAAAGATGAAGAGAAGAAAGACACAGAAAATGTAGGGAAAGAAGTGAAGACAGAAAGAGAACAACCTATACAAGCACAGGATAGTGAAAGGTAAGGATTTAGAGATTTGAGATTTTAGGGTTCCATACCAAAAGATGAAACACGACCCGTCTCTTTGTACGTCTGACTGTTATCAGGGTGTATTCCTGGAATGGTCAGCTGTAAATTTCCCAGTTTATCTAAATCAGTTGATAATAACTAATACTTACGCAACTCATTTATTCAAATAAAACCATTTTTCACGGATTTAACGCGTATAAATTATATACAAAATATGTATACCCGTCTAAATACGTAAAACGTGGTTTTAGTTGTTGATAGTATTGTTTTATAATTATGAGGCAAATTCGTACGTGTGGAATTTAAAAACCAAACTTTAACAAATTACATTGGTACCGATTCTACATGTACAACTAAACTTAACCTAACTAAAAAATGAAAATTGATATTGTCAATAACACAACTCGTCAATGTTATCAGAACTTTTTTTATTAGAAAATCTGTATTTTGTAGACTAACGATTTGAATCAATAAAAATGTGCACTACGAAAAAGCCAATTAATCAAAATACGCCATAGTTGTTTTCATTTTTTAGTTAAGTTTAGTTATGCATGTAGAATTGGCATCATTATCTATTAAAAATTTTAAAGATATAAGTCACGCAAATTGGTAATGCGCTGGAACCTTGTCAAATTAACGCCCTTGTGACGTCATCAGCAAAGAAAAAGTACAGCTAACAAAATGTAATATTCTCATCTATACGTCACTATGACGTCACCAACATGGCCGCCAGGCGCATTACCAATTTGTGTGGCTTATATAAGCCCACACAGCGACATACATACAAAACATTAACGACTTTGTTTTATAATAAGTAAAGATTTATCTATTTATAGTAACCAAGCTCCAACACGAACTCGCAGGGCGAGACGTGGCAAACCAAAGAAAGATGACAGTCAACAAGAAACAGGTAAATAAGTTAATAAATGAATCATCATCATCATCATCATCAACATCATCATCATAACATCACGCCTTTTTCCCATGGGGGTAGGCAGAGACTATAGAGCGCCATCTGTTACGATCCAAACATACTTCCTTGGCTTCATCCACACTCATACATCTGGTCATACATGCCCGACGGTTGTAAGTGCTACGCACTTGCCCCTTTTAGAGTATCCCGGCGATGACATCGGAGTATATTTTTCTCGGGCGTCCTCTCCCAGCATTTCCACTTACTTTCGCCGTGTATATGCCTTTCGTTAAGCGTCTCTCATTAATAAACCAAATTAAGTAATTAAGTAAAACTATAGCAAGTCAATTGCAAAAATTAATAAATTAAGGGAAATAAGTGTCACATTTTTAAATTCAATCAAGTGGCAAATTTTATAAGACCGGAAACTGGTAATTGGCCTTAATTTGTGATATTTTTTTGCTATATAACATATTAGCTGTAAGTTTTTCTAAAATAATGTAAATAAATAGTTAATATATTCGGGTTGATAAAATATTAGATATTTATATAAAGTTATATAACAGAATCAACATCATCGGAGTCAGGCAGTGAGTTGACGTTGAGCCGAGCACCTCGTCGATCCAAGCGTACTCGAGTGCCCAAACAAGCCTTCGTCCAGCTTGCGCCTGGCGAGACTCGTTCTAGAGGCAGAGGTACACATATATACATACACTGTCACTGGCCTATTTTTATGAAATTTTATGTGCATTTTCAGTAGGTCGACTACTATCTATATTCATTATACCCCTAGGTGATAAGGGTTGTCGACCCCTGACATTTGTATGGCAAAATAACGTTTGCCTGGTCAGCTAGTCTAATATATAAAATTCTTGTGTCATAGTGTTTATCCCTATTCAGAGACAGTTTAAATCATTCATTTAACATTTTTGGATCTCGAATTATCGTTATATAGATTCCTGCCATGAAATGGTGAAAGTTGAGCCAAAGAAACAAGATTTGAAACTATGTCCAACACATATAGTTCGTTTTTGTCTCAAAACCCCCAAGAAAAGAAATATTGAATTGGCCAATCTCCCTGAAACTAAATCCTGGGTTCGCCCGTGCCTCTAAACTACAAGGCAACTTGTGTATAATATAGTTATCAAAATCAAGTACTTAATATTGTTCAGTAAATGCAATATTTTACCAGTCACTGTATGTGAAATACCATGAAAATAAACTTTTGTTTCTGCTGTATTTTTAGCTCTTGATTTTAACCATGGTATAATGAGATATGGTAATCTTAATTCAAGTGACATAGTAGTTTAAGAATCTACTATACGTTTCAAATGAGAATAGGATTGGAAATGACGTCTATCTGTCAAAAGTAATTTGAAAAGTACTGTTAGCAACGGAACTTTATTTCCCAATTTATTAAGTATTTTTTATGTTTTGTCTAATCTCAGTTATTCTCAGTAGAAAACTTCTAAAATTATTTAGTGATAATTAATTATCATATTATAAAAATAAAAACAATTTTATTTCATTATTACGTCGTTGAAAAAAATGATTTTTTTCCAACGACACATAAATTACATACCTACATAAATTTAATTTGTTGTTATTTGTCGCAGTTTTTGTAAGTGATTTTTTGTATTTGTTATTGTCTTTAACCGTTTTTATCTCGCTGACGAAAATGAGTAAAAGATGACAATTAAGTGATTATATTAAAAAATATCTTGTTTTGCTGTCCCTATCAAAATTGTTCCAATTGACATCTGTTACGTCACAACATGGCGCGGGGTCAATCCTATCCTCATTTGAATGTCATAGTACAAAGTTCGATTTTACAAGCTTAAAAATAACTATGTCATCAGGAACAGAATACCTGTTTTATTAGACTGTGATTCTAAATGCATATAAATAATATCAGGGCTCTTCTCTGTTTCTATATATTTCTTAGCAATTCAAAGTCATTCAAAATGTACTCTTTAACGTTTTGTTTCAGCTAAAACATTCACCATTAGAAAACCATATTCATTACGAGAAAGAAAACCGAAAATTCTACGTAGAAAGACAATAAGATGTAAGTTATCTATAGTTAATATTATGAAGCTAGAGTTTGTTTTCTTTGTTTAAATGTGTTTATCTCAGGAACAACTGGTTTGACTTGAACATTTTTTTTGTGTTGGATAGTCTATTTGCCGAGGAAGGCTATATAATATCATGTGGCGACCGACCAATAGCAGCGTAGTATCAGTGAAAAATGTTGCAGAAACGGGGAATATTTTCTAAATTCCAAGCAAAAGCTAGTTTATTTATAACTTGTAGGTGGAGTCACCTACATCAATGACTGAGTGCGATTTTCATTTCACTCGCACTGCAACCCACTATTTAATTCCATACAGGGCCCTGAGTCCGGTAAATGAATTCTGTCACAATGGTAGCTCAATGACACATTATAACCTCAAAAAATTTAACTTGATAAAATTCGCGAGTAAGTAATCAGTTATTTAGTGTTATTGCAAACAAATGCTTTGATTGCTTAGTGGTGAATTTTATCAAGTTTGGTAGTCTATTGTTAATTTTTTGAGCTTATAATATATCATTGGGCTACCATTGTGACACAATTCATTTACCGGACTCGGAGCCCAGGAGTAATCTTGGTTCCAAGAAAGTTTTTTTTATTTAAGTTGCTTGAATCAATAAATAAATATTCACGGACATTTCACACAACGTCCTCTGATCCCAAGCTAAGCTTATTATGCTTGTGTTATGGGTACCAGAATACGGATATAATACATAAACTACTTTTCTTTTGTAAATACATACTTATAATACATAGAAAACACCCAGACGCAGTACAAACATTTGTATGACAATTATTTATACATACATATTATATCGTGTTTGTTTAATTTGTGTCAATATTTTAGCTCAATCGCCATCCAGTACATCTAGTAGCAGTACGTCAAGTTCAGATACAGAGGAGGATCTAAATGTATCTATGAAAAATAAAACTAAGGGCAGGTTAGTAAAATAAATACCATACTTCAAAAACCCTTTTTGCAATTTGAAAAAATAACGCACCTGGGTTTTGTATAAAAAATATATAGTTTTTTTTTTGTCTATCACTTGCGCGACTCATCTGTTTAAATAAAACTACTTTTTACGGATTTAGACGTGTATATTTGTTTTAAATTTTGGCCCGACGTTTCGGAGACTTTACAGTCACAAATTTCTTGTTATTATGTAAATAATATTGTATTTAAGTATATAAACTTAGTTTTGCTTGCTATATTGTATACTACCTCTATAATAATTAAAACTTTAGTCTATGATAAAATTATGTATGTTTTACCTTATATAATTTAAAATTTAAAAAAATGTTATTTATATTGTTACAATTTGTTAATGTATTTTAGAAACTAAAATAATGGTATTGATTTTATGTAGTCTGAGCACAATGTGAATATGATATAGTTTATAGTAAAAGTCTATCTTTATGGTCAATGTAAAATTAAAATCGAATGTGGGTAAACCCTGTAATAACTGATCGTAGAAGACACATTACAGCTCAGTCTCACCCGTGACCATGGTGACTGCAAAGTCTCCGAAACGTCGGGCCAAAATTTAAAACAAATATACGCGTCTAAATCCGTAAAAAGTAGTTTTATTTAAATATATAGTTTAAATAAAAAAAATTATTTGATTGTGAATTTGTTTTCTCACAAGGGGTTGCGATTGTGGAATGTCGAATACCAATGTTGAATTACTTAAAGTATATCTATCAAATAGCGCTCTATATTCTCTGCCTACTCCCATGAAAAAGAGTTGTGACGGTATAACCCCTAAGAGAAAAAGGCGCATTGATGATAATTCTGCAATTTTTTTGTAGGCAAAAGTCAAAGTCAACTGATGACAAGAAGACAGACAGAGCTTTACGGGATATACAACCAGTTGAAGTTGACGGCTCTGTTAGATTTACTTCTGTGAGTATTATGATGATATTTTATCAATCGGTTAATGGCAACTAGAAAACTAAGTATTGTCGTAAGCACAGCCCTGCTATAATTATACATTGCAGGCCATTTTGCGTTTGATGAACTGAGTGGTTGGTACAGAAATTGCTAGAAAATCCTTGCGCACTTTGACCAACCTTAGTCCCCTTTAGTGTTTCTGGGCTCTGGGCCCTTCATTCAAGCTCAATTTGAAGGCAGATCACATGGTGGCAAAGTCTATTCGTTATGCTATCATTATTTTTGATCCAATTACTTGAGGTCGCCACAACATTTATTTTACTTTCATTGTCTCCCATAGTTCTATACAAAAGTTCTTAAATGTTTTTTTTTTTGACAGGTTGGTGGTCTCGAGGAACACATTAAATGCCTCAGAGAAATGGTTTTATTCCCACTTATGTACCCAGATTTATTTAAGAAATTTAAAACCCGACCTGCCAAAGGAGTATTGTTTCATGGACCACCAGGAACTGGGAAAACTTTACTGGCTCGAGCTTTAGCAAATGAATGCTCTTTAGTGGGAGGCAGGAAAGTTGCGTTCTTCATGAGGAAAGGCGCTGATTGTTTGAAGAAATGGGTCGGAGAGAGTGAAAGACATTTGAAGTTGCTGTTTCAACAGGTAATTTGTCTATTTTCAACTTTATTCGCCCCAATGTTTTTTTTTTAAGTTTTATATAAACAAGTATAGACAAAATATATATAATCAAGCAGCTACCCGCGACTCCGTACACGTGGAATTTAGAAATTTTCTCCCGTTTTTGCAAACATTTTTCACTACTGCTTCGCTCCTATTGGTCGCAGCGTGCTGTTATAAAGCCTATAGCCTTCCTCGATAATTGTGCTATCCGGCACTGAAAGAATTTTTCAAATCGGACCTAGTGGTTTCTGAGATTAGTGCGAACAAACAAACCAACAGAATTAAAAGGAGGAAAGGAAATATTTAGTACAACATTATTTTCTTCTAGGCAAATAAAATGAAGCCTTCCATAATATTCTTCGACGAGATAGATGCGCTTGCGCCGGTGCGTAGTGTGAGACAAGAACAAGTACATACTAGTGTTGTTGGTACATTGTTAGCTGAGATGGACGGACTGTGTGATCGGTACGTACTTGTATTTTACGGTATTGTATTTATAGATTACTAGCTGTTGCCCGCGTTTTCATTTATAGCTCGCGCGCGTCCCAATTTCTAGGCAAATTTAATCATATCTCATCCAATGTACAGCAAACCCCAACAAATTATGCGAAAAAAGCCATCCTCTTGAACCATTCTATCTATTAAAAAAACCGTTGCGTAATTTTGAAAATATAAGCCTACATAGGGACATACATACAAAAATTACGACTTTGTTTTATAAGAAGTAAAGATAAAGATTTGATTTGTTTATTTTTAGTAAAATTGTTCGTGTGGTGACGAATTAAGAATACAGGGGTCGTCATCCCATTTCTTCCCCAAGGTGCTGTAAGAGCCAGTAAAGGAACAATATAAGCAGTTAAGGTCTACTGTGAGAGGCAGAAATCTCGAAGCTAAACCCTGTGCCAATACGTCTGGTCAACACGACACATTAGACCATTATTCTTTCCAAAGTGGAGGAGGCCCGTGCCCAGCATTGGGACGTTGGTGGGCTGGAGAGGTGGATCAGCAAAATTTTTGTGAAAAATTTTACCTTCATGTACTTTTCGATTCTTAGATATTTCCATTTAAATTAAATACTCAAATCAATGCTCCATTTCTTGTAATAAATTTTCTGCTTTATTTTGTGTATACTTTTTATTTTTTTAACTGAGTGAATTTATGGATAATGAATTAAATGTTATTTAAGAAAATCCTTATTGTTACTTGATTGGGAATGTCTTTTAATTTCCTACAGGGGTGAAGTGGTAATAATCGGTGCCACAAATCGCTTGGACGCCGTAGATCCAGCTTTGAGACGTGCTGGACGTTTCGACCGAGAGCTACATTTCCCCCCACCGCACGCGGCCGGGAGGAGGGATATACTGGATATATATACTAAAGATTGGACACCTAAACCTAGTAACGATACCTTGGATTATATAGCTGATATCACTGGAGGATATGGAGGTATGGATGTTTAAATCTATTTATTTGTTAGCTAAACCATGTGGTAATGTCAGTATCGATCAAAAGACCAGGTGGCCAAGTCTGGTAATTCTGCTATTACAATCATATTGCAATGTTTTTTTTTTAATGTAAATAAATAAATAAATAAATATTCATGGACATTTCACACAATGTCCTCTGGTCCCAAGCTAAGCTTGTATATGCTTGTGTTATGGGTACCAGAATACGGATATAATACATATACTACTTTTCTTTTTGTAAATACATACTTATAATACATAGAAAACACCCAGACGCAGGACAAACATTTGTATGAGAATTATAAATGTCACACAAATGATTGCCCCGAGCGGGAATCGAACCCGCGACCTCGTGAACGGCAGTCCGTTATCTGAACCACTAGACCACGAGGCCCGTCAAACGTATATGTTGTTATAATGGTCAGTCACTGACGCCATTATGGCGTCATTATGACAAAAAAGTAATAGTAGACTAACAAATTTGATAAAATTCCGCCATTATGGCACCACTATGGTGTCATAATGACACCAAACTTGATTTTTTGTCACAGATGATGCCACTATGGCGCCATAATGGTGCCATTGAGCTGCCATTGTGACACAATTCATTTACCGGACTTAGGGCCCAGATGTATGAGTGTAAATGAAGCCAAAGAACTGTGTCCGTACATAATAAGTGATGATCATTGTTCTCGTACCTTTTTCACCGAAGTTCCTTTTAAAGAAGAACCTTTTCAAGTCGTCTCCTGTGGGATTCTTACCTATTTGTTAATGCTCCTAATTGTGATAGTAGTTTCTATTAATAGTATGCTGTATGTTTTTTCTTTCAGGATCGGACCTAAAAGCATTATGTTCAGAATCAGTATTGAAAGCATTAAGAAGAGTGTACCCACAAGTATATGAAAGTGAACATCCATTAATCATTGATGCTAAAAACGTGAGTATGGCTATTGTGATAGAGAAAACAATGTCTTAAAACTGTTATCTATAAAAACTACTAGCTGACCCGGCAAACGTTGTTTTGCGTTGTTTTGCCATACAAATGTTAGGGGTAGACAAATAATTTGAAATAAAATATTAAGAGGATACCAAAATAGCTTCGTGCATTTTTCTACGTACGAAGTTTTCATTGTTTCTTTAGATTGAATGGCTAGAGCTCTAATTTTTAAGTATATGTTTTTTCAATATATGATCTAGGATCGCATAAACTCAGTAACGCGATTGAAAAAAGTTTTCTCGATAGAAAATCTTAGCGAAACAACCTCTCTAATTTTTTATTTTTTTCATTTGTCGGTCTATTATCACGTATTAACTAATGAAATAACTTTAAAAACATAAGTAACTATTATATATAGAAACACGTAAATCAGAATTAAAATATATTTAGTAGATTTTGAGTAAACAAAAAAAATATCCCTAATTCTTCATTTTCTATGCCTACTAGCTGTGTTAATATGTACATGTCGACGATAATATTGATGTAGGCCCTTAATGCGACTATAAATTGAAATGTAAGCTACCCTATCTTCAAAGTTGGGTCGAATTGCACACAGTGTGCAAATCAAATTTAAAATCGGTTCAGTAGTTTAGGAGTCCATCGCGGACAAACATCGTGACACGTAATTTTTATATATAAAGATTTGTTCCAATGTACAATGTATGTACAATAGCCCCTATTCTACAGCATTAACTAAATAATTAAAATTAAATCAACATGTATTTATCTTTTGGTTATAATAATATTTCCATTAAAGGCTACTATCACTTATTCTGTCCTACACTTACTAACTACAGAATGAAAAATTTACTTTTGTTTAAGTTAATGTTTCATTTAAGTTGTACGGGTAGAATTGATACCATGATGACATTTATAGAATATATGACCACTAGAATGAATTTAACTTGTATTTATTATGTTCTAGGTGGAAGTCATAAGAAAAGATTTATTAGATGCTATGAGCTCGCTAGTCGCTGCGGGTGCTAGAACTAGTCCGTTAGCGGCTAAACGTTTAGAACCTCATTGCGAACCATTATTACAAGCTCAAGTACAATCCGCTGCAAATGTATTGCAAAATGTCTTCCCAATGTATGCTAATACGGAGAAAAGGTATACCCCACTAATATTATAAATGTGAAAGTTTAGATCTTTGGATGTTTGCTACGATTTCGGGCGAAAACGACTGAATGGATTTAATAGGCAGATACATAACTTTCGTGCGAGAGTGTATAAGCCACACAAATTGGTAATGCGCCTGGCGGCCATGTTGGTGACGTCATAGTGACGTATAGATGAGAACATTACATTTTGTTAGATGTAATTATTCTTTGCTGATGACGTCACAAGGGCGTTAATTTGACAAGGTTCCAGCGCATTACCAATTTGCGTGGCTTATACCCATGCGCAAAGACGCCCCCACTACTTTCTTCCAGCGTAATTATTACGTGACGCGACCTGTAACACCGCGGGGCACGGCTAGTTTATAATATTTGTACATATTACGAATAAAACTATTTATGTGGAAAAACTAGTTGTGCCTCGCAACTTCACTTACGTACTTCTTGAAGATGCCAAGTAGGAATTCGTGTTGAAGTGTTCCGCATCGTTATTTATTTTTGTTGTTAAAGCAATAATAGATATACATTTTCTGTGAAAATGACAACTCTAGCTAATGTACTTCCTGAAATACAGCCTGGTTACATACGGAGGAACGAACAGCAAAGTCTCAGCAATAGAGTTTCGTTTTTCTTTTTTGATAAGGAACTCTGAAAAGTAGAGTTTATATAGCTATAAGACTGCGGTTACTAAATATTACCAAATAATTCAAACAACGCGGGTTGTTCGAATTATTGAGTTAATATTTAAACTTCTATAGTCTCTGCCTACCCTCATCGTGTAAAAACAATATATCTATGTTTGTATGTTATTTTTTTCAGTATTGGTGCGCCGTTATTATCACAGAGCGTGTTACTTATAACCGGAGAATGCGCCGAGACTCACATAGCGCCCGCGTTACTCGCTCAGTTAGAACATTGTACTGTGAAGGAGTTGAGCATGTCTACATTACATTCAGCTCATACATTCACACAAGAACAAGCACTTATATCGGTCAGTTGAATATTACTTTTGAAGCTTTTATTTAACTTGCAATGTAGGTAAACTTGTAACGTAGGGGGGATTGACGACCTGAAGTAGGTGGTAGGGTGAAAGGACCGTATATTATGGCGTATTTTGGAAGAGCCCAGCAGTGGACTGCAATAGCAATAGGCTGACGAGTATGTATTTGAAGCGCCTCATAGTGCAGTGTTTAGTGTCACCAACTAATATTCAAGAGGTCGCGTGTTCGATACCGCGTAGAACAATTATTTGTGTAAGAAATTGTACGTTTGGGTATTTTATATTTATTTAAAATGTTAGTAAATCTTAGAACTCAGTTTTGTAGCAAATATTTCCATCTGTTTGACTGGAATTCTGTATACACGTTTTAGTTTGGCTGATATGTGGACAGTTAACTTTGTGACGTCACTCATACAAAATGACAGTCAGAATTGCCTTCAATATCGTTATTAAATAATAAGAGTAACTCTATAAAATAAAGTATATCGTAATCTTGCGTTTTAAAGCTTTGTTACTTCCAATAAGTACCATGGTGACAGGTAATTGCGTTTTATTCAATTTCAATAATTTATCTGTTTCCTTTCACAGGTATTTTCCGAATGTCGTCGCGCAGATCGAGGCTGTGTACTATTCGTACGTGATGTAACCAGTGTGTGGGCAGCTTTAGGTTCAGCCACCACCCTTCTGCGACAGTTGTGTCGTACTAGAGCTCACGGAATGAATACATTACTACTTGCTACTGCCGATTGTCATTATGATGATTTGAATAATGAGGTACTAATTACATTACCATGCCCTGTTTAAGGTATTAAGCAGTCCAAAGGAGATCATTCATTCTCGGCCCAAAAGTCAAAGTGGGGGCCAATAAAAAAACATGATAGGCGTGTTCAGATCCAGACTTTTCAACACAAAAAACCAGCTGAAGGAGTGATGGTAGAAGCTGACTCCCATAGTAAAAAATACTCGGACAGACCTCCCCAACACGCTTATCATATTTTTTTTCGTTGACCGACACTTTTACTTTTGGGCCTGACAATGTATGAAACGTGAATGATCTCCTTTAATTAACGCATTCCATGTATACTACTAGCTGTGCCCTGTGTTGTCACTCTTGGTAAAAAGATTTTTCATCCCGAATGACACTTATGCAGTAATAAATAACACGATAGTAATTAATCCCCATTTACGATAAACTAGAAACTAAATTAGAGTTATTCGATTATCCCATGGGATCACCGATTACAACACGATTACGGTATTTTCGGTATACAACGCACGCTATCACAGCACAGCACTCAGGGCGTACGCAAGCACGAACAAAACGCAGAAAACATGAACATGAAACTAAGACTAATTTGTGGGTATACTATTTTATTACAGATACAAGACATGTTCCCGATATATAAAGAGTGTGTGTATCGTGTACGTGAGCCCAGCGCGTCTGAAGTGATTAACTTCTTGAAGCCAGCACTAACCGCCGCTTTGTTAGAGCCGCCGCCCATTGAGAATAATGAACCACCACCTTCATTACCTAGAGGTATGAACTTCCTAGTTCATTCACAGCCCACTGTTAGTTACGAACCTTCTCTTTGGGATGGTCTTTGTCTACAGTGCTGCGCTCATTAGACGTTAGCATAGAGTTAAGTTTTTAGTATTTCGTCTTTCACAGAGAATATTATCTGCTTATAATATCTGTTACCCTAGGGAGGGGATGGCACATGTATTGTGTGACGCATTAGTGCCATAACTTGAATGAATAATTAGTGCCATAACTTGAATGAATCATTAGTGCCATAAGTTGAATGAATCATTAGTACCATAACTTGAATGAGTGCCATAAGTATATGTATATACAGGGTGTCCTAAAAGTCGACGTCAAGCCGAAATCGCATGATGGGTAAGGTCATAACAGTTATCAGAAAAATATAAAAAAAAATTATGTCTAGTATATTTAAAATTATAGCAAAAAACATTTTATTCGGGAAAATGTACAACCTGTAACAGTTTTTACCTTCCTGTTGCTACAAATCTTTACTTTTTGCCATTTTTTTTTTACTTATTTCATCCTGAATAGTGCTTCTGTAATTTGTAACCTTAAAATCTGAGCTAATTGGTCCAGCTTGAAAGATGTCATGTTTTGCAGAACCACGTTTTGAAAATCAGTTTTTCGCTCTACTTTAACTAACGGTCCTGAAAAAAAATTATACTTACCACGCAAGTCTGGCAAGTAACTTTAAAAATTAGCGCATTTAATAAGGATTCTAAAGTGGTATAACACTTAATAAATTATTTCTTAGATCGGGTACAAAAAATATTTTTTCAAGGAAAGTCTGTTTTGAATAATTTCTTTGACTTTACTAAAAGTGATTCTAGTGAACTCAAAGCGTTTCTTAAGACCATTGCGTGGTTTAAATGAGACGGAGTGAGACATTCCATAAAGTGTGAGCGAGACAGGTAGTGACGCCGCATTTTGGTATTGGCATACGCAATACAAATCAGTACGCTTAGTACGCTACTCTCTTTCGTTTACTACGCATCTTTTCGTATTCGATCGTGTTATTTTGTGTACTAACTACTTTTGGCTTCGTTTATTGGACTTGTTTGCTTGTGATTTGGATTTGAACAATATCGATCTCTCTACGACGACCTTCGCTTTCTACTGGACTAACGTGTGATTGTGTATTGGCACTATGGCTGTGTACACCACACAGGAATATGCCAACATGCACCTCATTTATGGGGAATGCAGATTTACTGCTTGTGCTGCCTCAAGACTCTACCGCCAGAGATACCCAAATGCTGATCGTTATCCAGATCACAGAGTATTTACCAATGTACATCGTCTACTTTTCTCCGAGGGCCGACTTCCAAACCAAGTGCATGGTGAAGGAAGAATGTCATTACCTTACGAGGACGTTGTTCTTCAAGCAGTGGAAGAAGACCCTAGTACTTCGGTACGTACAATTGAGGCCAGCACAGGAGTTACTAAAAGTACAGCTCATCGAATATTGCAAAAAAATGAGCAAAAAAATGATGGCTAATCATGCGATTTCGGCTTGACGTCGACTTTTGGGACATCCTGTATGTGCTGTAAATTGTGTCAAAAATTAGTGTCCGGAATGTACGGCCATGGCTTCAGTTTCGGCCGAAACTGGCGCCGAAACTTGATTTTTGGCCGAAACTTTCGGCCAACTGAAACCGAACTTTCGGTCGGACACTATCAAAAATAGCTAAAGTGAATTAGTGATTAGTGGGGTTCAAGGGATCTTCACAGAATTATATTTTCGAGAACTAAATGTATGTTTGTCATAAGTAGAATTATGTAAACATTTTATTGTTATTTCTTTTAGCACCGCCGCCTCCCCCACCTCGTGAGTCAGCAGAAGAAATGACTCGGCGCAAACGCAAGGAAGACTATAAATTACGAGAATTGAGAATATTCCTCCGAGACATATGCCGGAAACTTGCTTCTAATAGACGATTCTATAAGTTCACTAAACCTGTGGACTTAGAAGAGGTAATTTAATTAAGTTTTTTCATTTATTTTTTATTTTAATAAGTATTACTTTTCAACTGTGCCAAATGTAATGAACTAACCATTTCATTTTTTTTCTGGTTCTAGTAATTGTACCTACAATAAAGATAACATCTAAATTCACCACTTGTAAAATAAAGTTTCAGGTCGAATTTTCACACAACAAAAAAATATTCATAAATTCCAATAAATTAAAAAAATAAATTAAAAAAGATTTTTACTTGACAAGATTTATTTAATTCTGTTTAAATATTTCAGGTGACAGATTATTTAGAAATAATAAAAGAGCCAATGGACTTGGAGACTATGATGACTAAAGTGGACATGCATAAATATAATTGTGCTAAGGAGTTCCTCGATGACATTGATCTTATCTGCGCAAACGCTCTCGAATATAACCCTGATAGGTGAGTTGTTATGGTATCTTTTTAAACACGCTTTTATTAGCAGCGTATTCTCTCTCTCTTTCTCTCCAGCCCATTAAAGTCCAACTCTTGCATAAGAATCTCCCCACTTTGGGAGGAATTATGGTCTACTTTGCCGCATTGACCAGTCGTGTTGGCATAGGGTTAATTTTCGAGTTTTCCGCCTATCACAGAGGATGTTATCTGTGTACAATATCATTTAGCTGGCTTTTACAGCACCTTAGAAAGGTAATTGGGTGGCGACACTTGTATTCTTAATCTGTCACCACACAGACTATTTTCTCAGAGGATTTTACCTGTCTACAATATTCCTTTGCTGACTTTTACAGCACCCTGGGGAGGAAATGGGGTGGTGACACAGGTATCCTTATTCCGTCACCACACGGACATTTTATAAAGTTATATCGTTACTTAAATAGTTACTGTGTTTTTAGAACGTCATCAGACAAACAAATACGTCACGAAGCATGTTCGTTGCGGGACCATGCGCACGCGCTGATCGATGTTGAGATGGACAGTGACTTCGAGCTAGAGTGTCAGGAGATAGCTAAACGGAGACATGACGAGGGCAATATGGCTGACAATGACTTACCCGACTTTATTTATACAGCTTCTAATTTACGTAAGTTATTCACTGTATAACAATCATCATTCTTCTGCCTTTATTCCGTTATTTGGGGTCGGCGCAACGTGACTACTTGTTTATGTTGAATTGGGATATGGCTGATTTTTAGGACCGCCTGCCTGGCTAACTTTGACCCTCCCTGGGTATATGAGGAGGTGTCATTCGATGTGGTTCCTTCTGTCGGTTCTTACAACCCCCGCGGGTAAGACATGAGGAGGTGACACTTGTATTATTTTTGTCCGCCACCCCACACCAAGTGAATAAACATTTTGCTACGTTTAGCGCTAAGCAGCCCAGCATGTACAAATGTAAAAGCTAATTCAACAATTACCTATCTCTCCCCCTTTCTCTCTCTCTCTTCAGCCCATTAAAATCCCAATATTGAGCACGGGGCTCCACTTCGGGGTTTGTGGCATACTATGCTGCGCTGACCAGATATGTTGGCATAGGGTTTAGTTTCGAGATTTCCGTCTCTCACAGTAAATGTTAACTGCCTATAATATCCCTTTTGGCTGTTAAACCACCCTGGGGAGGATATGGGGTGGCTATAATTGTATTCTTAATCCGTCACCAATATGAAGTCGTCATCGTAATGTTATAGTCTCTGCCTCCCTCCATGGGAAGAAAGTGTGAAGATATAAGATATTGTGCGATCAAGCTGTCGCGGGTTCGATTCCTTCGTTCGATTCGTTCGATTGTCATCAAATGTTTGTTCTGCGTCTGTGTGTTTCTATGTATTATAAGTATGTATTTACAAAAGAAAAGTAGTATATGTATTCTATCCGTATTCTGGTACCCATAACACAAGCATATACAAGCTTAGCTTGGGACCAGAGGATGTTGTGTGAAATGTCCATGAATATTTATATTTATTTATAATGATGATGTTACAGGTCACTCTATGGTGGACTCTCTAGTAAATGACAAATCACCAAGGACTCCACAGAACGGTGCTGACAAGACAGATCCACATTCGTCTAAACGTAAACGTAGAAGAATGAACGCTTGGTCTAAAGGATTAGTCTCTAAGAGGCCCAAGATAACTAGAGTGAGTAGTAAAGCTTCATTCGACGGGAAAATGATATTCTGAAAGTCACAAAAGTATCATAACAGGAGTGTTGTGATTATTTTTGATGAATGAAAAATGATTCTTTCTTTCTTTTATATACAGGAAATTATTTGTGTGGTATTTATAATATTTGTCGCCTAAATATGTTTACTGCGTCTGTGTGTTTTATGTGTTATAAGTAAATATTTACAAATAAATTGTATAATATATGTAGTATATCGGCATTCTGATATCCGCAACTCAAGCAAATAAAGTAATTTATTAATTTTACAATTGACTTGCAATGCTTTTACTTAATAAATGAAATTGGTTACTGTTAGCACGGCCGCAATAAGCTCAGTTGGCAGAGCTACGGAACGGTATTCCGAGGTCAAGGTTCAAGTTCCGCTTGCGGTGATCACTTTTTCCACTACAATTTAATTTATCAAGCAAATAAGTTTAGCTTAGCTTACAAAAGGACATTGTGTGAAATGTGATATCCATGAATATATGTCTTTACTAGGTTAACTCATTTGTTTACACTTCCACTAATAATTTATTTCATATCTATATGATACGAACATATTTTGCTTGGTTCCTATTCCTGTATTATTTTATGAGGTCTTTAAAAGTTCATAAACGTTACAACTCCAATCCCAATTCAAGATAACTATGTATTATCCTACTAATATTATAAGTGTGTAACTTTGTGGGTATAAAAAAAAAAAAATTAATGGACATTACACACAACTTCCTCTGGTCCCTAGCTAAGCTTATAGGCTTGTGTTATGGCTACCAGAATACGGATGGAATATACTACTTTTCTTTTGTAAATACATACTTATTATACATAGAAACACCCAGATGGATGTTTGTCAGATGTACCAGATTTTTTATCTTTTATACCGCGGATAACACCTTGGGGCACATCTAGTAATATCTATATCGTTTTCATAGAACTTAAAAGATTCAAGTATGGCGATCACGGACGAAGAGTCGAAGGAGAACAAGCCAATAACATCAACGCCTCTGCCCAACGGTGACGTGACGTCAACGTCCGCGTCAGATGATGACGCGCCATTAAGACGTCCACACACACATAACGCGGAGGAATCAAGTGTATTCAATATTACTGCACAGACTGTTGTATACAATCATGTATTAGAAAGGTGAATATTTTGTACTATCTTACATAACATCATTATAACATCACGCCTTTTCCCCATGGGGGTAGGCAGAGACTATAGAGCGCCATCTGCTACGATCGAAACATACTTCCTTGGCTTCATCCACACTCATACATCTGGTCATACATGCCCGATGGTTATAAGTGCTATGCACTTGCCCCTTTTGGAGTATCCCGGCGATGACATCGGAGTATATTATTTTTCGGAGTTTTTTTTTCTCTATCTTACATACTAATATTATAAACGCCTGTATGTATGTTTGTCATGGTGACTTATCACACTACTCGGGCCATTAGAAACATGCGAACTGAGTCATAAAGAATTTTTTTCGGACCTTTCGCTCGCACTTATAGGCCTATCGGACCTCTCGCTCGCACGACTAGTGCTACGAGTAACAATAATAACAGGACTTGTCGAGAGTCCATAGCAAGTAATGAGGGAAATGTTAAGAAATAAGACAAAATACTGTTCAGTATGTTATATTATTTATTTCAATTTCTAAAACATACAATATATGAAATGGTTATATAGTTATAATAATATAATATATATATTTCTTGTGTGCGTGTGTATGTGACTGAACTCCTCCTAAACGACTGGACCGATTTTGATGAAATTTGTTGTGTGTATTCAGGGGGGTCTGAGGATGGTTTAGATTCACAATTGGCTGGACCGATTTTGATGAAATTTTTTTTACACAGAATTGTATGGCAAAACAACGTTTGCCGGCGCAGCTAGTATATGTATATATATATTTCTTGTGTGCGTGTGTATGTGACTGAACTCCTCCTAAACGACTGGACCGATTTTGATGAAATTTGTTGTGTATTCAGGGGGGTCTGAGGATGGTTTAGATTCACAATTGGCTGGACCGATTTTGATGAAATTTTTTTTACATAGAATTGTATGGCAAAATAACGTTTGCCGGCGCAGCTAGTAATATATATAGTTTAAAAATATACTTATATCCTCTAAGTTAACTCCCTAAGACAATTAAATATTTGCTATTTTTAGTCCTACAAAATCAACTGAAAAGACGCCTACGAAATCATCGCCAAAGAAAAGGAATTCGAATGGAGGTATGTACTCTGTATTTACTATGACTATTGTTTTATTTAAAACTGTAACTGACACATGTTTTTCCGCGCTAATCTCTGAAACGAGTGGTTGGTATTAAAAAAATATTCTGTTTATTTATCTGAGATTATAAGCTACTTAACATAATAAATAATAATAATAAATATTCACGGACATTTTACACAACGTCCTCTGTTCCCAAACTAAGCTTATGCTTGTGTTATGTGTACCAGAATACGGATATAATACATATACTACTTTTCTTTTGTAAATACATCAACATGCGTACGACTAATAGAACCGAAATATAAATGAAAATGCTAAACAAATTCACTATTCCACGCGGATGATGTCGCAAGCTTAGCTAGTTTTTAATCTATGCCAACATTATGAAGGTAAAGAGTTTGTTTGTTTGTTTGAACGCGCTAATCTCAGGAAGTACCGGTTCGAATTCATAGTCCATTTATCGAAGAAGGCTTTAGGCTATATTTATTTACAGTTTTACATTGCATATTATGAAATTTTACATATATTAGGAAATATATTCAAATTGTTGAAAATATATCAACCTCGGGGCACTGAGCATTCAAAGAATTGAGTAGACTTATTGCTTGATTAGTGGGAGCATATTGTGCGGTACACGATCGGACCTATCATATATATATCGATAATATATAACATAACGCTGCGACTAATAGGAGTAGAACATTAGGGAAAAATGTTGCATAAACAGGTTTTTGAATTCCACGCGTACGGAGTCGCGGGTAACAGCTTGTAATTATTAAATTTGTCTATAATGATGTTTTTTTTTTTTCAGATAATGAGAAAGTACTGATAAATAAGACTGAGTTAGATAACATTGTTTATAAGAATACGAAGGCACTAAGAACTATTGGATTAGAGGCATTATTGGATTTATACGCACAATTAACATACACGGTCAAATCATATTCATCAAAATACGATCGAACTAAATTACCTCAAGAACTACAAACTATTGTGTCCAGATATTTGCATCACAGGAAATGAGCTGTTCGATAGCTCAGGTTGTTAAAAATTGTTACGTTTTAAAGTTGGAAAAGCTCAGTAATATTGCACAGTGTTATATTTGAAAATGAATAGCCAATCTGTAAGGAATTGAATTTGAAATAGGAATGTGTCATACATCTGTTAGATTTAAAAATGGAATAAGATTAATTTTGATTGATTAGTGTTGTATTTGAAAATGGATTGTCAATCTGTATTGGATAGTGTTTGTATTTGAAATAGGAATGTGTAATACATTTGTTATATTTAAAAGTAGAATGGAACAAATTTTGGCCAGTGAGGTATTTGAAAATGGATTGTTAGTCTGTATTGGATAATGTTAATATTTGAAAAAGGAATGTGTGATACATTTTTTAAATTTGAATATAGAATGGGACGAATTTAGGTCAGTGTATTATTTAAATGACGTCTTTAGGTTAAATTTGAAAGTAAAGAACGAATTTTTCCGTTTATGTGGAGATAGGTCTCAACTTGAAGTAGAAAAGATATGTAAATGAATTTTATATGCTATAATAAATTGTATGTGGTTTGGATGAGTGGTATTCCTGAATTATATGTACGAAATTTATGTAAGAGAAATAATATAGAGTTGTTTTATCTTTAAATTAGTTTTTGTTTATTACCAAATTGTTTGATAAGACGAAATATTAAAATTAGTGGCACTTAGTTCAAATTGGTACCGATCTAGATGCACAATTAAACTGAAATAAAAAATTAAAACAACTGTGGCGTATTTGGATTAATTGGATAATTATTACGTTGTCCACATTTTTATTAATTCAAATCGTTAGTCTATAATATACAGGTATTCTAATAAAAAAGTTCAGTTAACATTTCCGAATTGTGTTTTTGAACGCTATCAATTTTCATTTTTTTTGTTTAGTTTATTTTTGCATGTAGAATCGGTACCATTGTATTTAAAAATCGCGTTAATACTTAAGCTCTGTTTAAAAAGAGTATTATCTACTAATTAAAATTCTCGGTTTTTTTTTAGTAGATGAATTTATTTTTATGCGTAATTACACTAAGTTGATTGCTTGAAACATGGGAAGTCGTGTGACTGTGGGCGACATTGGGTAGAAATAACATGGAGTAGGGCTGCCATCATTTGAAAAACGACAAAATTCGGGATATTTGGCTGAAATATAGTTCTTTCTCTGGATATCTCTGAAAAAATATTTTTGCAATGACAAAAAACATGATTTTAATTTTTCATTTGTCATTTCTCAATAAAGCGGCACTCCCTAAAAACCTTTGCCGGATAGCCCTCAGACACCTTTTATATGAAGATAAATCTGTACAACTTCGGGCAGATGACAGCTGCAGCAGATTTTTTAATCAAATGATAGTGTTTTTAGTGGATGACAGACGATTAGTCTCGCCTCTTAAGTGACGCCCATGATTTCAAATAAAACTATCTGCTATCAATATATTATAAAAATTAGCTAACTATATATTAAAAAAATATATAAATAACATGTGTATTAGACTTGGATATTTATTTACTTATGAGACAAAACTGCACAAAGTTTGATATACAGAATGTTCTCAAAATGAACAATTTTATTATTATTAAAGTTAAGTTTAATTTATGATACTTAATAAAAAAAAGACGATAAAACCTGATGATTACAATTAAAACTGCCGGCTAGAGATAAGTATTACAATACTATGTGTACGTAATAATAAGTATTGATTGATAAATCATTCCTAAATAGCCAAATTGTGACTACAGATATTGTTTTGGTTTTGATGTTATTAGCTATGTTAGTTGCTTAGAGCATAAATTCAACAAGAGTTTGCTTAAGTTTACTGAAAAATATGCGAGAGCAATGTTCGTACTCATAGTGTACGCACAGGGCGCAGATTGCATAATGGCGTATTTTATCAAGTTTGGTAGTCTAATTATAATTTTTTGTCATAAATGACGCCTTTATGGCGCCTTAATGGCGTCAGTGACTGATCATTGTGACAACATTGTAATAGGAGACTTGGGCCCCAGCGTACGTGCTTAGAGACTAAAATAATTAGGCCTGATCCACACGGCGTGTTGTTTTAGCGTTGCGTCGTGGCCACATAAATTTAAAACGCATAGCTCACCATCGCAGCGTTATTTGGTTCCTGACTCGCGGCGATAGAACCGCCTGCCTCGCCCGCAGTTTCGACGGTGTGCGTTGCATCTACGCAGTGCATCGTGTGAACACTGATTTTTAAGCGCGCTCTACACTCGCCCGCGATTCACGCTGTGAATTCACGCCGCGAACGGCGCGAAGCCTAAACCATCTACACACGCGTTTCGCGGCTTTCGCGGCCTTTCGCGCCGTGAGTGTAGAACGCGCTTTAGTATGTAATATGACGCAGTGATAGCGCTATGTTGGCGTAACGCTGACGCATTGTGTTGTGTGGTCTAGTTCTAACCTGGCAGTATATTTGACAAAGAAAACGCGTAGGCGTATGTAACTACTCCCGTTGGTTTTATGCTCTAAGGTTAGTTGTGTTTATTTCACTATGAGATATAACAGTACAAATAAATGTATAAAGCGAGTTTTGTTAGAAAGTTCTTAATTTTAATGTACGAGTTAAAAAGATATATTATTTGAACAAGGTTTTTTGACATGTTACAACACGCTGTATATTGTACACACAGAAAAAATAAAAATCAATATTGTTTTTCGTATTTTAAAGACTGGGAAAATATCAGTTAATAATGAAAAACTACAACTTAAAAATTGTTCCTCTGAAATAAATGTTTTCGAGAACGATATCAGACTGACTAATAACATTAAAACCATCTACTACTAGGTTAGGTTTAAAACATTAAACAGAAAAAAGCTATTCTGCCATTATGTCTGTGTACTTAAAATAATTTTAAAAACTTTTAAATACTCTTGAAATCAGTATGCTTTGTGTATCGTCTTTTTCTACCCGACGAAATTAGACACAAGTATGCCATTTTTATTGCCTTTCACTGCCCAATACTTACAGATAATTCATACAACGATTTTGGAATTACACTCTTGAAAATCTTTCAAAATTTCGACAGACTTACATTGGCGATGCTCAGTACGTAATATTTTGATTTATCGATACAATGGAATACAATATACCGATATTTTGCATCGATACAAGCCAATCCACTAAATAATGAGGAAGAACTTCAGTTATTAGATTCTGGTACACACCATTTTTGGTAGAATAGCGTAACGCGCTATAGTCTGTGATATGTACAGGTTCTTTATTACGCATGTATATAGTTTTCGCTTCGGATATTCGACTTTTCGTTGCCTATTATACAAACAAACTATATATTTTAATATGACTGTCTATAAGACAAAAAAAAAGAAATGTTTTATTAAGTGACGGGTCTAAAAAGAATTGAGAATATAATTCATAGTCCATTAGAACGGGCAATTTGGCTTTTTAGGTATAAAAGTATAAACTGATATGCGAATTATATAACCAAATAAGAATAACGGTCTTATTCATAATGACTTATCAGAGGTTTAAAAGGTCGCGAAAATTGTCGAAACTAAAACGTTTAATATCTCTCCGATAAAATCTCCGTTTAAACCTCCGATAAATCATTATGAATAAGACTATTAATATTTACTGTTTAATTAGAATAAGATTACTAACAATAAGATTAATTTTTATTTACGTATGGATTTGAATGTCCATATTAAGAAGCCGTAAAAAATTTGCCGCAAGGAATTACAATAAAAATTTAATTATAGAATACTTGAAACAAAATATTTTGAATGTTTACTCAGATTATCATCAAAGTCACATCTATAGTAAAAATTGGTCAAGTGCGAGTCGGACTCGCACACGAAGGGTTCCGTACCATTATCTATGCAACATAAGGCAACGTTATTAGTATCGAGCAAGAAACGGTAAAAAAATCATGTTTGTTGTATGGGAGCCCCCCATAAATATTTATTTTATTTTATTTTTAGTATTTGTTGTTATAGCGGCAATAGAAATACATCATCTGTGAAAATTTCAACTGTCTAGCTATCACCGTTCTTGAGATACAGCCTGGTGACAGACGGACGGACGGACGGACGGACAGCGAAGTCTCAGTAATAGGGTCCCGTTTTTACCCTTTGGGTACGGAACCCTAATAAACGTGCACATGTCAAAAAGACTAACGTTTTCTAAAATTTTGCAAGTTCTTATTTTACATGCATTTATGTATAATTTACTGTTCTGAATGGGTCGTTTTCGCGTGATAGATACTCTTTTTAATTCCTATCGAAGCTAAGTTGCAGTATTCTTACTTTTGTATCCCTTTATTGCAAAAACTAGTAAACCAAAAATCTTCAGTTGTGCTCTTTTAAAAAACTATTCTTGATACAAGTTTGGCTTCAAGACTAATAATCCCATATGTCTATAAGGTGAACGTCAGGTTGTCTGGACCAACATAGAAATCTAGTGTTTGGTATATACTAAAATTTAGTACCTTTCTAGTACCTTTTAGTACCTAAGTTCAAATATTTAGTACCTCGATAGATTCCGAGAAAATGCGAAAAAAGGTGGTCCAGACAACCTGACGTCAGGTTGTCTGGACCAATTTTTTTTCTCATTCTTGCAGACAAAACAACTGAATTATTTTGTTGTCAGTATTTAGTACCTATTTAGTACCTTCATAATTAATTTTTACAAAATTTTTTGACATACCAGAAGAGAGTTATGCAAGTTGAACTTTTCCAGTACTTGGTCATTTTGCGAAATAAAGGACTTATATCACTTTCGGTGTATACTTAGATACGTTTGCGTTGCTGATTGGAAATCATACGTCCTGAACAAGTTGGGACAAGTCTGATATTTACCTTAGGTCCCAAAAGAAGCTTAATTTTTTTCTTACGTTTCACAGATAAGGATTCAACACTTATTTCCTGTCTAGGTTCTGCACAAAAATTTTGGGCCCGCATCCGTCTTTATATTTTCTAGATTTATAATTACTTTCAATCTTTAATTGGTCCTGGTACCCATGGTAAGCTTTGCTTTTGGTTACCGTGTTATGTACCCATAACACAACTGTGTTTTGTGTGTGTTTACCTATAGCAAAGCTTACCATAGGTACAAGGGCCAATTCAAGTAAAGTTGTGGTAATGTAAATTATTTTTAAAGGCAGAGACTATAGAGCGCCATCTGCTACGATCGAAGCATCCTTGGCTTCATCCACACTCATACTTCTTTCTCTTATTTTTTATTTTCTTATTTTTTTGTCCTAGAGCCAATCCCCTCCAATTTTCAATCATAGACGGTAAGTCTGAAAAAATTGATTCCTCAGTAAAACCTTTCAGAAAATTTGGTTTCTTGTCCTTCTTTTCGTTTACCTTCTTAGTCCTAGTATTTATTTTTATTCTTTTTTTATCTCTTTGATTAACAACACAATTAGCTATTTTTACCTGTCCCGAAATTGATTCTAGGTGCTTAGCGATGAAATCATCTATACGATATCTTTCCGACTTTGTGTTTATTTGACACAAATAATCTCTATCCTCCACTTTAGGAGGGATTATGGTCTACCGCGACGCGCTGACCAGGCGTGTTGGCACAGGGTTTATTTTCGAGGTTTCCGTCTCTCACAGAGAGTGTTATCTGTGTGCAATATCCCAATATATTAGCTGACTTTTACAGCATCCTTGGGAGGAGATAGGGTGATGACACTTGTATTCTTAATCCGTCACCACACGTGAGAGGAATATACTACGATAATAATGGTAGGGAACCCTTCGTGTCAGAGGCTAACTCGTACTTGACCAGATTTTTTGTTTCGCTATCAACTTAACATTAAAGTATCTATTTACTTTAAAAGTATAAACCCTCGTGTATTGTAAAGTTAATTGTAATCCCATAATTGAATATTATTAGTACTTACAACAGAGTGGGCACTGGTGACCTGTAAATACAGGTTTATAAATAACGCCCCTAGGCACCAGCTTTCACAATGATGATTTATTTTTTAAACTTTTTAGTTTGTGCTATTTTTATGCATGTAATTTTAAGTACATTGTGAGAGAAACATATCTTATTTACTCGTAACTTATTGATAAGCATTGATAAAAAATAAGTGTTGAATCCTTATCTGTGAAACGTAAGAAAAAAATTACGCTTATTTTGGGACCTGAGGTAAATATCAGACTTGTCCCAACTTGTTCAGGACGTATGATTTCCAATCAGCAACGCAAACGTATCTAAGTATACACCGAAAGTGATATAAGTCCTTTATTTCGCAAAATGACCAAGTACTGGAAAAGTTCAACTTGCATAACTCTCTTCTGGTATGTCAAAAAATTTTGTAAAAATTAATTATGAAGGTACTAAATAGGTACTAAATACTGACAACAAAATAATTCAGTTGTTTTGTCTGCAAGAATGAGAAAAAAAATTGGTTTTTTCGCATTTTCTCGGAATCTATCGAGGTACTAAATATTTGAACTTAGGTACTAAAAGGTACTAGAAAGGTACTAAATTTTAGTATATACCAAACACTGGATTTCTATGTTGGTCCAGACAACCTGACGTTCACGTCTATAAGACAACTAACTTCGTTTAGACCTAGACCCAATTGCGTCTCGAATCTTTAAATACTATTTATTAAAAATAATTTTGTTTTCTATAAATCTTGATTATAGTTTAATAAATCGCCTTTCGACAAGCCTCGTGGTTGAGTTGAGTGAGTTTATGTAACGGAATGCCGATCAAGAGGTCGCGGGTTCGATTCCCGCTCGGGACAATCATTTGTGTGATTTTGATTACAAAAGAAAGGTAGTATATTATGTATTGTACCTGTATTCTGGTACCCATAACACAAGCATATAAGCTTAGATTGGGACCAGAGGACGTTGTGTGAAATGTCCATGAATATTTATTTGTTATTATAGTTTTTATTGCTTTAGTCTTGGTTTTATCAAGGTGGTAGAGCTGCTGGTTCTATCTTAAAAACTAAAAGATTGATTGTCCATTCCTGACTTACAGATAATTTTGGGCTATATGATTATAACTTTAAACATTTTGATAATTTATTTTTATGATGATAATTTAAATGAAACATAATTATCATAGTTACGTTCAAAAGCGTAATATTACAAGGTTCTTTTTTTGGTAAACATGTATGAGTTCATGTTAATAATTAATGTGAACCTCTTTTAATAACTGATTAAAAATATGTTACCAGACTGCCAAAATAAGTTATACAAAAGATCTCCAATACGATTCGTCCATAAGCTTTTCATCCAACCATTCAAAATTAACTTAAATTCTTCAGTCTTTTCTCAGTTTTCTCTTTTTCGGTCAGTCTCAGTCCAATTACAGTTATTCGAGCTTGTTAGTTTTCTTAAATTATTTATTTTATTTGCTGTAATTTGCAAGATTAGAAACATTATTTTGATTTCGAACTAATCCATAGACAAAAAAGTAATAGAAATAGAATATCCAACTATTCGAATATCCTTTCAATCCTATTGCAAAACTTGTGTTTTTATAATCTTTTTTAAAACGCGAGGAGATTCTTATAATGGCTTTATTTTTATGTTTGTTACCTCAGTCTTTGCATTGAAGTCGTTTTTGTGAAAAATTAACATTGCCGTATTATTGTGTATTGTTTCACTAAATAAATATGTTGGGTAACCGAGATGTTGTGAATTGTGAATATAGCTATGAATTTAAAAATTTTAGTTGTAAGGCAAATAAATAAATAAAACTGCCATGTTTTATGTCGAAAAATCGGGTATAAATTAAATTATTCCTTTCTAATAAAATCTTAGAAATAAATGTGCAAATGTTATTTATGGTTTATTATTTTTTAATCTACTTTCTCTTCAGGATCCCTCCATCCATCCATCTATCGGTCTTTTTCCATCCATAGGCAAAAAAGTATGTTTGGGACATAGCAGCGGCGCCATGTCATAGCCTCTACTTATCCCCATGAGAGCAAGATGTGACTATGTATTATCAGGTATCGCTTAACCGTATAACACCCGTATTCACAAACAATATTTACATAAGTAAGTACTTAAGTGTTGATGCACTGTGCAAAGGGTAACACTTCTCAATGCATTCCGTTCATCGAGCCTTTGTATTCATAGACAAAACTTAGCTATGCGTTCAGTTTAACAAACGCATACCTAGTGCGCTTCACCACTTAAGTATTGTTTGTGAAATGATTTTGATACCCCTGTGCGTCCATGCCTACTATGAGACCTCAGTGACTTTTGTGAATACGGCTGATTAATCTTAAAAAAATTGCCTATCTAGGATGACATAAGTATCTCTTTCTCTCTAGCCCATTATTGTTCCAATGCTGGGCACGGGCCTCCCCCACTTTAGGAGGGATTATGGACTACTGTGCCGCCGCGTCGAGGCGTGTTGGCACAGTTATCGAGTTTTCCGTCTCTCACAGAGGATGTTATCTGTGTACAATATTACTTAAGTGGATACCAAAATAGCTTCGTGCATTTTACTATGTACGAAGTTTTCATTGTTTCTTTAGATTGAATGGCTAGAGCTCTAATTTTTAAGTATATGTTTTTACAATATATGATCTAGGATCGCATGAACTCAGAAACGCGATTGAAAAAAGTTTTCTCGATAGAAAATCTTGGCGAAACAACCTCTCAATTTTTTTATTTTTTTCGTTGTCGGTCTATTATCGCGTATTAACTACCTAATGAAATAACTTTAAAAACATAGGTAACTATTATGTATAGAAACACGTGGATCAGAATTAAAATATATTTAGTAGATTTTGAGTAAATATGAAAAGTATCCCTAATTCTTCATTTTCTGTGCCTACTGGTTGTGTTAATATGTACGTGTCGGCGATGATATACGATAATATTGATGTAGGCCCTTAACTAGCTTTTACAGCACCTTGGGAAGGAAAAGGTTTAATGACACTTCTTAATCCGTCACGTCCGTCCGTCCGTCCTCACGGACTACATAGTTGGTGGTATGTAAGTAACTACCGACTATTCACATTTCAACTTTCCATACGCGTAGGTAGGTACTATTTTTCTCCAGCCTTCTAAATCTAGCCGCAAGTAAGCCTTACACAGCGTAAGGTACCTTTAGGAATAAGAGTGGTGACATTTGTGTAGCAAGAATTCTGGCTTTACCTCAGCGTGTTCTGAATGTATGTCTTCTATTTGTAGTGGCCCAAGAGCCGTCGACGGCCAGACCTTCCATAGTTTATAAAAATTGAAATTTTCTCTGTACATGTCTCCTTATACAGGTAAGAACGACCAGCGACTACAGAGTTTGTGTTGTGGTTACTTTGGCAGATAACAGGTAGTAAAGGTGTATAAAAATGTACCTACTTTAAATTTCTTATAGTATAAACATTGATAAAGCTCAATTTTTTATATTATCTTCGGGATAACTTTAGAAATCTCGTCGTCCATTGCCGGACACTTATGACGGTTGCTACCCTCTGACAGACACCCTTAAACTTTAATAAATTATGATTATACTTTCGTCATTCTATAAAAGCTAAATTTTATAAGTATATGTTACTTGGGAACCTATAAAAAGATGTTATCTCAATAGCCGGACAGTTTTCATGGTTTTTACATCTTGCCAGACATCTCTTTAAATAGTTTATCTACAAATTGTAAATTAAACAACAAATTGGTATTTCATATTTTTATTTTTACACTTTACGTCGGTGATCGTAAACGAATTTCACTACATCGCTCCATCATTTCAATTACACGTTAGAATGATACTAGAACATAAATATTTTTTTCGTATTTTATTTAAGATCAAATAGATAATCTTTTTTACACCCTATAGCAACGATATTATTTAATTTAATTTGTCATTATATTATGAAAAATTACAACAAATTAATTTTACAAGGAAACAAAACTTACAACTAATTATACTCTTTATCGGAGAGAACATTTATCTAGAAGCTAAAAATTATTACAATTTATAAATTACAATTAACAAAAGTTGAAGGAACTAAATACTTGGAATTTTCACTAAATTATTACAATCACAATTATGTTTATTAACTTAAAATAATTAATATTATACAATATAATATATTAACTATTTCGTATTTACGCTATTACATTTGGCTCCTCATGTCACCTATGCTTAATGAGAACTGTGCTGAAAAGCTGAACGTATTAAAGACAATGCCTAGTGGCGAGAAGCCAGGATAAAAGAATTTACTATATAACGAAGTGTTTAAAGCATAACAGAACCGTTAAGATTCTAAATTAACCTGCCTTCGAAATATAAACACTAACCGTCAATCGCAGAGCCATTAACAAATAACAAAACTTAATAAAAAAACGTTTTCAATTAAAACTTTAACAAAATCACTCTAATACTGCTGAATTTGTACGAATTAGGTAAATAATTAAACATAACCTAGTCACATGTCACAACACAATTTGAAACGATAGAATTAGTACCTATAATAATATTCACCATCAAAATAATATTAGAGGATTAAAAATTTTGGCACATGTATTTACGTTTCATATAGACAATTGTTTGTTTATTCAATACATGACCTAACATATTTATCTACATGTGTATCTGATATTATTTAATTATAAAAGTGCGTGGTTTTGCATTATTTAAATTTGCCAGCATCAACGGAATGTCAAAAAGCAATATAAAATCTGTTAAAACTATTACAATATTTTAATCATATTTAATATATAAAAATCCCTGTAATGATAATATTGTTATGAAGTGACACTATGTGTTACTACTGTATGTAATTATGTATGAGAATTTAACTGTGACTGTACTGTATGTGAAATGTACAATAGTTATTTTTTATAAAATAGAATCGTAAATAGTGTTCAGTCTTCTGTTAAGAGATTTCCATGTTGAATAAAGTTGATTGATAAAATTTAATTGATATAATGTTTTGAGAAACATTGAAAAAACTGTAATAAACGCAACCACTGTTTATTTTTGGATACAGCGTACAATGAAAACAATATATTTCAACAGACAGTAGTTCGTTATAATACAAATAATATTTACAAGGTAGGGTATTCCCGTTCGTGGACATCTGATAATGTGGATATGTGGACGTGTGCACTCGTTGAAATATCATCATGTGGACGTGTTTAGTATTTACATACACATTGACATTTGGATATGCGGACGTATTCACACGTTGACGTTGGACGTGTTCACAGCACACATTCACATGTTAAAATATTTCAAAGCCCGAGTCATCTTTTTAAAATCAAATTTTCCACATATTTACTCTTTTACTAAAATGGGTGCGATCAGGAATAGGAAGTAGCATTCGTCCAGAGTTTTTGTTCCTATTTTTCGACATTATTTCGGTCAGTACACGGTGTAGACGACGGGGTGTGGGCGAATGGGAATGACCCGTAATATCATGTGTCCAATCACATGGCAGTATCTCTATTGATCACTGTATATATTTATCTAAAGCCAGATAAGTATTGAACGTTTTAAACTAACTTTCATTATTTACTAAAATCTTGAAAGCTCCTTTTTATTTGAACATTGAGTGCAGATACATTATTTGTCTAAACTTGGCGCGCACTGTCATAACTGTCAGATTTCTTATGTTATTATTTTTTCAGGTTCCGTGCCGAAGGGGGCTTATTACTGAGACTCCGATGTCTATCATTCGTCCGTGTGTCACGAGGCTGCATCTCATGAAGGTTGTTAGCTAGACGAAATTTTCCGTTATAGACAAAAACAAATACTAAAAAACCAGAAACAATAAATATGGGATCTCGGTCTCGCATACTACAAAATTCTTAGCGTGTCTTGATTGTGAAAACCTTAAGTACTTGTCTTCACTTACAGCGATAAAATGTATTGGTACTTTGTCCCGTCGGCCTTTTCTCTGTTCATGTCTGGTAAAATAGTACCTAATAACTTTTCTTATTTTGTAATCGTCGAATTTTACCTAAAGAAATTATAATGACTATTACCAGACACTTACTCCAACCGCCTATTTTTATTGAACGCTCAAAGACCCGAATTATTTTTAACACTTTACTTAGTAGATTGAATCGGCCTATCATCTGGATATAATTAAAATATTTAGTGGTGCGGAACCTTTTGCGCGCGAATCCAATTCGGATTGGCCGGTTTTTTTTTCAATTGGCAAAGGTTTGTTATGTTGCGCCATTATTGTGACTGTATGACTTGTTTTATATAACATTTATTTGTGTGTGTGTGACTAGTGCGTCGCGGACCTTATTGTGGGCTTGCTTCTTCCCATACACGGGCCAGCTCACTGATTCACATCTCACTAACACTACAACAATTAGATACAAATACATCTACTATTTACCATCTTAGACACATATAATGTCCACATTACTGATTAATTCAAAAATGTATACATACCATTATTTTTATCAATACCTATTTACATTTAAAAATTGTTTATCTTCGAATTATAAACTATCATTACGAATATATTACAAACTTTGGTGAAATGCAGAAGTGTATTCGCACGTATAACGTATTATATCTACATTAAGATCACTATATATATCGAGAAATAATTTTTAATGCATTTATACCTAATATAAATCTAAAAAAAAATATAGTACAAAGTCTAAAAATAAGGAATTTAACGGAATGTCAACAATGAAATTCAAATTCGGAATGTCTTAACAATAAACAATCACAACGCCTTTCATACTTATTGCACTCGGCACTCCTTCAAAATAAATTATCGCTTATCACAATATACGCGACATCAATATACATTTGTATAATTAACACATCATTTAAAATATAAATTTAACTAATCAATGTGGACGTCTCCGGTCCAGTAATCAAGATCTCGGAGATTTCACAGATAGATATATTCTAGTACAAATTATGTTATTATAAAACTGAAACCTTTCTAGTGTACATAGTAAGTTCTAATTACAAATTGCACGTACGAAAACAATAGCAATGACACGAGGTTGTAGCTACCATACGAGTTATTTAAGCGAGTTTTAAGTTCCAATCGAAATATTACACTATGTGGCCAGCCGCCAGATCTTTAATATAACCTCGCGAGTAATACCTACATAAATATACAAAGTAATAAAATGTAAATGTCGCAGAAATATGAAAATCGTAGAAATACTAACCGTTTAGTTATGGGCGTAGCAGAAAATGCGGCAGAAAATAAGAGTTTACTTCCGAAAACTTAGCCCTTTCTTCTTAAAAGCCCCCGAAAGAAACAAACGAAGAAATGAACGAAGAATTGAAATCTCACCCAAAAACTATGTTGGCTACGCGCATGCGTTTCGGGTTTGTATTTTGTATAATATTTCATATTTCTGTGCTCTACATCAATTTAGAAATAACAAGCCACTTGAACGCTGTGGCGTGTCGACATTCAAAGTTGTAAAATTACACTAAAATGCCACTATACACGCCGACGTGGAAGTTATGCTACTGATCGACCACAAGATATAAAATTAATTTCTAAAACACCTTATTAACATCTTTATAACTTATAAATACACTAACTAAATTCCAGTTTTAGTTCGCTTAGTGTCAACATATAAAAAGAGCGCTTCAACTAACCGGGAATTACGGCTTGAAACGAAGCACACTCAGAAATACTTAACGTTTGTCTAACTAACAGAAATAATGTGTGTTAGAGACTTATGATAATATGTTTTATAGACTGATGAAATAATGTGTGTTAGCGACTGATGAGAAAGAGCGAACACCTAATCTTGTCCGTTGTGATGTAGAAGTGTACGGTTGTCCGGCGGATGCGACGGATGTGACGGCGTACGATATGAATCCCCTTCTTCATCAGCTGAATTTTCCTTTGACCTGTCACTCTTACAATCTTCCTCTTTCGTTAATCCCGACAACGAGTCCAGAGCCATCGGCATCGATTGGTATAATTCCCTCGCTTTGTCATTTGGTGGCAACAGATGTAGCATATTTATAGGCATCGGAAAGCCAGGAGGGAATTCTGGATAAAATCCTTGTTGGAATGGATTAAACATTGGATTTGAGGCGATATCGGGTTCTGAACTGGCGGGTCTTTGGCTTGAGTTGTGGTGGTCATCTTTGTCATGGTGTTTGTTCGTGGGTTGATTATTGTTGTTGTTACCGGAATTGAGATTCAATACGTCCAGTGGACCGCCGATACAGTCTTTCCTGAGTTGTTCTAGTTTAAGACTTTTTCCATATTTGCCACGGACATACATCAATAATGAATTGTAGGGAATCCCGAAGATTCGGGACGCTTGGCTTGTCGTCATTTTCTTGTTCCATACGTGCTGCAATGCCTCTGTTAGTTCTGCGTTTGTCCAAGATCGAGGTGGTCCACCACGCGGTGCGCTGTGCTGTCCTTTCGGTCTCCCTGCGAAGATAATTAAAATCCCTGGTTAGTCTTGTTTCGACGTACATGAAATATTTACTAATTAGGTAAGAAAAACAATCATAAGCTAAGAATTTTGTAATTCATATTGGTATAACAGTCAGTAGCACGACATGTGCCGTGTAGGTACTACCCCGCCACACAGCGACGGCATTACGCGAATGTACTATTATCTAATAACCATGTTTTGGCTGAGCAATAACCGTACCAAACAGTACACTGAGCAAGCGAAATGAGCGGGTTGCGCTGACATTTAGTTCGCGGCGATTTGTCATTAATTCGATACGAGCACGCGACTATTATAGCAGTTTGTCAAAAAGAAATGCGGACATGCATACAACGGCGACGTCGCAACTGACTTTATAGTTTTATAATTTCAACAGAACACGTTAACTTCATTTCGATCAGATTATTCAGAGAAACATTTCTGAACAAAATGATATTTTAATATGAAAATTTGGATCTTTTTTAAGGGGGCGTCGCGGGTCACACAAACGTATTTCTAAATTAAAATAGTATATATTTGTAGCTCCTTATTGAGGAGGGAACTGCAATGTGGCTGTCTCGAGCGATGGGCGCTAATCGATCGTGACTATTGTAAACGTCGGGAGCAGTCTGCCCGCGCCGACTACAGCTAGAGCGTATTCAAAGCATACGTTAGACTAGCCGTCTGTTACCCTATGAGATATGCTATCAGATCGTCTTAGTAAACATTTGCTTGGAAACAATGGGCGTTTAACATTCGCGCGAAGCGATTGCGGGACCATTCGATATGTGATGGGTATGCGAACATGCATTTTGTGCATTATAGCGGTGCGGTGCATTATTGTAGGAGCGGCGAGCTCCTGCAGTTTCTGATACCAGGAAAGTAGCACTTGTTCCATTGTTTGATATAACTTGAACATGTGAGCTATTCAAATAGTTCCCTATCGCAAATAAGTTTCACTTTGCACTAACGATGCTTCTGCTCCATGGAAAATAGGTTCTACGCTACAATATCGTCAAAGTATTTTGTCGAAGTATTATGAATACTTCGATGTTCATGTTACGTAACCTAATTTTTAAGAAAAAAAAGTGTCATCCTTTTCAAATTGGAACATATAAGACAGTAGTGGTCTTCGATTAAAGTAGATTGCGTGTAATGTGTAATTTCCAAGTTCTAGAGGGCTAAACATTACTTTCATGTTTGACGTGACGAAGATACCGGCACACCGGCACACTTCTGGATAATCTTTGAAGTTTTACTTGTTTATTTTCTTACACAAAAAAATCAACAACATGAAGTTAGTCACAAAATGGGATATCGCGATGGATAAACCAACAAGTAAAACTTTTTATATATTAAAAAGCGAGGATCATTTTTTTAATATTTATGAATAAACTTACATTTCTTTTTGACATTAGTGAATAGTTGTGCATCTAGCGGTGGGCCGCGATGTTCTACATCCATTAGGGGGTACATCTTGTGCTCCATGCCAGGCGGGAACAGGCCCAATGGGGAATCCATTCCGAACACTGTTGACAAAGAAACAACATTTAAGTAATAACAGAATAAACATTCTAAAAATAATTCGTTCATTAATATGAACGAACTAGCTGACCCGGCAAACGTTGTTATGCCATACCAAAAAAAAATAAAAAAAAAAATTAAAAAAAAATTAACTATAAACCTCACGGAGCCCGAGACCTTTCCAACGAATGCAAAACCGTGGAAATCGGTCCGTGCGTTCTGGAGTTATAGCGTCAGGAAGGAAAACCCGACTTATTTTTATATAGTAGACTAGCTGGCCCGGCAAACGTTGTTTTGCCATACCAAAACAAAGTAAAAAAATAAAAATAAAAAAAAAGAACTATAAACCTCACGAAGCCCGAGACCTTTCCAACGAATGCAAAACCGTGGAAATTGGTCCGTGCGTTCTGGAGTTATAGCGTCAGGAAGGAAAACCCGACTTATTTTTATATAGTAGATTATTTGTAGAATATGGGTAAACAATACATAAGGTGCTAGGGTTATAGTTACAGTAAGGTTTATACTATGGTCTTATTCGTAATGATTTATCGGAGGTTTAAAAGTTCGCTAAAATTGTCAAAAATCATCATGATTATCATAACATCACGCCTTTGTCCCATGGGGGTAGGCAGAGACTATAGAGCGCCATCTGCTACGATCCAAACATACTTCCTTGGCTTCATCCACACTCATACATCTGGTCATACATGCCCGACGGTTGTAAGTGCTATGCACTTGCCCCTTTTGGAGTATCCCGGCGATTATATCGGAGTATATTTTTCTCGGGCGTTTCCAAGCATTTTCACTTACCTCCGCCGTGTATATGCCTTTCGTTAATAGTTTCGTTAATGTCAAAAAATTTTATTCATAATAGTCTTTTTACGATAAAATGTTTATTATCTCTCCGTTAAAGTTATTGTTTAAACCTCCGATAAGTCATTATGAATAAGACCCTTAGTCTTTGCTACCCGACCAGGGCCATCTGTTATCTACTAGAAGCCAATAAAATATGACCTTGATTAAGTTCGAAAATATGATGAAGTATCGCGAGACCCTGGGCATGTTCCCAGTGTGCTTTGTGGAGAAGACGGGCCTGTTAATAGTAATAACAAAATAGATAGATAAACCTTGCAAAACGTGTCCTTGACAACTGACTAAAGTAGGGGTTTCTCGCTAATAATCGTCTTAAAAAGATGTGATAGACATTTTTAATTGTGTCGGACGTCCCGCGTACTCTTAAGCAGCTAGGACAACTCCGGGAAATCTCGGTCATATGTTCCTATCCAATACGTGTCGTCCTCCACAGAATAATATTCTATATTCAGTGTCGTCCACAAACCAAAATGTATAAAACAATAACAATCGGTTCAGCGTTCATTTGCATCAATTTCATTACAATTTCAACCATTTCATTAAATAAGTATGAAAAATATTGTCTCCGGGTACAATGTTTTATATTAAACGTAGTATTGATTGTAAAGCATAAATATTTAATATGTATGTATGAATTATTTATACACCGGACAGAGCGAAAGTCGTTAGTCGAAGGCCCATAAAACTGTGCAACAATTTAGTTTATCTACTTGATACTAGATGGCGCTAGTAGTTTGAAAACTTTGTAAAGCTATATTCGTAAGCTTTTACATCACAGGTTGTGTCAAATTTTATTTTAAAAATATTATATATTTGCATTTTAATAATGCTATCCTCAATGACTACCTTTATTTATTAATTTATTTACGCATTTAGATTTAGCTAACCAATCGGTATTGTTTTTTTTATATTTTAAAATATGATGTATTAAGAAAATAAATGCGATACAATAATTTACTTGATATATATGTTTATGCGACAAAAAGATAGTTTACACGTAGCAGTATAACAACGTCGTTTAATTATTTTATCGCAGCTGCGAACTGAAGGGCTTGGGGCGCGCAAAGTGGACGCCAGACTTTATAACAAGTACAGAAGAATGTAAATAGGATCTCGTCTAGGTGTCGACGTTCGCTAATCGGATGCGACAAATCGATACTCAATGCTTTATTGTGAATACAGCTAAACCTTTTGTTTTGACAGTTTTATTATTTTATATATCGTCCTATTAAAGTTCAACTTAATCTAATTGGTAAAGCAAAGAAAAGATTGATGTATTATGTAAAAAGAATAAGAAAGAGAAAGGAGAAACACAGATCGGACGTCTAACAGAAGATTATGAATGAAAAACCCCACATCAATTTTATAAACAGGTACTGAACAGTATATCAAACTTTACATATATTTAGTGCGTAAATTTTTCTCGCAATCGTCCTCCGTAGAAACTTAGCCAGAAATTAAAATCTCTAGCAAAATCTTGACACCTATACTATGGACTATTACCATTTGTCTATTTTCTCTATGAAAGATCTAATTTATCTATTTACTCGATTCCGTACGCGTGGAATTTGGGAAATTTTGCCTGTTTTTGCAACATTTTTCACTAATGCTTGTCTACTATTAGTCACAGCGGGATGCTATCTGTTTAACATACAGTATTTATATATTTAGTTCAAACAAATTTCATATTTATTTTTTAATTTCTCTTCAGCTTTTTAATATTAGTATAGATTATTGGTCTTATTCATAATGACTTATCGGGGGTTTAAACGGAGATTTTATCGGAGAGATAATAAACGTTTTAGCGTAAAATGACTATTATGAATAACAAGTTTTGACAATTTTCGCGAACCTATTTTAGCGAACTTTTAAACCTCCGATAAGTCATTATGAATAAGACCATTTATGTATGCCCATCCCTATCCGTTCCATTGATTATGATATGACCTTGTACGTGTTTAAGCGTCTTATTTTTTTTTTATAAAATGACGCATATTTATTATAAAAAGGACGCTAATTAATTCAAGGAAAACGAGAGCATCGAGAAAATAAAAATGTGAAATATGGTTTAGTAATAATAATACCGAACTATATTAAGAGGATACCAAAATAGCTTCGTGCATTTTTCTACGTACGAAGTTTTCATTGTTTCTTTAGATTGAATGGCTAGAGCTCTAATTTTTAAGTATATGTTTTTTCAATATATGATCTAGGATCGCATAAACTCAGAAACGCGATTGAAAAAAGTTTTCTCGATAGAAAATCTTAGCGAAACAACCTCTCTAATTTTTTATTTTTTTCATTTGTCGGTCTATTATCGCGTATTAACTAATAAAATAACTTTAAAAACATAAGTAACTATTATATATAGAAACACGTAAATCAGAATCAAAATATATTTAGTAGATTTTGAGTAAATAGGAAAAGTATCCCTAATTCTTCATTTTCTGTGCCTACTGGCTGTGTTAATATGTACGTGTCGGCGATGATATTGAATAATATTGATGTAGGCCCTTAAACTACTGCATTAATTTGTACAGTAATCTAAGCACAATATTCTATTTTCACAATTTAATCTTTGAACATTAAAATATCTAGCGATTAACAACTTGATTTAATCGCTCACATATTTTCTTTCAATCAAATCGATTACAGAATGAGTGCTCGTATAGTGCAAATATCTGTAAACATGTCACTACTGACTGTCATATAATTAGGGTTGACACTAACAATAATAATGTACATAAATTTATTAATTTTTGCAATTGACTTGCCATGCTTAATAAACTAAAAAAAATGTGTGGAAAAGTGGAAAACATAACTGACTGAGTGAGATTTGGTAAACATGTGCAGGAACTATGATAGCTCAGATGGTAGAGCGACGGAACGGTATTCTGAAATCGTGGGTTCAAGTCTCGCTCGTGATGATAATTTTTTCCACTATAATTTAGTTTATTATGTAAACATTTTATTATGTAAACAATAATTTATTTACAGAAAAGTATACAAAATATAAGATCCATGATGTCCGTGTGATCAATTAAGAATACACTGGTCACCACCCCATTTTCTCCCCAGGTTGCTATAAAAGCTAGCTAAGGGATATTGTACACAGTTAATATCTTCTGTAAGTGAGAGACGGAAATCTCGAAAGTTAACCCTATGCCTGGTAAACACGGCATAGTAGACCGTAATTCTTCTCACAGTGAAGGATGTCTCACAGTGAAGGTTGGGGATAGAGAGATCCTGCTATTAAAAATAGTCAATCAAACAAACACATCAAATATATCAAAGTTAGCTAAGCTTTCTAGAAAAACGAGAGAAACCGCAGGTCCTTGTTAACTTTAAAAGGCTTTTATTTCGTGCCAGTTTAATACATTTCGAACAATCTTTTTTTTTTGTAATAAATGTATTTAATTAGATATTAACAATGAAAAGGACGTCATAAAAACTATAATCTATATACTAATATAATAAAGCTGAAGAATTTTTTTGTTTGTTTGTTTGAACGCGCTAATATCAGGAACCACTGGGCCGATTTGAAAAATTCTTTCAGCGTTAGATAGGGCATTTATCGAGGAAGGCTATAGGCTATATAACATCACGCTATAACGAGTAGAAGCGAAGCAGTGGTGAAAAATGTTGCAAAAGCGGGGAAAATTTTCAAAATTCCACGCGGTCGAAGTCGCGCGCAACAGCTATTAAATAATAAGAAGCAACCCTATTCACTTGTATGAAAATCTCATCTAGGTTTGCGAGTAACACAGCTTTCATCACAGTTATAGTTAACTGTACGTTTGAGCCATAATCTTATGTTATCTCCTGAAGTTACAACACTAAACATTGAGACGACTAATTAAGTGAACAGCGAGTATTTCTGCGGTAACTATACATGATGCGATATATTTTTATTACTTGCATAGATAATATAAATGAAGCATAGAATTTTAATTATCTACTCTCATTATTTTATTCTCTGCTAATTATCGTTTATATTATATTGTCTGTTTTTCTCATTATTCTCTATCGCAATGTCGAATTCCTTAACTTTAGAAAAGGGGTTTGATTACCGTCCTCTTTGAGAATAAACTCTTTTTTAGCGCCCCTATTTTTTCATCTACTTAAAACCGCTATAACCCGACTTTTTCTGGGTCTCTCTACCTTTAGGCCTGGAGCGCTCAAAACGGGGGGTTTTCAGCCACTTTGGGAAAGGCTTCCTTAAATAAATAAATATTCATGGACATTTCACACAACGCGAAGTATAATTAAATAAATAATATAGACTATGTATCAATGTATTAATCTATGTAACGGAATCTTTGAAAGTAATTGTCACCCAGTTGCAGTAATCAGATTGATCAGAAAATTTGCACACATATTAAACACCGATTACAATTCAATATTGTAAAATTATACTCGGGATTTTCAAGTGAGTTTTCTAGTTTTTGAATTAAGCAAATTAGATATTTAGAAAGCTTTTTCAGCTATATGCATTCTCGCATACTGCGACTGTGGTTTTCTATTAGTAGAAAAATCTAAGAAGGGTCTACTACTTTAGGCGATTGCTCCCTACATTATACAAACTTTAATTCTTTATCAATAGTATTAAAGTTACAGTTATGTATCTGTCTATATAGGTATACCTACACACATCGGACTTATTTTAATAGTTCGAATGTGGTCTTATTGATTGTCGGTAATTATGCAAAATAACTAGTCGTAGACTGGATAGAGCAGTACTCCAACTATTGACGTATATTAACGGTTCGTTAGTACCGTCAGTAGTAAAAGTATCGGACGTTACAAAGACACTGCGTACGGATATCTTAATTAATTTAGTGCAATACAATTTTAAACACAACACTGATAATTAAAACGTCGCAATGTAATTTATATTCAAGTAATTACATTTGCTTGTATTTTGTATGTTGTATGTTGTATTGATACTGTGTATTAAGGTTGGCATCTTAATACACAGTATCAATACAACATACAACGTACATATAAATGTTGGCATATAAATGTACGGATCTCACAACCTCGCAAAAATGTGGCAAAGTCGCAAAAATGACGGAGTCGCGGGCAACAGTTAGTGTTTTTAATATAATTGTTATTAAACTGTAGCCCGCGACTCCGTCCGCGTGGAATTTAGAAAATCTTCCCTGTTTTTGCAACATTTTTCACTACTGCTTCGCTTCTACTGCTCGCAGCGTGATGTTATATAGCCTAAAGCCTTTTTCGATAAATCTATCTAACACTGAGAGAATTTTTCAAATCGGCCCAGTGGTTCCTGAGATTAGCGCGTTCAAACAAACAAACTCTTCAGCTTTATAACATTAAAATAAAAAATATAGATAGTTAATTTATTTTGGTTGTTTTCTTTTATATTATTAGCTTTGTACATAATACATATTTGCCTTTATGAATTTTAATAAAACACTTTGTAAATATGATGTTATTAATATATAAATTAACATATTTTGTGTAAACTTATAATTTGATAATTTTACCAGGACTGTTATCACGTTAATTCTTCTCCAGCCCATTTACGTCCCAGTGTTGGGCACAGGCCTCATCCACTTTGGGAGGGATTATGGTCTACTGTGCCGCGCTGACCAGGCGTGTTGGCACAGGGTTTATTTTCGAGTTTTCCGTCTCTTACAGAAGATGTTATCTGTGTGCAATATCTCTTAGCTGACTTTTACAGCACCCTTGGAAGGAGATGGGGTGGTGACACTTGTATTCTTAATCCGTCACCACACGGACAGGCTCAGGCTCACGTTAATTATTAATATTTAAAAAGGTTTAATACCTCCGCCCTGAACGTTTTAACCGAGTTGCATTGTCCGTAGAGTAGCCGTGGAGTGGTGCTTATTAAAGATAGGAAGTTAAAAGCCTACATGGTATCTATTTGGTGATGAATAACTGGATTTTTTGACTTATAATACAGTTTCGATGTATAAATAAAACCTATATGCTACGTATATAATAAAGTATGTTTATTACGTGTGAGCTTTTTAAGTAGGAGGTAACTTATTGTTCTACTTACAATAAGTTCTTTATAACACACACATACACTCAAGACTTATTTCAGATTCATTCACAGTCGGATTCATACGCACACTCTGATTTATTTCGGAACTTTTATAGTGTCGTTTCTTTTTCTTTATTTATGAAATAATTGAAAGGGAATAATCAAAAGAATGATCTGCCAGAAGAAATAACTAATTTAAAATATGATTGTGTAAACGAGTATTTGACGTTTCAGAAATAAGTTTTCTAGTGATTTATTTAATAATTCGAACGATTGGTGAATACAAATCCATTTCAAATTTTACGCCTAGGTAGATCTAATTTTAAATTTAATCCAAAATCAATTCAACCATCGAATTATACAGTAAGAGCAAGTTTACGCGAAAGTTGCAAAATTTTGAAACTACAAGTAATTTAACGTTAAATTTAAAAAAAGAAATTGCTAATAATAAACTTAACTGCCTACGTTGTTGTAAAATAGAACAGCTATGACATTCTAGAAATCGACATTTGGACGCTGCACTTGGACGGGTAACGCTATTTTTATCAATATGATTATTTTATTACGTCACAATTTCTAGCAGAATAGTGTAAACCTTGCGGTCAATTAGTCGTAGCGCGCAGTCGGCTCACTTGACGCTTTCTAATTCCGGTCTGTCGGACGCGGACCCCTTCAGAGAGCTATTCGACCATAAACAATGATTTACGAAACACACCCGATAACTAGACGTTGGCAATACGTTAGCGCCGCGATTCGATTCGTCATTTTTTCCACTAATTTTCACAATGTAATTTTGAATAGTTTTTCGCAACATACTTTGGTCGTTTAACAAAGTTTTATTGATGCTATTAATCTGATTTAAATCGAAACACCAAACAAAGTTGGTGGAACAAACTTTATACGTTCGATCGATGTTCGCCCCATATGCAACACGCGTCGAAATCGAAAGTACTCACAAACTTAGTTTGTAACTCAGCTCAACCCTTTCGTGGCCATGTGTACACAACTTATCAAACTTCAACCCCATTCATTCAGATACACGACGATGCACCCTCTCTTTCGCCCACGCATATGTGTTGTTTCATTTCAGTGGGACAACATGCGTGTGTTTTCCTGTTATCCGACGGGTTGAGAGAGTCTCGGAAACGTGTTGCACGGTACCGACAGGGGATGTCTATCGCCGGGGTCGGGTTGTATGGCAATAAAGCCACGTGATGTGATGTTTACGGCCGGGAAGGGTTCCATTCACACGTGGTGCGAGGGAGGTACAATGACGTACCGTGGTGTGTAGAGGACTTGTGTTGTCTACGGTCAGGCAGGCGCGCGTGCTCAACGTTTATTTTGCAACGAGCTTTACAACTATAACTGTAAATTAACTTTATCGAGCGGGGACCGAATCTAGGTCGTATGGAATCAGCATTAATTATCGCTTTAATCTAATACCGATGTCGATTGTACGTACAATAGATCACATGATAGATAGCCATTCACGCCAAGGATACGAAAGCCATATTATACCTGAGACGATAAATGCCATAATTTAATGAACATGCCGTTATTGGGTTAATTGTTGTTTCAGTGAAATATACGCTGTAATGTGAGGTACAATTATTGTAGAAAGAAGTCTAGGTCGATTATGATGAGTATTGTCTATCCTTGCATTGTTTTAAAGATCGCGTGTTTATTGTAAGTCCCCATTACATAAATAATATGGGGTGTAAATTCCGTCGAGAATTTGTAAAGACAACTTAATATTTATAAGACTGGAGGACCTTGGGTGCAGTTTGATTATCATAGATATAACAATGACTTAACAAACACTTATGTAATGACTTGTAACAATGTATTAGAATGTTGTTCGTTTAAACACAAATTATTGTTATATCATGTATTAATTATTGTTCATGTGTGAATCATAATTAAGTTAGTTTCACAATGACAGAACGATTTCAAAATTGCTCTCAATAAGTGTTATAACAAGAGGCATTAGTAGTATCACACACGCTCACACGACCATGCGCCTGGGAGAGTTCATACAAAATACAAATGAATTACAGCTAACGCGATAATTTCGTAAGCTCACTCAGCCAATTTTGCTTTTAGCTATTGAAATGTATTTTCGTTAACTTTCCACTGGTTGCGCGTCCCGTGTGAAGTTGTAGGAGGCAACGCTTTCTATTGTTTCCGAACGAGCTTCCAAAATGAGTAGCTCATTGTGTATGCATTCAGTACTAACTATAGAATGAGACTTTAATATCAGACATCTCATTTTTGTATACTCTATTTTGTAGACCACACGGCACTCACACTACTATATGAAATTGCCCATTGTGTATCTCAATTGGGCCCGCGCGTCATCTAATTATGTTGTGTAATTATTGATTTTGAGGAGAAAGAAATTCATTAATTATTTTGTTGGGTTGTTTTCTTTCTTATTTATTAATAACTAGCGTTTATAATGAGATTCTTAACTTGGAAGAATTTTAATTTTATACCATGGAAACGTCTAGATTGAAACTTATTGCTTTTTTTGTAATATGTTCTTGTTAAGTATAAAAATGATCGCAATCGGTTCATTTAATAAAGTAAAAAGAAAACAGATTTTAACTTTCGCAGCAGAAGATTAACAATACAAACGAGACATCATCGCGCTAAATTTTTAACGCGCGTATTAAATAATAAATAAATAAATAAATATTCATGGACATTCCACACAACGTCCTCTGTTCCCAAGCTAAGCTTATTAAGGTTGTGTTATGGGTACCAGAATACGGATATAATACATATACTACTTTTCTTTTGTAAATACATACTTATTACATAGAAACACCCAGACGCAGTATAAACATTTGTATGACAATTAGAAATCACACAAATGATTGTCTCGAGCGGGAATCGAACCCGCGACCACTGGATCGGCAGTTACATAAACCACTCAACCACGAGGCTCGTCATTATATTTTAATTAAACTTATATTTGAAATTAATTATATTTATGTAGCTTCTATCTATAAGTACCAATTCTAAGTGCATAACAGAACTTAACAAGAAATAAAAATTTATAGTGACAAAAATACAATTCAATTTATGGTAACTGAACTTTCCTATTATGAAAACTGTGTATTTTAATTAATACAAAAGTGTACATAGTTATCGCCAATTATTCAGAATACACCATAGTTGTTTATATTTTGATTATTAAGTTATGATAAGTTTTTAAAGCATCAGAATTACCCTCATTGTCTTTTAAAATATAATATAAATCTTACTAACGCTAGGTTATTTTAAAAGAGTTATAAAATGCACTTGTTTAAAATGCAATTTAGGTTTACTGCAAGCCATGAATAAGTAATGTTGTTAACAGCTAAATCTTAAAATACTTTCACCGTACGTCGTCTTTAGTACACTATAACTTTCAGTCCTCTCGGGTTCCGTATTATATCCACGTTATTGCCTACTAGATATTCTATTTACATCTTTCGCTTGACAAGATTTGTGACTTATATTTAGAGCATAGATAAAATAAATATAAAAACCATTTGCAGTAAATAATACGTTGAATAAAGCAAATATTCGATGAATTTTCAAATGGTTTTATCATTGTAGTTATTAAGAATGATGTTACATATAAAGCTATCTGATGCCTGCAACTTCGTACACGTGGAGTTTTAATACAAAAAATTAACAAATTATACAAAAAAGCCATCTTCTTGAACCACTTTATCTAATAAAATAGCGCATCAAAATCCGTTGCGTAGTTTCGAAGATATAAGCTCACATAGGGACATACATACAAAAATAACGACTATGTTTTATAATAAGTTAAAGTTTGTGCAGCAGTAAAAAATTACAAAACTCCTGTTAGAGTTTTGTAATTTTTTAAAGTTTATCTTTATGTATAAAAATTTTATGTTAAAATGTGGAATGAGTACGTTAAAAAAATTAAGAAATTACGAGAGTAGCCTATGTATAACCCCATGTATGAATATATGGATAACATAAGATTCTTTATTTCTTTCTCCAGCCCCTTTACGTCCCACTGTTGGGCACGGACCTCCTCCATTTTGTGAGGGATTATGGTCTATTACACCGCACTGACCAGGCGTGTTGGCATAGGGTTTAATTTCGATTTTTCCATCACGCAAAGAGGATAATATTTGTGTAAAATCCCTTATCTGGCTTTTGTAGCACTTTGGGAAGGAAATTGGGTGGTGGCACTTGTATTCTTAATCCGCCACCAGACGGATAACGTTGTTCATAAGTAAACAAATAGTTGTTTCTTTGAGATGCAAACAACATTTCTCACGGTATGGTTTGCTATGCTATCATGTAAGTGTACATGTGGAATGCTTTGATAATGGGATTGCGGTCACCTGACTCGATTCAGAAGCTACGATACGAGTTAATAAAAAAATCGATACTCTACATAATAAAGTGTTAGCCACTCTCTTAAAAAAAAGTGTTGTGTAATTTAAAAGAAATTAGTTTGCGGAACTATTTTAAAATTAGTTAATACAAGAATACACCTACTATAATTTTATTTTACATTATTAATAAAGCGGTAAAGTTTGTAATACTTATGTAGACTCCAAAAGTAATGGACAGATTCTAAAAAACATTTCGCAAATAGGAAGCTAGTCTCCGAGAGAGTAATAGGCCAATAATAATAAATCTTTACTTATTACAAAACAATATAGATAATTTTTGCATAACACTATGTAATCTTAAATCCCACTTCCAGTCCTACCCGTAACCATGGTGACTGCAAACGTCGGACTAAAATTTAAAACAAATACACGCGTCTAAATCCGTAAAAAGTGGTTTAATTTAATCTTAAATCTTTAACTAGTTTTAAAGATTTCAGATTAAATAACTTTTGCGCGCAAAGGATTATGATGTGTTTTTTTAATAGCTAGAGTGGTTCATAAATAAGGGTCATATTATATATCTTTACTAATATTAAAAAGCGGAAGAGTTTGTTTGAACGCGTTAATCTCAGGAACCACTAGGCCGATTAGAAAAATTCTTTCAGTGTTAGATAGGTATTTATCGAGGAAGGCTTTAGACTATATAACATCACGCTACGACCAGTAGAAGCGAAACAGTAGTAAAAAATGTTGCAAAAAGGGGGAAAATTTTCTAAATTCCACGCGGACGGAGTCGCGAGCAACAGAAGAGAGAGTAAATTATGTAGTAAGTATTATTGTTTAGATAGTTTGTTAACTAATTTCTCGTATTATGTATTAGTTAAATGTTATGTTTATTACCATGTAGCATTGTTTTTAGTTAAATGAGCTTGCTAAATTAATATTTAGTTAATTAATTTTAATAATAGCGCAATTTTGTAAATGAGATGTCAAATTAACATTGTTTAAATGTACATTAGTCATTCTTTAACAACGTTATCATTGTACATAGTTTAAATAATGGGTTTTTAAATTTTTATAGTAGAAAAGTGTCACATTTGAATTTATTTTCTGTATATAATGTTGACTTTTGATTTTGAATTGATAGGACCATTTTTATAGAACTTTTAGCATCATATCGTCACAGCTTTTTCCCATGGGGGTACGTAGAGACTATAGAGTGTTATCTGCTACCATTCAAACAGACTTCTGCTACATTGACTTTAAAAAAGAATTGAGGTAACTTATGCTACATTGACTTTCTTTGGGTTTCTTGAAAATATTAAAATAATTTTTTACAACGGATTTTTAACCGACTTCAATAAAAGAGGAGGCTCTCAATTCGTCTGTATGTTTTTTTTAAACTTTACTGACATGCCTTTTATTATATGTTGATGTAATCGCAGGGAATAGTTATTTCCAAATAGACATTTAAGTAATCCGACTTTATAGTTTAAATTGACGTCATTATGACGTTTTTTGAAGTATCTTTTCGTAGTAGGTAACTGGTTTTCGTGACGTTCGATTTTTTATTGAAAGAATCACTAAATGCAAAAATACACCATCAATTGGCTATTATAACTAGATTTAACAAGATGTTGTTAGTGGCGCCATGCACGATTCAATCAAGATAACAAACAATATATAATCTGTCCGTATATATTATTAAGTAAAAAGTATCAAATTATTTCTTTTACAAAACAAACGTTACATAAATTATGTTAGCGCAATGGAAAGTGTATTGCAATTACAATTTAAGTACCTTTTGTTACGTTAATAAGAGAATAACGAGTGTTGGTCGTACTAAACTGTTGTGTTACTCATATAAAAGGAACAGTCACCACCCTATTCCATGTAAATAATAAGTGAGGACTAAACAATTTTACTATTTAACAACAATAACAACAAAATACAAGTTCCACTGAAAATCACTTGGGTTAGGCCCGTATTATCGGTGTTTTACTACTTAGCCGAGACATATAAATAAAAAAATAATAATAAATAAGGGCCTTTTATAAAACTAAACAGCTAATTTATGTATTTTATTAATAACTAGTTGATGCCCGCGACTTCGTACGCGTGGAAATTAGAAACCATACCATAACAAAATATTATACACAGATGAACCCATGATAAACTTTTCCCTATGTGTTATAAAAGGATCAAAATCCGTCAAGTAGTTTTAAAGAATTAAGCACACATATGGAGATACAAAAACAACAACATTATTTTATACTAACGGTCTTATTCATAATGACTTTTCGAAGGTTTAAAAGTTCGCTAAAATCAGTTCGCGAAAATTGTCAAAACTTGTTATTCATGACTTATCGGAGGTTTAAACGGCGATTTTATCGGAGAGATAATAAACGTTTTAACGTAAACGTAACGTAGCGAACTTTTAAACCTCCGATAAGTCATTATGAAAAGAACCATTAATATTTTACTAGCATCTAAAAATTTCCAGATGTTTTTCTTTTATTTGGGTGTAGGGAAAATCCGAACAACCCTTTTTGCCAGTGTGGCACACACAGTAAATAAATTACCATGTTTTTAAGGAGACAGTCTGACTAAGACTTATATGGGTAAAATGTAATTCACACATTAAGTCGAAGACATAACATGACTCAAATAAATAGGGATATACCTTTATACAGGGTGTCCCAGAACTCAACGTCAAGCCGAAACGGGGTGACAGGATAGATCATAACCATCACGAGAAAAATCAGAAAAAAAATCTATCCCATGCAGTTTGAAAATTATGGGCATTTTAAGAAAAACCTAGAAATTTGGTCTAACTGTACCATTTTTCGGTTATTGTGGTTAATTTTTATTATTTTTGGTCATTTAAACTTTGGAACCGTAACCCTAAATAACATCTCGAGAATCACAGTCTAAAATAATGACACAATTACCCCAAGTTTCCTAGAATTTAGACTATTTGTTAAACTATGAATTTAAAATTTTCAAACTTTGTCGACTTTGAAACACCCTCCTTTAAAAAAAATGTACTAGAGTGCCTTGGCAAGTGCCATTAAGAGTTGGCGCATTTAATCAGGATTGTAAAATGGTACAATACTTGTAAGTTTCGTACTAAAAAAAACGAGTAAAAAATAAAAACCTCAAGTAACCCGATTTTTGCTAACCCATTTTACTCAGGAAAAATGTTTTTTATTCGCACAAGCCCTTGGTAGGTTCTTTATTTTACGGCAAAATGATGAGAGAGATGGATAGTGGACATGTTTGCCATGAGCGAGCGAGACAGATAGTGACGCCACGCAGTGAGACGGAGATGCATCGTTTAAACGAGTGCGAATGAAACAGATACAGACGCCATACCAAGCAAATAGCTACGCTGCCAGTCTGACACCAGTTAGTACATTTCGCTCATTCGTCTACTGCGCACCTTTCCGTATTCGCTTGTGTTAATTTAGTACTGACAACTTTGGCTTTTCTTTTTGGACTTGGATTTTTGTGAATTGGACTTGTTGATTACATACCGGCAACTTTGGCTTCTCTCTTTTGGAATTGGACTTTTGTGTTGACATCCTTCTCATCACTATGCCTACGCGCTACACTTCACAAGAATATGCGAACATGCATCTCATTTATGGGGAATGCAGATGCAACGCAAGTGCCGCCGCTAGACTTTATCGTGAAAGATATCCAAATTTAGAGCGCTATCCGGATCACCGCGTGTTTGTTAATGTGCACCATTCACTCACAGAGGACGGCCATTTCCCGAATCAAATACGGGCTGGAGGTAGACCTCGCTTTCCTTACGAAGAAGAAGTGTTGGAAGAGGTCGCAGATGACCCAAGTATTTCCGTTCGTGGAATTGAAGAAAGAACGGGAATACCCAAAAGCACAGCACATCGTATTTTACAAAGAGCTGAAATGCATCCATTTCACGTACAACGAGTTCAAAGTCTTCTCCCTCGAGATTATCCTGAAAGGATTTCATTTTGTAGAACAATGCTACAGAGGCATAATGAAAATCCCCAATTCATCCAAAAAATTCTCTGGTCAGATGAATCTACATTTAAAAAAGATGGCTACATAAACTTACACAATTTTCATGAGTGGCATGTGGAGAATCCACATTTAATGCGAGAAGACCGATCCCAATATCGCTTTAAAGTTAACCTGTGGACAGGAATTTTAAACGGCAAAATAGTTGGGCCTTTTGAGCTGCCTGAGAATTTGAATGGCACGAATTACCTAAATTTTTTACGAGAAAATTTACCAAGTTTGTTAGAGGACGTACCACTAACAGATCGTTGCCACATGTGGTATCAACAAGATGGCTGCCCAGCGCATTACGCAGTGCAAGTAAGAGATTTCCTTGACCAAGAATATCCGGGAAGGTGGATTGGACGTTCAGGCACTATCTCGTGGCCAGCCCGTTCCCCAGATTTAAATCCCCTGGATTTTTTTTATTGGGGCGTTCTCAAAGAAAAAGTTTATTCTAAGCCCATTGAGAGCGTAGCCGAGCTGCGTGAACGAATTTCTCAAGCTGCTGAGGACATCAACTCTCGAGGATATGCCCGGCTAATAAGTAGATCTTTTTTAAGAAGATGTAGGGCGTGTGTTGAAGCTGATGGTAAACAATTTGAACATTTGTTTTAATAAAAAATGTTATTTTCAAATCTGACTTTTATTCCAATAAACCTAAACAAAACAAGGTCAACATTTTTCATTATTTTATTAGTATTTTGTTGCTTTGGTAAAAGTGGCGTCACTATCTGTCTCGCTCGCTCATGGCAAACATGTCCACTATCCATATCTCTCATCATTTTACCGTAAAATAAAGAACCTACCAAGGGCTTGTGCGAATAAAAAACATTTTAACTGAGTAAAATGGGTTAGCAAAAATCGGGTTACTTGAGGTTTTTATTTTTTACTCGTTTTTTTTAGTACGAAACTTACAAGTATTGTACCATTTTACAATCCTGATTAAATGCGCCAACTCTTAATGGCACTTGCCAAGGCACTCTAGTACATTTTTTTTAAAGGAGGGTGTTTCAAAGTCGACAAAGTTTGAAAATTTTAAATTCATAGTTTAACAAATAGTCTAAATTCTAGGAAACTTGGGGTAATTGTGTCATTATTTTAGACTGTGATTCTCGAGATGTTATTTAGGGTTACGGTTCCAAAGTTTAAATGACCAAAAATAATAAAAATTAACCACAATAACCGAAAAATGGTACAGTTAGACCAAATTTCTAGGTTTTTCTTAAAATGCCCATAATTTCCAAACTGCATGGGATAGATTTTTTTTCTGATTTTTCTCGTGATGGTTATGATCTATCCTGTCACCCCGTTTCGGCTTGACGTTGAGTTCTGGGACACCCTGTATATTAATTAATTAATTATATGTAAATTACTTAATTGCGGTTAATATTTGTGGTTAAATATTTAGTCCAATAATGCGATGTTTTACAATGAATTAAAAAGTGAGCAATGTTCAAGAATTTATGCGTAGCGTGGCTTAAGTAGGTTTGAAAGAATTTTTTTAATTATCTAAACATTTTTCTTGAGTTTATAAAAAGTTATTTATCTGGTCGACATTTGAACCTAACCTTGTTCATCACAAATGTGATGATCGTCCGTTACGGGTCCCTATCTATACTATAATATTATAAAGCTGAAGAGTTTGTTTGTTTGTTTGAACGCGCTAATCACAGGAACCATCGGGCCGATTTGAAAAATTCTTTCAGCGTTAGATTGGCCATTTATTGAGGAAGGCTTTAGGCTATATAACATCACGCTACGACCAGTAGAAGCGAAGCAGTAGTGAAAAATGTTGCAAAAACAGGGAAAATTTTCTAAATTCACGCGGAAGGAGTCGCGGGCAACAGCTAGTAAGCTATATATAGCTACATATTTCCATCTTTACTTATTATAAAACAATGTCGTTATTTTTGTATGTATGTCCTTATGTGAGCTTGAACATTCAATACTACGCAACGGGTTTCGATGCGTTTTTTTTTTTCATTAGAGTGGTTCAAGAGGCAGAGGCGTTTTACCCTAGGGCCATAGGGGCCAAGGCCCCTGGCGGCCAGCCTGAGAAGGGCAGTGAAAGCCTTCAAGTTTAAAATTTTCCTCTGTCTCTGTTAATTTATAGGGCGGCTAATTAAATTGGCCTAGGGCGGCCCGGGGCGTCAAATCAAATGGCTCGTGGCGCTCATTTTCAAAATACGCTTCTGTTATGAGAATACTTTTTGTATAATTTGTTTAGGGGTGTGGGTTTAGTCTCTAAATTCCACGCGTACGGAGTTGCGAGCAACAGCTAGTCTATTATAACTATGGGATTTCACGAAATAATAAATTTGTATGCTTTATTTATACAAGAAATACAAAAAAAAATATTATAAAATAAATGAACTGTGAGAGTAAAATGTAGCAGAAAACGATTTTTCGAACTACGACTACCGCTTAAAGAACGTATTGGAGATTTCGTAAAAAAGAAAATAGTACGGAGCTATTCGTGGAATAATTCAACGCTTTGATAGGTATGCATGTGTATAGAACTATAAACATATATTGATATTAGAACGATATAAAAACTTGAGATTGATTTCAAAATAGCCATTTACAAGTGCGGTAGACCGCGCAAATTACTTCATACTTAGTGTTACCAGATCAAAATGTTAGAATAATAAATAATAAATAAATATTCATGGACATTTCACACAGCGTCTTCTGGTCCCAAGCTAAGCTTGTGTTATGGGTACCAGAATACGGATAGAATACACATACTACTTTTCTTTTGTAAATACATACTTATAATACATAGAAACACCCAGACGCAGAACAAACATTAGGATGGCATTTATAAACATTACACAAATGTTTGTCCGAGGCGGGAATCGAACCCGCGACCTTATGATCGGCAGTCCGTTATACGAACCACTAGACCACGAAGCCCGTCAAGTCCGTTAGAACACCATTATTTATATGTTCAGGGACTATTGAAGGATAATCTTTAGTATTATAAATAATGAAAGCTTGTAGTATGTTTTGTTTGTTGCTTTATAATGAAAATTAACCTTGAGACAATGGAAGTCGCGGGTAAAGTCTCATAAAAACTTTGTTTTATAATAAGTACTATATTACTTAAAATTTTCATATTTATTCAATACAGCAATAGCATTTACAGAAGGAATAACATAGGTATCCATCCATAAAATTTAGGAGATAATAAAGATTAGATTACGCCAACGACTAATCTTAATTTTTGAGATTATTTATTAAGGGGCAATTAAGTAGCAGAAAATCTAACAAGATGTAGTCTTCTTTAATATTACTTAGACTATATTAATGACAATTTTATATCATAAGAATTCACCAAATTTAGGCAAATATTTTTGTCTGGCAACCCAGCCTATTGCCCGCTGCCATTACTCACACGCATGACTCACTTGTAAGTAGATAAATAAACCTGTTTATAATTTGTTTATATTCCCGAGAATATTGCAATGACATTTGTTTGTTTCCCGGTAAATTTACTGTACGTAATATATTAAAACATTAAATTACTTGATTGTGACTCAAATGTTATGTGTTTATGAATGAAACATATGTTTCATTGATGGATTTATGGATTTTCTACTACCTTATAGTACTATGTAGGTGTCGGATATGATTCATCTTAATTGAGTTGTTGTTAGACTTAATGAAGATGTAGTTAGAAGGTCGCCCTAGTATTCTCATAATTATCACATGTGTCTGACTGACTACTTTTATGCTCCACATCTTATATGTAACATATTAGATTATATTATTTCTAACCCGGTAAAGTTAACGTCCGTATGGTAACGGATTAAGAATACAAGTGTCACCATCCCATCTCCTCCCAAGGGTGCTGTAAAAGTCAGATAAGGGATATTGCACACAGATAACATCCTCTGTGAGAGACGGAAAACTCGAAAATAAGCCCTGTGCCAACAAGCCTGGTCAGGGCAGCACAGTAGACCATAATCCCTCCAAAGTGGAGGAAGCCCGTGCCCAACAGTGGGACGTAAATGGGCTGGAGAGGAGGTAAGTTAACGCAATTCCCCGAAAATCGGGGACTTAGTTCGGTAAGTGGGTTATTTATTTTCAAAATGATTGATAAATGTTATCACTGTTGCAGTCCTTTATTCTACTTTGGTATCTACTTTCCAATGATGGTGACCATCTACTCAGTTTGATTTTAATTGCCTTACAGTTCTAAGTTATAAAACTACTAGGTATTATATTGTCATAAATCCTGATCATATTCGTGTTTCTGTGTTTTATTAAACTTTTTGTTCAGAAAGTATTGGACACAATAACCACAAGGGACCTGTTCTCCAATTGGTTTTTGTCATCGTACAATAATCTTGGAAGTCACGTACAAAGCCACACGTACCTACATAGTAACGTATCTATATAATGTATGATCGTGTGGTCGCTACCACCAAATTGTGGTTACAATCCCTTTGTGCGTGCCCGAAACTTTATAATCGCCGGACTCATAATCTGATTTCGATTTCATACAAACATTTTGTGGTGATAAAAAAGTCCACGGACCTTAAATAGTTCCCTTTTATGTCGTCTTTCTAAAGTAAAAGGTAAACAAAGTTTTAAGATTTGTTTGCGAAGGTATTTTCCTTGATACGCTCCCAAATAAAACTTGTGGCGCCAAAGTAAAAATAGTTAAAAGATTAAACAGTTATTTACCGCTGTAGGTATGACGGATCTGTTGCAGAGAAGACGAGATCATTTTTTGATTTGCTTTTTCCTGTCTACTTTGTCTTGTTATTGACGTGCGTTGTACACTTTTTTGTTAAAATCATTGAGTTCTGAGAAGTATTGTAAGTTTGCGAGTCGTCAGGCGTTTAGCAGTTGGTGTCGTGCATCGCGCAGCGGTCTATCGCGCACTAAATATCTAAGACATTCGTGCACAAAGACCGACGTGTTCGCCGATTTCATGTGTCCATCGTACTTTTTGGTTGCGTTCATTTTCGTGGGCACCGATTTTAATTGCTTTCTAAAGTCCATTCGTCTCTCAATTCCCATGACGGTCGCTGTGAAATTGACTCGCACACGTAGATGCATGACATGTAGTTTTTTCGTTACGTTTTTTATATGTTTATCAAGAGAGAGATCTGGTTGTATGCGCCGCGGTCATTGTGCCGCTCAGTGAGAGGTTTGCCGAGGCTCGTAAGCGTTTCCGAACGGGCTCCGTACTCGTGATCTTATTTTGATTCTCATTCAGCGAGGGCTCATTCAAATTACGAATTTAACGGGTAGAATCAATTACAGATGTGTGACGATTACATATTGCTACCGGTGAAATAGTGAGCGTTGAGCGCTCTCTGACGTGGACCAGGACTATACGCCGCGCGTCATAGTGAAAGGTGTGAGCGCAGAATATAGGGATGATTGAATTATGGAATATTAATTATTACCGCGGACGATCACAGCGGGTAGATACGATCATGCACGCATCAATCTTGCTTCGAATTGTAAGTCGGCACCTCTTTATCGGTAACAAAAAAATCGAGCTGCTTTTTTCTCATGGTCACGGAGCATACAATGGCCGCAGCGAGCGACTCACTTGTTATTAAATTCGTATAAAATTAAATGTAATGTGTGATTTCAGTTCCGGTTTTGTGATGGGAACTCAAATAACAGAAGTTCTGTGAGATTTTCTAACATTCATACAAATCTGTATTATAAAATGGCAACAATTAACATATACTTTTTGAGCGCTCTTAGGAGATATGATCTACATTTCTTTAATTTAATTAAAGCGAGTTTGATGTATGATTATATTATGAGTGATTGTTTTGTTAAGTAAGCATTTGTGTTGGACGTAAATATTTGTCGTTCTTTGTGGGGTTTTCTAATCGCGTGTGATTGCGTAGACTGTTACCTACGTATAGTGTGAAGTCAGCACAAAATAAGATATTCCTACAATACGTCACGAGTGGTTATATCGCATCAAATGACGCAGCGTGTGCGCATTGACACAAGACAACGTACATCACTGTAGCATTACTCATTCCATAGTCAGACAGCCGGAAATAAGGAAAATATCTATCGATTTTTTGTATAAACCACTGTGACGTCAGTTTATATAACAATATTATGGACTGGCATGAGACGTCATCATCAAATCAGTGCATCCAGCTTGTTTATACGGATACGGCACGGGCACGGTTTATATCAATACTTTATTTTACTTCTTGAAGGATCTATTACAAGAGGCGATTGAAGGAATCCGTAATATTTATGAAAATTTATGCTAGTGTTTGGTATGCATATATAATGTATGGTATTTTTCGTGTGGTGATGTATTAAGAATACAAATGTCACCATCCTATTTCTTCCCCAGGGTAAGAGCCAGCTTAGGGATATTATAAGCACTTAACATAAACTGTGAGAGACAGAAAACTCGAAACAAAACCCTATGCCAATACGTCTGGTCACCGCGGCTTAAAAGATCATAATCCCTGCCAAAGTGGAGGATACCCGTGCCCAACAGTGGGACGTTAATAACTAAATATAACAAATATTGCAAATAATTATTTGATAAATTAATATGGGTCTATAACGACCCATATTAATTTATCAGATAATTATTTCGTATCGTACGAGCTAATACTATTTACCTCGTACGATACGGAATAATTAGCCTTCAAAAACAGCTAACTTTTATTAAACATAAAGTTCACGAACGGATATTCCCATAAGTGAACCTATCAAAAAGGAACATATAAAGCAAGGACTGCTTTCAATACGATTATTGATATCAGTTGTGTGCTTAGAGTATCAAATCAACAGCACCTGTTACACACGCTGTTTGCTTTGACAAAAATACTACCGCGTCGGCGGTGTGCAGAGGTAAAGCACACAAACACTATAACATCATTTTATTGGTCTCTAAGTACACCGACTGACGATATCGTCAAATATCCCGCGAGCCGCTAGATGCAGTTAGCGCAGGACCGCACGGTGTGGGGTTCTATGGACAGGATATTGGACGGAGAAAGGTTGATGGGTGAATGGATGAAAGCATACCCCGCCCAAAATCGCCTTACGCACACTACATACGACACAACAGACATACATCCATACAAAATGAGTATGATCATTGCTCTCGTTCCTTTTTCAATGGGGGTCGCCTTATAATATCAATTCCTGTTGAATTAATGCTCTAAGGTCGTGTGTCGTAAAACGTTTTATTTACAGCGCATGGGACATCGCCGTGCGGTTGGGCTTGCGCACGCGCATGCGTATTTTCATCCAATTAACCAATAGTATTTGTCAATGCGAGTGAATAACGACCCGATATTGAAGTACAGGCGTACCGCTTTGGAGTTTCAAAGTTTTTTAAACAAGATGACGTAGATTTATGCATTAAGAAAAGTTGTGAATTTTCTAAGATGCATGTTTGAGGAAATTTTTAATGTTCAGGTATAAATATGAATAACTATACATATATAGTAGCTGACCCGGCAAACGTTGTTTTGCCATAAGAATGTCAAGTGTGGACAACCTATAACTTGGGGGTATGAAAAGTAGATAGTAGCCGATTCTCGGACCTACTGATTGTGTATATGTATATAATTTCATAAGAACTAGTCAAGCCGTTTCGAAGGAGTATAAGGTACGACTCGAAAATCTGGTCATATTTAGGGTTTTGTACCAAAAACTAAAACCGGACCCTATTACTGAGACTTTGCTGTTCGTCCGACTATCACCAGGCTATCTGGAACGGTGATAGCTAAAGAGCTGAAAATTTATACTTTATGCGACAACAGAAACCAATCATCATCATCATCATTCCCCTGCCTTCATACCCTGATTTGGGTTATGATAATAATGGTACGGTACACTTGGTGTGCGAGTTTAACTCGTACTTGACTGGTCATTCATTTATTTTTATTTGATATCCACGTCTATTCCAGATCAGGTGATTTTAATGTGGGAGTTTTCATCTTGGACTAAAAAAACATCAAAATACGTGACAAAACGTCCAGTTGCAATTTATAATAAAGTTTTTATTAATAAAGTTGATGTGAAAAGATATATTGATGTAATATTTCATTATGGCCACATTAATTGTAGCCACCTACTCATATTTTTTGTTGTAAGCAATTATTTTACAAGCAGCAACACTGTCATGCTTCGATGTTTAAAACACCTTCATGCTTAACTGACTGAACCAGTTTTTGTCATTCGGATTGCTTAATTTTATGGCGGTTTTTCAGCAAATATCCTTTTTTTAAAACATGTGATATCCAAGCAAATTTAAGTCATGACGAATAAAGAACATACAAGACAATAAAGAATGATAACATTTTAAAACCGCTCAATCACAATAATATGCAAAATGGAACTGCAAATTGTTAAATTATTACTAAAATCTATATTTATTACTTAATTCATAATTAAATATTATTTTATTAGTTTTCCATTAGTCATTACGTTCGTCCTGGAGTTTTAGTGCGTTCTTCCTATGTTTATCTCAGCACTTTATTTCTTTGAGCGGATATTCATAATAAACAATTTACACTAATTAAATGTTCCTGCATGCGATACTTCATTTATAACGTATCTTAATAATTTCGTAACTAAGATTTTATAAGAGGTATTAATATAACTAAAGTAAGTCTAAATTTCCTGTATAAAATCTTAGATCGCAGCTTATAGCATCGATTGTCTAAGCGTATTATTTCTACCCACCTATTTTTATATTTATTGAATTTAAACACACTTATTATTATTAACACGCTTAAATTAGTTCGGGACATATCTATCAATCTTTAATACATTGATAGATACGTTCCGAACTATCTATGTAACGGAATCTTTGAAAGTGATTGTCACCCACTTACAGTAGTCGGATTGATCTGAAAATTTGTACACATATTCAGTACCTACCGATGACAATGCAATTATTAAAAAAAAACAGGAGAAACACCCTGGATTTTTAGTTTTTGAACTAAGTAGATTATTTAGCTATGTAAAAAGCGCTTAAGAACTTGCCTAAAAATTAAAGACAAATGGGGCTTTGACTGCCACTGTTTTAACATATGCATATCTGTGTAAAAATCCAATAAAATTTTAGCTAAGTTTACCGATTCGCGCTATTATTAGTATTGTTTTAGTTTAGTTCGTTTTAGTTGTGCAATCGGAATTGGCACCAATGACCGTTGAATGCTGAAAGCTTGTGGGATTGATGTGTTGGTAAAATGTATGCCAAAATGTAGTACTTATCATATCTCGAGATATAAACAGTTATCTACATCCTGCATTTTAATGATACGTAATGTTGCATTGTAATTAATTTGAAATACGCCAGTTACACAGCCAATTTATGACGCAATATTTGTTCACAGGGAAAAAGGTTGGCAATTTAAGGATTTTATTATTTGAGAAAAAAATATTTTATACTACTATTCAATGCTAAATTTGTTTTCGTTGCATTTGTTTTATCTTTCGTTATAATGATGTTTCATAATTTTGATAATTCTGTAAACTCAATTTAACTGAATTTCTTTCTGAAGTTTTAATCAAATAGATTCTTAGATAGGTAGGTATCTATTTTTGGAAGGGTTCGTTTAGCAAGACACTACGCAACAGATTCAGAACTTCAAATCTTCGCAAGAGATTTTAATGCGGTTTTTTAATAGATTCGAGATGATAGCTTTTTTGTTTAATTTCTTTTCTGGTACCTATATTTGTATGAGTGAAAACTAATGAAAATCACAATAACGTGTTGTTATTGTAATGCCAATAGAACATTACCTTAGGTAAGATATACGAGGCAATATATTGAAGGAGTCGTGTTGGTCTGACGTCGTGAAAGGTGAGAGTTGTCGCAAGCTTGGACACGCCGCGGTATACTTCCAACAATATAACATACAATAGCACGTTTACATGTTACATGATGTACTATATACATATCTTTATACTTATTATAAAACAAAGTCGTTATTTTTGTATAAATGTCCCTATGCGATTTTAAACCTTCAAAACTACCCGCTAAACTTTTTTCTAACACTTGCGCGACTCATTCGTTTAAATAAAACCACTTTTTACGAATTTAGACACGTATATTTGTTTTAACTTTTGGCCGGACGTTTCGGAGACTGCAGTCACCATGGTCACGGGTGAGACTGTCTCAGTCTCAGTCAGTAAAAAGTGGTTTTATTTACCCGCTAAACGTAGTTTTGCTATACAAATATCAGGGATGGAAAAGCCTTATCACGTAGGAGTATGAAAAATGCATAGTAGCCGATTCTCAGACCTACTGAATACATATGCATATAAAATTTCATAAGCATCGGTCAAGCCGTTTCAGAGGAGTATGGAAACGAACATTGTGACACAAGAATTTTATATATTAAAAGATTAAATAATAAATAAATAAATATTCATGGACATTTCACACAACGTCCTCAGGTCCCAAGCTAAGCTATATGCTTTTGCTATGGGTACCAGAATACAGATAGAATACATAAGTACTACTTTTCTTTTGTAAACTTATAATACATAGATTGTATGTATGTCCCTATAAGATTTTAGATCTTCAAAAGACGTAACGGATTTTGTTGCGGTTTGTTTTAGTAGGTAGAGTGGTTCAAGAGAATGGCTGTTTTATAAATCGGTAATGGTTAGGTGTATATTAGGTGAGGGAGAGGCTCAATAAGTATAAAAGCAGGAGAAACTGCGGCCATTAGCTAGTAGATTATAATTATATGACAGAAAACTTGTGAATAGTCATAAACAATATAAACATCTAATTGAGAACCATATTTTTAAGTAGGTATTTAATATGAATGCTAATAAAACAATTACAAGTAATCTATCCATTACGTAGCGTGCACATAACATATATACGTGTTCCAAGACTAATTAAAATGATAATCAACCATTGTTTTCTTGCGTAAGTAAAAAAATACATATGTCGCATCTGAATTTGTGAGTCTTTACTTATTAAAGTCGTTATTTTTGTATGTATGTCCGTATGTGAACTTATATCTTTCAAAACACGCAACGGATTTTGATGCGGTTTTTTTAACGGATAGAGTGTTTTAAGAGGATGGCTCTTTTGTATTGTGGCGTTGAAGGTGGTTCGAAATTAAAGGACGCACTCACTAATGAGACACATACACTGTAATATTCTTTTTAATCCGTTCTTACAATAGTTTTCTTAGTTTATATACATAACTAACACGTGCTTATATGCTAAATAACATATACTTATCTATCATATATCTAATGATATGTGATGGACGTGACACACACCGCAGTATAATGTGAACGCATAAGGAGTTGCGGGCAACAGCTAGTGTGATACAAATATGAATGCTTTTAAGAGTTTAAATTCTTTGATTGACTATCATCTTCATTATAACATCACGCCTTTTTTTCAGTGGGGGTAGGCAGATACTATAGAGCGCTGTCTGCTACGATCCAAACACAATAATTGCTTTACAATTAATTTAATTCAAGCTTAACTTTCAGTTAAATTAGGCTGAAACTTTAATTAATTCTAAAATAAGACGTTAATTTGTATGTGTCAATTTAGAACAATATGTAAATAATAAAATAAGAATTATACAAAAAAACTGGAGTTTAAAAAAACAGGTGTTTCAGAATGTGCTTGTGTTGAGAAAACCTGTTTTTATGTTCCGATTGTTTGCGGTAGGTCAGTATTGGCACCGGTTTGCCAGGGACGGAGTTCATTGCCCTTACATAAAATAAATAAAATTTCTTTCGTTGTTAACATTTAATTTGGTAACTGACGTAGGACTATTTCGAGTTAGTTGAGTTGTTCTGTTTTACCGCCGTTAAGTCCCTAATATCAACTAGATAATCTTTCAATGAACTTATAAAGCTCCTATGTGAAGAAATTCTTGAATTCTTGAATTATTAAAACTTAGCAACGGATTTTGATGCGGTTCTCTTAACAGATGTTTTTTTATTTTTGGTTAAGGTTTAATTCCACGCGTAAGAAGTTTCAAGCACCAGTTAGTACTCTTATAAAATAGTTTTTGTCTAGCCAATGCGAAAGGAAGGATTATCCTATAATATATTAATTAAATTACAGCTAATTGTGAGACTAGGTTATGGTTATCATAAAACATAACATTACATAACATCACGCCTTTTTCCCATGGGGGTAGGCAGAGACTATAGAGCGCCATCTGCTACGATCCAAACATACTTCCTTGGCTTCATCCACACTCATACATCTGGTCATACATGCCCGACGGTTGTAAGTGCAACGCACTTGCCCCTTTTGGAGGATGCCGGCGATGACATCGGAGTATATTTTTCTCGGGCGTCCTCTCCCAGCATTTCCACTTACCTCCGCCGTGTATATATGCCTTTCGTTAAGCGTCTCTCATCCATCCTCTCCACATGACCAAACCACCTAAGCATACTTTTCTCCACCTTAGTCACTACATCCTCTTTCAGACCGCAACGTTCTCTTATAACTTCATTTCTTAATCTATCTTTCAAAGTCACACCACACATACTTCTCAAAGAGCGATCTGTACAGCATTTATTCTACTTTTGTGCTTCTTCTTCCACACCCAACATTCGCTTCCATACATCAAAATGAAACTAAATGAATGAATGTTTTATGGATATCATAAAACTGAAGTTTTAATTATTAAAGTAACTAATATTTTCTAACACTTGCGCGACTCATCTGTTTAAATAAAACTACTTTTTACGGATTTAGACGCGTATACTTGTTTTAAATTTTGGCCCGACGTTTCGGAGACTTTGCAGTCACCATGGTCACGGGTGAGACTGCCTCTCTGTACTGTCTGTCTGTGACTGTCTGTCTGTGAGTCTCACCCGTGACCATGGTGACTGCAAAGTCTCCGAAAATCCGTAAAAAGTAGTTTTATTAAAGTAACTAGTTAATCAAGCTTTTAGTCTAGAGTAGGTGTGTGAGTTTGTTTTGCACCGATCTAGCATTTTTACTAAAATTTCATTAGATTTAATTATTAAGCCCGCTGCTGTGCATTATTATGGATTAGTTACAAACGGACGGGCCTCGTGGTCGAGTGATTCATGTAACGGACTGCCGTTCACGAGTTTGCGGGTTCGATTCCGATCCGGGACAATTATTTGTGTCATGGGCCGTTCAAGTATTACGTAAGCACTATGTGGAGGCGGGGGGTCTATGTATTGCTTATTTTGGATGCCATGGGGGGTAGGGGAGTCTAGATGATGATTACGTCATCGGTAGTAAAATTACTTTTTTTACACGAATGGCAACTCTTACATTGTCTTTGCTTGAAAACGAAACGAATTTTCGGGGATTCCCCCAAATAATGCATATGTTTAGGCACTCGCTTTAGAACCGAGTAGGGGAATTACAGCGCGCAATTGTCATATAAATATTTGTACTGCGTCTGGGTGTTTCTATGTATTATAAAAGTAGGTATTTACAAAAGAAAAGTAGTTTATGTATTCTATCCGTATTCTGGTACCAATAATAGAAGTATATTAAGCTTAGTTTGGGACCAGAGGACGTTGTGTGATGTGTCCAAATTAATTAAAAATACAATGGTATCAATATAAGAGTATAAGATTGTGTAAAATTCTAAGTAGGTCACGGAGCACGCGGCGTCCATTGAATGTAAATGTGCAAGCGCAAGCGATGCGCGCGCATCTAACATCTCATCCTTCGAACGGTAACCATTATTACTTGACATTTAGATATATTTTTTTGGCTAAGTTACGGAGAAAATGTTAATATCTCCATACTTATGGATATAAATAGAATACAACTTAACTAATATGAAAAAAGCTGTGATGTATTTTGGTTAATTTGTTATTTTGTTGTAGGTACACATTTAAATTAATAAAAGAAAGTTCAGTTATTATTGCAAAATTGAATTGTATTAATTGACATTGTAAATTTTCCTTTTTTAGTTAAGTCAGTGTGTTGACGGATTAAGAATACAAGTGTCACCATCCCATCTCCTCCCAAGGGTGCTGTAAAAGTCAGCTAAGGGATATTGCACACAGATAACATCCTCTGTGAGAGACGGACGGAGAACACATATAACTTGCTTTACTAAGCTTGCAATAATAATATTAATCTAAAACATAAATAGTTTTTAAATCTCAACGAAACCGTAAGTTAGAACCTTTGTCCCGATATACATATTAAAGACAGTCGCAATAAAAAATCAATATTCATGGACATTTTACACAACGTCCCAAGCGAAGCTTATATTGCTTGTGTTATACCTAAGTACCAGAATACGGATAAATACATAAACTACTTTTCTTTTGTAAATACATACTTGTAATACCTACATAGTGAGTAATTTAATTATATTGTTATAGATAGCTGTAATTCTTATTGTTTTTCCTTATTAATTTATAGCTGACCCGGCAAACGTTGTTTTGCCATACAAATGTCAGCGTAGACAAATAATTTGCAATAAAATAATATTGCGACTATAAATTGAAATTTAAGCTATCCTATCTTTCAAGTTGGGTCAAATTGCACACGGTGTGCCAATTTAATTTAAAATCGGTTAAGTAGTTTAGGAATCCATCACGGACAAACATCGTGATAGGAGATTTATAACTATATATAAAGATTAACAGGTTAAAGGGATAAGGTCATAATTATTTCATTATAATTTTCATATTATAATACTTTTAAGAATTTTTATGAGTAATTACAAATTATGTCTCAATTTTAGTAATAGTTTTCTATAACATTGAATCAGATTTTTCAATGTGAAGTAATTTAACAATAATATAGCCATTAAAAATATGGTAAGTTATACGAGTATGTTAACTAATTAAAAAAACAAAGTCGTTATTTACTAACACTTGCGCGACTCATTTGTTTAAATAAAACCACGATTTACGGATTTAAACGCGTATATTTGTTTTAAATTTTGGCCCGACGTTTCGGAGACTGCAGTCACCATGGTCACGGGTGAGACTTAAAACAAATACACATACACGTCTAAATCCGTAAAAAGTAGTTTTATTTAAAGTCGTTATTTTTGTATGTATGCCTTATATCTTCAAAATTACGGAACAGATTTTGATCCGGTTTGCTTTAATAGAAAGAGTGGTTCATAAGGATGGCTTTTTTATGTAATTTGTTGAGGTTTGCTTTCCAAATTCCACGCGTACGAAGTTGCGGGGAACAGCTGGTATAATGATAAACAATATAAATTTAAAAACACCATTAGGTACTTTAAATGGATTAGAGAGAAGGAAGTGGAGGAGGCCCCTGTCCAGCGTTGGGCTGTTAATGGCCTGGATAGGAATGATGCTACTTCTATAGCTTAACGTCAAAAACAATAACATGTTGATTTACGCACATCATTCACACCCATCTACATATATAAACTAAAAATAAACAATATTTATGACGTCAAATGTTCATATGTTTAATTTAATTATTTTCCTTCTCTTACTATATACGTACACCGATGATTTACCGCAAATAGTCCCATATGACATCCAGAAAAGAGGATAAAGTGATTGTCACACTGTCAATGAGTCAATTAAAATGATTCTGCATTCGATATTTTAATTTCAAAGGGAATAAAGCACTAATTCTTTTGCTTCAAAAACATAACCTAATGGAAAAAATTACATACTCTAATGAACAATAGAACCAGCTACGGTGTATTTGGATTTAATAGCTATTGCTTTTACATATAACTATATTAATTAAAATAGTTATGGTCTTATTCATAATGAGTTATCGGAGGTTTAAAAGTTCGCTAAAATAGGTTCGCGAAAATTGTCAAAACGTGTTATTCATAAGTCTTTTTACCCTAAAACGTTTATTATCTCTCCGATAAAATTTCCGTTTAAGCCTCCGATAAGTCATTATGAATAAGACCGTTATTCTTTAACACTTTTTTAAAACATTTTTTTAGTCAACATTGTCGAATTATGTTATTGCTTTAGTTTAATATGTTTAGTTTAGTAGTCTAGTTTAGTATGCTTTAGTTATGTTTAGATGTACACAACTAACGATATTAGGTACACCTAAGTAGAATTGACATCGTTAATAACTTTAGACGCGTTTATTGCCTTTGAATTTTAGCCCGTCAACAAATAATACACACGGTTCAATCCGTAAAAAGTAGTTTTATTTGAATAAATAAGTCACGCAAGTAATAAAGATCATTTGTCCTGTTTGTTTATTGACGCATTGTTATCCTAGCCGCCCTTGCGTGCGCGCACGGTATCTAGCACTCCGTGCCAATGTCGTCGCTTGCAGTTTTTTATTCGTTATTTTTTGTCACCCATGAAGGTCGTGTACCTGATATAGGACCTCGCGTGTCAGGTGAATTATGTAAACAAATGATGTTTATAATGTCCATATTTCATATACAGATTATATTAATAGCATTTTTGCCATCATTTTTGTAAATAGTTGCTAATGATGCTATTTTGAAGTAAGATTTGTGTTAGAACAAAGATTAAGTTTCGTTGGATGCAGGCGGCGCATGACTGCGACATATAAAAGCACCTAAATTTGTTTAAGGTATTTTCTGACTGTGATTTGTTTCGTGGATTCCGTTTCAGCCGTTAACAGTACAGGTAGAAGAAAAGAAAAAAAGAATTTTTCGAAGTAAAAAAGTAATTAACTAGGTAGAACATTATAAAAGCTTGTTTAGAAGTATAGTGAAGTATAGACAATTTATAGGTACTTAAAAGCACAAACACATCAGATGGTAGGTTGAAGTTTAAATTAACGACAAGTACCTAATTTTAGCCTGGCTAAATCATACTTCATAGAATGCTGACGTTTCATATGACGTATATATTATATAACCTGTATCATATAATAGACACACATAAATACATTTTCACGCAAGCATAGATAAAGTAAGTGGCTTCAAGCCGACTAAGTGATGTAGTTATGACATCTGAAAAATCTGTACTTAAAAGTGTTTAACTGTAAGTTAATTATAAAAACCTATTAATCGCGTAATAAACTAGCAGTAGTAAAACGAAAATTGTGCAACATGTTTCATATTTTTGAAAGCAAATAAATTGAGACGAAATAAAGGGACGACATGGGCTAATCAAGTAAAAAAAAAATTACGCATATATTAGAACATTTTAAGTGATTTTAAACTAAGTACACACATAATAATTATGAAGCTTGAAATGCTTTTTCTTATAATTGATATGTAGTATTAATACCTGTATGTATGTATCACAATAATAAATACTCCTGAGCAGGAATCGAACCTGGCTTCATTTATGACAAGCTTAATCTAAAAAGCTCACCGTCGTCGACGCCATGATTGCGAATCTCAGACACAGAATAAGAGGTTCTTATTATATTTTATGCACCTCTATTAGCTGTAATCAAGTCCATCGCACACGGAGATGAAAACAATAAAATTTACAATTAGTATAAATGGCAGTGGAAAACTGTTCAACAGCCAAAGTTAAGGTGTTGGTAAAAAAAAAACAACAGAGTTGCTATTTTTTTAAAGATTTGTGATGTGCCAGCTACTATTTTATAGAAATGACCGCGCAAGGTCAGATCTGATCACTTCCGTACTCAACTAACCGTAATTCCAAAGAGATAGGTATAGTATAAAAACTCCTTGGCCAGTGTTAGAAAAAAGAAACAAAAACTTCAACTAAAAAGTTTTATCTATAAATACGAAGTTGCCAGAAATGCAAATAAGAATAAACATTTTAAGTTTGGAGCTTTAAATTTGATTTTCGAAGCAGAATGACAAGTGCGGAAACGTTCCAACTCCCCTCGCGTTTAGTATCCCCACGCACGTCATCGCAGCGAGAAGTTTGTGCGTGCAACCCTTCATTACAACCTACGTCTATTATGGCGCAATCAAGCACTCAGCACATACGCAAAACTGAGGAAACAATAAAACAAAATTGACGTATATAACCACTCCTTGGACTAATTCCAATCTACGCCACTAAAGGTCTGTTGTGTTGTGTAAAATATATTAGAATAAAATTTATGAGCTAAAATGCACTAAGCACTGACACCACCAAGGTGATAAACGACCATATTAGGTAGACGTCTTACTAATTCCATGGTAGCCATATTTAAAATAAAACCGTAATGTATATATAGTTCCAATTTCAATTTTTTTTTATATATATTATTGTTAGTTAAATCAGATTTAAAGATCTCTGAACAGTCTGTTGCATGGTACATATTATTATATTGTTCTATTTGTACCTAATAAAGAAATATATTATGGCCGACTGTCATTAGGTAGTTATGTGTTACCATCTAATTGCCATTGTCCTATAATTGCTTTTTACAATAATTAGAAATTCGCAATGACGTCAGTGTTCTACATCAAAGCGAATATGAATTCTCAATTAACTACAATTGTGTTAAATATCCAATAAATTTTAACCGTAAACACATTTTACAAATACATATTAGGTCTCGTTAAACAAAATGAGTGTTAAAATTGCTTCCTTTATAACTTGCAGTAAGCAATCATTATTGAGGTGTAAAATTAACACTGACAATATTTTATATCTATGTATCCCAATTACTTATAGGTTTGTGCCTGTTTTAAGTAGCTAAGACTACCTAAGAGCCATTTAAAGCGATGTTTTAGCAACAATATTTGCGACATGCCCACTTAATGGACTTTATAGAGTTAGAACCTTTCACGCGATCTTACAGATAATGCACCCGACATATGAATAGGTGATCTTAATTTATCTGTGAACCGTTCCGGTTAACACTCGGCGTTTAGACGCTAATCGAGTCACCGAGTCACAGTAACCTGTATGCGATTTATAAAATCGATAACGATTCATCGATAACGGATCCTTTAATGATTCAAATTTAATTAGACTTTTAGATTTATTTACAATCAATATTAATAAGTTCCGTGTTCCGATTTTATTAGTCTTTATATATTACACAGATATATTACCTATTTTAATATTAGCATTACGCTTTCATAGTCAGTGGAGTACCTTTTAATAATTTTACAATCCCTTTCTAGATATAATTATAAGGTATTTTTATATAGGGTACGAGTCTAGTTTAAAAGTTATTTTAACTTTTTATCACACAAAAGCCCAAAAGACCATTTATCCGATTCCGGAATTAAATCCAAGACGCACGACAGATACGCAAAATTATGGTAACGGCTAGGTTACGGTATCAAAGAGCATCAATTAGTTTACAGTAAAAAAAAAAAAATTACTCACACTGCCTATTTAAATGATCATAACAATACCATTTTTGAGACAAGTATTCAACCATGTTTATTTTTGCTACAAGATAAATAATTTTACTAAAAAAACATCTCCAGGTAATTGGACATAATATTGACAATGAATCGAGGTTACTTTTTACTACTAATTGTTTACTCAGTAATTATTCAGCCATGGTGGCATTGATATAATCGACCTTTTGTTTTTTAATATATCACTTACGAATACTCACTCAACGTTAAAATTATTGTACATTAACATAAATATTTGTTTTTGCGAAAAAAAATAATTTTGTTTTTTATTTCGTTAAGGGAGAATGTCCTATATTTGATCTAAATTATTGTCACTGAGGCTACTATTTATTTATTTATTTATTTATTTAAAAGATTTTACACCAGGAAACCATAGTAAATAGCTACTATTTAGTGGGCAAATGTAAAATAATAATTAAGCATGCAATAGGCAACATTAAAGTTAATAATAGAAATACTCACTGTGTGGTGGTGTGAGTGAGAGTGCCGAGACCGCGGCAGGAGGTACAGGTGGGAACATATCCTGATGTGGCGGGAACATCCTTGGAGGTGGTGGCACCTCCGCCTCAGGCTCCTCAATCTCTTGCTTTGGTGGTGAGCGCGGCCGCGATAATCGCACTGCCTTCAGTCCTCCGATCGGGGACCGCCTCATAGACAAATTCTCTGGGGTATCAGATTCTCCTGAGCGACGTCTAGGACGTGCCTGCTTCCGCCTCGGCTGTGGGCTAGCGGGGCTCACTGGTGGAGAGGGTGCCGGCGGTGTAGTCTCCACAGGACTCCGAGCCAACGGCGTCGGTGGCTCAGATCTCACATGCTCCTCACGATCCTGGTCGGCTAAACCACGCACTTGCAACGACTCTCCAGCGCGAATCACAGTTCCAAGTTGTTCCTGGGCTACAGAAACTTCGCCACGGTACATAAAGTCCACGACAGCTTGCACTTCCCATCCTTGGAAGTCTTTCAGTACGATCACAGGATGTTTACACGGATTCTCGCTGAAGATTCGTCGGAACAGTGGACTGCAGGCTCCGAGTAATACTTTGTGAGCGCGTACTCTTCGCTCTGCACAGACGAGAGTAACATCCACTAAGTTCTCCGCGTGTAGAAGTGCCTCGAATGATCTGAGCAGATGCGCCTGGTGGTTGTTCCAGCGTAGGCTGTAGTGCTCCTCGCCGCCGACGGCGTTGGGCTTGTCGTCCATCGCGCGCGCCGGTGTCACCGCGTGTGTGGAGCTTCGGTGAGATCCTTCAGCGAGCGCTTGCGCGGCTTCGCGCCGCCCTTCGCCCGTCTGGTACCCCGCACTCCCCAACCCTTTCGTCGCTCAAATAATCGCCTTCCCGCCGGACGGCGATATTCGCATTGCACTATTTTCAGTTCACACTAGAATATTTTTTTAACAGTACACAAAGTCACAATTAAGTTAGATAGCACCGTGCGTAAACGAACGTCAGTGTAGATGGAAGAGATCGGCACGTACGTGTGTCTCGTGAGACTTGCGAACGCGGAGTGAAGTCGAGACGAGCGCGCAGTACAGCGATGTCGCGCGAATGCTGATCGAGTCGGCGGTCGGCGGGCACTGGCCGCCCGCGCCGGTGTGAGGCCCGCCCCCGGCCCCGCCCCGACCACACACACATATATGTATACACATATACACACACACACGTGCTGGCAGCCTGTGCCTCGGTGCCTCCACACCTCGCTCTCATAGCGATCTCCCCGCACCCCGCACACATGTGTCACATTACTTAAATACCTACACATATGTGACGCCTCCTTCACTATATACTCTTTTCAGATACCTACGTTCTACTTATCTCTTTCACCACCCAATAATTTATTAACAAAACATTTTTTTTGTTAGCTAAATAGATATTAGATTAGAAACGTAAGTACTTAGGAAAATTCATTGAAGTTGTATTTAAAAACACAGGCTATTTGTCAATATTCGTTATTTAAAAAAAAATTATGTCGATAAAACTTTTTTGCATTCGAAAGTTGTCGGTCGCTCCTTGTGGAGGTCGCAACAAAATTAGGACGTGTCCGAGATAACGCGGACGGGTGGTAACACTATATAAATGTGCGTAGATATCTTCATGAATAATTCTATACGTAGAAATGATAATATTGTGGTTATTTAATAGATGTTGTAGTTTCTTCTGTTAGGAAGGTTTTCTTTAGCGTCATAAAGGGTGTTGTGGTATTAATAGGGTTGATTGTAAACCGAGATAAGTTTATATCAAAAAAAATATCTAGTTGCTATTTGTAGAGTTGCATATTGATTAGGTATCAATAACCGCTACATTGTCCGTGTGGTGACGGATTAAGCATGTAAAAGTGTACTGTAAAAGTCAGCTAAGTGATACAAATAACATCCTTTGTGAGAGACGGAGAGCTCGAAAATAAACACGCCATAGCAACACGCTTGGTCAGCGCGACATAGTCCACAATCTCTTCCAAAGTGTGGCGTGTGGGACCTTAATGAGCTGGAGAGAGAGAATCGTTATAAATAACATAGTTATTTTTTTACCCCCACGTAGGAATGAGAAATGCATTGTTTTATTTTGTCAGGTTTTGATTTTGCTACCCCAATAGAGAAATAGGAAAACATTAAAAGTGCTACCTACTTGCTGGTATTATGGCCGCTGTAAGTTTTCTAATTTGTTAAAATTTAATAAAATAAACTAGAATACAATCTTATATATAAAATTCACGTGTCACCGGTTTATGAAATTTTATATGCATATTCAGTAGGTCTGAGAATCAGACAACATCTATTTTTCAAGCCCCCTTCCCTCACTGACACTAGTATGGCAACACAACGTTTGCCGGGTCAGCTAGTAAATATTTAAGGGGGGCTCACATATAACAAACGTTTTCAGTAGGTATAACTTGATGATACCCTTAGACAACATGACGGTATAATACTATGCTGAAGAATATATTATGCTAATAACGATACAAAACACTCTTATACAGGTTTAATTCATACTTTACCGGTTTTTTTTAATAAATATTCATACATTTTGTAAAATGTCCGAGAATATTAGTTTAGCTAATATAAGCTTAGCTTGGGACCAGAGGACATTTTGCTTGTGTTATGGGTACCAGAATATGGACAATACTACATAAACTACTTTTCTTTTATTTATAAATAGTCTCTACCTACCCCCATGGGGTAAAGGCGTGGCGTGATAAAGTATAGAATGATGGAGTAAAAACAACATAATGCAGGTAAAAAATAAGTAAATATTTATGGACAATACGTCCTCTGATCCCATTTTAACACTAATTACTAAGTTATTATAGCTAGGTATATTTCTTATAACATAATAGAATCGTAAAAATATTTCCACCATTAGCAATTACATACCTCATGCACTACAATAAAATATGTTCAATAGTTATTAGTAGATGTCTCAGAGTAGAAAAGTAACAGGAGTTGTTACATGGGCAATTTAAACGTAATTTGTAACGCAAACAAAAACTATAACGTAATTTTCTTTTTTATTTATTTACTTATTTTACACTTCATGCATTACAATTGCAAAGGCGAACTTAATGCCTAAGGTATTTTCTACAAGCCAACCGAATATTTTACATATTTATATAAACTAGCTGCTGCCCGCGACTTCGCAACCGTCGAATTTAGCATTTTATCCGTTTTTGTGACATTTTTCACTTATACTACGTGATGTTAAATAGCTTATAGCTTTCTTCGATAAATGTACTATCCAGCACTCTAAATTTTCTAATTCTACAATTTCAATTCAACTCTAGAATTTTCTAATTCAGACCAGCGATTCCTGACATTAGCGTCCTCAAGAAAACAGACTCTTCAGCCTTTTAATATTAAAGTATAGAATAAAGATATACCTTTAGGTACAGTTATACCTACATTTAGTTGTTATGGTAATTTTATGGCTAAGTGTTAAAATCGTTATTTTTATTAGTAGAAATAATTTGCTTACTTCTAAAACTAAAAAAAACATCCTTGTAATATAAATAAATAAATATTCATGGACATTTCACACAACGTCTTCTGGTCCCAAGCTAAGCTTTATATGCTTGATATAAAGCTTAGCTTGGGACCAGAAGACGTTGTGTGAAATGTCCATGAATACTTATTTATTTATATTACAAGGATGTTTTTTTTAGTTTTAGAAGTAAGTAAAAGTAAGTGTTATGGGTACCAGAATATAAAATAATAAATATTTTTTATTTTTTCGCCAACTCCTGTTGTCTAAATGCTCTAGATTTTATCGCTGGAACAAATTTAATAGTAAAACAACAAGCCACTTATGTTCAACTAAATGTTAATTTGACTCAACAGAGGGCGCCACGCGAAACTATTATTAACTACCAACTAAATCATATATTAATTCGAACATAAGTTTAACATAAGAAAATATACTTCCAAAACTTCCTAATAACAATGTCTAGAAATGTGTACGCAATTTGTTAAGTTATGCTACGATAACTTAATTTTTTTTCTTTTCGTGTCGCGAATCTATAATATCTATATTCTATAGTCTACTATAATAATATACAGCCAAACGAGTTTGTTTGTTTGAACGCGCTAATCTTAGGAAACGAAGGGCCGATTTGAAAAATTCTTTCAGTGTTGGATAATAAGTTTATTGAGGGAGGGTATAGGCTATACAACATCACGCTGTAGTCAATAGGAGCGAACCATCACAGAACAGCTGTTGCCTGCAACTTCGTACGCGTGGAATTTAGATCAATTTTCCCAGTTTTTACAACATTTTTCACTGAAGCTTAATTCCTATTTTAGCCTTCCTTGATAAATTTACTATCCAACAAAGAAAGAATTTTTCGAATTGGACATGTAGTTCCTGAGATAAGCGCGTTCAAACAAACAAACTATTCAGCTTTACAATACATACTAGCTGTTGGCCGCGACTCCGTCCGCGTGGAATTAGGAATATTTTTTTTCGTAATATAAGGTAGCCTATGTCCTTTCTCAGGATCTAAAGATTGTCTGTGCCAAATTTCATCAAAATCAGTTGAGAGGTTTAAGTGCGAAAGCGTGACAGACAGACAGAGTTACTTTCGCATTTATAATATTTGTAGTTTATAAGTATTCACCAGAAAATGCAATCATACCCAAAAATATCAAATTGTTTCATAGTAATAAATAAATAAATGATTTATTTATTTAATAGACTCTTTAATAATTATAGACTTATGATCTTATTCATAATGACTTATCGGAGGTTTAAACGGAGATTTTATCGGAGATATAATAAACGTTTTAGCGTATAAACACTATTGTAAATAACAAGCTTTTACAATTTTCGCGAACCGATTTTAGCGAACTTCTAAACCTCCGATAAGTCATTATGAATAAGACCATTAGTTTATAATATAGTTTTTAAACTAATCAAAAAAATATTGTCCTAGTTAGTCTTAACAGGTGCTCAATGTATGAAACATTTAAGAACCCGAGTCAGTCATACAATGGCTCATAAAAGTCATAATTGTGATGTCTCGCGTGAGTCATACTTCTGGCGTCCCAGATGAATGAAGTGTTGATAGATATTTAGTCCCCTGGGTAGGTAATATTAACATTCTTTTGTACCTGACGCCATGGGCGGTCGCCAAACTACATTTCACTGTATTACCTACTGAGAATACAACATACAACATAGTCCTAAATTCCGAGAAAAAAATGACAATTAGAAGGGTCCTTTACCTACATATAAAGGGGACCGTTGTAGGTTTTTGGGTGGCGACTTAGGTAAGTTAGGATCGTAGAAGATATTATTTCATTTCGTTAGAAATTTTTCTCCTTGTTACGAAGTGGTAAATACATGGTCTTATTCATAATTAGTAATGCCGTATCGGAGATTTAAAAGTTCGCTAAAATCGGTTCGCGAAAATTGTCAAAACTTGTTATTCATAATAGTCTTTTTACGCTAAAACGTTTATTATCTCTCCAATAAAATCTCCGTTTAAACCTCCGATAAGTCATTATGAATAAGACCATTAAAAAGGTATTCACTTCAAGGAATATTCGAGTCTTTTTAACCGACTTTAAAAAAGGAGGAGGTTCTCACTTTGTCTGTAATGGAATAAAAATACAAATATAATGATTTCTATTCGATTCGTAACTATTAAAACCATGGTAACCTGGCCACTTTTGGTTGGATGGTCCGAAGGCATAGGGATTAGTTACGTATCTTCCAAAATAAGTAGATACTATGTAGTATCTACTTATTTTACCTCTAAGCTGGCTCTGGGTAGTGCTATAACGTTCTTAGTACATAACACTAATTTCATTTTAGTAATATTTATTTACTAAAAAACAAAGTCGTTATTTTTGTATAAATATGTCCTTATTGGAGCTTATATCTTCAATACTATGCAACGAATAATGATGCGGTTTTTTAATAGATAGAGTGGTTCAAGAGGATGACTTTTTTGTATAATTTGTCAAGGTTCAGTTCCTAAAATCAACGCGTACGAAGTTGCGGACAACAGCTAGTACTTTTATAGGAACATTAAAACATTCACAAGGTGTTTAAAAATGAAACTTGTTATAAATTAACTATTAATTTGTTTATGATGTTCGTGTAATTTTAAATTATTAAAATGGTCATGCAAATCGTTTAACCTAAATAGAATTAGGACAATAAGTTCAAGTAATCGTGTGTTGCAGTTATTGATATGAGTCTTAGTATCAAGCAATTTCAACATTAAAAAAATCTTATTTTGAGACACGGACGTGCATTTTAACCGCGTGGTTTTATTTATTACTAGCTGTCCCGGCAAACGTTGTTTTGCCAGACTAAAAAAAAATGTTTGAAAAATAGATGTTGGCCGATTCTCAGACCTACTGAATATGTATCCAAAATTTGAGAAGAATCGGTCAAGCCGTTTCGGAGGAGTACGGTAACTAACACTGTGACACGTGAATTTTATATATTAGATTAGATTCTCTTACGCTAGTGCGACTGTTTTATTCAAATTTTTAAGCTTTCGTACCAAAACGGGACCTTTTTACTGAGACTTTGCTATCCATCCGTCTGTAACTAGACTGTATTTCTGGAACAATGACAGCTAGAGAGCATTTTACAGTAGGTATGTATAGTATATCGGTTGTTGCTATAAGAACTAACACATAATTATCATTATCTATCCTTATCACCCCTATTACTTCGCTGTCCCTCCGTCTGGCTCAAAGCTGTATCTCTGGCACTGCGTGGGTTTACATATTACTTATATAACTATGGAGTATTTTGAGTAATTGGCTATTTTGCTGTCACATTTTTAATAGTTAAAAAAAGTTCTGTTAACATTTCCGAATTGTGTTATCAACACTCTCAATCTTCATTTTTAGTTAAGTTTAGTTGTGAACGTAGAATCGGTACGAATATGTATATCGGTTGATGCTCTAAGAACTAATACATAATTATCATTCTCTATCCTTATTATGTTATTAGGGTTCGGGGATATTACGAATATATTATGATAATGAAGGTAAGGAACCCTTTGTGACAGTCTGTGACGTCACGGCCCAGCAGCCCAGCGGAAGACCAGCGCTGGTTTTCAACCAGCAATATGCTGAGCTGGGACCGTTTTGTGACGGATACATTATGTACTCTTAAGATTTATTCTATTCCTTTTTTTTGTTAACAACTTTTGTAATGTAACCTCGCAAATAAACTTATTTTCTTTCTTCTTTCTTTCTTTTTTGAGTATGAATACAATTCGTAATTGATCAGTTTTTTATTTGGGACATTGTAACCCTAAAAGTAGAAACCTATGTTTATATGATAGCAATTGGCGCTCTATAGTCTCTACCTATCATCATTGGCAAAAGACGGACTGTATTTATATATGGCAAAAAAGTACCTGAAGCGCACTTTTAATGAAGTCATCTCATTATACGCAGTTATAAGAATGTATTTTTTGTTAGTACCTTTAACCGTTTTTTTTGTTATGTGCAAACTTGTAAAAACCAGTTTCTGTTTTTAGTTATATCAACTTGTGAAATGAGTTTGTTCCATTTTAAGGTTGCTTTAAGTTTTGGGTGTCCGTTTACCAAAATATTTTTCACTACATCTTTACTTAAATTATTTATAGTAGCAATAGAATGTTATGTTATATATTAGCCTATGGGACGGTATCGTTAATATTGACGAAGCATCTTAATTTAATAAATCTTTACTTATTATAAAACAAAGTCGTTATTTTTGTATGTATATCCCTTTATAAACTTAACTCTTCTAATATATAAAATTCACGTGTCACAGTGTTAGTTACCGTACTCCTCCGAAACGGCTTGACCGATTTTTATGAAATTTTACAAGCATGTTCAGTAGGTCTGAGAATCGGACAACATCTATTTTTCAAACAGACAATTGTATGGCAAAACAACGTTTGCCGGGTCAGCTAGTAATTGTGTAACATTGATATTAATGTCAGTAGTTGACGGTACAAGATCGTGGGACACAAACTTTTATGAACTTAAATAAAAAGGTTTCATTCACAAGTCGATACACCGTGAAAATAACCATCACTTTCTCAGTACTTCAACTGTTAGGGAAAAAACAGATTTGTGAATGGGACGCCATTGCAATAGATAATATTATAGCTTCAAGATTTGCTGCCGAGTTCAGGTGTTAATTTGGTGATGATAATAGAAAAATATACACGATTTCACCAAGAGAGAGTTAAAACCCGAAAGTAATGTTTTTGCAATCATTTCTTTATTGCTTTTTCTTGTATACTGCTATAGGGTAATTCATTTTTAAACTTTCTTAATATATGAACATCGTACCATTGCGCATGGGCCTTCTCTGCGCTCTGTGCTGATTAGGTGTGTTGGCACAGGGTTTCTTTACGAGTTTCCGTCATAAAGGATATTATCTGTGTTCAATATCCCTTAATTAGCTTTTACAGCATCCTCGAGAGGAAGAGGGGATGGTCACACATGTATACAGGGACATGGTAAATATAAAATATAAATATTCACGGACATTCCACACAACGTCCTCTGGTCCCAAGTAAGGCTTATTATGCTTGTGTTATATACGGACATAATACGTAAACTACTTTTCTTTTGTAATTACATACTTATAATACATAGAAAACACCCAGACACAGGACAAACATTTGTATGACAATTATAAATATCACACAAATGATTGTCCCGAGCGGGAATCGAACCCTCGACCTCGTGAATGGCAGTCCATCAAATTACTATTGGGTTAAAGGTACTATTGGGTTAGTAAATTTTTAAATAGTTACAAAGTTTTAATTTTATAAAAATATCTTGATGTAAAATAAAATTAAAATAAAGTAAAATTAATTATAGAGATTTATGTCCAGTTTTTTAAGTCACGAGACTTCCTCATGCGTGCTCTTACATCCCTTAAAATACTTGAAATAGTTGTTTCGTATATATTAGTATGTGAGCACCCGATATAATCTGACCTCACGCTATATAAGACCGAAACATGCTACATTACTCTCTACGGCCAATCTTCACTAGGCAAATAATATGTCGCTAACAAATTGTTGACCACAGAGATTTGCAGTAACACAATTATTATTATTTTAACATAGCATAGATGTTAAACAAAGCAATCATCTTCGTGTGGTGACGGATTAAGAATACAAGTGTCACCGCCCCATCTCTCCCCAAGGGTGCTGTTAAAATCAGCTAAGGGATATTGCATACAGATAACATTCTGTGAGAGACGGAAAAATCGAAAATAAGCCCCGTCCCAATTCGCCTGGTCAGCGCGGCACAGTAGAGCATAATCCCTCCTAAATTGAAGGAGGCTCGTGCCCAACATTGGGACGTAAATGGGTTGGAGAGAGAGAGAGAGAGAGAGCATCAATGTAAACTCTACATTATTTTTTGTACTTATTCTTGATTTTTGTTATCAGTGTGGTAATTCTATGACACTTAAATATATTGACTCACTAGTAAGTCTAGAGTAACTAGTTACCGAGTCATTGCTAAATCTTTTTTTTTTAAATTTTACTTATTTTGCAAGTTAAAATAGAACAATTGATGTATATTTTATTGCAGAGCTCAATGTTTTTTTATTTTAAACGCTTATATTAATTCGGTAGGTTATCAATGTATTAATCAACGTAACGCAATCTGTGAAAGTGATTTTCAACCGTTTACAGTAGTCAGATCAATCTGAAATTTTGCACACATATTAAGTACCTGAGAATGCAATTATAAAAAAAAATATTCAGGATTTTCAAGCATGTTTTTAGTTTTAGAACTGAGTAGATTATTTATTAACACGTGTTTATTATTATCTCGATACGTAACTATGTAAGAGAATCTATGAAAGCAATTTTCAGCCAGTCAGGAGTCGGAAAGAACTAAAATTTTTCACACATAATACACATATTAAACGATCACAATGTAACGTTATATTAGCATTGTTAGTATATTGTACGTTTTATTAGCATTGTAAGAATAAATGCCATTTAATAAAAAAAAAATGATTCAATTAAAATCTCTGCTGAGTTTCCCACGCTGGTTCTTCTCAGAAGATTGCGTTTTGAAACGGTGGTAGGGAAAAAAAGTTTGGACCTGTCATAAGCACATAATTTTCTCAAAATTATGTTTACATGATTAAATGATTTTTCATTTCATTTCATTTCAATGTAAAATATTCAGGATTTTTAAGCGTGTTTTTTAGTTTTTGAACTAAGAAATTATTCACGTTCAAATGCAAACTGTTTGCTTAATGCGACTTTATATCTAAATATAGCTAATATGATTTATTAACGCTTATATAGGTTACAATTTTGACCGATGAAAGTGTTGTTGCGTACATGTGGGTAGTTTTGCGTGACCCTTCAAATAATAATGTGAGGTGTCTAACTTTTGTTATCGATTGGTTTGTGGCAGGCTATGAATTAATTAAGTTTTGTTTACATAACGTGAAAGTAGTTAGTTCTATAAAGTAAATAAAAAAATCTAAATTGCTCGTTTTGTCATTTCAAGTTCGGTATTAATTTGATGATGAATTAAAAAACGTATCATATCAAAATACTAGCTGTTGCCCGCGACTCCGTACGCGTGGACATTATTATTAAATTATTTTTTTTATTTATTAAATATTCATGGACATTTCACACAACGTCCTCTGGTCCCAAGCTAAGCTTATATGCTTGTGTTATGGGTACCAGAATACGGATAGAATACATATACTACTTTTCTTTTGTAAATACATACTTATAATACATAGAAACACCCAGACGCAGTACAAACATTTGTATGACAATTAGAAAAATCACACAAATGATTGTCCCGAGCGGGAATCGAACCCGCGACCTCTTGATCGGCAGTCCGTTATCAGAACCACTACACCACGAGGCCCGTCGAATTTTTTCGAACATTGGAAAAATTTTGCCACTTTTTAAACAATTTTCACTAATGATTCACTCCTATTGGTCACAGCGTGATGTTATATAGCCTGTGGCCTTCCTTGATATATGGACTATACCATACAAAAAAAAAATCGAACCAGTAGTTCCTCAGATTAGCGCGTTCAAACAAATAAACAAACAAACTCTTCAGCTTTTTTTAATAATAATAATAATAAATATTACAACGTCCTCTGGTCCAAAGCTAAGCTTATTATGCTTGTGTTATGGGCACCAGAATACGGATGAAATACATAAACTACTTTTCTTTTGTAAATACATACTTATAATACATAACACACAGACGCAGGACAAACATTTGTATGACATTTATAAACATCACACAAATGATTGTCCGAGGCGGGAATCGAACCCGCGACCTCGTGAACGGCAGTCCGTTACATGAACCACTAGACCACGAAGCCCGTCGAAAGCTTTAAAATATTAGTATGTATAGATAAATATGCTTACGCTAAAACATATCATACTATCGCAGGATGCAGCAACAATATAACATAGCAACTACTGTGGCATTGAATTTTCCAATCCCATGACATTCAAATGAAGTCAGTCAAACAGAAAACATACTTTTTTATATCGGTTGTTAACTTAAAATTTAACAATAAAACACAGTTATAGTCGTGCATCATGGACGAATTAGTATTTTGCTAGAACAAATTTAATTTGTTTAGCGTTTCTCAAATGACAAATCACATCGCGCAACTCCGTTATATGACACGGAAAATAATTGTGAAAGATTGGCTAATTGGCCTAATGTTGTTTGATTCACAGCCCCATTAGATATATAACTGTTTAGCTTTAGCTACTCAAAAAATACACTTAAAATGTTCTTTAAAAAATTTTTGTTGTTTTCATTCTTTTTTCAAATCTTAATTCTAAGCTTTTATAACTTTGTTATGTATCTATCAATGTATTAATCTGTGTAACGGAATCTTTGAAAGTGATTTTCAGCCACTTGCAGTAGACGGATTGATCTGAAATTTTGCACACCTAATTTAATTATACACGTAATAGTTTAATTGTATATGAGTAGACTCACCGAGATTATTGTGTTTCTACGTATGCCTTTCATATACAATCAGATAATTTCACATAAAAACGCTTTGATACAATCATGATATTATCATGATATTCACAAAACAATTATGATATTTTTACCTGATTCTTATAGAATCAGGTAAAAATATCATAATTGTTTACTTGTGTTTACTACGATTGTGACAACAGAAACTTATGTCTCTGACAACATAAACTGTCAACGTTTTGTAAGTAGGTAGCATAGAATTGAGTATTGATGACAATGCAATCATTTAAAAAATATTCAGGATTTTCAAGCGTGTTTTTTAGTTTTTAAACTTAGTAGATTATTACGTAATAGGTTTCGAGCAGATTGGTTGCTTGTGTGTATGTTTAACATAATGTTTACTCTTCTTATCCGCATAAGTCTTCAGATTGTACTGTCCTTTATTTCTTTTCAGAACGAAAATTAAAAATATTTAGTAAATTTGCATGTAATTAATTGCATACAAAGTTATTTAGTGAATGTGAAAAGTGTAGAAGGCAGGAGAGAGAGAGAGAGAAGAGAATATAATTTATTGTACTGATAGTTACATATCTATGTAATGACGTGTATGTAGTACTTAGTGTGTACTATCAAATTAACAATCATTAAGTTATGTGATTTGAAATAGTCATTACACATACTTTCATATGTCATTCTTGTGGCCAGGTTTCTGTTTAATGACATAATTACGATATACTCGTAGATAATGATCTTATTCTTTGTTAACGTGTACTATATTCATTGCATTCTATATGATTCATAAACTGGTTGTTACGATAACATGTTATTATGTGTCGTATTGTAGTGGTACCATCGAATAGTATCACTAAATGACGGGCCTCGTGGTGTAGTGGTTCTGGTAACGGACTGCCGATCAAGAGGTCGCGGGTTCGATTCCCGCTCGGGACAATCATTCGTGTGATTTTTCTAATTGTCATACAAATGTTTGTACTGCGTCTGGGTGTTCCTATGTATTATAAGTATGTATTTACAAAAAAAAAAGTAGTATATGTATTCTATCCGTATTCTGGTACCCATAACACAAGCATATAAGCTTAGCTTGGGACCAGAGGACGTTGTGTGAAATGTCCATGAATATTTATTTATTTATTTATTATTTATTTACGTTGTCTGCTTGTCTGTCTGCTAAATGTATGGTATTTACCTAAAGTTGTGTATTTTTCGAGATTAATTTAAGATTGATTTACAAAATATGTTCGTTTGTCTTTGATGAGTAGCAAAAACGATTCCTAACATTTAAGGGCCTACATCAATATTATTCAATATCATCGCCGACACGTACATATTAACACAGCCAGTAGGCACAGAAAATGAAGAATTAGGGATACTTTTCCTATTTACTCAAAATCTATTAAATATATTTTAATTCTGATTTACGTGTTTCTATATATAATAGTTACTTATGTTTTTAAAGTTATTTTATTAGTTAATACGCGATAATAGACCGTCAAATGAAAAATATAAAAAATTAGAGAGGTTGTTTCGTTAAGATTTTCTATCGAGAAAACTTTTTTCAATAGCGTTTCTGAGTTTATGCGATCCTAGATCATATATTGAAAAAACATATACTTAAAAATTAGAGCTCTAGCCATTCAATCTAAAGAAATAATGAAAACTTCGTACGTAGAAAAATGCACGAAGCTATTTTGGTATCCTCTTAACAGACTAATTGCAAGAAAATAAAAATCGCTACTCTTCATTATCTACAGTTACAACAATTTTGTCAGTGAGTAAGAAATGGGCTGGTGACACTTCTAATCCATTTCATTTAAATACCTCGCTTATGACGTCGTAAGAAACTTTTTATTTTTCAGATCAATTTATTTTAATATCTAATATATAAAATTCACGTGTCACAGTGTTAGTTACCGTACTCCTCCGAAACGGCTTGACCGATTCTTCTCAAATTTTACATACATATTTAGTAGGTCTGAGAATCGGCCAACATCTATTTTTCAAACTTTTTTTTTTAATATGGCAAAACAACGTTTGCCGGGTCAGCTAGTATGTATATAAAAATATTGATGTTCGATAGTTCCCACTAAAAAACGAGAACCTTTGGGCAGATTTAGTTGTTTTGGTTCTGTAATGTCTACCTTAGTCTAGCAAAGGTTTAATCGAATAGAAAATATTGGAAAATAGTAAAAGACAGCAATTATATTTTTCCATATAAATTGTAAAGACGCAAGTGAAACTGCAGGGCACAGTTTGTTAAATACAAATTCCATTACAATGGGATATAGAAAATTGGCAAGGTAACATGATTATGGGCAAGTACAATATTATGTTTTATAGACAAGGGCTTTGTGTGGTAATGAATCAGATTTATATCTAGACGTGTGAGAACATACGGCCTAAATAACAGCCGTAAATACTGGCTCGCGTGTGCTTTACTATGCACGCATACGCTCATAGACAGGACATTATATTTTGCAAGTATTTATTTAAATTTTCTACGGCTTTAGGAGTAATAGGACAGAAACCAAAATACCATCTTTAATTATCACTCTTATGATCAAGCTCAAAGTTGTATAGAGTGCAATAGTGTGCTATTAAAACGTCTATGCTCGGTATTACTCTATGGAATAAAAACTGAAATATGGAAGGATAACGTAGGAAAATAGGTAAATAAAATAAAATAAATAAATATTCATGGACATTTTACACAACGTCCTCTGTTCCGAAGTAATATAATATATGCTTGTGTTATGACAATTTTTTTTTGTAAATACATACAAACTTATTATATTTATTATACACAGAATACACCTAGACGCATACAAACATTTATATGAGATTAATAAATATCACACAAATAATTGTTTCGAGCGGGAATCGAACCAAGAAAGGTGTATCTAATTTAAGAAGGGTTGTCACGCTGAAGTTGCAATGGGCAGGCCACATCGTTTCACAAACTAACAACGTTTGGAGAAATAAAATTTTCGAGTGATGACCACACAGACGACGAGAATTATGTACAATGTAAAATAATTGGAATTGCGTAATATTATCTATATGAGTTGCCGTTATATCATTACTAAAGGTCAACGCGACATATCTTTTTCTTTCATATCGATACATCTTTTCCGTGGTCATAATTTTATAGGCTACATGCCACTTCTATACTTTTAGTAGTTCTAAGTACAATTCAGTACACACGGTCGTCGCCCGCCCTGGGGCGCCTAAAATAAAAGTTAGACTTTAAGCTGATAAGAGCCGAAATTTTCAATGTTTTCCAACAGTTTTAACTGGTTAGACATTGTGGAGGTACCCGGTATTACAAGCATACGTGTTTATAAATAACATTGCATAAACATTTGTATGGATATGGTAACCCTTATGCATGCAGTACGCTTGTTCGCCAACTAAGTAGTATAAAAAAAAAAAAATGCAGTGGACAGAGACAGGCTAATGAATGGATAGATGGTAATCACTATGTTTCTATGTAATTATATTTTCATGTCATTTCATGTCTCCCATTTTAGAAACATATATTTTACGTCACTAAAACGTATTCTACCAATATTAAGCAATAAAATAAGCATAGCTATAAAGCATTTCACAAACAATAGGTATAGACGAGCCTCGTGGTTGAGTGGTTCATGTAACGGACTGCCGATCAAGAGGTCGCGGGTTCGATTCCCGCACTGGACAATCATTTGTGTGATTTTTCTAATTGTCATACAAATGTTTGTACTGCGTCTGGGTGTTTCTATGTATTATAGGTATGTATTTACAAAAGAAAAGTAGTATATGTAGTATATCCGTATCTGGTACACATAACACAAGCATAGAAATATAGCTTACTTTGGGACCAGAGGACCTTGTGTGAAATGTCCAAAATATTTATTATATATTATTATTATTATAGATTGGGACTAGGATTTCGAGTGCAAAAATGTGTAATAATAGTTCTGTCAAAGGCGCCTCTCGTTACCAGAAGGCTGACCTTTGTTTTATTAAAAAAATAAGCATTGCCATCCAACGTGGCAATACCGCCAGCCTTATAGGCACACTTCCGGAGGACAGCGATGGGGAGGAGTACACTACTATTAATTTATTTTATAGGTACTTTGTCAAAATGAAACATTTTGACGAAACAATCATTATTACATATTTTTAAGTATGATTGCTTAAGGACAGGTAGAGCCCATTAAAAGTACCGGTGCAAAACAAGAGACTGCAAAGCAAACTAGGGATCTAGCTAGAAAAAACTAAGAAACATTATAATGTTAAATTATTTTATCGTTTCAGAACGCCTCATTGTATATTTCGTAGCTCCATGTTCTCGTAAACACAGGCCCAACTCGTTCAAAGCTCACTGCACGGTTTTTGCTTATTTTTCGCTATTATGCCAGTCTGTTATGTTAGTTCAGTGTCTGTTTCGTTTTGTTTTACACCAGCTAGTACCATACGTTATATGTTGTTAAACGTATTTATGTTACAATTATTTTGGAGAAGGTATTTGAGCTTTAAAATTGATTGAAGTTGATAATTTGAATTTATTATCCATTAGCTATTCCCAGCAGCTTTTTTCGCGTGGAATTTACTCCAACAAATTATCAAAAAGAAATCGTCTTGAACTACTCATTTTAAAAAAACTGCGTTAAGGGCCTACATCAATATTATCGTATATCATCGCCGACACGTACATATTAACACAGCCAGTAGGCACAGAAAATGAAGAATTAGGGATACTTTTCCTATTTACTCAAAATCTACTAAATATATTTTGATTCTGATTTACGTGTTTCTATATATAATAGTTACTTATGTTTTTAAAGTTATTTCATTAGTTAATACGCGATAATAGACCGACAAATGAAAAAAATAAAAAATTTGAGAGGTTGTTTCGCAAAGATTTTCTATCGAGAAAACTTTTTTCAATCGCGTTTCTGAGTTTATGCGATCCTAGATCATATATGTATTGAAAAAACATACACTTAAAAATTAGAGCTCTAGCCATTCAATCTAAAGAAACAATGAAAACTTCGTACATAGAAAAATGCACGTAGCTATTTTGGTATCCTCTTAAATTCGTTGCGTAGTTTTAAAGAGTTGCGCTTACATAGGGGAATGAATAGTAAAATAATGACCGTTTTATATTAAGTATAAAGATTACTAACTAATAATAAAAATGCGAAAGTAACTCTGTCATCTGTCCCTCTTTCACGCTAAAACTAGGTACTCAACCGATCAAAATGAAATTGTGATCCCACATAGCTAAGTCTGTAAAGCTACGCTACTTTTAATGGTAATTTTAAATTCCACAATTACGATGTCGCAGGCAACAGCGGGTATAAGCTGGGTCTTCTACGCGATATAATGTGGCCACAGTCCATGAAATTTGATCGAAACGTTCAATAAATACGAAACATAATAAAATATTTGTCCAAATAATATAATATAAAATAAATCTTTATATATATAAATCTCCTGTCACGATGTTTGTCCGCGATGGACTCCTAAACTACTGAACCGATTTTAAATTTTATTTGCACACCGTGTGCAATTCGACCCATTCAGCTATAATAATATAAAAATAACACGGAACGAATAGATTTGAAAACATCAGCATGAAATAGAAATTAATTCTACCTGGACCATAACCAGGTAGAATTCATTTCTCTTCTAAGAAGACACTATATGTAGGCGTTTTCCACACAAACAAAACATTCATATTTTATTATCGCTATGAGCCGAAATAAATTCTTGGAATATCAATGTATAGGTAATAAAACATGAGCAAAACTACTTTGTAAATTGTTTTGTACGGACTTTAAACTAGTAATAATCACGTGGGAAATAAATGTTACATTTTTTTCGTAATACATATAATCATTCCATTATATTACGATGTTATCGTGGTGTTAATAGTGGAATTAAAAATTTAAAATAAGAACACGATTTCTTATTATTAAGCACATTTGAATTTGGAATCTTTTTGAAAAAAGAAATAGAATGCAGAGGACAATATTAAACTCCGTAACTCACATTTCAATTACAAAATGTTATTGCATAATAAGGAATGTAAGCTCAAATAAATAAATAAATAATACATATTCATAATATTTATTTTATTTATTTATTTGTTTACCACTACAAAACTGTCGTATAAAAAATACATACAATTCATAGTAACATTACAAAATACAATTCACAATACGTAAGTAAAATGCATGCAGGTTCCATTCATCCATCCATCCATCAGCCTTTCTCCGTCCACTGTTGGACATCCAATGTCTCCATGGCATGCAGGTTATTATGTAATTAAAACAACAAAATAGAATTAGTTATCCATAATAATATACAAAACAGTAAAAATTCACTTATTAAAATAAATTTGAAATAATAAATTTGAAATAATTTGAAATATGTAATACCTTTTTAAATGAAAGTACACAAAACTATGGAAAGAGTAGAAATTAAAACCTAAATATGTATCTGTCATAGATAGGGTTGCAATTGCCTAAAAACCCGACGCTGGATAAACACGGCAAAAATACCTGACAATTGGCACAAGTTTCGAAAACATTGATGACAATGTCTTATCTAGCTATAGTAAATTCATTTCTAAGACAATATTTGTTCACCAAACTAGCTGTGTCATGTTCTATATACAATCACTTCAAAATCCCAAAGAACACACGAATTCGGAAGTCCAGATAAGGACATTAATGGATTGGCTGACATAAATGTGACGTCACAACACATATTTCAACGTCGCATGTCGGACGATGCCAAATAACTTGACCTGGCATTCTTTATTTAAAATCTCCGAACTGCCAGTATATTGTTTGGGTTGAAAGGGGAAGGGCAGGTCTTTGTAAGTTGGTGGTAATCAAAGGTGCTTTATCAGATAGTTCAAGGGTTACACTTAGTGAAGTATGCGTGGTCCGGCGCACGCGTTACAGGACTGATTAAGATCGGAAGCATTAGCATTTTTCTTTGGCACGTTGGTAGTATGTCTTTGAGGTCATGTGTAAATGTTGGTACTATGCACGCAACTTTTTTTTATCGCTAGGATTTAGGGTTATTATCCATGTGTAAAAGTTATATTTCTTTTTTGGTTTGGAACTTCTTGTTTATTTAGCTTTTTATTTTTAAATTAAGTGCGATAAGAAAAAAAAAACTATAGGTACACGCATTCTGTGAAGGTTCTGTGAGACTTTAACTGTAAAAAATAATTATTTTACTATCATAACTTCGTCTACTAAAGAAAAAGGAAACTGGTCAAGCACGAGTTGGACTCGCACGCGAAGGTTCCGTACCGTTATTATCATAATATATTCGTCATATTCTCGACCCAAAATAACTAAATAAGAGCGGGAGAATCACGATGACGAGTATTTTTAACTGAATTCAAAAAAGGAGCAGGTTATAATATTATGTTCGGCTATTTTTTGTTTTTGTTGTAGCTTCAACTGATATACATAGTGAAATTTTCAGCTCTCTCGCTATCGCCGTTCCAGAAATACAGCCTGGTGACAGACTGGCAGACGGATAGTGAAGTCTCAGCAATAGAATCCCATTTCACCTATTGCGAATGGAACCCTAAAAAAAGTAAATTAAGTTATACAAAGGAGAATGTTTGCCGGTATTTCTTTTTGTACCAGCGACAGTCACAGTAACTGGTATATTGTCACCCATGCATTATAGAACAATAGATTTAGAATGGTACCTGGATGGGACACTTATTTTGTAACATGTATAAAAATGTGTAAAACGTTGGCAAGCAAGAAATGGTTTTTAAATTTTAATAACAGTTATATTTGTTGTCAAGCTGCTACTAAATTATCCTAGAAATATTATAAACGTGAAAGAATGGGTGGATGTAAGACGTTTGTTGCTCTTTTACGCAATAATTACTAAATGGATTTTATGAATTTTTACAGCTGTGTTACTTATAGATCAAAATCACACAAAATCTATGTATTAAAAGTATGTATTTACAAAAGAAAAGTAGTTTATGTATTATATCCGTATTCTGGTACCCATAACACAAGCATAATAAGCTTAGCTTGAGACCAGCGGACGTTGTGTGTAATGTCTATAAATGTTTGAATATTTATTTATAATCTGTATATTGTCACGCTAAATTGAGATAAGATAATATTTTATGTGATTTGGTTTAGATGGCGTTGTTAAGCATAATATTGAGTAGAAATACCTATTGTAGGCACATATAAAACTGTAACTGATAAAAGTTTATTCGCATAACCTCAGAAACTACCGACTTGAATTTAAAAAATTATTTCCATGTTGTTGATATTCTATTTCACGAGAAATATTTTAAGTTGTTTAAAATAACATTACGACCAACAGGAGCAGAGTATAAATGAAAAATATTTCAAAAATGGCATAATTATGCAATCTACCATTATCATCGACTGTCACCAATATTCCTGTAGGATCTATCACAACCCCTACAAACATAGTGAAAATGAAAAACATTACCCAAGGCAACATTAACTAAAAGATACTTTTTTAAATAATATTGTTACATATTTGGTGTATAATGAAGAGCAACTTATATGTAAATACTAGTTAGCCCGGCAAACGTTCTTTTGCCATACAAATGTCAGGGGTGGACCACTCTTAACATTTAGGGGGATGAAAAATAGATGTTGTCCGATTCTCAGACCTAACGGATATGTACACAAAATTTCACGAAAATCGGTCGAGCCATTTCAGTGGAGTATAATTACAAACACCGTGACAGGAGATTTTTATATATTAGATAAAGTCCACGTTATTTGGTATTTAATTTCATTAAATTTAAAATAAAAAACCATTACCTAAAGTCATTATAGCATTCGGTTGGAGTCGCGGGCACAGCTCGGCTGTCCAAAACTAAAACCTAGCAAGTGACATTTTTTTAAAATTCGTTTTAATAAAGCAATATTTTCCATTTTTATGACTGCGTCTAATGCAAAAACACCTGTATTTCTATCTTAAATAGAATCAGAGATATGATCGTAATTAAACCTAGCAACTAGCACTTCTTGTTTGTTAATTGCAAAATTAAAAAGCTTCTCCTGATAAATTTACTCAAATGTACTTGCTAGGTTTTGGTTTTCGACAGCCGAGCTAGTGTATACCGATATATTTTGCTACTAAACCAAGTTATCGTCCATCAACAAAATTAATCGCTCCCAACTTAACTAACATAAACATAACAGGAGTTACAATGGCACCGATTAAACTATCGTCTTAACTACAGTTAACTATAGTTAACCCCTACTAATGCAAGTGATTGTGGCTTCAGTGATTAATTGATAATTGTTATAAAGAAACTGTTGCCTAATCTTCGCTTAAAAGGGTTATGATGCTCATTTATTTGTACCATAAATTGTATTTTAAAGCGAAAATATTTTTGACAGACTTCATAAAAAGGGTACGGGATGTTCGGCTATATTATACCAATTTTTTCGATAATTGTGAAGCGATATTTAAATGTCATTATAAGACTATTTAAAAAAAATTTCATAATTAAAAGAATTCGGTTACTAAAGTAATTTATTAATTTTGCAATTGACATGCTATACTTTTACTTAATAAATCAAATTGTGCTGGATAAAGTGATCACCGCAAGCGGGTGATGAGATTTCATAAACCAAAAAGTACCACGCTTATTATCTTCGTATCTTGCCTACAAACATCAAAACTTTTTGTATACCTTTCAACAACAATTGTCTCTTCCAAAGTCATATAATTTTTTCTTTCACCTCGCACAAAGAATTCTTAGAATTGTTTTGTTTGAAATAAATATGTTATTGGTTATGTCCTGTACGTTATGACTTTTAAATACAAATGCGCCGACTTACACAAACAAAACACTTTTTTTTGACTTTACCTGTGCAAACAAAAGCTTTCGATTGCGACGTGGTAAAAGCACAATTAGTTTTTAAAATGACAAACATTTTATGACTCGTGTTATTTTGTAAATGTTATGACAATATTAAATTTAATTGTTCAAAACTTTCACGAATTGTAGGTACACATATTGTATGGTAATTGGGACGACTTCACAGTTAACATTCTTAGGTACTTTACGGCACTTAACAATAAATAAATAAAATTAATGTATATAAAATAAAATCTTAAGAGGGTCCTGTACTCCTCATTTAGGTATTTGCCATAAGTATCCCTATTTCCGAGCGCCGCGCTGAAAGGGACAAATGTAGATGAAGCGGATTTTACCTATAAATTCTTTGAAAAAGACGTCTTTTTTCGTACTTTCGTTTTTTTCGCGAAAGTTAAACCGATTTTAATAGTTTTTGCGTTATATTATAGATAAAGAGTATATCTATGCTTCTATCACTTTCTTTTGTGGTAAAACTTTACCAAATTTGTGTGATAGACGCTGCAACTTTATCTAAAGAAAACCGAAAAAAGTGGGTTTTTCGGATCGTCATATTTCTTTTAGTTATTATGTTTTGAAAAACATACTTTTGTATGGAGCATAATTTGGTATCGTGCCGTCTTAAAGAGAGAGGCTTTGGGGGTAAACGAGGCCTAGAGGAAGATCAGAGACGCGTTAAAAGGATGTAAGTGACACCAAATCGAAAAGAATGGGCGAATCTAAAGGAGGTCTACACCAAGTTGGTAGAAGATGGCGAAAAAAAAGACGAAGATGCATTTATGAAAATATGACGCTTACACACGTACAAGGTCATGCCATTAAACCGATAAGGATGGGGCAAATCCTACTAATATTATGTGAAAGTTTGTATGGATTTATGGATGTTTGTTACTCTTTCACGCAAAAACAACTAAATGAATTTTAATGAAAATTTACAATAATAAGCTACAATTTATAAAGATATTGTGTGAATTGTCCAAAATGTGACGATAAGTGTCAAGTATGTTGGAATACCATGGGTACGATATCGCAGGCAACAATTATAATAAATAAATGGATGAATTAGATCTGTCATAGAAAGAGTAAGGAAATGTTAATAATATAATACGTTAAGAGGATACCAAAATATCTTCGTGCATTTTTTTACGTACGAAGTTTTCATTGTTTCTTTAGATTGAATGGCTAGAGCTCTAATTTTTAAGTATATGTTTTTTCAATATATGATCTAGGATCGCATAAACTCAGAAACGCGATTGAAAAAAGTTTTCTCGATAGAAAACCTTAGCGAAACAACCTCTCTAATTTTTTATTTTTTTCATTTGTCTGTCTATTATCGCGTATTAACTGATAAAATAACTTTAAAAACATAAGTAACTATTATATATAGAAACACGTAAATCAGAATTAAAATATATTTAGTAGATTTTGAGTAATTAAGAAAAGTATCCCTAATTCTTCATTTTCTGTGCCTACTGGCTGTGTTAATATGTACGTGTTGGCGATGATATTGAATAATATTGATGTAGGCCCTTAATAGGTATATTGTAATTTTGTCCACAGCATAACCTTACCTTAGGTAAGCATAATATCGATCACACAATTCATATTAATGAGCACAGTTACCCAACTGTTTCGGGGTTGTGATTCATTAAGGGCGATATATCGTTGCCTCATACAGTCCTACTCGATTACAATATAGATTATGTTTGTAGATAGGCCATTTCATAAATTATCATAATAAATTCTCATGGAGGTTTAATACAACGTCTTTTGGTGCCAAAATAAGCTTAATGCTTGTGTTACGAGTACCAGAAAACAATTAAAATACTTACTTTCATTTTTGTCAATCTTTACATAATATAAAGCAAAGTCGTTATTTTGGGATGTATGTCCCTATTTAAGCTTATATCTTCCAAACTACGAAATAGAATTTCATGCGGTTTTTTTTAATAGATAGAGTGGTTCAAGAAGTTTTTGCGTAATTTATTAGGGTTAGGATTTCAAATTCCACGCGTACGAAGTCGCAGGCAACAGCTAATATTTCATAAAATATATAGAAAATACCCAGATTCAGTGTATCCACCTGTATTCAAACGACAAAAAGTTTGATCTGCTGGACAACATTTGTCGTTTGTATAGCACTTTTGAAAGGAAAAGGGGTGGTGACACTTGTCACACATTCCGTCACCACACGGCCTGGTCTTAATAAGTCAGTATATTTAAGAACCTTTTGAAAGTGATTCACTCACACCCGTTTTCATTGTATAATAATATAAATCGCATTGAAACAAAAAAATTAAAAACGAAATCCATAGAGTTTCTTGTCTGTTCCTTCCCCATAGGATTCAATTTTGAAACAGGCGCCTAGCTTCTGACATTTTATAAGAGCATGTTGTCTTTGACCTTGATTTGCATAAAAGTTTTAGTTTAGCTTTAATTATTATGAAGCAATATATTTCCAACCCTTTTTACCTAGTTTCAGCTCTGTTAAATATTGATTCCCAGGTGTTTATACAGGATGTACAAGTAATATTCGTTTTTCGTAATACATCGGTGGCACGCGAGCTGCCACACGTGCTACGACAAATGCAAATGAATAAGCTTTGATATTAACTCGTTATAGGGTGCTTACAATTATACATTTTATTATTAATTGTCGTTTTGTTTTAATTGAGAATTAAACGATTGTTATTATGCGATGCTGGTTCGTGTTAGTAAGGAATTTGAGTTTATTTTCCAGGTTAATATTATTTTAACTTACGCATTATTTTGAAAGTAAATATGTATATATTTGTGAGATCATAATGTTTTTGTTTATAAACATGTTTTCAACAAAATAGTTACTGTTTGGTGAAGCGCAGCAATTATATAAATTAAATATACAATAGTTTTAAGTTAATAATAAGTAGTTGTGTATATTACCTGATTTGTTTATGTAGTTGTGGATATTACGTGATTTTTTTATATAGTTGCTTTAATTGGGCGATATAGTCAGTATAGTAAAAAAAAACATAAATTGTTCTATGAATTATCGAGTGACATAATTATTGGACTAAATTTAAGTACCCATTATGATATGTCATGAGTGAAGTAGATACCATTCATCCATCCATCTGACTGTTACCCAGAGCCGTTTCCTGAATTCTGAATATAGGCTTATAAGCCACACAAATTGGTACCAATGCGCCTGGCGGCATTGTTGGTGACGTCATGGTGACGTATAGATGAGAATATTACATTTTATTAGCTGTAGTTTTTCTTTGCTGATGACGTCACAAGGGCGTTAATTTGACAAGGTTCCAGCGCATTACCAATTTGCGTGGCTTATACCCCAAGTAGAACGGTATTTGGATAGTTTATATCGTAATAACAAAGCTGTATTAATGATGTCATATATTAATTTAAGCCATAATGGTACCGATTCTGCGTGCACAACTAAACTTGACGAAAAAATGAAAATTTATAGTGTAAATAACACAATTCGGCAACGGGTGCTGAAATGTTTTATTACAAAATCTGTGTATTACCTACATACTAATGATTTCAATCAATGGAAATGTGTTATTGTACACATTTCCATTGATTGAAATCATTTTGATTGAAGCCAATTAAACAATATACACCATAGTTTTTTTTAAATTTTTTAGTTAAGTTTGAGTTAACTTTGTTTTTGTTTATTGTTGTGCATTACGTGCCCATCTTCCACAAATTACGTAACAATAAGGTTTGCTGGAAGAAAATTCCATAGTGAATTAAGCTCGCCTGTGTGTACATTAGATTTAAATTTCAAACTCTGTAAATATATTTTAAATGTACAATAAAGAATTGAATTTTTGTAATGATATGGATCTTTTTGATGTCCGAAATAAAAGCTTTATTTCTTATTTATTTATTATTATTAAAGAATAAGAATAAGGTTAGCTGTCCACATAGAATTTGATTAATTTGTATATAAATAAAAAATAAATTATGAAACTATCTAATTATTATTTACTCTCCCATATTTTAATCATCCTGTAGATAGTTTATTGGCGTAAATTCGGGCAAACTCGGTGCCAGGCCGTGCTCTGCCCAGTTTGTATAATTGCCCCCTGTCTCATTCACGTGTGTGCCTGTGCTTGTATGATTACAAATGTTTATAGTTTTTATTAAGTTTGGATTTTTATTGCACCAGTTTTTTAGTCTATGATTTTTATTTTTTTATAAGTTATGGTTATTCAAGCTGACAGTTATAAGGGTTTCGATTTATAATGATTGAGTTTAATACATATGTGTTTTATTTTGTGGTAGTTTTATATTGGTGTACCTTGGTCTCTTTATTAACCTTACACGTTAGATTATTTTACATGAAGTAGATCTAAGGCAGTATGGAGTGTTGCAAAGCTCTATTATCTCTTGTAGATAATGGTGCCAATTCTACGTGCATATCTAAACTGGCAGTCCGTTACATGAACCACTCCACCACGAAGCCCGTCATAATATACTCGTATCTATTACTTGCTATTTCGTTGTTCACAGTTATATTAATTATAATCTTTAGTCTGTAATAAACAGTTTTTAGAACAAGAAAGTTCCGTTAACATTGAATTGTGTTATTGGGACTATTAATATTCATTTTTTAGTTAAGTTTAGTTTAGTTGTGCTTATAGAATTGATACCATTGTCTAGTTATTGTATAAGTACAACCTTTATGTTGTTATAAATTTGTTTCGTGTGTGGCAATTGCTTTAATAGTCCTTCAAATCTAATTTAACAGTATATTTCGCAGCCAAACGATAGGTCGCCACGGTGTTGTCACACAAGCAGTGTTGCCTTGTCTTACTGCTGCACTACCTATTTGTCGCGGACACAGACTGACCGTGGGACAGTCCACTGCGTAAACGGAACGCAACTGTAACGAATCGATTATCGACAATCGATTTTTCAAAATAACGGTAGCCATAAGCGATTTACATCTTGATAGTTACGTAGCAATTTGTGAGCGTGATCGATGAAATTTCCTTTTGCGGGTAAACGTTTGCGCATTGAAGCTGCAACTGTTATTTCATAAAGCACGGCAACGCAATGACACGAATGCGACAAACAATAACTAGTCCAGCTGTCGATGACCCCTGTATGATGTATCGACCCTCTCATTGTTACCTGTGCCTAGAACAGTTACAGAGGCAGGGCGGCTCTCATTGAATTGGCGAAGTGACACATTGTCACCGGTCGCACGATTTCGCTGTCCGGCGAGACGTGACGAGTTACGCGTAGTCGCTGTTTTTATTTCTGCCAATGACGGGTGTCGAGGCGTGGTATGGCCAGTGCAATATTACAAACATAACACTTCGTATACAGACGCTCTTATTCTTTTATGACAAGAGTTTAATTTACTACCATGAACGTTATGTTAAAATTGCTATTGTGTAACCGGTTGGAGTGGGAGTGATATGTTTTTTTCATCGAATACACACGCCCATCGTTCCGAGACGAAATCGTCAATAGGTCCGAATCTCGATTGCGTCGCGCGATTTCTAAATTGAATTTTATTTAGTTGTTACCGTCATTTGGCTTGTTTACTTGTATCTAGTACTTTCGTAAGTGGCTCGTTTCACGTGAGTTAACATTACCGTATTGTCTAAGTGTTTGATCTGATTGTAGTTCATTACACGGCTGTATCAAGTTAACAGTAACATAATTGTAGTTAAAATTTGTAACGTAATCCTGTCGAGATATCTCATAGATTTGATTTAGCTTTGTATTTTATCCGCCATTATGATTATGAAGTGACTGGCACATCTGTCTGTCCGTCGCACGCGCCGCCAATCGGAGGTCAACGAACACGTTTCGTCTGTCGCCTTGTGGAATACTAACTTTTTTATAGTAGTCAATAAACTGTTTACTTTGTCTCAGGTATTTTTTGGCTGCAGTTCTTTTTAGGGTTCCGTACCCAAAGGGTAAAAACGGGACCCTATTACTGAGACTTCGCTGTCCGTCCGTCCGTCTGTCACCAGGCTGTATCTCAAGAACGGTGATAGCTAGAGAGTTGAAATTTTCACAGATGATGTATTTCTATTGCCGCTATAACAACAAATACTAAAAATAAAATAAAATAAATATTTAAGGGGGGCTCCCATACAACAAACATGATTTTTTTACCGTTTCTTGCTCGATACTAATAACGTTGCCTTATGTTGCATAGATAATGGTACGGAACCCTTCGTGCGCGATTCCGACTCGCACTTGACCAATTTTTCAAATTTTAATTAATGCTACTGTTTCACACTTAATTCTGATTGGAAAAAGGTGTTCTTAATATTTTAAATTCGTTCAGTATACCATTAAAATGAGAATGATATCAATATCTTCTAAATAAAGCTTAATTTAATAATGTTGCTAGTTTAACATCACTTATTTAAATTACTTATGATTAAATCACATTTAATGACAGTAAATGATAGTTATGCCTTAAATCAGTATAAATCTGTTCTGTTATTATGTGATATCGGATGTACCACATACATAAGATTTATTATTTTTATAAGATAAGAATATTATGCTTACACAAGTTACACAACAATATTATAAATATAGAAGCAGAGATATGATACGTTTAGTATTTTTATGCTTGTATTATTGGTAGGTGACGACTATTAAAGTGGATTAATTAGTGTTGTAAGTTTCCAGTTTCTTGCCGATATCACCTGCCTAAAGTTTCCTTTAGTCGCCTTTCACAGTAATTGTGGATGAAAACGAGGGGGTACTATTATTTATTCTTAACTAGTTGTTTCCCGCAACCCCGTACGCGTGGAAATTACAAACCAAACCTAAGCAAATTATACAAAAAGGCCTAGTTCTTAAACCACCCTTTTAGTAAAAAAAACCGCATTAAAATCAGTTGCGTATTTTTGAAGATATAAGCTCACATAGGGACATACATACAATAATAACAACTTTGTTTTATAATAAGTTAAGATGCCTTACCCACCATATCCATCCACCCATCAACCTTTCTCAGTCCTCTGCTGACATACGTCTCCTCCGCACCACGCGCGGTCCTGCGCTAACTGCATTCAGCGGCCCCCGGCGTATTTGACGATATCGTCAGTCCACCTTGTTGGAGGCCGCCCCATGCTGCGTCGTCCGGTTCGTGGTACCCACCATATAGATGCCAGCTAAATCAATTTCATATGATTCACGTACTTACCACACACGTCAATCACATACGTTGTCTGAAAAGTATCGATTAAATCGCTCTCATTCCGATTCCCAAGGTATTTTTACGCGCACGTAATGGTCAAATTATCGACATGAACATCTTGATTATCGATAACATTCACACGTAGCACACGCTCTAGCCCGTCCTGTCAATAGAGATGGGCTGGCGGGTGCTTTGTTGTTATCGACTATCGACATCTGTTTTTCTACGGCGGTCCTGTCACTCAAAACTTTTCGGAGTTTTTGTTTAGCCGTCGATATATCGATGTTGCAGAAGAAGTTTGAAATTTAGATTTATGACAAACAGCTACTTGACTGAAAACTAAATATGTAATTGTTTTGCACCTAATATGCTATACTTAATGTTTGTACCTAATATGTAAAAAAATAATCTATTATGTATGTACTTATAAAATTATTCGAAAAAAACCTTTACTTATGTAAAAGTTTTATTTTTTGCCTATCTTACTTGAAGTTTGCTCGATATATTTTTACGACTAGTTCCATTTTTCCACGAAATGTCTTTGCTTGTTTAGAAGTTGGTCACCTTCATCAACTTTTCCCTGTAAACTTCCAGTTATACGCTACAACGTGTGGCTCTGCATCACTTGCACCTATCTGATGCAAATGATGTTTTATCGACGGCCGACAACGATATATTCTAGATGGGTCTCGTGGTCTAGTGGTTCATGCAAAGGGCTGCCATTCATGAGGTCTCAGGTTCAATTCCCGCACGGTACAATTATTTGTGTGATATTTATAAATGTCATACAAATGTTTGTACTACGTCTGAATGTTTTATATGTAATATAAGTACGTATTCACATAAAAAAGTATTAGTATATCCGTATCTGGTACTAACACAAGCATAGAAATATAGCTTACTTTGCGACTAGAGCACGTTGTGTGAAATGTCCTTAAATATTTATTAATTTATATTCCTGGGATGTTAATGATATGGTAGCTCTACCTAGTTGGGGACCATTTTACAGTACACCATTCTGTTCGTTGTTGCCACTTACGAAATTGCTTTCGCTAATATAGTCAGTTCTTTGAAGGCCTGCCTACTACCACTTCAGGGTGTTAACCTTTCGAGTTATGTCGAAGTATTTATTCTTTGGTAGAGTTAGTAAAAGTCTGAATTAACACTTTAACAGTTACATATACTATGATATATCGATTGTGTCTATGATATGAAGTTATACAAGAGACAGATATCTTACATCAGGAGATATCATACTTTGTGTTTTGTGAGATGGATATTAACACCACTTGTCTAGAACTGTTAGTAATGTGTTCATTGACTTATATAAGTGTTCACTAACACTTGCGCGACTCATTTGTTTAAATAAAACTAATTTTTACGGAATCAGACGCGTGTATTTGTTTTAAATTTTGGCCCGACGTTTCGCAGACTTTGCAGTCACCATGGTCACGTGTGAGACTGTCTCTCTGACTAAGTCTCACCCGTGACCATGGCGACTGTAAATCCGTAAAAAGTAGTTTTATTTATCTAAGGGCCTCTTTCACCATTCTCAAGTAAAGTGCCAAGTAGACTAATCGCTAGTTAAAGTCACCAGTGCCACGTAGAGTACTTTCAAAACTTCAGTGTCTTACAATAGATGTTTTTGGCTAACGTTACCGTTTCGCTAACTCTAATACGATAAACACCACAGGGAAGAACGGGACAAGTGACACACATTTTTAATTAAACTCTATAATAAAAATTGCATCCGTAATCTGTTATTTATAAGTATAGCATTGTTAATTTTACATTTAGTTTAAGACTAGAAAACGTTACGCAAAATATACATTATAAAAATACAAATATTGTAAATATCATCATGTTTTATTTAAACCAGTTTTAGATGGATTAATAAAGTGTTATGCAATATCTGTTATTCCCAGTTAAACTGTAAATTAAAATCAAAATAACTTTAAAAAGTCAACGTTACCAAACCAATTACATAATAGGCCGCATTGGACATTTGGTTCATCGACCCCGCCATATTAAAAAGTTACGGACAATGGAAAAAAAGTAGGTAAATTTGAAAACAGAATGTCAATAGCCGGCGGCCGGCCGAACCTGCCCCACGCGCCCTTGACTTGCGGAGATAAAAAGGGGGAGATGACCGACACCCCCGCACCCCTAACCGCTATTTTCACCCCCTCCCTCGCCCCGCTATGCTGCCCGTTGCCCACGTTTCGTGGTTTATTGCTACTTTTATCGAGCCCCTAAACTTCTGATGCAACTGGTAGTTTTTAAGTTCTACGTAAAAAGTTTACCTAATCGTTACTCTTCATAAATCTAGGTCTTTTATTTTAAAAAACTTGCGGTGTTGGGTATAAAGATAAGCTTGCTAGTTCATATAAGGTTGTAATAGTAGTAAAGTATTATTAGTAAGTATGTGAAGCCAACATATTAAAAAAGAAAAATACATATTGCTCTGGCGCCAAGTAAAAGGATAAGGCCAAGGCAATAATGATGCTAATACGTATGGCCTATATGAATTTCGAGTACTTGACGAAGATTATATATATATCTATTGCTCTCCCAATGTCGAGAGATAGCTAAGACTAGTAGGTTTACACATGTATACAGTTAAAGTACCGAACCGGTATAAAAAGATACAAATTTTCACAAAATTTCTTGCAGTAGTTTTTTCACAAAAGGTGAATAAAATTCTTTCTTCAAAAATCCGAACGTAATTAAAATCTACCTACTATTTAATTATCGAACATTAAAATGTGCAATGATTATAAAAACTCCTTAGTAAATATTAATAAAAGAATATCAGCTGATCGTGAAGTGTCCCCTTGCGGGCAATGACCTTGAACGCGACCCCACTATTGAAATTAAAGGAGCAGAGGTTACTGGCACTTTGTACTTTTAAAAATGGAACAACTAGTCCGAATTTAAAAGTGCGTCATAATTTTTTCAGTGTTGTGATAGCTTGTTGAATTGCTACTTCATACTTGTTAAGTCGAACGAGTGCTTTTACGATTGATCACTATAATTATTGAAATTTTTGCTCATTCATTTATCTGTCTTGCATAAACGTGGGTACTTACACATAACGTAGATAGTAAATTATAACGCATTAATATTGAAACTATCCGTGTGGTGACGGATTAAGAATACAAGTGACGCCACCCCATTTCTTCCTCACGGTGCTGCAAGAGCCAGCTAAGGGATATTACAAGCAGTTAACATCTACTTCGGGAGACGGAAAACTCGAAACTAAACCATTAACACGCCTGGTAAGCGTCGCATAGTAGACCACAAACCCTCCCAAAATTGAGTGGGACGTTAAGGACACATAGAGAGAATGTTGAAATATTTCTCCTTTTAACAACTTTTTAGAGCTATTCTATATACGGAATTATGTGGCAATTTTTGATAGTAGCCTTTCGCCGGGTCATTGTCAGGCTGAAGGCACAATACCATAGCCCGGTAGGGGCTAGGAGAAACAAAAGGAAACTTTGTGGTGTAGGATAGATCAGGCCAGAATGCTTAAAGTTATTTAGAATTAATTAAAACAAAAATTTATTATGGTACATAAATTGGTATCCAAATTGCAAGCATATTGAGCTAAATTTCGGACCACAGTACGTTGTGCGAAGTATTCGTGAATAAATATGAAATCTTTAAATGGTGATAATTTTATTTCATTTTATATATGCGGTAGAGTAATAAGCTATGAAAGTGTCAATAAAAGCCTATTAAGGTTGATTTTCATCTTCGAAAAGTAAAGAGGTTTCAATTCCGTGGCTCTCCCGCTGACTAACAAGGTGAGGTATCTAAAACAGCGATTTTAGTTTGTATCATTAATTGGCTAAATTTTGTGCTAGCTAGATTTTGTTTTTGTAATATCTCTCTACATGATGTAATTGGCTTGATTTCAAGGCAGTAAAAATTATTACAATATCCATTATTTGTATTACAAAACCATTTTAAAAACTTGATTACGTTAAGAAAAAAAGGAATTTTAAATCGGTGTGAATTTATCTTACTTACAACCGATTCACCCCATAGAATAACGCTTCCATTACTAGGAAGGACGGTTTCGGACCATGAGAGGTACTAAGTAGTAGGTTGAATGTGAGAAAAAAAAAATAGTTTCCATTTTAAGCAACAACAAAAAAGTCCGTTTGGTGACGGATTAAGAATAAAACTACATATTTTCACGTCAGGGCTCTGTAAGAGCCAGCTAGGGGATATCGTAAGTAACTACAGCACTAAACTCGTACATAACATCATCATCATAACATCACGCCTCCTTCCCATGGGGGTGGGCAGAGACTATAGAGCGCCATCTGCTACCTTCCAAACATACTTCCTTGGCTTCATCCACACTCATACATCTGGTCATACTTGCTCGAGTATATTTTTCTCGGGCGTCCTCTCCCAGCATACATAACGTAGTACATAACGTCCTCTGTAAAAAAAAAAAAATATTCAGGACATTTCACACAACGTCCTCTGGTCCCAAAGTAAGCTATATTTCTATGCTTGTATTATGGGAACCAGATACGGATAGACTACATATACTACTTTTCTTTTGTAAATACATACTACTGTAAAAGACGGAAATCTGGAAACCACGCCCTATGCCAACACGTTTGATGGTTATGGTATAAGTAGAACAAATACCTTCCAGAAGTGGAGAAGGCCTGTGGGCAATAGGGGGACTTAGCAACGTGTGAATGCTTAATAAAGGGATAGTGGATGCATTTTCATCAACATTTTACCCTCGCTTACTTAGAGGACATAATCTGAATACAATTGAGGGGCCAATGTCCACCGCGTTCCATTGATTCGACTTTCTTGAAGAAATCACGTTTGATGCCGGAAGACGATTCGACTCGCGACACACCGACCAGAACGATGCCTCTAAATACACTGACCATTCTTCACACAAACACTACATTTACCAAACAAAAATCAATCTTAATACCACTTATACATACTTCAATATCTTTGATCTTTCATTTTATAGATTTTTTACTCATATCAATTGAATTCAAATGTTTATTTCTAAATACATAAGGTATAAAATACTTTGAATGGGTATAATTATCAATCTTGGTTCGATTCCTTCACGCGCGACTGCTGGGGGGTGACAGGAATGGCTCAGTCATCGTACAGATGCGTTCCGCTAGGATTGCTGATCGGACACAGGATTCGTTACGATACCACATTTGTCGAACGCATACTTAGGTATAACAGTAAGATACTGTGATCATCATTCTCCAGCCTTTAACCAGTATTTGTGGGCAACGCAACGTGTCTTTTACAGAGTATTCGTCTCAGAACACGTCCAATACTTATGTAAAGGCGCATCGCCACATAAGTATTAAATGCATAGTCAGCAAGTTTATAGTGTGTTTAATGTTAGTCAGTAGCTAACTGGTATCGCCCCGATATGTGTATGGTACGAGTACGTCTTATTGATAATTAAATATCTCTCACATATAAAAGTACTTTAACTAATATCAATCCCAAATACCACCATAGCTACTTACACTTACTTTCCTCTCCTCTTATTATACGACCAAGACAGCTGCTCATTCTTTAATTGCCACTAGCATATATTTTTGACTTCTTCTAATATAAAAATTTCTCATTTCATGCATTCGCCTTATACACATTTATCTAAACGTTTGCATCTGCTCAACTTGTGTTCGTCTTTCATACAATCGCGTCTGTTGTTCAGTACGAGTCTTATACTGAACAACAAACGCGATTGTACTATGAGATGCCTTAAAAGGTAACTTACTATTAATGATTACCAAATTTTTAATCTTCTTCCAAGAAGAAATCTAATCTACATCTACTATATAAAAATAAGTCGAGTTTTCCTTCCTGACGCTATAACTCCAGAACGCACGAACCGATTTCCACCGCTCCGTGAGGTTTATAGTTCATTTTTTTTAATTTTTTTTTTAAACTTTTTTTTGGTATGGCAAAACAACGTTTGCCGGGCCAGCTAGTACCCTATAAGAAAGCTCTAATTGGCATTGTTCATAATTTTTGATCTGCTGTTGTTATATTTTTTTTAGAAAATATAGACTATTTTAAGCAACCAATTTCAATGTTATTGAAATATTCACTATATAGAATTTTTTTAAAATACTTTAAGATACATATTAGTTTAAATGTTGTGACGTCATCGTTGTGCCCAATCTGTGTATTGACTTTTTCTGATAGACTTAAGACAGATTGCAATACATCTTTCCAAAGTTGCCAAGTTGATATAATAAACCAATTTCAACTCCACCACAGAGTAGTATATCCCTTAAAACGCCTGAATATTTTAAGTCCTTCATTTCAAGGGCAAATAGAGATCATTTGCTTTTTTGGAAAAATAATCGTTAATATAACAAATTTTCCGAAAAAAAAAACTAATGGATCATGATCAGAAACTCTATTCCCCGAAATGGTTTTAGAATTAAGAGTTTTAAAAAAATATGAACAATGCCAATTTAATTTTATTAGATATTTACAGGTAAGTCACTGCATAACCATATACGTTGTAAACAAATATAAAATATAGATATAAATGGAGAAATTGAATACTTTTGAATATAAAATTTAGATAATTACCTAAAAGAAGATGAAACAAGCGGATTCTATATAAAGTTTGGCTAGCATCTTATATACATGTATAATAAATAGGTATAACTTTGTTCCTTGTGTAACAAAGTTCATAATGAAAGCATAATTTAGTTTTAACTTCAACTCGGAAAATGGAGGCCTTCAAGCCTTTACAAAGTAAAAATTTAATTTTACGTCGTGTTCCGCTCTGTAATTTGTTATTAAAATTCTGTTTATTGTACATATTGATTATTATACAATAATATGATGTTGGATTAAGATAAAATTTAAATGTAGAAGTTTAAAGTTTTGATCTGTTCGATCATTAAAATCTTGCCTTTAAATCTTGACGGGCCTCGTGGTGTAGTGGTTCTGGTAACGGACTGCCGATCAAGAGGTCGCGGGTTCGATTCCCGCTCGGGACAATCATTTGTGTGATTTTTCTAATTGTCATACAAATGTTTGTACTGCGTCTGGGTGTTTCTATGTATTATAAGTATGTATTTACAAAAGAAAAGTAGTATATGTATTCTATCCGTATTCTGGTACCCATAACACAAGCATATAAGCTTAGCTTGGGACCAGAGGACGTTGTGTGAAATGTCCATGAATATTTATTATTATTATTATTATTAATATGAAAAAAGAATAAACAACATATGCATGTGACTGATGGTTCAGAAACTGCTGAAATAAGTCAAATTTTAATGTTAAATTTGAACTTTTTATTGAATTTGTTGTAAATTTTTAAAGGACTAATGGTCTTATTCATATTGACTTATAGGAGATTTAAAAGTTCGCTAAAATAGGTTCACGAAAATTGTCAAAACTTGTCTTATCGGATTATGGCTTATCGGAGGATTAAACGGAGATTTTATCGGAGTGATAATAAACATTTTATCGTAAAAAGTCTATTATATATAAAATTTATTGACAATTTTAGCGAACCGATATTAGCGAATTTTTAAACCTCCGATAAGTCTTTATGAATAAGACCATTAGGGTTTACTTTTATGACTGTTCGAACAACAAAACTAAATATTTAAATTATTGAAATATTTATTTTTAAAGTTTCGTAGCAAGTATGCGTTGATATCTTCTATTCATATGTAGACATGTTCTACGTATGTAGCATGTAGGCACGTACGTACGCACCTCTATGCTACGTGTTGCTACGAGTTTGTAGACTTTTTATATCGATTTTTACATGACATAAGGAATAAAGTTATTGATACATATCGTAAATATTATTTGTTTTTGTGTAAAACTATTTATTGCTACAAAGATAAGCAAAATTTGATTTTTTAAGTATATGATAATAAATCTTTGCTTCTCAATCATGATTGAGAAAAATAGTTACAGCAATTACAGGTACAGATTGACAATATTGTTATAAAGTTCGAATACGGACGTGTTAGTTTTTTAAAATGATCGTTTATTTTTAAAATCTTACTAATAAAGAATACAAAATCTCGTACCCTACGCCATTTCCCCAGGGGTTCACTACACATCATCATCGCACACCAATCAAGCTTTCATTAGTCGCGAACGAAACAATCAATATTCATATCCCATGCGAAATCTTCATAACGCTGTGTGGAGGCACAGAGAAAAAAATATTAAAAAAAAACCTTGATAGATGATCCCGAGTGCGCCCGCATTCGCAACGAAATTAAAAAGAACAAGGCATATCACTTAGCGCACACAGAAGCACGCGATTTTTATTAAAAAATTCTACATATCTCGCATCTTCACTGCTTTATCTTAACCCCCCCATTGCAAAAGAGACGGACAACAAAAAAATTCAATGTAAGAAAGGGACATGAATACGAAAATTATAATTGCCAACTGTAAATTAACACCAATTCGGTTGTTTCTGTCTTTATCTATTTTAAAATTTTGTTATAAGTATGAATGAGATAGAATGTATTTGTGTGTGCGAGTTGAATTGAATGATTTACATACATGGTAAGCTCACAAACACAATAATGGACAGAGGCGCGGAAAATCGAAGGAAGCGATCGGTTTTCCGATTTGCTTTGTGCGGCGGATTGCACTTAGAACGCTCTTGCATAATGTGCAGGTTCTGTACCGAGGAAATGATCCACTCTCAGGCACTATTGAAAAGAAATATGAATACCTATATCATAATTCTGTTTAATATATTTACTCTGGAATGAAATAAAACTACTAACAGTTACCTTACCTTATATCTTTAAAACCACACAAGGAAAGATGCAGTTTTTTCAATACATAGAGAGAATATATCAAGAGAACGGTTTTTTAAACCGACTTAAAGAAAAGGAGGTTCTCAATTCATCTGTATGTTTTTTGGATATTTTGTTAGGGTTTGGTATTTTAATACCACGCGTACGAGGTTGCGGATAACAGTTTGTTATTTATATTAAGTAACTAGCTGTTGCCCGCGACTTCGTACGCGTGAAATTAAGAAATCAAACCTTAACAAACATAAATTAACTACTCCGCTCGATAGATGACGTTGTACAGTTTTTAAATCGCGCCATGGTTTTGTTCCACACATTAACACTTAAGCTCGTCAAAATTTCTATTTTGTCATCAACTCTTTTTCACATTAATAAATAAGTTAGGATTAAATGAAATATTTTAATACAAAAATAATATTTGTTTAACAAAATAAGTCATTTAAGAGCTATAGTTAACAGTAAGACCGTATACCGTAATGACTTACAGATGTCCATGTTAAACCTTTTTTTTTATAACAACCCTTTTCATAGATGGCTGACGCAAGAGATCTGTTTCTTAAATAACTTTAAAACTTTTTTCTAGATCACAGAAACATGACTCAAATATAAATAGTGCTAGAGTTCTTTGTTTACTTTGTCTCTCTTAGCAAATGTAAACAAAACTATTTCTTACGGGCAATTCATTACAGAGTTACTTTCTAGAGTTCCGGTCTAAAAGATAAAATGGGATCATATTACTTCGTTATCTGTCACCAAGCTGCATAACCAGTGATGGCAAGAGAGCTGAAAATTTCACAGTTTATATATAGCACTTGATGATATAAAAGCAAATACTCATCATCATCACTTTCCTGCCTTTATCCCGTTATTTAGGTCGGGAACATAACAAATATATTATAATATCGATACGGAACTCTGTGACTGCTAGTCCAACTCACACTTGACCGGTTTCATTACAATATAAGTACTAGTTTAATTGTCATGGTGGTAAATTATATTATGGTAAAATATATATGGAATTAAAGTACTATGTGCATAGTTCTTTAAGTAAATACTGTAAGGTCATCCTACGGTTATCGTCCTATTATGATCGAGCTAAAGGCTATAAAGATATTGCTCTTATTATAAACGTAAGCAAAAACGGATAACACGTGAACCAAAATAATACAAGTATAGTATTAATGTAATATACTTAATAACTATTTCTTATGTATACGACTGTACCACATTCTTGACAAGTAGGTATTGTAATTTTTCCTTCTAATTTCAATATACGAGAAGATATACAAGTACAAAACTCTTTACTCCACTTTGTTTAAGAAATGTTGTATATAGATAGGCAAGAAAGTACAGTCGCACGCACAAAACAATGGCGAGGCGACGGTTGACCTCGCGGCCGCGCCTCCCCATGTCTTGCCTTGCCACCCGCCCGGTAGCGCCGCGTGCAATTAATATGCCGAGGCGGCCGCGACTACTACAACCTGTTAATCTTGATACTTGACAATTAAAATTCACAATAAAAATGTATTTATTTGTAAACAAAAGTAAACATAAAAAAATATACCAAATCTAAACGATTTTTACAAAAAAACTCAAATACTAAGACATATGTTTTTGTAATTTCATCTTTAAGGTTTTTATTCTGCTTATCAACGTCCCACTGCACTGTTGGTTACGATCCATTTCCACAACGATATAGCTTTGTCTACATTATCAAAATAGTCAATTAAGTTGATCATTTTTTATGTTTACATAATAACAATCTACGTGATGGTTAGTGACGTAGCACTGTAGTATAAGTTAGCTTTAACGTTTAACTTGGATGGAATATGATTGAAACTTTAAAGTTCACTGTCACAAGATAGGTTGACAATTTGGATATACAAACTGATCTATGTGACTGCTGCAAGTGATGACTTGGAGACACATCATAAGTGTATCAGTTTTATATTAATAAATAAATAAGGTTAGTAATTTTGATTAATTAATTTAGTTCTATAAAAAGAAAAAAATTGGTTGTCTGTAAAGTCGGTTTACTGACAATAGTTGAACGTGATAGCGAGACGCATGCACTTCAAGCCTTACATGGAACGCCTCAGAGCGAGGTAACGCCGCATGAGTCATGTTTTTTCGTGCGGGCAGCCGGCTCTATCGAATTATAAGACGTTGTCACGTCAAAAATAATTAAAATATCTAATTACAAATATCAAGCTTTACTGGGTCACACATAACCCGTCCAAGTTTTCTTTTGCGAAAGAAGAGAGAGAATTTTTGATCAATAATTGTCACTGGGCGGCCCCTTCTCCCCGCACAATGGGGGGTAGGTGGGGATTCGCGGGTTGACGGGGGTTGCGGGGAGGGGGTAATTACGAGTGCGTTTTGTTACCGAGATGATAGGCGCGAAAAATGGCTTGCGCGTGCTTTTACGTGTCTCGTCTAGTTTTGAATATTCAGAGTCGGCCTCTCGGCCTGATGAAATATTGAATAGACGGAGTAATTTATTCCCTGAGGAGAGTTTCCGAACAGTCCACGTTCCGTTCGGATATTGAAATTAGGGCCTGCTTTGCTTAAGAAAAGCGTTTGTTTGACGGGCGGCGTACTATGACTGTCTTTATATGATGAGATATTTTTCTTTGATTTCCATCGTCTCATAAATGACAAGCGCTTCGAGTTTATTAAAGTTTATATCCAAGTTCAGGTAATAATGAAGTTTGATGGGCAGTTACGAAGTATAGGAGATGTAATAACAAGCCTGCTTCTTAGTACGTAATAAATTTTGTACAATAGCATATAATGAAACTATGTTCAACTTGATTATTAATGTAATCTATAAAAGTGTCATAAATAGCTTACTAATAACGAGGTGAAAAATTAGAAACAAAACCTTTATAGGGTTTAGTTTGGAGTTTTCCCTTTAGGGTTTAGTCTGGAAAGCTCGGTATATAGGCTAGTGCAGATAGCTTTAAAAATAATAAAAAGTGAAAAAAAATAATAGTAGGATGAAACCTATTAGAAAAGGAGGAGAATATTATAAAAATGAAAGGAAAAATTGTTTACGGGCGATCTGAGGTCGGGAATGGGATGGATTAGTTTTGCCGGAAATCGAGAAAAAACATTTTTTACCCTTAAAACCCCCCCTCCATCCCCTTCCCGACCTCAGATCGCCCGTAAATTATTTTTCCTTTCATTTTTATAATATTCTCCTCCTTTTCTAATGGGTTTCATCCTACTATAATTTTTTTTGTTTTTAAAATTATCGGCACTGGTCTAATAGTAGACCAAAAAGCCTCGAATGATGCAAGGACATATACAATACTGTAATTTAGTTTCCCGAAGAATCCGGTCCATGTATTGTAATTTTAGCATGTTAATTTTTCGAGTTACGAAAGAGTACCTATTCCTTATTCATTTTATTTAGTTAATGAAGACAGATACCATTATTACAATGATATAACTGTGAAGTTTGTTCACAAAGACCTCATTGTTAATCGCGTATCTACTTTAAAATATCTAGGAACCTCAAATCAACTAAAAACTACTGAACCGATTCTAATAAAATTTAGTACTCAGATAGTCTAAAGCAGGGGTTCCCCTAAATTTATTTTGTCTACTTGCCCACTTTGAGAATCAGTTATTTTTTATCCTACTTAAAAATCACTATAACGCCATATTATTATTTTTTTTTGGTTTCTTACCATCTCCTTTAAGCCTACAGTGCCCCCAAGGGGATGTTATCGGACACTTTGGGAAAGGCTGGTTTAGAGCCTGGAAAAATACATAGACTACTTTTTGATACAAAAATAACTGTGTAATGCCATGGATCGAAGTTTTAGTTGTAGGTCACTTATTTGCCCCTAATTTAATAGTAGCTTTTTAAAGTAATTTATTGATTTTGCAATTGACATGCTATGCTTTACTTAGTAAATTTAATTATGGTGGAAAAAGTGATTGCCGCAAGCGAGTCCCGCTTGCGGCAATCACTTTTTCCACAATAATTTAATTTATTAAATAGTTTGTTTTTTATAATATATGCTGCTATTTTGTAAACGTTTATAAACTCAAAAATAGTATTAATTAAACAATTGTTGTGAATAGTCAATGGAAGAATGTATGAAGTGCGTGCAAACAAGCTATTGCACTTAGTGAGCGAGCAAATATGCAAATTCATTCTTTAGTAAGCTGCCGAGTGTGCGCCGTATGCAGAGATGATTATAAAAAACTATGGAGTCACCTAACGCTATAATTATATTAGGTAATTATTTTTTAGTAATGTAGTGCCACTTATTTTATAACGATAAGCTATTTAAAACGCTTATTTAAGTTCAGTATGTATCTATCAATGTATTAATCTATGTAACGGAATCTTTGAAAGTGATATTAACTCACTTGCAGTCGTCGGATTGATCTGAAATTTTGCACATAATATCAAAGACCGATGAAAATGCAATAATTTAAAAAAAAACATTCAGGATTTTCAAGCGTGTTTTTTAGTTTTTGAACTAAGTAGATTATTTATACTTACACGCTTTTGTTGGCTTGGACGTGGAGTGTGGTTTACGCGTGGAATTTTGAGAACTTCCCCGTTTTTGCAACATTTATTGTGACTGCTTTGCTCCAGTTGGTCGTAGCGTGATGTTATATAGCCTATAACCTTCGTCAATAAATGGACTATTCGACACAAAAAAATTTTTTACATTTTCCTCAAGTTGAAATGTTTTATTTCTTTTCATCTGGACCATTAATAGGTCTTAATTGACGACGTTGATGTATTGCAAGAAAATTTTTTAAAGTCACTGCACTAAAACAGATGAATAAAAAAAATGTAGATCAATTATGCATTTTATTTACTCTATATCTCCATACCTTTCTATATTCCTCAGAGACATCAGTCTAAGAAGAGGGGGTGGTTAATGAATAAAAAAATTCGCATTTTTTTTCTACAGCTCAGTGATTAGTTACCCTTATAATGAATAGTGTATGTGTGCGTGCGAGTGCGTATATGAAGAGGGTTGCATAAGTTTGTGACAAGTTGATAAGGGAGAAATTAGGGACTTTTTTTGGGTATTGATCGCGTTATATTAGACGATTTTTGTGCCAGTTCTAATTAGATGTTGTTTTGAATTTGGAATGTTTTTAACTGACTTCTGAAAAGAAGGTTCTAAATTTAATTGTTTTTTTTTTAATTTATGGTGCGAAATAAATGTTATCTTTTTGCGTTTGCTGTGATTTTAAATTCTTTTGCAAAACAATACATTTAAAAAAAAAATGAAAGTTTATTAATAGAGATGAAAACCAGTACCCTAAATTTGAAGGTGAAAGATAACTCTTAAGAGAAATTCTTTCTCTTTTCTTAAGAAGGTTTTGATCTTGACTTTTATATTTGATGAAATAAATTTTGATCTTTGTTCCTACTGTCAAAAAGGAACAGTAGGTAATTAAGATAATCTGAAAGGCAGACCAAGGAAAGAGACACTATTACCAATATTCTACATGCAAAACTTAACTAAAAACAACTGTGGTGTATTTTGATTAATTGGCTATTTAAGCATATAAGCTTACCTTGGGACCAGAGGACGTTATGTAAAATCCATGAATATATTTTATTTATTTTGTTGTGATCATTTTTAGGGTTCCGTACCCAAAGGGTAAAAACGGGACCCTATTACTGAGACTTCGCTGTCCGTCCGTCCGTCCGTCCGTCCGTCCGTCCGTCCGTCCGTCCGTCCGTCCGTCCGTCCGTCCGTCCGTCCGTCCGTCTGTCACCAGGCTGTATCTCAAGAACGGTGATAGCTAGAGAGTTGAAATTTTCACAGATGATGTATTTCTATTGCCGCTATAACAACAAATACTAAAAATAAAATAAAATAAATATTTAAGGGGGGCTCCCATACAACAAACATGATTTTTAGGGTTTCGTACCCAGTATCTCAGGAACGGTGATAGCTAGACAGTTGAAATTTTGACAGATGATGTATTTCTATTGCCGCTATAACAACAAATACTAAAAATAAAATAAAATAAATATTTAAGGGGGGCTCCCATACAACAAACATGATTTTATTACCGTTTCTTGCTCGATACTAATAACGTTGCCTTATGTTGCATAGATAATGGTACGGAACCCTTCGTGCGCGAGTCCGACTCGCACTTGACCAATTTTTATAAATATAAATGCTTAGGTAATCTATCCACAGAATTTCTAATAGAAAAGTTTAGCCAACATTGTCGAATTGTGTTATTGACACTATTAATTTTCATTTTTAGTTAATCTTAGTTGTGTACGTAGAATCAGTACCACTATAAATAGAGTAAATATTAGAAAATAAACAGTAACTTAATTGTATTGTGCTCTATTGAAAATAACGAAAATATGTAGGCAGTAGGTTCAAAACCATGTACAAACAAAATAGACAATTATACAAATAATAACTCACTCTAAACATAATTGTTATAACTGTATTTTTGATAATAATATTCTTTGAAGAAACTAGAGTTTTTAAGACAATACATGTCGTCTAAAATATAATTACGTAAAATTAGGTCAGGATACGAATAAAATGTAAAAGATAATTTCTTATTCATCTTTAAGCCTTAGGACATAACACGAACAATAAAAACTCAATTTGATATAGTCTATAGCTGATATAAATAATTAAAAATATGAATAAATATCTATTAAACATTATGTCCGTGTGGTGACGGATTAAGAATACAAGTGTCACCACCCCATCTCCTCGCAAGGGTGCTGTAAAAGTCAGCTAAGGGATATTGTACACAGATAACATCTTCTGTGAGAGACGGAAAATTCGAAAATAAACCCTGTGCCAACACGCCTGGTCAGCGCGGCACAGTAGACCGTAATCCCTTCCAAAGTGGAGATGGCCCGTGCCCAACAGTGGGACGTAAATGGGCTGGAGAAGGAGAAGAAACATTATGTATTGGTAGGATACAATAAGCTAGAAGTGAGACGGAAACTATCACTAGCGACTTACTTGCTTTTAGGTATTACAAGTAAAATTACTCAGCTGTAGTTCCGGTACTACGGCTGTGTGAGCCACAGGCTTTCTATGACAAACGAGTGAAGCCGTTATCACGCGAGCACTACTTATACCCAATGCTGTAGCACAACGGGTAGATAGATGGGCCTCGTGGTGGAGTGGTTCATGTAACAAACTGCCGTTCACGAGGTCGCGGGTTCGATTCCCGCTCGGGACAATCATTTGTGTGATCTTTATAAATGTCATACAAATATTTGTTCTGCGTCTGGGTGTTTACTATGTATATTAAGTATGTATTTACAAAAGAAAAGTAGTATATGTAGTCTATCCGTATTCTGGTACCCACAACACAAGCATATAAGCTTAACTTGGGACCAGAGGACGTTGTGTGAAATGTCCATTAATATTTATTATTATTATTTATCTGTTCTAGTGCTTATTGAATCATTTCACAAGGGCCGTATTATTTTATTTAACATGAAATTATCTGTATACTGTATGTCATAAAGTTAAATAAGTATGCCATCGTATTAAATAAGATTGTAAAGATAGCATATGTGAGTAGCTATGGTGGTATCGGGGATTGGTAGAAGTTAAAATACCTTAATGTGTAGAGAGATATTTAATTGTCAATAACGCGTATATATCGAGGCATATTTATTGTAAATAATAAACAAATAAATGTTAATCGAAAACGAAGGAAACATTTTCAGATTTTAGAAAACCTACGTGACTTAGATCTTATATTATAATTACTAGCCGTTGCCTGCTACTTCGTACGCGCTCAATTTAGAAAATTTTCGCCTTTTTTGTAATATCTATCACTCATGCTTCGCTTCTTTTGATCGCAGCGTGATGTTTTATAGCCTTCCTCGATAAATGTACCATCCAACACTAAGAGATTTTTTTTAAATCGGGCCCGTATTTCCTGAGATTAGTGCGTTCAAACAAACAAACATACTCTTCAGTTTTATAATATCAGTATAGAATTATACAAAGGTATTCACTACGTACACTTTCAAACGTATAGTGCGTTTAAAAACACACATGCGCAATTACCACATATATCATACACAGTCCCTACACGCACACACACACCTCTGCCAGTGATATAACTTGGCGTCCCGTAATCAAATATCATCTTATTTCATAAATATGTAGGTAAAAGTATTAAATATTATACAGATAAATTCACAACAAGGCAAAAATACAATTTTCCTTAAATACACTTATCTTTAAATTACTCCACAGCTCCTTACCTCAAAAACTGGGAAAAAAGATTTACATATAATAAATACCCCAATTTTTTCCTTCTCTCGTATAAGTTACCGCAAACGACGTGTTAAGGTGAACCCCGAACAAAATCGTCTCAGCATCACATACATATAACTGTTCTGCACCGCCTTAAGGAATCAACTTGCTTACTTTTGCTTCCCTATTCATATCACGCGTCCAGATTAATAAGAACTTTACGACTCTACGTAAAAACTCCTATGATTTCATTTCTGTATAAACATGAGAGGGGCGCGGGAGCTCATATGAAATTGGTTTTCTCAAGTAGGGATGTAAGAGTGACTCAAGTTAAATTAAGAATATGGAGTTTTTTTTTCTTTGTTTGTTGACGTCGAGGACTTTTTTGACATTGTAGACTCTGTGCACCCTCGCGAGTATTTTTTTTAATTCTTGAGGCGTCCGCGTGTACCTACGTTTATTACACCTATATGTCCCTGCCCGTATTAAGGGATTTTTGGGTGGTTTATTTTTGGGATTAGGACCTCTTTGATGTCGTAGAGTCTTGGTATATGTGTTTGTTTATACCTACTTAAAGAATTGGGTAAAAAGCTCCAGTAGATTTATATTTATGAAATACTAGCTGTGCTCCACGGTGAAAAGGATAATAATCTACTTTGTTTAAAAACTGAAAAACACGCTTAAATATCCTGAATATTTTTTAAATGATTGCATTGCCTTTGTCATCAATACTCAATTCTATGCTACCTACTTACAAAACGTTGACAGTTTATGTTGTCAGAGACATAAGTTTCTGTTGTCACATGTTGTCACAATCGTAGTAAACACAAGTAAACAATTATGATATTATTACCTGATTCTATAAACAAAGCGTTTTTATGTGAAATTATCTGATTATATATGAAAGGCATACGTAGAAACACAATAATCTTGGTGAGTCTACTCATATACCATTAAACTATTACGTGTATAATTAAAACGATGTGTCTAGTCGTCCGGTAAAAAATCGTCCGTCAATCGTGGATTTGACTATTTGTACGGCTTTTTTTTTTGAATGAGGATATTCATACGGATATTATTATTTTTTTATTATTAAATTTATAACTAAGAATTTTTTTCGTGAAAAAAGTGAAAATCTTTTTCGACACTGTCCACGGAGCTGAAGATTACACTACTAAGGAGGACTACGGAGCAAAAAGAAAAAATGCGGAGTTATTAGATCTCGAAGCGAACCGAGTGAAGGTTAGGTTAGGGTTTTTTTTTTTTCGAAAACCTTCATTTTGTTTAATTTCTAAAGTTATATGAAACGTAATTAGTACAAATAATAAAGTAAACGATTAAAATATTTTATTAATCTGATAACCGGACGATTAATATATTTTATTCATCCGATAACCGGACAAATATTGAATATTAGTCGTCCGTATAACCGGACGACTAGCAACAGCCTAATTAAAAATACAAGTGTGGTCATAGTGATACTTCAACATGCTGTTCCAGTAATTGTGATCAAGGAATTGGGATTATTCTTTTAAATTATTGCATTGTCATCGGTCCTTGTTAGGTGTGCAAAATTTCAGATCAATCCGTCTATTGCAAGTGGCTGAAAATCGCTTTCAAAGATTCCATTACACAGATTAATACATTGATAGATACAGACCAAACTTATAAAAGCGTGTTAAAAAATTTGTTCGTTTTTGATTATGCCACGGGAAAATTGCATTATTTCGGGATAAAAAGTAGCCTATATGTTAATCTGGTATATAAGCTACATCATTGTAAAGTTTCATTAAAATCCATTCAGAAGTTGTTGCGTGAAAGAGTAATAAACATCAATACTCACAAAATTTCCCATTTATAAATGTACTAGCTGATGCCCGCTACTCCGTACGCGTGGAATTTTAAATTCCCATATATTTTGTCACCGTATAAACCTTCCCTGGACTTTCACGAATATTTCAAGACCAAAATCACCAAAATCGGCCCAGCCGTTCTCGAGTTTTAGCGAGACTAACGAACAGCAATTGATTTTTATATATAAGACTAGCTGATGCCCGCTACTCCGTACGCGTTGAATTTTAGATCCCCATATATTTTGTCACCGTTTAAACCTTCCCAGGACTTTCACGAATATTTCAAGACCAAAATCACCAAAATCGGCCTAGCCGTTCGCGAGTTTTAGCGAGACTAACGAACAGCAATTGATTTTTATATATAAGACTAGCTGATGCCCGCTACTCCGTACGCGTGGAATTTAAATTCCCATATATTTTGTCACCGTATAAACCTTCCCTGGACTTTCACGAATATTTCAAGACCAAAATCACCAAAATCGGCCCAGCCGTTCTCGAGTTTTAGCGAGACTAACGAACAGCAATTGATTTTTATATATAAGACAAGCTGATGCCCGCTACTCCGTATGCGTGGAATTTTAGATCCCCATATTCCCCATATCCCCATATTTTGTCACCGTTTAAACCTTCCCTGGACCTTCACGAATATTTCAAGACCAAAATCACCAAAATGGGCCCAGCCGTTCTCGAGTTTTAGCGAGACTAACGAACAGCAATTGATTTTTATATATAAGATTGTTAGGATTGCCGTATTTACTTTAAAGAAATGATTATAACACTGAAAAGGCATGTTATATTCTAATTATGCAAATTTGTAATCAAAACAGTTTTTTTCTTTAGTTTGTCATCATCATCACAACACTATGCCTTTTTCCGATGGGGCAGGCAGAGACTATAGAGCGTTATCTGCTACGGTCCAAACACACTTCTTTGGCTTTAGTTCGCTCTGATAATTTTTCTTCAAATGAGCAGTTGGTACTCAATCCGAACCGAATTGTTTATATTATGTCATTAACCTGTTTTACAGGTGTTTTAAAGTACAGCTGACTGGAGAAACAAACAGATAAATATTAAAAAAAAACATCAATGACTAAAAAAGTACACACACGCTTCGTCAAATACATTTCTTATTTTAATTATTCTTTAAATTAAACTACTTTATACGGATTTAGACGCGTATATTCGGGTGAGCCTCACCCGTGACCATGGTGACAGCAAAGTCTCTGTAAAAAGTAGTTTTATTTAAACAAATGAGTCGCGCAAGTATTAGATAATCAATCAATCATCAATCAATCATCTTATTCCTTAATTAACTGTTATAATAAAATAATATTTTAAATATAACATTATAAAAAACTCATTTAATATTCCTTATAATTTTATGATTATTATTTTATATCAATTATTTTAATAATACTTACAATATTAATAAAAGGTTACAATATGTATTGCTTCCAAACAAGATACCTAGAAGCCAATATGCCATACTTACTATCGCGTTATCTTAGATTGATGTTCAAAATCAATATTGTCTTTTTCCAGCTGTTAATATAGAGATAGACGTATTGTACGATGGTTTTTAGGGTTCCATAACAAAATGGGTCAGAACCCTATTCGTTCATCTGACGATGACGTCCACCATATCTATCCATCTGTCACCTGACTGTATCTCAGGATAGTAGCTACAGAAGTAAAATTTTCAGTGATCATACTTTTATTTTGCCGCTATAACAACAAATATTAAAACCAATACAATAAATATTTAGGAGGGCTCCCATACAACAAATGTTTTTAGTTAAACTTGCTAATATCAACAAGTTACAATATACAATAATGAATTATTTCAGAGCAGAGAAATTATACAGAACCCTTCGTATATGGGTATAACTCGTAATTAGCCGGTATCAGTAACTTGCTGTTACTCGGAACTTTGTATGCGTATAAGTAAAAAATTTCCCCCATTTATGCAACATTTTTGCAGCGTGATGTTACATAGACTATCGTCTTTATCGATAAATGGACTATCCAACACAAAAAGAGTTTTTCAATTCGAGGTAGTAGTTTCCGAGATTAGCGCGTTCAAACCAACAAACTCTTCAGCTTTATAACCTTACAATAGATAAGATTAAACACACAAACAACAACGTGATAGGCTACCTCAATTGGAATTAGGTATAAATACAAAATAACCTGATGTTGTTGCGAATAAATTAATCTTCTTTTTATTCTGATTACAATTAAATGACAACATAGAACATGTTAAATGGCGTGAAATGACTTATTTAAGCAATTGTGATAGTAATCACATTTGTGTCTGATGTGTAAGTGGTTAGTTTGATTTTGATCTATGTAATCAAACTGGTGGCGTCAGAACATGCGCTAATAAACTTCTGTGCTTATTGTTGAGAGATCCGTATTCAGATGTTTGAGTGCCGATGTTTTCAAAGCTCTGCATTAAAATAAAATAATAAATAAATATTCATGGATATTTTACACAACGTCCTCTAGTCCCAAGCTAAGCTTGTATGTTTGTATTATGGGTACCAGAATACGGATATACTACATAGAATTTTTTTTTTATAAATACATACTTACAATACATAAAAAACACCTAGACGCAGACATTTATAAATATCACACAAATGGTTGTTTTGAGTGGGAATCGAACCCGCGAATCGAAACCGCTCGTGAATAGCAGATGATACGTGTCTATTTTACTGACACTTCGCAGTCCATTTGACCTTCTGACTATCACCAGGCTGTATCTCAGGAATGGTGATAGCTAGGGAATTAAAATTTTTACAAGTTATGAAAAATATATTTTTCTTTCACTGTGTTGAGGCGTCAAATCGCTCAACTTTTGACAAATTTTTTACTTAGTCAAATTCGTTTTAGGTATACCGTTATAACGTTTAGATTTTCACAATATTATCTTGATTTTTATACAATAATTTACAGTTTGTTTTTGACATACCGTGAAATAATAACCTATAATTTTTAATCTTTATTATCATTGATGCAAAATCCGTAAAATAAATGTTCTAAGTAATATATTCCAGTTAGAGTTAGGCGTATTCTATGAGCAGATTACTTAACATAAATATTCACTTTACATCAATAGCATCGAGACCAGCTGGTCTAATATAGCAAATGTGTCAATCTGGGTTTTAGGTTTGTGAGCTTCGCTTTTGCAATTCTTTTTTACATTTTCTGGAAGATTTTGTACACAAAAAGAGGGATATCGTCACGGAACTTTATGATGATGATAATGTTTCTAATCTTTAGGTACTTATTATAAAGCAAAGTTGTTATTTTTGTATGTATGTCCCTATATGAGCTTATATCTTCGAAACCGATTTTGATACGTTTTTTTAATGGATAGATTGGTTCAAGGGAATGGCTTTTTTGTATAGTTTGTTAAGATTTGGTGCCTAATTTCCACGTGTACGAAATTGCCATTTCGCAACTTATAAAACAATCAACAATAATAGAATAATCAAACAGTCAAATTATGTATGTTCAGAGCGTAAATGGATTCGAGAAGTGTATATCAGATGGCGTTCTATAGTCTCTGCCTACCCCCATGGAAGAAGGGCGTGATGGTATAATGATGATGATAATCAGACCATAATCCATAACATATTACTAAGTTTGAAAAAATACACTTAGAACTCCTGTCGTCATCTAAATAATGTATAGATAAAAAATACTGAGAGTAACGTTCGTATTTTACTTGAAGTGTTATAGTGGAACAAATCGGCCATTGACAGCTATTGTTTTAGGCCAATCACTTTAAAAAACGTCACGTTTAAAAAAATAATACAATTAAGAGTTCTAAGCAATTAACTTATTACATGAACTAATCGTAAATTTGAATTAAGTTAAAATTAAGTTAAGTTAAAATTTGAACTAGTTAAGTTCATAAGAAAATTATAATTAACATAAATTGGTGTTTGGGGTTTATTATCTACTAGGTGTAGTGCGCGACTTCGTAAGCGTGGAATTTTAAAAATTATCCCCGCGTTGTCAACATTTTTTAATTGATGCTTCGCTCCTATTAATCGCAGTGTGATGTTCAACTGAAAGAATTTTTCAAATCGGACCAGTGGTTCCTGAGATTAGCGCGTTCGAAAAAAGAAACAAACAAACTCTACAGCTTCTTAATATTAGTATAGAGTAATACCTACTCACAGAAAGAACGAAAACGTTGTGTATTTTAGACAATCGCGCAATTTTTGTTTTAATTGCTTGCTGAATAGATTGCGGAAAGCAAGTGATATTTTCTGATAACACGTGTATTTTATCCATCTATATATAAGCCTTTCTATGTCCTTTGCTGGACATAGGGCTCCCTCATAGAATGCCAAAACACGTGGTCCTGCACTAACTGCATCCATCGACCAACCCACAGTTATTGATGACAACAAAATTATTTAACACTAGCTGTTGCCCGCAACTCCGTCGGCGTGGAATTAAGAAAATTTTCCCCGTTTTTTGCTACATTTTTCACTACTGCTTCGCTTCTACTGGCCGTAGCGTGATGTTATATAGCCTAAAGCCTTCCTCGATAAATGTCCTATCTAACACTGAAAGAATGTTGCATTGTTCCTGAGATTAGCGCGATTAAACAAACAAACAAACTCGTCCGCTTATATTAGTATCGAGTCAAAATAAATATAGAATAGAATAGAATAGAATACACTTTATTGTACACCATAAATTACATGTCACTTAAAACTAATGTAACAATAAAACATGTACGATTGGCGGTCTTATCGCATATTGCGATCTCTTAGACAACCTTTAGATGGACTCAGTTTATTTGGAAAGGGGTATTAGTGGTGTACTTGCTATGTATAAATTCCAAGTAAGAAGAAAAATCTTATATTACGCATAATCAATACATACTACAGATATACATACACATATAGAGATATAGATCCATAAACGTACATAAACCTATACATAATTCTAAATAGAATAGAATACTTAAATATATACATAAACATAATGATGAGAAGTTTGGATTGAATTTTACGTGGTTTGTAGCAGTAGATAATGTTCATTGATACGTTTATTAAACGAAACAAATATCAACAATATAAGCCAATATGTAATGTACATTGTACCTATATACTATCTATAAGATATATAAGTAAGTATATTGGTCTGTTCGCCACAATAAGCAGGTGTGTGGATTGAAGCGTGATTCCTGCAATCATTCGGAAAGCAGGAAATTTGCGGTCTAAACGGGAATATAGCGTCGTTTGTAAATCTCTATGACTGTGTGTTATGTGAATTATGAATGGATTAAGGTACATGACTGTGAGTGGTATTTCCTGTATTTATTTTTTGTGTCTAAATATATCCAAGTTTACTTAACTAATTATTAAGACATCCTTAAAAAATCCAAACAAATCAACTATTAAAGAAGTCGATACAAAATATAACTATTGTACACGTTAAGGTTCTGTAGCCATGCAAATAATCATAAAATTAAATCAAGTGAAAAATAGTAATATGAAATCATACATCAATTTTACTAATTTGTATAGAAGAACGGAAACCGCACAAGTTTCACTCCACATCCATAATATTTTATCCACACTTTTTTTACCACAATAGGAGTAAATTAACACTCTACAAAAACCTTACGTTCAGACGGAACAGAACAGAGCGGAAGTCGGTGGCCTACCATGAACTCACATTGCAATTTTGTTTTCATGAAAATGAAAATTGGACTATACTCTTTGAGATTGCTATATAATACTGCGCATATTTGAAATGCGTAGTTTGGCATCATCAGGTCTCATTACCATAAATACGTCTTTCTTAATTTGCGAGGTCCTGTGAATTTCGAATTTTGAATGCGTCCGGTAGGACCTAAGGTACTAGGTACGCTTGCCAGATGGTCTTTACTGTAGACCGTTCCATCCCGTAATACTTATAACTAACATATTTAATTTTATAAGATTTTTGTGTATGTTTGTGAGCTTAAATTTGTAAAGATTGTTTCATAAGTTAAAATATTAATTCACCAATCTTCTTGGAATAGTAGATTCTTCTACAATATTGCTATAACTACATCATTACTATTTACCAATTTATTTTAAGATTATATTAAATTTAGAACACTTAATATTAAGAATAAAACAATTCAGTTTTACTTTTTATTAGTTTTTGATCATTCCAAAAAATAACACATTTAAAAATAAAAAGTTATCCGAGGATCAATGTATTTAATCAAATCAAAGAAGTATAATGTTTTTTTAATGAGATGCGATCGAGTAATATGTTATTAGTAGGCCTACAGATGTAAGTAAAATTTCAAAGAAACAATAATAATATGATGTGCGGTCTCACATCGGCAGTACGCGTCAAACCGTACCACGTTTATAGCAATCACTAAGTATACTGAAACCGCAAATATTGAACAACTACATGAGGTAGAAACGACTTTTTTGTATAAAATATGGAAAAAATATGTAAGTTCTCTTTGTTATTGTTAAGTACATTGAATAAAAAGATATTAGTTTGAACTCAATGGAGAGATTTGGTACGAAGAATTTTTCGTAGAATTACTAGCAACTAACTCATCATTATTTTCATGGCCTTACCCCTTTATTCGGGGTCAGCTGAACATGTTCATTTTGAAGTGAGATTTTTCTTATTTTTATGACCGGTCGCCTGCCTGATATCAACCCTTCTTGGGTATATGCGTAGGACGCGGCTACTTACTGATAAATTAAAAGAGTTATCATTGTCATTCTGTCACATCATTTTTGTGGAAGTAGGCTAAGATTATAGAGCCCTTATCATCTAAGCCTATACAATATAGTGGTCTACGTGTAGTCTACTATACCTCGTCGACCAAGAGTATCATTTTACAGTATTTTTTTACATAATATGCTATCTGCTCAGATTTCCAACTTCCGGAAGGAAAAGTAGTGATAAAATGACGGGTTAATAATATGTATTTTTGATCTTCCCAAAATTTTGCTCTCTCTCTCTCCAGCCTATAGCATCCCAGTGCTAGAAACGAGCCTTCTCAATATTATTAGAAATTTAGCTACGAAGCATTAATAAAAGAATTTATCGATCGCAAAGTAAGATTAATAACTTGTAGAACAATATCAACATGAAAACTTTATTTAGTTATGGATGGCGTTTTGTCAACTGTTTTAGAACGGAACGCGTACCATATCTGAACGATTAATCTTTAATTTCAGGACGTGTGAACATGGCTGCCAGTGTTCGTTGTAACCTATTAACTTAGTCTCAAAACATCGCGACTCGTGTTCAAATTAGGGGACTAAATAAAGTATTTTAACGTACTTTTCAGAACTTTTTTAATTCGCAAAATTTCTTTCCATCTGCATAGCATCTGGGTATCTTTGAACGTTTAATTCAAATCTTACAAGATGTAGCATCAAAAAAGAATAGTGATATATAACTTGCTATGCAGAATTCTTAGGATTAGCAAATATTTTAAGGTATTTCGTAATAAACGGATTTTTTACTTTTTAAAATAAGTGGTAAATTAAGGTTTAGAAGCATTTAAGGGCCTACATCAATATTATCGTCGACATGTACCAATTAACACAGCTAGTAGGTATAGAAAATGAAGAATTAGGGATATTTTTTTTGTTTACTCAAAATCTACTAAATATATTTTAATTCCGGTTTACGTGTTTCTATATATAATAGTTACTTATGTTTTGAAAGTTATTTCATTAGTTAATACGCGATAATAGACCGACAAAAGAAAAAAATAAATATAAGAGAGGTTGTTTCGCTAAGATTTGCTATCGAGAAAACTTTTTTCAATCGCGTTTCTGAGTTTATGCGATCCTAGATTATATATTGAAAAAACATATACTTAAAAATTAGAGCTCTAGCCATTCAATATAAAGAAAAAATGAAAACTTCGTACGTAGAAAAATGCACGTAGCTATTTTGGTATCCTCTTAACAACAATATAAATGAATCTAAGGTTGTGTTTATGTTACACATCCACTACCTTAAGGTATTGTATCATATAGGTTACCAAAATAAGTCAATTAAGTTCTGTAAAGCCAATTACGCACTAATCCAATTACTTCCATCTCCTAATATGTACTATCCGAAAAATCCATGTGCGTGTCGACTATAAGACTTAACTAAAAGATGGTATCGTATGGTTTCGTTATTAATTACAGTCGAATAACGCAAGTGGAAGGGTTTTTCGTATTAACTAGTATAATTTATACTCCACACGCAGACGATACGTGCGATACGTATTTCGGTAATGCGCGCCCGCCATTTTACGATGCGAAGCACGCAAGCCTTCACCTCAAGTTAAAGGAGGATTTTTATGAAAGTTTATTGCTTTTTTGTATTGTTTGGATCGTATTTATGAAACAAAAAGCAATACGATTAGGTGGATAATTAATTGTTGTAATAAAGACCTCAAAAAGGTTATGTAAGAAAAGTTTTAGTTCAAGTAGGTTATGTTCTTTTTTATTAGTTAGTAAAAACTAACTATAAAAATATTAGGCAGAAATAAAATACATTAAGGTCAAATTTTCAAATATAGAACCACACCCTAACAGGCCACATCCTTACTTATTAAAAATTTTTGTTGGTGTTTAAGTTATTTTTATATGTATGTCCCTATGCGAGTGTTCAAAATTGGGCACCGGATCTCAATGCGGATTTTTTAATAGAGTAGTTCAAGAGGATGAATTTTTGATAATTTGTTAGGGTTTGAATGTAAATTTTTATCTTTACTTGCATAATATAAATTAGCTACTGATGACAGCATTCTTTAATTGAAATTTTGACAGGAGATAGAAACATCTAAGTGATATATCAGGATTTACAGTCTATCTGTAAGCGTAGATGTATTATTGAAAATGGTCGTTACCTAGTGTTGTTTTTATTGTTATTAATCTCCATTTCTGTATGTTTGGCTTTCTTTGCAACTGTAATATTTTTACAATTAATTTATTTATCAATTTAATTGCATATTCACCACCATTATTTTCACCATACCATGAAATTTTCTAATGGCGTGTCATATTTTCAGTTTTCATCTACGTAACATAATAATCTCAACATAATTAATTATGATATCAAACAACATTCTCTGATTACGAAGTTATTAGAAACAATTATAAATAATAGCGTCTGGCAAACTGCGGATATTTTATATTTTGTATATAATTGTTGAGATGATAATAATGTAAAATAAATAAGCTATGAGCCGAAGTTCTTGCGTACTTAGTGGACCCCAGAGGTAGGCCTAAGAAAAGATGGATGGATAGTATGAGAGTAGATATATGTGAAAAAAGAGTTGATGAGAATATGACGGCTGATAGGAAAGGTTGGAAGAAAAAAACGTGCTGCGCCAAATAGCAGCACTGATCCCACCTAATTTGGGATAAGGACAGGAAAATTTACTGGACTCCATAAATCTCTCGTATCTGTGTTAGTTACCAAACTCCTCTGGAACGGTTCGACCAATTTTTATCAAATTTTGTATTTATTTCAAATAAGTCTGAGATTAGGACAGCACATTTATATAAATATTTTTGTTAGAATTTTTCTATCGATATCGTTCTTTAAAGTAATTAAATACGTATTTATATCAGAAATTAAACGAGCAAACTAAAAGTTATAATAGTTAAAGTACGTGACCTAAAAGTATGCCACTTTAAGCCAATTATAATTTATACAAATTACATTTTCAATATTTTGAAAACTATTTCTTGGCGTCGAAATGTTCATTTAAATAATTAATAACATTTTATTGTTGTGATAATATTAAATTTTATGTGCTTCTTGTTCGCAGAACATTATGTTTCCTATATTATGTATTCGTAGAACATTTTGTTTTAAAATGTTTTGATTCTCAAAGTTGATAGATAGTACGATGTTTTAGAAGCGATTTCATTGAAGGTATTCTTGAGACTTTGAAATTCATAACTAAGTAGGTGCTGGTGAATGTTAGTTTTTATTGTTATTTTATAGTGACAGACAACTACCTACTTATAAACTTGCCAATGTTTGTTTTTAAAACTTTTTCTGTTAATTTCCAAAATATGGTTTTCCTTATTTTCTTTTGAACATTTTAGATCTATCTTCTACAATCATCATTTATTTTAGAAAAATCGTGATCGTCTGCGTATTAAAGATCGTTACGCAGACGAATTGATAGTGTAATACTAGAACTAGTGATATATTTAACCGACTTCAAAAAAGGAGGAGATTCTCAATTCGTCTGTATGTTTTTTTTATATAAAATTTTTTTATTTGTTTCCTCATAACTTTTAACTGGGTGAAGCGATTTTAATGATACTTTTTTTATTTGAAAGCTAGTGGTTCCCGTTTAGTCCCATTGGCACCAGGTCAGGATCTGATGGTTCTCTCCTGAGAAATCAAGGAAAACCCTCAAATTTCAAAGACACATAAAGTCGGTAAATTTTTTTTTTAAATACTCAGCTATTATGAATCGAAGTAAGCCATCATTTCACTACGCTCAACATTGCACGATAGAACAGTCGCAATGGTCCGATCGCAAAATTCACTTAAAGGCATCGAACGCTTTCTGAATAATTTAACCAATAACAATCCTTCAGCTAATTTTAGCGGCAAGTGGAAAAAATGTTATGCCAGAGAGATACGCTTCTAGGCGTGGTTCCGCAGTTGCATCCTTACTTTGGTCGATAAATTTTTAAATGAAGAAAAACGAAAGACAAAATCACAAACAGTTTCTTTCTAAATTAGGGTTCCATAAATACGGAAAATCCGAAACGAAACTCTATGACAACACGCCTAAGCGACTATTTAGTCGTGTGTAGGCGTGGGCCTACTCTATAGGTGGGGTAAATATCCTACCGAAATGGAGTAGGGCTAATAGCAGGGCATTTACGAAGAAGAAGACGAGTAGTAATCAAATAGATCCCCAGTCAGTGATCAGCAATGATTAGGAGGGAGTCATCAAAAACCTCGGTTTTTCTTTTTTTTAACCTATAGTTATATGTGGAAGCGCTGTCAATCGCCCACGTTATGAATTCTATTCTATTCTATCTATTCTGATATTCTATTCTATATTCTGTGCTATAAGATATGATAAAACCAGATCCTTGAAACAACATAATATATTGCAGAGATGACGGAACCCTAAATGGTGTCCATCGTGTTATCGGCGCGAACGTTCTGTAACACAATTTGCGCGGCAAAGTGACGGAGCAGCGTGCGGTAACCACTCTAAATATAGGTACCTATGTATAAAGGTTTCTATTTTTGTACATCTTTCTAAACATAACCTTATTTTTATAAACGAATATGAAACAACCTCAATTCTAGTTCACGAGCGAGCACTACCACGATAACAAGGATATTGTGTGTTGGTATAGGGTTTAGTTTTGATACATCTGAAATTAGGCAAAAAGCCCGTCTCATACCTGATTTTTAAGTGTAGTAAAGCACTGAATTCTTGTTTTAATAAGATTTGCATTTAGAAGTTCTAAAAATAGATAGATACAATACTATTGTTTACAGGAGTAAATGAAGTTTTAAGTTGAATATGACCTATAAAGTAGGAACTTTACAGGTCATATATCGAAAGAAATAGAAAAGAAATACTACACATCTTTATCTCTATTTATCTAATTACTAATTATTGAAGTAAGGCCATTGTAGAGACTTGTATTGTTGTATTTGTTGTATTGTTGGACTTGCATTGTAGACGACAGGCTAATTCTTCCACATTTAACTTACAACATCCGTTCAAGTTACATTCGATAGAAACTGGTTACGTTTCTAGAAAATACATACTAGCTGTGCAACATCACTTGCGTACTCACTAGATAGGACGTGGTTATTTTATCCATTCATCCATTCAGCCTTACTCCGTGTGATCAGTGACTCCCTACAAATTTGACGATTTTCCACCTCGTTTTCCCATCACCACGTGGATGGATATTTTGGCAAAAGGATTTAGTTAAGCTGTTTCAGAAAAAAATGACAACAACACTGTGTTAGATGGATGATCATCATCATTATAACATCACGTCCTTGGTCCTTGGTCCCATGGGGGTTGGTAGGGGCTATTTCTAAGCGGCCCAGCGGAAGACCAGTGCTGGTTTTCAACCAGCAATATTCTGAGCTGGGACCGTTTTGTGACGGATACATTACTCTTATGATTTATTCTATTCCTTTTTTTTGTTAACAACTTTTGTAATGTAACCTAGCAAATAAACTTATTTTCTTTCTTTCTATTTTCATCAGAATATATATTATGAATTTTTGTTTACTTAACTTAAAATAGAAAGCAAGCGTTATTATCATAACTACTAAGAAAACACAATTTGCTCTATATCTAAGATATGGTCAACAGGTTGTTTTACGTACGAGATTAAATTGTCAATATAACATAGTACTAAATTATCGTCTGATAGGATTAAATCTAAATGATTTTATACAGGGTAAGTGACAGTATTGGAGTAATCCCAAGTTATCTGATATAAAATTGGCACTATTTACTATGTGTATGTGTCAGTATGGCAGCTGACTACAGATGAGATTATATATAGCATAATAATATGTAAGCCGATAGAGATGTAGGTTGATTTTTTAGGGTTCCGTACCCAAAGGGTAAAAACGGGACCCTATTACTGAGACTTCGCTATCCGTCCGTCCGTCTGTCACCAGGCTGTATCTCAAGAACGGTGATAGCTAGACAGTTGAAATTTTCACAGATGATGTATTTCTATTGCCGCTATAACAACAAATACTACAAATAAAATAAAATAAATATTTAAGGGGGGCTCCCATACAACAAACATGATTTTTTTACCGTTTCTTGCTCGATACTAATAACGGTGCCTTATGTTGCATAGATAATGGTACGGAACCCTTCGTGCGCGAGTCCAACTCGCACTTGACCAATTTTTATTTACAACAAGCCTCTGGTACTTACGGTAAGTTTATTTGCTTCTGTTACGAGTACTAGAATAGGGATATACTCCTCTTCAGCCCATTTACGTCTCACTGTTGGGCACAGGCCTCCTCCACTTTGGAGGGATTATGGTCTGCAGTGCCGCGCTGACCAGGCGTGTTAGCACAGGGTTCATTTTCGAGTTTTCCGTCTTTCACAGAGGATGTTATCTGTGTGCAATATCCCTTAGCTGACTTTTAGAGCACCCTTGGGAGGAGGTGGGGTGGTGACACTTGTATTCTTAATCCGTCACCATACGGAGATACGGACGGATATACTACATTATATTAATATTCTTTTTAACCGACTTCAAAAAAGAAGGAGGTTCGCAATTGGGCTGTATGGTTTTTTTTAATTTTTGTTACCTCATAACTTTTAACTGAGAAAGCGATTTTAATAATTCTTTTTTATTTGAAAGCTAGTGGTTTTCGTATGGTCCCATTGGCACCAGGTCAGGATCTGGTGGTTATCTCCTGAGAAATGGAGGGAAACCCTCAAATTTAAAAGGTATATAAAGAATGTTGAACTTTTAAAAAAAAATACTCTATTAGGTATATACTTATAATACATAGAAAATACTTACTTGATCTGAGTAAGTGGCGAGTAAGTAGCGTTTTTCATTGACGTTTAAATTATTGCTCTATATCTCGATTTTAACCTGATATTATCAAGAAGGTTATAAATAGGGAGTAACAACTCGGGAACATAGATTTGTTCCAAGGCAGGGCCGCCCCGTTTATGGTTTAAAAGTAAAATATTAAATAGTAGCCTTGCTTTCTCTTTTACTCCAGCTCAAAAAGAAAGAGTTAGAAAGGCTACTAAATAGCCTCTTTGTCATTTATTTTTCTTTCAACTAAAAAAAGCGTCGTTTCACCGAGTGTTACGTCTAGATCTATATCCTAAGTCTATGGATATTATAGACTATGTGGCATAGATTGAAAGGTAGATAGATTACTCTTTACTGTACAGCAATTTACATTACAGTAGCTTAGTCTATGTTAACAATAATATAGTACAATACGCGGTCTTATCACATGCTGCGATCTCTTCTAGACAACCTTTGGATGGAGTACGTTTGGTCATAGAGAGGGCTTTATGTAGTGTACTCTAACCTACAAAGATTAGCTTTACATACTAAAACTTACTTAAACTTAATACATATATAAATACACATACACATACTTAAACAAATACATAACCAAACATAACCAAATATGCCTATTGCCTACACTCGAGAGATATAAGCGCATAAAATAATATTTTTGAAGTGTTATGTTATTTATATTATGTCTGTGATAGATATGTCTAACAATTTCGTGTATATTTTAGTGTGTTGTTAGATGATTTTAAATCACAATTATATAATTAGATAATAAATTTCGAATTTTGTGCATTTAGTCTCCACGCTCAAGGCCCGCGATAGAAGCTATGCAATAGCTTAAGAACTTTACATTTTCTTAATAGTACAGATTATTACATTAAACATGTTTAATCAATCTCCTTAGAGCTGTAACTCTATGCGAGTAGACATTGCGACATGTCACTTGAATGGACGTCCGTATTCCAACTATTTACATATTTAATGACATAGAACGTCCGTCGCGTCGCTACAGTTCCCTTAATGAGATACACTATCAAGTTGTTAGTGAAAGCACTGCTTCTGTACTATTCTGTAGTGCTTGAGTTATGTATTAAAATAGTATACGCGATGTTGAAAAATTTTGATGTAAACAAAGAACTTTGAATATTTTTGTTTCACAATATTCATGTCCAGTTATACAATTAACTAACTATAAATCTGTTTTAGTTTGCTTAAATATTTAGGGAGCATTAACAAGAACAAGGAGTTTTGTGACCATTAAGTGGCAATTGGCATTGTTCATATTTTTTTTAAACTCTTAATTCGAAAACCATTTCGAGGAATAGAGTTTCTGATCATGATCCATTAGTTTTTTTCGGAAAATTTGCTATATTAACGATTATTTTTCCGAAAAAGCAAATGATCTCTATTTGCCCTTGAAATGAATGACTTAAAATATTAAGGCGTTCTTAGAGATTTATAGTAATGTATCTCTAAGAACGCCTTAATATTTTAAGTCATTCATTTATAGGTTGCAATTGGTTTATTATATCAACTTGGCAGCTTTGAAAAGATGTATTGCAATTTGTCTTAAGTCTATCAGGAAAAGGCAATACAAAGATTGCGTACAACGATGACGTCACAACATTAAAAATAATATCTTTAAGTATTTTTAAAAAATTCTATATATATGTTCTATATTTAGTAAAAGCATAGCGAGTCAATCGCAAAATATTAATAAATTAATGTAGAAATTCTATATAGTGAATATTTCAATAATATTGAAATTAGTCCCTTAAAATAGGCTATATTTTCTAAAAAAAATATAAAAACAGCAGGTCAAAAATTATGAACAATCCCAATAGGCAGGTCACATTGCTCGACGATCGGATGACCGTTGGGAACGGAAGGTCCTCGAGTTGCGACCACACTGCGTCATCCGTCTGGTGGACTGACGGTATCGTCAAATATGCCGGGGCCCCTGGAAGCAGTTAGCGCAGGATCGCGCGTTGTGCCGTTCTACATGGAAGGCCTATGTCCAGCAATGAACGAATAAAGGTTTATGGATGTATGGATGGACACAGGTAGTACTACTACTATATGCTATTATTAGCTCAATCAACCCGTTGGAATCCTCAAGATTAATGATTGTATAATTAATCAACATATTATTTCATTTGGTATATATCTTAAATAGTTTTCTAATAGCTTTATTTGGTTATGTAAGAGCTAATCTTTATTTCGTTTTCCAGCATATTTATAACCACCACCACCATATTATACAGTTTATTTAACAATAAATTCTACCATAACATCGTGTTAAAGAAAAGTGTTCTGTGACAATAAATACAAGTGTATTTATGTCACCAGAAAATTCCAACAATAGCTACTACGGGGCCTAATGTCCTCCCCTATCGAGTCGGGGCCTATCTGCGGGGCCACCCCTTTAGCCGGGTGGTAGTAATACCTGAGTGACTACCACGGCCCGGTTTCTGGGCGCGGAGAAAAACCATGGGGCTTAGTGGGAAGAAGCCCGAAGGTTGCCCCCGCAACTGGACAGGCGAAGTGCGTCAATGCATGCCCCATATAAAAACAAAAAAAAAACCAGTAGCTACTAAGCGTTTTACTAAGCGCATAAACCGTAATAATATTATTTACAGCTATATCCAAAGCCATATCCTATCTTCATTTTGTAAAATAAAATTTATTATCCCAGCTATTCACTATTGAATACGGAGTATTCATATCCTAAATATCAAAGGCAAGTCAAGTCACACATGCTACCATAATGAGGCCACAGCGATTGTCATTGGTGCACTATTGTTTACTTTATATGGTGGCGCTACTGTGCGCTTTTGGACGTGTCTAAATAAGCATAGATCTATGCTAGCGGCTTCGCTTTTTGCAACAACCAATTTCCGAAGAGCTGTCTTAACATTTTGTTGTAAAAGTAATAGTTTAAGATGCAAAGGTCTTATGTTATTGGCTGTCTTTTAAAACTGCTACGTATGTTGAACATTGTCAAAGTTAAAGCTTTCTTCTTGGCTGTTGACTTAATTAGTAAGTTGGATATGTGAATGACAGTGCAATGGCGTACTCCTAGAACATCGTTATATTGGAAATATGGGTGGCGTCGGTATTAAGTCTCATGAGATTGGAACAAGACGATTCCATGTTTTTGTCTGTTTGGTTCTTGTTTATGCCTATTAAGTTTCGCTTAGAATAACATTAAAATGTCAAGTTTAAAAAAAAAGATCAATGTTAAGGAACAAGGTATTACGACAGTATACGGTATAATAGAAAAACAAGAACTAGGGATAATATTTGTAATGTTTTTAAAAATAAATTTAAAAACTATCAACCTATGAAAAAATAAAAAATAAAATAAATATTCATGGACATTTCACACAACGTCCTCTGGTCCCAAGCTAAGCTTTATATGCTTGTGTTATGGGTACCAGACTACGGATAGAATACATATACTACTTTTCTTTTGTAAATACATACTTATAATACATAGTAAACACCCAGACGCAGTACAAACATTTGTATGACAATTAAAAACATCACACAAATATTTGTCCTGACCGGGAATCCAACCCGAGACCTCGTGAATGGCAGTCCGTTATATGAACCACTAGACCACGAGGCCCGTCATGAAAGGTTACCTACTTAGATTCATGACTGACCGTGTTATCTTGGGTCTTGAGATGTGACCGATTCAGAAGCGTTTTTCACTTACTACTTTAAAATGATGTATTATGATTTCTTTCATGTAGGTATCTAATTTATTTTTTATCCTAACTAAATTTATGATCTATAATATTATTAAAACAAGATTTAATTGGCATATAAATACTTTAATTATATCTAATTCTAAAATATTTATCACCTGATGCAGGTATACTCGTAATATTGTAATTCAATACTATTTTACACGTAGCGTGTTACGGCGTAATAATCAAACAATAAATAATTGTGCCCTTATATTAATTAAAATACATACAAAAGTTGCGTGCGCATAGACAATGCGGGAGTATTTACGTAATAAAGAATCAATAAGACTAAAACCATGTTAAATCAACATTGGGCGAAGCAAAGACAAGAAACGAATCCGACAATTTATGGTCCGTATTCGTATAGACTTAATAATGCTTAGACAAGGCAAATGATCGTAGATTTTTCATGTCAGTTTACAAGCTTTGTGGAAATTGTTCGGTAGATATCAGTATTAGACTAGTTATTCTTTACCTTGGCTATACTTTAGCACATTCTAGAAATATTTTACCTCGTAAATCGTAAATAGTAGCGTCTTGTATCAGTCATTTGCTGATAAGCTGCTTGATCATACCATCATTCCATCTCACACTGTGTCGTCCGGTACATAGTCGACGCTCGAGGATCTTTGTTCTCTAACGGTCGTTCGTTGGGTCGTCGAGGAAAATGGTCTACCCATTGCCATTGCAACATCTAGCGTGACAACATTAGAAAAATATGGAATAACTATTTTAGGCATTGATTTTTAGTAAATCTCAAGAAAATATTTGATTCTTTTAATGGCGTCAACAAAATTATAATAACAACATAACGTGAAACTTAACGTTTCGTTTTCATTATAAATATAAAAATAATTTCTAAATCGGGTTAGTAACGCATTAGCATGCAAACAAATTAAAACGCCATGTAAAGTGTAATATAAATAATATTATTGCTAAAATATTATAATCTTGGCAATCCATATGTTAAACGTGCAAGTAATCGAATAACATAACAATTTTCAAATTGGAACATGTTTCTGACATATATGTAATTAATTAAAATATTGTTTTATTGAAGTAACAATAAAACCTCTATCAGTTCATAAATCTACATTCCAGAGCCTAATTTTATTAGGAACGCGCCCGCACCCGAAAAAGGCGCGAAACACACGCGATATAAAAAATGGCGCCTTGCGATTTGAATGCGTGAAATATTGTCTTTAGAACAGAAATAATACACCTTTGGAATATAATATGGCCACCCCAGAAATGTAATCGTGATGAATGAGGTTTTTATATAATTGTATCTATGTTTTTTGCATACGGATAGAGTGTGTGCGGTTTTCGATAACAACATTTGAAAATAATTCTGTGCTGAAGGCGTGAATTTGACTTTTTAATTATTGTTTGAGATTATTTTGTAATGAAAATGTTTAATAGATTTAACCACAAGACCTCAGAACAACTTTTGTGTTCAGGAGTGGCTTCACTTACATGATTTAGATAGAACACTGTCTCGCCCTGAAAGGCGAAGAGATCTACTCCGACGTAGCAGCAGTCCGCTGGAGCTGTGAAGCCTAATGGGAGAGAAACCGATGGATAATACGTACTTTGTCCAGCTTTTTGCATCAGGACTTCGGCTTACTATTGAATCTAAACCTTACGAAGTATTGTCAAAGGCCCTTTAAGACCAAATGTGTTACTATTTTACACTATAAATCTCCTAGCAACAGAATAAGAATTATATTCTTGTAGTTTTGACTAAAAACTTGCTGTTTGTTTTTGCATATCCTTGGTTTCAGCTCATTGGTCAATTTAATGGCAACTCTCATTATCAGTAATGAGACTCAAATCGTGGGCAGATTACATTGTTATAACAATCCATACTTATATACGGAACAAGAAAGAAGGGGAAGTATTGTAGGAAATTACATCTAGTTTTTGTGCTTATTCAGTAATATTCTCTAACACTTGCGCGACTCATTTGTTTAAACTTTTTACGGATTTAGACGCGTGTAAATCCGTAAATAGTAGTTATTTAGTAAGTTTGATATCAGAAGGTATATTTCAATAAAGGTCAAGTACGAGTTTGACACGCACATATACGGTTTCTTACTGTTATTACCATAATATATGCGTTATGCGATCTATGACCAGCAAAAGATGGAGGAAGGCCGATGGATGGATGGATTCGTCATATACCCGACCCAAAATAAAAACAGGATAAGAATATTGAAGATTGTGAAATTTGAGTTATTCAACCCCCTTCCCCCTAATATACAAGAAACCTTATCAAATAAAAAAAGAAAAACATCCTCTTGAACCGCTCTATCTATTAAGATAAACCGCATCAAAATCTGTTGCTTACATCGTTGCATTGTTTTAAAGATTTAAGCTCACATAGTGACAAACATACAAAAATAACGACTTTGTTTTATAAATGAAGATTAAGGTACATGTTCTTGTATTCTATCTAAAATGGTATTATTTATCATCAGTTTTGCATATTAACCGTTATACCATATTTATGCCTGCATAATCAATAACAGTATTCACATCTCCATATTGGGTAAAAGCGGGAACACATCTGCATACACCATATCTCTATATTGATCAATCGCTAACGGCTTGCTCTAATCGACCGAGTTTCCAATCTTAATGGATATCCGTCAGATGGCGCAGTAAACAACTTGTGTATGAATAACAAGGAAAAATTTGCTGTATTTACTCAGGATAATATATTATTATATAAAACAGTAGAAAAACTTAGATTAAAAAAAATCTGATAAAGGATTGGTAATGTAAGCTTACTCCCGTAATAAAACACGCTTACATTGATAAATAAATAATAAATACTCATAGATAATTCACAAAACGTCCTCTGGTCCCAAGCTAAGCTCATATGCTTGGGTTATGTTAAAATTAAATATATTAAAAATGTTTGTACTGCGTCTGGGTGTTTACTATGTATTATAAGTATGTATTTACAAAAGAAAGTAGTATATGTAGTCTACCCGTATTCTGGTACCCATTACACAAACATAGAAATATAGCTTACTTTGGAACTAGAGGACGTTGTGTGAAATGTCCATGAACATTTATTATTTATTTATTTATTTATATAAGAGAATTCTATAAAAGTCTTTAGATTATTTCCGACCTACATTTATAAAACAATCAATATAATGTAAATAACTTTATTGAGCACTAGCTGTTGCTCGTGACGTCGTCGTACGCGTAGAATTTAGAATTTCTTTTCGCATTTCGCAACTATTTTAACTAATGCTTCGCTCCTATTTGTCGTAGCGTAATTTTATATAACATATAACCTTCCTCAATAAGTGGACTATTAAACACAAAAAGAATTTTCCCATTCGAACCATTAGTTCCTGAGATTAGCGCGTTCAAACAAACAAACAAACTTATGCTTTATAATATTAGTAGAGATAAACGAACTATCTAAATAGTTGCTAATAATACATACATATAAAGATACAATTTACCATGAAATTATACAAAATACTAGCTGTCCCGGCAAACGTTGTTTTGCCATACAATAATGTGTATGGCAAAACAACATAAAAAAAAAATCTAATAATCAAAAACAAAAAACAAAAAATATTCATATTTTTTTTTTAATTTTTTTTTATTATTTATTTTTTATTCATATCAACAACAAAAAAATTCATCAAAATCGGTCCAGCCAATTGTGTTATCTAAACCATCCTCGAACCCCCTTGAATACACACAACAAATTTCATCAAAATCGGTCCAGCCGTTTAGGAGGAGTTCAATTACAAACACACGTACAGAAGATTTATATACATACACAAGCTATAAGCACACGATTGGTCAAGAGGACACCGATCAATCGTGTTAGAATAAGTACATAATTATGACTGCTCAAGGTCATGGACCGGTCATATTAGATTAAGTACATGGTTGGTGTATAAAGATATTCAGTAGTGCAATACTGTTGCTCGACTGTCGCATTCTAGAGGCAATATCAATGATAATACAAATACAATCTAAGAACTAATATTATCATAATACTTTATTAAAATACAATTCATTACTACTAAAATGATAATTTCAGAGACAATTTCATTATAAAATTGAATATATTATGTGCAAACTGTTCTATATGGAATACTAGCTGTTGCCTGCAAGTTCGTTCGTGTGCAATCTAGGAAATAAGCTTTATCAAATCAAAAAAAAACATGATCTTAAACCACTCTACCTATTAAAAAAACCACATGAAGATCCGTTGTGTAGTTGTGAAGACATAAGCTCACATACGAGCCATACGTAGAATTATAACAACTTTGTTTTATAATAAGTAAAAAATTCCTTTTAAAATTTAACAAAACAAATTATGGTGGAAAAAATTGACTGCCGCAAGCCTTTTAAAATGATTTGTAAGACAAGTATTTTACACAACGCACTTGTCCCTGACTTTCTTTATTATTATCATATAGTAAGACTCTTCAGAAGTGGTATGAAATAAATGTGATATACTATTCCAAATAGTCTAAATAGGTAAATTCTAATTCATGAATAAAACGAATAGAATAATACGAACAGATACGTCAATGGACCTGAGTCCATTGACGTATCTATTCGGACAGCGGTTAAGAAGCTTAACCACACACGGCTAAAATTTCTTTGTCTATACCCAAAAGCACCCGTTCTATCCGTCTAGAAAAAAGCCGTATAAGTATTTGGATAAAGATTTTCAATATACAGACAAACACAAGATTTAGATATTTAAAATGTAAAAGGACTGACGGCTTATTACGTCAGTTAAGTTTATGTAGCCAATAACGTTGTATCGGTTGGTAATTCCAACATTCTATTAAATACACTATCTGTATAATAAAATGAAATGGCGCGCCCGATACTAAGTTCCTCTTATGAGACCACAATATCGCTTTCGCATATCAGAATTGCTAATAAAGGGAGGGAATGTATGCGCGGGCGCCGCCGCTTATTAGTATAACGACCGTAGCTCCCTCAATACAATTGCGGTGTGGTTTGGTACTAAATAGCGTTTATATTGATGATTAATGATTGCGACAACATGTTCTATGTCTCTTAGTACATTTTTATAAAAAAATAGATACGTTAAATGTATATTTGCAGTTATAATCGCGGCTGCTGACCGCGGAATAAAATACCAAAGTCATAAAAGCTTCTGTGAGCTGGGAGACAAAATATTCATAGAGTTACAAAATATATCCACAAAATTTTATAAAAGTCGATGGAAATGTACTCGGAGGAATCGATTAAACTATAAATATTGAGATTTTCAGATTTAAATATACCTTCTTTAAGTTGCTCTATTTATTAGTGCCTCAAATATTATCGCGGCTGTATTTTTATAGGTGACTACCTGTTGCCCGCGACTCCATCCGCGTGGAATTTGGTAAAAATTTTTTTTTCGCAATAAACGGTAGTCTATGTCCTTTCTCAGGGTCTAATTATTGTCTGTGCCAAATTTCATCAAAATCGATTGAGAGGTTTAAGCGGGAAAGCGTAACATACAGACAGACAGAGTTACTTTCGCATTTTTATTACATATTATTATTATTAGGGATATTTCTAAAAACACCTGTATAAAATGCTTTTAACATCTCGCAGGAAGTGTTGCCTTTATATAGGTTACAAACACACGGAAGCTTTATCACCTAGTAGGTGCACTCTAGTTGCATCTCGCATGTAACCAGTTCAAAGATTAATGAATGAGATAGCTACAGCAAGATTTACAGTGCATGAGATACGCGTTGTGAGTTGATTTCTATGTATCTAGTATTAACATCTTTAATAGTTATTCGTAATATGAGCTTTAAAGTTTTTTTTTTACATTTCACACAACGTCCTCTGGTCCCAAGCTAAGCTTATATGCTTGTGTTATGGGTACCAGAAAAAGTATAGAATACATATATATTATTTATTTATTTATTATTATTTTTGTTAATACATACTTATAATACATAGGAACACCCAGAATCAGTACAAACATTTGAATGACAATTAGAAAAATCACACAAATGATTGTCCCGAGCGGGAATCGAATCCGCGAGCTCTTGATCGGCATTCCGTTACATGAACCACTCAACCACGAGGTTCGTCAATCGTCAATTACTTATATCATAACTAGATGTCGCCAGCAACTTCTTACTCATGGTATATAAAATTTACACCAAAGCTTAAAAAATAATACAAAATTTCTATCCTCTTGAACCCAACATAGCATTAAAAAAAACCGCATCAAAATCCGTTGCGTAAATTGAAAGTTATAAGCTCACATAGGGACATACATTATAAAAATATTGACTTTGATTTATAATTAGTAAATATTAGTGATTTTTTAAATGGACTTTGACAGATAAACAGAGGTCGGAATTAGGTAGAGTTATTTATGTACTTGCATCGAAATGTTGATATTAATGCGGACCTTCCCGGGATTTCTAATGGACAATCCCCTGTGGCCAACAATATTACGAATAAATAATAATAAAAACCTCAGAAATAGACAAATAAAACAAAGATAATTAACATAAATTTTTTATTAGTTTACATTAATCCACAATACAAATTATTGATAGTCTTAAGCAAATTCTCATACGCATATTTCTCCTTTTTATGAATACGAGCGAATACTTGGATGGTTTGGTAGCGACTGGATCAGTCAATTTCAAATTTTTATTTTAAAAAATCACAGATTTTTTCTTTTCTTTAAAATTGATCTCGGGATTTGGGGCATATCCACTTTATGAATAACTCTACCTAATTCCGACCTCTACAGAGAACTAATAAACATGCGGGGATCGAATTGGAATCGAAATCGTTCATACAAGTGAACTGAATTTCTCTGTAATTAAAGTAATTAAAATTTTCTTAGTATAGTTCGTTGATAGTCATGACATACACGCCAATATACCGTTAGTTTAACGTTGGCCATATTCTAATTAACACAACGTCCGCTTCATTAGTTTGACGTACAGCCTCCGATTAAACACCGCCCTTATCACAAGCCTCATGTATGGTACATGTAAGAAGCCGACAGATACTATCGATTAATTGTTGCTTCGATTTGTGCCAATCTTTATACATCAATTTCTTCTGTACGCGTGTACGTCGCTGAACTATTCCTAAATAACTGGACCGATTTTCATTAAATGTTGTGGGTGTGTGGATTTGAGAATGATTTCGATTTAAAATTGGATTGCATCACTGCTGTCAGTAACAGAGTTCGCGGGCACTGTTTCTTTATTAGGAATACTCCTGAGTCAGCAATAATATTTGTTTAGTTAAAAATAGTGTAACAAGTATGTACTAGCGATTTCTTAAAAACTAGTAGCCGCCCTGTAGGTCAAAATTCAACCAAATTTAATTTAAATAATTTTTAGTATTCGACATATAAACTTAAAGTGATATTTATCACTATCACTTAAAGTTTCTTCAGAATTGGCACCTTAATCAGTTAAAACATTAACAATAAACGGAATAAAGCCATGTTTTTAGGGTTCCGTACCCAAAGGGTAAAAACGCGACCCTATTACTGAGACTTTGCTGTCCATCCGTCCGTCCGTCCGTCTGTCACCAGGCTGTATCTCAAGAACGGTGATAGCTAGAGAGTTGAAATTTTCACAGATGATGTATTTCTATTGCCGCTATAACAACAAATACTAAAAATAAAATAAAATTAATATTTAAGGGGGGCTCCCATACAACAAACATGATTTTTTTACCGTTTCTTGCTCGATACTAATAACGTTGCCTTATGTTGCATAGATAATGGTACGGAACACTTCGTGCGCGAGTCCGACTCGCACTTGACCAATTTTTTTATAAAATATAAAATTTTACTCACTATTTGATTTATAAATGCCGGCGTAGTGATAGCAGTATAATATAAGGAATATCACAAATCAAGCACAATTACACCATCACATACTAACATAAAGAACAAAATTGTTCGCACATTTGTATCGCATTTTGTAAGCGCAATTAAGCGCGGGCGCCGCTCTCGAGACAATTTGTTTTGTAATGTTGGTACTGCAATTAATATTCAGTGTATGTACATACGGAATGTATGTTTAGTAATACTTAATTATAAATGTGGTTTATCTTTAAGTATAGTAGAAAGCTACATCGATTGTAATGACAATTACGCCATAGGCCTATATAAAGTATGATTTAGAATTGCCACATATAAAACCGTTAGGGAAATCCGACACACTATAAAATCTAGAGATGTTATGTCGAATCCTGATAACTGTCATATCTTTAAAAGTATACTGAATTGGCAGAAAAGGTTTGTTAAACACATGAAGTAATTTGCCGATGTCTATGTTCCCCGAGATTTTATAATGATCAAACGTAGAACTTTACTACGAGTACGTAACGTTAAAAAATTGAGTAAAAGGCTTCTTACGTAATTGGTGCGCCTTACCATTATACATTCCACTGCTGCTTACCATCAGGTGGAATAGGATGAAGCAATAGAATGAATTATGTAAAAAAACATGCACTTGATAAGTTCAAGTGCATGTTTTTTAGGGTTCCGTACCCAAAGGGTAAAAACGGGACCCTATTACTGAGACTTCGCTGTCCGTCCGTCCGTCCGTCTGTCACCAGGCTGTATCTCAAGAACGGTGATAGCTAGACAGTTGAAATTTTCACAGATGATGTATTTCTATTGCCGCTATAACAACAAATACTAAATAAAATAAAATAAATATTTAAGGGGGGCTCCCATACAACAAACATATTTTTTTTACCGTTTCTTGCTCGATACTAATAACGTTGCCTTATGTTGCATAGATAATGGTACGGAACCCTTCGTGCGCGAGTCCGACTCGCACTTGACCAATTTTTTACATAACGCGTTTAAGAGCGATTATTTCAAGGGATATTGTACCTTTCTGTGAGAGATGGAAAACTCGATAATAAACCCTATGCCAACATGCCCGGTCAGCGCGACATGGTAGACCATAATCTCTTCCAAAGTGGAGGAGGCCCTTGCCCAGTGGGACGTTAGTGGTCTGATGAAAGAGAAAATAAAAAATTATTTTGTGTTTTCTAAAAAAAATCTTGTTATACTACTTATAAACATACAATCTTTCTATTAAGATAAGATAATTTTTAACATACTAAAAAAACCAAAAACATACATAGATGTAATTATGTTAAATGTTAATCAAGATAAAGGCATGTCCACAACACGTACGTAAGTCGTGAGTCTATGTTGCACAACCTTTGTATAATGGCACAATAATAAAAGTTTAACGCGAAAGTAACAATCGGGCCGATCTTGTCGTGACCGTTATAGATAAGTGCATATGTGGACTGTCATACTTATATCTGTACCTATATATACAGAACAATCATAATATGAGCTAGTTTTTAAAAGAAATTTGCATGTTCAAATAAAACATTGTTTTACGGATTTAGATGCGTGTATTTGTTTTAAATTTTAGCCCGACGTTTCGAAGAATTTGCAGTCACCATGGTTACGGGTATGGTCATGATCATGGTGACTGCAAAGTCTCCATAACGTCGATGGTGACTCTTTCTTGCCTCGCTTTTTTCTATATTATTACTAGCTGACCCGGCAAACGTTGTTTTGCCATACTAAAAAAAAAAAAGTTTGAAAAATAGATGTTGGCCGATTCTCAGACCTACTGAATATGTATGCAACATTTGAGAAGAATCGGTCAAGCCGTTTCGGAGGAGTACGGTAACTAACACTGTGACACGTGAATTTTATATATTAGATATGTCGGCGCAACCACAACAATTAGTCTAGAGAACCTAGAATAATTAAGTTAAGCAGTTCGTTCGCGAGCGCAGTGCTTATCGGTTCTCGCGAGTGACGCATTCCAATCGTTTTCTACTTACAAGCGAATATCAGCCCTTTCGCTGTGTTCTTACGTTCGAAAATCGAGTGTTAACTATTACTGCATCAAATTCATAAATCAAATTCGTTTATTTTTTTAACAATTAAAATCATGTCGTGCTTCAAATGTGATCAAGATATGACCGATGGTGTTTGCTGCCCAGTTTGCCAAAATAATCTCCACTATGGATGTGCGGGCGTATCAGAAACAACTTATCGGAGAATGACAAAAGAAAAGAAATCTGCGTGGCGCTGTCCGGCGTGTCGAATCAAAGATACGCCTGATACAACAACCCTTACGGATGTGTTACAGGAGATCCGGGCGCTTAGAATCGATTTTAACGCTATGAAGTCTAACTCCTGCGAAATGTCCCAAATGATCCAAGACACTAACAAAGTTTTGAAGGAACTCGAACTTCGTTTCAATACCATGGACGAACGTCTATCCGCCGTGGAAACCAAACTATCAAACTTGTCCCGGGTGAACATCGAACTGGATAAAGCTAATTTAACATTACTTTCGTTAAATAAAGCATACAATGAAAGTGAACAACGTTCCAGGCTGAATAATATCGAGATTTCGGGGGTACCTCAAGAAAGAAGTGAAAACCTGTATACCATATTAAATAATTTATCTGTGAAGATCGGCTTTAAACTTCGCGATACGGACGTGGACACTATACACCGGGTGCGCAGGTTCCCTACCAAGAATGCTGCCCACGATCGTGGCGTGAAGCCACCCCCGCCAGCCATCATAGTTCGGTTCACTCAGCGTCGTCGCAAGGATGAAATCATGGCTGCGGCACGTTCCCGGCGAGGCCTTACGTCCACGGATGTCGGTATTTCGGGCACCGCCGTTAACGTCTACGTGAACGAGCATCTGACCCCCGCGAACAAACAGCTGTTGCGTCGTGCGCGTGAAGTGAAATCCGAGCGTAATTATAGTTACTTGTGGGTTCGCGACGGTAAAATCCTTATGCGCAAAAACGAACATACTAAAACCATACGTATATTGGATGATGAAGTGTTAAACTCGCTAAAGTGACTATTAACTCATACGTCATTGAAACAGTCGCTCTGTCTTGTTGTGTATTCCGCGGATGGGAAATTCGTATATATTGGGTATTGTTTTTGTCCGTATGTATCACTTGTCTATTTTTCTAATCACACACTAATGCTTTTGTATGTGCCTGTTGTAATAATAATTAATATAAACTATCAACTTATGTACTATTCCATATTCATAACCTTATGTACATTTTTGTGTATGTTACTATTACACCTTAGTTATACCGAATCTGTGCATTGTTTAGATACAAAAATGTGTTATATTGTGTGCTGTATTCGACATTATGTATGCATAAAGATCTTATATATAAACTTAACGACAAAGTTGACTGGTCTAAACATTTTTATGACATATTTACTAACTTATTTACTGGTTTTTTTATTCACACCAATTGTTTATTATGAGGATTATATACATGACCACAATTGTTTGTTACACTGTTTGTTTACTTATACTGACATAAAAATATTAATTAACGGAATACTATTATTACTATTCTATTTTATATCCTGCAGGGAATTATCTGTGCCACTTTCTAGCTTGCAACCATCTCCTGTGCCTTTAAATCATACATCTTACCACCATCTGCTTGTTTGTGATTTTGATAATATTCTTGAAGAAGCCATTACCTTATCGCAACGTTGGTGCGGCTGGACCGGTGCATTCTTCTTTGATTCGACTCTTAACCTACCTCAAAAATGACCTCAGGTAAAGAACTAAATATTTATTATCAAAACGTGAGGGGATTGCGTACAAAATCTCATTCGTTTCTAGCGAATGTTTTAACCTCCGAGTACGACATTATAGGCCTGACCGAAACGTGGCTTTCTGACGGTTTCTACAGCTCTGAATATTTCGACTGTCGATACAATGTATTCCGTGTCGATCGAGACGGTGAGTGGCGCGGCGTGCAGCGCGGCGGTGGTGTCGCGCTCGCGGTCCGCCGGGAGTTGCGAGCCGCGCGTCGTGACCACTGGCGCGCGCTTTCCTCACACGAGGAGCTCTGGGTGTCGCTGGATGTCACCACTTCACCTGTTCACTGTGACTCCACCTCGTGCGCCTCTAACATCGCTCAGCCCCGCAAACAGTTGCACATCGCATGCGTTTATTTGCCGCATAACTTTGATCACTTATTGAGCCTCCAAACTTTTCTAGAAAACGTATCCCAACTAATACTTGCTCACCCTAACGACTCTTTTGTATTGCTGGGCGATTTCAACATTACGCACGCATCATGGTCGTCTGCAGATTATTGTGGAAGTTTAAATATAGACTCAGCGGTACAGGATCCTGCTGTGTCAACTATTTCAGACTTTTTGGCTTTTACATCCCTCTCTCAGTATAATCACTGCCTAAACAACAATGGCCGCATATTGGATTTAGTTCTTGCCAATATTGACTGCACTGTTCAGGCTGCCTCCCATCCCCTTACGACTGAGGATGATCACCACAGGTCTTTAGACATTGTAATATCCGTTTCACAGTCAACTAATCTAAGGGAAAACTCAAGACAGAAAGTGCTTTTTCATAGGGGCAACTACACCGCTATTATCGGGGAGTTGGAGCGGACTGATTGGACGCCGTTATATACTCTTGGTGTGAACGATGGTGTTGATCACTTTTACACGGTAATAAATAATCTTATCGATCGGTACGTCCCTAGAGTTTTCGTCAAGAACAATTGTTTCTATCCACCATGGTTTTCATTGCCACTCATTAAATTAATTAAAGAAAAGAATAAACTACATAAGAGATGGAAAACATACGGCAATTTAAGAGATTATAACGAATTTAAAATTCTCAGATCTCGCGGAAAGGCGTTAGAGAGAGATGACCACAAAACCTACATAAAAAACGTTGAAGAAAATATTGCGAAGAACCCGAACCGCTTTTGGACGTTTGCGAAATCAAAAGTAGGTCACAACAGCATTCCCGATAGAATGACGGATGGTGTGGTAACATATGACGACGGTGAAAAAATATGCAACTTGTTTAATACTTACTTCCACTCTGTCTTTAACACACAAACAAATACTTGCAATCGTAACACTGCTATTGTGCCTAATAGCACATCAGTCGATATCTCGACCATTTACGTCTCCGAAGACTTGGTCCTTGGGCAACTGATGGATGTGGATACTAGAAAGGGTGCCGGCTTTGATGGTGTTCATCCACTGTTCATTAAATCATGTGCCAAAGTTTTATCGACACCACTCTTTATAATATTCCAAAAATCACTGACAGATGGCTGTTTCCCTTACGTGTGGAAGAAGGCGATTATAACTCCAGTTTTCAAGGGTGGCGATAAATCAAAGGTAACTCAGTATCGTCCAATTTCCAAGTTGAGTATTTTCGGTAAAGTCTTTGAGAAAATTGTTACTAAACACTTAAGTGAACACGTTCGGCTGCACATATCTCCTTTCCAACATGGTTTCGTCAAGGGTCGAAATGTCGAAACAAATCTTCTTACATTTACTGATTTTGTTCTCTGCGCTCTTGAGGATGGCCACCAAGTGGACGCCGTATACACGGATTTCTCGAAAGCATTCGATAAAATCGACCATGTAATATTAATAAATAAACTCGCCCGTATAGGGATACATGGGGACCTTCTGCGTTGGATCCAATCATACATAGAGAGAAGATCGCAGGCGGTTGCGCTCAGGGGATATCTGTCCAATTTCTTGGATATAAGTTCTGGCGTTCCTCAGGGCTCTCATCTTGGACCACTGTTCTTTATACTGTACATTAATGACATAGGAACAGCTCTGAAACAGACGCAATGTCTCCTGTACGCAGACGACATGAAACTGTACAGTGTTGTGAGGACCGTTGACGATCAGATGCGTCTGCAAGAAGATCTTAACAGCTTAGTGCACTACTGTGAGTCCAACTCACTGTACCTAAACGTCGCTAAATGCCATACTATTAGCTTTTCTAGAAAACACAACATTCTCGTCTATGATTATAAGTTAGCTGATAAAAATCTATCACGCGAGGACACAGTCAGAGACTTGGGTGTCTTACTTGATACTAAAATGCATTTTAATAATCACATAGACTTCATTTTGAAGAAGTCTTACAGGATGTTGGGGTTTATATTGCGTATATGTCAACCATTTCAAAGTTCCAGTACATACAAGACGCTTTACTACGCATTTGTTCGTAGCGTATTGGAATTCTGTAGCATCATTTGGAACCCTTATTACATTGTGCATGTGGACAGAATAGAGAAGTTACAAAACAAATTTTTAAGAGTACTAGAATACAGAACTTGTCACGATTTCATAGATTACGAATCAAGTCGTGACCGCCACAAAGTAGTCTCCTTAAATTCTAGGCGAGCGCTAAATGACGCTTGCTTCCTATACAAAATTGTCAACAATCACTTCAATTGTCCCGGTTTACTGAAAAATATAAATTTCGGTGTACCGCGAATCTCCTCACGTAACAAACAATTTAATTTTTATGTGGGCCTTGGTCGTACCAACTATGCAAAATACAGATTCTTTATCCGCAGCCCTGATCTTTATAACACTAGACTTGGTGGTATAGATATCTTCCTGGAGAAATTAGGCTCTTTTAAAAGTAAGGTGCTGCCAAACCTGTAGTCTTGCTTGGCTGTAGCTTGTACGACATATTAAATTTAATTCTTTTTTAGTTGTGACATTTCTGTTAAAATTATCTTTTAATGATTGGTAAAAAGCGTTACTTCTGTAGGTGACCCGTGCTGTTGCAAGAGATGCAAGTAACTGTAATCTATGCATGTTCAACATCCATAAGGGCCAATTACTAACTTCCTGATCCTAAGTTTTCATCTCTTGTAACATCACGGAGTTGATTAAGTTATAATGCATGACACTATAGGTCTTATTGTATTTGACTTTTATTGTTTAATAAATGTAACATGACTGTATGCTGTCTGAATAAAATAAAATAAAAAATAAAAAAAAAATAAACCATTTCATTGTTCCAATATTAATTTATAAACCACCAAGTTGATTACTTTAGGGTTTATTACGATGTAAAAATAACGTCATTGTAAATTCAATACTTAACCTAAAAACTTACGAACACGTGCAGGTACGTCCGAATGACATGCACGTGCGCCGGCACTATAAATACCGCCGCACGGTGGGCAATCGACGCAGTTACACTCGAGCCGCCGTACAGTACGGACCTTTCTTAGGAATCGTTACGCTGCTCGTTGCTATTTATCTATTTATAGTTAGTGATAAAGAGTTTATTCCGGTCATAATCGCGAGTGTATAATTATAAAGTGTGTATTTGTGAGAAAGTGTAAAGTGACGATTGAGAGGTGACGTTTTGTGTGAACATCATTATCTTGGTGGTAGAGGCGCAGGTTATAGGGGATTTGGTTGGAGACCTGCTGTGGAACCTTTTATGTGTGAAAGAGAATGTCAGATTGATGTATGAACATCTTAAAGACAGTGTCTACAATTTGTAGACTGATTTTAAAACATGGCAATTCCATCCTCATCTATGCTACTCCAACATCAGAAGTGTGGGATAAAAAACCCGAGAGGCGGCCCCTACGACTAACTCAATAAGTGTAAAACGTTTAAATTGTTAAAATCAAAAGTAAAGATATCGTGCAAATTTTGTCGTCGTAATAATAAATAGTAGGATGTGCGCATAACCGCGTTCCTACCAATAATTAAAAGTAGTTAAAACGTGTCTCCACAAGTGAGTAAAATTTGTTACTTTCAAATAGTCGTCATAGTGAGCAAAGGTGATATTTAAATCAGCAACTTGTGGCTATGGAACCACGTCATCATACTCGGTAAGCAGTATCATTCTTCTATTAATAAAAAAAAAAAAGAGAGAGAAAGATAAAAACAAAAGTCATTTGCAATAATAAGCTGTAGTGCAATAAAAATACCAAAATTCGACATAAAATTTCATATTGTTATGACATTTCATATGCCTAGTTCATCTTTTAAGAAAATAAAACGTCACGTAACAAAGCTTAAGTTTATTGTAAAATTGCGTAATACACAGATTTAATAGACACTTTTTATATTGCTTTGATTATCTTCAAAGTAAGATTGATAAAAACAAGCCACAAGTACTTACCCCATGTTATAACTGCGTAAATTAAAACGTATTCACAATGCTTTTTCACTTCACTTATCTCTTTCCATAAAACTACTCAATTTGTTTAAAATTTATCACAAAACACTTAATTGATAGATCACCACATATTCAGTACACTAATTATAAAAAAAAAAAACAATGTTCTCTAGTTATCTTTTAAAAACTGAATAAGTTTCACAATAACACCACGTAATTTTATCGCTTAGATGCGCTTCGTTTGTAATCAACATTTTCACTACCGGTTGCTACACTACCGAAATGAACTTTATAATAATATGATTTTGTTGAACTACCGTCATTAATTTTGACTTGGTAGAAAAGTTAACAATTGTGATGAAATCGATGGATTTTGTATTCGACAATTACACACACATCGTAAAATGATAAACCAAGTTGAGAATTTCATTTTGATAACGAAGACGTTACCGTAACTAGAATATAGTGCACCAGTTTTCATCAATTCAAAAATATAGTGCAGTTTTCAATCTTTATAGATAACGTTTAGATTTATTTTAATTTTATCATCGAGACATCGTTCGAATAAGAGGCGAGTCAATTTGTAATAGCCAATTAAATTAATCTGTTTGGAACAAGTTAAAAATCGCTTCAACCTTAAACATTTTTCTTTTTTTTGAAAGAAATTGGAATAGATTGATTAAAATGTACAGTCGACGATTTCATAACAAATCCGCATAATCCATTTCTTTAAAATCCACGATCAGTTATTAAAAAAAAAAAAGAAACAGTTCTTAAATCAAATAAGGAACTAATAGACAGTGATTTCCGGTGTGTGATTAATATTTTTACCTCTATACAAATAATGAAGTCAGTGTTGACAACTTCTACTGATAGCAATTTTATCGAAGATATTAAAGTGATAAAAAAAAGCAATACAAGAAATTCTTAAGCTAATAATTTTAATAATGGATGTTAAGGGTTCTTAACAATCAAAATCACGAATCAAATAGTTTTGATGCGCTCCTGAGTCTTCTGAGGATATAAGCGTTAAATTGTTGCGTTGTATCTGACATCGTTTTAGTCAGATTCATTTTATCTGCTCGTATTAGCTTTTTCTTATCCTATTGATCTTTAGAGCCTCTGGGGCCACGGTCATAATAATAAGGCCCAGACCCCAGCATCGACCTTCCTCACTCTCCGAGAACCTCCGAGATTCATTCATTCATTTCATTTCATTCATTTCATTCCATTTACTATTATGTTACCCCGATAACAGTACACAATTACATCTCTGTAATAATAATCTACGAGAACAAAATATCTGGAGAGTGGTACCTCTGAGCTAAACCATGTGTTACCCTTGAGCTAACCACGGATCCATGATGCATCCACATGTGAACCATGAGATACCGTTGGGACGCCTTGTGGAGCCATGAGTGGACACGTACACACCACAGATACTAAATGAATAAGTCAGTACATTGGAGATGTCTTTGTGTACTGTCCTAACAATAACCTTTTCAAAATGAGCAACATAAGTTGCTTACAGATGTACTACTCAAAAGGAGTTATTTCTCTTCTTTCAGGTCAACGAGAATCGACGAGATCCAACGAAAGCTACGAGAATCTATAACAATCTACAAGAAGCAATGAGGCTTCATTCATTTAATTCCATTTACTATTATATTACCCCGATATCAGTAAACAATTACATCTCTGTAATAATAATCTACGAGAACAAAATATCTGGAGAGTGGTACCTCTGAGCTAAACCATGTGTTACCCTTGAACTAACCACGGATCCTTGATGCATCCACATGTGAACCATGAGATACCGTTGGGACGCCTCGTGGAGCCATGAGTGGACACGTACACACCACAGATACTAAATGAATAAGTCAGTACATTGGAGATGTCTTTGTGTACTGTCCTAACAATAACCATTTCAAAATGAGCAACATGGGTTGCTTACAGATACCGATCTCAGAGAAAACTCTTCATTTCAGATAACACACATCACATCGCAGCCAGGTGCAGAGCGCGCACCGCCTGTCAGAATGGCCGTGTCGGCGCAACCACAACAATTAGTCTAGAGAACCTAGAATAATTAAGTTAAACCATTTCATTGTTCCAATATTAATTTATAAACCACCAAGTTGATTACTTTAGGGTTTATTACGATGTAAAAATAACGTCATTGTAAATTCAATACTTAACCTAAAAACTTACGAACACGTGCAGGTACGTCCGAATGACATGCACGTGCGCCGGCACTATAAATACCGCCGCACGGTGGGCAATCGACGCAGTTACACTCGAGCCGCCGTACAGTACGGACCTTTCTTAGGAATCGTTACGCTGCTCGTTGCTATTTATCTATTTATAGTTAGTGATAAAGAGTTTATTCCGGTCATAATCGCGAGTGTATAATTATAAAGTGTGTATTTGTGAGAACGTGTAAAGTGACGATTGAGAGGTGACGTTTTGTGTGAACATCATTATCTTGGTGGTAGAGGCGCAGGTTATAGGGGATTTGGTTGGAGACCTGCTGTGGAACCTTTTATGTGTGAAAGAGAATGTCAGATTGATGTATGAACATCTTAAAGACAGTGTCTACAATTTGTAGACTGATTTTAAAACATGGCAATTCCATCCTCATCTATGCTACTCCAACAGATATAATATATATTATATCTGTCTCGTTCTCGTTTTATTAATATATATTAATACTAGCTGACCCGGCAAACGTTGTTTTGCCATACAAATTTCGGGGGTGGACCACCCTTAACATTTAGGGGGATGAAAAATAGATGTTGTCCGATTCTCAGACCTAACGGATATGTACACAAAATTTCACGAAAATGGGTGGAGCCATTTCGGAGGAGTAAAATTACAAACATCGTGACAGGAGAATTTTATATACTCGTATTAGATGGCGTTTGTGACGCTAACTCGGACCACGCGCTTTAATTATAAAATAAAATTCTCTCGCTCTAAGCGCTCTAAAATTATATTTGACAAAGAATACACCATGTACACTCCTATGGGTTTTAATATTCTGAGGTAATACCTTTGTACGTAACAAGGTACCTATTCAATTTATTGTGATTGCTTTTGTGCTAGAATTGACTATTGTAGTGATCACTACTAACTGTGCGGAAGTTGCGTGGGTTTCTAAGTTCCTTATAGCTTGGGTTTTTTTATTATGAGCTACTAATTAGCTACGAAAACTTTTATTTAAACAACTCTTTAACAAAAATAAAAAAGATGTCACATCACAAAATACTCTAGAATTTGAAATTCAGAAAAAGAATACTAAAGAATAGGTACCCCAAAATCAAAATCAAAAATCATTTATGTAGGCACACATTTTTTTGCCTAAAATTTGGCTTTTGTGATATGTCCAAATTTATATCCCTACCGGTTCAGGACATTCAATCCGCTGAGAAGAACCGACGTAAGAAACTCAGCAGATATTGTTATCTTTAGTCACATTACTTTTTTTTTAAATAATTAATACAACAGTCGTCATTTAATCAAAAACATAATGATATTTTAAACAAAGGTATGTTAAGTTCATTCTAAATGAGCATACGATCTTGTAAGATGCAGTGAAACTGCGCGGGCGCAGCTTTGCTACAATGCGAACAGATAATCAGGTGTTACCTGGTACCCTATAAAGCGCGAAATGGAAACGCCACGCACGGGACTATACTGATACAGGGTGTGTCTGAACTAGTTAATTACGTTGATCTAAAATACGTTTTTTATTCTAATATTTAGGCACCCGGTATCGTCTTTTATATTTCAAATAAGAGATATTGAAAAGTTAGTGAAAATAATATTTTCTAAAACTTGCGCGACTATGGTCTCGGGTGGGGCTGACCATGGTGATTGAAAAGTCTTAGAAACGATGGGCTAAAATTTAAAATAAACTAGCTGGCCCGGCAAACGTTGTTTTGCCATACCAAAAAAAAGTAAAAAAAAAAATTTAAAAAAAATGAACTATAAACCTCACGGAGCCTGCGTTCTGGAGTTATAGCGTCAGGAAGGAAAACCCGACTTATTTTTATATAGTAGATATGCATATACTGCTAAATTCGTAAAGAGATATTTATGAGAATAAACAACGAGAAGTATTTTCAAAGTATAGCTTGGATCAGAAAATTTTAATGAGTGTTCTATGTGTTCTTATGCAAACATCTCTATTCTCTTATCCATAACTATCTATGTCAGCTTTGGAAACACATTATTATTTGTTATCTGCTATATTTCTATTCAAATACTAATCTTCAGCACATGAGGTTGGGTGACAAGGTCTGAAGGTACTGGTCTAGTTATGCCACGCTGCAGCGTCAGCGCCGACACGCCCAGTCATTTGGAAAACTCGAAAAGGTTTCGTTTTAAGTTATCTGTCTTTCATACGACCAAACTTAACGTTATTGATATTAAATTTTAGGTATATTTAAAACCACTCACTCAAAATCCATCAAAATCCCTACTCAAAATCCCTCCGTGTGGTGACGGGTTAAGAATACAAGTGTCGCCACCCCATCTCCTCCCACGGGTGCTGTAAAAGTCAGCTAAGGAATATTGCACACAGATAACATCTTCTGTAAGAGACGGAAAACTTGAAAATAAACCCTGTGCCAACACGCCTGGTCAGCGCGGCACAGTAGACTATAATTCCTCCCAAAGTGGAAGAGGCCCGTGCCCAACAGTGGGACGTAAATGGGCTGGAGACGAGACTCAAAATCTATTATAAAAAAGTTTCTTTTTTAAATAGTTTTTTTTTTGTAAAATGTGCGCAGACTGTATGTAATGTTTCTCTTACGGTACATTGTCCTTCGATATCGTGGGTGCTACCGCTCGCCCACGGGCTCGGACGAGGCGCGCGCTATGCACACATTGCACAGGGTTGTCACCTTACCAATATTTCGTTATAAGTGAAAAACAATGCAAAAGAAAAGAATTTATTTGAACTTTATCAAAAGCTTATACATTTATACAATTAATGATGTAATAATTATGTTTGTAATTGTAAAAAAGTGACTTAAAAGTACGATGCTTATTTAAAAAAAATATAGGTATGGAATTTATGTAAAGCAATAAAACCACTACCAATTAGACCATACCATAAAAGAAAAAGTAAGTAGATAGAATACTGCAATATTAATTATTATTTGAGAGCAGGTATCGCAAGTTATTTGTTGTTACACCGACATCACCACACGAGAATCACATCCTATAACACGGCTACGAATATTTATAAATATAAAAAAAAATTAATCTCTCATAATCTCTTAAAAAAAGTGAAGAGTAAACAGAATAATGAATTATTATCCTAGGAAAATCTTCCTTCAGTCAGGCCATTAAAATTGTGATTTACCCTTAACAATTCTAAGTTACATCTATGCATCACAAATCATTGTTGTACAAAAACTAGATTTTGACAACCCTATACTGTTACAGTTAGAAGGTGCCTGAGCTTTATCATTTTAATATTATAATGATATTAAACAAACTTTATGTTCAATAACGGTTGATGCATTAGATTATTATTGGTTTTGTTTGCGTGATTGTTATGTTTAAAACTTTGTATGTCTAAAGTTCGAATTAAAAACAGTCATTGTACTTGTCTTTATATCGCGAAAGAAAACTCGGTCTTTGCATAAGTATGTGTTAAAGATGCCATGAAAATATAAATATCTAGTTTCTCTTTAAGTGAGACGGAAAATTCGAAAATAAACTATACCGACTCGCCTAGTGAGCGCGGCTTCTTAGACTACTGACTACTGTTGCCCGCGCTCCGTCCGCGTGGAATTTAGAAAATTTTCCCCGTTTTTGCAACATTTTTCAATACTGCTTAGCTTCTACTGGTCGTAGCGTGATGTTATATAGCTTAAGGCCTTCCTCGATAAATGCCCTATCTAACACTGAAAGAATTTTTCTAATCGCCTCAGTGGTGTTTGAGATTATTGCGTTTAAACAAACAAACTCTGCGGCTTTTTATTACTGTTTTTAGATGATCCCTCCTAAGTTAGAGGAGGTCCGTGGCCAGCAATGGAACGTTATTGGGCTGGACAAAGAGATATTTTACATTTGCTAACTCTTTTTTTTTATAAATATTCATGGACATTTCACACAACGTTCTTTGGTCCCAAGCTAAGCTTATATGCTTGTGTTATGGGTAACAGAATACGGATAGAATACATATACTACTTTTCTTTTGTAAATACATACTTATAATACATAGAAAACACCCAGACGCAGTACAAACATTTGTATGACATTTATGGATATCACACAAATGATTGTCCCAAGCGGGAATCGAACCCGTGACCTCGTGATCGGCAGTACATTACATAACATTTACAAATACTTTTAAATTTAATAACGTCTCACATTTAAAATATTTTACTAAACCAAGAGCCTTTATTACTTTATACTTTAGTTTTTGTGACAGTTTCTGTAACGATTATTGTAATTTTAATACCTGACAGATATAGACTGGAACCTAACATATAACACACTTTGTAATTAGAAGTTGAAATTTTAAATACCATATTGATCTTATTATTAAAGATACTAACTATTTCTAAACTAAACTTTTTGTTTATGTTGCTGTATTTTCCCATAAGACAATTTCACACTGATATCATTTTTGAAATATTAAAACAAATACTTAGTTTAATCGAACAATCATTATTATTTATCTTAAATTCTTTTTAATTAGATATTTTAAAACTAAATCTTTATTTAAATTAAATCATACACACACATCACCTACTCTACATAAACTATTAGAAAAAAATGGTCAAGTGCGAGTCAGAATCACGCACGAAGGGTTCCGTACCATTATCTATGCAACATAAGGCACGTTATTAATAAATGAGCAAACAACACACACAATACTTAATTAATCACGTGTGTTGTATGAGAGCAAGAAACGGTAAAAAAATCATGTTTGTTGTATGGGAGCCCCCCTTAAATATATATTTTATTTTATTTTTAGTATTTGTTGTTATAGCGGCAATAGAAATACATCATCTGTGAAAATTTCAACTCTCTAGCTATCACCGTTCTTGAGATACAGCCTGGAGACAGACGGACGGACGGACGGACGGACGGACAGCGAAGTCTCAGTAATAGGGTCCCGTTTTTACCCTTTGGGTACGGAACCCTAAAAACTAACAATTTGAAAAAAAAATTTCAATTTTTAAAATTTAAACATTTATCGTCATCTAGATTGACCGTTAAAATTGATCTACATATATGACAATTGTTTAATTATGTCACTGATTTCTGAAATAGACTCTCAGCTTCCATTGGATACCTATCATACCAAAATACCTGCATTTATATTTATACATACGCTATATTTCTATGCTTGTGTTGTGAGTACCAGAATATGGATATATACATAAACTACTTTTTTTTTGTAAATACATACTTTTACTACATAACAAATATTTATCTGTTACAGATACAAATATCAAACAAAATTTTTTTGTGCGGGAATTGAACCCGTGACCTCGTGAACAGTCGGTTGCATTAACCACTAGACTACAAAGCCTGAGATTGCCAACGTCATGCTCAAATTACACTTCAAATAATCAAAATATTGTGTCAAGGATACAAGGATTTATGATACCGGAACTTCTTTGCAGTTATGGTATCTTATATTCAATCAGGTATCAAATGAATGCATATTTGTTTTCATTCAATATAAAACGCGTACCACCTGGTTAATCTAAAACGAATGCAAAATTTACTGACATAAATCAAACGCTAGGGATGCAACAAACATAACTGATATTGACACCAGAATATCGGTATATTTGAAAGTGAAATATCGATGTTATTGAACGATCATCATCATCATAACATCACGCCTTTTTCCCATGGGGGTAGGCAGAGACTATAGAGCGCCATCTGCTACGATCCAAACATTTATTGAGCGATGTATCGATTTTTATATATGTTTTAAAAGTCTTTATATCTAATTTTCATAGCAAGGTGATGTGAAATAAAGATTTAAAAAAAAAGGTGATGTGAAACCTGTTTTTAAAATTTGCCAACAAAATAAATTAGCAATTTTAGAAGTACGTTTTTGACGCGTTAAGGAAAATGCTAACAGTATAGTTTTTTATGAACACCAGCCCTTTCTAAAAACCTATACCGAAGTTTGTAGCTAACGTAAGCTAATGCAAATAATAAAGTTATGATAATGCAAGGGTTTTCAAAAAGAAACTACATATTTAAATATTATTTAAATAATTATTAATTATGTAAGTGTACTCACATAAAAATGTTATATTTGTACAGAGACTCGACCTCACATTCAAAACGAACACACGGTTTTGTAACAAATTTGGACATATCACATATATTCATATATTCGGTAGGCAGGGGCTTAGCTATGCCCCTGGTATTGCGGAGTCGACGAATGCGACTTATCATCAGGTGGGCCGTTTGCTCGTCTGTCGACCTAACCAATAAAATAAAAAATGGTCAAGTGCGAGTCGGACTCGCGCACGAAGGGTTCCGTACCATTATCTATGCAACATAAGGCAACGTTATTAGTATCGAGCAAGAAACGGTAAAAAAATCATGTTTGTTGTATGGGAACCCCCTTAAATATTTATTTTATTTTATTTTTAGTATTTGTTGTTATAGCGGCAATAGAAATACATCATCTGTGAAAATTTCAACTGTCTAGCTATCACCGTTCTTGAGATACAGCCTGGTGACAGACGGACGGACGGACGGACAGCGAAGTCTCAGTAATAGGGTCCCGTTTTTACCCTTGGGGTACGGAACCCTAAAAAAACATGAACAAAATTTTGCCTACTGAATTATACTATTCAACCTCATTAAAAGTTTTTGATAAATCGATTATTCGATAGCATCCCTAACTTGCATTTCGCATAACAATAGTTTATCTATGCCTAGTTTACACAAGGCGAGTGAGTGGTGCAAGTCACTTGTGCACGCTCTATTCGATGGATTATCATAACTTTATGAATAACAGCTCTAACAGTGGTTTACGATGCGAGTAACTAACGGACTGGCGACGTGTCGTATGCAAAACTGATTAGCGAAGGCGAATAAATTTTCACAGATAAAGAACTTGCTTGAACATTAATAATGGTATAAACAAAGTTAGGTAAGAAAATAAGGTAAAACAAGTTATGATAAATACCGTAAAATGTATAATTATAATCAAAGTAGTCTTGTTTATGTATATTACGATTACGAGTATATTGCTAGTTTTCAAGAGAATATTGTTCACTTAAATTTGTATACATCTAAAGTGTATAGTTTGAAATTTGTCATTAATAGAGAACTACAGCCCCAATTTAAGTATTTATTTGCCTTAGGTATTGCCATACCTATTACCGAGCGCCTGAGCTGAGCGCTGAAAGGGACAATATAGCTGAGGCAGATTTTACCTACAAATTCTTTGAAAAAAAAGACGTTTCATAGTCCAGTGTTTTTTTCGTGAAAATTAAACCGATTTAAAAATTTTTACACAACATTAAGATGAAGAGTATATACATAATATGCTTCTATTGCTATTTTTTTTGGTAAAACCTAACCGAATTTGTGTGATAGACGCTGCTTAATGTAAAGAAAACCGAAAATAGCGGGATTTTTGGATGTTCTTATTTTTCTTAGTGATAATATTTTGAAAAAAAAAAAGATATAATATAAGACTGTGAGAACATTTCGTTGCTCTGGAGGGCAATATCCACAAAGAAAACAGGGGACCGCTATGCCCATATTTTTAGTGCCATAGGTTGGTGTCGTGCCCTCTTAACTAATGTGAAAAAGCAGGAATGCTTATTCTAAGATCATGCCGTAATAAAGAAATAGAGAGACACGTAACTAATATAAAATTTTGCAAATAACTTCGTACCTAGTGCCAACACTAATAATAATTAAAGCTGTTTTCTACTCAAACCCTATGTACTGTGATAGTTTCCAAAGTTTTAATTGCCAAAGGTTTTTGAAAATAATTTCACATGTACAGAACTCACGTGTTAACTAGGCGACTCTATTGTGAGTGCAATGTCGAATATTTGCTGAAAGATAATCGTACTTAGGGTGGTTAAGCGCATATGCCTTCGATTGTACATAACATGAATCTAGCGGGAGAACTATTAACTTTCAACTCTCTACTCATGATGACATGAACCTTAAGCAAACTAAACAATTGCCTACTTCACATACAGAAGGAATGTGCACTATTGTGTCACTGCTCTATCTGTTGTGTATATCGTAAGTGGCGCATGCGCATGATTTGTAGCGCGCACTCAACAAGGCTCGTTTGCGCAGATTGTTATTTACAACAACGTAACGCAGAGTACACAGTACTCATATGATTATTATATTTATATATTACTAGCTTTTTCGGCACACGTTGTTTTGCCATACTAAAAAAAAAATGGTTTGAGCAATAGATGTTGGCCGATTCTCAGACCTACTGAATATTCATGTAAAATTTCATAAAAATCGGTCAATCCGTTTCGGAGGAGTACGCTAACTAACACTATGACACGTGAATTTTATATATAAGAATAGTAGCAATAGCAGTTAAAGATTTCTGTCACAGACATGTAACAAAATGTCTACGTCCATTAGAAAAAATTCTTTCTTTTGTTGGACAAAAACATTTCCATAACTATACCATAGCACCCAGTCTTGTGTTTTAATTTTCACGGTTTCGTAGAGAATCGGTAGTGAATTGCATATAGTGTGTTGCAGGTTATAAAAAAGACTCTCGGTTCTATTCCGACTAATATTGTATTATCTAATATATAAAATTCACGTGTCACAGTGTTAGTTACCGTACTCCTCCGAAACGGCTTGACCGATTCTTCTCAAATTTTACATGCATATTCAGTAGGTCTGAGAATCGGCCAACATCTATTTTTCGAACCTTTTTTTTTTAGTATGGCAAAACAACGTTTGCCGGGTCAGCTAGTCTAATATATAAAATTCCCGTGTCACAGTGTTAGTTACCGTACTCCTCCGAAACGGCTCGACCGATTTTCCTGAAATTTTGTGTACATATCCTCTAGGTCTGAGAATCGGCCAACATCTATTTTTCAAACCATTTTTTTTTAGTATGGCAAAACAACGTTTGCCGGGTCAGCTAGTATTGATATACATATAATCACCGGGTCTACTCCGCGGGAAACATAATATATTTTAGGTACGATACCTGTTTCACCCGTGACCACGGTCGATACAAGTCGACCGAAACGTCGGGACAAAAACAGGTATTGTACCTAAAATGAATTATATTTCCCGCGGAGTAGACCCGGTGTTAATATATCAATATGTGTGAAAGCCGCGAAAGTTTAAAAATAATATTGTATTTAAAATTATTTGATAAATTTGATAAATATTTGATAAATATTTATGGACATTTCACACAACGTCC